>OY776101.1:13518311-18518311 GCA_963675205.1 Catocala nupta
CAACGTGTCTATAGTTTATATATCATTGGACTCGGAACAACTAAGTATTTGTGGATCACACAATTTTTTGTCCCCTTTGGGGATGGAACCCGAGGCGACCCCTAAAAAAAAGTATATATATGGTACAACTTATATGACTGCATGGATGGCGTAATGGTTGGTCGCCACTGCCACTGCGCCGTTGTTGTGGGTTCGAATCCCACACGGGACAAAAATTTGTGTGATCCACAAATGGCTGTTCCGAGTCTGGATGTTCTTTGTGTCCGTTGTTTGAATGCTTGTAAAGTCTCCCGCGACACAGGAATTATTACTAGTGCATGAGTTGTCTTTTTAATACAATACAATAACTTACTTGGCGTTATAAAGGAGGGTTATAGTAGACCAGGCGTTGGCCAGCTCGTCTCCAGCCAACTTGTCCACGTCGTATTTCACAGCCAGCTCGAATAGAGTCCTCAATCCTGGTTTGTCTTGAAATGGTTTTGACGCCTGAAATAATAATAATATATTATTAGCATAAATTATATATAATACAAACAACGTACAATACACTTTTTTTTTTTGGGTTGAATATGATGAGATGTGATGTCCTTTTTTGTACTTCTGTCAACGTGTATGCAAAATTTCAAGTTGTTCGGTCGGAACGCGTAACCATCAAACTTACATTCGTGTTTATAATATTACTTAGGATAAAAGTAAGATATATTTTTAAGTTTACTTCCATACTAGTGGTGTTACTTTGGTTTCAGTAAGACAAATCTATGTACATATATTAAAATCAATTCCCGTGCGTTAGTCTCGCATAACCTCGGAAATGGCTCGACCGATTTGAATAATTATTTTTAGTTTTGTTCTGCGTACGTCAGTTGGATTGGTTTAGTAAAAGTAAAAAAGCAGTAGGTTTGGGAGTAGAACACCTTGGCATCCTCGGTAAAGTATAAAAGTAAAGAATGCCTCGGAAAGTACGTAAATCTGTTAGTCCTGCGCCTATGAGCAGCGATAGCTCAGTGGGGAGACCAACAGACTGCAATGCAGAGGGTCTCAGGTTCGAACCCACGTCGCGCACCTCTGACTTTCGGAAGATATATGACTTTTCGAAATGATGTGCGTATTGATTGACAATTATCGCCTGCTCTGTGCCTCGGAGAGCACGTTAAGCCGTCCGTCCCGGCTGCCATGAACATCTATGGCGTTATTGGGGAAGTCGACACAAAAGATCCCACTGGGTCGAAGTGTCGCCGGTCTGTACTGACTGGCCCCCACACAAGATAAGAAAATAAGATAGTCCTGCGAAAGACCAGGGTCTTTCTCCGGTCGTGTCTGATTGCCGACCCATCGGCTTATAAGAATTAGGGGATACCTAGTGATTGCACTTGTGTTTGCTTACACACTCCGGTCTCCGTTAAGTTTGGTTGCTGTGACCGACATTGTTATATATTTTAATTATAGTTATAATTTTTCAGTAAAGTCCTATACACATCAGTTTTAATCTTGCGACGCTAGTACCAGATGAAATTGGCGACCAGAATTTGCTTCTATTCCACTCACAAGGCTTCGAATCTCCTGCGCATATGACCAGTCTTCCTAAAGATGGTGTCTAATACATTATATCAGATTTATAGTGTACTTACTATGCCGATGACGTCGACATCCTGGTGGACGAGAACTGTGTCAAAGAGTTGCCAGTCCATGATAGTCATCTGATACTCCTTAGCCAGAGTGTACCCAAGATCATTGACATCAAACAAATAATTCAATTTTGCTATAGCTAATGTTTTCATATCAGACCTGAAACAATAATAATAGAAATAATAATAAGTCTTTCATTGCTATACAACTGTGAAAATGGCATTCAATTTCGTGCACTATATTTTACATGATGCGTGTACAAACATACAGACAGATAGACTATTCCTTTTTAGACTATTTTTTTTGTATTTATACCTTTGGCTCCTACAAACTTCAACTGTTTCACTTTTATATTAGAAGTATTTAATGCATTCTTTATTAATCTAGACTTATATGTAAACCAAAATTTACTGATACTCACCAAATTGTTTGCAATTTATAACACGCGTTTTTGTCCACACACATGCTTGATATTACTTCGTTTTCAGTTTTATTTTCATGAATGCTTTTAGCTATGTTTTGGATCAGCTGTCTACAGCATTCATCAATGGATCTGTAACCTTGTACTGTAAACAAAGTAAGTCCAAACAATCAATTAGAGGATTCAAGTAAAAATTAAGTGTATGTTACTAAAATTAAGTTTAAAATCTGATTTGGTTTTTGGTCGACCTAGATAATATTGTCGGTCTTCACATAAATGTTAATCAATGAAATTGTACAATACATATGTTTTATTTTTAAAACACAAGGTACGTTTAAATATATATTACATATATTATTAAAGCTATTTCAATTTACTCTTTCCAGCAGCTTTCAAAGCATTGTAACATTTAATTATTTGTGTTACCATAATTTATATATATATATATATATATATATATATATATATATATATATATATATACGAAATTAGCTCACAGTAGGTATTATAAAGTCACTATGAATACACTCGAATATACTCTGAACATAAATGTAATAGAGAATTCTTACATTTTAAACCTTTTACTTTACATTTGAAACATTTAACTTATTTTCATGACAAACCCATGAGTTTGAGATACCTTTGTGTGTGATAAACAGCATTTTGAGACATAAACAAGACCATATTGCGTATACCTTGCCACTTAACTTGTAAATTCTTGGAATACAAGATATAATTGAAAACCTATTTTGTATGGCCGCCGGTGTACCGCTACGACTCAATAATGCTGCGAATCAAATTCTTGATGGCTAGGGGTCTATTCCAAACGGCATGTTGTAAATATTGGGTAGAACGTTTTCAATGCTTAATGTCCATTGTAAAAATACTTCAATTATAATTTATATTACATCTATGACACAGTTTTACCTCAATCTATAGAGTGTAATAAACCATTTTGAAAACAAAGCTCAAATAAATTAATTACATTTTAAAACTGAAATTAAAACTACTTTATACGAATTTTGTCGCGTTGTTTATTTTAGAACACATTTATTACATAATTTTGTACTATAACACTACTATTATTGAACTCTATGACAATTTTAGCTATTTAAATTAATTAAAACTATTTCTATTTAAGTTTATACTTTACCGCGATGGTGAAAGAATTTTTAGCAGCCATGGTCACGTGGAGACTAAGACGGTAGTTGTCTCAATGTTCTGAAGTAAAGTTATTTCAAAGTACCCGAACATAATTTAATTATTTGTGTTCCTATTTATGCAGAATGAGCTCAAAGTATTGTTACACCCAGTGCTATCTCTCAGCATTGTGTGGAAGACTCGGCAGTTCCGTCTAATAATTTATTACAGCGTCATCTATTGAATACTTACATAACTAAGTAGATTCGTCGGTACGAGTAGAGTAGAGAGAACGCTGGCACATTCTCGAATCTTCGCATTGTTTACATACCGGGTATGACGTTTCTTGAAAACTTCGGAAACCCTTTAACCGCGTATAAAAGGAGAAGGCCAGCGCTCGCCGAGTCAGTTTACAATCGTACGCGGTCAAGTATTCACGGAAGCGAAAATACTACGGAGTTTGAAGCAGTTACAGTGGAAAAGTGTAGTATAGTGTTTGTTGTATTTTAAATTTAATTGTGTGCTAGATTAAAACGTGTTTTAGTCGGTAATATTGTTTACATTCTTATCCCTAGAACCCAGCACGTAACAGTATCATATAACAATGCAACAAAATCCGTATATAAAGTAATTTTTATTTCAATGTATAACATCCAAGTAAACGTAAGACAATATTATATATTTTAGAACCTCAAAATTTGACACTTATTTGCGACTTTGCCATTTTTGACAGGCCATAAGGTGTTAATGCGCGCAATTTTTGACCTTTTAGAGAGTATTCAGAGAAAATGCTATGGTTATTCCTGGTTTAAGTAATATTAGAGCACTTTAACACATTCATTGCCTTGGACCCACGTCATGGGCTCACTATTGCCGCATTTGAGAGCACAAGAACCCATGCCGAGGGCTCATGTTAAAAATACACTTTCTTTCCAAATACACGATAAAAATTTAAATAAAATACTACATGTATTTAATAGATCTTCCTATTGGTGGTGTTGGTTTTTAGATTTAAACATATTTGTTTTATTTTTTTTACTTCTTCCTAGATGCCAAGGACTCCGCGTGGGCTGTATCATGTATGACAGGGCTGGTAAACAATAATATTATGCAAACAACTTACATACAACAACATATAGTATTTATATTCTAGAAAATATAACAAAACTTACCACTAGTTTCTTTATTTGGTTGTAATGTGTCATCATCAGTTTGGTTAAAACTATGAGGTGAAGACTGACTTTCAGTTTCCTGGTGAGTAGTTGGATGAATTTCTTCAACTGATGTATTATGAACTTCATGTGTATGCTCTTGCTTAATCTTATAAGTAGGTCTAGGTTTAGTACCTCGGTTTCTTTTAATATCCGAACAGTTTAATCGAATTTTCTGGTTAGCAGTTGGACAAATTATTTGAAACGCCGAATTATGAAATCCATGTGGAGCGCTGTACTTATGCTTAAAAGCAGACTCTTTGCTTTTGATTTGCTTTTTCTTTTTATTTGATGCATGATATTTAATTACCTCATAGGCTTTTGGACTAATTATTTTAACCAATGAATTACGGACTTCATCTGATGTCTCTTGCATATAAGTTGGTGCTGTCTTTTTAGCTCGTTTTTTTATATTCGTCCAAGTCTAAGACAATAAACACTAGAATTAATTTATTTTTATTATATCAGTATTTGAATATACATATGAGATAAATATACATACATATATAGATTCACGCCTGTTTCCCAGAGGGGTAGGCAGAGACTACGAATTTCCATTTGTTACGATCCTGACACACTTCTCTGGCTTCATTCACTTTCATAACATTCCTCATACACACTCGCCGGTTTAAGGTGCTCTTAACCTGGCCTTTATCCAGAACATCTCCGATCTGATTAAGAAACGTTCGCCTAGGTCTTCCCCTTGCGACTGTTCCATTCACACTAGCCTTATAAACTTTCTTAGTCAGTATTTTCTCTTCCATTCTTTCTACATGCGCAAACCAGCTTAACATACCCTTTTCTATTCTCGTCACTATATCCACTTTTATGCAGCTTCTCTCTCTAATCACACGATTCCTTATTTTATCTTTCAGAATAACACCACATTTATATCTCAGCGCTCTCATTTCTACAGCATTTATTCTGCTTTCATGCTTCTTTTGCCATACCCAACTTTCACTTCCATGTATAAGTGTAGGCACTAATAGTACTCTATGAACAGCCAAACGTGCCTTTTCGGATACATTTCGACTGTTCATAAAAGCGCGTAGAGCGCCATTCACTTTATTACCAGCAATCGTTCTCCTTTCAATATCTCCCTCATGTGTACCATCCCTTGTAAACAAAGTACCCAAATATACAAACTCTTTCACTTGCTCCACTTGTTCTCTATCAATCATAATATTGCACGTCGTCATGCACTCCTCCTTTTCAAATACCATTACTTTTGTCTTGTTTACATTCATTTTCATTCCTTTACTCTCAAAAGCACCATGCATAATAGTTACCAACGCCTGCGACTCTTCCGCCGATGACGCAAGTATTATATTGTCTTCTGTTTACGCGAAAGTTATTCATTGAAATTAAACTACTATATACGGATTTTATCGCGTTGTTTATTTACCACTGTATTACAAAATTTTGAAAATATTACACTACTACTACTAGTGTAATATTTTCAAAATTTGAAGACGCAAGTATTACTTGGTCGTCGGCATAAAGTAGACATTTGACAATTAACTCATTCATTAATAATCCCCATTCACAATCTTTTAAATGTTTCAAACAATTGTCCATGTATAGGTTAAACAGCCAGGGTGACGCTACACATCCTTGTCTAACACCTTTTTCGATATTAAACCATTCCGTGTAAGTACCATTTATCCTAACAGAAGCTCTGGAATCGTCATAAATAGATTTCAGAACTCGTGTGAGGTTGCTATTCACTACATACATGGACAAAACCGACCAAAGTTCCATTTAGGTTCAAAATGTCCAAATCCCAAAATGTCCAGAGGGTGCAAAACGTCCATATCCCAAAATGTCCATATCCCACAATGTCCATATACCAAAATGTCCAAATCCCAGAATGTCCATGTCCCAGAATGACCATATCCCAGAATGTCCATTTCCCAAAATGTCCATATACATACCAGTGTCTATTTTACTTTATTCAAACAAAGTAATATGGTGAAGAGTGAAGAAAATTTATATATATATTTATTAATAGTTAAGTTATTAAAAATATGTCATTCATAATTCAGGTATGAAAATTACTATTCAATCATACATTAGATATAAATGGTTACAGGTACTTCAATAAAAGTAAATAGTAATAATGCACAAATAAGGGACGCAGTTAAAGAAAGTATACCCAGCACTAAAATTTGCAATAATCCTAATAGTAGATTTAGACCAAAAAATTATTGGACGCCCGAATTATCTAAACTAGTAGCTGAACGGAGGTTGGCATTACGAAATTTTAGGAAAAATCCTACACCCGATAATTTATCTGCGTTACAAACTAAAGGTTCAGTAGCTAAACTAGCCATTAGAAAAGCAAAAGCAAAAAGCTGGCAAATATTTTGTAACGAAATTAATGAATCAACATCGGCCAGTGACATGTGGCAACAAATGCGGTGGGTAAAAGGTTACCGCAATAAAAACAATTATTGTATTAGTAAAGAAATAAGAAGTCAGTTGTTAATAAGTCTTACTCCATGCTATGTTGTAAATAATTCACCTGTCTTTGTTTCCTCAAATACAATGTTAGAATCCGACTTTGGCTTACAGGAATTAGAAAGATGTTTGAGGAAAAAAGACACCGCACCAGGAGATGATGGCATCACTTATTCGATGATTATGAACTTGCCTCACATTGGAAAACTACTTTTATTAAAATTATATAATTGTATATTTACTAGTGGGACAGTTCCAAATCAATGGCGAGATATAAGAATAATTCCTATTCCTAAGCAAGGTACCACACAAAATAGTAAAGTTAGGCCTATTTCTTTAATATCTTGCGTATGTAAAACATTTCATTTAATGATAACAAGACGGTTGGAATGGTATATTGAAAAAAATAGCATATTATCACCATACACTACTGGATTTAGGCGAGGACAGTCTTGTCAAGAAAGTTTAATTCATTTAGTATCACATGTCCAAATAGGTTTCTCAAATAACATTTCAACATTGGCTTGTTTTATAGATGTGGAAAATGCCTACAATAATATATTAATTGAAAGTATGACTAATTCACTTGACTGTTTGGGAGTAGGTAAAAGATTTTGTGCATATATATGGAACTTTCTCATCGAGCGGTGTCTTAAAATTGGTGACGAGTTTGAGAACAATATACATATGACTAGACATGCTCGAAAGGGTTTGGCACAAGGAGATCCTCTATCGCCTCTTTTATTTAATATCGCAACATTAAAGATCGGTCAGCGACTTAATCAGATAAAATTTTGTCAATATGCGGACGATTTTGTACTATTTACATCAGGTAAGACACAAGATAATGTGATAAGCATTCAAAATTCCTTAAATATTATAAATTTAACGTTACAGGAGATAGGCTTACAAATATCACAAAATAAGTCAAAACTTTGTCTTTTTACAAGAGGTCGTAAACGCGAACAATTTTTGGTAGAGGTAGACGGTCAAAAAATAGAACTAGTAGATTCATTTAAATACTTGGGATTATGGTTGGACAAATCATTGCGATGGTCTAAACATATTAACGAATTAGTCGAACATACTTGTAAAATTATAAACGTATTTAAAGTGTTAGCTGGGTCCTCGTGGGGCCTTCACCCTACTCATTTGCGTAGATTATATATATCCCTATTAAGAAGCAGAATAGATTACTCCAGTTTTTTGTATGACAACAGTTCCAAATCGAATTTAATTAAACTAGATAGAGTTCAAAATCAGGCTCTCAGAATTATAGGTAGTTTTATTAAGAGCACCCCTATTCATACTATGGAGAGTGAGCTCTGTGTGATTCCATTGTATGTAAGAAGGCAATACTTAGCGTACAAATACTGTCTAAAAGCGAGATCCTATCAGCATAATTTTATTGTTCAAATTTTGGTACAACTTTTTAGCCTTCGTAACAGCAGGTACTGGCTAAGTAAAAGGATGCCCTTACTAGCCACAGCAATGGATGAAATTAAAAGGGAAGCTGTCGCCCATTCTCCTCAACTTCCTATGTTTGGTTTGTCGACTTGGGTAACAAATATTTGTACTGAGCATATCATTGAATCACAACTGACTAGTATCAGTTGTTCTAAGAGAACTTGTGAAATTAATAATTTAAAAAATAATGTATTGAAAGAACTATGTGATAAGTATTCAGATCGTAATGTTATATATACCGATGGTTCCAAGAGTATTCGAGGCCGTGGAGCTGCTTTTTATGATCCAAGAAACACTTCTTATTGTAATAACAATTTTAAAATATTCGGTGAGATCTCAATTATGTCGGTGGAACTATTTGCAATATTGCAAGCACTTTTGTACATTAGAACCATGAAATACAAAAAAGTAGTTATATGTACCGATAGCAAAAGTGCAGTGCAACACATAGCTCGGTGCGCCTCTGGACACAGAGGTGCTCTGATAGCTTATGATGTGCTAGCAGAAATTGAGGAACTACGTCGTATTGGGGTAGTTTTGACATTGCAATGGGTTCCATCACATATTGGGTTGCGAGGTAATGAGGAGGCTGATACATTAGCAAAGCAAGGTGCATTTCAAGGAATAGAAATAAATATCATGCCTAACTACTCGGAGTTGTTGCCATAATACAGGCGAAGTTGTTACAATATCTGGAAAGAGCATTTTAATAAAATATAATTAGAAAAGGGCATTTGGTACAAGTCGCTACAGTGTGAGCCTCCTCATATACCTTGGTTTCTTGGGATAAAATTACGTAGACAACTTCTAGTGACAGCTTTCAGACTTAGATCAGGACATATTCCACTTAGCAAATTTAAATATTTGATGAAAATTGTTGATTCCCCAAACTGTGAAACGTGTGGGAAAATAGAGGATGTATATCACATTTTAGTGGAGTGTGTTCGATATGAGTCTGAAAGACAGATACTATTAACTGAGCTGAATTTAAATCAAAAGGATATTGGTATGTTTCATCATATATTAAGTTATCCAACATCAGCGGCAGCAGGTAAACTCTTTGTGTTTGCCAGTCAATGTATTGGTTGAGGCTCTTTCTGTTTTATTAAAAAGCAGAAGGTGATTCAACTTATTTTGCGAATGTATAATATATAGAGAACACAATGGGACTCATATGTACAGTATTGTATAAATGTTCCTAAATAAAATAAAATGAAAAAAAAAAAAAAAATAGTAATAAAGAACATGCATAACATATGCATCCAGCTAAGATGCTAATAAATGAGCTTTCACATTTAGAATATCAAAGTTCGTGAAACTGTGTCGATGTTTGTGTGTACCCCAAGTGAAATGGGTATATCCCTCTATAAATAATGGAGCCGCTGAATAATTGCCATTTTAAGGCTCAGCCACTTAAGAGCATTATATAATTTAGGGTTTTATAAATGTAGAGAGAAAGAAACAACGATCAGACTGGGCATTACAATACTAATTATAAGGGCACAGAGAGATGAACATTAAAAATAAAGTATACAATCATAAACAGAAGCCTAACAGGGTCACATCAGACCATGGCTTGTGAGTACAGCCAGTGCAACCTGGTTAAAACGTCAAGCCTGTAAAGGTATGTGAATACCAAGCATGAAAATGTTAATATCCATTTCCAGTTATATATCTTATTATTAATGTAGATTATTAATTTGGTGATGTTACTTTGATATAAAGTATATACTTAACCACTGTTTTGATCCCAATGTCTCACGGAATAAGCAATTCTATTGCTGTTTGCTTGGCATATATCCAATCACAGGATTTGTAACGAGAATTTCCTGTCAGGAAAACCCATTCATCCAACACTTCCCTCGGTTTAATAATTGAGGCTTCATGATTAGGCATAAGCAAAAACTTATGCGGTACGAAATATAAAATATGAGATGACTTACACATTTCCATTGGATAACTGATCTTTGGGGTCCATCAGCATTATTCAATTTGTCTGCTATTATTTGCCAGTGAAGCTCATAAGCGTCTTGCAAGCGTCCTTTCTTAGCAGGAAATCCACGTCTGATAATTTCGTCAGCAGCCACTAGTTCTACTAACATGCGTCTCTGATTTATGGTCGGATATGCAGGTTTCAATGGTTTCACTTCTACAGAATCCATTATTTTGGTAATTAATTATACACCCCAATTAACCGGTCAATTGTTGGAATGCCAGACGTAATTAAAAATCCATTGAGTTATCTGCCTCTCTTAAGCAAATGTTTATTCTATTACTAAGGCAAATGAATGTTTGTTTGTAAGAACACACATTTTAAACTGACGCCAAAATCTTTGGACAGTACTTTATATTATCAATTCATATATTTAGACATACTACATTATATGTCCAACTCGAATTTACTAAGTTTCGGTAACAATTTATTTATAAACGTCGCAAAGTTAAGTTAATATAAAAAATACCACACTTTTGCAGTTTTCGAAAGTTTAGTATTCACTCTAACGTAGATAAATTAAGGTTAAATTTATAAACAAAGAAATTCTGTAGAAAACTACTAGATATAAAGTAAGTGAAACTTTGTGATAAATCACAATAATAACATTCATAAAATCTGAAGTGCGTCAGTCATACGATCACACTGTCAAATTTGACGTACAGACTACAGAGTACAGACATAATTATTGATTACAGACAATAAAATTACCAGTTAGTGTTAAACAGATCTACTAAAAGACACTGCTCTAATCTACTAAATTATACTAATTAAAAGAAATTATTTATAAACACTATTCAAATACCACAAAGAAATTATTTCCTTTCTAATTATGTAAAAATATTGTTACATACAGCCTATTTCGAGTCAATACTATTGTGAGTTAGGCATAGACGTAAGAATTTACAGAGGGCGGCTATTAAACTGGAAAAATTACCTCGCTCAATCCGGCCTACCGCTCGTAGATACACATTCATACTATTGCAAATTGCAATACAGTCTTTGTTAAGTATGATGATGATACGATGATGGGTTAAACATTATATTAATTATAACAGTATAACGGTTTACAGAAACTCAGACTATAAGTAATCCTTGCATTGTAATTGTCTCATGTTTCATGTAAGTCCTACTCAACACTACTCCCGCCATATTTGTACCTACGTCAAAACTTTGCTAACAAGATGATGTTCGTAAAATCTTAAGTCAATGGAGTTAGGATACAAAGTCCATAAATATTCCTACCCGTAAAGCACAGGCAGATCCATTGAAAAATATAGATACAAAACATTTCAAACTTACGCATTATTAGTAAGTACAGTCAGTGTCATAAGTGTAGGTTTAAACATTTGTACGATTTTGATTTGTATTAACATGCACAACGATGATAATTCCTTATAATTAAAGCCATAACAGCTGATGCATAGCTATTTTTATTACAATTCTTTTGATAATATAGAACAATAATAAGTTTTAACGGGTTACTAGCCGGCGGGTAGAAGCCAGGTCCGTAGCTGGTAACCGTTACGGTTATAATGAAACACGCAGACTGATTCAACTGAGAATATATTTACAATTTTCACCTATCTTATATCCCATTTATTAGTTATGCAAGTAACGCTAACACTAATGTGTACAATAAACATTTTCACCAATCAGCGACAAGTAAACAAAAATCTAACATCTAAATTTACGAATGATTTCTTGGAAATCTGTTCGCGAGTATAAAAGTAGTGCCACGTATAAAAAGCAGAGGGAAGCTTCGCCCGTCACCAGTTCGAATGTTGATATCGTTGCGGCTAGACGTATGATGCTCCGTTCGATCGCCTTCGCGCGTCGCTTGGTTCCGCGCGGCTAGTTGTACGATGCTCCGTTCGATTCCAGGTTTCTCGTAAAGTTATATGTTGCCTGTGCGTATATACATACGCCACAAAGTAAATCTTCATTCATACAATAGGTACTGCTACGAATCTGTTGACTGTACCATATAGCTTTACTATCCATTACATTAACTATAATATGAACTATCATAAAACATACACAATCATTTAGAATTTGACGTAAAATTTCTTTGCGTATTATAATTTTATACACACCAATATAAATTTAATAAATTGCATGCCGCGCATTAAACAATCAATAAAAATGAATTATTAAACATAATATGTATTATGTGCATACACCATATTGATTATAGTGCACAAGTGTGTTCGCAAAAATAAGACCAACGGCTTTACGTGATTTACGAAGCACAGGCTACGTAACACCGCACACTACCTGACTCCAGATCGCTACTTAGAATTTCTTGTCAGAAAAATTTGATACTTAACTTTTTGTTTATCCGACCTGGGAATCCGAACTTCAGGCCCGGTATCCACCAAAGTAGAGATGAGAGGAGACGAGAGGTCATGTGTTTTGAATAAACTAATAAGATTTCGTTATATCCACATCTCCTCTCCGCTAAGCTTAGGTGGAAATGGGTCAAGCGGAGAGGAGAGGAGATATCACATTTTTCTATAGAATTTTGTGCCGCGAGCGAGTAAGCGGCGTGGCAGCGCGAAGACGTGTGGCGCCGCGCGGCGCCCGCACTCATGCGTTCCGTATCTCGCTGCCTTCTCCCGGCGCCTCACACACCCAAAAGCGTCATACAATTGAATGATTTCGAGTTCTCACAGCTCATATTTTTGCTAGGTACACACAGCTCACATCTCCTCTCCGCTTTGGTGGAAATAACCTGCTAGCTCCGCAGCTCTTCTTCTCTCGTCTCCTTTCCTTTCTGCTATGGTGGATACCGAGCCTTATACACAGCAGACGCGTATACTACCGCTGCGCCGCCGAGGTAGTCCGCATTCTAGTACACTATTGGAGGAAGCCATCATTTTGTGCCGTTGTATCTATAGTTTCAGTATACTGAAACTACAGCATATTCAGTTTGACGCGATGGCTAACCACATATCTTGCCCCGCTGGTGGCTAATGATATTACTCAGATGTGGGTAGCATATTTCTACCAGCTATATCACGGTGAGTTTTTTAAAATGCTCATTTCACACTCTCTTTTCACATCCAGAATAACACGTGCTGGACACGTGCGTTAAGGTATTTGTACTAAACTATTAAATCCCTAAACAACATAAATTGAATAGGCTATGACTATCTTAGAACAGTATTTTCAAATGACAGATTTTAAAATACTGTGCAGAAATATTGTGCTCTCTTCTGTGTCACATTCTTAATTAGTCATTTAAACAAGGACATTTTCCTACGAGATTAAATTATTCGATCGTTAAACCTTTACTTATGAAAGATGATGCTAGTGACATGAACAATTATAGACCCATGACTTTGATCATTATATTGTCAAAAGTTTTTGTATAAATAATAATCAATAAAACTTCAATATTTTTGGAAAAATATTTTTATATTTTTCCAAAAATATTGAAGTGAACTTAAGCCTGAGCAGAATGGTTTTCGTAAAAAATGTCAACTACTTTGGTGGGTTTCACTTTATCAAAAATCATTACCGAAAGTCGACTTTCGGTAATGAATAATGATTAATGATAAAACAACATATGTACCTAATCACAATTTTTTTGGCCATGTGTAAGGCTTTTGATTTTGTCAGCCATAAATTACTATTATATAAAAGTTACTTTTATATAAAAAGGGAAAATGTTAGATTGGATTACTAGCTACCTAGAAAATCGCTATCAGTTTGTAGAGATTCTTGGCACTTCTGGCAAATGTAATTCATCTACTAAATACGAATTTAAATTAATCAACAGTTCTAGAGTGCCACAAGTATCTTTGGCCTCCTCCTGTTTCTGTTAAGTATAAATAACTTACCTAACATCACCAAACACAACTGTGTACTATATGCAGACGACACTACCCTAATCATATAATATAAAAATAAAAATAAACAGGAGCATAAGATAAATAAAGCTTTGGGTAACATAATTGAATGGTTGGATTACAATCAGCTAAAAGTCAATATAAACAAAACCAAAATGCTTCAATCCCAAACTTATAATAGAGAACCCACGAAACTTAATATAAAATAGAACGACAATGTGGTTGAAGAAGTAGACGCGACACCATTTCTAGGTATCATAATAGACAAACATTGGAACTAGAAAGAAAATATTCAGAATCTGTCTATAAACCTAGATAAATTTGTTTATGCCTTGTATCGATTGAGACAAGTCTCTAATTTAGAAACGGCTTTAATTGCTTACCACAGTTATGTTTCGTCAAAATTAAGGTATGGTCTGATAATATGAGGCAATACAGTTGAGGTAAATAAAGCCTTCATTGGGCAGAAAAAATGTATACGAGCATTATTCGGTTTACAACAGACTGAGAGTTGTAAGGATTATTTTATGAAACGAAATATTTTGCCACTACCTAATTTGTACATATATCTTCGAAAGCTGTAATTTTGCACGCAAACATCCAAACTTGTTTTGTAAACACTATGATGCCGTCACAAGACCAGGGAGACACACTCACAAACTACTCATACCCAAGCAAAGAGTAAATGAATTTCGTAATAATGTATACTGTATGGCGATACATATCTATAATAAGCTGCCAAATAGCTTCAAGGAAATTTAAAGTATTCATATTTTTAAGAGAAAATTATATGTATTTTTATTGAATAAATGTTTTCATACTGTTAAAGAATTCTTAGAAGACAATAACTTGTGATATACTAATGCATGCTATGATTTAAATAAATAAATATTTTTTGTAAGTAAACCGTATATCAATATTTGTATGCCAGATAATGGTAGAATATGGTTCGAAACTATGTAAAACATTAAGATCTATGTGTACCCATATTCCGACAAATAAATGATTACTGCTACTTACTTATTAGAGTACCTAAAGTACGTGGACACCAAACGAACTCCTAGTGCATAGCATGCTATTTTACTTCGTTCACATAATATGTTATGTTTAAAATAAGAAAAATATAGCAGAATGGTTGTTTTGAGTAAGAAAAGGATAGCAAAATGGTTGTTTCGAGTCTGGATGTTTTTATGTCCGTTGTTTGAATGTTTATAAAGTCCCTCGCAATACAGGAATTATTCCTAGTGCGAGAGACGTCTTTTTAACGAAAGAAATATTTAACGAAAGACAGCAAAATGCCAGCGCCGCGCCTGTGCCAGACGCCTATCCTGTGTGCCTTGTCACCCTTACAAGATAGAGTCGATTAGAGCACGTACCAAGAAGTTTGGCTCCTCATACTTTTGTCGACCTATTTAAACTTTAATTAATTGAATTCTCTGCCTTAATACAGGCTTCCTTCTTCCTTTGATCCTGGGTCGTTCAAGCAGGGCGTAGCAAAGCCTCTCCCTAGGCCATCAAACTCGACCTCGGCACCATTTCAGCTGTAATGAGGACGTGGTGTGCAGGGCTGTATTTGTGAGCTACAGGACTGTTTTCCATCAGGTGGAGAACAGTTAATTCGCCCAGCAACAAAAAAAAAAGAGCTGCCAATATTTGCCTCTGATGGGTGCTGGTGCCCACTAGCTTCCACGGAATTGATGCCTCTGATTTACGAGGTATAGTGGTCTAAGTGGTCGCCGTGCCACCAGGGGCGTGCACAAAGATTTCTGGAAGGGTATGCACGCCCTACCCGATACCCGATTTTTGTGTGTAGGTATATATATCTGTGTACAATAAATAAATAAAATATCTTACCAAATTCAATTCAGTGACTTTTCGACATGGCACCATTGATGATTGTGTGTGTGGCCACCATGAATATCCAAATAAGTGACTGATGGTGAAAACAAGTCACCTAAATGATATCCATTGCGGCCTTGTAGGTAATACAAGGCCGTGAGATGATAAGAGTGTTTTTTGAGCAAATGAACAACAATAAATGAACGAAATTACTGACATACTTGACTGTATGAATTATTTTAACTACGTCAATCAACCGTTTAAAAATATTTCTATTCCTTTCAACTTTTGCGTTGTGCCTTTCAATGTCTAATTTGAACTGTGTATTCAAACTAGACTCTATTCTATCTTTTCCAAACATTTGGAACTTTAAACAAGAATCTATATGTTTTTCCGACGAATTGTGTTTAGAAGCAGCTTTGTGAAAATTATTTAAATCCGAATATCCATTATAGGTCCAAACATTATTTTTATCTTGTTTTGAAAATAATATACACGGAAAACAAAATAGTTTATTTGAGAGTACACAGCCCGCTAGCCAGCTATAAATATCATAATACTTTTTATTAAAAGAACGTGTCGTATTACCTTTCTGTTGTTTTAGATCTAAATCGCGAAGACAGCGTCCAAGAGAAATTATCTTATTTTTGTCATCAAAAGACAACGTCGAGAAAACACCAGTTTTAATTTATTTAAACACACATCACCAACACAAATCTCAAAGGTATAATTTTCCATAATTTACAGTGATTCCGGTAATTTCAATAATTAAGTATTTAGTTATCAATTACAAAGCGCTCAAAATCCCCTCGCCAGCTCTGTGAAATAATTAATAATGGCGTACGACGCTATATTGCTAAAATAATAGGCCTATAATAAACAACAATTTTGATGTTTTTGACAACTATTTAAACTAGTTGGATTATCATTGTAGGCAGTGCCTTCAGTCGGCGAGAACACACGTGCATTTTACACACACAAGCAAAATATTTGTCTCGTAGACAGCGTAATAGATTGACGTTTAAATATACTGCCAATAAGCACGAAATATCTCTGCTTCCAGACACCTCTCTATTATATTATATTCTATTTGTTTAGTAGTTCGCTCAAGGACCAATAGATGGCAGTGGCTCAAGCTATTTGTTTAGTAGTTCGCTCACGGACCATTAGATGGCAGTGGCACAAGCTCTTATTGTATCTGATAATTTTATAGTGTATTTATTATTATTCAGCTTGTAGTATTAAATAAAGAGATTTCGATTATATACATTTACATAGGCCAGCGGACTAGGGTATGCAGTGCTTATTTGCTTGTATGAAGCGCACGCGCTTGCGTGCCACTGCCATTGCGCCGAGTGTTGCGGGTTCGAATCTCATACGGGACAAAAATATGTGTGATCCACTAATGGTTGTTTCGAGTCTAGATGTTCTTTGTGTCTATTGTTTAAACGTTTGTAAAGTTCTCCGCGACACAGAAATTAAGACAAGTGCGGAAGACGTCTTCAAAAAAATTAATAAACACCGAATCAATTAAACAAAGCAGTTATCATTAAAACAATTATTATCGGCTATTTTCCGCATAGTAGACATTAAGAGATAGCGAGCACATGACTTAGTATATATAGGAAGGTGTAATACATTTCTGCTTAACCCTAAAGAGATGTACAGTCATAAGGCGACGGCACCTGGCTAAGTCATCTTAGGCAAAGACTCCGATAAACGAAAATCAAACTGTACCAATCATGTTATTGCTAATCTTCTTCTCCCTAGCCTTTATTATTCCCAAGTCACTTGGGGTCGACTTTTCTGGTCTAACCGGATTTGACTGGATATTCGTTTTTATACGGAGCGGCTGTCACCTGACCTCCGCAACCCGAAAGCTAACGATACCCTTAGGCTAGACCAGTATCAGGGTATTATTATAGGGCACTGACTTCCCAATAACTACTGCTATAGATGTTCATGACAGCCGGGACCGACGGCTTAACGTGCTCTCTGAGGCACGGAGCAGGCGATAATTGTCAATCAATACGCACATAATTTCTAAAAGTCATATAACTTCCGAAAGTCATAGGTGCGCGACGTGGTTTCGAATCCGACCATTGCAGTCTGTTGTCTATTTAATGCTAGCTGTTCCTCCCGGTTTTACCCACGTTTCTGATTATTGCTCCGCTTCAGTAGCCCATCAAGGTGGACTGACGACTGGTAAGGGTTCCGGGAAGCGGTTGGATGCCGGTGCCCAAGATCGGTTTGTGTGGAAAACCTTGGGGTGATCTATATAGTCGGCCAGTAGTAAACGTCTTTTGGGTGAGATGATGATGAGGCTTGTTATTAGCAATATCATTATTTGACATATTTGGGTAACTTATTAATATAAGTTATAGGTACAAATTGGTTTTAAGACTGCAAGCCTTCCATAAGAATAAAACTATTGAGTAGAAGCCGAGTATTATATGTGTAGACCAGCTTGTCTTCTTTCATTCTTTCATGCAATGATAGAAACATATAGATACTATACCTACTTTCAAATACCAGGCTTACAAAAACACCGCATAAGCTAATCCTAACTAATATAACAAATGTGAATGGTAGTTTGTTCGTTTGTTACGTTTTCACGCCTTAATTACTCGACGAATCATCATGAAATTTCGCATAGGTACACATTGTTAGGGGTAAAGAAAAGGACAACGCTTTTATCCAGAAAAACGTACCTAATGTTTCCGAGGGTTAGGTAATTGAAATAACCTATATTTAAGTGAGCAAAGTCGTAAAAAACGTCAACAGTGCGCGTTATACCTTAAAATGAGCTTCTGAACAAGTGAACATTGTCCCGCGCAAGCTCAATGATTTACGACATTAAGTGCCATTTAATCGTCCATTAAACAGTAGGAGTACCGTGCGTTTATCTTGCGTCCATTAGGACCTATTAAGAATGTAAACTATCGCATTCCTCGCATTAGACGCACATGTTCCGCGAACATGGCCTATTTGTACATGTTTCATTGTTATTTACGTTCCTGGTTACTAAACTATATTATTGACATTGTAGGCAGTAAAATGACTAGTGTAGTGTTTATAGTTTTATTTTTAAAGTGAAAACTTCTTTAGTCGCGTTGAGCACTTTTTGGGTGAACAAAAATCATGGAACTCGCGTCATCGTCACCGAACGTTTTCCATGAGCTATATGTATACTGTGTAAATATTTATACTTTTTGGGGGACCAAAAAGCGCGAAATTCGCGTCATCGTCACTGCACGCTAGTTACTTAGTTTTCACATCTATCGGCAGTCCCCAAAGACTGCCCCGCATGTTTGTTTTTTGTTTTAAGAGATAACTCCCGCACTAGGATTAATTCCTGTGTCACAACTATACAAACATTTAAAAACGGACACAAAGAACGCTCAGACTCGGAACAACTATTTGTTGAACACACAAATTATTATCCGTGTGGGAGTTGAACTCACAACACTTGATGTGGCGGCTGTGACGAGGCTACCACGTAAACCACTACATCTGTCCAGTGAAGTAGTAAGTAGTTGGGTTATTGTCACTGATACTACGCCGAGTGTTGTGAGTTAGATCTCTGGACGACACAAAACTTTTTGTCATCCACAAATAGTTGTTCGAATGTGGACACGTGTTCTTCGTATCCGTCATTTGAATTATTGTAAACATTCCCGCGACACAGGTGAGGTGAGATGCCTTTAAAAAAAGTCTGTTGTGTAAAATCTAGTTTCCTTTCATTAAATTCCTCTTCTTCATTAAGAATTGTTTTTGTTTCGTGGAGGCTTTGTAAAAGGTGGGCATCAAACTCACGATCTATTAATAGCAAATCCAATGCCTGATCCATTAGGTTATTGCCGTTAATACTACAGCGCGATGCATCCTTAAACTAGCCTCGAATCCACACTATGTGTATTCACATCCCGTCATCACATTTGTACGATGCTGGACTACTACTGAAGGCTTAGTTATATTATCAATAGAATTAAGCTTCTTAGAAACAAATAAAAATAACGGTTTCTTAGAATGAGCCTTTAAATCTGGGAACTAATTTCAAACTATTAGAACTGTATACAGGGTACATACAATCTCTATCCTTCATGCATTTTATTTGGTTTGCCGATAACCAAATGCATATATACAAAAATTAGATTTTACCCGCGACTTTATTCGCGTAAATGTAGGTTAGGTTAAGTTATATTAGTAACAGTCATTTTTCTGGATAAAAGGTATCCTATGTTTGTTCTCCTGTCAACGTAGGTTGATGCGAAATTTCACATAATAAATATAATAATAATTTCATGTAATAAACAAAATACAAACAAATTCGCATTCGCATTTATAATATTCGTTAGGATTAAGATATAAATAATATAGGTAGATGACACAAAAATCAAATTACTGATATATTTACTAATTATAGGTTAACAAGCACTTACGGCTACGAGTCTGTACGCCCCTTGACTTTTGCCCCTTTCATAGAAAGACTATTTTTGGGTGGATTGAAGAAGAAACCTGACAAATACCTACTAGGGGGCGAAACTTGAGGGGCGAACGGGCTCGTGACTGCACTTGGGATACTCAGAAAGGTAAAAAAATAAAAGAAAGTGTTCTATACGAAAATATTTATTTATTATCAGCCTCTATGCAGGCCAGTCTCTCATACATAAAAACTATTTCTTGCAATACATTCTTAGTGGCCTGGTACACATTTCGCCGCATATGGGTTTAGGTCCCATATAATAGAACCCTATAGCCGTTTTACCGGGCACAGCTAGTCTTGAGCCGTGCCCGGTAAAACGGCTATAGGGTTCTTGACAGAAATACCCAATATTTTTTTGACCCAATTTGAATTTCAAACCCCGACACTGACAAACATAGCTACTAATTTAGAACTCAAATTGGCGCTGATCAATTATATAACATAACATGATTCGACAAGCATACGTACGACATAATTTTGTAGATATAGTTTTGATAGCACGTTTGCCATACTCATACTGCCTAATGCGACTTTTTTATATTTATAAAAGCCTTCACGTAACAAGTACAATACTGAAGAAGATCTATTTAATAAAAGGAAACTAAATTTTACACAGCAACACTATATCTATAATAATAATAATAATAATATTCTACCACATACACACAACACCATCTAGCCCAAACTAAGCAGAGCTTGTACTATGGGTACTAGACAATGGATAAACATACATATATACTTCTTTTTTGTAAATACATACATATTATACATAGAAACACCCAGACCAAGACAAACATCCATGTTCATACACACAAATGTTTGACTTGTGCGGGAATCGAACCCGCGACCTCAGGCGTGGCAGTCGGTTACACTAACCAATACGCCATTGAGGCCGACATATGTATGTTTGTCAAATTATAATTACAGCCACATTAAATTAAAATCTATATTTATGCCTTATCCTACAGGATGATATCTGCTTGATGATACTTTAAGTAAAGTCCTCCAGACCAAATATCGGTTATGGCGGCCATTCTTTACGGAGACTGGCCATCTGCGCAGGAGATATTATAGTAAACAATCACTTCTGCAAACACAGGTGCAGTTTCTGTTCCCTATGTAAAACCATCAACTTCGAAATTCCGTGCTGGTTCTGAGAATTTCTTGTTAGGAAAATCCAATAACTCTTTGCTGGCCCAGCCCGGGATTCTAACCCGGGACCTTATGCATAGCAGCCACATAAACTACAGCTGCGCCACTTGCGCGCATTAAAAGTTCCTCAAACGTATTACCCTTGCCTAAATTAAAGTCGTTTTAATTAATCAAAAAGTATGAGATCACGTATAAATCTGCATAATATAACCAATTAGCACAAGAATAGCATGCCCCACCCATTAAATAAAAGTGCATCAGCAACAATGTATTGAACAAGTTGACGATAATGCATGCTTACTAATTAACAGCTTAAATGGTGTTACATAATAAGATGTTGCAATAAATCAAAGAACTATAATATTATAAATGCGGATGTGAGTTTGTTTGTTACGCTTTTACGCCTTAATTGCTTGACCGGTCATTATGAAATTTTGTATACACGTTGTCAGGGGAACTGAAAAGGACATAGGGTACCTTTCATTCGGAAAAAGTACTGTTGCTAATCTAACCTTACGCGAGCCATTCCGTGGCCAATATCTAGTTATTATATAAATGAAATAAAATAGCAGTAATTATATTATAGTGCGAATGAAAAAAAATTTGCTTTTATAATAACGTTTTAGCTTAATACCAGCGACAGCTTACTTTTGGGAGCCATGCATTGAAATAACAAACAAAATGTTATATAGTTCCTAGAACTGTCATTCGACGAGGAGTTCGTGTACCCCGCCTGTTCTGTATAGACACATGCAGAACGAACGCCGGAGTGCGTGCGCCTCTTCGTAGACTTGTTGAAGCATACAGTACTTATCTTATTGAGCTGGACATTTTTCTCTCACTCACCAACAATTTAAAAGAAAAGCTATTGAATTGTTTAAATCACTTTAGGTTAAGTACAGTGGATTTTTTTTCTTTTAAGATTTTGTTAGTCAAAAATTTTAATTTTCATTTTTTTTAGTATAATTACTGTGTTCACCATTACTTTAATTTCCCATGTTAATCCGTGGACAATGATATTGATTACATGTTAGATAATTTAATGTATAACACTATTTTGTAATACTTTAACTTGTAATTGTTTTTTGTCCCTAATAAATAAAAAATAAAATAAGACAGCCTAGTGTGAGACCGTTGAATTGCCATGCAGAGATCAACTTGTATCCCAAGGCATTTCTAATATTTCGCGGCTTTGTGCGTATTAAAAACATAATTATGTAGTTACTTAATTATCATTCACTTGAACGGTGAAGGAACAAATCGTGAGGAAGTCTGCAAGTCCACACTGGGCCAGCCTGGTGGACTAAGAAGAGACCTTAAGAGGCCTTAGGCAGTAGGACAGTTATTATACAGGGCTAATATTGTTATTGTTTTAGCTTATTCTAAATACTTATGTATAATTATACATACATCGTCTCTCGTACAGAATAGAATAATAAGGTTTATTTCTCTGTTCTGTGATCTATTTATATATTTATATTGAATATCATTAGTTGAATTTTATTGATTTTCCCATTATTATTGAATGTTGCTACTATTTGTTAGTATTTAATTGTTTGGATTTCTGATTTAAGCATTGTATTTATATCAATGTAATATTTGATGAATTTGAATTGTTAATTAATTTTCTTCTTTTTAATTCAATATCTTTATTACATACCATTTTTTTGTTTTTACTGACATTGATTTCTTGTAATTTTGATTAGTTATATATGCTCGCATGCAATTAAGTTCGTAATAATGATTGTACTAACATGTGGATAACGTTATGAGTTACATACTTACCACCATCTTTTCTGTATATTACATAATTAAGAACTGTAAGTATCTGTTTGTTTCCCAAAATAAATAAATAAATATCGCTAAGCAAAGGTGTATTGAACTCACATTTCTCCAGGAATAGTTATAGGTCTCATATAGCGCAAATAAAGCGCAAATCTGTTTTTATATGATTGTTTTTAAATAGTGAAGTAATGATATATGCTATATGATACTTATTTCCAATTGGAATTAACGTTCATTTTATTGAACGAGGTCAACACTCGTGCTAAACACAAGCTCTAATTGTATTGAGAAGAAAGCTCCAGATTTGCAAGTCAATGACACAAATAATAATAATATCTACTCTATTTATAAATCGCAAGGCAGGGGCCTCTTCTAAGTATTAGAAGAGTTAGGCCATAGTTCATTCACTGGTCTGGAGCAGTGCAGTTAACTATGGCTTAAATCTTCTCCTAAATTCTAAAATTCTCTAAGCCACTTCAGAATGGGTTGGCAGAATTGACATATCTTTGAGAACATTATTGATAACTCTCAGACATGCTGGTTATCTTACGATGTTTTCCTTCACCGTTCAAACGAGAGATAAATAACTTTTATTTGACACTTAAGAACACTTACAGCTGGTAATGGTAAATTTAATGCATCGTATTTTTAATGTTTTAGGGCCCTAGCTGAGTATGATTTTTTGTGCGATAAGTTTGGTTAGTTTCGACTACCAGGCGCTCACTGTAACCGCCGTTAACCAAACGAAGACATTAAAGCTGTAAACTGTCACTGGGCTACAAGACACGCTCATCTTCTGTGGATATCGAAATTTTCATTTAATTTTCTGCTTTATGTTCTGAAATATGTAAGTATCCTTTAAAGCCTCAGTTCCCAAAGTGGCCCCCAGGGGTCTATAGGAGACACGACGGGGGTCTACGCTGGCGTGACAAAAAATGGGGGTTCACAATTCGTAAGCTGGATCCACGTAAGTTTATTTGCTTTCGATAGTGAAGAACTAAAATGTTGGCTTGACTTCACCTATCAATGTAGGCAGACAATATTTTAAGAAGTTCAGTGACTGTTACTTGTTTAAACGTCGGTCGTCGGATATTTTGAGGAATAACCCTCGTTGAAGAATAGAGAATTTCTAAAGAAAATATTGTTTAGCCCGTAGAGATTTGATCAAAGTTTTTTTTTATCCAATTTAACTATTTGATCCGAATATACTACTTTTACTTGGTGGATTAAATTTCTAGCTGCAGGGGGTCCACCAGAACCAGCTAAATTTTGAAAGTGGTCTATGACAAAAAAAGTCTGGGGACCTGTGCTTTAAAAGCATTGTGGGATACACGGGAAAAAATTGAGGGCTTATTAAGGACATGCTGAGTGTTCTGCAGGCATCTGCCGCATGTAACAGCACAGGGAATAAAACAACACATAAATCACAAAGACAACCTTATTCTAAATATTACAATAATATGCTCGAAGTCTGGATTACCTGTAACCTGCAGGCGCGTCTCCTGCGCATCAGACTCGAACGACATTTGATTCGTCTATCGTCTTAAGCAATAGAAAATGTATTGTACACAATATTGTCTTAGTGATCTTAGTTCACAATATGTTATACATGTATAACATTCGCGAAAGCGTAAGACATACATATGTATAATATTGTTTAATTTCAATGTATTGCCCACGGTCTTTATGATCAGCATGGCGTTCAGTGTGTTGCCTAGTCATGCTGTATATGCATCAACTGGGCTTCTACGAAGTTATACTGGGCAAACCCGGGCTTAATATGTCCTACTTTGAAGAAACAGATCGAGCGTTAATGAATGAATACGTGTAGTCCTACCCATTCTCGTAGCTGATCTGTTGCTAGCAATTAGCTGCGTTAAGAGCTTGCGTAATCCGTTTATATGACGTCACTTATGTAATCGTCCTTAAATAACCATGTGGTTATTATGGTATGTATAACCTTGTGTGGTGTATCTAGTCCTTAAAGAAATAGAGAAGAACAATCCTTTTTTAAAGGATAAATATTTTATATACTACTAGATTTCGTCAATTTCGATATTTGACAATATATTTCTATCCTTCGAAAACAGTATTTTGGACGAATTGTACCCTATGTCCTATTCTGTACCCCTGACAAAGTGTATGCGATTTCATGACGATCGATCGAGTAGTTAAGGCGTGAATACCAAACAAACAAAGAAAAACAAACTTACATCTCATTTATAATATTAGTTACGATTAGAATTAGGTCAAGCACGTTGTCCACAAGAGTGATACACCTAATGTTGTAAGAACCATTAGGATACAGTGGTGCCAATTCTATTGTCACAAAATTCTCTTATCTTAGCTAAAAATCTCTAAAATTTATTTTAGTCCTGTTACTTTTAGCGATTTCAGAATACAAAATGTCGTTTGACAGGACTAATCTAAATTTTAGAGATATTTAGCTAAGATAAGAAAATTTTGTGACAGCAGAATTGGCACCAGTGACTCCCTACGATAAAGCGCATCTTACGGGCCGGGTGCTTGTTAAAGCAGCAACATATATGTACGTAGTTCGAATACGATTTTAACCTATATTACTTTTCCACTCAATTTTCAATACAAAATTAAGCTATTACAAAATTGTAGAAAAATAAAATTTGTGGTCTCGTCTCTGATGGCGGACTAGAATAGACATATGTGTACATACTACATATTCATATCAGCTGATATGTCGATGAGTTTAGTTAGACCAGAGTACAGAGTGAATTTCATATAGGCAAATCTATCAATCATGTAAGATTTGTGTGAATGGTTCTTTATAAATATCCTAGGGTTATTGAAGACAAGAAATAGGCTTGAGTTAATATATGTAGTATGCTCGTGCATATATTCTAGCCGACTTCAAGCCAGGTCTACTGATTAATCACTCTCTCATTGTGTAGGGACGCCTTTGCCCTGATAACGATCAGATACAACGTCGGCTGGTTTGACCAATTGTCCCCGAAAGCTCTCAACATTTCGCATACGGACACATGTAATATTCAATTGCGGTAGTATGACGTCTGTCAGCGGAATTAATTGATATATATCAGTGTGCGGCGACAAATCTCAGTAAGAGATCGTTAAGCTGAAACGGCAGTGCGCGCGACGGCGCACGCGCGTTCTGTTGTCCTGAACTATGCGCCACAGTGTATCAAGATAAAATGGCGGGATTCAGGTGAGTTTTAAATATACTGACATCATTTATCTTAATAACGAAATTAACGTTTTGTAACGTTATACGAGCTTTTACCCGCCGTTGTTGGCTTGTTTCTAAAGATATACGGCCAATAACCGTGCTTCTTTTGGAATAGAAATTGTTAATCTAGTTTCTGTTAGTCTATGACCGATAAACTCTATTTAGTCTTGATCCGTTGCTGTGTGGAAGAAGTATAAACCATCGATAAATAACAGAATATTTTGTATACTTAGCAAAACTGGGATATTGTTTGTATAGAATGATGACTTAATAGTCGACAAAGCTGTGACGGAAGTGGTTTTCAGTAGTTGCAAAGTCGTGGATTATTACGCTGAAAAATATAAATTTTAGATTTCTACCATATACGCATGATTTACAAAAAACATGACGTATCATCATAAATTATATGATTATATTTTTTTATAATGTAGGTAGACTTTTCATTTGAATTCAAAACGTTATTAAAATTTGTTTCATAATTTTTGTTTAGCTCTATAGACTATTTTTGTTATTAAAGACATTTGCTTTAATCAATTATTTTGGCTAATGCAATTTATACAATGTACAAAAATTTAATTTATATTTACTTCCCAGCATTAGATTTTTTTATGTAATAGAACATAGCTGCTCTTTTTTTGACTAAGTTACGTAACGTAAGTGAAAAAAAGAGTTAATGTAGAAGACATTACTTCAATGACATGTTATAGACAGTTGTATTAAATCGTGAATATTGAATTATAGAAAAGATATAGCATGCATATTAAACTTTGGACTTTGTCAGCAGCTTCATCTGCGAGGACTTTAGTCTCATATCATATATTTAGTCTATGCATGTGCTAAATGTTATATCTGCCGATATATGATGTAATAAGACGAATTATTGCTTAGAGTATTAGTTGGACCCTCACGTTACCAAAATGTATCAATCGCAGCCAATTCTATTCAGTGGTTTTTATTTGTACCTGAAAAGTAAACAAATGTGTTACAATATCATTGTTTTTGGTATAGACCTTTCTAAATAACCATGTAGTCGATTCTTATAAGATTTCAACAATATCATCAACAGTCACAGTTTTGTTACGTAAAATTTATTTTAAAATGATTTAACTGTGTAATGAAGTTTTACTTGCTTAATTTCATCGCTAATGTTAGAAGTTTCGTGAAATCCTAAACCTTTTAATTGAGTGACAAGATGCTTCAAATTACATTGGATGTCGACCTAAATATGCTTGGGAAAAGATAAAAAGTCTCTCCTTCATACTATTGTATTTAAATCCTATTTTGTGTTCTCAGTTATAGAAGGAGTTGGATAGGCCATAGTTCGCGCGGGTTGCTAGACTTCTCAAATCATTGAGAAAATTCTGGAGAACTCTCAGACAAGCAAGTCTTCTCACGATATTTTCCTTCACCATTACAACAAGCGTTAGTTAACGCCTTAAAACTTAATACGCATATAACTTTAAAAAGTCAGAGGTGGTCAAGATCAAACTCGAGAACTGCATGGCAGTCCAACGGTTTTCCACGAGGATATCGCTGCGCTTTGTATATAACTGTTTTATTTAAAGGGTTACTAAGGGAATTAAAGTTATTTCGTCCCAAGGTCAAGGGCATCTAGAGGTTCTATACCTACAGGTATAGAACACATTTAATCCGATAGGGTATAGCGAACTCGAGACCTCGAATTTAATGAGGTGCCTAGGGATCAACTGTAGGACAAGCTTGACATCCTATAAGTAGGTTGTTATAAAAATGTTTGGAGTTGTGGATGTTTGTTACTCAGTCATGCTATAAAATGGTATAAAAGTCAAATGTTCAGGTGTAATACAGTTGGCAGTTTTAAATCTACCGATAATATCATGCACAGCATATTTTATTTAAGAATTATTTCAAGATTGTCTCATACGGTAGTAAAGAAAATATGTAAATCAGTCTTTAGTAGTTCGGTTAACTGGTGTATTATATAGTCTCTCCTCTGACGTAGTTTAGTAGCTTAGGGATTATTTAGTATTTATTTTATTATTATCTTTTATTTATTTTCAGCCTGTATTGGGCAATGGCCTCCCTCACGATATTCTACAGTTATTAGAGATTAGCAGATACAAAGTATCAAATTTTTAGCAACTACCAAATTAATAGTTACTATTTTTTTCATGATAACGGATGTCTTTATGTGGTTTCTTAAGCATGAGGTAATTGACATTCCTGTTAGAACAAGAAATGTTAGTTTAGTATAGTACGAGCCTGCACTGCATTTTGCTGGATACTGGAATACAAAAGTATACATACTTAAATTAATAAACTAAAGACAGACTGCCTCCGTGTTACATGTGTGCATAGCGAATGCACATCATGTGCATGAGGTCTAGAGTTTGATATCCGGTTCGAGCATATTTTCTTCGGTTTTCCTGCCAAACGATTTTCAGTATCTTATTGAAATCTGGATCTGTATCCCGTAGACGACGATAAGCTCGCTTAACCCGAGACCTACAATCATAGTCGGTTAATGAGTATGTTTACACCATTGCTCAAATTCCTTTTTTTTTAAGACCATACCCGCACAAGGTACTATGCCTGTGTTGCATGGTACTTTACAAACATTCAAACAACGGACACAAAGAACATCCTGACTCGGAACAACTATTTGTGTATCACACAATTTTTTGTCCCGTGTGGGGAGGGGATCGAACCCACAACACTGCGCAGTGGCAATGGCGACTACTTAACTACAACACTATAATACAATACTATAACATAACACTAAAAGGCGACCACTTAACTACAACACTATCCGTGCAAACAAAGCCTTTGGTCATAGAGAAGTTATATCTTAACCAAAAAAGAAAAAACATTTTTCTTCCAACAATATCGTGTACATATAATAAACAAGTGAATATAATAATATCAGCTCTGTATTAAACTGTCCCACTGCTGGGCACAGGTCTCTTCTCAGTGAGAGTTCACACGTATATACGGCAATACACGTGAATACTACGCAATAATTGGGTAAAAATAGTCACAAGAGTACAATATCAATGATGAATGTCGACATTAGCGTTATACATTTAAACGAGGCGAATGAATTCAATGATCATATCACATCGCCGAATTGTTAGTCGTCGTTAATGTGCGGTTGCATCTCATGATTGGCTTATGTGTTCGAGAGCAATTCGTCTTCCGGATAGACACATGTTTTACAAACGTGAAGGCTCGTACTATGCTTTGAAACTATTGAATTCGTTTTATAACTAGCTATTGAAATTAACTACTTTTTACGGATTTTGTCGCGTTGTTAATTTTATAACACTTTTATTACATAGTTTTGAACTCTGCTTTTATTGAACCTCACTAAAATTTAAGCTATATAAATTAATTAAAACTATTCATTTTTAAGTTTTCACTTTTCCCGACGCGACGCGGTGCTTCCGTTGCTTTACAGCAGCTATATTCACGAGGAGACTAGCTATTGCTCGCGGCTTCGCTCGAGTAAAAGTAGGCTAGGTTAGGTTATGAAACTAACAGTACGTTTTTTTAAATACAATATAGCCTATGTTGCTCGGCTTATATGACTTTGCAATTGAGAAAGAATTTTTAAAATCGGTTGATTTGTTTTGAGTTAAGCCCTTACAAACAAACAAACAAAAAATCAATCGTTCCACTTTATAATATTAATATAGATAAACATCTGACACTATTGTGCATGGTCTCAGATTCCAATTCCGAGTCTAGTATCGGGGTTTTTTAACAAGAAATACAAAAGTGCAGGCGCGTACTCTGCTATGAAAGTAGTTCTTTTTTATTTGTTCAGGAACGATAATAATTAACTACCACTAAAGTGCATGATGTTTTAGATATAAATTCCGATTCCTCTAAACTTCATTTAGAGTCACTAATTAAAGCTTACTATAAATGCACGACAGTTCTAATTATATAGCTTTGAGCAAGTTCGAACAATTTTAATAAGTGATTAATTATAGCATTTGAGGACTATCTCGTTGTTTTGGTGACGTAAGCTTGATTGCCTAGCAAGTTTTAAAGTTTTGGTAGAATTTGTCCAGATAAAAAGAAATTAATAGCAGAGTTGAGTTGTTAGTTATTTTGTTTATTTGGTATAATATATATATAATAAAATAGTGACAGTTTTACAATTCTAGCAGCGATTTCCTTTAAGTGAATTTTCTGCTACCAAATATGACTGACTGGTGACAAGGCATAATTATAGATGCTGAAAAGAGCTTAAACCAAAGTTACACAATTTATTTTTATATGAATCTCTAGCAAAAATGGGTAGGTAACAAATTACTAGTATCCCCTCCAGCTAATCTAGAATGATTGTGTTCGGACTAGGTTCACAAAGGTGTTGCAAAGTGTGGAGTTTGAACCCATGACGCCTAATGCCTTATATTATCAATCCATAATTCATCAATATACCTACCTATATATGTACATAGGGTATCAATGCCATAACTTAGGTTTATGACAAATTAAGGTGACAGTCAATAGTCAAGATATTCTCAGCAAAATTATCAAAATAATAGTTGAGCATCGAACAAAAAGCCATCGCAAAGCTCGCGTGAGAAGATTGAGAGAATTTTATAGTCAATATTTTCGATAACTTTTGTTTACAACATGTTTCTTTAACATAATTTGTTTATACAGTATAGTCATATCATATCTTATACGTATAGTAATTGCTTCTATCAATTAAAATAGCCTTAACAAAATTAAGAATATTAAATTCGTACTAAACAATATTAAATGGAAACTCCGTTTGAAATAAAAGAATTATTTACGAATACGAATTTTTAGAATTATTATTTTATAAGTATATCTTTGATTCTAATTCTATTGATTGTAAAGTATTCTAGAATATAATATTAGCAATTCTTAATAGTAGCACGGCGTCTGACAGTCAATACATCTCTCTGTCATGAAGAGTTCTTACAGCTTCACAATCTTCAAATCCAAAGAAAACAATTGCTTTTAAATCTGAACTAGCATCAAGTGATTTGACGTCACGAACCGTTAGAGGAACCATCAAATTGGCTCGCTAACTCATTGGCTGTTGAAGGTCACCGCAAGTGGAACAACGCACAGGATCAATTATTTGTTGACCCGTTGTATCGAGATTCGATGCCTGAACTAGGACGCGTCTGATGTGTCAATTTATTTGATGCATTGATTATATACCGCCGGGTCAATGTTAGGTCGTTGACAGAAATATAACCATTTAAATCAGTGGACAATTGTTTTGTGGGTGAGTTTAGTACATTTTGCATAACTAGATCTCTTTGCTTTTTGCACAGAATACGATAGTTTATAACTGTTGTAGTTTTAAAATCCTTGGTACATGAATTTGGTCTTCTAGTCAATGAAGCATAGGACTACATAATACATTTTAGTCGAAGTCAAAGTCAACATTTATTTATTAATTTAGGTCACAATGTAACACCTATAAACGTCAAAATCTCTTGGTGAGTTACGAGTTACTGTGGTTATATTTAGTTTAGTTCCTAGATTCAGGCGAAGGGCGTCATGAAAGATACCAGCATGAAACTCACGTTTACTCTTTTAAATCGCCAATTAAATGAGAATTAAGGCATAATAACTAAAAATGTTAGTTATAGGAAGGCATATTATCAGCAGAATATATGCTCAAGCCTGCCAAATAGGTATTCGTGTTAGTACTTTACCAACTAATTTACTCATGACGGCTCTACCATATGACGATTTTTCCAAGAGCTGCGATTTTTCTATTTCTACTCCTCTCCTGGAGGTTGTGCATTCAGTTTAACAACTACCATACCTCGCTAAAGAAAATAGCCTCAGGCAACGTCAGTGAAGTGTGTCTGCCATCGATTATTTTCCCTTTAACTTTACACATAATTATTACTTCGAACGCTCGTTTATAGGAATGAGACCCAGATAAATCGCTATCCTTCTGCATGCACCACGTATTGCATAAATTATAACATGTAGCGGTCATGGGTTATGGCAATGAATTCGGATTTGAAAGGAATCGATCCGCATAAATAAATACACTGACAATTGACTGGCAATATTAATTATAATGAAATAAAAACACAATTACAAAAAAAAAGTTATCCTCAAAAAGTATAACATAATTAATTAACAAACATAATATCTTGATATCTGAAGTAAAAATAATAAACCGTCGTCGGCAATCATTTTAATGGAGGGCTACATTTTTACTAAATGTGCTGATAAATTTCACATCGTCTGTCTCAGAAAATTATCTCTAAAAGGTTTCCGTCAACCAAGAATTGCTTTTCTATAAAACATAAATTCTTTCTGAAATATTAGAAATTATTTCATAAAATACCTAAGGTTAAGGCTTGTTTATAAATACAAAAAGTATACACACGTTTTATGGAAATTTTACGGTTTTATGACAAAACTAGCTTTTGTCCGCGACTTCATACTTTTATGTACTTTTTAATCCGAAGTTTTCACGAGAACGGCACATTAAAAATATCAGACTGAGCCACCGCAAAGCCTTGCTGGGTTAACCTAGTTTAATATATTGAATCCTTTTTTTAAGTTTGTTAATCAGAGTTTAACTAGTTATTATGGCTTCCGTCGATGAAACTATAGTTTGAAATGATTTGCCAGTATAATATGACAAGGCACATACCTAACCTGGCATGCCAATGACCTCAATTTTCGTATCATTGTTCTTGATGGTAATCAATAGCCAATAAGCCCTTTACACCTTGAACTCCTCCGGGTCAACGGTGACCATGAATAGATGGAATGGCATTTAAAGAGTTAATTTGTTTCTTGAATGAATCAATACATGTAAACAAATCCCTGGTGTATGTATTTAGTATCGAAATTGATAACTAATACTAAACATAAACATGCGCAAGTGGTACGGGTGTACTTTAAAAAAAAAAAGGTGAAATTTTTAAAAATATGTTGGTGCTTTGACGAATTTGTTAAACCTGAAATAAAAAATTATAATCAATCAAATAAGTAGATCACTCATAAGTCATACTGCTATCTGCTATCATCTGACAAAAATAACGTATATCTCTTAATTCACTAACGTACGTCATTTAATTTTCAAAAAAAAAATTTAATTATTTGTTACAGCTTTTAACAAATTTTTAATTAATTTTGACCTCCGCTGACAAATTTATAAATATTTATTTAGATCACTCAATCAGCACATGCACCATCTAAGTGATCTACCAAATAATCAGTTAAGGTTGTATAAATTCATATTATTCTAATGGCATATTATAATTAAACTTTCACAAGTGTATCTTTTAAACAATAATAGTAACAAATAAGTTATTGGTAAAGAAGAAAATCCTATTTTACTATTCTATCAGTGTTCATTATTTTGGTCTTTATTTAATTAATCCAATCTCGTAGACAGAATGCGGATCGGGCACGCCACGATCGTGGCGGTAAGTCCCGTGTTTCAGGAGTGGCTGGAGAGGCGGCATGGCGCCCTCACCTTCCGGCTGACACAGGTTCTGACTGGCCACGGTTGTTTTGGCCGGTTTCTGTGTCATATACGCCGGCAAGAGACGCCCGGTTGTCACCACTGCGGCGACTGCCGCGACGTTATTGAAGACACTGCGCTGCACACTTTGGCGGTTTGCCCCGCCTGGGCATCGCAGCGCCGTGATTTGATCGCGGCAGTCAGATCGGTTGCCCTCTCGCTCCCGGCCGTAGTTCAGTCTATGATCTGGAGTGAGTGATCGTGGAGCGCCGTCGCCTCCTTTTGCGAGGAAGTGATTTCCATCAAGGAGGCGGCGGAGCGGAGAGGGAGCGTTTAAACCCTCTCCCCAACCGCAGAGCTGGGCGCCGGAGGGCGCGAGATGACCTCCAGCCACCCTGAGGTTTGACCTGGATTTTGGATTTACCCGCAATCTGGCTTTTTTTTTTTTTAGACGTGCTCGACACAGAAGCGCGCTTGGGAACACGCATGCCGCCTCTCGGACCTGGTGCTGAACGGATGGCGGGCAGGCCCACATAGCCCGCCAAAATAATTAATAATCCATAAATCCAAAATTATTAATTTTTTTTATTAAAATTTAGCAAATTTTTTATTCTTCCAAATGATATAAATTATGAAATAGTTCAATTCGTATACTCCTAAAGGCAAAGTTTATATACGGTGACTATACTTCTACAACAAATTCATTTTGTCTCAAAATATAGAAATATTAGGTTCAAGATATGTAAATAAATTGCGCTACTTTTTCTTATATCATAATTGTTCCTTAAATCATCATAACATACCTACCTTTTTGTTCTTAGAAAAAACATGTGCATTGTAGTAACCTATGAATTGATTTGGGTCCATCTTGCAAGTTCATATTTTCTAAATCGTCCAAATCGATAAATGATGATCACTATTTTTTGTAAGAATTGGTGCAACTTTTTAAAAAGAACACTCATACTACATAAACATATACATAAAATAAATATATCATAAACAGTTACTTGAGCAACAAATATAAAAGTATAGGTAAATATGTATTCTTTTTCCCGAAATGGCTAAACCTTCTAAGGCTTAGCCATTACGAGTTTCCATTAAACCTGAAATTGTTACACATGTTTATGCAAATAAATATTATCTTATCTTATCTAAGCTTATGTAAACATATTAAAGAATATAAGAGAGTGAGAAGACTCCGTCTCTGCCACTCGTCAAGTCCCCTTGAACATGACTGCTGTAAAGCAACCGAAACGTCAGGGCTAAGTGTAAACTTAAATATAAATAGTTTTAATTAAATTAAATAGTTTAAATAGTAGTAAAGTTTATAAAAAGTAAAATAAACAACGCGACAAAATCCGAATAAAGTGTTTAATTTCAAAATATAAGGGAGCTTTATTTCCACTATTGCTTTGTCAAACCTTAAGGATAAGGTTTTCTTTAAAATTATATAATAATAACTTTTGTGAGTTCCACAGTCTTCTTTATCTCATTGCAGATTGCATGTTGTCTTATTAAAATCGAATCAAAATCATACTTTCTTTAAGGTTATGCGGACAGCGTTTAGTTTATTTATTTTATTTATTTAAAACTTTATGCACAAAATAGTACATTGGCGGACTTAATGCCACAGGCATTATCAATAATATATACAAACCAATATACATATTTAATAATCTAAATATAATATATACAAATATATGTATATAGATACATGCATACATACATACGTATTATATTATAGTTGAGATGAATTTGATAAACTGTCAAGGAGGAGAGCACGTACTTTCACCTTGAAAGTGTTACAGTTTGTGGACATCCTGACTTCACGAGGGAGCGCATTTCATAGTAAAACGGACTGGACGACGTTCATACAAACTTATTCCTCTATCTATTTTCCCTTCTAGAATATTTTAGTATTGGATGTAGACATTTTAATGCAATTTCGTTTTGTATACATCTTTTTGAGGGTGACTGTACAAAGCCATTATTCTTTACACGACATGAATATAATATTTTTAATATACTGAATCTAATAAAATGTTGTCAATCATTTCAGGTTTACAGTGTTCCTATTTGTGATATCATCATACCATTCCAGTAATGGACAAACAGGTAAGAATGTGCATAATATTTATCTTCTTCTTCTATATATCTCACTACTACTTATCCGCGTGTCCGCCAAGTTTGGTAAGAAACGGGCGAAGCACGGCCAGTGTGTGAATTACATGAACCTTGTCTAGCTATTTTCATCTCTAGCATAACTAAGTAACTCAATTTTTGTAGCAGAAGCAAACCACTAGACTGCATGATACTTTGAGCTCATTCTACGTAAATAGAAACACCAATGATTAAATTATGTTCGGGTACTTTAAAATAACTACACTGGAACATTGAGACAACTACCATCTTAGTCTCCCGTGATCATGGCTGCTGAAAAGCATCCGAAACGTCGGGAAAAATGTAAACTTACATATAAATAGTTTTAACAGTTTTAATAATTTAATTAGCTTAAAATTAGTAAATTTTATAGTAGTATAACAGTTTCTAAATTATGTAATAAAGATTTAAATAAACAATGCGATAAAATCCGTATATAGTAGTTTAATTCCAATGTAATATTGATATCAAAATTAGCCAAGTTGTAAAATGTATTTAATCTTGCCTAGTATTGGAGGAAGTGCTATTGAACTTGGCGCCCATTTAGATCTTAATCCTTTTGTCGGCACCACCGTCAACCGTTGGCCTTGTTTTTTATTAATATCAGTTCTGTATTAAACTGTCCCACTGCTGAGCACGGGCCTCTTCTCAGTGTAAGAAGGATTAGGCCATAGTCCACAACCCTGGCCCGATGCGGGTTCGCAGACTTCTTCACATGTCTTCCAGAATATTATAAAGAACTCTCAGGCATGCAGGTTTCCTCGCGATGTTTTCCTGCACCGTTAAAGCGAATGATATTTAACTATTTAATATGGACATAACTTCGAAAAGTTAGATGCACTTTCTGGAATCGAACTTGAGACCTCTGCGTGGCAATCCAACGATCTCCCATTAGGCAATCGTTACTTTCTATATTTGTATATTGCTATAGCTGTGTTTTGTACAAAATATTTAACCTGGCTACAACAGCTGATGTATAAATGTAATAAACTCAATAACCTCTTTGACGTTCATAAGTGTTACTTTGTGACCTAAGTGAATAAATGATTTTTGACTTTGGCGATTAGAGTTTTAAAACACATAGTTCTCTGCCGTTATATTACCAACTATGTATGTTTTTATTTAGCATTATTTATTAGGGTAAAGAAACTAGAGCCATTATTTCGTGTAATGGACATAAAACGCGCGCTATCACGTGGACCGGATTTTTTCTACTGGTAATTTATTGAGGCTTACTTTGTTTTTGTTACCAGTTATTTATTGGCCTGTATATATCGAAGCTAAACGTTTTCTTGCTAAATGAGCTCAAAAATAAAAGCCGGTGTCTGTGAGACTATGTTTGACTGTGAAGGTCAATAATATAATATATTTTTATTCCTGTATACTCACGAAGGGATAAGCAGAGATGATTTATAATCAAATTACACCAGCTATGTTTTCCGGTCTAATCGGTACCATAAATTCATCTATTAGGCACAGTTTCAAACTACGCGTTGCTGATCATAATACGTCAACAGAAAAATCCAAGAACACTTTAGGCAATCCTGAAATCCCTAATGCCGAATCCAGGATCCAAATATATACTCTTTTGTGAGCAATTCCATTAAGTTGATTGGTAGATTATTCCTTATAAATTAACTTATAATATCGATAGAGTAGTATCCTTGGATTGCCACGCTGGTATGTCGGGTTCAACCCCAAGGCAAGCACTTCCGACTTTTCGAAGTTATGTGCATATTAAATATTAATTGCTACGATCGCTCGCTTTAAAAGTAAATATATTTTATTTATTAATTTAACAGTAAATGATAAACATCGTGAGGAACCTGCATGTCTGAAAGCAATATAATCGTTTTTTAAATGTATAAAGTCTACCTACAACAGTCAGTTTACTGGTCCAGAGTGTGGTGGACTATAGCCTAAACCTTCTCATACTAAGAAGAGGCCCGTGCTTAGCAGTAGGAAGGTGTAAACAGGTCTGATATTGTTATTATAAAATACTGTGTTGTACAGGTCTTTAAAATTCTTTACTTCTTATTGCAGAAATTTTGGTACAGAACAACACATCAGTATCGTCGGGCCACATGCCTCCATGTTCTCCCTTGCTGCCAGGAGACGTCGACTTCGGGACGGTGGATCTGATAGCAGTATACCAGCTGGACAGGCCGAGCACCAAGGGAGTCACCACGGTGCAAGGTTCACAGACGCTTCAGAGAGCATACAGGATTGGAAACGATGCTAATCTAACCAGACCCTTACAGTAAGAATTAATGCTTCTTTTTAGGGTTGCATACTGTAGTGGTAAAAACGGATTCTGTTTTTACTATTGCCTAAGGCGTATTATACAGGAAATTCGTAAGGCGACTAACCATAGAAAAATAATTCTAACGTCATATTTGAGAAATAACTATATATCGATAACAAATAAAGTCATTTATGTGGTCGGTATTCAAATGGTATCAATGGATGCAATTAAGTAAAAACTTATTTTAAGGATTTGGTGGCGGGACTGTAGGCAATGTGAATGCTCTTAATAAAGATGTAGGTTCGATACCCTAGGCAAAAATATTGGAACTTTTTTCGTGTGGATACTACATTCAGCGCTGGTAGTAACGAGCAGACTACTTAAATCACTGAGCACAGACCCAAAACTTTGAGTGTGTATGTTTATTTCATATTGTAAATTAAAAACAACCAGCGCAAACGGTGTTACACTTTCCAAAATCTGAACAAATATATTTCCACAATCCATTTGAACATTCGCTTTATTGGTAGAGTCTTTTTGCTTATCTCACTAATTCCGTATATGGCTGGAGTAATACCGGATTTCCACCGGGTATAGTCCCTTCCGGCTCAGTGACTTATTGATTAACCGCTACGATTTCCGTCCAGAGACGATCGCGTATTTTGGATTATTCGATGCCTGAATTTCTCAAATGAATGTTGTATTACTCTTAATCGAAAACTACATACATATATATCATGCCTGAAAATCAATGAAGGTATTAAGCTCTACCAAGTAGTTTAATATGCGTCGGTTGCTCGGTGAGGCATAGGTAATAAATCCGTCTGCTGTGCGTGAAGTCTCGGGCTCAATTCCCAGGGCGTATAACTTGTTATTGGGTTTATTTTTTAAGATATTCTCAGAACAGAGTCTGACACTGTTAACTGGAACCGTTAAACTGTAATAGGCTCGCAGTCTATTAAATGTAACCTAAAACTATAGTTGGTAAAATGTGGGTGAACTACCCATCTGCTTATCCCTTGTCTGGCGTAAGACTATGGATTAATTTGGTAATGCAAAGAATCCATTGGCAAACCGGCTACTTTTAAAAAAAGAGGTCTTTGATGCCAGCGCGTACAACAAAAAGCTGATCTACTGGTCTCTTGGTGAAGGCACAAGGCCAGGCTTTTCTACTCACTGCAGAAATAGGTTATTCAGTTGCAATTTTTCGTAGGCTGCTGTTTTTCTTAACTTTGATCAAAATGCTACTAAGTATCTCGTTGTACTATTGTAAAAATTCATCATGTATTCTGATTCCAAAGAACAACAAACAGTTAGTGACAAACACCGTACTTCGTTTCAGGCAGGTGTTCCCAGCTGGTCTGCCACCACACTTCACCGTGGTCGGCACCTTCAACGCCCGAGGACAGCGCAGACCCTGGAGCCTGGTCCGAGCCAAGGCTAAGAGTCTTTTGTTCTCTCTCACCATGCTGCCTGTCAGTAAGAAGATTGCGATCTTCTATAGAGGCGCGAGAGTCCTGTTTAATAGTTGGGAGGTAAGGGAAAAAGAAGAAGAGACTAACTTTATTATGAAAAGATTACCACAAATTTCGGCTACAATTAACTAGTAAATTAGTTATCTTTCAACTTGAATGCATTGTTAGGGGTGGGTCACGTCGGTAGTCCGATTGGTAGGATTAGATGCAACATTGACATTTAAATCGCAAATCCTATGTTATGGGCAGCCGCCGCTCATAATTTTTGCTTGTATGCCTATGAAATATGATATACATATTTTAGTGTCACATAATATAGCTCCTATAAACTGCAACAAATAAATCCGTGAAAATTATTTTACTAAGATATAGATTTTTCTTTTAATTCGATTTATTAACATAATCAATCTTGTCAACACGTAAACAACACTAACAGCTGACTCGAATAATCTTCGTGAACCCGGAGATGCAATTTTGATAGTGATGATATGCGTTTGTTTCCATGTTTTAATATTAAACATATAAAATGTTTGATATTGTTATCGAATTTGTTGTATCCTAAAGCGTAAATCGGGACGTAAATTATTTTGTTTTGATCCGGGGATAGGGCACGTAAGTTCTAAAATGTGACTACATCTTTCTGTTACACGCTGTATAATGCGACTTATGTTGTTTCAGATATTCACCCCTGGTTGGCACAAAATCCATGCAGCGATAACGAATAACACAGTCCACGTCGCGGTCGACTGTATTGAGGTCGGTACTGTGCCAGGACTTCCATTTCATTGAGCCAGATTACACCTAGAGCCCTCTTGTCAACACTACACTATTCATCTCTGTACACTTTGTTGGCTTGATGTATTAGCGAAGTATCAATACCGTTGATATATTGATATTAAAGACTAGCTTAGTTTGAAGTCTAGCTAATGCCTGCATGTGGTGCAAAGACAATTTTGATTTTAGTTTCGTTTTGCCCGGCATTCTCTCGTCTGTGTCGCTTTTGGCTGAATGGTATAGGAATGCGTGCATTACAAATAAATAGACGAACAAGCATTCAATTTCAATTCATTTTATATTATTGTCGGAGATGAATCGTTTGCTAGAGATAATCATTGACAAAAAGGAATTTTCCAAAATTTAGTAGACTACAGTTCGTTACAATTATATCGTATATAGAAGGTCGCCTGGCTGCTGCCGCTGTGCTTAGTGTTGTGGGTTCGAATCTCAATCAGTACCTACAGTTGTTTGTGTGTTCCACAAATAATTAATTGCTCTCAGCCTAGCTGTACTTTGTGTCTGTTCATTTTATGTTTGTAAAATCACACAATGACGCGACACAGGGTTTAACCCGATCTCGTATTTATTAGTATAAATGTTGGGTGTTTCTATGTATAATATATATGTATTTACAAAAAATAAGTATATAAGTATGCTTATCCATTGTCTAGTACCCATAGTACAAGCTCTGCTTAGTTTGGGCTAGATGGTGTTGTGTGTATGTGGTAGAATATTATATTATTATTATATTAAATTATACCGGAACTCATTAAATACTAATTTTGTTTTATACGTTTTAGCTGCATGTCAAGCCTTATACTCCTTTGTACGCGAAACATGCTTAAAATGAGTACAAAGTTTTCTTTGCACTTATGCATTCCTCATATTAAGAATAATTAAGATTTAGCTAATTAAAAAGCCTCTCTAACCACAGAACAGATACATAACCAACGAAAACATATTTCTATTTCAGTTACAACCCGAACCAATTACAGTTCAAGAGTTTACTAACGCTACATCGGTCACCATAGTTTCGAATGACGATGGCACCTCCGCACCAGTAAGTGTTTCATATAACATAGTATAGACTCATTCCTGTATCTCACTGACGGGGTAGGCAGAGATGTATTACAACACCAATGTTTTTTTAGGTCTCTCATAATAAGAGGCCATTCATAAATTGAGTCACAAGATAAGGGATCGGAGTGGCCCTGAATTTCATGACGTCACATTCCAAAATCGACTATATCTTAGAATACGCTGTACGTGAGAGAAAGTGAGAATATCTAAATGGAAATAAAAAATACTTTGATATTTTGTTGTTTTAATTTAATCATTTCTACATGTAAAATCCAAAAAATCTGACGTCAAATTAGGAATGTGGGAGATCCCAATGTGTCCAGCTGTGACAAGGACGGAGGAGGGGTCAAAAATACATGAAATTGGTGTAACGTAGTTTATGGATAGCCCCTAAGGGAGTCCATTTCACATTCAGGGTTGCTACTGAAAACTTCTTGTCAGAAAACCCAATAAAACTTTACCCAAGGCAGGAATTTGTAACGAGATCTCATGCAGTCATATTGACTACTGCTACGTCACGAACGTATTTATATTTCATAGAATATATCGCTAATGTACTATTGTATTTCCAGATAGATCTCCAATGGCTTTCATTGAGCTGCGATCAGTACAACCTGACTAGAGACAGCTGTGAAGAAATCGTAAGTAGATTTTTATTTGTTACATTCATAAACGCACGGATAGCAAACTATAGCATACCTAACGTCTATTATTGCAAGAGCCTCTCAGAGCCTTTTTAGAAGGTCGCAAGATTTTGGTTTCTTCTAAGTGTTCTACCACCTTTTCGAATTGATACCATCATCTTTCTTTTATTACCGTACCATGCAAAAGCGCAGTAAAGTTCACCCATTCCATCTAGAAACACTACCATCCAGGACTATATATTTTTATGGAGCTTTTCTCATAGGTACATGCAAGTTCACGCTATGATTTAAACTTTGTGTAAGGAATGATGGACAAATCATGGAAACATAGCGACCGGGAGCTTAAGTTTTGGATTCATTACGCACATAACTTCGAAATTCTGGATTACAAGATAGTCCGATGTTCCTCTTTGCAACCCGAATGACTAATTAGTTTTAATATATTTACAGGATCCTCCTCAGGCACTCACAGCGACAGACACGCCAGCGGTAAGCCTTATGATACTAAATTAAGTAGGAACTCACACCTATAATCTTATTAAAAATAATAACATTATTGTCTTTTGTTTTTGGAGCCAGGTAACAAATAATTAACCATTTCGTTATTTATTAGTCACAGTTTTCACCTGAACTGGAAATTGGAATTCGGAGTGCAGCCCAAAATATTATTACAAACAGCACAATATAATAATAAGAAGAAATCTAATGTTTCATAGGCGTCGAGAAATATATTGACGTCTAAAGCGAAATCTCTGGCTTCTGAACTAGCGTCAGCTTTTTTTCAGAAACTAGTGATTTTTGAGGCACATATATATTACAATATAAGTTTAATAAAGCATTATATATAACACTAATGCGTGTAAGAGTAAGTGTGAGCGCGCGTGTGTTCTTTGGCTTCCGTGTTGTGTTTCTCTCATGCACACATCTTCTACCGTTATCAGGTTCAAATTAAATATATTATCTGAGTTTATCGAACCCAAGTTACCGTTTTGGTAGGCACCTTTATACCTTGTACCTAGAGGACAACCTCTTGAACTAAAAAATCCATTTTAAAAATATATACTATCTCTAAGAAACGAGGTATGTGTTATAGTCACGGGTAGAAGTTGTTAATTGGCTTTTTTATTTCCAGAATCAAGTGTCGCCTGACGTCACTATACCAATCATAGTAAGAATATATCATTTTATTTAATAATTATACAGAGTGTGTCGTAAAGAATAGATAAACCTGAAACACCTTATAGAAGAGCTTTAGAGGAGACCTAAATAAAATACAAAAATTAATTCTCAGGTAGTACGTTAGATATCTCATTTGTTTTTGGAAATGCGATATAACATATGATACGTACACGTTGTAATTTTTTGAGAATAATCAATTTTCATCATGAAATGTGGTAAAACTATTTTTGTAAACGTTTATGTAGTGCCTAACTATTTAATTTGGATTTCTCGTACCTTAATAGCTCAATTATAAAGTGGTTAAGAAATATCCATTCTTAACGAGATACCCGATATACTGATAATTATGTAGGTACATCAAGAGTAGACAAAGGTATATTTAGCCCAGAGTTTGTCGGCTGTGTATAATTACCACATAAAAAGGGGCAAACCAATTGTCTTTTACGAAGCATGTTTCTAGACTCCGTGCTGCCACTGTAATTTTGTTTTGTAAATTTCTTTCGATATGTTTACTCGCTAATACCCCTCACTACATGGACCGTGACCCCTGGTGCGCAAAGTGGAATAGAAAATTAGTAATTTTATTATTTAATGTTTGCGCATCAAGCGTGTGCGCTGTATGGAATACACTTGGTGCGCTTCGAAAGAATGCGCTTGAAACTGGTGCGCGCGCAACATGGCATGCCTCGGATAAACGATACCATGATGTTGTAATATAATGATTTAATTTCAGGGCCCCGAAGGACCTCCAGGACCTAAAGGAGACATAGGACCAAGAGGATATACTGGTTTACCGGTAAGATATTTATGATATAACCTTCTATGCTAGTTACTCTTCTAGTATATTTTAAAATAGTTTTATTGCGAAAGCACTTGATGCACTTGACAGCATACAGTTCGGGTAATGTAGGTGTTAACGAGATATAGGGATTGGCGTCCATATTTCGTTACCAGAATTGACAGTGCGATTAAATTTTAAAGGAAATATTATGATATGTTTCTTTTCTATGAAGTATTAGCTTATATAAAAACCTGTCAAGTGTAAGTTGGACTCGCACACTACCGTACCATCGTAGACCAATTCAAGCAAAAGGTATTTTTATGTCAAGTGCGGCCATTTTAAAATTCACCACTGGTGTTTTATTATATGATGTTATTGCGGCAATAGAATATGGCTGGCTGGCTCCATAGTCCCTATGTCCATAAACCATCCTGCTGGCCCAGTGAGGATTGGCAGACTTTACATATATTCAAGAACATTATGTAGAACTCTCAGACATGTAGGATTCCACACAATTTTTCTTTACTGTTAAAAAGAGCGAAAATTACAATAATTACTGCTACGTGTATACGTGCACGTTTAAAACTGTTAACAAATATATTTATTATTATTTTTATGTACTTAGGGTGTACGTGGCTTAAAGGGAGATCCCGGCACACCAGGATACGAAGGTGCCAAAGGAGAGAAGGGAGATCCAGGCCCACCTGGTGCTGTTATTAATGTAAGTTTAGTTTCAAATTAAAGTAATAAGGTTAATATGTTCTCTGATAACATTATAAATTTGTGAAGAATAAGTTAAAGTAAAGAACAATTACAATATTTTGAAATGTTTGTGTATGTGTTTTTAGTTTTATTTTTAATTGCAGTACTTAATTTTATTTGATTTATTAGTAATATAACATTTACAATATATTTACGTTATTAATTTTATATTTTAATTTGATTTTTAATGTAATTAGAATTTATCATTTAAAGTAATTCGTACAAATTTGTGACTGTAAAACAAATGAAGTTTACTGGATATTGATTTAATTTAATTTTAAATATAATATAATTTAATTATAATTTAATTCTAAACTTAACTTTTATATTGATATTTCTTAACTTTTAATATTTATCTTTGTTTCTTATGTCACATTATTTATGTAATATTTAAAACGCATGCTGAATTCACCTGTAATTAGTTATACAATTGGTTAGATTCAAAATGTTTATCCTATGTGTATGTGGTATTGTAGTAACTGTTAGTGAATCTTAATAAATAAATAAATGTTATATTAGATCTTTAGCTAAGAAATTGCGGCAGATTCATATTTAAACAGTTATTATTATATTTCTGTTCAATTTCAATTTGAAATTCTTCAAGGTGTATTTTGTTACCAACTTTAATATTTTCCTTTTTCTTAACATTTTGGGTACTGAGTAATGTATTTTGTAGATGGTACTGTATTGTTTAGCGGTATTCAAAAATTAATTCTAATATTAGTATACAAGATTCGCGTAAATCTAATACAAGACCATCCAAATGATTACTTAAGTGACCCGTGACCATGGCTGCTGAAAAGCAACCGAAACGTCGGGGAAATTGTAAACCAAAAATAAATAGATTTAATAGTTTAAATAATTGTATTAGCTTATAAATTAGTAAAATAAAATCAATAGTAGTAGTAGAGTCATATTTTCAAAAATTTTGTAAACAGTGATAAATAAACAACGCGATAAAATCCGTATATAGTAGTTTAATTTCAATAAATATATTGACGGTAATCTTGATGATCGATTATTGTTTGAAATGAGTATTTTGTCAATATGGTAATTTATACTTTTATTTGTATTATCGTCAATAAGGTCCATGTTATTCCATTTCGTATTTAAAACTTTAAAATGTTTAATGCTTTCAATTTGGCGTGTTACTTAATTGAAGTCATAAATGTAGTACTTCACATCAAACAATTTATGTTTTATTACGTAAAGCCTTTGTAAAGCTTATTTGTATCGACTGGGTTTTAATCCTAACTAATATTATAAATGCGAATGTGTGTTTGTTTGTTTATTTGTTACGCTTTCACGCCTAAACTACTCGACCGATCATAATTAAATTTGGCGTGCACGTTATCAGTGGAACAGAAAAGGACATAGGGTATCTTTCAGCCATAAAAAATACTGTTACTAAATTATCCTGCCCTACATTTACGCAAGCCGAGCAAAGCCGCGGTCAAAATCTGGTATATAAATAATTCAAGGTTATATTTTCGGTTAGGGTACTGGTGCAGGTGTCGTCGGCCCAGCAGGCGCGCCGGGGCGACGAGGCCCTAAAGGTGATAAAGGAGATATTGGACCAAAAGGTACATATGTAATACTCAGGTTGTTTCTGTGTTCCTATTTCGGTGGCACTGTGGTAGTGCAAACGACTGCTGTATATGTGTCTTGGGTTCGGTTCCGAGAATAATTATTATGATTTATTCTGAGATATTAAAACCGAAATCAAAGAGCGGTTAAATAAAGGTACAGTTTTGTAAAGGTTGAGATTTCAAAACCTGTTTTGTATTGATATGATAATAATAATATTCTATCACATACACACAACACCATCTAGCCCAAACAAAGCAGAGCTTGTATTATGGGTACTAGACAATGGATAAATATACATATATCATTTTTTCTTGTAAATACATGCATATTATACATAGAAACACCCAGACCAAGACAAACATCCATGTTCATGCACACAAATGTTTGACTTGTTCGGGAATCAAACCCGCGACCTCAGGCGTGGCAGTTGGTAACACTAACCACTACGCCATCGAGGCCGACTACATGATCACTCTGAAGTATCGTATACTGCTTTCAGCTCCTGCCTCTCGTAATGACCTTTGTGCTATCAGTACACCCTACTGTTACCTTAACTGGACTATGTCTATGTCATTAAGTACTCATAATGACAGGCTTGCAATCCAAACAAATATGAATTGTGGTATTTTGTATGATACGGTCTCATAGTGGAATTATATGCTTAAAGATTTCTATATTTCAGGTGACGCAGGCGAAGCAGGGTTGGTAGGCTTAGCCGGACTTCCAGGAACAAATGGCAGGGATGTAAGTATACAACTGGTAGTCTTGATTCTTCTTGTCTTGAAGATACGGAAGAAATATCAATGTGTGGCGTCTAAGGCGGCCTCATCTAATGCGGTTGCTATGTTATCTCGCTTAATTACAATAGTTCCTGTTATTTTGACAAAGTTTTGCCGACACGGAAGGTTCTCATAAGAAATTTAGACTGGCGAACCATCAATTGACTCCACGGATGGTGTAGGCCACTGCGCCGAGTGTTGTTCGAATCCCATACGGTACAAAACTTTGTGTCCACAAATGATTGTTCCGAGTCTGGGTGTTCGTTGTTTGAATGTTGATGAACCGCAGGGACCACGACAGGATTTATTCCTAGAGCAGGAGTAACCTAAAAAAATTGCTAGCTAGAAAGAAGATGACCATAGTTATGAATTAACAGCTTGGGCCTACCTTGCTACTATGTAATTAGACAGAAAATTAAAGCATTTGGGAGTGCCTGGAAGTAGGCAACCGCGGCTTGCACAATGATGGCATTAAGAATTAAATATCTACACGGCCTTGTGAATGAACGCAGTGTGATGTCCCTCCGACATAAAGGAAGGTTCTTCCGACTACAGTCTTCAGTAGCATCGACAGCCGACTCAATTACCAGATCGACCTTCGGTCTTAGCCCCCTAAGTAGTGTAGCGACTCTATATAGACGAAGAAGTTCCAACACATGTCAAGAGATGGCGTTGTGTACAATTCGCATTTCGCCATACATTCCTATAATCACGCAAGCAAAGTTTACACATTGAGTTACTATATACCTATATACAAGTTCCCGAACTCTACCTTTGGGCGGCGGCTCACCAGGCAATATCATTCAGCCTGGTCATAGAATCTCCTTTTGAGTTAAAGGGACGTCACACCGTTTCTCTGTAGCCTGTTTTAGTAAAGGCAATTATGTTAGATACGTAAATTACATGCTATAATAATTTTCTTTGATATATGTTTGTCAGGGTTCTCCTGGCCCACCAGGTCCAGTGGGATCTCGTGGTGAGATGGGGCCCGCCGGACCACCTGGCTTGCCCGGAGCTCCTGCTAATATCAACGCGTCGCTGATACATGGTGAGCCGAATCTTGTGTTAAGCTATTGAGTCGCAATGGCAAACCGGCGGCCAGATACGACAGGTTTTTAATTATAATATATCAGGTATTCCAAGACTTAACGGGGTAATTAAGCTTTTCACTATATAAGCTGCTATATAAAATTGAACTCTATTTTATTAAACATTTGTGATAGATATATGTGCTTTTTAATAGAAGAAAGATGCTCTATGCTCTGAAGAGTTATTCCACCTTATCCCGTCTTCCCCTTTCCTATCCAGAAAATCGCGTGCTGGGCTCAGCACGCGTTGTACCATCCTTACACGGTAGAGTCGATTAGAGCGCGCAGTTTGGGTCCTCATACCTCTGCATGGTAGGAATTCTCTGCCAAGGCACGTGTTTCCTTCTTTCTTCAATCCTGGGTTCTTTAAGCGGAGCGTGACAAAGACATTCTTAGGCCGTCAAAGTAGGTACCTCAACGTCGCCTCAACTGCTATGAAGATGATGTGGAGGCCACTGCTCTTGGACAACATGATTGCTTACCATCAGGCCAATTGTGGTCATTTTGAAGAGCAAAAACAAAGGTAGACCATGGTAAGTTACATAGATCAGGCGAAGGGAAAATTTTAAATCATGTCTTACCACGAGTTTAAAATAATGGTCGAGAATATAGAGATATGGAAAAGGCTGCAACGACAAGAGCAAAGCTTTTGAATTGTTTGATTGATTGAAAAGTTTTTGTCTTTTAAAAAAAATACCAGTATGTCCATTAGATGTATTGTTACTCACTCGTTATACATACGTGTCTATCTATACTCATATTACAAAGAGGAAAAATTTAGTTGTTTGTTTAATTGCTTATAATGATTTAATTCCTAATTTCTGAGTTTAAAAATGTTTTTACCATTTGAAGCTTTATTATCACCGAATAACATAAGCTATATATTTTTTAAAGTACTGTCGCTTCTAACCTGACTAAACCTGCTTTTACGTGAGCGAAACCGCGAGCAAAAGCGTGTATTATATAGTGCGTCTACTTTTGGTCAGATCTTCTTTAACTATATCATTTATAAGTATTTTTATTTCTACGTGTGATGTTTTTAAGATGGTTTATCTTAAGGCAGAAAAAGCATACGTGATCTTTCTTATTGACATGGCCTACTTATTAAAACTTTGATTTTTTGTAAAGGTGCAAAAGGTGACAGAGGATTGCCAGGACGTCCAGGCAAAGATGGTGACGTTGGACCCCGAGGACCCTCTGGTCGCGACGGCATTGTGGTAAACTCAGAACAAATTATTTTATATCTATTGGGTATATTTTAGAAAACTCTCTGATGCTGTAAGTAAACTTTTTCTGCGCATCGGATGTAACATAAACGCTCGCCTAGATACTCCTGAAGGAGTAGATTATTATGGGCCTGTTCCGCCACCTTCAAATAGCATTTATTTATGAGATAAAATTCTCATCATCTCTTGTCTTTAACCTAATAAGAGTGAGTTGTGAAACTGGCCAGAAGTGTATTACAGCTACGGGTCGCTAATTACCTTTTTAGAGTTGGGTGCATTTTGAGTATGGCTATATATCTACCATAGATTTTTCCGGGATGGGTTTACAAGAGATCAGATTGACAAGAATAAGGTATTAATGTTCTAAGTTGTTATGATTATGTGTTTGCCAGGGTCCGCCAGGCCCTCTAGGACCGATGGGTGTACCGGGCTTGCGTGGAGAGAGAGGATTACCTGGCATTCAGGGTCCTGTAGGAGAACGTGGCTCTGAAGGACCTCAAGTAAGTATATTTGATTCTTTGGTTATACATGTTGATTTTAATGCTACATGCCTTTAGTCTGCTAGGATCCTATCCAATTCTAGGAGAAATGTTTTAAAATAAAATCATATTGTCCATTGACATACTCCAATATGTTTTTATTTGTTGTATCACTTTTGCTTTTAAAAATATATTTTTAATAATTAATAATGCACATTTTCTAGGGTCAAGAAGGTCCACCCGGTCAGCCAGGCCCTCCAGGCGTTCCAGGCTCGTCAGGTCCTATTGTACCATGGGTATCAGAATCCCGACCAGGGCCACCTGGACCGATGGGGCCTATGGGGCAGGTAAAACGATTATTCTTAGATGATTTTAGATTTTCGCTGTACGCGTTTATTTGCATGCAAAAATAATTCTTCTTAAATAAGTCAGTAACTAAATTCCGGACAAATCGATTAGATTTCTAAAGTTTAATGTCGTGATCCACATAATTTTGTGATGGTTATAGTATTTACCTGTGGTTTCTAAAAGGCAACACAATAATAAGTTAGACAGTCAAACTCATGTCATGTGCTGTAATTGGCTGATTGAATTAGCAATGGCCAATCGAATCCCTTAACATGATTTTTATTGTTTTACTTATTGATGATTAGATTTGAATTCTGAGAGAATGTAATAAGAATATTACAAATTTACGTTTTCGCTGTAATAACTTTGTTTTCAGAAAGGTGAGCCTGGCATGCCAGGATATCCTGGCAAGGATGGACTGAACGGTAACCCTGGTTCACCCGGGCCGGCAGGACCGCCTGGGCTGCCAGCTCCGTATAACAGTGTGTTAGAGGTAAGGAACATAATCACTCGACTTCATTTTGAAAAATGCAAGTTTAATTATAAAAATTATTACGAAAAACAATAATGTGTTAAAATTGTTAATTTTTATTTTAAAATCATAGTGATTTTCAGAATAAAATAAACGATTTTTAGATATTTTAGGAATAAAAGTATAATTAGTATGTATTTTATCAATCGATTAGTAAGTAGTTTAATAAGCGTGAGTTATTAAAGGTCGTAGTCCGAAAAATCTGCATGCATTTGTCTATATATCTATTCATGATGTATTACGTATTGTTTTTAGTTTTTTCGGACAATCGTTAATCGCATATCCATTTTTCAACCTTACGTAGTACAATCTTTTTTAACTCTCGTGATTACCTTTTGGTGAAATGCATCGCTGGGTATGTGTATCAAAATAAACTTTTATTACTGCCTTTATTCTGTAAAATCCAATTTGAATGTATAAGTGGAATAAAAAATGTTGTTCGTTTTTCTACTTGGCGCCAATAGTGGTGGTTATATATTATTATATCTCTTCCAACAGTATATCCCGTAGTTATTTATTTAAAGCGTGGTGACCTTTTAAATTTAAATAATTTTATTTATTATTACAGAACCCTTCAATATATGAAAATGAAATAAGGAATATATGCGAAGAAATAATTAAAGGTGAGTTTAAATACCTGTAGAATGTGCGTGTGTTCTATTTTGTCAATATATTTATATATAAAAAGAGAAGTCCTGCCTCACTTACTATCCGAGTGACTTAAGTCTAAGCCAAACCTTGGTTCTGTTTATCATATACACAGAGGCCAAGGCCGGATGTGGAACGTCATGTTAATAACAACAACTACATGTTATGAAATAAAAAGGTTATTTTTTGTTGTTATTGTAATACGATTATTTCTTTTACGATTCTTCGAAATAACTTAATAATTAATAACAAAAGTCCGAGACGTCATTTCGGGCGAAAGCTATAAAATAAATATTTTGTTTACAGTCCGTCTGCCAGAGCTGATTGCAAACATGGTCCTGCCTACACAGAATGTGATCGGCAAACGTGGACATCCAGGACGACCGGGCCTTCCTGGAGCGCCAGGTGAGTAAAAGCTGGACACTATTGTTTATGATATTTGCATCTCGTTTTCACTTGTCTATAAGTAATAGAGCAGAAGGAGATAAGGTAAATACCCAAATATGCAATTTGGTTAACACTACGAATGTCATAATTAGTTTAAGTGGTCGTCTCGTGTGTCATGCTGTTTGTTTTTACCCCCCTCGCAATACAAGAATTATTACAATTGCGAAAGGGGTCAATTTATTTTTTTAAGAAAGGCATCTCCCACTCAATTTATAATTACTGTGTTCCGGGGGTCTTTACAAACATTTAAGACTGCACCGAGCGTAAGACGCGGTTGGACTGAATGACAGAGCTCGATATTCAAATCGGCGCGCGGCCGCCATAGTAAAATTGTATGTAGGATTTGAAGTGCCTTTTTGATAAATATGTATCTTTATTGTCAACCAATAACTTAAATATTTGGAACGGACAAGTTGTAATATAACTATTTATGTTTTGTTTAAGCTGTAAAATAGGATAGATTACTACTGTTATAATCTAAAAATCAAGTGACACGCGCTTACGTTTTTCCATTTTACGTGCAAATTTACGTAATTTTGTAGGCGTAAATATTAATTATTTTAAGTTTTTTACACGAAGTAATTGTAAAAACATTCATTGTTATGGTAAATGTATATTTTATATTTGTATTAAACAAAAAGTGTTGATTTTATCAATTTAACTGTGACCGCCTGTTTTGGTACATTTCGCTCGGCGCAGTCTTAAACAATGGACACAAAGAACACCCAGACTTGCCGACTTAAGCCGCTTGTAAGAGAATAATTATACTCCGTAGGCATACAGACTTATTTATAGCGCCATCTTATAATTGGCATTGGCGGTCTATGCCACTCAAAACCGACCTTACACCTTTTAAATTGACATTAATCAATCAATCAGCTTACTACAGAGGCTCTCAATTCGCTCTACAGTAGCCGGCCTTCCGCCTTCCGCATTCAATATTAAATTGATATGTTGTTGACCATAATAAAGTGCATAACTTGGTATAAAATAAGGCTAGACTGATTGATTAATTGAGAACGGCAAACGATAAATGATAGAGTAAAATTTGACGGCATAATTGTCGCAATGGTGTCGGTGATCGCCTCGTCATTGGTAATGTTGCGAGAGATATGTGTTCGATCATTATTTAGGATAACTATTTGTGTGATCCACCAATGGATGATATGTTTGCGTGTTTGCATCATACACATTTTTGTGCCGTTTGGCATTCGACCTCACTTAACTTAGCGTAGTGGCAGTGGCGAAGCGATGACTTAAGTTACTGTTCCATCGACTGAATGTCGTTTTAACGCATTCAACAGACTTACAATTGTTAGTATAATTATAAATGTACGTATGGGCACATATGTATTTTCTATAAATGCGATGCAATAATTAACTACACTCAGTTGGCACTTGAACCTCGTACGTTTTATTTATCTCTCTACACGTAATCCTATTACCATATTTACGTATAAAAAAAAATTACCGAGCGAAAATCCACAGGTGGAATTATCTAAATAGAACCTTTGCTAATTGGAAAATTCATCTTTATCCAGGAATCCAAGGTGATCCAGGAGAACAAGGCCCGCAAGGATATCCTGGCGAGACTGGTCAGCCAGGAAAGCCTGGCAGCCAGGGCGTAGCTGGACCGAAAGGCGATAAGGGAGACAGAGGGCCTGAAGGAATCGGTATTCCTGGAGCGGAAGGCCCTAGAGGAATAGCAGGTAAAGAGCTGTAAAATTGGCATTCTGGTACAACTTTTATAGTAATAGGTATAAGCATTATGCTTACTCTTCGTGTCGTGTTTATAATATAAGTAGTTGAACATACGCAGTTGTAGACCGCTGTTCACCTACGTTTATGATTACCGCTTCACTCCCGTGGCTCGTACCGTGATGTTGTAATATAACCTATAAGTTTCATCAAGAACGGAGCTATCAACTGCAAATAGATTTTTTAAAACTCGACTGGTATATTCAAAGTTTAGCGCGTTCAAACAAAAACAAACAATTTCTTTAGCTTATTTCTATATTATATACATACCTATGTAGCTTAGTGTATACGCTCTTTTATTTTCATTTTATTTGTGTATATTTGTTGTTCCCAATGCCTGCTTAATGTTATTTTCCTTAATGTCGAAAATGTATAGTTTTGGTTAAGAAAAGTAAAATTTTTCATGTTAAACCGTTCCTATATAAGGCATAATTATATGTATAAATTTACATTCTGATCTTTATATCTTTTATACTAATTTTGTATGAATATGGTGGATTGTTTTTTGAAAAGTAATGAACTATGATATTATGAATTATTTCTATGCCTAGCAGGGTTTACTTTAATAAATAAACGGGCCCTAGTTTAATAGATTACTTCTAATATTCATAACTAAAAATTATTTATAGAAGGGTGTCCGGTAATTAATGGATAACCTTGAAATGTCTTATAGTAGAACTGAAGGCCGTTCAGAAAAATAAAAAAATAATAATAAAAAAATATATATATATTAAAAAGTGCAAGCTATATAAGCATAGCATACTGTCTATCTCTGTCTGTCTATCTGACTGTCTATCTATTAGCATAATTAGTGTTTAATAATAAAACAACAAAAAACCGATGGATTTCGTTCATTTATGGTCGTTGTATACAAGAAAGATAGATTTATTTCATATTTTTTTCTGAACGGCCATCAGTTCCACTATAAACCATTTCCAGGTTATCCATTAATTACCGGACACCTGTATATAAAATATAATGATTTTCTACAGATCTTTCATTATAAAATTATAACTATTAATAATTGGTGCTATTGCTACTACTAATAATGTGATATAATGTGTTGCTCCAGGTCCCATTGGTCCACCAGGTCACATGGGCAGAACAGGAAGCAGAGGGGATCCTGGCAGAGAAGGTAAGTTTTGCGTCATATTATTCTTTTAGAAATTCCATTTTATAAAATGAACTCGACATTAGTGTCGAAGACATACTCATCGGCTATCTAAGCGGCTAATCAACGCTTCGCGTGACCAAAAGGCTGGACTTTTAATAGCTTAACGAACCAGCATGGCATTCAACGTGGCAATGCTGCCAGTCTTCTGGGCACTTTCCTAAACGACAGTGATGTTGAGTAATTTGTAACCAGCCATGAATTTTTTAATTGTTGTTATGGTCATATATTTGGTGCCATTCCCCTTTTATTTTGTTTTACTTACGTTTGTTAATATTAGTTAAGTTGTTATATTATGATTGTTGCTTTTGAATAATAAAAAAGAACAACGCGGTTAAATCTACAGATATAACCGAGTTGTTTAAATTTGTTTAATTTCAATGTATAATAGTCGCGTAAACGTAAAACAATATTGTGTGTACCGATTTTGATGAAACGTTTTGTTTGTTTGAGTATGCTCCTGGATGGTTCAAATTTACAATTGGTCCGTTTACGTCTGTCGGGTATACTAGTATATTTTTACTTATTTTTAATTTTTTTATTTATGTAAGTGATTTTTATATATTTTTGTGTATTTTGTACATAAATGGAAATATTTTCTCAGGACCGATAGGGCCACGCGGCCACCCTGGACCCCGAGGCACATGCGATTGCCCCGTCGCCGCCTACTACGCGTACTCCCCGCAGGGAGTTGTCAAGGGACCCTGAACGAATACTCAATGCACAACTGTGTACTTAATAAAAGTGACGAGTTACATATTTACTATGAATATTTATTTGGATTCCTTTTAGTCAGTCATCACCGACTTTTATAATGTCATAAACAACGTATATATTGGCTTTTGATTGCTCGCTGAATCTTCGACGAGTAAAAGATAGAAATATGACAGCCTTGTTGATTATCATGGAATAAGTCTGTGAATTTTGCAATCGATCGTGAGGTCCTGTGTATAATTATCGGGCCTAACAAAGTTTTAATTTCAGTAGTATTAGAAACTCTGACTGCAATACCACCCGATCGATGAAAATAGGTTCAGTTTACGTATCTTAAATCTAAGAGCAGATGGCAATATATGGATGTCAATTATTTCTGCCTATCCACTTCAGGGATATGCAGACATGAATCTTTGAATCATTAGTAATGGTTCACCTAAGTGTCCTCTGGAAATGCTATTAGAAATGTATGGGACAGCGCCGTTCTTATCGCGCTTTGAAAGTCGGAATATAGGGCGGCCTAATCTCGGTATGCGTAGATTTGTTAGTGCATGTTCAGTAAATTCTTTAGTGCCTTAGGGTATCACATCAAATCCAAGATGTATTGCTGCGGGTATGACTCTCGTGTTCTGCTTACATGATCGATATTTTAATTTTAAAGTTTGGTAAAGTAACATTTTAGTTACTATTCAAATGGATGTGACGTAAGATGCTTAAGCCTCTTATTGCTTTAACAGATAGGTAATACTGTGTAGAAATAAAACATAATTTATTAAATATACCAAATTATTTACTTCATTACATACAAGAAATTATTACCATACATTATTTTATAAAAAAGATGTAAGACGGCTATGATTTCAATGGATTTAACTCATGGTTGTGTCAATAACTATGCTGACATTTCAATATGGCGTCAAATGTTGGCGGGTTCTATTTCGCGTACTGCATCAATTTCTGCTTTACAGAAGAAACATTGCTTGCTGTTCAGTAGATGTTGCATTATACAGGCCCTGGAGGTAAAGTTATAGAATTAATGACTAAAATTAGTGGACTGATCATCCTATTTATTAAGAATGGGTAGGTAAGGTACAATTAACTATTTGCTTAAGCCAGAAGCGACCAACTAGTCATGCACCAAAAGTTGAAAATTTCAAGTTGGATTGCAAAGAACACAACTTACTATTCTTAAGTATTACAAAAGTTAAAGACTAAAGTAATATGTATTTGAGTGCTACCATTGTATTAATTGTCAGAAATTTCATGTAGTACAATAATTGCGAAACATGGAATTCACCACGCACTCTCGGATTGTCAAAAATTTATTCACGTTTGCCGAGCCTGCGCAAGGCATCCTCAGGACAGTTTGGCTATTTCATTTGGAGCGTGCTATTCGAGAGTGTGTGTTAGGTTCCTCTTTTCGCAATTATTATTTTAAGTACCTGCAAGAATGGTGTCCACACGGCGTAAAAGCAGTGTCTGCGGGTCTCGCATAACATATAGTGCATAGAAGGTCGGACTGAGTGCCACTGGAGCCTGGTGACTTGGCCCTAACCACTGCGTCCCGCGCCACGCGCAACCTGTCTGCCACCAGCTCTAGGGCACTTAGTTCTTCTTTTGTGACGTCATCTGCATCTGAAAGCGAAGAATTTACATTGTCTTGTGAGTAATTTCAGAATGGTATGAGTAGTAGTTTAAAAAGGGACAGTACTCGAGGTACGAGGTCCACTTGGTGCCAAACAGTTACCGAAGCTTATGAACGCTCGAAAAACCGTAGTCAGATAGTTTTTTATTCTTAAAATGAAATTATTATTGTAAAACCAAAAAACCCGACTGCTTAAAAGTAATGAACTGAAAAGAGAAAAACAAGTATCACAATATCTATATAAAATTCGACTGACTAATGCATTGTTTTGTAAGCTTACTTTATCAAATAATGAAATAACTACATATGTATATTCAAATAAATTAAACTAAACACTTTATGGTGCCGCATGTGGTGACAAACGTAGTTTTGGTAGATCTTTCTTTGCCCGTAGGTAACAAAGTATTGTTTGTCGCCGCCTGCAGCACCATAAAGTATTTAGTTTAACTTATTTGAATATACATATGTAGTTATTTCATTATTTGATAAAGAAGGCTTATTTTATTTTGCCAATAAATTACTATCCCTCAGGCACAGTATTTTTACCTATATGAAAGATACCCTATCTTTTTCTTCACCTTTAAAGCGAGTGATTAACAATGTAATAGGCACATACATTACGTTAGATATCTACATAAAGTCATATTACATACATAAAGTCAGAGTCAGTGTGGCCATCCAATGGTCTACTGCTGAAAGTTGACTGATTTTATTTGCCCGCTTCGCAACTGCCACTGCGATGAGTGTTGTTTGTTCAATTCCTACACGGGACAAACATTAGTTTGATCCGCAATTGCCCGAATCTGGAGTCTAGTCTCTATTCTATGTGTCCGTTCCACGAAACAGGAATAATGCCTAGTGCATGAGTTGTAAAAAAGTATATTACTGTATTTTGTTTAAATCTTGTAGGAAAGCAAAGTATGTCAGAGTCTTTTAATTGAATTAAATACGATATGCATATTATTAAAAATCCACTAACATTTATAAAACGAAAAATTGCTTTTATCCCTTGTCTTGCCCAACATCAAATCGAGGCCATCCATCTTGAACAGAGGTTCTGTGACGAGCGCTTTGGTTACTTTGTCTAAGTGCTGAAATATAGTGGAAAACATATAATTAAGCATGTATGAGTACCGTGGTAAACCGTCATAGATTACTCAATCATCATGCCCATTGCCACATCCTTGCAATCTCCCGAATTTTCTAAAAATGATGGCGATCGTGGCCGCTGTAAGCATCTATGCTATCGCCTCATTCGATACCCGAAGTAAATACTCTTAAACACTTTTCCATTTAACCTAACCTTAGAATATTATTTGTTACGTTTATGAAGATCTGATGGTACTCACAAAATAATGAAATAATTTATACAGTCTACATTCATTAAAGTATTTTTAAGTCCGTCATTTCAAACTGTGGAAAGGCAGTTACCGAATAACGTTATTAAGCAAAAGCTCTTAGTCACATTCGGTGCGAAAACCGGGATCACACTAACGGGCACTAGGAGAAGCAGAAATTTTATCAAAGACAGACAGTTTGTTTCAATTTCTTAAAATGTAATTCCAACCAAAGAATGTTTGAAGACAGTAAACTTGAACCTATTAATTATCCTCATTGTTGGAATGCCAGACGTAATTTAAAACCTATTGTGTCTCGTGGCCGGTATACCGCTACGACGCAATAGGTTAATCTAAGATACGTCTGTAGATTATCCCTATGAAGATAAATACTAACTTCTGGAGGTAGTTTCGGGTTGAGCATTCTGATGAGGCAGCCGGCGACTGGCGCCAGAGCCACGTAGTAGTGCACTCGGTCAGTATCTGGCAGGCCGCGAGCCACGAGCCGCGAGAAACTGGCGCCGCCTCCGCCGCGAATACATACCCGAGATACAACCGCCATTAAAATCTGCGAACCATTATTCTTTAACTGCATATTAAACAATTTTTAGAAGTAACTATATGCATGCTTCTTTCGAAAAGAATGGACTCCTGACTGCGACCTGGAAAGTACTAACTTCTTAGAGAATATCAACTAGCTGAACGCGAACTGAAGCGTTTCGTATGATATCTTTTCTATCTCTCCTTTTCTTTCTTTTTCTTTTCTTTTTCTTTCTTAAGTAAGCAGTAAACAGTAACTGCTTTTTTAAAAGGAGCTTTTACGTAGGTTACAGTGACTGTTTACTCCGAAATACAACTTGTCTAAGCAGGCACAAAATATAAAGGTTATCAGGCTGCAATCTTCCGATTGCCCCCTCCTATGCCTTTTTTCATTACTTCTCAGTAGCTAGGTTTCGTCATTACCTTTTATTTAAAGCAAGTCTTTCGGAACTATTCAGGTAAGTTATATCTATAATCTTAGAGTTACCTGACAAGTTCTTCCAAGCAGCAGATCATTTTGATCATCGCAGGCTTCTGGCTTCGTCAGCAGTAGTGGCGCGAGATGCAATGTCATCTCTAGAGCTCGCGCCAGACCGTGGTACAGGTCGAAGCAGGTGGCACACAACTTGATCTGACGAGATTCCAAGTGGGAGTCTGTGTTCACTCTGTCCATCTGGAAAATATTTTAACTAAAAATGTTGAAATTACAATTAATTAAGACGGAAGAGAAAACTCATAAAGTAGGAATTGAATCTAGCGACCTTGAAAAACCATGTCGTCGCTATGCTGTAGGTTATCTTTTGTATAGTTATAGAACTATGTGAATAGCAAGTGTAGAATACATACATACATACATAAATTCACGCCTGTTTCCCAGAGGGGTAGGCAGAGACTACGAATTTTCCATTTGCTATGATCCTGACACACTTCTCTGGCTTTATTCACTTTCATAACATTCCTCATACACGTTCGCCGGTTTAAGGTGCTCTTAACCTGGCCTTTATCCAGAACATCTCCGATCTGATCAGGAAACGTTCGCCTAGGAATGAATGTAGCTATTGCTGTTAAATATGAACGCGGCATAATATCTAGTATACTGGGTTTTATTTTATATACATACCGCCACGGATGGCGTAATATTTTAAGTGGTGGCCATTGCCACTGTGAGTGTTGTGGGATTCGATTTATTTATTAATTAGAAACTCAACAGCTTGTTTTCTATACACATGAATGAGAAAGTAGATAGCACTAGCAATATTGAGCAACGCCTTAAACACTAGGATTATCGTAGAATTCATTGCTAGTACTACCTATAACAAAAGGTAACTTAAGCCAATTACAGAGTTTTCTGGCATGTTTAGTGGTAAGAAGTGAATCACAGAGACAAACAATCAATCAGTGGTAATTACTAGACCCAAGCAATACCACAATGATATGACATGACATGATGTGACATGCTGCGTGGACTTATGCTATAAAATAACAACCAACAACAGATAGTAGAATACGCTCACGGCAGGTACTTTTAGAAAGGTGGAATAGCTCAATATTGGAGAAACTAGTGCATTTCTCCCATAATTGGTACGACGAAATGCGACGTCAAATAATTTGGTGTTACGAGTGCGCTTACTAGGAACGTTGAAGCTAAGTCGATACAGTCTATATTACAATGCAAGATGTCATAGAGTAAAAACATATCTAACATTGTACGACTATTACTAAGTGAAAGCATGTTATAGTGCTTACAGTCATCGAAATAAGATTCATGGCGCCTTTTAGATTTATAGTTAAGGAGCTTTACAAAACGTTTCTGGATGCTCTCTAGTTTGTCAGTGTATGTCTTGTATCGAGGGAACCAGATGGGACAGCAATATTCCAAAATGCTCCGAACATAGGCATAGTAAATTATTTTTATGCTGTAACAGTTTTTAATGGGTGCGCAAGTAAGCATGACAAACCCGATGGAAAGAGCATTTTGGAATCTAGAGTTAATCCCAGATCTTTAACCACTTCAGCCATCGATATATTAATCCTCATACGGAACAACCATGGGTAATCCATAAATAGTTGTTCTTTAAGTCCGTTATTTAAACAGGAACTACACGCAGAGTGAAGGACGTCTTCAAAAATAATGTTGTGAATAATAACAGTATGGTTACCTCTTGCATCATAGTAATGAACTCTGAAAAGGCCCAGTTGAGCTGACTGAGCAAGGAGTTGAGGTACGCAGCCGCTGCGACTGGATGAGCCGCTAGGTAATCTTTTATCCGACTCTGGATTACTTCCGATGGACAAGGACCTAACATAAATAAACTTAATTATTTTTGAAACCAGCGCATACTGCTCATGTTTATACGGGATCAAAATTTGTGTGATGAACTAATTGCTGTTCCGAGACTAGATGTTCTGTGTCCGTTGCTGAATTTCTTTATGGTCAGTTTTTCTAATTCTGTCTGGATTTGTTACATACTCACGCCAGTATCTCAGAAGAGTTAGGTCACATTTCGCCAGATATTCTTACGCCTCACTTAATACGGACAAAGCCTATTGCCTTCTACTGAGCACAGATCAATTCGCCTTGAAGCCATTGAGAAGCTTTTGACAGAAAATCTCAATAAATCTTTGCACGGCCGTTGAACCCGAGACCTCATGCACAGCAGTCGAATTTACTACACTGCGCTATCGATGCAGTTATTGGCTACAATACTAGTTAAAAAAAACATGTTCTCTTTAATCCCACTGCAAACATTTGCAACGCTTTCGCAAGCAATATCGACGGTCATAAGACGAAATAACAAGCCATACTGATCACAGCAAATATACTTAATATTTTATGGTCTCTCGAGACTCGATGCTATAAGGATTGAATGTCACTTGTTGCTTCACTTAGAGCTTGTTGATAGAGAACATTTTGTCGTAACTTGTGGGGGATGAACGATTAAGTGCTTTTTATATATTCTTAGACAGTCAGCTAGTCTTTTTTACTATTTGACTGGTAGAAAAACATTGCCCGCCTGATGGTAGTCGCTACATCGCTATCGCTAGCACTTATACATAGTACTTTATATATAGCCCAGTAGCACTGCTGGGCACGAGTCTCTGCTCAGTGACAAGGGTTAAGCCATAGTCCACCACGCTGACTCAGTGCCGGTAGGCAGACTTTACATATCTTCGATAACATTGTGAAGAGTTCTTAGACATGTAGGTTTAACTCACGATATTTTACCGTTCAAGTGAAAGGTAGTTAATTGTTTAATACGCACATAACTACGAATAGTCATGCGTGCCTTGGGATCGACCTCGAGATCTCTTTCTGGCAATTCAATGATTCCATACTAGGCTATTGCAGGTACATAATTGATCAAATGAAATCGATTAGCTATCAAAGCAACATCAAGTTCACTACGAAATACTTTTAAATAATTCTTGAACACTTTACTCGCCGCATTCACAAAGGAAACATACATAGTTCCAGTGCCTCAGTAAGTGATCTATCCCTTTTTAGATTTCGATCCCCGTAGACCCTCCTTATGTTGGACCTATGTCTTTGTGTAAGACTCCCTAATGCGAGGTTATATTAATGTTAATTTGAAAAGAGAAGCTAGCGAAAAGTTACATGTTCTCCCTAGCCTTTATTATTCCCAAGTCACTTGGGGTCGGCTTTTCTGGTCTAACCGGATTTGACTGGATATCAGTTTTTACACGGAGCGGCTGCCACCTGACTCCCGCAACCCGAAGGCTAACGATACCCTAAGGCTAGACTAGTGTCAGGATATTATAGGGCACTGACTTCCAAATAACGACTGCCATAGATGTTCATGGCAGCCGGGACCTACGGTTTAACGTGCTCTCCGAGGCACGGAGCAGGCGATAATTGTCAATCAATACGCACATAATTTCGAAAAGTCATATAACTTTCGAAAGTCAGAGGTGCGCGACGTGGGTTCGAACCCGAGACCCTCTGCATTGCAGTCTGTTGGTCTCCCCACTGAGCTATCGCTGTATATTTAGCGAAAAGTTACATGAAATTCTAATTTAAATATTTTATGATGTTATGTGATAGAAATTTATTTATTAGTATGTTTTTTAATGTTTAGTATATTTTATATCTGCTGAATACTCGCTAGTAGAGAATAATATTTTAAACGAATGGTAATGACATTAAATACTAATTGAAATATTTTGCATGCCTTAAGACTAAATGTTTGGGACACATAGCATAACATTACAATAATACTATCTTGTATGTATATCTACGTTATCAGCAAATAAATTATTTCTAATTCTAGAAAGTTCAGTGAGCTTACCGAAGCACTGGCTCATTAAACCAGCGTCGACCTTAGCGCCCAAGTTGTTCACTGTTGGCTCTCTGTCGCCATACCTGTGTAATATATAAGTATATTATATTAAATTATTTTAATAAACGTGTCTATAATATCAGCCATGACTTTTTTAAGAAGACAAAACATGTAATTCTACTTAATACTTAGTGTATTATATAGAATTATATTATTTTTCATCATAAATTTGATATTGTATTATATTATTATTATAATAATAATATAAGATAAGCTCTGTATATAAACTATCCTATTGTTAAGTACGGGCCTCTGCTTTTTGTGAGTAGTTGGCCATAGTCCACCACGCTGGCCCAGTGCAGGCTGGCAGACTTCACATAACTTCGAGAACATTATGAAGAACTCTAAGGCATGCAGGTTTACTTATGATATTTTCCTTCACCGGTAAAACTAATGCGGTAAAGCTTATTAAAAAGAATATTATGTAATTCTAGATAATACACTAAGAATACTAGATTATTCAGGTGAGTTTTATCCAATATCTGGTCCAATTCTAATATTGTTCTCCTGGAATATATCTGTCAAATTGTCTCGCTTCGGTGGCTTCCATTTCGATATTGGCGATAAATCTAAATGATGTAGAGGCAATATTTCATGATAGAATAGCTGATGAGTCCAGCTGGCAGCTTTGTTGATCTATTTGCGTTTTGCTATGTCGTTATTATTATTGTAAACTGATTACGTGTTATTTATTAACCCTTAGTAAATAAATAATGTCTAATTATTGTGTGGGAGATATATTAACATAAAAAATATAAGTGTTGTGTTTGCCCAGGGGCTAAAAGAAAAATTTAACAAATACGAGTGAACATTTTCTTAACATAAAATACTAACAGATTTGATTGTGTCAATAATTTTCTATCCCTCCCATATATTCTTTCTGTATCCTTGTCAACTTGTACGCGAAATTTCATGATAAACGATTGAATAGTCAGAGCGTGAAAGCGTAACAAACAAAAGGAACAACATTCGCTTTTATAATATTAGTTAGGGCACTGCAAACTTAACTAAATATTTCTATTACAGAATTTACTTTCGTTCGTTTTAACGGCAACAATGGCTGCCGATTTACTAGTCTGACCTTTTTTGTTACAATCTTGATTCTCTTAAAAACAAAAGTTTCAAGTGGCCAGTGTTTCTTGATAAAATAGTGCCACGAGTGGTCCTCGGTGAAACAACAAGACTGTTTTATCAAGTGCCCATTTCAAAAGTGCTATTGTTTCACAAAAGTTAGCCCGTTCTGTGAAAACTTAAATTCGACGTCTCGACGTCTTTTTAGTGTTGTAACTATATGTACAACTATGTTATTACGAGAAGATACGAAAAAGGCGAGGTCACTATATTTTTAATTAATTAGCTCCTTAGAACTAGTGATAAGCCGTAAAAGTAGTTTTACGATTTGTAAAATGTGAGTTTGTATCATCAAATTTCGCATGCCTATTGTCAGGGGAACAGAAAAGCACATAGGGTATCTTTCGTCCGAAAAAAGTACTGTTCCCGAACGAGCCAAGAGGCGGGCAAAAGGTAATATTGTATAATATATAATACTTTTAAATCAGTTAGTATATTAGTTTCTACCCGTGGTTTCACTTGTGGGAACTCAACGGTCACGCATACCAGTATAAATAAATAGTTTCCGTGTATATCCAGAACGTGGTCAATATGTGTGCCGGTGCCTTCGTTCAACGACTAACGCGTGATAATAGACATCGAAACATGTGCAGAAATATAATTATATATTTATAATATTACCAAGTTTGGTAGATATTAACTAGCCTTGACTTTTAGCCGGCGGCGTATCAAGATAAAGCACCATATTTAAAAGCTAGGCATCCAGAAATATGTCTGTGATAATCGCATTTAATTTTGTGGATACATATATAACATACGGACGGATGAAAATTCTAAAATAATTATTGTAGCTTCTATAGCTCTTAAATACCAACCGCATAATTTTTTTTAAGAATGTCCTATTTTACTCGTTTCTATTTAGATAAAATATAAATAAATATATGTTATTAATTAATAATTACTTGGCAGCTAGATGAGGCCACTGTCTGTGACGGAATCCGAACCCGCTTCCGTGCCAGAAGCGCACCAAGACCCAGTTGGACTGGGCCCACGCTCGGTTCTGATAAGGCCGAACCAGTTCCTCGACCATGGACATCTGTCTGTAAGTAAAATACATATAATATCAGCTCTGTATATAAACTGCCCTACTTCTGGGCATATGCCTCTTCTAACTGTGAAAAGAGGTAGACGGTCTACCTCTTTTCACAGGTCTACCGTAGACCATAGTCCACCACGCTGGCCCAGTGCGGGTGGGGTATGTTAAAACGAGTGACGTGTAGTGATGAGTCAATCGTATGATCGCCCGATGAATAACGTGTTTCGTTACTGTAGTTCGACACGCGATATTTACGCCGATAAATACGCACATAGCTCCGAAAAGTTTGAGCCTTAGGATCGAACTCGAGAGCTCTGCGTGGTAGTCCAATGTCCAACGGTCCCCCACTAGGCTATAGCTGCTTTTATATTACGGTTATCAAATATTAAAATGGATGGCTGCTCATTCTCACTCACGCGAGATGTAAGCGTAACTGATACAATAATGATGCTTTGCCATGCCATGTTTATGTATGATGAATAATGTTCTCCAGATCGAATGTTGGTCAAAGTAGCCGGTCTCAAGAGATACTAGACATCTGGGTAAGAGATATTATAGTGCACACAAGTACACTCAATTCCATTAATATCATAGTCCAACACGACGGATCTCCATGCGGTCGTGTTGGTATACAAGGTTGATTAAATGAGGCTTTATTACTATCTACATATAGTATGTACCACATACAAGCTCTACACTAAATTTCAGTTCAATAGGAGCAGTAGTTTAGCCACAGGATAGATTCTTAGTTTTTGTTAAACTGCAACGGACTTTTATCTGCCCTAACAGCTGACCGAAAGTCTAAGCACAGGTATCTAAGGTCATGCACATTAAAGCGACAAAAATGTAGGAGATGTTGCCGCTTCAGAGCGGCAACATCTCCTACATTATTACAGTAGCTAATAATCACGCCATTGTGAGTCCTAATCTTAGCGCAATAAGAACGAAAAATGTTTTCACTACTAGTTTACACCATTAATTTATAACACAAACAAGGAAGCAATAAATAAACCAGTGACAACAATGAAACAAAGAAACAAAAACAATAATGAAACAATGACAGATGTTTATAAAATACGATTGATTTAATTTGTTTAACAAAGTGATTTTCTATTTTTATCTTTATCGAGTTTTAACCGTTTCGAATTAACACTGAACCCACATGGAATACTCTGTCGATTTTAATGCCCATAGATCATAGCAACCTTATATATCAGGCAATCAATAGTCTGACGACTCACTTTTTGAGCCAAGTGATGACACAGCCAACTTCCAAACCCCAGTCTGTTACCGAGAACATATTATCAAAAATCCCTATAACTTTTTGCTGGTTTGCCCCGGGATTCGAACCTACAATCTTATGATCCGCAGCCGTATAATGTTATACATGATAAATACTAACTGTTTCAAAGGCACTCTCTCTATAGCGCGCATAGTGGCCGGCTGCGTAGCGAACGAAGCGAGGGTCTGAACCAGAGATTCTCTGGTGCTGGCCAACACTATACGCTGGTCTGCGAACTCCGCACAAAGGAATGCAGCACACGAAACTACTAGTTCCTCCCATTCTAAAACGAGAACAGATAAATATGTGTTTTTAAATTATGTGAGATCTTTTATCTACCTTACTGATATTTAAAATGGTAATGTTTATGAAGATGTTCATATGTTTGTTACTAAAATTTGGAATATAGGTAGATCATGCAATATTTTAGCGCATAGGATTTTACTGATCTATTGTTGGTAGAATGAGGTTCAGCTATAAATCCACATTTCATCTAATGCCTTTAGAAGAACCAGAATTATGGTGTAATAAATTTAGAATAGCTATTGAAAATGACACAAATTTCCAAGTGTAAAACTTGAATGCCATTTGCCATTTTAAACTATTTATATTTATACTTTTCTCGACATTTCGACTCTTTTCAGCAGTCATGGTCACAGGGGTAAACATTGTTGCTAAAAAAGCAATCGAATACATATTTTATAATTTTAATTATTTAAATAAACCGCGGTAGAATCCATAATAAATACTTGGATGATAATAATATATGTTTAGTTCACCTGGTATCTGCTGGACTGGTACCGTGGGATGCATGTATAACCTCAGGGTATTGCACAACTCCAGCATAGCGTCCACGTGGTACTCTGGTACAAACGCGAACAGAGACTCGGCGAATTCTTGACCACAACTCGCATCTGTAGGTAACATCCATGTTAGTAAGTGAACTTCTAACGTTGAAGTAATTTCGAAATCTAGTGAAATCCTAACTTAATATAAATGTGAATGTGAGTTTATTTGGTTATTACACTTTCATGTCTTAACTACACGAGCGATCATCGAGAAATTTCGCATGCACGTTATCAGGGGAACAGGAAAGGACATAGTGAACCTTTCATCCAGAAAATGTACTGTTATTTATCTAACTTTACCTTACCTAAATTTACGCGAACGAAGCCGCGACCAACGTTTAGTATTTAATAAATATATCCATAGTCTTACGCTTCGATTCCTCAAGGGGTAGACAGAGGTGTATTACACACATATTTCGCTAGCTATAAGCTGGGCGTCAAAAAGCACCTTCTCAGACCGTGAAAGTAGAGACCTCAACATCGCCTCAGCTGCTATGGGGACGGTGTAGAGGCCACTGCTCTTAGACCATACGACTGTTTACCATCAGGCGGGGTATGGTCATTTTAACGAACAAAATAAAGATAAAAATATGAAAAGCTTTGATTTTAGGATCCATTTTGCCACTAGCGGGCAAACCTAATGCTGAGTACAGTTCCAGCATCTTGACAGTAAGATCCAATAACATTTTGCCTGACAGAGGATGTTAAGCACGAGAGCTCATGCACAGCCGTTGCATTCACTACCGCTGGTTTACCGAGGTAGACTTTATTAATGGTAAATTTTTCTAACTAACCTGCTATTTTCCGGTTGGATGAACTCATCTGTGAGTTGGAACCGGTGCGAGGAGTAGCCACCCTTGATGTTGGGCTTTGGGGACTGTGAACAAATTTACCAGAAAACACTTACATTTATTTTAATTAAATAAAGGATACTTATGTATTAGATTATCATTTACTTTAACAGTAAAGAAAACATCGTGAGTTAAGGTGCATGTCTGAGAGGTCACCATAATATTTTAAAGATATGCAACGTCTGACTATCCCTCCACTTGGCCAGCGTGATGGAATATAAATAAGCATGCTTTTTTAGTAGGGCAGTTATGAATAGGGAGGTATTATTATGATTACTATATAAGATTTAAAAAATCTGGTAATGTAATACTTGTATAGGTAATTGGCTGATGCCATTGATCCTCAGGCCTGATCAATAAGGTAGGACCATGCCACCAACTATACTCAGTTCCAAAAATTACGGGTCAGTCACAAAAATTGAAATACCTCCAGAACTGTAAAAGTTAGATCAATGAAATAAAAAACAGAATAAAGACTTTTTAGTTGCGCTTCTAATAGCATATTATTTAAACTGGTTGATGAACAAAACTTCATTAGAAAAAAAATAATTATAAAAATGACTATTTTTAAAAACAATATTTTTGTTTCATGTCGTTATGGATGCTTTCCATTTCTATTCTGTCACAAAAAAAATTATCGTGAACGTCTTCCACGTGCATAATTATTATTCTGTGAGGTGAAGCATGGCAGTCAGGCTAGAGGAATGTACCAGAATCCTAACTTTTTTGGAACTTGGGCGGAGCCAGCGTGAAACAGCCAGAAACATTGGTGTATCTTTGTCGACTGTTCAGCGGGTAGTCCAGCGGTACCAAGAGACCGGATTACACCTTAGAAGACCAGGAAATGGCAGACCAAGATGCACAACGGCCAGGGAAGACAGACAACTGGTGGCTACAATGCTCCGAAATCGTTTCCAAGAGACCGGATTACACCTTAGAAGACCAGGAAATGGCAGACCAAGATGCACAACGGCCAGGGAAGACAGACAACTGGTGGCTACAATGCTCCGAAATCGTTTTCAAACTGCTGTTGGTCTAAAAACTCACTTTATTCGCTTTGGAGGTGGCAATTTAAGCGCTCAAACAGTAAGAAGATGTCTTGCTGAAGCAAATTTGAAACCATTGAGGCCCGCAAATGGCCCCAAACTGGAACGGGGACATCGAATTGCAAGACAGAGATACGTGCGCGAGCACCTAAACTGGACACTAGACGATTGGTCTAGGGTAATGTTCACGGACGAGTCTAAATTCATGCTTTATAAGCATGATGGTAGGCAGTTGGTGTACAGAAGACCAGGGGAGCGCTTCCATCAAGCGTGTGTGGAGGAAAAAGTGGCGAACGGTGGAGGCTCCGTACAAGTTTGGGCTGGGATTTCTGCTGAGGCCCGCACCGAGCTGGTACTCATTCAAAATGGAACTCTAAATGCAGAGAGGTACGTGGAAGAGATCCTCAATGAACATGTAGGTCCTTTCATGGCCAGGATGGACCGGCATGGCATATTAATGCATGATAATGCGCGTCCCCATACAGCCAGAATTGTACATGACTACCTTGAAGAGGTCAGTATCGAACTCAAGCAGTGGCCAGCGCGAAGCCCGGACTTAAACCCCATCGAGCACGCCTGGGGCGAGCTTCGTGCGTGAAAGGTCGAAACCCCCCACCAATCACGCTTCCCGAGCTCAAACAAGCACTGGTGGAGGAATGGGAAGGTATTCCTCAGCACCGGCTTCGAAATTTGGTGTACAGCATGCCTAATCGCCTGTAATCTTAAGAAAAATATGACTACTTTAGTTTTTTTTTAATTTAGAGATTAATATTGTGGGTGCAACTAAGTTTTATTTTATTTTTTATCTGAATAATTAAATTCTCAATTGAACAGTCTTCGTTTCATTAGGATGGCATACGTAGTTCGGGAGATATTCGGGTTTATGTGACTGACCCGTTATTTTTGGAACCGAGTGTACTTTAGTTCATGTGGCTTGAGACCTTTTTTGTTTTTCTGTTTTCTATCCTCTCTTTCGATTCTAAACCATGCGAATATAGTTTTTTTAATGTTAATCTATACTAATATTATAAAGCTGAAGAGTTTGTTTGTTTGTTTGTTTGTTTGCTTGAACGCGCTAATCTCAGGAACTTCTAATTCGAATTGAAAAATTCTTTTAGTGTTGGATAGCCTATTTATCGAGGAAGGCTATAGGCTATATAACATCACGCTACGACCAATTCGAGTGGAGCAGCAATGAAAATTTTTGCAAAAACGGGGTAAATTCTCTTATCTTATATGAAGCAGACAAAGCTGCGCGGGTCAGCTAGTTGATTATAAATATCGTGCAGGGTCGATTGAAATGATTTTTACTATTGCTGTTCCACAATCATCTATCAAATGGGCCTTCGTATTTGAAACAGAGTATAGCTATTTGTGGACCACACAATTTTTGTCCTAGATGGTGATCGAACCAACCCGGCGCACCGACCGTGGAAGGACAACCAGTCGGCGTAGTCTTTTTAAAAAAGTAAAGATAAAGTGTTGGTGGTATTAACATATACATTATATTATATTTTTTTACATGAATCTAGCACTGAATTAAAAGATAAACTCACGTAGTCACAAACCTCTGATCAGAGCTGGAGGTGTACTCTAACTGAAGAGATGCGTAGCTGGTCTCGCCCAGGATTGAGCTCTTACCAGGGAGGATTTCCTTACTGGCCGCCTGAAAATTCCATCAAATAAAACACTTACCTATCGGTAGTATAATAGTTACTACGTTAAAACGATGCTAGAGTACGCGCGTACAGGCTTGTAAGTATTTTATGCGCGTGTAAGCAAGTAGCATTGGAAGACCAAAATATCGCGTATTGTCTATTGTATAATATACTAATTATTATATTCCTGTGTCTGTGTGTAAACTTGATATAATTTGGTTTAATTTTTTTCGTATTTAATTTATATACGTGAGTCATTAAAGGGCTCAGTTCAAAATCAGAGTCAGGCTTTCGTCTGTCACAAGCTGAAGTGTCAAAATATTTTTATTTATTTATTTATTTATTTAGATTCATTTACAATATTTTTACAGGAACAACTCCCAAGACAATATTGTAAGCTTATAACTAATTAAGAATAATGAATGATTGTATATAATTACTAATTACTTAATACGAATTAAAAATATATTATAAATATACATGAAAAATGAAATGAAAATGAAAAAATTGTTTATTGTTTTATAAATACAGTAGTTTCAAGTAGTGGTTGGAGCCTCCTTTTAAGCAAATAAAGCCTGTAGTAGGAGACTCCACTCTTCCAAAACAGATTCATTTAAAATTATAGCTACACAATATAGAAAATTATTGATCTACAAAGGATAGAATATAAAAAGAGGAATATATGCTTAGGTGTGTGTATGTGTGTGTGTATGTGTGTGTGTGAATGTATATGTGTGTGTGTGTTTGTGGATGAGTGTGTGAGTGAGTGTTGAATATTAATTAATTATATGCCAGAAATAATGCAAGTTTGCGCTACTTCTGTGAATTTCGGCAGTCTACAGTTATAAATATCTATATATGTAGCCATTACGTTAATAATTCGTATGGCGCGCGACAAAGGAGCAAATTTAAGTAAGTTGGTCCTCGCCACCGGGACGCTGAGTGTGACTGGGCGGCGCCGCGCGCCCACGTACCCGTCGGGGGCACACAGTTGCAGGCGCGCCAGCACGGCCGGCTGATGCAGCTGACCGCGCAGCACGCGCCACACGTAGCACGCTATCGCGACGTCGCGCCGCACGCTCAGCCGCACGTACCCAACCATGCCAAGTACAAATAAACTGGGGTACATCAGTGGGTACAAAGGGTACACACCATATTCTTTGAAAAACAAAAATCTTGTGAATTTATTTTGAATTTTTTCCACCATAAGGCTATACTTCGCCTCATGGGGATTCCAAATCATGGCCGTCGACTCCAGATGACTCCGAACAAGTGCGTTATATAATATTCTCACGACTACGGTATTGTTAAAATCTTTACAATTTCTTATAATGAACCCTAAATTTCTAAACGCCTTGCCGCAGATGTCAACAATGTGCTTACGGAACGTTAGCTCAGGTACCATTTCCACCCCTAAGTCACGGGTACAACTTAAGCGTGGCATCAATTCATCATTCATTTTATATGTATAGTGCAGCGGAGTCCTCGCACGTGTATAGCTCATTACTCCGCACTTAGCTATGTTAAAATAGAGCTTGTTAGTATTGCTCCACTGCACTACACGATCTATATCGCCTTGCAACCTCTGCGCGTCCGTCGCGTCCTCTATTGACTGATACACCTTAAGGTCATCCGCAAACAACAGACACTCGGCATGCTGGACTACTGCTGGGAGGTCGTTAATCATTAAAATGAATTCTAACGGTCCCAAATTGGACCCCTGACTTATGCCCGAAAAAGTAAAATATTGTCGTGATTCTTAACCTGCGTACTCCACGTACTGTCTGCGTTCGCCAAGGTAGCTCGCGAAGAATTCCAGCAGTTGCGACGTGAAACCTATCGCCGCTAGCTTCGACAACAGCACGTCATTATTAACGACATCGAAAGCCTTCCGGAAGTCAAAGTACGCGCAATCTACCTGTCCTCCCGCATCAATGACTGGTGTAAGGTACGTCGTAAAAGATAACAAATTGCTCCCTGTACTTCGCCCCGGCCGAAAACCGTGTTGCGCATCAGTCAGCTGACAACTGATTTGCGCATAAATACACGCGTGTAATGCTGATTCGAATACTTTAGCGAACGCAGACAGTACTGCGACCGGTCTATAACCACTGACTTCATCCTTTTCCCTACCCTTCGGAACCGGTATTACTCTGGTGACTTTCCATCGGTCGGGGTAATGACATTCTCTTAAGCACAGATTAAAGATGTGCAACAAGGGTCTCCAGAACATCTCACGACAGTCCTTCACAATATACGGAGGTATACCATCAGGCCCTACGGAGTGCTTGGGTTTGAGGCGGATGAGCGCCGATCGCAGCTCCCGCGCAGTGAGCTGTCCCACATGCACCCGAGCTGCGCCCGCGCTTGCGCCTGCCGAGCATTCGGCCGCGACCGGGTCCAACACCGGTCGCTCCTTACTATACACTGAGTGAAAATATGTAGCAAAACACTCTGCACACTCTGCCTCGCTTAATACCCTACCATCTTTTCTTAATACGTTTTTATTACGACTGCCTTGTTTATTTTTAATATAATTCCAAAAAGATTTCGGCTCATAATTAATATTTATCTGCAATCTGCTCTGATAAGCATCATAGGTCGACACAATCTTACGTTTCACCAGCGAACGATACCGAGAAAACGTTTCGTAATCACACTGTGAACCTGTCATTTTAAAAATTTTGTGATACCTCGATTTTTCCTTGATATCGCGGATTAAATCTGACGTGTACCATTCAGGATATGTGTACCTAGCATCCACTTTATATTTATTTAATTTGTTTTTTGTGGGAGTACACTCATTGATGACCTCGTTAACTATATTATAGAAACAGGTCAACGCCTCCTCTGAGTTTTTAATTTCATATAATGCGTCCCAATCTAACATGCTTAATCTCTCATATAACATTGAAAAATTACATTTAGTAAAGTTCCAGTTATTACGACCGTAGCTATCAATGTTTAGCTCGTCCTGCGTAGGCACATGTGTAGCACTCCATCTACCTGTAATTGTAAGTTTAATATCTAACGGCGGATGATAATCGTCAATGCCTACCAATGGCTCATGTGATATTTTAACATCTATGTCACTCGCCAATACATTAGTCATTACTAAATCTAAAGTACGATTATTAATATTACAAACATTATTTACCTGCCGAAATCCACAGAAGGCATTAAAGTATTCCAAATAATTTTGCACTTCGAGCGTTGCTGAGGGCATGTTAAAATCACCTGCCACTATTACTGATTCATACTTTACACATACATTTTCAAGAATTTGAAATAATTTCATATATTCATTATAACTACATTTTGGCGGAATGTACACCACGCAACATAAAAACAACAACTTATTTCTACGGCTGACCGTCGCACAAACAATCTCAAATAAGGCCGCGTCTACATTGTCAATCCGCACTTGATTAATATCAAACCGGGAAGATACTGCTACGAACACACCTCCTTGTTTTCTTCCGTCGACTCGGTCACACCGTAATACCTTATACCCGGTTGGAATAAGTTCACCGTCTTTTATAGACCCATTTAGACCAGACTCGGTAATTGCAAATATGTCGTAAGTTGATGCTAACACATTTTTGTAGAAAGTTTCCGTCTTCGTTCGCAGTCCTCGGACGTTTTGGTAATACATTTGAATGGGCTTAGTGGCTTTCCTCCCCTCTGTTGGCAGGCCTACGGGAGTTGCGAAACCACACCCATTCATTGAATTGAGTATTAACCGGCCAATTCTCCACCCTTTTCACTGTATCGAATTCAGACTCTGGTACTCCTATCATAAAAGACGCGTAATCCCTTTTAGTTTTAGGGATGATTTTTTCCACTTTCACATCATCCGATGTACAAATAGACTTTACGTGCTCCGTTATTGTCTCCACTGAGGTATCAGGATGCAGAGACCAAACATGCAAAAACTTCTTTTTTTGTATGGCTTGGAACGAAGAAATCTCGGAATTTCCTCCTTTCAAAATAGTTTTGGAAGCAAAGGTAGTCTTCTTCCGACTAACAACTTTCCAATCGTCATCAGACTTACATGGTTTCTCCACAAACTGCTGCCGAGACGATACAATATTTTCATCCGTATTGCTGTCCAGCCCCTATTTTAACACTGCTATGAGCCACTCGCATTATAAGTTTTTGGTTTTGGTTTCGTTGCGCTTAGGTTTATATTGTATATACCTTTTTTTATATTTGTTATTATGTTTTTCGTTGAGTACATGTCACCTAAATTTTTTTCTTTCTTTCTTACTTACGTTTAAGCGAATTTTCTACATTGAAATTAAACTTTAAAGAGATATAATATACTGGAATTATTTTTAAACTACTAGAACTGTTTAAGATGAGATTACTATGGTGGATTTAGATCGACCATACCCCTGTGACCGTGAAGTGGAAAGCAACCGAAAAGTCGGATTGATTTTAAATATAAATAGTAAGTATTAATAGTTAAAAGTAGTGTTTTAATAGATAACAATTCGTTTAAAATTGTTAAAATTCTATACGTCTGATATACAGTGTGTATAATAAACCCTGTCCGATCCATTAAGGGCTTGTTTCTCTCTTAACAAACATGCTAAAGAAAATAACCAGAAGAAGTATAGGATTGTGAAACGTTTTCATATCAATATTTTTAAGTACAGTATTGATTAGCATTTCTACCCTTCAATTGCTGGAATTTCGCACATTATAGTAACGTTCTACTAAACTTGACAAGGACGCGGAGCTTTTATAATTTTTTATAAAAGGTTGTCACGTACTCGTAATAAGCTACTGTATAATACCTTTAAGGATCGGACAGGGTTTATTATACACAATGTATAAACGGTCTCATGCTTACCGTTATTTATAAAGCTATAATTGGAATAACTGAATCGAAAACTAACCGGGTAATAATAAGTGCTAATAATAATTGGTACTGGAATAATATATATCCAGATAATTTAGTATATTGTGGTTACTTGAACATGTGCTGCGTAGTCAGGATCCGAAGACAGTCTCAACGAATGTAATGTGCCAGCGAAATGAGTGGCGAGCTCCATCTGTCTCTGTCTGGTCCATATGGCTCCTATCACCCACGCCATTTGTAGAGAGCCTGTTTCTAGTTTCTCCTGTAACGTGCGTTGATTAGATATGGATTAATTACGAACATTATAAGGTTCTACTGTCACTGAATTTTGGTTACGGGACTGCCGACTTAATGGAGATTGGCCATCTGCGCAGGAGATATTATAGTGCACAAGAGCGTGCGCAAACACAAGCGCACGTCAATCCGTCACTTCGACACGACGTAGAGTGATCAGGTGGTAATTATTATTTTTTACACATGAAAATAAAATGATAGACGGATAAATAGATGCTTTTCAAAAAGATAATTAAAAACCTAATTATGTAATGTGGGACATTGAAAAACAAATAAAAATACGCATATTCGAGAAGCCTTTCTGTAGAGGACATTACATAGTGTTTTGTTTTATACAAGGTTATAACTCTTATAGCCAGTGACATTGTAAGCATTGGGGCATTTATATAACCCGTTGCACTAGTATTGCAGACAATTTTGTGGATACAATGCGACATTATTTATAAACAACGAGCTGACAAAAAAATAAACAATACGTTGTGAATTACCTCGTAGACACTTTTAGATCTTTCTAGCTCCTTCAGCATTTTCTCCATGAGTTGTTTTTTAAATGTTTTTTCTTGGTCAGCTAAGTCACAAATACCTGTAGAAGAAACATTTACAATTGTAGTAACATAGTCAATAATTTTTGTCCGATGCGCTTATAATGCAACGACGATTTTCAGAGTTTCTAATGCGCGAGTGATGATATTACAATTCTATACCGCATACCGTGAGGGTTTATATCAGATTTATCTAATCACGTGGCCCATTATGTCTAAAAAGTATTGCAAGCAAGAGAGATAATATAAGCAATACTGTTTCGAATAGTGGTAATAAAAAGTCAGACCTGCTTTCTGCAACTCAGAAGCGACTGTGTATAATCGTTGTTCTATGTCATGTAAACAATCTGCCATGTCCAACTGGTTGTCTCGCAGTTCACACAACTGGAAGAAATCATTAGCCATTGGTCGGCATATAATTATAAAGAAAATTAATTATTCATCTATTTATACTAGGGTAGTGATTGTGTTCTGAAACAAATATATGTAAAAAAAGAACCGTAACAACAATAAAAAAAAGGTATTCCAACAAAAGAAGACTATTAGAACAAACTTTACGTTTTAAATAGTTTGGTTGAGCTCGGATGCCGGCATCCTAGCGTTGGTTGAGAGGAGGAGAATTAATTGTAGGATTTATGGTTCTTTTTCACGGTAGTCTTTTTTATCAAATAAATAGAGCAAACTGGTAGCTGGAGACAATATATAGAGACTCATATATTTGCATGGTCTTTCTTTTTTATAATCTCTATCTATTACAATGAATTATTTTGTAACGAATTTTTTGTTTACCTAAGAAGACAGCCAAGAAAAAATTATTAAATATGTTTCTTTTTATATTTTGATGTACCCTCTGTTATATTTCTATTCAAGAATATAGGATCCTCTCAAAATAGCCGTTCAAATATCTGCAGGTTATTCAGAATGTGTAACTGAAATCGATTATGCTGACTTATGTTGACTAGAAATAAGTAAGTAGAAAATTATCTATGAGCGATTGACTTTTCCAAAATGTCTAAAACAATTGGCAATACATGGCAAAACTCGAAAGAAAGCAATTTTAGGCAACATGTTGACTTTATCCTTACAAGTTCTAAGTTTTACTACAGGGGCTTCTAAACTGCTCTTTATTGCATAGGTACTGCAATATCTGGTGAAATAAACTGGCTGAAAGTAATAGCCACAAACACATGTCATAATCATGTCATGTCTATCATTCAAAGTAACATATTTGGAATGGCCGATGCATTAACATTTTTTTAACTGGTCGAGTGATAGTTAAAAGCGTTGCAGCCACATACTGCAATTATAATTATACCTGCCGTTTAGAAGCCCCCTTTAATGATGCGTCGCAGTACCTTCTCAGCATGTTTGATAGCAGCTCCGTGGTATAAAGCAAGTAACCCATCCATCAGCCTGAGGAAGGCTATCCTGATATCAATGGCACCAGCCCCCGGCATCATCGACCTCGTGCCTTTCAAAGCTAGAGCTGTCTCCCCAGTAGTCCTGCCAGGATACGTCGTTGAGCAAAAATGGCGATAAGGATATACAAATATATTAAATATCATTTTAACTTACATATTGTACCTAAGCAGGGCATTAGATAGTTGGGTTCTATAAGAGATATCAAAAATTTACGTTAGAAAGGCATTATTAGTAAGCTATTTCTTTCTAAAGGACTTTTCCTGTACTAAGAATGAATCCTTTGCCGCGAGGGACTTTACAAACATTCAAACAACGGATACAAAGAATACCCAGACTCGGAATAATCATTTGTGGATTGCACAAATTTTTGTCCCATGTGGGATTCGAACCCTTAACACTAGGCATATTGGCATTGGCGAGGCGACCACTGAAACCACTACTCCTTCTGTTTAGGCTAATTCTTGGAGAAAGAGAACTAATATCTTATGATGAGCCTCAATCATTGTTCTTAAGCTTTATTATACTGTATACTATAACGAGACTATTTCGTACAGAAGCGAATTAACATTATGAAAATAAACTATGTTACGACACAGAATACTTTGTATTCGAAGCGGAATACTGCAACTTGGAGTACGCTTGGACCCCATAACGTTAACCGACTAATAAGCTTTACCTAGACTGTGTCATTAGTACAACTACATTCATAGTACTACACCTAATTCTCTGACAGAGTAGGCGTAGAATGTGAGTAATGTAGAATGTGAGCGTGTGGGGGCCAGTCAGTACAGACCGGCGACACTTCGACCCAGTGGGATCTTTTGTGTCGACTTCCCCAATAACGACTGCCATAGTTCATGGCAGCCGGGACCGCCGGCTTAACGTGCTCTCCGAGGCACGGAGCAAGAGATAATTGTCAATCAATACGCACATAATTTCGAAAAGCATTATAACTTCCGAAAGTCAGAGGTGCGCGACGTGGGTTCAAACCCGAGACCCTCTGCATTGCAGTCTGTTGGTCTCCCCACTGAGCTATCGCTGCTCTTTAATTGATATAAAATATGCAATTATATATGTATATTATATAGACTAATGCAATGTCAAATTCAAATCGCGCGGGTATTGGACTGAAAATATTTTGTGCATCGAAAAAAGAAATATTTATTTTTCTTTATATTTTCTTTCACGTGCAAGTGCACCTCCTTGCACCCTGCTACCGGCGCCCATGAACATTATACCTACATTTTGTTAGCTCGGCTTTTAACTCTGACGTAATAAGCGAAAGGCTATTGCGAAATATAAAGCTAAATATGCAACTATCCATTTCTATGTCGGTTTTAAATTGAATATATGACGTAAGCACAAGTTACCTGTTAGGCATAGGAGGCATGGCTGGATGCATGAATCTGGCCATTGAGGATATCACTTGTGGCAACGTTGCCAGTCCTGGTGAGCCGGCTGCCATGTCGCTAACTCCTGAACAGGTTGAAAATACGCCTGTTCACGCAATGTTATCGACTGCTGGGATGATATTCATTGTGTGGGATGGTTAAGAGGATAGTTCTTAATTGTTTAGAAAAGTTTTCCTGTGTCCTATTTCTATCGCTGTCGGTCTAAATTAATTATTTTACTTGGGTTCAATTAATTCTATTAAAAAGGTACAGTATGTTTTTTTTTAAATTTTTATGTTATAAGACATATGTATGCGTCATTAGGGTTAACCCTGTTTATCGCGTAGACCTTTACAAGTATTGTAATACCAGACACAAAGAAAATCCAGATTGGGGAATACTATTTGTGGAGCCCAGAAATATTTGTCCTTTGTAGAAATTAAACTCATAATACTCGGCGCAGTAGGTATACACCACTACGCCCTTGGAGTAGACAAGTTTTTTTTTAATGAAATATTTGGTAAACGAGCAGATGGATCGCCTGATGGTAAGCGATTACCGCCGCCCATGGACACACGCAACACCAGAGGAGGTACAAATGCGTTGCCCACTTTTAAAAAGGAGTACGCTCTTTTCTTGAAGGTTTATAGGTCGTATTGGTCCGGAAATACTTGTGTCCGGAAATACAAGTGCTATTTTCTACTTAGTAAAACTTTTCGGCTGAGACACATTTGCTTAGACCAAACCGTCATGACCTGGGTATATCTAAAGTACATCTATAACAATAGAAAGAGGGTAGATCTAAACTGAAAGAATATAAATGTACATAAAATATTTGTTACGATTTGTTATAGCTATATCTACATATCTATACAAATAAACAAAATTAAAGTGTCTGTTTCTAATGTCAAAATAACAGCTTTTTATTAAATGCATATGAAAGTATATACGGAAATTGCATATTTTTTTTTGTCTTTCTCTTTGTTTATTCTGGCTAATCTCTGAAACGCTTGGACCGATTTTAACGTGCAGATAGCGAATGTTATAAGGAGCAACTTAGGCTACTTTTATTTCAGAAAAAAATCTCTGCGGTCAACTCAAATATTTTTTATTAAATTCCACGCGGACGAAGTTGCAGGTAAAAGCTAGCATATTATAGAATTGTAATAAGGGCCAGTCAGTATATAGATATTTATTACGAACTAAATCAGACCTTTTATTTTAAAGTATATAAACAATGATTTTAGATTTTATATCTATCTCTCTATATAGGCGTCACGTTGACGTACCTACTAAACGGCATACATGCGGATTTCACAGTTTGATAAATTGGCGTTTAACTTAAAATCTAAGCTGCGTATCATCTAATTATGTTTAGTAGAAACGAAGATATACTAAGCACATAATAACGTCGCAGTAGACTCGTGGTTCACGCGGACGGAGTTATGAAAAGAGATTAGTCTATTAGTCACTGAAATATATTTTGAAAACCTCAGTAAATGCAAACAGAACATAACAATATTTCTTTGATTTCTGTTATATCGTTGCAGTAAACATTTGAAACCCATAATAGAAGACAATTTATTTTAACTGTCTTAGAAGGCATTATAGTTTGTCGGCATTCTATTTTCGTGATATCATTGTCATGAACCAAGGATAATACTTAATGAATCGCAGAAAATATATATAATTTATAAATTTGCTGTACCTGTATCATACTAGGTTTAGTCCACAACTTCGTATGTTGAAGTTGGGAAGTAGATAACTTTTTATACTTTCTTTTGTTTGCATGTGAGAAGAAGCTTATCTACACACATAATACTCAACTTTAAGGCGGCGTAGCAAGATGCAATATGCAACAAATCTCATGCAATACAACTGTAAAAACCGCATTCAATTTCGTGCAGTAGTTTTTGCGTGATACGCATACAAACGTACAGACAAACAAATTCTAAAATAATTATTTTGGATCCTATAGCTCTTATATAGACTCTTATCCCTCACTATTTTGTTAAATACTCTGCTACTCTGCTGTTCATCTTCATGTATCCAATACATGTATTATATACCTATATAATAAGGCTAGTGTGAATGTAACAGTCGCAAGGGGAAGACCTAGGCGGACGTTTCTTGATCAAATCGGAGACTTTCTGGATAAAGGCCAGGTTAAGAGTACCTTAAACCGCGAGCGTGAATGAGGAATGTTATGAAAGTGAATGAAGCCAGAGAAGTGTGTCAGGATCGTAGCAAATGGAAATCCGTAGTCTCTGACTACCCCTCTGGGAAGCAGGCGTGAATCTATGTATGTATGTATATACCTACATAGATTTACACACCTTTGTATTATATCCCTAAATTGTTAAACAGACATTTTATCCACATTCTCCGGATTGTTTATTAGGTTGCATGTAATAGAGGGCAAGCCTATAAATATCTACTTAATATATTTTCAGACTACGAGCTTGAGAATTCTCTTGAGAATTCTCTAATTTAGAAATCCAATAGCTTTTGCTATGGAAAGCATGGAAAGCTCTTCGACATGCATGTTTCCTTACAATATTATTCTACGCTGTTGGTACACGTGCAATAATAAATTTATCAATATGCGGATATTAATTAATTAAAAATATCAGCCCTGTGTATAAAACTGCCACACTGCCGGGCGTGGGCTTCTTTCCAGTGTGAGAAGGTTTAAACCATAGTCCACGAAGCTGGCCCAGTAGATTGGCAGGCTTCACACATCTTAGAGAACATTATAAAGAGCTCTTAGAGATGCTTACGATGTCTTCCTTACAGTTAAAGAGCTAATTAGCTTATTTATTATCCACAAAACTTTAAAATCAGTGGTCTCATGTCTTCTGATTTTTTGTTTCGTGGTATCGAATTCGCAACTTTTGCATGACAGTCAATGTTAACGATCTGCTGCTGTTCTGCTGTTCTAACTCAAACTATGAATCATACTTTAATCAGTCACATCTTAGCAAACCAGACATAATTAAAAATGTATTGTGTCTGGCCAGCAGTGTGCCGCTGCAAATCAATAGAGTATGTGTACTTCAGAAATTAATAAAATAAGCTGCCTTCAATCATAGTTGGCGTTTTGTAATAAAGCGTGTTATATACTTGGGCGACGACCATTTTGAACACGTGTCAATGTAATATTAAGTACGCACAAAGTTTTATAGTAGGCACATACCAGTATCAATGCCACCGGCGCGATTGTAATTTGGCTCAAAACTTTGTATGAACGGGTTGTCCTCGCCCAACACGCTCACCAGGTCTTGTCTGGAAACAAATGATATAATAATAAGAATATCAGCCTTGTGTTAAGCTGCCCCACTGCTGGGCACGGGCCTCTTTCCAGTATGAGAAGGGTTAGAACATAGTCCATCTCATTGGCCCAGCGCGGATTTGCAGATTTCAACTATCTTCGAGAACATTATGAAAAACTAGCAAGTTTCCTCACAATGTTTTCCTTTACTGTTAAAGGAGCGATAATCAACTATTTAATACGCATAGACTCGTAATTGCAAAAATACTGAGATTCGCGCCTTGGGATCGAACTCGAGACCTCTGCGTAGCAGTCCAACGGTCTTCCACCAGGATATCGCTGCTATTAAATATAATTATAAGTTATTAATTGCGTGCTTCTCTGTGCTAAGTCCTATATAAAAGTGTATTGTAGAGCTTACCGGAGTGTTCGGACAAGAAAAGGCAACACGCCGCCAAGACGGTCGACATTGTAGAAGTCCAGTTCTCCGTCAATAAAAGTCTTGGCCGGTATATGAGGCGGGGTGTGCCTGTAATATATATTTGCCTATTTAAAGGAGAGCACAATTATAGTTTGTGTATATACCTACTTATAATAATATTAGCCCTGAATATAAACAGACCCACCGCTGGGCACGAGTCCAGAAGAGCCTTTAGAAGTCAGCCAGAAGATTCTCATGCTAAGAGGTGGCATGGGCGTGCCTCTTCTCAGTTTGAGAAGGGTTAGGCCAAAGTCCACCCCGCTGGCCTACTACGGGTTCACAGAGTTCACATATATATCTTCAAGAACATTATGGAGAACTCTCAGACATGCAGGTTTCCTCGCGATGTTTTCCTTCACAGTTAAGCGAGCGATAATTAACTCAAAAATACGCACATAACTTCGAAATGTCAGACATGCGTGCCTGGAGATCGAACTCGAGGCCTCTGCGTGGCAGTCCAGTGGTCTCAGTTCCTGGAGATACAGGAATTATTCCTAGACCGGGCGTTGTCTTTTTAAAAGCAAAAAGAAAAAGTATTTTACGGGCATGGTCGTTTAATGACCTTGTGTACGGTATAAGTATCTTGGTATACTAAAGACGTGGGTTACATCCTTATACAATCATGTTGCAATGTAGATGCAGCAGATGACAGTCGGCGTAATATGTGCGAACTGTGCAGTTCCGAACAGCGAGAAAGTGCAGGATGCTTGCACAGGTCGACTCGTAAATATCTTATCGATTTTGAAGGGTTTGCGGCACACCGGCGGCCATGTACAATAGGTTTTAATTATGTCTGGTTTTCAAGACTTGATAGGTTAATATTGTTGAAATTAAACTACGTTATACGGATTTTGTCGTGATGTTTATTTTAATACACTTTTATTACATAATTTTGGACTATGACACTTCTATTATTGAACTTTACCTACTACAAAGTTTAGGTTAATATTGTATCAGTAGTTCCACAGAATACCTCCTACACACAGCGCCTAGAAATATGAATTGAGTGTTTGCTAAAAACCTTTTTAATTAAAATCTGTTATGCAACTATCGGCGCTCTACTAATTTTAATTTTAATTTCTTAGAACTAGCAAAAGTAGATTCGATTGGATAGTTTACTGGAATTCTGCACAATAGCACGAAGCAAAAAGTGCCGCTTAATTTATTATGTTAAATACCTACATTGTACCTTCGTACTGTGTTTTTTACGTTCCATATATTTCAGAGTCCCGCCCGGGCCATGTGCGCCTCAACTGATTTATATAACAAAAGATTTAATTTATACTCCCTAGATTTATATTAGAGAAGCTCGGGCACACTGCCTCGCACTTTTATTCGCGTTAAATTATGTAAACTACCTACTATTTTATGAGTATTACTAGGATTCATGAAATTCTTTGTGTTAATTCAGGAGACATGTGTGGCAAATTTCTCTAAAAATTTTCAACGCTTGATTGAATAACAGACATTCTAAAATATTTACAAAATTTCGTAGTTATAATATGAAGAGTATTTAATAATATTGTCGTTGTCAGATATTAGTTATTTTTTGATAATGACAGCGTGGGCTATGAAATGTAGGTTGGATAAGACTTTGGCCACCTTACGGAAAGCTCCATCCGCATTAATTCTAAAGGTATGCATAGGTACTAGGGTAAAATATATGATAAGCCTAACTGTTAAACCAGGCATGGTTTACTTGTGTGCCAAGTTTTGTCCAAACCCCTTGAACAGCGTGATTGTGTAACAATCAACTTCACAAAATTTCATATAATATCAAAAATATTTTATTCATATATGCTTCTGTAATCCCTTAAAAGAGTTAATATTGCCTGCGATAATACTACCCACTACTTGCCCTCCATTCTGTCTATCAGAACCTTCGTTTCTACTTTTTGCCTTTTTGTTAGGTGATCTGCAGTAGCAACAATCGAAGTCTGGCAATATGCCAATAGGGGGTAATAAATCCACTCCCTATTATATGCAATCTAAACAGAGGTGGCGAAATGTGTGTACTAAGTTATCATAAGTTTTTATAGTGATCATTGTACAGGAAAGTTTTCTCGTGTAATATTTTTGGTATAAATAAATATAATATCAGTGAGAAATTGTAATGTATGGTGATAAGATATTTTGGAGGTAATTCTTGTTCAGCTATTTTTGACAATCTGGCGATTAGTTTAATTGTACAATGAAGAGTATATCTTTGACGATGTATATTAAATTCTAGTGATAGTCTTGTACTATGTCTTGTTTATTTTACGGTGTAAATCGATTCTGGAAATATAAATTGGTCATATACTTTTGAGGCTGTCTGTGCTAAACGTAGACTAAGGTTATCAAGTTCGCTGTCAAGGGTTTAAATAAATAAAATATTGAAGTGATTCGGTGCTGTGTGCATGCTCGGTAATGTTGTTAAAACTCTTTAAATGTTTATGTATTCATTTACCAATATTTATTTGTATGCATACAACAAGGCTCATTTTCATCGTAAACGAACGAATGACATTGGAACGCATGTGTCTTAAACAAACAAACATTTTTTTTAAATTATTTATTCACACACAATTAATCAATATAGGTATAAGAGAGAGCTACAAACAAATTAACAGTCAACCTTCCCACATTCTCGAGAGATGGTTATTTCCAACTGGCGCTTATAGTGCTCGACCTACAAACTCCCAAGCGCCTGATGAATTATTAATACTTTATTCTACTATAACAACATTTGCGCAGAGAAAAAGTACAGGCACTTTTTTATTTAGTGTTTTCTCGGTACTAGTAACATAGCCCCAGGATATTGTATGTAAATTTTTTCATAAAATTTTCTCAGAAAATATTCTATGTAAGTACAGACATTAGAGTGAATATGTTTAATATTCTTGTTTCGCTACGTTCTAATTACACTTTACCTTAGCGTTTAGAATGGTCTAAGTCTTCATAGACCTACTTATATTTTCTTAACCTACTTGAATATTAGGCACCGATCGAGTGACACAAGTTCGGTTTTATATTACACCGATATTTCGCCTGCTAAGTTCTGGTTAAACATAATAGGCACCTAGTTTATAACTACTGGGCATATTTCTACATAATTGTTAATAAAAATTAAAACGAACACAAGATACACCTCTATACGGAATAACTATAATTATTTAAAATAACTATACTTTAGAAAATTGAGACAACCACTATCTTATTCTCCCCGTGAACATGGCTGCTGAAAAGAAACCGAAACGTTCGGGGTAAGTGTAAAATTTAATTTAAATTGTTTTTATAATTTAAATAGCTGAACTGTTTACTTCTATAAACAGTAACAAGTAAAAGTGTTTAACAATAGTAGTTTAAAGACTCAAAATTACGTAAAATTAGTGTTTTATAAAAAATAAACAACGTGATAAAATACATATAAAGTTGTTTAATTTTAATATAATTATGTGAATCACACTTTATTGTCCCGTGTGGGAATCTAACCCACAACACCGATGCGGCAGTGAAGAAGCAACCAATTAAACCGCCAGCAGTTTAATTAAACCAGGCCCTTGCAACTACGGTCAGTGCAACATAGCCAAAACGTTAAACGGTTCAAAAAACTATATAATAACTAGCTTGATAGTGTTAATTCCCATTTTCTGTTAAATAAAAACAAAAATAAGGCCATGAAATATGGTAGCCCTCCCGTTGCAATTTATTTCACACGTGAATTTTTTATTATACGATTAGAATTGCTCACCCTTTTCTCACCTGCCTTGAAAAGATAAGGGTATACAGTAATTGAAGGGAACGCCGCAATTCTTTTATTTACATAAAAATAGGTGGATAGACTTTTATCGTGACGTTGGTGTAAAGGGAACACAGGAATGTTATATTTAGTCAGTAAAACACACATACTTGCGTAGTCTCACGCCTGTATGCTCGAAGGAATGGGCAGAGGTCTATTGCAGCCATCTTCGGTCAGCTGTGGTTTTTGGATCCGCCAAGCAGGAAGCTTATACCTACTGCTATCATGACTATAAACGCTAAGAGCGCACAAGTTCACGCACAAGTCAAACATTTGTGTGCATGAACATGGATGTTTGTCTTGGTCTGGGTGTCTCTATGAATAATATATAAGTATTTACAAAAAAAAGTATATATGTATGTTTATCCATTGTCTAGTACCCATAGTACAAGCTCTGCTTAGTTTGGGCTAGATGGTGCTGTGTGTACATGTGATAGAATAGGATAGAATATTATTATGATAGAATATTATTGCCGTTTACCCAGGATAGTACCTCAATTAAGTAGTACGTAAAACTCGAAGGGGTAGGTAGAGATCTATAGCGGTCTTATTTCCTATAGTCCTAGGCCTATTGTTGTAGACTGCTATCATGGGCACAAACGGCAATAGCGACTATTGACGTTTACCGAGGACAGTACCGAGTATTACGTGGCATCTAACATCTTGTCTGGTGAATGTGGGTTTAATACATCTCTGCCTACCGCTTCGGGGATAAAGATGTATGTAATTATAATAATGAGTTAAATGCATTTAACTAATAGCAAGCTTTTTTATACTTTATCCTTTGGTGAACTCATCTACGATGTCAAGTAATATTGATGAACAAGATGGATCTTGTCTTATACTAAACCTTAGGCGCGCTACTGATGACAAGTATCAAGAAAAACAGATTTAATTACTAATCTTCTTTTTAAAAGACTTCTTATACACAAGTAATCATTTATGTATCGCAGGGGACTTTACAAACATTCAAACAACGGACACAGAGAACACCCAGATTAGGAACAAGCATTTGTGAACCACACAAAATTTTATTCCGTGTAGGGATCGAGCCCGGTGCAGTGCAGTAGCGAGCCAATAACATAAACCAATACGCCATTCTTCAGTTATAATCATATGATAATCATAAATAAAAAATCTTACGGATTTTCAAGAGGGTTTTCGGACCACAGCTTTAGAACAGCAGTCAGCAACCTCGAATGGCAACACCATGAGATGGCAGGCGAGTTCCGGGAGATGTTAAACAGCCTCTGAAATAAAGCCTCCTGCCACCTTTTATCATGAAATTCTACAGCTTTAGCTAAAGTGTGTAAAAGTGTGTGTGAGATGCAACCAGTGTTGTTTGGAGACAACAACTTTAGTAGATTATAATCACCAGTTCCTAATAATAATAATAGATTTTTATTCAATAAATAATAGTCTTAACAAAACACATTACAGGCTACTTATTCTATTAAATTCACATTAAAACTATATTTAATCTAAAGGAAAACATTTACAATTTAAATATTGGACAAAAGAGACTTGTTTATGAAGTCTGTTTTACATTGTATTACCTGAACTAGGTCAGAGACTTGTGATCAATTATGTAAATAAACTGTCCCATTGCTAGGCATAGACCTCTTAGCACTGTGAGAAGCGTTAGGCCATAGTCCACCACGCTGGCCCAGTGCGGGTCGGCAGATTTGACATATCTTCGATAATATTATGGAGGATTCTTAGATATGCTGATTTCCTTCATCGATAAAGCAAGCGATTGTTTACTAATTAATACGCATGTTACTTTGAAAAGTTAGAGATCGAACTTAAGATCTTTTACGTACCAGTCCAACAGTCTCTCACCAGACTATCGCTGCGTTTTTAAACACTAGTTTTTATTATAAGCCTAACTGCTAACCGACTGTAGAGTAAAGGCCTCCTCTATCTACTTTCACTCCTCACTACCTAATGAAAGCTGAAAGCTGACCTACATTGTCAGTTTTTAACTCGTTTTCTTTTTGAGACCGAGCCAATTGTTAGAGGTTTCGGTTTTATTAGTGGCCTACTGGTGAGACAAACTTTGACGTTCATAAGTGTTACTTTGTGACCTAAATGAGTAAGCGATGGCTTTGACTTATTAATGTGGATGCTATTCTCAATAATGCGCGATCGTAAAAAAGGTTATAATAAAATTGAGCATGAGCTTTCCCAGTTTATAAGAGCAATAGGCCTGTATATAAACTATCCCGCTGCTGGATACGGGCCTCTTCTCAGTGTAAGAAGTGTTAGGCCAGAGTCGACCAAGCTGGCGTTGTGCAGGTTGGCACACTTCACATATCTTTGAGAACATTATGTCGAATTTCCAGACGTTCAGGTTTCCTCACGATATTTTCCTTTGCCATTAAAGCGAGAAATAATTAATTATCCATTTTACGAACATAACTTTGAAAAGTCAGAGGTGCGTGCCTTAGAATCGAGACTAGGATATCGTTGATATTCTTGAGTTTCACGGCAGAGAAAATAAAAATCATCTTACACCCAACTGTGGTGGTTTTATTGTAGTAAACAGTGTCTTGTCTTGGCCTAGAGCCCGTAATACATTCGTCGAACAGGCACTTTAATCAATTTGTTAGGCAAGTGCTAAACATGCATTATTTAGACTAAGGGGCAATAAAGATAAACAAAAGACATGTATACGATATTTTAAATGAAGAACATGAGTTTAACGTCTTTGGCACCAATGAAATATTGCTTCATTTGTAGATAAGTTGTTCACTAATAATTATTAAAAAAAATCGTTTCTACATTTTTGACTTATGACTTTATTTAATTTCAGGCTTGTAAACGAAACGACTCGTATTTGAAGTTTGAAAGGCGCGGTCAAACAGCCGGCGTGAGCGGGGCGTGCGCTTGTCCCGCCTGTGTTGTAATGTACCGAATTGTATGAGAGCGTTCACACAGCCGGCGGCAGCGGGGCGGGCACGCGCTGCCGCCGGCGGGTGTCAAGCTTCGCTTTGCTGACGCATGCGTGATACGAACGACATTATATATAAAACCGCGGTCACAGGCATAGAAATGTGTACGCGTCTTGATGGCCGTTACGACAACCAGCGACGACTTTCTACTAGACTATCGGCACATAGATATTTCTAGAGCAATTGAAATAAAGATGAGATTTATTTTCCATATAATAGGCACGAGCAATGTGTTATCACTATTGCACAAGGCTATTGCAAGTGATCGTAAGTTTCCATGACCAGTTACCATAAGGCGCATATGCTTGCTAGCCAAATAATAGTGAGTTTGAAGAGAAGTTGAGTTTTGTGTAGAGTAAAAAGATTGCCGTGTTCTAATAGAATTGAGTGAAGTATTAATAAACTCTATTTTAGTATTAATTTCATTCTTTAATTCAATATTATTATTCGGTGATTATGAATACTTTGTTATTATAAGTTTAGCTTCTTATATTATTTATGTTTTACGAGATCTATTATATGCCATAAAATTTATTTCCAATGTTAATTGGATATGCCTACTAATATTTTAAAGCCATAACAACTACTCTGTAGTATACTAACCATAGAATACATATTTACATAAATAAGCATATATTTCTTTATAGAAATTGACATTCAGAATACGTCACATTGATGTCAAAAAAAATGAATATAGAAATATGTCAAATATAATATAATATATACCTATATATTTAAATATGTCGCTCTATAAATGGAGCGTTTCGGTTACACGTCTGGAATTCAAAGGTGCAAACAGTTGACATACAATATCACAGTGTCAGAAAAATATATAAAGAACTATTTTCTTATTTATTGCTAAACAGTCTTGTGGATGCTTTATGTGGAGACGAACACAGTTCAATGCATATTGTTTGTTTAAAGCCTATGTCGAGTTGGAGTACTATTTTGTAATTATTTTATTATTCTACTATAATATAATATAAAATTCTACACATACACACAACACCATCTAGCCCAAACTAAGCAGAGCTTGTACTATGGGTACTAGACAATGGATAAACATATTTACATATATACATATATACTATATTTTTTTGTAAATGCATACATATTATACATAGAAACAACCAGACCAAGTCAAACATCCATGTTCATATACACAAAAGTTTGACTTGTGCGGGAATCGAACCCGCGACCTCAGGCAGTCGGTTCCACTAACCACTACATCATCGAGGCTATACTATATTGTATTAGGTTCTTACAAAGATATGTCAAGCCTTTTGCGTTAATTAAGCTGTTATATTCAGAATTAACTTATTTTTTTATTGTAAATATTATTATTAAAATGTCTTAGCTCAGACAAATTGCCAGCCTTTCTCTTGAACCAATAGCGTCTCCAATTTGTGTCAAGTTTATTTATTTTCGCTTCTATTAAGCCATGTATATGCTCAAAACAATGTTGAAATATCCTAAAATAGGCATAAAATGTGTCCTCATGTGTTTATAACTCTTGACACAGCGTATGAAATTTTCCTTACATACGACGTGATTGATTCAATCCTGAATCCATATCCATTTGCGCTTTTTAAAATTAGCTATTGCAAACATAAGCAGAGCCGCGTCCACGTCTGAATCGCTCGACATCAATAATTAAAATAGGTACTAGGCTTTCTATCACTGTCCTTTCTCACGCTCACTTAGGCTCTCGTGATAATTATGTGTTTGTGGACTAAAAGTCTTGCCTGGATTTGGAGTAGGTCAGCGCGACGTGTATTCACTTCGATGACTGTGACAGCGGCTTTATATTATAGTATTCTAGATCGTACTGCGCATGCGTTAAACCACGCCGAGCATGGCGTGAGCGGGGCGGGAGTGACGTCACCAAACCGCGGCGGGCCGGCGGCGTGCCTGCCGCCGGCTCGACGCGTTTTGGTGACGTCACGCGTGTGCGTTCAATAAATATAAAGCTACCAACCCACAGCAACCACGATTACTGAAATAATATCTTTAATGATAATATTATGTAATGAAGGCCGAAATAGAAATATAGATAAAATAGAGTTTATTGATCAAATTTTAACTTAAATATATATGTTTGTTAAATTATGCTCATCATCTCATTTTGTCTGGGCCGGGAATATGTTCGGTTTATTAACCTCATATGTTACCGCGTCAGCAACATACTGCGCCCGCGTCAGCGCATTACAATACATGTACATTTATTTGTTTGAATTATTCTCTTTTTAATAAGTCATTATCAAGATAAACCCGTGAATCAAGAAAGTCATATTCAAAATCATCAAGGATTTTTCATTTAACAAGATATCAGGTTTGCCGTTCGGCAACAACAAGGTAACCGCACGACACTCTTTTTCTATGAGTGTAAATATCTAATACATATATATAAATGTATGGCTGTACGCCATATTGGTTCAAATGGGTTATCTGGACACTCACATACCCAACTTTTGCATCCCTGTTCCTTTGTTCCATAAATATGTACATTGTAGTCCAATAATTCCAAAGTACAAAATAAGTAAATTTACTGATATTTACACAGTTGTGAATGATGATCATGGGGAAAAAACAGGAAGCATTTAAAATAATACTTCTTTCTAATTCATGATACTGCTATATGACCGACAGTATAATACGACCCTCACAAATGCCCACCCATTAATGTTACATGCTATGTTTCATACAGAATAAAAGTATACATTTCATATTAATATATATTTTATGGAGGTAATATTTCTTTATTTGTGTATAAATCTCATAGTAGTAACTAATGAAAAATGTCAAATAAAATGTTATTATTTTCAATTGACACGGTATGTTATTTTCATTTCATACTATTTTCAATTAGCTTATAGCGATACAGTGTGTTGAAAGCTTTATACCACGCATGCGTAATACGCGCGCCGAACGCGCGCCCGCACCGCGCCGCGCTGCGCCGGTCCCGCGCCCGCCCCGCGCTCGCTCTAGCGCTGGCTGTGTGAACGCTTTCATATAGTTCAGTACATTACAACACGGCGGGACACGCGCACGCCCCGCGCACGCTGGCTGTTTGACCGCACCTTAAGTGAGAGCAAGCAAATGCTCCGAACGAATGCATTCAGCGTATTCAACGTCGAGCATCATATTCAAATGTATAAAGCTGGCAACGCAACGTTCTGACCATATCCGCTTGGAGCGTATGTCCTCAGTGGGAGAAGTGCTGCAAAAAACCTTTAATCTTCTAGAATAACGTGATCTTTACTTAATATTGTCTTCTGTTTACGCGAATGTTATTCATTGAAATTAAACTAATATATACGGATTTTACCGCGTTGTTTATTTAGCACTGTATTACAAAATTTTGAAAATATTACTCTACTACTACTATTGATTTTATTTTACTAATTTATAAGCTAATAAAATTTTTGTAATACAGTGTTAAATAAACAACGCGATAAGATCCGTATATAGTAGTTTAATTTCAATGATCTTTACTGATAAAATAATTACCATGTCGAGAATGCAGTTGTCCATGATGTAACGCCGAAACTTCTCAAGGAAGATCTTCCTCGTGGAAGGCACCATGTTTGTGCCATCGGTGTTGTCCAGGAGTAGCAGAAGAAACTCCAACTTTCGGAGAAAGAATAAATATATTACATTGGTTATATATGGTTTAATTGAAATACGTACATGATATTTATATACTACTAGCGTATGTGCGCGGTTCCGCCCGCTTGGTACCTACATAAAAAAAGTAAGGCAACTATGTGAAATACAATTTGGCATGTCTTGTTCGTTTTTAAATAACAACTGCCGCATTTTTACTTTCACTTGCCAAATTAAAATTGCAAACTGTCACCAAACGGAAGCGCGCGCCAGAATTTTCCTTTAAAAGCAACAGTGTGTTTCAAGGCAAAGGAAATTACCAGTGCAATTGGCAGTTATTTTGCATAATAGCCCTGGCCAGGGCGAGCTAGTTGCCAAATTTACAGACGTATTGCCTCGACCTAGCAGTGAAACCGTGAAATTTAATATCAAACTCTCCGATATTGCTGTTTCGTAAACTTACCACGAAGTTTCTAGTTCGGATAGATATATGTAAGTTCGGATAATGTAATCTTCAGACTTGTTTCAAACATAAGTATGATCGTAAATAAATAAAATTTAAATTTCAAAGCACATGCTTTGAAATTTAAATTTTCACATTTTAGATGATGTGAATGTATATTCGAACATTGTTGAAGAAAATTTATGTTTTTCAACCATTTGAAATATTCATATGCGATATCGAATTTGACTCAGTTTATGTAACCAGAGTCATAGTTGGAGTGTTGCCAGGGTGTGCAAATATAGGCTGTGAATACTTGTTACGTAACATGCAACGTTGTATTAGTATAGAGAACGTTATTTTTTAAAAGGTTTTCTTAATTCGGTTTTTGAATTACTGGTATTTTGATAACCTGACCTTAGCTGAATGCTTATGGAGCTTGAAATCACTAACCTCTTAATTGCCTCGATAGTCTAATGCTGTATCCGTTCCACTAACCGTGATTCACCTATTTCTGAAGGTACTGCCTAAATTCGTTTAATTTTGAAATTCTGAATTTAATATTCAGATTAATTATAAGAAGTTAAAAGTGTTTTAAATACCACCATTATACTAAACAAGCGCACAGTCTGCTTAGGCACCTGGTGGATTGAACTCGCGCATTGCCGATCATACGAAAGCCACTTTTGCTCAACCTAAAGAACCCTATTCTGTAAGTATCTAAACTGAAACTAAATGATGTGCCACGGTAGTCCATGGCAGATCATTCCATGACATTCGTGGGAGAAAATTCCCGTGAAACCTTATTGTATGCGACATGGTAACCATGAAATTGCCTAATTTCATCTATCTAATTTTGTGTCTGCCATATACATTGATTATTGTGAAAGTGATTTTCATTTCAACTCTACATCAATTCATTTACAGTTAGTTGGTTAACTTTCTCTATTTCTTTGCATCTTTTTGCCATTTCGGCCTCGATGGCGTAGTGGTTAGTGTAACCGACTGCTACGCCTGAGGTCGCGGGTTCGATTCCCGCACAAGTCAAACATTTGTGTGCATGAACATGGATGTTTGTCTTGGTCTGGGTGTTTCTATGTATAAAATGTATGTATTTACAATAAAAAATATATTTGTATGTTTATCCATTGTCTAGTACCCATAGTACAAGCTCTGCTTAGTTTGGACTAGATGGTGTTGTGTGTATGTGGTAGAATATTTATTTATTTAATTACGTCATGGTAATTACTTTTTGATAATTGAAGACAATAAACAAACATCTTTTGCTTAAAGGCTATATTTCTATACATGTAAAATATCAAAGTTTGATTTGTCCAAAAATTGTTTACGAGATAATTTGTATAAAAAATACTCATAGAATTGCAAACATCATTAAAGGTCATTATAATTACGTCCTCAAAGTGTCTCTTAAATTAAATATCTAATTTACATCGTCCATTGTCTTTCTACATACAAAACGGGCATTTCATAAGAAAAGATTTAATAGGTTTTGTTACAAGACTTAAGAAGTATTTTGGGCAAGCTGAATAATTATACTCGTATTTCAAACGGTTCTCTTATCGTACCTACATGTATTGTTTAGCCCGGTAAACACAGCACAAGTTTACCTCAGGGCTCATATACAAAGCGATGATTATCACACTGTGTAAATCCCAAGAAACGACATTCACATTTTGCATTACAAAATACAGATTGAATTTAATCTTTTGTATCCGGACCAGGGATTTGTTGGCAACGTTTGCAAACAAACTTTTCTGCCGAGTTATAAAATTCGGAAATTATAAGTTGTATTTTGCTTTAAAATTGCTCTCAAGAATGACTTGTAATATTTCTTGTAACAATTTGTCACAGATAATATAGTGTAGTTGGACTTCATTTTAACTGTGTCAGCAACTGGAATGGATCCAACAGTTTCGCTTTTGTTATTAAAATTATTTATTTTTGTTGACCTTTGCGGTTTTTGGATAACATTTCCTTGTTTTGGCTGGTTTGTAAGTTTTAATACTTTTAGTTTTCAAACTTTGATTATGTAGACCACTTTCTTTGAAGGTTAAGTCGTAAGGCTAAGACATTATTTTTGGGTACTACATAAATATCTTATGGTTTCCTGCAATCCTAGTTCTTCAATTATCGACCTCTACATTGGTCTAATAGTTAGTGTATATTATGATTGTGGTTCTTAAGGTGACGATTCGAATACCGGTTGAACCAACATATATATTAATTTCTTCTATGAAGAAATTTTAGCTGCCTTAAGTTAAGCAGTTGGAAAATTTTCATTAACTTTTACATATAAATAAAATTGAAGTGTCTGTAATATCTAGATCTTTATTTGAGTTCAGATAGTTATTAGAGCCCACAAAAATATTAACCACAATCTAAAAATTTGGACAAATCATAATGAACAGTTATAGGAACAGTTGTTCCATACGGTCTCAGATAGTACTATCATCCATCCTAGTCAGTATAAATGAGGGCGAATCGGCAGACAACAGCTAGTATTTTAACAATATGATGTATTTGATTGGATAATTAAGTCAAATATAAAGTCCCTCTTGTCAACTCTCGCAACACATGTTTAAAAAGAGATTTGAACTCTCAATACCCTACTTCAGTATGACCTTCGTTTAACCGATTAACGATAAAAAAGTGGCCATGTGTTTCTGGCCAGTTCTTATTATTGGACCTACGCCCTTGCTTTGCTGAACCATTTGCCTGTTCGGCATCAGGTAAGTGTAAAAGTAAATTCACATTAATAAGTGTAACTTTGACGTTCATAAGGGTTGCTTTGTGACCTACATGAATATACATATTTTTGATATTAATTTTGATTGAAATTAAACTACTATATACGGATTTCATCGCATTGTTTATTTAGCACTGTATTACAAAATTTTGAAAATATTACACTACTACTACTATTGATTTTATTTTACTAATTTATAAGCTAATAAAATTATTTAAACTATTAAATCTATTTATTTTTGGTTTACACTTTCCCCGACGTTTCGGGTGCTTTTCAGCAGCCATGGTCACGGGGAGACTAAAATCAATAGTAGTAGTAGTGTAATATTTTCAAAATTTTGTAATACAGTGCTAAATAAACAACGCGATAAAATCCGTATATAGTAGTTTAATTTCAATGAATAACATTCGCGTAAACAGAAGACAATATTATATTAATTTTGATTTTGAAAAAGGTTCAATTACTCAATTTCTTACTTCAGTATGTCCTTTGTTTAACCAGTCGGGCTGTATAATACCCAATATAAAATCGTATTATTACAGTCGTACGGATACCCACTGAGCTTATTCGTATTTGTGACACACGAGTGATTCGAAGGTGTTATCTAGTGAACAGTCGTAGCTCGCTGCCCATCCAACTGTTTATCAATCTCGACGCCTCGAGAAACTTCCACGAATTAGACACTCATGTGTGCAAATCTTAGTAACATTAATGCTTTTGTCATGCCATCGCCTTTGATCGTGGACTTGATTATATTGATATTGATTATATACAGATTTTGCCCATGGCTGTACTCATATTAATCTAGAGGCTTTACTCACATTTAAGACTGCGCCGAGCGTAAGACGCGGTTGGACTGAATGACAAAGCCCGATATTCAAATCGGCGCGCGGCCGCCATAGTAAAATTGTATGGAGGATTAGAAGTGCTTTTTGATAAATACCTATGTATCTTTATTATCAAGTCAACCAATAACTTAAATATTTGGGACGGACAAATTGTAATATAACTATTTATGTTTCGTTTAAGCTGTAAAATAGGATAGATTTCTACTGTTATAATCTAAAAATCACGTAACACGAGATTACGTTTTTGCATTTTCGTGCAAATTTACGTATTTTTGTAGGCGAAAATATTAATTATTTTAAGTTTTTACAAGGAGTAATTGTGAACACATTGATTGTTATGGCAAATGTATATTTTATATTTGTATTAAACAAAAAGTATTGATTTTATCAACTTAACTGTGACCGCCTGTTTTGGCACATTTCGCTTGGCGCAGTCTTAAAGATTTTGCCAATAAATTACTATCCCTCAGGCACAGTATTTTTACCTATAAGTATAAAAAGTACCTAGTTGACGCGTGGGAGGCCTAACAAACAAACTCACATTCACATTTATAATATTACCCAGATTTAGCTCGCAGCTCCGCTCCTATAAATATAAATTAGGTTAGTTTACTAACAGAAATTCTTTCTGGATAAAAGGCACCCTATGTTCTAATCCGTACCCTTGACAACGTGTATGTGTAATTTTATGATGATTGGTCAAGAAGTTGAGATGTGAAATCGTAACAAACAATCTTACATTTGCATTTATAATATTAGTTAGGATTAGGATACATAGTCTGATGTCTATATCCCCAAAGGAAAGGTAGAGTTGTAATGTAATTTCTTAGGGCTAGAGTATTGTAGTCTCGCGTCTTAGAGCATTAAACACGGGAGATGCCTTAAGCGCGTGTTCCCCTCTAGCCAAGGTACATGACACTTTTTGTCCGGTCAGTTTATAAAAACTAGTTTACGTTAACCGTCTCGCAGTCCATGCGGCCGCGTATCGCTAAACGGAGCTCTTGTAAATGTAATAAAATGGTTTGTTGTGCTGTTTTAACATGCAAAAGGCGTTCAAACACTTCAAATTATTTCAAAGATGGTATTTCGTTTCACATGTAAGTGTTCTTTTTATTATTTATTGCTTATAGACAATAATTTGCATCACCACATGATCGATAGTCGACAATATTAAAAATTACAGAGTCTCGTGGTACGGAGGCATATCATCGTGGCTCAAATAGGGATGTATATAATGTGCGAATGAAAGATTGAATGAATAGAAATAATAAAAGTGTTTACCAATTCTTTTGTGGTATTTCTTACACAAATTTTACTCACTGTTGTTAGAAGAAAATAAAGTTTTACTTATGATTTTAATTCAATAATAAAATTTCGTCACCGTTTCAAAATTTTAACACAATATTATTATTTTTCTTAATATGATGATAGGTATTTTCATTTTAAGATGACTAGATTTCGATCAAAATAGGTTTGATAGAAATTTAGCCATCTTGGTAGGTACCTATCGAAAGTGATTAGCAATTTTGATGTATATGTGTTATATGATTATTAATAATTATGTCAATAAACCAAGTATCTTTTTGCAGTTTTCCTAAAATATTAATTATACGTAAGAAGTGGATAGAATTTTGTCAAAGAAGTAACACATGGACTCCGACGCGAACAAGTGTCATTTGTTCAGAACATTTTGAACCAGGAAGCTATCGCATACTTCCTAACAATCGTAGAAAGTTAATTGAGACTGCTATGCCAACGATATATGTTTGTAACTGTTTGGTAAGCTTATCACATGTTCTGTTATTAATTTATGAAAAATAATAAATTTATAAATCTTAACATTTGTCCTAAGTAAAAATTACAATGATTAATAAAAATGTGTGAGTAATTATACTATCAATCTACTTGTCTGCACGTACCCTGTATTAGACAATTGTTAACTTGCCGTAACTAGACGGAAACCGTGCTTGACTGAGAAATGTTATAGAAACTTCTATTTGGTTTTCACGTTAATGTATTACATGTTATATAATTTATCCAATCTTAATTTCAGAATGCACCAGTGTATAAGACTGTAGATGAAAATAACGAATTTAAGGTTTATAAATGTTATTCACAACCAGGTATTTCCGAAACACAAGCACGAGATTCTGACACAAATCAATTTGTATACAATATTTCTCCACTACCTTCAACATCGCAATCTCAACTCGTAAGTTATTTATAACACAATTAAATTCTCAAAAACGAGGTGGAACTTTATTGCTTTTAGAATGAATGGGCCAGCTCGACTAAGTAATTACTAATCATCCCCAGTATTAGCCATATTATTTAGATAGAGCCCGGTGGGAGTTTACTTTCGAGAGCACAGCAGATTAAGCAGATGACACGTCCTTATCTAAATAACATGAATAACGTCGACACTACCTTTATTATCCATAGTATAATGTTTCGTACAGTGATGATGTTCCCCTTTGGACTAAATAGATTTGGATGAAATGTTGCACTTACATAGAACGTACCCATAGGAACGTAACATTCAATTTGAACTGCAGAGTAAAGTTAATGTTAAATAATGATTATCTTGATTTTAAACTAATCTATAATATGATTTATTTTCAGAAAGTACAAGTTCTTAAATCTACTATTAATCTAAGTAGTGAACTTAATGTTGTTCCATTAAATACTGTGCAATTTGACCATGTTGGTTCATTCCCGTCGATGTCACAGCCTCAAGTAGTAAGTTATAAGAATGCAATCAATTATTATTAATTACTGGCATTTAATCGAAATAAGTAAAATAATAAGTGAAAGAAAAGTCACTGCAAAATAATCTGCATCACTCATCATTACTGATCATGATTAAGTTAAATTTGTATATGAAAGTAGAAACATATAACAAAATATAGTTCTTTAACAAGAACTATATTTTGTTATGTGTACACAAGAACAGTATTTTGTTTTTGATATTATACTTTACTAATGACATATGTTTTACTCTCCTCAGCCTGACACACCTAGGAAAACGAAACTGAAAAAACAGCTAAATATCAAAAATAAAAAAATTAGAGCATTACAAGCAAAGACAAGATATCTTAAAAAAAATATTAATTCTTTAGAAGAGCTTTTAAGCGATTTAAGTAAGAAATCTTTAATAGATAAAGAAAATCGACGTGTTTTAGAAAAAATCGGTGTAGAGGAAAGAGAACTACTAAAGAGACAGATACAAAAATGTGCAAGTGGAAATTTACCCAGAGCAAAATACTCACCTGAATTGAGATGCTTCGCCCTTACTCTCAATTACTACTCTCCAAAGGCGTATAAATATGTTCGTAAAACTTTTGGGACGTGTTTACCACACCCTAGAACTTTATGTAAGTGGTATAGCAAAATAGGTGGATATCCGGGATTTACAGAAGAAGCTTTTAAAACTTTGAAGTTGAAAGCAGAAGAGAGTCCTGAACAAATTTATGTTGCTCTCATCTTTGATGAGATGAAAATAAAACAAAGTACAGAGTGGGATCCGAAAACCCAAAGATATTTCGGGTATGTTAATCATGGGTTTGATCACATTACAGACAATTCAGAGCTGGCCACCGATGTACTTGTTTTCTTAATCGTAGGTATCAATAAAATATTCAAGATACCGATCGGGTTCTTTTTTATTCACAGTTTAAATGGAATCCAAAAAGCACAGCTTGTTAATAATGCCCTCACTTTGATCAATGAAACTAGAATCGTAGTTAAGTCTTTAACTTGCGATGGCACAAAAGCCAACTTAGCTATGGCCGAAGAACTAGGTTACAATCTAAACCCAGAACAACTTGAAACCACAATACTTGATGCATCAACAGGTCAAACCATCCATTTTTTTCTTGATCCGTGTCATATGCTCAAATTAATTCGAAATTCTTTAGCACATTATGGCCATTTTTACTACAATTCTTCTGAGATCAAGTGGAGTCATATAGAAAACTTGCATAATGTTCAAGAAAAGGAATTATTTTTTTTGGCCAACAAGTTACGAGCTAATCATATTCATTTTAAAACAAAAATTATGAGTGTAAAACTAGCTACGCAACTGTTCAGCTCCAGTGTCGCCGATGCTCTAATTTTCTGTGAAAATATCTTAAAGCTACCAGATTTTAAAGGTGCAAACAGAACAGCTTCATTCATAAACCTCATAAATGATGTTTTTGACATTTTAGATTCTCGTACCAGGCAATACGGTTTTAAAAGAGCTCTAAATGCCGAAACTTATATAAAAGCCTTTCAAAAATTTGATGAAGCTCGCGAAGTTCTCATGAATTTATTTACAGATGTCATGAAAGGTGACGGAATAAACTGTGTAAATATTTTGAAATCACCACGATATACAGGCTTTTTAGGGATTTTAATAAGCATAGCTAGCACCAAGGCGATGTTTGAAGATCTTGTGATTAAAGACAAGCTTAAATACCTCCCAATGCATAAAATTAGTCAAGATCACATAGAAATATTCTTCTCAGTAATACGAAGCCGTGGAGGGTATTCCGACAACCCTACGGCTCGTCAATTTGAAGCCAGTTATAAGAAAATTCTGATACATAGCGAACTACAACCTTTGTCTTCAGGTGCTAATTGTATGCCATTGGAAAAATTTATTATTTTAAATTGCTCATCAGCGATCGAGAAAATAAATACAACTTCAAAAAATTTTGACACACTGCTTCCTCCCAATACATCAAATGTACCGAATGATTCATTCGATGAAATTGAAATTATGAATGACATAGAAAGTCAGTCATACCTTTCACCATTCGGTGAAAAGGTGCTAGAATATATAGCTGGGTTTGTCGTGTATTCAATAACTAGAAACATACAATGCGCAACCTGTATTAAGGGAGTACTAGGACCACCGACTGAACAAAGCCTGACTTATCAAAAAAGCCGCGGATACCTACTATACGCATCTAAGGATGTTACAAATTTATGTAGGCGATGTGAAATTGAAATACGGCGTAACTTAGATGACACGACAAGGCTGAAGCCGTCAATATCTACAAGACATATTGTATCAAAAATTTTAAAGGACTATGTAGGAAAAGCAATATTTCCAAATATAAAAAGACATGCCTTTGATCATGATTTCGTCAATCATAATATGGAGTTGGGAATATTGGTGATGCAAAAATATACGGATACTAGAATATCGTTTTTGATGAAAAAGGCTGACCCTAAAAAATGTATCCGTCACATCTACAACAAACTTATACATTTTAAAAATCAATAATAGTTAACTATTTGTGTCATTTTTCTTAATTAATTATGATTGTGATCAATAAACACGTATACAAACTAATAAATACATATATATAATTTTAATGTTTCACCTAATATCCTTTCAACATATTATATATGACCCGGGCAGTTTCTGCAATCATGCAGGAACTGCCCGGGTCATAAATGTATCTTATAAAATTAATTATTAAATAATACAATAAATCCGACTCCTAAAAACTATAAACAAGAAAAATTATTGTAGGTCGAGCGAAGAAATATTTGTTTCTAATTTCAATTATTAGCTTATCTCCGCCTGCAATGCTTTTGTTTTTCACTGTTTAGCAGTCGGGTTTTTGTTTATTTAATAATTAATTTTATTTCACACTTTTTTAAATAATAATATTTATCAATTTATTAGAATGATTACAAACCATTATTTGTGACGAATATGATAATGAGTATTTCTTTGGTTTGCTATATTTTTTTATCAACGTCATATTAGTTATGTACACTATGGGGATGAAGACGGATGTAACATCACCTCGCATTTCAAAATTGGTCAACTGTTTAGGCTACAAGAGATCACAACGGTTCGCCAGTTATGACAGTTTCACGTCCGCTAATAATAGCAACAAAATATCATAAGATATTTTGTTGACGTCACCCTATCTATGACTTTCATTCTTTTAATTTCATTCATTTAGATTAAAAGTATTGTGTCCCTTCCCTAGCACATTACACTAGTTGACGTTACGTCAACCATGTAATAACAGAAGATTCTTTGTTAGTGTGAATGATTTGTATTTGTGGGATGGTTTTTGTTTAGTGTGCATGTGATGCTACACGAAATTTATTTTCATTAGTGTGTGGAAAGATGTTATTGTGTGCTGTACGTGTGTACCTCGTCCCCCACCGTAAACAGCACACAAAATTCTTCCCGCCAGGCAGATAAAGGCATCTCCCGTGTTTAATGCTCTAAGTCTCGCGTGCACAGTTTTAGATTCTAACGGGGTGACCTGCCTGAGCGACGAATACGACGCGACGCTGCGAGTGCAAGGAATGCGATCAAAACAACGGCCTACCCATCTTGCGGCCTATGTGGCAATCTGCGGCGAGACGCGACGTAACGCGTACCTGTTTTGTGGGCGACCAGACGCGACACCACGAACTACAAAACAGTTTAATTGAAATTCAGACTAAATAGCAGCAATAATGTAATCGAAAGTAGACGGTAACACGCCTCAATATTGCTTGAACATTTTAGAATCGTTTGTTAATTTTAGATATAAATTATGGAATTCGCCAAATATGTTTCTTTGTAAGAATATTATATTTGTTTTATTTCTGTGCTCTTTACTATATTTTTTTTGGTCATTATTTAGTAAAAGTAAAGTTCTTCAATTATGAAATTTCAAGGAAAATTGCACTGTACTTCCCCATGTTTAGAGAAGTAATGACTAGAATCACGTAGGACATTTGTCGCGTGTAGCATCGCGTCGCATTGTATCGTGTCGTGTCGCGTCGCAAAAACTTACCTGAAACTTCCATGTACCGCAGTCATATTCACTATCCTTCCATGAAGACAGTTATTAAATTAATTATAACATCTTTTAGATACGAGCTTGCAATACTGCCGTCATAAGGAAAAAAGAGGTATACAAACTTTTTTCACATATTAGGCATCAGTAAAAAAATTGCATGTGCCAGTATATTTATATAAAATATATTTTTTTTGACAGATATGTCTTTTCTCCTCATGACGGCAGTATACTTGGTGCAAATATTCTTTGCTAGGCAAAATATAAGCACATACATTTATATATATATGTAATCGCGAGATCTTATATTAGATTCAAGATAGTGGTTTTGGTGAATAGGATTTCCATGATTTTTCAGAGTCAAATATTAACAAGTTTGTTGAATGTGTAAGTTCTTTATCTTGGAAAGAAGTATATGACATGCCTAATCTAAATTTCGCGTTCAATGTTTTTCATAGTGACCTTATTCTGTTTTACAACTTATGTTTTCCATTCCGCAAAATTAAGATCAATAATAAAATAAATAATAACATATCTTGGGTAACTACTGGTATTAAAAAATCATGTATGAATAAAAGGAAGCTTAGATACTCTTACTTAAAGAATAAAACAAATGCAAAAAATTAAAATTAAATATATTAAATATAACAAAATATTAAAAAAATGTATACTTACTGCACAAAAAATTAAGAACGAAAATTATATTAAGAAATCAAATAATATATGTAGGGCATCTTGGCATATAATAAAACAGAATGATAATAAAACAGCTACTAATAGGGAAAATAATATAAAATTAATTTTACACCACAATAAAATACACACTAACTTGAATGAAATAGCTAATATTTTCAATACTCGTTTTATTGAAGTAACAAATGCAACATATCAAAAGAGAAACCCTTCACACGTGATAAAGGTAAACGACACAGATAAATTAAATTCAAGCATATTTTTAGTACCTGCCACGTGTCAAGAAATTCATAATGTTATTAACTCCCTTAATAACACCATGTCTACAGGATATGATGAATTGCCCACATTTATATTAAAACGCTGTGCAATAGCTATCACTCCCATATTATGTCACCTAGTCAATCTGTCACTAACTGAAGGAACTTTCCCTGACAAAATGAAAATTTCTGTTGTAAAACCTATATACAAGAAAGGGTCGAAGGAATGTGTTGATAACTATAGACCGATAACCTTAATACCCATACTTGCTAAAGTGTTTGAAAAAATCATGCATTTAAGACTCACATCTTTCTTAAACAAATTCAATATTATAAAATCTGAACAACATGGTTTTCAAAAGGGAAAATCTACCACATTAGCTGCTTTTAAACTTGTTAGTACCATAACGGAAAAAGTAGACAAGAAGGTACCGACAATAGGAGTGTTTTTCGATATGTCCAAGGCATTTGACTATGTAGACCATAATATATTGCTCCACAAATGTAATAACTATGGTATCCGAGGAATAGCTGAAAAATGGTTGTACACTTATCTAAGTAATAGAAAACAATATGTTGAAGTAAAGGATATTAATAATAAAAATGAAGAAATATCTGTAAAGTCCTCATTAGAATATAACAGGGTTGGTGTGCCCCAAGGAAGCATTTTGGGACCGCTTCTCTTTATAATCTACATTAATGACCTACCTGATTATATAAATTACCCATGTAGTCTATTCGCTGATGATATTGCTGTAGTAATTTCACGGAATACCACGCTTAATTTTAACGAGCAGATAAACTCTACTGTTACTAAAGTAGTTGAATGGATGGAAATTAATAATTTAAAAGCAAACATAGAAAAAACTAAATATGTACAATTCTTTAACCGACACAAAATAAATAATAAATTAAATATAACCTACAATAATCACTCATTAATAGAAACTAATAATGTAATGTTTTTGGGACTAAATGTGGATAATCAATGTACATGGAATCTGCACATAGATAATATATGCACCAAGATCAACAAGTTTTCATATGCACTTTGGCGACTTACAAAAATATGTAACGTAAAGATTGCACTACAAGCGTACCACGGATATGTAGCATCAAACCTGAGATACTGCATACCTCTGTGGGGTAATTCTGTGAATATAAATAGAGTGTTCATTGCTCAGAAACAGTGCATACGCGCTATGTGTAATGCGGAACCATTGTCTTCTTGTAAACCGCTTTTTTGTAAACTCAAAATTTTAACTGTGCCCTCAATGTACATATTTGAATGCAGTGTCTTTGTTAAAAAATATCCTCAATTATATAAGTCTTTTGGCGAACACTGTAATTTCAATACCAGGTATCCCTCTAGACTAATACTTCCAAATATAAAAACGAGGTATTATAATGTGAATTGTTATCCTATGACAATAAAAATATTTAATAAGATTCCAAACAATATAAGAAATCTGCCCCTATCACTCTTCAAAGTTAGGCTGTATTCGTGGCTAGTCGAGAAATGTTTTTATAGTATTAATGAATTTTTAAAAAGTACTCATGCATAGTAATTACTTTAATTTATATTGTTAATTAGAAGATAAGATATTATAATAAGTAATAATAGGCTAGCAATACTGTTCTTAAGCTATGTAAACATTTATTTATAAGATTTTAGTATTCGCATGCCTAGAAAAGGCGAAATATGTTGTGGACATGTTCTTTTTTCCAACAACCTTGTAACCATGTTTCGTGCGAATAAATGTTTCTTTCTTTCTTTCTTTCTTTCAAAAGTTCTTAAGAAGATGCTTTATTGTCCGCTTAAAGGCCTCTTGTTCCATTGACAAGAAGACCTTATCATCTGCATTAGCAGTATGCGTTTCCAACATCGGTCCTTTATTGCAAGTCTAAAAGTTATGGATTGTTTATTACCTGAACTTGCTCCAAAGGTGCGATCGCTTTAGTTATTTTGGCGCAGTCCTCTTTGTACTGAGCTTCTATAAACGCGTCTTCTTGTTGTGTGTTCGACAGCAGCTTTGTTAGTTTATCTGTGGAAATTTTTACAGATCAGTACCTGTGCACAATATCATACCATAACTATACTACTTCTAGGTAAGTTTGTCGGCCAGAGAATGAGGTAAAGTGTTATTGAGTGTTACGACGGTTGTAGAGTTTGAAGCATAGAAAATGTAATTTTATTAATAAAAATGCAGATTTAATTGACAGCGTAATACGATATTTTTAGAAAGAAAACGAGATATTCTAACAATTTTAATGATTAACTTTTAATGTATAACGATCAGCTAATTGGTTTGTATTTTCACAAAACAAGGTATTATATTAATCTTGGTAATTGTTGTAGGTTTTTATTACATTGACTAAATTTGTAAAACATACTATTTAAGTTGATCTATATTGTAATAACGTAATTTTCCAAAATTAAAGTTATATCAAAAATTATATACCAGCCTATAACCGTGGTTGCCCAGTGGCCCGTTTCTCAAGATTATTAGTAGTCACTCGCCGGTGTATGGCAGAGAGTAGTACTATTTAAGTCTATTTGTTTCGGCTTTTTGCAAACAGCTTTTGTATCGTCCTTTGGGTTTTACAAGCTTACAATTTGCCTCCAGTATTCTACAATATTTACAACGCTGTTTGTATAATAATATTAATATTCTATCACATACAACACCATCTAGCCCAAGCTAAGCAGAGCTTGTACTATGGTACTAGACAATGGATAAACATACATATATATACTTTTTTTGTAAATACATACATAATTATACATAGAAACACCTAGACCAAGACAAACATCCATGTTCATGCACACAAGTGTTTGACTTGTGTGGGAATCGAACCCGCGACCTCAGCGTGGCAGTCGGTTACACTAACCACTACGCCATCGAGGCCGACATTTATACAATTTAATAGCATATCAATCACGTCATTAGAGCGGATGGCGGCACTACGCCGCCCGTGCCCCCAAGCAGGGTGCTTGATTACCACACGTTACAAAAAAATTTGTAAACTACTTATAGTAGTTCCGAGTCTTAGTGATTTTGTGCCCAATGATATTTATAAAGTTACCCGTGACATAGGAATTATAACAAGTGCGGGCAAAGTCCTTAAAAAAGGGAGGTACTCTAAAACATGAATTGTCTGATACGCGATAGTCTGCCTCGGCAACCTTTTAATCAGTCGTGTGTTTCACTTTGAAGTTTTCCATAGAATGTTATCTGAGAGACAAAAGTTTCGGCGACAGAAGTAGGTTCGCCCTTTGTAACGCGAGATATTGTTTATATATAAAAGCTCTATGTAGTTGTGATGTGTATGAAACTTACATAATGCTATCTATGTATAAGTTGGAGTAGCCTCTATATTTATTTATCAAAATAAGTGAGTTGTCGTAACATATACATATTGTTGGAAGAAACCTCTAAGCTGTCACCAGCTGCATAAAAGTGCTGGCAGTCAAACCTCTAAGTTGTCACCAACAACATAAAAGAGGCGCGCTTCCCCAGAGCGAGACTAGGGAAGCGCGCCTCTTTTATATTGTTGGTGACAACTTAGAGGTTTGACTGCCAGCGCTTCCCTTCCCTAGTCTCGCTCTACGGGTTGGAAGCCTTCTGCGCTCACCCACAGTCCGCGTAAAGTTGTCAAGGCCATCTGAGGACAACAATAAACACAAACAAAAAAAATTGTATCGCTCTCTTTTGTTTCTAGTCATTGCCAACTGTCAAGACAACATCGTTGCCGTGTCGGTATTTCCGTTTGACATTTTTCTGTTCCACATTGTTAATTATTTAGATATATACTGTTTTTATCTTTAGTTTTTTATAGTCTGTAGTATATGGCATAATGGCTGCAACACCTTGTTAATCTGAGTTGTAAAATACTGAAATTATATTTAATAAAAGAGTGGCCGTGAGTTTCTTGCAGGTTTCTTCTCATAGGCTCAACCCTTTGCCCGAACCTAGCAACTAACCTAAATGTAGCTTCAGTAACTTAGTAAACTCACTAACCCATATATTTTGACGTTCATAAGTGTTACTTTGTGACCTAAATGAATAAATGATTTTTGACTTTGACTTTGACTTTGACTATAATTTTGTATTTGATTATTTAAGATACCTAAACCGACGTATTGTTAATATGAGTTTTTTAGTTAATTAAGTAGCAAATACGCAAGAATATAGTATCTATACCAATATTATAAAGCTGAAGAGTTTGATTTGTTGAAAGCGATAATCTCAGGAACTACTGGTTTAATTAAAAAATACTTTTAGTGTTAGGTAGTCTATTTATTGAGGAAGGCTATATAACATCACGCTACGACCCACGGGGGTGGCGCAATAACTATAAACGCGGGTGAAACCGCGGGCACAGCTAGTCTATATATAAATGCAAAGATAACCGCTGTTCGAAAATTAACATTATTTTATTTTTGTTTTGTTTGTTAACTATTGACGACCGTTACCAATAAAAGAAAATGAACTCAGTTCGTGTTTTTATATAGATAAGTAAAACAGAAAAATTCTGTACAACGAACGAATGTAAAAGAATGAAAAAAACACAATAATAAACAAACGTAGGTACATAAAGTGACTATTTGGGAGTCAGGAACAAAATCCCTTGCGAAACTTCTAAAGTGCAATTGTTCGAATGATATTTATCTCTTTTAAGTAAGCTCTTTCCATATCATATGCGCTTCTTATTAGTTTGAATTGTCAACACAAGTATAGTATCAATAACAACATACATGTTTAACGCCCATTACTTACAACAAAAGTACCTACATATGTATTTAGTTTTACTAGCGGTCGCCTAATGGTCAAAATTCGACAAAATTCCTAAGCTTGCTACTTTGTTTTCTGTTTTTCTCTATTACATATAAATAAGGTATAGGTAACCATAGTTACAAAGAATTGTACGACGTCAGACGAACAATGTCGAAATACTACGAACGCGATTCGACTGCGTGTGTCAAATGCATGGTTGTGTGCGTGTAGTGTTTTTCCATTAATTTAATGTATTTCTAATGCATATTTTATAAAAATATTAGGTTTCGTCCCTCCTTCACCATATAAACTTTAACTGTGCCAAATTGACACTCCTCCGACCACGCAATTTTCTTAAAAAAGGGTACAATGTTTTTGCTTCACGTATTAATATATACTACATATTTAATATTTCGACAGAAGTATATAATAATATGTATTATTATTTAAAATAATATTTTAATTATAGGATAAGTAATTTATTAGTTTATTTTGAAGTGTCTTTTCTTTTATTGGTGTTAATGTATAATTTGTATTTCATTTTAGCAGTAAGAATATGTTTACTACATTTGTAAAATGTCGGTGCCCTGACAGGGTTTTATGTACTGAATTATTTTGATATGTAATACCTAAATGTATATAGTATGCAACAAATATTTGATTAAATTTGATTTGGTGCGTCAAAAAAGAAATAAAAAAAAATTAGAATGACTGATTTTTATGGCATAATTATTTTCTTCTAATATTTGTAAATCGTTTTACTGAATACTTATTGCGGATATTAGTGTTGTTATATTAAATAAACTTTGATGGCGCTATTTTGATTTAGATAGTCGTTAAAAACGTGATGCATTTTTATTGCTCCTTTTGATGTGAAGAATGCATAAACAAATACACTTTCATCTTCTTCTACAAAGTAATTACCGATATGCGTCTTAAAGCTTCGTTCTCCTGTCAATATGGAAGTACACTCACATATTTAATTATTTAAATTAAATAGTTACGCTATCCCAAACCACAGATAATATAATACTATACAAACTATACAATACAAAGAATGTTTGAAATATTCTAAAAATATATAAGATGCATACGTTTCAAATCTGGTAGTAGGGGTAGTTGTCAAATGACAGAAAAAGGATGCACGATAAACTACATATGACGTAACCGCTATTTAAAACAGCTGTCGGAAAGAGATGACGATGAATCCAATGTTGAAAATATTAATTACTCTATTATTTTGCAACCAATTTAGGTACTGTTTTAACAAACATATTTCTTTTGGTTGCTGTTTGCTTTTGTGTGTAAAATAATGAACAATATTAAACAAAGCCAAATACCCTATTATTGTAATACCAGATATAACTGGAAAACAAATGTGTCTAGCCGCCGGTAGGCCGCTGCAGGTCATCACGTTAAAAAGTTTTATACAGTATATAAAGTCATAGCGTCAATAGACCAAGAGGCCGGCAAATCGTAGTACTGTACAGAATGTCCCAGAAGTCGACGTCAAGCCGGAATCAGGTATCAGGCTAAGTTATAAAAGCTAACAGAAAAATAAAAAAAGGCCGCGCCTCACAATAATAATATTAATTATTATATTCGTGCACACGTCCGCCTCAGAGCGCAAACAATAATAATAGGTATATTATAATTTTTAAAATTCGTTACTTAGATTTTGTTAATATTTTTGATACCTATTATAACTTAGCCTGTTACCTGTTTCCGGCTTGACGTCGACTTCTGGGTCAACCTGTATAGTACCGTGGAAAAAAACGCTAGTGTCTATGAATATATTGTTATACATATACTTAAGCATGACAATAAGATATATAACATAATATTTACCTGTCCCAGCAGGTAAGAAAAGAGGCTTATTTAGGGTGCCCTTCTCCGCCATTTCTGTGAATAGATAATGTGTTTATTACAGTTATATTATTTGAGTAATGTACAGTCAGCTTCATATTTCCTTTTTATGTGCAAGTGTATTGTTATGTTTCGATAAATACTATTATTTTATTCTTTCGGTAAAAATGGGAATGGGTCTGCCATCGAGGCATACCAAAGTCTGCCTCGATAGTGCAAGGTTTGTAATTTTTCTGCACGGATGGTGTAGTCTTTTAAGTGGTCGTCTCGCTACTGCCACTGCGCCGAATGTTGTGGGTTTGATCCCCCCACTGGACCAATATTTGTGTGATACACAAATAGTTGTTCTAAGTTTGGGTGTTCTTTGAGATCGTCGTTTTAATGTTTGTAAAGTCTGCCGCGACACATAAATTATTTCAATTAAAAAAAGAATGCTACTTCTAAGCGTGTGGTTTCAAGGAATACATATACCTTTGGCTTTTTTAAGTCATGTGCGTATTAAGGCAAATGTTGATGAAGTCATCTATGCATTGGGATACCAAATACATCCAACGGTCTTCCCACTAGGCTATCGCTGCCAATCGAAAGAGAAGATACAAGATCAGTACCTGCTATTCTTGGATCCGTCTCTCCCTGCACGGAGGTAGGTCTCTGCCACCACGGCTGTCTGATCACCGTCCGCAGAACGCTGTCGTCCGGACACTTTACGTTCAAGAAGTTGTCGAACCTAAAGTTAGTTAACCATGAGACGAATGGCAACTTTAGTTTAAAGAAGTAATTTAAAACTATTTTTTTTATCTTATATGAAACCTTTCGTACAAGAAAGTTCGTGAAATACGGGTTGGTTGGGTTCAATAAAATGGCTTAATATTATGTACAAAAGACGTAGCACGGGTAGGTCTCCCGAATTTTGTACCAACAACCTGTTTAGGGTCGCAGAAAGCGGTCGGATGCCGGCGTCTCAATTTTGGTCTGTGTGGCAAATCTTTGGGTAGGCCTATGTATAGCAGTGAACTTCTTTTGCCTGGGATGATGATGACGATGATGGACATGGACGCAAAACAAGACAACTACTGTGTCGTTACTATGTCAACCGCAATGGTCTCCGTAGGGTGAAAAAGAAAGCATACTCACGTAATTTTATTGAAGAACACGTATTTGACGAGATGGTGACGAGTCTCGCGATGCTGCATAAGGCCACACAACACGTACACGCCTTCCATTTGTTGAGTAAAGTACATGTCCTGGAATAATGGCAATATAATGCTAAACACACATAAATATAGTTTCATGCCTGTATCCTGGCCGAGCCTTAGCTAGGAGACCTACGTAATATGGCGCAAGCCCATAGTCGTCTACCGAGCGCGGTTCCAGAAATCGTACTACTGAGAAAAAGAAACACCCTATAATTTCGTGTCCCACGTAGTTATTTCAAAAACTTCATACCATAAAACATAGCTGGCTAAAATGGAGGTGTACTATATATTCTACGTCTCTGACTACTTCTTTAGGAAGATGAAGGCAGATCACAATCACGTCAGTTAACTCAGTTAATAGCCCCCGATGACCGAATGACCGATATTGTATCAGCATGTTTTATAACATTATAATCAGTTCATCAATGTTGCCGCTAAGAGTCTTTAGAAATTATGAAATCCTTGTCGAGTTATTGTAGCAGCGATAGCCTTGTGGGAGACAGTTAAATTGTCACGAAGGTCTCGAACTGGATTCGAGGACATGCACTTCTGAATTCACGTTCTAACGGCGAAGGAAAATATCGTGCGGAAACCTGCACATCTTCTTGATACTTTTTCAAAGATATGTGGAGTCTGCCAACCTGCACTAGACCGCCGTGGTAGACTAAAGCTTAACTCTTTTTCAGACTGAGGAGAGGCCCGTGACTAGTAGTAGGAAAGTTTATATACAGAGCTGATATTAATATATGTCCAGTTGCGTCAAGAGCTACGAATGTTAAAAATTACTGGCAGCTAGTAAAGTCGCGATCGGCAACCAGTAGTAGCCAAGATCACATACACACAAGATTCCTAGCAACTAACCTAAATGTAGCTTTAGTAACTTAGAAAACTCGCTAACCTATTCATAAGTGTTACTTTGTGACATAAATGAATTAATTATTTTTGACTTTGACTTTAACATACCTGTGAAACCAGATCAAACAGCAGACATTCCCTAACGACGCAGTGTTCGAGGATATCACAGAGCGCAGACTCGTCCAGAAACGTCCATAACAGGTCCAGCATGGTACAGAAGCGAGGTTGAGGTTGTGCCAACAGCTTCGAGGCGAGATTAACCTGGTACCATTAATACAACAGTTGGTAGTTTAAATAATATTATTGACGGATAAAGATAAGATAGATATAAAGATTAGTTTATTGCATAACTGTGTACAATACATAGGTCTTAATTATAAAGATTTTGGACACAACAGTTTATCCATATCGGACATGCAACATAAATAAGAAAATAAATTAAATCACAAAAACAAATTAAACATTTTAAAAGATTAATTGCATGCATTTTTATTATTTACCAAAATATTCATTAAAATTGTAAAAAGCATGCTCAATTAACCACTTTTTTAAATACATTTTAAATTTATTGCCATCTAGTTCTTTTATGGTTCTAGGTAAATGGTTATAAATACGAATTGCTGAGATGTAAGTACTTTTATAGTAAATCATGTTGTTTATGAGAGGTAAGTTAATATTACTGGTTGTCCCCCGTGGTTTTACTCCCATTTACGATTACTGCATCGCTCCTGTGGCTGGGAGCGTCGTGTTATATAGTCAATAACTATTTAAGAATCGGGCTATCAAAAGCAATATTTTCAAAACAGATTGGTTACAGATATTAGCGGTACTAAATCTTCAGCTTTATTATGTTAGTATAGGTTTATCAAGTGGGCAATAAATGAGCATGGCTACGAAAAGCTTGGGCAAAGTCGCAAATTTTAATTCTTCTAATAATAAAGTCGATAATTCAGTTTTACGTAGCACGATATATACAGCGTCCCTGGTTAAACGATAATATGCCCAAAGTATGGATTCCTTGTCACCAGCGTGCGCTTCTTCACCCCGCGAGACTCCAGGCGTATCGTATGATGCGTTTCCTCTCATACTTCAATAAATTAACGTATTTTATTGGATAATTAAAATTATCACATGCCAAAGTCTTACTTATTATACCGTTGCTTATAGTTGAAACGAGAATCGATGATTGAAAACTTCTTAATATTTGCCTCGTTTAACCACTCCTACCACAAGAAATCAATTTCTACTCTATAATTTAAGAATAAATTATTTCATGACGTAAGCATAGTTCACGTTTCAACGAACTTGTCACAAATTCGAACTGAACTCCCAACATTCAGGGTAATTTTAACTCGCTAAAGGTCACACAATGAAAGGGCAGGTCCGTGTCACAATTAGAAGCATTTGCAACCTTTTAAGCGGATAATAGGCTCTAATTCTGATTATTAATTCAGTTGCTCCGCTTCGAATGTTCTGGTAAAAGCGTGAAAGCGAATTTTGGGAATATTATTTATGGTCTGGTAATGGAAGTGTGAGTTCATGATTAGGTGCGACATTAGTAAGCCCTCATAGTATAGGTTTCACCAAAAATCAGTATACTAGCTTTTTCCCGCGGCTTTGTTAGCTCGGGAACAGTAGATAATATTGTCTTCTGTTTACGCGAATGTTATTCATTGAAATTAAACTCATTTATACGGATTTTATCGCGTTGTTTATTTAACACTGTATTACATAATTTTGATGTAGGTATTAAATCTATTAATAATTTTATTAGCTTAAAAAGTAGCTTAGTTCAAAAGTAGTAGTAGTGTAACAGTTTCAAAGTGTAGTAATACAGTGTTAAATAAACAACGCGATAAAATTTGTATAAGTTTAATTTCAATCGGAAACACTACGTTTTTCTGAATGAAAGGTACCCTATGTCCTTTTTTGATTCCTGACAACGTGTATGGGAATTTTCATGATGATTAGTCGAGTAGTTAAGGCTTAAAAGCGTAACAAACAAACTCACATTCGCATTTATAATATAACTAGCTGACCCACGCAACTTCGTCTGCGTCACATAAGAGAATTTGCCCGATTTTTGCAACATTTATCATTTATGCTCTGCTCCTTTTAGTTGCAGCGTGATGCTATATAGCCTATAGCCTTCCTCAATAAATAGGCTATCCAACACTGAAAGAATTTTTCAATTCGAACCAGTCGTTCCTGAGATTAGCGCGTTCATCCGATACGAACGGAGAGAGATCAGGCGCAAGACTTACAGTTTTTATGTACCTACTTCCCGAGGTACCGCCAATTTTATAACTCCAGCCTACTAGGATTTCTATGAGATAAATTTAATAAACAACATAAAACCAAACAAACTCTTCAGCTTTATAATATTACTATAGATTTAGGATTACGATTGAGTCCCAACGGCACAGCAGCAGACAAACACAAAAGGTTTTAAATTATATCTAGCATTATAGCTTAAGAGGAAACACAAGGGCCGTTTTCCCATACAAATGTAGTCCCCTGTTTCCTCCCTGGATAATGCCAGTAGAACAATAATATTTTAAAATAACATGTATAGCCTCTATTGGCATGTCCCTATGTTTTCCTTTTTTTCATTAATTAATTATTAAAAGAGATATGAGCCTTCAAAAACCTCAAAAATTGGTCAGATTTTCCGCTGTGTTCAAACATCCAGAAAACAAATTTGAGTAGATTATATAAAAAAAGAAAAACATAGTAACACGGCCAAAGCCTTTCTTCAATTTTTAATGAAATAAGTAGTTAAATCGGTCAAGCGTTGGAGAAGGAATCAGGGGACTACGAAACGTTGATTTTGTGTACTTTTATAGGTATTTTCGGTCCAAGGTGCAGTTGTCTCTATCACGCTCTACGGGCACTGCGCGACAGCAATAGATTTTACAAATACCTATTTTTCAATTCTCTCGCCCGTGGTGTTTCCTCTTAAGGCTTTTGAGTAGTGCAAGCGTAACATACAAACAAATAAACAAACAAGCAAATTGTAATTTTCGTTTATAATATTAATTAAGTTAAGAGTGGAAATAGAAATAAAATTACAAACTTTGGTTACACTCTAGAGGTCTGCACTTTGATTCCCAAGACAGACAAATAATTACTGGCATTTCCTGTCAAGAAAATTCAGTACCTACACACCGTGGCTATAATTTACCACTGCCTGCTCCTACCGAGATAGATAAGTGTGATGAATTATCAAATGGAAAAGCAGTACAGATTAATATAATAAATGGATTAGTTGTCACTAAAATAAATTAGTTATGGATAGCACTAGAGTATTTGGGTCAAGTCCAGTGCGTAATTTCCTCGACTAAATATTACATTTATATGCCGTCAGTTTAGTGAGATAGGACCCGGCTTATCCTCTTACTTGTATACTTGTATAATGATATATATACATTGTGAAGCAGATCTTCAAAACTACAAAACTACTAAAGTCTTGAAGATAAATGTATTTACTTCTTAACTGTCGAATGAACATATGTTGTAATTCTAACAAATATTATAAACTAGTTTTTCCCTGCGGTTTCACCCGCGTAAGTCCCGTTCCCGTGGGAATATTGGGATAAAAAGCCTATATGTGAATCCAGGTATCCAGCTATCTACATACCAAGTTTCATCGCAATCGGTCCAGTAGTTTTTGCGTGAAAGAGTAACAAACATCCATACATCCTCACAAACTTTTGCGTTTATAATATTAGTAAGGATGCGAATGCTAGTTTGTTTGTTTGTAACGCTTTTACACCTTATCTACTCCAGCGATTATCATGAAATATCGCATGCACGTTTTCAGGTGAACAGAATAGGACATAAAGTACCTTTCATCCAGAAAAAGTACTGTTTCTGACCTAGCCTACATTAACGCGAGCGAAGCCGCGGGCACAAGCTATTATATAACTATTTAATGTAAATGATCTGCGACAATATAGAAACATAGTTTCTTAACAAACATCATTCGCTCCAGAAAACGAAATATAAAGAAGATGCACTTTTCCTTTACACGTAAAATAAACTTTTATTTTTCAACCTCTCTCGTCTCCTTTGAGACTCGAAAACTTTAAAAATGTATTCCGCTAAAGTTTGTTTCATTTTATACAGTGAAAGTGGTTAACAAGCCGGCGGCCCGCTTTATGGTAAGTATCGTCGCCTGTGATTATTTGCTATACAAATTATTGCTCTGCTATTGCTCTACTATTGCTCTGTCACAAATTGTCAAATTATTTCGTTGTTTATTTGATATAGCGTGTCTATATCTTGTCATTACGAATACTCACAAAGTCCTCGTCTCTGGCGATAGTATAGAAATCGACGGCTTGCTGTTCAGGGTGTATGCTCCTGCTCTTAAGGCCGAGCTGTCCGCGCATGCGCGGCAACAGCTCTGAGACCACCACGTACGACAGTCGTAGTACTCCTCCTAGTTCAACGACAACTAACCGCGCGAGGGACATGAGGAAAGCCTGAAATAAATAATACCAGCGTTGTATGTTACTGGCGATCTTGCTCGTAGGGAAAGTAGTCTAGAAAATTATATCGCACTCTTAAGAGGAAACACAAGGGCCGTTTTACAAAAGTAGTCCCCTGTTTCCTCCCTGGGTAATGCCAGTAGAGCAAAAATATTTTCCAAAAATTGTATGCCAATGCATGTCCCTATGTTTTCCTTATTTTCATTAATTAATTGTTAAAAGAGACATTCCTACAGAGATTCCTTGAGCCTTCAAAAACCTCAAAAATTGGATAGATTTTCCGCTGTGTTCAAACATTCAGAAAACAAATTTGATTAAATTGTATAAAAAAGGAAAACATAGAAACACGGCCAAAGCCTTTATTCAATTTTAATGAAAAAGTAGTTAAATCGGTCAAGTGTTGGAGAAAGAATCAGGGGACTACGAAACGTTGATTTTGTGTATTTTTAACAGGTATTTTCGGTCCAAGCTACAGTTGTCTCTATCACGCTCTGCGGGCACTGCGCGGCAGCAATAGATTTTACAAATACCTATTTTTCAATTCTCTCGCCCGTGGTGATTCCTCTTAATAACAAATTAAGTTCTTTTGCAATATATGACTTTAAACAAATATAATATTAGAATTATAGTCACACAACTAGAGTTCAAATTGCCTAACTTCGAGTCAAGTCGCTGTTTTATTAAGACAGCGATATATAGTCTATATAATTTCCTTCGCTACAAACTCACACTATGTCTGGGTTTTTATGTTCGGTTTAATGGCTTGGTTGTGAAAGAGTAAGTAAGAGAAACGTTTGTGTTTATCAGAGATGAAGACCTTGGATTGCCACGCAAAGGTCTCGAGTTCAATCCCAAGGCACTCACCACTGACTTTTCGAAGTTATGTGCATATTCAATTATTAATAATGGCTCACTTGAATGATACACGAAAACATCGCAAGGAAATTTATATGTCTGAGAGTTCTCCACAATAATTTCGGAAATATTAAAGTCTGGCAACGCGCGTTGAACCAGTGTGGGGAACTATTACCTAAACCTTATGACACTGGGAAGAGCACCGTGCCCAGCAGTGGAACAGTTTAATACGGGGCTGATATTATATAAATTTTGAAGTAACATTTGCACGTTTAAATTTTAAAAAAAATTACAATGTTATTGGCTAATGCTGTACGCACATGTTTATGTGTGAGTTTCCTGATTTTGCAGTGTATATTGAGCTGGCTATGTAGTTTTCTTGATCTATCTAATTTGTGTGTCCATACCAAATTCATTAGCCAACGTTAAGAAAATTTTGAACTGACAAACTTGCGGCATTTGTTATGCAGAATGTTGTTCTGGTATCTGTCGTGAAAGCTCATCAAGTATTCTAAGACACGAACATAATATATAGCATACAGTTGATAACTACGTTTTAAAAATAAGTATAAATATTTATAATATACTGTACGGATGACTGATGTAATGGTTTAGGAGCCGGTTCCTATATCAAGAAACGGGTCGTTTTAGCTACAGACATTTGAATTTTGACATATTGGTCATAGAATATGTGTCAACATTTATAGTCCGTAGGTAAAACGACTAGTTGAGTGTAGGAGCCGGGTTTAAGTGCTCGCCTTGCCATTGTGTGATGCACAAATATTGGTACCGCGTCTGTTCTTTGTGTCAGTTGCTTGAATGTTTGTAAAGATCTCCACAGCACTAGATTTATTCGTATTTCAGGTGTTGTCGTTTTGACGAAATCGAAGAAGTATAATGTTTAAAATTTGAATGAAAGTGAAGCCGTAGTAGAAAATATGAGTCAAGTACTGCACCAACCAGTGTCTAATACTTGACTTAACTATAAGATGACAGATTTACAATTTACAATGAAAATTGTAGTCAAATAAAATACGTTCGTTCTCAGTAGCGCAGCAGTGTTGTATGCGACTGCTGAACAAGACGAAGAAGTCTCAAGTTCGATTAACGATTTGGAAAAGTGCGATTGGGTTATACCTACTGTCTAGAATTTTTTAGCAGCAGCATATATTTTGGAACCGAGCTCGATAACTTGCAATAGGCTGGCCCTCTATAATGTGGATTATTGGCGTGACAATCACTATCACTATATATAATAAAAAACAAAGTGCACGCCACGTCTGTTCGCGATAAACTAAAAAACTACTGAACGGTTCTTCATGCGGGTTTCCTCAATAGACTGATTCATGAGAAAGGTTTAGATGTATAATTTGTTAAGGTTTTGTACTACCCGTGCGAAGCCGGGGCGTGTCACTAGTGTATGTATAAAATTACCTTCTTAGACATTTTCTTCATCTCATTACTCTGAGCGTCGATCATAGAATGTGGGGAGCCGCGGGGGCTGTACACAGACCCTGAGCTGTGGATCCGTAGAGCCACTTCTTCTTCAGCAGCTCTTGATGATTCCGACTTTGTCTAGTTGTGAACAGTAGAGAGAAAGAACATAACATTAGCATCAGACCCGTATATCTTCGAATGCAAGAAAGAACATTTTATTTCATTCTCGCTAGTAGGTACATATTGTGTATACAAAACATTTAAAATTAAATGAAATAAATTAAATATATATATATATAAATAATATGTTTAATTACATATATATCTTTAATTTCATATAATTAAATTAAAATGATAATAAAACTGCAGATGATAAAAAATATTGTGCTAAGGCGATAGTAAAAAGGCCCTTGTTTCAGCATATGCTACAACAACGGAGTGTTGCTGAGCTGGTTTTCGGACAAGTCTCCCGTGAAGCCAGGAACAAAAATTACAGTATAAATATAAATACATATGGATAAATTGACTATAAAAGTATGTAATCCTAATTAATATTATAAATGAGAATGTATGATTTTTTGTTACGCCGAGCGTAAGACGCGGTTGGACTGAATGACAGAGCTTGATATTCAAATCGACGCGCGGCCGCCATAGTAAAATTGTATGGAGGATTTGAAGTGCTTTTTTGATAAATATGTATCTTTATTGTCAACCAATAACTTAAATATTTGGGACGGACAAATTGTAATATAATTATTTGTTTCGTTTAAGCTGTAAAATAGGATAGATTTATACTGTTATAATCTGAAATCACGTAATACGAGCTCACGTTTTTGCATTTTTCGTGCAAATTTACGTAATTTTGTAGACGAAAATATTATATTTTTTTGACACCGAGTAATTGTAAACACATTCATTGTTATGGTAAATATATATTCTATATTTGTATTTAACAAAAAGTGTTGATTTTATCAACTTAACTGTGACCGCCTGTTTTGGAACATTTCGCTCGGCGCAGTCTTAACTACACGACTGATCATCATAAAAAATTAATACACGTTGTCAGGATTTCAAATTAGGACATTAAATTTGCCCAGCTGTGAGACTGGGACTTATAAACCGTGCTAGTATTACTGCATATTATAAAACAATGTCCCCCGCCGCGTCTAAGTAAACAAAGTTAATATTATAAGTTACAAATGCACGCCTAATATTTCGAAGAAGTTTGCTTATAAGTTTAATATGGTACAAATGAATCAAGTCCAAGAACAATAATTAACAAATAGATTGTTTAGATGGTTGTAATCATAGAGCACAAAACACGCTATCTTTCCACTAGTCTATTCTAATATTATAAAGAGGAAATATTTGATTTTTGTTTGTAACGATTCAAATTAAACAACTACAACCGATTTAAAAAATCTTTCATCCTTAAAAAGCTATATTATCAGATTTATCACCGAGTAGTATATATATATATATATATATATATTTATATTTAAAGTACCCACTGTTACCAACATAACCTTACCTATCCTACATTTACGCGAGTAAAGCCTCGAGCAAAAGCTAGTATATTATACTTCTGAGTTCTGATATCAGGGTACATACACCGAGCTCAGAGGCCAGAGTTTATATAAAAATACATATCCTTATTATGATTGTTTTGTGTGTGTAGGGGGTAATGGTTAGTCTTCTTGTGAGTGTCCAAATAAAATACTTCATGGTAGATATGAATATATATTTACTGGTACCATTTATAAATAATATAAATACATATTGGATTACGATCTAACTGAGTGGTTGCGAGGAGACGACTGCCGCGCGGCGTTACTGTATACTTGCTCCTGACTACACAAAGCTAATGCGTCGGCAGTATCGCTACAGTGTGTAATTTATTTTATGAGCAGAAAGTAATTATAAAATGAAAAGAAGAAAGGTGGAAGCACAAAAGTAAACCAAAATATCTAATTATTTATGTGAAAATTTGTAAAGTTGTTTAGGTTAGAGGCTTTTAAACGGGCAAATAATTAACTGCTCTATGTGGCTACAATATTTTCAATAATAGTCCGGCCATTTCAACTTAATATTATTCATGGCTGATGCTTGAAAATGGTCCACTTACACTTAGTGATTTAAGTGTTCGCCTCGCTACGTGCACTGCGTGTGATTTCAATCCCTATACAAGACAAAACATTCTGTTGTCTACAAATAGTTTTGTGTCATCTACAAATAGAATAGTAGCCTTTTTGAGTGTAGAGCCTCGCTGATTTCAGCATGAATTGGTCGGCTCGACCGGGGAAGGACTACCCTCTCACAGAATACCGACGTGAAATAGCAGTATTCCTACTGTTGGTTTTCGTTCGATGAGTAAGAGTACCGGAAACCCAATCACCTACTTTTTCCTTCCCGCCCCTTCTCCTTCCCACTTCCTTTCCTAAAGGGTCGGCAACGCGCAAGTGATGCCTCTTGTGCCGCAGGCGTCCATAGGCTACGATGACCACTTACCAAAGGTAGGCCCGTATGCTTGCTTGCTACAATAGTAGTATAAAAAGAAAAAAAGTATGCCTCGAGTTTAGATGAACTTTTTGTTCGTTGTTTGAATGTTTGTAAAGACCCCCGCGACATAGGAATTCCGAGTGTGGCAGTTATCTATTTCAAAACGAGGCTTGATAACAGTTTCTCATTGTTTATTTAATTGACTCTCTAGGATATTATTTCTGGAAGAGAAAGTACCTTACTCATCTTGGTAGTTAACGAAGTAGGTTTCATTTGGGAGGGCTTCGCCAGTTCGTCTAGTAACGCTTCCAGTGATTTGAACAGCAACGTTGCACGGGTGCACTCACGGCTCGGTGCTGCCTGCATCGGATTGAAGCCTTCCACTGGAAATCTGTTCAATACAATGTATATTTGAATAACTAAAAGAATACCAGGTAGTATATCTAATGCGAATTGGATCCGTAGATATAATAGTCTTAGAGGATTTATCGGCTGATAAGGCGGGGACGTCACGTGACCGCGATGACGCCGCAAGTGAAGGGGATTATTCGTGTTGAACGCCCATTCTCATTCCTCTCGTCACTATTGCTCGGGCGCTCGGTTGCAACGGACGCGTATCAGATCGTGGCTATAAAATATTTCTGTTTAATAGTTGATTAAAATTGTGTGACTTTGGTCTGTAATTTAAATAAATTCCTTGTCGGTAGACGGTGTCTTTTTTTTAATCACATACACTTCTGTTCAATAAGAATAGAATAAATTTAATCGTATTAAAAGTGTCAACAAGTAATTTGGTATCTTCTTTGTTCAACTGCAGGATACGGACTTATTCCAGGACTAAGAGTACAGATCGAGTACACTAACTTGCTGTTTTGGTTGGTATGGACCTGTCCATGACTGGTCTCTGAAGGTGTCTTCAGGTACTGTGTATGACAGGCATTTACCTTACTTAAGACCAAGCGGTTGATGAAAAAGAAACGCTTTATCATAAGCATGGTATATTACTTACAGTGTGGATTGTCTTTTTGAACTAGAGAGAGCTTAACGAGCTACTAAAGGTGTCTCTGTTCTTACCATTCAGGTATTCTACTATCTTTTTATATAAAAGTTCTTCAATTCATGTGATGGAAACTGAATTGTGTATACGTCCATTAGCCAATAGGAGATTATATCTTGCATATAAATATTGTATAAAAAACATGTCACGTATGAACAACAATACTATTAAGCTTATAGATGAACTGCAGAACTTGTGATGTATATTGCTAAAAAATTTTAGACATGTGCTCTTTACAAACATGGATGTCACGAATAAAGGTACACGATAAGATAAAATATAATTTAGACTGCATCAAAGGATTTAAATATACACACGAAGCCACGTCACTTAAATTTGATGTAATTAAGGAATTAGAAGAAAAGTATTCGGATTGGTCAACTTTTTACACTGATGGATCTAAAAAAGAGACTAATAGCGGGGCTGCTTTTTATAATGCAGTCAATAGGACCTCGGAATTATTTAGATTTCTTGATAAAATGTGTCTATAATGACAATGGAGCTAGTTGCAATCTCAAAAGCTCTGGACATCATTAGTAATGGTAATAACAACAGTGTATCTAACCAAAATATAGTTATATACACTGACAGCAAAAGTGGGTTATTGCATTTGGCTCGATGCGCCTCTGGGTATAGAGGTGTACCGATAGCTTATGCAATACTCAAACAGATTTATGAGTTAGGAGATATTAACTTGAGGTTGCAATGGATCCCATCTCACATAGGCATAAAGGGAAACGAGGAGGTTGATAAATTAGCAAAGGCAGCTATATTAGAAGGTATAGAAATTGATATAGCTCCTTATTATACAGAAATTCTTTGGAGATTTAAGAAAATTTGTTTTAATAATTTTAAGGAATATTTCAATCAAACGAGTAAAGAAAAAGGCATCTGGTATAAAAGTATGCAATGTGAGCCTCCTCGGATCCCTTGGTTTTCTGAAAATAAAATAAGTAGAACTTATGTTGTACTGGCGCATCAAATACATTCTGGTCATATTCCATCACGAAAGTTTGGATATCTGATGGAAAAAGTCAGTTCACCTAATTGTGAAGTATGTGGCAAGATATACGATCTCAAACACCTACTGATGGAATTTGAGAAGAACCAAAGGGAGAGGGGGTTAGTGATGCAGAAATTTAACATGAATAAATATGATGTTGGGGTTTTTATAAGGATTTTGTCAGACCCTTTATCGGCGGCGGCAGCAAGGTGTGTTTATGACATGGTATCTGCAGCACTGTCTTCCTCTCCCTCATAGTAATAAGGCAGTATATTATTAAAAGTAAGGAAAATGTAATTAAGGGTACGATGAGGCTGGCATACCTTTATAAGGTAAAAGCCTCTAAATAAAACAGATAAAAAAACCTTTTATATAAGAAAACTAAAAGACTCACAGTGAGACATAGTCTTAATGCAGCATAGTCTACTAAAATATAACTCCTCTGTGTCAAATGGTAAAAGACGATACATTCAAGTAGACACAATACAACTGCAACTTATCACTATGTACTCGAAACATTACTTTTGTCATTTAGGTCCTAAATAATAAAATTAACAGGCTTTTGTTGATTTACGAACTTCGAAAGGTAAAATGTAAAAAGAAATTAAGTACCTGGCTCCAGGACTTAACGACACCGAAAAGCTGCTTGCTGTTTTAAAATAGGGTTATACATACGCACATGCACCTACACGCCTACGCACACACACACACAAACACACACACAAACACACACACACACACACAGACACCCACACCCACACCTAAACACACCCCTCGCTCCCCCCGCCACACACACACATTCACACACACAAAATCACACACAGAATGATTATTATTTTTAATATTAAGTTTCAAAGCATTTTTTATTTATATGCATGCAATCAAATGTTAGATCACAATCTATTGTGAATCTGAGTACTTACCTAATAAGTTATAATAACTAAGATAAAAATGTAAACACCGAAAGAAGAGACCTGGCGTCCTAAAATACAGGCCTTGAGCCTAGTTTAGGCACCAGTCTCCCACAGTATAATAACTAAATGTCGAAAATCATATTTTGTAAAATGTATGTATGTATTGTGGCGAGAAAATAATTATTATTTGTTTCTCTTTCACGGTTATTTCCCTAATACGTTAGGAAAATACCCGGCCCTTCAGGAGGCTTACACGGAGACATGGGTCCAACGTGAATAGGCTCTTGGAGAGTTTTAATTAAAGGTGGGATGGAAGACCTACAGCGGCACTAGCCGGAGTAGGCGTCCTACTATTGCTACGTATGGATTCTAATATATGGGCTATGAGTATCCAATGGTTGTTTGATGGACCGGTATATTGGTAACTATGGATGAATACGGCGTCTGCCCTGAATACTCTAATAGCATCAATCGAATGGACATACCGTGACCCACCAACTCATTAGATGGGCCGCCTGAATAGCCACAATAGGCATACAAGCTAGCAGCAGAGGACAATATCAGTGCAAGCGGCTAGGGGGGTTCGAGTATCGAGCGGTGCGGTGCCGGTTTCACCGTCACGGGTCTCGTGGCAACGGAGACCCGGAGCTGGTTTCCCCGTAGTTATGCCCTTGAAAATGACACTTCCACCCCCAAGCATGTAGCTCCAGCGGCCCCCCTCTGGCCGGCAGACCAAGGCAAGCCAGAGTTGAGAGTCCTAGTCGCTATTGAAGATCCACCCCAGCCAACCAGTAACGGCAAGCTAGGGACGAGGCCCTAACCGACTCTCCGAGGCATTCAGGATCGCAGTGTGTCGCCAGTATTGTAATCTATGGTGTCGCCACTCACATTCAGCTCGCCACAAGATACCCTGCGGTTTGTGCGCTTTTACCTGGTGATACATTTTTTGTTTATATCACAAGGCGAAGATGGTAGTTTAAAAGCTAGTGTACTGTGCCCTCCGGTATTGCGTTAGTCTCATGAGGAAACAACGACTGTCCCAGAGGGGCTTATTATTATTATTGGTTAGACCAACGGCAAATGTATTCTGGTGTATAAGTTGGTTATTTTATGTTGGTTGGTTGGGTAACCTGAGGTCGCGGGTTCGATTCCCGCACAAGTCAAACATTTGTGTGCATGATCATGGATGTTTTTCTTGGTCTGGGCGTTTCTATGTATAATATGTAAGTTTTTACAAAAAATAAGTATATATGTATGTTTATGTCTAGTACCCATAGTACAAGCTCTGCTTAGTTTTGGTTGGATGGTTTTGTGTGTATGTGATAGAATATTATTATTATTAGTTAATTGCAGTCAGTAAAAAACAAAATAACAATGTTGACAATTAATGTTATATTAAGTTGCTGTGATCTATAGTTGTAGCACCATAATAAATATCTGGTTTATAAGAATTTTGGTGAGCCAGTAATTTATTGGTTTCAGTAAACGTCCTTATGGCGACTCATAAAATTATTTTTCAAAATATAATGTATACTTTTTACACAATAATAATTAGCATTTACCCACGAGTTGGCCTGCGTAAAATTCATTTCCGCAGGTCACATTGTTCAAGAAGAGTTTAAATCCAAAACAATAGCTTCTGAATTTTTGTATGTTTGTCTGTTTCGGCGACACATAAAAGGCGCACAACATTTTCAGGCACAGATTTAGTAGCTAGGAGTTCAATTTCAAATCTAAGCCACGTTTCATCTAATCCTATTCTATACAACTAGAGCTGCAATGGAGTTTAATACACCTAGATCACACTGCAGATCAATTACAGTACCTGCAACAATCACGCGGGAATTTTAACAGATAAATATCACCGTAAATATATTTAGGAAAGGCTCTTACACAAAAGGTACGTGTCCAAAGTTCGCGTAGAGGTGTTCCTGCATCGCCAGAGATACAGCCGGGAAGTATGCTAGGCCAGCGCCGTGCGTCACATTCTCGAACGCCAAGCCCATCGATATACCATTCCTAAGGACAACAACATTAAAGAATTGAAGTATAAGATTAAGCATTTATTCTGTGCCCATCCTAAATTAATAATATTAATAATGTCCACCAGACCGAATTTCGGTCACAACAGCCAATCTTACAGGGGCTGGTCATCTGCGCAGGAGATATTATAGTGCACAAGTGCGTGCGCAAACACAAGTGCACTCTCTGTTCCCTAATTCTCATGATTCGATGGGACGGTAATCCGACACGACCGAAGAGAGATCAGGCGCAGGACCAACGGCTTTACGTGCTTTCCGAGGCACGGGGGTGACTAACACCGCCATCTTCTTAACTCCAGGCTACTATTGTGATTTCTTGATAAAAAAACGCAATAACTTTTTCTTGGCCCGACCCGGGATTCAAACCCGAGACCTCAGGCACAGCAGTCGCATTAACTACCGCTAACTACTGCGCCACGGATGCAGTTATATTACTATAAACGAAATACAAATAGGACAAATATTTACGACATTCTCACGTATGGGGATTAGGCATGAGACTTTGTACTCGTATGTACAGTCACTTGTAATATTCCATGGATACTTTAAGGTCTAAAATCCTGTGAACACTTGAATTAGAATGAATATGAATTAAGTAGATGGCGTTGTTTTATAAATTACGACTATATTAGGTATCGACGCCGCCCTCTACCGAGCGCAGATGGCGCCAATCGCTTGCAACACCAGTAATAATCATATAATAGACAAGAATGTTAAGGAATTAAAGATAAAAGGTATATAACTGACGACAATGCTACGCAAGTCAAGTGAAACGCAGTAACAATGTTACTAATCCAGTTTGCTCTCTCACTCGATGATATAATATCGAAATGGTATTAATACAATGACGATAGCAGAATTAAGATTTGATAGATTTGGGGAGTCCGTTGCTACAGGGGCGTCTGGTCATGGTGGGGGAACCAGTCCGAAGTCTTCGCCAAATTATTTTAAGATACACTTTGAGGACATAATTATAATAAATTTTAATAATGTTTGCAATTCTACGAGTATTCAATAGAACTAAATTGCGTACACAATTCGCCGCCATAATTTTTCAAAGACTTTTTATCGCGCTCTTTCAGTAGTGCACGTTAGAAGTACGAACATTGATACCACTACAAAAATAGACTTCACTTCAAAACAAAAACAGATTTTCACGATTGCTTCGAAAGCGACGAGATGAATTTCCTGATTGATTTAGCCGTTTGCTGGAAGGGAGGATGTGCCAGTCAGCCGGTAAATGTCCACTATTGAACACAGGCCTGCTACTAATTCAGTTTGCTACTCAGCTAATTACATGTCTTTGTCGTTTCTACATATGTTTTCGTATATTGTTGCTACACGTATAATTATATTAAGAGAGATTAGACCTCAACTTGATTAGGTATTTGAGGTCTCAGGATCCATTCTCGGCGTGAGATGAAATGATACTGGTTTTTGAAAAATACTTTTTTGCATGGATATACTGGCCATATTTTATGAAGTAGAGAGTTATTAATTAAAAGTCAGTATTACGGAAAAGATAACCAGAAATAAAACACCTTTCTAGCTGAGAAGCAACATGCATTTTGCCTAAATAAAACTAAATTTTATCCAATGGCTGAAACAGTCTTAACATTGTCTGTATTTATCTCGTAGAATCAACAAATGAGGACGAATTCGGCGGCCAGATGGCTACAAGCAAGATTTTAAACTAGTTTAATCACCAAAGCTTTTGTGTAGTTGTATAACCTATTGAGTGGCATCGGCGACCAAACAAGATAGGTTTTTAATTATGCACTGCAACAATTGACAGATAAGTAGTATCATTCTGTGTATATATGATACGAGCAATGAAGAAAACATATAGAAAAGATGGGAATCAAAAGTACTCGTACTCATCTGTACACCAAACCCACTTTTTGATGCAGTCGTGTGATAATAGTCGTTATTCGGATACTATACCTATAAAATTCCATAAGGCCTTTATCCAGATCGAGACAGGAGCCGATGACGTCACCAGGAAGCCACGCTTGTCCGTACGGTGAGGTTGCTACGTTCCACTTGCGCACTCTGCCACCATCGTAAGCGTACGAATTGGCTGTGTCTCCTACCCCTGTATCCATTGAGAACATGCAGGAGGCTGTGCACCAACCAATCTGAAACGTCAGTTAAGGTTAAGCCAGGAACTGTTAATATTCCCTTTTTATGGCAGTAGAGTAGTAAACTAACACGGGCTGCCAAAGAGATGCCGTTATATATAATAATATCAGCCTTGTATTACTATATTAGCCTTGTACTGTTCCACTGCTAAGTAAGGGCATCTTCCCAGTGTGAGAAGGCGTAGACCATAGTCCGCCATATTGGTCTACTACTGACTTAACATACCTTCGAGAACATCATGGAGAACTCTCAGACATGCAGGTTTAATCACGATATTTTCCTTCATCGTTAAAGCGAACGATGATTAACTATTTAATACGCACATAACATCGAAAAATCAGAGATCAATCAGATCAGAATCAGCCTTGGGATCAAACTCGAGTCAGTCAAACTGTTTCTCACTAGGCTATCATGTCCACAAGTCACTTGAGGTCGGCTTCTCTTCTAACCGGATTTGACTGGATATCAGTTTTTACACGGAGCGGCTGCGACCTGACCTCCGCAACCCGAAGGCTAACGATACCCTAAGGCTAGACCAGTGTCAGGATATTACAGGGCACTGACTTCCCAATAACGAATGCTATAGATGTTCTTGACAGCCGGGCCCGACGGCTTAACGTGCTCTCCGAGGCACGGAGCAGGCGATAATTGTCAATCAATACGCACATATTTTCGAAAAGTGATATTACTTCCGAAAGTCAGAGGTGCGCGACGTGGGCTCGAACCTGAGACCATCTGCATTGCAGTCTGTTGGTCTCTCCACTGACCTACATGTGGTAAGGATTAATAAATTAAGAAAAGGATTTTTTCATGACTTAGTTTCAAATATTATTTGAACACGTCTCAAAAATATAATTTCTGAAAATTGGTGTGAACCACTAATGACTGCACAGATGACGTAGTTTTTTAAATGGTAGCCTCGCCACTTCCCTGAATGTGGGGAGTTCGATCCCCACACGGAGCAATAATATCTGAAATATGTAAATAGTTGTTTCAAGTTTGTGTATTCTTTATGTCTGTTGTTTGAATATTTGTAGAGTCCCCCCGATACAAGATTCATTTCTAGTGCGCAGGGAGTATTTTAAAAAGCAAAATGATAGATATTACCCATTTGGATATCCGTTGTTTCAATGTTTGTAAAATCTTATACGATACAGCAATTATTCCTAGCATGTTATTTATTATATACCAAAAAATAAGCTTAAAAAATACTGGCGTAATTTTAGTTTACTACACTTCTACTTAACTTTTCAGTTTTACAAAGGCTGAATATTATAAATAAATTGTTAATGTCATATAATAGTTTTTGTTTTGTTTCGGCCTCCTTCGTTCTGTGGACACTTATCATGTGCTGTCAAGTATGATTCCCAGATTGAGCAATGTTTCTGGGATTTTAAGACAGATTTTTTTTTAATATTTTAATAATCTGAAATTATGCTCGGTAGAAGTCAAGTACTTAAAACATAACTTGTGTAATATGAGTGTAATACACTTCTTATTTTCCCTTTATGTACATACAAGACGTAAAGTTATGTAAGCTTTCTTTTCACCTTATCAAGGTTGTGATAAATAAGTCCAGTCCAAGTACATTTCACGTATGTCCGAATTATTGATGACGGCGGTGACTAATGTTCACAAGAAAGCCATTAATTTGATCAAACTGAACTACAAATAGAACGTCTACCATTTATCATTGCAACGCTAAAATAATAAGGGTATGAGCACTTTAGTATAAACAAGATGATCTTTAATTAATTATATAAAATGTTTTATTTTGTCTATTAAAATTAAACTATTTTATATGAATTTTGTCGCGTTGTTTATTTTAAAATATATAAGCTATTAAAATCAAAAATCATCCTAATTTCAATAGAGAAGATGGTTGGAATGTACCACTAGCTTGGGATCCAGTAATTCAAATAATCAAACCCAAGAAGAAGCAAAACACAGCTAGACTTCATGATACTTTGAGCTGATTCTGCGTAAATAGGAATATAAATGATTAAATTATGTTCGGGTACTTTCAAATAACTACACTTCCGAACAATGAGACAACTACCTTCTTAGTCTTCTCGTGACCTTAGCTGCTGGAAAGCAACCGAAACGCCGGCAAAAAGTGTAAACTTAAATATAAATAGTTTTAAATAGCTTAAATAGTAGTAAAGTTTAACAATAGTAGTGTTAGAGGTCAAAATTATGTACCTAATAAAAGTGTTTTAAGCTAAACAACGCGACAAAAAGACAATATTATGTTTTATTTTGTCGTTTCGTTACTTTGAAATTAAATAATGTAATGTTTATATTTATTCTAGCTAAGAGTGATGATTGCAGGTGTTTCCTTTTCAAAAATGATTTTTTCATCGCCTATAATTGGTAATGGCGATTAGCGGGTGATTGGCAATGTCACGTACCTGCATAATCCCTTTTGTGCCAAGCTGAACTTCATACATCCATTTGCCAGAGAAAACGCACGCCGTTCCTCTAATCGTGGCAAAGCTTGAGAGACCTTGGACACTAACTCTCTCGTCGCCAACTAGCACTAAACGTCCAGTACCTAAGGATATAAGAAGTAGGCTTTAGTACATAAAGATATACAACGTGTCACAGATATAACGCACAACCTCAAACACCCCAATTACATTATTAAATCGTAATAATAATATAATCATTAAAATTTTACTTTTATGTACTTAAATATTTTAATTTAACGAATTAATTCTTATTCAAAGTCAAAGTCAAAAATAATTTATTCACTTAGGTCACAAAGTAACACTTATGAACGTCAAATGGGTTAGTGAGTTTATTATATTTACTGAATTTACATTTATGTTAGTTGCAAGGTTCAGGCAAAAGGTTGAGCCTATGAGAAGATACCTGCAAGAAACTCAAGGCCACTCTTTTAAATCGCCATCAACTTATAATTTCAGTATTTTACAACTCATTTATGTACCAGGTGTTGCAGTCATTATGCCATATGTCACTGTCCATATAAAACTAAATTCTAAAATAAAGAAAAGTTGGTAATATTATGTAAAAAGCATTTGAGATTTGAAATCATATTTATCAGTACGTAGCCATTTGTAATAGACAATAGTATGGCATGAGGACGCATACACTTACACTTTGTGACATGAAAAGGTAGTTCGTGACTAAATGTAGTTAAAACAAAATTTACGTTATTACTTATAAAGTTTGTTTAAAAGAAAAGAAAGATACTTTAACACCACCAAATAAACACGAAGTACCTTCACATAACTAAATTGACTTATATAATACATACATTGTTTGAATCCTGTATGAAACAAGCAACTAGTTCCATGAGTTTTTATCATTTAAGTAATCATTGATTGAATAATAGCCCTTCCGGATAAGCTGACTTTTAACAGCACTTTTAAATTTTAGTAAAGGTAAATTTATAATATCAATCGGTAGTTTATTAAAAAAGCGTATACTGAGTCCCGCAAATGAATTGTGAACTTTATGTAAACGATGATACGGACCTACCAACTTATGCTTATTTCTAGTGTTTAAGTTGTGAATATCACTATTCTTATTATATAAGTGAATATTATGTTTTATAAACATAATATTCGTAAATATATATTGCGACGCAACAGTAAGTATACCAATTTCTTTAAAACGCTCTTTCAGGGAAACTCGTGGGCCTAAATTATAAATGCTACGTACTGCACGCTTTTGAAGAATGAAAATTGTTTCAATATCAGCTGCCTTACCCCACAATAGTATGCCATAGGACATAACGCTGTGAAAATAACTAAAATATACTAGTCTCGCAGTATCTATATCAGTAAGCTGTCTTACTTTCCTAACCGCGAATGCTGCTGAACTAAGTCTCCCTGCAAGACACGATATTTGAGCGCCCCACTGAACTTTATCATCTAAAGTAATGCCTAAGAAAACTGTGGATTGTACAAATGTTACTGTTTCATTATTTAAATTAACGTTTATGCTAGGACTCTTTATATTAGGCAATGTAAACTTAATACATTTTGTTTTTTTTGAATTGAGTAGTAAATTATTCGCCGTGAACCAGTCCAGGACTTGCGCGAGTGAAGAATTAACACCCTGTAAATTTGGTGTCTTACGGTCTACTTTAAAAATAAGTGATGTGTCATCAGCAAATAATACAATGTCGCACAAATTCTGTACGAAGAACGGCAAATCATTCACGTACGCTAGAAACAGAAAGGGTCCTAAAATTGAGCCCTGTGGCACGCCCATTGCGACTGGTAATCCAGAAGATCTACTTCCGTTGATTTCAACGTGTTGTAATCTATCGCTTAGGTAAGAACTAACGAGGTCGAGTGCAGCATTTCGAATTCCATAATGCCTGAGCTTTCGCAATAACGTTTGATGTTCAACGCAGTCAAAGGCTTTTGAGAGATCACAGAATACGCCAATGGCATCTTGCGAATTTTCCCAAGCAGCAAAATATGTTTTAAAAGTGTAACACCCGCATCTATTGTAGATCGACCCTTTCTAAAACCATATTGTTGAGTATGAAATAAGTTGTTTACGTTAAAGTGGCTCTCTAATTGCTGTAATATAATTTTCTCAAATATTTTACTTATAGCAGGTAATATAGAAATCGGTCTGAAATTACATGGATCACTTTTACATCCATTTTTAAATAATGGTATTATTTTGCTACATTTCATTAAATTTGGAAAAATGCCCACATCAATGCATCCGTTGAATATTGCAGCTAGGTGTGGCGCTACGTTATCAATAATACTTGTAATTAATTTCATAGAAATACCCCACAAGTCAGCTGATTTTTTTGAATTAAGTGACTTAAATACTTTTATTATGTCATGCGGATGTACATATTTAAAACTAAACAGGACTTTACACTCCACCACGCTATCCCTAACCAAGGATTCTGCTTTTACTGGGCAAGACCTTAAGGAACTAGTTGTATTAACAGGTATCTTTGCAAAGTAGTTATTAAATGTTTCAGCTACTTGCAAGTTATTTGAAATTATCTTATTATTTACATTAAGTTTAATAGTATTATCACGCTGCTTGGTGCGTCCAGTTTCATTATTAATAATATTCCAAGTAGCTTTAATTTTATCGTCGGCATTTCGAATTTTGTTTTTTAAATAAAGGGACTTGGCTGTAGCACAAGCCTTTTTAAATAATTTTGAATAATTTCTAACATATTTAATAAAATTTGGATCAAAATTATATTTTTTTATTCCATATAATTCATATAACTTAGCTCTACTTGTATATATCCCAGGTGTTGCCCAATCACAAAACTTAACTTTAAATTTTTTGTAAAATGTCTTCATTTTAAAAATTTTGTTATATTCCAGTGTAATGACGTTAAGCAAAGACTCGTATAGTTCGTCTGGACTATTGCAATCTAGGTCCATATTGACAACCTTGGCATTAATGTTATTCTTAAATTCCTTTATGCGATTAGATGTCATTGGTCTACATGTGATGATAGTTTCTTTTTTAATTGTATTTATAGGAAATACAACCTTTTGCCCACAGTGGTCGGATGTCAAATCACTCAATATGGCCCTATTTAGAAATTGGCATTCGCAAAATATATTGTCTAAGCACGTAGCAGAGTGTGATGTAATTCTGGTTGGTTCGAAAAATAAATTATTTAAATTAAATGATCTAAATAAACTAATAAGTCTTACAGAAAGAACTGATCGCTGAAGTAAATCAATATTAAAATCACCACATACTACTATATGCCTATTACCATAACTTAAGCGTTTTAAAATATCCTCCATTACTGTTTCGAATACACTAAAGTCACTCTGCGGTGGTCGGTACACGCAAAGTATGACATGTTGCTCCAGCTCCACACAAGATAATTCAACAGTGCGCTCGATAGAAAGATTTACTATATCATTTCTTTCCTTAAATTTAAGATTATTACATACATATATTAGAGAGCCACCATGTATAGAATTCCTTCTTACAAACGCACTTCAGTCTCGCGCGAAACGCCGAGGTGAGCGCACGCGATAAGCTGAGGTCGATTTTGTTCGGTTTTTTTTTCGCAATACCCTCATTTAATAAATGTTACGCGATAATGGATAACATAGACTTTTGCGATTCAAGTGGAAGTGATATAGTAGAAGAAGAGATGGTGAATGAGCGTGAGCAACTAGTTAATAATAAGAATTCGAAGGAAGAGGGAAAAAATATGGACAAAAGGCAACGGTCAGACAGTGAAGAAATAATAGAAGATGATGAGGGATTTATCACGGTTCGAAAGGAAAAAAAGAGGTTAGTGAGGAGACCGTTAATGAGTTCTAATAATAGTCTTGAGAATAATGAGAATACATGTAAATCAACAAATGAGAAAATAATAGTGTGCGTAACGTCGAAAGAGGTTTTACCCAAACCTTTCGGCATGGCCAAATTGTTAAGAGTAGAAAATATAAAAAATATTCTTAAAATACAATATAAGAACCCATTCAAGATACTTATTCATTTTGAAGACCGAAAAGACGCGGAGAATCTGATCAAGTGCAGCAAGTTTCAAAACCTGGATTATAGATGTCAGTTTATAGATGAAATTAACTTGTCATATGGTGTAGTAAAACAAATTGACTTAGATATTGAAGAGAAAGAGATTCTAGAGAGTATTGAATGTGAGAGGGAAGTTATTTTTGTCAAGAGATTAAAAAGGCAATCTGATAGTGGAGAATGGATACAAAGCGAGACTATTCGCATTTGTTTTAAAAGTTCTACTTTACCCCCGTATCTCCTTATATACGGGTGCAGGTTTAAGGTAGAACCTTACACATTTCCTGTCAGCCAATGTTCGGGATGTTGGAGATTTGGGCATTTGAGTAAAAGTTGCCCAACTAAGAAGTTACTGTGTCCAAAGTGCGGAGGAAATCACAGCAATTGTGAAACCATCACATTTAAATGCATTAATTGTAAAGGCCCGCATATGTCAATTAATAAATCATGTCCTATGTTTAAAAAAGAAAAAGACATTCGACAAATCATGTGCGAAGAACATTGTACTTATAGAAGAGCACTGACGCTGTATTTTAATAAAAGTAATTCGCATCAGACTAAAGAACGCTATAACCTAGAAGATAATATAACTCAAACGCTCCAAGTCCCACCCTCTGTTGACAAAGATAAGTCATATAGAGATGTTTTGTTGTCACAAGTTCACAATCATACAGAACGGATAGACTCAGTACCCAAAAATTATTATCCTGGCGAGACAAGTCGAGATATTACTATGAAGGAGTCTACTACCTCTAAAACTACGGCAAAATCGAAGGAAACAATTAATAATAGTCGACTGGAAAAGGCTGAAGTCTATGAGATGGGGCAATCATCTAAGAAAAATGAAAGTACAGAAGGTCAACAGACGTATACATCTAGGAATATATTTTACTTAAAAAAATTAATGGATAAATTGAATGAAATTGTATTCTCCAATTCGAGTATTGCTGTTAAAGTGAAGTTAGTAATTAGTGTTATTTTTGAAGAAACGGTTCAATTTGTTTTAGGATTTGTAAGAGATGGAGATTTGATGAAAAAGATATTTTCCTTATTTAACGATGGCTCCTAACAAATTACGGGATTTCGCTCTTAATATATTGCAATGGAATTCGCAGAGTATTAGACCTAAAATCAATGAATTTGAATCACTTTTGTTTAAGGATCAAATTCACATAGCTGTCATCTGTGAGACATGGTTAGAGGAACATAATTTTTTAAACATATCCCAATATAATATTTATAGAAAAGACCGATCCGATGGTTATGGGGGTGTCGCAATCGTGGTACATAAATCTATTATATCTGAATTGAAATTATCTAATATTAATAATACTGGTATCGAAATGTTACATGTTAAGATTATTAATTGTAAATATCTAGAGAACATAGTATCAGTCTACTGTCCGTCCTCCGTTCAAACGAGACAATGGGATTGGGATGAGTTATTTTCTTTGTGTTCACGAAAAAGTCTTATAGTCGGGGACTTCAACGGGCATCACTCCAATTGGTCCTATAAGACTGATACAAGAGGTACACAAATTATGGACTCGGCGTTAGAAAATGGATTTATATCTATTAATGATGGCAGTACCACTCGGATAAAATATGTAAGTAATGTTTTACAACAGTCCTCTCCTGATGTCACCTTTTCCTCATCCGATATAGCTATACATCTCTCTTGGCGAGTATTAAGTGATAACTTGGGGAGTGATCATCTTATTATTAAAATTAAAATGAACTATCAAGATACAGTCAACACAACTATTAAACGTAATTTTAAAAAGTCTAATTGGCTGGACTATCGTAAAGATATAGAACAGTTATTCTCTAATATTGATCCTAATATATGTGACATCCAGGAAATGTATTCAATTTTTATTTCTATTATTAATAAATCTGCTGATAAAAATATCCCAATAATTAAAATGTGCAATAACCCTCAAAATAACTTCAAACCTAAGCCGTATTGGGATTCTCATCTTTCTAAATTAGTAGCGGAAAGAAGACTCGCGTTGAAGGAATTCAGACGTAACCCTACTCCGGCAAACTTAGCTATCTTAGAGGATAAAACTTTAAAAGCTAAACAGGAAATCCGGCAAGCCAAGACAAATTGTTGGAAAAAATTTTGTAGCTCTATTGATGGCACTGTGACCTCATCAAAAATGTGGCGCAAAATGAAATGGATTAAGGGCTATAGACAAGCTGGTTATTTCGTTCCAATGGACAAAAAAAGAGAGCTCCTGCAAAGTTTAGCTCCTGACTCATCTCTCGCCTCTAAACCGTTATTTTCTTCAAGTAATGTCTTATTAGAGTCAGAGTTCACATTTCAGGAATTAGAGTCGTGTATCAAAAAGAAAGATACTGCTCCTGGAGATGATAATATCACTTATTCTATGATTTTTAACCTTCCAGATGTCGCAAAAACGTTTTTACTCTGTATATTCAACAAAATCTTTTATTCTGGTTGTATTCCTAATGAATGGCGTAATATAAAAATAATTGCAATACCTAAAGTGGGGAATAACTCCAAACTTAGACCAATTTCATTAATTTCTTGCCCTTGTAAGATTTTCCATTTGATGCTAACTAAAAGAATAGAGTGGTTTATTGAACATAACAGTGTGTTATCTCCCAATACTACCGGTTTTCGCAGAGGCCAATCATGCTTAGACTCACTTGCACAGTTGATAACCAATATACAGGTAGCTTTTACTAAAAACTGGACCACATTAGCGTGTTTTTTAGATATTGAGAACGCATACAACAATGTTTTAATCGACAGTGTAGTTAAAACATTAGATAACCTCAAAGTGGGCAGTCGAATATGTAACTATCTGTGGGAATTTCTTAGGGAAAGACATTTAATTGTTAAAGATGACACGGATGGGAAGGGTGATATCATAAGATGGACTAATAGGGGGTTGGCACAGGGAGACCCAATCTCTCCACTGCTATTTAATATTGCAACACTTGAAATTTGTAAAAATATCAACAACAGTAATTTGATCAAAATATGTCAATATGCTGATGACTTTGTCCTTTTTGTTAATTCGAAAAATATGTGTGACAGTGTGCATAATATGCAGTTATCGTTAAATTATATTGTGGAGCTTTTATCTAATATAGGTTTAGAATTATCAACGTCTAAGTCACAAGTTTGCCTATTCAGTAGAGGATATCGAAGGCAAACTGTTCAATTATATTTAAATAATATCCCTTTAGTACCAGCTGATAGTATTAAATATCTAGGTGTCTGGTTAGACCCTTCACTTCGATGGGGCAAACATATTAATGAACTTAATGAAAAATGTCAGAAAATGTTAAATATTATAAAAGTATTAGCTGGCTCTAATTGGGGTATGCATCCAATACAGTTGAGGCTTTTGTATATATCTTTAATTAGAAGTCGAATAGATTACGGCTGTGTCTTTTATGATAGTAGTGTTAAATCTCGATTATGTAAACTAGAGAAAATTCAAAATAAGGCTATGAGAATTGTAGGTAGCTTCATTAAAACTACACCTATACATGTGATGGAGAGCGAGTTGTGCTTACCCCCATTACATATTAGACGTAAATATTTAGCATTTAAGTTTTGTCTTAAAGTTAAGTCTTGTACCAACTGTGTGTCAAGTAAATGTTTATCTGATCTTGGAGCTCTTAGAACCCATAGATATTGGTCAAATAAAAAAATACCTGTATTAATGGATACATATAATATTACTAAAGAAGAAAATATATATCCATCTAACCCTTTAGATATATATAAATTAAATGTTTGGTGTAGCTATATATCAGTTAAAAATGTTATTAAAATTAATTTAGAAACTGTTAACAGGCCTAAGAAAACATATGAGAGTAACTGTTTGAGAAACGATATCTTGCAAGAATTAAATTACACATACAATGGGTGGCATAAATTGTTTACTGATGGTTCTAAGAGTTCTCAGATTGGAGCCGCTTTCTATGATGCTACCACTAAAAATAGCGAATGTTTTAAACTTGTATCTAAGGTTTCCATAATGACAGCGGAGCTGTATGCTATTTCTGAAGCGTTGTCTTACGTTGCTACATTACAACACGTTAATATAGTCATATTCACAGATAGCAAGAGCGGGCTCCAGCATTTGGCTCGATGCGCCTCTGGACAGAGAGGTGTATCGATAGCCTTTGCTGTTTTGAGTAAAATTAATACAATTCTGCTGAATAATGTTAACTTGATTTTACAATGGATTCCGTCACACATTGGCCTGAAGGGAAACGAGGAGGCTGACAGATTAGCTAGGATAGCAGCAACTACAGGAATAGAGGTTTATGTTTTTCCAGTTTTTTCAGAAACTTTAGCCAAATTCAAAACTTATTGTTATAATGAATGGAAAGAATATTTCAAATCTAAAGACAAAGGGCCATGGTACAAAACCATCCAAAGTGAGCCTCCTCGGATCCCATGGTTTAGTAATTTTAAAGTTAGTCGTAAAACGTTGGTAACTTCTTTCAGAATTCGTTCCGGGCACATGCCACTAAGATCCTTTGCATTTCTGATGAAGAAGGTAGAATCTCCGTTTTGTTTAGCCTGTGATAATAAAGTAGAAGATGTTTATCACCTTTTGGTGGAGTGTGTCAGGAATGGGCCTGAAAGAAGTGCGTTAGTTAGTGAACTAAACATAAACAAGTTAGATGTAGGTACATTTAATATGATCTTAGCGAAACCAATGTCGCCAGAGGCTGCATTGGTTTATTCATTGGTTAATTTGTAAGTTTGTTTGTAATTAGATTAGTTTATGATGGAACTAGCGTAACATATTGTTAAAAGTTCCTAAAACAAATAAAGAAAAAAAAAAAAAAAAAAAAAACAAACGCACTTACAACGGTATAATGTTCATTATTAAATATTAGTTGACTACTTCTTAACCAATGTTCTGTTAAGCAACATATTTGGATGTCATGTTCTTTAAAAAATAAATCTAATTCTAACTCCTTGCCGGATAGACCCTGAATATTCTGGTGAATAAGTCTAATACTATGTGACGGCCTATCCTTTGTCTCATCTAATAGTTTAAACTAATAGAAGTATCAATATAGGAATTAGTAGTAATATTACTACTATGATCTAAAATCTTCACTACCGTACTGGTACCTGTGTCTCTAAATAATAATATATTAAATGCTAATAACTTAGCAAGTTGTTTTTTATAAAAATATGAAAGATACATTGTATCTTTAGTCAATAAAAATCTACTAATAAACTTATTAGTGTCAAAGAATTTTGTATAATTTGTATAACATGTACTGTTATAAAATAATAAATTCAGATTTTGAATATATCTATTCTGTTCCTGTGTTAATGAATAGGAATAAGGTAAAGCGCAAAGAATAAAGTTACACCCTACTTTACTATGTAATGATTCAATTACCTCAGTTAAATGTAAAGCCTCATTTTTTGTGACAGATAAGCTGTCACCATATAGAATTATATATTATTGTGCGCGGATAGTATGGGTATATTACAAAAAATCTAACATTATTGCCTTTATTGCATCAAAAACCTTATTGCCTTGAATTATGACATTTTCGTTTATTTCGACTGTTCAAAAAAAGGATGACTATAACTTACGTTGCTTTAATTATTTTAGGACAAAAAGCTTGTAATAAATATATTAAAATCTCAGAAATGGATTCAGTAGCCGATTCTGAATAAAGTAATTTCAGGCAGTGCGCTTAATATGTTACACGTTGTATAAAATATGCTTTATACATGTGTAAAATATGTAAATAATAACTTAATAACAGAGGAAATCTCTATCCATAAAGCAGGGTGTTATTGCGAGTTGTTTTTACGTTGACGCGATCGAAACCTTTACGGCGTTTGGCTCTCTGATTGGTTAAGAGCTTGGATCGGGCCAATTGGCGTGCCGAACGTCATAAACCTGTCGATCACGTTAACGTAAAACATACTAACACTAGACACTCTGGACTTAAAGCAGCGACTTTGACAAACAGTGTCATCGTTTTGCCAACGAACCTATTCATGATCCTACGTCACGTATGGACATTTGCCTGTGTTTGCGTATTTAACATTTTTAAATAAACGGCAAAACACTAGTCACATAGAAAAATATACTTAGTTAGAGTAGTGCCTAGAACTTTCAGCTAAAGCTTATAAGGAGTCGGATTCGAATACTGGTTAGGTGGGCAAAAACTATTGTGTTTCGGTCAGGCATGCTTATAATTTAATTATTGCTTAATCTCATTTGTAACTATTCAAAAGTATTAAATATTTTTTTATTTTCAGAGTCAACTCATGACCACGATTGATGCAAGTCGGTCGAAACGTCGGGAAATAAATGTATTTTCATACCTTTAAGTACTTTCCAATGCAATACGCGGTAGTGAATGCGACTGCTGTGCACGAAGCCACGGGTTCGAATCCCGGGTCGGTCCAATAAAATTATTGGACTTTTCTGTTAAAAATCTCAATACCACCGTGACGTAAGGAAGATGGCGGTGTTAGACAACCTCGTGCCTCGGAAAGCACGTAAAGCAGTTGGTCCTACACCGATCTCTCTCCGGTCGTTTCGGGTTACCGTCCTATCGGATCATGAGAGTTACAATGAACAGAAAGGGCGCATGTATTTACCCACACACTTGTGCACTATAATATCTCCTGCGCAGATGGCCAGTCTCCGTTAAGATTGGCCGCCGTGACCGATATTCGGTCTGGAGGATATAATTATTATGTTGTGCAATGCATATTGTATTGTGTGTGTGTGTGTGTGTGTGTGTGTGTGTGTGTGTGCATAAATCGCTGTGGTCTAAATAAATATATACTCAGCAGCAGCCCGAAGTTAGGAAGATGGTGGTGTTTCACACCTTTGGCTTGGAGAATTGAGTCATTGGTCCCGATCTTCATAAAATTGATGTGGGATTTTTGTACCGTTGGAGTATGAAAGCGAGGAATAGATAATAAACTTGTATTTACACACACATGCATTTTAATATCACCTACGTAAAACCGCGTTAAAATTGGTTGACCGAAATTCTTTGTCCTATATATTGTAATAATATTATAGTGTCATATTTTAAAAATAAGTTGTTATTTGCAAGACCTTTATGTTAGTACTAAAAATTGCCCGTGGCTTTGCTTGCGTAAATGTATGATAGGTCAAGTTAATAACAATACCTATTTTCTCTGGATGAAGGGTACCTTATATCCTTTCTGTTCCCCTAACAAAGTGTATGCGAAATTTTATGATCATTGGTCAAGTATTTTTGCGTGAATGCGTAAAAAACAAACAAAGTCACATTCGCGTTTATAATATTAGTCAGGATTATTGTATCAATTATTGATTAGGATTATTGTTTCAAAATCTATGTATCTTTTCTTTTGTCAAATAAAAAAAAAAAAAAAGAATTGCTATTAAAATACATACTAATAACTAAACTAACCAGTAGAGGCGTCGAAGACGACCATTTTCGGTCCAAGTCTGCCGGGCCTATCATCTGTTGTCTCTGATGTCTGTTGGCAAAATTATATAAGACATAATTATGGGCTTGGCTATACTTGCTTCTTGCACTACATATTATAAAAACAGAGGCCCCCGCCGCGTCTGTACGTGATAAACTTAAAAACTACTGAACAGATTTGGATGCGGTTTTCACCAATAGACAGAGTGATTCATGAGGAATGTTTAAGTGTATAATTTGTTAAGGTTTTGTACCACCCGTGCGAAGCCAAGGCGGGTCAATTATGATTAATAAAAATATAATTGGTGACAATCAATCAAGCACATTGATTGTGAACTGGCAATATGTCCTATCTCAATATTTTAAAGAATTTCACTTTAAAATATAATTGCGCGGATTGTGGTTTAAGTGGTCGCCTCGCCATTGCCACTGCGCTGAGTGTGGGTTCGAATCTCACACATGACAAAAATTTGTGTTATCCGCAAATTATTGTTTCGTGTCTAGGTGTTCTTCCTGTCCGTTGTTTGAATGTTTGTAAAGTCACTCGCGATGCAGGAATAATAGCTTAAAATTATAGCTGGCGAAATTTGAATGTGTACATCTCTCCCACCCCCTTCGGGGAAACTATGTATGTATGCTAATAAAAAGTATATTTATCATTTTAACCTCCGACTGTAGAACGGGCGAGTGCTTCTTCCCAGATTTGGATTTATGGCTCATCACCTTGGCGTCCAACATTTTGGGGAGGTTTTCTCGAATGTGACTCACGTACTTACTTCTTCTGACAAAGAAAACCGTGGTCAATATAAACTAATTAAAGTATTGTGGCAGGGCTAACAAGAAAACTCACGAGGATAAATATTCTCACCAATTTCTCTCAAAGACCTAATATTTCATTTACCATTAATATTTTTCATCAAAATAATATAACTGAAACTACAATAGCAACATTTCTAGGATTAACAATTGATCAAAGGCTTAATTGGAAAACGCATATTAATAACCTAACTAAAAAGATTAGTAGCTTTGCGTATGCAGTTCATAAGCTGTCTTTTATTCTCAATGTTGAATCACTTTTGATGGCATACCATGGACTGATAGCTTCAGTATTAAGACAAGGCATCATATTTTGGGCTAACTCGCCTGACTTTGAACAGGCCTTTCAGGCGCAGAAAAGATGTCTCAGATCTATGTTTAAACTTTATACAACAGACAGCTGTAAACCTTATTTCTCACAATATAAAATTCTAACACTTCCGTCAATATATATTTTAGAACTCGCACTATTTGTGAGAAACAACCCTCAGCTATTTCCAAGACTAACAGATACTGTGGTTAGGAATTGCTGAGATAACACTAAGTTAAGGATGCACCCGGCTAAAACAACGCTTATGAGAAAAAGTATTCTCTGCATGGGACTTACTATATATAATAAAATACCAAATAAATTTGAAAAGTTTAGATTATAACTTCTTTTAAGAAAAAGCTTTGGGATTTATTAGCTTCTAAATGTTATTATAATTAAAAGATTTTCTGACTCATTCTAAACATTTTGTGAAAAATAATATTACTATAATTATGCGTAAGTACCTTTCTTTTTAACAATACTTGACATTAATTATTTGTGCTTAATGATATTTATTTTAATTTACAATCCAAATTTTAATTTGATTTTGATTTTAATTTGAATTTACTGTCTTTATACGATTTTATAATTTTATATTTAATTAATTACCATCATTTGAATAGTATTCTAAATTTAATTATTATTGTATTTTTCTATGTAACTACTACACTCATTTGTACACCTATACAGGTAGAACATGCTGGACTTTCAAATTGTATAACATCAATGCTGCAATGTATCACACATGTTTAATGCAAATAAATATTTTCATTTCATTTCACGACCTACAATAAATTACAAAAGGTTGCCTGTTGCCTTAGCTACAGCTTTGATGTTGGTCGTGTTCCGTGCCATCGTGAGGAAACGTTATTAGGTATTTCCGTAAAGAAACTCTCAGTAAAAGCACGAAGTCTGGCATATTGCTCAGTAGAAACACTGAGTCTGGCACATAGCCCAGTAGAAACACGAAGTCTGGCATATTGCCCAGTAAAAACACTGAGTCTGGCACATAGCCCAGTAGAAACACGAAGTCTGGCATATTGCCCAGTAGAAACATGGAGTCTGGCACATAGCCCAGCATAGCCCAGTAGAAACATGGAGTCTGGCACATAGCCCAGCATAGCCCAGTAGAAACACGAGGTCTGGCATATTGCCCAATAGAATCACGGAGTCTGGTGCATAGTCCAGTAGAAACACGAAGTCTGGCATATTGCCCAGTAGAAACATGGAGACTGGCACATAGGCCAGTAGAAACACGGAGGCTGGCATATTGCCCAGTAGAAACATGGAGTCTGGCACATAGCCCAGTAGAAACACGGAGTCTGGCATATTGTTTAGTAGAAACATGGAGTCTGGCACATAACCCAGTAGAATCACGAAGGCTGGCATATTGCCCAGTAGAAACACGAGGCCTAGTACTTAGTCTAGTAGATGGCAATAGGCATAGGATATAATATAATAGGAGGGAATGTAAATACATACTATTAATTATGATCTGGAAACATAGCTGTCAAAATGTGACAGCGATACACCTTTATCTACCCTTGCAGATATACAAATGTAAGTCTATAATTAGTCTGGCCGAAAATACCTAACGTAAAAATTAAAAAATAAAAATATTACATTTGAATTTGGAATCTGTCATTCTTATATAAATATTTATTGTGTTTCTCATTTTCGCGCCAATTAGTCTTGAATATTTTTGTGCTATGAAAATGGAGTGGGGTGATAAAGAGAACCGAATTGCTGTGATAGCATTACACAAAGTAGGTATGGAGCCAAATGCAATTTTTTAAACTTTACACCCGCTTGATATTAGTCGAATGTTTGTGTACCGGGCCATTGATAGGTACAATCATCGATCAAATATTTGATCGATGGGTACAATGAAACCTCTTCTGTTTGTGATCGAAAAAGATCTGTAGTACACGTAGTATTCGTACGAAAAATACATCTTAGAAATACATATTATATCCATGAACATTTAAGGTGTAAGCCGAGGAGCGCCGTCTTAATCTTTTTCTTGTATACTCTCGCCAATAATCTCTACTACAGACGTGCAGTTACCTGAATAGCGCCTCAATTATTTCAATGAATAAACTGCACAGAAATCACTTTGATTAAATACTCGTCTTGCTCTGATACCCTCCCAATACGGGGCATAAAACTGAGTGATTCACAAATAGTTGTTCCAAATCTGTTGTTTCAGTGTCTTTAAAGTAACGCAATAAACGAATGATTCCTACTGCGAGAGTTATCATTTAAAATAATTGTGAAATCGCAGCGACACGCCGGTGGCCAAACACATTAGGTTTTAAATTATGTCTGGTATTCTAAGACTTGACAGATTAATCTAATACTAAGTAACAAAAGATATTTCAATTTCAAATCTGAACTAATATACTCACTGCGTATGTTTGTCTGTGTTGTCTTTCATGACCATTTCGTTGCCAAACACTCTTTTGATCGTATCGTGGACTTCGCTCTTCTCTGCCGAACTGCTGCACACACCAAACATAGTCCGTAGCACGTTCATTGTTGCCAGATTTCCGCTCTTTTGTGGTATATAAACTCAGAAGTTTTTGAACTATCTGTAAGGCAACGGAAATGTTCAATGTCTTACTTTAAAAAAATTATAAATACATTAAAATTAAATTACTTTACACGGATTTATTTGCATGTTATTTACTATTATTTTATTAAGTATTTTCTTTATACAAACTCAAGAGCAAGTAAGGCATAGCAAGTCTTTATGCCGGATTGAGCCTATTCTGCGTAAATAATATCATTAATATAATAAGACTCGGGTACTATGAAATAATTACACTTCAAGACATTAAGACAAATGCCGCCTTAGTCTACTCGTGACCATAACTGCTAAATAGCATAAGAAAAGTCCACGAAAGTATTAATAAAAATAATCCATGGGTTAGAAAGCGGTGCTTAAAATATACAGCGATAAAAGCCATATACATTAGTTTAATTTCAAAGTAATTAATATCTTTTAAACTGAACCCTTGCTAAACTCAGCGCAGACCAGGAAAAGATGTTACAATATCATTTTTATTTCGGTATCCTTCCTTACACAAAGGTTTATAACTTTATAATTCCAGTTGATAGCCAAGGGTAATAATTTACTTGTTTTAACACAATTTTGACAGTAGTTATTTAAGATTTTAATAATTAAGTTTAAATAAAATTTAATATTATATTAAAGAGACAACGAGTACAAAATTATTTGTAAAATATATTTCAAAATCATATGGTAGGTACTTGTCAAGATTATCATAACATTGTGACGTTTGGAATTAAAAAAGAAGATGGTTAAAATGTATAAAAAGTTTGGTTAATATTGCAGAAATTAGATTATACTCCGTAAAACATGCCTTGGATACTGTAATATACCATCTAGACGAAGTTGATCATATTCGATTGTAAATTATCGATTTACCTTAACATTTTCATGAATATAGTTATTGTGCTTTAATATACATATGACCCGGCAAACGTTCCTTTGTCATAAAAAAATAACCAAAAGATTAAAAAAAAATGTTAGGGATGGACAACCCTTATCACTAAGGGGTATGAAAAATAGATAGTAGCCGATTATCAGACCTACTAAATATGCATATAAAATTTCATAAAAATCGGTCAACCCGTTTCGGAGGAGTATGGTAACTAACATTGTGACACGAGAATTTTATATTTATATATAAGATAAATCAAACAAAAAGAATAGAAAACAAAGCATTTGTATCAAAATTGTCATATAGTAGGTAGTTTCATATACGTTATTTAAATTGATTCGAAATAAAAATCATTGTCTTGTTCAAACATATTATAAATGAAAAGTTTCATCCGGATGTGTGTTGTATACCTTAATATTATTAATCAATACTTTCGATATAATCGATACTTTGCAGTTCGAAAGGACCCAAGAAACGTAACAATTGGTGCACATTTAATTTTTGATAAGATTTTAGTATTCTTTTATACCTACTTACTTATTACTTACTTCGGCGGCTGGCATCATCTAGCCTGATAAGCAACAACGCCTAGACTATACTAAAACGTGCGTGTTTTGAATCGATACAATGAGATTTTGATAGTATCGTAGAAGCGAGCTGTTTACCGATACTACTTTCTTAGCAATGCAGACAAAGCTTAAAATGCTCTGTAACAGATTCCGCAAGCTTGTTTACGTCCAAAGCGTTACATAAAAGCTCATTGGTATTTATTACAACACTAATGTCATGGCTACAAGCTGACTCAACTGGTCGAAAAAAGGTAAACATTATGTATGATCGCATTAATACCCGTTACATATTATATATAGAGCAACACTATCACTCTTTGTTTGCCTATAAAAACTTTAGACATTTTTTTGGAAGTAAAACGATGCTTTTGCAACTTCATCTTTACGTTACACGGTCTTATTTGTGTTATCGCTAAATAGACAAACATATTATTCAAGATTACGACATCAATAAAATAAACACTAAATAAATCTATGAAGTCATACAGAGGACCGATAACGAGTTCTCACGCAGCGATCAAAGGTCATTCTAACTAATATTATAAGTACGAATGTGAGTTTGTTTGTTTGTAACGTTACCACGCCTTCATTACTCGACCGATCATCATGAAATTTCGCATACACGTTGTCACAAAAACAGAAAAGGACCTAGGGTACCTGTTATCCAGAAAAAAGTACTGACACAAACTTTTTTCTTAACGTGGGTTTATGACTATAATACGATAATTGACGCATACCCTTCCGCGGGGGCGGGTAGACGGACACTTTCACATGCAATGGCGACGCCGAGGTTACGGTCCACCGCACCGTAAGAAACGGCAGACCACTACACAAATCGACCCTTTTTAGAGAGACGTTTACTTCCCTACTTGTCAAAATTATTGTAGATGAAGAACACACAACTCAGAGTTGGACACGCACGCCGCCTCTCGGACCTGGAGCTGACTGGGTGGTAGGCAGGCCTTCGAAGTCCTCCAACCCCAGGTAAAACCTTATGGTAGATGGAGGTCGTCTCGTGCCCTCCGGCGTCTGGATCTGCGGTTAGGAAGAGTACAGTAACAAATCTAACCTAACCTACATTTATGCGAGCGCAGCCGCGGGCGAAATCTAGTATAATATTCTTTTCACCGGATGTCGATAAATTTTAATGGTCTGTGAACGTCGCCAGCTTTCAGCTTGAAGGCAAGATCTTACTTTATTATTTTGGCTCCGGAATTGTTATTTATTCTGTTTTCCTAAGGTTCCATTTAGGGTTGTCAAATATGAAAATTAGTTTATTGTTAAGGACAAAAGCTTAGACAAAGCTGTCTTTTGTACACTTATGTATGTGTATAAACCATTGTTCTTACGTTCGTATTAATTCTATAGATATTATGGATTTCAAAGTTTGTGAAGGGATTTCAATATTTATTACTTAATTACGCGTAATACAACAGATTTGAAATTCTGAATAAAGTTGAAACATGTACACAGAATATTAATTTATAATTTTTATCCTGGAAAAGCGTTATCGTTAGGAAAAAGGTCAGAGTACGTAGTGCGAGTTTGTTTTACGTTACCGCGATCGACACGTTTATGACGTTGGGAGTTTTGATTAGCCCGCGATAAGCTCTTAACCAATCAGAGAGCTAAACGTGGTAAACGTTTCGATCGCGTCAACGTAAAAACAACTCGCACTAGGCATGCTGCTTTACATGTAATTCTGAGGACACTTTCGTTCTGACCTTATTACTATATGGCATTGCTTAACACGGAAGTATTCTTCACGCAAGTGAAACCGCAGGCAAAGGATTGTTTATAATGAAATCTGTTGACTGCATATTTCGCTGCCTTACTCTTGTTTCAGCAACGTGAATATTACCACTGATATCTGGTGAGCCATAGTATGGTTTCCACCATAGTAGGTATATCACCATATAGTATATAGAATCGAATTAGGCGTTACTTGGTGGAAATTTATTGTAATAAAATTTTTGCCAAGAGTGGAACCCGCCACTCACCCTCGGATCGCCCACCCCAACTATTGCAATAGAAAATGGTTGACCATACCGAATTCCGTTAAATAGGGACAGCCGCGTCGTGGGATTTGGGTGTACTTCAATTGGCAATATTCCGCTTCGAGCACAAAATATACACATATCAACATGTGTTTTGCCTCAGCGCGAGGCATTTTCAGGACGGTATGCTCACAGCGGTAGTCGCTCAAATGTAGAAAACGTGAATTATTTCGTGGGTAGGCAAATAAATTTTAGCAATGGTGATGTATTGAAGTTTGTTTATTCGTTCAGCAATATATTCTTATTCCGTATTTTAATCTCTAATTTCTACAAAACACTCATTTAAAAGCCTTTTTGGCATGAATGTATAATTTCAAAAGTATAGCTGTTAGATAGATTGAGATCCGCTTGTAGCAATTGTTGAGTAAATTGTGATTTAGCTGTTTTATAATATTTATATTTTAAACGCAGCTATGTGTTCCTTGTATCTTAAACTTAACTTCAAGACGACGACCAGTCTGACCTATATATTCTTTATTGCAGTCGTCGAAAATTATACAACGTGTAACATAATAAACGCACAACCTCAAACACCCCAATTAGATTATTAAATCGTAATAATAGTATTAACATTAAAATGTTACTTTTATGTACTTAAATATCTTAATTTAACGAATAAGTTCTCCATATTGTGCGCAGATAGTTTGGTTATATTAGAATAAATCTACCTTTATTGCATGAAAAACCTTAATGCCTTGAATTATGATACATTTTAGTTTATTTCAGCTGTTTAATAAATGGTTGACTATAATTTAATTAGTTTTAATTATTTTAGGGATAAAATTACCTATATTAAAAATTGCTAGAATTGATTCAGTAGCCGATTTTGAACAAACTACTTTCAGGACGTGCGTTGTTACACGTTGTATATTTCCGATTTGGCTGCTATTTATTTGATCTTTACCATTACAAAGTGACTTCAAAGACTTATGTAGTTTAAAGAGTGTATGAATACCGGCGTTTCTCAGTACCCTTTTTAATCTGTCAGATATATCGCCAAAATAAGTAATCACGGTGGAGCAAGTATTCTGTTTTTTTTCAGGTGGGTATAAAAGCGATTTTGCAATATTATCGCGCTTCTTTTCAATTAATTTGTTTATCAAGTTTTCATTATATCCATTGGATTTAGCCATATGGTGTATTATAGTTAGTTCTTTATTATGGGACTCTAATGGGACATTTAATAACTTGTGAATCACACTACGGAACGTGTGTTAAAAAAAATGTGTTGTCAGGGATGACTCATTGATACCGGTATAGTTGTCTTTATATGTATGTCTCTGCTCTATAATTTTATCGTCATACTAGTGACTCGCCCCGGCTTTGCACCGGTAGTCAAAAACCTTAACAAATAATACACCTAAACCTTTATAAAAAGACATCGTAAAACCGCATGAAAATCCGTTTAGTAGATTTGAGTTTATCGCCAACAGACAGACAGACGCGGTGAGGGACTTTGTTTTATATGTAGTGATAGTATATTAACTAATATTTTAAATGCGAATGTGAGTGTTTGTTTATTTGTTTGTTACAGTTTCATGCCTTAACTAATTGACTGATCATCATAAAATTTCGCATACACGTTGCCAGGGGAACAGAAAAGGACATAGAGTACATTTCATCCAGAAAAAATTATGTTACTAAAGATAGGAAATCCCAACTAATACTGATGGTCGTGAAATGTCGCATACACGTTGTCAAGGGTACAAAAAAGACATAGGGCACCTATTATCCAGAAAATGGTACGGTTGCCGAGGGAAAGAAAAATGACATAACCTACATTTATGCGAGCAAAACCGCGGCCAAATTTAGTACTATATAAAAACAATCATTATATGTAAAACAGAGTTAAAGTTATTGTGGCAACCCTACATCTATGGTAAATAGGTTGCGCATATATTTATTTGTATGCGCATTTTTAATATGGATGGGGGGGTGTTGGTTGTCTCTGTTTGTTTTAAATATGGATATCATTATTGATAATATATTTCCAGTGTGAGTTTAGAATTTAAATATTGTTCCCCCTGTGTTTTTGTATAAATAATCATTTTATTGTCTTCTGTTACGCGAATGTTATTCATTGTGTGAACATGTACAACAGGGGACCAATCACTACCTGAGATTTGACAAACCACAGATTCTCGCTAAAGAACACCGATTCCTACCAAGGATGCTTCGCGAGGCTATTGAAATCAAACAACATCCCAATTTCAATAGAGAAGATGGTTGGAATGTACCACCAGCTTGGGATCCAGTACTTCAAATAGTCAAACCCAAGAAGAAACAAACCACAGCTAGACTTCATGATACTTTGAGCTCATTCTGCGTAAATAGAAACACCAATAATTAAATTATGTTTGGGTACTTTGAAATAACTACACTGGAACATTGAGACAACTACCATCTTAGTCTCCCCGTGACTATGGCTGCTGAAAAGCAACCGAAACGTTGGGAAAAGTGTAAACCAAAAATAAATAGATTTAATAGTTTAAATAATTTTATTAGCTTATAAATAAGTAAAATAAAATCAATAGTAGTTAGTAGTGTAATATTTTCAAAATGTTGTAATACAGTGCTAAATAAACAACGCGATAAAATCCGTATATAGTAGTTTAATTTCAACCAATAATTAAATTATGTATGGGTACTTTGAAATAACTACACTGGAACATTGAGACAACTACCATCTTAGTCTCCCCGTGACCATGGCTGCTGAAAAGCAACCGAAACGTCGGGGAAAGTGTAAACCAAAAATAAATAGATTTAATAGTTTAAATAATTTTATTAGCTTATAAATTAGTAAAATAAAATCAATAGTAGTTAGTAGTGTAATATTTTCAAAATGTTGTAATACAGTGCTAAATAAACAACGCGATAAAATCCGTATATAGTAGTTTAATTTCAACCAATAATTAAATTATGTATGGGTACTTTGAAATAACTACACTGGAACATTGAGACAACTACCATCTTAGTCTCCCCGTGACCATGGCTGCTGAAAAGCAACCGAAACGTCGGGAAAAGTGTAAACCAAAAATAAATAGATTTTAATAGTTTAAATAATTTTATTAGCTTATAAATTAGTAAAATAAAATCAACAGTGGTAGTAGTGTAATATTTTCAAAATTTTGTAATACAGTGCTAAATGAACAACGCGAAAAAATCCGTATATAGTAGTTTAATTTCAATGAATAATCATTTTGCCGGCGGTTTGAACCTAATGAGTCGCAACGGCACACCGGCGATCAGACAGAATAGGTTTACAATTATGTTTGGTATTCTAACACTTTGAGTTGAGTAGAGTGATATTTTTGTATTTTTACTTACATTGTCCTACCTAAAGGCAACGATAGCCTGTGGGAGACCGTTGGCCACGCAGAGGTCTCGAGTTGAATCCCAAGGCGCGCAACTCTGACTTTTCGAAGTTATGTATGTATTAAACAGTTAATTATGGCTTCCTTTAACGATGAAGGAAAACATCGTGAAGACACTTACATGTCCAAGAGTTCTCCATAGTTCTCGAAGATATATGAAGTCTGCCAAACCGTACTGCGCTAGCGTGAAGAAAAGGCCCGTGCCCAGCAGTGAATGAATGTTTAATACAGGGCTTATAATATTGTAGACGTACCTATATATTTCTAATGTAGGCAGACGTATGTATATAACACTAATATAATACACAATCTTGTAAGAAATACATCGTGTAAACCAAACTCTATTTGAAGATGTTTAAATAAATATATTTTCTTACATTCATCACTAATAAATTACGAAATGTCTGTCTGACGATTGTGAAATAACATGACCCAAAAGTTCTTCAAAAAGTAGTCTAAGTTTGCTGTCGGCTGTTCCTTGTCGAAGTTTGACAACTTTCTGTGAGCTATCTCACAAATTCTGATTACTTAAAGAAGTAATAATTATGTACTTTGCAAATTCAAACTCCGTTTTGCGTAACAATTGATATAGTATCTGTATTAACTTGGATTTTGTTTTAAATAGGTGTTTCAGTTTCAAGTTAGATGTTTCACTGGTTTTAGTATTGAAACGATTTTATGCAAAGATTACGATTTATCCCCGCTATTTATTTAAAATTAATTTAGAAAAGGCAACTTTCGCACTAGGTATAATTCCTGTGTCGCGGGGAACTTTACAAACATCCAAACAACGGACACAAAGAACACTCATACTTGGAACAATCATTTGTAAATCACAGAAAGTTTTGTCCCGTGTGGGATTCGAACCCACAACACTCGAATGGTTAATAAAATAGACAATCCAAGCGTACGGGAGTGTATTTATTTCTATGTACCCGATCACTATATGCGTGGAAGTGAAAGAAGAAAACATAGGCTCTTCTCATACCCGCCTACCTGGCGCTCTCCCCAAGCATGGAATAGTCCCACTGCTAGAGCAATTACATTAATAAATCAATTTCTTTTACATAATCCAGATGCTGATATATTTTTTGACGTACTAGCGAAAACTATAAATAATGTTTCCAGTTATGTGAATATGATTAAAAGATAAATAGGCATCTTATGTATTAATAAATTGTTAAAATTATTGTTGTAATATGGTTAAGTTTATTTTATTTTGTTAAAATGTATGTTGTATTTATATCCCTAAATTTATCGTATTTTGTTTTTGTTAATAATAATAATTAATTGATAATATTTTAATGTGTAACCTATTTTGTAATATTTAGCATAGATGTAAGCGAATTGGTGTAATGCTGTAAGCTTATATTTTTATAAATAAATGAATTAAATTGAATTGAATTGAAGCAGTGGCAGTGGTCAGGAGTTCACTTAAACCATTCGTGCAGTCAAATTATTTTACTTTAATGTTGGATGACTACAGGGATGACGTAACAAGCAAGCGGCCTTGAAGAACCTCCATGGTAAGATTTTTTCGTTTGAACTTAAATTTTGAATAGATATTTTCATGGTAGACCTACCGGTTTCCACTATGTCCATGGATGTGAATGCTAAAGACTGCGTCACAGTTGAATACGATTGCAGCCATTACGTAGTTATTATTGATGTTTTTGTAAATTGGATTTCAATAACAATTTTTATTACAAAACTTGTTTATGTCAACAATCGTGTGCAACGATATGTATATATTTACGTTGGTCACCTTGCACAAAATTTTAATTGTATGTACTAAATCAAATTAATTGAAACTTGACTTATATTTTAAATTAAGTCAAAATCAAAAATCATTTATTCTTTTAGATCACAAGGTAACACTTATAAATCTCAAAGTTGTTGATTTAATTAGTTTAGTTAAGTTACTGAATTTACACTTAGTTGCGAGGTTCAGACAAAGCGACCACTTTTTTTATATCGCCATGCAATTTTAATTTCAGTATATTACAACTCATATGTACAAGAAGTTGCAGCCATTTTACTATTTAAAAAATAATAGTTGCCTCAAAGCTGATGGCACATATCGCGAGGAAACCTGCATGTCCGAGAGTTCTCCATGATGCTCTCGAAGATATGTGAAGTCTGCCAAGCCTGCACTGAGGCAGCGTGGTGGACTATGGTCGAACCCTTCTAACATTGAAAAGAGGCCCGTGCCCAGCAGTGGGACAGTTGTTTTGTATATAGGTCTGAAATTATAGTTCCCTAAGCTACCAAACTGTGACTGTATTAGAATCCATAGTGTTTTGCGTGACTAATGGTGCTCGCACACTGCTGTTACAAAATGTTTACAAATATTAGTAAACATTTTTAAATGTAAAAAATGATTTTAAATGTTTTCATGTTAGGTAATGTTTACTAAACATATGTAAACAAAATTGTTTGTTAACAAATTGTAATAAATTAAAATATCTATTATCATTTGTTCGTAAACATTTATTCAGACGACATGATACTTTTCTCTAGCTTAATGTAATGTTAGACAACGAGTCTTACTCGCGATAAAGTATTTAAAAGGTAATAAATACCTATTGATTGCCCGACGTTTCGACCGACTTGCATCGATCGTGGTCACGGGTTGACAGATGACTCTAGCATACTATACTTTTCCAGTTAGAGCGCTATGAGTAAATCTTCTTCCATTTTCGTGTAGACGCTTCGGGACGTAAATCCAAACGGCGATACCATGTTTTAAAATGTAAAAAAATGTTTGTAAATATTTTCCATTAGTGTAGGAGTACTCAAAACATGTAACAATAATTACACGATAGGCAGCAGTGGAGTCCAAAAAAAACCAATTTACTTTTAAAAGCGATTTAATTAAATGTTAAAATTAATAAAGTGTTCTTATTACTAATTTAATTTCTAATGTCCTATCGTCCCGATGTTAGGTGACAAAAAGGCTCCGTAACAAGCCGGCGATTGGTTTTTATCGATCGATGAAGCGGCGTTGCATAATCGGTTCCAGAATCTTCTCATTGAATCATCTTGTGTGGTCGTAACTCAGATATAACACAATTTTTAACAGAATGTAACAACTTCTAACATTTATTAAAAATGTTTGTAAACATTTTGTATCAGCCAGTGTAGGAGTACCATTAAACACAAACAGTAAATCACTTTTATATTCACGTTGCATGACTTACCAACCTATCTTTTAACTGACATAGTTGTGAGACAAGTATGTATGTCCAAACAGTTTCACTGCAGTTTTATAAAAGCACAGACACTGAGTCTGTTACGTCATTGTATACAGCAGCTAAGCTATTAAACTGCCAAAGTATAAAGAGCTGAACGTATCAATATTACTCTGTGTACTCGCTAGCTCTCGGTCAAGGTCTGTTTGTGTACCTGCGAGCTTATAAACATCACTGAGAAAAACAAGATAGCTTTATTTTGACATTTATTACTGAGCGTGCAACTCGAAACATTTCGACGGTGAACGGTTTCTATCGTTGGAAAATAAAACAATAAATGTTTCGTTTATTTATCTATAGGTATTAGAGAATTGTTTTAAGGTTCTGTCTGTACATTGTAGATGTATAGACTCACCGTTGTTTCCTGGAGGGGTAGGCAGATACTACAGACTACAGTCCAGATATATATACACTAGCTGACCCGCGCAACTTCGTCTGCGACGCAAAAGAATTTGCCCCGTTTTTGCAACATTTTTCATTGATGCTCCGCTCCTATTGGTCGTAGCGTTATGTTATACAGCTTATAGCCTTTCTCCATAAATGGGCGATCCAAAAATAAGAGAATTTTCAATTCGAACCAGTAGTTTTTTAAATTAGCGCGTTTAACCAAACAAACTCCTCAGTTTTATAATATTAGTACAGATTATTTTTCTTTATTAATAATAATTAGTCTTGCCTATTAGAGACGTATGAAATCAAAATAATAAAATTTGGAAAAATAAACGTACAAGTTTACTAGCAGTTTATTTCTCATTTATTTTTTTATTTTGTTCTTCAAAATAACCATACTCCGCCGGACGGTAAACAATCATGTGGTCTAAGAGCAGTGGCCGCCACACCAACCTCATAGCAGCTGAGGTGATGCTGAGGTGATGTTGAAGTCCCTACTTTGACGGCCTGAGAAGGTGCTTTATCACGCTCTGCTTAAAGGACCCAGGATTAAATTTTATTGGTGTGGTACACCAATAAAATTTAAACCTGGGTCCTTTACAATTGTTTTCACCACACAGATTCCAAATAAATACCTCAGGGTATTATAAGATTGGTTTTTTGTAATCTGTGTGGTGTAAACAATTGTTGGTGGGCCAATCCTAGTGTTAAATTTTTTTACAGATAAACACTACATATTCTTGTTTTCTTGAAATATACCAAGTATTATTTTTAACCCCTCGAGCTAAGCTTTATGCTTGTGCTTCCAGTAGTTTAACATCGGTAGTTAGTTAATTAGTTGGACGTGTGTTATCCGCACTTAGCCACAAAATTGGGCCATTGTGCGTAAGTGACCGACGCGAGAAGTTGTTCGGTTACTCATACCACCTCAGCTCTTGACTGGTGTTGCGCAGTACTTCATCGTTTCTGGACTGTTTAGTAGTTTCGCCCGTTGGTTGCTCACGCTTTTGCAATATAGCAGCACGTGAGTCGCTGTCTCCTAGGTCTCCATGCAGCCTCTAATGGGGCTGTCAGTAATGCCAATTAACATCGGTAGTACGATGGGTGGAGACCGAAAATATGACCGATCGAAGTGTAATGCCTAATCCGATGGACTACGCCGCTCTCTTATTTTGTCCGACAGTCTCTTTTTGTACAAACGTACCAATATCACTTAAACACCAATGAATGGATTTAAATGCCGTTGTCATATCTTAATAACTCGATGTTCAAATTAATATGTTGCTAGGCTATGGTTTACTAGGCTATACTTTTATATCAGTATAACAGAAACGAACATAGAGTAAATTGCGTGGTCTAGAAAGAAGAACTCAAACGGAAGAATAGCTAGTAAAACAATTAATCATTTAAAAATGTTTGTGTTTTGTTTTGGCAGCGTAGCGACTCTTTTTACCTATTGACATTAGATGACATAAAACACTTCACACGACGTTAAAATTAAAACTAAATTAAATCATAAATAGTGACATTATGATCAACATAGAGAAGGAGCGATAACCTAGCGGAAGACTCGACTGCCACGCTGAGATCTCGAGTTCGATCCCAAGGCGCGCATCTCTGACGTTTTGAAGTTATGTGCGTATCAAATAGTTAATTATCGCTCGCTTTAACGGCGAAGGAAAAACATTGTGAGGAAACCTGCATGTCTGAGAGTTCTCCATAATATTTTGGAAAATATGCGAATTGTGTCAACTTGCATTGAGACAGCGTAGTGGACTATGACCTCACCCTTCACCCTTCTCACACTGGGAAGAGGCCCACGTCCAGCGGTGGAGCAGTTTAATACAGGGCTGATATTATTATATGATCAACAAAGCCATCTACCACACCATTTTTTACAACTATCCTTCAGTATCGGGCACACAGGGGTAACTCTTACTGGCAACGAGTATGAAACGCAAGCTACTAAAAGATTACAAAGAGTACAGTATTCTGCGACTAGGTCACGGCCAGTATCTGCTTACATCACTGTTATTTTTCACCAGCTCTGATATTATTACCTTTTTGTTTATGTCTCCCTGTAGACGTTTTAATGGCGAATATTTTATAGTTTTTACGTTTTTTAACCGACTTCAAAGCCATTGTTTTAATCTCTTGTAATTTACTACTAAACAGTTGCAGATATACACACAACATCACGCTTGTATGCCAAAAGGGGTCAGAGGTTGGACCTAAATAAATAGATGACGAATTGCGAAATGTTGGCAAATGTAATAGTTACGTTTAGTTGAACTTTTGATAGCAAGTCTGTTGCGATACCGGCTCACCTGAAACAATATTGATTGATGCGAAAATTGTACGGTTATGCATTCAAAAGTTGTTTTCGTTTTCATTCGTTGCAATTATTATTCAAGTCACGATTTGATGACACATAGTGCGCGAAATGTTTTCCATTTGTTATTGCTGGTCGTGTTGATAATCGTTTTTCTTTACGGTGCATTCACACCGCAGTTACTTTTTGTAGAGTAACATAATGATAACATTAGGTAATATTCTTTAACTGATGCGACTGTTTGTTGCTTTTTGTTAAAAGTTACTTTCATAATCATATCACCAGTAAAATATATTAACACAATATAACAAAGAGTAACTTTTTATTATAATGTCTCAGACTCTAGTTTCATCGCCCGCGCCGATACTTGCCCGCACCTACATACCTACAAAATGTTATTCTATGTTACCATGTTAACAGCAGATAATGATAGAAAACATTCTGTAACAAATGTTGTTGATTGTTGCCATTTATTGACTTTTATCAAAAGTTAGACAACGTTACTTGATACGGCATCAAATACCTACAGCAAATATCTTTTACTATCGGATGTTGGTCACTAACACTCAGAAACTTTGCTCCACAGAAAGTAACTGCGGCTTGGATGCACCTTTAGATTTTCTCTGACCTCGGTGGTGCAGTGATAATATACTATCACTGTGTGTGCGAGTGAGCCTTGGTTCGGACGAACAGTTATTAAGATTTTCTAACAAATAGTTTGAAAATTCTCGGTAGCACAACGGAGTCTGGAAGTATATGTGATCACGTGACAAGAAATAAAAAGAAAGTGTAATTTGTTTAGAAGATGTTCCTAATTAGGGTGCTTTTGGCCGTTGTTTGGATGTTTAAAACCTCCCAGGACACAGGATGAAATCCAACTACAGACAAATACTTTACACAATACCAGTACCTATTGAAAATTCAAACCATACAATTGTAAAAATAAATCATACTCATTTAATTTAAATCGAAAGTTTCATTTTAATCCCAATACATCAAGCAGTGGATTTAAAATGTAGTTTTGCCGTTTTCAATCACAATAATCAAGACCGATACCAGATACCCAGCATCGTACAATACGAGCAACTCCAATTTGTTGGTATCAGAGCGCACTTCGAGCTAATTAGGCGGACGCTCGAACAATCGATGCTACTCCCGCGGGAAATACGTTTCAAGTTACGACTACATTTGTTACTGATGTTGAGGTTTTATTTAATTCAAAACAACAACTAATTAATTGAAGCTTTTCTTTTTCTAGTTGAAGGACTGCTCGATTTAAAAGGCATACGAGTTTTGATTTTAATACCACGAATGTTATAAATGTGAAAATAAATGTGCGGCTTTGCACACATAAATGTATGTTACGTTAGGTTAAGTTAGTAACAGTTCTCACGACTAAGAATTTTTTTTAAGACATCTCTCACGCTAAGAATATTTCCTGTGTTGCAAATATGCCTTTACAAACATTCAAACAACGGACACAAAGATACTTAGGCTTTTACCAGTTCACATCGATATAGCCGGCCTAATTAAAATTGGTGATCGTAGCGTATTATTAGTATCAGTGCATGAGGAACTAAACGCTCGTTGTAGAGAAAAAAGATTGGATGACATATAAGGAAAAATTAAATGTATGAGCCATTGGAATTAGTAGTTACCATGTATTTTTACTTTTCACTAGAAAAAATGCCTGTGTCGCGAGGGACTTTACAAACATTCAAACATCGGACACAAAGAACACCCAGTCTCAGCATTTCATTTGTTTCATATTTCATAGGCCATAAGCCTAAAACATAACAGGAGAAATGTGGGTGTCTTCTGCCCACCCTTTCGGAGATGCAATGCAGTTATATATGGATGGAATGTACATACATATATGAATTTCTAGTTGATCCGCGTAACTTCGTATGCTTCACATAAGAGAAATTCCCCCGTTTTTTGCAACATTGATGCTCCGCTCTTATTAGTCGTAGCGTAATGTTATATAGCCTATAGCCTTTCTCGATAAATGGGCTATCCAACACTAAAATAATTTTTCAATTCGAAATAGTAGTTCCTGAGATTAGCGCGTTCAACCAAACAAACAAACTCTTCAGCTTTATAATATTACTATATATATATTTGGAAATGTATACGCTTTATTTACTATCTGTAGTAGTTTCATAGACTTTAATCACTGTTTACCTCATGTGGATAATGAACGAGTAGAAAATAATTTATGAAGAAGGTCTTGAGCTCACGACCCCGACCGACCTTAACGGTTTGTTGAGGTCGCGGGTTCAATTCGTTTTTCATAAATACGATTTTGTCATTTATTATAGTCATAGGGTAGTCCCTATGACTATAATAAATGTTAAAGTCTGACAACATTTTAACTCACATTTTCAAAATGCTAATTAAAGACATGTCTCGTTCACAGTCATTTCAAGAGATTTGATTGGCTATTACTAATTTAGTAAGCCAATCGCAGCAGTTAATACGCGTTTGATCGTTTGATAAATACTTTTGCGTTAATCTGCCCTTCAGAAGCCCGGAGTCAATGATGCGTTAAACTGTTTGCAAAAGTTGGTTCACAGATAGACGAAGTGTTCGGTTAGTATATAATTATTCGCGGTAAGCGTTACCGTGGGACTTACGAGGGTCAAGCCGCGAGCGAAAATTAATCTACTACGCTGATCCAGTGCAGGTTGGTAGACTTCATATATCTTTGAAGTTATTAAGGAGAACTCTTAGACATGCAGGTTATTCAGGGCATGTTATTTTCCTTAACTGTTAAAGTAAACTATTAAACTTCTAACTATTTTATACTTACATAACTTCTTTTATTCTACTTAACTTCTTTCTTAATGTCTTTGACTTTCCTAACTTATGTGCATGTTAATGTGCGCTTTGGGATCGGACTCGAGACCTGTGCACGGCAGACCAACTGTATCCCACAAGGCTGCTTGTAATAAATTAAAGTTCACCGCTGCGTCTGTCTATCTGTCTGTAACCGAAAAACTCAAAAACTACTGAACGGATTTTCATGCGGTTTTCACCAATAGACAGAGTGAATCATGAGGAAGGTTTAAGTGTATAATTTGTTATAGTTACCTGTGCGTAGCCGGGACGGGTCTCTAGTACCTTAAAAAGTGAAATCTTCTTCAAGTCCCATATACTTCTGATAAAATTTGGTAAGGTTTTCAAGAATGTTCAACTTTCCCCGGGACATCAAGAGTCTCAATATGTTTTCCATGGTCTCCACTACTGAACCTGCATATTTTAATTTATTTACAGCAATCAATCATAGTTTTCCATACGCCTATTATTTGATTTCATACTGAATAAACCAAATTGACAGTAGATAAATTAAAATTCGAATAATGCTTGCGACATTGCGACATTTTATCTAATCGTTCGATGATAGTGTATTTGTAAAAAAGTTGTTTTATTATTTATAGAATTTGATAAATCTACTCAAAAGTAATTAAGATAGAAGCCTTTTAAATCTGGTGTAAGAAGTCATTATTAAATGACAATGAAATAAAAAAAAGTCGCTCGATATTATGTGACGTAACTGCTAACGCAGGCGTGCGAGGAAAATAGTGGTATATGTTTCACTTGGTTGCTAATTGCACGATTATGTATAATAAACGACAAAAATCGACCAGAGAAAACTAATCTCTGAGTTGTTGTAACATCCAAAACTGACGCTGCAGAACTGAATCGTTCTGGAGAAAGGCCAAGCTTAGAAAATATTACATGAACGAACGTGCATGAGGAACGTGACGATAGTGATTGAAGCAATAGAGATATGCCAGAGCCGTAACAATTGAGCATCTGTGGTCCTTGTCTACCTTCTGGGAAATGGGTGTGTATCCTTGTGTATATGTAGATTGTTAGCTAGGCCTCGGTTACACGTTGTTACGTCTATGTCCCTTTCGCAAGTATGTTTGTATTACATGATTCATACTTTAGAAATTCTATAGTTAATATTTTGAAAATATTATGTGGATAATATAGTTGGTCTTATATATATTTGCCCATACTAAAATACTTTTATTTGAAATATGTTGCGTTTAACTGTTTCTGAAACACGGTCGTATATACTGTTTTCTCTCTCAAATAAATTGATATAGAATACCAGACAGTGGATCTTAATCACGATACTTTATTTAAAATACTAATTCATGACCTTACATGGTTTAAAAATATAAGTACGTATAAATAAGTTTAACTTAAATGTGTAATATTTGCACTAACGTAAGACTATATATCTATAAATGTGAATGTGAGTTTGTTTGTTTGTTACGGTTGGCCTTAACTACTCGACTGATCATTATATAATTACGTATATACATACATTACAGGGCTACAGAAGAAAATATCAGATACCTTTCATTCACAAAATAATACTGTACCCGACCGAAACCGCTGACAAAAGCTAGAATGTTATAAACACAGACAACGCAATTGTGCTATTTATTAAACAATAAATACAAATTTACTTCTAAATGCTGAAGCATTTGCGACTCACTACCTAATAAATTAACAGTTAGCAAATATTCAATCCAGGTCAGGGTTAAGCCCGCTCCGATATGAAATAATGGCTGCGGTATTGCTGACTATAATGACTGACTTTATATCTGACTATAAACACTTCGCACTTAGGAGCATTAAACGGCACATATTCATGGACAAGGAACAGGTGTTCCGTCATAAACTGTGACAGTCGGAGACGTAACAGATGCGGGATCAAGGAGTAGGAAGAAATCTTTACGATGGATGAGGTGATAAATAGTACTGGTACCATAGAAAGTCGCCGTGTATCACTTTTACCCTTTAATGTATCCAACTCTATTCATTTTGGGTATGTTTAGTTATAATGAGTTGAGGGTGAGAAGAGAACTGGCAATTACCTCATACCTATATAGTTAAAGTTTTAAGGGTCAAGATAAATAATCCAAAAATGCTGGAGATGTTAAATTTCAACGTGCCGGATAGGTACGTATATCGGCGACGAATGCCGCAGTTGTTGAGAGTGCTGCGCGTGCGCACCAACCTACTACGCAAAAGGCGCCGCTAACGCGCGCACACAAAATCCTCAACCTCGTCGCGGATAAGCTAAACTTGTTCTGTTGCACAATGGGTGAATTCACAAGGATAATGATGTTTGTAATTTGCTATGGTGATGTGTAGGTATGTTCATATATACATATATAGATAAAATAATTAATTAGGTTATAGTGAACCACACTATCGCATGAAGATTCCTTGTAATTATAGTGTTGTGTATGTGAAATAAATAAATAAAAGATATTCAAACAACTGTATAACTTGCGACGAAAATCAAAGCTGACTAAATATGGCTACAATATACCAGTACCTATTGTAGCCATATTTCGTCAGCTACAAAATTTTTGATGTTCATAATGGGAGGTGAGTTTATTGCTGTCGAATAGGCACTGGCTCATACTCCATGCTGCAACTAGGAATTTCTTAATAGAAATGTAGAAATAGGACTTGGTTGAAGATTCGACGCTATCTTGAACCAGTTGGTTTACCATACCAACACACTAAAAACCTACTTCCATAGCAAAACCTACTGTAGCAGGTTTTGCGTGATGCGTGTACAATTATTTTTAAAGACAGGCGTCTTCATTTGTTTTGGCCTCACATATTTTTCTTAAATAATAATAATATATTTATTTTCAAAAAGTTACAGTTAGCATGCAATCTGTACATACATATATCATGCGACAAGTTATAATATTACAGAATTTTTGGAACTCTGGTACCCAATGTAAGATTTAAATTTACTTTAAATCTCTCATGTACAGATATCGACCAGTCGAATTTTATTATATGGATAGATTTATCGTTTGCCAATTTAGGCAGTGCCATACGAATCTCTCAATATTAGCGGGTAGCCTGGAAAAATCTCGGTAGCCAGACATAGAAAAATAATACGCTTCTGCGTACCCATTCACATATTGACTGGTTTGAGTTCGCTCTGTAGCCCAATAAGTCGGTTTTTACATGGCCATCTGTCCAGAACTAGGGCACGTATGCCGCCTGTATGTCTTTTCTCCGCTCCTTAATATTTACTGTTCCGTGTGTAGTACAATACAACGATGGTTTCGCGAAATTATCGATAAACTGTCGAAGTACCACCTGCGGTCCGGAGTTATTATGTAAATAACAGTTAAAACGGAATAACAGGAAAATAACAGAAATAGCTTTCATGATGTTCCCGAGAATTTGGTATTGTAAAGTGTTTGCTTGTGTTATTAATTTTCATGGAAGTTTGTCGTTGGTTTAGATGTAAGTTTACGTAATACTACGGCCAAATGTCGCTCGGGTTCAAATCATAGGTTTGGTAACGTGTCTCACATAAATTGTCTGGAATAAATTAGTATATCCAGAATGTGAAACTGTTCTTGATGGAATGCAGCATGAAAATGTCTAACCAAATTTTGGGCGAAACAAATATTAAGATTACAAGTTTCTCAAGATATTTTTTTTAAGTGACTGTTCTTCGTTTTTAGGACAACGGCATTTATGTTTCATGGTGTACCCCCCCGGCTGATGTCGGCGGCGGGAGTGCTTAGCTCTCTGCTGCCGAATATTGGGCGGCCAAATGTCGTCTGCCGTCGCCTCTATTTGGGGGTAGTGCGGTCGATGGCCCTCTACGGGGCGTCTATTTGGGCCGCCGCTCTCGGTCGCCAAAACGTCGCCCTCTTTAGGAGACTTCAGAGGGCGATGGCGATCAGGGTGTCGCGGGCGTACCGCACCGTCTCCTTTGAGGCGGCGTGCGTTTTGGCGGCATCGCCGCCCTGGGATTTGGAGGCGGTAGTCCAAGCGTCGGTGTATTACTGGCGCGCGGACCTCCGGCTTCATGGCGAGGAACCCTCGCACGGGAGATGTGAAGGTCCCAGGCTCGACTGGTCCTTGAGGCGAAGTGGGAAGAGAGACTGGCCCAGCCCCGCTACGGAGTGAGGACCGTCGAGGCTGTCCGTTCGGTGCTAAGGCAGTGGACGGACAGACGGCGCGGACCGCTCACCTACCGGCTTACTCAGGTGCTCTCCGGACACGGCTGTTTCGGAGAGTACCTCTGCAACATAGCCGGTAGGGAGCCGACAATCAGGTGTCACCATTGTGAGGGATGTGACCGAGACACGGCGCAACACACGCTGGAGGAGTGCCCGGCGTGGGCCCCGGAGCGCTGTGCCCTGGTCGCCGTGACTGGCCCCGACCTTTCGTTGCCAACCGTCGTATCCAAGATGGTCGGTGACGACAGATGCTGGGGCGCAATGAGGTCCTTCTGCGAGACTGTCATCTCGCAGAAGAGGCGGCGGAACGGGGGCGTGAGGAAGATCCTTACGCCCCGGATGTCCGCCGCCGGAGGAGGGGGCGCAGGAGACGCGCTTATGTCGCTCTCCTGCCCCCTACCTAGGGGCTCTGGGTGGCAGGGCCTCAGGGGACCCTATTACCCGTAAATTAAGAGCCTCGAAAGGGCGCGCGCGGTGTTACCGCGCGCCTTCTAACGTCGAAAGGAGAGAGCAGTGAGGCTCCTCCCTGGAGACGAGAGGTTGTCGGGTCCGTTTGACCCGGCCCGCACCCTCACGGGGAGGCCTGCTATGGAAGAATCTTTTAAGAGCTCCCAACTGGTCCCCCCCATTGGGTGAGAGAGGGCGCACCCCAGGTTTTTTTGTGGGTATACCAGCATTTCATGCTCTGGGAGTCCCACACACCCCGCCGGTGCTGTCCCCTAGCCGGCGGACAGTGCATAAAGCATTTATCCTAGGAAACAAAAAAAAAGGCCTACTGTATCTGTTGTATAACTGCCATCATACATACACTCAAACAAGCAAAACCTATAAATAATCTTGTATTATTTAAAGAAAAAGGTAACTCTCCCTTTATGGATCAGAAACTGTGTCGCGGATTATTATACAAACATCCAATTCACGAACACAAAGTACAGACCCAAAACAATATTTTGTGGATCACACAGAAAAATTTCCCTTGTGGTATTCGAGCCCAGAACACACAGCGAGGTGCTAACGGTAAGACGACCACATACCCACTGCGCCATCCGGCCAGTCTTATATTGTTGTTCATATAAAGCTCTTAAAATATTTAATGTTTGGCTACTTATGTATGTTACGGACCGAATCTGCGAGGTGGATTGTTATGGGTAGTCCATTATTGCACGGCTTAAATTTTGGTTTGGAATTTGCGGTCAACCACGCAAGCGACGTTTAGTGGGAGAGCGATAAAATTCGCTACAATAAAACTTTCCACTGGGCGACTAGGCTAATTATATTAAAGACTAGTTATAGACTTCGTACAGTCCGCCTCGAAACTGGTCTATCAGTTTTGACAAAAGTTTCTGTGATATATAATTAATAATAATAAGAGCTGAATGTGAATGGCAACACTGCGATGCTGAATGCCTCAGAGAGGGCCTCGTCCCCGGCTTGCCTTAACTGGTTGGCTAGGGTGGAACTTCAAGAGCACCCGTAGGACTCTCAACTCTGGCTTGCCTTGGTCGGCCGGTCGGAGGGAGGCCGCTAGAGCTATATGCTCGGGGGTGGAAGTGTCATTTTCAAGGGCATAACTACAATAAAACTCGCTCCGTGTCAACGTTTTCACGAGACACGGCACTCGTCACCATCACGGGATGGTGAAACCGGCGCCGCACCGCTCGACACCCCTAGCCGCTCACACCGGTGTTGCCTGCTGCTTTTAAGGCTTGTATGCCTATGGTGGCTATTCAGGGGGCCCATCTAATGAGCTGGCGAGTCACCGTCTGTCCATCCGATTGATGATATTAGAGTATTCAGGGCAAACGCCGTTTTTCATCAATAGCTTTCATTATACCAGCCCATCAAACATATATCCCCATAGCCTAGATTTATTAGGTTCCATATGTCACAATAGTCCCCTACAGTTGCGACTAGTGTCTCGGTAAGTGTCCCATCTCATTCTAAATTAAAAGTCTCGAAGGGCCTCTGTATTTTGGACCCATGTCCCCGTGTAAGCCTCCCAAAGGGCCGAGCTTTTTCTAACGATTTAGGAAAATAACCGTGAAAGAAAAATAAATAATAATAATAGTTATTTATTACCAAAATCTAAAAATTTTCAATGCACTTTAGAAATGACAATAGCGCACAATATTTTCTTGTACATACACTGTAAATTAGAAGTACTTTGATACTCTAGCACCCAAGCTAAGATTAAACTTGTGTTATGGGTGCCAACTATCGTTAAGGTTAACTTTTCTAACTTGACACATGACATGACGTAAATATAATACGTCATAAAGTGAGCAATGGTCACTGTGATAATATTATTGCAAGGGGAAATCGACCGTGTTGTTTTATGACGTTCAAATGAACTTCAACCGTAGGGTGGTAGACCACATTTGCTGCTGTACGTGTGGAATTTGGAAATATTTACCTACATACATATAATTATTATTTCTTTGCATGTGTTTGACTTCTAGACAGCCTGTCAAAATGAAACATGCATCAGATTTTACAACAATGAAAGCCGTGTTCAGTTTCATGCAGTAGTAGGTAGTAAGGTTAAGACTGCGTATATGGTTTAGTGGTCCCCTCATCACTGCCATTGCGCCGAGTGTTATGGGTTCGAATCCCACACAGGACAAAACTTTGTGTAAACCACAAATGTTTGTGCCGAGACTGGGTGTTTTTTGTGTCCGTTGTTTGAATGTTTGTAAAGTTTCCCACGAAATAGAAATTAAATTAGTGAGGAAGTTGTTCTTAAAAAAATATAGAGGTTCCTGAATAGAAAAATCCAATAACTCTTTGTTGGCCCGACCCGGGATTCGAACCTGAGGCGTCATGCACAGCAGTCGCGTTAACTACCGCTGCATCACGGAGGGTACAAAGTATAATGCCTGTATACACCTACTCAAGAGATTTGTTCACAGAACCCGATTTATAGGCTCTGATGCCCTAGGAAGCGAGGAAGTGGAGAAACCGAAAAGGTTTTGGCCTAGAAATCTAGGTTTCGAGGCAATTTCAAGAATCTCTTATGAAATTTGCGATATTTTGTAGAAGCCTGATAATGAAGCCCTGTCGCTTTTGCCAAATATTGGCCCTATCTGTACAAATAAATAAAATTAAAGTGTCTGTTTGCAATGTCAAAATAACAGCTTTTTACTAAATGCATATGAAAATATATACGGTACCTACTTATATTTATACAAAAAAAAACATTTTTAAAATTTTTGTCTGTCTGTGTGTCTGTTTGTTCCGGATGACCTTTGAAACGGCTGGACCAATTATGACGGGACTTTCACTGGCAGATAGCTGATATTATAAGGAGTAACTTTGGAAATTTTTATTTCAGAATAAAATTTGGGATCGGCGTCTGCATTTTAACCGGTTACTTTTTGTAAAATTCCACGCGAGTGAAGTAGCGGGTTACAGCTAATCTATACATAAACATACATATTCAATTGAAACTTGTTGCTACTGGTGAGACACAGGCACACTCTATTGTATAATGGCCGGCCATTAACAGGCGCATAAACGTTAATGCACAATAAAGACGCTTTGTTGACGATAAATATTTTACAGTTTCGCGAATTTCAGTTAGAATGAAGTCACTTGTTTCACAAGAGATTATACTGAATTGGTTTGATGTTAGCGGACTAAACGCATCTGTTAACAATCAATTGAATCCTTATAACATCTATAGGTATATTATAAAGTTGAAGAGTTTGTTTATTTGTTTGAACGCGCTAATCATAGGAACTACTGGTTCGAATTGAAAAGTTCTAAATTTGTTGGATAGGTTATTTATCGAGGAAGGTTATAGGCTACATAACATCACGCTACGACCAATAGAAGCGGAGCATCAATGAAAAATGGTGCAAAACGGGGCGAATTATCTTATGTGAAGCAGACGAAGTTGCGCGGGTCAGCTAGTATTACATATAAATATTATATCTTGTTAATAGCAAAAAAGATGATTGGTGTTTTCGTGGCTTTTTATTTCGCAGATAGGATACAATTTGTATTTGCATTGCAATTCAATAGGGCAATGCTGCCAGTCCTCTCAGCTGTCTAACAGTCGAATTTGATGCGGATGAGATCTATGATGCTTATTACAAGATTAAATTTCACGCAGGCGAAAGCATAGCCAGATGTTTGTACTTATGAATACCTAAATTATGCTTTAAGTAAGATTATTAGCACTAGTTTTCTTTTTAGCATATGAATCAATACTTAAAGTTTCACACTATATTTAATTATATTAATTGTTTCTGCCAGATGTGATTGGTAAAGTGTGAATGATGTTTATAGACATGGATTTCACCCATGCTTATTGCAATATTGACAGGAATATATCCTTAATACAGTTGAGAAGAACTAGTAATTTGTAACCCAAAGTAGTCGTTATATAAAAGGTAATTATGAAGAGTTATATGAAATCAATGGAAGATTATATTATAAGATACAATTCTCTAAGTGTAAATATAAAAAGTTTAATAGTAAAATCCATATTAAGTGATATAATTTCAATAAAATTGTTTATTATGATATATTCACTTGCCGGAGCGTCAAGAAAATAATCACTGGAATGTAATTTATTTCTGTAATTGCAGTTGAATAAAGCGCCATCTATTGGTTTGTTTCGGAACGTCAAGCGTAAGTTTGAGTGAGGTCGCCACAGAGCTAATGTGTCATGGAGTGACAGTTATAACTGTCAGTGTTGTATTGACGTCATATAAGCGCCGGAGACTCGTGCGCGGACACATTCGGTGTGACGAACTCGCTGCGTTACAGATCAAATCAGAGATAATCACAGTCAACCTTTATTGTTTTATTTCTCTTGTATTTGCCTATCATTAGTATACGTATGAAGTATAATACCACGCCTATATTTTGTTGCTTGATCATGTCAAAAGTGAGTTTGCCGTCCTACTCTCCGACACACTCATTATTTTTCTGATTCTTTTTAGTTTATAGCGCGGTCATTTTTGTGGACTATTAGGTATTAAGTGAAGCGCAAACCGCATCGATAACAACGCTGGCTGCGGTCGACCCTCGGACCATTAGCGTCCCGTGCCATTAGCAACTGATCGCCTCTGTCCCTCCTCTTATATAAAACAATAGATATGATGAAACGCAAATGCCGAAGCATTAGACCGAATGTTCGTAGCAAGAAACGCATTTACTCAGATGTTTTAAAATTTCGTTACCTAACTTCTTGATTGTATTAAACCCGAATAACGGTTGCCCGAGTAACGTCATTTTGAAGAAAAGGCATCCGAAGAAACTTCTTCACAAGTTATTTTTTCGTTTGGGCCCAAGTTTTGAATAGACATTTTCAGACCGCGGCCTCCTAACTGTAGCAATATTCACTTGTAAAGCGGAATCGAGTAAACGTAACATAATTATATATACTTTCAATTTTGACACATACACATATAACATACGTCTCTATTTTCGAAGCAGATAAAGGTGAAAGCTAGTAGAATATGGCCGTACCCATATTCCACTAGCTATAATATTAAGTCTAATGTAGTAGGCTGAGAGCCTATTGTTAATAATTTTAATAATAATTTATTTATTGATTACAGTGGTAAAACATGAATACAGTCCATAAAGTACTTAATATAGGTAATATAATATGGGTGCCTGTACTAGGGTAAACCTGTGCCACAGGCGTTAAGGGCACTTACAATATACTACTAGGAACTAAATTATATACAATTAACCATACTTATTATATAAATATATGCAAAAATAGGCCAAGATTAAAATTATTATCATGGAACTTGTTATTACTTATTTAACAACAATCAACATATCTTCAGTAGCCTCATAATTTAAAGTTTGTAAGTACCGACAGACTATCCGCTTAGATCTTATATAACTTAGGTCATATATAGCTGTTTGTTTATTTATCTTGTTATAAAGAAAATACCCTAAGAATGCGAAAGATCTATTTGTAAAAACAAACTTTGATTCAGAAAGTGTGGTACAGACAATATCTTTTCGTCTTTTAGTGTTAGTAAGGTTGATGTTATACGTAAGCGTTGTGTGCTGTTTAAGTACAGTGTACATTATAAAAAGCTGTCGGACAGTTAATACATTACAATTTTCATACAAAGGATGTGTGGAAAAGCGGTAGGGTCGTCAGGTTGCTACTTTTAAAAGCACTCTTTGTGCTCGTTCAATATTTAACATGAAGGATTTTGCGCTACTGCCCCATGAAGTAATGCAATATTGTATTAAAGACTAACACAATGCCTTATAGATCTGTATGATGAGTTTGTGATCAGCAATAAGGCGTAATTTTTTGAAAACAAATAATAATTCGCGTACTCTGTTAGCTAAAGCAGTTATATGTTCTTTAAAGGAGAGTGTGTCGTCTAATATAACACCTAAATATTTAATATTAGTAGTGTTTGAGATAACAGGACATGTGCAAGCAGTAATGTTATTACAGTAATGTGCATATAGATTAATGTGACTTAAATGAGGTTGGTGTCTACGCATACAAAATTTAATAAATTTTATTTTTTCAGTATATTGTTGTGTAGGAACAGTTCTAGACTCCGTGCTGCGACTGAGAATCAAACCCAGGATCTCATACATAGCTGTCGTATTCAATACCGCTGTGCTACCGAGGCAGGCTTTTTATAATAAAGGAAATTATTATTTAGGCATACATATCTCGTCTTTATGTCACTAAAAGTTTTTTAATAGTATATTTGTCGGCCTCGATGGCGTAGTGGTTAATGTAACCGACTACCACGCCTAAGGTCGTGGGTTCGATTCTCGCACAAGTCAAACATTTGTGTGCGTGGACATGAATGTTTGTCTTGGTCTGGGTGTTTCTATGTATAATATATGTATATGTATTTACAAAAAAAAGTATATATCTATTTATCCATTGTCTAGTACCCATAGTACAAGCTCAGCTTAGTTTGGGCTAGATGGTGTTGTGTGTATGTGATAGAATATTATTTTATTATTTTCAGACCGCGGCCTCCTAACTGTAGCAATATTCACTTGTAAAGCGGAATCGAGTAAACGTAACATAATTATATATACTTTCAATTTTGATACATAAACATATAACATACATACGTCTTTATTTTCGAAACAGGTAAATGTGTAACCTAGTAGAATATGGCCGTAGGGTATATTCCACTCAGTCTGGCAGTTATGCAATCAATTTCTTGTCACAAGTTACGTCACAATTTTAATAAAGGAAAATAATTAATATTGCAATTTAAAGGTTTCTGTTGTACCTAAGAATTCTCTGGAAGATAAATTAATTACAGTTTCTTCATTTATGCTTAAATACTTCGGGATCAACAGGATAGTTAAATATCGAGTGTAATTATGCTTCAAGGTTCATAATTATTATCTAAATGCCTTCTGCACTATGAATAATAATTGAAACTACGGACACGAAAACATCCAGATCCAGTACAACTATTTGTGGACCACAATTTTTTTTGTGCTGTGAGTGGCTCTAACACGCGACACTTGGGTAAGTGGTAAAAGTGAAGTAACTACCTGGAACACAGGTAAAGGTATATTATTCTAGCTGCACATAGACACTGAACCCTGAGTTGTAAAATACTGAAATTATATTTAATTGGCGATTTAAAAGAGTGACCGTGAGTTTCTTGCAGGTCTCTTCTCTTAGGCTCAACCCTTTGCCTGAACCTAGCAACTAACCTAAATGAAGCTTCAGTAACTTAGTAAACTCACTAACCTATATATTTTGACGTTCATAAGTGTTACTATGTGACATAAATGAATAAATGATTTTTGACTTTGACTTTTGACTTTTGATACTAATATACGAAGAAAATGTTATACGTAGTAAATATTGTTTAGTAATACTATGCTTTGCCGTATGCCGCAGGAGCTTTGGGCTAAAATCAGCACAGATTGGATCCCAGACGGTGCTAAGTGGCAACGTGGTAGACCAAGACGAATTAACTTACTACAGGAGAGACTGGTGCAAACTAGCGCATAATAGGGATATGTGGAAAAGTGAGAGGGAGGCCTTTGCCCTGCAGTGGGACAAAACAGGCTGAAAATAAAAATAAAATAAAAAATAAATATAAAATAATACTATGCTTTACTGCATTTTATGTAAGGCATAATATTGAAAACAATAGTTTTGTTTATATCACATATAACTTTATTCTTCGTGTATTAGTAAAGGGGCTATGTTCAACCCGGGTGACGTCGAACGGGCTTCTAGCTACCGACAAAGCTCAATAATTCGCAAAATTCCGTTTCAAATTGGCGCACATAGTAGAGTCCACCACCTGGTCAGCAATCGCAGCTCCGAGCAATATAATCTAAAAATATCCACGTCAAACGATCGCCTGGTACAATGTTTACACACATATGTGTGTTTATTTACCTTCACAAACGAATTGTGTGATTGTACCGAGAGCTTTGCGAGCGGCTCAAATATAGTAAGTAAGTAGGTAATATTGATCTTCTACAAACTTTATTTTCATCTAGATTTTGCCTACGGCTTTGTACGTGTTATATTTTGTCTATAACCTTCCATCCCTTGTGAACAGTACTTTTTACTTTTTCTGGATGAAAGGTGTATGTTCTTCTGTACTCTGTCTGTTCTGTGATGATCTGTCAAATTGTTAACGCGTGAAATCGTTACAAACAAACAATGTCACATTCGCATTTATAATATTAGGTAGGAGAACAGAAAACATTGTGATTTCAATTAATATTTTAGCAAAATTAATTATGTGGTAAAAATTGTAGATTTGTATTCTAAATCTATAACTGGCACTGTTTATACTCTGAAGATAGTTTTAAATACTAATTGGGATCGACTACTTAGTATGCGAATATTATATGTACATGCTGTCAGAGGTTCAATATATTTGTCAAGTAATTCTCAGTAGCAAAATGGAGTCTGGAACTGTGCTTGGTGAGGTGAGTATCAATAGGCTGGCTCCCTATTTACGTGTACAAATCCTTTTTATTGACGTAAAACGCCAGAATATTTAAAGAAAGACTAAAATCTCCTACGTATACTTACAACTCCGCAGGCCAACTCTACTGCCACACGTGTAGTAGGACATTTAAGACTAAGTTTGGCCTAGCAAGCCATATTAGGGCTCATAAAAGAAAATATCCATAATTTCTGAGGTCGACGCCATCGAAATCGATCAGGAGGACTATATATCTTTTGTATCAGGGGGCTATATTAACATTCAAACAACTGACACAAAGAACACCCATATTCGGTACAATTAATAACACAATTTTCTCTCCTGTCTCGTATCCACAACTTTTAGCGTAACTGCCATAGCGAGGTGAACACTTACACAGTGGTGGAAGTATTCGTGGAATCTCGGCATCTCTAATCGGAATCTCTCAAATATACAGAGATTGCCTTCCACGAAAAAGTCTTGTCGTCACCACCATCAAACAAACCATAAATAAATAGAATCCATTTTAAAATCCAGCAATATCACGCTTTAAAGTGCAAACGTAACACCAATAAGTGCTATAATTCCCTCGGCTGTTTACGGTTAATAAAATTTCGATTAAGCACGGACGTGGTATTAATGCGAGAGGCGTACTGTGGCCAGTTTATTGTGCAAATCGTCGGCGATCGTAACTGTTACAGTGCGATTGTGTAACACGCGACTCCGCCGCGTTACGTTACGTTTGGTCATTGCGATTGTACGATTTGAATATTTGGTTGTAATTGTCAATTTTATATCTATCTTCTTTTAATATAATAAATGAAATTATGAGGAAAAGAGAAACCCGCCACGCCCCCTTAAAATCAAATCAAAATCGAAATATGTTTATTCATGTAGGTCACAAAGTAACACTTATGAACGTCAAAGTTACACTTATTAATGTGAATTTACATTAACCTGTTGCCATGTTCAGCAAAGCAAGGGCGTAGAACCAATGAGAAGAATTCACAAGAGACTCACGGTCACTCTTTTCAATCGCCAAGTTTACAGTATTGTATATTTACAAGTCTTTACTGTAAGGAGCTGCAACCATTAAACCACTTACCACTAATAAAACACTCAAGCAATAAGTAATATTTCAAAGTTAGCCTCTAATAGTAGTTTATCTTATAATAGGAGCATCTACTTACGTGTACACAGAATAAAAACAACGCGACACCATATTGCAGTCTGTCTCGGATTGCCCTCCCCTATTATTGCAATAGAAAAAGGTTGACAATATCGAACTCCTCTGGATGGGGATAGCCGCGTCGTGGGATCCGAGCGTACTTCAACTTGCAGTATTCCACTTTGAACACAAAATAAGCTTCGACACGTAGCTTTTGAAGATGCATCGCGCTGTGAAGAAACACTGAGAAGAGGCCCAGTGGTATAGTTTATATATAGACTAGCTTTTTTTTAATATTGCCTAGAGATCGAACTCGAAACCTCTTCGTAGCAGTCCGACAGTCTCCGATCTTCTCTTCTATCGCTGCTTCAGTCAGTTTATATACGGAGCCGATTTTAACCAAAAATAATTAAATATTTGGGCATATGGCTTGATAGATCATTGTGCTGGTCAAAACATATTTATGAAATTAAACAATTAACTTTAAAGTATCTAAACCTATTAAAGTTCATATCAGGGTCTTCATGGGGTATACATTCAATTCATCTATGCAGAATGTATATAGCGTTGATTAGAAGTAGAATTGATTATGGCAGTTATATTTACGCCAATAACGCTAAGTTGCAAATACAAGAATTAGATGTAGTTCAAAATCAGGCTTTAAGGATTGTTAGTGGATTTATTAAAAGCACGCCAATTCATGTCATGGAGAGCGAGTGAAGCATCCCACTTTTGTTTATACGTCTAGAATATCTATCAACTAAATATCTATTAAAGGCAAAATCTTGGTTAAATAATAAAACCTATCACACCATTATACACCATAATTAGTAATGTAAGTCATTCTACAAGAATTATCTTAGAAATAACAAGCACCGATCATCAACAGTTTATTATTACAATAAATTGTACCAATAAAACCACATCTTTCCTGTAAACAGTTTTATTATACCGATGTCTGCTAGACTAGAAATTATTGTGGCCAAATCGTAGGACGTCCTTTGTAGTGATGTGGCTGTTACCGGAATATTGGGTATTGGTATCTGTTGATAGTAAACATAATTAATCATTGTTTCTGAATGACATAAAAATTGTTACGATTCTTGGCCACTAGTGGCGCTGTATTCACTTCCTTTTCTCCAGCTGTCTGCCCTCGCGCAATAAATCGATCTTACTTGTATCTAACCGTTGTGTAGAATTTTCCTTCAGTATCCAATTATTAGTTATCTACCTAATAGTTGGATAAAATATTGCAGTTTTATTATTGCGGTTTTTCCTGTAACTGGCTTACTTGGTTGTTTTAGAAAACATCTTTGTTGTTCTATAAAAGTCTATTATATGATTAAAAACATGTATGATTTATAATGTTTAACAATTAGCTTTCTTATGTGTTCCTATTTAAGGTCGCTTTATAGCGTAGCAGTCTTGTTGCTTTAATACGCCATAATTAGTTGAATAAAATCACCAAATATGGTTTTGTCAATTTCCAATATAATTCATAAATTTGAAATATCAAAGTAATATAAGTGCAATTAAAATTAAAGTAACAAAATAATTTGTATTTTGTTACCCGAAGAATTAGGCAATAATTACTGAGTTCTACTTGCAGCCGTCCTCATATAACTATCTCGATTTATTCACTCGGTTAAAGATTCTCGACTGCCTTTTTTCAATTACAAGTCTGGTTTGCTTAGAGATCGAAATGAATTTGGCGCCCTCGATGGCGTAGTGGTCAGTGTAACCGACTGTCACGCCTGAGGTCGCGGGTTCGATTCCCGCACAATTCAAACATTTGTGTGCATGAACATGGATGTTTGTCTTGGTCTGGATGTTTCTATGTATAATATGTATGTATTTACAAAAAGAAATGTTTACCCATTGTCTAGTATTCATAGTACAAACTTGAATTTGGTATGACGCGTACAATTTACTTAAAATACAACATTTCAGTATAATATTGTCTTCTGTTTACGCGAATGTTATTCATTGGAATTAAACTACTATATACGGATTTTATCGCGTTGTTTATTTATCACTGTATTACAAAATTTTCATGGTTGCTTTTCAGCAGCCATGGTCACGGGGAGTCCCCGTGACCATGGCTGCTGAAAAGCAACCGAAACGTCGGGGAAAGTGTAATCCAAAAAGAAATAGATTTAATAGTTTAAATAATTTTATTAGCTTATAAATTAGTAAAATAAAATCAATAGTAGTAGTAGTATAATATTTTCAAAATTTTGTAATACAGTGATAAATAAACAACGCGATAAAATCCGTATATAGTAGTTTAATTTCAACATTTCAGTACTCCAAAATATCATAGTGAAGAAGAAATAATATGATATACTACGATATTTTACTATATTTTAAATGCTATTGTTACCCATAACTGCACAATTTCAGTGGCTGCCTGAAAAATAGGTGGGTAAGGGAGTTGAAATTTAACTTATACATGAAAAGAGAAGGGTTTTCAAAGGCATCTCTACATTCATATATAATTAATCTGTGGTCAAGCAAACCTGCAGAATTGTATTTATTCTATAGTTGTCGACATTTTAGATTTATGTTTGAAGCAAGAAAGGTGCAATGACCTTATATGAGGTCAATGCACACAACTTGGTTTTATAAAAGACACCTAGATAAATCTTAGTGCTATGAATATAAATTTTCATTTTATTTCATTATTTACATAAACAAAGCAACAATCATAATTTTAAACTTAACTAATATTAACAACCCTTATAAATAAAACAAAATGAAAAGTAAAAAAATATGGTACTGTAAAATTTAATAAAAAGAAATGGCTGGTTTAGGCGTCGTCGTAAAATTCCTCAGCATCGCTGTCGACCGAAAATGTGTCCAGTAGACTGGCAGCATTGTCACCTTGAATGGCAATGCTGATTCTTTGAGCCAAAAAAAGTCCAGCCTTCTGGTCAGGGGAAGCGTCGATTAGCCGCTTAGATATATCTCTAAAAAGTGCAGGAGCGCCCGGACCCCATGAACCTAGCGTCTCCACCCCAAACGACTCGAAAACGTAATTACCAATTAAATTACTGTATTTGCGCCGTTTGATGTATATAAGAAGAAAAGATTGAGGTTTACTGTGATGCCTACATCGGTGGCGCAACGGTAGTGTATACCATTACTGAGCAACGAGGTCTCGGGTTCGATCCCGGATTCAGCAAAGTGTTATTGCGTTTTCCTGTCAGACATTCTCAGTTTCAGTATGAAGTGGCCAGAAGACAATAATAGACCTGCCCACTATTGGGTTCTCAAAACTTAGCTGGCAAAATGTGGGTGAAGTAGACTTCTACCTACTCTTTCGGGTTTATAATCGTGATACTAGTTTAGTAACTTTTTTTACCATGTCCATTGTTAGAATGCGAGATATAATAGAAAACCTATTACGTCTGGCCGCCGGTGTTAGGTTAATTAGAAAATAAAATAATATTAGACTAGTTTACTGCCATTGCAAGAGTAGTTCTGGAATTAAATCGATGATTATTCATTCAGTAATGCGTGACGACCACCGATATGTCCCCTTTGTAACGATCTGATTGTTGATATTTCGATTGACATATTGAATTTCGATTGGTAAGGGGTAATGGGAGCGAGGAAGGCTCTGTTTGATTATTAGTTAGGTATATATGTACGTAGGACGCTTCGACGTCAAAGTTATTTTCGGACGCAAAATCGAAAAGGAAATTCTCCTTCTGTTTGAAAATTTAAAAAAGGCTTTATTTTGCCGCTATTGTTCACAATTTCCTTTTAGATGAAAATAAAAATATATTTCGCTTTTAGAGGTATCTTAACTACGGACTGCTTTGATTTGATTGAGAAATTTTTGACAGAAAATTTGTAATGGTTTACAAAATTAATAATAATAATAATAATATTCTACCACATACACACAACACTATCTAGCCCAAACTAAGCAGAGCTTGTACTATGGATACTAGACAATGGATAAACATACATATATACTTTTTTTTTTGTAAATACATACATATTATACATAGAAACACCCAGACCAAGACAAACATCCATGTTCATGCACACAAATATTTGTCTTGTGCGGGAATCGAACCCGCGACCTCAGGCGTGGCAGTCGGTTACACTAACCACTACGCCATCGAGGCCGACTTAACTATTACTAATTAATTAGACCGTTAGACCCATGCTTAGATTTAAGAATATATCCCATGGTACGCACCTATCATATAAAGTTACATGCAAATTAAATACTTAATTATCCCTCACTTGAACGGCGAAGGAAAATCAAAATCCTGCATGTGTGAAAGCTCGCATAATGTTCTCGAAGATATGTGAAGATTTATAACCCGCACTGGGCCAGCGCAGCGTGGTAGACTATAATCTTATCTTTCTCACACCAAAATGGCGCCAGCACCCAGCAACGGGACATTTTATATACAAGTCTCATACTGTGTTTATAAATTCTAAAATTAATTGTTAATTGTTTTAAGTATACTGCTGAATCCATAGTAATTTGTTTCACATATTTTAAGTGTGGTCTCTCAGTTCACATTCTCACTATGAAAGTAACGCTGAATATTAATATTATTATTTATCAGTGTCAAAGTTACCATCAATACCAAAATAATATTAATAAAATAGGTACATCACTAGCCTTTCTATTTATTCAGCCGGATTTGGAGCCTCGATGTGAGAAATAGAACACAAATATTCTTATATTGTGACAAATAAGGTCTTATGCGAGAAACTTTTTACTATTTTATGAGTTGGATGAGAAATTGGGCAACATAGTACCTAATATCGATAAATAAATAATTACTACTATATGTTCACATCCCTAATGGTATTAGATATAGTAATGGAGAATCAATAGTACATGTGTTTGTTTGAGAATTGTGGTATTATTGATAGCCCGGTTGGCGCAATGGTTTTATTGTCATCGCGACGGCACATCAAGTGTATTGCGTTTGTCATAATAATTTGAAAGTTCTTAGAATAATATTAAATAAACAATATAATTTATTGTTATATAATTTATAAAACTGGAAACTTTCACCCCCAACCCCTTAAACTAGGGGATAGAAGTTTGTATTAGACTACCTCAAATGTTGATGCTAGAGGTCTGAAAATTGATGTATGGACTTGTTATAAATAATACAGTTCCAGGATTTTTAGTAAATCACCCTTAAATTAGGGTATGGAATCAAGTGCGCACAAAACGCCTAATGTGTACGCGATAAAGAAAAACAAAAATATACAGAGTGGGCAATAAAAAAGGCACCTCTGATGTGCAAGAAATACACTACAAAAAAAGAAATGACGAAGTAAAAAGAAATTGTCATAAGCAACTTACAAAAATAAGTGAAATTCCACCAAAAACATTTTCATGTAAAATGTTGCCAAGAGGAGACCATATGGCTGGCACTGTCAAAAAGTTATCAGATCTCATGTAGAGCCAAGCTTCTAACTCTACACGTCCTAACTCTACAAGCACAAACTTTACATTTTAGTCAAAATATGTGGCTTGGCCATTTCGCTACCGTCACATGTGCGTAAGATGAAAATTTATCTACTGTTCATTACTTTTCTGTTATATAATAGTTTATGCAGTACTGGGTTCAACGCAAAAATCAAAGCGTAGCGATTGCTTTATCTTTATATTAGTAATTCTTCTATACGTTTGTATATCACTAAACTCCTACATAGCTGGACCGATTATGATGACATATTTTGTGAATTCTTGGGTCCAGGTTGGGTTGGACCCGGTAGGTGTCGCTGCGACCGGTTTTTATTTTTTTTGCCTTTGGGCAAGAAGTCCCCAGTCTGCTAGTATGTAATAAAATAGTACGCAGCAATCACACAAATGCTTTAAACGCACCGTGTGACGAAACAAAACGGCTTTAAAAATCAATTGCTTAAATCTTCAATGCAACTAAAATGCTTTCAGTGTAGAACTAGTTAACTAAACAAAGATTTCAATTACATCTCGGCTTGAGTACTTGACGCGAATAATTCTGTTAGCCGGCGCGCTTCGGCTGCCGGCTCGGATGTAACTCAATTATGCGAAGTTACTGTTCCCTAACCATTTAGGGTGGAGTCATGTGAGGACGCCGATTTCTGGAATAGTTTTCGATCGATAATGAACTGGAACTAACATTACGTAGACTCATGTTTAAGTAAACGAACGTTTACATAAGGTGTATCACACGGCTTCGTTCGCGTAAATGTAGGTTTGGTTAAGTTTACTTCTTATGTCCTTTTCTGTTCCCCTGAAAATGTGTATGCAAAATTTTCGGTCTAGTGGTTAAGGCATGAACGTAAAAACAAACGAGCTCAGATTCACATTTATATTGGTACTGTGCAAAATCCTCTTTCTTGGACTTCCAACTCTGTTCGAAGATATCCTCTGCCAGTCTCTTTCGAAAACGTCCAAGTTATCCCGCTATCTGCGTTTAAGTCTGCCCCGTCGGTGTTGACTGTCTTGTGGCACATAATTGGACACGATTTATGCCTACATTCTGGGTGCATGCGGCATGCCGTGTTCGCTAATGAATAAAATAATTATGTCCTGCGTTATTACTTGCCAATAAGACTATTACCATCTACTGGGCACGTTTCTAGACTGCGTGCTGCTACCTAGATTTTCTTAATAGAAAAACGCAATAGCATTTTGCCCGACCCAGGAGTTCAATCCGAGTCCTCATGCAAAGCAGCCGTCTTCACTACTATCTTTTTATATATTAAAATTGATGATTATATAAATTCGTTCGTTAAAATAAATTTGAATATTCATAGTTATGCGTAGAGCAGGTATAACATAAATACAAAAACAAGTGTATGAAGATAATATTCCATAAAGTTATGATATTTATACGACTCTGGCGACCTCTTACGTTTGTAACGGATGTCATAAAAACTCGTCTCACTGAAACATTGAATATATGGCGTAATTCTTAGATTATATATTATTTTTGTAAAAATGTTAGGTTATTTTTCTACCTAGCTTTTTACGGACCAAGACTTATGTGTGTACTGGGTAAACCGTAAAGAATGGATAATCCTAAAATAAATAGCGTCTATTTAATTGTAGTATTATATTTAAAAATCAATGTTGTTTCAATTTTTATAGTGAAAAGTGATATGCAATTATTTTGTTCAAAATATTTTTATATTGTAGAACATAACGGCTACTCCATTATGTTATTAAAAAATATAATTATTTTTATTTTGGACCTCTTAGAGCTTTACTGTAAAGTGTTTAGAATTATCCGTTAATTACGGGGCACATCGTATGTCGCCAAAATTAGAGAGGTAATATCCATATTACGGCATATTCTTACATTTCTGTAAGTCTATCTGTCTGCAGCCGTCGTGATATTCCAGTTCCAATTGCCGAATCAGAAAAAGTGCCATTGGCTCTTATAAAAAATTAAGTAGCAAAGAAGCATTTGGCAATGTGTCCAATAGATAACAATATTCTCACCCCCTGTGAAAACTGATAAGTATCAATTTTTGGGCGGTTATTGCATCTATCTCTGTGCATCAATGTCATGAGATGAAAACTCAACAGTTCACGTATTGAAGATGCGGTGAGATGTAGCATATACCCATATAATTATGTTTATAATTTTATTTATTTACATTATATTTAAGGTACAAAGATTTGTGTGATCGACAAATAGTTGATCGAAGTCGGAGTTGACTGGAGTACGGGAGTTGACTCCCGTATTAATAATACCTGTGGCGCGCGAGACTTTACAAACATTTAAACGTGTACAAAGCGCCGGCTTCGAACAACTATTTGTCGAAAACACAAGTCTTTCTACCATATAGGGATCGACCCGCCACACTCGCAGTGGCGGTGACGAGGCGACCATATAAGCTTACGCCATTCGTGTATAAACCCAACACGCATACTAATGAATAATTATCATCATTTCTCAAATCTTATCTTATGTTATTTGGGGTCGGCGTAATGTGTGTTTATATTCCATTTGACTCTATTAGTCGTCATTGCAGGATTTCCTTCCAACATTCTCATTAATGCAGAAAAATTATTATGAGCATAACACATACATACACACACTTCTTATATACTTAGGAATACCGTTAGAATGCCACGCAGAGGTCTCGACTTCGATTCCAAGGCGATCTATGATTTTTCGAAGTTATTTACGTATTAAGTAGTTAATATTGCTTGCTTTAACGGCGAAGGAAAACATCGTGAAGAAACCTGCATGTCTGAGAGTTCTCCATAATATTCTTGAAGATTTGTGAAGTCTGCCAATCCGCACTGGAACAGCGTGGTGGACTATGGCCTAAATCTTTTCACATAAAGAAGAGGCCCGTGTCCGGCAGGGAGACAGTTTAATACAGGGCTGGTATGTACCAAACTCAATTCACTTACACGCTAACGCACTCACACACTCACACAAACACACGCAAACATAGACAAGCAGACTATCTCCTTAACCAATGCTTGTCTATGTTCACACCCTGTGCGCAACATTGTATAAATATTTGCATGTTTCTTTTTATACATTTTTACTATATTATAGTACAAGTCTCTGTATTTCAAAGAGCGGAGCCCTCTAATGCAGGCAAAACTTTTTCGTAATAGAAGTCTTTAAATTATGTAATGTAAAACTTGTTAAGTTATGTAACATATGTATATTATTAGTGAATTATTAATATTTTGGCAAATGTACTACAGTCCCACAAATAATATATTTTTATAAAAAACCAACATGTAAATCAATTTTACATTGAATCAAATCTCTGTTTTTATAGTATCGATAAAATAGCAATGAAAGTTACGACTCAGCCAGTTGAAGTTACTATAAAAAAACACTCGACACGCTGAAGTTTCCTGAATAACAAACTTCAAGTTTAAATCATCGCAGTGCTCACACTTCGACAAACTTGGTCCTCTGAATGTTGTTGCTGCGAAAATTGGATAAACTTTGAAGAACTTTGTGCATAATCATCGCGCCTCACTTGATCGAACTAAGATTTAAGTAAAATTACACACTTACTTAAGAGTTTATTTTCTTATGTAGAGTCATGGTTGTATATCTGTGAATGAGTAGATAGGCGTCGAATACTCACATTAGCCAACTATGTTTTAAGAGCGTTAACGCCATGTAGCCTGTACGGAGTGGTTGCGGCGGAATTAAGTGTCATATTTGAAGTCTTTATATGTAATTAATTAATTTGGGTTCAATTATAGTTAATTCTGTTAAGTAGAACTTGAGATATGGTACATCGTGTATTCCAAGTAAGACGCTTACGTCGCCGGATTCCGGGCTCCCCAACCCTGACCTGCGCCTGAGGTCAGGCTCCGGCTTGTGCCACCGCAGCGGCGACATCCTCGGAGGAGGCTGAGTCGTCCAACCCGGTTATCCGCATTTCTGCAGACTTCATCGAGTGGGAGATCTTGACCTCTTCATGCGTGAACAGGGACCGAATTGTAGCGGCAACCTTGGCCGCTTTGTCGTCGGAGGTGGCACCTGGCACCTCTAGGATTCTGGCTCCAGTGGCGGCAACCTTAAAGAAAACGCGTCCAGCAAGGCCCATCTCGGCGAGATTGCTCTTCATAGCCTGAGTGGCCCGGGGTCGGGACGGGCGCGAGGCCATAGCTGGCCAGGCACGCGTCTATAATGTTGCGCGCCTGAGCCACCGTGGCCCGCATCAGCTCGTCCGCACAGGCGGGACGCCGGTCCTCTACGCTGTGCGCCACGAAAGGGGCGGGAACTACTCCTGCGGCCTCCTGGCAGGCGCCCTGGCGGCGGGCGGGAGCGTCTTTGCGGCGTTAACCCGAGCGGCAGTGGCAGCGGCTGCCTTCATGGCCGTTACCTCCTAACTCCTCCTACCTACCTCCAGCTGCCTATGCAGCCCTTAATTTTCCGACCTCCAGCGCCTCATTAAGCCGGAGGAAGTCCGTCCCCACAGATGAAAGAAGGCCGCACTCATGTCTTCCGTCGCGTTTTTGAGGTCCCAGACGACTCCCCCTTCAGCTTACCGGACCAGGCCGCCACACTCAAGACGATCTCCGCACCAGCCTCGAACCGTTGCCTGAGGTCGGCAACCAAGTTCCCTCCTGAGGGGCACGCATCCCTGCCCTCAGCCGTCTTGAGGAAGTCCTGACGGGCAGGTGAAGGCTGCCCGAGGAGCTTCCTCGTGGAGGGAGGCGGCATCGGGGAATCAGCCCTTCCTCCATAGGACGTCCCCCGCACTACCTCCACCTCCGTTTCCGAGCCAGAATCGAACGATGCGTGGTGCGATGTCTTTACGTTACGACGTCCCCCAAGTTCCAGCCCAGAACTTGGGGGTGAGGAAAGCAGGGCTATCCCCCCCTCTTCCCTCTCCTGTCGAACTGCTGTCGAGCACCGGCTCTGAGTCCGACTGGCCTCCGAGCCCGTGACTCGACGTCTATGTCAGTGCCGATGCCGGCGCTGAACACACTCGACACGGAGTCGCTGCGTGCCAGCGCCGCCACCCGATACCTCGATCGTGTCCTCGGCACAGCCAGGACACTATCCTCGACTGTCGGCGGAGGCATACCCAACCTTTCCCCTTTTTGGGCCCCTCCCCCGCCCTCACCATGTCCGGGGCGGAGCCCAAGGCATTGCTCATCGCAGAGTCAGAATTTGACCAAACCAGATTTTGCAAAAAATTTGGTGCCAGATATTTTGCGCGGCACTGCGCTGGAATGGTGGTTGCCCTCCCCAAAGTACGAGGGGCTGATGGAGCCAGAAGGCTCCGTGAGGGATTCGCCGGGCGCGGCGCGCCCGGTACCCTCCTGGGTTCGTTTTTCATTTAAGGCCGACATTCATAAGTTTTTGGGGAGGCCCTAATGACTGGGTTCCCCCAGCCATACAGCCCCTCACCGGGCTACCAAAAACTTGGGCTTTAGGTAATTTTATAGAGGTTTTCTTCCTCGCAGCCCGAAGGCCCCCGGTCCTGTCAGTTCAGGATTACGGGTTCGTCCGGATGGGGTCCATGCTGGACCGTTCCACCCGCTCCAAGACCTGAAGATTGAGCAGGATGCCTACGCTCTCCACTCCAGCCTAACGGCCCCCACTGGTAATTTTGTAAATAAGTTGTCTCTCTCTGTCTCCCCTGCCCCATCCACGTGTCCTCTGCACACGTGGAGAGACCCCCAAACGCAGCACTCGCGGGCCGGTAACCCCGAGACAAAATGCCTCTGGTTCTCTATGCGTGCCAGAATATTAGCCACGAGTAATAATGCCTCCGAAAGGACATTATTACTCGAGTTGTCCGGGGTGTACCGGCCCAACGTCTGCCGTTCCCAACTACGAGAAATGTAGAAAGGACCAGCAGCCGTCAGGCACACTGGGAGGTTCTCTGGCCACACACCCCTTTACCAGCCAAAATTTTTTTTTTATTTTTTCAGCCTAACCTAACCTAACCTACGATCCGTTTAACAGCACGTTTACCGAATCGTTCTGGACTCTGTAATTAAGTTACTGTTATAATGGGATATTAGGTTCAATTTATTTTATTATTAGCTTCTGTTATCATTACTTTGTACGTGAGGAATTTGGAAGTAAGCACTTGACTTCTAGGCGGCGCCGCAGCGTATCAAGATAAAGATTTTAAATTAGACTTTAAATTCAACTGGGAAAATCAGTTGTCGCAGTTGTATTGAAAGTCTAACTTAAACAACAAACAACCAAAGAAACAGAACAAATATTGTCTAAAATGTCTTTAATGTACAGACCTCGATCAGTTACAATAATTTTGTATGGATTTATGTAAAATGTAGATTTTAATGAAAGGTTACCTACTTTAACTAACCATTGAAAATTTTAATCCACTAAAAACAAATAAGTTATTTCAAATGTGACAGAATGTATTATATTTGTAAATTTATCTGTTTTGTGACGTAACCGCTATTTATGAGTGAAATGGCGAGTACACATCGTTTTCAATTTTCATATAAGTACATACTCTTTAAAATATTTATTTTCCATTATTTTGCAACCAATTTATATGCTATTTTTCACAATTAACAATAGTTGTTTGAAAAGTTTATTGCTATTGCATATAAAACAACGCGGAAATCAAACAAAAACCAAGGCAAATACCATATTCACCGACAGCCGAAATCACCTAAATACTTTTCACAAAAATATCTATAAATACATACATGTTTTCTTTCGAGTCTGACATCAAAGACATTATTCGATCAAAGAGTTTTATTTATAGCAGCGCCATCTGCGAGAAAGATATAACTCGTGTCCAATTTATTGAACCAGCCCTACGTGACTGCTTGTACAAATAAATGGGGAAACAAGGTAATTATTCAAGAGAAACAAATATCTCGGTTTTAGGATTACCTACGTAAAGTTATAAGTTTTTACTGGGCTAATAATTTAGGTGTATAAGGACAGGTAATCACAGATTCGTCTAAATTAAAGGAAAGAGAATAAAGACTGCCACGTATACTTGTACTTGTCGAATAAACATCCTAACTAATATTATAAACGCGAATATGAGTTTGTTTGTTTGTAAAGCTTTCACGCTGTAACTACGTGATCAATCATCATAAAATCTCGCATACACGTTATCAGGGGAACAGAAAAGTATAGAAATCTTTCACTCAGGAAAAAGTACTTTTACTTATCTAACCCAACCTAATCTACATTTACGCGAAGCTATGTGCAAAATCTAGTAAATTATAATTTCACATAAGTTTTTCTGAACTAATAATTTCTCTGTATAATATTAGGATAAGAATGCATAGAGACGTCCCATTCTTGAAAATAGAAAAAAAAGTTAGCCAGTTATATGCCCACTTATCGAATAAACATCATAACTAATATTATAAATGTGAATTTGAGTTTCCTTGTTTGTGTGTGCCATTTCTCCTTGATCAATCATCACGAAATTTCGCTTACACGTCACACATCGTCGTAGTGATACAGAAAAGGAAATAAAGTACCTTTTATCAAAAAAAGAAGTACTGTTCTCGAGCAAACAAAGCAAAAGCTAGTTATTTATATAGGCACATATGTACATTATTTTAGTATTTACAGTTATATGGTTCCATGAGAATTATATACTATCCTACACAAACCTCTGTTTATTTTTGATAAATAATTGTTGTTTTTTGCTGTACTAGGGTGGTGGTTAAATAATAAATTGATTATTGTGCCTCTATAGGTTAAGGCATCTTTTTATACTAGCGTTTCTCCAGGATAGTCGTTCGATAAACGTATTCGCAACGCAAAAATGTACAATACAAGGGACATAAGGATTCCGCAATATAAAATTATCTTTACTTTCTCATATTTACTTACAACATTTTTGATTTTTATTCTTATTTCCTTATCCTTATTAATCCCAACTAATCTTTTAAATGCGAGTTTAAATTTGTTTGTCACGCTATCACACTCGACCTATCATAATGAAATTTCGCATACGCGTTGTCAGGGATACAGAATAGGACATAGGGTCCTTCCATCCAGAAATTCGACTGTGACTAACCTAACCTAAACTATAATTACGGAAGGAAAGCCGCAGGAAAAATCAAGCAATATTATAAATGAAAATCTTTATTTGTTGGTTTTTTCGTCATTCACGCAGCAACGAAGCAATGGCATAGTTATTTATTATACTTGTGTCAACGGATCAACATGATTTTGGCATAATTAGGACGGAGAGTGGCATAAGCTACTCTTTATATCGTATAAACACAGTTCCTGTGAATTATATTACCTTTGAATGGGAAAGAAGCCGCAGGTGAATGAAAATGAAATAGAAGTCTCTAAGCAATATTTTAGTTGTACCAATTCGATAAAGCAAATGGTTAAATATTTTCTTTTCTACAACACCTGTTATGCTATGTTTGTACATATTATTGTTACATTTGTTGGTACACCATAAATGCATAAATACTCGTAAAATGATTCTTTTATATTTATAAAATTGTAGGACTGTAGCTGTAGTAGATTTTGGCCGCGGCTCGTGTAAATATAGGTTAGAAACAGTACTTTTTATGTCCCTTTTTTGTTTCTTTGACAAAGTGTATGCGGAATTTCATGATGATCAATCAAGTAGTTAAGGAGTGAAAGTATAACAAACAAACAATCAAAGAAACAACCTCACATTCGTATTTCTTATATTAATTATGATTATACTGCCGGCAAGACATATATTTAAGATTTATTTGTCAAATCCTTAATATATATCTTAGAAGAGATTCATGTCAACCTTGTTTACGCATGGGTAGTGAGTCCCCGTGACATAACTTTGCGTCTGTTCATGTTCAATCGTGACCAGCCCATACAAATATCGAAAATAGAAACAAATAACTTGGAACAACTATCTGTGGATATTGCCGTGTAGAACCGAACTCGTAGCTTTGCAATGAATGTGTCTGTCTTAATACATTTAACATAATTATATTATTGAGTCGTAGCGGTACAACAAAAAGGTTCTCAATTGACAGGTTAATACTTAATGTGGTAATAGAAATATAGATTCACGTCTATTTCCAAGAGTGGTAGGCATAGAGTACTTGCTACGACTTTTCTCTTTTTTCGCATTTCTGTCCTGCTTTATTCATCTTTATTGTATTCTTCATGGACTCTCGGCAGTGGAGTATTCATAACCTGGTTTTACCCAGAATATCTCCGATGTGAACTTACGCCTATCTTCAGGCTATCCCGTGCACATTTGCATTATATACTCTTACATTCTTGGTCAATATTTTGTACATTCTTTCTACATGCCCAAAACGTATGAGTCTTAGTGTTTTAATTCTTATCAGTTCATTCAGTACCGTTAGGCGATGTGCAAAGTTGTTTTTTAAAACATTTTAAAGGTGGTTACAGCCACGCATCAGTACGTAAGTTGCCTCCAATCGCAGTGTAACAAGGATGTCATCTTGAGCGAGTAAATAGAGTGCGTTTTCCGCATGCGTCTTAAGCGTAAATTATACAGAAAAGCGTAAGGCTTCGGTACGTCATAAGCGTAGCGCAGGAACTGATAAGATAGATGTAAAATTAGACAGAAGAAGCGAAGATATGGCAAGGTATGTCCGTATTTAAGTTCGACTTTGGTGCGACAACAGGTCTTCTTCATAAGTATTGTAACGCCTGGTTAAGTCTGCAAGAACCTGCGGGGCGAGCAGTGAAGAGGCATGCCTACCCCTCACTGCTTGGGTATAACTCAAAATGCGTCGTTTTCTTACATTAAGTATAGAAAAGTTTGAAAGCGGCACCATACCTCTGTTGCGCATGCGCCACTTCATCTTATGCCGTTTCTGTATAATTTGCGCTTTACGCTTTATGCACGCATAGGGAACCCGACGCATAAACAAAGCACCATGAAAAGTATTTAGCGTGCGTTGCATAACTGTATTCGAATATTATTCGAATGAAGAAATAAATATCAATGTGTAATAATATTATGGCGTCTATCAAAGACGTCGGGTATGACATCATGCGTGAGTGTTTAATATAAAATTATCGGATGAAAGTAAATATTGCCATCAGGTGTTTTATTATAAAGACGTTGTACAGTGGATGATGTCATAATTATTTTTATTTACTGCACATAAGTTATTATGATTCTTTTTAGATCACGCGTTAAAATATCTGATAGTTGGGCAAATTGCTAACTCTGCGATATGTATTGAAATTAAACTACTATATACGGATTTTATCGCGTTGTTTATTTAACACTCTATTACATAATTTAGAAACTGTTACACTACTATACTATACTATAAACTTTACTAATTTTAAGCTAATTAAATTATTAAAACTATCAAATCTATTTGTTTTTAAGTTTACACTTTCCCCGACGTTTCAACAAAAACACACACTGGTGGGATTTGAAGATTCAAATCCCAATGTGTCAATAAAGAACAATTACTTGTATCATCCACAAATTATTGCTCTGTACTTTGTGTTCATAAATTGTATGTTTGTAAAGTTCCCTGACATGGGCTTGATCCCTGCTGCGGGAGTTGTCGTTTTAAGATATGAAATAGTGTGTTGTACACATTTATCCCTGTTTATCTCATGTGATAGGTGCGAGTCAACACAGGTACCTATATAATATTACATACACAATCTTATACACTTTTATTTTTATTGTGTAAATGTATACGTATTGTCTATTGCCATCAACCAGCCTAGACTCGGTACCGTTACAGCTTGACAGGAAATGGCATACATATAGTATCACTACTGTGTGTCTTTGTCTATGTCTATGTGTTGTCGGCCTCGATGGCGTAGTGGTTAGTGTAACCGACTGCCACGCCTGAGGTTGCGGGTTCGATTCCCGCACAAGTCAAACATTTGTGTGCATGAACGTGGATGTTTGTCTTGGTCTGGGTGTTTCTAACTATAATATGTATGTATTTACAAAAAAAAAGTGTATATGTATGTATATCCATTGTCTAGTACCCATAGTACAAGCTCTGTTTAGTTTGGGCTAGATGGTGTTGTGTGTATGTGGTAGAATATTATATTATATCACAAAGGGTTGCCAAAGGTATTTTACACCCAAATTTTGCCAACTATGGTTTTGATTACGTATAGTAGAAGCGAGCTTATTGCCGTATACCAGGCACAGTTAGAGACTCAGAATTTCTGGATAGAAAAGCCCAATAATATCTTACGCGATCCAGGAATTGAACCCAAGACCTCAAGCACAGCAGTTGCATTCACTAGCGCTGAGCTAACGAGGCAGGCGCAATATAACAAAGAGGCATAGGCATTGACCGAGAGCCGACTATTGTCAACTACACAGAAAGAACAGCAGCGGAAGCCCGGTCGACCGTTACGCAGGAGTCTCGAGTTCAATCCCTAGGCCATGCCTATCTTTCTAACTTATGTGCGTATTAATTATTATCCGTTGCTTTAACGGTGAAGGAAAATATCATGAGGCAACCTGCATGTCCGAGACTTCTCCATAATATCCTTAAAGATATGTAAAGTTTGCCAACTCGCACTGGGCCAGCGTGGTGGACTGTGGCCTTACCCGTCTTACACTGAGAAGAGGCCCGAGTCCAGCACTGGAATAGCTTATATACCTACAGGGCTTATACTTTATCTAAATATATGATTGAAGTTACGGTACTGTCTGCACTTAACGCAGGATTTACTGCTCTGTAGTAATTATATTATTATGCTCAGTGAAGCATGTTGCCTATTCAGTTTAATGCCTCGTTGATTCCTGGCACAAATTTCGGCTTATCTTTGTATCCGATCATAAAGCCCCGGATGATGCGTATAGTAGCGTGCTTATGTATGATTTTAAAAGAAAGCTTTTTTGAAAATAGCAACGCAATTAATTGCAAAATGAAGCAACAATCTATACTAATATTATAAAGTTGAAGAGTTTGTTTATTTGGTTGAACGTGCTAAACTCAGGAACAACTGGCTCGAAATTATTTTTTTTTAGTGTTGCATAGGCTATTTATCAATGAAGGTTATAGGCTAGATAATATCACGCTACGGCCCACGGGGGCAGCGAAGTAATCATAAACGCGGGTGAAAGTAGTTATTATAATTATAAAATGTATAGTATTAAGAAAATGGGAATCATATAAAAGAAACATAGTAAAAAAGCATCGTATGTCCTTTTTTATTTGTCGTTTGACAGTTATACCTTTTACCAAATTTAAAAGATTTTCATGTTTTATATTCTTGGAATAAGCTGGCAGAGATGTTGAAGTAGTAGCAAGGTAATTAAAATAAGTTAAAATATAGACGCTAAGATCTGGCTGTAAGACACCTCTGTCCACTTCTTTAACTATAAGGTGTGAATTTATCTGTACCCTGATACGTAATCCAGGACCCCATTATCGCAAATCCCGCTTGCACTTAAGCTTACATCACTGAAACAATATGGCCGACTTAGAAATAAGAAACATTTCCTAACATTGTACCAGAACTGTTTGTAACAAATTTACATTTAAATTGCTGAAACACTAAAACCATGTCAGTATGTAGTCTCGAATTCTGAGAAGGATAACAAGGAAAATTGTTTGGAAACGTTTTAGAGATGAAAACAAATATAATGAGAGCATTTTAGCACATTAGATGTTTAAGCTAGCAATGTGTACAATTGCATACGAGTTATATACTAATGTTGCTTCCGTATCACAGCGATAGCATGCGACTGCTAAGAATGAGGGATTAAATCCCGGGTCAAGCCAATAAAAAAGTTATTGGGGTTTCCTACTAAGAAATCTTAAGCAGTTAGGAAGTTGGCGGTGTTAGACCTGAGTTTCGGCAAACACGTGAAAACGTTCCGGCACGCCACAATCGTGGCGGTAAGTCCCGTGTTTGAGGAATGGCTGGAGAGGTGGCATGGCGCCCTCACCTTCCGGCTGACACAGGTAATGACTGGCCACGGTTGTTTCGGCCAGTTCCTGTGTCGTATACGCCGGCAAGAGACGCCCGATTGTCACCACTGCGGCGACTGCCGCGACGTTGTTGAGGACACGGCGCTGCACACTTTGGCGGTTTGCCCCGCCTGGGCATCGCAGCGCCGTGAGTTGATCGCTGCAGTTGGGTCGGTTGCCCTCTCGCTCCCGGCCGTAGTTCAGTCTATGGTCCGGAGCGAGCGGTCGTGGAACGCCGTCGCCTCCTTCTGTGAGGAAGTGATTTCCATCAAGGAGACGGCGGAGCGGGAGAGGGAGCGTTTAAACCCTCTCCCCAACCGCAGAGCCGGGCGCCGGAGGGCACGAGATGACCTCTAGCCACCCTGAGGTTTGACCTGGGGATGGTGGGCTTTGTGAGCCTGCCCGCCATTCGTTCAGCACCAGGTCCGAGAGGTGGCGTGCGTGTTCCCACGCGCGCCTCTGTGTCGAGTCCATCTCCCCTATAGGGGAGAGACAGTAGGAAATATTATAGAGTGAGTCCTTTGGGTAGGTCTCTTTGCATAGTGGCCTGTCGTTCCATACGGCGGGCCGAAACCTCGGCGGGGTCGCGACCGCATGCGAAAGTGATTCGCGCGGCCCCGTCGATAGCGGTTTTGTCGAGGAACACCGTGGTAGGTTTACTCGGTATTCCGGGAGGTAAATTTTCATCTTTTTAACATCTTTCTTTTACCACGGCGAGTCCGACATAATCCCTCCGCCCGCCCCCGCGGAGGGTGATGCGTCAATGCATAAAAATATATTTTATTGCCTTCTATAGATCTTATAGTGAATCTCACATAACTTTTCTTAAATATCTCTTACGTACTGACATCGACCAGTTAAAATTAGATAATAATTATGTATTATAGTAGTTCATTACATTATAAAAGAGGTACGTAAAATATGAACACCCAATGTACGATAGACTTGAGTGACGGTTGACCATTTCAGAAAAATTTTCGCTTACACATGTTGACTTTAAGTGGAGTCACTTAAAGTCAACATGTGTAAGCGAAAATTTAAAAAAAAACCCTTGTAAAAAAACCCAAACAAAAAGGTCGTAGTTGTGGCCTGCTATGCGATTTTAACCTTAGGAGTGGTCAACCGTCGCTCAAGTCAATAGTACAAAAACAAACGTAGCCTAAAATTCTGACAAAAATAGGTGAAGTATCTGTATTTATAGTATTTATTAAATGCTACTCTTAATGACATAAAACGTTGTACTCTTGTCACTGCTGGCGTTCCAGCTTTACTTTAACCCAGTAGCTTTTGATACGCGACGATGGGAAGAGACCGTCTGGTCTCTTCCCGCCGTTCTTCCGTCTTCAAGCCGTCTGGCTTATCATTGCTGCCTAGGAAGATGGGAAGGCCTTTAGTGAACGCAATCTCCGTTGACTCTCTTGCGCCATCATATCTTCCAAGCACTGCGGGATAAGCCAGTGCTTCTGCTGCAACTCTCAAGCGGCGCAAATATTGTAATTTAGTTGGAAATTACATTTTTGAGCAGTTTTGGGTGGAAACTTTAAGCTCATGAAGTCCGAGCGCTCGTATCTTATATAGAGAGCTCGCAAACGCCTGCTCGACGTTTCAGTCCAAGGAACGTTCAATGTGTCAATGCTGCCAGTCTTCTGGGCACGGGGCACGTTACCAGTTGACAGCAATTCTGACAAATTCAACGACGCGGCGACGCCTAAACTAGTGTTGTGACTATGTAGTAGGTATTATAATTATTAGTATTTTTATAATTACTTTGACTTTTCTAATACGTGTGTAAATATTATATGACTTAGATTAATTAGTGTAGCTGTAATTAATAATGTATAATATATTCTATATCTTGTAAATGAAAATAAAATAAACAAAAAATAACTTATACAATGACGTTTATTAGACTATTTATGAATAGTATTTTTATTTTCATGTATTATTTTAAACATAAGTACCTAGTATAGTTATATATTTCTAATATTTCGTAATAATGCCATCATCTATACTAATATTATAAAGCTGAAAAGTTTGTTTGTTTGCTTGAACGCGCTAATCTTAGGAACTAATGGTTCGAATTGAAAAATTATTTTATTGTTGGACAGCTTATTTATCGAGGAAGGCTATAGGCTATATAACATCACGCTACGACCCATAAACGCGGGTGAAACCGCGGGAATAGCTAGTGTTACATAAATTGGATGTATTTGTCGTAATTATATAAAATAAATTAATAAATATAGGTTACAGTTTAATCAACACCAATACACATTCCGTTGAACTTCGTGTAACTAGTGGCACAGCCACCGGCACTAAAAGCTGAATACGTAGAAATTTTCACATTAAATCCAAGTTCTTGTAAACTTTTCTTCTTCTCAAATTCAGCTACAGGTACGACGTACACTAATTCCATCTTTTCATCTTTTGAAGGGCCCGACCTTGATAATACATAGACCATGTATTCTCCAGAATCTTCTCCGTTATTTAAATCAGCTTCTTGCGAAACAGCGGGTTTAGCAATCGTAAAATTAAATAATGAAACATTAATCAATAATAAAGATAAATATTTCATATTGTCTGCTTTGGTACACGTTTTTATATAAGTGATTTTAGTTATCGAATGAGGAATTAGTGGTCGTTTTATGATAGCTGTCTTTAATGACCTTTTAATTGCTTTTGTTAAAGGATCGAAATGTTTATGAATAATATGTTGGTGTTATTTATTATCGCCTTTTATCTTAATGATCATCATTACACATTTTACAGTCAATATGAAATTATTACTGATATTTGTGATTTATGGTTGAGCAGCGATAGCTCAGTAGGGAGACCAACAGACTGCAATGCAGAGGATCTCGGGTTCGAACCCACGTCACGCACCTCTGACTTTATGAAGTTATATGACTTTTCGAAATTATGTGCGTATTGATTGACAATAATCGCCTGCTCCGTGCCTCGGAGAGCACGTTAAGCCGTCGGTCCCGGCTGCCATGAACATCTATGGCAGTCGTTATTGGGAAGTCAGTGCCCTATAATATCCTGACAGTGGTCTAGCCTTAGGGTATCGTTAGCCTTCGGGTTGCGGAGGTCAGGTGGCAGCCGCTCCGTGTAAAAACTGATATCCAGTCAAATCCGGTTAGACTAGAAAAGCCGATCCAAGTGACTTGGGAATAATAAAGGCTAAGAATCGGAACAACCATTTGTGGATCATACAAATGTTTGTCCCGTGTGGAAACCCACAACTCTCGGCGTAGTGGCAGCGTCGAAGTGACCACTTAAATCATTACGCCATCCGTGCAGTCCATGCTAATGTCATAATAGTATCTTTATCTCTAACTTCTCAGAGACCATGACGCTTATTCCCATGCCTCATTCATCATTGTAATTGCATGCGCGTGAACAAGTTAACAATACACTCTGTAATGCGCTGTCTCGTCAATACGCATGCAAAATACTTTAATAGATGGTTCTCACTACCATCTGGATTTGGTTTCAAAGATTTAGAAAGTAAAAGAGGAAACCCATTAGAAAAATCAGCTTCAATTATCAGTGTTAACCGATTGAGTCTCAGCGACACACCTGTGGCCTGATAAATTATATTTTAATTATGTCTGGTATTTTAAGACTGGACATATAACCCACATTTCATTATATGTTATTAATCCAGTACAATCCTTCTCTCTACGACTTATCCAGTTTATGATATAGCGTTCTCCTACACCAACCATAAGGTTATAATAGTTGGAGCCGCTGTACCTTCCATGACTTGTCCCCAAATCTCGATTTGTCCAACCTAACTTCAGAGATCCGGTTCTCGTAAGCAAGCTACCTCATGCCCAAGTGGCACTATCTATTGTACAGATAGGTGCCAGAGCAATAAAGCCGCTCCCCACTCGCAATTCTGGGAGTTGCTAATGGTAACCTCGCTGAAGCCAACGGAGAAGCCGCCTCCCATATCTCCGGTATGTTACCGAAGCTGTATAAGGCGCTAACTTCCCGACGTACATCCATACGTCTACCCAAATAGGACTACAAGCCGGGTATGGCCCGAGTCACTCTAGCTATGACTCTTACTTGCTGAGTAGTAGTACAGTCATCATCAACAAAAATTAACTGAATCCAGATCTATTTGTCTGGATAACGTCCAATGTTGCCAGATTTTGAGTAGCGTTTTTTAGCGTCGCTTTAATTTGACTGAAATTGTCAATACTAAATCTAGTGCATCTGGAAATTCATATGTGACTTATTAACCAATAGATTTTGACGCTCATAAGAGTTACTATGTGACCTAATGAAAAACGATTTATACTAAGACTTTTCACTGTCGATCTGTTTCCAAAATCATAACATAAATAAAAAGGAAATAGTATTGCTATATTTAGATACTATTTGTAAAATGTTGTTGTGTTCTTTAATCTTCTTCATCCGCAGAGTACTTTTTCTTAAATAAAAGTAGCATAATTTACTTTTTATAATATCAGCTATCTGCCAGTTGAAATCGATCCAGCCGTTTCAGAGATCATCCGAAACAAACAGACAAAAAAAATGTTTGTTTGATATAAGTACCGTATATACTTTCATATTCATTTAGTAAAAAGCTGTTATTTTGACATTACAAACATTTATTTATTTATATAGATGACCGTGACTCTCACTAAGAATTTCTTATCAAAAATACCTAATAACAGATAGCATGACCAAAAATTGAACCCACAGCTATCGTTTTCCCTACTGCCCTACTACCGTGTGTTATTGTAACCAAAACTCTTTATATAAGAATGATAATACAATATCTCTTATGACATACTATTTACGTGAAATTGTATTTCGCAAGGGTAAAAATAAAGGTACCGTATTCTATTGTTTATCGCACACAGTTGGACCCTACAGCCCTTTAATATGAAAGGGTATGAGTGTAAAGGGTTAGTCTTATAGTCGGTCGTCACTTGTGACCCGAGAAACGATCACAATAAAAAAAGGGTTAGGTAGCATTAGAAAAAAGACCACGTCCGATCCATTCTTTACACTGTTTTTCTAGATTAAAGGAAATATTACTTTTAGGACTTTAGGCACCAACTGGTTGAACTATAAATCTAAAGAGCTAAATTAAACCCTAAAAAGGTCACGGACATATACTTTATATGTATTTTTCTTAGATGTAATTTTTGTTGTATGTTCGAATAGCACACAGCAGCGATAGCCTAGTGGGAAACCGTTGGACTGCCATGCAGAGGTCTCGAGTTCGATCCTAAGGCGCGCATCTCTGACTTTTCGAAGTTATGTGCGTATTAAATAGTTAATCATCGCTCGCTTTAACTGTAAAGGAAAATATCGTGAGGAAACTTGCATGTCTAAGAGTTCTCCACAATGTTCTCGAAGATATGTGAAGTCTGCCAATCCGCACTAGGCCAGCATGTGGACTATGGCCTAACCCTTCTCACACTGAGAAGAGGTCCGTGCCCAGCAGTGGGACAGTTTGATACAGGGCTGATATTATTATATACATATTGTTTCGGTAAGGCTCGCCTTCCTTGGGACTTAAAACATTACCAACAAATATGGGGTAATACGCTTCTGTTTTATGCTTCGGAATGTACTGCAGTGAGTATATGGATGTATATAGCTGGCACGCGGGCGCCTTGCCGCCGCTCTGTGTGTTGTGGATTCAATTCTTACACGTGTAAAATAATTTGCGTGAACCACAAATGATTGTTCTGTGTCTGAGCATGTTTAATGTTAATTGTATGTTTGTATAGTCTGCCGTAATACACCGGAAGGAAGCCGGACTTAAATCTGCGATATCTCCTAACCGTGTAGGTGCTAGCTGGTCGATACATCAAGTATCTAAAAGTCAACAATATGCGCGACCGCATTAATTTTCGATACATATTTCAACCTATCAATTGCTATAATACATACATAATAAAAAACAAATTTGTCCGGCCGCTGAAAAGCCGTTGTAACTCTTTAATCGCATTGTCACACCGGCGGCCGGACACACTAGCTTTTTAATTTTGTCTGGCCGAAATTATAGGCTAAATAAACATCCAAAATTTTAAAGTAAAGATAAGCTGTTGAAATCTACGTCAAGTTTAGCGAAACGTGGTATTCGTGTGTTATGTAACGTAGCGTCACCCACGCGTTCGTGTGAGCGTCCCGCGTGGAGCCAATAAAACTGAGACCGTGGCTAGGCCTCACTTCGACTTCGCATCACGTTGTTCTGCAATGCGCAAACTTCTGCCTTGTCTGCCGATAAAGGGATTTCGACTGTTGTTTTGAGCTGCCTTTTTATCTTTGTTAGTGGGCTTTAGAATACTAACTATATACGAGAAGTGGTAATCAGTGTATTAAATGTATAGACGACACAGAGGCCGTGACCACTTAAGTCAGTCTTCTAGTTAATATAAGATCTTGGGTTTGATGTCCTGGTTAGGGGACGGGCCTGGAACTGAATTTATATACCTGGTAGATGGCACTAGGTCACCTTCTCTTATGTGGGATCTTCTCTTATGGCGGCCTCAACAGCGTAGTGGTTAGTGTAACCGGCTGCTAAGCGTAAGGTCGCGGGTTCGATTCCCACACAAGTCAAACATTTGTGTGCATGAACATGGATGTTTGTCTTGGTGTAGGTGTTTCTATGTATAATATGTATGTATTACAAAAACAAGTATATATGTATGTTTATCCATTGTCTAGTACCCATAGTACAAGCTCTGCTTAGTTTGGGCTAGACCTCTGTATTGCAATTCAACGGTTGCCCACTAAGGTATAGTATATATATAATGCCTAATAACCATAGATAATTCGCTCTGTTTTTCTTTCAGACAAACAAGTTTCTTATTACTTGTTTGCCAGCAAACAAGTATTAAAAACTTATTTAAAAAAACAGGAAAGTATAAATCCAAGCACATAACACAGCTTATACCATATCCACAAATATTACTAGTTGTCCCGCGCGGGTTCACCCACGCTTATGATTAGTGCTCCGCTCTCATGACTCGTAGCTTGATGTTATTATGTAAACTATTTTACTTCTGGATTAAGAAGATTTGTATGTTTGTTTGTAATCAATAAACTCTGATTATTGAACGCATGTTAGTATTTTTACAGCACTAAAAGTTTATCTTATGTTCCGAACTTTTACAAACTATGAAACATCGGCCACAAAGAACTCAATATTTGTGGATCACACAATTTTTTTTTGTCGACTACTTGAACCGCTACGCCACGCTTTTGTTTTCCAGACTAAATTGTAGAACACATTTTGATAAAATTTTGTACGTACTTTAATTTACCTTTATAGTTAGGTAAGGACATAAACAAGGTATTTCGATATCGGTATCGCAAACAAAGTCACGGTTTAGAGCATGTTTGAGATACATTTTCTTATTTACGGTTCTATAAGCGGTAAAAGTACAGGAGAAACCACACGACGCACTTACACAAATTGGAAGAAATCGAGTCGTCTTCGCGACATTTTGTCCAAACCTCCAACAGCAGAATTTAGACATGAATATTTTATACATCGACATTAAAAATACCGTGAACTCGGTACAATTATCGTGATTGAACAAAGATGTAGTGGAAAAGAAAATTTTAAAACGACTTGAAATAATTTCTTAGATACCTCTTTATTATTTATGATGTTATCTGCTATCTTGCTTCTCTTTTCGATAAATATGCGGCATGCTCGTACTGTCTATTATTAATTAAGCCGTAAGTTTCTTGCAGATATCTTATCATAGGTTGCCTGAATCTAGCAACACCTTAGTAACCTCATTAACCAATAGATTTTGACATTTAATGTTTATCAAAATATATAAATATTGTTGAATAAAATCAAAATAGATTGTTATAAAATGACTTCTTATACACTTGCTATGATTCCTGTGACGCTAAGAGCTTTACAGACATTTAATAAAAGGACACAAAGAACATCCAGAACTATTCGTGAATCAATAAAAAAATTCCATCCGTTTGGGAATCGAACGCAGTAGCAATGGCGAGGTGACTACGTAAACCACTACGCCATAGTGCAATCAAAATTTACCACCGAAGTATACAATACTAGATTTCGCACGCAGTTTCGTTCCTATACATGTAGGTTAGGTTAGCAACACTTCTTTTTTCAGGATGAAAGGTCTATTTAAGTCCTATTCTGTTCCCTTGACGACGTGTATGCGAAATTCATGATGATTGGTCGAGTAGTTAAAGCATAAAAGCGTAACAAACACACTGACTTTTGCATTTATAATATTAGTTAGAATTTACGCAAATAAACGATTTATTTGATTTGGAGATTATTTATTTGCGTCTAAGATACCTAATGTTAAAATGCTTGTATATTTTACAACATTGAGTTCTCCACAGTCTCTTCGCGTCCCAATGCACAATAACAACTTGTTATTGTGCATCAGTGATATTATATTGTTTTTAAAGAACTAGTTGCCAAACATTGTCAAGTAAAAGTTATACGAAATAGCACCTACTGTATTTCCTTAACTTTGAAATTGATACAATTAATACGGCTTTTATCCCCTTGTTTATTTTATAACACTACAAACGACCTGTCTCGGCTTCGTTAGGGTAGTACAAAACCATAACAAATTATACACCTAAACCTTCCTCATGAATCACTTTATTTATTAGTGAGAATCGTATGAAAATCCGTTCAGTAATTTTTGAATTCATCGTGAAGTTCCGACCTTCCGGCCTTTGACTTTGTTTTATAATATGTAGTGATGTAGTGATAGTGATTAATACATGATTTAAAAATTACAGGGTTACAAGGTCGGCAACGCGCAAGTGATGCCTCTGGTATTGCAGGCGTCCATAGGTTTTACGGTAACCACTTACCATCAGGTGAGCCGTATGCTTGTTAGCCACTTTAGTAGAAAAATAAAATAAAAAATCTTCTACTGGTAAACTATTTTACTATTATTAATTTCAATGTATAACATTCACGTAAACGGTCGACAGCAACGTGGAAGTACTGAACCTTGTCCAAGAAGAACGCAACATTTTAACGATAGTTGAACACAGAAGTGGAAATATTCTAAGCCACCTTATAAGACATGATGAGTTCATAAGAAACATCATAGAAAGAAAAGTGGAAGGAAAGAGAGGAAGGGGCAGTCCCAGAAGGACATTCACTGACCAAATAAAAGAAAAGGCGAAGGTTATGTCTTATAAGGAGGTCAAAAAATTGGCCGTAAATCGAGAAAGATGGTGTAAACTCCACCGACAGGAGCAAAGCTCTTAAATATGAAGAAGATTAAATGGTTAACAATTTATGTATTTCCTTAACTTTCCAATATTTCATGAATCTTTTCATTTTACCTTCCATCATCCATTATTCAGACTACTACAACTATGTCATTTAAATGTGATTAGCCAAATTAGTACAGTTTCCACAAGTAATCCGATTTCCAACTAACAACAATTCATTTTCATTTATATGGACAAAATAAAAGAAATATAATTTGCATTTTTCTAGGAAACGGAATCTAATTTAAAATCTCAGACCATCGTTGTTAGTTATGAGCTTCAAAGATGGCGTTCTGAGTATTTCTGACCTTTCGGGTATTTCAAGTACACATACGCGTAGATAATGTAAATTATAAAAACAATTTGAAATTAAACTACTATATACGGATTTTATCGCGTTGTTTATTTAGCACTGCATTACAAAATTTTGAAAATATTACCCTACTACTACTATTGATTTTATTTTACTAATTTATAAGCTAATAAAATTATTTAAACTATTAAATCTATTTATTTTTGGTTTTCACTTTCCCCGACGTTTCGGTTGCTTTTCAGCAGCCATGGTCACGGGGAGACTAAGATGGTAGTTGTCTCAATGTTCCAGTGTAGTTATTTCAAAGTACCCGAACATAATTTAATTATTGGTGTTTCTATTTACGCAGAATTTTTTTTACGCAAAAACAAATTTTATATTTACGTTTAACTAATAACAGTATTTTTTCTGGATGTAAGGTACCCTATGTCCTTTTCTGTTCCCCTGAACGTGTATGCGAAATTGCATGATGATGAGTTGAGTTTAGGCGTGAAAGCGTAACAAACAAACAAACAAATATTCGGCTCAGCTAAAAGATCAAGTAGGTATGTATATACATGCATAGTATCATGCTTATATTGCCCAAAGGATATGCAAATGTGCATAAATTTACAATAATTAAAATCCTCTTACACTGGAAAAGAGACCCATGCCCACTAGTAGAACAGTTTGTGTTAAACTTCGTAATTGAATTTTCAGATTCGTAGTGCCTTTGTATGCGAACAGAGAGATCGCATAAGCCTTTTTACTGCGACCTCTTTAGGCCTATTGTGATGCAAAATAAACTGATTGGATGTTGCGAAGCCTGCTCGTAGAGGGCCCGTAGCGCTCGTAGCAATTTGGCGTAGCGTAGAAAGAAATAGCTACGGAGCTACGTCATTAGTACCGCAGTTATTCTTTAACTAAGATTATTAACTTTGAAGTAACTCAGTCACATTAGAAAGATAAAAGGATATAAGGTTAGGTGCGTTTGAATTTTCATGAAAAGTGTCCTAATTATGTGTACCAGCGGTCGCCTAGTGGTCAAAATTCGACCAAAATTCCTAAGGTTACTACTTTATTTTCTGTTTTTCTTTATTACACATAAATAAGGCATAGGTAACCATAGTTACAAAGAGTTGTACGACGTCAGACGAACAATGCCGAAATACTACGAACGCGATTCGACTGCGTGTATCATATGCATGGTTGTGTGCGTGTAGTGTTTTTCATTAATTTAATATATTTCTAATGTATATTTTATACAAAATTTTTGCTTCACGTATTAATATATAGATAAGCTACAGTGCCGAATTGGATGCTGTGATTTTAATCAGCGTGTGTGTAGTAAATGATGAATATTTAAGTGATTTCTAAAGATATCATATTTTCCAATTCTCTTGTATTTTTGATATATAAGCCGGTGAATTAGTTCAGTTTCTTAAATTCTAACTAATATTATATATGCGAATGTGAGTTTGTTTGTTACGCTTCTACGCCTGAACTACTGGACTGATCATCATAAATCTTCGTATACATATTGTCAGAGGTACTGAAACGGACATATGGTAGCTGTCTTCAGAAAAACTCTTTTTCCGAGGGATAAAAAAATTTTGATAAAATACTTTAATGCGAGCAAAGGCGCAAGGAAAAACTAGTATATTATATTTACAAAACAGTAAAATTATAATGTTTGATATAATCAATCGATCAATAATAGAGTAACAACATATTAGCTCAAATTTATATATTTCAATATACAAACATTATACCTATACCACCGAAGCGATAGCGTAGAGGTAGAGCGTAGAGATGCATTTCATCCGCATTTCGCCAACTACATAAGAGTATGGCTCCTTATATGGCTGGCAAATTAATAAATAAAACTTCATGGCAGAAAATGCTAATAATACTTAGCCCCATCTAGGCATCTAACCTACTACCTCATGCACAGCAGCCATAGTTACTACCGCTGCCTAATCAGTCAGAAGTAATAATATATTATCTAAAAATATTTTGTGGTGATACCAGAATAATCAGTATTAAACATTCCAATAGTAAGCAAACCATTCAAACATAAGTCATAATAAAACCCAATAAGCACCTTATTATCGAGGGTACTATAAGCGTCCAATGAATGCCATCAAATACCACTTCGGCAAACCGTCCTTAGATAATAAGATTTCCGTGTATAAAATGTCGTATCTAATAAAAATATGGGCACTCTATCGCCGCGGGAAGAGTTCAGAAAATTCGTGCTTCGCATAAAAATTCAGCTCCAACGCTGCAATCACCACATTTGTGATATTAAATTCCGCTTCCGAGTTGGAATTTTGCTACTAGAAAATGTGAAGCGACGCAGGCGTTCCTAAATATATGTAGTAGGAGCTATGCGGGGTCGTGTTAGCGGAATATAGCCAGTTTAACTAGAACTGTCTGTATCATATAATAACTTGGTAACGAGGGATCAGCTTATTTTATACGTCTTTTATTCGCGGCCTTAGCTCTCTTGGTTTTAAGAAATATATCTTAACCTTCTACTGGCGCTGCATTTTGCTGTTGTAAGTAATAATGATTTTCAGACCGAATTTTTTACGCGGTGGCCTTAACGGTCATAGCGGATGCTGGTCATCTACATTGGAGGATATTATAATTCTGTATTTACTTCTCTTTTTTTAAAAGCATTTCACAAATAGGAATAATTGTTGTGAGACAGGGACTTTGCAATCTTTCAAACAACTAGCATAAAGAATACTTAGACAGAAAACAACTATTTGTCGATCACATACATGTTTGTACCCTGTAAGGATTAAACCTACAACTCTTAGCGAGGTAGCAATAGCGAGGGGACCACTTAACGACTCCATTCGTGCAGTCAATTCACAAGCGTGTGCGCAAACACAAGTACTACTCTCCTTTTCTAAAGGAGAACGATGAGCAACATTTGTTTATGGAGTGTGTCATGAATGTAAATTGATGAGATGAGAAGCGAGCCAAGGTGCTAGGTATGTGTTAGTGACCTCAATTTTATATAATTTATAGTTATAACTTATAAGTACAACCTTATACAATGTCAATAGAAAAATAGTAACAACCTTAACAACTTTGTTCTACTAATTTTCATAATTAATTATTTGTATTGTTGTACAAAAATGCAAATAGTGAAATTGGTTGCTTTAATCGCATGACTAAGGACTACAAGCGGTGGCAGAAGAAAACAGCGGCGTAATCTTCCACCACACCGCGGGGGGAGGAACGACGCATGTAATCTTGACTAATATTATTTAGGCTAATGTGAGTTTGTTTGTTTGTTTATTTGTTTGTTACGCTTTCACGCCTTAACTACTAGACCGATCATCATGGAAAGTTGCATACACATTGTCAGGGATACAGAATAGGACATAGGGTACCTTTCATCCAGAAAAAAAGTAATACCGCTAACCTAACTTCACCTAACCTACATTTACGCGAGCGAAGCCGCGGGCAAGATTTAGTTTAAAATATATTTTTGAAAAGTATTGAATTAAGTAAGTAAGTGGCAGGCTGTAGAAACCAGGCAGAATGAAGCGAGCTATATGCTTCACTGCTCACTGTAAGACAGTATTTTATTTATTTATTTATCTATTTACTACATTACATATTTTTAAATTTGGCAGCGGCTTCTGCACTAAGTTCGAGGCTTGTATCACGGTTACCACAAGTTATACATTAGTCGGTTAACCATAAGTATGCAGACATCGGAGTGAAATAAAATAAAATATAAAAAGAAAACCTTTTTTTTGTTGTACTTTGCAAACGAGCAGACGCATCGCCTGATGGTAAGCGATTACCGCCACCCATGGACACCCGCAACACCAGAGGAGATACAAATGCGTTGCCCGCCTTTTAAAAAGGAGTACGCTCTTTTCTCGAAGGTTTGTAGTCGTTCATTCCACAGTTTAGTTGTGCGAGGCAGAAAATGTCTGGGAAAACGCACAGTTGTGGACTGCCAACCATTTAAATGACGGGAATGGAAATTCTGTCGCGTAGGACGATGGCGAAAAGAGGCGGCAGGGATCAGTCCGAACAATTTCTCGGAGCACTCCCCATAGTAAAAGCGATAGAAGATGCATAGTGAGGCTACATCTCTACGCAGCGCCAAGGGGTCTAGCCTATTTGAAACAACCCGGCAGTCGACGATTCGAATCGCTCTCCGTTGAATGCGGTCCAGAGGGAGAAACTGGTACCTACTGTGGTGCCCCTGCCCAAAGATGAGAACAGTATTCCATGTGAGGCCGAACCTGCGCCTTGTAAAGTAGTAGGCGGTGGCTCGGCGTGAAATACTGTCTCGATCTGTTGAGCACGCCAAGCTTTTTCAAAGCTAATTTAGCTTTACCCTCTAAATAGCCGCGGAACTGGACTTCACTCCATATGTCGACACTAAGTATTCCAATATTGGCTGAGGTAGTTATGGGGATGTGCTCAAAACGAGGAGATACGACCAACGGCAGTTTTTAAGCGGTGAACGCGCAGACTTGTGTCTTTATGGGGTTAAATCGGACCAAATTAAGTCTGCCCCATTCTAAGACTTTCTTTAAAGAGGTCTCAATTTCAGACACAAGTTGGTTTCGGCTCTCAATGACGTACATTAAAATAAAATTAAAAGAAATAGAAACGTTTAACTAAAAATTTAAATTGAAGCCTAGTCTAGTATGGTATCATAATTATATAGTCTCACGCTTATATCCTCGAAAAGGTTGGCAGAGATGTATTTCATCCACATTTAGCCAGATTTCAGGACCCACGTGATAGGGAGCGAGGTTATTACTGTTTTTCTGGCATGGCTCCACACTGCGTGCTGTTTTTTTTTATTTTACTCGTCAAAATGACCACGCTCCGCCTGATGGTAAGCAGTCCTGTGGTCTAAGACCAGTAGCCTCCACATCGTCCTCATAGCAGCCGAGGCGATGTTGAGGTCTCTACTTTGACGGCCTGAGAAGGTGCTTTTTCACGCCCCGCTTAAAGGACCCAGGATTGAAGGTAGAAGGAAACACGTGCCTTGGCAGAGGAGGTTACTGAGAAGTTCTTGTCTGAAAAACCCAACGCTTTGCCCGACGCGGTAACCGAACCCTAGGTCTTATGCACAGCAGTCACAAATGCGCTCGCTGTACTAATGAGGTAGGCAGTACAGTGGGTAAATTTCTTTCTATATTACATGTTATATTAATTATTTTAAAAGGAGCTGACTGTTTAGATCAATTCGTGCTGTGACCTACCAGATAATTGTCTGTCTTCTTCACTCATATAAATATATAAAACAAAAGAATATATATTTCTCCCTTTATCCCTTTTATCTTTCTAAACTCATATTGCATCTATGACAGCAATTATACTTATCATTCTATTATAGTCGACAGCCATTGACGACTATATCGTTTAATGGTCCGGACGATCCCCGAGAATGCACACAACGCAATATAAGGGACATTTAGTGTTTTATGATGGCACGATTCTACGAAATATTTCAATAGACGTCTCGACGATAAATATAAAACAACCTGCCAAATTAAGTGACACACGGTTTTATGCGAACATTTAAGAGGCATATAACTTCTAAAACGGGAAGGTTGTTCGCAGAATCACGCAGAGTTTTCCACAAACCGACATATTTAAGGATACGGGTGTTTGTAGTAACGTCCGTGGTGGTAAAGACTTTTGAATTCGGTCGGTTAGTGTCGTCCGGAGCTGCCCCGCCCACCGTAGCAACCCCTGAATTCATTCATTCCTCATTTGGGGCTCGCCCGCGTTGGGTGTCCGTTCAGTTCGATCGTCGCGAGTTTACGTGGAAAAATATAAACAATTTGTGCTTAACCATTTCGACTGTTACATGCGGTGTAAAGGTAAGTGATAGAATTAAGTACATTTCAATTAATAGTTTTAATATTTGGCGGTGACAACGGCTGTGGCGCCAATGTGAGTTTATTGTTAACGCGTGGCTATGCAAAAACAGGTTGAATGTCTGTTGTTGCCTTTCGTTTTGAATTTAGAATTGCTCAAGGTATTTTGACAGTCCGTGACGTATTACAAAATATACAGATTATAAAAATAAATATGTTGTTATGAACCAAAATAATATTTTTATGTTGTCAATTATATATAATAGACGACGGAGGTAGATTAAGCTGTTAGTTTTTACGGCATTTCAGATATTTGATTAATGCTTTTGACGATCAACCAATTATTTCGTGTAGTATGTCTACAAGGGCCTTTTTTAGTTATTTTGATTGGTTAACTTAAACATTTTAATTGTTAACAAAGCATTCGTAAAAAATATAACGTATCATTATAATAACATAATGACGTTAAATATTATTGACTTGATGTTGTTATATTTCTAATGAAGATTGTTATTTACATAAACTAAATGTAATAAGGAATATTTATAAATACATGTTTTTAAGTGATTTTACCTCGAATCTTAAATGAAAGATTTAAAATCGTTGTTTAATAAAGTATACTATATCCTTTTGTCTTCTGTTTACGCGAATGTTATTATGTGAAATTAAACTACTATATACGAATATTGCTTTGTTTCTTTTTTTGGTTGATTTTATCTTCAATAATTACATTCTTCAAGCCGCCAACGAAAATAAGTCAATTTTTACCATCTACATACATACATACATAAATTCATGCCTGTTTCTCAGCGGGGTAGGCAGAGACTACTGATTTCCATTTGCTACGATTTATTTTTCATTTCCATTTTTACCATCTGTCAAGTGCCAATTACCTTTACAAGATGCAGGGGTCTATAAAATAGATTGTGACTGCAGACTCTCATACATTGGTCAAACCAAGAGCAGTATAGGCACCAGCATAAAAGAACATATAGCCGATGTAAAACACCAACGCTCGTTGAAGTCTGCTGTGTGAACATGTACAACAGGGGACCAACCACTACCTGATATTTGAGAAACCACAGATTCTCGCTAAAGAACACCGATTCCTACCAAGGATGCTTCGCGAGGCTATTGAAATCAAAAAACATCCTAATTTCAATAGAGAAGATGGTTGGTATGTACCACCAGCTTGGGATCCAGTAATTCAAATAGTCAAACCCAAGAAGAAGCAAACCACAGTTAGACTTCATGATATTTTGAACTCATTCTGCGTAAATAGAAACAACAGTGATTAAATTATGTTCGGGTACTTTGAAATACTACACTGAAACATTGAGACAACTACCATCTTAGTCTCCCCGTGACCATGGCTGCTGAAAAGCAACCGAACCGTCGGGGAAAGTATAAACCTAAATATAAATAGATTTTATAGTTTTAATAATTTTATTAGCTTATAAATTAGTAAAATTCAGTAGTAGTAGTAGTGTAACGGTTCTAAATTGTGAAATACAGTGTTAAATAAACAACGTGATAAAATCCATATATAGTACTTTAATTTCAATATACTATATCTATCATAATAATTTATAGCAAATAATTTGTATAATTAATCAAGATAAATAAAAACGCGAGTATTTTTATAACTTTTAGCCATAGTTTAAACTTTTAAATTAGACTAAGGTAACGTGTTCAAATTTTACGTCATATTTAACTATTTTCACTTAGAAAATACTACCTTACCGACTTCTTTCCCCGGCGCCGTTCGTGCATTTTTACGGGTATTTATACCAGGATAAAACTCATATGTTTTATCCAAGACCTGCTCTATCCATGTGTCAAGTGTCATCCATGTCTGTCAAACAGTTTATGTATTAAACAGTAACAAAGATTAAACGTCCAGCCATTAAAATTATGCAGCTCGCATTATTGTAATATTTCGCACACAGAGACTTATCTGAGTATTTTGAGTTTAATAAATTTGAATCTTATTGCAATTACTTAATACAAATATAATATTAGACTTTTAGTCACACATTTAGAATTGAAATTGCCTTACATTTTCGAGTTAAGACACTGTCTTATTAAAGGTGTTTTTTTAAGAGGTATCCTGACTTATAAAAGTTACAAATGTCTGACTGACTTATCAATGCCCAGCTCAAACACTTGGACCAAGAAAACTGAAAATTTGCATATAATTATTTTTAAGATTTCTAAATTCACAGATTATCGGAAATAAGCAGGCTTTTAAAACTGCCTTTTTATTATGTAATATTATATATTAATGATATAAATAGACTTCAAAATTGGAATGTAACTAGGAAATTATGTTATATACTAATAATTTTATTATCACAAGGACTTTTCGTAATACTTTCATTTTTTTTAAAGACTACGCCCGCTCTAGTTGTCGTTCCTGTATCGCGGGGGACTGTATAAACATTGAAATAATGGATACAAAAAACATCCAGACTCGGCACAAGATATGTGGATCATACAAATTTTTGTACCGTGTGGGATTGCAACCCACAGCACTCGGAGTAATGGCCGTGGGAGACGACCAATTGAACCACGCCATCTATGCTGTCACATTCTACAGGGTTAGAATAAAATTATATATTATCTTAGCTACTTAAGTCATCGGGTCGCAGGCGAAAGCTAGTTTAATTATATTATATAATCTTTATATTAAGGGTACCTAATAAACATTGTAACAACCTGACTGTATGACATACGTAAACCGAATATACTAATGTCCTCCAGACCACATTTCTTTGCCGCCCTCGTGAGTCGTAGCGTGATGTTATATAGCTTATATACTTCCTCGATAAATGGGCTATCCAACACTAAAATTTTTTTCTATTCGAACCAGTAGTTTCTGAGATTAGCTCGTTCAACCAAATAAACAAACTCTTCAGCTTTATAATATTAGTATGGATTACATAACATAGTTTTACGCCAATATCACTGGAGAAGGAGGCAGAGGTGATTTAACCCACATTTCACCAAATATTTTCGGTCTCACGTAATATTCGAGCGTCTTTGTTCAGTTTTACTGAGATTTTCTTTACAGAAAACCTAATAATACTTTGTCCAACCTGAGAATCGAACCTGCGTCCTCATGCACAGTTGTCCGTAATCGTCATCGTCCATTATGAGTTTTACTGCGATTTTCTTGACAGAAAGCCTAATAATATTTAGCCCGGCCTGAGAATCGTGCCCGAGTCCTCATGGACAGTAATCGCATTTACTAACACTGGCCGGATTTAGAAATGATGTCATTTCTGAGTGTACTTTGTGTTGGTGAACTGTATGAGATAGTTTGAAAAAGAACTATCTGAAACGAAATTTTGTAACTGTATCATATAGACAGCAATAGACAGATTGTTTTCATTTCACGCGACAGAAATTAGCTTGTAAATTTAAATTAGAAATGTAATTACGGTTATATTTTACAACTAGATTTTCGCTCGCATAAGTTAGGTTAGTTTGGTAACAGTACTTTTTTCTGAATGAAAGATAACTTAAGTCCTATTTTGTAACTCTGACAATAGCAATGCGAAATTTCATGATGATCGATCGAGTAATTAAAGCGTGAAACCGTAACAAATAAACAAATATTATATAATATTATTTAGGATGTAGAAAAATGTACAATACTCCCAATAATATATGCTTTTACAAATAGATTTAATATATAATATAAATTAAATTTATTTGTAAAAGCATTGCAATAGCTTTAAAAAAACATTTGTCTAATTTGACAAATCACTTTGATGAGTGATTTGTCACTTATAAAGTTTTGTGATGAGCACGGTGATTCAGTACTATACTCATCGCGATGCGTAACTGTTTTAGAAATGCATTTGCGACGAGTAACTAACCTGTTTTTTTAAAACACCCTTCTCGCATTCGAAATAATTCCTGCATTGTCGCGGGGGCCTTTACAAACATTCAAACAACAGACACAAAGAATACCCAGACTCGGAATAAACACTTGTGGATCATACAAAGTTTTGTCTCGTGTGGGATTCGAACCCACAACACTCGGCACAGAAGCAGTGGCGAGGCTACCACTTAAATGACTAGGCCATCCGTATAGTCACCTTAATATATTTTCACCTAAATATAGGTAGCAAAGATAATGCTATAATAAATGTACTTTAACACTTACAAAATTGAGTTTGAAGGTGGTATATATAACGGTACTCATGTTCTATATAAAGATAAACCTATGTTTATTTTAGCTTGGCTGTCAGGGTGTCGCTCCAAATTAATGAGAAACAAAACATGTTGACGACTCGTCGCGTCGATCGCTTTAGCTATAAACTGTTTAGAACTAAATTAACGTCGTCTACATTGAAGCTCGTCTTTAAAATATACGGTAAGATGGTGGTAGATTGTTGACGTAGAATTTTAATTTTAAAGTGATTACTAGTTATTGAATTACAAATTACTAGCTGTCCTGTTAATAGCAAAACCATACCATCTGTATTACCTAATTCATTAAAATTAAACTCGCTTTTACAGATATTTATATGGATTTAGCCATGTTCTGAGGAGAGCCTCTCCGGGAACATGGCTGGCTTCTGAAAGGCAAACGAAACGTCGGGGAAAGTGTAAAATTTTTCCCAGATAATTTTAGTAATTTAAATAGCTTATTGAAAGTAAACAATAACTAGTCACATTGTTTAACAATAGAATCATCATAATTATATCATATAATTAAAAGGTAAATATTTTAACAGAGACCTGAGTCGTGAAACTGGATAAAAATTATTCGTTAGATATATTTCAAACACTTAATCAGGAAATGGTGGCAATGGCCCTTAAAGTACGCATTAATAGTATTAAAATAATAAACAACGCGGCAATATCCTTATAAAATAGTTTGATTTTAATATATAACATTCAGGTTAACGTAAGACAATATTACCAAATTCAATAAAATTTTAATTACATGGTACACACAGCGACACATCAACCTAGACTGTTTGAACTATTAGAAGTTGAACGCTGCGAATTGTGGGAGAGATTGCGTTATATTTTTGTTATTTTGTCTCTTTCTCGCTGAACGGGACGCGACGCTATATCCTTACCATTACATCGACACCACTATGCACTGTCCCTTTCCGACAATTTTCTATTTTGTATGTAGCGTAGTTATGCGTATATAGGGTGTCTAACTTGATGTGTAGCCGTGTATACATCATCTATGTATGACACTTACGTTGTATATAACATAGACTAGTTATAGTATAGTTAAGTATTTAACATTTTTATACCGTTATTAATAATAATACCAGCCCTATCTTGATTTTGTTTGTTTGGTTGAACGCGCTAATCTTAAGAATCGCTGGTTCGAATTGTAAAATTATTATAGTGTTGGAGAGCCCATTTATTAAGGAAGACTAAAGACTATAACATCACGCTACAGACAATAGGAGCGGAGCATCAATGAAAAATGTTGCAAAGACGGGGAAAATTCTCTTATGTGAAGTAGACGAAATTGCGTGGGTCAGCTAGTAGGTAGATATAAATTGCCCGGCACGGGCCTCTTCTTAGAGTGAGAAGGGTTAGACCTTGGTCCACACACTTGCCCAGTGCGGGTTGGCAGACTTCACATATCTTTGAGAACATTGTGCAGAACTCTAAAAAAGATTTCCTCACGATGGTTTCCTTCAACTAAAGCAAGCGATAATTAACTAATTAATACGCACATAATTTCGAAATGTCAGTGGTGCCTTGTAATAAAATCCGAGATTTCTGCGTGGCAGTCGATTGGTTTCCCAACAGGCTTTCGCTGCGTTTTGTATAGCTACAAGTTTCTACCCGCGGCTTCGCTCGCGTAAAAGAAGGTTAGGTTATTTTAGTAGCAGTACTATATTTTAAATAAAATATAGCCAATATAGGTATAATATTGTCTTATGTTTACGCGAATGTTATACATTGAAATTAAACACTTTATACGGATTTTATCGCGTTGTTTATTTTACTTTAAACACTGTTATTACATAATTTTGAAAACTCTAACACTACTATTATTGAATTTTACTACTATTTAAGCTATATATTTTTTCTAATTAAAACTATTTGTATTTATGTTTACACTTTGCCCCGACGTTTCGGTTGCTTTACAGCAGCCATGTTCACGGGGAGACTATAGCCAATAAATATGTTACTCAGTGATAAAGCTTTATAATGGTTAAAGAATTTTCGAAATCGGTTGCGTAGTTTTTGGGTTAAATCGTTACAAACAAAAAAACAAATATTTCCTCTGAATAATATTAGTATAGATATAGATAATAACCATTATTACGAGTTATACGAGCTGCTAGTATATACTTATTAAATTGTCTATGAATATCTCAATTTGGCAAACAGGTACTAAGTTTGGCAACTATAGTATCTTGTATTATCTACGATATCACGTAATAAAGTTGTCCCCGCGTCACAGTATGACCTAGAGAATAATAAAGGTCTCGCTAAAGTTCACTTATTTTCGTCTGCACTATGAATAATATCTATAAGACTTCGAAGACTTGAAGTATAAGAAGCCCGTTTTTATTGGTAAGATCCATCGAACTGCAATTTAAAAGTACTTGTTTCATTCTTTGTTGGGTAACCATCTATAAAAAGATACGATAATTACTATACCACAGTGCAACGCGCGTTTAAAAAAAAAATTTGTAATACATTGAAATTAAACAATTTATACGGATTTTATCGCGTTGTTTATTTTACTTTAAAACACTTTTATTACATAATTAACATTAACATTCGCGTAAACATAAGACAATATTAAATGTTAGTAATAGGCAAGCAAAATAGATAACAATCTTTAAAAAAAAGAAACTTGAGTCAAATTTTATCGCGGTTTTATGTTGACATCTATTTTAATTTATTCCTACCCTCAACCATAGATTTCAGTTATTTTTCAGCAGCCATCGTCAGCGCAAGATTTAGGGGCTCGTTTTAAAAAGTTATTTCAAAATACCTACTGCGGACTAACATCGAACTTTCTCTATTACGAAATACCTTCCATAACAAAGACAAATGTGTATGGTCAAAGTTTCTATTTTTAAATCGTTAACGTAATTTTTAGATAGAAAATTACTTTACGATAGCAAAACTCTTGATTAACACATTGATTATTATTTAATAATTGATGTTACTATTTAAGTAGAATAAGCTAATTAAACCTTAAAGTCTAACTATGTTTTGCTCTTTGATTGCTGGTTTGATCTTTATTCTCTAAACATGAGAACGATCTTGTATACCTAGGCAGTTAATCTAAATCTTGGTTATCATATTGACTTTTGACAACATTTAATATCCAAGCTTTCCAGTTTGATATTCCAGTGCGATGAAACTGGAAGACATTTATTCGTGTTTTGTAGTGAAATGTTCTGTGACTTGAACTTCGATATGATGATTTTGTATGAAATTTTTGACAGTCACAGGCACCCGGTGGCAAGATCATGAATTGATTACAGACATGTCGACATTGATAATATCTTAATAAAATGTTATACCTTAAACAGTAGTGGTCCGCCGGCGACCAGACACAATTGGTTTTTAGTGATATCTGAATCAATAATGACATTTTGAGTACTATTATCTAATCGTGACTGTTGTAGCGTAAGCACATTTTGCCTTGTGATCTATATGCAAATATGTAACTGCGGTGGTCAGGAGGTTAAACAACATGAAATCGTAATGATGCCACACGGAATCGATGGAAGACTGTTTTATCGTGACGTACTGAATCGGCCTCTTGATTCGACAAGAAGACCCAAAACACTTGGCCATAATGAGGCTGGGAGTTGGGACAAAGATGACCTCAACATATTTGCGTTTGTACGATGTATAGTTAGGTAATGTATTTGGTTGGCTATTCAGTATATGTGCCTGCTCTAACCAGTTATATATGTAGATCTCCAAGTGTTATACACGTAATCGTTAATGTTTACGTATATAGCGCATAGGTTTGGTAGGGGTAGGTCATCTTATTTTAGACTTTTATTGGATAATGCATTGTTGGCCGCGTTGCATTGGCTTGCGGTAATGTTTGATTTGGGCAAAGTTAAATACGATTTATTACTTATTGACTTATAGCCATGTTTTTGTATTCCTAACAACGTGGATGAAGACTGAATAATTTTATAAGATGTTTTATTTTTCATTTAATTTTTATAATATTGAGCTGATGCTACATCATAATAATGCATGTCAGGACGCTTGGAAATGTTATGCATTTGTGCATTTAGCCACTGTTTACAAAAAAAAAAAAATTACATGATTTTGACGAATACTGGATGTCCAAATAAATAAATGATCGGTCAAGATGGGTCGAGTAGTTAAGGCATGAAAGTGTAACAAATAAACAAACACACACACACATTCATATTTTTAATATAAGTAAGGATAGTTAGGATTACAATTACATTGATACATATTTTCAATATATCATATTACACCTGTATATTAATAAGAATAGACAGAGGGTTGTTATAGATACATTTCGCTCGCTACGTTTCAAGTCCCGCGTAATAAGGCACGACCGTATTGCCGTCTACAGGGTACATTACCAGACTCAGTTGTGAATTTCCTGACCGATTGTGGCCTGAAATATTGATATTTGATACCTAATCGTTCAACCGATAATGATAAAGTCATGGCATGGATCAACATTTTTATCAATTCGTTATATAAAATCAAATATTTTTAAACTGTTAATTTCCTGGCGAAATATAGGTATACAGGTGTCCCCGGTCCTGTAAGTAGTGGGTATAAGGTTTGGGTGATAGAGAGGGTTATTAACGGGGAAAAAACAACTCAAGTATAATATATAAGTATAAGTGTAATATATAAGTATAATATACATAAGTATATTGAAATACATAAAATTTTATATTTTGTAAGTATTTTTCTTCAAGGTAGTTAAAATACTCCTAATTAAAATTATATAAATCCATTATCAGCAACATAAAATAAAAATTAAAACGGCATATGTTTAACTTATCACCAGATATAGTAAAATATAACAGTCAAAAATAGTAAATGATCATCAAAATTAAAACCGCAATATATTTAAAGAGATCAAAATAAGTCGATGGAGCCTCACTTCGCAGGGCTCCTATTTTTGGGTGGGTTTAAGAAGGAACCTAATATAACCTAACCCTTCCGAGACGGAATGCAGTTATTTGAGGTGTATAGGTGCTCGTCATGATATATCTTAGTAAGCATATTTTGCTGCGCAATTACTATTTTTAGTGGTCATTATATTTAATCCCAAATAAAACATGCAATTTTTCGTTTGAGCTTTAAATTATTGGTACAAAGTTCTTGCAACTCACGAAGGCGAGCGGGCTTTACTTGTAGTTGAACGTGTACATGCACAGTACGGTAGTGTGCGTGTTTGACAGAGCGATCAGTTGCGAGCGACACTTACACACATACATATACGCATTTACCACAAATAGTGCCCGCTCGCCTTCGTGAGTTGCAAGAACTTATAACTCTCTTTAATATCTAAACCCCGTTGGTTCAAAAACCACGGGTGGCAAAATCTAAAATTGCAATTTACATTTAGAATAAAAATTAATTTTCTAAAAAGTTACTTCATTCCAAAATCAATTTCTCATACGTCCAAACAATAGCAGTAAGTATTCACTTCGCGCGAATACGACAACACAACCAAGTCATTTCATCCAAAGAATACTTTCCCATCTTCAATTTACTCTTGTGATAAATAAGTAATTTGTCAAATAATAGCGTAATCCCCCAGTACTGTCATCGGAGAGCCCCATCTTGCTTTACTAATGACTTCTTTTGTGAGAACTCTGTATGTATTCAGTGGGTAAGGCGCCCGGTGCGTCGTCGGGCCCCCGAGGCTTGCGCGAATGAACGACGGTCTTTGGCGTTCCGTAGACGACAGACACTGTTAATCCGAGCAACTTATCTGTCTTCCCACTCGTGCCATAGACCGGCATTATTAAACAGTTCCATGAGATAACGAACTAACGTCTGATTATATATAGTAACTAGATTTTACTCTCGGCTTCGCTCACGTTACTGTAAATCTTGTCAATCAATTTAAATCCGTCAGAACAGTACTTTTACTGTGATGACAGGTACCATTTGTCCTTTATTGCACCCCTGACAACGAAATTTCATGATGATCGGTCGAGAAGTTAAGGCGTGAAAGCGTAAGAAATAAACTCACATTCGCATTTATAATATAAGTAAGGATACTATGTAAAATACAATAAGTCATCTGGTACTGGAGTACTAGGGAGCCCCATATTGTTTTATTAATGACTTCATTTGTAACTCTGTATCTATTCAGCAAGTAACATGTGATTCGTGAAGGGACGGCGCTTCTAGGCGTTCTTCGAACGGCGGCGGATTGGACATTTAACCGCTATTATAGAACATATGGAATACTATGCAACAACAGCTACGAAGGACAATGACAAAAAGTTAGTTGTCCGGTCACGTCCGGCGATCATCGGCCGATAAAACAAACCGTGGTTACCCGGCGAGGCGTGGCGATCGTAATTGCAGACTGCGTTGCAGATGACAACGGACAGAACAGACTTTTCTGTCCTGTTGGAATAAAAGACTGTCGTCTGTGGAGCGCCTTACAAGAATACTTCCATCATATACTTTTTGACAGTTTCGTCAGTCCCGTGGCTTAAGTTTACACGTGATCATGAGCTTACGGATTAGATACTGGTTCAGACAAGGTGTTATTGGTTTTTCTGGGAATAAGATCGGTATATGTTAATAGGCTCGCATCTTATGCCGAGGGGCTTAAAAACATAATTGCAGAAATGTGTAATACACCTGTGAATCTTTCGGAGATATTGGAGTCCAAGTATGGTTGTATATAGAAAAATCCTTCTATCTAATTTTCAGCCACTTAGAGTATCTGACGATGCTTATGTATCATTTAGAAAATATTTCGGGTTAGATTTTGGCTTGAGCAGAATTAGATTAGCATAATTATCTATAGCAGCAAGAAGTCTGGAACTATGTGCAGCAGACGATTTGGCTTACTAATTGGTATGTATGTAGTATGTAACTGGTACTTTTTTTTATTTTTTATTTACATTTACATTGTGCCCACCTGAAAGCTGTATGCAATAAAGATTTCTTTCTTTCTTTCTTTCTTCTTTCTTCTTTCTTACCCTTATTATGTAGGACCAAAGGAAAAGCACCTCTGTCTACACGTTCGGCAATATAGGCGTGAGAAGATATCGACCTATCTAGGATGAAACGTAGTAAAAGTCAGAGTATTAATGTTTAGGGAAGCCAAAAATCTCATATTTACTTTTCTTTTTATTGTTTTGTTTTAGTGCTATAATAAAACGAATGAAATAGGTGGACATTTTTTTTTTAGCTCTTTATGTTTTATAATAAAGAAATTATATCTTTTACAGCATTTGTGGTGAGTTGAAGTATTATTTACAACATTATTTAAAAAAATAAAAGTGTTTGTTGCGGTTTTTCTGGGAAGTGGAAACCATTTATTTTGCGAATATCAACATTTTAAATACACAGGTCGGTGAAGCTCGAAAAACTAAATAAGGTTACATCAATAACAAATTTTCGCCAAAATGGCTTTTACAACATTTCATCCCCGAAGGGTCGATATGTGTACATAAAAACAAACACATCAGACTTTAACTCACTCTGCCTCCCTTTGAAAACATAAAGGCGTTATGTTAAATTAAATAGACAAATTTCGTGCCCCATTATGACCCTTTAAAATAACGTTACCGTTATATTAAGAACGGCTTACGGCACCCCGGAGATTTTATGTAACGACCTATTTTCTGACTCCTGCAAACACCACGTTATACCTATCACCCTAAAGGCTTAGGAAAGGCTGTTTTACTGCCAAATTTCTTCAGTTATTTAAATCCTTTGTTATAAAGGGCAAGTCTATTGTCATTTAGGTGTCATGTTAAAGTTTCCACGATAATTAAACTTAATTTTCTTGATTGAATTATGAACTTTAAGACAAATAGAATTGCTTTTTCGCTCCTTTTTACTTGATAGCACCGCTTTTCAAAAGACTTTACAAGTGAAAGAAGCCGGCTTTGCCAATCTATGGCAAATATGTATACAGGGTGATTTTGAAATCGTGTAATTCCTTTTAACCACGCATTCTACTGGTGATATAGAATAACCCTGACCATATTTTTATTTACAATCGTTTGTAATTCTTGAGTTAATTTATTTCCTCTACATTCTTTATACTTTCTATTTTAGTATCGACGTAACTATATACATGACTATGTTTCCCGGTGTTGTAATTCATATTTCTCTAACTAAAGTTACACGTATTATGCACTCAAAATCATTGCGTCAATTGGACACAATTTCGGATTTCGTATTGCTACTGAAAATTTCGTCAGAGAAAACTTAATAATACACCTTCTGGCCCATGAATTAAACTCAAGAAAGTAACTAAGCAGTCAAGTGCTTCTAAACATCTTCTACAACCAAATTATCGCTTATTAGACGTTAAAATGTTTTGAAATTATCGTAAAGCTTTGAAGGGGCTTCAAAGTAACTCCGAAACAAAATAACTTGAGAAAATTACAAGGTCTTTACAGATCGTTACATATTTTTCGTTCAATACTTACATTTCTCGCTTATTTCTCGCTCAGCCGGCTGTGCCACCTCGCTAGGCGAATATTCAATTTCAGCGAGCGACGTAAATTTTTATTATTGCTCGCATAACATCTTGCGGATGAAGCCAAATGTGAGTATATTTACATATCGAAAAAATGGATGAACTTTTTTGATACTTTTTATATATAAACCTCTTATACCATAAAAATAAAAGTTTGAGGCACGTGATCTTTGAATTTCACCTAAATTAGAGCACCTTAGCTAGTACTTCTATCCTACAGAATATCATAGCTAAACCATCCACTAAGAATAACGTAAAGAAACGACATATAGTGGTAGCAGTATGACTGGTAGTACTATAGTCGGTGTCATTCGGTTGTCACCGTACGTGAGTGAACGAGATGCGCTTATACGTTGCTTACGTACATATAGCGTTATGCTTGTCCTACACTATGAGCACGGCCCTACGATGATAAGCCTGGTGCTTCCGTAATAGCTGTAGGCTATAAAAACAACGTGAGACATCCACCATCTTATTCTCAACAACATAAGACAACCAAATCGTGCAATATCATACGTGAAACGTCGGAAAAGTGTAAACTAAAATTTAAATAGTTTTAATAATTCAAATAGCTTAAATAGTAGTCAAGTTTAGTATTAGTAGTTTTATAATTTTAAAATCCTTATTAATATTATAAACGCGAAGGTGAGTTTTTTAGTTACATTTTAACGCCTTAACTCCTCGACCGATCATCTTAAAATTTTGCAGGGATACAGATAAGGGCGAAGGGTACCTTTTATCTAGAAACACAGTCTGTTTTCAAGGAATAGTTTAATGATATAATCTAAATTAACATAAACGTGTTTGAGAATATACAGCGCGATAAAATGCGTATAACTTAGTTTAATCACATTTATGTCATTACCTATGTAGGATTATTATTTTTCAACCCTACATTCGAATTTTCAAAATACTTGTCACGTATTCCGAATCTAGACAAGAAATAAAGTTTCCATCCACCACAGGAAAGAAGTGACATTAGTAAATACCTTAGCATTACAGCTGCTGTAGCTTCATCGGTACTAAGCTAAATCGGTAACTATGCCTCCAAATGGCCCATATTGTAGCTAACATCAAATTTTATATGTTTGTTTGTGTCCTATTATACTACGCAGATAATGACGTCACTTCACTGCTACCACAAAATATACAACTACAGAAGACCAATTCAATATAGAAGCATTCACATATTCGTAGTTAGCATGTTATGAGTAGGTACCGACATTAAACAAATCACTGCTGTTTAAATAAAATACTCACACTCTAAATAAATATTTGAAAAAATATTGTAATTTCTTTATTATGTTAATCCTAACTAATATTATAAATGAGAAAATGAAATTGTTTGTTTGTTTGTTACGCCTTTTTTAAGTAACCTATATACTTTTCTGTTCCCCTGACAACGTGTATGCGAAATTACATGATGATTGGTCGAGTAGTTGTGGCACTTGTGCGAAACAAACAAACAAATTCACATTCGTATTTATAATATGAGTAAGAATTTTACAACTTTTTCTGTTCACGTCAAAATTCTGCAGCGTTTTACGGACCTCGATGTGACGAATGCGTATATTCGACATGTAGGTCTTATAAGCTGGTACGCCGGGTATTACGTTTGTAGTTTCTAGACGCAAAGATTCTGCGAAGATAGAGCATAGTAAGTTCACCTTATCCTCAGCAGCGTAAGCCAAAGATCTATCAGGTTTCAGCAGTAGTAGCAATGAGGGGTATATCATCTAAATACCTTCAATCAGGATTGTCGTTTATTGAATTAAGTGCAAACGACGTCAATAAATACTATTGTACACATACATACAGATCTCGTAACACTTAAAAGAAAAGTCGCGAGGGCCTTTACAAACATTCAAACAACGGACACAAAGAACATGCAGACTCGGAAGAACCATTTGTGGATCTCACAAATTTTTGTCTGTTGTCGTTGTTTTAACGTTTGTAAAGTCCTCACGACATAGAAAATATTTCTAGAGCGAGAGCAGCCTTTTTAAAAAAGACATAGTGGGGTAAGTATACTACACTAATGCCTAACCCTTCTAACGTAATATATAGCCGTAATGCTATAATTATCACATGTCAGTTAAATTATCTTTAGATTAACCTATCCGTACGGTATCCACAGTTTCACAGAATAACCTTCTTAATTGAAATATGAGGAATGGCGTTCATTATAAATTTATGCGCAATGGCGTGTGGTTTCCCTCAGAATGGGATCCTGTTATCCCGCCTGGATAGCAAATCTAATGAATAGGACTTACGTAATAGGGAGCGAGCCTTGCCGACCATCTAGAACGTATTGAGGCTCCGTCTACAACAGCGAATTTTAACTGACAACCGCTATAAAACTTTGCCCGACCCGGGTACCAAACCCGGTACTTCAAAACTACAGACAATTTATAAAATAAATGTGTTTTATCTACAATTTCAACTGGTACCGATGGTTTAAGTATAATATGTTAGTGAATAAGCGCCTGCATATATTTTGTAGCCAATCAGTCACTGGACACACTTAACATGTATGCAGCTAATGTTTACGAGCGTTGACTCTGACAGTTCTCTTGTATAATGCCAGGGATAGGGTCTGCGTCGGCTGCATGCGTCTTATACAGTAGCGATTTTAAATTTAACATTATCCTAACTAATATTATAAATGCGAATATGAATTTGTTTGTGTTCACGCCTTAACTCGACTGACCATCATAAAATTTCACAAACACGTTTTCAAGGAAACAGAAAAGGACAGAGTTTCTCTCGGTAGAGTAGGTTAGCTCTCTTATTTATTTATATGCCTGAAAAAGCAAGTCATGATCATAAAGTATACCCCTAAAGGCGAACAGTATAAAGCCAGATTATAGCTCTAACTATGACTCCTCTTATAACTCAGAATTAGACAGCTTTCAATCCCACGCAACAAGAAGTATATTTTTCCGTTTGCCAAGTATGTTTCCATACTCCATAATGTCATTGAAAGTTTAACATAATAACAAAATAATACTCTGACCGGCCCGGGCGTCAATGAGACCATAGACGTAGTAATGAAATAAAAACAAAACCAGGCACAGAGTATCATCAATCTCAGTTTATTATTTAATTGTTTTTTCGTGTCTGCGCTCATTCGTGATATCGGCAAAGCCATCCAGCGATGCTATCAATCAATAAATGTCTCCAAGTATTCAAATTTCGTTATGAGTTTTCAAGCCTATTTTATGTACAAACATAGTCACGCCTATATTACTAAAGGGGTAAAAATAAACAAATAGAAATGTATTTATTGCCACCAAGTACATTCACATAGATTGCTCATATGGCTGAGACTTAAAAATGTATTTCAGAGAATGTTCAAATTATTGTTTCTAAACTAAGCTAAAGCTTGTATCTTGGGAGACAATGTTCCATAGTAGATCGTACATTTTATACAATTATGTTTATTATACAAATAGAGTGAACGTTGTCGCTGCACTTTGACACTAGGTAAAATAAACAAAAAAATAAACAAGGATAAGGCTGCCTGTCTGTCTGTTTAAGAGGTGGCGTGCGTGTACGCATGAATGTGTTGGTAGGTGAGTGAGGTTAGGTTTTAAAAAAAAATTTAACAGTAAAAAAAAAACGGTAAGAAGTGTATAAATCTATATTTCGCAAGTAATACTAATAATAATTAATGTGACCTTAAGGTCACATGTAATAGAGGATATCTCTACGTGTTGCTAGTGAGAATGACTTGAGGGAGAAACCTAATAGCATTTTGCTTGACTCGGGAATCAAACCCGAAACCGGCACGGCAGTAGCATTTATTACCGCAGCAGCACCAATGATCACGCTTATAGGTATGACAATAGAGTCTAATTTATTTAATACTGAATATAAGAACCTTCTTATGTACCAAAGTTATTAGTATGTATATTACACTACATTTTGACCGCAGCTTCGCTCATATTTATGTAGATTAATGTTAAGAAACGTTTTAGTAGCTTATATCCTATACTAATGTATAAACAATAATACAGTAAAGTTTCATTAAAATCCGTTCAGTAGTTTTTGCCTGAAAGAGTAACAAACAACCATTCAACCATCTATCCATCCTCACAAACCTTCACGTTGAATATATTAGTGGGATTAGAGAGGAAAAAATAAGAAAACAAATTTAAAACGAATATCCAATTTTTCCCTATCTAGGAGCAAATGTCAAAGTCCAGCTTTCCTTAATTACAACATAAACTGATCCTCTCTGCAAAATCACAGCTTTCTACTTTCTAGGCTTAAAGCTGACGTTCACGAGTCAGTAAAATGAGACCAGACTTCTCTTTTAATATATGTTAATTAAATGGCTACCGAAATAAAACTACAAAATCTTTGCGTTACATCCGAAAAGAAAACGCCAGCCATTTTCGCCAATACCAATTTAATCCAAGGCAAACGATCCGCATCGAAAACGTAGTTTCTCCTTAATCCTTCAGAAATAATCGAAAACCTTTCCTTTTTATATTAGTTCTTTGTCCATTCATTGCGTACCACGGTATAATGTTAATCAATATAAAATTGTAAGCAAGATCCCAGAGCCTCCAGACTTTACTAATTTTTTCAGAAATTAAATGTATGGGTTAAAGTAGTGTTAGTATGTACTTTGAGTGTTTGCATATCTGCTAGCATGGCCCGGCAGCCATTTGTCCGTTACCAGGTGCTAAAGGTAGGTAAAAATAATACTCAATATTCTTAAATTATATTATACCTCCTGCTTTCATTGCCATGATAGCCATATCTAGCTGTATTTGTTACTTTAGATCCGTGTTTACTTGGTTGATGATGTTGACAGTGATACGTTTAACATAGAATTATAAATTTACCCACTTTATGTTTATATAAAATTTTATTCTCGTCTATTTTCTGTACGCTCATTTATTGTAAATATGAATTCTCAGTAAGTGAATTATTGTTAGTCTTATGAGAATAACGTTCTTCTTAAACTATAAATGTGCTGATATTTATGTATATTTTAGAAAATATTGTTCAAAATTAATAATCAATTTTGCCAGACAATTTTCGTCGGCTATAACATTTTATTTTTGAGAAAATAAGTAATGTTTGGGTGCCCTGGGATCTTGGACTTGAAGTTTGTGTCGAGATAAGTACCTATAGAATGACGTCTTGTTAAAGTTTTCGGTACGCTATATACAGTATACATAGATTCACACTTATATTATTATAATTCTGAAAGGGTAAAAAACTCTCTTATACTGCCTTCAGGTAAATGTTGGTTAGGTTGGATTAGTAACAGAGCTTTTTCTAGAGTTCAGATACTCTATATTCTTTTCTGTATCCATGATAACGTGTGTGCATAATTTTATGATGATCGATCGAGTAGTTAGGGCGTAAAACCCTAACAAACAAACTCACATTACACTTAAAACAAAACAACTTTAAAACGAAAATCCCATGCTTCCCCTAACTAGGGGCAAATTAAGAAGCTCATCCCTCTTTATATACAGCACAAAGGGATCCTCTGTGCAAAATCACAGCTTTCTAGTTCCAAGGCTTTAGGCTGACGGTCACGAGTCAATCAGTGACCGAGACATGACTTATCTTAATATATGCACCAACAAGTTTGGGTCCTCATACCTCTGCCGAACGACCAAGGCATGGAATTCTCTGCCGAGGCGCGTGTTTCCTTCTTCCTTCAATCCTGGGTCCTTTCGTGAAAAAGCACCTTCTCAGGCCGACAAAGTAGGGACCTCAACATCACCTCAACTGTCATGAGGATAGTGAGGAGTCTACTGCTCTTGGACCAGATGATCGCCTACCATCAGGCAGTCATTTATATAAGTAGTAAGTAATATATCATAACGAGCACCTATACGCCTCAAATAACTGTATTCCGTCTCGGAAAGGTTAGGTTATATTAGGTTCCTTCTCAAACCCACTCAAAAATAGGAGCCCCGCGAAGCGGAGCTCCGTCGACTTAGTTTGATCTCTTTAAAATATTTTTAGTAAGCATATTTTGCTGTGCAATTAGTATTTTTGGTGGAACAAAGGCAAAAAATTAAGGAACAGTTAAATACTATCCTTATATTACTAGGTTTTGCTCATGGCTTCGCTCACGTATAAGTAGGTTAGGTGTAACGGTACGTATTTTTCAAATAAACTATTATAATATAACTTAAACTATTTTAAATAATATAGCTTACTAATGGTGAAAGAATTTTAAATCGCTTGGATAGTATTTGAGTAAAATCCTTACAAACAAACATACAAACAGAAATCAAATCCATCCTCTTTATTATATTAGTATAGAAAAGAAAACGTGAACCAAATTCTATACCAATGTAATCTGAAGCAAATGATCCGCATCGAAAAGGTAGTTTCTCCTTAATCCTTCAGAAACAAACGAAAACCTTTCCTTTTTAAATTAGTTCTTTGTCCAATAGAGCCTTGAAAGCTTATATAACTATTCTCTTAGCCTCCCTTTCGTCCTTTAAATTAATCACAACACGATTAACGGAATGGATTAGAAGGTCAAACGCTATCAAAAGAGGTAAATATTTGGTTTTTGTGTGGTGACGTTGGCATACACGCAAGTCATGCGATTTTATAGTTGTTGCATGTTAGGCCAAATTGAGTGGCTATAAGGGCTTAAGTTCATAAACAAAATAAGTTAGTGTTGTGTCAAAATACCGACAGTGCCAATATAAATAATACCGACCAAGTGAGTGTACTTGTCGAAACCCGTACTTCACGAAGGCGCAGCTGAGCACTAAAATGTGACCACAATCGATGCAAGTCGGTCGAAACGTAGGTCAATCAATAGGTATTTATTAACTTTTAAATACTTTATCGTACTAATACTTGTACAAATCGCGAAGGTCTAAAAATGTTTATACAGGATGTCCGGTAATTAATGGATAACCTTGAAATGTCTTATAGTAGAACGGAAGGCCGTTCAGAAAAATGAAAAAAATTATAATTTATATATATAATAAAAAGTGCAAGCTATTATAGCATAGCATACTTTTGACTGTCTATCTATTAGCATAATTAGGGTTTAATAATAAAACAACAAAAAGCCGATGGATTTCATTCATTTATGGTCGTAGTATACACGAAAGTTATACATGGTAATTAAAAAAAAAACACATATCTCAGGTAGTAGTTAGGATAGATTTTTTCATATATTTTTCTGAACGGCCATCAGTTCCACTATAAGACATTTCCAGGTTATCCATTAATTACCGGACACCCTGTATACAAAATAACTTTGACATACATAATTAGAGGTAGGGTCCATTTCACAATGTGTCAATGTCAATCTTATATGATAAATGTCATGCTGTCGCTCTTATTTTAACTAACAGAAGGAAGAAAAATGCTAATAAGATTGCGTATAAGGGTCCTGATCGTTGTGAAACAGGGCATTATAAGAGAGGTGCATGTTTGGCCGATGATGAGGTTTATAATTACATAGACTTACTTCTATATTATTACAAAGAAGCAGGCACAAGTATATTACATCTATATTCTTTTCCCATCCATGTCTTTAGGTAGTTTGTGCCGCATTCGTTCCTCATGTTTTGTCCTAAACGTAGTAATACGCATTCGTATAAATAAATATAAATTTCTTAATGTAATTCCTATTTCGTCACAAATTATTTTCCTCTTCTGTCCCTGTTTTTTTTGTATGGTATTTTTGTTGTACCGTCATCCGAAAAATATTTTAAAATACCTCGTTGACCTCTCGGAAAAACTTTGGGCTGATGATTGAATGACATCACGAACCCGACAACGAAATGATTTAAAATATGTTTAACCATGTTTTGTTTTGCTATCCAAATGCACAAAAATAAAGGACGAAAAAGGAATAATTTAAAAAGAGGGGATGAATGAGGAACATTTTGGTATGTGGGACGTAATGTAAGGGCAAATGTGGAACAAACCGGTTTCATGTAACAGAGGGCAAGCCTGTTGCCATCTTCGCGCACATTTTCGTATAAGCTGAAATATTACATTATAGTGTTGTGTTGTACAACATATATTATTGTTTAGAATCCTAACTAATTTTATTAATGGGAGTGTGACCTTGTTTGTTTGTTACGCTTCCATGCTTTAACTACTCGACCGATCATCATTAAATTGCGCATACACGGTGTCAGGGGAACAAAAAACGACATAGGATCCAGAAAACCTAACCTACATTTACGCAAGCGAAATCGCAAGCAAAATCTAGTAACTGTATAATATAAACATGTTTTAAAAACAACACTTTTTATAATAATACTAGTTGATGCACGCTACTTTGTCTGCTTCGTGTAACAGAAGTTTCCCCTTTTTGCAACATTTTTCATTGGTGATCCTCTCCTATTTGTCTTAGCGTGATGTTATATAGCCTCGAGAAATGGGCTATCCGATACTAAAAGAATTTTTCAATTCCATTAGTTCCTGAGATTAGCGCGTTCAACCAAACAAACAAGCAAACTCTTCAGCTTTAAATTCTAAGTATAGTATTATATTATCTGTGTCTATACTAATATTATAAAGCTGAAGAGTTTGTTTGTTTGTTTGCTTGAACACGCTAATCTCAGGAACTACTAGTTCGAATTGAAAAATTATTTTAGTGTCGGATAGCCTATTTATCGAGGAAGGGATAGGTATATAACATCACGCTACGACCCACGGGGGCGGCGCAGTAACGATAAACGTGGGTGAAACCGCGGGAACATCTAGTATAAAAATCTCTTGCGATTGAGGAGTCGTGGATCCGATCTCTATTTACTTAACCGAAGGCAAGCGTTTTGCTTAGCTGGAGGAGTAAATACCTGAAAATTAGTCAATAATAATATCAGCCCTGAATTAAACTATCCCAATGCTGCGAATTGGCCATAGTCCACCACGCTGCCCCAGAGCGTGTTGGCAGACTTCACAAACCTTCGAGAACTCTCAGGTATGCAGCTTTTCCCACGATGTTTTCTTTCAATGTTAAAGCAGGTCAATAGTCTCATTAGTGAATATTCATTTCATAATTAGTTTAATCGCAATTTTTATTTCATATAATAAGTATTTAATCGCTTGTTTCCTTAAGAAAAGAGACTGCAGGCTTCTTATACTTCCAACGCACATACATGACACGTGTAATGCACTGTGAGCACTAGCTTTTTAAAATGTGTTGTAGGCAATGGACAGGTTAAGCAGCATGACGTGCTTAACTTGTCCATTGTTGGCGTGCCCCTGCGACTCGTTAGGTTGATATCTCGATTAGATCTTACTTGATCTTTGTGGAGGGGCATTATTATAATAGGAGTTGCCATATCGAAGGCTTATAATAAGGTATACATAGTCAAACACCTGTATATTGCTGAAGGGGTAGGCAGATGTGTTCTATAGTATATTTTTAGTGCCCTTGTAATAGGAAGCGTATTGTCATCTGCTGGGTACATTTCCAGAGTCCGTGCTACTGAGAATGTGTAAACTTATGTCATGAAACCAACTAAGTAACCCTTTCATTATATTTTCACCAGCTAATCCCGGTCAAGCTAGCGGATTATTCTGTTTTAGTAACGGTAGAAACTTCGGGATAAAACGTATATAAAAATACTTTGATACATGTAGATGTGCAACATTGTGTAAAAAATTGCGTATTTTTATAAAGATTAATTTAATATTGAAGATGTTTTACATAGCCGTGAGTAACGGCAGATTTTACAAGCCTTTTCTCTGATTAGTTTTAATGACATCATCATCAATCATATTACGCACTAGGTTTAATGCCTGTGTTGCGAGGGACTTCACAAACATACAGAGAACAACCAGACTCGAAACAACCACTTTGGAATCACACAAATGACTGTCCCGTGTTTGGGTTGCAGTTGGGTAGCAGTGGCTAGTCGCGACTTTTGCGACTAAGCGACTACGTAGGGTCTCAACTTCTTCTACGAGAAATAAAGTAAATTAAGATCGGAAAATAAAATGAACATTATATTGTCTTCTGTTTACGCGAATGTTATTCATTGAAATTAAACTACTATATACGGATTTTATCGCGTTGTTTATTTAACACTCCATTACACAATTTAGAAACTGTTACACTACTATAATACGAGTATACTATTAAACTTTACTAATTTTAAGCCAATTAAATTATTCAAACTATCAAATCTAATTGTCTTTAAGTTCACACTTTCCACGCGATAAAATCCGTATATAGAAGTTTAATTAAAAAAAAAAAATGAACTTTATTTTAGTAAACAGTACTTTCGTTTTTGACGTTTGAATAACATATTTATTTAAGCTTCTTGTCTGCTCTTTAGCTTTAATCATAGCTCCGAATGCCAGCGGTTATGAACACAGTTTTTTTGTATAGGACCGTAAAAATTATTAACGAGCAGAAAAGTCTATGCTACTGTTCTTAACAGTATGGTTGGGAACCGTACTATTACGCCATCCGTGCAGTCGAATTGAGAAATTAACACCAGTAGTACTGCGAATTTCTCCACCGCAGTGTTCATTTCTAGTGATAGAGTATCTCTTTGACGTATCTATGAAAGGCAAATACAATGCTATGTCGTGTTTTGCAACCTTGGATTTTACTACCCCTATCTCAAAATAGTTTTTGTGTGTAGCAATGGTAATATACAAGCCATAAGCATTTATCATAATCCATATTCACGTATAAAACTAGGAGTAACACTCGCGTGTTGCTTGAAGCAATTTATTTGGATTGCCTCGGCGGCGCTTCATTAGTAAAAGCCATTGAGGATAAGGTCTCGGATTCAATTCCCGGATTAGGCAAAACGTTATTGAGTTCTTCTGTTAAGTAATTGACAGTAGCAGCACGAATTCTGCGACTATAGCCAGTGCAAGGTAAGGGGCTTGTCCCCTGTTACGTTGGACCAGGAGCCATAGCTGGTGAAAAGTGTCTACCCCTTCAGGAGATATATGTATTAAGGTTATGTAGGTATAGTCAATTTTCTTACTAGTCTTATTTGGTAAATAGTGGTAACGATAATTTTCATAATACTGAGATATTATCGTATGACAATAAATAGAGAATAAAAATAAGAAGAAGACAATACACAGAAATGAAAAAAAGAAAATTGTTTATTTGATACATGTTTAAAGAAACACATATTGACAAGTATAAAATAAAAAGAAATAGGTATATACAATATAAGGATAAGCGCAATGAAACCAAAACCAAAAAACTTAAAAATTAAGTGTCAAGCAGTGTCAAAATACGGCCCAGTTGTGCTTGTGTCAGACGAATGCCTGCCGCTGGTCTTCAACAAGGCCCTATTGTGACTCAAGGATAAACCAATGGCAAATGGGTCTTTATGTATTGTCTCTAGCTACACATACGCTACATTTCTTTACAAAATAAAATATGAAATATAATGAAATCAGTATAATGAAAATCACTTGTCTAAAATTCCAAATTTTATATTATTATGGCTATATAACCAAATTCACAGCAATTACTCGGACTGTTGAGAACGTCTTATTCGGTTGAATGCTAGATCTTCACTGCTGAGCGATCTTTCGCCGAGAGCCGAGTCTCCTTTCCACAATAACCCCACTATTCAAAATATGACGGTTGGCTGTGTTGCCAGTTGGATAAATAAAAACTCCCGAACAATTATTAATAATAATAAAAAATCTTAATAACAGTACCTTTTTTTATTTAAAATATAGCCTAAGTTATTCGGTGATAATATAGTTTCCTAATAGTGAAAGATTTTTGAAATCTGTCAATTAGTATTTGAGTTAAATCATTACAAACAAACAAACAAATAATCAAATCTTTCATCTCTATATCTTATCTTATCTTGTGTGGGGGCCAGTCAGTACAGACCGGCGACACTTCGACCCAGTTGGATCTTTTGTGTCGACACTCCCAACGACTGCCATAGATATTCATGGCAGCCGGGACCGACGGCTTAACGTGCTCTCCGAGGCACGGAGCAGGCGATAATTGTCAATCAATACGCACATAATTTCGAAAAGTCATATAACTTCCGAAAGTCAGAGGTGCGTGACGTGGGTTCGAACACGAGACCCTGTGCATTGCAGTCTGTTGGTCTCCCCACTAAGCTATCCCTGCTCTTTTCATCTCTATAACATTAGAAGGTATAGATAATAGACTATATTATATTATAAATACAATATGATAAACCCGGTTAAACATGTCGTGACGAAGCTCTGTAAATAAACATTCATGCAAAAGGTTATAGTGTGCTGTGACTTAATAGAACGCTAAAGCCAGCCTATTTTTTTATTATAACATGAGTTCTAAGTAATCATATAATAGGCCTAAATTTTTGCGTGCTCATAATTATACACGTAGGCATTATATTACACGACTATTAGCACGTAAACTGCTTGATATTTAAACAGAAATCAAACAACCTACAATTTAGTTAACCATTTAAAAAGGTGTTGTGATTTTTAGCTAGCTTTCGTATTAGATTTAGACCGTGCCGCGACTTTATAAATATACAGGTTGTTTATAATTAGGTATATAATACTATCAGCAGTGACGTACCGTGGATGTCAGCCGCCCGAGGTGGCTTTTTGTTTTGGCTGCCCCTTATTTAGGTATTTCAATTTAAAAAACAATTTTCAATCATTCTAAAGAACTTTTCGGCAACAACAGTTATCAATATTGTGTATAATACAGCTCAAATATTTACAAGATATTATTATTATTTATTGTGGAATTTTGCCGCTTCCTAAAAGTGCCACCCGGGGCGGGCTCTCCTGCCGCTCCCACTACGCTACGCCACTGACTATCAGCCCTCTTTATAAATTGTCCCACTGCTGGGTACGGGGCTCTTCTCAGTGTGGGTTAGGCCATATTCCAAAACGCTGGCCCAGTGCGTGTTGGCAGAATTCACACATCTGTGATAATATTATGTAGAACTCCAAGACTTATAGGTATCCTCTCGATGGTTTACTTCACCGTTAAAACGAGCGATAATTAACTATTTCATACGCATGTAACTTCGTAGTCAGAGGTTCGTGCCTTGGAATCGAACTCGAGACCCCTGTGTGGCAGTATAACGATTTGTACCTTGTGCATGTACATATATAGAATAGAGCTTTTACCTACGTATTGTTGTACATTAATTTCCACACAAGAGTAAATAATAATTAAAATAAATCTTTTTGTGAAAACGGTCTCAAAATTGATTGCAAAATAAGAGAGTAATTACTATTTTTTGGGGAATAGTGGGAATATCTCGCTATCTCCCTCGGACTGCTGCATTTAAATAGCAGTTACGTCACAATTAGTACCGCGCATCCTTGTTCTATCAGTTAACAATGATCGCTACTACCAGATTTGAAACGCTTGTTGTGTCTTATTTATTTTTAAGTAGATTACGTGAATTATTTGTATTTTAGAGTTTGGATAAGATTATTACTTAATTAATGAAAGAAAATTTAGTCAGCTACCCATCATATAAAAACACAGACGAAAACACCCCAAATCCATCATATATGCAATAAAAAATCCGTATAAATTTAAAACTGCGCATTTTTATTGTAAAGAATAACTCACCGCACTCTGGCATCATGTATGTGTGTGTAGTCTTTACAAACATGCAATATTCAGCGGATACAAAGTGCACTCAGACGTCGACAGAGCAACTGTGTTCATTGAAATCCAGTCTTGCAATGCCACGCGAGGGCCTTCGCAACATATTTGCTGAATAAAGACAATTCGGGATGTATGAAATACCTGGGCATATCTTTAAAAGTTCAGCTACCGTGTGTTTTGTCCGCAAAACTCGAAACGTAGTCGACGGGTTAATTTGATTTTTTTAACACAAAGGAGTATAAAATAACTGTTGACTGCCACGCAAAGATCTTGGATTCGATCCTAAGGCACGAACTAACATTTCGAAGATACCTATGTGCGAATTAATTAGTTAATTGTAGCTTATTTTAACGGTGAAGGAAGACATCGTGAGAAAACCTAAATGTCTGAGAGTTCTCTATAATGTTCTCAAAGATAAGCGAAGTCTGCCAACCTCATGTTACAGATACGTTCGCACTCACCCCGCCTGCTTGCTTACTATAAACTCGATACGTTCTGTCCATAACATTGCCGGAGAGAGATCAGGCGCAGGACCAACGGCTTTACGTGCTTTCCGAGACACGGGGGTGTCAAACACCGCCAACTTCCTAACCCCGGGCTATTATTGAGATTTCTTAACAGAAAAACAATGATATTGTTGGCCCGATCCGGAGTTCGAATCCAAGACCTCATGCGCAGCAGTCGCATTCACTACCGCTGCATCACGGAGGCAGTTAACAGTGTACTCTCTATAACGTGGGTTTTAAAACTATAAACAGCCGAAATGTGTTCGTTAGTACCTCTGCTTACCCCTTCGGGGATATAGATGTCAGAATATTATGTTATAACGACTCTAAAATAAAGCTTTAGGGTCCACAAAATAATAACATAATAACAGTAACTAATAAAAATGTTTAACAATAATAGTGTAATGTTTCAAAATTATCTAAAAATATTGTTTTATAAAAAATAAACAACGTGATAAAATCCGTATAATTAATTTCAATGTATAACATTCGCATAAACGTAAGACAATATAATGTAGACCACAAAATGTTACAGATACATTGTTTGTTCGCACCCACCGCTCTCACTAACTGTAAAGTAGTTCTGTAGAACATTCGTTCTACCGACTGCGACTCAAATCAAACGTTTGAATATTCACGAACCGAATTCTCTCTGAGTGCTATCAGAGTAAAGTTGGGTTTCGACTGCAAAAGAGTAATGAGCGAGGGATTGCTGAGCGGAGTGCTGTCTAAATACCTAAATATAGGGTGCTTTCTACGGTTCATTTACTAATAATAATATAGTAATTACTAGTTGTCCCAGGCAGTTTACATGTTCATGATTACTGTTCGCGCCTGTGGCTGGTAGCGTAATGATGGTCCATATATGTACATATAATTAATATACAGGGTGATTTTGAAATCGTGTAATTCCTTTTAACCACGCATTCTACTGGTGATATAGAATAACCCTGACCATATTTTTATTTAATTAGAATTATTTTTTTGAAAAATTATCGTTCCGTTTTTTTTCGTGAAATGGTGTCAGATAGTCATATGTTAACCAACCGAGGCAATTTTAATATTTTACTAATTAAAATAAAAAACATATTAATTAATATGTCGTAAATAATAACGGGCGGTCCTTTTTATTGCCCCTTATTATTTACGACATCAGTTATTGTTATGTTATTATTTTTAAATTAGTAAAATATTAAGATTGTGTCAGGTGGTTAAAATATGACTATTTGAAATCATTTCATTAAAAAATCTGTACTCTAATTTTGCCGAAACCATTATTCTAATTAAGAAAAAATATGGTCAGGGTTATTCTATATCACCAGTAGAATGCGTGGTTAAAAGGAATTACACGATTTCAAAATCACCCTGTATAATTCTAATTGTGTTTTGGCTCATCCTTGAGGAACGGCTTCAAGGATGAGCCAAAACACAATAAGAATTTTCAAATCAGACTGTTAGTTTCAGAGATTGCCGCGTTTAAACAAATTCTTCATCTTTATTATCTATGCTAATATATATTATAAAGCTGAAGAGTTTGTTTGTTTATTTGTTTGTTTGGTTGAACGCGCTAATCTCAGGAACTACTGGTTCGAATTGAAAAATTATCTTAGTGTTGGATAGCACATTTATCGAGGAAGGCTATAGGTTATATAAAATCACGCTAGAACCAATAAGAGCAGAGAATAAATGGAAAATTTCGCAAAAACGGGGAAAATTCTCTTATGTGAAGCTGATGAAATTGCGCGGTTCAGCAATATTAGATAACTGTCTCGGCCCATCAGTGAGTGTGACTGAACATGATGTCTGAGGTTTGATTCCTGAGGCATCTAAAGTGTTATTGAGTTTTTCTGTACATATATTCTCAGTAGAAACACGTCGGCGTCTGACAGAGTGGGCATCAAAAGATGCCCATGACGTGACATCTAAAATCATAGCTCGTGAAATATGGGTGTTATACAACCTTAGGTACTATTTTTAATTTAGATTTAACCTATAAGGTCTTGGAATGCTTTACAGACTTAATTAAAAACCTATTATGTCTAGCCTGGCGCTGGTGTACCGCTGCCATTCAATAGGTTAATTACGATGGTAAGCAGCCCAGAGTTGCTTGCAGCTATCTCCTCATAGGCTCAACTTATTGTCTGAATTTAGCAAGTAACTTTTATTTTTACAACCTATCGTATGTTTATATTTTCGTTATAATTTACAATATGTCCTTTACCCAAAAAATCCATTAGTAGCCGATAAATAATCGGTTTAGAGCGTTAAGATTAGTAAAATAAGGTTTAAAGTGGCGTGGCATTTGGTGGCTCGTATCCGAGCCCCTGGTAAATACACAATGTAGCGGCTCGTATATGAAAAGGACTGGATAAATGTAACTTTAGTAACTTACTAATTTCTACATATATTTTGACTTCAGAAGTATTATGTACTTAGTGACCTAGTTGAATAAATAATTATTTGTACTGACTGACTTGTTTTCGTTGTAATTTTGACCCATTCAACACATTTAACTAGACTCTTTGTTAGTAGAAATATTTCCACCTTATTGAAATGAACGGAGTCCGTGCAGAGCTCGCTCCGCTTGCAGTACAAACCCAATTTTATGTGAAATGCGGTTGTATTTTATTTAGTTTAAGTTTATTTGCAATGCAATGAGCTACGCCATAGTGACAAATAACTCCTCTTTTACATTCTATGTAAATGATTTAAAGATCCGGCCATTTTGATCGACGACCTAAAAAGGAGGTAGGTTTAGAAAAGATGGAAAAAGCGAGTGTTATAAAGTAAATTGTGGGAGGCTTTTGTCCAGCAGTGGGTGGCTACAGGCTCCATTGATTGTGGATTTAGAGCTAGTAACCTTAATAAATATAATATTTGGAGTTATAAAAATATAAGTATAAACATCATGTCCATGCACACAAATGTTTGACTTTTGCGGAAATCGAACCTGCGACCTCAGGCGTGGCAGTTGGTTACATTAACTACTACGTCATCGAGGTGGTCATGATGTTTATAAATATGGATCAAAACGTTTGGATGTCTATAACTCAATCTTGCGTAAACAAATGATTTATAAATAGGATTTTAATGAAGCTAATGATCATGGGATAACAATATGAAGTACTATTAGTCTAACATTAACGTGGAACCCAAATATATGTTTAATAGTAGTTTATTTTAAGCCTATAACTGCTTGTTGCTGCCCAGATAAGATGCTACTATCTCACGCGGGCGATGCTGCGAGCAGTATCGAGTGTAGCATAAAACATAAATAACAAAAAGGAAAAACAGTAGAGAATATTTTTGTAACCGGATCTCACTATGCCGTAGGGAAAATCCGTAAAATCTACAGCCAAAATCAAAATGCTATAAAGATTTTCAAATAAATAAAAAATGTACTTTTCCCTTAAAAATATTGGCTCTTGCTCTATGAATAAATCCTGTGTCGCGGACTTTAGTCTCGGAACAACTATTTGTCGATCACACCATTTTTTATCCCGTGTGGGATTCGAACCCACAACATACGAAGCAGTGGCAGCGATAAGGCGAGCACTTAAACCATTACGCCATCCGTGAATTTAATTTACTTTATATTTTATTATTGATTTGAGTCTGGTTTTGAATGTTTGCAAAGTTATCTTCTACAATAGGATTTATTCCTAGTGCTACAATGCCCTTTTTTAAAAAGAAAATACCTATATTTATATGAGAATGTCATCCAAAATAGTTTTAAAACACTATAACAGGATACACTCACTGGAAAAGTCTACAATAGCGTACTAATTTCCCCTTGTAGCCCGCGTAGTTCGTGTGTTCACATCACATTGTAGCATGAGACTTATACACACAGCTTGCGTGTAGCTCAGTGCTCGGAAGTTTGCTTCAGCTGACATTCCACTTTACTGAAGCTCTTTTATATTTGTTAGACAGTTTCCTGAGCAACATAATACCACATTGAAATTGAACTACTATACACGGATTCAATGGCAGTTTATTTTAAAAACACTGCTTTTAACTTAATTTATTTTCACGCCAGATTGTGCCCGTGCACTCGCTCGCTTAAATGGCGGATAGATCTAGATGAAGGTAATCTATGTTCTTTTTTGTATCCCTGACAACGTGTATGAGACATTTTGGATCGTTCGATGGCGTAGTGGTCAGTGTAACCGACTGCGACGCCTAAGGTCACGGGTTCGATTCCCGCACAAGTCAAACATTTGTGTGCATGAACATGGATGTTTGTCTTGGTCTGGGTGTTTCTATGTATAATATGTAAGTATTTACAAAAAAAAAAAGTATATGTGTATGTTTATCCATTGTCTAGTACCCATAGTACAAGCTCTGCTTAGTTTGGGCTAGATGGTGTTGTGTGTATGTGATAGAATATTATTATTATTCTCTTTATTTAAATATTTTCAATACATTTTTCATTTTTAAATATACATATATCTATAAAAATACATATTGTACGGTTTACGTACACTTAGGTATAACATTTACTTTAGCTGATTACGCAAATCGGTCGATTATTTACTGTCGCAATAATTAATTTGACTCAGTGTGCACTTTAACTACCTAACGAACGTACCTATGTGAGAATCACTCTATATATTATTATATTGTATTTACGTAACTGGTGAATAATAAACTTTGCTATACTACGAGAAGAGTTTTCTCTTACCAGCACACTCTCAACTACATAACTTAAAAACTTATAGTAGTGTACAGTTTACTACACTGTACATTAAATGGTCCTTCGAGCCGGATGCTGAGTGATCTCTGTGTCTTATAAAGTGTGATAGCGAATCGGTTTGGCTGGCCTCCCACAAGCGGGTCCCACCAGTTCAGATTGAGAGTCGAGTGTCATCACGAGGGCGCAGTTTTACTGAGCATCAACAACCTTCACTTTTCGACGGAGCTCGCGGACAAGACGGGTAACGTAGAAACATTGAAATTTGGAGACTAGTGGAACTACGGATCTATACCTACTGTCTTCTTTGTATCCAGAAAGCAACTAACCTGGAACCTACAACTTAACTTAAGGTACTACTACCTACTACTTACTACTTTAACTACATCTAACTACATCTAACTTAAAACTACTCAACTTACCTTTTATATAAAACTTAACTAGTTACGATGGAACTGCAACTTACCAAACAAGTCGGCATATTTGAAGACATTAAAACATTGTGTACCAACTATAAGAAAGACAGCATTACTAGAAAAACTGTGGATTACCTGGAAAAACGTTTGGCGAATCTAGAAAAACTATGGGTGAACTTTGACGAACTACATCAAATACTTTTAGAAAATATTGAAAACAAAAACATTGGATATTTTAATAACTGTATTTACGAGAAAACTAGTAACTTGTACGAGTCAACTAAGAAAAATATTTTGGATCTACTTGCCTTCCAACGGAAACAAAAACAACAAAATTTAGATTTTGACTTAACCGGACTTATTGACGACGACACCGAGGACGACGTAAAAAAGTTGATAACTCAACAAGAACGCAACTTCAAGGCTTTGAACAAGGCTATGTCAAAAATAAACATTAATTCCATAACTGAAAAGTGGGAGTTCGAAGAACATCTTACAACCTTGAAATCAAAATGGGAATTGATTGACAAAATACACTGGGAACTGGAAGACGAACTAAAGGTGTCTAGTTTGAGCACAGAGTACAACGAAAAATACGAAGCCATTGAACAGAAATATGACAATCTTAAACGAGATCTAAACAGCAAAATTTGGTCTACTATACATTATCAGCGTTCCGCACCGAAAATCGATGTCCCGGAATTTTCTGGCAACTATGTTCACTGGATTACTTTCAAGGACATCTTTGTTGAAACTATCCACAATAATCCGAGCATTTCAAAGGCGCAAAAAATGCAGTATTTAAAAACAAAACTGAAGGGTGAAGCAGAACGTCTCGTCCATCACCTGTCTATTAGTGCGGATAACTATGATTCATGCTGGGAGATATTATCACACCGGTATAACAACCGTCGACTTCAGTTCACATCGTTCATGAGTACCATGCAGCATTTACCAGCTATTCAACAACCTAACGCCAACAATCTGAAACGCATGCACGATGTAATAACAGAGTGCCTGAATGGCCTTGGCAACATGGGAGTTGACGTATCGAGTTGGGGACCAATGATTGTTTTCAATATGTCGCAAAAATTGGATTCGACCACTCTTAACGAATATACAAAAGAAACGCAGAATAACAGGGAACTGCCAGACTTAGAGGAATTCCTTAGCTTCCTAGAACTCAAATTTCTCGCTTACGAAACTGCAAAAAGCTGCTTTAAAGACTCTACTGAAAGTAAAACTCAAAGGCCTAACAACAAGGGTTGGAACAATAACTATAAGCCCAATAATTTTTCTAACAAGCAACAAGACACGAAAAGTTTGGGTTACTCTAAAATTTTCCATGCATCTTATGGACAATGCCCTCTTTGTCACAAGGATCACGTGTTGATGCAATGTGACAAGTTTATTGATATGGATATTGTGCAACGAAATAAAACTGTTGCAAAACTCAAAGTCTGCAAAAACTGTCTTTATAGCCACGGCAGCGCAGCTTGTAATTCGAGGAAAACATGCCGTGAATGTAATTCTAAACACCATACATTATTACATTTGAATAAACTTTCCTACAATGAACCAAATGTTAAAAGGGATCATGACCGGAAATCAAACCCGTCAACATCAACTCAACCCGGCGCTCACCACTTGGCGACTGATGGCACTGAAATCTTATTAACTACAGTTCAAGTCAAGGTGCAATCTGCCGATGGAAACTATATAACTTTGCGGGGTCTCCTAGATCAGGGGTCCCAAACAAACTTAATATCTGAAAATGCAGCTCAACTACTACGGTTACCTCGAAACAAATTTGACGCCGCTATAACTGGAATCGGATCTACGTCACGTAACTGCAAGGGCCTTATCCATCTCAACTGCAAATCAATTCACTCAGAATTCACTTTCAATGTACAAGCATTGATACTGACCAACTTAACTAATAAGTTGCCCGGCTGCACTTTCCAGAGCACTGGTTGGACACATCTACAAAACTTAAAGCTTGCCGATCCTAACTACAATGTGTCTGGCTCAATAGACCTCCTGCTGGGAGCTGATGTTTACGCGGACATCATCTTAGACGGAGTCTTGAAAGGTTACCAGCACTCACCCATCGCCCAGCAAACTCGTCTGGGTTGGATTTTGTGCGGGAAACTAAAAACCTTTAACTGTCACCTAACTTTAGCAACGACATCTGATTTGTCGAGATACTGGGAGAGTGAAGATATTACACAAAGTTCTCAAGACATACAACGAGACGATCAATGTGAAATTCACTACAAACAAACAACAAAAAGATGTCCCGACGGCAAATATATAGTCAAAATGCCCATGGTCCAGGGCTATGAACAACACCTTGGATACTCAAAATCAGCTGCTATTGCACAATTTTTAAAACAAGAAAAACAACTATATAAAAATAAACAATTATTAACTATGTACAAAAATTTCATGAATGAATACTTAGAATTACAACATATGGAGCCGGCGTCTTGGACAATATCAAACCAATCTGAATATTATTTACCGCATCACAGCGTCTTACGGGACGAGTCCACCACAACCAAATTAAGAGTTGTGTTTAACGCGTCACAGAAAACTTCAAGTGGCAAAAGTTTAAACAGCCTGATGGAGAAAGGCGCCAACCTACAAAAGGACATTCAAGCTCTCATCTTAAAGTGGAGAACTTACAAATATGCATTTACGGCGGACATAGAAAAGATGTACCGCTGTATATGGATCGCTGACGAACAAAAATCGCTACAAAAGATTATATGGAGAAACTCGCCCACCGAACAATTGCGAGAATACACCCTATGTACTGTAACATACGGTACAAAATGCGCGCCGTGGTTAGCGATGCGAACTCTACAACAGTTAGCCAACGACGATGGTCACTTATACCCCGAGGCGGCCGACCTATTACGTAACGAGTTCTATGTCGATGATTTGACAAGCGGACATAACTGTCTCAAAACTGCCAAAACTCTACAAACTGACTTAATAAAATTATTACAACGCGGAGGTATGAACTTAAGAAAATGGTCCAGTAATTGTGTCGAGCTACTAGAACAATTGAACAAAGACCAAATTTCAAAAACCAACTTTGACTTTAAACACGAAGACTCTATGAAAACTCTTGGCCTTGGCTGGAATCCTAATTCGGACACATTTACGTTTAGCTGGAACTTCAAACAAAATTCTAAAAGAACACTAACGAAGCGCTTACTACTATCGCAAATTTCTCAATTATACGACCCCCTTGGCTGGTTCTCACCGGTTACTATACGAGCTAAGCTTATTTTTCAACGCGTCTGGACAGAGAAACTAGCATGGGATGAGTCATTACCTACTGACATACAGAATGAGTGGCTGAAACTGAAAAGTCAACTTGAAGAACTTCGAACTGTAAAAATAAGTCGCTGGATTGGAAGCATGCAAAACAACATCGAATTACTAGCATTTAGCGACGCTAGCGAGAAGGCATACTCATGTGTAATTTATACACGTGCAATAAATGAATGTGGACAGCCTGTACTAAGTTTGTTGGTAGCGAAAACTAGGGTTGCCCCACTCGCACAAAAACTATCTCTGCCACGACTTGAACTAAGCGGTGCCTTACTTTTGTCGCAACTGGTTAACAAGGTTACTGAGTCTCTTCCGGCACACAACATAACTGTGTGGGCATGGTCTGACTCGAAGGTGGTTCTAGCCTGGCTACATGGAGAGGCGTCAAAATACGAAAAATACGTGGAAAACCGCGTCATTAAAATCACACAAGTGGTACCAGCATCCCAGTGGTTTTACATCGAATCAAAAAGTAATCCTGCGGATTGTGCAACCAGAGGTTTATATCCGAAACAACTTGTGAACACTCAGTTATGGTGGTCCGGTCCAGAAATGTTGAAAACATTCACGAGCAAACCCGAAAAACAACGTTGTTCATTTACAACAAAAGTCGACGAAAAACGTAAAGTGCCAGCCCTAAGTAAAACAGACAATATTATAAATGATTTATTAAATAAACAAAGTACATTGAGTATCGTTGCACGGATTATCGCTTGGATTACACGATTCAGTACAAATGCACGTAATAGCGCTACAACAATGAAGAAACTTGACGCCGTCCGACGAATGCCTCACAATTACTTAACAATACATGAACTTGATAACGCTATGATAATAATAACAAAACATATTCAACGTCTTGAATTCAACTTAGAATACGAATTATTACTTAAAGGTCAACCTATAACTACCAAAAGTACTATTCGCAAATTATACCCTTATTTGGACGAGAGAGGCATCATGCGGGTGGGCGGACGCTTGAATAAAACTAACTTACCTGTTGGAATGAAAAATCCCGCAATTATTCCGAGAAACAGCAGATTTACCCAGTTATTAATAAACCAAGCTCATGCGGCGACTTTACACGCGGGAGCCCGACTCACGCTCGCCTACATCCGGCAACAATATTGGATTGTAGGGGGTAACAGAGCAGTAAAAACTCAACTACGCCGATGTGTGCGCTGCCATCGATTCAAGACTAACGAGAACTACCAGCTCATGGCCGACCTTCCTTCTCAACGCGTGACACCTTCGCGCCCCTTTACTCACACGGGGGTCGACTTCACGGGTCACGTGGATGTCAAATTAAACAAAGGAAGAGGCATTAAATCATCTAAAGGATACATCGCGATCTTTGTTTGTCTAGCAACGAAGGCAGTTCACATTGAACTAGTTTCTGACTTGGGCACTGAAACATTCATCGGTGCTTTTCAACGTATGTGTGCTAGACGTGGTACACCAAGCCACGTTTATTCAGACTGTGGGACAAACTTTATTGGGGCCTCGAAGATGCTGAACAACGAGTACGAGATATTTAAAACAGAACTGTCTCCCGACTTTTTTAATGAAATGAGTAAAATGAAAGTAGAATGGCACTTCAATGCGGCTGCCTGGCCAACGGCAGGCGGGATTTGGGAGGCAGCTGTGCGTTCCATGAAACACCACTTGCGACGCGTACTCGGTGAACAGAAGCTCACGTTCGAGGAGTTTTCGACCTTATTATCTAAAATAGAAGCGTGCATGAACTCCCGGCCGCTTTGCCCACTTACAGAGGACCCAGACGAGTTTTATAACTATTTAACGCCTGGACATTTTATCACAGGCAGTCCAACTATGACACTTCCACTATCAAACTATGAAGATGACCGCTACCTGGACCTACGGAGAAGATGGCAGTTAACTGAAAACATGTTCCATCAGTTTTGGAAGCACTGGTCCTCGGAGTACTTAACAACGTTACAAGCCCGCAGCAAATGGTTGAGACCCACACCAAACATCAAAGTCGATGATGTCGTTTTAGTCAAGGACAACAACCTTCCGCCTGGAAAGTGGGCCCTCGGGCGTGTGATCAAAGTCCATCCTGGTAGCGACGGACACGTGCGAGTTGCAACTGTAAAAACGCAAGCTAGCATATTAAAGCGACCGATTACGAAATTGTCGCTACTGCCACTTGAAACCTTACACTAACTTACAAACAATATTAAAATAAATTCATTAGTAACTTATCAGTGAACCGAGACACATTATAATACAAACCTTAAGAAAATAGAGTCTACAAGATGCTAATAACAACTTTACTACTTCAAATTTTTTCGGTGGCTGGAACAGACGGCATCTCCGTACCATCCGTCTTCTCTTCAAGTGTTCAAATCACAAGTCTTGGGAGTGATCGCCCTATATACTACGACACTGTTGGAAAAGTACAATTAATTCATAACGAATGGAGACTGCTAATGTACTACAATCTATCTACCTACTGGAGTGGAGTACAAAAATTTGAAAACTACTTACAAGACATTATGTACTTTTGTAAAAGCTTGGAGCCGAAATATTGTGAAACTACAATACGTCAACTTTCGCACGAATTGGACCTTGTACAACATTACAACAATATACTACTGGCCCCACACAAACATCTTTCGGGTCGAAATAAACGGGGGTTGATCGACGGCATCGGTTACGTCGCGAACAGTCTCTTTGGAATCCTAGATCAGAGATTTGCTGTACAATATCAGAAGGATATTCAAAACATACAGAAAAACGAAAACTATCTTCTAGAGCTCGTGCGAAACCAGACTACTATAGTCGAAATTGAAAATGAAATTTTGAAGAAAAATGAACAGAACATGAATAACCAGTTTACACTTATAAACAAATTTATAAACGAAACTGACATTAAATTTGCGAAGATCGAATCGGGAATCGAAGTGGCTATGGCCACCACCTTTTTTACCTCAGCGTCGCTTGCGGCACATTTACTACTGACCAACTTGAGAAACATTCAAGAAACTCTTTTTAACACCCTGATGGACACCTACAAGGGGCGAATCGATGTTCACCTACTTACTCCAGTTAATTTGATCCAACAGCTCACTATTATCTCAGGACAGTTACCCAAAACATTGACATTGCCGGTAGCCAACGTTCAAGATGAAATAAAAGATATATATGAACTAATTTACGTCAAGGCTCGAGTTACCGACAATTATTTCATGTATGAGCTTCACATTCCACTGGCGAGCGACGAAGATTTTGTTGTGTATAAAAATTTTCCTTTGCCTATGAAGAACCCACACGAGGCGAATGAGACAACAGCTGTTTCTGTGTCATCGAAATACATCGCTGTAAACTTGGAGAAGAATACTTACATCTTATTTAACGAAAGGGAATTAAATCGCTGCGTTCAACGGCAAACGGATAATTTCATCTGCATTTTAAATTTACCAATTTTTAATTTACAAAACACTAATGCACCATGTGAAGCCAAACTATTAGGACATCAATCAACTTTACCCTGTATTACAAAGAAAACGGAATGCGATACAGCCTGGGTTGAATTACACAACACGAACACGTGGCTAGTGACGTGCTGCGACTCGTGCAATATACGTACTGTGTGCGAAGGTGACGTCAGAATGCACGTCATTAATACATCATCTATAGTATCTCTGAAACAAGGATGTCTTCTCCAAACGAGCGACTTAAAAATAAACTCTCACAATCACTACTACAGCAACGTTAAGATGGATTACGACATTCAAATTCCTTCTCTGGATAGAACAATAAATGGTATAGTCAACACACACTCCACGCCGCTGCTGAAAACGAACCACAACGAAAACATCGCAGTGGTCGAAAGTCGTCTGCGATACCTAAAGGATACAGAACAACTCCCAACGCCGACGTTAACAACTCACGACATACATCACTACGTTATTTCCTATTTACTATTGGCTGTTATTGGAGTCGCAATAGCCATATGGGTGGCGAAGAAACGTAGTAATTGCATTAAAAAACCATGTAATACCAGCAACTCTCCAGTTACAACTGAGGACATTGAGATGCAGTCTATCAAACCTACTACCGGGATAAAGAAGTTGTTGCGGTCTCGCTCTGTGATGGAGCGCCCGCATCCAAGGACACGAGATGAAGCAAAGTCGACGGTCGCTGTCAACTGTGAACGTTCGAAGCCTACCCTGGATGTTGATTTTAATTTTTAGGAACCTAAACTTATTATTTTATGTTTTGATTTTACATGTTTACTTTATATGTATTTTAACTATTTTTTGCTTTGTACAGGTGATTCTTACATAGTCATACTAGTATTTTTGCTACTTTTCTCGGGTTGGGAATATGTACGGTTTACGTACACTTAGGTATAACATTTACTTTAGCTGATTACGCAAATCGGTCGATTATTTACTGTCGCAATAATTAATTTGACTCAGTGTGCACTTTAACTACCTAACGAACGTACCTATGTGAGAATCACTCTATATATTATTATATTGTATTTACGTAACTGGTGAATAATAAACTTTGCTATACTACGAGAAGAGTTTTCTCTTACCAGCACACTCTCAACTACATAACTTAAAAACTTATAGTAGTGTACAGTTTACTACACTGTACACATATCATTTAAAAATATAAAATATATGGTACCCCACCGGCATCGGGAACAGGGACCAAGCTGCCGGTGGTTAGGATTCCAGAGATAGGAACCTCCTCACAATGCGTGCTGTATCTAAAAGCACTGCCTTCTGCATCAAACCCTTGATCCAAGCACCCAACGCGAGCCTCTTTAGATGGTGATCGAGGCTCTTGGCTATTAGACCATTGACAGATATGACTATCGGCACAATGATTGCCGAATCAACGTCCCACATGTCGACAACCTCGCGAGCCAAATCGAGATATTTAATTTGCTTATCTTTTTCAGCTTTCGCGAGATTGCCGTCATGCGGAATGGTGACATCGATAATCAATGCGCGGCGCTCTGATCGATCTATCACCACAATGTCAGGTTTGTTGGCCACAACAGTCCTGTCTGTGATGATAGTTCGATCCCAGTACAACGTGACATGACCATTTTCGAGAACTGATTCAGCTACATACCTGTAGTACGGCACTTCAACATCTACAAGTTTGTATTTCAGAGCAAGTTGCTGGTGAATAATCCTGGCTACTTGGTTATGTCTGTGCAAGTACTCGCCGTTAGCAAGACGAGAACAACCGGAAACTATATGCCTGAGGGACTCACCAGGTAGGTGGCACGCCCGACAAATGTCAACCGTACCATCCCTCAAGATATATCTCCGGTAGTTATTCGTCTTGATAACTTCGTCCGCAATAGCACAGACAAACCCTTCGGTTTCCCCAAAGAGGTCACCGAAACGTAGCCAGTTCACGGAGGCTAACAGGTCTACATCAGCTCCATATAGAGCCTTGTAGAACCTACCGTGAAGCTCCTTGCTCTGCCATACATCCCTGCGATCGTTAGTGCTAAGTACTACAGGCTTGCGCCAGTTCTCTTTAGCCAAACTGAGCGGGGTGAGTCCGATGTCTACTTGTAAGTATCGGTTACAAGAAGTGATCGTAGGTTAATGGAATCCGAAAGTTGTGTTCCTTCGGATTCCACTATCCTGCCTTGTTTTACATGGATGACAGCACATTTGTCCACACCAAAATCCATACTGATAGACTTACTAAAAGTTTCAGTTACTTTAAGTAAATCCATCAACTGTAATTTAGTGTGGGCAAACAACTTTAAGTCATCCATATATAACAAGTGGGATATCACTCCACCACCTCTATGTAACCTGTAACCTAGCCCTGAACCCTCTAGTAATGTACTAAGAGGATTCAATGCTAGGCAAAACCAAAGAGGACTCAGGCTGTCGCCCTGAAATATACCCCGCTCAATTTTTATCAATTCGCCATTCCCAGGGATCTGTCGACATCCTGGATAGCTAAGAACCGTTTTCCATTGCCCCATGCATGACTTCAAAAAGATGCGCAGAGTTGCATTTACTTTATACAACTCTAACACCCTCAAAAGCCATGCATGAGGCACCGAATCATACGCTTTCTTATAATCTATCCAACATGCCGCCATATCCCTTTGTTTACGGCGAACCTGTTGGCTAATGGCCATATCAATGAGGAGGAGCTCCTTAGTACCACGAGCCCCCCTCTTACATCCATTCTGAGAAGCTGACATTATTGAATTTGTATCAATATGTTTAGATACCTTGGCTCTCAAAATAGATGTAAGAAGCTTATAGATCGATGGCAAACATGTTATCGGTCTATAATTGCCGGGCTCGTTGGTACTACCTGTTTTATGGAGTAGGTGGGTTATTCCCGTGGTCATAAAATCTGGTAACGATCCAGATTCTAGGGCAGATTGAAATTGAGCAGCCAAACAAGCATGTGAGCTACGCAGCCATTTCAGCCAGAAATTGTGCAGTCCGTCCGGTCCTGGTGATTTCCAATTTGATAAGGATCGGACCGCACTAATTACATCCTGGCTATCAATGACCACGTTTTCCATTTCTGGAATTAGCTCACTTGCTCGCTTGACCTCCCGCATCCATTCCCCCTCAGTGTGGCCAACGGGTACCGACCAGATGTTCCTCCAAAACGTATTTGTAGCATCAGCATCTGGTAGCCCCACATCGGCCACACATTGATCTGGTCGTTCCCAGGTTCTATAAACCCATCTTTGGTCACTTTGAAACGTGCGGTTGATGACATACCGGTGCACGCGTTTTTTGTATCTGCGCAGTTATTATTATTATTATTATTATTTCTTGATGATCGGTTGAGTAGTTAAGGCGTGAAAGCGTAACAACCAAACTAAATCACATTTGCATTTATGATATTAGTCAGGATTAGTAGATGACAATGTGCGTTACGAATAATTATACTGTGTCCAGAGAGACTTTCTTTGTCAAAGAAAACCCAGACTAACAGACCCTCTCGGAATATCGACGTGAAATAGCAGTATTACTACTATTTTGTTTCGTTCGGTGAGTGAGAATGCCGAAGGCCCAGTCACCCTCTGGCCCTCTTCCCGCTCCTTCTCCTTTCCACTTCTTTTTTCTCTTCTTCCATTCCTAAAGGGTCGGCAACGCGCAAGTGATGCCTCCGGTTTTGCAGTCATCTATATGTTACGGTGACCACTTACCATCAGGTGGGTACGGCGCACTTGTTTGCCACCTTAGATGTATAAAAAAACGACTCGCAAAAAATTAATTGCGTACCAGACACACTTTTGATCCGTGTGAGGATGGAACTCATAGTAATCGGTTCAAAAAGGTGAAATTTGTGTGTAATACATTTCTACATACCTACTCCTTTAGGGATATAGAAGCCAGATTCTATGTTACTTAATCCACACAATAGTTTATGTTACGTGTTAATCCAGAGCATAGACTCTATGCGTGCCAAGTTGTATTCAAATTTATTGAATATGCGTAGGTGAGTACCCGGCTAAGCGCTCCCGGACAAAACATTTTATGTAGCAGCATGATGTCAGGCAATGTGCCATATTTTAAACATAGCGCTGCTATTAAAAATTTATCTTTTAAAATCGCATTATCTATTTTTGTCCCGCCCTGTCATTCGAAACTCATACCTCAAGTATAGCAGTCGCATTCAGAACTACTGTGCCAACAGCAACTTATCATCAAGTAGGCCGTGTTTTTTTTTCCATTATGTAGAGAAAAGGTTTCATGCTGAACCTTGAAAAATAAATTGATATAGGGGAAGTATAAAATTTGTTGTCATACTTAATTATATCCAAATTTCAAAACGACAAGCCAAAGGTCGCGTAAGTAAACACGAACGAAGACGCACGTCGCACTAGTTTCTCATAATTACAAAGTCTCAGCGCTGTAAAGCAATTTCCTGGCTGCCTCGTAATGCCTTCCTTTATCTTCTATTAGATAAATAAAGATAAATTGCTTTCTAGAAGAACTTAACGTCGGTCTCAGCCGGAGTCTATTTTAAAACGCTTTCATTAACTTGAGTTCTTTATAGCTATTTATAAAACAATTGACAGCCCCGCCAAGCCGTCGCTGTGTCACAACGCTATTAAACGCCATGCATGAGTGTTGTGTTCGAAACCCAGGTAACAAAATGTTATTAGGCAATTCTATTAAGAAACTCTTATTTTTTTAATTTTATTTTTTTTATTTTGCTCTTCAAAATGATCACACTCCGCCTGATGGTAAGCAGTCGTGTAGTCTAAGAGCAGTGGCCTCCACATCGTCCTCATAGCAGCCGAGGCGATGTTGAGATCTCTACTTTGAGGTGAAGGTGAGAGGTGAGAAGGTGCTTTCTCACGCCCCGCTTAAAGGACCCAGGATTGAAGGAAGAAGGAAACACGTGCCTTGGCAGAGAATTCCATGCCTTGATCGTTCGGCAGAGGTACGAGGACCCAAACTTGTTGGTAAGCACTCTTAATAGCAGTCTAAAGTTGGGAAGTTTGTACATCCATGTGCCTCTAAACGCACGATTAGCCGTTGATCTTACGACTGATCTGTCTACGGTCGTGTCGAATTGCCGTCCTATTAGATTGTGAGAGTGGGGGAAAGTGCACTTATGTTTGGTCACACTTGTGCTCTATAATACCTTGTAGAAATGTGCATGGACTTCGCTAAGGTTACCGTTATCGAAATTCGATCTGGTAAACATTATACGTAAGAAAATAAATCTTACAATCTAATTATCGCCTATATAGTATCAGTCACACGAATAATTTAGAATTTAGTAAGTACATGTATTAGGAGCCTATAACATAATAATGTACGTAATTTCGAAAAAAAAAGTAAAGTTCTAACTACATAGAACGTGTCAATTATATATGCGACTGTTCTGTATGAGGATTTAGATTCCTTTCTTGGGTTAGGTATTGTGTTATTGGCTTTTTATGTCAACAAATTTACCTTGCAGAAATGTGATCGGTTAACGGTATATATAGCAGCGATAGCCTAGTGGGAGTTTGTTGGACTGCCGCCCAGAAGTCTCGAGTTCGATTCCAAGGGACGCCTCTCTAAATTTCCGAAGTTATGTGCGTATTAAATAGTTAATTATCGCTTGCTTTAATGCTGAAGAAAACATCACGAGGAAATTCTTGTCGAGGAATTTCTTCATGTCTGAGTGTTCCATAATGTTCTCGAAGATATGTGAAGTCTGCCAACCCACATTGGCCAGCGTAGTGGACTATGGTATAACCCTTCTTACACCGAGAAGAGGCCCGTGCCCAACAGTTTAATGGAGGGCTGATATTATAACAGTAATAGTCCCACCTTCAATTGCGTGGTACCTTAAAACAAAGCTATCGAAATGAATGTGTAATATGCTACTGCCTACCCTTTTAGGGATAAAGAATGAGACCAGAGATTTCAACCTTTGCGTAAATTTTCTAAGTCTGACTTATTAGTTTCAGTAACAGGACTTTTGTGCGGATAATAGGTACCGTATGTCCGTTTTGTTCCCCTGGCAATTTGTATGCGAAATTTCATGATGATCGGTTGAGTAGTTAAGGCGTGAAATCGTAACAAACTAACAAGCAAACTCACATTCGCATATTTATAATATTAGTTAGGATTATGTCTTTAGAATTGCCGCTACAAACTTTACGTGTTTTAGAGTTATATTACATATTTAGGTATTTAAGTTTCAATCAATCATGGAGTCTTGCTCTTGTCGTTAGAGCCTTTGCCATGTCTTTTTATTCTCTGCCATTACTTTAACTTTATAGTACAACTAGTATTTCGCATGGTTGTGGAAAGGAGGATGGGTGTACAGCGGAGGAGTCCTGAATCCGAATCTAAAATTAGTTTTTTGATTCCTTATCAAAAAACTAATTTTAGATTTGGATTCAGGGCCCTTAAAAATCTCCAACGTCAAAAATGACCGATGACCCCGGTGACCTTAAAAATGACCTTTTCTGGAAAGATCTCGTCTACCTCTATGACATTTGTTCAAAGGTACCCCCGCCTATCTCTAATCGTTTCGGAGATATTAAAGGTCAAAGTTTGTATAGCGGCCATGTTTTTTGAATGGAAGCCATGTTTTTTTTGCCTCCCCTAAAAGTTGCCAGGGGCTTAGAAAGATTTTGTTCGAGAACGACTCCCGTAGATATCACCGTTTCTGCGATCCGATGGGGTACCACACCACTAGCTAACCTCCCGAAGGTCAGGCATTTTTCCCGGGCCTTTTGAACGATTCTCTATACGACGCTATATTTACTTTTTTCCTACGACTCTCCCTTGTATGACTTCTATTTCTCTAAGTGAGTCATTGAGTGGTAATTTAAGTTTATATAATTATAAAATTAGCCGAGCAAATTTATTTATACATTAATCTAATATATATTTACAAACGTATTGAAAAGGATAACATAATTACAAAAACACAAATAATTATAATACTAAATATTTACAAAAATGGTTTAGGCATCGTAGAATTCTTCAGCATCGCTGTCAACTCGTAACGTGCCCAAAGACTGGCAGCATTGCCACATTGAATGGCAATGCTGATTCTTTGACAATTATTACTGTTTTTGTAATTATGTTATCTTTTTTAATACACTTGAAAATATATATTAGTTTAGTTTATATGTATAATATGAACTAGATTTTATACGCATACGTATGTACGTATGCGTATATAGTTATGTAAATTTTTATCCCTCGGGAACAGATTTCAATTGTTGCTTGAATATTTTAATTCTGACTTATTATATTAATTATTACTATATATACTATATCGCTGCATAAGCTAACGCTTAGTAACAAAAAATTTTCAACATTATTGTGAGCTTCACGAGAGTTCTGTTATCCATTACTTCAAGCATGCAATGTTGCGTCATATAAGCGACCACGGCATAGCATGCTATTTCACGTCACTCGTGTATGTTTTGTTCGAAATAAAGAGAGGGATAGTAAATCTCCTGCGCCCAGTCAGTGCTAAAGGCCTATATTGTATTGGCTGCGCCTTATTTTTATCACTTACGTATAACCGAGACAAATTTTAGTCGAGCCAAACAAAGTAACGACTAAAATCAAGTATAAAGCTGTTTAATTTCAATGTATAACATTCGCGTAAACGTAAGACAATGTTATATAAAATCTAGAAGTTAAACAATGTAACGAAAGTTTTACAAGCTCCCATTAATAATCCAGGCGTGCAGTGAACGCATACTCGTTATACATTCCACACAATTAAACTTTAATCACGAAAGCCGCAGTTTTTATTCGAGATGAGTCTACGTTGCAGCATATTATTATTAATTCTGCTTATTTCAGCGTTGCGCTATGAAGCTATTTTGTTCAGCATAGTTAAGGTAGGTAGGTTTAAGTTTTTCTTAATAAAAATCTACAAAACCGATTTCCAAACTATTAAAAATATTATAATTATAAATTTCCTAACTCCATATTAATAAAACAATTACAGCGAAACAAAAGTGGTATTAAAGAGTCACGACGTTCAAATAACTGCCAAATACCAAATTTGTGGATTACACAATTTTTAGGGTGCCGCACCTCAAAAGGAAAAAACGGAACCCTTATAAGATCACTTTGTTGTCCGTCCATCCATCCGTCCGTCCGTCGTCAGTCTGTCTGTTTGTCTGTCTGTCTGTCTGTCTGTCAAGACCCTTTATCTCGGGAAAGCGTGGAATATATGTCGAGTTGAAATTAAAACGTTATACTCAGGTCTACAGTCTCTTGAAGCTGCGGAAAACTTCTAAGTTAACGTTAAAAAAAGTTATGGACGTTTATGTCGCAAAAGACGTATATTTCGACACTCTCAAGGGAATAAAAATTTATAGGGTATTTCCCGTTGACCTAGAATTATGAAATTTGGCAAGTAATACCGACTTATACTACAAGTAGCTAGGGAAAAATCTAAAAGCTATAGGTACATTTGTAATTAAATCATAAAAAACAGGGTCTTTATACAAGGACAATATTTTTTATAATATGTACCTACAAGTTTGCACGGAATCCTCGGTGGGCAAGTTCGACTCGCACTTGTCCAGTTTTTTGTCACGTATGGGATTTGAACCGACATCGCAGTGGCTGTGACGAAGTGTCTACTTAAAATATGCCATCCGTGTAATATCAATCCCATTCTAAAATTCCGTGCTACTGAAATTTTTCGAATATTGTAACTAATTAGATTTTGTCCGATCCAGAAAAGTGGACCTTGTGATCAGTAGCAGTCAGCAGCGTCAGTCATATTTGCCTCCTGCGCTATCTCTTGGAAAACTATTATTGATTTTAGTAGTAGTTAATTAGTAACTACTATTTTAAATAGAAAAGCAAATCAACAATATTTCCCCATTATCTGTTTGATATGTCCCACTACTGGGCAAAAGCCTCTCCCCTGGACTTGCAAATCACTCTGTTGGTAGATATTCCCTGTCAAACCCTTTCAAAGGCGTCCAGGTCATCCCACCATTAAAATTAAACTAATTTATACGGATTTTATCGCATTGTTTATTTTAAAAACACTATCTTTTTATAATTTTGAAACTTTAAACTACTATTATTAAACATTGTTACTAGACACTGTTTTCTTCTATTTAAGCTATTTAAAATATAAAATATAGATTTGATTTTACACTTTCCCCGACGTTTCGGTTGCTTTTCAGCAGCGATGTTCACGGGGAGACTAAGACTTTTTAACTAGAAAAGGCAATAATACCCACCATCTTCGTTAAGGTCATAGGTATTAGATCCGAAAATAAAAATATTCGTGTCGAGTAACGAACGGCACCGAATGCAGGTAGCACAGTCAGTTCAACAATATCTGTGTCATATTTGTATTGCGACGATATTCTCGTAATAGTGCAGTTGTCATCTACACGCTTGGGTTGTGTAAAATATGACAATCGGAGCGTCTCTATTAGGAAGCATACACACCCGTGTGTTTATGCTCTGCAATCATCTCCGTGCGGAGCATAAGCGGGATATTTGCGGGGTGCGGGCGTGCTACCGTCGGGACTAACACTATTATAAGGAAATGCGTTAAGTCTATTAAAAATAAATTTAGTGCTGCTATGCTCATGTGTTATGCTTTAACTTTAAACCGCCGTCAACTGCGAGTCGGAGTCGCGCACTGAGAGTTTCGTACAAAAATGTTTATAATGTCATGTAACTATAAATTTACGATTTACGCCTTTTTATCCTTTAGGTAGGCACTTATGCTATCAGTCATAGCTTCTTGCAAAATTTCATGATGATGACCGTACTTCTCGTAGACCTAGGTCTACGGGAAGTACCTTATAGGCTTTGATTCTCTTGCGAGTGTCAAAATATGCGGCATAAACTGCCGAATCTTTTGATTACGTTGACTAAGAAGTTTGATTGTTTTACTTGAAGGGATGGATATTACAACTTAATGCCTTCATGCGTTCCTAAGGAAAAGAGTTCAGACAGACAGAAAACCTGACAACTGCAACGTTTTGAGTTCAGAAAGATCAAATAGACAAGTATGTCCATTGGAATATGATTTATTACTGCCCGAAATACAGAGTACAGACATATTTATATATTGATTCGTAATATTATAATACCTACACATTATACAACGAAGTGATCCTATAACGGTTACCATTTTCTTTTTGAAGTACGGAAAATTTTTAGCAAATAAATTGTATAAATATAAACATATATATGAATAATCGTTCTGATGTTTATAAAAAACGGCTTTCGTTTTGATGGCGGCAAAACGAGAATATGCGATGACGATTTCAGAGGTAAAATCAGTCAAAGCTGTATTTATTTCTTTTAGCTATAGATTTTTTGTTACGGCCTAGCATGACAGCAAATATAACTGTTTAATACATTTTCTTTAAATGTTTAAAAAAGCAGCGATAGTCTACTGGAAGACGGTTGAACTGCCACGCAGAGGTCTCGAGTTCGAACCCCAAGGCACGCACCTCTGACCTTAGGAAGTTGTGTGCGTATAAAATAGTTAATTATCGCTTGCTTTAACGGTGAAGAAGAACATCATTAAGAAAACTGCTTGTCAAGCTTTTCATAACGTTCTCGAAGTTGTATGAAGTGTAATCAACCCACACTGGTCCAGCGTGTTGGATTATAGCCTAATTCTTGTCACACTGAGAAAAGAGGCCGGTGCCCAGCAGTGGGACAGTTTATGTACTGTGCTGATATTCTAATTGTATAAATGTTTTATGGCCACATTTTTTAAGTCACTATACATTAAAAACGACCTAGCACGCCTCGCTTTCGTGAGTCGTTAAAAAACGAAATTCAACATATTTTACTTGAGTTTACTGTGTAAATAGGTACGGACGTCATACTCCAAAAAGTTATTTGTAGTATCAGCGAAGCTACAAGCCAATTTCGTCAATCAATAAACGTCGGTTATATAAAAAAAAGTTGTATGATTTGATTTTTGAGGTTTCCTTTATTCGCCGAGCACGCGACTTGGTTGCTATACAACTGCACCGTTGAATTATATCTCAAAATTAGTTAATTCTGTCATTTCCGTTAAGCGTATAATATAATGTAGATAACAATGTATTATATAAACTAGCGAGCCACCCCGGCTTCGCGTGGGTAGTACAAAACCTTAACAAATGATACACCTAAACCTTCCTCATGAATCACTCTGTCTATCGGTGAAAAGCGCTTAAATTCCGTTCAGAAGTCTTTGAGATTATCGCGAACAGACAGACAGACAGACGCGGCGGGGATTCTGTTTTATAATATGTAGTGATTTCAACAGCAGTGATACTCTAGTACGAGAGCGTTGGACTGTTACGCAGAGTTCTCAAGGTCGATCACAAAACTAGCAACTTTTAGAAGTTATGTGCGAATAAGTTAGCTAATTATCGCTTGCTATAACGGTGAAGCAAAACATCGTGAATAAACCTGAAAGCATGTCTGAAAATTCTCCATAATGTTCTATTACTGCTCCACTTCCATCGATCGAAGCATGATGTTATGTAGCCTATGTTTCCTCCGGATAAAGTAGCTTTCTAATGGTGAAAGAATTATGAGAATAGGTTTAGAAGTTTCAGAGTTGACTGATTACAAACAAACAAATCTTTGCGCTTTATAGCATACTAGCTTTTTCCTGCGGCTTAGCTCGCTCGGGACTAGTAATTTTTTATGAATAAAACCCTTCGTCCTATTCCGTATCCCTGATAATGAGTATGCTAAATGTCATTATGATCGGTCGAGTAGTTAGGGCGTGAAACCGGTACAAATAAACAACTGACGTTCGCATTTATAATATCAATTAGGAGGTATATATTACCTTTATATCAATTTAAATAATCTGTTAACAGTAAGCTAATTAATAACTAATTGTTTAGTAAAATATTCACATTTAATATTTATTTAATAGTACAGTTAAATATGTTAACTGATAAATAATTATCATTGCCCTGATGCCCTGCTGTCGATAGTACATATATAGCATAGTTATATACAGATATAGTATATATGTTTGCACTATGCTATGTATGTACACATTTAGAAAATAGATTGAAACAGAATCGTATATCTTGTTATTTAGTATTGTTACTACACTATGTTCAATTATATTACAAATTAAAAATGTAAGCAGCTGCAACTATTTCACCATTTATCAACTACAGCAGAGGATCCCAGACTTTTTCTGTCATAGACCACTTTCAAAATTTAGCTGGTGGACCCTCTGCTGAACTTCTTAAAATATTATCTGCCTACATTGATAGGTGAAGTCAAGCCAACATTTTAGTTCTTCACTACCGAAATCAAATAAATTTTCGTGGATCCCCGCTTACGAATTGTGAACCTCCATTTTATTGTCACGCCAACGAAGATCCCCGTCGAGTCTCTCACTTTGAGAACTAAGGAACTACAGTGTGTATTCTATCATATACAAATTACAGAATATGTTTCGAATTTGCTATTAAGATCCTTGAGTCAACTCAATAATCTAAATAATAGACTGGCAAATGTTAATTTTAGCCTCTAACAGCAGGCGTAATAAAAAGGAGGACCCACTCACATGCATATCCTAATTGATATCATAAATGCAAATTGACTTTATTGGTTTGTTTGTTTCGCTTTCACGCCTTAACTACTCGACTCATTATCATGCAATTTCGCATACATATTGTCAGAGGAATAGAAAATCTAGATACCTTATATTATACCTTGAATCTAGAAGAAAGTATTGTTATATACGCGAGTGAAATCGCAAATAAAATCTACAAAATAATAAAACAACGAGCGACCGTTTTGTAGTCCGGGTTGAAATCTGTACTACAAAACTAAAATGTTTAATTAGTATAAATAATTATTTAAACCTACAATCCCAAGGTACATACACCGATCTAATAATACGTCTTTACATTGACAATAGATATCAAATAGAGGCTCCGAAAATAGCATTTATATTAAAAGAAAGTGGTCTACGTATCGGACTAGTGTTAGGGCATAATTTATTTATTGCAGCTATCGATCTCCGCTGTCGTGGTCACGTTCATGTTCAAGTTAAAGGCTTTTGTTGAGGAATGTTATTGTGTATTATATAATTATGTACGACTGGCTCACAGCTGAAGCCTATTTGTGTATGAGTGCAAGTACTTTATACAATTCAACAAAGTACGAAGAATATTATACCAACCAACCCCGGCCAAGCTTCGTTGTGGCGCTCTCTGATATACATATTTAATTTATTGCTTATAGAGTTTTGTCATAAAAATAACGTTAAAGCGGTTTTATATAGAATTCCAACATTGTGTAAAATTTCAAGTCAATCCACTGACTAGTTTTATATTTTGTATATTTTTAGTATAAGGATTGTCCTGCGGGTACCATACTACGGTAACTATATTTTTTTGTGTAAATATTGACAACCAATACGTGAGTGTCACATGAAATTATTTATTTTTTATATTATGGAAAAGGTCGATATTAATATAAAGGTAAGTATAACTTAAGTTCAAGTATTGTGCCTTACCAAAAATCCTAACTTAATATTATAAATGCGAATGTGAGTTTGTCTGTTTGTTACGCTTTCACTCCCTAACTACTCAATCGACCATCATAAAATTTTGCATACGTGTTGTCAGGGGAATAGAAAAGAATAAATCGCGGCGCGTCGCCAGTACACTAGGTACCGCCGACGCAGGCGGTACTGTGACCTGACCGTGGAGGCACGACTGCGGAGCGCGTATAAACAGCGGAAGTACGCCCTGCAGTCTGCCATCAGCGAGGCCAAAGCCCAAAGATGTGAAGAGTTCCTGGGGACTCTCGAGGTAGATCCGTGGGGCCGCCCGTACAAGGCGGTCAGGGGCAAGTTGCGCCCCTGGGCCCCACCGGTCACCGACAGTCTCCAGCCCCGGCAATTAGAGGAGGTGGTCTCCGCTCTCTTTCCGTCGAGAGCGGAGCACACGCCTCCCGAAATGGCGCCGCCCGATATTGAGGAGGGCGGTGCCGATGCCGGGGCGCCAGAGGTAACAATGGCGGAGCTCGGCGCGGCAATGGTTCGGCTCCGGGGCAAAAACATCGCCCCGGGGCCGGACGGAATTCCTGGCCGCGCCTTGGTTTTGGCCTACGACGCCCTAGGGGACCGGCTCCTCAGGCTGTTTAGCGCCTGTTTGGAGTCGGGACGGTTCCCTGCCATGTGGAAGACGGGTAAGCTGGTCCTCCTGAGAAAGGAGGGCCGCCCCGCGGACTCTCCCTCCGCGTACCGCCCCATAATGCTGTTGGATGAGGTGGGCAAGCTCTTTGAGCGTGTAGTGGTTGCCCGCCTCTCCAGGCACCTGGTGCGGGTGGGCTCCGACTTGTCCGAACTGCAGTTCGGATTCCGAGAGGGCCGATCGACGATTGACGCGATCAGTCGCGTCAAGGCCCTCTCGGATGAGGCGGTCGCCTCGCGCGGGGTGGTGTTGGCGGTGTCCTTGGACATCGCCAACGCGTTCAACACCCTGCCGTGTGCGACTATTAGGGAGGCGCTCCGATTTCATGGGGTGCCTCCCTATCTGCGCCGAATAGTCGGGGACTACCTGCACCAGAGGAGTGTGTTCTGTGTGGGGCGGAACGGAGAGACGTTCCGGAGGGAGGTGTCGTGCGGTGTTCCGCAGGGTTCCGTTCTTGGACCGACCCTGTGGAACATCGGCTAGGACTGGGTGCTGCGGGGCGCCCTACCCCCGGGCGTCGGCGTAACTTGTTACGCCGACGACACGCTGGTCACGGCCCGGGGAGAGGATTACGGGGCAGCTGCCAGTCTTGCCACGGCAGGGGTGGCCCTGGTCATCAGTAGAATTAGGATGTTGGGACTGGAGGTGGCGCTGGAAAAGTCCGAGGCCCTGTTATTTCATGGGCCTCGGCGGGCGCCGCCACCAGATGCCCACATCATAGTTGGAGGGGTCCGCATCGAGGTGGAGCCGAGTATGAAATACTTGGGGCTCTACCTCGACGGCCGCTGGAACTTTCGCATCCATTTTAGCCGCCTAGCCCCCCGGCTGATGTCGGCGGCGGGAGCGCTTAGCTCTCTGCTGCCGAATATCGGGGGGCCGAGTGTCGTCTGCCGCAGCCTCTATTTGGGGGTGGTGCGGTCGATGGCCCTCTACGGGTCGCCTATTTGGGCCGGCGCCCTCGATCGCCGAAACATCGCCCTCCTGAGGAGACCTCAGAGGGCGATGGCGATCAGGGCGTCGCGGGCGTACCGCACCGTCTCCTTTGAGGCGGCGTGCGTCCTAGCGGCATCGCCGCCCTGGGATTTGGAGGCGGAGGTCCAAGCGTTGGTGTATCACTGGCGCGCGGACCTCCGGCTCCATGGTGAGGTACCAACTCACGGGGCGGTGGAGACGCGAAGGTCCCAGGCTCTACTTGTCCTCGAGGCCAAGTGGGGGGAAAGACTGGCCCAGCCCCGCTACGGGGTGAGGACAGTCGAGGCTGTCCGTCCGGTGCTAAGGCAATGGACGGACAGACGGCGCGGACCGCTCACCTACCGGCTTACTCAGGTGCTCTCCGGACACGACTGTTTCGGAGAGTACCTGTGCAAGATAGCCGGTAGGGAGCCGACAACCAGGTGTCACCACTGCGAGGAGTGCGACCGGGACACGGTGCAGCACACGCTGGAGGAGTGTCCGGCGTGGGCCGAGGAGCGCTGTGCCCTGGTCGCCGTGATTGGCCCCGACCTCTCTTTGCCAACCGTCGTATCCATGATGGTCGGTGACGACAGGTGCTGGGGTGCAATGAGGTCCTTCTGCGAAACTGTCATCTCGCAGAAGGAGGCGGCGGAGCGGGGGCGTGAGGAAGATCTTTACGCCCCGGACATCCGCCGCCGGAGGAGGGGGCGCAGGAGACGCGCTTATGTCGCTCTCCTGCCCTCCACCTAAGGGTTCTGGGTGGCAAGGCCTCAGGGGACCCTGCCACCCGTGAGTAAGAACCCATAGAGGGCGCGCGCGGTGTTCCCGCGCGCCTTCTAACGTCGAAAGGGGAGAGCAGTGAAATGCTCTCCCCCGGGGACGAGAGGAGGTCGGGTCCGATGGACCCGGCCGGCACCCACACGGGGGGCCTGCTATGGATGAATCTTTTCAGACTCCCAACTGGCCCTCCCCATTGGGTGAGAGAGGGAACACCCCAGGTTTTTTTAGTGGGTATACCAGCACTCGGCTGGTGAGTCCCACACGCCCCGCCGGTGCTGTCCCCTAACCGGCGGGTAGTGCATCAAGCATTTTTTCCTGGGTATCAAAAAAAAAAAACAAAAGGTGAGCGAAACCTCCCAGGTGTCACCACTGCGAGGAGTACGACCAGGACACGGCGCAGCACACGTTGGAGGAGTATCCGGCGTGGGCCGAGGAGCGCTGTGCCCTGGTCGCCGTGATTGGCCCCGACCTCTCGTTGCCAACCATCGTATCCATGATGGTCGGTGACGACAGGTGCTGGGGTGCAATGAGGTCCTTCTAAGAGACTGTCATCTCGCAGAAGGTGGCGGCGGAGCGGGGGCGTGAGGAAGATCCTTACGCCCCGGATATCCGCCGCCGGAGGAGGTGGCGCAGGAGACGCGCTTATGTCGCTCTCCTGCCCCCCACCTAAGAGTTCTGGGTGGCAAGGCCTCAGGGGACCCTGCCACCCGTGAGTAAGAACCCATAGAGGGCGCGCGCGGTGTTCCCGCGCGCCTTCTAACGTCGAAAGGGGAGAGCAGTGAAATGCTCTCCCCCGGGGACGAGAGAAGGTCGGGTCCAATTGACCCGGCCGGCACCCACACGGGGGGGCCTGCTATGGATGAATCTTTTTAGACTCCCAACTGGCCTCCCCCATTGGGTGAGAGAGGGAACACCCCAGGTTTTTTAGTGGGTATACAAGGAGGCAGCGGAGCGGAAGAGGGAGCGCTTAAACCCTCTCCCCAACCACAGTACCGTGTACAACTGTGCAGTGGCCTGCCGTTTCACACGGCGGGCCGAAACCAAGGCGGGGTCGCGATTGCATGTGAAAGCGATTCGCGCGGCCTCGCCGTCTATGGTTATGTCGAGGTACACCGTGGTAGGTTTAGTCGGTATTACCGAGAGGTATGCGTCAAAGCAAATCAAAACTTAAAAAAAAGAAAATTTCTATCTTGTTTATAAACAGAACTACTAGGTACAGACACGATAAGACATATACATATACTCATATAAAACTTGTTATACAATCACTAATAATTAAAATCTCATCAAATACGGCATATGTATTCAACAGTAATCTGTTTACCATTTAACTCTATAAAGACGTTGTCATAAGAACGAAAACACAACGATGAAATATTCATATTTGATATTAATTTACTTTTTAATAATAAATACGACAGTTGGTCAACCAGCTGGGACAAAGATACTAGATTTTCGGAAAAATAAATTGGTCGACAGTAAACTAACAAAGTCAGATGATTTAAAAGGCACCACGACGGAATTTGATGCCTTCGGCAGAAGTTTCTCTGACGGCAAGAAACAGACTCTGGATGTACCTCATACCGAGGCAGCTTTTGTCGGTAATCAGTGTGTTTCTGGTACAGTAAGATTTAATGGAATGTGTGTACTACTGATGTGATGTGTATTACTGATTAATTAAATGACGTTTACAATAATATATTGTATTTTCTTAATATGTGTTTAGATGACGAATAACGTCACAAGAATGCTGATTTCATTTTTACATTCTAGTTATGTTTTTGTTGCAGTTTCTTTGAGTAATTGTAATTAAATTATCATTATTTTTAGATAAGTCTTTAAATAATCTATTTATATTTAAAAAAGCAATTAAAAAATAATTACAGAATACTATGTTGTACGGCCATCTTTTCTGTAATCATTAAATTATATACCTCTATAAAGAACACAACAACATTTAACAAACAGTATCTAAATATGAAATATTTATTGCTATTTTTTATTTATGTCATGATTTTGAAAAAAGTTGATAGTAGTTTAAAAGATAATAAAATATCTGATTTAAAGTTAGACGACAGTAGGACAACTGAACTGTCAGATTTACTAGATTTAACATTGTCAAAGAAAAACTCTAGCGACGCGAAAGAAAGCAAGCCAAAGGCTATCAATATAAAAGAAAGCAAGACAAAATCCAGCAATATTATAGAGGACAAAGCAAAATCCAGCGACATTGGACTTTATCCAGACAAACCGAACCAGATTCTGGTACCTCTTAGAAAAGAATCGGCATTTGTTGGTGATAATTGTGCTACAGGTTTAGTCAGATTTAATGGAATGTGTATTGAGCCTGATTAATAAATATGTTTTTGTAAAAATGGCTTTTATTTCTCTTTTTATTATGTTATTTTTGGGCAATTCTCGATAACTTCCTTCCTTCCCACCTTACTTACTATCATTTAATAAAACATTTTCATCGCATGTACATGAGCGAGACGGCGCGTTACAGAGTGTATTGTTGACTATTCTTGTGCATGCAATGACAATACTTGTAAGATTTGGGAGTAATGCTCTTGTTTCTGAGTAGAAAATAATAGACCAGAATACCTACTATTGAGCCATTAGACAGCCTTAGAAACACAATACACAATAAATAAGTATTATATTATATGCAATCTTCTTTTGTCACCTCTATGTATATGAAAATTTATTAATTTATAGCCATTAAAAACTCATCAAAAACTGATTTAATAAATCTGTTCATTCTTATTCATTTACTTTTTAAATCACTGCTCTAAAGACGTCCAAACAACACAACAATCAAACAGTCAATATGAAATTATTACTTCTATCTGTGATCTATGGTTTAATAATTCTTGAAATTGTTGAAAGTCGTTTAATAGATAAAAGACATCTCAATTTAGGAGTAAGTGGCAGTGAGGCAAATAAAAATTCGGTGAACCACGGTTTGGAAGTGGTAGACCATAATTTGCCGATGTCGGCATCCACAACAGATGGCAAGAAGACATTTTCTGACTTTGATCAATACGAAAATGAATCATCAGATGAAACGATAGAAGAAACAGTTTTTGATGGAGATGATTAAGCTAGTGATAAAGTAAGATTGAATGGAATGTGTATCGATACTGATTAATCAATAAAGTTTGGAAAGTATTTTGTATAATTTTCTGTATTTAACTAAGGAATACAGGTCACATTTGATTATTTTGTTTTGTAAACATATATATATATATATATATATATATATATATATATATATATGTATATCAGTTTTACAACTGCTCAAAAGTCTCAAAAATATTTTATGATTAACATACAATTATTTTATTAGAGAAAATAGGGTAGTTGACTTACATTCTTTTTTTATTAACGTTAGCCAATAAAATACTATAAAGTTTCGAAATCTTCACAAAAATAAATCAACAAGCGATTCAAATCTGGTAGACTAATACCAAATTTGAATGGCTTGCATCTTATTTATTTTTATTTACCTCAGGTGATCGTCAAATGACAAAAACAAGATGCACGATACAAACTTTGACGTAACCGTTACTTAGATTTTATTTCCAGAAATATAATAATAATTTAATTTAGAATCAGCTATCCTAGGGAGATAGTGGGATATCCCCACACCTTCCCAGTTTTACTGATACAGCTATTTAAAGTATGAATAACTCCCTTATTTTTTAATCTATTTTGATACTGTTTGCACACAAAGATTTTTTTGATCGCTCAAAACAATGTACAAAATCGAACAAAGGCAACTACCCTACTACCAATACGACTATCCCTTAACACGTTCAACGAAATGTATCTCAATATTCAGTTTTATTATCACAATAGGCATTTAGCTCCAGAAAACGACTTCAAGCATTAAGATAAGCCGCGATATTACCTAAATGATATATCCATTCTTTTTTCGTATTTATCGAAAGCAATTAAGAAGTCATTAAAGTCAGCTATTATAAGACGGTCGCTTATCCTTTATTCAATAACTAAAATTAATTATATAGAGACGTATAACAAAAGCAGACAATATGAAATATTTATTTTTGTTCTTAATTAATATTTTATTATTAAATTTTATAATTGCTAAGCCGGCTGTTCCGCAAGCAGTTAATTTTAATGGAGGAGGTTCTGGAAAATACGCGGTCTACGTATTACCATGGCCGGGCTCTGCGAAAGACGCCAAGACGGAGTTGATCTACTTCGTACCCTCTGTAGCCGCATTTGAGAAGAATATAAAACAACATGGACTGAAAATAGCAGCTGCCTCGTTGAAAGCTTTCAATGGCAATAACTGTGCTGCTGGTTTCATGAAATTTCGTGGAATGTGTATTGGTATGCATTGATCTATATACATTTTTTGTAAATAAGAATGAATTTAGTCAAGACTTAATATTTTATAGTATGCAATAAAATGTTGACTATTGAGTAATGAGTAAATTTATTTTATATAAATACTATATACCTACATCCATAAATAAAACATTATGACAAAATATTAAATATATATTAATATCGCACTTACAATGTTTAATATAACACATGAAAATAATTATATGTATACATATTTTAATAAATCCTAATTATAGAGACTTCATATCATTAAGTTCTCATCTTTTACGTAGCTCGGTACGTAAATTAATAATATATGCAATTTATTTATACGTATAATAAAATAGTGACTGGTCGATGTTTATAGGTGGGAGAGAGATATTTAAGAAAAATATGTGAATTTAAGAAAAATGTGTAAATAATATTTTAGAAATGTTTAAACGCGCATCATGCAAAAGCTACTCCTGCCAATAAAATATGATTTTCACAGTTGTGTTGCTAGAGGTTCAACTTAAAATCTAGTTCTATACACTTAAATATTAATACGCCGCTTAAACATCGATTTTTAAATGTGTAGATCAACTTCGTGCGAAGTAAAAAATATATAAAGAAAATAGAAAAAAAAATGGCATACACAAATTTTTAGTAGCGAGGCGAATACTTAATCCAATATGCCATCCGTTCAGTCAAAGTAGCTACTACTATTGTTTAAAACAATTAAGCTTCCTAATACCTACTTTAAAAACTACTAATATTGTTTAAAACAATTAAGCTTCCTAATACCTACTTTAAAAATAAATCCGAAGTTTAATATCTTGGCAGGAGTTGTAGCAAGCGAGATAAATCAAAAAGTCCCTCTAAGCTGCGGCCCAACTAAGTGATTTATAGGAGAATTTTCATTGAAACTTTTAAAGTATAAAACTTGAGACGTGCTGCTAAAAGCTACGATGAGGATTATTTATTTCATTATGAAACAGGTGCCTTGTGAAATAGAAATATAATGTTAAATGTCAAAAGGATAGGTGCTAAAGCCAATTAATATTATAAATGTGATAGTTTGTGGTAACGTTTGGGTGTTTGTTATATGAAATAATATAATATAATAATATCAGCTCTATATATAAACTATCCCACTGCTGGGCACGGGCCTCTTCAAAGTGTGAAAAGGGTAAGGCCATTGAGGCCGCTGGCTCAGTGCGGGTTGAAAAACAACACATATCTTCGAGAACATTATGCAGAACTCTGAGGGATGCAAGTTTCTTCACGATGTTTTTCTTCACATTTAAATCAAGCTATTCATCCAGAGCTGTTTCCGAGCGAAGCTGTGGGTAAAACCTAGTAGAAAAAAAATTAAAGGATGCTGGGGAAGACAGAAAATTGATTTACGATGATGAGACTTTGAAACTATAAGAAACTAACCGCCACGTGCGTCAATCAGTACTAGCGATTTTTTTAAGTTACCTTTATTTTGTTTCTTAGTTTTTATGCTTCCTACAAAACAATTTTAATTTTCCCGTAGCCATAATTTTCTACCTCAAGTAATGGTAAGCAGTTAGGTACCATATGCTATGATCGCTTGCAACCTCTTAACTAACGCACCCATCACTTAAAACGTAAATTTTATTCTGACAGAGTCAACTTTTGTAAAAACTTTTATGAATTCTCCCGTGTTGAGAATGTCATTGGTTAAGCTGATCATCAAAAAGCGTTGGTCTGGGATATGATGGATCACACGAGAGTGTGACTTCTGTGGTCGCAAAAGATCGAGCTAACTGGAGAAAACTATCAGAATTACTTTTTCTTTCATTCCCATCTTTAATTACTATTTTCTAAGGCTGACAACCCTCGAGCAATATCTCTTATATTTCAAACAACCCTAGGCAATCGCTTACTATCAGCTTGGCCGCGTTAATAGTATAGCGGCTTCACTTAGCCGAAGAAGTTACGACACATGCCAAGATATGGCGCTGTACATAAATATACACTACTTCATACAATCCTAAACCTCGCAAGCAAAGTTTACATTACAAGTTACTGCCGGCGAAAAGTTTAAGACCGCACTTAAACGACGTAATCATCTATCAATTGCAATAAAAGCCCGTAAGATAAATAAAAAATGCACATCTGCATATTCTATTGTTAATACCGAATATCATAAGAAGTTATAATTTTGTTTCCTTTTAAGTTATTGGACAGTAAACATCTATTGTTTTCAAACACTGACAAATGTTACGCAAGGGCCAGGTGATAGAGTCGTGGTAATATTATTATAATGTGCTCATTACTAATTACTTTGCTTTTCTTTCGCATTGGTCAATAATAAGGATTATTTAGTTACTGGAAACACATGTTTGCAACTTATTATTACCTGAGGTTTCTTGGGTTTGTTCACAAACAATCTCAATTAGTCTAAACTTGTGGTTTCTACAGTCTTCAGTCAGTACTTAAAATGGGAAAAGCACGCAAAATTAGTAGTGAAGTGTGTTCGACCATCCTTGTTTTACATAACGAAGGCAAATCCGAACGTGAGATTGCTTCACAACTGAAGTTATTAAAGACTTGTGTTCATGGCACAATAACTCGATATAGAGAAACAGGCAGTAATCAAGGTCGTCTACGCTCGGGAAGGCCGAGAGCTACCACTTCTAGTGAAGATTATTTCATCGTTGTTGCCAGCAAGCGAAATAGACGCCTAACAGCACCAGAAATCCACGTTGAAGTGAACAAAACCCGAGTTAAACCTTTATCATTGACTACAGTAAAACGGCAATTGAGAGATGTGAAGTATAGAAGGATGCAGTGGGCACTTGTCCATCGAGATTGGACTGCAGAAGATTTTAAAAAAGTTCTCTGGTCTGATGAATCTAGGTTTGAACTATTCGGTTCAAAACGAAGAATTTATGTTCGACGTAGCGCCCAAGAAAAATGATGCCAGATTGTGTAGTCCCAACGGTCAAGCATGGTGGTGGTTTAATTATGGTCTGGGGTTGCTTCTCTAGCCAAAGAACTGGCGATTTGATCAGAATTGAAGGAATTTTGAAAAAGCAGTTGAGCAGTACAAACAAATTTTAAAATAAAATGGCATTCCTTCTGGGTTGCGATTAATTGGAGATGGATTTATTTTCCAACGAGATAATGACTCAAAGCATAGCTTAAAATTATGCAGGGAATATTTAGAAAAGAAAGAGGCACAAGGGTTTTAAAAAATATGGTGTGGCCTCCTCAGAGCCCGGATCTCAATCCAATTGAACATTTGTAGGAAGAGCTTGATAGGAACGTCTGTAATCGTGGCCTATCCTCGCAAGAAGACATTTGGAATGTTTTATGCGAAAGATGGCGCATAATATCAGAAGACACCATCAACAAATTGATTGCTTGTATGCCGAGACTTGTGAAAAAAGTCATACAATGTAAAGGAGGATTTTTTGATGAAAAATCAGTTTAGCCAACTATAGCCCTTTTAGCATGGATTATTGATATTTCTTCACGGATTTAAAGTATATTGTCTATTAATCACAATTTTATAAGATGACTAAACAGGTTACCTAATTAAAACACTTAATTTTTGAGTTTTATTTCATTTTCCTACTTTAATTAAGTTCCTGACATCAAACGTCGGGCCGTGGTCGCCAGAAACGATCACCTAGCCTAGTCAGAGGAGCTCCTAAATTATAAGTAGCAACACTGAACCAACCTCATGTTCTAATATAATACCATTTCCACATAAACTTTCTCCTGTCGTCTCCAACAAGCAATACTCGTTACTTCAACAGCCCGAACCAGTAAGGATAATGTATAAATGAATTTTTAACAGGCCTTCGTGATCACGTCCACTAAAACTTACGGACGTTGTGGTTTTGTGTCGTATAAGAGACAACCTACATTACTTTAGTACAAGAATTATTCCTTGAAATGGCACATAATGATCATTTTCTTGTGCTGTCTATTTTATATAAGATCTTATGCTGGTGTATCTACGAAGCTTAAAGCAAAGTTGTATTACAATAAAATGTCGCCACCTACGTCTAACTGCTATCTAAATCGTAATAATATCTATACATATTTAGGACATTTTTAATAGAAATAAAAGGAGATTTTATAGGGGCTAATGGCATCCTCTGTGTGTTTGTCTGTCTGTATGTTTGCATGCGCGTGCGTTTGTACGCGCAGAAACTGCTACACGGAATTGAATGCAGTTTCCACTGCTGTATTGCCAAAACTCTAACTTAAAATGTGGTGTACGTTTCATCTTCATATCGCATCGCCTAGAAGTCGAGTATTATGTGTGTAGATCAGCTTCTTCTTACACGCAAATAATGAATAATATAGATAAATACTTACATCCAAATGTCATGCATATGAAGTCGCGATATAAAGCTTTTTATTTGAAAGTTTGTGCTAATGTTTGAATGTTTGTTATGCGTTAACTATTGAACAGATTTGGATAAAACTTGGCACTCAAATAAACGTTGTTTTAAATTTGCATATACTCTGTACTTTTTAATGCGGTATATATTCCTGTGGAATGGAGATATTAATGCATAGGTAATTTATTACGCAAATAAACTTACTACAGGAGAAACTGGTGCAAACTAGCGCATAATAGGGATATGTGGATAAGCGGGAGGGAGGCCTTTGCCCGTGGGACAATACAGGCTGAAAATAAATAAAATAAAATAATATCTTATATTGATGCAACATAATGGAGGACATGGATCTCTATGTCAATACATAGGTAGCCACTGGTAGCTAAAGACAGTTCCTTAGCTACCAGTGGCTTACTGGATTGATTACACTAAGCTATTATTGAATGATATTATTGAAGGAATAAATAGAGATGCAACGTAATGGAAGACATGGATCTCTATGTCCATACATAGAAAGCTACTGGTAGCCAAAGACAGTTCCTTAGCTACCAGTGGCAGGATCGATTACACTCAGCTATTATTGAATGAATAATTGAATGAATTAATAGAGATGCAACATAATGGAAGACATCACATAGAGATGGATCTCTATGTCAATAGATAAAGAGTCACTGGTAGATAAAGAATTGTCTTTAGCTTCTGTCTTATAGTGGCTTACTGCTGATCTGTAATGCTGAGCTATTATCGAATTAGTTATTGAACGAATAGAGATGAAAAGCTGAAAGACAATGCGCAGATGTGGGTCTCTATGTTTTGTCCTAACCTAGTACACTATATTTGCTTACTAAATAAGACAACTAACTAAAATGGACAACACAAGTGACAATAAATAGAGACATACAGTGTTACTAATCGAACAGACGGTACGGGTGAAAGCAATTATTTCGTCAATAACATTTATTGATGTGACGTGACGCGTGCCTTGTACCCATGGAGGTCAATTAATATAGACTAGCTACTACCCACGGCTTTGTCTAGGTGAAATTGTTTTCCCGTGACATCATTGCGTGGATATATCTTTAGATGAACTAATAGACTAGATAAAAGACTAATTAAAATAAGATGAATATAGCTTTGATCTTAAGTAAGTTCAAAAGCTACTCAGTTATGAAAACCGCATTACATTCCTAATGTAGATTTTATGTGATATTGGCATAAACAGCCAAGAAAAACAAAATATCATTGTTTTAGGTTATATCTCCTAGACATCCAATTAGTTATTTAGAAATATTTTGCCCGCGGCTTGGCTCGCATAAATGTAAGTTAGGTTATTAACAGTACTTTTTTCTAGATGAAAGATACTCTATGTCCTTATCGGTTCCCCTGTCAACGTGTATGCGAAATTTCATGATCGCTGGTCGAGTAGTTAAGGCACAAAAGCGTAACAAACAAACTTATATCCGTATTTATAATATGAAGTTAGGATGTGCAGACACAGCCTTGTTACAGTTTTATATTAGTATCTAATTATTGTAAATTGTATATCCCATGAAATTTAGTATGACTTTTTATTGTCGAGGAGTTTTTGCTTTTGTGTTTTCAAGAAAACACAGCTAGTTGCTTGAGCTGCTCCTTGGTTCCCGTATACAGTAGGTCGCTGGCTTCAAGCAATAAAAAGACAAATAAATATATTCCTTAATTTCAAATAGATGGATCGTATCTATCGAGGGAATTAGATGCCTTCGCCACTAATAGTTTGAATTTATTTAAATAGCTTTGTAACGACGAAACAATTTGGTTCAACTCACTTATAGACACGAACAATGATATTGTTTCCGCATAATAAGGGCTCCAGTCTTTGTAATATTGTTTACTTCCATAGTAGCCTATAATCAAGCTATGTTTCCTCCCCTTTCCACTTGTGTGCACTGGTATAATGCTAGCCTTTTCTCGCGTGAAATATATGCAACCATTGATGTCATTGTCTTGAATCACACTATGCACTGGCGATGGGCAATTGCAACAAAAATATCTATATACTCTTGCACGCGGCTTCGCTCATGTAAATATAAGTTAGGTTATGTTAATAACAGTGCTTTTTCTAGATGAAAGGTACCTTATGTCCTTTTCTGTTCCTCTGAGAACGTGTTTGCGAAATTTCATGATGATCGGCCGAGTGGTTAGCGCGACAAACTCACATTCGCTTTTATAGTATTAGTTAGTATTAGGATTCGATAGTTTTTTGATTGGGTATCCGAGTGTTGGTCGATTTATTGATACTGATTCGAATCCTAATCTTATATTCGATAATTGCTTTTTAATGGAGCAGCTACAATCATGAATTTTGAAATTTTAAACGATGATTCCTATAGGTTAGAATGACTGGGATGATATTTCTTAGATCTGCTGTAATACCGTACATGACGGCAACAAGCTTTTATTATTTTTGATCATATTCCAAATATCGCCACGCCACGCCACGTAAATTTAATATAATTATAATATAGTACAAAAAAAGCATCAAATGGTGGTATTGTATTCTTAGGCTACTATTGCTTTATAAAATAATCAATTAAAATAAAAGTTGAATGCATTCAAATACTCGTTACGAAATAATTTGATTTAAGATTCAAAGAATTCGGTTAATTATCGATAATCGCTTATCGCTAGTATGTATGTATCGTACCTCTGGTTATATTGAACGGAATTTTAAATGTGTAGCGTCTCAACTCAGTCAAAGAAGTTACCACACATGACAAGAGATGGCGTTGTATACAATTAATCATTTCGCCAGACAATCCTTAATCTCACAAGCGCACTATTACGCACGCTTACTATGTAAAGTACCCTACATCAACGGGCTGCGAAACGAATTATTTCTATAAAATAATATTTGTAATGTTAACTTATAAGGATAGGATATATCTAATTTTATTCTATAAGGAAACATGGCTGCTTAAACAGACCAGGCTCTATAAAAAAATTGTGTTGTTAGAATTGTGTTGTTGTTTTTGACAGATCGATGGTGTAGTGGTTAGTGTAACCGACTGCCACGCCTGAGGTCACGGGTTCGATTCCCGCACAAGTCAAACATTTGTGTGCATGAACATGGATGTTTGTCTTGGTCTGGGTGTTTCTATGTATAATATGTATGTATTTATAAAAAAAGTATATGTGTATGTTTATCCATTGTCTAGTAGGTACACATAGTACAAGCTCTGCTTAGTTTGGGCTAGATGATATTGTTGTTGGTATTGTAAACGTTCAAAGCATTGAAAAGAATACACATTAATTTCTTGCCTGTATTCCTCATGCGAACTCTAATCCTCGAAGTGGCTTTTTAATACAATATTATACAATACAATAGCTTAATTTGCCTTTTGATCTTAAAATATGTAGATAGTAATAATATATACGGGTAAACACGTACCTATATATTCTCAACACATTACACTGACGCGTTTGAAATTTTATTTATAAGATATGTTTAAATTTTAAGTGACAAATTAACCTACTATGGAATGCCTCGGTAGGTTCTGTCAAAAAATTTTCAGTAACAATATGAAGTATAACCATTTTGAATATTTTATTTGTTTTGTTTAAAAAGGACAACTCCCGCACTAGGAATATTTCCTGTATCGAGGGGGACTTTACAAACATTCAAACAACGGACACAAAGAACACCCAGGCTCGGAACAACCATTTGTAGATCACACAAATGGGTGTTCCGTGTGGAGATCCAACCACTGCTAGAATTGCCCCTCTACGCCCCAAATTACATATGACCTAAAACCATATCTGGCAAGATGTAAACGTATTACACTGATTTCCCCTCTCGGTGGTGCGTCTATGTAGGAATGTTTATAGATTTTTATCTCAATACATACATAAAGACACCCCGATTATATTTACAAATACGTATAGATGTTTCGTATTCAAGAAGTATATCGCCGTCTTAATCTGCATGGATGAAAGCAAGGCAATCGTGACGCAGCCGTTCTTTTGTGTTCCGAGTACCACTTAAGCTCACTCACTGCCTCTGCTCGCCATTTTATAGAAACTTCCCCAATGAGGATTATCACGCTTGTGCAAGATCGTCGGTATATCGCATGTACGTATAAGAGAATTGTAGTTCTTTTTAAGGAGACAACTTGGGCATTAGTAAGAAATCCTCTGCCGCGGGAGACTTAAAGATTTAAACAACAAACACAAAGAGTGATTGGTAATACAGGTCTTGAGCCTAGTACAGATTCCAGATTTACTATGCACACGTAGCAGTACTGCAGTGAGTATCATAGATATAAATAAAGCATTGTAAATATTATTATTACATAATTACAATGTGACTGGCTAAATACTTAATCCTAACTTACTAATACATTCCTTAGTTGGGATTCATTAGGATGTTATTAAATACGAATGTCATTTTGGTTGTTTGGTCATCGTGAATTTCGCATACACGTTAGGGGTATAGAAAGAGACATAAGGTAGGGATGGAAATTTATTGACAAAAGACAAAATCTAGATTAAAGCAGGACTGCGAAAAAAGTCTGGTAACAAATAAAAATACACTAATAAATCACGAAGAAAGCCATCATGTAATGTTGCCATAACCTTCCCAAATTATGGATCCCTGTAATCAGCGTAGGGCATCTCCAACGCAATAAGAATAATCTTTGATAAGGCAACGAGGCGAGAGAGGCTATGATCCGTTTTCCTTTCATATTTCAATTAATTAATGAAAATGAATGGATAATTAAGTCAAATTTGAAAGTCTTACTATTTGGAACGAGAACCGTAAAAAATGTGATACCAATGTTTATAAATTGCATACCTGCTAAGATTACATATGGCCAAATGGATTCATTTTGCAATTGTAATATCTTTCATAGACCCATGTTATTGCAAATATATTATTTATGATGTAACATCTTACAATTATAATTACGATTACGAGTAAAATTAAGATTTCGATTATTTTTATGTCTATAATGATTGATTACTCGAGACTCTCCACAATATGTCGTTAGTTGGGGTGGTAGAGATCCTTTATTGCCCGTGTTACTACCAATTTTACTACTAGTAGTAACACCGGTAATTGAATTACCCTTCTTACTACTGAAGTTGAAAGTTGTAAGAACAGATGTCTCACACCCACGTTTCACCAGCTCTGATCCTAACTTCCACGTAATGGGTATCTATTGGAGTCTATCGGGCACAATGTCAGACCTTGTGTTGGTTCATCTCTTAATCTATCTATTTCCGAACCGACAAAGTATTATAGAGTTCTTTTGTAAACAAATTCTTAATAGCAACACGGACTCTGGAACTGTGCCTATTGCAAAGTTCCAGAGTCCGTGTTATTTATTATTGAACGATAAGAACCCTATAAGAGTGTTACAGCCAGTGCCATCTCTCGGCACTGTGGGAAAGCGCCCGGCCTTCTAATAATATATTACAGCGCCATCTATTGACGCCTTAATGAACTACGTAGCTTGTCAGTACGCGAAGAGTAAAGAGAGCGCTAGAACTGTCTCGTACTGTTACACGCCGGGTATCGCGCTTCTAGAAAATTCCAGAAATGCTTTTAATCACGTATAAAAGGCAAGCCAAGCGACCGCCAAGTCAGTTTACAATAGTAAGCGGTCAAGTATTCATCGAAGCGAACGGAAGCGAAAATATTACAGGGTTTAAAGTAGTAAAGTGGGAAAGTGTTGAAGTAGTGTGTGTGGTGTTTTAAATTTAATTGTGTGTTAGAATAAAACGTGTTTTAGTCGATAGTATTATTTAAATTCCTATCCCTCGAACCCAGCACATAACAATACTTTACACGATCAGGCTTTAAGTAGGCACAAATCCAGACTCTGTGCCATTGAAAATTTATTAAGCATCCGTGTTGAGGAGAAAACCTTCTGCCATTAATAAATGGCAATACGCTTGCCCGTTATCACATAGTACATAAACTCATACTTGACGAAATGAGGATGTGATACAGCTCCGTTTATCCCTTTGGAGATATAGGCTTAAGACTACATAGTCTAATATCGCTTAACTACATAATATGTACATATGCAGTTTAGCGATATATAGACAATACAGCAGGCATGCTATCCATTACCCGTAATAGAGGTTGACCTATCTATATCTATGCTTTTCCGCTTCAAAGGTTATCAACACATACGCCACGGAAACGACAATAGCCATAATCTAAGATGGAGTCGGCCGTCTGGATTGATTGAACCATCTATTGTCTAAAGCCATCAAGAATATTGACATGAAGAGTATGTTATTGGAGTTAGTTTGAGGTAACTTTCCACCGAGGTAGCAAGTGCGGTAACTGCACGTATGGCGTAATGGTATAAGTGGTCACCTCGCCACTGCCTTTGAGCTGAGTATTGTGGGTTCAATCCCCATAAAGGTCATTGCTCATTAGAACCACCCAACACCCGACCAGCACCGCCGCGCCTCAAGTGGCTAGTATTCTTTGTATGGAATACTATGAGTATACTCTCACTACATTAATTCCGGAGCGCCACGACCGCGAGCTGACCGCGCCGGACGGCGAGTGGGCCACTCAGTAACCACCCGTTACCCGTACGCTTGCTTTGCGTTAGCCTCGCGCAGTTCCCGAATGGATCGCGCGCCGTCCGCGAGCGGACCATGCGCCGTCCGCGAGTGGTCAGACCACGGGATTTATCAAACGTGACAGCTATGAAAGCCAATTCTTGGTTTGTAAAGCTAGCCCTAACAATATACATGTGTAGACCTAGTAACGATCCCTGACAAATCTATTCACGGACAACGCAATGTCCACTCGTTAACCACGCGACTTCCACTCGTTGACCACGCGGCGTCCACCCGTAGACCACCTGTCGTCAACGAGTGGACACCGATTGACGAGGTGGTGCTGGTCGGGTGCTAGGTTGCTCTAATGAGCTATGATCTTAAGGGTAAAATTTAATAGTTGTTCTGAGTCTGGATGTTCTTTGCGTCTGTTGTTTGAATGTTTGTATAGTTCCCCGCGACACAGGCGATATTATCATTGCAGGAGTTGCCTTAAAAAAAGAACAGCTTAGTGTAGGCAAGGTTAAGCTATTCAGATACATATGTGCTGCAAGCATTTATTTCCTTTTATATTATTGTAACATAATTATATTTTATATTAATAGTTTACATAGTTACACAATATGCATACCTGATTTAATTCAATGCAATATCCGCCACTTAATATACTTTTACTTCCAAACTTATCCGATCGCCACTCAACGCACGACTACCCGTTATCGTTCCGCGCGTTAGTTTTATACTATCAAGCATAGTAGTGCAGTCGAGCAAAATTAGTGTTGCCAACAGAAAATAACGGATACAATTAAACATATTCAAATAATGCTTCTACATCGCTATACTTAACTAAATATTTCTATAAAATAATTATATTCTACCTATAATTGCTAACACTAGGATGTTTAAAAACAACAGAATAAGTGGCCAATTTTTTTATTTAAGAAGTATTCTAGCCCGAGCCCTTTTAACAATTAAATTATGAACAAAAGCAAAATAGCAGTGTTAGATGTATACGCATCATATTATATTTCGTTTTGTTGAATTATGTAATTATTATTCACCAAAGAAACAGCAGCATACGTTTGAATGGTCGCTGCTGTATGTACTCTTAAAAGCGTATTACAAAATAAAATATATATGAAAACCTTCGCTCCTTTAACTGAACCCTTTTTCACCAAAGCTAACTTGAGCCAAACTATGAAACTTTAACGATTCTATAGCTGTTCCACTCACATTCATCGCCCACATGTCCGGTGAAAAGGCACCCTTAGACTGTGATAGGCAAACAATAGACGTCCCGGACTAAGGCGATTTAACTGAAAGTCAGAGGCTGTTATCGACATTTAAGGCTTTACATTGGATGAATATTGTATTGAACCGGCACAGATTTGACAATTATTTGGTGCAGATATTAGTGAGTCTTCTCGACCAAATAAATACTACTCTCTTACTGAAAATCGGAGTACGAGCAGTAATTATGTGACTGATTTTTAGCCGGTGAGGTCGCGACCAGAGAAATGCCATTCTCTTTTAGAAAATTGGCGTAAGTCTAGTAAAACTGTCACTGATTTTCCACCGGTGATGTCTCAACCAGAGAAATACTTACTACTTTCTCACAGAAAATCTAAGTAAGAGCAGTAATTGTAGTGTCACTGTTTTTAGCAGGTGAGGTTTCGACCAGAGGCATATCTCTTATAGAAAAAGGGCGTGAAAATAATTAAAATTGTTACTGATTTAGAGAGTTTTGGAGGTTCATATAACTATCTCTCCTATTTCTTTGCATTTATTTATATTTATAATTCCTTTTCCTTTTTTCCCCAGCTTCACTCGTTCTAATGTTGAATCTTTTTCTATTCCTCGGCAACAGTACTTTTTTTAGGTGAAAAATCTTAGGTCTTTTTCTGTACACCTGATAATGTGTATGCAAAATTTCATGGTGATCGGTCGAATAGTTAAGGCATTTATAATATTCTGTGAAGATAATATAATATATTTATTTATTTCTCTCTTCACAAAGGTGTTTCTTACACATCTATATACATTAGATATAGGAACTTTATGATCCTTTGTGAGAGGCTGGTGTCCATACTAGGGAAACCCTGTGTGACGGATCACCAGGCCCTCACCTCGGAATATACAATTAAAATTATACACTAAAATACACTAAATATACAATTCAAATTATACATTAAAAACATGCATAAAGTATATAACATTTTGAAAGACTGTCATTAAGTATGAATGCAAAAGTAAGAGTACATAACAAAATGAGGTATGTGTTCTTTGTGAGAAGTGTGTGCGTGTGTGTACGTGTGTGTGTGTGTGTGTGTGTGTGGGTGTGTGGGTGGGTGTGTGTTTTGTGTGTGTATAAGTAGGTATAAGTGATGTATATTGTAACATATGTATGGTGTGGTACTAACACATATATACACATTTACTTGTGGTTATAGTTAGCGAGGGACGATGATGAATTGCTCCGTCTCATCATAACTTTGTTTCTTCAGCCACCTGTATAGAGTCACTTTACATGGATTTTTGGTTAAATTGTAGATTTTTAGGATTTTGTTTAATTTGTTGTAAAGGTACGCTCCAAGAAAATTGAATTGGTGATGTGAGAAGGTTGTGTTTGTGCGAGTCGTGGGGCAAACTGCATGTTTGCGTCGTTTAGTAGCATGTAGTAAGGGATTGTATGGAAGTAGCGAATGTTGCCTGAGAACCGTATGTTGGATGTAGAGTTGTCGAACAGTTAGCATTCCGGTGAGTTCATATACTAATTTTGTAGGATGCATAAATGGTAGAAAATTGCTGACTTTTAAGACCGCTCTTTGGGCTCTTTCTAATTTTAATAAGGTTGTCTTTGAGGTACCGCCCCACACTGTGATGCAATATGTGATAACCGATTGACAGAGACTTAGGTATACCATATTTATAACTTTTTTGTCCGCAACATGTCGAAGGTTCTTAAACAGATAAATAAACTTTCTTGTTCTCGCTACAAGAAGATCAACATGTGCGTTATAATTGAGCGCTCTGTCTAAAATAACACCTAGATATTTTATTGTAGTAACATTTTGTAGAGGTGGACATAGGCAGGAACTGGTACTGGAGGGACACGAGCTATTATGTGCTATGATTTTTAGATCTACTATAAGATGAGCGGGATTTTTTACAGAAAAACAAATGTATTTGGTCTTGTCAACGTTAAGGGCGAGTCTATTTTTATACAACCACGACATAACCATATTAAATCCCGTTTGTGCGTGATTGTATGCTTGTTGCCAAGTGTCTGCTTCAAATAAAAGCGCGGTGTCATCCGCAAAACTAATTATTCCTCCGTTAGGCAATTTTAAGTCGCAAAGCTCATTGATATATGCTAGAAATAAAGTAGGACCGAGGATGCTTCCCTGCGGTACACCATGACCTATTGGAAGGTCATTGCTAACATATTCTGCTATCTTGACTCGTTGATGGCGATTAGTAAGGTAATCAGAAAACAAACCTAGTTGGCTTTCTCTGACTCCTAAGTATTCCAGTTTTTTAATCAGAAGTGGGACGGAGACCGTGTCAAATGCCTTAGCTAAGTCCATAAAGACAACAATTACTTTTTTGTTTACATCTAAATTATTTGTCACAAACTCAGTCAGTTCATGAATAGCATCACTAGTAGACAATCTCGATCGAAACCCAAATTGGGAAGAAGAAAGAAGCTTATTGTCTTCAAGGTATCCTACCAAAGACCTGTTCATAATCTTCTCAAGGATCTTCGAGAACGCTGGCAGTATAGAAATTGGTCTATAATTGTTAACACGGGCTCCGTCACCACCTTTATAAATTGGATGTACTTCCGCTAACTTCCATGCACTAGGGAATCTACCGGTTGTTATAGCTAAATTACAGATAAAGGTGATCGCTGGAATTAGAGTTTGCTTGTATCTTTTTATAAATACAGTTGGTATTTTATCGCAGCCGACGGCGCAATCAGTTTTCAGACCAGTAATCAAACTTCCGATATCATCTTCATCTGCAGGAAGAAGAACCAGTGAGTGGGGGTACGATTTTGTTGGAAGTGTCGGAGGGCTATTTGTGTGACTACCTAGACTGTTTGCAATAGCTCTACCTATATTCACAAAATATGAATTTACTTGATTAGCGGTAGTAGATGGGTCTAATGTATTAATTAATTGTAAGGCTTCACTTTTTATTTTTTTTGTATGTGTGATGTCTTTCACAGCATACCATAAGGTTTTATTACCAGTTTTTATAGCAGCTGCAAGTTTATTTTTGTCGTGTTGAGTCTTAATGTTTTTTATTAGTCCATTGCAGAAATTTCTGTACCGTTTATATGTAAGAATAATATCATTATTATTGGGGTATTTCTTAGCCTTTTGATGTAGTTTGTCGCGATTCCTCATGCACCTCAGAAGCCCTGTGGTCATCCACGGCTTAAAGATTCTTTTGCGGTTTGGTAGTCTAATAGTTTTGGTATTTGCTAATATTTTGTCATTAAGTGTATTTATAAAAAGTGATACCGCCAAGTCTACGTCTGTACTTTCGAAAATTGGAGAAAGATCTATGCTAGTCATATCGTTGTCCAGTTTCTCATAGTCGAGTGTTTTTATAATTTTACGTGATGTGTTTAGTGAGTAATTAAGTTCTAAGGTAAGTATTACGGTATCATGGTCTGTAACAGATGTTTCAGCTACATAGCATGCAGCTGGGAGTCTTGTTTTTAAAAATATGTGGTCCAAGCAGGTTTTACCATGGGTTGGTATAGTATGGGCAGGTAGCATAGCATGTGAGGCTAATAGATTTAGGTATGAAAGTGAATATGAGTCAGTAGTATGCTCCGCAATATCGATATTGAGATCACCTACTAGAATAATATTGGAGAAGTTAGATAGTTCTTTTATGTAAGCATCCAGTGACGATAGAAAGTTGTTTAAATTTTTGTACCCTGCCGGTCTGTAGACCGCTAAAATAATCGTTTTGCTGTTAATTTTCATGGCAAGGATATTACAGTCTAAAACAGCGGGTTCTTCTACCGAGGCTTTGTTTGTGTTTTTGTAAAAGACGACAACACCTTCATTTTGGGTTATATTATTGCTAGTTTTACAGGAATTATAGCCTTCAAGTAAGGGGATGTGATGAGAGCGTGTTAACCAGCATTCAGTTAGAACAATAAGGTCCCAATCTATCTGTGACCTTGCTAAAAGTGTAAGTAGACTAGGCGTATTACGTGATATGCTTCGTATATTTTGGTGAATTATATTAAGCGAATTTTTTGAGTTTTTGACAAAATTTTTACAATCATCAATATCACAAACAGATGAATGGGCTATTGTAAATTGGTCTACTTGATTGATAATATTATCATGCTTATTAGCCATTGGGATATAAAAATGATATAGGTCGCGAAGTTATTGGGTTAGGGTATGTGTAGGGGTATTTGTGTGAGTGTGTTAGTATAAAGGTAAGTAGTGGTGTGTTATGTACATTAGGTATAAGAAATGTGTGTATTATTTTGTAATTGTAGATATAGGTTTTATATTCATGACTTAAAGATAAAACTAATAAGTGCATAAAACATGCGTTTCGAAAATTGAATAGATGTTTGGTGGGAAAGTGTGTTTTTCTACTAAAAATTGTCACTGAGTTGAAGTTGATTACAAATATTATTTCAAGGGACACAGAAACGAATCTATAACAACCTATATAAGATAGTCACTGTTTTGTTATGAGTTTCAGACATGCTTCATTGCCAATTCGGATTTGAGGCTCACCTTCAGCTTTGCGTAGATAGATTAGGCCTCGAGAAGTCCAGCAGTAGGAGTATCCTTTCTCTCGCGCTAGCTGTCGGGCTGCGTAGTACAGTTTTTGAGCGTTAGGTGTTAACGACTCCGAAATGAATACTGGTTTGACAGGCCCAGGTACGTTGAGGTGTCCGGTATGCAGCTTGTCATTGTTTATCTTGTTTTTGTTAAAATTCTTTACTTCTTGTAATATTTTTTCTTTTTTTAGGCCGCTATTCAACTCCACTACAATAGGTTTACAGCCTTCTTTCCGTGTCGCAGTCCTATAAACATCTTTAATGTCTCCGTCGTGTAAATCTATCCCAATAGCCTTAGATAAACTTTTTACAATCAAACTGGTGTCTTCTTTCGATTCAAATGTTTTTCCCTCTCGTAAAGAAATAGGTATATTGCGTATCTCTAGGCTGGCGGATCTGCTTTTCCGCTCGAGGGCTTCCATTTTCTCTTCTAGTGTCTGGATAGTCTTTTTGTCTAAAGATGTCTGAACGGAGTTGAATGCAACTTGGCATTCCATCTTGGATTAGCACAGATGATACATCGTTATCCTGGTATGCGTTCCTGCGGGAACAACAAATAGCACAATGCAAAATGTTTAAGAGAATTGAAACGAGAAATGTCAGAGTGCCAAGTGCGAATTTGTTTTACGTTAACGCGATCGAAACGTTTATGACGTTCGGCACTCCGATTGGCCCGCTCCAAGCTCTTGACCAATCAGAGAGCCAAACGCGGTAAACGTGATCGTCGTTACGTTAACGCGATCGTTTCGATCGCGTTAACGTAACGACGATCGAAAACAACTCGCACTCGGCACCCAGGTCTTCAATTAAAAGTTTTGATCCCGAATATATTCGTTAATACCTTGAAATGGTCACGTTTGAAACCGACGTACCGTTGGATATAAAGTGAAGCCATGGGTAGGGATTAAGTCGGGTTCGGCCTTTGATTGGACTCAATAGATCGTTTGACTGGAAACCTAATTGCTTACCGTTGAATATGGCTAACTGGCGTTTGGTTAACCTGTATGGTCGGCAAATTGTTTTGTACGTTTACAATCGGGGGAGTTACTTGGATGGATTTGATTTAGTTTATACGCATATATTAACTCAATAGAAGATGCTGCATTGCTGTTACGACTAAAGTTTGTGTTGTTTTTATGCGACCTTGTGGTGTCAGAATTGGTTTTACGTGGATTGTGCTTCTGAGATCTGAAACTTATGCGTATAAATAGAGAGGCTTCGTTGGCTCATGGCTTAAGTTTGTGTTGCTTTCGTACGATCGTGTTGTCTTATGGTTTGATCGTATGATCAGTTTATATTCCTCAGACGGGAGAAGAGTTATGGGTTTCTATTATAAAATATCTCAGCAGCAGAATGGAGTCTGGAACGGCAATAGGATAGCTCACTACTATGCAGGTATTAAAACCATAGCTGCCTGTGATGCAAAACACCGCTGCCTACCTCCTTGAGAATATAGCCGTAAGACTATGTATTAATCATTGAGAGAAATCTGTATTCAAAAGTATCTGTATTCATCAATCAAATCCCTCTATTATTGCGACTGCAATCGGGAAGAGAATTGATTGATTGATGCCATTAAGCTATATTTTGTTCAGAACAAATAAGATTATCGATAAAACAACACAATATACAAGGTTATTAGCCGGTTGATTCGTTTTCATTAATTTCCTAAGGTTTCTTTTACTTAATAGGATTTGGGCAAATGTAATAATAATATCCTCCAGATCGAATTACGGCCACGGCGGCCAGTATTAACGGAGACTGCCCAACTACACAGGAGATATTATAGTGCACAAGTGTGTGCGCAAACACAAGTGCACTCTCCGTTCCCTAACTCTCATGACTCCGATGGGACGGTAATCCGACATGACCGGAGCGAGAGCAGGCGCAGCACCAACGGCTTTGCCTGCTTTTCCAGGCACGTTCCAAGTTGGCAGTGTAAGACACCCCGTCTTACACTGCCAACTTCCTAACTCCGGGCTGCAATTGAGATTTCTTAACTGAAAAACCCAATAACTGTTTGTTGGCCTGACCCGGGATTCAAACCCCGGACCTCATGCACAGCAGTCGCATTCACTACCGCTGCGGCACGGAGGCAGTTGGGCAAATGTAACATGTAACTGTCAATTATGTTACAGTAAACATCGTCTGTATATAACCCTCTGATATTAAACTAACTATTTGACAGCACGGATCGCGTAGTGGTTTAAGTGATTTCCTCGCCACTGACGCCGCGCCGAGTGTGGTGGGTTCGAATCCCACACGGGACCAAAATTTGTGTGATCCACAAATGGTTGTTCCGAGTCTGGGTATTCTGTGTGCCCGTTGTTTGGATGTTTATAAAGTACCTACGTTGTGACACAGGATTTATTCTTAATGCGGGAATTGTATTTTTTTGAAACGAGATAAGCTTTTATCCTCCAGGAATGCATTGCCGGGATGTGTTGTGTGATCCAGGATATATGTATGGCAACATTTTTTTATTCTAACAGTTGCACCTTAATGGTATTGCAATAGATTACGTTGAACCGATTCTGTTTTGAGAGTAATAGGAAATCTGCCTAACTGGGACATTTTCGAGTCTTAACTTTCAGTGTGTAGTACATATCTGCATCTTTTCTTTATATATGTATGTATCTTCATTGATGATAGCAATATAAAAAATGAGCGTGTTTATGTTTTGTTATATTTTATGCCATACTGCAGGACACATTGGAGCCTATGTTGAATTATTGTTTAAAAATCTCGTGAAATTCGTGCATGACCTACGGTTTTCTATAAATAAGACGAGCACAGAAAAATAGATTGTAAGTAAAAATGTAGATCTGGAGAGAGAGAGAGAGAGAAAGAGAAGGGGAGGGAGAAAGATAGTATCCGATATATTTTATAATAAAATTTTGTAGCTATAACCCTAATTCTTAACCCACAGACTTGTTTGGAAGATTAATAATTCAAAGTCGTAGTAGTAATCGATACAGTATTTTTTGCTTACTTTTATATAAAAGCTGAAAATAACAACAAAATTTTATTAAGCGTATCTTAAAAACTATACTAGGTTATTTAGGTACAAAGTTATATTTCAAGCTCCTCAAAAATAAAACCTCGTCCGAAATTAAAACGCTTTGATCCGCGAAGCTGATCAAGTGAAATATTTAGGCTGGTGTTTAAAAACGAAAGTTTCACATTCCTTTCGTTATCTATTATTAAAAGCCCATTCTGATGTAAAATTCTGATCTAATTCAAAGACGATATCGTATGCTTCAACTTATGATTGCAAAAGTTATTTAATTTGAATTGTTAGTAACAGCTCTGAGTATAGAACTGTGGTCAGAAGACTGTAGTAGTCTCATCCGTTATTACTTGGGACGGCAGTTACTCGCGTGGACTGCAGACACACGCTTAATATAAAGGTTAAAATCCAAGATAGTCACGCAAGCTCACAACAGTTATTTGAAGGTACTACATATATCAATCGAGTCAGGTATGTAAAGAATTGGACATCATGTTATGCCTCTATTGTTACCTTAGATTTTAGTCATTTTTATTAGTCATGGAATCAGACGGCTCTTAAAGAATATAGCAGTTATAAACTAGTGGGAAAACCTTTGGATAAATATGCAGAAGTCTTAAGTCCGATTCTCATTATTACGCAGCTATGACTTAATAATTATCACTTGCTTTAACGGTTAAGGGCAACCTTGAAAGGACAGCTGCATGTTTAAGAATTGTTTTTTGATCTTTAGTATGACCGCTCTCCGCCTGATGGTAAGCAGTCATGTGGTCCAAGAGCAGTGGCCTCCATACCATACTCGTAGCACCCGAGGCGATATTGAGGTCCCTACTTCGACGATATATAGTCTGTATCGTGGTGGCCTAATCCCTCCCACAACCAAAAAGACGCCCGTGTCTAGCGATGCAGAATTTGTACACACAGTGGCCTTACACGGGTTGTATGCAATATTGAAACGACCGACGCATGCCAGCTACGCAAGTAACCATTTTGTCCGACTAAACTAGCTGCGCAAGCTACCAATTTGTTAAACTAAGCCTTTCGGGCACGGCACGATCGTGGCGGTAAGTCTCGTTTTTTAGGTTGTGAACACGGCGCTGCTCACTTTGGCGGATTGCTCTACCTGGGCATCGCAGCACTGTGAGTTGATCGCACCAGTCAGACCGGTTGCCCTCTCACTCCCGGCCGTGGTTCAGTCTATGGTCCGGAGTGAGATATCGTGGAACGCCGTCGCCTCCTTCTGTGAGGAAGTAATTTCCATCAAGGAGGTGGCGGAGCGGGAGAGGGAGCGCTTAAACCCTCTCCCCAACCGCAGAACCGGGCGCCGGAAGGCGTCAGATGACCTTCAGCCACCCTGAGGTTTGACCTGGAGGTGGTGGGCTGCGTGGGCCTGCTCGCCACTCGATCAGCACCAGGTCTGAGACGCGGCCTGCGTGTTCCCACGTATGCCTCTGTGTCATGTCTTTGTCCCTCCCAGGGGGACGGTGGAGGAATACTTGCTCCACCGTTGTGTAGTGGCCTGCCATTTCACGCGGCGGGCCGAAACCACGGCGGAGTCGCGATTGCATGTGAAAGCGATTCGCACGGCCTCGCCGTTTATGGTTATGTCAAGGAACACTGTGGTAGGTTTAGTCGGTATTACCGAGGTATCTATCTTTTCCCCGGTGAGTCCGATAGGTATAACCTCTCCGTCGCCCCGCGGGCGGAGAGATATGTGTCAAAGCATTTACCCAGGAAAAAAAAGCCTTTGCCAATTACTAGCATTGTACAAGCTCCGTAATTTAAACACTTAACTTGGTAAATAAATATACGCGTAAACAATTTAAGCATTCTCGAATACCTAAGTTACTCCAAGACTACAAACAGCTTTTATACCTAAATAATATGCGTATAATTTCGTTATCAAGGTTCCAGACGTAGTATCCATTTAATTAAGTTGTCGATTTAAGACGATTTCGACTAGATTGTGCGTAAGCCCACGATTAAGTAGAGTTCAAATATAAACTGACTTTCCTACCATGTGTTGCTATAGTTTACATATGAGCGCCTGTAGTTCTATTAACTATTGTTTTAAGTAATTTATAAGCTGCAGCTCGACTTTGTACAGTGATTCTTGTTAGGTATCTTGCGATCTATTTGCAAACGAGTTATTTTCGTAGTGTTCATAAAACTTATAGACTCATATGTTGTAAATATAACTGCTGCGCATCTCGGACTTAAAGACTAGGTCGGGCGAACAATAAAGTAATTGGATTTTTTTATAAAAAGCTTTTAATAGTGCCCTGGAGATCATAGGATGCATACGCCCGCGCCTGGAAAAGCACGTAAAGCCATTGACCCTGTAAATGATCCGGTATTTACATAATATCTTCGAGTGTATTATAAAGAACTCTCAGAAAAGTAAATACTATCTTCACGATGTATTTTCATCACGGTCAAAGCGAATAATAATAATGAACTATACATATATATACTACTGTAGTTTTAACCAAGTTACTATAGCCACTATCGATAAACAAACAACGGCAAATGGTAGAGGCGTAGGATTCGCAACACAGCACGTTCAGCAAATGTTTTGAGATTAAAGCGACTGTGCTATCCAAATTCAATTAAGCACTCCATATTTATTTAGGTAGATACATATTTAATACGCAGCTGTTTGCGACATTTATGAATAATGGAGCACAATGTCTCATGTCTCATAAATTAATTCGTTTACGTCACGGCGCGTTGGGTCTGTTATATACAGCCTGTTTAGTACATATATACATGTACATGCAGTCACCCTCAATAAGATGTATAATATGCCAAAACATCATATTCAATTTTAATCTATATTTATATTATAGAGAGGAAAGATCTGAATTCTTTTTAATGGTTTGTAAGAATTTAACTCAAAAACTATTTAACCGATTTTAAAAATTCTTTCGCTATTAGAAAGCTATATTATCACCTAATATGTTCTGTTATTATTATAACCTAACCTACTTTTACAAGAGCGAAGCCGCGGGCAAAATCTAGTTTTATAATAAACCTAAACGGATATAATGGGATGACTTGGACGTTTTCTTTTGGGGATATCTTCGAACATATTTGTTTGGAAGTCCAAGGACAAGGATTTTTGTCCAACAGTGCGACATGTCAAAAGGCGAAGGAAATATTACATTAGTTCTTACAGCTGTTATTATACATTTTTAATATGCATACATAAAAGATTTTAAAATTTATTTTAATTTTTGCTGAGTGTAATTTGCAGCAATATTTATCTCCCTATGAATAAGACAGCGGTGTATTACATCCACACTTCGCCAGCTATCGTTTTAGTCGTATTTAATAGAAGCTAGTCTATTGCCATCTATCGAACACAGTTCCAAACTCAGTGCGACAACTAAGAAATTTATGTCAGAAAACCCAATACCCTGCCGGACTCGAATATCGAGCCAAAGAGCTTGCGATCACACACAAACAATCATGCAAAGAATTCAGTGACACAGCAGGAAGCAATGGAAGATGTTTAATTAAAATGTGCTGTTAAGCGAATCACTCTTCAAAGAAAGATTAAGATGAAACGTAAACACACCATCGCAATTTAAAGGGCTCGGTTCGTTTGTGCGCCACACGGTACGTTAGACGCATGCGGCAAACGTATTTCGATAGCCGCGACTGCGTCGCTTTAGATGACACGCATTTTACGCTGCGTTTAAACATTGCTGATACACACCCACTACTCAATACTGCACCTTACATACTTCAAACGTAATTCTATAGGTACGCTAAAGCAAAGATGTTTAGGCGTAAGGAGTACTATATGGCTAGAAGATTATAAAGAAGTCTTAATGTTTCTCTGTATTTAACCTCTCATGACACCATGCTGTCTTAACGGGCAATACCCATAACGCGGCAATTGCTTCATCCATATATACATAAAAATAAAAGAATTGAAACTGTTTGATGTATTTACATAGGAAATATTTAAGAAAATTAATTAAAGGGATCTTTACAAGAGCATAAGAAGGCTAAACAATGTTTAGACTGTTATGTTTGTTCACTTCGTTCATTAAGAAAAACTACTACACGGAATTAAATGCTGTTCTCACAGTTATACTGTAGGAGGTCAGACTTAAAATTTGGTGTATGTTTCATTTTGACATGCTACCTAAAACTCGGGTATTAAGAAAGTTAAATATAGATAGATAGATACCTATCTTTAAATATCTTTCTTCTACTTCGCCCGCGACGAATTTGGAAGTAAATTCTTCCAAATTCGACGCGTACGAAGTAGCGGCTATAGCAACAGTTCATACGTAATAAGATAGTATGCGGTAATCACAATGTAATTTACGCATTAAACGCACCGTATTATGAATAAATGAACCGAGAGCTTAAAACGTGGCGTGTCCAAGGCCGTTGCGTTGCTACGTTACCGCGGGTAGGAGGCAACGAAGGAGCTTCCAATATAATTTAATTATAATCGAGTAGATTATAATTAAATAACATGTTTTTGAAGGTTAAATTATCCGTTAGACGATGAATTATTTTTATCATATATTTATGCGTATCGAGAGATACATACAAAGTCTTACGCTTATATCCATAAAGAGATGGGCAATTACACCCACATTTGGATAGGTCAACTTTTAGGTATCACGTATTAGGGAGAGATTCTATTGCTTTACGCTCTGTGCTGCTACTGAAAACCCAATAACAATAGGCCCAATCTGATGATCGAGCCCGAGACCTAAGGCATTATTAATGAGGGTGGTTTTCTTCAATTAAATAAGTGTGCTAAATGTAAACATGTGCAATTTAATAACCCATCAGTTATTTGCTAAAGAACAACGGCTCCTTTCGAGTATGCTTAAAATTTATACGATGATTAAAAGATGGTTTGCAGGAGGCTAATATTTTAATTTAAAACAATAATTTATATACAAACGACAGTCAAGTTTATAACCTAACTTATAACCTAAATAATACGCAACGCAATACGTTATCCAGTTATTATTTTATTATGTTAAGATATATTAAAACAGAAGCTATAGCCTAGTGAGACTGCCACGCAGAGGTCTCAATTTCGATCCCACGGGACGCATATGTGACTTTTCCAAGTAATGTGCGTATTAAATAATTAATTTTCGCTCGCTTTTACGGTGAAAGAAAACATTGTGTGTTCTCAGAGTATGTGAAGTCTGCAAACCTGCACTGGGCCGCGTGGTGGGCTTTGACCTAACCCTTCTCATACTGAGAAGAGAACCTTATACAGCAGTGAGGCAGTTTATATACAGGGATAGTATTATTATATTACTAGTTTTTCCCCGCGGTTTCACCCACATAAATCCTGTTCCTGTGGGAATATCGGGATAAAAGGCCAGTAGTTTTTGCGTGAAAGAGTAACAAACATCCATACAAACTTACGCGTTTATAATATTAGCAAGGATTACTAGATTTGTCTCGAGGCTTTGCTTGCGTTAATGTAGGTTAAGTTACTAACAGTATTTTTTTTTTGGATGAAAGGTACCCTACGTCCTTTTCTGTTCCCCTGACAACGTGTATGTGAAATTTCATGATGATCGGATGAGTAGTTAAGGCGTAAAAGCGTAACAAACAAACAAACTCACATTCGCATTTTTAATATTAGTTAGGATTAGGATGTTATTTATGTACATTCAGTATTCTCAATATTCAAGAGCAGTTCGTAGTCATATCGTCAATTGCAACAAACACAACTTAAGGCTAAGCAACAACATCAACGTAATCCTTCACTGTGACAACTTTGATCTCATAACAGCTCACAACCAAATGCTCTGGGATACTCAACTCACAAGTTTTGCCACAAATCTTATAAAATTCAATTTGGCTGTCAAGATCCGCTGTCCGATTGCGGATAAAAGCGGTGCTGAGTAATTCCGGTTATCCGGGACGCCACTTCAAAAACTCGAGGGATTTCGAGAGCCTTTATATCGATGATGACTTTAGGAGTATTTTGTGGCCTTGCAAAAGATTTTTGTTTGATCTGTATGTAACTCTGTAATCTGGTAACTTGTCCTTATAGTGCTTAGGCATATCCATGTGGATTCGTTTGTAATATTAAGTTTTATACACTAGATTTTATCCTTTGCTCCAATGCCGTGGATCTATGAAAAATTGCTATCCCACAGGAACCATGCCCTTTTCCGAGATAAAAAGTACTCAATGTCGTTCTTGTAGGTCTAAAAGTCAGATATATTTGTTACTACATTGTAAAATAAGAAGAAAGTGACAAACATAACATCGCATTATTAATATTAGTAAGGGTAAAAATGAGATGTTCATAGTAAAATATATTCTTTTAATAGTGTGATATCGAATATGCTGTATTAATACATACGTCATCATCTTTCATCGTTGATATATTTCATATTCATAATTTATTATTGTTTTAGTCGCGCTCCAAGTAGGTGAAATTTATAATAGCCCTGGCCAATGCATATTATAATATTACTGAAAAATTATTTAAGAATGAAGACATGCAAATGCCATATCATACAATGATCGCGATGTTGTCGCATAGTTTAACTATACATACATCGACATTTTAATGATTATTATTCAAATAAAGATCGAATATAACAATCAAATCACTATTTGATGTCACTATATTAATTTTTTGTGATGTCTTGACTGAGCTGTTGGCGTTTTTATCATGGTACTAGATTCCTCTGCGGTTTCACCCGTGTAAGACCCGTTTCCTAGGGAATATCGAGATAAAAAGTAGCCTATGCTTGAATCCATGTCTCCAGCTATCTACATACCAAGTTTCATCGCAATTAGTCCTGTAGATTTTGCGTGAAAGAGTAACAATCATCTATACATCCATACAAACTTTCGCGTTTATAATATTAGTAAGGATGCTCACGTGCCCGACTGAATTTGAATATGGCAAATAACTAATCGCACTAATTTTTGAGTAATTATCAATTATACCTTTATAGATCACTAAAAAATATCGAATGATTAATATTATAATCACATATCATAATATATTCAAGCTATCTTTTGTCTCTGACTTTTCGAAGTTATATGCGTTTTAAATAGTTAATTATCGCTTGCTTTGACGGTAAAGGAAAACATTGTGAGGAAACCTGCATGTCTGAGAGTTCTCCATAATGTTCTTGAAGATATGTGAAGTCTGCCAACTCGCACTAGGCCAGCGTGGTGGACTATGGCTTAACCCTACTCACACTGTGTATGCGCCATCATGCCATCTTACTGCCTATTTTAGATTTATATTAAAAAATATACCTTAGCCCAAATTATTTAATCTCTATAACATTATTAAGTTATTACTGTTTTTATCTTTAGTTTTTTATAGTCTGTAGTATATGGCATAATGGCTGCAACACCTTGTTAATCTGAGTTGTAAAATACTGAAATTATATTTAATTGGCGATTTAAAAGAGTGGCCGTGAGTTTCTTGCAGGTTTCTTCTCATAGGCTCAACCCTTTGCCTGAACCTAGCAACTAACCTAAATGTAGCTTCAGTAACTTAGTAAACTCACTAACCCATATATTTTGACGTTCATAAGTGTTACTTTGTGACCTAAATGAATAAATGATTTTTGACTTTGACTTTGACACTGAGAAGAGGCCCGTGTCCAGCAGTGGGACAGTTTAATACAGGGCTGATATTATTATATTATTATTCTCTTTATTTAAATATTTTTAATATATTTTTCATTTTTAAATATACATATATCTATAAAAATACATTTAAAAATATAAAATATATGGTACCCCACCGGCATCGGGAACAGGGTCCAAGCTGCCGGTGGTTAGGATTCCAGAGATAGGAACCTCCTCACAATGCGTGCTGTATCTAAAAGCACTGCCTTCTGCATCAAACCCTTGATCCAAGCACCCAACGCGAGCCTCTTTAGATGGTGATCGAGGCTCTTGGCTATTAGACCATTGACAGATATGACTATCGGCACAATGATTGCCGAATCAATATCCCACATGTCGACAACCTCGCGAGCCAAATCAAGATATTTAATTTGCTTATCTTTTTCAGCTTTCGCGAGATTGCCATCATGCGGAATGGTGACATCGATAATCAATGCGCGGCGCTCTGATCGATCTATCACCACAATGTCAGGTTTGTTGGCCACAACAGTCCTGTCTGTGATGATAGTTCGATCCCAGTACAACGTGACATGACCATTTTCGAGAACTGATTCAGCTACATACCTGTAGTACGGCACTTCAACATCTACAAGTTTGTATTTCAGAGCAAGTTGCTGGTGAATAATCCTGGCTACTTGGTTATGTCTGTGCAAGTACTCGCCGTTAGCAAGACGAGAACAACCGGAAACTATATGCCTGAGGGACTCACCAGGTAGGTGGCACGCCCGACAAATGTCAACCGTGCCATCCCTCAAGATATATCTCCGGTAGTTATTCGTCTTGATAACTTCGTCCGCAATAGCACAGACAAACCCTTCGGTTTCCCCAAAGAGGTCACCGAAACGTAGCCAGTTCACGGAGGCTAACAGGTCTACATCAGCTCCATATAGAGCCTTGTAGAACCTACCGTGAAGCTCCTTGCTCTGCCATACATCCCTGCGATCGTTAGTGCTAAGTACTACAGGCTTGCGCCAGTTCTCTTTAGCCAAACTGAGCGGGGTGAGTCCGATGTCTACAGCAACTACATCCCGATGCATACCCACGTCTGCCTGAAGAAAGTATTAAGAAAGTATAGTAGTATATATTATTATTATTATTATCTTTTATTTAATTAAACAAAGCACATACCTACGTCACTTTATTGTAAAACTGTTTGGCTATAACAATTCAATCTCAAGCCCTTCAAATCTTTGACAAGTACGTATCGATTACATAACAATAGTGTGGACCTACCCAAGTTTTACCAACTAAAGGTATATTCAGAAATAGCGATATTTGCGAGCGCTATTTGAAGCTAAATTCAACTGCGACGGCTTTTAATTGTGGAACTAAATTGCCGCAATACTTACTATACAGATAGAGCAGCGATAGCTCATTGAGAGACTAACAGACTGCAATGCAGAGGGTCTCGGGTTCGAACCCACGTCGCGCACTTCTGACTTTCGTAAGTTATATGACTTTTCGAAATTATGTGCGTATTGATTGACAATTATCGCCTGCTCCGTGCCTCGGAGAGCACGTTAAGCCGTCGGTCCCGACTGCCATGAACATCTATGGCAGTCGTTATTGGGGAAGTCGACACAGAAGATCCCACTGGATCGAAGTGTCGCCGGTCTGTACTGACTGGCCCAAACATAAGATAAGATAAGATACTATACAGATAGCTGAAATTGTTGCCGATTTTTTAAAACAGATTTCGCTGCAATTGTTTTTCTACATATCCAAATCAGTTAGAGACAAGAAGTGGCCGACAATCAACAAAGTTTCGCGCTAACACCTACAGGTACCTATGCTTTCTCAGTATGATGTAGTATAGTAGAATACCTAAGTATTGAAATTAAAATCTTTTATACGGATTTTATATAAAAGTAGTTTGATTTTTATGTATAACATTTGCGTAAACGTAAGACCATTATGTTAAAAAAAGCATTTTCAAATAAACCGCGATTGTGGCGACTCCGCACAGACGCAGAAGTTCCGCCTACATTTAACAGATGGCGATACAATCGTGCTTAACATGACATCATACAATTCTTAATCGCATAAGTAACATTTACACAGCGACTAGGTATTATATATACAAGCTCCCGACATTAACCGTCGGGCCGCGGCCCGCCAGGCTCGATCAACCAGCCTGGTCGGAGGATCCTCCCTTTGTGTTGGAGGGACATCACACCCTGTTCCTCCACAGCGATAAAAGCCGTATAAAGTCGTTTAAATTTATTAAATAACAATCACGTAAACATACCTTTGTATATGGCTCATACATAGAATTTCAGAATAAGGCTCACCTGGTTTTAATTCTCATATATTATGTATTTTAAATAACGTATTATCATATGGTTTACTCCTTATTACTTCTCTTGGATCACCTCACCAAAGAAGGAAGAGTATATCTTTTGAGTGAATGTGTGATAAAAAGACAAAGCCGGCACAATCCTGTATATTGGGTGAATTTAAAAACATTGAAACAATGGACACAAAGAACACACAGGCTCGGAACAACTAGTTGTGGAATACACAAATATGTATTTGTCTCATTCATAACATACTATTGTATACTAAACAACTCACCTTTATTACAGAAGGGAAAAGGACTGTTACTCCTTAATACAGATTACTTAATAATCTAGCTAGGAGAACAGTGCAGTTCACTCATTAGATTGTAGATTAATTTAGTATACTAACTAGAAAATAAGACAAAACTTGTACTACAATCCTTTATTTTAGTAAATAAACTTATTACTTTTATTCTCTTTATTACTATTTTTTTCTAATGATTACATTTTTAAATATAAATATAAAAACTATACATATTTAAAAATATAAAATCTGAAATGACCCACCGACATCGGGAACAGGGTCCAAGCTGCCGGTGGTTAAGGCCTCAGAGAGAGGAATCTCCTCACAATACGCGCCGTGTCGAGTAGTATATTATTATTTACATATTTATTTTTATTATTATTATAACACATGACGCATGGGCAGTGGCGAGGCGACTACGTAAACCACACCATCATCTGTGCAGTCTGCTATAACTGAAGACTTGCTTGTGCCAAAGTGAATATTTTATTGTTATCGCAAGGTAAACCGAGGTTTTGAGTTAGTTTTCGCTATCTAAGCTTTAGCGAATATCGCGTATATGAACTAGCCTTAATCTAGTCTGATATCTATGTTTGTTTAATAGCAGTAAAGCCGTTCGTTCTAGGAATCCCGGCTCCAACCTTTCGGCCTTAATCCTTTATAAATTGGTACAATAATTGAGTTAATTCATGTGGCAATGCGAGGGATTCAGAGGACTGAGTTACAGTGATTACTATGCAAGCTATTTGAATGTTATGTAAAGGAGAACGCACATCATACGATCACGGGATGCAAAATTTTTGCAAAATTTTGCTCGCCGCGTTAATTTCGGTTTTGTCAATAGTCAAAGTCAAAGTCAAAAATCATTTCGATATTCATTTAGGTCAGAAAGTAACACTTATGAACATCAAAATATATCGCTTAGTGAGAAATTAAATTCCTACCCCTTAGAAAATGTAAGTTTTTCCCGAATGAAAGGTACCCTATATCTTTATCTTTTTATCTATATCTTTTTCTGTACCCCTGATAACGTTTATGCGAAATTGTATGATGATTGGTCGAGGAGTTAAGGTGTGATAGCAAAACAAATAATTTCAACTTCGTATTTATAATATTAGTTTGGAAGTTGCGATTACTTTTTCCTAGCGACACTGCGCCCACCAGGTTATTCAAAGCAACCAGCTGTGCCTGGTCTATAAACTAATTCTATCCACAAATATCATCGATACGTACTTCGTTGCTGCCTAAATCAAGGATCTATCAACAAACACAGTTTTGCATTTATAATATTTCTAGCTCCACCCGGCCATTAATTACTAGGGAAGTAAATATAAGAATTCTATTTTCTGTTCCCCTGAGAAATTAGGATTAGACACTTTTATATAAAAATACAACGCTATTTTCAAGTTTTGCGAACTTATAAAAGCTGAAATGTTCTTTACAAAGATAGAATTTGCAATAATATCAAAAATATTAAACTATCTTAGTATCGATTGTTGGGATATTTTATTTCTAACACTGGCAACACTCGTATAGACTAATGTCAATAGGTGATGAATGGGGAATTGTATACCTATTTTACTGACCAGCGTCGAAAACGGTCGTGTTACAAGTTGCATAAAAATAAAATATAACTGAAGTAACTAATGTGTTTTTTAAACAAGGAATGGATTCAATAGCTTCGCCTACTAACAGTTATAAACGTAAGTTTTATATATATTATTTAACTGACTATTAAAAGCCCGTTTATAAGCGGACAGTTCGTTGAATGGACTACCAACTCATAGAAAACTCGATACTTTCAAACTAACGAATATATTACGTACATACAAATAATGACTTACATATGACACCTCTATTGTGAACAATTGAACTGTGATAAAATGACATAGGATTAGCACTTCTAGAATCTTTTATTAACTACTAGATGTTCCCGCGGTTCTACCCACGTTTATCGTTACTGAGCCGCCCCCGTGGGTCGTAGCGTGATGTTATATAGCCTATAGCCTTCCTTGATAAATAGGCTATCCAACACTAAAAGAATTTTTCAATTCGAACCAGTAGTTCCTGAGATTAGCGCGTTCAAGCAAACAAACTCTTCAGCTTCATAATATTAGTACAGATATACAAAATCTTGCCCGCGGCTCCGCTCGCCAAAATGTAGGTACTTTTTTCCTGGATGAAAGGTACCCTATGTCCTTTTCTAACCCTCTGACAACTTGTAAGCGAAATTTCATGATGTTCGTTCAAATAGTTAAGGCGTGAAAGCGTAATAAACAAACTGACAACGCATATAAAATATTAGTTAGAATTATAATATGGGATGAGCTTATTGCCGTCTACCAGGAATTAAATATTTTGAGTCTCTGTGCTATTTAAATTCTTAAACAAATAACACAATTAACCTTTGCCCCATCCCTATACCGACTTCACGATCAGTCGCAAACTTATCAACCTTATCCTGTTAAGTCTTGAAATGCTAGACATAATAAAAAGCCTAATGTTAATATAACAAAGCATAACTACGTAGTGTGAAGAAGCATCTGGTCAGACCGGCTTGACACTGACGACGACTAGAAGACATCTATCTTCTCCTCGTCGTCACTGTCTCTGGACTGTAATTGGGCTTTCCATCAGGTCCGCTACAATCACTTTGCCGTGACACGATAAAAAAAAACTATAATAATTATATTAAATATATTTATTTATTTGTAAGTACCATGGTCGTTCGTTCAATTTGAGATATCGCCGTTTCTTTCGATATCGCGTGGCTTCTCGTCACTTGCCTGCCTCAGTTTAAAGCTCACGAAGAGCCGATTGAACTCGATCGCTCGAAATAAACAAAGAAGTAAAATGATAAACTACTGTCAAGGTACCTAGATTTCGGCGCCATCTTGCCTGCTGAAGGGCAAATTTTGTGTCATATTGGTTGGATGACTTGGAAGCCTTTGAAAGGGACTGGTAGAGAATTGCTAACAATAAAAGGATTTCACAATCCAAGGTTAAGGGCTTTTCCCAGCAGTGAAATATACGAATACATTAAGAAAATAACAGAAAAAGTAATATTGCAATCCTTAAAATAACGGACACAAAGTACAAAACAACTTACAGCGCTTAACTTTCAGATCAAATGAAATCAATCGGATTATTGTATTTTGAAAAATGTCTGAGGAGTGATATATTATGTTCGAATAAATCGAAATTTAAAGTAATTTTTGATTGTTATGATAATTATTTTTCAGTAAGCTCATAGAATTCACGCGGAACGATCAAGCCGTGTAGAATATTATCTAAATAAATTTCCAATGTGAACATTCGTTTAGGATTTTTTCTAATTAACTCGCCTTTACAAACATTCGAAGAATGGACACAAATAACACCCATACTCAAATTACACAAACCTTTGTCCCTTATTGAATTCGAACCCCAACACTCAGCATAACGACAGAAGGGGCATATTTTTCCGTTACAATTATAGCTCGTAAAAACTCTCTTTACTGTTTTCCCCTATCTTGGAACCCTTCTTCCATAGTCATCGAAATAATAAACTAATAAACTAAACAAGAAGCTTTGATTAATCCATATTGTTTACGAGTACTCAATAAAGTTAGCTAATAAACTTAGCTACGTATATTAGTTGACGAGCCTAAGTAGTTCTAGTTGGACATTAAGACGTCAAGATAGACGAGAGTTGGTTGCTAGGTACGGTCGGCCAAAATGCGGTCTACAACCATTTTTTTTTATTGTTTTCTTTTTTTACTTGGGGGAATGCATTGGCGCATACTCCTCCGCGGGGGCGGATGGAGGGATTATGTCGGACTCACCGGGGTAAAAGAAAGATGTTGAAAAGATAATGTACCTCCTCCTCGGAATACCGACTAAACCTACCTACCACGGTGTTCCTCGACAAAACCGCTATCGACGGGGCCGCGCGAATCACTTGCGCATGCAGTCGCGACCCCGCCGAGGTTTCGGCTCGCCGTATGAAACGGCGCGGTCTACCACCCTACGGTTGAGGTTACTTTGAACGTCATGAAACAATAAGGTCGATTTCCCCTTCCAATAATATTATGACAGTCACCATTGCTCTCTTTATCATGTTTTATATTTACGTTATGCTATGGTCATATTTGACTTATCACAACAGCTAAGAATGACACACCGCCTTGTCTAAGGTATATGACACTCCGTTAGAAAAATCAACCTTAGCGATAATTAGATCTCACTTTTGTCAAAATTGTTAGACACCAGTTTCTTGGCCGACTGTACCCTCACATTTCATATATCAACATATTATACAGGGTGTCCGGTAATTAATGGATAACCTGGAAATGTCTTATAGTGGAACTGATGGCAGATCAGAAAAAATATGAAAAAAAAACTATCTTAACTACTACCTGAGATATGTGTTTTTTTTATTTACCATTTGTAACTTTCTTGTATACTACGACCATAAATGAATGAAATCCATCGGTGTTTTGTTGTTTTATTATTAAACACTAATTATGCTAATAGATAGACAGGCAAAAGTATGCTATGCTATATAGCTTGCACTTTTTATACATTTTTTCTTAATTTTTTTTTCATTTTTCTGAACCGCCTTCAGTTCTACTATAAGACATTTCAAGGTTATCCATTAATTACCGGACACCCTGTATAGCTATTTTCGTGTAGCCTACTAATTTGATATAAACATGATATAGCAGATCAGAGAATTAGAATATTTTGAGTGTAAGTTTGATGTAATGGTTTAAATGGTTCTCTCACCATTGCCAGTGCGCCAGGTGTTGTGGGTTCGATCCTAACACGGAACAATAATTTGTGTAATCTACAAATAGTTGTACACCAGGTCTTCTTTGTGCCTATTGTTTGAATGTTAGTAAAGTGGGGAACTTCACAAATATTCAAGCAACGAACAGCAATATTTGTGTATAATACCAATTTTTGTGCTGTGTGGGATTCAAACCTTCAAACCTCGGCGTATTTGCTGTGATGAGGCGACTTACGCCACTACACCATTCGTGCATTAGGATTTAGCAAGTGACCCTTCGATAATCTTACACAACGAGACAAACGCAGATACAGTGTTACTAGGCTAATTCTAGTTGCCTGAAAGAGAGGAGATATTGCTTCGTGCTAACCATCTCATTCGTGCGGTTGCCAAATAATTAGAAACGCCAGCCTCTTCACCTCAAAACTCAAGTTTAGCCAACACTACATACCTTATATACTTTTATATATTAAGTAAAAAGCGTTTACGTACTTGTTACTATCAATTCCCCAATAAAACATTATTCAAATATTCTAAACACATAACGAAATAGACACCTCATTGCAAAATAATAAAACATAACCAATGTAAATATAGCTAAACATAACTCTTAAGTCAAAGGCATAAGGTTTATATTTGGAATGTACAAAGATCTGTTTACTTTGGTCCATGGCTGCACGGTTGCCGAAACAAGCGCCAGGGGAAAATGTAACTAAAGCTACTGTAGTGTTTAACAATAAAGGTTATTTTCGTTTGGTCTGGTAATAAGGTGTTTATGTAGTGGCGAATATGTGAGCAAATAAGTATTTTTGTTGAATACGATGGATGTAAATAAAAAGAGTGTCGATTCTCTCAATATCTATTTCGATTTGGTGATAGACTTAAGGGGCTTCTAATCAAGCAATATATGGCTGCATTTTTCCATCTATAGCCCGGCCAGTTTAAAACATTTGAATGCATTGGTCATTACATACATTTTTAGAGACATCTGCCGCCCAAAGAATAGTTCCTGCGTACTTTAAAAACATTCAAACAACGGACACGAAGAACATCAAGACACGGAAAATCTATTTTCAGATCACAGAAATTGTTATCCCGTGTGTGATTCGAACCCACAGCAACCGTTGACTACTTAAATCGCTACGTCATCCGTGTGGTCGAATTTTTGGATAACCATATGCAAGATATTTACGACTATTTTATTTGGGTGTTATTGCCAGCCAGTATATTGCAGCCATACATTACAGTAAAATATAATGCCTCTTTAGAAGCACCTTTATTCTGGCCCTTTCGTGAATTATCCAGACTAGTATTTTGTGATGTGAAATGTGGCATTCAAATAATAATCAAATTCAACGGTGCAATGTGATAACTAAGGCAAGTGTTGTCAGTACAATCAATGCGAAAGTAACTCTGTATATCTGTCCGACACGCTGTTAAATGAAATTGAACAATAAAGCTTATGGCAAAAACAAAAATAACTCCAAATGAAATAGAAAAAACGATTATAATAAAAGTTAAATAACATAAAACTTACGTTAGCCGAGAAAGCCTGAGCGCAGAGGACGAGGATAGCTTTGGCAGATTGTTTGGCAGATATATCAGTTAGTGTCCTAGCCCCTGAATCTTGATGAGCCCCTGAATTTTGATGAAATTTGTCAGTCTTCTTGTTAAAGAAAGTCTAGGTCCATCTCCAAGATACAACTATCCTGGAGACAGAAATAGTCTATAATTTATCTCGATATGTGTTCCCATGAGTATCACGCGAGCGTAGCTGCTGGAAAAATCTAGCCGAATGTACATAATTTGAACGCATAGAGCACATTGCTACTCGTACTAAAGTGGCATCTCAGTGTATTCGTAGGTCACCACTACTTCCACCGGCTGTATAATTGTACCAGTGATAGTTAAGTAAGTATATAAATTGGTCTAATTATATTCTAGCCTACATAATAATTGCACTCCTCCCTTGGCATAATTCTCCGCTCTCTCCCGCACTCTTATGATTTTGTGCATTGTGCAGATCGATTAGAGTTTCTTTCTGGGTTTGCCTGTAAGAAATTAGTCAGCAGCACCATTAAGACAGGTGATGTGCCTGGTATAAGGTGGGAGACATTTTATTAAGCAGTACCTAATACCAGCTCAAAATCGCTAATACTGCCGTCCACTATCTAAAGGGACTATAAATGCTATGGGACGCATATGGCTTTAGTTAATGGATGGCAAAATAATCTTTTCAGACATAGGTTTATTAATATACAATAAATAATATATTATCAGCCCTATTATTAACTATCCAATCTTTAGGCATGAGCCTTCTATGCATGATAAGAACTAGGTCATATAATCTACCACGCTGGCCCAGTGCAGTTTAGTAGACTTCATACATCTTCTAGAACATTATAGAAATCTCTCAGACATACATCCTTACGACGGCTTTCTTTAACGTCAAAGAGTACGATAAATATCTATTTATTACGCACATAACTTTGAAACATAAAAGGTACTTGGTTCGTCTATCTGACAGTGTGACGTATTTCTAACAAATAAGTTACACTAACAAATAAATCGCGTAATATTAGGTTTACTTCAACAAACATATAGCTATCTCAATTGAATCAGATAAGGCGAAAAGGGATAGGTATAATAGACAAGATTTCGCTATTTCGGAGCTATTCTGATCTTATTTGCCGTCTAGACTGAGTATTTATTTCGGGATTCCGATGGCATTTGAGGCAGCGATCGTGAAATTAAGTGAGGATAATGTCTTTTTCACTTTCAGTATTCGTTTCTGTATAGATTTAGTAGCGGCTTCGTTTACGTAAATGTAGGTTAGGTTAGGTTTGGAAAAGTACTTTTTCTGGATGACAGATACTCTATGTCCCTTTCTGTTCCCCTGACACCGTGTATACGAAATTTCATGGTCGATCACCATCAAATTTCGCATAGACGTTGTCAGGGTCGAGTAGTTAAGGCGTGAAAGCATAACAAACACAAAGTTTGTGTTTTACGTCAGCTATGTGTTCTTTTATGCGGGTGCCTATGCTTCTCTTGGTCAACATACTTGGTGACATAGCTGACGTAAAACACAAACGCTCGTTGAAGTCTGCTGTGTGTGAACATGTACAACAGGGGACCAACCACTACCTGAGATTTGACAAACCACAGATTCTCGCTAAAGAACACCAATTCCTACCAAGGATGCTTCGCGAGGCTATTGAAATCAAAAAACATCCCAATTTCAATAGAGAAGATGGTTGGAATGTACCACCAGCTTGGGATCCAGTACTTCAAATAGTCAAACCCAAGAAGAAACAAACCACAGCTAGACTTCATGATACTTTGAGCTCATTCTGCGTAAATAGAAACACCCATGATTAAATTATGTTCGGGTACTTTGAAATAACTACACTGGAACATTGAGACAACTACCATCTTAGTCTCCCCGTGACCATGGCTGCTGAAAAGCAACCGAAACGTCGGGGAAAGTGTAAACCAAAAATAAATAGATTTAATAGTTTAAATAATTGTATTAGCTTATAAATTAGTAAAATAAAATCAATAGTAGATAGTACCTAGTAGTGTAATATTTTCAAAATTTTGTAATTCAGTGATAAATAAACAACGCGATAACATCCGTATATAGTAGTTTTATTTTCTTTTCTTTTTTTTTCGCCTTTACAGGACATCGCCTGTCGGGACAGCTAGTATTAATATAAATATAGATAAGACTATTTACTGGTCTACCTTATCGGATGGTAGCTTAATGTAGTTTGTAGTTCTATGAGTATATAAAGAAATAAATAAAAGATTCTTGAGTTTCTTGAACCTACTATAAGAATTTAATTAGTTTTAAAAAGGCATTCCTGTGTCAAGGGACCTTTACAAACATTCAAACAACGGACACAAAGAACATCCAGACTCGGAACAACCATTTGTGGATCACAAAAATATTTGTCCCGTATGCAATTCGAACCCACAACACTCACTTTAGCGGCTGTGGCGAGGCGATCACTTCGACCACTAAGCCATCCACCCGTTGTTAAATGTTTGTCTGTCAGACTGTATGTTAATCTGCTACGAGAACCACTGAACTATTGTGCGACTTTTATAGTTTGATAGTTCTCGAAAACAAAATTCAATAATGTTGCGTGAAAACGGTAGTTCGCGTGAACAAAATGGCGGACAACGGCTAATGTTATACATGTACCTTCCTTTTAGCTTATCCATTAAGGTATATACGTAAACAATAATTAAAATAATTGCCGTAATAGTTCTTAAAGCAACTTCAACAAACTGTAGAGTATAAGTTCTGTACAAAGACAATTAGATGCTATTATTAGTTGAAATATAAATGAATACCTCGCCAGTGTACAAATTCGCTCTTCAACTTTGAATAACGATGCGCGATTATCGATTTTAAATCGAATTATTTGAATCCAAATCGATTGCTTTTTATTTTAAATTAAGAATAGAGTAGTTTCATAACTTTCTTTTTATATATAACAGTTAATAATAAACCTTTTGTCAAAAAAGCATCAACGTTCGTTATTAAATATATTAGAGGAAAAATGCTGCCTGATTCTTACCGTTATTAAATAAGCCACTTATTTTCCTCGTATTGCATTGAGTTTAACTTTAAAAACACTTACAATGAACGATTTCGGGCACGCGAGTGCCCGAAATCGTTCATTTCTTTGTTTTATATTTCTGCCTGTCAAATTACTACACTCCGTCTGATCATAAGCATTCGTGTTGTCCATAAGCAGATCCTTCCACACCACGCCCTTACGTAAATTGCCGATATGTCTACTTTGACAGTATAAGAAGGTGGCCCCGCTTAAAGGACCTAGGATCAAAGGAAATAATGCTTGAAATTAGGCAATATTTTATAAGACTTACAGCAAAGCAAACAAAATATGAATGTTCTACAGTTATGCCTTATTCCTTTGAGGATTGCAGAGAATCAAAACATCTCTTACTTAATTCTATATTGCGACCGTAAATAGAAATGGCATCGACACAAAAATCAATTCAGTGGAACCTTCTCGAACGTCGGAGTTAATCGAATGTCAGTCAACGTGTCACGGTTGACACTTGATGTAAATTGTACACGCTTATCTTCAGTGGAGTAAGCAGAGAGAGACTGGCTGTTTAAGAATACTATCTCAAGGTTCTAATGGCTTGTTTAGGTTGCGGATTATGACTGCACGGACTGTTTTGGTTCAAGTAGTCGCCTCGCCACTGCGCCGAGTATAGTGGGTTCGAATCCCATATGGAACAAAAATTTCTGTGTTCCCAAATGGTTGTTCTGATTGAGGGTGTTCTTTATCTCCATTGTTTGAATGTTTGTAAACACCCCCGCGATGCAGGAGTTATTCTTAGTGGGGATGTTGTCTTTCTTTATGATGAATGTAAGGAACTGGATTTGAAGTCCGGGTCTGTCCAAAGAAAAGTTTGCTTGATATTTTTAACCTAAAGCTAGCTAGCACAAAAATAATCTGGTTTGATGCAGGATTCGAACCGAAGATATCATAATCTGCAGCAGTATTAAGTAGTTACTAGACCATAGGAGCAGACAAAATATAAGGATGGCTTGAAAATCTCTGACTGAAGCTACTAGCTGTCTAAAAGAGGATTCCGTCATATTAGTTACAAGATTGTGCCAGCGGCTCCACGTGCGGAAATGTCTGTAGGTACAATTTTCTATTCTTCTTTTTTCTGGATGACGGGTACCCTATGTCCTTTCCTGTACCCATGACAAAGTGTACGCGAAATTTCATGGTGGTCGATCCTATAGTTAAAGCTTGAAAGCGTAACAAACAAGCAAACGCACATTCGTTTTTATATTATTAGTTAGAATTCTAGACAGCCAAATTCCGCTTGTAAATGAAAATACGATATTGTGTCTAAGTTAATACAAAATGACGGAACAGTTTCCTCGGCCCACAGTTTTCAGAGGCGTTCTGCTGACGTTGAATTATAAATGTCCATGTTGCTGATAGAATGGAAATATTGATGTTCTGTTATATTACTATTGTGGTCACGTGCGTTCATCAATTAACTTATCAGCTTAACTATGTATATCGAGAAGTAATGAAAAGTTTTGTGTCTGAATGCTAGCGTTTGTATCCCATACGATGGACGAGTCGACTAAAAATATCAATCATAAGACTTTTAAGTAAATATAATCATTGGAAACATTCTATTGTTTATTAATATGTAAGGATACGTTATTTTAAATTTATAACGATAAAAATACAATGTCTGTGTACATTGTATTTTTTGTACAGGTGAAAATGTCAATTCGTAAAGAATATAAGAAAAGAAAATATCAACATTAATACTCTACAAAAGCAACGGTAAACAGGTTCGTTCGTTTTTATCTAATCTCTCTGAATTTACAGTTATAAAGAATAGAATCTAACTGAATGTAAAGTTAGATTCTATTCTTTATTTTATAAAGAATAGAATTAATCTACATTTTTTTTTTATTCTTGTTGGGTAACTAGAGCTGAAAATCAATCAATTCATCGCAATAATTTACATATTCTAGGAATAGATGAACTATAGCGAATTTTGAATGTATTCTAATTATATGCTTTATTTACTTGATTATTATTATTATACTTAAACAAATACGAATATGCACGCGCGAACAAGATGTCTGCTCAATTAAGCATAAGATGTTGAATTGTTTAACATATGTCCCGGTTTAACACAGGATATATATCCTGGTTTTCGTTTCCGTAGGAGCGAAGGAACATGTGCTATGGACACCGTATATTTCTAACCCCGAACGCTAGGAAGCACTTCGCGAATACATTTTGTGGGATTGAAAACCATGTCCTCACTTTTGCTTATACCCAGATTTTAAATATTAATTGCTACTTCGTTTTGAACCAAATTTTCTTCAGAACTGTCTAAGTAGACGCCTCGCTACTATCTATGTGCAGATTCTATTTTCTTCGATTGCCACATAGGGCAAATTAATAGTATGAGGTCGCGGGTTCGATTCCTGCATAAGAAAACTATTTGTGTGCATGAACATGGATGTTTGTCTTGGTCTGGGTGTTTCTTTGTATAATAATTATGGATGTATTTACAAAAAAAGAAAAACAGTATATATGTATGTTTATCCATTGTCTAGTACCCATAGTACAAGCTCTGCTTAGTTTGGGCTAGATAGTGTTGTGTGTATGTGGTAGAATATTATTATTATATTATTATTATTATATTAATCTACAAGTTGTTCCAAGACTGCGTCTTCATTGTGTCCTTTTATAAATGTTTGAAAACATCCCTGTGACACAGCAATCATTCTTAATATGATAATCGTCTTTATTTAAAGTATTATTTTGTGGACATTTCGAAAAATGTTGAAATTGCTATCTGAACAGCAACATGAACGTAACATCAAGTATTTCCAGCGTTAGGTCAGATTGTCTTATGATAACGATAATGCCCGACACACAGTACGAATGTATTGATTTAGTATATGCTCTGTAATACATAGTTGATGAGTTTTCATTATGTTAACCATTGTGTAGTGATACAATACCTTTGTTAGAGGTAAGTTAAATATAGGACGAATGTACTCAAGTGTGAACCGTGAGCTGATTAGAAGTGTTAACTTAAGCGGCGGTTACCAATGGATAAGGCATTGGACTTTCGATCGAGAGGTTGCGGGTTCAAATACCACCCATTGCACTACTGACGTAAACCCACTCATAACACAAGCATTCTAGCTTAGCTGGAGGGGTTAACAAGAATACTAGTAATTTGAAACACAAATAGCTAGCAATCTTTAAAAAAACAGCTTTGTAAAACTGTATGTATAGGTATAAATATGTACACATATACTTATATATATATAGCCTCACGCCTACAACCTCTTAAGAGGAAGAGAGAAGCAGGGACGTCGTTTAAAAACAAAGGTCTAACCATTTTTGAATATTTTTAAATCGTTGCATAAACAATATATTTCGTAGTGGATATCATAAGATATTAATATAACTCAATATCTTATTAATCTTATTTTATCGACAACTTACTGGGAGACCATTGGTCTGCCATGCAGAAGTTTTCAGTTCCATCTCAAACTCTGACTTTTCGAACTAATGTGCGTATTTATTTGATAATTTTTGCTTGCTTTAAACGGTGAATAAAAACATCGTGAGGCAACCTGCATGTATAACAATTCTTTACTAGAGGTCGCCAAGAGGTCGACATTCGGCCATAATTTATTTAAATTTTAAATTTGTTTATTATTAAAGTTTTATTATCTATAACTTAATACCCTTATAATCACATTTCATTTAGTCACCTACTCCACATACATATGTATGTAACCATAGTTACGAAGCCGAAATGCCGAAATATATATAGATAATAATAATAATAATAATGCAGAAGGCAGTGCTTTTAGATACAGCACGCATTGTGAGGAGGTTCCTATCTCTGGAATCCTAACCACCGGCAGCTTGGACCCTGTTCCCGATGCCGGTGGGGTACCATATATTTTATATTTTTAAATGTATTTTTATAGATATATGTATATTTAAAAATGAAAAATATATTGCAAATATTTCAATAAAGAGAATAATAATAATAATAATAATATTCTACCACATACACACAACACTATCTAGCCCAAACTAAGCAGAGCTTGTACTATGGATACTAGACAATGGATAAACATACATATATACTTTTTTTTTTGTAAATACATACATATTATACACAGAAACACCCAGACCAAGACAAACATGTTTTTAAAGATTTGAGAAATCTGTTAACCGCACTGGGCCGGGATGGTAGACTATGTCCTAACTTTTTACACCAAGAAGAGACCCGTGTCCAGCAGTGGGACAGTTTATATATGGGACTGACATAAATATTATCAGTCTGATCTTATACAAATATGGTCACGCCTGTATACCTAAATGAAATATTACTTGTGGATCACACAAATTATTGTCCAATGTGGGCATCGAACTCATTACACTCGACATAGTGGCGAGAGGCATAGAGCGACCACAAAACCATTATACCATCCCTTCGATTCCCTGTTGAAACTGACATAATATTACCCAACCTGGGAGCAATTTTTTTCTTCTTTCCCCTTCGGGGATACACAAGTAAAACTCAATATATATGTAGTAATCTTCAAAGTAAAGATAATTTTCTTATTCCTTAACATATGTAGCGACAGACGTATATTTTGCCAACCATGTTTTCAGGTGCCACTTAAAAGAGTCCTATAGTCGTTTAGTTCCATTGATTGAGTAGCATACATTTAAACAAATTTAAGAACATTCACATCCATACATACATAATCTTACGCCTAGATCTCAGAAGAGATAAAAAGAGTTATGTGACACCCACATTTTGTTAGCTAAAGACACATTTTGTTTTCAGATCCCACGTAATAGCCTATACGAGCGATGCAAGCCTATTGTCATTTGTGAGAGGCAATTTCAGAATCCGTATTGTTACTGAGAATTGTTTGATAGGAAATCCCAGTAACGCTTTGCTTTGGTTATTAAGTGCTTAAATAAAAAATAAAAATAAAATACTGCTGCTCGGGCTATGTAATCCTGAAATTCCCAATAGTAGCATGGACCATGCAATTCGGACCTATACGCGATAGACGGCAATACGCTTGCCTTTATTACCTAAAGTCTCGCCTCTAGTACCATAGTTAACGGAGTGTATAGTTTCTTGCCCGTTCTTCCCATTAGTTCTACGCTCTTGCTTTGCTGAACGGACAACAGGTAAACGTAAATGTAAATTCATAGTAGGTATAGTTTAGTTAGTGTAACCTTGACGTTCATAAGAGTTACTTTGTTGAATAAATATATTTTGATTTTATTTTGTATTTTTAATGTGCGTCTGTCTACATTTTTATTTATTTTATCAGTTTCAAATTATTTATTTTTGCAGGCAACACCGTTACAATGGTGTTATTAAAAGTTCATGTTTCAAGTGATTCTACCGTAAGACATGCAAAATGTATATAACATCGTTTACCAAAATGAAGATTGACTTTGAAATACATAAAATTAGATAAAAATATTTTCAGAAATTAAATTAATGCAATGTCCGCCTGAAACTTATAATAATACAGATTGATTATTTATTTAATAATATCTACTAATAATTTCAATACTTAATAATAATAATAAATTTATGTCAATGTCTTTGCGGAATGAAAGTGATTACTATATATAGACTATGTATGATAAACATAGATTATGTACAATGAGACTGTAAGGCCTTAAGGTTTTTAGGTAGTAGATCCTTGCTGGATTCAGCATGAATGGGCCGGATCGACCTCGGTAGTACTACCCTCTCACAGAATACCGGCGTGAAGTAACGGTACCTGTACTGTTGCGTTTCGTATCGGTGAGTGAGAGAGTCGGAGGCCCAGTTACCCCGATCCTTTTCCTATCCTTTCCTTTGTCCTTTCCCTCCTTCATTCCTTTTTAAAGGGCTGGCAACGCACTTGTAACTCCTTTGGGGTTACGGGTGTCCATGGGCAGCGGTAATCGCTTACCATCAGGCGATCCGTTTGCTCGTTAGCTAGCCTAGGCCATAAAAAAAAAATGGCCAATAAGTTATACTTTAAATGGACCGCAATGCTGACCATAACGCCACTTCGCGACCGCTGCGTCAGACGCGAGTTATGTAAACACTATATCGCGTGCTCAGTCAATTCAATATCAATCTATCTAATCTATAGACTATTATAAATATGTAACGAGGCTACTTCTGTATATAGAAGATATTTTTAAAATCCATTTGGTTAATAAGTAAAACGTATTAAGCTACTCAAACGAATTACTTAAAACGATTGTTACAGTACATGTTCTCTAGCTAATTTAAAAGCGTTCACGCCTTGTGGATTGTTACAATTAACATTATGACAATGTCGCAAATCAGAGTCATAATAATATTGAGGTTATGTAGAACTGCATTAATCGGAACTACACTGAAGCGAGGCTGCGCGGCTCGATGCGATCTTTGTTACTAGTTAGTAAATTGCACTTTAACTGCAATTACGCGACAATACCTACGTAGCAAATGTTGAATGTCATGTATTTACACACTCGTCGACACAAACACACACGCACGCACAAAACACAATATTAAAATTCACAACACTCGCACAGAACATAAAACTTACTTATAGCAATGCAATGTTCCACTTGTTTTTAAAGAGGGGACGAACTGGTGACCTGAAATACAGGCCAAAAGCCTTGGTTAAGCACCAGTGTCTCACAGTATAAATTCCATTGGTATATTGTTTCATTCATTGTAATTGCTGTAATATTGTGGTGAGAAAATAAATATTATTATTATTATTTGGCAAACTCCGAGCATGATGAATGAAAGTGACATAGTATTGATATTTTAAATGTTTTCAAACCGATGTCTGTTTTAAAGCCGCACTTTAGTTAAAAACATCGCAGCTATATAATAATTAAATCAGCCCTGTATTAAACTGTCCCACTGCTGGGCAGGGCCTCTTCTCAGTGTGAGAAGGCTTAGGCCGTAGTCGACCACGCTGCCCCGTGCGGGTTGGCAGACTTCACATATCCTCGAGAACATTATTGAGAACTCTAAGACATGCAGGTTTCCACACGATGTTTTCATTCACCGTTAAGACTGCGGTTGGGCTATATGACAGAGCTCGATATTCAAATCGGCGCGCGGCCGCCATAGTAAAATTGTATTGAGGATTTGAAGTGCTTTTTTTTAATAAATATGTATCTTTATTGTCAACCAATAACTTTAATATTTGGGACGGACAAATTGTAATATAACTATTTATGTTTCGTTTAAGCTGTAAAATAGGATAGATTTCTACTGTTATAATCTAAAAATCACGTAACACGTGCTTACGTTTTTGCATTTTTCTTGCAAATTTACGTAATTTTGTAGGCGAAAATAATAATTATTTTAAGTTTTTTACACGGAGTAATTGTAAACATATTCATTTTTATGGTAAATGTATATTTTATATTTGTTTTAAACAAAAATTTTTGATTTTATCAATTAACTGTGAACGCCTGTTTTTGCACATTTCGCTCGGCGCAGTCTTAATGCAAGCGATAATTAATTATTTAATAAGCACATAACTTTGAAAAGTGGGAGATACGCACCTTGGGATCAAACTCGAGACCTCTGCGTGGCAGTCCAACGGTTTACCACTATGCTATTGTTATATAATACAGTATAAATATTTCATGTTTGTTAGCCCCTTTATAAAGTGTACACTCTAAAGCGAGCTGCACACAATCTAGTCTAGTGAGTTATCTTCTCTATTATGTATTACGTAGGTATTTTGTGAGAATCTTCTATTTACCTGAGCTTATCACAAAAGTACTAGAATAAATGACTAGCAGGCTAAACAAACACATTCGCCATAACTTACACGGACTGACAAACGGCATTGTTTATGTCTAACTTCAAACAATCTCCTCATATATCTGCGCGTGTTTTCTTCACAACATATCATAATTATGGAAGATAGAAATAACAATTTGTCTCATTCTGTATGTTATTTAGCAAATAGTATTCAAAAGAAATCTTTATTGTGAATACAAGATCAAAACTAGTTGCAAAACGAAGAAAAATTCAATCCTTACTATAATTATAAATTCGAAAGTAACCCTGTCTGTTACCTTTTCACGGCTAAACCACTCAACCGATTTAGATGAAATTTGGTATAGATATAGTTTAAAATCTGGGGAAGGACATAGGCAACGTTTTATTGGTGTAGGTACCATGCGGGTGAGTTTGTTTGTTACGTTTTCACGCCTTATCTACTAGACCGATCATCATAAAACGCACGTTGTCAGAGGCACATAAAAGGACATGAGGTACCTTTCATCCAGAAAAAAATACTGTTACGAACCTAACCTAACCTAACCTAGTCTACATTGACGCGAGTGAAGCCGCGGGCAAAATTTAGTATATAATATTTAAATATGGAAGACAGGGGACGGTTAGTGAGAGTATATCGCTATTTCCCTCGCACGTCTGCATTTATATAGCGTCACAATGTATAATCATACGTCTTATTATACAATTACGACGTACACACACTTAACCTTTTCACCAGTTTTAGGCTGCTTGTCCATTGAATAGAAATATTAACCAATAGGATTGCATACTGGAGCGGAGCGGAGGTTTTATGCAATACTTCTCCGTTTCTTCGCTCCGCAGCCTCGCTCCGCTTTAATGGACAGACAGCTTTAAAAGCTTCATTTGATTTTGCGTGGATTATTATAGGGACTAACCTATTGCTATCTATAGTTCACAGGTACAAAGTTCGTGCTGGTTGAGTTTCTTGATTAAAATAACAAATAACTCTTTATCCGAAACGGGGCTCGAACGTGGACCTCACAATAGCACGCAAACATAATAATCATAAACCTATGGCAAGGTATCAATGAGGCGATTTATGATGCCTGTCGTGTAATTAATTTGTTTATTTATTTAACAAGATGGGTGTAAAAACCCAGTACCTATTCAACCTCTTCGTCTCCGTGTGAGTTCACTGCTGGGCAAAAGCCTCTCCTTTGGACTTCCAAATTACTCTGTTGGTGGATATCCCCTGACCTTATGACCTTGTGACCCCTATATCTTGGGGTCTTTTGACCCACAGTTTGAATATGGGTATATTCAAACTCGACCGAGGGATGACTCCAAGGTACACCAAGTTACAAGTCAATCGGTCTAGTGGTTCCGGAGCTATGCCTGTCACTACAAACTGTCACTAACAGACAGACACACAGACCCACATAGTGTTTTCATTAACCTTTTCGAAGAAGACTCAGTACTGTGTGTGAACATATGCAACAGGGGACCAACCACTACCTAAGATTTGACCAACCACAGATTCTCGTTAAAGAACACCGATTCCTACCAAGGATGCTTCGCGAGGCTATTGAAATTAAACAACATCCTAATTATAATAATAATAGAGAAGATGGTTGGAATGTACCACCAGCTTAGGTTGCAGTAATTCAAATAGTCAAACCCAAGAAGAAGCAAACCACAGTTAGACTTCATGATACTTTGAGCTTATTCTGCGTAAATAGAAACACCAATGATTAAATTATTTTCGGGTACTTTGAAATAACTACACTGGAACATTGAGACAAATACCGTCTTAGTCTCCCCGTGACCATGGCTGCTGAAAAGCAACCGAAACTTCGGGGCAAGTGTAAACCTAAATATAAATAGTTTTAATAGTTTTAATAATTTAATGAGTTTAAAATTAATAGTTTAATAGTAGTATAGTAGTGTAAAATTTCTAAATTATGTAATAGAGTGTTAAATGAACAACGCTATAAAATCCGTATATAGTAGTTTAATTTTCAATGAATTACATTCGCGTAAACAGAAGACAATATTAAGACTCAGAGGTTAATAATACTACTTTTTTTATTTATTAATATTGTATATATTATTAATAACGGTTGCACGGATGGCGTATTAATTAAAGTGGTCATCTCGCTCTTGCTACTACGCCGAGCTGGTAAAATTGGTGCTATCCACAAATAGTTGGCCCAAGTGTGAGTGTTCGTTGTATTGTTTGAATGATTGTAAAATCAGCCGTGGCATAGGGATTTATGCGTAGTGCCAGTTATCTTCTTAAATAATAATAATACACAGCCCTGTATTAAACTGTTCCACTGCTGGGCACGGGCCTCTTCTCAGTGTGAGAGGGGTAAAGCCATAGTCCATCACGCTGGCCCAATGCGGTTTGACAGACTATACATATCTTCGAGAACATTATGGAGAACTCTTAGACGTGCAGGTTTCCTCACGATGTTTTCCTTCGCCGTTGAAGCAAGCGATAATTAACTATTTAATACGCACATAACTTCGAAAAGTCAGAGATGCGCGCCTTGGATCGAACTCGATACCTCTGCGTGGCAGTACATTGGTTTCCCACTAGGATATCTTCGTAAGTAATTTATTTATTAACAACTAGTCTATATATCTACAAATACTACGATAATTCTACATCAAACTAAATTTCACTTAGCACGAGCAATTCCAGAAAGTTAACTTGGTTCAGCAAAATATAAATGTACTTACGCAAACGCGATTCTTTACATGCGTGACGCAAATTGTCCCTAACTTTCAAGGGATTGGGGACTCAAACAAACCACTTATAAATTAGGATTTATTGCTCACTCAAAGGGATACGAAAATAAAAGTTTTCCATGCAAAAATGTTGGCGAAAATCCGCATTTTCGCTTTGAAGTAAGCGCCGTGATAATGGGACTGAGTATACTTTTTAAGGTTAAGTTGCGTTTTGAGTATTGGTTACAACGAGGGCATCGAAGGTTTAGGGACTTTTAACGAGCTTCAAAATGCCATAAGTGCTATTATTTCTGTTCTCTTTTTCTTGTACGGTTTTGTTTATGTGTGACTACTATGGCTAGTACCAGGATCACATTAGGAAATGATAGACGTAAGCCCCAAACAACATTAATGATATGGTATTCATCAAGATAAACATTTAAGTGAAAATTAAATACTACTAGTGGACCCGGCAGGTGTTCTCCTGAACCACATCCCGATTACAATGCCACCTACCGTGTCCAATTGTGAATGTTAACCATCCAGGAATTCATACCAGCACACTTGAAATGGCAACAAATGGGACGGTTGGCGTAGTGGTTTAGACGGCCGCCTCTCCGCTTGACACTGCGCCGAGTGTTGTGGGTTCGATCCCCACACGAGACAACACTTTGTGTGATTCATAAATTGTTGTTTCGAGTCTGGGTGTTCATTGTGTCCGTTAGTTGTATGTTTGTAAAGTCCCCCGCGACACAGGATTTAGTCCTAATGCGGGAGTTGTCTTTTTTAAGAAAAAAAAAAAAAAAAAATGTTTCAGAGGAGTTCAGTGAAATTCACACATACAGAAGACTTATATTAAATTATATAAAGATAATTTTAAAACAATGAATAACTTAATCTTTTGCTTTGCATGATATATACGTCGGGTGTAAACGTGACCATGCCTAATGTTTACCTTTTAATACTTGACCTTTCGACCAGGTTATTTTACCGGCCGTAGTCATGAGCTGACTGAATTTCTATACTACCAAAACTTTATATTTACGATGGTAAGCTCTTGCAAATTTTCTCGGCAAAACAATTCCAAGGAAACACAAGCAAGCCGCTACCTACAGTAATTGCTATAGATGCCAACCAGTAAGGTTTTACTACCTGCTACTAACTATCTGTATAATAATATTAGCCTGTATAAAAGGCCCCACTGCTTGCACGGACCTCGCCTTAGAGAAGGCTTAGGCCATAGTCCACCACGCTAGGCCACTGCTGTTTGGCATACTACACATACCTTTGAGAACAGATTAGAGAACTCTCAGACACGAATGTTTCCTCACAATATTTTTCTTTACCGTTAAAGCGGGCAATAATTAACTAATACGCACATAACTTCGAGTAGGCAGAGGTATGGCTATGGCTAGGCTATGTTCATCTATCTATAATAATAGTGGTAGTAATAGCCCAGTGAAAAATCGTTAGACTGCCACGCAGAGGTCTCGAGTTCGTTCCCAAAGAGCGCATCTTTGACTTTTCGAAGATATGTGCGTATTAAATAATTAATTATCGCTTGCTTTAACGGTGAAGGAAAACATCGAGAAGATACCTGCATGGCCGAGAGTTCTCCATAATGATCTCGAAGGTATGTGCAGTTTACCATCCCGCATTGGGCCAGCGTAGTGGACAATGGCCTAACCCTTCTCACACGAAGAAAAGAGTCGTGCCTAGTAGTGGGACAGTTTAATACAGGACTGATATTATTATATATTACTGAACAAGCCTTAAAATACTTACGAAACCAACGAAATAGTCTAAATTATAAAAATGTAACAAAAAAAATCTAATTAAGACTGTAACATTGTGCGCCCATTTCAATTTAAAAAAATAATAGTAAAATATAATCACAAGCAGAGAAATTCATTTAAATAAAGTTCAAATGTAATTTTATTATAATGCGAGTGGAAACTATTTAATTTTACAATGTGATGCATGGATAAAAGAATCTCTGTGTCTGTTCTGACGGGCAGCCATTTTGTTTAACTTGTTTTATTCTTTTAGATGAAGTGAATATTATAGTAACATTTTAGTGGCTGGCCGCAATAGCCGCGTAGTTTTAAAAAACGTGCCGTTGTTAAATGTTTTCGCTTCGCCTTCTTTTTCGATCTTAGTATATTGTTTGGATCCATTCATTGGCGTATCTGGGGCTATTTGCCAGGAGAAGGGGAAGTGAGACGGTTGTCTCATAAACAACAACAGTTTGCATTCAATCCAAGAATTTTTAATTGACATCTAAGATCCTCGGGGTACCCATGTATATGTATGTGTGCTTACGCCAACGGGTCCATCATGTTAGTTATCATGTCAATTAATTATTATTTATATACTGTTGTATAATTCTTTAACATACTTACTGTTTTAAATTTATATTTGACTAGTTATGCCCACGGCTTTGATCGCGTTAATAAATATTAGATTAGGTTAGATATGTAACAGTTATTTTTCCTGGATAATACCCTACGTCCTAATCTGTTACCATGTCAAAATGTATGCGAAATTTCATGATGATAGGTCGAGTAGTTAAAGCCAGAAAGCATAACAAACAAACAAACTCTTATTCACATTTATAATATTAGTTAGGATATCAATGAACACATTTAGTAATCAATAAACAGTCTGATTTGATTTAAAGAACAAAATGGAGGAAGTGTAGGTATTTTAAACTACCCAAAATAACAACACATCAGGGTGCTTAGTCCGAGTTGTTTTTATGTTAACGCGATTGATATGTTTACGGCGTTTGGCTCTCTGATTAATTAAGAGCTTGGAGCGGGCCAATCGGAGCGCCGAACGTCATAAACGTGTCGATCGCATTAACGTAAAACAAACTTGCATTAGGCACTCGGAACATTGAGACAACCACCATCTTAGTCTCACCGTGAACATAGCTACTGAAAAACAACTGAAACGTCGAAAAATGTGTGAAAGCTTGAAAAATATAAAAGTTAATATAATATATATATAATAGTGTTTTTAAATAAACAACACAACAAAAGCTGTATAAAGTAGTTTAATTTAAATATGAACCTTTCTCATAAACGTAAGACAATTTTATATATTCCTTTTTTACTAATAAAAATCACATTGGGTTTACTTTACTCCGAAACCATACGCCGCATGTAAGAAAAATCTATTATGGGCTTATGGCGTAAAAGGCAGTCATAAAATATTATAGCTTATATTCGCAAGTTGGCAATATGTCAACAGCACCTGTCTACAAGGTTGAAACGGCAAATTTTATGCCAAATATCTGACATGAATTCACCATTCAGTGTTATTTAATAGTTTTCTACTTAATCCTCGAATGTATATAAGTCTATTATTGTTATATTATACTAGCAATCCGCCCCGGCTTCACACGGGTAGTACAAAACCTTAACAAATTATACACCTAAACCTTTCTCATGAATCACTCTATCTATTGGTGAAATCCGCATCAAAATCCGTTTAGTAGTTTTTGAGTTTATCGCGAGCAGGCAGACAGACGCGGCGAAGAACTATGTTTTATAATATGTAGTGATACTGTTATGTTCAATGTTAACACATACAGGTTGTATTAACATTGAAAATATATAAGAAAAGTAGACTTTTAGAGAGTACTTTTGTCTGGATGGTTATACGAAAACTACTACACAGACTTTAAATGAAACTTGGTACACTAATTCCCTATTTCCCAGGTTAACATCAAATATCTTTTATAATATAATATACCAACTAGATTTTGACCGCGTCTTCACTCATGTAAATGTAGGTTATGAAAATGTTCTGTCCCTTGGAAACAGTATGCTTTTCTCAATGAAAGGTTACCTATGTCCTTTTCTGTACCTCTGATAATGTGTATGCGAATTTTCATGATGATCGGTTGAGTAGTTAAGGCGTGTAAGCGTAACAGACAAACAAATTCATATTCACATTTTTAATATCAGTTAGGATTAGGAAGTTAGGATATATTAAAAAATTACTGTTAACTGTAACTCTGTAGGTTAAACGACTCGATTCTTGTTATTGGATCCGGGCCTAAGGGCCGGTTCCTACATCCAATATAAGGTATTAAAGGTATTAATTAAGGTAGTAGATCCTCACTGGTTTCAGCATGAATGGGCCGGGTCGACCGGGGTAGTACTACCCCTCACAGAATACCGGCGTGAAGTAACGGTACCCGTACTGTTGCGTGTCGTATCGGTGAGTGAGAGAGGCGGAGGCCCAGTTACCCCGATCCTTTTCCTATCCTTTCCTTTGTCCTTTCCCCCTTCATTCCTTTTTAAAGGGCTGGCAACGCACTTGTACCTCCTTTGGGGTTACGTGTGTCCATGGGCGGCGGTAATCGCTTACCATCAGCCGATCCGTCTGCTAGTTTGCCACAATAAGCCATAAAAAAAAATAGAAGTATAATAAGTCAGTAGGTATTATAGTAAAAATCAAACAAAAATGTGATTATAATTGAAATATGGCTTAAGGATTTGGTGCCAATAGCTTAGATGGCCCAATGTTGTGATTTAGTTCCAACATATCTGTAAAAGGTGATATGATATGTTCTATTGAAAAATACATATGTATATATTATACTAGTTATTCCCTGCGGTTTCACCCGCGTAAGTCTCGTTCCCGTGGTAATAACGGGATAGAAAGTAGCCTTTTTGTAAATCCAGGTCTTCAGCTATCTATATACCAAGTTTCATCGCAATCGGTCCAGTAGTTTTTGCGTAAAAGAGTAACAAACATCCATACATCCATACAAACTTTCGCGTTTATAATATAAGTAAGGATTTAACATCACAGGCTGCCTCGATGGCGTAGTGGTTAGTGTAACTGCCACGCCTGAGGTCGCGGGTTCGATTCCCGCACAAGTCAAACATTTGTGTGCATGAACATGGATGTTTGTTTTGGTCTGGGTGTTTCTATGTATAATATGCAGGTATTTACAAAAAAAAAGTATATATGTATGTTTATCCATTGTCTAGTACCCATAGTACAAGCTCTGCTTAGTTTGGGCTAGATGGTGTTGTGTGTATGTGATAGAATATTATTATCTAAAACTGTTCGACGTTTTACGTCTAATCGATTAACAATTATCCAAATATGATATAAATATTGTCATAAACTTTCACATATCTATATACAGGATGTCCGGTAATTAATGGATAACCTTGAAATGTCTTATAGTAGAACTGAAGGCCGTTCAGAAAAATTTGAAGAAAAATATAAATTAAAATAGAAAGAAATATATTAAAAAGTGCAAACTATATAAGCATAGCATACTTTTGACTGTCTATCTATTAGCATAATTAGAGTTTAATAATAAAACAACAAAAAACCGATGGATTTCATTCATTTATGGTCGTAGTATACAAGAAAGTTATAATTGGTAATTAAAAAAAAACACATATCTCAGGTAGTAGTTAGGATAGACATTTCCAGGTTATCCATTAATTACCGGACACCTGTATAAACCTAAATTAACTATTACTCGTGATTTTTGTTCTATTACTAAAAAAAATATAATAGGGATGCTGTTTGACGGCACATACTACCATTTTTCATAACTAGCTTATGCCCGCGGCTTTTTTCGGTAACAGTACTATTTTGGACAGATAGGTCATGTCAATCTACAATCCCTCGGGCACAGCACTTTTTCTGAATGAAAGGTACCCTACCTCCTTTTTCGTACACTTGACAACATATTATTATGTATATGCGAAATTTCATAATGATCTTTGGAATAGATAAGGGGTAAAGCCTAACAAACAAACTCACAATCACATATATATCTAAAATAAATATGAGTTAGTCTTAATTGATTGACAATATAATAATAATAATAATAGCCGTTTTCCATCCATAGTTAGCAATATACCGGTCCACCAAACACCTATACCTATAGCCCATATATTAGAATCCATACGTAGCAATAGTGCTACGCCTGCTGCGGCTAGTGCCGCTGTAGGTGTTCCATCACACTTTTGATTAAAACTCTCGAAGGGCCTCTTCACGTTGGACCCATGTCTCCGTGTAAGCCTCCCAAAGGGCCAGGTATTTTCTAATATAATATGTTAGAAAGTACCTGTGATAAGAGAAACATAATAATTTATTTCAGACTAATATCCATTGTGTTAGTATTACATAAACCTTACAAGCTAGTGTTAACATATAATAAAAAATATAAATAAAATTACACAACAGGCTTATGAAGCCGCAACCAAATGAAAAAACAATGGGGCTATCCCGCCTGTCCACTATCGTGCTGAGGAAATTATTGGTGCTGCCGCGCACCCTATGCATGATGGAGGCGTATAGATTTTGCATAATTGCATAGAAATTGTCTACTGCCGCCTCGGTAAACATGCCTACAATAGCGCGGCAGCCCCATCAACATCCTAAACGCGTTGTTGTACTGTACGCGCAGGGCGCTTACAGTACAACATCGTGTATGTCCTCTGCGTGTAGTTATCACATAGACTGCACGTGTAGAAGGATTGGCAGAACGCTGTCAAAAGCGTCGCCTTTACTTGTTTTGTACACCGTGCAAATCTACGGGCCAATATATTGCAACGGACAGCTAGCACCCTTCGCTCATGTTCGATGTCTAGTCATCTCTAAGGTCATCAGAGAGACCCAGTGCCCCAGATATTTAAAACTAGTGACTCATTTTAGTGGATTATCATAAAGTTCCGGTATATCAGAGTAAAGTTTATTCCTAGCCTACGAGTAATTCACTTTTTGTAACATTATAGGTATCTGAAGTCATTAGCATAAGTCATAAACCTCCGCATGTCTTTCACATAATTATGTCGAGTCTCATCATAGCGCTAATTGACGGGCTTAGCAACACCATATCATCAGCATAACTAATGTTGTTAAGACATATTCCGTCCACGTGACATCCTAAGTCTAACTGGATTTGACTGGATATCAGTTTTTACACGGAGCGACTGCCATCTGACCTTCGCAACCCGAAGGCTAACGATACCCTAATGCTAGACCATATCCTATATAATCCTAACTAATAATATAAATACGAATGTAAGTTTGCTTGTTTGTTACACTTTCACGCCTTAACTACTCGACCGATTATCATGAAGTTTTGCATTTGTTCTTTGTTATCAGGGGTACAGAAAAGTACATACCTTTCATCCAAAAATAGAAGAAAAGAACCTACCGTTACCTATATTTACCATATCATCAGCATAACTAATTTTGTTAAGACATAGTCCGTCCACGTGACATCCTAGATAGGCATTGTTAAGCTCAACAATCAGCTGATTTATAAACAGGCTAAAAAGTCTAGGGGAGATTAGCCGACCCTGCCTCACCCTGCACTCCAGCCTGTACTCATCCGATATTGACTCCGACAACCTAACACAATTTGTCTGATTATTTCACCAATAACGCAGTATTGATATAATTGCCCCGTCCACCATGGTTTTCTTGGCTAGCTTATCCCAAAGTACAGATTAAATTCCTTGGAAAGTTCTAGGAAACACGCATTGACAGGCGTTTTCCTTGACGTGTAGTATTAGACAGTGTGCTTGAGGGACAGTACTGCAGTCTCCGTGGACAAACCCAGCCTGAACCCAAACTGCGCGCATCTCAGCTTGATACGGGTTGCCATGTGTCTATCAATTAAATCGTCTAGCACCTTGTCCATTATGGTAGCAAGCGATATGGACCTGTAAGTTGTAGGATCTGATGTATCACCCGTCTTATCTTTAACAATTGGGACTACATAGGTTTTTATTAATTCCTTAGGTTGGTAGGAGTGACTTAGAGACAGCGTGTAGAACATTGTCAGTACTCTTGGCAGGTGTACGCCAACGTTCCACAAGTGCTCGATGCTGAGATGATCGTGTCCCGGAGATTTCTCTCTTGACATATTATTAATGATATTATCATCATCTTTGGCAGAAAATCATACATTTAACCCCGTGAACATTTCAGAATCGACCACTCGCGATAAAGCAGTTTGAGGAGATACTACTTTAAATTACCTTACAAACAGATTTGCCATATCAGCAGGTTCGTTACAGCCCGCTACACTAGCGAGGACGCTAGGCCTCGGCTGCAATCCGTTTGTACTCTTCCAGAACCTAGAAATGTCTTTATTTCTATAGGAATGAAGCATGCAAATGTGTAATTATATTAATTGTCGTTTTCTTTTGTTTCAGATGAGATGAGAAATCTAAATAAATAAGCCCAAATGAAAATAGCACTATTGAAACTAATAAATACGTAAAATTATTTAAAATATTTATTAATTAACACTGACAATAAACTAGGCCAAATCAATTAGAAAATAAATAAATAATTTCATATTTCATTTTAAAAATAATTTATATTTAAAATCGAATTCGAACTAGTGAAGCGAAATTCATTTATAAAAAAAATATTGATACCATATTTAAATTGATAGTTTAGTCGAGTTTTAGTAAAATGAGTATCGATTCTAATTCGTCTGCCAAACGGCTAAACTTAGAGAGGGCCACAAATTTTATGAGGCAATTCCGCGATCCAGACTCTAGGGAGCTGAAGAAATTGTCCGCAAACCAGTTCATGGAAGTTTGGAGCCATTACGACCGAGATGGTAAGTTTTGCTGTCATAAATAGTAACGTTTGAAATTATAAATATACGATGAATAATGCTATAGCATCAGTTACATATACTGCCTCTGTAGCGCAGTGGTAGTGTATGCGACTGTAGCGCAGAAGATCCTAGGGTCTATTCCTGGATCCAGCATAGTAGTAATACGGAGTCTGGCATTGTGCCTGATAAACGACAATAAGTTTCTCTCTTTATTTCATTGGCTCTGCCTATACCGTCCAAACAAAAAACGGGCATAGGATCAACGTGTTACGTGAGACGTAAAACGTAGTTGGTGAAATACAGGATTGGTTACCCCCTCAGGGGTATTCCTAATACCTACTTAGATAGTCTTATGCCTGTATAGACATAATACTATATTAATAGTATGTATATAGCTCACTTCTAATATAGACTAACAAATTGGTGATCTTCGGATAATTATATACTGTATGTTCTTTATAACCGTATTTTATATCGGCATGAGGTTAGCAATTCGTACCAGAAGTTCACATTATAAAATACCTATTTAAAGTTGTTACTAATTTCAATGTTTGTAACTTCTCACAAACCATCGAATGAAAGAGTCTTTTGTTGTCAATTATTATTTGGTGTCTGTACGAGTAAGCCGGGTAAGCGAAAGGAGCGAAAAAGGCGGGAGCCGACACAGGCATAGGACTATTAACACAATTTCTGCGTTTGGCCCGAACTTTAAGAGTTTCGTAAGCTCACACGTGTTTCCTATTTCTTTCTATTCACCTTCCTTTAATGCCTTTCCCTGGTAACGCTCGAGCAATATCCCTGACATTGACATGCGGTCTCAGGGTAAAGTCTTAGACAACATCAGGCGCTTGTTTTATTGATTGCTTGATTTCATTTTTTGTTAGTTTGTAACAATTTAACTCGAAAACGACTAAACTGATATTAAACATTATTTCACTATTACAAAGTTATATTATCACCAAGTAACATAGGCTACATATTTATTTTTAAAGTATTGTTATCAATATAACCTAACCTACTTTTATGCAAGCCAAGCCGCGTGCAGAAGCTAGTGTATAATAAAACCTATGTAGTTTGAAAATCAAGAAATAAAGAGAGTATTCACGCTCATCTATTAAAATTCAACAAAAGCTCAAAATATTGAAACATGATGATAGACAAAGCATTCACTAAAGCAATATTAAACTTGGAGTAACAAGTCCAAACTCGGCACCAAAACGCTTAAGTTTTAACAAACAGGCCGTTATTATAATCAGTGAACTGTTAGCTCGTCTAAGTGTACATTAATTTGTTCATTGATTTATTTACAAGCTGTAAAATTTTATTCTACCTATAGTATTGAGAAAATCATTTTCTTTTGACCAATTAGGCTGCAGCGGCACACCGGTGGTAAGACGCGATAGATTTTTAATTTTGCTCGGCATTATAGCACGGATGGCTATTGGTTTAAGTGGTCGCCTAGCCACTGCCATTGCGCCAGGTGTTGTGGGTTCGAATCCCATACGAGACAAAAAATTGTGTGATCCACAAATGGTTGTTCCAAGTCTGCATGTTTTTCGTTTGGATGTTTGTAAAGTCCCCGCAACACAGAAATTATTCCAATTGCGGAAGATGTTGGACATTTAAAAAAATTATTAACTATAAATTTGACAATATATACATATATAGGTATATATATATGATATGACTGCCTCCGTGGCGCAGCGGTAGTGAATGCGACTGCTGTGCATGAAGTCTCGGGTTCGAATCCCGGGTCGGGCCAACAAAAAGTTATTGGGTTTTTTAGTTAAGAAATCTCAATAGCAGCCCGGTGTTAGGAAGATGGCGGTGTTAGACACCCCTGTGCCTCGGAAAGCACGTAAAGCCGTTGGTCCTGCGCCTGATCTCTCTCCGATCGTGTCGGATTACCGTCCCATCATGACAGTTAGGGAACAGAGAGTGCACTTGTGTTTGCGCACACATTAATGCACACTATAATATCTCCTGCGCAGATGGCCAGTCTCCGTTAAGACTGCTTGCGGCTTCGCTCGCGTAAATGTACGTTGGGTTAGAATAGTAACAGTTACTTTTTTTGGGTGTGCCTCTATGTCCTTTCTGTTCCCTTAACAACGTATATGCAAAATTTCATAATCGTTAATAACGTAAAATGTTATCTGGCGAAATAAGCCCCTGCCTACCCCTTTGGGATAGTGGCGGGAGACAATGTATATATCTATTATATATATATATTATATATATTTTCACTAATATTATTAAGCTGAAGAGTTTGTTTGTTTGGTTGACCGCGCTAATCTCAAGAACTACTGATTCGAATTGAAGAATTATTTTAGTTTTGGATAGCCCATTTATCGAGGAAGGCTATACGCTATATAACATCACAGTACGACCAATAGCAGTGGAGTATCAATGAAAAATGTTGCAAGAACTGGGAAATTCTCGCATGTGACGCAGACGAAGATGCGCGGGTCAGGTAAATACACTAGCTGACCTGTTGAATGTATGAATGTTAAAGTTCGTAAAGTTGATTTTATGTTTCGATGTATGTTACAATGCCGATGTATCAAACTCAATTACTGATAAACCATTTAACGGCTTTGGGTGGAAGTTTTCACACAAATAAAGTAATACCAGGATTAGCATATCGGATTTTATCTCGCTATGCGTTCCTATTGCATTAAGCGATATAAATTCAATAAGTTCACCTATATCAAATATATTCATAGAATTGTCTATACATGTTGCTTTACAAATACGGTTAAAATACAGATACAATTTTATAGAATGGTATACGGTTAGCACACGCATACTATAATTATTCTAGACAATACTAAACCAAAAGTGAATCATGTCGCATCATGCAAATAGTGTCGCGAGTTACATGCGCAAGATACCTGCGCAAGCTACACGCAAGATACCTGCGCGAGATACATGCGAGAGTTAACCATGTGTTATGATTTTTGAAGTGAAAACTTCTTTAGGCGCGTTGAGCACTTTTTGGGTGAACAAAAATCGTGGAACTCGCGTCATCATTACCGAACGCTTTCCATGAGCTATATGTATACTGTATATATACTATTTGGGTGATCAAAAACGCGTGAAACTCGCGTCATCGTCACCGCACGCTAGTTACTTAGTTTTCACTTCTATCGGCAGTCCCCAAAGAATGCACCGCATGTATTTTTTTACATTTTTCCTGACTTGTCTTAAACCCTAAGTATCAGAATATTTTACAAACAAGAATAGAACGGACTTAAAAGAGTTTAGGTTCAGAACAACAATCTGTGAGTGTACCAAAGTTGGGCACCGTGCCGAACCAACCATAGTCACGATGGCCGTTTACACGATGCTTATGTAACCAAATCATAAACAAGATACAAAAAGCAAACACTTCATTATCAAACCTTGTTATTGTAACGGGTTGTCATGTTTGCTTATGACTATAAAAGAATTGTAGCATGCAATTGTTTTCATCACTCACTGCATCAGGCGCTCATAGCCAGTTGCACTCACTGATCGGTAAACGATTAGCGAGGTTAAGCAACGTTGGGTGCGGTCAGTCTATAGATGGGTGACGGCTTAGTGATATTTCATCTGAGCGTCTCCGTGATCTGGAGGACACGTAAAAAGTCGGTCCTGGTTGTTGCCAAACTGCCAGCAGTCGTTAAGCCATGTCAGAAGCCTACGGGCGGCTTAAACAACTCTTGACAACAGATTGGCCAGTAACCACACGAAAAGAAAAAATAAGCAGAATACTGCATAGTTACGGTACCGAATTGATCGACTGCAGTGCATGAAGCTAGGGCTCGATTTTCAGTTAAAGTGATGTTGAGGTTTTCTGTCATAAGAATATCCATAGCAGCAGGTTGTCTGTAACTGTGCCTGGCAAACGACTATAGACTTGCCCCCTGTTAAATAAGTTAAAAAGGAATCATTCCTGGCGAAATATTGATAAATATTGATGATATACTTCTACCAACCCATTCGGGAAAAATCATAAAAATTTTCAAGTACCAATTTTCGTTATAGGTAAACGTTAAATTAATTATGTTGAAATCGGCAAAAGAGTACAGAGAGTATATAATACAATAATATCAGCCCGGTATATACTCATACATTGAACCATTGCTCGGCTCGGGCCTCTTCTCACTATGAGAAGGGCCATAGTCCACCACGCTGGCCCAGTGCGAATTGGCAGACTTAACGTATCTACGAGATCATTGTGATCAACTTTCAGATATGCAAGTTTCCTTACAAGGTTTTTTTTTCCGTTAAAGCAAGCGTGAATAATTAATTAACTAATAGCAATATACCGGTCCACCAAAAACCCATATCCATAGCACATACATATATTAGAATCCATACGTAGCAATAGTCCTACGCTTGCTGCGGCTAGTGTTCCATCACACCTTTGATTAAAACTTTCGAAGGGCCGCTTCACGTTGGACCTATGTCTCCGTGTAAGCCTCCCAAAGGGCCAGGTATTTTTCTAATATAATATGTTAAAAATACTTGTGATAAGAGAAACTAACTAATAAGCAAATAACTTCAAAAAGTCAGAGCTAATAAGCATTCCTTGAGATCGAACTCTAGACCTCTACGTGGCAGCGTTTTGCTCCCTCACTAGGTTATAGCTGCTACAGTTATATAATCAGTAGAATTTTTAAATTATAAAAACATGTATTTTCCACCTCTTTTTCTGTAAAGGCTGAAAATATTTCTCCACATGTTTTCTCCACGTGGTTGAGAGCGTGAAGAGCTGCACTCGTCCGTCACTGTGTCGCCACTTAATTATGGAGACGACTCTTCGAGTTTGAAGCCTTGAGGCACTTAGCCTCTCTGCGTTTTCTTGCAAAAGGAGGCCGAGAGCCTTGCATCAGTGGCATGCGTAGATTAAAAATAAAGCAAAGTAAATTAAGCGGGATCCATCTTACTTACTCCTTATTCTTCTATGAAATTGTATGTGGTTGATAGGTATACGTAGGTAAGTCACTTATCAAAGCAAGCTGAACACGTGAATACTAAATCCAGCTTGCAGGCTTTCATGAGTGGAAGAGACTGCTATTGCTATATATTTGGTAACCGTGGAAAACACCAAATATAGATTGAAATTAAACTACTATATACGGATTTTATCGCGTTGTTTATTTGACACTCTACTAAATATAGATTTTAGATTTTACTATTTATTTTGTTTTAAAGACGACTTCCACACTAGGGATAGATATTCCTGTGTCGCGGGGGACTTTATAAACATTGATACAACGGATCAAAGAACACTGAGACCCGACACAACTATTTCTGGATCACAAATGTTTGTCCGATATATATATATATATATATATATAATATAATATTTGATATAGAAAATCGTACGTAAATCTATAAAATCATACATTGTATGGAACTAACCGTAAGCGGTGAACAAGGCAATCTGCTCTCTATCACACATATAAATTGCAGTTAAGTTTACGGGCTAAAATGAGATTGGATTCTGTAGAAGTGGTGTTCGGTGAAATGAAGTTCACGTGGACGAAATCATAGGTATGTAACATATTAAAAGAAGAAAGAAAGAAATCTTTATTGCTAGTGGGCACAATGTGTATAAAGATAAAAATAAATAACAATGATAAACAGGATGAAATAAAAAACATAACATAAAATAAACATCTTGAGACACATGCGTACCACAGCTGCAGCAATCAGGACTCCAGTTCAGCATTTGCCTGGTCTCAAGAACCAGTTAAGCAGTTTATATTATATGACGTAACCACCTAATATCGCACCTAGCTAAGGGAAAATCTGAGAGTTTCTTCTATATTAGTAACAGGATTTTCAGCGGTTACCGAAAATTCTGCGAAAATCAGTCATTTATATCCATATTACCGCATTTTCTTTTGTGAAAAGGTATAAGTATGGGTGGTTAGTGCGTGGACAAGTACACGTGTAAATATATCGATAGATACAAATTTCAAAATAGTTGTCGATGTAAAAAAAACATGCGGTGCAGTCTTTGGGGACTGCAGATAGAAGTGAAAACTAAGTAACTAGTGTGCGGTGACGATGAAGCGAGTTTCACGCTTTTTGTTCACCCAAAAAGTGCTCAACGCGCCTAAAGAAGATTTTAGTTCATAGATTTATCTTAATTTGAGAAATCGCTAAATCACACGATAGCTCCACAGCGCAATCATAACTTCCTAACTAATATACTAACTACTTAACTACTCGACTGATCATCATGAAATTTCACATACACGTTGTCAGTAGATAATTTAAATAGTATTCATCCCAAGCAGACGCAGATAAGATGCTAGCAACTACCAAGCTACCGTATAGTCGGTGCAATTCGTCACTTGAACATAAGCGGGATTGAGAAAATTATTGTATATACTTTTTTGCTGATATTGATAGTACATATTGGTCTGATCAACCTCTTATATTACGTCTCCTGTTTTACTCGATACAGGTTTATATTTTTATCGACAATGGCGTGTCACAGCCCTACCCGTTTGTTTAGATACCTGCGTCTTATGCATAATAATATGGCTGTGTTTACGTAACATGACTCTGTATTATATAAACATGTTTTGACGCAAACGTATTTCTAAGAAAATGGTTCTATCATGATAGAACTAAGTAATTGATAACTTATAAAATTAGTTTTCATATGTGTTCTATATTATTCCTTTATTTTCTTTTATAAAATGACACCTCCGGCACTAGGAATAATTCTAGTGTCGCAGGGGACTTTACAAACATTCAAACAACCAACACAAAGATCACCCAGACTCGCACAAACATTTGTGGATCACACAAAGTTTTGTCCCATGAGGGATTCGAACCAACACTCGGCGAATTGGCAGTAACCACTTAAACTACTACATCATCCATGCAGTCAAATTCTATTTTCATAATTACACACATTATAATTTACATTACATACATTACAATTTTTTGTCGGCCTCGATGGCGTAGTGGTTAGTGTAACCGACTGCCACGCCTGAGGTCGTGGGTTCGATTCCCGCACAAGACAAATATTTGTGTGCATGAACATGGATGTTTGTCTTGGTCTGGGTGTTTCTATGTATAATATTTATGTATTTACAAAAAAAGTATATATGTCTGTTTATCCATTGTATAGTACCCATAGTACAAGCTCTGCTTAGTTTGGGCTAGATGGTGTTGTGTGTATGTGATAGAATATTATTATCATATTATTATTATTAAATAGTCTCACGAGTATATTCCTGAAGGGATCCGCCTACCGCTAGTACACCCACATTTCTACATACAACTACCCAACTGAGTTTAGGTCTCACGTAATAGGTGGCGAGCCAATACAAGGGTATACAAACATATATAAGGTTATAGTAGACAAAGATCCGATCTTACTATCATTGAAGAATTAATGAGAAGTATTTCTAACCGTACAACTTAGCTCCAAAAACCTCTCTCGAAGGAAAATAAAATGGCATTTATAAAGGAAGAGAAGGCGCGATCTCAAATCGATTCCGAAAATGTCGGGTCTCAGATAAAACGGATGCAAATTTAGAATAACGACGGTAGATTTGACCGAGTCAATTTCCTCGAACCTTGATGTCGCAGGCCACGAAACGTGAGAATTGATTTTGGTTTTTATCAGAAGTGTCCTACGAAATATCTTGGCAAGTGACGCGTCACTAAAGTAAATCCACCATATCCATATTTTGCCGGCTATGTTTTCAAGTCCCACAAATTAGGAGACGGGTCTATTACCGTCTACCGAGCATAGATCCAGACTCCATGCTGCGATAACGCTTTCGCAGACCCGAGACCTCCAGACCTTTTTTTTACTTGGGGAGGCGAGAGTTTCATGTCAGGCTTACCCGAGACTTCGGGCCTACCATCTAAAACCACCACGGTGTGCCACCTCGCTGATTTGTATGGTTGGTAGGGCGCTGGAACTAAAACTACTTTAGCGACCCACCCAGCAAGAACCAAGGCATTAAAGAGAGACCTATATAGACCTAGCACAGCAGTCTAGACCAACTCACTGGCGCTAGGCCACCAAGGCAGTCAAATTACATTCTGATTGATTCTGATTTCATTTGGTTTGACCTTATTTTCAATATTATCATCGACGTACGGACGTCGGCGCAGGGACACAATTCTTATACCATTATATTTGGATCCGGTTCATTTAACAGGTTAAGAGCATTATCAGCCTGTGGCTTGTTTCGAATGGCAACGTTACAACAGTGTCATATTTTTAGAAAAATTAATTGAGATTTTATTTTAAAATGTTTTCAACTAAATCTAGAGACTAATGAGAAAAGTTTATCATAGGTAGTTAAAAATAGTACACAATTTGGACAATGGAAACAACAAAAATATTGATATATGAATATCTTTGATTACTCTAATCTTTAAAGTAAGAAAAAAATAATTTGGAAATTAAACACTAACACTACTTACATTACAATATATATTCAAAATATGACACTTTGGCGAAGTTGCCAATCTAAACAGGCCACATGGTATACACGTTAAGGTAAGACTAATATTGACAGTCGTTTCTCACTCGCTCGCTTCGAGGACCCAAACATAACGTACAATCGCATCAACTACCTCTAATCTTGGATAATGTCAAGTAGAGATAAAATCTGACATAGTGACATCACTACTTTAAACTATAGATATCAGGGTGCCTAATGCGAGTTGTTTTTACATTAACGCAATCGAAACGCTTACCGCGTTTCGCTCTCTGATTGGTTAAGAGCTTGGAGCGGGCCAATGAGAGCGCTGAACGTCATAAACGTGTCGATCGCGGTATTCGACTAGGCACTCAGGTATATTTTTATATTTAAAGGGTTGGCCAGAGGTATATACAGCCTACATTTTGCAGGCCAGCTTTATGTGTAACTTAATAGGAAGTGAGCCTATATGCCTAAAATGGTAGGTAACCAGCTAAGTTCAGTTTAGTCAAATAATAGTCAATGTTTAGAATGCCAGATATAGATGAAAACCTATTGTGCTTGGCCACCGGTGTGCCACTGCGACTTCAATCCCAATATCACTAGGCTGGACCAGGGAATCGACCGCAAAACACAGCAGTCGCATCCACCACCGCGTCACAAATTAATAATTCAAAGTTAGTGCATATAATCATAATTTTATAGTTCAGTCAGTAATAAGAAATTTAAACATTAATACTCATTAAAATAAATTTTAAGCAACATTAACCTATTTGTATAATACTGTCAAATGTCATTTCAATTAGTCAATATTCAAAATATAAATAATAATTGTATTATACATTTAGTCAGGTATACATAATTATGTTAATTACAATCAATTATGATAAATAAACACAAATTAAAACAATGTTAAGTCTTAGATGATAAGTGCTTGTTATCCTCTCGAATTCCGCCAATATACAGGTAAAAATATCAATTCTGGTCGCTATGTCATTCAACATCCGAATTGCTCTTATGACGGGTGAGAACATCGCGTTAGTTGTTTGGCTCGTTGGCACCTCAAATAATCTAGCCCTAGACTGCTGCCGCAATCGAGGGTTTGGAACCCGGAACCCCAACCTTAAATAACCACGAAATACTTGAAACACGTATTTGGTAAATGCAGTCTCGTTTCACACCCAACTTATAGTATCCAGCCATCCCTATAACCAAGAGCGTTGGCTACATAGGTGGGTAGTATGGATAGACTCCGTACTGTCGATGATACAAGTATCTGGTGAATTTGTCGCTATATAATCGCTCGCTATAACAACGAAGGGAATCATTCTTAGTTGATTGATTGATTCTAATTTATAACATTGACGTAACGACGGTTTACAATGCAGCTTACACATAATGACCAAGCTTAACATGCCCCTTTCAAATTTGTATAACCCCTATGGCCTATTGAAATTAAACTACTATATACGGATTTTATCGCGTTGTTTATTTATCACTGTATTACAAAATTTTGAAAATACTACTCTACTACTATTGATTTTATTTGACTAATTTATAAGCTAATAAAATTATTTAAACTATTAAATCTATTTATTTTTGGTTTACACTTTCCCCGACGTTTCGGTTGCTTTTCAGCAGCCATGGTCACGGGGAGATGGCCTATGGCCTAATCCTTTTCGAAAATGAAATAAGTTTCTTGCCCAGCTATAGGACAGTTTATATACATGGCTAATATTTACGTTTTTCAGGTAATGGCTACATCGAGGGTACGGAGTTGGATGGTTTCCTGAAGGAATTTGTATCTAGTGCCAACTTCACCGACATCAGTCCTGATGTAAGTACTAGCTTAAATCCTCTTTATTTATCTTTTATTTTATTAGGCAGTGCTAACAGATATACAATTTTCTTAATCTAGTGTATTAACATTATACAGGGTGTCCAAGAACCTGGCGTCCAACTGGATTCCCACGATGCCCCAAGTTCTAACAGTACTCAGAAAAATATTTTTAAAAATCCACCCCATGTACTTACAGAATTATACTGATTTCAAAAAAAAAGGGGAAATGAGCACCCTGTGACATACTTTTGAATGCTGTGACTGCTAATGCTGATAATTTCGATATTTCTTGGAGGTTTTGTAATCTAGGGTATTGCTGTGTCTAAATAGAATGTAAAAATAAAGTACTTATTGTACCATTTTAAAATAAAATATTATTTTAACTAAAGGTGATATGGAAAACTATTGAATTTCGCAACTTTGACCGACTGTAGTGTAAAAAAAATGTACCAAAATAGTATGGCAAGTGACGTCAAATTTTGACGCGTTTATTCCTCTTTTTAAAAAGGTATAATACTTACACATTAATTTGAAAAAAAAAATTTTGATAATATTTTTACTCAACAACCCAATTTTTACGAAGTGCCTACCTACTAACGGTAACTGTCGGACCCTTTCTTATCTTAGAAACTGTTATGTTACTACTATTATTTACTTCGGTTCCAAGAGTGAGCAAGAAGGAAATACACACAGGTAGATGGGTTCCCAGTAGAATAAAAGCAAAGAATGTTAGTTTAAAGATATTTTATTACAATAAATGTTCAAAATGTTGACCACCCGCGGCAATACAAGCTCTCACTCTCCTTAAAAAGGACCGCTTTATGTTTCGCGAGTAACTTTTTTGACGTATCACCTGCACTGCTTGTGTTATCTTCTCACGAAGGTCAGCGATGTCATTAATGGGCTTCGCATAAACGAGCTCCTTCATAGTTCCCCAGAAAAAAAAATCCAGCGGATTTAAGTCAGGTGAGCGGGCTGGCCACGGGATTGTTCCTGATCGCCCAATCCACCTGTTCGGGTATTGCTCGTCCAAAAACTCTCTAACGGATACGCGAAAATGTGCTGGACAGCCGTCGTGTTGGAACCACATATCTGGTGGGGTCTCTTCTAGTAAGTTTGGCAAATCATTTTGAAGAAAATTTAAATATGATTCGCCAGTCAAATTCTCGGGCATCTCAAATGGACCAATAATATTCCCACAGAGAATACCGGTCCACATGTTCACTTTGAACCGGTACTGGGATCTATCTTCTCGCATCAAGTGCGGATTTTCCACATGCCACTCGTGCAAGTTGTGTAGGTTCATGTAGCCATCCTTCTTAAATGTAGATTCATCTGACCACAAAATTTTGTCGATAAAGTTTTCGTCTTCTCGATGTTTTTGCAGGATTGTTTCACAAAACGCGACTCGGCTCGGATAGTCTCGAGGTAAAAGACTTTGCACTCGCTGTACGTGGTACGGATGATATTCTTCTTTTTGGAGAATACTGTGTGCTGTGCTCTTCGGTATCCCCGTATCAGCTTCTATTCCTCGCACAGAGATGCTTGGATTTGCCGACACCGCCTCTAAAACTTCATCGCGTATGAAGTCATTTACGGGTCGTCCTTCACCAGCTACTTGATTGGGGAACCGCCCGTCACATAGTGATCTGTGCACATTAATGAAAACTCGATGGTCGGGATATCGCGTAGCCCTCGGATACCTTTCTCTGTAAAGTCTCGCTGCAGCTCGTCCATTACCTCTACATTCTCCATAAATGTAGTGCATATTTGCGTATTCTTGCGGAGTGTAGGTCGCCATGGTAGCACACACAAAACACAAACTGTCCAAACACAGGCAAAGGTCGTCGTAAAGAGTTCGTTTCAAAGTCCAGAGCACAAAGAGTAATCGAGTCCAATAAACAAAGCTTTAAATCGTAGTACGTGATCAATGGTAACAATAAGAGAGAGGTGCGTAGTAACGGCAGGAGGCAGTGACGCGTACTGACCGTACTGTTATCCTAAATAGCACGATCCCAGATAGCGTCACTATCTATCTCACTCGCACCTCTAACCTTTTTCTCCCTCACTCTTACCTGAATAATGGGGTACCATAAAGAAGAACCAGCAAATCGCAAAGATAGTTTCTGTCTTGCTCCCTCCTGTTGTAATAACGAATCACTATGGTGAGATGCATGCACATACCGTCCCTTACGGTCTAACCTGTTTTTTGAGAGGCCTGTTGTTATTTTTATGAGCATACAACAGTAATTCTTTAGAGGTTAGATTCAATTCGTCGTAAATTTTTCTTTCTAAGAATTCTGTAAGACATCGTAAAAATTGGGTTGTTGAGTAAAAATATTATCAAAATTTTTTTTTTTCAAATTAATGTGTAAGTATTATACCTTTTTAAAAAGAGGAATAAACGCGTCAAAATTTGACGTCACTTGCCATACTATTTTGGTACATTTTTTTTACACTACAGTCGGTCAAAGTTGCGAAATTCAATAGTTTTCCATATCACCTTTAGTTAAAATAATATTTTATTTTAAAATGGTACAATAAGTACTTTATTTTTACATTCTATTTAGACACAGCAATACCCTAGATTACAAAACCTCCAAGAAATATCGAAATTATCAGCATTAGCAGTCACAGCATTCAAAAGTATGTCACAGGGTGCTCATTTCCCCTTTTTTTTTGAAATCAGTATAATTCTGTAAGTACATGGGGTGGATTTTTTAAAATATTTTTCTGAGTACTGTTAGAACTTGGGGCATCGTGGGAATCCAGTTGGACGCCAGGTTCTTGGACACCCTGTATATTATGTGTAGGTAATTGTGTAGCTCACGTCATTTACCACGTTTTATCTACTTATATATTATTTGTGAACTAGGAAAAAATACGAGTAAATGCGACATGAAGTTTACACTATTATGTTAATAAGTTTTAATTGTTTCAAATAGTGTTACTCTTTTATTATCTATGATAATGTTTGTAATGCTAACCGCCTAAATTTTCTATGCGACAAAGTAAATATATCGAAATCTGAAATGATCAACGATACAATGAAGAGGTGCATGGATGCCTGCATTAGTGTAACTAGAGAATACCAGAATATGTAATACAGAGAACACCTCTCGTCTGACGACAGTCCTCGGAAATAATGTAACATCATAGCTTATTAGTTAACTCAGCGCAGTCGAATCTGTTATTGCACAAGTCAACGAAAATACGACCTCTTTTCTACAGATACTGCGCCACGATAATATAAAAAAAAAAATTATTAATATCGACTACTAGCTTTAGCACTCGGTTTCGGTTGGGGATAGTACGTTTTCTTCAGATGAAAGGTGCCCTATGTCCTTTTCTGTATACCTGACGAATCGAAAATTCGTAATGACCAGTAGTAGTTGTTAAGCAGTGAAGGCGTTACAAACAAACAACTTACATTCACATTTATAATATTAGTTACGATTAAACGTTACCGACGGTAATCTAATGGTTAAGGCATAGGACTTGGGATCGAGACGTTGGGTTTTGAATCCTACCAATGACCCTATTAAATACGAGTCTAGAGTAGCTGAATAGGTTAATAAAAATACTGACTAGTACAACAAAATATTTATTTTGGCACACAAAAGGACACACCCAAAACATGACGAAATTAAAAAAAAGTTAAAATATAATATATGTTGTGTTGGCATGACAAAACAACCAATACTGTCCCATTTATATCATCAGTAAGCATAGGGGTAGGGAATTTTTGAGGGAGTCCTTTGGGTAGTGGCCTGCCGTTTCATACGGCAGGCCGAAACCTCGGCGGGGTCGCGACCGCATGCGAAAGCGATTCGCGCGGCCCCGCCGATAGTGGTTGTGTCGAGGAACACCGTGGTAGGTTTAGTCGGTATTCCGGGAGAAACATTATTTCTTTTCCATCTTACTTTTACCCCGGCGAGTCCGACATAATCCCTCCGCCCGCCCCCGCGGAGGGATACGCGTCATTGCATTCCCACACGTAAAAAAAAAAAAACAAATGGAAGTAAGGTTGTATTATACAAAATTATCTGCATTTTCGCCATTTACAAAATGTGATTATACCGCTTGTTCAAATCGAATCGAATCACTGAAAGGCACATAAAATAAACATATTTTATTTCCCTAATAATAAATAATCAGTTTATTGTGTAGCTTATATGTAAATAAATGGTACGTAACGATCCATTGACGCAAGTAAACAAGCGTTGCTGAACTACAATGGCAAGGAGTACAATGTACTGCGCATGTGCATGGCCTCCGTGGCGCATCGGTAGTGAATGCGACTGCTGTGCATGAGGTCTCGGGTTCGAATCCCGGGTCGGGTCAACAAAAAGTTATTGGGTTGAGCCCGGAGTTAGGAAGTTGGCGGTATTAGACATCCCCGTGCCTCAGAAAGCACGTAAAGCCGTTGGCCCTGCGTCTGATCTCTCTTCGGTCGTGTCGGATTATTCGTCCCATAGGATCATGAGGGTTAAGGAACAGAGAGTGCACGTGTGTTTGCGCACACGCTTGTGCACTATAATATCTCCTGCGCAGATGGCCAATCTCCGTTAAGATCGGCTGACGTGGCCGAAATTCGGTCTGGAGGATATTATTATTTACTCCTAGGTTTTGCCCGCGGCTTTGCTCGCTTTAATGAAGATATTGTCAATATTTTTTTATACTTCCTGAAAATCCTATGTCATTTTCTTTACCCCTGACGACGTGTATACGAAATTTCATGATGATCGGTCGAGTAGTTAAGGCGTGATAGCGTTACAAACAAACAACCTCACAATCGCAATTATAATATTAGTTAGGATGAGGATTAAAAAACATTATTTGAAAATATAGATAAGTATTAAATAAATATAGACCAGTCAAATTAATTTCATTTAATTAAATATGCCTGTTATTATGTTTCCATTTCGAAAACCAGATCAACTCATGGTATACTTTATACAAATATTTTTACACCAAAAAACATTCGCGAAGACAATTTTCGTTAAAAAAAGAATAAAAACAATGTAACCAAAGGAACAAAAACAAAATTTTAAGATGATATTACAATCCCAAGGGGTAATTTAGGGTCAGTAGAATCTATAATACAATCCGGATTTATCCCTAAAACATTGCCTTAACGGCCCCAAATGTCGACCAGATAGTAATACCCGTAGCCTCGAGCCGATTGAAGTCTTACAGTGACATTGCTTCTGCCTACTCCCCCAGATGTGATGTAAGCGTTAGCATACTGGGTGTACCCAACTTCCGAAGCCTGGACACCAGATATCCTGGTAGTTTTACTGCCCCGGTATATGATGTCTTGTGACTGCACTGCATTCGCCATAGGTGCCTTGTAGAAATAATTTCTGGAAAATACAATGCTTATTTATTTTAAAACACCATTTCACATAATTTTGATACGATTAAACTACTACTGTTAAACTTTGCTACTATTTAAATGATTAAACTACTTATTTAGATTTAAGTTTACACTTTTCAGCGGCCATGTTCATGGGGAGAGTCGCTCTGTCCCTTTTAAATCGACAACGCGGTAAATCCGTATAAATTAGCTTAATTTCAATGTATAATAAATGTCCTCCAGACTGAATTTCGGCCACGGCGGCCAGTCTCAACGGAGACTGGCCATCTGCGCAGGAGATATTATAGTGCACAAGCATGTGCGCAAACACAAGCGCACTCTCTGTTCCCTAACCCTCATGATCCGATGGGGCGGTAATACGACACGACCGGAGAGAGATCGGGCGCAGGACCAACGTCTTTACGTGCTTTCCGAGGCACGAGTATGTCTAATACCGCCAACTTTCTAACTGCGGGCTGCAATTGAGATTTTGTATCAAAAACTCAATAACTTTTTGTTGGCCCGATCCGGGATTCGAACTTACTAACTTAAACTACCGCTGCGCCACGGAGGCAGTCAATGTATAACATTTGTGTTAACGTAAGACAATATTATGTTAAATACTAAACTGTCTAGACTATCTTCAGTGCACAGAAGGCATAGTTTAAGTGAGCACCACTCCATTGTTACTGTGTTAAGGGTTGTGGGGTCAAACCCAACACGGGGCGATAATTTGAATAATCTACAAATAATTGTTCCGTGTTTAATTGTTCTTTGTATACGAATTCTTAGTGCGTTGGTCCTGCGCCTTATCTCTCTCCAGTCGTGTCGGATTATTCGTCCCATCGGATCAGAGTTAGGGAACAGAGAGTGCACTTGTGTTTGCGCACACACTTGTGCGCTATAATATCTCCTGCGCCGATGGCCAGTCTCCGTTAAGATTGACCGCCGTGACCGAAATTCGGTCAGGAGGACATTATTAGTGCAGGAGTAATCATTTTAAAGGACAATTTTATAGATCAAAAGATTAATTTTGACTGTCATGGCAGATATTCATAAAGATCAGTCATTAATTTCTTGACTGTCGAAACTGCCTTCTCTGACTTGACTGCCTTAAGCGTAGTGGCTGCCTTTTCTGTCATGATTGTCTTGACTGTTTTGATTGTCTTAATTGACATTATTTTAGACACGATTTGTAAAATAAAAAATATTGTATACTTGGCAATTAAAAGAGTGGTCGAGTGATTCTTGCCTGTTCTTATTAGTTCTAGGTCCTTGCTTTGCTGAACATGGCAACAGGTAAATGTAAATTCACATTAATAAGTGTTACTCTGACGTTTATAAGTGTTACCTATATAAATAAACATATTTTTAATATTGATTAGTTTCTTCCTTTGCCGTGGAAGAAAACGTCGTGAGGGGAACCTGCATGTCTAAAAGTTCTCCATAATGTTTTCAAAAATGTGTGAATTCTGCCTACTGGACTATGGCCCAGCAGTGGGACAGTTTAATACAGGGCCGATATTATTATTATTTCTTAGCATAACTAATTAAAATTATTTTCTTGGAAGATTTCATACTTTGATTTTCCGATTCGTGATTTGAAGGCTTTTTGTATGGAATGTTATGGTTATTTGAGATGATGGCTGTACCTGTACAAAAGTCGATCTCCAGTTCCGACCCAGCCGGCGTTAAGGTCAGACCTCCCGACGACGGCGTTCGGCTGCACGACCGCCCCACCAGCATACGCTGACAGCACAGCCAGCACCACGAAAAGCATTAAATGCTTCATCTGTAATAGCCAACAGCTCTATAGATTACCATGAAAATGTGTGTTCGAATCTTCGAGCTATACCAATTAACTTGTAATGAAGTTATTTCGGATTCGTTTCTCTCTAAATGATATTAATCCATTATTCAGGCTACTCCATGAAAAGGTTCAGGAAAATCAAAAACTTACGGATCGACATTGCCGCTACTGAAAATTTCGTGACAGGAAAACGCAATAGTACTTCTTCCGGCCTGGGACCTCACGTAAACATATCCGCGAAGATATACGAAGCGACTAACGAAGTAGGCGAAAAATTGCAATAATATAGAGACACACATTTTTTATTATTTAAGTCAAATAGTTACATTATCCAAAATACAAAGAATTTATGAAATCTACTTAAATAAATAAGATTTAAGCGTTTGAACTCTGGTAATAGGGATAATTATCTAATGACAGAAAAAGGATGCACGATACAAACTATGACGTATTCGCTATTTAAATGCAGCTGTCCAAGGAAGATGGCGACATCTCTCCGCTGCACCATTTTAAAATACGAATCATTCCCTTATTATCTTGCAACCAATTTTAATACTGTTTGCACAAAAAGAAATCTTAAGATTGCTGCTCTCGTGTGCAAAATTATGTACAAAGTCAAACATATTGTAGTTTTCTAAATCATACCTTTGCGAATCCTTGATTGAAATTATCTGTTCAAGCACAGCGATGTTTACAGCTACTAGAGATTCCAATAGACTGAATATAAACATCTCTTGTGAGATTATTATATTGCATTACACAGATAAGATAGGCGTTATCAATGACTCACTGTGACACTTCGTGATGGACGTAAACACACATGGCTGCTTTTCAGAGAAAACTATTGTCTTTGATAGCTCTTTCATATGATAATCAACAGCTTTGTTTGCTTTAAAGGTAGGCGACGTAAAAGGAAAACACTTATGGTAAATATGTGATACAGTTACATGTTATGAACAAAATTATGGCCATGACATGCTTCTGGCCAATACATTATTTCAAAGTATAACTCTCTTTCTATTAAAAGGAACCTGATGAAACGTAAAAACCTTTTTTGTTGAAGCTATGATGATGCTGCGTATGGTTTATTTTGTACATCATTTTTACACCCAAAAGCAAAAAAGTAGCCATCAGAAGAAATATTTTTATAAAAAACAGTGCCATAATTAGTTGCAAAATAATGGAGTAATTGATATTAATTACTCCATTATTAAAAATATTTTCAATTTGAATATAAGTAAAAGTAAAAGCAGCGATAGCCGAGCGAGAGACCGTTGGGGACTACGAGAGGGCTCGAGTTCGATCCCGGAGCGCGCATCTCTGACTTTTTAATGTTATGTGCGTATTAAATACTTTTTATCGCTCGCTTTAACGGTGAAAGAAAACATCGTGAGGAAACCTGCATGTCTAAGAGTTCTACATAATGTTCTCTAAGATATGTGAAGTCTGCCAAACAGCACTGGGCCAGCGTCGCATTCATTACCGATGCGCCACGGAGGCAGTTAAATTTTATATATATATACTAGCTGTCCCGACAGACATTGTCATGTACAGGCGAAAAAATAAAAATGAAAAACCATATCTAAACCATCCTCGAATCCACTTGAACACACACAAAAAAATTCATTCAAATCGGTCCAGCCGTTTAGGCGTTCACTGTCAACACACGTACAGAAGAATTATATATATAAAGAAAGATATAAAAGTGGTGGTGTAGTGCAAATATGTCCCTCATCGTCATTATCATTCAGCTAAATACAAAATATTACCTTATTTCAACTACATACTGTGCCATACTTGCAATATCTTCTTTTGTTTTTTTGTTGTTTAAAAAGACAACTTTCGCATTCGGCATAATTCCTGTGTCGCAGGGCCTTTTTTTTTTTATACCCAGGAAAAATGCTTGATGCACTACCCGCCGGCTAGGGGACGGCACCGGCGGGGCGTGTGGGACTCACCAACCGAGTGCTGGTATACCCACTAAAAAAACCTGGGGTGTTCCCTCTCTCACCCAATGGGGGGGCCAGTTGGGAGTCTAAAAAGATTCATCCATAGCAGGCCCCCCCGTGTGGGTGCCGGCCGGGTCAATTGGATCCGACCTCCTCTCGTCCCCGGGGGAAAGCATTTCACTGCTCTCCCCTTTCGACGTAAGAAGGCGCGCGGGAACACCGCGCGCGCCCTCTATGGGTTCTTACCCACGGGTGGCAGGGTTCCCTGAGGCCTTGCCACCCAGAACCCTTAGGTGGGCGGCAGGAGAGCGACATAAGCGCGTCTCCTGCGCCCCCTCCTCCGGCGGCGGATGTCCGGGGCGTAAGGATCTTCCTCACGCCCCCGCTCCGCCGCCTCCTTCTGCGAGATGACAGTCTCGCAGAAGGGCCTCATTGCACCCCAGCACCTGTCGTCACCGACCATCATGGATACGACGGTCGGCAACGAGAGGTCGGGGCCAATCACGGCGACCAGGGCACAGCGCTCCTCGGCCCACGCCGGACGATCCTCCAGCGTGTGCTGGTGTCGCAGGGGCCTATACCAACATTCAAACAATGGACACAAAGAACACTTAGATTCGGAGCAATTTGTTAATCACATAAAGTTTTGTCCCGTGTGGGATTTGAATACACTTGGCGCAGTCTCAGTGCGAGGCAACCACATAAACTACTACAATATCTGTGCAGTCAACTAATTGCAGGAGCAGTCAAATCAGAATCTTCTTGGTCAACATTTTAATTAGTGTTTGAATACTTCCGATGTAGATTCATCTTTAAAGTACTTCAGCAATAGGTACGGCACATGTGTTCAATGTTCCTCGAGAATTAGTAAAGTTACGAACTAGGAATCTTGTAGTAAAACTTAATTCTCCAAACTTGTATTAGTTAGGTATTAACATAGACTAACTCCTGCAGTATTGTTACCGTCAAAGTTCGTTACGTAAATCGAGTAGACCAATAAAAGTGAAAACTTTCGGCATGAAAACTTACAGCCGTAGAGATTAGCAAGCATATAAGATTATTATATAGCAGAAGAGCCATACAAATCTCAATTTAAATGGCCGGCTCGATTGGGCTGTACTAACCCCTTACTAAATATCCGTACTATATATCCCTTTCTTTGGATTTTTTAACAGACAACTATCACACTATAAATAATTACTGTATCGCGGGGCATTATACAGACATTCTAACAACGGTTCTTGTGTCGGACACAAAGAACACCCAGTCTCGACAGTTTTGTTCCGTGTGGGATTGACACCCACAATTGCCTCCTTGTCTTACTCTCGTTTCGAATAAGTAAGTATGAGTAAAATATATATTCTTGATTCTACCCCACGATTTCGCCTACGTAATATTAATAAAATGTGTTAGCAATTATAGGTAGAATATAATTATTATATAGAAATATTTAGTTAAATGTAGCGATGTAGAAGCATTATTTGAATATGTTTCATTGTATCCGTTATTTTCTGTTGGCAACACTGATTTTCTCGACTGCCCCACTATGCTTGATAGTATAAAACTAACGCGCGGAACTATAACGGGCAGTCGTGTGTTGAGTGGCGATCGGATAAGTTTGTGAAGTAAAAGTATATTAAGTGGCGGATATTGCATTGAATTAAATCAGGTATGCATATTGTGTAACTATGTAAACTATTAATATAAAATATAATTATGTTACAATAATATTAAAGGAAATAAATACTTGAGAACTGATTCTGGAGTTTCCTTACATATGGATATGTTATAATTATACAAGCTTAGGTCAATCCTTGTCCTGTTCCTTTACGCAAAGGTTTATAACGACGGTCGTAATGAAACTTTTACTTAAGCCAACCTAAAGATTAACTCGTGCAAACAGAAACATCAATAATAAATTATATATTATTGTAACGTATTTATTGATTTGTTAAAGTTATTTAAGTAGACAATTTGTGTCCGAATTCAATATCAATATATCACATACAAGCCTCAGCTATTTCACATTAGTTTAACGGCCCCAAATCTCGATACGGAAGTTGTACCCAAAGCTCCTGGCTGCTGCGATCCTGATTGTGGTAAAGGTCTGTCCAACACCTCCTTCAATGATGGACGCTGTTGAGAACGGGTTGTTGCCAATTTCAGTGACGCGAATGGCGGTGATGGTTCTGCTGCCGCGGTATGGGATATCCTTGCCGACAATGGCTTCTGGGAAGCCGGGCCATGAGAACCAATTCCTGGAAAACAATGAAGATCATAAACAATATCAATAGTCAATTTAATTATGGCAAGATACTTCGTGATTATTTTGTGATGTTTAAGTATCTTTCTTGCCTTTTAAACTAATATTGTAAGTATTAACTTAAATTTTGTTTAACATTATTATTATTATTTTCGAAATTATGTGCGTATTGATTGACAATAATCGGCCTCATACCTCGGAGAGCACGTTAGGCCGTCGGTCCGGCTGCCATGAACATTTTTTTTTTTTTTTTTTATTTTGCTCGTCAAAATGACCACACTTCGCCTGATGGTAAGCAGTCGTGTGGTCTAAGAGCAGTGGCCTCCACATCGTCCTCATAGCAGCCGAGGCGATGTTGAGGTCTCTACTTTGACGGCCTGAGAAGGTGCTTTTTCACGCCACGCTTAAAGGACCCAGGACTGAAGGAAGAAGGAAACACGAACATCTATGGCAGTCGTTATTGGGGAGTCCCTATAATATCCTGACACTGGTCTAGCCTTAGGGTATCGTTAGCCTTCGGGTTGCGGAGGTCAGGTGGCAGCCGCTCCGTGTAAAAACTGATATCCAGTCAAATCCGGTTAGACCAGAAAAGCCGACCCCAAGTGACTTGGGAATAATAAAGGCTAGGGAGAAGAAGAAGATGGACAGTGCTTTATTGCGTAATTGATGACGATTTAAAAGAGTAGGCGTGAGTTTCTTGCAATTTTCTTCTCATAGGCTTCCTCTTTTGCCTTAACCAAGCAGTCAGTAAATTTAGTAAACTCACTAACTCCTTTGATGTTCATAAGTTTAGTGTTACTTTGTGACCAAATAAATAAATGGTTTTTGACTTTAAGTAATATTTAACAATTTTGAGGGGGCTGTGATACCGGGGAGTAGAGAGCATATCTAAGTGAGGCGGTTAAAACAAGGGCTTATGTGACTTTTACTAGTTCGCTAGAAAAAGTTACTGTCTACTCTTATGTTCATTTTGTAGTGGACGTACATATGTACCTACGTAATGGCATGCCTATGTATCTTTTACTTTACTTTTTTTAAAGTCAGCTGACTTTCGCTCTAGGAATAATGCCGCGGGGTCTTTACAGATATTCAAAAACGGACATAAAGAATACCCAGGGTCATACAATATTTAACGACCAGTTCCTGGATACGTATGACGACTACTTGCACAACAGTCGTATTTACTACGGGCGTAAGAAATATAAACTTAGAAGGCCTACATAATATTGTAGTAGTATTATATTATATTAGTATATTGTGTAGAAAGTCAGTAAATACCTGTAAACCACAACGTCGCCATCTCCGATCGTGCCTTCAACTATTTTCGGGATGCCGTTGCGTTCAATCGCTGCAGCATTGGTGTATGCTATCAGAACAGCCAAAACCGCGAATAAGATTTGGTTTTTCATCTATGGATTAAAAAAGAGGATTAAAATCATTGAATGGGTATAAATGAAGTGAGAATGGTGCAGACAAAAGACGCAAATCTGAGTTACAAAGTGAAAGTGTGCTCCATAAATAAAAACATATAATATCCTAAAATGAAATCCGCAGTAACAAGGTTGATACACTAAAGAAAACTACACTAATGGCGTAGTATAGACATAGTATAAGCATGACCCTTGCCGCTGCCACTGCTCTCAGTGTATGGGTTTATACCCTAACGAGACAAACATTTTTGACCCACACAAAACTAAAAAAGTAGCTAGTAGAAATAAAATAATGAATAAAATAATAATTAAATAAATGCATTTATTTAATAATATAATTGTTTCATCAATTTCATAACTTTAACTGTAAATTTACATATATTTATTTACCTTTTTGATGTATACTTAATTCGATCACAACTAGAAATTCCACACCACTGAAAATCAACTAATAAAATAACATTATATATAAACGAAATCATTCCAAATTAAGCTATAATATTATTTAATCGATCAGCTTACTATTTATCTAAACAGATTACAAGATAATTGTGCAAAATTAATTTACGGATGCATTAGCGCACGTGATCTTATAAACACATACTTACACATGTGCACACAAACACGAGTAAAAGCACACGCGCACAAACACTTGCACACGAACACATGCGCAAATACTCTCGCGAATTAAAAATGAAAAATAAGAATTAATTAAAATCTGTGAGTCAACGACCCCTCGTTGACTCATAGATTTTATTATTAACATCAAATAGATACATTACTCAAACTCTAAAATCCAAAGATACTTTAAAATTAATTATTTGTTAGGGTTTCAAATCTGCTAGTACGGGTATTTTCAAATTACAGAAAAAGGATGCACTATAAAAATTTAGACGTAACCGGAAGTGAACCGAAGTTGTGCGAGGGATATTGCGAGATGGTATATCATATAAGTACTTAAATAAATAAGACATAAGCTTTTCGAATCTGGTAGTACGCGTAATTGTCAAATGAAAGGATGCACGATACAAACAGTGAAATAACTGTTATATAAATGCAGCTGTGCAAAGGAGGTAGCGAGATACTCCCACTACACTCCACTTTTTCTTAAAGTATATTATTTAAGTACTGTGTCTTCCTTATTTTGCAACCAATTTTGATACTGTAGCACAATAAGATTTCTTTTGATAGCTATTTGCTTTTGTGTGTAAAATAATGTACAAAATCACACATAGGCAGCTACACTATTGCTTCTCGTTCACGCACACACTCACACACACATCCATAGCAGATCACGCATTCAACATGGACATTGGAATCAGAATTGTTGATGTTGATAATGATTATCTTGAATCTAATATAAAACAAATATCTGGTATTTTACGTCGTCTGATTTATAAATCCTGATTTGTAATCGGTAATCTTAATTAATATTATAATTGCGAATGTGAGTTTCGTTGTTTGTGACGCTTTCACGCCATTATCACTCGACCGATCATGATGAAATTTAGCATACACGTTGTCAGGGGAACCGAAAAGGACTTAAAGAACCTTTCATCTATCTCTCCGACTCCATGGGGCCTGAAGGTGCCTAAGCCCTTCTAATTACATTATTGGTAAGATTGAGCCGTATCAACATTTCTCGACCAATCATCATAAAATTTCGTATACACGTTGTCCAGAAAAAACTGTTTTCGACTAAAGTCGCGGGCAAAAGCTATGGTTTTATAAAATCGACATGCTTGTGATATCGAGTGCCAATTAACAGTGTTATTATATTTACGCCGATTGCCTAGAAGAAGTGTTTTTAGATATGGCATCATTGTAACAAGAGGCGATTCTTCCCTTTGAGAATTAGAAGTGATCTAAAAACTTCGTGAGGAAACCTGCATGTCTCATTCTCCATAATGTTCTCGAACATATGTGAAGTCTGCCAATCCGCACTGAGCCAGCGTGGTGGACTATGGCCTACCCCTTCTCACACTGAGTAAAAGCCCGTGCCCAGCAGTTGGACGGTTTATATACAGGGCTGGTATTACTTATTTATTATATTGTATTGATTTATTTCTCTTGTTATCAAATGTGTGCGTAAAAGTGTAGAAATATAATATTGTGAATCTTTAAACTTTGTATAACTGAATTATGAAAAAAGGCGCTACGTCAGTTAACAAACTGTTTTGCAATCTGGCAGAAGTTTTTACTCATTGTTGTGTATTTGATGTGTTTTACCGTGAATTAATGCATATTCTTTAATGTTCTTTTTTATTGACATAATCAATGTAGTCGAAGTCAACCAAATTTTATTAAGGATAACTCAAAAACGATGGGCCAGGTCTTGACCAATTTAAATGGGACCACAAGGGAATCACTAGCTTTTAAATAAAAAAAGAATCATCTTAATTGGTTCACCTAGAAAAGTTCTAAGGTAGCACATAAAAAAAAACAGTCGAATTGAAAACCTCCTTCTTTTTTGAAGTCGGTTAATAATACTGCATTATTCTAACGTTACATACTATGTCAAGTCACTTATTATCTATTATATACAATTATCAGTTACGAAAATCAGAAATACTATGCACGATTTCATACTATCAATGTATTTCGCTAAAAATAATCTAAAGCGCTTAACAGTGATATAAATAAAATGATTTCTATAAGCTAATTGCGGATGATATGATTAATTGAATAGATATGATAGATAAGTATACTATCGAACCACTTGTTAGGCGTCTCGCAGACGACGGACAGTGGCGGTCCGGACAACGGTGGTCCCAAATTTTTGAAGACTAGATTTTGCTAGCGCCTTCACTCGTGTAAATGTAGATTAATGATAGTACATTTTCTGCATGAAAGATATCCCATGTACTTTTCTGTTGCCCTGATAACGTGTATGTGAAATTTAATGATGATCGGTTGAGTAGTTATGGCGTGAAAGCGTAACAAACAGGGAGTCATCCCTGAAAAATAATTAAGGCCAATTGTGCGAGAGCGGAGATATATATTTTTATTCCGTCAGCTCCATACAAATTTTTTGATAAAAATTTCTCAGCCCGCCGTTTATAAGTCTGTGATATGATATATGTGTGTGATATGATGATACAATTTTGGAGTATATATTTGGTCTTCCGAAACATCTTCTCTGTCGTCACACTCTTGGCAGAGTGGTCGTGGTCATCATGACAGGGGTGGTGGCAAGCTCCACAATTCGTCACCATTCCTGTCGTACTGTTGCTTGCTTCGTGCAATCGTTACTGCAGTTTTGCCTTGGTCGGTCCAGCGCATTGGTGATCTACCAAGCGCCCTCGTGCCTTCAGTTTTGCCCTGAACCACGAGTCGCTCCACAGACGTGTCCCCTCGACGTGTAATATGTCCAAAGAAAGTGAGAATACGACCTTAAACGATGGAAGAAAGACGTTCCAGTTCTTCGAGGATTGAGACGTTGGTTCGGTACTGTGTCCAGACTATTCGAAGCATTCGTCTCCAACACCACATTTCTAAAGCGTCTATCTTCTTTCTCTCACTTTCTCTTAAAGTCCACATATACCAGTTCCGAAACATATGCAGGCATAAAAGTCACCGCTTTCGAGATTACTGATCGAATGTCTATGAAAGCCGAAATCCAGCCCACAGTGCGCCGCGAGCACAGCCGCGGACACACGACCGGTCCGCGTGACAATTGTCTTACATTTATGGGAATGTTATACATCGAAAATGACCGAGAACATGGCTGCTGCCAAGCAACCGAAACGTTGGAGAAAGTGTAAATTTAAATCTACATAGTAATAATAGTTTAAATAGCTTAAATAGTAGTAAAGTTTAAAAAGTAGTAGTTTAATAGTTTCAAAATTATCTAATAATTTTCAAAACATTTACTCCAGACTATTCGGTCGAGAGAGTGTTAGTAGTACTGTTCGGGGTAGGGGTAAGATTAAGATCGAGTCCGTCTCCCCTCTAGGGGGGAGACAGTAGGGTTTTTATAATGTCGGAAGTGCCTAGTTTGGGTAGGTATTTTGTGTAGTGGCCTGCCGTTTCATACGGCGGACCGAAACCTCGGCGGGGTCGCGACCGCATGCGAAAGCGATTCGCGCGGCCCCGTCGATAGTGGTTGTGTCGAGGAACACCGTAAAAAGATTAAGATAAACTAGGATGAAAGATTAAAAAGATCACTGTATTTCAGTACTACAAAGAGGTGAATTAATTCTAAAGGTAATGAGTCGCGCACGGTATGGATACAAATTGCGTACTAAACTAATTTTATATAATGAATAAATGATCGAGCGATACGTTGCGGTGGCGCAAGTATGCTGACACGACTTTATAGCTACCTAATAACCTATTGTACGGTGATTGACCCGTACAAGTACATCGGGATAACTTTAAACTATGTTAATAACTTATACACACATACAATAGAAAAAACAAGAGAAATAATACTGTAAATACTGCTTCAAAATAATAAGTAATACTCTTTTAAAATAAACAACGTGGTAAAATCCGTATAAAGCAGTTTGATTTCTAAGTTTATGTAAATTTAGATGTAAATTATTAGCAGATAAATACTTCTAAAGTATGCAGCAATTTCTAGAAGGCCAAATAAGTCATTGTTGACATTTTATATCGAAACATATATTTTAAAATCAATTAACATAGTTGTATGAATGAGTATCAGCCTAGGCTTACAGGCGAGGCTTCTTACAGCCGTAGATATTGACAAGCATATAAGATTATTATATAGCAGAAGAGCATTACAAATTTCAATATAAATGGCCGGCTCGACTGGGATGTAGGTACTAAACCCTCACTGAATATCCGTACTATAGGTCCCTTTCTTTGGATTATTTAACAGACAACTTTCACACCATACATATTTCCTGAATCGCGAGGCACTATACAGACATTCTAACAACGGTTCTTGTGTTTGACACAAAGATTACCCAGACTCGACTGTTTAGTTCCGTGTGGGATTGACACCCACAATTGCCTCCTTGTCTTACTCTCGCTTCGAATAAGTATGAATAAAATATGTAAATTTAGATGTAAATTATTAGCAGATAAATACTTCTAAAGTATGCAGCAATTTCTAGAAGGCCAAATAAGTCATTGTTGACATTTTATATCGAAACATATATTTTAAAATCAATTAACATAGTTGTATGAATGAGTATCAGCCTAGGCTTACAGGCGAGGCTTCTTACAGCCGTAGATATTGACAAGCATATAAGATTATTATATAGCAGAAGAGCATTACAAATTTCAATATAAATGGCCGGCTCGACTGGGATGTAGGTACTAAACCCTCACTGAATATCCGTACTATAGGTCCCTTTCTTTGGATTATTTAACAGACAACTTTCACACCATACATATTTCCTGAATCGCGAGGCACTATACAGACATTCTAACAACGGTTCTTGTGTTTGACACAAAGATTACCCAGACTCGACTGTTTAGTTCCGTGTGGGATTGACACCCACAATTGCCTCCTTGTCTTACTCTCGCTTCGAATAAGTATGAATAAAATATATTTTCTTGATTATACCCCACGATTTCACCTACGTAATATTAAGAAAATCTGGATAAGTTCTAATTATACAAGCTTAGGACATTCCTTGTCCTGTTCCTTTACGCAAAGGTTTATAACGATGGTCTTAATGAAACGACTTAAGCCAACCTAAAGATTAACTCGTGCAAACAGAAACATCAATAATAAACTATATATTTTTGTAACGTATTTATTGATTTGTTAAAGTTTTTAGGTAGACAAAGTTGCTTAGGTATAAGATCAAAGTCAATTAGTGTCCGAATTCGATATTATTATATCACATACAAGCCTCAGCTATTTCACATTAGTTTAACGGCCCCAAATCTCGATACGGAAGTTGTACCCAAAGCTCCTGGCTGCTGCGATCCTGATTGTGGTAAAGGTCTGTCCAACACCTCCTTCAATGATGGACGCCGTTGAGAACGGGTTGTTGCCAATTTCAGTGACCCGGATGGCGGTGATGGTTCTGCTGCCGCGGTATGGGATATCCTTGCCGACAATGGCTTCTGGGAAGCCAGGCCATGAGAACCAATTCCTGGAAAACAATGAAGATCATCGTCAATATCAATAGTCAATTTAGTTATGGAAATTACTTCGTGATTATTTTGTGATGTTTAAGTATCTTTTTTCTTTTTAAACTAATATTTTAAGTATTAACTTAAATTTTGTTTAACATTCTGGCACGAAATACTTTTTATATGTCACAAAGTGTTAATACTTCATTCATAATATTATTAAATTCTCTTTTATTTTAGTTTTATATGGCCAGTGTTATATTACGTAATTGATGACGATCTAAAAGAGTAGGCGTGAGTTTCTTGTAGTTTTCTTCACATAGGCTCCCTCTTTTGCCTTAACCTAGCAGTCAGTAAATTTAGTAAACTCACTAACCCGTTTGATGTACTTAAGTGTTACTTTGTGACCAAATAAATAAATGGTTTTTGACTTTGAGTAATACTTAACAATTTTGTGGTACCGAGGAGTTGAGAGCATATCTAAGTGAGGCGGCTAAAACAAGGACTTATGTGACTTTTACTAGTTCGCTAGAAATAGTTACTGTCTACTCTTATCTTCATTTTGTAGTGGAAGTACATACATACATACGTAATGGCATGCATCTGTTACTTCATTTTGTTTAGTCATCTTTCGCTCTAGGAATGATGCCGCACTTTACAGATATTCAAAAACGTACACAAAGAATACTCAGAGTCACACAAAATGTTACGAACAGTCCCTGGATACGTACGACGACTACTTGCACAACAGTCGTATTTACTAAGGAATATAAACTTAGAAGGCCTACATAATATTGTCTTAGTATTATATTATATTAGTATATTGTGTAGAAAGTCAGTAAATACCTGTAAACCACAACGTCGCCATCTCCGATCGTGCCTTCAACTATTTTCGGGATGCCGTTGCGTTCAATCGCTGCAGCATTGGTGTATGCTAGCAGAACAGCCAAAACCGCGAATAAGATTTGGTTCTTCATCTATGCATTAAAAAAGAGGATCAAAATCATTGAATGGATATAAATGAAGTGAGAATGGTGCAGACAAAAGACGCAAGTCTGAGTTCCAAAGTGAAAGTGTGCTCCATAAATAAAAACATATAATATCCTGAAATGAAAACCGCAGTTACAAGGTTGATACACTAAAGAAAATTGCACTAATCTCGTAAGGGGTATAAGCATAACCCTTGCCGCTGCCACTGCTCTCAGTGTATGGGTTTATACCCTAACGAGACAAACATTTTTTACCCACAAAAAACATACAACAATTTTTCCGGAAAACATTCAAACAACGGACATACTCACATAGAACACAAGTGTGTTCTTTTTATCCGTTGTTTAATGGTTTGTAAAGAGCAACGACAAAGAGATTAGTATATACATAGATAGATAAAAGCAAGCTGGTTTTTTTGCAATGAAAGTTAATATGCTTATCTAATCATGAAACTAAATATGTGTAACTTCTAAATATGTACAATATTATCTTCTGTTTACGCGAATGTTATTCATTGAAATTAAACTATTATATACGAATTTTATTGCGTTATTTATTCATCACTGTATTACATAATTTTGAAACTATTACACTACTACTACTATTGAATTTTACTAATTTATAAGCTAATAAAATTATTTAAGCTATTAAAACTATTTATATTTAGGTTTACACTTTCCCCGACGTTTCGGTTGCTTTTCAGCAGCCATGATCACGAAATACAGTGATAAATAAACAACGCGATAAAATCCGTATATAATAGTTTAATTTCTAAATATGTAGTAAACATTAATATTTATAAATAATAAAATAATAAATAAAATAACTACTTCACTTATTTAATTATATTATTGAACTAAATATTTCGTGACACGTCACATTATTTGAATAATACTTACGATGTAATTATTAAAATATAAATTAAGTTATATTTATTAGTATCACATAAATATAAATTTACCAAAAATTTACAAAAAATGTTGAGCAACCGTCGAGTATGTGGTAAAAACTTACCTTTTTAATATATAGTCAATTTGATCACAACTAGAAACTTCACACTACTGAAAATCAACGTATAAAATATAATTATATATAGACGAAATCATTCCATATTAAGATATAATATTATTTAATCGATCAGTTTACTATTTATCTAAACGATTATAAGATAATTCTGCAAAATTAATTTGCTGATGCGTTAGCGCACGTGATCTTATAAACACATACATACACATGAACACATGCGCAAATACTCTCGCGAATTAAAAATGAAAAAATTAAGAATGAAATAAAATCTGTGAGTAAACGACCCTTCGTTGACTCACAAATTTTATTATTAACATCAAATGGATACATTACTCAAATTGTGCGCGTGTGCTTTTTCTCGTGTTTGTGTGCACATGTGTAGGTATGTAGGTGTTTATAAGAGCACGTTCGCTAATTCGCCCGCAAATTAATTTTGCAAAATTATCATGTAATCTGTTTAGATATGGAATGACTTCGTCTATATATAATGATATTTTACACGTTACATTTCAGTGGTGTGGCGTTTCTAGTTGTGATCAAATTATCTATATATCAAAAAGGTAAGTTATATTGTTTAAATTTTTGGTAAATTTATATTTATGTGATACTAACTTTATAACAATGATTATGTATTTATATGATTCACATACGTAATAAACTTAATTTCTATTTTAATAATTACATAATTAGTATTATTCAAATAATGTGACGTTTCAAGAAATGTATAAATCAATAAAATAATCAAATAAGTGAAGTAGTTATTTTATTTATTATTTATAAATATTAATTTTTATTACATATTTAGAAGTTACACATATTTAGTTTCATTATTATTTATGCATATTAGCTTTTATGAGAAAACCAGCTTGCTTTTATGTATCTATCTATATATTAATCTCTTTGTCGTGGCTCTTCACAAACAATTAAACAATGGATATAAAGAGCACCCTTGTGTTCCATGTGAGTGTGACCGTTGTTTAAATGTTTTCCTGAAAAATTGTTTTCAGTTTTGTTTGGGTCAGAAATGTTTGTCTCGTTAGGGTATAAACCCATACACTGAGAGCAGTGGCAGCGGCGAGGGTAATGCTTATACCCCTTACGCCATTAGTGTAGTTTTCTTTAGTGTATCAACCTTGTTACTGCGGATTTCATTTTAGGATATTATATGTTTTTATTTATGGAGCACACTTTCACTTTGGAACTCAGATTTGCGTCTTTTGTCTGCACCATTCTCACTTCATTTATATCCATTAAATGATTTTAATCGTCTTTTTTAATCCATAGATGAAGAACCAAATCTTATTCGCGGTTTTGGCTGTTCTGCTAGCATACACCAATGCTGCAGCGATTGAACGCAACGGCATCCCGAAAATAGTAGAAGGCACAATCGGAGATGGCGACGTTGTGGTTTACAGGTATTTACTGACTTTTTACACAATATACTAATATAATATAATACTAAGACAATATTATGTAGGCCTTCTAAGTTTATATTCCTTAGTAAATACGACTGTTGTGCAAGTAGTCGTCGTACGTATCCAGGGACTGGTCGTAACATTTTGTGTGACTCTGAGTATTCTTTGTGTACGTTTTTGAATATCTGTAAAGTCCCCCACGGCATTATTCCTAGAGCGAAAGATGACTAAACAAAATGAAGTAACAGATGCATGCCATTACGTATGTATGTATGTACTTCCACTACAAAATGAACATAAGAGTAGACAGTAACTATTTCTAGCGAACTAGTAAAAGTCACATAAGTCCTTGTTTTAGCCGCCTCACTTAGATATGCTCTCAACTCCTCGGTACCACAAAATTGTTAAATATTACTCAAAGTCAAAAACCATTTATTTATTTGGTCACAAAGTAACACTTAAGTACATCAAAGGGGTTAGTGAGTTTACTAAATTTACTGACTGCTAGGTTAAGGCAAAAGAGGGAGCCTATGTGAAGAAAACTACAAGAAACTCACGCCTACTCTTTTAGATCGTCATCAATTACGTAATATAACACTGGCCATATAAAACTAAAATAAATGAGAATTTAATAATATTATGAATGAAGTATTAACACTTTGTGACATAAAAAGTATTTCGTGCCAGAATGTTAAACAAAATTTAAGTTATTACTTACAATATTAGTTTAAAAAGAAAAAAGATACTTAAACATCACAAAATAATCACGAAGTAATTTCCATAACTAAATTGACTATTGATATTGACTATGATCTTCATTGTTTTCCAGGAATTGGTTCTCATGGCCTGGCTTTCCAGAAGCCATTGTCGGCAAGGATATTCCATACCGCGGCAGCAGAACCATCACCGCCATCCGCGTCACTGAAATTGGCAACAACCCGTTCTCAACGGCGTCCATCATTGAAGGAGGTGTTGGACAGACCTTTACCACAATCAGGATCGCAGCAGCCAGGAGCTTTGGGTACAACTTCCGTATCGAGATTTGGGGCCGTTAAACTAATGTGAAATAGCTAAGGCTTGTATGTGATATAATGATATCGAATTCGGACACTAATTGACTTTGATCTTATACCTAAGCGACTTTGTCTACCTAAAAAACTTTAACAAATCAATAAATACGTTACAAAAATATATAGTTTATTATTGATGTTTCTGTTTGCACGAGTTAATATTTAGGTTGGCTTTAGTCGAAGTTTCATTAAGACCATCGTTAAAAACCTTTGCGTAAAGGAACAGGACAAGGATTGACCTAAGCTTGTATAATTAGAACATATCCAGATTTTCTTAATATTACGTAGGTGAAATTGTGGGGTAGAATCAAGAAAATATATTTTATTCATACTTATTCGAATCGAGAGTAAGACAAGGAGGCAATTGTGGGTATCAATCCCACACGGAACAAAACAGTCGAGTCTGGGTAATAAAGAACTGTGGTTAGAATGTCTGTATAGTGCCTCGCGATTCAGGAAATATGTATGGTATGAAAGTTGTCTGTTAAATAATCCAAAGAAAGGGACCTATAGTACGGATATTTAGTAAGGGGTTAGTACAGCCCAATCGAGCCGGCCATTTATATTGAAATTTGTAATGCTCTTCTGCTATATAATAATCTTATATGCTTGTCAATATCTACGGCTGTAAGAAGCCTAGCCTGTAAGCCTAGGCTGATACTCATTCATACAACTATGTTAATTGATTTTAATATATATGTTTCGATATAAAATGTCAACAATGACTTATTTGGCCTTCTAGAAATTGCTGCATACTTTAGAAGTATTTATCTGCTAATAATTTACATCTAAATTTACATAAACTTAGAAATTAAACTGCTTTATACGGATTTTACCACGTTGTTTATTTTAAGAGTATTACTTATTATTTTGAAGCAGTATTTACAGTATTATTTCTCTTGTTTTTTCTATTGTATATGTGTATAAGTTATTAACATAGTTTAAAGTTATCCCGATGTACTACTAACACTCTCTCGACCGAATAGTCTGAAGTAAATGTTTTGAAAATTATTAGATAATTTTGAAACTATTAAACTACTACTTTTTAAACTTTACTACTATTTAAGGTATTTAAACTATGTATTACTACTATGTAGATTTAAATTTACACTTTCTTCAACGTTTCGGTTGCTTTGCAGCAGCCATGTTCTCGGAGAGATTGTAATTTTCGATGTATAACATTCCCATAAATGTAAGACAATTGTCACGCGGACCGGTCGTGTGTCCGCGGCTGTGCTCGCGGCGCACTGTGGGCTAGATTTCGGCTTTCATAGACATTCGATCAGTAATCTCGAAAGCGGTGACTTTTATGCCTGCATATGTTTCGGAACTGGTATATGTGGACTTTAAGAGAAAGTGAGAGAAAGAAGATAGACGCTTTAGAAATGTGGTGTTGGAGACGAATGCTTCGAATAGCCTGGACACAGTACCGAACCAACGTCTCAATCCTCGAAGAACTGGAACGTCTTTCTTCCATCGTTTAAGGTCGTATTCTCACTTTCTTTGGACATATTACACGTCGTCGTAGTTCAGGGCAAAACTGAAGGCACGAGGGCGCGTGGTAGATCACCAATGCGCTGGACCGACCAAAGTCAAAACTGCAGTAACGAATGCACGAAGCAAGCAACAGTACGAGAAGAATGGTGACGAATTGTGGAGCTTGCCACCACCCCTGTCATGACGACCACGACCATTCTGCCAAGAGTGTAACGACAGAGAAGATGTTTCGGAAAACCAAATATATACTCCAAAATTGTATCATCATATCACACACATATATCATATCACAGACTTATAAACGGCGGGCTGAGAAATTTTTATTAAAAAATTTGTATGGAGCTGACGGAATAAAAATATATATCTCCGCTCTCGCACAATTGGCCTTAATTATTTTTCAGGGATGACTCCCTGTTTGTTACGCTTTCACGCCATAACTACTCAACCGATCATCATTAAATTTCACATACACGTTATCAGGGCAACAGAAAAGTACATGGGATATCTTTCATGCAGAAAATGTACTATCATTAATCTACATTTACACGAGGGAAGGCGCTAGCAAAATCTAGTCTTCAAAAATTCGGGACCACCCTTGTCCGAACCGCCACTGTCCGTCGTCTGCGAGACGCCTAACAAGTGGTTCGATAGTATACTTATCTATAGTATCTATTCAATTAATCATATCATCCGCAATTAGCTTATAGAAATCATTTTATTTATATCACTGTTAAGCGCTTTAGATTATTTTTAGCGAAATACATTGATAGTATGAAATCGTGCATAGTATTTCTGATTTTCGTAACTGATAATTGTATATAATAGATAATAAGTGACTTGCTATAGTATGTAACGTTAGAATAATGCAGTATTATTAACCGACTTCAAAAAAGAAGGAGGTTTTCAATTCGATTGTTTTTTTTATGTGTGTTACCTTAGAACTTTTCTAGGTGAACCAATTAAGATGATTCTGTTTTTATTTAAAAGCTAGTGGTTCCCTTGTGGTCCCATTTAAATTGGTCAAGATCTGGCCCATCGTTTTTGAGTTATCCCTAATAATGCTAATTTGGTTGACTTCGATTACATTGATGATGTCAATAAAAAAAACATTAAAGAATATGCAAATATAATAATATTCACAGTAAAACACATCAAATACACAACAATGAGTAAAAACTTCTGTCAGATTGCAAAACAGTTTGTTAGCTGACGTAGCGCCTTTTTTCATAATTCAGTTATACAAAGTTTAAAGATTCACAATATTATATTTCTACACTTTTACGCACACATTTGATAACAAGAGAAATAAATCAATACAATATAATAAATAAGTAATACCAGCCCTGTATATAAACTGTCCAACTGCTGGGCACGGGCTTTTACTCAGTGTGAGAAGGGGTAGGCCATAGTCCACCACGCTGGCTCCGTGCGGATTGGCAGACTTCACATATGTTCGAGAACATTATGGAGAATGAGACATGCAGGTTTCCTCACGAATTTTTTAGATCACTTCTAATTCTCAAAGGGAAGAATCGCTTCTTTTTACAATGATGCCATATCTAAAAACACTTCTTCTAGGCAATCGGCGTAAATATAATAACACTGTTAATTGGCACTTGATGTCACAAGCATGTCGATTTTATAAAACCATAGCTTTGTCTACTTAAAAAACTTTAACAAATCAATAAATACGTTACAAACATTTATAGTTTATTATTGATGTTTCTGTTTGCACAAGTTAATCTTTAGGTTGGCTTAAGTCAAAGTTTCATTACAACCATCGTTATAAATCTTTGCGTAAAGGAACAGGACAAGGATTAACCTAAGCTTGAATAATTATAACATATCCAGATTTTCTTAATATCACGTAGGTAGGTAGGCGAAATCTTGGGGTAGTGTAATCAAGAAAATATTTTTACTCAAATTCGAAGCGAGTGTAAGACAAGGAGGCAATTGTGGCTGTCAATCCCACACGGAACAAAACTGTCGAGACTGGGTGTTCTTCGTGTCCGACACAAGAACCATTGTTAGAATGTCTACACATTTATTTTACAAACTGCGATTACTGATCATGAGCCGGTTCTCTTTTGCATGTACTCAGGACCCAAACATAAAAAAACATTAAAACTTGTTAGTAAAATTAATTATGAGAGTTTATATAATGATTGTAATAATATTGATTTTAACTATATATATAATAGTAAATTGAATCCAAATAATTTGATGAATTACTTTATAGAAAATTTACAGAATACAATAACCAGAAATACAATAAATATTAAAATTCCCAGGAGTAAAATCACATTAAAACCATGGATCACACTTGGCCTACTAAGATGTATAAGAACAAGAGACAGAATGCACTACAAACTTAAACAAAATCCGAACAACAATATTTTAGCAATAACATACAAAAGGTACCGAAATTTTTGTAATGATATATTAAAAAAGTGTAAACGACAGTACGACAGCAATTTAATCAAATCGGCTGGAAATGACAATAAAAAGATTTGGACTGCTATCAAATCTATAAACAACATAAATAAACCAAAATCACCACCAATAGAATTACTACATGATAAAGCTAGCCCACAAGTTTCAGTCAACGCAGTTAATACTTATTTAGGAAATGTTGGATTAAACTTAGCCAATAATATTCCAATAGGCCTTGCTCCGCTCCCAACACATGTAGCAAACATAGCAACTAATTGCAACTCTTTTGTCCTTTTCGAGACAACTGAAAATGAAGTTGAGAGACTTATCCTGGATCTACGCTCTGATTGCGCAGCTGGATGGGACAATATAACATCAACAGTCCTTAAACATGTAAAAGATATAATAGTCCCTCCCCTAACTTACATATTAAATAGATGTATGGAAGAAGGTATATTTCCAACACTACTTAAAAAATCTGTTGTTGTTCCTATCTTTAAAAGTGGTTGCAAAGAAAACGTGACAAATTATCGTCCTATATCACTGCTAACTTCTTTGTCTAAGATATTTGAAAGGATCATAAACAAGAGACTGGTAAAATTCTTAGAAGATAAAGATCTCCTTTCAAAAAATCAGTACGGGTTTAGAAAGGGCAAATCGACGTCCGACTGTTTACATGATTTTACTGAGTTTATAGTAAACAAAATGGACAACAAGGAAAAATGTTTAACCATCTTTATAGACCTACAGAAGGCTTTCGATACAGTCTGCCCAAATATACTAATATTAAAGCTCGCAAGCATAGGAATACGGGATAAACAGCTACAGCTTTTTCAGAACTATTTGCAAAACCGAACTCAGTCAGTTCGAATTGGAGAATATTATAGTAATGAAATTCCTATAAATATTGGCGTTCCACAAAGCAGCATTTTAGGACCTACTTTATTTCTGTGCTATATAAATGACCTATGCCAGCTAAACATTAAGAACTGTCACATCATCTCGTATGCAGATGATACCACGTTAACTTTTTATGGGAAGTCTTGGAATGAAACTTTCAATGCTGCCCAGAATGGTTTCAACATCGTGACTCAATGGCTTGCTCTCAATAAATTAACACTCAATGCCACAAAAACTAAGTACATGACTTTATCAATTTATAATTTAACACCTAATCACTTCAATTTTAATATTCACGCCCACACATGTCATCCGCTATCACCTAGCTGTACGGACTGCCCAGTTCTATCTAAAATAGAATCAATAAAATATTTAGGAATAATAATTGACGAACACCTATCATTTAAAAATCACATCTTTCAACTTATAAAAAAAACTAGAAAACTTGTTCATATATTTAAAAATCTCAGACACGTCTCAAATTGGGAACTAATTAAAACAGTTTATCAGTCCCTGTGCCAATCCATTTTATCTTATGGCATTTCTGTCTGGGGTGGAACAAATAAAACCATTATTTTAAACGTCGAAAGAGTGCAAAGACTGGTTCTGAAAGTTGCGCTGTTAAGACCACGTTTATTTCCAACAACAGCGTTATATAAGGAAGCAGGCGTATTAACTATTAGGCAACTATATATATTGTCAACAATTGTCAAGAAACACACCTCTGTTAACTTGTTGACAATACAAAATAAGTCTAACACAAGGAGGCATTATAATGTTTGTGAATCAGTGTCAGTAAAAACATCATTTGCACAAAAGTTCTTTTATTTTAGAGGAAACTACTTGTACAATAAAATCAATAAAATTCTCGCACTTACTAACCTATCTAGGGTGGAATGTAAAAACAAAGTCTGCCAATGGCTCTTAAAACTTGATTATGAACAAACTGAAAAACTTCTTACGATTCTATCTTAGCGTAGCTTCCGTAATACAAACACACACACACACACACACACACACACACACACACACATACACACACACACACACTTACACAGACACGCGCACACACACACATAAATCCAGGCGTTAATTTGATTTATCATTTTGTTTATATTTTTTTTTTCTTTTATTATATGTACAAGAAAAATCTTTGAACCACTTTTAACTACCGTTGTGACAAAATTGTACCTATAAAAACCGAGAGGGGGAGCCAGGAATTCATAGCACAGGGTATCCTAGTTTGAGTTCCTGTCTCCCACAAATAGAAGACAACTAATTTGTAATAACTTTTAAATGTATCTTTTTGTGGGAGAGAAATAAATTATTATTATTATTATTATTATTATAATGTCTGTATAGTGCCTTGCGATACAAGAATTATATATAGTGTGATAGTTGCCTGTTAAAAAATTCAAAGAAAGGGATATTCAGTAAGGGGTTAGTACATCCCAGTCGAGTCGGCCATTTATATTGACATTTGTAAGGCTCTTCTGCTATATAATAATCTTATATGCTTGTTAATATATACGGCTGTAAGAAGTCTACTCTGTAAGCCTAGGCTGATACTAATTCATACAACTATGTTAACTGATTTTAAAACAATATGTTTCGATATAAAATGTCAACAATGCCTTATTTGGCCTTCTAGAAATTGCTGCATACTTTAGAAGTATTTATCTGCTAATAATTTACATAAACTTAGGAATCAAACTGCTTTTTACAGATTTTATCGCGTTGTTTATTTTGAAAGAGTATTACATATTTTGAAACAGTATTTACACGTGAAAGCATTACAAACAAACAAGAAAACTCACATTTGCATTGCTCGCTGGCGTAGTGGTTAGTAATAATAATGACGTTTATTGGCATTAAAAGATACAGTCTTTTGAACACTTAAAAAGTATACAAATAATTTTTACAGTCCACTTGTTAAACACTGGTACCCATGTTAAGATTGAACTTGTGGTATGGGTACCAGGGCTCTCGTACTTAATACATTTTATTTATCAATATAGTGTATCTTATATTAGCAACATGGATAGATGACAGCTGTGGGTCATTGTGTGTATGCAACTGTGAGGGTTTATATGTCTAAGTGTGTGAGTGTTGTGTGTGTGTGTGTGTGTGTGTGTGTGTGTGTGTGTGTGTGTGTGTGTGTGTGTGTGTGTGTGTATGTGTCTGTGTGTGTATGTATGTGTGTGTGTGTGTGTTTGTGTGTGGTGGATATAGAAATACATGCATTTAAATAATAATAGATTATACAACTAATAGAAAGAATTGAGTCACAATATACTTAATTTTAATAAGCTTTCAGTATCATCATAGGATTAAGCTAGTTATTAACTTTCTTTTTACATTGGTATCTAGGCAGTGGATAAATGTTACAAAGTTCATTTGTTTTATTATAGAGGTGACATCCAAGTACCCTAAAATGCTGGGTTGCAAGAGTACTCCTAAACACCTGTGTTTGACATACCTTACACGTGCCAAGTTTTCTTGGTCTATTGTTGTCATATTTTAGGCTATTGTGTATTTTACATATTATTTTTGGCTAGCTGACAGTCACTAAAATGTTGACTTGTGGGGTATCTATAGGTTTTACACATCATTACTTTAAGTACAGCTCTTTGTGCACGTTCTAAGGGCAATAAGTGTGACCTAGGAGCTCGCCCCATACAGAGATGCAATATGACAGAATAGACTGACATAAAGCAAGGTAAATTAGTTTTAAAATATTTAACTCAGCTGAATGACGCAACTTTTTGAAAATGAAAATCATTATACGTGTACGAGCGGTAAGTGTAGTCAAATGATATTTCCTACTGAGAAGGTTATCAATACACACACCTAAGTAATTTATTTGGGTAGATCTATTTATGGAAAAACAATCACACGATGTAACTGCTGTTTATGTACACGTATGAGCTTTAAGAGTAAAGATAGGTGATTGTTGGGTAGCTGATGTCAATGAGAAGGTGCTTGGACATGGATGTTAGTCTTGGTCTAGGTGTTTCTATATATAATATGTATGTATTTACAAAATAAAAGTATACATGTATGTTTATCTATTTTCTGGTAGATACCCATAGTACAATCTCTGCTTAGTTTGGTCTAGATAGTGTTGTGTGTATGGGATAGAATATTATTATATTATTATTCTCTTTATTTAAATATTTTCAATACATTTTTCATTTTTAAATATACATATTATTATTATTTATTATTATTATTATATAATATTAGTTAGGAGTTAGCGCTGAAAGTTACGTTACAAAAAGTTAAACAAAAGTTTGACCCTTGTTAACTACAAGCGATTAAACACAAACCTTCATGGGTACCTACTGCTTAATTACGACAACTCACTCGCTTACTCGCAGTTTTTATCTGTTTTTACAGTTTAAATAGTCAATATATACTGTGACTAACTGATCCGCGCAACTTCGTCTGCTTCTTCTAAGAGAATTTCTCCGTTTTTGCATCACTTTTCGTTGATGTTCCGCTCCTATTGGTCGTAGTGTGATGTTATATAGCCTATAGCCTTCAAAAGGCTATCCAACTCTAAAATATTTTTTAATTCGAACCAGTAGTTCCTGTGATTAACCAAACAAACAAACTCTTTACTTCAGCTTTATAATATTAGTATAGATTTATTTTTAGGAGATAATTAAAAATAAACATTATTTGTAGAGTGTAAACACCACTAACTAATGTGAGATGGTTACCAAAATTTAGTCAAATATCCCATTGTACCTGTAACCAACACCCTCCATTTCTATTTTCCGTGGGTCAACTATAAAACACATGTCTGACTTGGACAGGTAGAAGTGTTTTGACACGTGGACATTGTACACCGTTTTGTAGTGAGCCCTCGTGTAAAGAAGAAATAAAATATAGATTTCCGTGTTATGTATTATAGAATATATTCTACAAACAAGTTCTCGTGGCTTTATTTCATTGTATATTTTAAAATTAATATGTGTAGAGAAACGTTGTATCCAATCTTGCACAAACGTAGAAGTTTTTAATTTGGCATAGTTGAAGTTTGCAGTCAGAAATAGAGCATGCGATAACAAATCATAAATATATACAAAACAAATCTAACGCGGTTGTATTTCGGCCACTTTTAATATAAATAAAACAAAGATTGATTTCAACCGTCAATAAGAACCATGTTTTGCATAATGGTTTAGATTAATACATTTGTTAATATAGGTATAAAATTGCATGGAAGACAAGAAGACCACCTGAACCATGAAGCCGCGCCAATAGTGCTCTGTATAGGTATTAGGTCCCCGCCATAAAGAAAAACACTCCTAGATCCTTAAAAAAGTAAGGTCAATGCCATATTAGTTATTTTCTTTTTTTTTTATTGCATAGTGGTGCAAACGAGCAGACGGATCGCCTGATGGTAAACGATTACCGCCGCCCATGGACACCTGCAACCCCAAAAGAGTTACAAGTGCGTTGCCAGCCTTTTAAAAAGGAATGAAGGAGGGAAAGGACAAAGGAAAGGATAGGAAAAGGATCGGGGTAACTGGGCCTCCGCCGATACGAAACGCAACAGTACGGGTACCGTTACTTAACGCCGGTATTCTGTGAGAGGGTAGTACTACCCCGGTCGATCCGGCCCATTCATGCTGAATCCAGCGAGGATCTACTTCACTTACTCGCATTACAGTTTTCATACAAGCTTATCGGCTTAGCACGCTGAACCAGACTTTTCTCCAGAATATTTTAATCTGGTCAGAGAAGATTTTCCCCTTGAACAGCATTCAGTTGACTTTAAAAAAGTAAGGCCTATACTTTATGTTCACGCATCATTCTGGACCAAGCTATAGTAGGCACAGCTGATGGGAGATCATGTGTTAAAAGTTCCCTCTTTTTTTACGTCAGGACTGAATTGACGCACACCTCTTCTCGAGGCAACGGAGAGGTTATGTTGTATTCACCCGGGCACGTCTCGGCCTTACCGACAAAACGACTTAACCTACCACGGCTTTCCTTAACGTTACACATACGAATCGCGACTCCGCCAGCCCTGTTGAATACTTTACGACAACTGGGAGTAACAAAAACAAATGCATCAGTATATAACTTAGTAGTTTGGTAACAAATCATACATATAATTATATTACTTTATATCAGAAATCATCGCAAATTAAATACGTACCTATTTAGATTATAAGATAATACAATATTAGTCATATTCTACATGGACGTCGTAAATGGTGACGTTGACTTTGAAAATAAGGCATCTTATCTATAAGTGGTTAGTAACCCTACGATTAGGAAGAGATTGAAATCAATGCACGTTTGACAAAACGCGCATTGTTTTTATTCTCTTCCTAATCGTATTGAAACAGTAAAGAAGTAAATTTTCGGAAAACGTATTTAAACATGCATGCCATATGATTATTCTAAACTACAATGGTCATAATTTAAATTATAGACACACTTTTGAAAGAAGATTTTTCCTATTTGCTCCAAGACCAACAAGCATTTAATTTAGATCGGGCACGCCACAATCGTGGCGGTAAGACCCGTTCTTACAGAGTGGCTAGAGAGGCGTCATGGTGCCCTCACGTTTCGTCTGACGCAGGTGCTGACCGACCACGGTTGTTCCGGTCGGTACCTGTGTCGAATAGGCAAACAGGAGACGCCAGTTGCCATCACTGCGGTGACTGCCGCGTCGTTGTCGAAGACACGGCGTTGCACACATTGGTAGGTTGCCCTGCTTGGGCCACGCAACGCCATGTCATGCACGCGGCAATCGGTAGAGTCGTCCTCTCGCTCGAGGCTATGGTTCTGTCCATGGTTTCGAGCGAGAGGTCTTGGAATGCCGTCGCCTCCTTCTGTGAGGAGGTGATGTTAGTGAAGGAGGCGGCGGAGAGGGAGAAGGAACGGTCAATCCCTCTCCCTAACCGCAGAACTAGGCGCAAGAGGGCGCGAGACGACTTCCAACCACCTTGAGTAGAAGCCTGCGGGTGGTGGACCTATTGGGGCCGTCCACCGCCCGATCAGCGCAGGTCCGAGCAGGCGGCGTTCGTGTTCCGCGCAAGCCTCTCGATGTCGCAAGGGGGACTAGGTCCCCCGCTTTGTCTGTGTTAATATTGTGTGTTATATTCTGTGTTAATTTGTGAATTTGTCCTGTATGTGTGATGGTTGTGTGGGACCCGCCACGTCCATCGGTGGGTCGAACCTTTGGTGGGGTCGCGATTCGAATGCGAGAGCGATCCGCGTGGCCTCGCCATAAAGGTGTGAGGAACACCGCGGTGGTTTTAGTCGGTTCAGCCCAAATCCATCTTAGGGGCTGGATCCCGACATATCCCCATCGCCCGCCACAAAACCGGCGATGGGGAATGTGACTTGCAAATTTACCAGGGTAAAAAAAAAAAAGCATTTAATTTAGATAAAAGATATGATTATATTTTAATATACTTATTACCGTTTTACGTATCAAACGGACACTTCGCGTTCTTTATTTAATACTTAAAAATACCGGAACAATGAACGTCGAAGATGCCGCCATCTTCGACAATTTAGACACCGATTACATGTTGATTAGGGATGTCCATGCTTAATTTTTTATCGACTCGATTTGTAATACTGTGATACATATTTCATGTTTATTTAGTTGTATTAAAATTATTAATAACTCTTTCTATCTAAGAAAACTAACAGATATTTACAAGTAAGATGGCAGTGTAATATCCTGATATGTATATATTATATGTGTGGAAAAAAATAATAAAAAATATTTTTAAAAAAACCATATTTTATTTTTACCGAATTCCGTATATCGGTATGTAATATAATTAAGCGAGATGCACAGCCATACATATTCAAAATCAAAATTACACCTAGGCACAAAAAATATTATTTATATTATAATTTTCTTTTAACATATGTCGAGCGTCGCTCAATGCATTATTTTATTATTATTTACATATTCTTAACATCAACTTTAGTTGATATTGATATTTAAGCACCTACGTAAATATTTTACAGAATCTCCATGCTTATCTAGTCACATAATTAGCTACTAATACTAATTGTAGTAATTATATTAGTGAAAAACAATGATTTCAGCACGATGGTAAAATTTTACTAATCAGTCAATGCAGGACACTGCAGTCCACTGGTGGACATAGGCCTCCCATTCTTTTGGTAGGTTTTCTTCTAAGTAATTGGTCAAGCAACAATAATAAAACATACTACAATTTTTAACTCCGCGCCGGCATGCGGCATGCCCGCGCTTATACGCCATACGTTTTTATTTTATAGTAGTGTACTGCCATCTTTTACGATATGGCTGAACTACTTAACAGTTATTTTATCGATTTCTGTTAAATGATGTCAATTGCTAGCTTACACCATTTTAGTTGCCACATGGGTATGTATTTCTGCAGCTCAGTTTACGTGTGATTATGTACTACGTATGTACTGTTTTCTCATAGATGTGCTGGAGTTAAACCGCCTGATTATTATAATGTCGGCAATTATGCAGGTTTCGAAGTTTGCTTACATATCGATTTCACATTATGCACCTTGATTTCACATATTACTCTATCTCAGAGACTGATGTCTATCTAAATAGCATTTCAAATACTACATTAAAAAACTATGTAATTTGATAAAATAATTCAGCAATGATTACGGTTGGTTGGTGTAACAGACTGCCACGCCTGAGGTCGCGGGTTCGATTCCCGCACAAGACAAATATTTGTGTGCATGAACATAGATGTTTGTCTTGGTCTGGGTATTTCTATGTATAATATGTATGTATTTACAAAAAAAAAGTATATATGTATGTTTATCCATTGTCTAGTACCCATAGTACAAGCTCTGCTTAGTTTGGGCTAGATAGTGTTGTGTGTATGTGGTAGAATATTATTATTATTATATTATTAGTTCTATTCTCTAGTATCTAATCTATAGTTGTATCTCTAGTTACATATATCTAACAGTGTACTTTTAATTTTAATGTGTATATCTAGCTATAAGGTACAATGGGATTGACATATCTTTATGGATAAAAATCCCAAATAAAAAAAGAGAAAAAAAAAAAATTACTACATTGTGACCATTTTTGCAGAAGCAAAAATGGTCGAAAAGATAGACATCATCGCGGACTTTTCCGTAGATCTATAAAAGAGGAACAATCCCACCATACATTGTTTTATAATATCTCAAAGGGATAAGGCAGCGTTTTCGATGAAAACTTCCAGTCGTCTTGTTTTCCCCGACATCTTCAACAAACATCGTCATATCAACCAATTTATACAAAACCTTATCGAATTATACACCTAAACATTCCTCACTTATCACTACATAATTATGTATGTCTATTGGTGAAACCGCATGAAAATCAGTTTAGTAGTTTTGAGTTTATCGCGAACAGACGCGACAGAGGACTTTCTTTTCTATACTAATATTATAACGAGGAATCATTTAATTTTTTGTATGTTTCTTTGTAAGCCTTTAACTAAGCAATTTAGCCGATTTTAAAATAATATTCTTTCATTAATTTCTGGAATTACCTACTGCCAGCTTAGAAAATTATGTCCGCATTTAATAACCCAATTCTTGAGGAACGTTATAGGTTTGGTTACAGCCTAAATTACATCAAATATCCTTTTAGGGAATGGAAATATAATTAAAATAATATATACACAAATTATTTACAAGAAATATAAACTAAAGAGAAAAATAACACTTCAAAATTAAAAAGCGTCATATGCCTTTTAGTTATGTTAAAATATTAAAGTTAAGCTTTTTCATAATGCCGGGATGTGTTATACGTGCCAATTACCGCTTAATTTATCGCATGGCATAGGTGAGTGTCATTGCGATCATGAGATTCGAGAGAGTAATTGGATTTACATTCGGAAATTCTTAGTTGCAGCACTGGAAGTATGCCCCAAAGTCGGCAATAGATTTACTCTCTATTGTATTATTATGAGCATAACTAGCGAAATGTGATTGTTATACAATTCTGTTTTCATCTTTGGTGGTCATACAGGTCATAAATTTATCAACTAATATTATAAAGAGGAAAGATTAGATTTTTTGTTTGTTTGTAAGAATTTAACTCAAAAACTACTCAACCGATGTTAAAATTCCTACACCATTAGAACGCTATATTATCACCAAGAATCATAAGGCTATATTTTACTTGAAATGAGTACTGTTAAAATAACCTAACCTACTTTTATGCAAGCGAAACTGCGAGCAAAAGCTAGTATTTAAATAAAATCACACCTAATCAACTAATTTGACACGTTTAATCGAATTTTATCAAGGTTTAGTATTCGATTACATTTATTATTTTAGCTTTAAAGGTCGTGATTTTATTAATGCCTAAATCATACAAAAATATGAATTAACCAATTCTATATTGATTTAAAACCAATCAAAAACCAAAATATCTTGAACTAGGTACATGGAAACGTACTACTTTCAAATAGACGAATCCTTCTTGGGCGTGGTTCTTATATCAAGAATCGTTTTACCTATGGACAGGGAAATTTTTACATATCTTTTACAGAATACTAGAATTTATCTGCTGATTTGCTTCCATAAATGTAGGTTAGGTTAGATTAGTAATAGTTATTTCTCTTGATGAAAAGAACCATATGTCCTTTTCTGTTCCTCTGACAACATGTATGCGAAATTTTATGATGATCGGTCCAGTAGTTAGAGCGTGAAAGCGAAACAAACAAGCAAATAAACAAACTCACATCCGCATTTATAATATTAGTTAGGATTAGAAAGTTCGGATATGTTAAAAAAATTACTGGTAACTGTAACTCTGTAGGTAAAACGACTCGATTCTTGTTATTGGATCCGGGCCTAAGGGCTGGTTCCTACATCCAATATATTTATATATATATATAATCTTCTGTGCGTGTGTTTGTTATTAAACTACTCCAAAACGGCTGGACCGATTTGAATGAATTTGTTTGTGTGTGTTCAAGTGGATTCGTGGATGGTTTAGACTTGTTTTTTTTTCGCCTGTACAGGACAACGTCTGTCAGAACAGCTAGTTTATATATATATAAATCTTCTGTGCGTGTGTTTGTAATTAAATTCCTCCTAAACAGCTGGACCGATTTTGATGAAATTTTTTGTGAGTGTTCCAGTGGATTCGAAAATGGTTTAGTTTTGGTTTTTCCTGGTCGGACAGGACAACGTCTGTCGGGACAGCTAGTAGAAGTAGGTATAATAAGTCAGTAGCTATTATAGCAAAAATCAAACAAAAAAGTGAATCAAGTAGTTCTATATTCATTTAAATCCAAATATCAGTATAACAAATCCAAAAAGCAAAATATCCTTAACTACATAAAAAAGCATTTCTTTCAAAGAGACAAAATCTTTCTTAGTGCGACTAAGATTGAAGAAAGATTTTGTCTTAGCGACCCCAGATTTCAACCGCAAAGTAGTACCCGTAGCTTCTAGCGGTGGAAAGTCGGATGGTAACAGTATTACTGTTGATCCCACCAGCAATAACCCGGGCGGTGGCAAACTGGGTGTACCCAACCTCAGTAGCTCGGACAGCGGTGATCCTGGTCGAGGAGTTGCCACGGTAGGTGATGTCTTGCGACTGGATAGCGTTCGCCATTGGCGCCTTGTAGTAATAATTTCTGTAAGTAATATAAGACATGATTATTTATATAATATCAGCTCTGTATTAAACTGTGCCACTGCTAGGCACGGACATCTTCTTAGTGTGAGTAGGCTTAGGCCATAGTTCACCACTCTGGCCCAGTAAGTACCTACTGGTTGGCAGACTTTACATATCTTAAGATCATCTATCGTATCGCAGAGAGAGAGAGGTCGTAGAGGCAGTTACTTATATTAACAGCGCAAAGTGGTTGTAATGGACCTGGTGGAAAGCCCAATTACAGTCCAGAGACGGTGACGACGAGGAGAAGATGGATGTCTTCTAGTCGTGGTCAGTGTCAAGCCAGTCTGACCAGATGCTTCTTCATACTACGTTTGAAGTACCCAATGTCATAGAAGGGAGGGGACACATGTGCCAGAAGACCGTTCCAAAGTTATATGGTATGGCATAAAAAGGAATTGCTGAACCTCTTGGTGCGAGACGGCATTGTGCTAAACGTCCATCTGTGGTTACGAAGACCGGCACGTGTGATTCTCAAAAGGAAGGGGGAAGGTAGGATGAGGTCAAATAACTCTTCGGAGCATTCGCCATGATAGAGGCGATAGAATACTTAAAATCACATACAAACAACATCCAGACACCGAACAACCATTTGTGTAACACAGAAATTTTTATGCCGTGTGAGATTCAAACCCACAATACTCTGCTTAGTGACAGAGGTAAGCGGTCACTAAAATCACTACGTCATCATTGCAGTATAAATGCAGTTCTTAGTGTCCGTTGCTTCAATACTTCTAGTCAAACAGGAATTATTCCTCGTGCGGGCATCGTCATTTAAAAAGAAGATAGTAAAGGGGACAGATGTCAATTATTTACCTGTGCAGCAATCTATCTCCAGTATTGATCCATCCAATGTTTAAGTTGCGGTTAGCAGCGGCAGTAGGCTCAACACCTTCGGAAAGCTCAGTTACTTCTACAGCATCAACTACAGTTACTGGCTCAACGGGTTTAGGATCAAGGACTGCCCCGCTGGCAAACACTGCCAGGACTGCCAAAACGGCAAAAAATACTTGGTTCTTCATCTGAAATAGAAATTTGTTCATAGTTGACCATGTGCCAAATTGGATCTTTTTTTAAATTATGTCTTACTGGTTTTTGCATGCGTAAAAGTAGATTACGTTAGGTGTAACAGTCGTTTTTAAAATAAAATATAGCTTATGTTACTTGATGATAATATAGCTTTCTAATGGTGAAAGAATTCTTAACATCGGTTGATTAGTTTTTGAGATAAATCATTACAAACAGACAAACAAAAATAAATCTTTTTCTTTTTTAGTCTACATAGATATGTATATAGAAATTGTAAAGAATTTATCATAGAACCCTGCTTGCTTGACCGGATTATTAGCTACATTGATGGTATAAAATTCAGCCTTCTTGGTAATGCTATTGCCTTTAGAAATAGATATACATATGTATATAGCAACGATCCGTTTGAATTTAAAAGTAACTAAGTGTAGGTTACACAATACACGACAAGGAATATATGAAGAATATTTTATTTTGCACAATATTTTATATTGCGCTCAAACATGTCTCTTCAGTAAGCGTATGGCTTAGACTAAGCAAGTTAGAGAGCCTGCACTCTAACACTTATGACAAATCTCTAGTTGAGTTCTGTCCTCTAGTATGAAGTAGGTACATATTAACTCAAAGGTATTTATGGATGTCTATTAAATTACTTAAAGTCTGCCCCCCCGCACTGGGACAGTATGGTAAATTAAACTAACTCTCCTTAAGTAGAGACCGGTGCCCGGCTGTGAGGCAGTTTATATACAGCGCTGATATTATATAATATAGATGTTATGATATATAAAATTATTTTTACAGTATAAGTATATTTAATTTATTAATGAAATGAATACACGCACAAAACCATGCATTTGACACACGCAGTCGAATCGCGTTCGTAGTATTTCGGCATTATTCGGCTGATGTCGGTATTGGCCATTAAATTTTAAAAGTTTACCTGTACGAGCAACTTATTGTAAAACAGAGTACCATATTTGGTTGGTGCTTAGTTACAGTAGCTATTTATGGTTTATAATGACCACATCTATTCATAGTTATAATAATTATTATAATTATTATAACTATGAATTATAATTATTGCTAAAATAAAATTGTGGAGCAAATAATAATTTCTTAGAAAAATTGAAATTAAACTACTATATACGGATTTTATCGCGTTATTTATTTGACACTCTATTACATAATTTAGAAACTGTTACACTACATACTACTACTATTAAACTTTCGGGCACGCCACGATCGTGGCGGTAAGTCCCGTTTTTGAGGAGTGGCTGGAGAGGCGGCATGGCGCCCTCACCTTCCGGCTGACACAGGTTCTAACTGGCCACGGTTGTTTTGGCCAGTTCCTGTGTCGTATACGCCGGCAAGAGACGCCCGGTTGTCACCACTGCGGCGACTGCCGTGACGTTGTTGAGGACACGGCGCTGCACACTTTGGCGGTTTGCCCCGCCTGGGCATCGCAGCGCCGTGATTTGATCGCGGCAGTCGGATCGGTTGCCCTCTCGCTCCCGGCCGTAGTTCAGTCTATGGTCCGGAGTGAGAGGTCATGGAACGCCGTCGCCTCCTTCTGTGAGGAAGTAATTTCCATCAAGGAGGCGGCGGAGCGGGAGAGGGAGCGTTTAAACCCTCTCCCCAACCGCAGAGCCGGGCGCCGGAGGGCGCGCGATGACCTCCAGCCACCCTGAGGTTTGACCTGGGGGTGGCGGGCTTTGTGGGCCTGCCCGCCATCCGTTCAGCACCAGGTCCGAGAGGCGGCGTGCGTGTTCCCACGCGCGCCTCTGTTTCGTGTCCGTCTCCCCCTTTAGGGGGAGACAGTAGAATTTTATTTTGAGTACCTATCTTGGGTAGGTCTTATTGCGTAGGGGCCTGCCGTTTCATACGGCGGGCCGGAACCTCGGCGGGGTCGCGACCGTATGCGAAAGTGATTCGCGCGGCCCCGTCGATAGTGGTTTTGTCGAGGAACACCGTGGTAGGTTTAGTCGGTATTCCGGGAGGTACATTATCTTTTTAACATCTTAGTTTACCCCGGCGAGTCCGACATAATCCCTCCGCCCGCCCCCGCGGAGGGATATGCGTCATTGCATTCCCCCACGTAAAAAAAAAAAAAAAAAAAAAAAACTATTAAACTTTACTAATTATAAAGCTAATTAAATTATTAAAACTATTATAACTATTTTGATTTAATTTTACACTTTCCCCGACGTTTCGGTTGCTTTTCAGCAGCCATGGTCACGGGGATTGAAAAAGATAGGTAAATTAACCTGTATAGCCTTGGCGAAATGTAACTGAATAATTAAGGGTATAGTTATAGATAATAAAACCTTAATAACGATCAAACTTAAAACTTAAATCAATTATGGCCGAATTTCAATCACTTGGCGACCCTTAGTATATATAAATATATCTTACCTTTATTGCGGTTATCGTCTTTAAGGCGAGCAATTACTGTTTGATGAGCAGCACAGGGAGACCTTGGATTATATATTATTGAGAAATCAGATTAATGATAGATAGCATTATCTATTTGCAACTGACTCATCACGTCAGTGATTAATGACCTATGTGTTTCTAAGAAACAGGGGCTTTGTCTGTAAAAATAATAAAAATTATCATTGTTATTTTTTATCCTTATTTAATTAGTCATAACGGAAATGTTTAAAATATATTTACTTATCGTGAAGTTAAACCTAGATATTAATTTATTATAAAACCTAACTAATATTATTAATGCGAATGTGGATTTTTTGTTTGTTACTCTTTCACGCCTAAACTACTCGACCGATCATCATGAAATTTCGCGTACACGTTGTCAGGGGTCTAGAAAAGGACATAGGATACCTTTCATCCACTTTCTTACTAACCTAACCAAGTATATACTACATTTACGCAAGCGAAACACTTTAGGCGACCCAGGAATTGAACCCAAGATCTTGCGGACAGCGGTAGAATATACCACCGCTGCACCACCAAGACAGTTTCGATTTCAAGCAGTAGTACAAAAATCATACTACACTAAATAATTATTTGGCATCGGCAATCCTTCTACACATAATTATTACGCTTCATTTTACAATATAATTAGTTTAATTTTCTAAATAGTTAATTACATTGTGCAGCATAATAATAATTATATAATTTGAGAAATGTTAATTAATTATAGTTGAATAAATTATTCTTACCTATTAATTACAATTTGCTTAGATAATTTAATTTCGATTACCACTGAAATTTAATATAAAGGGTTCAATTTTGTTTTATAATTTAACTAGATTTGCCAAACCTCATCAAAATCCATACAGCTTTTGCGTGACACTTCATTGTCACGGAGAGGTTAGCTAGTAAAAATGCAACAATTATATTCAACTGCTTAATATCTCTGCTTAAAATCTTAACGAATGATAACTAATAATATAAATGCGAATGTGAGTTTGTTTGTTACGCTTTCACCCCTTAACTACTCGACCGAAAGCAGCGATAGCTCAGTGGGGAAACCAACAGACTGCAATGCAGAGGGTCTCGGGGTCGAACCCACGTCGCGCACCTCTAACTTTCGGAAGTTATATGACTTTTCGAAATTATGTGCGTATTGATTGACAATTATCGCCTGCTCCGTGCCGCGGAGAGCACGTTAAGTCGTCGGTCCCGACTGCCATGAATATCTATGGCAGTCGTTATTGGGAAGGTCGACACAAAAGATCCCACTGGGTCGAAGTGTCGCCGATCTGTACTGACTGGCCTCCACACAAGATAAAATAAGAACTACTCGACCGATCATCATGAAATTTCACATACATACATGTTGTCAGGGGTACAGAAAAGGATAAAAGGAAGCTGGTGCCCAACAATTTATATACAGGGCTGAACAAATTAAAATTAAAGGCTCTTTACATTAATAATAAGATACAGTTAAAATATCTAATAAAACAATACCGTGAAAGGAATTAATCTAATATATATTTACAAACGTATTAAAAAAGATAACATAATTACAAAAACACAATTATTATAATACTAAATATTTACAAAAATGGTTTAGGCATCGTAGAATACTTCAGCATCGCTGTCAACTGGTAACGTGCCCAGAAGACTGGCAGAATTGCCACGTTGAATGGCAATGCTGATTCTTTGGGCCAAAAAAAGACCAGCCTTCTGTTCACGCAAAACGTCGAGCAGGCGTTTTGCGATCTCCCTGTACAAAATACGAGCATTTGGATCCCTTGAACCTAGAGTTTCCACCCCATACGACACAAAAATGTAATTTCTGACTAAATTAGTATATTTGCGCCGTTTGAGAGTTTCCGCGGTTGCAGCAGCAGCGCCGGCACATCCCGCAGTGCTTGGAAGATGTGATGGTGCAAGGGTCTTAACGCACTTTGCGTTCCACATCAAAGGCCTGCCCATCTTCCAAGGCAACAATGACATTCCGTCCGGTCTCTTCCCATCGTCGCGTACCAAGCCATTGGGTTCAAGTACAGCTGGAACGCCAGCAGTGACAAGAGCACAACGTATGATGTCATTAAGATTAGCGTGACGAGAAATTCAACTAGCGCTTCTGCTACAAGAGAGTCCATGGTGTCCGAAGCTATCGACAGCTTCTCCACAGTGACAGCAATGCGGGGAAACACACGAAACACCTAAACAGAGCCAAGTGGCAAGGCGGAAAGTGTTATCGTCTACCATGGTACCTACATCAGACGATGGAAGCGCCTGAACACCAGATTCCCGTTCTGCCACAGTCAGCAATCGAGCATGCTCAGCAACATTGGATGATGGAGAAAAAAGTTTTTCTCTTACAGAGTTGCTAAGCGGCCCATCCCACTGCCGCTAGGAGAATTCGGACAAGCCATTTTCCAGGCGTTTACAGCGTCAGTTTTGCACAGCACTTCTGAATTAACCAGTGTAGGTGCTAAAATTTTCCTGGTTAATTCTTCCGTGCTGTGAACCGAGGACAGGAACGCCGGTAAACTAACATCGGAAATTTTGCGAATGCCGAGCCCACCAAGATGAACAGGCAGATAAGCCTGTAGCCAAGCTCGGTCGTTCAAATTCACATTTAAAATATTTTTAGAGTATTTTGAATAATTTTATCAATTTTTCTTAAGGTACTAATTTTTTCCAAAACTGTGATGATCTTAGCGCATGCGTAAATTAGGGAACAAAAAGACAATATCGAATAATTGTAAAAGCCGAATGAATATTAATTTTGAGGAGGTGATGTGAAATTTCACAAAAATTTTGTGTCTTCTCATCTATGAAAGAATTAAAAGCTTCTTCAAAGACTGGTGACCCAAGGAGGCGAAGAGAACTTTTATCCATAATTTTAATGTTTGGAGCCAAACAATTAAATTTTGAAAGTAGATACCAAATGTTTGTTATTGTTTTCAATATTGTTTAAAAAAAGTGCACATTTACCGGTATTTAATTCTAAGCCAATAGATGCAAATTTATCTTTAAGAAGGGCCAAATCCTTTATTTATATATATATTTTATCACCTTGTTGACATCCAACTGCAGATTCTAAAAGATTATCCTTATATAGTAATTTTGTAGGGTACCAGTAACATAGCCAAAGAAATTTAAAAATTTTGGGTGTTTCTAATTTTGCCTGTGTCAACAAGGTGTCCCTGTTTACTGAATTGAAAGTATTTTTCAAGTCAACCTTGACAACGACCTCTCCATCACCACAACCTAGGTACGTGGAAAGAGCATGTTGGGCTAGTATTATATGATATAGGTTTATGATAATCCTGAGTAATATTAATATAATATAATATAATATTCTACCACATACACACAACACCATCCAGCCCAAACTAAGCAGAGCTTGTACTATGGGTACTAGACAATGGATAAACATACATATATACTTTTTTTTAAACATATACATATTGTACATAGAAACACCCAGACCAAGACAAACATCCATGTTCATGCACACAAATGTTTGACTTGTGCGGGAATCGAACCCGCGACCTCAGGCGTGGCAGTAGTTATTTGTTTGTTGGTTTGTTTGTTTATCACGCTTTGCCGCCTTAACTACTCGATCGGTCTTCATTAAATTTCACATACACGTTGCCAGGGGTACAGAAAAATCTCTAGGAAAAGTACTGTATCCGACGGATAAAAATTTATTGACACAATATACATTAACGCGAGCGAAGCCGGGTACGGGCAAAATCTAATTTATAATATTAGTATAGATAAAATAAGACAGAGAAAGAAAAGGGTCAAAATGATTTTAAAATACTTTATACGTTGTCAAATAAGGTACGAAAATTTCGGTGCGCGAGGCCAGCCCGCACACACTTACCTAGTAATTTGTTTATTCAGAAAAAGAAGTGTGTAGTGTTTTATCTTATTATTTGAAAATAATTCAACGATAATAGAGGTATCCATCTTGCTCAGGCCTGAATCGATAACACAACCCTCATACCAATGTCAAGACCAAACAAAAAAGAATTCCTTAAAAATGTAAAATCTTTTCTTTGACACGTTTATCAACTTATATATTAATAACAAATTGGCATAATAAAATAAGAAAGTAATGAAAATATTAAATTTAAAAATACTTGTTCATGGTGTAAAACTTCCATGACAAGAAGACCGAACTTCTGTTGCAGCGGCCAATCTTAACAGAGACTAGCCATCTGAGATCAACGGAACTTAAGAAATATTCTAATAATGAACACAAAAATCAGCCAGGCTCGGCACATCTATTTTTGGATCATACAATTTTTTGTCTAATGAGGATCGAACTCACAACAGCCGAAGCAGAAGCAGTAATAAAGCGGCCAGTTAATCAAAGTATCGATTGATTAGTTCAGATTCTCCTCTTTCAATATTGCAGGTAATTAAATCGACAATCCGTATAAAACTTTTAAGTTCCATACGCGTTGTAATAAAGGGCGCTTTAAGGCTTATAGCTGATTCAAAACAGGCACATGTTTTGTATGAACAAGCAGTTTAAGCTTGGTATTAAAAACTTTCATTGGCTTGGGATGCAAAACAGACTGACTTTTAAGCCAGTATGACAAAATAAATTAATGACTGTTCTTTCTTTATACTTAAGATCTTTTCGCTTGTCAGTGGAGTATACGCCATCGTTCTCGGTTTTCGGTTAATACCTTGGCCGCCGTATAAGACAATTAATCAGTCAGGGCAAAATTGAGGGCACGAGGGCGCGCGGTAGATCACCAATGCGCTGGACCGACCAATTCAAAACTGCACTAAATGGTCCACTCCACGAATGCACGAGGCAAGCAACAGTACTAAAGGAATGGCGACGAATTGTGAAGCTTGCCACCATCCCTGTCATGACGACCACGACCACTCTGCCAAGAGTGTGACGACAGAGAAGAAGAGTATCTTATAAGGTGGCCAAACATCGTTCTCAATTGTCGTAAAAATTTTGCGTTCTCCTTGGACAAGGCTCAGTACTTCCATGTTGCTTTTCTCCTATGTCCAGCTGCTTCTTTCCATGCGCCTCCAGCACCACATATCGAAAGCTTCCAGTCTATCCCGGTCTTGTTGGGTCATTATCCATGTTAATTATTTATTAATGGAATTACAACAGATAACAAAGAAAGCATGATGATTATAACAATACTGGCTGACCCGCTCAACTTCGTCTGCGTCATATAAGAGATTTTCCCCGTTTTTGCAACATTATTCATTGATGCACTGCTGTAACGTTTATTTAGTCAATCACGCTTTAGGGACGTGGTTGACCAGGTAATCTATGTAATGGAGATAATTAAAAGATATACAACACGATTAAAAGGTTTGTAATTCCATAAATTACTTATTATAGAACAAACAGTATTTCTAGATAAAAATATCAACAGGGCGTGGTTCTAGAAAGGCTCGCTACGTGGTCTGAGTAGCTCCAAAGACCACTTAAGATAGTTGGCAGCACAGCAAAAGCTGACCGGAACCAGGACGCGATCGGCTTATAAATCAGGTACCGCCGGGCAGGAGAGAGAGAGGGGCGCCACCCACCACTTCGACTCGCGCGCAGCCGCCATGGCGCGAGCGATCCACGTGACACCGCTTCTATCGGTCGTAGTGTGATGTTATATAGCTTATAGCCTTTCTCGATAAATGGGCTATCCAACACAAAAATATTTAGTTCCTGAGATTAGCGCGTTCAACCAAACAAACAAACTCTTCAGCTTTATAATATTAGTAGGTATAGGCTACAGGTTTAGTTCTGATTGGTGCCCTAACGTAATCACATTACATGATGTATGTTCCAAAGTTATTGGTTAACTGAATTGACTTCACGTACGGCGTAGTGGTTTAAGTGGTCGTCTCGCCGCTGCCACTGCGCCGACTGTTGTGGGTTTGATTCCCACACGGGACAAAACTTTGTGTGATCCACAAATGGTTGTTCCGAATCTGGGTGTTCTTTGTGTCCGTGTTTGAATGTTTTTAAAGTATTCCCGACACAGGAATTATTCATAAAAAGGGAGTTTAATAAAGATTAAAATGCTATAACCCGACTACGTAACGTTATTTTTTTTATTTAATACTTTGGTAAAATTTATATAGCCTATGTCACCCAGGCCAAAATTAAGAATCTATTGACACCTCATTCATTAAAATCGGTTCAGTAGTTTAGGCGCTACAGTGGAACATTCAAACATACATACAAAGACTACCAAAATCATTGCCCTTCCTTTTGGCTTCGCCGTAGTCGGATAAAAAAAAGAACCGACATGGAGACATATGAAATCTAAACGAATAATACAGTTATGGCAAGCTAAATTAATATACAATACAGTTATTTCAGATTAGTAGAGCCTTGCTGATTTCAGCATGAATGGGGCCGGCTCGACCGGGGAACCATACCCTCTCACATAATATTGACGTGAGATAGCAGTGTTTCAACTATTGTGTTTCGTTTGGTGAGTGAGAGTGTTGGAGGCCCAATCATCCTCTTTCCCTCTTCCCAATCCTTCTCCTTCCCACTTCCTTTTTTCCTAAAGGGTCAGCAACATGCAAGTTCTACCTTTGGTATTGCAGGCGTCCATAGGCTACGGTGACCACTTACCATCAGGTGAGCCGTATGCTTGTTTGCCACCTAAGAAGCATAAAAAAAAATGGATACAGCGATATATTTTCCATTTTTTTTAAAGTGATAATTTGACAATATTTCTCATATCGTGAGTCGATGATGGATAATATTATATAAGATGAAAATAATAGAATAGCAGCATTCAAATGTCAGACAATTGGTAGGATATACCTATGATTGCTGTGTATGCGATCTCGGTTTCTGGTTCGAACAATGTATTGTGTTTTTGTCAAAGTTTCAGTAACAGCTTACAGATGAGTCACAAATTTTGATTACATCAATCAAATAGTTACGGTAGCCAAACTCTAAAATACAAATTATTTCGCGGAAATAATAAGTATTGCCATTAAACGTGACAATGCTGCCAGTCTTCTGGGCACGTTACTAGTCGATCGTGTTGCGGAGGAATTGTATGACGCCTATTAGAGAGTTTTAGTTGTAGGTTTTTCTTTTTTATTTCTGTTATATAATAATTTAAGTATAGCGCTAGCTCAGTGGGGAGACAAACAAACTGCAATGCAGAGGGTCTCGGTTTCGAACCCGCGTCGCGCACCTTTGACTTTCGGAAGTTATATGACCTTTCGAAATTATGTGCGTATTGATTGACAATTATCGCCTGTTCCGTGCCTCGGAGAGCACGTTAAGTCGTCGGTCCCGGCTGCCATGAACATATATATAGGTTTATGATAATCCTGAGTAATATTATAAATGTGAATGTGAGTTTGTTTGTTTGTTTCTTGGTTTATTTGTTTGTTGGTTTGTTTGTTTATCACGCTTTGTCGCCTTAACTACTCGATCGGTCTTCATGAAATTTCACATACACGTTGCCAGGGGTACAGAAAAATCTCTAGGAAAAGTACTGTATCCGACGGATAAAAATTTATTGACACAATATACATTAACGCGAGCGAAGCCGGGTACGGACAAAATCTAATTTATAATATTAGTATAGATAAGATAAAACAGAGAAAGAAAAGGGTCAAAATGATTTTAAAATACTTTATACGTTGTCAAATAAGGTACGGAAATTTCGGTGCGCGAGGCCAGCCCGCACACACTTACCTAGTACTTTGTTTATTCAGAAAAAGAAGTGTGTAGTGTTTTATCTTATTATTTATAAATAATTCAACGATAATAGAGGTATCCATCTTGCTCAGGCCTGAATCGATAACACAACCCTCATACCAATGTCAAGACCAAACAAAAAATAATTCCTTAAAAATGTAAAATCTTTTCTTTGACACGTTTATCAACTTATATATTAATAACAAATTGGCATAATAAAATAAGAAAGTAATGAAAATATTAAATTTAAAAATACTTGTTCATGGTGTAAAACTTCCATGACAAGAAGACCGAACTTCTGTTGCAGCGGCCAATCTTAACAGAGACTAGCCATCTGAGATCAACGGAACTTAAGAAATATTCTAATAATGAACACAAAAATCAGCCAGGCTCGGAACATCTATTTTTGGATCACACAATTTTTTGTCTAATGAGGATCGAACTCACAACAGCCGAAGCAGAAGCAGTAATAAAGCGGCCAGTTAATCAAAGTATCGATTGATTAGTTCAGATTCTCCTCTTTCAATATTGCAGGTAATTAAATCGACAATCCGTATAAAACTTTTAAGTTCCATACGCGTTGTAATAAAGGGCGCTTTAAGGCTTATAGCTGATTCAAAACAGGCACATGTTTTGTATGAACAAGCAGTTTAAGCTTGGTATTAAAAACTTTCATTGGCTTGGGATGCAAAACAGACTGACTTTTAAGCCAGTATGACAAAATAAATTAATGACTGTTCTTTCTTTATACTTAAGATCTTTTCGCTTGTCAGTGGAGTATACGCCATCGTTCTCGGTTTTCGGTTAATACCTTGGCCGCCGTATAAGACAATTAATCAGTCAGGGCAAAATTGAGGGCACGAGGGCGCGCGGTAGATCACCAATGCGCTGGACCGACCAATTCAAAACTGCACTAAATGGTCCACTCCACGAATGCACGAGGCAAGCAACAGTACTAAAGGAATGGCGACGAATTGTGAAGCTTGCCACCATCCCTGTCATGACGACCACGACCACTCTGCCAAGAGTGTGACGACAGAGAAGAAGAGTATCTTATAAGGTGGCCAAACATCGTTCTCAATTGTCGTAAAAATTTTGCGTTCTCCTTGGACAAGGCTCAGTACTTCCATGTTGCTTTTCTCCTATGTCCAGCTGCTTCTTTCCATGCGCCTCCAGCACCACATATCGAAAGCTTCCAGCCTCTCCCGGTCTTGTTGGGTCATTATCCATGTTAATTATTTATTAATGGAATTACAACAGATAACAAAGAAAGCATGATGATTATAACAATACTGGCTGACCCGCTCAACTTCGTCTGCGTCATATAAGAGATTTTCCCCGTTTTTGCAACATTATTCATTGATGCACTGCTGTAACATTTATTTAGTCAATCACGCTTTAGGGACGTGGTTGACCAGGTAATCTATGTAATGGAGATAATTAAAAGATATACTACACGATTAAAAGGTTTGTAATTCCATAAATTACTTAGTATAGAACAAACAGTATTTCTAGATAAAAATATCAACAGGGCGTGGTTCTAGAAAGGCTCGCTACGTGGTCTGAGTAGCTCCAAAGACCACTTAAGACAGTTGGCAGCACAGCAAAAGCTGGCCGGAACCAGGACGCGATCGGCTTATAAATCAGGTACCGCCGGGCAGGAGAGAGAGAGGGGCGCCACCCATTACTCGCGCGCAGCCGCCATGGCGCGAGCAATCCACGTGACACCGCTTCTATCGGTCGTAGTGTGATGTTATATAGCTTATAGCCTTTCTCGATAAATGGGCTATCCAACACAAAAATATTTAGTTCCTGAGATTAGCGCGTTAAACTAAACAAACAAACTCTTCAGCTTTATAATATTAGTAGGTATAGGCTACAGGTTTAGTTCTGATTGGTGCCCTAACGTAATCACATTACATGATGTATGTTCCAAAGTTATTGGTTAACTGAATTGACTTCACGTACGGCGTAGTGGTTTAAGTGGTCGTCTCGCCGCTGCCACTGCGCCGACTGTTGTGGGTTCGATTCCCACACGGGACAAAACTTTGTGTGATCCACAAATGGTTGTTCCGAGTCTGAGTGTTCTTTGTGTCCGTGTTTCAATGTTTTTAAAGTATCCCGCGACACAGGAATTATTCATAAAAATGGAGTTTAATAAAGATTAAAAAGCTATAACCCGATTACGTAACGTTATTTTTTTATTTAATACTTTGGTAAAATTTATATAGCCTATGTCACCCGGGCCATTATTAAGAATCTATTGACACCTCATTCATTAAAATCGGTTCAGTAGTTTAGGCGCTATAGTGGAACATTCAAACATACATACAAAGACTACCAAAATCATTACCCTTCGCCGTAGTCGAATAAAAAAAAGAACCGACATGGAGACATATGAAATCTAAACGAATAATACAGTTATGGCAAGCTAAATTAATATACAATACAGTTATTTCAGATTAGTAGAGCCTTGCTGATTTCAGCATGAATGGGGCCGGCTCGACCGGGGAACCATACCCTCTCACATAATATTGACGTGAGATAGCAGTGTTTCAACTATTGTGTTTCGTTTGGTGAGTAAGAGTGTCGGAGGCCCAATCATCCTCTTTCCCTCTTCCCAATCCTTCTCCTTCCCACTTCCTTTTTTCCTAAAGGGTCAGCAACATGCAAGTTCTACCTTTGGTATTGCAGGCGTCCATAGGCTACGGTGACCACTTACCATCAGGTGAGCCGTATGCTTGTTTGCCACCTACGTAGCATAAAAAAAAATGTATACAGCGATATATTTTCCATTTTTTTTAAAGTGATAATTTGATAATATTTCTCTTATCATGAGTCAATGATGGATAATATTATATAAGATGAAAAATAATAGAATAGCAGCATTCAAATGTCAGACAATTGGTAGGATATACCTATGATTGCTGTGTATGCGATCTCGGTTTCTGGTTCGAACAATGTATTGTGTTTTTGTCAAAGTCTCAGTAACAGCTTACAGTTGAGTCACAAATTTTGATTATATCAATCAAATAGTTACGGTAACCAAACTCTTAAATACAAATTATTTCGCGGAAATAATAAGTATTGCCATTAAACGTGACAATGCTGCCAGTCTTCTGGGCACGTTACTAGTCGATCGTGTTGCGGAGGAATTGTATGACGCCTATTAGAGAGTTTTAGTTGTAGGTTTTCTTTTTTATTTATGTTATATAATAATTTAAGTATAGCGATAACTCAGTGGGGAGACAAACAAACAATGCAGACGGTCTCGGGCTCGAACCCGCATCGCGCACCGCTGACTTTAGGAAGTTATATGACTTTTTGAAATTATGTGCGTATTGATTGACAATTATCGCCTGTTCCGTGCCTCGGAGAGCACGTTAAGTCGTCGGTCCCGGCTGCCATGAACATATACGGCAGTCGTTACTGGGAAGTCAGTGCCCTATAATATCCTGACCCTGGTCTAGCCTTCGGGTTGCGGAGGTCAGGTGGCAGCCGCTCCGTGTAAAAACTGATATCTAGTCAAATCCGGTGAGATCAGAAAAGCCGATCCCAAGTGACTTGGGAATAATAAAGGCTAGGGATAAGAATATTTAAAGTATAAGTTAGTTTTAAAGAATTGTGTAAATTGATGATATTCATAAAATTATAATAAATAAAAATATTTACGAAAAAAAATTTGTAATATAGGTAGTAAATAATAAAAAATATAGTAGAAATAACTGACGCAGTTATCTAATTTGGTCTTCATACTGTTTACTGTTTTGTATTTATTTATATTTTATTGTATTGTAATAAGGAGATACAAATATATTAAAGAAAATATTCATAAATTATTTTTTACTTTCTTTACTCAAAAATAAATAATAAGTAAACAAGCGTTATAAATATTGTAGCAGGATTAGTTGTAGTGTAGTTGGATGCACTAATACACGTTCTGACGCTATTTAAATGCAACTGTCCGAGGAAGACAGCGAAATATCTCCACTACACCCATTTTTCTTATATCCATACTAACGACCCGCCCTGGCTTCGCACAGGTATAAAACCTTAACAAATGATACACCTAAACCTTTCTCATGAATCACTTTGTCTAGTGGTGAAAATCCGTTCAGTAGTTTTAGTGTTTATCGCGAAGAGACGTATAGTCGCGACTTTCTTTTATAATATGTAGTGATTAATGACTCCCATAACTTGTAACAAATATTTATGCTGTTTACACAAAAAGGTATTTTTGATTACTATTTGCTCTTGTGTAAAATAATGTACAAAATCAAAATGTTAAATAAACAACGCGATATACTTCGTATCAAGTAGATTAATTTCAATGAATAACATTCACGTAAACGTACGACAATATCACATAGGCAACTAACTAATCAACCGCAAGTTGAGTTCCAATATTCGTAACACATTTATCAGAACAACATCTGGTCATCCTACAAAGGTGTATGATTTGTCAACTTTGCTGGCAGCCAGCCAATACCGCGCCAACACTTTGCGATTTAACTTTATTGGAACGAAAACCACGGCCTGTTCCCAATTTTTTATTACATAAAACATTTATTGTTATTCCTGGTTGAAAAATACGATTACTTTTATTACAGCAATATATGAACCCTATAATATATATAATATCAGCCCTGTATTAAACTGTCCGACTGTTGTGCACGGAACTTTTCTCAGTGTGAATCGAAGAGAGAGCTGTTCCATTCATTTTGTCGAGGTGAAAGTCCAATTTTGTATGGAACAGCTGTTTTTTCAGCGATTTTGGCAATGTCCCAGAACAAAAGTTGTTCATAATAACAAGTATAATCACCCCCGAGAGGTTTTCACTATAACTAAGAATAACCTTGTATTTTTGACTACGCAGATGGCGGAGCGGATCCAGTGGTCGCTTCGCCACTGACTCTACGCCGTATGTTGTGGGTTTAATCCCCCACACGACACAAACAAGTGTGTGTGATCCGAGTAGTTTCTAATCTGAATGTTCTTTGAGCTCGTTGTTTTAATATTTGTAAAATCCCCGCGACACAGAAATGATACCTAATGCCGAAGGTTCATTAAAAAATATAAATATTTTATAGCTTGTGTTTCTTCCGTGAGCTATTTTTTTAAACACATTTGGTACACGCTGTACAGCCGTTACATATAATCTATTAAAGGGAAAATTCGAGATAAAGATATGTAAATAAAACGATCAGCGGTTCATGACATTATTTATATTCATAACTAGATGTGCCCGCGGTTTTACCCGCGTTTATCATTACTGCGCCGCCCCCGTGGGTCGTAGCATGATGTTATATAGCCTATAGCCTTCCTCGACAAATAGGCTATCCAACACTAAAAAAAAATTCAATTCGAACCAGTAGTTCCTGAGATTTGCGCGTTCAACCAAACAAACAAACTTTATAATATTAGTATAGATTTCTACATGTTTAAATTTACTATTTTCAACATATTTTGCCAAAGTTTTCACTTGCATCCGTAAAAATAAAAGAAATAATATTCAGTAATATCTATATATCAATACGTGAAGCAAAAACTTAGTAGATACCCCTTTTTACGAAAATTGCGCGGACGGAGGAGTATGAATTATGGCACAGTTAAAATTTATATGGAGAATAAGGGGCGAATCCTAATATTTATATAAAATATGCATTATAAATACATTAAATTAATGAAAAAACACTACATGCACACAACCATGCATTTGACACACGCAGTCGAAGCGCGTAACAATGGTTACATACGTCAATATTATAATGACATATATCACATAGATAAGACACTATAATTATATATCAGCAATATCTTACAGACAAACTTTGGTCGAATTTCGAGCACTCGGCGACCGCTGGTAAATATAAATCAATAACAATAAAAAAATTCGTTATATATAACAGATATTTACAAAAATGTCAAAAATAACAATGCATTTATAGACATAAGCTGCTTTTTATTAATAATTCTTGGTAAATAGACGACATTCGAAGCTGTAACTTTTGTTTGACTTCACGGATAACGTAGTGATTTAACTGGTCGCCTCGCCACTGCTACTGCACCGAGTGTTGTGGGTTCAAATCCCACACGGGACAAAACTTTGTGTGATCCACAAATGGTTGTGCCGAGTTTGGGTGTTCTTTGTGTCTCTTGTTTGAATGTTTGTAAAGTCCTCCGCGACACAAGAATTATTCCTAGAGTAGGAGTTGTTTTTTTTAATTATTAGGTAATGGAAGGTTGCTGGTACTTATAGCACAGGTTATCCTAATTTAAGTACCAGCAGAACATTATAGTGTTAATCTTTATCGTGTACATTAATTTTGCCTTTTTTCTATTGCTAATGTACTATTTTGTGGCAATAATTTTTTTTTATTTATATTAAAAAATAATGTATGATTATGATAATGATGTAATAACAGTACTTTAATCACGAAGACTATTTTCACAAAATAGGTTAAAGCACAAAACAAAATTGATATCTCGTGGACTAGGAGTCTTTGGGGACTGCCAATAGAAGTGTAAACTAAGTAACTAGCGTGCGGTGACGATGACGCGAGTTTCACGCTTTTTGTTCACCCAAAAAGTACACATATATACACAGTATACATATAGCTCATGGAGAGCGTTCGGTGACGATGACGCGAGTTCCAAGATTTTTGTTCATCTTTTAAAAGTGCTCAACGCACCCAAAGAAGTTTTCACTTCAAAAATGTGTGAGTAACAAATGGTTGTTCCGAGTCTGCATGTTGATTGTGAAAATCAGAAACTATTCCTATTGCGGGAGAAGTCTCTTTAAAAAATATTCGCTCTGCTTCGTAACGTACCTTAATACAGGGAAGTATCATAGTATGCTTACATATTTTCTCTCTTTTCGTTGGACTTAGCAATAGTTTAAAATATGAAAGAGAGAGGGAGCTACCAATTTTATGATAGAGGAAATAAGATATAATAATCTTGTTAGATTGAATTTGAATCAATGATATATTCATGCGATATGTATTATGATAATAATAGATATTTATATTTTTATTATTTAATGTATATAACGTAGATTTTGTAACATAATTAAGAGCGCGTCTTGCCATCAAACAATTACGTTTGGCCAATTACAACTTGTAATAGATCTAAGTTACCATTGTAAAAAAATTAATTTTAAAAAGTCACATGTTTTTCCTTTTTTTTTTTTGGACTTAGCAATTGTTTAAAATATCATAGAGAAAGAGAGGCAATTTTATGATGGAGGAGACTTATATACGGGTGAATGTGACTCGGTGGAGTATTGACTCCAAATAGTAGGGTTGGCGTTAAAAGTAGCTCCGTACCGAGTCAAAGTACCCAACTCGGCTTCGAACAGCGTATCATTAATTATCTTTTCTGCATACAGTCTCTGGTCTGGAGTCAGTTTCCTAAGCTTCATTGCCCAGCATTTTGCTAGGACATCTTCCTCGTTATCTGGTTTCCTCATCCCCGATGTGGATTCGCTGATGACGCTTATTTTCTTTCTTTTCAAGTTCCGTAACAATTTATAATGCGTTGGCTCTTTGTCCTGTAAAGAAAATTATACTACGGTCATACACAGCTATAGAATATGCTAATCGTATCCTAATATTAATATTATTAATGCAAATGTGAGTTTGGACAACGCTTGCACGCCTACACTACTCGACCGATCATCATAAAATTTCGCATACACTATTCCCGAGGGAAATATATTGGCAAACATTTGCATTAACGCGAGCGATGCCGCGGGCATATACTAGTTGTAGATACTGCTTCGTTGGCACGTCATGAGTTTACGGGATACTGTGTGGTCTTGGATTCGATCCTCACGCCGGATATTATTGAGTTATTCGATTATGAAATTATCAATACTAGCATGAAATCGGCAATATAGACCCACCTTATGAAGGATATATGAAGGTGGCTGTAGTGTAGTAGCGGCACGCAAAACAATGCCTAGTGGCAATAGTCTTGCTCTTAATTACGTAATGCCTAAAACTATAGCTAGCAAGGTGGTGCAATTCATTCACTTTCACTACATATTATAAAACAAAGTTCACCACTGCGTCTGTATGCGATAAACTCAAAAACCACTGAACGCATTTTCATGCGGTTCTCACCAATAGACAGAGTGATTCATGAGAAAGGTTGCGTGCAATTTGTTAAGGTTTTGTACTGAAGCCGACGGTCGCTAGTCTAGTATACTTATAAGAGTAAGAATATGCATAATATTGTCTTATGTTTACGCGAATGTTATACATTGAAATTAAACACTTTATACGGATTTTGTCGCGTTGTTTATTTTACTTTATAAAACTGTTATTACATAATTTTGAAAACTTTAACACTACTATTATTGAACTTTACTACTATTTACGCTATATATTTTTAATTAAAACTATTTATATTTGAGTTTACACTTTGCCCCGACGTTTCGGATGCTTTACAGCAGCCATGTTCACGGGGAGACCCCCAAATTATGTAATAACAGTGTTATAAAGTAAAATAAACAACGCGACAAAATCCGTATAAAGTGTTTAATTTCAAGATTATGCATTTAAAAATATTGGTGATTGATAAATACTAGAGAACATTTCGTTTAAGTTAGATAATTCACCATTCCTCTATGCGACACGACACGCACACAGCCTATTGTTTCCAACTAGACATTTCACGGGTCGTCGAACATCTGTTATTTTTTAATTCCCAGATGGCGCAGTTGCGCGATTGAGAAGTAAATACTACAGGAGCAAATTAAAAGTAATCAGTATTATTTTCACCATCAAACACACACATCCTAATCATTTTCTATTTCTATTTTGTATACTGCAACAATTATATAAAGGATCTTATTGTTATTATTAAATAAATTGAGAGGGGCCTGGTCCCCATGACACAAGTTAAACCTTATTTTAGGTACCAGTGTTCAAACAATTATTTTGTTCATCGAATATTGTGTTAACTTTGCTGTTTTAAACTGTATACATTTTCTGGCCAATAAAATTTATTATTATTATTATTTTATATATAAAACTAGATTTTGCCCGCGTCTTCGCTTGCGTAATTGTAGGTTAGATTTAAGTTTGATTAGGGACAGTACTTTTTTCTAGAAGGGTCTTCTTCTCTGTCGTTTCGCTCTTGGCAGAGTGGTCGTGGTCACTTTGAGGCGTCCACGTCGGTGGTAGAAGCGGATACAGCTCTTCACGATCTTCCGCCATCTCTCCCTGTTGACAGACTGTTTAGCGCAGTCTGATATGCGGTTTCCTACTGCGGAATAAACTTGGTCATTCCAGCGCATAGGTGACCTGCCACGCAATCTAGAAGGGTACCTGTTCAAATTTCATGATGGTCGGTCGAGTAGTTAAGGCGTGAAAGCGTAACAAATAAACTTACATTCGCATTTATAATATCAGTTAGGATTTAATGCACGGATGACGTAGTGGTTTAAGCGACAACCGCATTTGCTACTGCGTCGAGTGTTATGAGTTCGATCCTCAAACGGGATAACAATTTGTGTGATCCAGAAATATTTGTTCAGAGTCTGGGTGTATTTGTTTGAATATATGTACAGTCCCCGCGACACAGGACATATCCCGCGTGAGAGAGTGGTGTTTAAAAAATAATAGTTAAAAATACTAGAAAACACGCTTTATTAAAAAAGCAAACTAAAAGTAGAAAGTAATTATTTATTTTATTTTTATTTTCTGAATTATCGTATTGTCATCGGTCCTTGATAAGTATGCCAAATTTCGAGTTAATCCGACGTTTTGAAGGTGGTCAAAATCATGTTCAAAATTTCCGTTACATACATACTAACATACGTATGAAGCTAATAAAAGCGTGTTAAAAAAAGTTTTATTTTTATGTCCGTAAAACTGGAAAAGTGGTCGTAGACTTAAATTTTAAGACAATGGTGCCAATTCTGTAATGCTGTTGTCACAAAATTCTCTTATCTTAGCTAAAAATCTCTAAAATTTTGTTTAGTCCTGTCAAACGACATTTCGTATTCTGAAATCGCTAAAGATGACAGGACTAAACTAAATTTTAAAGATTTTTAGCTAAGACAAGAGAATTTTGTGACAACAGAATTGGCACCAATGTTGCATTTTTATGTTAGTGTTTTTTGTATAATTACTTTTATCTTGAAATGCCAAAGGGAACAGATAATGTAAAATATCAGGCGGAGCCATAGCGGGTTTTAGCTAGTTCCAGAATACATTTTTTACCCATTGCGCAATATTTGTAATTAAATAGTAAGTAAATATACTTAGTATTTAATTACAAATATTGCGTAATGGGTAAAAAATTACTCCTGTAGCTTATATTTTTACCTCGCAATCGCGCCACTGGCAATCTGGGAATGAAAAATAACAGCTGTTCGACGACCCGTGAAATGTCTAGTGGAAAATGATAGGCGGGGTCGTGCCGCATAGAGGAATGGTGTATTATCTAACTTAAACGAAATGTTCTCTAGTATTTAAAGATCACGTTTTAATGTTTTTAGGCTGTTCTTTTTAGGATTTTTAATACATAGTTTTACGCTTATATTTCGGAAGTGGTAGTAGGGGAGGTGTCCTACGGACCGAATTTTGCGAAAGAAATATTGCGAATTATCAGACTTTACACATCTTCAAGTTCATTACAGATAGCTCTCAGATATACGGGCATTTCCACGAAGTTTTTCTTCGCCGTTGAAGCCAGAAATAATTTACCTTTTTAATATGCACGCAGCTTCGAAAAGTCAGACCGTGCGTGCCTTGGGATTGAACTTGAGCACTCTGTGTAACAGTCCAATAGTCACGCACTATGCTATCGGCGAACTAAAACATGCCTTTTACTAAAAGCTTAAATATTTGTTATATACCTATATATAAAAAATTATTTGACTTTTTGATTGATTGGATAGCGAAGTAGTTTATGTGGTCGCCTCACCACTGCCGGCACGCCGAGTGTTGTGGGTTCGATCCCCACACGTGACAAAAATTTGTGTGATTCACAAATGGTTGTTCTGAGTCTGCGTGTTCTTTGTGTCCGTTGTTTGGGTGTTGGTAAAGCCAAGAGCAGAGTCCTTTAAAAAAATTTACTTACCACAATAGTCTTTTTTGTTGGCACTTCTTGTCCAATTAAAAACGCCATCTCATTGTAATACCACAAAATCGGTTCCGGGTCTTCATCAGGCGAAATAGATTTCCTTAATTCAATCTTATTCCTTTCCTTATTAAAATTAGTTCTTAGTATATTCAATTTTTTCTTTAACTGTTCTACTGTGTAGTTTGGCTTATACCTTTTCAATGCGTCGCAAATATTCTTTAGAGCCACAATCCTTCTATATTTATTCGTATAATGTTCATTATTTGCATTCCAAAGTATAGCCTTTTCTTTATAAAGAGATATTAGTTTTAAAACGAATTCGCGCTCGGCCACATCACTAGTCGACTGTGGTAATGGTATCAGTTTCACATCACTATCTGACTCGGACGCCATTTTAATTTTCATTCACAATTATGTTCTGCAATCGCCGTCATTTATTAAACAACACGCCATCAATAGTTTAATAAATATATGTAGGTATTATTAAAAGTAATTAAATAAAGCAATATTTAAATAAAACTTTTATTGACAAGTGTTTGCGTTAGTTCAATTCGAAATTGACTTCGAAACTGACGGCCATTGACGCAGTGTGTACGACGGGACGGCAACGTCGACCTGTTTGAATGAGACGGCGCGATACAGATCACTGTGTTACCGAGCGAGACAGATTGTCACTATCGATGAGTAGCGATATTAGATTTGTTGACGACGATTGTCAATTACGTTGCCAGACAGACGACGCTCAATCGATCTCAATTGTTATTTTGTGCGCACATTGAACATTGAATATTTTTCTAGAGTTACGTAATTGGCTCTCTAACCATTTGCATTTTAAGACTTATTATAACATGGCATACTTTAGTTTATCCTAATTATATTTTACGCATAATAGTTTTTAATTGTACATTATCAGGACTAGTCGCCTAGTATGGCCTAAGGCAACCTAACGAATTTATTTGTCAGTAATTACTCACTTCGCAAGCAAGGTCGGGTAAGGGACCTCACCAGATTTGTAGTAAGTATGCCAAAAACAATTAAGTATAGCAATTATACAAAAAAATAATATGCGAAAATAGTTATGCCAAAGTATATTAGAAAAAACAGCATGCGAAAAGAAGGGATCCCTATGTAATTTCGTACGATAAACTACTATCATATCTATGTTTATCCTCGATGGCGCGGCGTAGTGGTTAGTGTAACCGACTGCCACGCCTGAGGTTGCGGGTTTGATTCCCGCACAAGTCAAACATTTGTGTGCATGAACATGGATGTTTGTCTTGGTCTGGGTGTTTCTATGTATAAAATGTATCTATTTACAAAAAAACAGTATATATGCATGTTTATCCATTGTCTAGTACCCATAGTAGAAGCTCTCCTTAGTTTGGGCTAGATGGTGTTGTGTGTATGTGGTAGAATATTATTATATTCCGTGGGGGTAAGCAGTATTATATACACATATTAACAGCTATAGTTGATGTTCCACGTAATAGGCATGCATAGAAGTGGCATCCACTACACTGCACTAGTGAGACATGTTTAAAGTATTTTATCCAAACAGCTTTCTCTCGGAATCAATGCTTTTTTTTCTATCTTCTTTTCTGTATCCCTGGAAATGTGTATGCGAAATTTCATAACGATCGGTCAAGTAGTTAAGGCGTAAAAGCGTAACAAACAAACTCACGTTCGCATAGTTGAGATATTTTTTTATATTGTCATTTATAATACATAAAATATCCCACTGTTGGGCCCAGTGTAGGTATAGACACCATCTTTGAGAACATTACGGTGATCCTTTAGATATCTCATATTGTTTTCTTCGTCATTAAATCAAGCGCTTATTAATTAATTTATACGCATGTATCTTTGAAAGTCAGACCTTGGGATTGAACTCGAGACCTCTGCCGGACAGTTCAACGGTTATTGTGTTTTCCGGTTAGAAAATTGTCAGAATCAGCACAGAATTTGCAAATGTGCCGGGTAGACGGCAACAGATTCGTTGTCTATAATGAGAGACCTGAAACTTATCTGGCTTAAAGTATGTAAGTGAAGTACACTTCTATATATCCCTTTTAAGATCTGCTGGCATAAGTCTATGGGTAAATATTTTTATATGCATTGTCATTATGAGGTCATAGACAATTTTAGATAGTAAGTATCTTGCTTTAATACTGTCGTCTTATAGGAAAAGAGGTAGGTATGTACCTATATATATACCTACTATTTGGCATGTGCCAAAAATAAAACATATATATATACTGGCAGAGGCATCTTTTTTACTGATTCCAAATAGGTACGTGAAACATTCGAAACTTCGAAAAAAAATTTTGAGTCGTCTTTTTCTCTTATGACGGCTGAATAGTTATCGTGAAGACAATATTATCTATAAGACATCTATTAATGACATAGATTAATAATAAAATTGTTAATGAAGCATATACCAACAGTTATCATCAGCGTGATAAAAACACAAAGAATTTAAAAATATGATATCGAACTTTACAGTCATTACACTGCATGTATGGCGTATTGTTATAAGTGGTCGCCTCGCCGCTGCCAATGCGCTGTGTGTTGTGGGTTCGAATCCCACACGGGACAAAAAATTGTGTTTGTGTGATCCACAAATCGTTGTTCCGAGTCCGTGTGTACTTTGTGTCCGTTGTTTAAATGTTTGTAAAAACCCACAGACACAGGTATTGTTCCCAACGCGGGAGTTGTCTGTTTAAAAAGAGTTATCAGTAAGACAAAGAAAAGATTGTTGGTCTGCCACACATTCTTAGAAGAGCGTTTTCGCCTTGTGATACCGAACAATAACGTCACAAATAAGTGTCATATTTTTAGGTTTTAAAACGTAATTGTTTGTAATACACTCTACAGTATATTTGTAATCTTTTTACTATGCAAATTACTTGACAAACATTTTAGATCCATTATTTTCATAGTAGAAGAACTACGAATATATTTAATTATTTTTCATCTATGATACACTTTTACTTTATTCCATAAAGTGTCTGGCAACATTTGAAAACAAATTATGTCTGGCGTGCCATTATTATCAGAACATTAGCAGGCCGATTATTTGACAAAGTTTTTATCTATGCTCGATATTTATACAGATAATTAACTACTATCTACTACATCTATACTAATATTATAAAGCTAAAGAGTTTGTTTGTTTGGTTGAACGCGCTAATCTCAGGAATTACTGGTTCAAATTGAAAAATTATTAGCGTTGGATAGCCCATTTATAGAGGATGGCTATAGTCTATTTAACACCACGCTACGACCAATAGGAGTGGAACAGACGAAATTTTATAATATTTTGTGTCAAATATTAACTGCTCGTGAATAAAACGACCTGTTTCTTGAAATAAGAACCGGGCCGAAGTGAGTTAGAGACCACGCACTAAGGCACTAACGTATTAAATTTTTAATGATTACTAGCAATTTTCAAATTACTAGTATTCTTGTAAACCCCTCCAGCTAAGCTAGAATGCTTGTGTTAGGAGTGGGTTCACGTCAGTAGTGCAATGAGTGGGATTCGAACCCGCAACCGCTCGATCGGAAGTCCAACGCCTTATCCATTGGGCTACTGCCGCTATAAAGATATATATGTATATAGTAGATAATTTTTGACACATATTATATTAAAAACACTTCATAATTTAACTAAGGGTCGATTTTTCAATTGTCAGATAACTTTTATCTGGGGAGTATGTTTGACGTTTTGACAGCTTTTGTATAGAAAATATGTCATACCCGCCATATTTATTTTTCAGATAAAAGTTATCTGACGATTGAAAAACCCGCCCCGAATTAAACGACTCGTTTTAAGCCATATATTTAGGAACCGAGCCTAAAGAAAATTGTTGATTGAAGTACGTAGTAATAAGTTAATAAATCAATTATGACAGAATCGTATAAGTGTGTGGCAAAGGTCTAGCGCAATCAAATAATCGACCAATTTAAAGTTTAACGCATTCGAATATTCGTAATATTCTTAAAATTTATTTTTTTATTAATTGTCTCTTCTGTAGGCCACCATTAGGGTTGCCAACCGTACTTTATAATAAAATATTGTACGTAATTTCGGATAAACGTAGGCACTTTATACTTTATTACGAAAATAAAGTACCTACGTAAATATACTTTATTTTGCCTATGACAACTTTTACAGGATTTATATAACATTTTTACTTAAAGCAACGCTATAGAGATTCCTCAAGTTGAATAAAAGTAATTGTTTATCTCAATATAGACATACATATAAGTACCTACTTATTGTGTAGATCCGGTAACGACATTCCTTGATAATAAATATTCGTTAGATGTCACTAGCATAAACAAAAATATGGTAACAAAATAAAAAAAAAATAATACTTTATTTTTAGATCTTGTACTTTATTTTTTTACCTAATATACCTAGTAAATATACTCTATTCGTAAAAATAAAAATGGCTATCATAACCACCACTCTTGCAATTTAATTTGATTAAAATTTATCAACGATTGGGCACACGATTCTTATCAGAATTTTCATGGATATATGATAAATAAACTACCTTATGTATATGATGAGTTGTTATATGTATTTATCAAATATTTAATCATTAAATAAATAAACATATAATAACATCACAAAATCTTATCGCGCCATTTCTCACAGAGTAACAAATAAAAATAATCTTTTTATCACGATCCTAATCTGGCAAAGGCACGATAGTTATCCAGCCAGACATCGCAAATATTCCGGATTAATATTTCAAAATGTGAATTCTGGACTTAATTCCAAAACCAGAGAGGGAACACTCGCAACTTTGAAATTGCTTCCCATTGAAACGGCTGACGAACAATGGCCTCTCGCTGCGGAAACTGCACGGAAAGGAAACCTATATTTTGTATAAGATCTAGAATTTAGATACACTTTCGTCCCAGTTTGTTGTAGTTTGTGAGATGTGGAATTGCGGTAATAGAGATTAGTGGCATTAAATGTGTAGGTATATGCATACTAACACAAGTTTAAATAGGGAGCGCAATAAAACGAAAATAATACCCTGAGTACGCTATTTTAAACACCAACATTATTTTTTTTGTAGTAATGCTAGTCCTCATGGATTAGTATAAATTAAAGCGAATGCTGTGCATAAGTTGTCGGATGCGGGTTCATATCCGAGTCGGGAAAAATGCTTTGGAAATTTTAGTTAATGTTTTTGTTTATTTTGTTCTTTTTCTGCAACTGTCCCCGATGAAAGGCAATAGGATGGCTCTCTATTATGTGTGACCCAAAATCTTTCAATTATGAGTATTTTCCAATTGATTTACTTATACCTTTATTAACGTGGCCATGTCTCTTGTTCGCAGGCGGTTTCAGACGAGATGCTGGTGGAACTGAAGGCTTGTTTCATGGAGGCTTACGATGACAATCAGGACGGCAAGATTGACATACGAGAGGTACGCTCCTTTTCTTAGGACAACTGCCGGAGTAATGGTTTTGACTGCACGGGTAGCTTAGTTTAAGAAGTCTCGTCCCCACTTTCAGTGCTAGAAACATAATTACTCATTTATAATATTAGATTCAGATAAGAAGATTTGATAGCCTAATGGGAGACCGTTGGACTGCCACGCAGAGGTCTCAAATTCGATCCCAAGGTCCGTCGAATTTTCAAAGTTATGTGCGTATTAATCAGTTAATTATCGATCGCTATGACGTTGAAGTAAAACATCGTCGCCAACATTTTTGAGAGTTCTTCATAATGTTCTCGAAGATATGTGAAGTTTGCCAACCTGCACTTGGCAAGCGTGGTGGACTGACCTTTCAATTACCGAGAAGAGGCCCGTGCCCAGTTTATATTCAGGGCTGATATTAATATTATATTAAAAGAATGACCGTAAATTTCTTGCCGGTATCGCCTAGCAACTAACTTAAATGTAAATTCAGCTTAAGTAAACTCACTAACCGATAGATTTTGACCTTCATTAGTGTACTTTGTGACCTAAATGAATGAAACATTTTTGGCTTTGACTTTTGGCATGCGATGTGACTTTTTATCTCGTTAAATGCCGCGGAACCAAATATTCTGTAGAATTCATGCGGCTTTTTCAACTATGTAGTGTAATATCTGTGGTTTTAAGGTAAAAAGGCATGAGATCCAAATATTTAAAACGGGTTATGTATATACATAATTTGATACTGAACAAACATATTATGTAATAGCGTAAAAATAATTATATTGTTATAACTTGTTACAGTTGGCGCAATTACTTCCAATGGAAGAGAATTTCCTCCTACTCTTTCGATTTGATAACCCATTGGAGTCTAGCGTCGAATTTATGAAGGTATGTATCATTTTAACAGTCAATTATCAGAAAACATTCCAAAGAAACCTGCAAGTCTGAAAGTTCTAAGAAAGATTCGACTAGAGAAGTCTACTAACCAAGGTCTTGGTAGACTAAACTATTTCGTACTAAGAAGGTCAATACCGATATATCCAAAGGGGTAAGAGGAAGTGCGTAACACCCACATTTCGCAAACTTTGGTTTTAGTTCCCACGGAATGGGGCGTGAGCCCATTGCAAGTTACCGGGCAGAAATCTTGTCTCCGTGTAGCTACTGAGAATCTCTTGAGAGAAAAATACAATAACTCTTTGATTTACACCAGAATACAATCCAATATCTTATGCACAAAAATTAACAATTACGAATTTAAAAATAAATAATCAGGATTTCTTCTCACACTGAGAAGAGGCCCGTGCCCAGCAGTGGGACAGTTCGCTACAGGGCTGATATTATTATTAACAGGGTTACATGAAAAATACTAATAACATTTTACTTGGGTCTTCTTTACACCATATCAAGCAACTTTAGCCCTATAATTTTCAAAAAAAGATGATATATTGCAAAAATTTAAAATTTCAAGCACAACGCCTCTTCCCCGCTGTGTTGTTTGGTTACGATGCTGCTTTCTCTTACGAGTGCGTGTATTTTTAAGTCTTAGTCGAGCGATTAGAATAACCAATTTCAATATTAGTCTTTTTTTATAACAATAATCATTGACATATGAAACTTGGTATAACTAAAGTTGTTAAGTAAGGTCACAGGTAAAAGGTTTATTAGTATTTTTAATTATCCATGTATAAGTGTCCATGTACAATCTATAATTATCTAGTCAAATCACACTTGCTTTATCTTATAGAAATTTGAGGTAATGCTGCCAGAACTAAAATACAAGAATTCCAAAGAATACAAAATATAATTATAAAATTATTTTTTCGACATCCGCTTCTAACACCAAATGTTAATTTTTTTAAAGAAACAAAGATAAACACCTTTATATATATATATATATATATATATAATACTTGCATCACAATAAGAAAAATATCGACAAAAGCATCCATACTAATCTGTCTTTCGAAAAGGAATCTCATAGGTATTTAAAAACGCAGTCTTATCGACCTAGCTTACTTGTATTACAAAAGGTACGAACTAATTATGCAAAAAGTAATATTACATTTGAGGGAGCACTTCTACTCACTTGGTAATTTTAAGTCTCAACTGTCTCAGTATGTACTTGAGCACTTTTCGCCATGAGTTACAGGCATAGCCTGTATCGAGTGGTGATTGATCAACTGCATGTAATCTTAATTACTTATAACTAAATATTTATACAACTAAAGGAGTGTTCGGCAACTTTAATTTGTATTTCACTAAATGACATCTTGTTATTTTCATGTAAGCGACATATTGTATATGTCTTTTTGAAAATAAATTATTTAAACTTATAAGTTACTAGCTTTTGCACGTGACTTCACTCGCGTAAAATTAGGTTTGGTTACGTTTTGTTAGCAGCATTTTTTTTTAAATAACATGTGGCCGTTGTTACTCGGTGATAACTGATAATATAGATTTGTAACGGTGCACGAAATTATTAAATCGGTTAACGAATTGAGTTAAATCGTTACAAACAAAAATCTAATTTTTGCTTGATATTAGTAGGTATAGATGAAGAATGCTTTTAATATTTGTTTCAGATATGGCGAGAATACGACACTGATGGTAGCGGGTATATTGAAGCCGATGAACTTAAGGTAATAAACTATTTTATAAAAGAAATCGCAGAGGTGCCTACAATGTGGTAAACATATGTATATAGGGATTTAATCAGCTACTAAACTCCAGCATGGTATAGTGTTTAAAAAGTTAGTTATTTCCAAAAAAATAATATTCATGCATAATTATGTGGAAGTAAAATTTAATTACACATGCGCTATACTACGTTTAAATATGGACACCATTATGAACGTTAAGTTTAAGTCATTTGTAACGTGTGAGCTCACTCTTCTTAGTGTGGCCACTTTTTGTCTTTTTGTGCGATCTAAGTGCAGTAAGGGCATAGCTATGATTCAAGTGGGTTTGTTTTTTAATTTATTAAAGTACAGTCACATCACATAGATTCTAATTTATTGCTCCACAAAATATGTAAGTAGTATTTGGTCTGATGAGCATTACAATATCAGCGTACACAGCACTCTATAGTATATTGGCTGAGTTGTTAGCAGTTAATTACAGGAGAGGAGAAAAGTGAATTCGATCACCACATAAAAAAACTCACAAGTAGTTTTTAACATTCAGAATTGAAAACATTTCCAAAATGAACCCGGTTGTGATTTTTATGCTAAGGGTTCTTTTCAGCCTTTCTTCGTTGTAAAATCGGAATTAGAATATTTTTGCAGCATATTAAGAAAATTAAAAAAAAAACAAAATTATGTTATTTCCAGAACTTTCTACGGGATCTTTTGAAGGAAGCGAAGAAAATAAACGACGTCTCAGAAGACAAACTCATAGAATATACCGACACTATGGTAACATTGAGATTTATTGATATTTTCATTTTTGCTTTCTATCTTTTCTTTAATTTATTCGTAATCTCGTACAAACTGAGTAAATAAAGGCGCTGACATTAACAATATACTTTTAGGTACACAATTTTATCTTCTGAGATAGCCTAGCATATTAACCGAGTTACATGTCTGTGAGTTGTTTGAGTGAGTTCTAAGTAATGTTTTTGTTTACAGCTCCAAGTTTTTGACTCCAATAAAGACGGTAGATTACAACTTTCAGAAATGGCGAAGTAAGTATTTTTTGGTAGAATATTTACGTAATCGAAAATTTATGTCGACTCTATTTACATAAAATCTTCGAATAGTTTAATGACTGTGAAGGGAATAGAAGTTTATTGACTTCTAATAATAAAACATAATTATATTGTCGTTCAATGGTAGAAAATCGACGGCAATAAAAAAAGAAGTATTTCTGCACTCATTCTCCATATCTATAAATTAATACGTGAAGCAAAAACTTTGTAACCCTTTTTACGAAAATTGCGCGGGCGGAAGGGTATGAAATCCTGATATTTTATGAAATATGCATTAGAAATACATTAAATTAATGAAAAAACACGACACGCACACAACCATGCATTTGACAGTTCATCTGATGTCGTACAATTCTTCGTAACTATGGTTACATACACCTTATTTATATGTAATAAAGAAAAAGAAAACAAAGTAGCAAGCTTAGGAACATCGTCAATCTAAGAGTATACTTAAGTTAATAATAATTTAAAGGTAGGTAAATTAATCTATATAGCCTCGGCGAAATCTAAATGAAATGTGATTATAAGGGTAAAGTTATGGACAATAAGACCTTAATAACGATCAAACTTAAAATTTAATACAATTAAGGTCGAATTTTGACCAATAGGCGACCGCTAGTAAACTTTAAATATGCGAAATCACACACTCAACCATGCGCGCAATATGCGGAAAACGGTTCAAAGTTTTCTCTGCACATATTAATATATTAGATTTAAAGAAGACTAGATTTTGCCTGCAGCTTTGCCTGCGTAAATGTAGGTTAGATTAGTAATAGTACCTTTAAACCCTAAAGATACCCTATGTTCTTTTCTATTCCCCTGGCAACGTGTATGCAAAATTTTATGATGATCAGTCGAGTAGTTTAGGCCTGAAAGCGTAACAAATAAACTCACATTCGCATTTATAATGTTAGTGAGGATATCGCCTTGTCAATTTCAGAGTGAAGGCCGTATATTGCATAGTTCACCAGTGAGGCTAAATTTCTTCATAATACATGTGATGATTCCCTCAGAGATATAAAGGTGTGATGTAATTAATTAATTATTAAACAAATATTAAAACTGTAATAGGAGAGCCGGTCATTTGATTAATAATTACTTATTATTGGAGCTTGGTGTCAGAGAGAGTTTTAAAATAAATTTAATTAAGCTCGGTCGAGGTCGCCACCGGTAGATTAAATTGGGAGATTCGTTATCGATCTCGGTTAGGGTGAAATGTTGAAAATTTTATGACGGTCTTACCCAACAGTAGCTATTTGTGTCACGATTGTTTTGGTTAGTCAATCCTAGAATTAAGTAGATTAGTTGTGGAGATCACCTTGTGGAATTAGTCATTAAAATTAACTTCATTTGGTGCTTTTTTGGGATAGCAGTTGCATATGGTGCACTCCTTTTTTATTTTATTATATGTACTATACACATCCTCCAGTATCAACAGTGTTGATCATGGCATTTCTTGAGCTTTAACCTGTAAAGTGTGAGTTTAAGTGATAAAATTTAAACTGATTTATATGTATATCATAAAATAATGCGATTCTCGGCTTTACGGTTTGTCTCCAGGTCAGAAACGATACCAGGTTGACTATGATAAACCTGGTTATCATAGTCAATTCTAAGCAGCAGCTCATGTTCTGAAACTGTTACGTAAAAATAGCAATGATTAGCGACCTATTATGTACAAACATATATGGTGAAATATACACTTATCCATTTACCAATATTAATATTACACTTGCAATCAGATAAAAAGCCAAGCGTCACTTCTTTAAAAAAATTGAGCCGGAGATCCAAGCACCACCTCGGTCTCGTCTTTTTATTCTCTAATCTTTGTCCCTTTTATCTTAGTTGGCAATGATCAAATGCTTCTGGTGTAAATGATTATATTGTGGTATCTGCATACCGATGGGTAGGCAGTGTGCTTATCTATATATATGGTTTAGGGTAGGCATCGGCATGTCTTGGCACCTTCTTATTGGTTCTGAGATGGCCATTGCCGTATATAAGACGAGGTCCAGAGAACCAAGTCCACTCCAATGACTGAATGAATGACCGGTGCCCAATCAGGTTTCAACTTAATATTCTAGAGTTGTAAGTCAGCTCTGTTCATAGCCCAGGCCTAACCTGGAAAATAACCCTAAAAACGACAAGGAAATCAGTCGTATTTATGAACGGCAGTGATAACCATCAGGTGGTCAAAAGGCTTGTTTCCTACCAGTACCAATAATAAAACTTTGATAGAAGAATTATCGAATAAAATGGGACTTTTTATTTGCTGTGCACCTGTTATCTGATAAGGCTTCTGACATATATGTTTAAAACATAATTGCGTGTTGCAGACTGCTGCCGGTCAAAGAGAATTTCCTCTGCAGACAAGTGTTCAAGGTGAGTGACGAGAATATTCCGCCGTTAAAAAAAAATGCCGCTCGGCCATGTTGTTTTTACTTGTAGGCAATGTCAGTATATGTTGCCGTAGACTTCTTTTCTGTCTATTTTATACACATTACGCAACTAACATTTAGGATCCATTACTTATATAGAAAAAGAACTACAAATATATTATATTAGGTATATACCATTTATGACACAATTTTATTTTAGCCTAGAGTGTATGATTAATGATTAAAATTAAAAAGCCGACGTATATAAATATAATAATATTCTATCACATACACACAACACCATCTAGCCCTAACTAAGCAAAGCTTGTACTATGGGTACTAGACAATGGCTAAACGGACATATATACTTTTTTTTAAACACATACATATTATACATAGAAACACCCAAACCAAGACAAACATCCATGTTCATGCACACAAATGTTTGACTTGTGCGGGAATCGAACATATGATTCTTACTTGCGAGGTTGCCATTAGAAACAAGTCGCAAGTAGGAAACTCTTAAACAGAAATATGTGTGTCTGACGACAAATTGTGAAATCCAAAATCAAGTGGGCTGTAAAACAATTTTTTTTAATAGAAATCCACTAAATATAAAATAGGAATTAAATGTAGTTTTTAGTATAATTTTACTATATTTTTTGACATAATACTGACATTGCCTACAAGGTTCTAATAACCGATTTTAACTAAAGAATAAATAAACCTAATACTAAAAAAAATATGATTGTACAATTGCAAATGTTATAAAGAGAAAATAAATGAAATTGACTACGTAATCGTTAATAATAATAATGCATTTCTTTTATTATTTAAGGTTCGTCTGTGGTAATATAACTATCACCTAGTTATCAATTTCATGCTAATGCAGCACATTTTCACATATTTTTATAATTTTTATTAACAGTCAAAATTAATAATCAATCATTGCCATCTTCGTAGTAGTTGAGCATAGACTTAGGAATTCACAGATGGCACTTTCAACACACGACAAAAATATGGTTGTTCCAAGTCTTCTCTTCCTTGTGTCCGTTGTTTGAATGTTTGTAAAGTCCCCCGCGATACAAGAATTATTCCTAGCGCGGGAGAAGTCACTTAATAAAAAAAAAGAAAACTCGAGAACCAAGAATCAAGTCGGTCAGACTGCTCGTACATACACACTCACACTATTGCAAATCGGCCGATCAGCCGTCATTACGCGACAGGTAATAAAATAAAAATAAAATATCATTACATATACATTTAGGTTACAGAGTAACACTTATGAACGTCAAGGTTACACTAACTAAAACTATTATATGAATTATTTACATTTATCTGTTAACACGTTCAGCAAAGCAAGGGCGTAGAGCCAATGAGAAGAACGGGCAAGAAACTCACGGCCGCTCTTTTTAATCGCCAATTTTACAATTCTGATTACTTTACAAATTATATTTGTAATAATACCATTATACCGTGAACTATATTACTTAAACAAATCATGAGGCATTCTTATGTAGTAAAGTCAGGCATTGATTGCTTTTTATCAGTTTTACGTAATTTATAAGTAGGTAGGTACTAAACACTTTATTCACTCAGACATACTTATGCGGCTGCCCTATTCGGACGCCAAAAATATTGTTATCGGGATAGTGTCCGTCCATTGCTCGTGCTGTGTACATCGAAATATATGTTTAATAAGCAAATTCTGTATTTTTGACGTAGTTTAAAATTCCAAAATCAATGGACTTGAGATTCAAATTCTGAAGTCTATGACTGTTAGATTCTTCTTATTTATTTTTAATTTTCAATCTAATGGTGTTGGATTAGAATGATTATAAATTTTGCCTGTTTAACAACATTTCGGACGAAATGTTGGATGCTTCTTAGATCACTGGCTTGCATGTCTTTAAATGGTATATAAACAGGAGACCGTGTTGTCATTTAAAAGGATACAGAGTAATATAACCCTACGTTTAACATAATACCGGGTAATATTATTTTACTTTGACAGAAAACTGGGTAACGGAAAAATAACCGCCTGCCCTATAAACGAAGTATAAATTTAAAAGTAGCATAAATAATAACGATTGCCTAGCAGTTTCATGTTGAACTGCCACGCAGAGGTCTCGAGTTCGACCCCAAGGCAGGCACCTCTGATGTTCCAAAGTTATGTGCATATTAAATATATTTCGATAATATAATTTTTCTGACTGCCGCCATTGAGTATCCATAGACAAAATGACTACTGCGTCTAAAGTTTATTTACTTTATGATCTTCATAGAGTTACAGTGTCACATAGTCATAGACTTATAGTTTTTAACCACTCTTCCTTTCCTATTTTTATTTCGCTTCTATTTAAAAAAAGAAGTATGGCAACTTAACATACATAATTGATTTTGATCAGACATAAACATTTTCATTGACACTCATAGTCATATTGTATTATACATTATGTACTTTGTAAGCATTTTGGTAATCGTAGTAAGCAGCCACTGGACAGGCTTACCTTGTGTGGGGCCACTGGATACGAGCAAAATAATATATTGTTTTCTTTGGTAATAAATATATTTTCATTTTTCTTTTAATTTATGAAGCAATTTATATAAGAGCTTTCTAATGCCATATTCTAAATAATGCATTAATGAAAGAACAAAACGTTAGTAACAGTCCTTTCATTCAAAATCTGGCGGCGTTTTTATATATAATAGACTTTGCAAATTAATATATCTAAAAATGGCATCAAAGATTTAAATCGTAAATGTGCCCTCACCGTTTTTATATCTTACGAAGAAGTGTGAAAGAAGAGTGAGCTCATACGTTATATTTACACGTTAAAGAAAGATAGTGTACAATTTTTAACATGAGTGAGCGGGATAATACTATATTTATAATTCAGATCCCATGCCGAATGTGTTTCAGACAACTTAATGTCCAGAAAGGTAAGTATTATAAGTAGTAGGGCGCTTATACGATTTAAATTTTTGGATGGCATCTATTAATATGGGTAACTTTGACAAGTTTAATTTTTGTCATCATCGCATACAAAGGTCAGGTATTGGTACCGATGTATATATGGTACAATAGGCTAGTTTCGCTAATTAGTAGAAACAAAATTGGTAACAAAATGAAAGAGCAATATTCATAATTTGGATATTTGAAAATGTAGGGGTGTAGTGAGAGTTTCTTGATATCGTCATCGCACAAATGGCAGTTACGTCTTAATGTTGTATCAACTATATAAAGACACTGCCAGATTTAAAAACATCTAGTCTATTCAGTTTTGATTGAATTTTTGCGATCACTTTTAATATTGTATCGAGTGTACAAAAATTATGATAAAAAGACTTCAAGCAATTCAGTTTTAATTGTATTTAAAAGTCTTTGTTTCTTAGAATCTTTCACTTTTTTAATAATTGAAATATCCAACCTATTTCAAACATAAATTTACATAACTAACGAAATCAATGTATAATAATACAACAATTTAATATAGCAGTACAAATAATGAAAGGTAATCGCAGGCAACGTAATAATATATATTGGCCTAAATTGGCTGCTTATTATAAAGGATCTCAACAGTAGCTGAAATAAGCAATGAGATTATTGCTGTGTAGTTATTACTACATCTCTTAGATATACAAGCATTGAACTTGGCTAAAATGATCAACAGCAAAGCTTAAACGCAAACAATAGAAGATACTCTTACAAAATATTAAAGCTAACCAAAACGGTTTAATACAGCCAAAAAAGCATTTACAAGTTGTGTGGAAAATACAAAATAGTCATAGAAATCCTATTATATTTCTACCAAAGTCGAATTATTATAAAAACGCCTTTACACAATCACATACTATACACATAACACATAAATTGATTATACTTTTAGATATTTACTTTCAAAGCTAGCGAATGATGACGGTGCACAAAAATGTCCAGGAGAATAACATGAATAATTTAAAGTTGTAGCACATTACCTATCATTTGTTTGCCTGTCTGTCTGTCTATCCTAACACTAACGCTTATGTCTGCACTCCGCACCCATAGGAGGGCATTGAGGTGAGTCCTCACAGATTTAGCTTGGAGATTATATTTGTGGTAGTACAACATAACTCTGTTAAAAATTATTAAGTAGAAGATGACTAAGAATTCTGTTTCGTGGAATCCTTTTTGAGTTGCACATGTTGTCTAGATTAAAATGATATTACCAACTTAAAAAAATGTTTTAATATGTTTAATTTATTTTGTAACTTATTTTTCAATTAGATATAATTTTAGTGTGTGTTGAAACGAAAAGATTTTAGAATAACAGAGAGTATAGATGATTATTTCACAGAATTTGTCTATTCCTTGGAATAGGATTATAGGTTACTTTTAAATGTTTAAGTTGCAAGACTTATGTGTATTGCATATATCTAATATAAAGCAAAATGTATAAAATAATGATTTCCAATCTTTCTTAAACTTTGGATTTAATTGTAAAAGTGCTAAGTAATATGGTAGACGCGCAGCTTCTGCCACGCATCCCACGAGTACTCATATGGGATAAAGATTACCTTATATATTAATCTACGACATAATCTATCAATTTGCAAAGTTTTATCCAAAATTCGGTCAAAGATTTTATCGTGACTTAGTCACAAACATCTTCCTGAACTTTACACTCACGAGTATAAGTAGAATTTAAACTACACCTAAAAGAAGAAAAATTATTATTGTTATGTAAAACTAAGAAAATTTTATTTTATGTTATCAGGGCGCAACGAAACTAACGAAGGACGACATTGAGAGGGTTTTCTCCTTATACGATAGAGTAAGACATTTTTATTATTATTTGTGTCATGATTTCTTATTTTTGTTAATAATTCTGTTCGGGAGTTTTTATTTACCCAACTGGCAACACAGCCAACAGTAATTTTTTTAATAGTGGGCTTATTGTGGAAGCGCACAGAGAAGTATATTTATATTGGGTAATAGAGTGGCAACTTCGATATTTTAAGCGATAGTATCGCCACCTACAAATTGTGCGGTAAAGTGGTAGTCTCTTTTTCTGACAATAGATGTCGCTTATTTATGTTTATTATTGTGCTTCGGAATTTAATTTTATTTGAATAACTGGGTATTAAAATAAAACTATGCTGTAAAGTAACAAGTAATCTTTATTTTTCATCATTTTCTCACATTTACAATACATTACAGAATAAAAAAATGGCCAATATCACAAAATAGGTATTTATATCATATTGCTATTATGATTTGTCATAACTGCCTAATGAACTGTGGAAAGACCGATGAAAGTGTTTGGATTCCTGAAATACGCGAGGAACTAAAGCTCAACTCAACGCGAATATCACGTAAAACAAAAGTAAATGCGCACGAGCACGTAAACAAGCCGGCCGCCATTATCTATTTGAAATGTCAACTGACACCAGACCATAAAACGTATTTCTACCATACCAGTACCATTTCTCAAAATAAATAAACTTAAATTAAGCCTGAAGCTTATTTTCAAACTTTTTTAACGGAAAAAATAATTACTAGAATTATCTGATCTCAGTTAATTGTAGAATTAATATCATTTTTGCCGATTTTTAATAGAATTCAAAGGTCACTATTAATACAAATTCTACGGAAATTCATTATATAATTTATACTTGCAACATAGATGAATTTAGTTCGCGCACATTTTATAGAGGGAGCTGTGGGTGAAGATTTTCATGAATGTAGGGAAGATTCCAACCCACGTGGAAGCGTAATAAAGTAACTCGGCTCTTGGCGAAAGATCGCTCAGTGGTGAGGAACAAAGACTGTTATAGTATACTGGGTAAGGAACCAGCATTCAACCGAGTAAGACGGTCTCAATAGTCCGTGTAATTGCTGTGAATTTTGTAATATAGTCCCATAATATTTTAGACGAGTGAGTTTCATTATATTTGTAAGGGTCGGGGTTAAACCTGCTTAAAGGACAAACACCAGCTGCAATCAAATTATGTGGGCAAATATCAGTTAACACGTTGTCTTTGACTAGGCTTGATTGAATATAATACGTATCTAACCCAATCGCTACCCAATAAGAACACACAGAGAATATTAAATCTAATCATATTTATAAAGTCACGTAGTTTGTAGTTATACGAGGCATTTTCTTTTTTATTTTTATATTTTTAGGTGCAACTGTGACCACCTGGGTTTTAATATCAATTCGAGCACTTTTATTAGGACTTCTTGTCTAGAAATTCTCTGTAGTCGAACACAAGTCTAGAACTGTGTCCGAAATTTACAAATAAACTCAGATCCTATAATATTTAAATATCGCTGGCGGAACAAAAAAGCAATGATTGTTTTTGACATCATGTTCGACGATTTCTAACAAGAAAATTTTCGATTTATGCGTTTGCTCAAAGTTAATTTCTTGTTTTTCTGTGTATTTGTGATTTTTCTACAACCTAGTACGTTGAGATAAACTTAGTTCCTCCGGCCAGGCATCGAAAATACCTAAATGATCCTCCCTCAGTCGCTTAATTATTCGAAGATAAAATATGAATAGTTCTTTATTGCTCGCATTAACGATGAACGAAAACATCGCAAGGAAATCTGCGTGTTTAAGAGCTCTTTACAATGTTCTCGAAGATATGTGAAGCCTGCACGCCCGCCCTGGGCTAGAGTGGAGAACTATGGTCTAACCCTTCTCTCGTTCTCACACTGAGAAAAGGCCGGCGCCCAACAGTGGGCCAGCTTTTATACAGGGCTGGCATTTTGTGAGCAGATGTAATGCCGTACATTATTAATTTGAGACACAATATTCGATATGCCAGAAAAATAATATATCACTAGGATAAAGTTATCAAGAGTATCAGAATATTTCACTGGTTTAACCCAAATTCGCCGAACACTCTTACCAATAAAGCCCCATCACTGTCCCCCCACTATCTGACTAAGTTCGAAAACACCTCAGCAGTTCTTATATAACAATTTATTGGCTCTCTTTATTTCAAACATTTGAAAAAACTTTACCGTGCCAAAGTCACAATAATATTTTCGGCGGCGACGTTGAAAGTTAGCAGAACTAACCCAATTTAAGTTTCTTAACAAGACTATCCACGTAACAATCTCGTTTCAGGATAATAACGGCTCAATCGAGAACGAAGAACTTCGAGGGTTCCTCAAGGACTTATTAGAATTAGTTAAAAAGGTCAGTACTTAAACATTCTCTTAGTTATACGCAATAATGTAGATGTAGACTAGCGTTCCAAATGTAAATACTTAGAAACGACTCAATAGTTTTTGTAGTATTCTCATAACAAAATCATGTTAAACCGTTAACGTACAATGCTAGTTTATTTCTTCATGTAAGCTTTTTTGTTATCTATTGCGCTTTTTATTTAAATTAGCTACAAAAGCAAAAGTGGGAGACCATTGGATTAACACGCAGAGGCCACAAGTTTGATCGCAAGGCATCTCTGACTTTTCAAAATATGAAATACTTTCTTAACGCTCGCTTTAAGGGCGAGGGAAAACATCGTGAGGTAATCTGCATGTCTGAGAGGTCTCCATAATGTTCTCGAAGATATGTGAAGTCTGCCAACCCACACTAGGCTGGCGTGGTGTATGGCTTAACACCTTTCACACTGAGAAGGGGCCCATGCCCAGCAGTGGGACAGTATGCCTTATGAGCGCCCGACCATAACATGATATGATCAAACACCTTATCAAACAAACATCACATCACTCATATGTGTTTTGTTCGAAATAAGAAAATGATAGCAAAATTCTACGCGGAACGCCAGCGCCAGACGCCATTTATGTGTGGCTTGCGCCTTAAAGTCAAAAAAATTATCTTATTTGGCATACGTAATATATGTAATAAGAAGATAACTTCTAATAATTAAAACAAATATACCTAATAATTATAATAAATATACCTAATAATTAAAAAAAATCTTAAACACATTTTCAGGACTACGACGCTCAAGATCTTCTAGAATTCGAAGAGACCATTCTCCAGGGCGTCGAGTACAGCAGCGAAGGCAAGATCAGCAGGAAACAGCTCACTATGATACTCCTAGCACTCGCCAAGCATCACCAAGAAGAAGAGCCGGCTACTCCATAAGTGTATCTGAAAACAACCGCCACTCCGTCCCGTTATCCGAACGAATTTCTAGCGTCACAATATTTTGACACATTCAACGCCTTTTTCCATTGAGTATACCCTCACTTTCAATATAATTTTGGCGCCAACAGTAAAATAGAGGTTCTTAATCCGTCTCTACATAATCAAAGATATTACACAGGAAAATATTTTATTTAGGTATATCTACCTACTACTAATAAGACGTAGGTCTTTAGTCTGCTTTATTACTAAACTCTTTTTCATTTACGTCGTGCAATTTTTATGATATCATCTAACCATTGGCTTGGTCTTCCATTTGTCCTCGGCTTAGTCGCCACTCAGTCAGTGCTTACTCCATGTTCGGTCTACCCACCTCGCCAGACGGGGCACTCTCCATATTGAACGTATGATCCAACTTTCTTCATTGAATACTGAGCGTATATTGTCATTAGATAAAAGATTCACAAGAAAAATGCTAAAAATAGCTACATAGCTCTTTGTAATACTTTTATCTTATACCCTTATTCAATTTTATACTTTCGCATTTCATGATTTAAATCAAAGATAAAACGGTATCTACGCGATTATGTTCAGTATTTGGGTACAGCTTAATCTGCTTGTGACACCAGCACCAACAGCCACAACAACCTGGCCCAAATGACAAGAGTTTCAAAAATTAATGTAAATACTAAGTGGACACCTTGATACCCGTTTTCCGTTTAAAGAGACATGGTATATTGATCAATGTATGTTTACGTCTAATTCTGGTAAATTGGAAAGTAAATACAGTGGCATGATTGAGAGAGGTGTACTAAGATTGTTTTGTGTAAACAGAATAGACAACGAAAAACTAAACAGGCAAGGCTATAAGACCAAATTTTACATTTAATGTGGATGGGAAAGATCTAGGCAGACGTTCTCTGACCACTTCGATGACAAGTTGAAGAAATACCAAATATCATGAGCCTAAGTGTGCATGAAAATGCAATGAGAATTGATGTAGCAAAAAAGATATGCCAGGATCGCACCAAGTCGACATCCCTAGTCTTTATCTGTTGAATGGTTGTTTATGGGTTTTTTATTTATTTGATAGAGAAAGAGAAGATAGGAAGTTATTTGTCCCATATCAAGTAATAATCTGAAGAAAACTACCGTAGTTAGAGTAACAATAGTATTATAAAAAGTGTGTTCCTAACAGAAAAAATTATCTGCAATTGGTTTTTTGCTTTAAAAGCTATTACTATAAAGTATTTCGAAGCTTTCTCTTATAATTTATCTCTTATAATATCTATTCAAGTGAATAGTTATCTAACCTTAGTGCAACAATTTCCCTTATATCATTCACTCAATCAACATCTATCAGTTGATACGTAAATAATAAAATATTGTCTTCGATGACAAAAAGTGGGTATAGACTTTAATTTGCCAGGTTACTGCGCAACAAAAAAGTTTAAGTATACCTTAAATAAACGGCGGTGAATGTGTCAAAATTGAATAGGGCTGGGATAAATAGTTGTAATATAGTATTATAGTCGATTAATCTATGGTAAGTTTTAAATAAATGGTTCAAGATTTCTGTTATGCACGTTAAATAATTCCTAATATTATGACTGTCACAACAATTATAAAAAAATATATTGTATTTTAAGTTAGTTGTCACAGTTTACCAAGATTTTTCGAATCAAATATTTGAAGTTCTATGATAGTTATAATTAAAAATATGTTTTACTTTTATTTCTATACAATTTCGCACATAATTGACCATTTATATTGATCACATTTTTTATATCAGCACAAACCTCGACTAAACTATCAAATTCGACTATTTATCTTAACTCTAAGTAATTGCTTAGTTATTTTATTTATTACTCTTTTATATTTATTTATAACGGCTGTGTTCCACGTTTAAAAATATTGACACACGTAAAATAGAGTGCAAATAAAATAACTAGATAATTAATATCATCTATGAAGCCAAATCGTATGCCAAATATTTTAACCTAGCTATTCGTTTAAAAATCTTGGTCTAAATGAAAATTAAGAGATTGGCAACAAGCCCATTAGATTTTTAATCAATGATTTAATCAGTCTAAAACTAAACATGGCTACCCGATTTCTTCAGTTAAAATATTAAGTTACGAGGTTCCAAACAATGTATTTACAGTTCTGAGTAAGAACGCATTCTTTTTCGCATGCGGTAAATGAGTTGTAATAATAAGTTCTTCGATATACCTAATGGGTTAAAATTGGCTAACCTTTTTTATTCAGTGACAATGTCTATAGCTCAACACTGACTGGTTAGTTGCTCTGCGCGTTTGATCTAGGTTAAATTTCCGTAAACTGAGTAAATTTCTGTAACAGGAACTCATTCATTGACTGCGTGGATAGCGTAGTCTCCAGTGCCACTGTGCTGAATGTTGTGGATTCAATCCCACACGGGACAACAACTTGTGATTCACAAATAGTTGTTCATAGTCTGGATGTTCTTTGTGTCCTTTATTTAAATGTTTGTGAAGTCTCTCGCGACACAGGAATTACTCACATGCGGGAGTTATCTTTATGTTTCTCTGCTTAATAAATAGCAACAGAGCGTGACTTCGCTTTCAACTTATCTACGAATAACCATTGTAGCATGACAAGAGTTTAAAAAATTCAAGAGAATGTCATATAATATGTATGCTGCTATAGAATAATCTCAGAATGCAGAATAAACCGGACACTGCGATCAATCGTATTTTCTTACAGCGAACTGTGTTCAAAAACCAAATGTATGTTGTGCCCCTCCGCCCCTATTTCACCCCCGCTTAATGTTGCTATGCCAAGGGCCGTTGACCACTTTTGTGATAATGACAATATCAAATGTTATATTTAATATTGTCGTTATAATCATATAAAACATGTTAAGTATATTAAATCTCCGTTAATGTTAATATAAACTATTATAGTAGGTGGAAAAATAAGACGGTTGCTCAGTATTTGATCAAATACTCAACCAAGTCTTAACTTGACCTTTTCATTTTTACCAAGAGATCATTAGAACTATTTTCATATATATATTTTAATAAAAACTAGTTACATCGCAATAGTTGTAAACAATTATTTTACATACATATCATTCTAAATCACTTCTTTTGATTATGCAAGTAGTTTTAATATAAATCATATTATGGACGTTGTTCAATGTTACTTAAGACGATTGAGTGACGTGCCGACGCGATCGACGCATTTATGACATCCGGCGCTTCGATTGGCCCGCTTCAAGCTCTTAACCAATCAGATAGCCAAATACGGTAAACGTTCCGATCACATTAAAAACACCTCGCACTGATATGTTGTGTTTCCGTAAGAAGATTAGAAACGTCATTTTTGAGAGCTATCATTGATTTTGAAAATCGAATGTGAGTTTATTTGCTACGTTTATGTAGAAATCCATTTAATAAAATATGATGTGGCTCATCTGTTAGACATAAATTTTATATAGCCAGTCAGTTACTACTTAAAGACTACGAATATAGTCTTATAAATAGAGATGACAAAAAGAGTAAGTGCATAGATATAGGTTTCTATCTACCAGGGCGACATATTTTTAACTAAGACAGATAAAAAGTGGACTATAGATAAAACATAGCTTTGTTTTTATATTTAGTCCTTAACTGCCGAACTGTACCTAAGAACAGTATTAAAGAAGAAACCGTAGCAAAGTTACTATTGAGAATTAAGCTATTGTTTCGGCCTTCGACCTTTCTAATTATTTCGAGCTCAAAATCAAAAATATGTTGATTCATAAAGGTTACATTTATTTAATATAAATTGACATTTACCTGTTACCATGTTCTGCAAAACAAGGGCGTTGAACCATTCAGAATAACTGGCAAGGACCTCACCGCTACTCTTTTTAATAGCCTACTTTACAATAAGTATTGTTTATTTTACAAATCTGTTCTGTAAGTAGTAACCAATGATTTAAAAGAACTCAAATATAGACTCACAGTCACAACTTGTCACATTTTTATATTAAAATGGACATAGATATTGCACTGAGAATGTTGTGCACCAGATATAAAACGGGCACGGGCCTGTTCTCAGTGTGAGAAAGGTAAGGCCATAGTCCACCATGGTGGCCCAGTGCGGGTTGGCAGACTTCACATATCTTTAAAAACATTATGTAGAACTCTTAGACATGCAGGTTTCCTCACAATGTTTTCCTTTACCGTTGAAGAGAGCGATAATTAACTATTTAATACGCACATTACTTCGAAACATTAGAGATGCGTGCCAAGAATATGAGACCTCTGGGTAGCAGTCCAACGGTTATCGCTGTTGAAGAAATATTACCTTATAATTAGACATCCATTTACCATCACAAAAAGATTATTGCCACGTTGTCGCAACGGTGGATATGCATATACTGTACATAAGGTCTCAGGATGGACTCCCGGATCGGGTAATGTGTTATTGGCTATTCCAGTTTTCATTGACAGCATGGAGTCTGGCATTATGCCTGGCAAACTGTAATAGACAAACCCTCTATCACGTGGTACCTAAAACCTTAGTTGGCGAAAACTGGGTGCATATCGCTTCGAGGATACGAGAGACTGTCTATGTATTTAAGATCATTGAACAACATCCATATCTTTAAACTCTTCACCCATGCTTATAGTAGAACAAACAACAAAAATATTTTAGTAAAGTTTTACCAACGTAATCTATTTTAGTAACATTTTAAAATTTAAAAATGTCATTTTGAAGAAACATAACGGTACAGGCTTAGCTCGCATTGTGTTAGGAACGGAAGCTATCGTACTGGAATCATGATTATATGTGGATATAAAACTTATCCAGCATATTACCTTACCAATCTATGGCAAAAAAAAAATTTCTATGGCGCCTTTGCCCCGGGTATACTTCGCATTAATAATAATATGGATATGGGTAAGGATAAAAATTAAAATTTGCTAGAGTGAATGCCGCAACGCGTCCTCGGATTGCCCGTCCCAACTATTGCAATAGAAAAAGGTTGACAATACCGAACTCCTCTGGATAGGAACAGCCACGACGTGGGACCTTGGCGTAGGACAACTTGCAGTATTCCGCTTTGACCACAAAATATGCGTCTTTTGTGTTCGACACATATCGCCAAGTAACATCTACTTCGATTCAATATAAGTACTTACGACAAGCTATTTATGCAGAAAATTATAAGTGTATATCCAATGATATTATATACTCGCTGTCCTACGCGGTTTTATCCACGTTTTGAATAACTCCTCCACTTCTATAGCTCGTAGTGTTGTGTTCTATAGGATATGTTACTGTACGGTGAAACCATACACTATTGTCAACTAAGCATTTTACTTTAACTTATATTTTTATATTCATTAATCAATTCAGTACTCGATTAGCGGTCATCGCGCGTGCTCCCTCGCTCCTTAGTATTTTACGTTTGGTTCGGTTAATAAATTTGTTACTTATCTTAAAACAGACTTATCGTTAGCTGACCTCCAACCTTCTATTTTATTGCTATTCGTATTTCCTTGTGAATAACGCATATTGGTGAATTTTAGATAAAGTAGTTTTCTAATGGTGAAATAATGCTTTATTTACAGTTTACGTAAATCGATTATCAAACACTAATACCTACTAAAAAGGTTCGATATTTGTTAGTATAAATGTAGATGTTAATCTCTTAAACTATCAGTCCGATTTGTAAAATTATTTTTGCATTAGGTAGACCGTTTATCGTGGCAGGATATAGGGAAAATACTAATAACCCGTTACTAATTTACACCTTACTTAAATAAAATATAGCCTATGTTACTGGCTGATAAAATAGCTTTCTAATGGTGAAAGAATTTTTTAAATCGGTTAGCTAGTTTTTGAGTTAAACCCTTACAAACAAACCACGAAACGAAAAATCAAATTTTTCCTTTTTATAATATAAGTATAGATGTTTTTTTGGAAAGGTATAAAGTTTTGTAAGAACTGGTAGAATAAAATTTTGCTCAGAATGATGTAAAGAAGACCCTATATCACATCACGCTCGGAGACATGGGAACGGCGCAGTAAACATAAAATCTAGTACCTTATAATTCTTCACACTGGTATCTAACTCTAAATATTTTTACTACTAGTATTGCATAACCCTATCCTATTATTTCAATTTAAGTAAAAACATCAAAGTCGTCAAAGTATTCCCATAATCATACAAGATATCGCAAAGGGATAGTTATATTAATTTCTTAAGTGTGACAATATACTATTTTCCGATTTATTAATTCACATAAGATTAATACTTGTCTTAACTGCTATGGAGCTTTTGTCAATTACCTACAATATTTAGATCAATCAATAGAATGCGGTGTGACGTCGACTTCATAGAAATATTGGGAGGGGCTTTAGTATAATATATAGTAAACAAAAACTAACATATATTATACTAGCAACCAGCCCCGGCATCGCACGAGTAGTACAAACCTTAACAAATTATAGGTATACCTAATCCTTCCTCATGAATCACTCTGTCTATTGGTGAAAACCGCATGAAAATCCGTTCAGTAGTTTTTGGCTTCGTATCGCGAACAGACGAACAGACGCGGCGGGAAACTTTGTTTTATACCTAATATGTAGTGATTACCACTTTTCATACAGCGAGTGTGTATTAACCAAGATAAAAGAAAGGAAAACATAGGACAGGCCTAGTCTTTGGCAAAACAATACATTCTTTCCTATTTCCTTACATTTTTGAAGGACTTAGTCCATCCGATAATGCCATTGGGGATCTTCGGGTACCCCTAGATACTATGAAGTCGGAAGAATCGTAAGAATGCCAATAGATAAACATTTTATAAATCTTGGAAGTTACTTAAGCACTTACTATGCTGCAATGTTTCCGGTACTATAAACATACTACTTATAGGTACTATGAAAAATTAAAAAAGGAGACCATAAGAAGTATTGAGACAAAGTTCGCCCATGAAATGAAATTATGAGCTACGTTATATTTGTTTTATGTATAATGAATATATTTATTACTTCTCAACATAACGACTTAAGTGCATACTTGAAAAAACTAACGTTGATAAAATAGGTTCACCACGATATTATGGCGTTTAATTATATTTACGCAAATACCACGAAAAATAATAACGAACTGGGCACGGGGCACGGTTTAGGCCATATTCCACTACGCAGGCCTAATGCGAATTCGCAGACTTCTGTAAAAACATTATAAAGAACTCTCAGAAATGCAGGATTCAGGTGTTTTCTGGTCACCGTTAAAGTAATCGACAATTACCAATTTAATACGCACATAACTTCGAAGGCTATTATGCAAGTTCATAACTAAATATATATGTATCTAAACTGCTAAAGCATACTCATGCAAGATTCTGTTGTGTGATGCTAAATCAATCAATTTATAGCAGTTCAAAATTTGCCTTGTACCCGTGGTCAATGAATGACTGTCCAGGTACATAATAGGTACGTGATCTGTATAAACTTGGTATACTGTCCCACAAATAAAAATCATATGTGATGTCTTGTACTAAAAAATAACAGTACGATTCTTATATTATGTATTCTAAGTGATTTAGAAGATACCTATATCAAAGATTTTATCCTTGAACTATGAACACTTGTGTCTTGTTCACATGACACGGTTTACAGTTCATAAACTGATTCATTGGTCTAGGCTCGCCACAGGCTTCTTTACAATATGTAATAGTTCACCATACTGGCCCAGTGTTGGTTGGCATACTTCATAGATCATCGAGAATATTATAATAAACATATGCAGGTCGCATGATTTTTTCTTCACTGTTGAATCAGTTGATTATATATATTATAATACGTAATAATAATAAAGTAATTTATATTCATTATAATACGCACATAACTACGGCAAGTCAGAGGCGTTGTGATCGAACTCGAAAACTTTCATGGTTTACGTCCGCTGTGTAAAACGGCTCCCGTGTCATGTCTACCAACCTTCAGAAGTGGTTCTCGGGCCTAATTATTCATCCTCCTTGTATCGTACAAATTAGACACTTAGACTTTTGAAATTCGTCCACTCTTAAGCATAAAACAAAAAACATTTCGAATTAGTGCTGAAAATCATTAGAATTAATCGGTGTAGCTTTAAAATGTCTTCTTAGAAATTTCTCTCTTACATGTCTTCGCTTATCAACTTATTATCTAGATAGGCTGTTAATAAAATGTGATAAATGAATGGAAGCGTACTGCTTTATCTAATATTAAATAAATAACTAGTACTTCGACCACAATAGTTACACCTACCTACAATTGACAGAGCCTCCTTCCGTGCTCTTGGCGCAAGTTGTCACGTGATCGCCGTCAATATCCCTGACTGCACAATTTTTAAAAGAACCTTTCTCGGTGTCATCTATTAACTAATAAAAAGCTGACGATTAATTAAACGTGTTTAATATGGCTAAAGCTATCGTGGAGACTTCAAAGTCTTAATAATAAGCTATAAGTGTTATTCTTCTTTATTTTTACTAAACATCACAGCGTGTTTAGTAAAAATAAAGAAGGAAGGATCAGTCCTAAATGGCTAATCTTGATCTACATATATATATATCTATGGGCTAATCAAAGCCGTGGAACGCAATATACAATGGCTGTTTCTAAGTCAGTCGGACAAATACATGGATTTAAGCGTCTTTTAACTAATCTTGGTGTTAATTTACCTGGTATCGATGATGCAGTTTCGATTCAGAACTTGCAAGTAGGTAGCCTAAAATCTGCCTGTGTAAAAATTATGATGATAATGAACTGCTAAAGATCAATGTAAATACAACATTAACGATTACTAAATGAATTGAACCGTTAGTTTAAGCAGTAGTTTATTTGTTTAATATGTGTTTGTGTAAAAAGTCACATCAAGATTGTTTACATTTAGTTAAGTACCTAACCAAGTGGAGTATAGGTACTTTTAATTATTGTGGTCAAGTATGAATATTCGAAAGAAATAATAGTTATCAAATTAAAAAAAGGTACCTAACTATAATGTAAATTTTTATTCGTTTGTCGTAGACATATAAGTACCTACCTACTTACCGTACGAATTATTTTACAATTTTTCTTAAATTATGAGTTATGGCACTTATGGCACTAGTGTATGTCATTAAGCCAACAGCCCTATTGTTTAACGAAGGGTTACTTATTCTATTATTATTATAATTCAAACGACATCTAATTATTATACCAAATCCGCTAATGTTGTTGTGTAATTTAAACTTGGCAGGTTAGGTTCCCGCTAAAGTAATAGCATCCGTACCATGTCATTAAGCAGGTAAAAATTAAGTTTCTAACTTTCAATGTCAATGATAAGCACTACGCTAAATAATAAGGCTGTATGATTATACATACTCTTTGTACAAGATCTCTTCTATACCTACCTACTTATAACCATAGATTGACTCGTGTCAATGTTGCCAGAATTAAAATATTTGTGTGCACTCCTAGGTGTAATAGTATTACTGTATTATAATTTAATGTTAAAATAAAAAGCATTGTTTTGAAAACTGATTAAATAATGTGATGTAAAATAAAATGTTGTAGAATTTGGTATGAAAGAGGACTGGAAAAATAAAAGCGTTTGAAATGGCATGGGTAGAAATAATAATAATTTAGAATTTATATTTTTTTATTTTTCTGGTCTGAGCTTAAATTGATGTTTAATATAATGGTAGTTATTGTTAAAATTCCCTGATTGTGTGTAGAGGCCTTTTATGTATTTGTTTAAAAATAATCTTTGTACTTAAGTATTGTATTTACTCTAATATTAATAATCTAAATCTGTGTTGTGATGGTATAACGTCTAGCTTTAACTACATACCCATGAGTTAATAATATTATATCATGCACAATTGAACAGCTTAAAAGATGCAAGAGCTAATTATCAACTTACCTGAACCACACGTTTTTAATTTTTTTATAGTATATTTTTACCTTTTTCTGAATTTAATTACAGTTTTCTAACGTTACTTAATAAAGGATAATTGAGCCAAACTAGCGTCACGCATAAATTCATTGGAATACTATTGTACACAACTCGGCTGCTGCGCAGTTATTGAAGCATTCGAATGAATTGTGCGCATCACTGTCAAGTTGTGTTGTACGTAACCAACTTCAACTAATAATATTTTATATAGGTACAATATATTATAGTACATATTGAGTTCGTCGAACACATCAAGGAAAGTAATTGAAAAGATAATACTTTGAGTACTTACTGTATGTGTGATTGTGTATAGGTACAACACTCCAAATTAGCAATTTATAATTATATTTTCCCTTGGTTCCTCCGCCTGGCACTAAGTGTTAAATATAAGGTTGGAATACGATAATATTTGTTATAAAATGTTTATATTTGTATATCAATAGTTTTATTTACATTTGCCCTGTTCCTGACCATCCACAATCTGTCTCACGCGGGTTAATAATATGATATTATTTGATATCCTAACTATCCTAATCCTAACTTCCTAACTAATATTATAAACGTCAAAGTGAGTTTGTTTGTTTGTTACGCTTTCACTTTAGGTCTATCTACTGGACCGATCGTCATCAAATTTCCCACACACGTTGTCAGGGGTACAGAAAAGAACATCAGGTACCTATCATCCAGAAAATAAGTGCTGTTCCCGAGGGACATAAAAATTACTTTAGACGGTCGTCCGCTATAACAACTCGGCGTACTGATTTTAATGAATTACAACGTTATGCCTGGAGTACAGAAAAAGGGATCTACCGTATCCCGGTAGAAATCTGATACCCCAAATAAAAATCTGTTTCCGAGTTAGGTTAGGTTAGGCACATCTATCTCCAAATAATTACATTCAGCTAATTAAGCTGTCTGTTTACTCAGTTAAGGTAATTGACAAATTTGTCGAAAGAAGTTTGGTATTATACAGTGTTAAAATCAAATAAAAATATAATTTTATACTAAAATGACTTTAACGCCATCTATCGGGTTATTATAATACTAAAGTATTATAATAACTCGATAGATGGCGCAGAAACGCAATATCGATTTAGGACATTGAATGTACTAACTTAAAATAAATTAATTATCTCCATATGTACGAGCCATTATGAATACTCGCACTAGGATGTCAGAAATGTCAGAAACTATAGTATTATGTCACGGGAAGAGTTATTTGATAGATTAGTATATAGTATAAATACGTCACTACGGAACTAATGCCTTTAATGCACTGCTAGTTACATCCTAACTAAAATTATAAATGCGAATGTGAAAGGTAATTGGCAAAATTGTCGTAAGAAGTTTGGTATTGTTACGTGCTGGGTTCGACGGATAAGAATATAAAACAATATTACCGACTAAAACACGTTTTATTCTAGCACACAATTATCTTTAATACACAACAAACACTATACTACACTTTTCCACTGTAACTGCTTCAAACTCCGTAGTATTTTCGCTTCCGTTCGCTTCGGTGAACACTTGATCGCTTACGATAGTAAACTGACTCGGCGGTGCGCGTGCGCTCTATTTATACGCGGGTAAAGCGCTTCTGGAGTTTTCCAGAAAAAGTCACACACGGCACGCAACAGCGCGATGATTCGAGAACGTGCCAGCGCTCTCTCCACTCGACTCGTACCGACATATACGTAATTCCGTAAGATGTCAATAGATGGTTCTGTAATAAATTATTAGAAGGGACTGCCGACTCTTGCCGACTGCCATCTGACGGCACTGTGGGAAAGAGTATACATGAGTCATCATCATGAGTATATATGAGTATAAACAGTATTATATAGGGTTGAAATCAAATTAAAATATTTTTTTATACTAAAGTACCCATAAGGTTTAGTATTATAATACGCGATATCAATTTGTGATGTTGAATATACTACCTAAAATTAATTCACTCAAATATCCGATTTATGGCACTAAGCACACACACAAACGTAGTCTCAGTTTGTATTATCTACGGCCATATTAAACTGATAAATAATCGTGAAGTTTGAAGAAGGGAAGTTGAGGGAACGTATTGATGAGAAATAACAAAACATGTTTTCGATTCATTTGTTTATAAATATTGATTTGTAATTGTTTATTATTTAATTGTTATTGTTTATTCATCCATCCATCAACGAGTCACTTTGACATCGTGTGGCGGACGGAACAGACGTGCTGTGTAATAGTTGTTGGGTGATATCAATTATAATGTTAAATTTATTCGTTAATGTATTTCTTTAATTAACCATTACAATAACCATCCTGCAAATTTGAATGATTATTTACCAATGAAAGTACGTTTGTAATTATTTTTTAGGCTCTTTCACTACTGATTACTAACAATAGAAGTGGGATTGAGATTCTTTTGCTCACAAGTAATAGGCATTTGCAAATAAAACGAACACATCACATTGTTCTTTCAAGGTTAGGTCTACCTACGTGACGTTGTCACGTAATTGGCACGATTGTGGCAGAAGTCCGCGTTTCACGTCCAAGATCGCGAGTGTACCGCGATCTGTAAAAAACCATTCGAGTATGCAGTCTTTTTTTGGCTACCGTCCGTCAATCGCTTGTGATTATTGTCTCACGGTTGAAAGTGTTGGAGGACCGTTCACAGGCAATAGTGACACCAGATGCTATGAGTAGTGAAGTATCGACTGAGGTGGTAAGAGCGATACAATCTTAAGGTCTGTAAATAATTAACTTAATTTTTTTTATTCAACCGACTTTTATAAATAGAAGACGGCCAAACAGTTACACGTGAATTGAGCAGACCAAAATTAATGTGTCAATGACAACCGATAGCCGCCACATGTTCATCGGAAGGATGATCTGGTATTGAATATGTGTGGTATGCAAACTTGTGCCTATGCCAACAGTCATTGTGAGGTACGCAAAGTTTGAGCCTGAGCCTACAATGTTAACTATTTATATTTAGGAAATCGGGGAAAGTGTAAACATAAATATAAATAGTTTAAATGGTTTAATAATTTTATTAGCTTTTATATTAGTAAAATTCAATAGTAATAGTAGAGTAACAGTTTCAAAATTATGTAATACAGTGATTAATAAACAACGCGATGAAATCTGTATATAGTAGTTTAATTTCAATAAATAGTTACTCAGTTTTAAGTTTTAGGTTACTACCTGACCTGTATTACTGTTTTTGTTTTTACTGTATTCTTTTCGTTAAGAGATCATTTACTTTTTTCGATATATCTCACAAACTTAATTCTAACTTATCTTGTAGCTTATCGCAGAAAGCAGAAATTGCTCTATCCCAAGAACCATCCATTCATGTCGAATTAAGGAGGCAGTGACAAGCTGCTTTAAGAGCAGATGAGACACTTTCTAAAACCCAGAAAAGACTGGAGGACCAAGACACCCGCCAGGCTTCTACAAGAGCGCGCTGGTACGCCCCTTCAAACACAATAATCGTTAGACGAATAAGTCGATCGTTAGAGAGCCTTGAAATTTAATAAAAAGCTCCTTCAAACTTAGATTCGTTTAGATGTAAAAGCTGAACGCCAAGCAACTTTAAGAGCAACTTAGACGTCTCATCAAACGCAACGCCGCGCGCCGTTTGAATGAACAATCTCAACCCTAGAGAGCTTTAACAGCTACTGAGACGCCCCTTTAAACGCAGTTCCATTGTGAAGAACAAGCTCAGTGGCAGACAGCTATTAGAGTGGCAGAAACTCCAGAACAGTCGCAGGTGAGAAGAATCGTTCATGCAGAAATGCAAGCCGAGCAACGATGAGTCTTTGTTTGTAAGGATTTAACTCAAAAACAACACAACCGATTAAAAAAATTCTTCATCCATTAGAAAAGTGTATTATAACTTTATAACCGAGTAACAAAGTTTATATATTATTTAGAAATAAGTACTGCTTTTTTTTTACGTGGGTGAATGCATTTGCGCATACCCCTCCGCTGGGGCGGGCGAAGGGGTTATGTCGGATTCACCGGGGTAAAAGAAAGATGTTGAAATGATAATAATAGACCTCAACCTACCACGGTGTTCCTCGACAAAACCGCTATCGACGGGGCCGCGCGAATCACTTTCGGCCCGCCGTATGAAACGGCAGGCCACTACACGAAGAGACCTACCCTTTGGCACTTGTCACTCATAAAACCTTCCTTCAGCACCCGAATAGGTAGGGTTCGGGGGGAGAACTACGTGTCTCCCCCTTAGGATCAGGGTACTACGAGGTCTGGCTAGCCCACCGCGCCTCGAAAGGCGTGTTCTATCGGCCGCTGAGTGCACGGTGGCTGACATTGAGATTGGACCTGTAGTGGCTGTGTGGTTAGCCGCAGAGGATGGCCATGTTTGTTGCTCGGCAAGCACGTGGCGTTCGAGCGTCGGAATCATGCGTGGCTAGTGCGAACCAGTTGGTCGCGCGAGGCACGGAGTTGCCTTTAGCGAAGGGGTAGTGTGGTTTCACAGCCACATCGCATCTCGGGTGCTTGTCTGCTCAGCAAGTAAGAGTCATAGCTAGGTGACTCGGGCAATACCCGGCTTGTAGGCCAGAAAGGGTAGACGTATAGATGTACGTCGGGAAGTGAGCGTGCCTTACAGCTCTGGCACCATACTGGAAATATGCAAGGCGGCTTCTCCGTCGGCCCCAGCGAGGATATCGTTAGCAACTCTCTGAGTTCGCGAGCGGTGAGCGGCTTTATTGCTTCGGTACCTATCTGGACAATAGGTAGTGCCACTTGGGTACGAGGTAGCTCGCTTACGAGAACTGGGTCTTAGGATTTGGGGACAAGACCTGTCTATAACTGGTCCCTGAAGGTGCTTTCGGGCACTGGAAGGTACAGCGGCTCCCACTTATATACCTAACAGGTGGGAAAGTGGGAACGCTATATCATAAACTAAAGTAGTCTGTAGAGAGAAGGGTCTGTCCCTGCCGGAACATAACATAGGTAACCTTAATTAACTTAACCTACTTTTACGTGAGCGAAGCCGCGGGCAAAAGCTAGTCAACAATAAAGAAACAACAAGTGAACGATTGCGCGGCCATAATATCCAAGGTAAATCATTCGTAAAATATTGATTATTATTAGTATGAAGCTTATAATTCTTTATTCGACAATTTTTGACAAATTCAGTCTTCAATTGGCAAAAAGAATTAGATCTCAAACCCAAGTAATTACTGAGATCCCCATGGCCGCGCAATCCTCCAAGTTACCTACGTTCGCGCGGCCAACATTAAACCCTTATAACTTCTTTATTTCTACTTTGACAAATTTTAGTCTGTTCCCTTCTATTTTGACAAATTCGACAATTATTTTGGAATAAAAAAACTGTTTGTATAACTTGTTTGAGCAATCGTAACGCACACGAAGTTGGTTCGGATTTCTGTACTTATGCATTCAGAATAAGTACATATTATATTCAACACAGAACAGAAAATACGATAGAAGTAGTATATGGAAGAACATTACCAAATTCGGTGAAACCTGGATGATAGGAGTCCCGAAGTTTCCTTAAATCGACCAAGATTTAAAATAGTAAATCACCTAATGCCTAATAATAAAATGGCCTCGATGTCGTAGTGGTTAGTGTAACATACTGCCACGCCTGAGGTCGCGGGTTCGATTCCCGCACAAGTCAAACATTTGTGTGCATGAACATGGATGTTTCTTGGTCTGGGTGTTTCTATGTATAATAAGTAGGTATTTACAAAAAAAAAGTATATATGTATGTTTATCCATTGTCTAGTACCCATAGTACAAGCTCTGCTTAGTTTGGGCTAGATGGTTTTGTGTGTATGTGATAGAATATTATTTGGTGATGGGACTATTTTATTAATCTGATATTGTTGGTCATTGTTTTTATTTAATCATTTTCTCAATAAACAATAAAATATAAGTTAATGAAGTTTATTATCATTAAATTAAATGGAATAAAATCTCTTACCATAAATTAAGCAATTTGTATTTTGGTTGTAATTAATGAACTCGAAAACTACTTATTGGACCGATTTTAATCATTCTTTCACTATTAGAAAGCTATAATATATGTGTTTTACCCAGAAGTACCTACATAACATAGCCTAATATAATATTACGAGCTACGAGCTACGGAAGCGGAGTAGCAATCATAAACATGGATAAAACCGCAGGAGACCGCTATTTATAGATAATTCTACAATCACGCTTGGCGTTCGTAATTTTTACATCGCATATATAATACTATGGTTTCCGTTGTGAAATACATCTTATACATCTGTAGTTTTAATTTTATTTATTGTTATAAAACAAATAAAATTAAAAGAACCGATTAGTTTTTAAAGTGAAAGGATTTCAATTGACCAAAATCAAACAATTATTTTCGACAAAATCTTTATTTATCTTATACTTCTTTCAAATTAGCATGAAATAGTTGGCAAATGTCTTAAAATATCAATTGCATCACCGTTGCATCAATTTACAAGGATGTGCCATTATAGCAGCTACATTTACACTATGTCAAACCAACCTGAACAATATTGTATTTCGTAAGTTTTAAGTAAGCTATCATTGCAATCACCTTAAAACTACCACACACATCCAGAAATAAGATAGATCACACCATGTTGTGGATAAATTATATACAGTTTTGGGTAGTAGCTTTGTTAGAATATCATCTAAATGCATGTCTCATAACAAGACATATTTTGCCCTTACTCTACCAAGATCTTTCAACATATAGATTTCATTAACTTGCTAAACGTGACTATAAGATATTGCACAAATCTATTATTTCAAAATGCTTAAGGGAATGTTTGAGCTAAACATCGTAAAATGCCATTGAGACTGAAATAAAAACTGATGAAATTGGTATTTAAAAGAGGCTAAATTGTTGTGAGACCTCACCAATTTTTTGTATTAAATATGAAGACATTGCAATAATTGACTTTCAAATGAGAAGATAACTTGGTTTCCTTTGTGCACAATACTTTATAAATCTTAATAAAAAGAAATACCCTATAAAATCAAATGGCTAGTTTCACAATTATCAAATAAATTTGGCAGAAATATAAATCACATGTGTTCTTTCTATTGTTAGCTTTACTAAGAATGTATAGTGAATATTTCATTGATAAATTTTAGTTTCAGCTTGTGAAACAGAGCCAAATTCAGATTAATTAGATGTTATTTCACTGTCCTTATAAATAGTTTAGAGAAACAATTTGCAAATTGAACATAAGTAGATGGATGTATGTTGTTTTACTCAAGACGGATTAACTCCACATCAAAGATAAGAGTGGAGTTGGGTGGGATAACTCCTGGGTGGCCTTGCTGGCCATATGCGAAGTCAGGTGTGCATGTCAGCTTGGCGCGTTCGCCCACAGACATCTGAAATTATAAATTAAGCACTTCAGTACATATAAAACAAAGTCCACTGCCACGTCTGTTCGGATTAACTCCAAAACAACTTTGCAGATTCTCATGTGGATTTCACCAATTGACAGAGTGATTGATGAGAAAGGTTTAGATGTAAAATTTGTTGAGGTTTGGTACTACCCATGCGAAGCCAGGGCGGGTCGCTAGTATTAGTTTATTACATTACTATGTTCAGATGACCCAGGTTTGTATAATACACATTTTACCATGTGGAGATTAAAGCTACATTACTAGGCATACTGACACTAGTGAGGGAAACTTTAACTGCATTGTAGTTACAACTTGCAAAAATGATTCTCATCATTATGGATAATCTTTGTGGCATATACTTGGTTCCCAGGTTAGATATTCTAGGAAGATACTCTGTAGCAACAATCTGGACTAGTGGATTACATAGGAGATAAATATCTATGACAATTAATTTATGTTGGGAGTATATCATTATGACATTTAGTACTGGATCTCAGAATCATAGGACATTTTATTATGGCAAAATATAAATGTTTGCAGTAAATGATAATGAATAAATGTAAATAATATAAACAACAAATAACTAATTTAAAGTGTAGCCATATATTTTATTTTTGTTTTCTTAAGTTTGTAAATCATATTTAGGAAAGTGTTGCAGAATTAAATGGTGTAAAATAGTAAGAGAAATTCAAGTTAACTGCTTACCTAACTTAGTAAGTTACGCTTATGTGTGCTTCCTATAGGACATACACAACCATATTCAATATTTAGAACCCACCATTGTGGTACACCGTTTGTCCATATATAAATCCATTGTAAAAAAAGAAGATTGCATTTGTAGGGGGGTTTTCTGAGTTAATAATAAATTATATACCATACCTTGGCCACACCCTCATCCCAGCCTCTGATGACCTCTCCCTTGCCAATTCGGAACTTGAAGGGCTTTCCACGGTCACGTGATGAATCAAACTTCTTGCCACTGGTCAATGTGCCTGTGTAGTGCACCACCACCGTTTGCCCGGACTTAGGGTATGTAGACTCTGTGGAAAATAAAACACAGTATATTAAAATATTACATTCCATTTCAAGCAAAATAAATATGTTGAGATTTTGGTATTTTTGTTAGCTGTAACAGTTTGCAGCTCATTTGTCACAAATATAGGTATTTTGCTTATTTTTGTGTCTATGAATTTAACAAGGCAAACCAATCTACTTAAAGAGGATTATATTATTAGGATTATGGACCAGAACAAACAGGAATGAAGTACATAGGTATTACTAGACGCCAATGTCAACATTACCAAGAGATCCTTAGCGACATATATTTGGGATTTTCTTAGGTTACCGGGTCAATATAAAGTACTCTCTTCGGTGGCACGTTGAAGTTGCCGAATATATAACTAGATATTAAATCAGTACTGGTATCCTTGTCTCCTTCTTTGTAAAATTAAAGACAATACATTATAGACTAAGCGATAGTGATGATTATCGCTTAATTCTAATCATCAGGACAGACACACGTGGTTATACCGAATGCAAAAATGTAATAATAGATTTTGGATGGTTTTAAATGCCAACGCAATAAACTATAAAAACACTAACAAAACACTCAATATTGCTACGCGTCGTGTAAATTTGAAATCATATAAATATTTATTAGCTTATATTGAAAGAGATTAGTCATTCTTCAAATTACTTGTAATAGCCGATAGGCGAGGCGTCAGTCGGCCGCCGCCGCAACTATACATTAAAATTGCAGTGGCTATCGCATTTAATTATCTGACAGACTTTTATGAATATAAAAATATTGCAAAGAGCATTTTAAAACGGCAATCATGTTGCCAAAATATATGTATCAGAGAGAATCCGAAATCAGCAATATTGCAATACCTACCCAATAAACTCGTCAGTGATAACAATTACACTTACCGTCCCCAGGAGAAATAGTTTCAACGTTGACACCCATTACGTCCCAAGTAAATTATTTACAGTATCAATATAACTTCACTCGACGCCGCTAGCACAAGGCGTTTTTCGTTTGAAGGAAGAAATGAGCGATCAGCGAACTGAGCAATGGCAATGGCGGATGTCGATGGCGGCGGCAGTGTTGCAAACCTTAATAATGATGCAACTCTACACACTGACCTGTCAGGTGACACTGACCTATATTTCCAAAATAACCAAACAAAATATGTATTTCGTATAGTTTCTAATAAACATTTATATTATTATTACTATTGTATAATACTTTATAGTAGGTACGCTGGACTGTCAGCATTTGCATTTACCACAGCTGCGCCACCGAGGACGTATGCGATAATTGGACCAATTTTTGCAAACAAGAACCAACCCACAGCAGGTTACTTTCGAGAAAATGAAACTTTTGTAAACAGAGTGTGCAAAATGCATACTTAGTATATTAATGAATGAATACTTGTTGAACTTATGTGGGATACTGTAGGCTATCTAGGAATATCAGATTTATACATTTTATGAAGTTATAGTATAAAGTAAATCATTAAAAATCCGGTTGGTTCTTTCTAGCAAAAACATATTTTGTTGGACGTATGCGATAATAATTGGTTATAAAACCATGAAGTCCAAATAGCTACGTACGTTTTTAATCATATTTATAGCTTTTATTGGTCTCAGTTTAAATAAGCTGGATGCACCTGACCAGGTTCTGGTAACACCTCAAGTTCTTATCGAAACATTAACGTAGGTACTACATATAATATCAACAATATCCTTACTAGGTGTTGCGTTTTGTTCAATATGAAATTATTATGAACCAAGGGTTTATTGCGTTAAAAGTTTAAGTATTAATTTATTTTATCAACAGTAATAGATTTCGTTGCTGCATATAGTTAACTGCATGTCAATGTCTTACGATGTTGTATACGATTTTATTGTGTTTTATCGAACTATTCAAGTGGCTGTTGAAATTATCTGAGACAAGAAAGTCTGAGCTGGTAGACTATAATGGTCTATCAGCTCAGGTAGCAATTGATTTGTATTTGTTGATAAGTTTTCTTAAGAGCAATCACGCCATGTGGCCTGAAGAGTGGCAATGCCACAATTTCTGATGCATTATTTACATAGAAAGCACTACAAATATTTATATCAGTTATCTATGACACACTTTTAATTTTAGTCCTTACAATATTACCTATATCAAAGGCACTTCTGCAATAAAACTTATGCTTAGCTTACTTTTGTTGGTACCATAGATGGATAGAAGTTTAGTATTTTTTTTACACTATCAGTTACTTGTCATTTTATATAGGCAAATTAGGCAAGCATTACGATTTATGGTTGATAAAAATAGATGGTGCTCCCACACTGGCTGTTACAACATGATATCGGTATTCGGTTCACAGTTTGGATTTACGTCCCGAAGCATCTACACGAAAATGGAAAATGATTTACTCATTGGACTAACTTTTATTTTTTGTTTGAAAAAAATAAAAGCGCTCTAACTGGATGCGTCAAACGCTAAGTGCTAGAGAAAAGTATAGTATACCCTCATGTCGTCTGAATAAATGTTTACGACAAATGATAACAGATGTTTTAATTTGTTAACAAACAATTTTGTTTAGAAATGTTTAGTAAACATTACCTAAGATGAATACATATTAAAACATTTTTTAACATTGTGATCAAATGTTTGATAAAAATGTTTACTAATGTTTGTACCTAAACATTTTCTAATAGCAGCGTGGGAGCACCAAGATAACGAAAACGGTTTGCACACTCCTGAATCACCATCTCACCGATTATTTTGTAAAATAGCAGTATTAAATATAAATGACATTGCAATAATTGACGTAAGAGTAAGAAGAAGATATCTTGGTTTACTTTGTGCACAATACTCTAAATATCTTAATAAAAAAGAACACACTCCTGAATCGAAACATGCCACCTGACGTACACAACCATTATTGTCTGATAATCAGTACTTCAGCAGGGAACCATGCGAGGCTGGAAAACTTAACAAATATTTATTGTTTTGGACATTGTACAATATTATGATTGACCTAAACCTTCTCACATTGAAAAGAGGTCTGTGCCCAGCAGTGGGACAATTTATAAACAGGGCTGGTATTATTATCATTGATGTATAAAAAACCTAGATACACAATGGTGCCAATTCTTTGTCACAAAATTCTCTTATCTTAGCTAAAAATCTCTGTGATGATGGAGATATTCCATATTGGGCCTGCACTATGTACAGTGTATAGACAAACTGGAAATAAATCAGGGATTATCAGAAAAATACTGTTGCTTTTTTTTTTAAATCAGAAATAATGTGTAAATAACGAACATCTAAATCCGTACGATTTTTAATATGACCACACTGACAGATAAGTGGCATGTCGTTCAATAACTGCGTAGGCGCATTGCTGATGCTGCTATTATTTTTTTTTATTCCTCTTTATTATTTAACTAAAATAACAATAAAATAAGATCTTAATTAGTTTCATTATAATCTCATATTTTCGTGTTGTTCATGTGGCGACTAGCCGTGGCGTCGAGTAGCGCCTGGCTGCTTAATACTTTAACAGAAGTTATAGCTAATAATAAAATTATTGATATACCTCCTATAAAATACAATGTACCTATTAATAGTTTAAAAAACAACTGAGTTAGTAGGTATGCTTTACGCTTATTAGTCATGGCTCGTAATCTTTTAACTATGTCATAATTATTGACATTGTATTCTTTTGCTTTTATATCCATATTAATTATTGATTTCCCTACAAGTTTAAAGTCAAGTAACAAACAATAGATAAGTACATGCTTAATGAATATTGTGGTACTTATGTAAATAAAGATCACATTGATATACCACGGTAAATGCGATGTTACTAATCCTAAAACACTATTCATGTTTTGGTATGATTTATTCAAATATTCCTGTCTAAATAATAATTATAAGGATATATGGTGACGACGACGTCCAAGAAATATTTATCTCATGTAATATTACTATTACAACCGAATATTTATTACAATGTCAACTTAAAAAATGATGTATGTGATCAGTGTGATGTGATGAGTGAGTGATGTGAGTAAAATAGTAAATGATATTATTCGAAACGAAATGTGATGTCATTATATCGTCACGTGACGTCGACAACAGGAAGAAGCAAACCGCATCCAATTTTTTAAAATATTGCTCTACATTTATATTTTTCGAAGTAAAACAAATAGTAAACATCGTTTCATACTTGGCCTTGTAGCGCGGGGGTGGGCGGGTCTTACCCTGCGCATCCCTGCGCCCGCACCAACGCGTGCGATGAGTGCGATCCTGTCCCAAAAGATTTCGTTTTGTTGTTGTAGGAGACCTCGATTGTACATAAACTAAGACATTGGTGGCAATTCTGTTGTCACAAAATTCTCTTATCTTAGCTAAAAATCTCTAAAATTTAGTTAAGTCCTGTCAAACAACATTTCGTATTCTGAAATCGCTAAAAGTGACAGATCTAAACTTATTTTAGTGAGACAGGATTAAAATTGGTTTAGTTACTCAATTTAGTCCTTTCTGCATTCTGCTGTACGGCTTATACGTCAAAAATGATCTAAAATTAGAAATGTCAAACTAATATTAGTTGACATCTGAAAACATGATACGAAGTTTAGTGTTCCTAGAGATTTAGTAGCTGAGGCTTAAATAGTGGAATTTATAAATATATGAAGAGCCGTAAAAGTTCTGTCAATTATGCCATTAACCTTGGAGCCACCAAAAGTGAGGCATGTGACCTTTGAAAGGAAGGAATATCCCTACTAAACATATTTGTATCACCTGAAACGCCTGATTAAGGATCACCAGAGGTGATCTGAAAGCCTTCAAACTATATGTCAGACTCAGATATGCCGGAGCATGGAGAACATGATCAGGTGGAGATACACGAACGGAACTAATTTGGGTTTTTTGTTCCTGGATTTGGGATTGGATTGCCGCAACACCTGAACGCAGAAGAAATTGACGAGTGCCTGCGACAATACCTAGTCCTATTTAAAATTCTATTAAATAAAAAAAAACTGGTTCTGGCATTCTATGTCAATCATTATACCTATTAAATTTAATTAAATACATAAAATATAATATTTTATAAGGATTATCCCACAGCTTTCTTTATTTCTTGCATTATCACACATTTTAATGAAACATCATTTAAGTCTTATAATTTGTATGTCTTATATTACAACTCAATGTGCTTAAAATTATATATACTGTAAATACTTGTATTTAATGTAAATGTATAGTGGCATGCCACTATACATTTTATATACATTTCTTAGTATAATAGGTTTAAAGAACCTACTGTGTAATTCATTTTATGGGCTCTTCTATTTTATTGCCGGCTAAAATAAATTTTGATATTAGGCTCAAACCGATGTCTCCAACAAGTTAAGCTTCTCAGGTACAAGTAACAAATCGGCACCATAATAATATATTGAATGTAAGCCAAGTATGAGTCAAACAAAAAGTACCTACTGAAACTAACATTTACCCTGCCCTTTGTGATTTGTGCCACTGATTAATAAATATATTAAATGTTAACCTACACCAATGTTGTACTTCTTGTTTTCTTTATGCAATATCTTTACTAAAATATTATAATTTGGTACATTTTCATAATTATTATAGATTACAGTGATTGAGTTTCTATGAAACATTCTTTTGGAGTGATAGCTATGGGTAGAAGAGAATAGAATAGAAATTCTATTTCACTTTATTTCCAACTGCTACTTCCTTTATTAGTTTATATCATTCATCATTCAGCAATAGGAAATTGATAGTAATGAAAAAGGAAAGGTACTTGAAAAGTCTTTATTTGATAAGTGCATCTTGTAAATTTACTAAAGCACAGGCTGTAGTAATAACTAAGTCCAGAACCCTTAATAATTTAAGTTAATAATCGAGTGCATCTTCTGATGTTGCTGTAGACACAGTAAACTTAATTGTTGGTACACATTTACACCAATCTGAACCATTTTACTTCTGTAGTGTGTAACATGAACTTGAATAGCTTTATGTTCCTGATGTGGCACAGCCTGTACTGCTTTATCATAAAATGTCCCTTCAAGAGGAGGCAAGACATGAAGGCTTGTTTTCTTCAATCAGTATATCTAAAAATAAAATGATAAAGAATATTTAGATAGGTACTTCCACAATATTAGCTAAATTAGAAACATTACACAGGTAGTAAATGAAAGTAGGGATAATTAGTAGAATATACCTGTACCTTGATTGAACGAAGACGTTGAAGGGTCAACAGAATATATTTCTTCTAGAAGCGATAACTTTTGTCGTTTTTTGAAGGCAGGTCGAGGTTCGGTTGGTGTGGCTTTGTGTTTTCTATCCTGTTGACAATAAAACCTCGACGGTACGACGTTTTAGGCGTATTCTTTGACTGAAACCATTAATTAGTATTGCATATAGACTTCTCCATGTCATTCTTCAACTGAAACAAAAATGATTTGAGCAACATAACCTATAGAGAAAATAATAATAAATATAACTAATACTTTATTACTGATGTTAGGTTTATCTAAACTTACATAATGGTGATCTTCACACATATACAGTTGACTTTTAGTTGATAATGACTTAGGATCTCTCCTCGCCAGTTGTATCCACAGAACAATAATACTCTGGTTGTATCCATGTATTTCTTAATTTTATATCCTTTGGTAACTGGATCCACAGCTTTTCTGGCATTTTAATACTAGTGTTTTGACACTCCGGCACAATACACCAACGATGATTGCTGTATACATTGAACATCATAACAATATAATAAAATTATTCTATTTTCCATACAAAATCTACGTGTTTACTGCTTCAGCGACGTCACAGAAACAAACGTCAAGACGGAACAGCGTTTTCATGCGTTCATAAAAAAATTGGTTAAAAGTATTTATTTTAAAACTTTTAACTACGTACTTATTAAAATAAATTGTCATTTTTAACGACTTATTTGAGGATAAGTTACTCTTAAAAAAGTAATACAAAATTAATGCAAATAGCATAATTTAAAAAAAAAAGATAGTCTGCCAGATACATTCTCTGTTGTGCAGTATTTACTTAACTTAGAACGACTAAAATACAATTTTACTTACCGTTTATTATTTATGAAGTGTTCACAAACAATTACACGCATTTAACAAAAATAAAAGTATTATTTTAAAAGGGTTTTTTTCATTAACTCGCTCACATTCATTCTTTATATTTATGTAGTTTAAATATGGGTAACACCGCCTCAATTCAATTTAGGATTGTCAAACTCGAATTAGGTGCTGTCTAAACGAATTGTAAATTTAGTTCGATGGAACAGCAGAATGCCCTACGCGAAATCTCTTAGCTAAAATTAGAGAAAAATTCTCTAATTTTAGCTTAGAGAAAATTACAACAGAATTGGCACCAATTATCTGCCTCTCAGACTTTTATAAACTACTTAATATAATGCTAGTTAATGGGTCTTACTCGCGATAAAGTATTTAAAACTTAAAAGGTAATCGTCGTTTCATCCGACCTGAATGGATCGTAGTTGTTGTCGTCACGGGTTGATTAAAAAAACGTTTATTACGAACTATCGTAAAGGAAGGTATCCTTTACGATAGTTAGCACGATTAACTTGATCGTCGCGTATTTCATCAAGGGACATGAAATTCACAAGCACAACTACGGTTGCCAACCGTACTTTATAGTAAAGTATTGTACGTTATTTCGGGTAAACGTAATTTATACTTTAGTAGGAAAATAAAGGACGTGAAAATACTTTATTTTACCTATGTCAACTTTTACAGGTTTTATTTAATTTTTAACTTAAAGCAGCGCTTTGAAGATTCCCCAAATTGAATAAAATCAATTGTTTATCTACCTTAATATAGATATATTTTGTAAAAATCCGGATTTCCTTGATAATAAGTATTTTTTAGATTTAACCAGCATCAACAAAAAAAAATTTTCAACAGACAGGTTAAATAATTTTCAGATCATGTACTTTTTTACATAAGATAGTAAACATACTCTATTTGTTCAAAATAAAGTTGGCAACCCTAATCACAATTGTGCTAACTAGCTTTCGGGCTCTTTGAAACAGATTTAGTCAAGTTGCGTCTAGTAACCAAATAATGCCAGAAATTGCGTAAAAACCAAATTAACAAAGCGGTATAAACAAATAACAGACTAATTTTATAGAATAATTATTATGTTATGTTACTTAATATTTACCTAACTATTTTTAGTAAAATGTTCCTATGATTTACTAAAACTCTATTTCTATCGGCATGTCTCTCATAAGTTTGTAATTCAATTCAGAATAAGTAGGTAGCACAGAGATAATGATAATATAACGCCGACGACTGCGTTATACTGCCGCACAAGTAAACGAAATTTGACAATAGAAGTTACGAGAACCGACCAGTAGGCTAATTCACGTAATTAAATAAGTTCAGTTGCAGTGCAGTTGCAGTTAAGTTTCGATCAAAATAGCCCTTTTCGTATTCTCGTAATTTTGACAACCGCCTTCAGATACGCTCGCGTCAAGTTCGCGTCACGCGAGCGCTTTAGAGTATTCTACTGCTGCGCGTTTTATTTGCGTGATTGAGATCGCAACTTGATCGGTATGCACCTATTCATTTGACGTCTCAAATGACAGTTTAGTCCAATCAACGTGAAACGTTAAACGTGCGATTCCATGCGATTACTTAGTGAGTAAATTAATTTCTTTCATGTGGCCACACCGTAGATAAATTTAACTGATGTAATGGCCCAAAAGCCTGAAAGCCATGTCAAAAGTATTACATACGACTGACGTACAGTTGACGCGCAGCACACGCGCAGTTTACGTGCAGCTCACGCGCAGCTAAACAATTACAAGAATACCATTTTACATTAAGACGTAAACTTCATTGCAACTGCACCGCAACTTGATCGGCGCGTCACGAAATTACGTGAATTAGCCTACAGGTGTTTGAAAATAATGCTATGTAGTACAACAAATTTACAACAAAACGTTTTGTTTAATACATTAACATTTGTTAAGCATACATATTTTTCATGTTATAAGTAATTTCTTATTATTTAGTTTAGTAGTAATAAACAAATATTGAAGTAAACCAAAAGAAGAGTATGAAATAAAAACATAATGTGTTTTGTAGACTTGTTAGAACACATAAAAGAGCCATCTATCGCCTTAAATGTAAATAAAATGATAGATCGACTATCGATAGACGAACCTATGTGTGATGTAAAAAATACTGGTTTAGGCAGGCAGCATACATTCGTTTTCCGTATTCGGATATCCGAATGCATGGAATCAATATAAAATACACTAACTGTCGCACATGTCCGCTTTATTCCGAACCGAAAAAAAACCGTAAGTACGTTTCGAATGCAAGCCCGTGCGTTCGGAGACACCATTCGGAAAAAACCTAATGACGTCATGCGGAATGCAGCGCTTTCATACATTTTGTTTGTACCGGCGGCGCACACGTTCGGAAATTCTCATTCAGTAAGTACCGCGCCCGCGCCGCGCACATCGGACGTATGTTTAGTATTTGTTACGCTTAGAATCGAAAAACGACAGTTATAATGTGTGAGGCAGAAACATTAATATTGGCTATTGAAAAATACCCTTGCTTGTGGAATATTCATGACAAGGACTACCACAACAGAGATATAAAAGATTTGGCCTGGGAGCAGGTATTTAAAGAAGTTATAAAGGATTGGGACACGTGCACTAAAGTGGACAAAGAAAACAAGGGTAAGATATTTTCTATCTAGGTAATTTTTATTACAATAGTGTTCACATGGCGTAGGCGGCCTCAATGGCGTAGTGGTTAGTGTAACCGACTGCGACGCCTGAGGTCGCGGGTTCGATTCCCGCACAAGTCAAACATTTGTGTGCAATGAACATGAATGTTTGTCTTGGTCTGGGTGTTTCTATGTATGATCTGTATGTATTTACAATAAAAAAGTATATATGTATGTTTATCTATTGTCTAGTACCGATAGTACAACCTCTGCTTAGTTTGGGCTAGATGGTGTTGTGTGTTATAATAATAGAATAGAATATTATTATTATTTATTCTTGTAAATTAATAATTCTCTCGTTATATTGGTACGATATTGCCCCTGCCGGCGTCATAAAGTACTCAGCAAAATTGTCTCTTATGTTTCGACCTCGGTTTGTGGATCTGTGTTGAGGACTGCGGAAAGGAATATCTTCGAAGTAATGTGTCAAAGTATCTTCAAATTGATAGCCGTCTCGTCTGCGTACAAAATTATGTAATACGCATGCTGCCTTTGTTACTAAAACCGCAAAATCTGGTGGAATCGTCATGCTAGTGTGAAAAATTCTCCATTTGTTCGAGAGAATGCCGAAAGCACATTCTACTACACGTCGTGACCTACTGAGGCGATAGTTAAATATTCTGCGTTGGGTATTAAGGTTACTTCTCGGATATGGTTTCATAAAATTGTTATTGAGTGGAAATGCTTCATCGCCAAGAAACACAAAAGGTAGAGGTGTGTCAGTGGTATTCGGCAGAGGTTTTGCTTCAGGCAAATTAAGGCGATTTTGAGAAAGCTTTTTCCAAAAATCCAGTTGTTAAAAATATTACTATCGCTGTATCTGCCATAAGCACCGATATCTACAGCTATAAAACGGTAGTCAGAATCTACCACTGCCAACAGTACAACAGAGTAGTAATTTTTATAGTTATAAAAGGCAGATCCACTATGCAAAGGAAAAATCAGACGAATATGTTTCCCATCAACTGAACCTACGCAATTAGGAAAATTGGTTCTCCTATAATAATTTTCGGCGATTTCTGCCCAACGTTCTTTTGATGATGGTGGCTTCATTTCCAAAGGTTGATAAACTTCCCATATTGCAGTACAGGTTTCCTTAACTAAAGCTGATATGGTTCTGCTCCCCATCAGATATTCAAAGTGTAACTCTTCGAAATTCTTACCAGTTGCCAGGAATCTGGAAAAAAAAGATATAAAATAACATTAATTTACATTTCAGGTGCTGATATAAAGTAAAATGGACACACATAAGAGACTACTTTCAAAGAGACTTTCTAAAAAATCAAAACGCTCCTACAGGCAGTGCCGCTAAAAAGGTTAAAAAATATTGGGAATCCGAAACACAAGAAAAACATAGCGTTGAACCAGTAGACGACCATACAAATTTAATACAACCTCCATCACCAATATCAACTCCACCTGCAAGTAGTTTAAAACGGAACAAAAAAGATATACCCAGCCAAATACTCAGTATTCTACATCAAAACCAACAGAAAGTCAATCAAAAACGTCAAGAAGTAGAAGACGATGACACAAAATTTTTATTGAGCTTTAGAACACATATGAAACATATGAAAGAAAATTAAAATTGAATTTAAATTGGGGATGCTGCAGTTGGTAAAAAAAATCAATACTGAGTACTATTCAACTCCATCTTCTCCACTGAATTATGATAACTTCAGTGACCGTTCAATAACGCCAGCATCGAGCCGTAGTTATTCCCCCTCTCATTCATATATTCCCGTACCAGGAAGTTCACCTAATCTATTCTATAAAACTCCATCCTCATTGCCAACATTTAATTCATCTTCTCTGCAAAATAAAACCACTAATTATCAATCTACCCTAAACAATTCTAAAGTGGTTATAAATTCTATTACACATCTACCACCGCTTCAACCACCTGTTAGTTATATTCAGCCTGATACACCTCGGCGTGCTGAACATGAAGAAACTACTGTACGTTATCACTATACATCACCTTCTACATCTTTACATGGTGTTAATCTTCAACATGCAGAGGATACCGAAGCTGTAACATTTTTAGTTATGCAATCTCAAAAACAGGAAGAAAACATTGGAAAATACATTAATTTTAAGTAGTAGTAAATAAGATTAACGATTTGTTTTTATATATCTATGTAAGATATAAATAAAGATAACTTACCTCAAGGTTATGGTTAGTTTTTCTTCCGTATCCAAAGATAATCTCATGCAGGTATTTTGCTTTATTAATTTATCGCGTATACCATTATGAAGTTCATCAAAAGAATTTATTGACATTCTGTAGAAATCGAAGAATTTATCAGGGTGTGCTCGTAACTTCGCTCTCTTTAGATAAAATGGACTCCCGTAAATTCTCCGAGTATTCAAAGGATGTACCCAATACCGACGACGTTTCTTTTTCTTCTTCATTGTTAGCAGAAATGCAATTGCTAATAAATCATCGTCCTCCATCGTCGTGCGTTCACTACGCTATCACCACCCGTACTGAGAGTATACATTCCGAATAAAGAAAAAGTAAAGTCTGCGTTAGTCTTACGGAACTCCGAATCGAAATTACGTGTTAGGAAATCGAATACGGAAAACGAATGTATGCGGCCAGCCTAAATGATATCTTTAAATCATAAAATAAATGCGTTTACCTTGATGTCCGTTTATTAAATATGTAAAATGTTTATTTATAATAACATTTTATGATCAATTTCTTTTCAATAATGCATTTTAATTATTCCTCATATTAACATTGGAACTCATAGTGCCATCTATGATCTATTTTTGGAACTGTTTACTTTTTGTTCTTATTGGTACCCCATGCAGGTAGTGAGGTAGGTGTGAACCTCGGCGTGCCGACCGGATCAGTATTTGGTCCGGTCGGGTACATAATGCACGTCAACATTGTTATAAATGTAATAAAGCATTGCAAAACATTTATGTACGCGGACGACATGTGCTTACTGTATTCGTCCAAAAATATGAGCGATGCAATAACTCACTTACAGGAAGACTTCGAAAATATCATTAAATGGGCACACGACAATGGCATAATCATAAATCACTCCAAATGTAAATGTAAGCCACACTATGACAGGTTATTTATTATTTGTAAAATACTTCCCATGCATTTGAAAGTAGAATATCTAAAAGCATTAGAAAAATACTACACAAACGAACATAAAAAACCTAAGACACATAAGTATTGCACCAAACAAGCTCAGCAAGGGAAATATGTGACCCCCTCTGTAACAAATTACTACGGCGAACGAACTAGACAATACTTAACTCCTTTAATATATGTATAATAATAAAGATTTTATAAGAACTCACACGGAAGGCATAAGCAGGGTAACTTTAAAGAAAATACTGAAAAATGAGATTTAAACATCATTAATAGTTAGGCACAAAACAAACCATTGTAATATGAATACACAAGACCATAATTAATATAAATATATATTTTGTTTTAAGCATATATAATAATTAAAGTAAGTAGAGCTTATGTAATGTATGCAAAACTCCTCTAATATATTAATATTATGTCTATTAATTATAATTTTGTATAAGTAGGTAACTAGAATTAAGAAAGAGCGCCTCTTTCGCCAACAAACTGTGTTTACAGTTTGGCGAGTTTGTAAACAATGTACCACATTTTAATTTAATGGAAAAAAATGCTATTAAAAAAATATTGAAAGAAGCGTTAATACAGGTAACAGAGACACGACATGCTTTTATGAACAGGCTGTTCCTAAAATAGTTTTGATACTAAAACATATTGCACATATTGCGTATTACCTATCCAAGTTTCTTATTACAGTCAACAACTAATGTCTTCATATGCTCATGGAAGATAAGAGGTGTATCAAACAGCATTCCCAAATCTTTATACTATATATACTCCACTGCAGAAGAGCGTTAATATTCTCTTGTATTTTTTCTGTATCAGCATCCATTTCTACTCCATACATCACTTTGATGCTAAATAGTAGTGGTCCCAGGGTTGAGCCTTGGTTAACACCGGACCCAGTGTGAGACGCAGCGCAGACAAAACAACCATGGCGAAGGTATTGTTGACGGTCACTAAGATAGCTAGGAAAAGTTTTAATAATTTGGGAGAAAAATCTATTCCTAAAAGCTTGTTCAGTAGCACTTCATTATCTACACGACTAAAAGCTTTTTTAAAATCAAAGTAAAGGACATCAACTTATATGCCTATATCCAAATGGTGGAGAGACAAAATTCACGAGCGTTATAAGATTGGTAGTTACAGATCGGTTTGAACTAAAGCCGTGCTGAGCGTCACTAAGATGTGGTTACTTAGGGGATGTGGAGACTTAGGGGGCGATTTGTGAGTGCAATACGGATTCAAACAATTTTGGAAGTAATGAGAGTGTAGCTATAGGCCGATAATTTTCAACCTAGGACGTGTCACTTGACTTAGGTATTGGTTGCACTCTGCTGGCAAAGCCGGGACGGCCTCCAGAGTCGGCCGCGGCGTACAGGCTCATGCCCACGAAGCTTCTCGGCACTGCATCCGCCCTTGGGCGGCTATTACCAAATTTGGGCGGGCCCAGTGCTGGTTGCCGGCGACTTTACACGGAGATTGCGCTTTACGGCGCACCGGTGTGGGTGGATTCCCTGACCACTCAGTGACCTCTCGCAGAAAGTCATAGCGATCAAGGTCATACGAGGTTACCGCACAGTGTCAGCTGACGCCGACAATGAGTGAGGAGGTGCGGGAGGAAACGAGTTGCCGTCCCCTCCCGGCAGTGATTAAGAACACGCGCGATCGAGCTCGCGCGGCTGGAGGCAACCCTGGCCGGTTTTAGGACCGTTGGAGCCCTCCAGCCTATAGTTTTTAGTTTTAGTTAGACGTATGTTATCCGCACTTAGCCACGCAATTGGGCCATTGTGCGTAAGTGACCGACGCGAAAAAGTTGTTCGGTTACTCATACCACCTCAGCTCTGTCCAGAAAGACAATAGGGGACCGGTGTTGCACAGCACTTCCTTCATCGTCTCCGGACCGTTTAGTAGTTTCGCCCGTTGGTTGCTCACGCTTTTGCAAAGCAGCAGCACGTGAGCCGGTGTCTCCTCGGTCTCCATGCAGCCTCTACATAAAGGGCTGTCAGTGATGCCGATGTTAAACAGGTGTTTGTTGAGTGAACAGTGACCCGTTATTATACCCACTAGATGACGTAGGTTTTTCCTTGAGGAACGCAGCAGTTTGCGTGACAGATGTATGTCTAAGGATGGAAGGGCTTCCTTTGTCTGTCTACATTCCTTTGTTTCTGCCCATTGTTTTTCATGTAGTTTCGTGGTTCTGTCACATAACCATGTTTTGAGTTGGCAGAAGGGTATCGGGACAATTGGTTCGGGTCCTACCATTTTAATGCTCGATCCTCTCTTTGCCAGTTGGTCTGCAGCGTCATTGCCAGAAGAGTTGCTGTGGCCGCGTATCCATTGCAACGTTACTCGATTTTTTGTTGCAATTCTTTGCAGCTCACGGTGGCACTCTAGGATGAGTCCACTGTTAAAGCAGTTGCTTTTCAGAGCTTGTAATACCGCGGCACTATCCGAGATAATGCGTATCGTCTTATCGCTTATACCCCTTGATGTAACCGCTGTTGCAGCCCGGGTGATTCCAACACATTCTGCCTGGAAGATAGTGTTGAGGTTTCCCAGGGTTGTTGAGTAATTGATGTTTAGGTCCTGGGAGAAAACTCCGACTCCTGTTCCTGATTTTGTTTTAGATCCATCCGTGTATATTCTCACTTCGTGTATACCAGAGCTATCTTTGAATTCTTCATGAAGTTGGATGTGGTATTTTTTGTCGAAAACAAAAGTTTTTGGTATGATATCACATGCCCTCCAGCCTATATTGGCACAATGAATGCCGAATCTACATCCCACATGTCGACAACCTAAAAGGCGAGCTAAATCAAGATATTTAATTTGTTTATCTGTTACAGCTATCGCGAGATTGCCGTCATGCGGAATGGTGACATCGATAATCATTGCGCGGCGCTTTGATCTATCTATCACCACAATGTCAGATTTATTTATTATTATTATTATATATTATGTGGAATTTAACAGGTTCCCTGTCCGATGAATCACATATAACATAATAATATAATATAATAATAATAATAATATTCTACCGTATACACACGACACCATCTAGCCCAAACTAAGCAGAGCTTGCACTATGGGTACTAGGCAATGGATATATACAGGATGGGCAAAAAATCGTGGATCAAACGAAACAGGATGATAGTTGGGATTATTTGTAATAAAAAATATCTCTGCGGCAGAGCTCTCACTGGATCTTCTTAGAAGTTACGACTATTTAAGTGTTTTTGAAGAAAATACCAGAAATTTGTAATAAATAGGCAATTTGAGTAAAATGGGTACCTATTTTAAAACAATAAATGTTGTTTAGTTGCTTCGAGGGAATGTAACAACACTACAAAAGTGCTTTTATGATAGTGGGTACCATGATTTATGAGTGTTGGCATTTTTTTTAAATTTTTTACAAACCGACTGTCTGAAGCATCGGGATCACCGTGCGGTGATCCCGATGCTTCAGACAGTCGGTCAGGGCTTCGTCTCCGGCTTGCCTTTATTGGATGGTTGGTGTGGAATTTCAGAAGTACCTACCCGCAGGACTCTCAACCCTGGCTTGCCTTGATCGCTGGCTATAGGGTAGCCACAAGAGCTAATATGCTCAGGGGTAGAACTATCATTATCATGGGCATAACTACGGGGAAACGGATCTCCGTTGTCTCGAGACCAAAAAAAATATCTTTCTCGTCGATCTTAGTTCTTAGTTTAGTAGACACTACTTTGACTAAGTGGAGAAGTCTTTCGTCCTTATGTTCGGGAACAGCCGTTAGCTCAATATCGTTTAGTAGCGACTCTTGGTTTCGCTCATTTAACTGGCATTTTAATTTCTTTATTGTATCTTCTAATGTGTCAACATTCGCCGGGACTTCGTGTTCGTATTTATTTTCTAAAGCCGCTATGCTGGAAATGTTGTCATGGCACAACTTCAAAGCCCCTTTGAATTCAGCAATTTCCAGTCTGCATTCACGGAGCTCAGCTCTCAACGCATTCAGTTTCTTACGGAAGGAGCGGATTTACAAAACTAGGTCAGCCCCAATATCATCTCCGGCAACGCTATGAGTAGAATCGTTGACACCGACTGCACTGGGTTGTGCCTCTGGAGTATGAAAATTAATTGCTGTCCTGGCAGAATTTTTCGGTGTAATAGAACTGCCGCAGCATCCCGGATATATCCATTTACCACCGACGGATGCAGCATCAGTAACATTGGCGCAGCCATGGTGATACGATGTCGAACATCTACTACATTTGATAGCAGCATTCGCTGCGAGTAATTGCCCACATCTGCTGCATTTAACCATTGTTATGGTCGCAAAATCACACGGGAGTTGTAGGTGGCGCTTAGGTATCAACACAGCTAAAACGCGGACGTATTAAATAGATCTCTTAATCACTCGACACGGCGCGCGGCCGGTATAGGTAGTGCTTGTGCAATTAGAGAGATGGAAAATAACGTTTGTTATGGTAATGAGCGCTACAGTTTATGGTTAATCAGCACTGTAACATGAAAAACACTGTTCATATCACATCCACTCACACTGTTGATAAAGTCACTATTGTCAATTCACAGGTTTATCAGTTTGTTTTTACTATTAAATATATGGTAGTTAAAGAAGTTAAAAGTTTATTCTTAAAGTTTATATAGCTTTACACTTCACTAAATTACTGTACCACAATAATTGCCATGTATCACACTATGCTTAAACTGAATATATGTCTCTTTTGAAACGAAACTCACTGTTTTATTTTTATTTTAGAACTTGATAATATATGTGACCGTATTGACATCCGGTCACGTCAGACTGTTCTCAGAATATAGATCACATCATAGGTGGTAACACCACTGGTGAAATGTAAATTCATCCGGACACCACTGGTGGTGTCATTTGGTGGTGTCACGGGTGAAGAACGTAATATCTTTGCAAAAATTCGCGTGAAAATTCGTGTATATGTGGACAATATCTGACTGTTTGCAAGATTTGTACTATGTATTTATAAATTACTTTCGTACAGTAGGTACTATACAAAATTAATTTTAAAATAGTACAAATCTTGTGTTTACTGTACCTACATTTGACATTTTACATATTGACTTACCGATGGGATCTTAAATTCACATATTTTCCGCCAATACACCCTCTCGGCTGAAACGACCAGGACCATTAGACGCTACTATCAATGTTTAAGTCAATTACGGGCCATAATATTGTCTAATGTCCAAAAAACCATACAAATGTTAGGTTTTTAAAAGCGCACGTTGCACCCTGCAGAACTATAAATATTAGTGTATTATCTATGACTATAAACATTAACGACTATCAACGGCAGGGGGCGCGCATCGATTTAATATGAGTTGAGCGGCTATTGTTATCTCTTTTATCACCCGAAATACTTGCATTAGAACGACGAGTAACGCTTATGGCAAATTAATCCAACTAAAATGTGATTGATCTGTGATTCTACAATATATTTAGCTAAACTCCAAGCATTGGCAGGTGAGTTTGCCAAAGATATTGTAGAAACTTTTTCTCGGTCTAGTTATACTCTGTCTGCGATTGTCATTTGGTCATATTTCGTCCATGGTGGCAACCATAGACTTAGAATATTTTCGCTACGCTCATAGATAGTGTCTTATCTATGGATATGGCTACGCTGGCAACCGTTGTCTTGCCATAAAATCTGGATGTTATCATGAAATTAATTGAAATTCAACAAAGTAGGTGAAGGTTTTCCATTTTTGCCATTTATTATATTATGCAACAACATGTTACTATTTCTATGTTTGTCTGAAAAACTTATGAAGAACATATGTTATGCTGCTTGTGCATGTTTTATGGCATGTTACTCGGTAAGTATAATGAACCATATTTTATGTTTGTAGCTAAAAAGATATCTGGTTAGTGTATAAAAAAATATATTTTCTATGAACAGCATAAACCAAAGCGCTATATTCGTTTTATATCTTCATGGTCCGTATTAAGCATACAGTACCATTTAGAGAATTTATTTCGGAAGGTTTATGTGCATTAAACATATTTATTTATTTATTTATTCATTAGGCACAACTGCAGACAACAAATCATAATATTGAATAACATAATAGGTGTTAATAAAAAGTGTGAATTTGCAGTCCGATAATGGCTGCGCACAGCATTGGCAGAAAAGATAGCATTTGTAAAGAGAGGCTAGGATAAAAAGATAGTTATACAAATTGAATGTCAAAACAAGATTTTAAGTATAAGTATTCAAAGTCAAACAAGAATAAATCAGTTAAATTAAAATTAAAAACAACATTAAAACAACATAAAAGCAAAATATATAATCAAAACATAAAAAGATAAATATGTATCAAATAATTACACCAAAATCGAAAAAATAAAAAAGGGTTACAAATTATTATTATGGGTGACACTTTAGGTGGTGGAGCGGTTTTTGATAGCATGGATTATCTGCTTACATTTATTTATGTATTCACCATAAGTATAATATAATATATCAAGATCTTTGGCATGATCATTATAGTTTTTGCACATTCTAGCAATAGGATCATAGTAAGTAACATTATTATTGCTAGATGGCTGAGGAAAAAGTCTTTGTGTACGTTTGCTACCACCAATTTTTAAGGAGAGAAGGCTCAACAAATCATGCGCGTCCCAATGAGCGTTAATAATCTTATAAAGTGTGACAAACTCGGCAGTTTTGCGTCTGGACTCTAATGTGTCTAATTTATAGTGCTTAAGTCGGCATTCGTAGGTAGGTAATTTTCTTCGCAAGCCAAACTTAGAACTAGCATAGCGGAGAAACCGTCTTTGGACGCCTTCTATTTTGTCAATGTGGGTTTGGTAGAAGGAACACCAAATAAGAGAGGCGTACTCGAGAATGCTTCTAACCAGGGTAATATACAGTAGCACTATGCTCTCTTGATTTCTAAACGGTTTAATGATACGCCATACGAATCCCATGACTTTATTGGCTTTCGCTACTATATGCCCATAATGTTCAGTAAATGTAAGTTTGGAGTCGATCCAAACTCCAAGATCTTTGATAGCGTTCTGACGTGTTAGGATTGCACTATTTACATTATATGGGTATCTTATGGGAGATTTGCTTTTCGTAAACGAAATAACTTGACATTTCGATACGTTCAATGACATATTATTATCTACACACCATTGCTGTAATAAAGTAATATCTTTTTGTAGCATAATGCAATCCTCGATTGACTTTACTTTATTGTATATTTTTAAGTCATCCGCGTAAGCAAGACAGTTACTTTGAATGGAGTCAACTAGGTCATTAATGAACAAAGTAAACAAAAGAGGGCCTAAATTTGAGCCTTGCGGTATACCGGACTTAGCTATATATGAGTGGGATTCTAATCCATACACTTTAACTATTTGTGTGCGATGAGAGAGGTAAGACTTTAACCATCGCAAAAATGAACCATGAATTCCGAGGTGTTGCGCTTTTTGACAAAGGATATTATGACTTACTTTATCAAATGCTTTCTCAAAGTCACTATACAATGAGTCTACCTGTATTCGGTCATTAAATGAGCAAGTTAAATATTTTATATATAGGAGGTAGAGCGGCCGGCCATAAAACCATGTTGTCTGGGGCTAATTATGGTCTTCAAGTGGAAACCTATATGCCTGTAGATTAAGCTTTCAAATATTTTTGCAAAGCAGCAAAGAATACTAATGGGTCTATAATTTTTCACATCTGATCTGTCGCCCGATCTATGTATAGGTACTATGTGTGATATTTTCCACGTTTGGGGGAAATACCCGATGCTAAGGCATTTGTTGTAAAGTAAATTAAGAGGCTTTAGTAATGTCTTATTGCATTTTTTGATAAAGATCGGCGGTATACCATCTGGGCCCGCGCCCTTTGTAGTATCAAGTGATATAAATACAGTTTTTATTTGTTCGGGTGATAGTACTATAGAAGAGATATTAGTGCAAGACTCCGGAAAACGGGGGGTAAATGGTTCCATACTAGGATCACTGTACACAGAGGAAAAATGCCTGGCAAATAATTCAGCGATATCGACACCTGTGCTAGCTGAGACCGAGTTGTAGTGCATATGTTTAGGTATGTCATTATTTGAGTTTTTAGACTTTGCGTACTTCCAAGAGGCCTTCATATTGTTTTGCTTAAGGCTGCTTTCAGTTTTAAATATATAAGATTTAAAGCAGACATCAAATATACGCTTGGCTCTTGACCTTAACATAGAAAATGTGTCATAGTCTCTAGGGTTCCCATATTTTTTGTAATTTACATGATATTTGTTTTTTTCTTTTAATATTTTTATTAGAGATTGTGAAAACCAAAGCGGCCAATTTCTTTTAGATCTCAATTTAGGCGTATTTTTATCAATAATGTCCCAAAGGTACGCACCTTTGGGACATTATTGATACAGGGCACTCAAAAATTCATCACACACATCACAGGTCAAGTGCATACATTGACACCATGGAATCTGTGACAGTTCGTAGTTACATTGACGGTAATCGGTTTTGAAGAAATTATACCGTATTGACTCCTTTTCTTTTAGCGCAGACGCCTTGCAGCATGTAAACGATATGTCTAGGGGCGGGTGATGAGCATCACACCGGGTCAAGGCAGGAGATTCCACTACAGTGAAGGGTGTATTTGAAGAATGTAGTACAAGATCCAGTATTTTACCATGCTTATTTCGTATGTGGTTCGATTGAGTCAGTTCGGCTCTTGCCATAAATTCGCATAGCGCACTACCCTTGTGGTTTGGGATCGCCATTGTAGAACTTGAGGGAGGCCAATCTATGTCTGGCAGATTAAAGTCGCCGACAATTAAAGTTAGATTTGATGCAGATGATTGAATAATATTTTCACAGTTGTCTAAGAATGCTTGATGGTCGTCATAACTAATATAGGAAGGTATATAAACAGTGCAAATGATTATGTTGGCATGTTTTAGCCGGATGCTTACCCAGATATCTTCGATTGAAGAAAGGCACTGAGTTTGCGCCGTACATACAAGGCACTTTTTGACAGCAATAAGCACTCCACCCCCGTGTGTTTTATTATATTTGCTCCTAAACTCGTGGGATCGATCATTACGATAGACTGTATACCTAGAGTCAAATATTTCGGAAGAAGCAACAGAGTTGTCGAGGCAAGTTTCACACAAACAGATAATGTCATAATTACAGATTAGTACTGAGCTAATAAAGTCTATAGTTTTAGATTTTAAACCTCTAACATTTTGATAATAAATTGACAATCGATCGATTAACAAATGAACAAATTGTTTGTTACTGTGTGATATAATACGGAATACAATAATTAAACATGCATACAATTAACATAATGTATTAAGTGTCTGCTAATCTCTAATATGAACATAGCGTGAGGTTTCATTTTTACGAACAAAGATGCGTCCGTTGCGCACCTAAACGAATTTATATGAAATGTCCTTTGCTTTGGCTCTGGCTGCGGCATGGAGCGCTTTGTTAGCTGGCGAAAGATGTTCGGATACGTATATCGGTGTATTTTCGCCGACGAAACCCAGTTGACCGGAGCTAAGCTTTTTGCTGGGGTTAGCCTTGTTGTAGCGGGCTACTGCCGAGTAGAATTCGTCACGGCATCTGGGACTTCTCAGTTTAGCAATCAGTGCTTTCGGTTTTTTGCTATCTTTGTTCATACTAGCAACGCGAGTCCAGCTTAAGATACCACTTCTGCTATTTTCTTTACTATCCCAACAACATTCTCATTCTTATGTTGGGGAACACCTTGTATCTCAATGTTGTTGTCCCGTAAATGTTGCTCGAGTATGTTGAGACGTTCAGACATGTTGGCGATAGTGGAGCGTAGCATAACGCATTCGGTTTTTAAGGTCTCTTTCTCGGTTATAATTTTATTAGTTGTTTTAATTAAGTCATCGTACTGATTATTGATATACTGCACATTGTTTTGCAAATCAGTTAATTTAACATTCATCGGAGCCAGTTCAGCACGTATAGCAGACTTAATTTCATTTCGGATGAGTGTGGTGATGTCTTTCTCTGATAATGGGCTCATACACATCGTTTTCGATTTGGTGCGGCGTGTTACATTATCCACGGAATGGTCGACCTCATCCTCCTGAGGTGTGTCACATCGTACAGGGGTTCTAGAGTTGTCACCCTTTGGTCGCTTGTTAAAACAACCCGGGCACGTCCACGTTTTACACTCCTTACTCGTGGTACTATAGGAACTAACATACCGCTTCTCAGTTATATTTGCGCACACGAGATCATAAGTACTGTTACAGGCATTACATTTCATATAATCTTTACCTTTAATTGTACCTAGACACCCAGCGCAGGTAGTCATTTTAGATGTCATTGTTAATATTTTTAATCTTGTATTGACTAAGGGTACACTGCGCCCTCTATTAGCAAGGTCAGAAACTGCTTCGTTACACATGCTAATAATCAATAGTGTCTACAACTGGTGCCCTCTATTAGATCAATAGTGAACGATTAGGTACGTTATGTACGTGAGAGTTGTCACGGGTACTGCGCTTAGCACTTCTTGTACTCTCCTTAGTGCCGTGGATAAATAATAGATGTCGCTGATGAGATGAATTGATCGTAGTTCAGTGTATAACCAAGAGATGGAAAATTTGAATAAAAATCGGATGATTTTTTCCGAGTAACACTTGAATCACTGTATACAGCTAATAAGTTTCACTTATCTTTATATATCCTGGTTGTTACAGTCAGATACACTATATTGTTGGCAAAAATCTTGGATGTTGATTGCTCAATTTGAAGTTACATGTCCTGCGTTTCGTACGTGCCAAAATCAATATTTACCCAGTTGATACTTTAGATAACACTATCACAGACTATTCACTTGTCCATAGTCACTTATATTTATAGTTCACTGTTCAAAACTTTAATAAGAAATTTTAATGATAAAATAATTGTAAGACGTACAGAGAATTAATTACTTAAACAAAGTTTAATTAATTAAATTCATAAATTATTATACCTAAAAATCAAGTTATCATAAATATATTTTCGGGCGCGTACAGGAAGCCATCTCGCAAAACTTTATGAGGTACATCAAATTCAAATCTTTATTGTTTTGCCACAATGTAGTAGGTATATAATAAAAGATGGTAGACATATAGCTAAGAATGAATTGTGGACCCTACCGGGCACAGCAAACTACATATATTAGGACAGAGGAACAGGGCTTATCCCTTAATATCTTTATTATATTAATAAATTATTATTTAAAAATATTTGTTTTTTATTAGTGTTTAAATATTTTATTACGTGCTTATATTTATTTATTAATATTATTAAACTTATTGCACCGTTTTAAAATTTTCTTGAACTTAATAGATTTAATTATTGCATTATTTATTTATTATATTTAATATGATTATTTAAACAAATTTTATTTATTGTTACTAATTATAATATTTGGAATAGCTTATTATTGCGCTGTTTAGATATATACTGTAATTCCAAGTATTAGAATAGTTAACGGGTTGGGAGCCTTCTGCGCTCACCCACAGTCCGCGTAAAGTTGTCAAGGCCATTTGAGCCAAACAAAAGAACAAAAAAAAATTTGATTGTGTAATACATTATTATAAATTGTTATTTTCAAGGCCAAGTCTAAAAAATTGTAGGACTTAAAAAGTCGAGTCCTCGTGGTCTAACAACCATTTTTATCTTTATCATTATAATTTAAAGGTTATTTGCACCATCCGTCATTATCATCATCATTAATTTAAATGCAGAAGATACCAGCAGAAACATATCCAAAATTAAGTGCCTTAAAAAAATTTCAAGTTATTTGCGCGAGGATACTTAAAAATCCGATCGTTGTCAGTTCAGATCGGTAGTGTAAAATTATATACAAGTACCTGCATATATATTTAAATTCAAAGATCCTTACACTGCAATCAGTATAAGAATCTATAGAGATTTTGTTTTGAATCTTACTTTCGTCAATACTAAAGAAGGCTTCAAAACAGAATCACTACGATTGTGTTCTGAAGCTTACCTCGCCTAGTTCATTATTTTCATTCCATCATTAACTCCTTTTTCATAGGATCAACAAAGTGCTTTTGCTATTCTTTATTTTATATTATAATCTAGATTTTGCCCGCGGCTCTGCTCTCGTAAATGTAGATTAGGTCATTTATTGGATGAAAGGTACGCTGTGTCTTTTTCTGTTCCCTTGACGATGTGTATGCAAAATTTCATGATGATCGGTGGAGTAGTTAGGGCTTGAAAGCGTAAAAAATAAACAATCAAACTCACATTCGCATTTATAATATTGGTTAGGATTATGGTAATCTCTTACGAATAGAAATATGGCTTTATAGGCGGCAACCACATGGCTTGCATAGCGCTTGGCCTCGTCGCACGCCGGGCAGTGTGGGTGAGCCTCTCACGAACTAGCGAGGTGCCCCGGCTTACCGCATCGCTGCGGTCTATGAGACTCGGGCACTGCAAGCAGACATATCTCTCCACATTTAAAGCACCTCATGGGTCAGGGAACGAAAATTTTAATCCTGGCTGAATCCTGACCGAAGCCGCCGCCGCCTCTTTGAGGTGAAACGTGCCCCATGAGTTTTTGTCGGCGGGCGCTGTTTCAGCGCCACCTGCGCCACGTCCGCGCACAGCCGTGCCGGTACCCAAGGTGACGTTTACCGCAGATTCAGAATCTGACCATGCGGAGACTTCGGTGCCGGATATTTAGCGCGACACTGCGCAGGAATGGCGGTTGTAACAGGGATACGGATGATTTTAAATTTACGCCGGGGCCATATAGGGCCCGATGATACTGTCCGTGTAGCTTAATGATTCTCCATAATACTATGTGGTCCTCAGTCGTAAGAATCATCGGTTGGCGCCAGTTCTTTTTAGCCAGAGTGAATGGGGTGAGGCTAGTATCCAATGCCACCACATCACAGTGTACAATCACGTGATTGCTCACCTCACGGTTATGGAAGGACTTGGCACATAAAAAGCCACAAACCGACCACCACCGTAAGGGAAACATTTCTGTGAGATGTACAACCTCATTAGCGAGCGGTTAGCAGTGAACAAATATTTCTGTCCAGGGTATCCAGTTCTGATTGCGTCTATCTAGTAAGCCGAAGGAGTATGCATGGACTGGTATGACATATCCGTTACATGCTTGCACTTTATGGCCACCTGCTAAAACTTCCAATTACTTTCTTCGGGCGACCAATGAAACGTTCCTGCAACGCTTGTTTCTTGCCAGCCTCGGCGATTTAACACTTGCTTGTAGGTTTCGATTCCAGATGGAGATTTAAGTTGTATGCAATCTGAGAGATGTACCCTAACAGATTCCACAGTGTTGCCTCGCTTCAACATGCACGCATAACCGTACATTTATCCACACTAAATTCTATCCTGATAGAGTTACTACAGGTTTCGGTTACCATCAGTGTCGCTGTCAGTTGCAAAGGAGCAAACATTTTGAAGTCACCCATGTAAAGGAGGTGGGATATAACTTGACCATATATACGCAATCAATAGCCCAGCCCTGAACTCTCTGAAACAGTGCTTAAAGGATTCAGAGCCAGGCAAACCAAAGAGGACTCAGACTGTCACCCCGGAGTATACTCGTACGCCGCTCGATCTTTATTGGTCCACCATAACCCTAAATTTCTCAACATCATGGGTAGTGAAAAATAGCCTTGCCGCCATTGCCTTATACATGTCTTCAAGAAGGTTGTATCAATCTTATACAACTCCAGCACTTTCATGACCCATATATGTGGCATGGAATCATAGGCCTTCTTATAGTCTATTCAACATGCCGACAGATCTCCTCGGTTAGCGCGAACCTGTTGGCTAATGACTAATTAATAATAAAGAGCACTTTAGTACCACGAGCCCTATTCTTACATCCATTTTGAGAAGGAGATATAATGAAGTTGTCATTAATATGCATTGATAATTTCTTAAAATGGATGTAAGAAGGTAGACATATAATTGGTCTATAGGTTATAGGATCTCTGGCTACTACCAGGCTTAGAAAGCAGGTAGTTGATGCCAGTTGTTAAAATATGAACGATTCTGATTTTAAGGATGATGGAAATAAATACCAAATGGGTATGCGAGCTATGGAGCCATTTAGTCAAAAATTGTGCATTTCATCTGGACACGCTGACTTCCAATTTGGTAACGAACGGACTGTACTGCACTGGCTACGTCATCAACTGTTATTATAATTTCCATTATAGGTAATTGCTCACACACTCTTTCTACATCCCGCATCCAATCACCCTCCGTGTGGCAGACAGGTATTGACCAGATGCTACGACAAAGATTACTACTGGCGTCATGACCCGGCCTTTGCCCACGCCACAATCAGGTGGCTTTCTTTCTAACGCAATATGGTTTGCCCACGCATAAAGCTTCTGTTTTAGGAAGTCAATGCGTTATGTGACGTATAATCTTTGGTACCGATACCAGTACCTGCAAACTTACGAACCACAAAGCGCAATACGCTCGAACGTGTATTACCGGACCTGATACAGTTGAGCTTTCCAATAAGTGCTCTAGCCTCAGCAATACGACGCTCAATGGCACATTGCCTTTTTTTTTTTCTTTCCCAGGAAAAATGCTTGATGCACTACCCGCCGGCTAGGGGACGGCACCGGCGGGGCGTGTGGGATTCCCCAGCAAGACGTGCTGGTATACCCACTAAAAAACCTGGGGTGTTCCCTCTATCACCCAATTGGGGCAGTTGGGAACTTAAAAGATTCAACCATAGCAGGCCCCCCGGTGTGGGTGCCGGCCGGGTCATAATCGGACCCGACCACCTCTCGTCCCCAGGGGAGAGCCTCACTGCTCTCCCCTTTCGACGTTGGAAGGCGCGCGGGAACACCGCGCGCGACCTCTCGGGGCTTTTAATTTACGGGTGGCAGGGTCCCCTGAGGCCCCGCCACCCGGAGCCCCTAGGTGGGGGGCAGGAGAGCGACATAAGCGCGTCTCCTGCGCTCCCTCCTCCGCCGGCGGACGTCCGGGGCGTACGGATCTTCCTCACGCCCCCGCTCCGCCGCCTCCTTCTGCGAGATGACAGTCTCGCAGAAGGAACTCATTGCGCCCCAGCACCTGTCGTCGCCGACCATCTTAGACACGATGGTCGGCAACGAGAGGTCGGGGCCAATCACTTCGACCAGGGCACAGCGCTCCGCGGCCCACGCCGGGCACTCCTCCAGCGTAAGCTGCGCCGTGTCCTGGTCACACTCCTCACAATAGTGACATCTGGTTGTCGGCTCCCTACCGGCTATCTTGCAGAGGTACTCTCCGAAACACCCGTGTCCGGAGAGCACCTGAGCTGTCTGTCCGTCCAGTACTAAGAGAATGGACGGACAGACAGCGCGGACCGCTCACCTACCGGCTTACTCAGGTGCTCATTCCACGACGCGAAGGTGCCAGGCTCGACTGGTCCTGGAGGCCACTCCAGGACCAGTCGAGCCTGGGACCTTCGCGTCTCCACCGCCCTGTGCAAGGGTTCCTCGCCATGAAGGCGGAGGTCAGCGCGCCAGTAATACACTGACGCTTGGACCTCCGCCTCCAAATCCCAGGGCGGCGATGCCGCCAAAACGCACGCCGCCTCATAGGAGACGGTGCGGTACGCCCGCGACATCCTGATCGCCATCGCCCTCTGAGGTCTCCTTAGGAGGGCGACGTTTCGGCGATCAAGGGTGCCAGCCCAAATTGGCGACCCATAAAGGGCCATCGACCGCACCACCCCAAATAGAGGCGGCGGCAGATGACACTCGGCCCCCCGATATTTGGCAGCAAAGAGCTAAGCGCTCCCGCTGCCGACATGAGCCGGTGGGCCAGGCGACTAAAATGGACGCGAAAGTTCCAGCGGCCGTCGAGGTAGAGCCCCAAGTATTTCATGCTCGGCTCCACCCCGATGCGGACCCCTCCAACGACGATGTGGGCATCTGGTGGCGGCGCCCGCCGGGGCCCATGAAATAACAGGGCCTCGGACTTTTCCAGCGCCACCTCCAGTCCCAACATCCTAATCCTGCCTAATGGTACATTGCCTAGCCGTCACAGCAGAATTCAGTCGTGTATGAATGTATGAATTTAGGTGTTAGAAATTTAACATCAGCTACTCGACATACTGCTGCAGCCGCACAATGCAGGATTGAATGTGTATCACTGAGATTATCACTATTGACTTAATAACTAGACAATCTCGAGCACTCACTAGCGCTACGTTACTACCTACTTTTTATGCGTAGGCAAACGTGGTCCTAGTTTTAGTTCCATGGATCGATACTTCATAATGGCTCACTCCAAAGTGCTCTCTAATGGGCTGTTGCACTGGGTTCTTACATGAACAGCCTCTTCATCTGCCACTACATCAGCAGGATTAAACTGTGTCTGTGGTATAATATTTACTACCCGTGCCACAGTTTGCGACGCTGAAGCGATGGGATGGTTACCCTGCAGAGTATAGCCCCTCAAGCACAATCTAATCCAATAGGTTGTAACGTCCGATAGCCGTACTTGATCCGATAGTCACTGTGCCGAAACGTTGACAGCTGGCTCAAGAATCTGAAACAGAGGCAGCATGCGATCACGATACGCACTAAGTTTGGTTCCCCCCTCTGTAGGTACAAAATATTCCCGCGTGACTTTTCATTCATTGAGCATGTCCATTTTACATGGCGCACATTCCGCCCAGAGGCCGGCTGGCTTCTTTCCCGACGACGTACACGTTTGTGACGATGGTGGACAAAAGAACTTGTCACTGCTCAACACCTCTGTAGTGCCAGGTGGCGCTGGTGCGTCACCTGGTTCATTCTGCGAGGCGGAGCTACTTCACGAGTCCAGGTATGGATGGTGCTGTCTGTGTTCTGGCCTAAGGCCGATATCTTGCTTTATATATTACTTTTAGATAACACAGTTTATCACATTTTTTGATTTTATCGTGTGTCATGTCTGTCACACAGATAATTTTGTTATATTTCTAATTTAATACAAATTAATTATTAAGTTTTCTCAAATATGCAGTATGTATAATTAACCCTGTCCGATAGTTAAAGGTTTATACAGCAGCTTATTATGAGTAGGTACGTAGGTTCCTTTGATAAATTTATAGCCTTTTATAAATTAGAATATAATATATTCATTGATTTCCAATGGTAACACCGACAACTTATAAATCATAATACTTACATAGGTATCACTAAAGTTCATAAAGTTTCACCGCCGCCGCATCACGCTACGGCGCATCCTTTGAAATAATTTATGCTGCCAAAAGCTTGCCGGCACATACGCGTCCTTTTTAAAAACGCCGCTTGAAGACGTCAGATTTACCTTATTTTTTATATACGTTTTAGAATAGTAACCTACTGTAATCAGCTGTTATTGCATAGAATAAACGACCCTCGATCTTCCTTCTTTAAAAAATAAGAAGTCTTTCTGTTTATTTGTACTTTTTAAGACGTCACAGATTATTCTAATTTAGCTTATAAAGTTTATATAATTAAATTATTAACTTGTTGTAAGGTCCTTTGATCGTGCTCCACATATCCACCTCCACCGTAAACACACATTCGGCACCTTTTTCTTAAATTACCACAAAATCTATGCCCGTATTGCACACGCGTGTGTTAAGGCGTGATCCGATGGGACTGCTAAACCTTGTGGTCTAGAGAACCGTTCCTTTTACTCCCTACGCGCTGCTGCATAATTTAACGTTTGAATACGACAGAGCTAATAGAAAACACTTATTGGCGGCAGTCCGAACGAAAGTAATTTTAGCGCAAGACTAAGTACGTAATTGTACAACAGTAATAGCCAGGGATGCAAGCAAGGACTTCACTCAGTGACAAAATAGAATTGAATTGAATAAATTGTCGGGTGCGATCGTGAGATCTCAGGTTGGATTAAGAGGTCGCGCAAAAAGTTGTTTGTTTTTGCCTGTTACGTATTTCTCAGCAACAACATGGTCACGGAGTCGGACAATGTGCCCGGTAAATGCATGTAAAACTTAGCTGTTAAAACATGGTGTCACGCCTTCTGAGGTACAGTCGTAAGTCTATGTAAAAACGTATAATTACATACAGTAAGTGTCTTCATTGTATTTTACAAATAAATTAAATTTCATCCTTAAAATTTGATACTTCGATATTTTTATTTGATTGATAGTTACATCCCTCAAGCGTTTGTGCCTGAAGCGGCGCGTTTGACGTTATTTTTATGCTTTTTATTACGCACCGCTCATGACTTTGACAGAAAAGCCGACGAATATTAATAGAAAAATAAATTTATAAAAGGCGCAGCCGTTTAGTAGAATGTTGCTAGTTTCTGCGGAAAACGAACTGAATGAAGAAGGAAAAATGTAGGAAACCAGATGTATAGGACGGACAAAGAAAAAGGAGGTTATTGGATGAACGAAGGTTTCTATCATGATTGGCACATAGATATTGGAAAAAGCAGGTTAAATAAGTGGGAGTATTTGGTGAGGTTAGAATAGAAAATAATACTGTAAGGGCATGCAAATTACGGCGTTGACGAATGGGTAACTATTTTAAAGTGGATATATGTTTATATTTATTGTAAATAATTTGTGTACATATTATATTAGTTATTTAATTATGAATAATCATAAAATAAAGGACTTATTTGTTTTGTTTCTTGTCAGAGTTGCCAACTTAGTTTTTATTGAGTATTATTATATTATCTAATTAAGGATATTACAAATTAATATTCTACACAATTTTATATCATAAACTCATTTATGACTGATTCAGAAAATAAGATAGAATCCTAATATATTCTTTAAAGATGTACAACGATTGCCAATACTGTGCCCATTTTGTACACACTTTTGCAAGATGGCGTCTGCCCCACAATTCCAACTACATTTTGATGATAGAGAATATGGTTTAACAACGTTTATCAGTAAGTATATTTGCATAAATACGGCTTCCATTTTAACTTTTATCATTTCTGGTCCACAGCTTGCGGCAATGGGTATTACTCAGATGCAACATAAGTATGCTGCTAATTTAAGGCCTGCCGGTGTAGATAATAAGAAAATTGAAGAATATCTTATAGTGCATCCTTATTACCTCGGCTACTTTATCTTTAATGTTATCATAGCATTTTTCTTACCCTGCGGCATCCTTAGAGTAAGTATACAATTCATATATATTAAAAGATAGACATATATTTTAACATACGGTAATGTGCTTATGGTAACTTATTAGATATAAATATATTTTATATAAAAAATAGTATACTTTATTTTATTATTTGGGTGTAATTTTTTAATAATCCGAAATATAAAATCACTTTGAAGTCCTACTAGAATCCTCACGAGGGCTATGAGCGCATGGTAGGTCGAGCTGTATAACATTTATCAGTATCTTAAGGCACTCGTATTACATATTTTCGTTGAGAATGTGAAGAATGCATGATAAATAAGTGGAAAGACTATTTTAGAAAGATGGGAGATACGGGCACCGATTTGCGATATGAATAGCAATGACAGCGATAACAAACGCTTTATTAATATGAATCAAATTATGACTGCATTAAAAGGTGCGAAGATTCGATAGGCTGCAGAAAATAATAGGATTAGAAAGAAAGAAAAAAAATTATTTGTATCTCCTTTACAGAATACAATAAAATATAAATATATACAAGGCAGTATATAGTATTGAGACCAAATTAGGTACCTTTGTCAGCTATCGTTGCGGTTGAAACTGTAACGCAGGTATTCTCGCAAGACCTATACTATGTTAGCAAATTACAACTGAACAGATGAGCAGCAAATAAAACTTGTTTTAGTTTAATTCGGTGATACAAATTACAATATGGGTACAACGATTACCGTTCAACGTTGTAACGTTGTAACGACGAACCTTATTTAATAAAAACAAAAGTAGCCATACAATATCTTAAAATAATATATATTACTATCACGGACATATATTTATAATTCGTATATATACATATCAATAATTTTATATATATAATTATAGGTACATAATATATAATTTTACAATAATATCGCTTAATAATCATTTTAACGTGTTTCCGAATGCACGCTACTTTTGATTTCTCAAGATAGAGTCTGTTGCGTCCGCCAAGTGTCGACTGTCAACAGACCGAAACCGGTTGCATAATAATAACAGATGGAGTGTACACAATTATTAACAATAGTAAACAATTATAACAATATTTAACAGTTATCAACAATAATAAAACAACATTAATAAAACAAACATATTTCAACGAAATTATGTGAATAGTGTGAACCATACAGGTAAGTGAAATTAAGTTGCCGCACAATTACATTGTAATTGTGCGGCAAAATGTGTGTAAATGTATGCGTTTTAATAAAATTTGCTTAAACTTATTACGAAATGTATATATTGATGTTATGCTACGCAGAGGCGGCGGTAGGTCATTCCAACATCTAGTGGCAGCATACCTAAAACTACCTCTAAAAGCGGTCGTTCTGTGCCTTGAAGTAACCAATTATAGATGTGATGCAGCCCTTGTACTATATTGGTTAATATCCCGGGACCACGTCACCTTATCATATAGGTAAACAGGCTTTTTGTAAAGAACAATACCGAAGAGTAAAGTTGCCAAATGAAGACACCTAAGAACAGTCATCTTCATGAGGTGCCCACTTTTCAGAAATGGTGTGACATGTGTACGAGGTTCGATGTTATAGCAGAATCGAGCACATGCATTCTGTACACGCTGTATTAGATTCTGAGTCCTTTTCAATACACATCAACCAAATACAGTGTCTGCTTAGTTATGTTTAAACAAAATAAGAGCCTCACAAAGTAATATCCGCATTTCAGTACTAAGGTGTTGTCGAATTTGTTATAGTAGCTTGAGACGGTAAAAACAGTTTTTGACAGCTGCAAGTACATGCGTCTCAAAATGCAGTTTACCACCCACAACCAACCCCAGATTTTGAGCCTCACTGAACCGCTCTATGGGGCAACTATCAACCATCACTACCGGATTAAGGTCTTGAATTCTTTTGATGCATTGTTTTGACCCTAATATTAAATACTTTGATTTGCAAGGGTTTAGCACCAATGAATTTTTCCTTGCCCAGTCTGATATCCTATCTAAATCTTCATTCAATTTACTTACAGATTCATGACAACCGTTTGGCGGAACGGATATGTATAATTAGAGATCATCAGCATACATATGAAATTTTGCATTATAGATATTGTTGGTAGGTAACATCGGCGCTGTACAACATAAATAGGAGAAGGCCGAGAACTGATCCCTGAGGAACGCCCCGGGTCACGTGACAACAAGAGGAGTTGGCCTTGGTACTATTCCTAGCATTATCCAGTTGGACGAATTGATATCTGTCAGTCAGATAACTATGGAACCATTTTACTGCTGCTGAGTAACACCCCAGTAGGAAAGTTTCGCCAGAAGAAGAGAAATGTTGATTGTTTCAAAAGCGCGGGAATAATCAAGTAGAGTTAACAGGGTACACATACCCTGGTCCCGTGCTTCTAAAATATCATCAACAACATCAAGAAGACCAGTGGGTCTATTATGACCTTTGCGAAACCCAGACTGTCTTTCGGGTATTATATTGTAGTTCTCAAGGTACTTCTTCAACTGATTGCTCACCACCCTTTCCAGCACTTTAGACAAACAGGGAAGCAAGCTTATTGGTCTAAAATCTTTAGCAGCATGGGTTAACCAATAGCAGTTTCCATACATTGGGAAAGGTAGAGGAAGTAACAGACTTGTTTAAAATTGCCGTGATTTATGGAAGGCTATGAGGGAGTGTCATCATTAGCATTTCTGCTGGAATGTTATCAATGCCAAGAACATATGGTTTTAGACTGCTGATGTGCAAGTATATATCAGATAGAAAAACTGTATCATTGCTGGGGATATTCAAGAAATGCTTATTTAGATCTTCTGGATTGTTAAATAGGTAGCCAACTCTTGCTTTCTTTGTTTACCTATCTTAATGGTTGATTTCAAGTTATACCATAGTCTCTTTGGATTTTGTATATTTTTGTTTATGTATGTTTCAAAATAAGCCCTTTTTTCATTATTAATTGTCGTCGTCGCTACATTATTTTTCAATTCTTTGGAACTGCTTTTGTGTATGTCAGATTTACTTAGTTTGTATCGTGTTTGGTACTTGTCATGTAATTTCACCATGTCTTTGATTGTGTTTGTAATCCATGGGTAAGACCTTTTTCTAATTAAAATTCTGTTCATTGGTGCATGTAAATAAAAAAGTACAGTAATAAAAGTATTTAGTATTGCAACCGTGTCGCTCACATTTTTTCGAGTTGTTAAGTAATCCCAGTCTAATGTGCAGAGGTCTTCTTGAATTGCTTTAATGGTCTGTATTGGATCCACTCTGGGATAGGTCTACTAATTTTAAATATGAAGTGCACAGATATAATGGTATAATGCCCTAATACCGGTTTATTTTGAACTAAAATATTGTTGACTTGAACATCAGTACATACAATATCTATTAGTGTCTCACTGTGATCTGTAAAGTGTGTAGATTGTTGGATCATTTGGTTAAGACTGGTTTACTGTAAAAATTGTTTAACAATATGGTACTGTTCTCACTGCTCTTTAAACAATTTATATTAAAGTCACCCATTAGTATGGTTTTATCAACTTTACTGAATGATGTCAGAGATGCCGTAATCACATCTAGGAAGGTATTGATGTCAAGCCACGGTGGTCTGTACGCTGTACCTATTACTACAGTTTGAGCGTTAACCGTAAATCTGAGCCACATTTGGATTAAATATATTATTATATTTAAAAAGAGTAATGTACAAAGGAAAAAGAAATACTCCATGAAGCTTGTATTCTCCTTAGTACCAAACTGTTAACGCAATTCCTCTCCAAACACGGACTGCAGTTGTGGTAATTCTTATATCAGACAAACCAAACAAAAAATTGCAAATTTGAAAGGGTCAAGGAATACATCGGAGAATTAAAAAAGCCGTCTTATAAACAAGTCCCCTATAGCTGACTATTTGTTGGAGTCTGGACCATAAACCGGTGCATAGAATTATACCAAGCACAGTTCTTGACCACCAAATGTCACTATTATTTAGTAGTACGTGAAGTGGTTAAAATATAAAGTCGTGTGTGTGCGATTATTACCAAAAACGAGCAAATGAAGGGGGGAACTTTAACATCATTAAATTATTATAAGCTACTTGCCTACTACTAGGTTAGACTTGTGTTCCAGGCGATTACTTGACTATTTATAGCCTAAATTGGTAGTAAAACTTGGGTCGTCGGTCGGTGGATGAAGCCTGATGATTCTGTCAAGAAAGTAACGGGCGTCAATCATTTAAAAATTTGCTTATAGTGATTGTCAAAATTTATTTTCTTGCTAAGTTGGCACACTATCCTCTATGCTCAAGCGGAGTTTCAGCGTCATTTGTCATTTAGTTTGTTTACAGTGCTTCATTTCGTTAGTTCAGTGTGCTTTACGACTTATACAATAAATAAAAATATCGAATAAAGAATCTGTCTGACATTTTGCTCTGCAAATGGAATATCTTGTGACGAAGCATTAGAATTATTACATAAGGCTTACGGTAAATTAACTTTATGCGTATGAGTGGTACAGTTCATTTGAAAGCGGTCATAGAGGAAGATTTGCCGCTGCCCTTAGCGTCTTCAACTGTACCTAACATCGCTTAAATAAAGGAAATTATGTCTGAAATCGATGTTTAAGAGAGATAGTCGCTAAAAATTCTGTGTCTCACAAATTAATTCGCACTATTTTAAACGAATGTTTTGCATGAAACGCGTTGCCGCTCTACTAGTTCCAAAGACCTGAATTTTCTACAAAAAATCAATCGCGTAAAGAAAGAGAGGAAGAAAAATGTTTTATTTGTTTCTTCATACATACGAAATCATAAAAGAAAGAATAATAAATACAATTAAACAGAAGGCGGTACGTGGAGATCAAATTAGGCAACTGCGTCAGCTATTCTTGCTGTATAGACCGCTGAAGACATGATGACATGAACGAGTCAATTCCGGTCCTACATTCATAAAACGCTTTGTAACACTGGTAATGAGACATGAGTTCACAAGTTTGCAAACCAGTCACAAGCAAATAAAGTATTATTTTGTTTCCGCATGTTTTCGAAAAATCCTAATCGGATCGGATTTACATATGTTTTAAATGAATAAATAATTAGTATTTTATTCCATTTAGTAAATTATTATTGCGCTGCTTTACAAAAAGCAACACTGTAGTGGTTTTCTAAATTGTGTTTCCTTAAATTAAATTTTTGCTGCCTTATGTTACATATTAAAAACCTATAAACGTCGACATAGATAAAATAAGTATTTTCATGTCCTTTATGTTCCTCATAAAGTATAAAGTACATTTACCCGAGATACCGTAGGATACTTTATTATAAAGTACGGGTGGTAACCCTAGCCTGGACTGCAACAAGTCCCCCGCCGTCATCACGATGTGGGAGGATGTACCAGATCCGACACCACGTGAGAAGCACCTAAGGAGCCGCTTTAATCGGTGGTCTCTCTCTTCAATCTCTCCTAATCCGCCCGAGGTCTCATTCGGCTTCACCGCACCGTTACGCTATTTCACGCATGCAGGCTCTTGTGATGATCTCGAGTGTTAGTACAATCAATATTTGTATTTGTTACAGAATCTGAGGGTGTGTTATCTTTTACTTGCAATGCTCTGCCTTTGTGCTATATTTAATTTAATTACAATGGAAATACCTGTGCCACAATCAACTGATAATTTAATATACTTCTTAGTCAAAAACGGCGGCGGTCAGTACAACATTATTGTTACTCTCTTGATTTTAAATATATAGGTATATAATACTACATTTTGCCCGCGGCTTCGCTCGGGTAAATGTAGGTTAGGTTATGTATTAAAAACAGTATTTTTTTCTGGATGAAAGGTAGCCCATATCCTTTTCTATTTCTCTAACAATGTGTATCGAAAGGGGTATGCCCATCGGTGGCTCAGCAATTATGCACAAGATATTCATTAGTATCAAAAATTCCTATCGACTTTATATTTTTTTATTTATTTGTTTTATTGAAGACTTACAGCTAAATTAACATATTAGCACTAGAATAGTGGCAGAAAGCCAATTACAAGTCTTCGCTTAAATATAATTATTATTTATATTAATTTATATGAATATTATGCAGTTATGTTGTTTCGGCAACAGTGCAGCCATATTATATAAGGGCATACAAGTACAGTGTTGGCACTAAATACTCGATTTTTGTACCAATTATAATATTGGATAAATAATAATCGATATAGTTCAAATACTCAAACGATGCCTATGGTATAAGATTGCAAACGTAAAAGTTACATTATATTCAAAACAATGATTTATATTAATTAAGCCCGTCCTTCGATTTGTTTCTCCTTAACGTAAAAACTAATGTATGAGTTTAGATGCAGATTTCACAATTTGGTAGTTAACTTAGGGCCGATTTTCTATCACCAGATAAACAACAGACTAATAACTACATTACGAATAAATTTATTCGGCTGCTTATTTACTCTGATAAAGGTGCCCGGATTTTTCAATAGTAATTTATTCCTTGGATAGCTATTCTACCGAATAGTGTAAATAAAGCGTCACTAACTTCAGAGAGGTGAAACAAATATATCGGTTAAACGAACGTTAGAAGAGGACAGATTATTTCATTTTGTTGTTCTTGTAAAAGATGTAGCATGAACAAGATATACTGGTTTTTGAAACAAATGCTAGCTTATTTTATAGTTTGGTTAAGAAAGATACAATTGTAGGTCTTATTTACCACGATAATTTTAATTTACTAAGTAGTTCACTTATCTTTCCGTCTTGCACTTTATTTTATCCACAGTCAAGGCAGGCAATTATTACACTGATTCTGTAGTAAGTTGAATTCGCCGATGGAACTCTATTGAAACCCACACTATAATATTGTGAGCGGCTATCGATTTAACAATTGTAGCTTTCCTTTGTGATGGTTTTATATATTCACTAGCAACCCGCGTCGACTTCACATGGGTGTAAATCCTTGCGAAGGCGGGTTGTTTATGTACATTATATTTGATAATTAAAGTTTCAAATAATAATAATATAATTTTCATATTTAAAAACTTCTATTAATTTGTCTTTTAGTTTACAGAAAGGTAAATGTATAAATTACTTTAGACTAAACGTAGAGCAGTTCGCTCAAACCGCGACATTTTTCTTACTGAGGGCCTTTTAATACCCGTCATAACTTCTAAAAGAAAGAGCCGTTTCGAATAATTTAAAGTGGAATTTAAATGCACATAAAAAGCAGCGATAGGTCAGTGGGGAGACCAACAAACTGCAATGCAGAGGGTCTCGGCTTCGAACCCACGTCGCGCACCTCTGACTTTCGGAAGTTATATAACTTTTCGAAATTATGTGCGTATTGATTGACAATTATCGCCGGCTCCGTGCCTCGGAGAGCACGTTAAGCCGTCGGTCCCAGCTGCCATGAACATATATGGCAGTCGTTATTGGGGAAGTCGACACAAAAGATCCCACTGGGTCGAAGTGTCGCCGGTCTGTACTGACTGGCCCCCACACAAGATAAGATACATGCACATAATCAACCTTAATTATCAAACCATTTAATTGGATAAGGATTAATATCATGACATCAATATCACTACTATGTAATTCCACCCGAGTTTGAAGTTAATAATTTGGTCAAAAACGGTTATTGTGACTTATCCCATCCATACCATCGCGGACTTTTTTGTGAGTAATGATGGACACTATAAACATAGAACATTATTTTATGTATCACCAATAGTTTTCGCAGCGCACGCAAAATATTGACTTTTATAGACAACATTTCGATACCTTGGGTTACATTCTTATAATTAACTTAGGAAACACAAATTTTCCAAAATTAAGTTTTACCTATGTTACTCCGTGATTATATAGCTTTCTAATGGTGAAAGAATTATTAAAACCAGTTGATTACTTTTTGATTTAAATCTAACCTAACCAAAGCGTCGGAGTTAAATAAACAGTTGAATAAGTCATTATCTGCCGGTCGAATGAGCCGATAAGTTTATTCCCCAGTTAGGGTAGCTATTCGTAGAATAAAGCCTAGCCGACTTAGAAAAATACGCTATTCATCGAATAAACACTACCTGCCTGTTTTTGTCTATAATTTTGTACCTATTAATTTTTTGTAAATATAAATAAAATTTGTATATAGACCATGTGTCTGGAAATAAAGATTATTATTATTACTATTATCATAAAATGTAAGTAACGCTTCATCTTATACTGCCTCATCCACGTAAAATAATACAGGTTGAAGTCGTATGTAAATACTTGCAGCCTAATATATGTTTCGTAGATACATCGTGTAAATATAACTAATGTTGATTCAGTAGCGGTTATCAACTTATCCATATACATTATTATACAGGTTGATTTTGAAATCGTGTAATTCCTTTTAACCACGCATTCTACTGGTGATATAGAATAACCCTGACCATATTTTTTGTTAATTAGAATAATGGTTTCGGCAAAATTAGAGTACAGATTTTTTTCATGAAATGATTTCATATAGTCATATTTTAAATTTAAATAAATTTAAATTATAGATTGCTCACATTAATATGCGGTACTAATAAACACGTTAACATTGCACGAGATTTAAAAATAAACCCTTTTATGTACATTATATAACGGCTATTATATTATATTATAAAGCTGAAGAGATGTTAACTGTCTGTTTAAAAGCGCTCATCAACTAGCATTCCAGTCTGGCAAAAAGTTGCATTATATAGCATGTTTCTAGAAAAATAAGTATTATATGGTTGAATAACATTATGATATGACCTCAGAAACATCATTAGAACTTATTAAATTAAATTGGACTTACAAGAGTATTTTGCCAAAATCATACAATAAAATTAAACTAAATCAATAATCAAAATCGATGTAAAAGTATGTTTTCAATCTGGCAACACTTTCCATATTAATTTGTTTTGACAGTTATTTTATTTTTCTGTCATTACCTTGCGCTGTTGTGTCTGGTGATTTCTTTCTTTTGGATTAATTTTCTAACGAAAAACTTTACTAATGGATCCCCTTGTGATTGTGGATTATATCACGCGAATGAGACGACATACTTTAGAAAGTCGTGATATTCACTTAAGGTGGATTCACCCATAGCAAGTTAATTTGTTTAAATCTCAGACTCTTCTTCAACGTTCGACAAAACTTTTAATTTATTGATATAGTAGGCTTCAATATTATGTACATATATTGCAATAATGTTTACTGTAGGCCAAAGTTTGTGTGTAATGTTTGCCTCTTAGATCGGTTGAGTAGTTAACGCATGTAAGCGTAACAAACAAACGAATATTCGCATTTATAATATTAGTTAGGATTTCAATTTAATCTATACATATTACAAAAGCTGAATAGATTTGAATAAGATTGTTGTGCCAAGGCTTCCCTAACATTAAGTGGTTGTTTCATTCCAAATGGTCCAAAAAGAAAAGTTTTGATAATCTACCTTATTTTGGCTATACATATAATAAACGAGCATAAAATCATAAACGAGCCTTGTCTGCACATTTAATATTTTAAATAAAAGACAGCCATAGCCACAGAAAATAATATATTATACTGCGTCCGCAAACACAATTCACTCCCTCTATTCCTTCTTTAATATCCGATCGATCAGCAATCTATGCTTTCCGATACACGTGAATCCGCAACCCACCATCATCTTTAACCTTACAAGTATTATAAATACAAATGTAGCTTTGTTTGTTTGTGTGTTTGTTATGGTGCTGCAATCGGAAGATTGAAAAGAAAACAAAATTGATTTTAACTTAATTTATTTTTAGAAAACTTTTACAATTAATTATATCTAAATTAGCCTAATGCCTATTCGAAGTGTGAATATGGAATGCATCATTTTAATATTGCGATAATTAGGAAATCTAAATGGTGCGTCATAAAATGCATACGAAGCTCGTCGTTTCCGTCGCGCGATGTCTGATGCAATCTATATCATCAATAAGTATGAAGTGCAGCGTCGGCGATCTCCCTTAGGTAGCGACGCGTAACATTCTACCACACTGCTGTTACAAAATGTTTACAAACATTAGTAAACATTTTTGGCAAATATTTGATCACAATGCTAAAAAATGTTTTAAAATGTTTTCATGTTAGGTAATGTTTACTTAACATTTCTAAACAAAATTGTTTGTTAACAAATTAAAACATCTGTTATCGTTTTTTCGTAAAGATTTATTCAGACGACATGAGGGTATACTTTACTTTTCTCTAGCACTTAGCGTTTGGCGCATCCAGTTAGAGTGCTTTTACTTTTTTTAAACAAAAAATAAAAGCTAATCCAATGAGTAAATCTTCTTCCATTTTCGTGTAGAAGCTTCGCGACGTAAATCCACACTGCAAACTGATATCATGTTTTAAAATGTTAAAAAATGATTGTAATCATTTTCCATCAGTGATCAAAACATCTAACAATTCTTAACAGAATGTAACAATTCCTAACATTTGTTAATAAATGTTTAATGTTAAAAAATGTTTGTAAACATTTTGTAACAGCCAGTGTACCATTACGCTTTCACTCCTTAACTACTCGTCCGATCATCATGAAATTTCGCATAGTTTACACGTTGTCGGGGAAACAGAAAAGCACATAGGGTACCTTTCATCCAGAAAAAATAACTGTCTTCAATCTATCATAACCTAACCTACATTTATGCGAGCGAAGTGCGCGTAAAATTTAATCTTAAATAATTATAATCATTTAAGATTAGATTTTGGCCGCGGCCTCGCTTGATTTTGGGTTGCTATTGAGAAATCTTGTTAAAGAATACACAATAACTTTTCGTTGGCCAGACCCGAAGTCGAATCTTAGACGACATTATTATTCATGCACAGCATTCGCAATCTCCTACCGCTACGCTAACGAGGCAGTCAATGTAAGGTGTACTAACAATAGTATATTTCAAATACAAAGTCCCTTTTGACACTTCATAGCACGTAACTCTGCACATTTCATATGAATTGCAAAAATTTAGAACGACTACTTATCGCACTTAAGACTATTTAAAAAATATATGAATCTATACAAAACTAACTACAATTTTTTTTATTTCTATTGATGTCGGTCATAACTAATTTAAACATCGAAATAAAATAATATTTTACCACAATACCATGGTAACGCACTACGATATTTTTTTACTTTTAGCCATAGTGACGCGACAATACGAGTCGGATACAATCGACTCAATTTAAGCTAAAATAATTATCCGAGTAAAAGCATTTTTAAATTTGTGTTTAATATCAATTATTTTGATATGTAACACGTAACTTTCATCACATTCTATGTCTCTCAATATACAGGGTGATTTTGAAATCGTGTAATTCCTTTTAACCACGCATTCTACTGGTGATATAGAATAACCCTGACCATATTATTTTTTTATTAGAATTATTTTTTTGGAAAAATTAATGTATCGTTTTTTTTCGTGAAATGGTTTCACTTAGTCATATGTTAACCACACGAGGCAATTTTATATTTATACTAATTAAAAAAAAATAACATGTCAATAATTAATGTCGTAAGTAATAACGGGCGGTACTTGCCGCGACGTACATACCCCTTCTCGACGCTTGCGGCGATCGCTAGCCGGCACTGCGCAACCATTACCTAACCATTAAACCTTATCCATTCTCATAACCAATTAAAATAACCAAAAGATCTAACAATAACCTGAGTTACTTACTTTCCTCACTTAGTTAACAAAACTACCTATGATTGGATTTAAACCTTATGATTAATAAATCATTGCCTGATACTGACTACCTCTGTTGTACCCAAGATATTTACTTACACAAATATCAACCCAATAAAACAACAACTGTTCTGTAAAGAAATAAATCCTATGAATCAACATTTAAAAATATTGGAGGTCAAAGAACTTCCTAACCAGCTCTACCGTACCTACCTACCTAATTACCACAGATTACCAGTTTCTACGACCAACACATTTATAATACACACCAACCTATGTTTATCTACATACGTAAATGTTATACCTACGTACGACAAATGAAAACAAACTTTCCTTATCTCGCAAACATTCACCGGAATGATAAATGGATAGTTACTCTTACATGAGTTATTTAGATTTGTAACTGCGCGGTTACACACGTAAACATGAATGCTTCAAACAATACCGCTACCCACTACCTACACAAAACTCCAAGGATATGACCAATAACTTACTTACGTATAACATTTACCTAAGTAGAATATTACAAAGCGACCGTAAGACGCAGCAAAATATCATATTGAAAAGTTTAAAACTTACCAAAACTACACAAAGAACTTAAAATCAATCCAATCATGTGAACAATATCAGTTCAGTAGGTATGAACCAAACACGTAAGTAGATACACAATCACTTCACGCATCACAAACTCGAGGATCTGCAGATGGGCTGTCGTAAGTCAAATTTTTTAATAAAAAATGTACCAAAAAAATCCAATGAGTCCAAAGAAGATCTTATAGAAATGCTTATGTGTCTCTCCAACAACATAGACTGTAAAATCGTTAAATATGATATCAAGGATATCTACAGAGTGCGTGGGCAAAATAAAGATAATCCTAATACACCAATTGTTGTGGAGACTGGTTCTACCCTACTGAAGACAGAAATCCTGAAAATGGGAAAGGCTTTCAACTTGAAACATAAAAGTAAACTTTGCTGCAAACACCTTGGATTCAAAACCCAAGAAGATACTCCTATTTTTATAACAGAGCATCTGACCCCGAAGGCGTCCCGCTTACACTTCCTTGCCCGGGACTTGACCAAGTCTGGGACCTACAAGTTTTGCTGGACCGCTTATGGCAAAGTATATATTAAAAAGGATGAGCAATCACCGACAATAATTATCAGAACAGAGGATCAGGTACATCAACTCTTACTTAAAAAATGACTCACTCTAACAATCTTATTTAGCTTAAGTCGTATAGTGAACAGTGTATCGCGAATTTATGTTTTAAGTGTAATGTCTATTGTTTATTTGTTAGGATCTTTCTTACTCGATAACTATTGTACTAAAACTATAGGCAACTTGATATTTTATATTGATAAATACACACTTAAAAAACCTCAAACACACTTTTCAAGCACACACACACATATACAATTCCACATAATTGTTTTAAGTGTAATGTCTATTATTTATTTGTTAAGATCTTTCTTACTCTATAACTATTGTACTAAAACTATAGGCAACTTGATATTTTATATTGATAAATACACACTTAAAAAACCTCAAACACACTTTTCAAGCACACACACACATATACAATTCCACATAATAGGAAAATCACATACACTACGTTATCTAAAATCATGCATATTCCACAGTAATACAACTCAAACTTTGGTGAACAACACTTGTAGTTCTACTTCTATAGTAAATAATGGTATACAACTATCTGCCTACTGCCATTATTACACCTTTTGCTGTATTGCCATACTTCCTTTAAACGTACCTAGAAAATACAACTATTCTTCTTACAAACTATATATTAATGGGTGACAATCTGCAAATCCTAACTGAAATAGACAATCTTGAAATTGCCCATACATTTGTATGTGACTCATCTGAGCTTACTAAACATATTCAAGTAAATAAAAATGACTTGACAATATTTTCTCAAAATATAAGGAGCGTATATTGTAATTTAGACAATTTTATAACAACTCTGTCTACTTTTAGATTCGAAACTGACATCATAATCCTAACGGAATGTAGACTAAGTGTCTATAAACAGATACCCCAACTTAATAGCTACCGCTCCTACTCTACAACACAACACTTAAATCAAAATGATGGAGTAGTTGTTTATATAAAAAACACACTTAAGGCAAAAGTCAAGGAAGTAAAGCTGGCTCAGGCGTCTTGTCTTCAACTAGACGTCCTTAATAATATAATTTTCTGTATCTACCGCTCACCATCAAACGCAAACACAGATAGCTTTCTGGACTCGCTAAGTACACAGCTTGATACCATAACCTCAAAAAAAAGCATTATTATAGCGGGAGACATAAATATTAATATTAAGCTTAAAGACTCAGAGCCAACCTACGAACGTAATAATAGGGTTAACTACCTAAATATGCTGTCAGCATATGGCATACTTCCTGGACATACTAAACCCACGAGGGAAAGAAACTGCCTCGATCATTTCATGTTAAAAATTAATAAAAATAAGAAGTCGGCATCTATTGGAATTTTACATACTGCAATCACTGACCATTGTACAACATTTTTGTGTTTATCTAAAATGAAAACAAAACATATTGCACCCAAAACAAAAACAACTTTAAATTTCGAACAAGCTTTAAAATATATTCAAGAAAACAAAATAGCAGACCTATTATTTTGTAATGACCCGTTGGAGTTAACGAACCTTTTTATTCAAAAACTATCTGACTCAATAAAAATTAACACCCTGACTGTAAAAATTTCATGTAATAAACGCATAATTAAGCCGTGGATTACTCCGGGTATTCTACGATGTATAAATAATCGAAATAAAATGCAAAAAGGCGTTAAAAATGATCCACATAACGAAATTCTAAAAATCACATTCTGTCGGTACAGGAATTACTGCAATAAACTTATTAAAAAAGTAAAACGAAAATATCAAAGGGAGTTACTTGCTGAATCTGTCACAAACAATAAATTACTATGGAAAAACATAAAAAATATAACTTATTCTAACAAATCTAAAAGTGAAAACATTGAATTACTAAACCTAAAGTCTACCCCTATCGAATCGGTAAATTTTATTAATGACTATTTTGTGAATACTGGAAAGCAACTAGCTCACAAAATTCAATCTAGTTTAAATTCTAACCACTCAACTCAATCACATAAACAATCTCTCCAAGCAAACTCGTTCGTACTTTACGACACCGATCATACCGAAGTAGATCAAATTCTAACGAGCCTTAACACTGATAGTGCGCCTGGCTGGGACAACATTCCGACAAGATTTCTAAAGTACATTAGAAAGGAAGCTGTTCCTATTATATCTCATCTTGCAAATCTGTGTTTCAGTTTAGGCATTTTTCCAGAACCATTAAAAAAATCAATCATTACGCCGATACACAAGGGCGGGGACAGAGACGATGTCAATAACTACAGACCCATATCAGTTTTACCATCAATATCTAAAGTAATAGAAAAGCTAATAAATATTAGACTATTAAAATATCTAAATAAATATGACTTACTTTCATCGACTCAATTTGGATTCAGACAGGGTATTTCTACTGAGGATGCAGTAACCGCCCTAACTTCACTAGTAACTGATGAGCTTGATAATGGAAATAAATGTGTTACAGTATTCCTAGACTTAAAAAAAGCATTTGACACCGTCTCTGTCCCAACCCTGGTAAACAAATTGGAAAATATGGGAATTAGAGGAATGCAACTTAATCTCTTAAAAAGTTATCTTTCAAAAAGGACACAGAAGATTAGAATAGGAGATTTCACCAGTGAAGACGCAGAGGTATCATACGGCGTACCGCAAGGAAGCGTATTAGGCCCTACACTATTCTTAACGTATATAAATGATCTTTCTAGTTTGAAAATCAAAAATGCAAAAATTTTCTCCTACGCCGATGATACCGCTGTTGTCTTCTCGGGGGAATCCTGGCAAGATGTTGAATATGCTGCTGAGAGGGGCATGGCTAAAATAGCCAAATGGCTAAAAAGTAACCTACTCACATTGAATACTTCCAAAACTAATTTTATATGCTTCAGTATCAGTAGTCGAACACAGCCTTGTGAGAATTTTAAAATTAAAATCCATCAATGTAATGACATAAAAAGTCGAAATTGTGACTGTCCAAATATAGCCAAAGTAAAACAAGTCAAATACTTAGGTGTACTGGTAGATCAAAGATTATCGTGGTACCCACCTTGAACACGTTACGTGCAGGGTCAGAAAACTAAGCTGGTTATTCAGTGCACTAAGACATGTTGTACCAAAAAATGTGACTAGTCGCCATAACTCATTTAGAAACGTCCTAAATGAGATATATGTCTCTTTGGTGCAATCTGTCTTGGTGTACTGCATTCCTATTTGGGGCGGGTCTGCAAAAACGAAATTCATTGAGGTGGAGCGAGCTCAACGCGCTCTTATAAAGACAATGTATTTTAAAAAACGAAGATACCCTACAGAAAGTCTCTATCAGATTAGTGATCTACTCTCGGTAAGAAAATTATATATTATACGATGCATATTAAAAACACATAAGACCCTACCTTATGATGCATCCAAATTAAATAAAAGAAGAAAAGATATGATTACACAAATCCCTAAAACAAACACCCGCTTTGCCTGTATTCAGTATAACAAACGTTCGGCTAAATTATACAACAAGATAAATAAAGAATTATCTATATACTCTAAACAATATCGTGAATGTAAAAAAGCTATAACTAAATGGATAAAAGAACTTACTTATGAGGAGACGGAAGCACTCTTAAAATAAGCTATTTAATACACACTCATAATAATTCATAATAACACACGTATACACGTAAACATTCGCACTCTCACTCACTAACACACACACACACTCACACCCAAACACACACACACACACACACCACACACACACACACACACACACATACACACAAACGCTTAGGCAAAAACTTAATACATACTTAAATGTAACAAATAGTTGTCCACTTAAAATTATTTATTTTTGTTTTCTTTCATTGTTATATCTAGTACATATTTCTTGTGTTCTTTTTATTATCTATAACGATTTTTTGATATGGAAGAGTGGAGTCTACTAATACAAGCATTATTTGCTTAAAAGTAGGCTCCAATCACAAACTGATTGTAAACCACCAATTGAAGAAATAAATAATTATTATTATTATTATTATTATCAATAAAATAACGTAGCTTTAAGTACAACCTCACTCGTTTAGCAAAATAATGATTATTCCATGTTAATGTCGATAACTAGATAGAAATATCCAATTCCAGCTTATTAAACATTAATAACAAACAAACCATCAGCATCGATATAATCGCGACGCGTGCACACGACAGCATAAAAATAATGAAACTGATGTTTTAATATTTGTGTAATTTTTTGTTCGGCTTGGTCAAACACGTAACATAAACAAGCCATTTTAATACTTGTGCCAGTGACGCAAGGTTTTCTTTTCAATACAGGCGGTCGCCTTTGTGTGATCCTTTATAATCGCCGACGCGGCCGTAATTACACAGTTTTAAACTTTATTACTTACATGTTAAGAGTGATTTGATGACAGCCGTCGCATTTATTACCTCTGTGCAACTGAAGCTCGTATTACCTATTGAGTAGGTAATTTACGTTGTTACGTAGGTATTGTTTGATGAATTCTTTGGATTGGATTCTCCCGCTGGATCAACAAGTAGGTACCTACGCAAAATTGCAGTTATTTACGTATCGTGAAGTTCCGTTCCTGATTTTTTATTTGTTTCATTTACACGGAAACGATCTATTCAACTCCCAGCGAGTGCTATTTTGTTTAATTTTAACTAACGTTTAACAACCGCAGCGTGTTAGGCGATTCCTGCCATTACGGAGTAATATTACTTACTTATTTACCTTTTACTTCGCAACCGCAGTAACCAACACACCATAACTAAGGTAACCTACAACGATATTCGTAATTTACATATAACATTTGCGACAATTGCGACACCACTGTCTGTGCCGACAATTGACGAATAAATTATTAAAGACCGAAAACTGCACCAGAACTTAATTCCTAATTAAAAGAGAATAAAGTTCGAAATCATAATGTCATCCGTTTAGCGGCTTTATAAAATACCTAATAATCGTTTCATAAAGCCGACTGCAAAAAGTGTCTAATGTAAATTGAACTCAAAGTAGACGAAATAAGAGCTATACTTGTTTGTGCTGGAGATAGTGTCGCTTTTTAGCTAACCGACAAACGAAGCCGCTATTTTAGTTTTCCTAAGAAATAAAACATAATAATTTAAAATAAAATCAGTACATATTTTTATTGTTACTGAGCGCACGTGTCTTTTTCAAGATGTCGTCACTTTCAAATAGAGAATTAGGTGAAATTGTGATGCATTACGCAAGATCGCAGGATTTAAATGAGACCAGGCAATGGTTCCGACATCGCAACCCGAACTCACCTGTACCATCACCAAGGCGCATACTTCGGCTAGTACAAAATTTACTTGATTATGGACAGTTAAGTGTTCCCAGCCATGCACAAGCACGAGGCGTTTTACCGTCTTATGATGAACATTTATGGCACCAAATCAGTGCATATTTTGCTCGAGAGCCACAATCCAGCACCCGGCAAGCGGCTCGAAGATTTAATGTTAGCCAAAGTTATGTGTGGCAGCTGCTGAACGCGTCTGGGCAGCATCCCTATCATTTCCAATGTGTGCAAGACATGACCGAAGCGGACCATTCAGCCAGGGTTTCATTTTGTACCTGGTTTTTAGAGGTGGAAAGAAACATTTTGTGGACGGATGAGGCCACATTTACTAGAATAGGTTTATTTAATATTCATAATGAACATTGGTGGGCAAATGAAAATCCTCATGTCGTGCGACGGGATGCGCTTCAAACGCGATTTTCTATTAATGTGTGAAAAAACTATTATTTAAACATAAAGTAACTTGTAGATAAAAATTAAGTTACAAAATGATAGGTGAGTAAACTTTGCGTTTTGAACTACGACCACAAAAATGCCAGCCAGCGCGTTTGTCACTCAGCCACGGCGCTCATAATCTTAGATTTTGATGTCAAATTATGAAATTACCATTCTGTACTTTGTTTCATGACTGTAATAACTTTGCATAATTTTTATGAGCCAAGTTATAATGCATATCTAGCCTTCAAAACGCAACGTTTACTCACCTATCATTTTGTAACTTAATTTTTATCTACAAGTTACTTTATGTTTAAATAATAGTTTTTTCACACATTAATAGAAAATCGCGTTTGAAGCGCATCCCGTCGCACGACATGAGGATTTTCATTTGCCCACCAATGTTCATTATGAATATTAAATAAACCTATTCTAGTAAATGTGGCCTCATCCGTCCACAAAATGTTTCTTTCCACCTCTAAAAACCAGGTACAAAATGAAACCCTGGCTGAATGGTCCGCTTCGGTCATGTCTTGCACACATTGGAAATGATAGGGATGCTGCCCAGACGCGTTCAGCAGCTGCCACACATAACTTTGGCTAACATTAAATCTTCGAGCCGCTTGCCGGGTGCTGGATTGTGGCTCTCGAGCAAAATATGCACTGATTTGGTGCCATAAATGTTCATCATAAGACGGTAAAACGCCTCGTGCTTGTGCATGGCTGGGAACACTTAACTGTCCATAATCAAGTAAATTTTGTACTAGCCGAAGTATGCGCCTTGGTGATGGTACAGGTGAGTTCGGGTTGCGATGTCGGAACCATTGCCTGGTCTCATTTAAATCCTGCGATCTTGCGTAATGCATCACAATTTCACCTAATTCTCTATTTGAAAGTGACGACATCTTGAAAAAGACACGTGCGCTCAGTAACAATAAAAATATGTACTGATTTTATTTTAAATTATTATGTTTTATTTCTTAGGAAAACTAAAATAGCGGCTTCGTTTGTCGGTTAGCTAAAAAGCGACACTATCTCCAGCACAAACAAGTATAGCTCTTATTTCGTCTACTTTGAGTTCAATTTACATTAGACACTTTTTGCAGTCGGCTTTTTTTTTTTTTTTTTTAATAATTAATAATTTTTATTTGTTTCTCTCTCACACAGAATGATTACAAAATCAGGTCTTAAATTAGGTTGTACATGATCGAGTAAGTGTAACTACAATGATTGATATTAATAACATTTAAAAGGTGAGATCTGTGTGAGAGACTGGTATCCGTACTAGGTGGGAAACCTGTATGACAGATGACCAGCCTCTCCTACCTCTAAACATGTAGTTGTTAATGTAGTTTGTATTCAATAATTATGTTGTGATATTATTTTAATTTGTGAGATGAGGAAGTATATCATTATTTGTGGTGTGTGTGTGTGTGTGTGTGTGTGTGCTGTGTGTGTGTGTGTGTGTGTGCTGTGTGTGTGTGTGCTGTGTGTGTGTGTGTGTGTTGTGTGTGTGTGTGTGTGTGTGTGTGTGTGTGTGTGTGTTATGTGTGTGTGTGTGTGTTATGTGTGTGTGTGTGTGTGTGTGTGTGTGTGTGTGTGTGTGTGTGTGTGTGTGTGTGAGTATGTGAAGGTAGTGTGTGTGCAAGTATGAGTTTGAGGGTATATGTAAAGGCGTCTATATATGTGTATGTAGAAATAGAAAATGAATAAAGCTAACAGATTTGTCTATTTAATTGGTAGTGCTAAATTAATTGTGACCTTGAATATGAAATAACTATGATGGGATAAATAGTAGGTTTTCGGTTTCGTCATAATTAAGAGATTTTAGCCAATTTGAAATATTCTGTTTGCATTGATACTTAGTTAGGGAGTAAATATGTAATTTTTGATTTAGTTTATTATATAAGTACCGTCCGCGAAAACTGAAGAATTTGCGTGCAAATTCTGTGTGCCAACGATTGTCAGTTGAAGGACAAACCCTATACTTGAGACGTTTTTTAGTGGTGGAAGAGTCGTATGGAAGAAGAGAATGTTGTTTTAAAACAATATTTAAAATATATAGCTGGCGCACTGTAAGAACATCCGAGAGTTTATAAAGGTCAGTAGTAGGGTGTAAGAAAGGCAAAGAGTGGCTAACCTTCAATACTGCTCTTTGAGCTCTTTCAACTTTTATTAAATTAGTCTTACAGGCGCCACCCCATACTGAAATACAGTAGGATATGATGGGTTGGCATAACGAGGTATAGACCATTTTAATGATCTTCTTATCAGCTATGTGGCGCAAATTTTTAAAGATAAATATGAGTTTGCGAATTCTGGCTGAAAGAAGATCTATATGGTAGTTGAAACTTAAGGAACTATCCAATACGACACCGAGATATTTAATGTGGGTTGTACTTTTTAGGTGGTTACAAGCACAGGAGTGATACTCTAGGCAGGTATGGGCCACAATTACATCATCATTAGGTAGGTTTGTTTGAGTATTTTTAATTGCGAAACAAATGTATTTGGTTTTGTCTACATTTAGCGTTAGTCCATTATTTCTGAGCCATAATGAGACTACATTGAAACCCAACTGTGCATAAGAAAAGGTATCACTCCAAGTATCTCCGTGAAATACTAGTGCAGTGTCGTCAGCGAAGGTTACGATTTTGCCATTTTTTAGCTGTAAGTCACATAAATCATTTACGTACGTAAGAAAAAGCGTAGGGCCGAGTACGCTGCCCTGAGGCACTCCAAAAGCAATTCGCAGATCATTACTAGAGATATCACCGACTCTTACTCTTTGGTATCGATCACTTAGATAGTCTGCGAACAATTTGTGTTGCACATCACGGATGCCCAGCTTTTCCAGTTTTTTCAATAGGAGTGGGACAAAGACTGTGTCAAATGCTTTAGCTAGGTCAAGAAATATTGCTATTACTTTTTTCTTATTATCTAGATTGCACACAATATGATGAGTTAATTCATGCACAGCATCATTCGTTGAGGTACCTGCTCTGAAGCCAAATTGAGATCTAGATAAAAGGTTTTTGGTCTCGAGATAAGCTATCAAACGTTTATTTAAAAGTTTTTCTACTAATTTAGAGAGGGTTGAGAGAATAGATATAGGTCTGTAGTTGTTGACACAGCCTCTGTCCCCACTCTTATATATAGGAATCACTTCGGCGAGTTTGAGTTCTTTCGGAAAAACTCCTGTATCAAACATAAGATTAAAGATATATGTTAGATGGGGCACTAATATTTGGTGATATCGCTTCAGAAAGGCTCCCGAGATATTGTCCCGTCCAGTGGAGTTTACCTTTTTAAGATCGAATATGTAGTTTCGAACCTCGGCTTCGGTAGTCGGAGTTAAGACAAAAGAAAAGGGACACTGGTTTATGGTCGACGCTTCAGGTACGAAGGAGGGGATTTTATCGGCTAAATTTTTACCCACCGATGCGAAAAAACTATTAATGTTGTTAATTGAAGATACTGGATTATTAGGTGTTATTAAATCTGTAGCTGAATATGATTTTGTGTTGTAGTGTGTAACGGTTTTTATAGTGTCCCACAAGGCCTTACTATTAGTTTTAGCTGAATTTTTTAGTTGCTCTTTTTCATAGTTTATTTTAATCTTTTTAAGTAGCGAATTACAAAAATTTCTGTATCTGCGGTAAGTCGTTTTTATTGTGTCGTTGTTAGGATTTTTCTTAGATTTAATATGCAATTTATCCCGATTTTTTATGCACCTTAAAAGACCAGTAGTCATCCAAGGCTTTTTAACACGCCTGCGATTTGGGACTCTATTCATATGCGTGTTAGATTTGATTACGGAGTTAAGGATAGATATTAAAAGTGAAGTAGCTTCATTAGCGTCATATGAGTTATAAATACAGTCAAAGCTTATATTACTCATGTCAGCATCTAATCGGTTGTAATTGATTTTCTTTATAGTTAAAGGCTTTGTTTGTTGAATCTGGAGTTTCAGTACGATAATTACGGTGTCGTGATCAGTAACCGAGGTCTCTGCAACAAAGCAGTAAGCTGGAAGTGTGCTTTTAAGCATGACATGATCCAAACAAGTTTTACTATGAGTGGATAACTGATGTGCAGGTAAAACGCTGTGCGAGGCAAGCAGATTAAGATAAGTCATTGAATCGGGATCTTTGTTGTTAGGCATTATGTCTATATTTATATCTCCTATTATTATAATATTAGGACATTTTAGATTATTTAGAAGCTCGTTAAGAGAATCTAGAAACGGTTGTAAGTCTTTATGGCCTGGGGAACGGTAAATAGCAATCACGATTGTATTTCTGTTTACTTTTATTGTAACGCAGTTGGCATCGCGGAGAGTGGTCGTCAGTGATGACGGATGGACGTCATGAAACGATTATTAGGTATTTTATAAAGCCGCTAAACGGATGACATTCTGATTTCGAACTTTATTCTCTTTTAATTAGGAATTAAGTTCTGGTGCAGTTTTCGGTCTTTAATAATTTATTCGTCAATTGTCGGCACAGACAGTGATGTCGCAATTGTCGCAAATGTTATATGTAAATTACGAATATCGTTGTAGGTTACCTTAGTTATGGTGTGTTGGTTACTGCGGTTGCGAAGTAAAAGGTAAATAAGTAAGTAATATTACTCCGTAATGGCAGGAATCGCCTAACACGCTGCGGTTGTTAAACGTTAGTTAAAATTAAACAAAATAGCACTCGCTGGGAGTTGAATAGATCGTTTCCGTGTAAATGAAACAAATAAAAAATCAGGAACGGAACTTCACGATACGTAAATAACTGCAATTTTGCGTAGGTACCTACTTGTTGATCCAGCGGGAGAATCCAATCCAAAGAATTCATCAAACAATACCTACGTAACAACGTAAATTACCTACTCAATAGGTAATACGAGCTTCAGTTGCACAGAGGTAATAAATGCGACGGCTGTCATCAAATCACTCTTAACATGTAAGTAATAAAGTTTAAAACTGTGTAATTACGGCCGCGTCGGCGATTATAAAGGATCACACAAAGGCGACCGCCTGTATTAAAAAGAAAACCTTGCGTCACTGGCACAAGTATTAAAATGGCTTGTTTATGTTACGTGTTTGACCAAGCCGAACAAAAAATTACACAAATATTAAAACATCAGTTTCATTATTTTTATGCTGTCGTGTGCACGCGTCGCGATTATATCGATGCTGATGGTTTGTTTGTTATTAATGTTTAATAAGCTGGAATTGGATATTTCTGTCTAGTTGTCGACATTAACATGGAATAATCATTATTTTGCTAAACGAGTGAGGTTGTACTTAAAGCTACGTTATTTTATTGATGCGTGAAGTGATTGTGTATCTACTTACGTGTTTGGTTCATACCTACTGAACTGATATTGTTCACATGATTGGATTGATTTTAAGTTCTTTGTGTAGTTTTGGTAAATTTTAAACTTTTCAATATGATATTTTGCTGCGTCTTACGGTCGCTTTGTAATATTCTACTTAGGTAAATGTTATACGTAAGTAAGTTATTGGTCATATCCTTGGAGTTTTGTGTAGGTAGTGGGTAGCGGTATTGTTTGAAGCATTCATGTTTACGTGTGTAACCGCGCAGTTACAAATCTAAATAACTCATGTAAGAGTAACTATCCATTTATCATTCCGGTGAATGTTTGCGAGATAAGGAAAGTTTGTTTTCATTTGTCGTACGTAGGTATAACATTTAGGTATGTAGATAAACATAAGTTGGTGAGTATTATGAATGTGTTGGTCTTAGAAACTGGTAATCTGTGATAATATAAAGTAGGTAGGTACGGTAGACCTGGTTAGGAACTTCTTTGACCTCCAATATTTTTAAATGTTGATTCATAGAATTTATTTCTTTGCAGAACAGCTGTTGTTTTATTGGGTTGATATTTGTGTAAGTAAATATCTTGGGTACAACAGAGGTAGTCAGTATCAGGCAGATTCGCCGCTGCCTGTGGTCACTGCACCGCCGAGCGATCGCCGCGTAAGCGTTGAGAATGTAGGTCGCGGAAAATACCGCCCGTTATTACTTACGACATTAATTATTGACATGTTATTTTTTTTTAATTAGTAAAAAAGTATAATATCCTCGGGTGGTTAACATATGACTAACTGAAACCATTTCACGAAAAAAAACGATACATTAATTTTTCCAAAAAAATAATTCTAATAAAAAAATAATATGGTCAGGGTTATTCTATATCACCAGTAGAATGCGTGGTTAAAAGGAATTACACGATTTCAAAATCACCCTGTATTTTCTTTATCAACAAATCTCTTCACTAATGCTCTTCAACGAACATTTGTCAAATGGGACTTCATATTTGAAACGAACTATACGATGATTTGGGCCGGTTAAAAGGTCGGCTGTTCAATCCAAATACATATCCTAAGATCGTAGCGAGTGCATATAGTAGTTTTTTTAACTACCCTATTGGGAAACAGGTGTGACTTTATCCATAATTCACGTCCCTCATTAAGGGTGAGAGATAGGTCAACGAAGTGTGACATTGTGGGTGGGAGGAGCTTGAATTTCATGACAGCACTTTTCAAAATCTAATATATCGTAATACTGTAATCCCCGTTTTTCATGAGGGCAAGTGGGAATTCCTAAATGGAAATAAAACTAATATTGCAACTGCTGTTTAAATTTGATAATTTCTAGATGTAAAATTGCGAAATATGTGACGTCACACTTGGGAGGTGTCCACAAATGTGACTAGCTGTGATAAGGAGTAAAAAAATTGGTGTGGCGTAATTTATGGAGGGCCCCTAATCTATGGCCTATTGAGTCGAAGTCGAAATATTCTATAGCCTTGATAAACAGGAATAATCTTAACAAACGCATACGAAATTGTGGTTCATAATTTGTTATAAAGATATTTAAAATCTTTATTAATATTTGCCCAACTTTTGCCCGCAGCTTCGCCCTCGTAAAAGCAGGTAAGGTTACGTTAGTAACAGTCCTTTTTTAAAATTAAATACAGCATATGTTACTCGGTGATAATATAGGTATATGAAGAATTTTTGAAACTGGTTGATTTGTTTTTGAGTAAATCCTTACAAACAAACCAACAAAAATCCTATCTTTCCTCTTTATAATGTTAGTATAGATATAGGAAAAGTTTCAAGTCAATTGAACTGTAATACTTTTTTTTCTGTTTCAGGTACATTACTTGCAATATTTTTTCTTGTGTCATCAAGTCTCCTGTTGGGTTCGTTTATACACAAGGAAGAATGAGATAAGAAATATTTGAACTACACACAGAAAAGTGACGCTTTTGGTCGAACATATTGTACAAATTAATATTGTATTACCATAATTGTATACAGCTTATAATATAGTATTACGGTAATTGTGTACAGCTTATAATATTGTATTACCGTAATCTTGTAATCTTGTTCACTACTCCGTACCTAAATAAAACGTTATAAATATATATTCATAATAATATACAGGGTGATTTTGAAATCGTGTAATTCCTTTTAACCACGCATTCTACTGGTGATATAGAATAACCCTGACCATATTTTTTCTTAATTAGAATAATGGTTTCGGCAAAATTAGAGTACAGATTTTTTTCATGAAATGATTTCATATAGTCATATTTTAACCACCTGACACAATCTTAATATTTTTTTAATTTAAAAATAATAACTTAACAATAACTGATGTCGTAAATAATAAGGGGCAATAAAAAGGACCGCCCGTTATTAGTTACGACATTAATTATTAATATAATTTTTTATTTTAATTAGTAAAAAATTAAAATTCCCTCGGTTGGTTAACATATGACTATCTGACACCATTTCACGAAAAAAACGGAATAATAATTTTTCAAAAAAAATAAATCTAAGTAAATAAAAATATGGTCAGGGTTATTCTATATCACCAGTAGAATGCGTGGTTAAAAGGAATTACACGATTTCAAAATCACCCTGTATATATGTATGTATGTTTATCCATTGTCTAGTACCCATAGTACAAGCACTGCTTAGTTTGGGCTAGATGGTGTTGTGTGTATGTGGTAGAATATTGTATTATTATTATTATTATTCAATTATCCAATCGTGAAGGTTATTTGAAGGCTATTTTAAGATTGTAAGAATTAGGCATCTGCAGAAATTGGGTAGAATTCGTAACTTTTCTTGGAGTTAATATTAAAATCACCACATATTTTTAATTTCTTCTTATTATGAATGTAGCGGGTCAAAAATGACCTAAATGTTCCATAGAATTCATTTGAAACTTCCGCATTGCAGTTCGGTGGCCTATATATACATAGTACATTAAGTATATTGTGTTCGATTCTGAGCATTCTATAATGTTTTCTATGCAGTATTACCTAATTTCTTTTAAAGGGCTAAATAAAAATGAATGATCAATAAGTACGCAAGAACCACCGCAATGGTTTTCCCTACAATATCCATATATTGTAGGGAAATGGGTATGGCAAAAGAAGCATGAGAGTAGAATAAATGCTGTAGAAATGAGAGCGCTGAGAAATATATGTGGTGTGACTCTGAATAATAGGATAAGGAACAATGTGATTAGAGAGAGATGCGGCATAAAAATGGATGTAGTGACGAGACTAGAAAAGGGTATGTTAAGCTGGTTTGGGCATGTAGAAAGAATGGACGAGAAAAGACTGACTAAGAAAGTTTATAAGGCTAGTGTGAATGGTGTCTATTAAGACACAATGGGTAAGTACTTTTCCAAGAAAACGATGAAATTTTGGTTTAGATGTGTAATTTTGTATAACGACAAGTTACAAGAAGTTTCTAGTCCTATAAGAAATTTTGAAGGTATATAATAAAAAATAATTTCACAACCACCGACCGTCACAATCATGTATTGCCTTTAAAAAACAATAGGCGTTAGCCGAAACATCTTTCCCCCCGTTGAAAGGCTTGTCTTTCAACACTGTAAATCTTCAGCAGTAGGTAAAGGGCACAGCCTGACGAGAGGTCGACTAAGTATTCCTCTTGTAGTTTTCACGTCGGCTACTCTTATGATGCCATCATGCCCGGGGAACAAGTGACAAACACGTCCAAGGCGCCAACATAATGGCGGTACATGATCTTCATGTATTAGCATCAGGTCTCCAATGCTGACTGATCTAGTGCTCGTCTTCCACTTCATCCGTTGTTGTAGCTCGTGTATATATTCACGTTGCCAGCGTGACCAAAAGTGCTGGTAAATTTGTTGCAGTCTCATATCGTTGCAGGTGGCTTTCCTTAGTATTCTCAAAATTAGGTGACGGCAATGCATTCAAGGGTCTTCCAATTAAAAAGTGCCTTGGGGACAAAGGAAGGTAGTCGTCAGGAGACGAGGACAATGGGTATAGAGAGCGACTATTCAAGACCGCCTCCACTTGTACGAAAAGAGTTGTAATCTCTTCATATATGAGATGGGAATTTCCCATAACTCATTTTATGTGGTATTTTGCCGACTTGATTCCGGCTTCGAAGATGCCGCCAAAGTGAGGACCGTGAGCGGGGTAGAATATGAATTTAATGTTTTCGTGAGTTGCAAACTCAGTGAAAGCCAAATTGTTTGAACTTAAAAAAGCCCCTATATCCTTGGCAGCAGCCACAAAATTACCCCCATTATCGCAGAAGATTTCTCGTGGTTTTCCACGACGCAAAATGAATCTACGCAGTCATAATAAATGCGTCCTTGGTAAGGTCACTGACGGCCTCCAAATGCACGCATTTATATCGTAAACATACGAATAAGCAAAGATAACATTTGATTACTCTGGCACCTTTACCTTTACGATTTATTATAAAAAAGGGGCCCGCAAAATCGACCCTACTGAATGAAATGGAAAATGTGGCGTCACACGTTGTAAAGGCAGATCTCCCATTTTAGGACAAAGAGTTTTACCCTGAACATGACAACATCGCACGCAATTATGCACAGTGCGTCGAGATAGCCTTCTGCCATTTAACGGCCAGACTGATTCTCTTATAATAGATAACAACAATTGCGGACCCGCATGCATATTACGTAAATGCTCCCTCTCAAACAATAGTTAAATGATGGGAGGCATCTAATAGTATCGGGTGTTTTTTCTCGAAACTATAATTGGATGAACTCAATCCTCCAACCCTGATTAAATTATTATTTTTATCTAAAAAAGGCGATAAGGTAAGAATTTTAGATTTATTACTTAATGGTGTGTTTTTAGACAACTTGTTGAATTCAATAGGAAAACATTCATTCTGAGCAATTCGACAAAGAAAATGGAATGCATCATCTAGCTCTTCAACGCTCAAAGGTGACACTCGTTTGTTATTAGGATTACGAACATTAAAACAAAATCTTTTTACCCAAGCAACTATTTTGGTTAATTTATTAAGCTTATTATAATTTTTTTTATCTATTATAGGCTGAAGTAGCTGCACAGTGGTAAGTATTTATTTTATTTTGAAATTAATTATTTATGTCATTTGTAAATAATTAATGTTTTATTTCCTGTGTTTTTATTTCAGATGCGGATTGTCTAGCAAAATGATTTGATGAACTTAGGGCTAGTGCTGTTGGTTTATTGTCATTAGGTAAGTATTTCGCTTCAGTATTAGTTTTAGATGCATTTTTATTTCAGATAAGTTAAGATTTTATTTCAGATTAAGCTCGTATCAGTTGACTTTAATACAGGCCAATAATTTTCAGATTTCATTAAATATCTGGACCTGACCACCATAGACCATTTTTTACCAAATTGTTTGCATTAATACCCCGAGAAATAAGGTCGGCTGGATTCATAACTGTGGGAACATATCGCCAAGACAAGGAATCGGTAAGTTCTGTAATTTCGACCACACGATTAGCTACAAAGGTCTTAAGTTTGGTGGGATCAGTTCTAAACCAAGCTAGTACGACACTTGAGTCACACCAATGTATAATTCGTGTTGGCTTAAATCGAATAGACTCAAGAACACTATTACATAGTCTTGCAGCCAATAACGCAGAACAGAGCTCCAATCGAGGTATGGTCATAGGAGTTATACGTGCAACCTTAGACTTCGCACATAGTAATCTCGTCATGAAGTCAGTGTCATTTGCACTGCTTCTCATATACACACATGCACCATAAGCCCGTTGTGAGGCATCGCTAAATGTATGAATTTCTATGATCTTTGGAGAATCACATAAAACTCTCCTAGGTATTTGCATTGTTGCTAAACAATTTAAATTATTTGAAAACTCTAACCAATTTTCTGGTATTTCTTGTGAAATTGCTTGATCCCAATCTATTTTTTGTTGCCATTAACATTGCAGCATAATTTTAGCCTGAATTATACAAGGACTTAAAAGACCTAAGGGGTCAAATATCTTAAATGCATTTGACAATATCAACCTTTTTGTTATTTCATTCTAATTACAATTTATTTGTACGGGAAAATGTAAATTATCTGAATTTGGATCCCAGCCTAAGCCTAGTGTGCTTGATGCTTCACTAAATGTTAAATTATCTGTTGATGAATTTTGGAAAAGATCTGGTAAATAAGTTTTATATTTACGCAAATTAAAACATGCTGAGCTTAAGGCTAAAAATATGGAATTTTGAATGTGATGTAACTCCCGGGCGTCATCGCATCCGGTTATCAGGTCATCCACGTAGAAATCATGCTGTATAATTGTTTTGATAGTTTCGTCCCCACACTCCTCACCCACCTGCCCAAGACAGCGATTGCTTAAATAGCTCGCACTTGTGGTACCATAAGTAAGAGTATTCAATTGCATTGTTTTGATGGGCAAAGACTCATCTTCTCTTCATAAGATTAACTGTAAATTTCTATTACTGTAATTTATCTACCGCGACCATGCTATACATTTTCTCTACGTCACCGGTTAATAAATATTTATGCTGTCTAGCTCTTATCAATATGGAGAAAAGAGAATCCTGAATATTTGGGCCCACCATAAGGATGTCATTGACAGATAAACCAGTGGATGTGGGAACGGAACCATCAAAACGACACGTACCTTAGTGGATTCACTACTGTGCTTTAATACGGCATGGTGGCACAAGAAATATGAAGGAAATGGTTTTTGTTCGGAAGCTACGGACATATGTCCTAAATTTTGATATTCTTGCATGAATTCAACATATTGCCGCTTTAAACTAGAATTTTTCTAAAACGTAATTTTAAATTGTGTAATCTTTTTTTTGCAGTATTGTAAGATTCACCTAAATTATTCGGAGAACGAGTGAGAGGTAATTTAACACTAAATCGTCCGTTATCTAAACGAATAGTATTTTGTAAAAATTGTTTTTCGCAGGCCTTTTCCTTGTCGCTTAGAGTTGGCTTGCTTGGGATCTCTTCTATCTCCCAAAATTTTGTAAGTAATTTGTCAATATGAGACTCATTGTAAGTTTTACAAGTTTTAGTAACTATACTATTATTGCAATGTAAACCATTGAATTTATTTACATTTATAGGACCAGCTATCAACCAGCCCAATTTGGAATTTCGTAACCTTATGTTGTTGGGTCCTAATGTGATTTGTTCACTCCCTAGGATATCCCAGAAAAGATCTGATCCGATTAAAATATCTACTTGAGAAGGCTTATAAAAATTTGAGTCGGCTAATTTTATGTGCTTAGGTAATTTTAATTCAATATCAACAGATCTTTTAGGTATATAACCGGTTAAATCGTTCATGACAAGCAAATTAAGCGTTACATTAAACTGTTTATATATAGATTGCAATTGTGCAATGCAACTCTCTTGTACTGTATCTGTGGAATGGTTTCCAATACCTAGAACATTAATGTGCTTGTTATTGGTATTGACTTAAGCGATAACCTATCTCTTAAGGATTTTGTGATAAAACTGGCTTGGCTACCACTATCCAACAATGCACGTACAGTTTCATATTGCTTATTATTAGGATTATGAATTTCAATTAAGGCAGTAGATAACAGAACGATGTTTTAAGGTATTAACATTTATCGAGTCCGAATCTGTGTCTGTATGTACATGGTTGTTGGTAAGTGATGGCTTCGGCTTATGCAACAGACGATTGTTTTTTTTTGCATTCAGGGCATGGTCCAAATCCACACGCAGGAGGGTGTCCCTGCCTGAGACAATTGCAGCACAACTTATACTTTGTAACATCTGACCATCTTTCTTCCAATGTTTTATTTTTAAAACTAGGGCAATCATATGTTCTATGATTTTGATCACATATTATACACACAAATGATTTCGAGTTTTCTTTATTTATATTTGTAAATGTTTTAATGTATTTCTCACCTTTGTTATTGTGATTGGTTTGTGTATTGGAATTAAAACGCATTTGATTAAACTTTTGGCTATTGGTTTCATTTTAATTTCTATTTAAAGTCTCAAGCACATCAGCCCGATCAACTAGAAATTTCTTAAAATTATCTAAAGTTGGCATACCTTCGAAATTATTTCTAAATTCTTCCTATTTTATGAGTGTACGACTGTCTAATATTGAAGTTAAGTTAAAAATTATTAGAGTATCCCAATGATCAGTAGGTTGTCCCAGACTAGACAACGCTCTTAAATTTTTTGTAACATGATCAACTAAAACTCTTAGTGATCGTTCAGACTCTTTACTAAACTGCTGAATGTTAAATAATGAATATAAATCATGATTAACTAGTAATCTTTTATTATCGTAACGGTCACACAACAACTTCCAAGCTTTTTTATAATTTTCAGAAGATACTTCAAGGTTGGAAATTATTCGAGCCGCTTCTCCTTCGAGGTAAGAAATTAAATAGTGAAATTTATGTACAGAACTAATTTGCTTATTACCATCAACTAAGCTCAAAAAAGTGTCTCTGAATTCGAGCCACTTAAAGTAAGCACCGTCAAACTTTGAGATTTCTATGCATGGCAATCTGACACCAGAATCATGCGGTTCAGAGCTAGAATTATGACTACATTGCTGCTTGCAACGATAACCTATTAAGCCCTTTGCAATGGCAAGCGCACTTACCATGTCAAGTTCAATTTTGTCCCGCTCCTCAAGCTCTGATGACAAGTCGTCACTATTTATGACTTCAATCTTAGTTTGCAACTCATCAAACTTAGCTGATAATTGTTCAAATTTGCCAAGCCTTATGGTAAACTCAGCAATTTCTGCATTAGTTAAAGTACTCGTTGACATCTTATCAAAATAATTTTTAAATTTAGTAAACTGCCTTTAATTGAGCTACGCCGAATGATTAACTTCCGTAACATCTTTGCGTCCGGTTCTTGCATTATTTTATCGATTTAAGTTCAATAAAACAAACAAAAATAATAGTTGTAGTAGCCAAACAGGATAGCCCAACTAATTTAATTAAGTATAATCAAAGATTTATCTCACGCCCCTCACTGTGGTAGCATCCGCGAAGTAAGTTGGATGAATCACGCAAAAAAGTACGACACGGAAGCTCTGCTCGTGTCCCGAGTTATGCTAGCGTGATGTCTCGTATAAACTGAAAATATCGATATATGACATCAACAACTGGGTTTATCTAATTGACTGTTTCTAGAGGTTTGCATAAATAGATAGCTAGATACAAAACGGTAAAAACATACTTTTATAAACTTTTATATTACCTTTTGATGCTAATTGTACAACATGAAATTATTAAATTGTAAAATACCACACACTAATTGAATGTGTAACGGTTTAGTGAGTATTATTATACTTCAGTAATGAATATTTTTAAGAAATAATCAATAATTTAACAGATGTTTAAATTATATTGTCTTCTGTTTACGCGAATGTTATTCATTGAAATTAAACTACTATATACGGATTTTATCGCGTTGTTTATTTATCACTGTATTACAAAATTTTTGAATATATTACTCTACTACTACAGCCATGGTCACGGGGAGTCTCCCTGTGACCATGGCTGCTGAAAAGCACCCGAAACGTCGGGGAAAGTGTAAACCAAAAATAAAATAGATTTAATAGTTTAAATAATTTTATTAGCTTATAAATTAGTCAAATAAAATCAATAGTAGTAGTAGAGTAATATTTTAAAAATTTTTGTAATACAGTGATAAATAAACAACGCGATAAAATCCGTATATAGTAGTTTAATTTCAAAGATGTTTAAATTATCATAACCTATACCTACTGCAATTTTATTATGATTATAGCACAAGTGGAAGGCAAACTTCTTAAACATTCAAATTGATAGGTATAGACGGGAAGTAGGATAATTGATAATTGGGTAAATTGGTAAAAATAGAAATTTGTAACGATTTATTTATCTTTTTTGCGTGTCCTGTCACGGTCGCCAAATTATGTCTATTAAAACACAAGGGTAAGTACTTTTTCAAGAAAACGATGACATTTTGGTTTAGATGTGTAATTTTGTATAACAACAAGTTACAAGAAGTTTCTAGTCCTATAAGAAATTTTGGAAGTATAAAATAAAAAATAATTTTACGACCACCGACCGTCACAATTATGACAATTTCGCCTGAGATATTTAGATACATGTATTGCCTTTAAAAACTAGGCGTTAGCCGAAACAAATGGAACAGTCGCAAGGGGAAGACTTAGGCGAACCTTTCTTGATCAGATCGGAGACGTTCTGGATAAAGGCCAGGTTATGCTCGAGCACCTTAAACCAGCGAGCGTGTATGAGGAATGTTATGAAAGTGAATGAAGCCAGAGAAGTCATTAGAGGTAACCCACTTTCTGTTTTTAAAAGTTACTTGCAAAACAGGATCCAACAAGTTAAAATTGATAACCTGATAAGCCAGGAAGAAAATGTGCTTCTCGGAGTCCCGCAGGGAAGTGTGCTCGGCTCGACATTGTTCCTGATATATATAAATGACCTTTGTAATATTGGGTGCAATGGCGGGCGGATCTTTTCCTATGCGGATGACACCGCAGTTGTTTTTTCAGGAGGATCATGGCCTGCTGTACAGGCGATCGCTGAACAAGGTCTGGCTGTAATAGCTGGCTGGCTTAATACAAATTTGTTAACCCTTAATGTTTCCAAAACTAATTTTATTTGTTTTCCCCCAACTCTGGGTTTACAGCCGGATGCTAGTTTCGGAGTCGTGATTCATGGGTGTGACGGTTCACTTGGTAGTAACTGTGGATGTCGAAGTATCAAACGTGTTAGCCTTACCAAACATTTTATCCATTGTCTAGTACCCATAGTACAAGCTCTGCTTAGTTTGGGCTAGATGGTGTTGTGTGTATGTGATAGAATATTATTTGGGTGTTACAGTAGACCAAAGATTATCTTGGCATTCTCATATTGAAGTTCTCATGACAAAAGTCAGAAAATTAATTTGGATTTTTAAAAGCCTACGTCAAGTAACATCAGCGCAGCTTCTAAATAAAATTTACATTGCCCTGGCACAGTCGATCATAACATATTGTATACCGGTATGGGGAGGAGCCACGAAATCAAAATTTTTAGAACTTGAAAGAGCCCAGAGGCTCATTATTAAAATAATGTATTTTAAGGCTTTTAGGTACTCTACCAATAACCTTTACAAGATAAGCAATTTGCTTTCCGTAAGAAAACTCTATGTTTTACATATCAGTTTATGCTTGCATAAGACACTGTCTTTTAACCCACAGTATCAGGTTAAACGTCGTAAACATAAGGTCGCATATTCCCCGAGAGTTTATACTGTCTTTGCCAGACGTCAATATACTACACAATCAACGTATATTTATAATAAAATAAATTCAAAATTAAATATATATCCTATGCAACTCCATGACTGCAAAAATACCATCACAGAGTGGTTAAAAACTCTGAGTTATGAGGAAAGAGAAATAATCTTAGTTAGAACCTGCTAATTGTATACAATATATTGTAAAATAAAAATATACAGTAACACACACAGACACACACACACACACACACACAAACACACACGCACTCACAAACACATTACACACATACTAACACATAACAAACACAAAACATAATCACAACCAACACGTAATAATGCTTAGAGCTGTCAAACTACTTTAGTTATTATATTCCTTTTTGCTTTTATATTTCACTTATTCGTTCTAGTTCTTTTTCTCTCAAAATGTTGAACCTGGGAAGAAGCGAGGTAGTTCCAACACAAGTATTTTTATCACTTACTGGGGCAGCCTCATCATATTGTAACCAAAACTATAAGATCGAAGAAAATCATATTTTTTTTACGTTTGTCAGGATCGTAGCAAATGGAAATCCGTAGTCTCTGCCTACCCCCCTGGGAAATAGGCGTGACTCTATGTATGTATATGGGAAAATCCGTTGAGGTGGTTCTAGAGAGATAAAATGAAAAAAGAGATTAATAAATAACAAACTAATTCTCAAACTATGAGTTTGGTTCCATAACCAAACTAAAAGTGTAGAAATTTTTAATAATTTATTATCTTCCTTTAATAAGTTATGCTCAGTAACACATAGTACTCCAGTTTCATTTTTACTCATTTCAAGTAATTTAATAGTTAACATAATAATATTTTTGATTTAGCAAGTAGACCAATAACGAATATTTTTTGCATAATGTTTAATATGAAAACCTCGAAAAATATTTTTTGCCTTAGTTTGAACATTTTATTTTGAACACCACCATCCAAACTCAAAGCACAGATTTATGTACTTACAGAAATATATGGAAATGTCTGCAGGATATTATCACGCTGCTGAAGGAGACCGATCCTAACGACGTGCCGACGTTTGTGGCGAAGGACTTAAATAAGTTACCTCCCGTCACTTTCGACCACGTCGATGTTACAAGCCTTTTGAAGGACATGGTCTTCCTTATGGCCGGTTTAGCGGATGTACACAAGAAGTTGGAAGCATCTCAATATACCGTCATGGTTTTGCGCACGGAGGTTGAAGAGTTGCGCAATTCTGTGGCTTTAAGTAGGTCACCGACACATAATAACAACGTCAACATGCGTCGAGGCGCAGGCTGCTACAATGCATCGGTCGTAAGTTTCGCGTCAGTAGTTTTGTCGCCACGGAATGTTATGAGTGCTGAGTGCGCTACACGCGCGCCTTGCAGCCCCGCCCCTGGACCCGCGGCTCCTGCCCGCATCGCCACGCGACCTAAACGGATAGAGGCTCAGCAGATAGCTGCAAGCACGCCTATTGCTCCCGCCGCAAAGTCGGTGCCTGAGATGGCAAAGAACCGGAAGGATGATGCTGGTGGTTGTTTTGTGACAGTGCAATGGAGGAAGCGCCGTCAGAAAACCAATAAGAACTGCTGCGGTACAGCTCCTGTGGAGCCTGGTGCAAACCTGCGTGCTGCAGCACCAAACACACCAGCATACATCTCTCGCCTGCATTACTCCACTAATGTGGAGGATATCGCGGCGTATGTACGCCAGAAGTCCAAGTAAATGGCAAGAGTGCAGCTACTGGAGTCGCGTCGCAACGTCAACTTCAAGGCGTTCGTGGTGCAAGTCACAACTTGCTTTCTATATGTATTTATGAAGGAGGATTTTTGGCCGAAGGGTGTGGTGTTCCGTCGCTTCCGCGGACAAGTACCACAGGAACGCACAACAACAGAGTGCAAGTGAAGCATTACTAACATAGTTAATAAGTTATATAAATACTAACAAAAATTGTATATATGTTAGTGTTACTGCGTTCCATCGCGCCGGGCCGCTGCGCAACGAACACAATGAAGGTCACTTGGAGGACAATCTACCTCAGCTGACCCTGCCTTCGTTCCGCGCACCGAACCACTCGCTCGCCGTACATCGCACTACGCACACGCAACGACGATTACTATATTGTTACAGCCTTACGGAATACAGTTTTTGTACCACATATCGAAGCTGTTTCATTAGCCAAGACCACCAGCATCACAACTGGAGCTAGGCACTCATACATATGGTCCTTCGAGGGAAACGATCGCCGTCTTGAAGCTGTGTGTTTTCGTGCAAATTTTATTTCTTGTGGACTTCGGATTGCCGCCGGCCGCTTGCGCAACAAACACGTTGGAGGTCACTTGGAGGATAATGTCCCCTGAGGAATAAAACTTTTTTCTGAGTGAATCCGTTCCATTTCCTTCTTCTTCTGTATTTTCTTCTTTACTACAGTAATTTAAAATAGTGCTATCGCGGATCAGGCATGTTGATCTCTTCATAGTAGCCTATTCTTATAGCTTTAGATCATTTTCGTTCTCAAATACATAAGAGCAATCATACAAATATTGCAAAAATATAAAAATACATTCGTGACGCATTCGCTTAATTACTTTGTTACGCATAAAATTATTTTTATTCTTAATGATTTTATTGCACTTCGTCGTGACCGTCGATCTATTGTGTTGACCGAGTTTACGGCCTGTCTATTGTTCTCGCATCAGCTGTTAATCACCGTTAGCCTTGCGTAATTATATCATTTAGTTATTCAATTTTATTATAACATTATTTTATGTTGCCGATTTTTTTCATTCATACCTACCTTTCGCTTTGTTTTGCACTTTGGACTTTTAGTTTCTCTTACAACTTCTAAATATGTCTGATGCTAAACTGAGGGATCTTGTAAGGAAGCGTGGCACTTATAAAGCTAAGCTAACGTCTTTTATAACTTTCCTTAAATTCTTACCAAGTACCGACTTAGATGCTTTTCAATCGTCCGAGCTTCAATGCCGGCTTGATCAAATGGAGGTATTATATAAGGAATTCGATGCGTTACAGATGGAATTGGAAATGTTGTCGGATAATGCGGATGACCAGTACAGCGTGAACAGTTTGAGGGTCAGTACTACGCGCAGTTGGGCCGCGCAAAGGCAATGCTTACGCCTTTGCGTTCGTCTACGCCAGCTTCGGCCAACGGTGACAGATGACACCATCCAACATGAGTCTGGTTGCAAGCACGATTTCGTCAGGCTACCCAAGATAGACCTGCCTCACTTCAATGGGAACTATCAGCACTGGCTTGAATTCCGAGATACGTATATTGCCTTAATACATAACAATAGCAGTATACAGTCAATTAATAAATTTCATTACCTGCGTGCTGCTTTGACAGGCAGCGCGTCTGTAGTAATCAAAAGCATAGATTTTAAGGCTGACAATTATACCATAGCTTGGCAGTTGTTACTAGAACGTTACAATAACGAAAGGTTACTAGTAAATAACCATTTACATACATTGTTTAATTTTAACGTTATTCAAAAAGAATCTTGCAGCTCTTTACGTAGCATGATTGAAACTATTAATAAAAATTTAAGAGCACTTGACACTCTTGGCCAGCCCACAGAACATTGGGATACTTTAATAATATACATGATGTCTAAAAAAATAGATTCTGTTACTAACCGGGAGTGGAAAGAACACAGAAATACTTTAAATACATTTCCGAATTTAAAACATTTTACTAAATTCTTATCTAACAGAGTAGACTTACTAGAAACCTTATATGACAATGAAAACTTAAAATCTATTTACAACACAAACACTAAACAAAACTACGATACAAATACAAAAACAAATTACCTTACAAATACAAAACCTATATACACTAAACCTGACAAAGTAATATGTCCTGTATGTTCTCAAAGTCACTTTTTGTTTAGTTGTCAATCTTTTAGAAATCTTGATGTTGATTCAGCCATTTGACACCGAGAAAAGTTGAAGTTGATGTTGATTCAAGAACCAGAAGAGCTTCAGAAAGCAATATTTGTATGAATTGTTTACGTCCTTGTCATACAGAAAACCGTTGCAAACTATCACATTGCAAATATTGCAAACACAGACACAATACCCTTTTACATAAAGATACAGCATCAGACAATGATCAAAATATTGCATTGTCTACCAACACATAACTACAAACTAATCAGGCGTTCGTACTATTATCCACAGCTTTGGCAAAGGTGGCAGACGTCAATGGGAGGCTTCATATAGTCCGACTTCTACTGGACAGCGGCAGTTCTTCCAATTTTGTGACTGAAAGCCTCTGTGAAAAGCTTAGTGTGGTAAAACAAAGCACTAGCTCAACCATCTCAGGTATTAACGGTCTTATTTCTAGTACCTCCGAGAGTTGTATTCTTACTGTGCAATCTTGTTATGGTGGTTATCGGGCGAGCATAAACTGTCTTATCCAACCGATGATTACGCAAAGGCTACCTGGCTCTTATGTAGATAAAAAACTTATATCTATCCCGCCAGATTTTCAGCTAGCAGACCCAACATTCAACGTACCCTCAGCAATAGACATTCTTGTTGGTGCCGAGGCCTTCTGGGACGTCTTAGGTTAAATTAAATATGATAACATTAAATTTATTTTCGATTTATAGCTAAGCAGTAAGCTCGAGGCAGGCCGCTTACCGGCATGGCGTTGAGCATGCGCGCGGGTGGCGCGGGCGGCGCGGGCGCGGGCGCGTGCGGCGCGCGCGCAGCGGGGCGGCGCGGCCGCACGCTGCGCGCTCCGGGCGCGCGCACCAGCGTCACGCCGCCGCTGTTCAGCGCCTGGTTCAGCAGCCGAGGTGCGGCCGCTCGGGTTGGGGTGCCCTGGAAGCCATATATTTATATGAAATAATGAAAATTAAGCAATATAAGAAACGATGAAAGTAATTTGCTTATTTACCAGCCCAGCCATTCCACTGACATAGATGAAACAATATCAGTCTAACTTCCTCCATAAGCGGGTTTTGTACACGTATGGTCGTGTAATGGTGTTTAGGTTCCAATTCAGTTAATTTAGGTAAACATCAACCTAAACTACATTCATCAAAGTTAGGTTGGCTTATTTCGGGCTGTGTAATCAGTCTCGCCTTCATCAACCTGCTATATGTAATTTCTTAACAGGCGAGGAGTCTGAGCAATTTACTCGCTTTTGGGAGCTAGAATCTGTGTCGAGTAAGAGCTGTTTCGTGCAGAAGAGCAAGCTTGCGAAAATTTGTTTCAAGAGACGACACAACGTAACCAGCTTGGTCAATTCGTCGTCACCATCCCATTGAGGGAGTCACCTGAGTGCTTAGGTGACTCTTATGCCATGGCCAAGAGTCGATTTATATCCTTAGAGCGAAGATTTGATCGTGACTCCACATTTAAAAACAGATATTTACAATTTATCAAAGAATACATTGACCTTAAAATCCACCATGAAGTCTTTTCCTTCCTTTCCTAGGCCTACTATTTGATGCATCACTCTCAGGCAAATTTTTACTTTGATCAGCAATTCCCATCTCAGCGCTAGCAATAATCAGATATTCACAATAATTTCACCAGATTCATGTTCAAAATTACGAAAATCTGAATGGGTTAAAGGTAGATTGTTTTTTAAAACATCATTAATTCTATTAGAGGATAATGTTTTGATTTCTGCTATAGTAGTACTAGTAATTAGGGATACAGAGATATTTGAACTATCATCACTCGACTCATCATAATCCACATCATTAGTACAATAATTAGGATCCCTTGCGGAATCATCATTACTAAATGTTGAAATTTCGGCGTTATTCTCATCATCCATGAGGTTCGCCATATTTGAAGTGCGAGGAGTTTCTAAAAAGCTATCTGTTTCTATCGAGTCTGCTAAAACGTGATAATTTTTTACGGTATCCGGTGACATAGGAGGAAGAGGTGAAAATAGAGAATTTTGCATAGATTCAATATTTTTTTCAGCAAGACACCCATTAAGCGAACTGTCAGTTCCAAGCAATTCATCGCCAAATGAAAAGGATATAGTTAGGATATCGTTAGGATAAGTAATAATTATTATTTAATAATAATATAATTTCAGTTCTCTAAGCGCCCCGGTAAGGTGCGGACGTGTATAGATGCTCCTTTGCTTTCCGTAGCTTATTAAACAGTGTACTAGTTGGTGATTGGTCACTTAGACAAATTTCAATTCCTTGTCACTCATTATAAGTTATAATGAACTAACTCCACCCAGTGGGCGTACCTTGGTGAGACAAATATATTTTAGTGCTTTACACCTCAAATTAAGGGCAGTCACTTCGCACCCCGCCACTCGGGTTCGAACCGGCGACGTTTGACACGGCAGTCGAGCGCGCTCTCATCGCACCAGCGTGATTACTCATCGAGTCGCTAAATTCTACACCGCTACCACGCCGCTACGCACACTCGCGCCGCATGCGCTTATGACAATCGCTGTGCTACATAGCTATAGCTGCCTACGCTACGATCTACACCGAGTGCCGCCGGCTTGCGATACGTACAAGTTTTAAAGAGTTGCTATTTTCTGTTTTCTAACTGCGTAAATTATAGTTGTACGATGCATCACACCCCACCAAAATCTGCTACAAAGACTTGCGCAAAACAGGGTGGCTCGCATTTGGAACCTGCTTCTACCGCATCATTGAGTAGTAACAAACCTGATGATAACATTACTGTTAGAAGCAAGCGCCAGCGCATGGGAGACTCGCCCAAGACTTCGACTATGCAATCCTTATGTGCGTGCAACGACTTAAAAACTGAGCTTCTGGAGATGTTGAGTACGTGGAAGTCCGATCAAGAACAACAGTTATTCAACTGGAAAATAGAACAAGACACTATGTTATCCTCATTAGTCAGAGAGGTGTCTGAACTCAAGAAGCAGTGTGTAGAAATTGAGAAAGGCATGTCTTTTATTATCAAAGACTACGAGGAAATGAAAAAGGGTACCGATGACTTAAAGAAACGAGTGGATGACATTGATATCCGGATTTCTTCAGCTCAAAATACGAATGTGAAAGTATCGACTCTTGAGCAGAAAATTGAACAGATGGAACAACAAGCACGCCTCAATAACATCGAGATCTGTAACCTGCCTGAAAGACGGGATGAAGACCTACTCGGGCTCGTGGAACGTGTCGGTGCTTCCATCAAGTGCTCAATTCCTCGTCATGATGTTCTAGCTGTCCATCGTGTCCCTCCATCGCTCGTAGTCAAGAAAGTAGCCGGCCCAAAAATATAATAGTAAAGTTAGCATCGCGCGAGCTACGTAATAACGTGTTAAGTGCTTATCGCTTGTCTAAAAATATATCATCCGACGAGATCGGTATCTCAGGTACTTTACATAAAATTTATATTAACGAGCATCTCACTTTATACAATAAAAACTTATTTCGCGAATGTCGTGAGATGGCCCGCAAAAACAATATTAAATATGTTTGGATTAAAAATGCCACTATTCTTGTTAAAGCCACAGATACCTCAGAAACATTTGTTATACGTTGTCTTAATGATATTAAGAAAATCTGCGATTGAGTACCTAGTGACTAGAATGTATTTTAATTATACGTGTATAAATTGTCACCTTATACAAACGTTTATGTATTGTTACCGGCAAATTACACATTATACTCAGCTATTATTAATGGAAACCGCAATTGTTATATCAATAAGCTCCTACCGTTATTTAAGTTTTGCTATTAAAACTCGAGCCAATAACCTTGATCAATCGAACATACAGCTATCACTGTCTAATTGCGTACGTGTGACAGGAATGCCACTACCTACATCTCTTACATCAACATTGAACAAACAATATTCGATAAGTACATTACTGGAATCAAACATAATACTTGTTATAGTTTGTAATAACGACCTTATTTATATAATGAATCGAGACTACGTATATACCTACTTGCAAACTGTATGGTTCTGGCTCCAAGCTCTCAAACATTCCAATGACAATTATCAACACTTGCGTACATTGTACTGTTGTTTACTCTTTTGTAGATCTATAGTATCCAATGTTGAGTAACACTATATCTTTTTTTTACCAGAACTGTAGAGGAATCCGCACTAAATTACACACACTTTATAACAACATTCTTTCCTTATCCTTTGACGTAATCATACTATCTGAAACATGGCTTACACCAAATATTTTAGACAATGAATTTATTGACAACCGCTACTTAGTATTTAGAGACGATCGAGACCGTACTGCTACAAACAAGCGAGAGGGGGGAGGTGTCCTGATAGCCGTGCGTCGCGAGCTACGGCCCGCGAGAATATTGACACGTCCTTCTCTCACAGGCATCGAGCATGTTATAATAAAGTTACCTGCCTCGCGTCGCAACCAGCACCACATAGTTAGCGCTAGCTATATACCGCCTCGTACGCATGATAATGTATACCTGTCTCATTTGTCTGACTTAGAAGTTATTCTCACTGAGCCTTGCACGGAATCATTTTATTTAGTAGGCGATTATAATCTCCCTGGAATTGAATGGCCAGATATCGGTAGTCTTTTATTTACCCAGGCGCAGAACGAAGTGAGCCGGTTTCTAATTAATCTGATTTCCACTACGAATGCAACACAATATAATAACATTAGAAATAGCTCGGACCGTATTTTAGACTTATTTATCAGTAACACCGAATGTAAATTAGAGTCAGATATCGCACTAATCCAGCCTGATAATCACCATCCTCCATTATCCATTTTGACCTCACTGGAAACACAATACACACCCATGAAACGTCTAAGCGTAAACAAATACAATTACTATAAAGCTAATTATCATGAAATAAATGCAGAACTAAACAGGCTGGATTGGAATGAACTATTTCTTCATATCACCAGTGATCAAGCAGTAGATGTATTTTATGATTATTTATACGGTGTTATTCGAGCATATGTCCCACTCACACGACGTAGATCACCTGGCTTTCCTGTGTGGTTTACTGCTCCACTCATTAAAATGTTCAAACAAAAGGAACGTGCTTGGGTAAGGTGGAATTAGCTTCGAAAACTTTCAGATTATGAAAGGTTCTCCACCCATCGAAAACATTTCAAACATCTATCCGAACAATGCTTCAATAGGTATATATTACGTGTTGAAGATAGCATACCCCTCAATGTTAAGCACTTTTGGTCTTACGTCTCTAAACGCAGGAAGGTCGGTGGTCTTCCTGATAATATGTATTATAAAAATGCATCTTCCAACAATCCCAGAGAAATATGTTCATTATTTTCCAACTACTTCAACTCTGTTTATGAACCTTCCACCTTTAACTCTCAGATTTGGTCACCCCCAAATGAACTTGCGGAGATGTCTTCTTGTATTCCTGATATCTGTCTCGAAAAGAATGTCATATTAAAGTCACTGTCGTCAGTAGACGTAACTAAAGGGCCTGGTCCGGATGGTCTCCCACCTATATTCTTGAAACATACGGCGAAAAGCATCTACATTCCGTTACACATTCTTTTTAACAAATGTCTCAGAGAAGGGGTATTTCCATGCGTTTGGAAAAGGGCTTTCATTACACCCATTTATAAAAGTGGAGACAAAAGCAATATTAAAAACTATCGGCCTATATCTATACTGTCCACCTTGTCTAAACTTTTTGAGAGTCTTGTACACGGTCAGCTATTTCCTCAGTTGAGTCACTTAATTATCCCCGAACAACATGGATTTGTTCAATCCCGGTCTACTACTACGAATTTGATGATTTTTACTCAATTTTTATTCGAGAGCATGTATAAGGGCATACAGGTAGATGCTGTATACACTAACTTTCAGAAGGCTTTTGATATGGTGGACCATAAATTGCTTTTGGACAAAATTGACTTTAACGGCATTAGAGGCAATTTACTTAGATGGTTCGCATCATACATATTTCGAAGAACTCAAAAGGTCGTTGTCAATGGTTATGAGTCCGATTATGCAGTCGTAGAGTCCGGTGTGCCCCAGGGTTCAGTGCTAGGCCCGTTGCTTTTTATTTTGTTTATAAACGATATTAAATCTTGTATAGTTAACTCTAAATTCCTTATGTATGCTGACGATATGAAAATCTATAAGACCTGTACGAACATTCAGGATTGTATACTACTGCACGAGGATCTCTGCAGGCTCTCACAATATTCTATTGTTAATAAACTTCACTTTAGTTTACCAAAATGTCACTTCATAACTTTTACAAAGAACAAAAATCCTATTAACTTTCCATACACACTAAATAACACAAATTTAAGAAAAACCGAATGTACTCGAGACCTTGGCGTACTACTAGATTCTAAATTACACTTAGATATTCATATCGACAACATTATAAGTAAAGCCTTTCAGATGTATGGTTTTGTCATGCGCTCATGTAAAGACTTCAAAAAGACTACTACTTACCTTTTCTTATTCAAAGCGTTAGTCCGTTCCCAGTTAGAATATGCTGTACCTATTTGGAGCCCCTTTTACACAAAATACATGCATAGGATAGAAATGGCCCAGAAAAATTTCTTCGTACTACCTATTCCAAAATTTTTAATTCTAGGATTCCTTATACGGATCTTCTTAAACATTTTAAGCTCTTAAGTTTGGACCAAAGGCGCACATTACTCATGGTAATGATGCTGTACGGCATATGCAACAATAGGTATAATTGTACTGAATTATCAAACAAACTATTTTATGTGGTACCCAGGACTGTTATTCGGAGAGAGGTTCGCGAGCCTCGATTGTTCTACATGGGAAAGTGTAGACTAACGCCGGAGAGCGTGCACCTCTTCGCCGATTATTAATAACGTACAACACACATTTTATGGATTTAGACATTTTCGGTCTCACTCATTCTAAATTAAAAAAAATAGCTATTGAATTTCTAGCTGATCAAAAATGATAGATACTCTTTAATTATCTTGTTACAATATATTTTTTCCTTTTAGCATAATTCACGTTCGTTATCTTTACTACTCCACTTAATATTTTAATTTCGTGGACAATAGTGTGCGTTTTACGTTTTTAATATTTAAATGCTAATTTATTTGTAAAAACTGCAATGTATAACTGTTTTTTGTCCCAAATAAATAAAATAAAATAAGGGGTAAGAAAACAAAAATATTATCCTAACTTCCTAATCCTAACTATCCTAACTGGATAGTTAGGATTAGGAAGTTAGGATAATATTTTTGTTTTATTAAGCCCTTAAAGTATAAACCTCCAAAAATATGAATCATTGATCTTCTGACACCAAACCAATATACGATGTGTAAAATGCTTCATGTAAATTTAAATTAATTGAATTAAATGACGTAATATTCGTTGTGTTAACTGAAATATCTTGATGTTTTTTTTAAGTTATAAAAAAACTATTTTTCTTGCACTGAATCATGTTCAATGGTATTGTTTATCATTGACAATAATTAGTTCCTATTTTTGTGAAGAAGGAAAAGAGCAAAAATTTTTGAAAACTTCAACGTTAAACGTTTCAAAATCATGATTTTCATGTTACATCACTTTTACTGGACGTACAGAATTATAGGGAGACGTTTTTAATTGTTTTCTAGCATTCTAAAAAGGAATCGGATCATGAGGGTTAGGGAACAGAGAGTGCAATTGTTTTTGCGCTTATACTTGTGCACTATAATATCTCCGGCACAGATGGCCAGTCTTTTTACTTTAGGATATAAAAAAGTAATACAAAACGGAGGCCATATCAATCCCCATATTATGGCCATATCAATTCCACACTGCGGGTGGAAACTTAATTTGGTAGTTTTATTAACTTATAATGTTCTGAAATATATCTCAGTTTTGAATTTGAAATTCCTTGCTCTTAAATGTATAGTGGTATTAAAAATATGACTTTTGTTACACATAACTGATGTTTAATATCTAAGCTAAAGTTAAAAGTAAGGGTAACTGTTATTAAAAGAGTATTTTCTAAAAATCTCAAAGCTTTTCGTAAATCATTTATTTTTATAAGTATTTATTATACCCTAGGTATATAACGAGATAACTTTCACATGGAAATAAAAAAAAATAAAAAATTATACAAATATAAACCGATATCGGCAGCCGAAACAAGCCAGCCCGTTCTCCTTTATACTACCTTTGTTTTTGCATCTTTCTCATTCCAGCCAGAAAAAGAAAATGTAGTTGACCACAGAGCAGTTATTTGACAGATTTAAAACACTGACATTTAGATACCAATATATTTAAAATTCCAAGTACACTGCAATAATTACGCAATTTTCCTTTTTAACTGCAATCTGTATTTTGGAAGTTGCATGATGTTGAGTTACTTAGCAGCAAATAAATTTTGTTACTGCATTAATTTAAAAATTGGCTGTTTTATACTAGCAATTATATGTCAACTTTTATTTGTAAGTTAATGAATATAGCTGATCGTGCAGTGAAGTGCTTTGTTATCTCATTCATATAGCAAATAATATAATTCTGAATTGAATGAGAATTGTCCATTGGTCCCGTGACATAAACTTGCACATATGGTTTTGTTCTGTCTTGGGGTCTCAGGTTTGATAAACGCATGTTAAACTCACAGTAGCACCACGGGGTATGTCCGATAGGTTCGTTCCTATTATGTGGGACCAAGCTGAAAATACGTGGGTGGTATATTTGTATTTATGTTATAAGACGAAAATAAAATTTCATTAGGCTCTACATAGTTTGCCGAGTATATGGGTGTATATAATCTCTTAACGATATTATTTTTTAATTTACAGATAAAAATCTTTGTACTATGTTCTACAAATTACAAAAATTTACAGTGTTATACCGATGATATGGGTAGGACAGGATTTTACGCAAAGGCTTATGGTGCAGGTTTTATGACTTTGTTTACTATTTACCTGTTCTATGGTCTTATAGTGGTAAGTAAAATGTATAGACAATGTATTTTTGACTTTTGAACTAGTATTCTGGCGGATCGTAGCAAGTAGACGTCCGTAGTATCTGCCTAATATACGGTTCATCTACTCATGTACGAGTACTCGAATTAATGTATAGGTAGGTATGTCTTAATATACTTCAGAATACACTATGGGTGAAGTGATATATAATACAAGTATACCTCAGCCTTTTTAGATTTTAGCAATTAACTTCATAAGTAACGCATCCGTAACGAGCGACTGCTAAGCATTATGTGTCGGGTTCGACTCCCGCATCGTAGACAGTGATATTGGGGGTTTCCGTAAATAAATTCTCCGCAGCAGCAGTGAGTCTGGCATGTAACAGCCTGGTAGGCATAATCATTTTAAGTACAGAATATATAATTACTAGCTTTTGACAGCGGATTCGCCCGCGTAATTGTAGGTTAAGTTATGTTATATTCGGGCACGCCACGATAGGTCCCGTTTTTGAAGAGTGGCTGGAGAGGTGGCATGGCACCATCACCATAGTTGACACAGGTAATGACTGGCCACGGTTGTTTTATTCAGTTCCTGTGTCGCATAGGCCGTCAGGAGAAGTCCGGATAACATCACTGCGGCGACTGCCGCGATGTATTATTGTGGATACGGCGCTGCCCGCGTTAGCAGATTACCCCACCTGGGCATCGCAGCGCCCGTGAGTTGATCACGGTAGTCGGAATGGTTGCTCTCTCGTTCTCGGTCATGGTTCAGGAGGACCAGCTTACCCGTCTTTCACATGGCAGGGAACCGTCCCGACTCCAAACAGGCGCTAAACAGCCTGAGGAGCCGGTACCCTAGGGCGTCGTAGGCCAGAACCCAGGCGCGGCCAGGAATTCCGTCCGGCCCCGGGGCGGTGTTTTTGTCCCGGAGCCGAACCATTGCCGCGCCGAGCTCCGCCATTGTTACCTCTGGCGCTCCGGCATCGGCACCGCCCTCCTCAATATCGGGCGGCGCCATTTCGGGAGGCGTGTGCTCCGCTCTCGAAGGAAAGAGAGCGGAGACCACCTCCTCTAATTGCCGGGGCTGGAGACTCTCGGTGACCGTACATATCACGTGAACAATGAGTGTTACGTTAACTAGTGAACAACAACAGTTAGTTAACTAGTTAGAAGATACATTTTCATTACTTCAAAAAACACAAAGTAATTTAAAGAAGTGTCCAAAACAAAGGTTGACAAGAGGTTATATTGTAACAAAGTTGCAGTGTTCTCGAAGGATATTGGCGAACTTTCAATACAACACATCAAGAATTGGTGAAGTGCACGCCTAAATGTAAACGAAATGATGTTTCTTATTTCGCAAATGAAGATTATTTTCTTGTTGAAGATTTATATTCATGTTTACAAGGCGATTTGAAAGATATGTTGGAGGCATTATCTACGAAAACGATAAACATTCAAACCCATGAAGTACCGAGGCAGCAGTGTTAAATTACCGCGTATTGAACTACAAACTTTTATTGGATGTTACGATGACTGGCCTATGTTTCGAGATATGTTTACCTCGCTGGTACACAACAACACGTCGTTATGTAATGTTCAGAAGTTACACTACCTGAAGTTGAGCCTTGCTGGTGAAACTAAAGCATTGTTGAAACATGTTAACGTTAGTGATAATAATTATGATCAGGCTTGGAATATACTTGCGCAACGTTATGGAAATTAAAGGATGATCTCTGTCAACTCCGTACTACAGAAATTATTTACCCAGAAGAGAACTAGCTCTCTATCGGCTACCCAAATTAAGAACTTGTTGGATACAACCTCTCAGTGTTTAAATAGTCTGAAAAATCAAGAATTATCTATCGATTCCTGGGATCAGCTGATTATTCACTTAGTTGTACAGAAGCTCGACGTAGACACACACACGGCCTGGGAAGAAGAATCTTACAAAGAAAAGGCTGCTGAGCTACGCACCTGGGATGAATTGAAGACTTTTCTCGAGACGAAGTACCGGACACTTGAGATAGTTCAACCTGCAGTTACAAGGGAGTCTGCTCCCTTTTAACTGCGGTTATGAAGACGAAGACATTCCATACCACATCCACAGAAGAGAAGAATATTTCATCGCCAAACAAGTCATGTAGTATGTGTAACGCTTAGCACACCTTGTGTCACTGCAAGGAATTTTGCAATTTACAACCAAGTGAACGCAGTGACTTTATTAAGAAGAACAATTTGTGCTTCAATTGTTTGATGTCAGGACACTCTGTCATGAAATGTCGCAATTGTATGTCCTGCAGGAGATGTAACCGCCGCCATCACACGTTGCTGCACCAGTCCAGCGGAGGTCAATCAGACAATTTGAAAACTCACCATACTCAAGTACAAGAACAACAGCAACAACAAAATTCCGAACACGCCAATAAACCTGAGATAGCAATATCTACGCACTTTGTGTCTGAAAAGTCTACAGCTTTGCTCGCCACAGCATTGGTTAGAGTGTCTGATGAACAGGGACACAGCACGATACTGCGAGCTCTAGAGTGAACGAGCGCACAATTGTTAATAGTCAAAAGAACTGCTGTCAAGGTAACGATTTCTGGCGTTGGAACCACACAGACCACAGTTAGTCACATGGTACATATTAAGCTTCATTCAAGATGTGACAATGACTTCAAGCTTGCGATTACTGCTTACGTAATGCCAACACGATTCACCTCGTACTTACCATACAAAACAATTACTGGTACAGTGCACTCCTGGCCACACTTACAGACACTCGCTTTGGCAGATCCGAGTTTCCATTCACCAGGGCGAGTTGATATGCTGTTAGGAGTAGAAGTTTGTGCTCAAATTTTAAAGGCTGAAATTATCAAAGGTCTACCTGGCTCCCCATGTGCCCAAAATACAAGCTTGGGTTGGATCTTATTTGGAAAGATAAAAGCACAAGCTTCAGAGAAACAAATACTAGTAATGCATCACACGTTAGATCTGGATGATATGTTAAAATCTATGTGGGAAGTCGAAATAGACACAAAGGAAAAACTCACCAAGGAAGAAGAAAAATGTGAAAAATATACAAAGACACACATACACGAAACGAGGAAGGTCGCTATATAGTCAAACTACCATTTAAAATTGAAGAACCGCAGTCTCCGCATGGTAATACAAAGGACGGAGCTATAAAAAGATTACTACACTTAGAAAGACGTTTTACGAAGAATGAAAATCTGAAAAAAGAATATACGAAAGCAATTGATGAATACTGTGAAATGAAACATATGGAAGAGGTCACAAGAGATGAAGTAGAAATACCAGCAGTCTACCTACCCCACCATGCAGTAGTTAAAGAAGAAAGTGAGACTACAAAAGTTAGACCAGTATTTGATGCATCTCATAAGGGTACCAACAACATATCACTCAATGATGAGCTACTGGTTGGGCCACAACTTCAAGACGACATGAGGTCACTGGTCATGCGATGGTGTCTGAAGAGGATTAGTTTTATATCCGACATTCAAAAGATGTATACACAAATACTCATTTCAAAGGAAGACACTGACTACCAGAGAATTGTCTGGCGTAATAATCCTAATGAGCCTATCAAAGAGTATCGGCTTCTTCGAGTCACTTTCGGTACGGCGTGTGTACCATACCTTGCAGTCAAGACCTTGCAGCAGGTAGCAAAGGATGAAGGTGAAAATTATCCTGTTGCGACAAAGACTATTACAGAAGATTTTTACATGGACGACTTGATGTCAGGCCAGGACACTGTTCAAGAGGCAATTAGTGTAGCTAAAGAAGTAAAGGAAATTCTTGGTAAAGGAGGATTTATTCTGCAGAAATGGGCATCCAATAACTCAGATTTCCTTCATCAATTTCATTCAACTGAGCTCAGCGCTCACGTTAATATTGATATCAAGTTGGATGGCTTGATAAATACATTGGGCTTATCCTGGAACATGGGAGAAGATGTATTGAAATACAACCTTAAGCTGCACCCTCATCTGACACCATTACAAAGAGAAAAATATTATCAGAAGTTCAACGGCTCTTTGACCCTCTTGGTTGGTTCGCTCCTGCATTGCTACCGGCAAAGATCATGATCCAAAGGTTATGGATTAAAAAAACACAGTGGGATCAAGAAATTTCACCTGAAATAAAAAAATTAATGGTTGAACATAAGAAACAGTTTGGAAGATATAAAATATATAAAATTCAGCAGGTGGCTTCATACTGCTCAGGAAAATCGGAATACAGTTTCTATTCATAGTTATTGTGATGCTTCAACAAAAGCCAATGCAGCAGTAGCTTACCTGAGAGTTCAAGGTGCCAAAGGAGATTATCAGACTGGCATTATCGCTGCCAGGACAAAGGTGGCTCCTATTAAAGCATTATCAGCAGACGTCGCCTCGAGAGGAATGTTGGCCCCTGAATTGAGAAAGTACTTACTTTGGTGGCACGGTCCTGAACACCTAAAATAGAAAGAAATACATATGATATCAATAAATGAAAATATAGACCTAGAGAAAAGGAAAACCATACATACTTACCTGAGGATTGAAACGGATAAAATAGATTAATTATACAAAAATTTGAAATTTTTTACCACTTACCTGTATTATTAAGAACTATATAACTATACGTAAAGAGATTTTTAAGATTAACGAAAGTATATGAGCTTGAAATTAATGCACCAATCACCACAGATAAGCTTGAAGATTCCTTAAAAATGTTGTATTCCACGAAGAAATTAGAGATTTACTGGAACGAAATAAAATAAAATATAGAAGTCGTTTGAAGACACTTAATCCATACTTGGACGCTAAAAGGATACTCAGGGTGGGCGGCAGATTGAAGAATGCATATCTTGATCATGAGAACATGCACCCTATAGTATTAGACAACAAGAACTCACTTATTTATTTATTTATAATAGGTACACAAACAGATTACAGTCTTAACATAGTCTTACCTCATTAATAGTCGCCGAAGCTCATAAACAAACTCTGCACGGAGGAGTACAACTGATGTTGAACTACTTGAGGTCAAGGTACTGGATTCTGAAAGCCAAATGCGTAGTAAAGTCATATATACATAAATGTTTTGTTTGTGTGAAGTTGAATGCCAGATCTCGCACCCAATTAATGGGAGAGCTACCAAAGGTGCGAGTAGCGCCATCCAGGCCATTCCTTCATAGTGGCGTAGATTTTGCTGGTCCATACGACGTCTTGATATCCAAAGGTAGAGGTGCGAAGACAAATAAATCTTACATCGCCATTTTCATATGTATGTCGACAAAGGCATCTTGAGCTGGTGGGAGACATAACTTCCGAAGCCTTTCCGTCGCTTTGTTGCTCGTCGTGGGCGATGTAGTCATTTGTGGAGCGACCAGGGACAAAACTTCGTCGGATCCAACAAAGCGCTCGCAGAAGCTTTCAAAGAAGCAAAATTTGAATTCGAAGACCATGTATGCGATCTACTGGCATCTGACGGCACGCAATGGCATTTCATTCCTGCATATAGCCCTCATTTTGGAGGCATATGAGAAGCAGGGGTGAAATCTATGAAATATCATCTCAAACGGATCATGAATACGAACTTGACATTTGAAGAAATGACCACAGTACTCTGTCAAGTTGAAGCATGCCTCAATTCACGCCCTCTTTACCCATTGGATGATGCAAACTTAGAGAATGTCAATGTACTAACACCTGGACATTTTCTTATTGGAGAGGCTCCAGTTACTATACCATCCCCAACCTTGAATGATACCTCTCTGTCAAGCCTATCACGGTGGCAATACAGTCAAAAATTACTTACCAACTTTTGGCATCGCTGGCAAACTGAGTACCTTGCCAGACTTAAACAAAGACCCAAATGGATGAAGAGACAGGAAGAATTTGATATTGGCCAGATTGTTCTCATCAAAACCGAAACCTTACTACCAGGGAAGTGGCCTTTAGGACGCATTGTAAACAAACATCCTGGACCCCATGGCATCACTAGGGTTTATAGTGTGAAGAGTGGCCCTAACATAGTTAAAAGGTGTATCTCAAAACTTTGCCTTCTGCCAATTGATAATACATAGTTCCATAGTGATAATTATAATTAGATGGGTACTTTTCTACAAATTACATTGATTATTTTAGTCGTGTTAGTTGATGAAACGACCGAAAATAATGTTACTTTCATTCATCAATTAACTTAAATCTTTATTTCATATATGTATTGTTTGTTTGATTTTACTAGTTGTCAAGTACCCAATTGGTAATTATGTTGAAATATTCGTTGGTATAAATTAGATTTTATATTCACAACTAAACTCTCAATCTGTTTTTTTTAATAGAACTAATGTTGTAGTTGGTTTAGAAATGCATCTATATCTATTGATTATAATCAGCGAGTTTATGCTAATATGTTTAGTTCAAATCCTACATAAGTTTGAATTGCATGTTTTTCAATTGTTATTTTATTTTTTTTATTTTTTTATTTATTTACAACATACTTACATCTACCATTACAGAAAATTCCAATGCGGTAAACGTAGACAATTTGGTTTGAAATAACATATAACTATCAACTATCACTAAGTACACGGTAGGTGACCTTAGTGAATTCGCTCAGTGAACAAGTGAATATATCCACGACATCGGCGACCGCATTGAGCGCGCGCAACGCATGCGTGAGCGACGCCCTCTGTAGCAGACTGGTGCGCGCGCGCGGCACCACTAGGGGTGGCGGCCTCCGCCGTCACCCAATATAATCGTTTGGAATGCAAAAGCTAATCTGCGACAAAACCGGTGGATTTTGAATCCTACCACGTAATAACTTAAACAAGTAAGTAGCAAGTGTCACTTCGCGCCTTACTCCTAACTTATAATAACCGACCATGCCGAGAACAAACAAAGACGGATATAACAATGGATACCCAGGGTATAGTCCATACAGCTTTAAATATATAAATCTCGTGTATTTATTTTGTATCCGTTCCACCATTGCTGAGTACTTAGTCTCACTAGGACTCCAGATAGCCGCATTATGTTCGAGATGACTCTTCACAAGAGCCTCATACAAAGCCTTTACGGCACAGATGTTCGTGAATTCATTTGCCTGACGTAAAATAAATCCAAGGTTACGGTATGCCTGTTTACAAATATTAGATATGTGCTTCCTAAAATGTGAGTCCCTCGTGAAAAGTATGCCCAAATCTCTTACCTCACCCACACGCTGCAGCGGCTCGCCATCCATTATGTACTGTTGGTGCATCGGTCTAAGTGAACGTGTGAATGAAAGCACAGAGCATTTAGACACGTTGAAGGAGAGTTTATTGTTGTGGCTCCATTCAACTACCCTGTCTAAGTCTTGTTGCAATGAATGGCAATCAGCAGAGTCTTTAACAACGACTGATAACTTAAGGTCGTCAGCAAGCAATAGACATGCTGACCTAACCAATTTTGGTAGATCATTTATCAAAAGGATAAACAAGAACGGCCCTAAATTGCTGCCCTGATTCACGCCTGATCTCGTGTAGTAGGACTCGGAACAGTGTCCGGCACAATCAACGAATTGCCTTCTATCGCTTAAGTAGCTTGCGAAGAATTTTAACGCGTGCTGTGTAAAGCCTATATCCACCATCTTTGAAAGTAAGACGTCATGATCGACTGTGTCGAACGCTTTCCGGAAATCAAGATAGGCTACATCAACCTGCAGACCAGCGTCCACTGCCGGTACGAGCTGTGTCATCTGATGTAATAGGTTACCCACCGTGCCACGACCAGGACGGAAACCGTGTTGCTCGTCTGATAAATAAGGACTTACTTGTGAATATAAGGAGTTTTGAATGGCCATCTCAAACACCTTAGCCGTAGCGCTCAAAACCGCTATTGGTCTATAGTCCGAAACATCAGTACTGCTCCGACCTTTCGGTACTGGTATCACCCGAGTGATCTTCCAACGATCAGGAAACCTTGCCGTAGTTATACACGTATTGAACTAGTGTAGTAATGGCGCAACCAAAGCCATCTGGCAGTCCCTAATTATAAATGGCGGAATACCGTCAGGTCCCACTGAGCGCTTCGGCGACAGAGCGGCCAACGCTCTCGTAACTGCCTGCGTGTCGAGGCGCGTGATGTGCGCGTACGCAGCGCCGGGCGCTGCTACAGCGCCGGCCGCCGCCGCGCTCAGTGTCCCCGACTGCGCGTTGTATACAGAATGAAAGTACTGAGCATACTCCTCAGCCAATTCCACTCCAGTTAAGAATTGCCCATTCTTAAGTAATTTATATTGACCTGATAAACCTTTTCTTTTTTTTCATCCTTTTGCAAAGATTGGAGGCTTTGGGTGTAAGAGACGTTTCTCTCAAAATATTCTGCGACTATCTTACTAACCGTAGCCAAAGAGTTAAAGTGCAAAACTACGTTAGTGACGATGATGAGCTAACTTTTGGTGTGCCACAAGGAAGTGTACTTGGCCCGATGATACAGTACTTTTAATAAGTGGACAGTCTTGGAGCAGCGCAACTCAGTCTGCTGAAACTGCGCTTAATATTGTAACGTCTTGGCTTAACACTAATTTACTCACATTAAATGTATCTAAAACTAAGTTCATTACTTTTTCAGCTAACTCTGCATCTCAGCCAAAAATAATAAATATCAAAGCTCATAACTGCCAATCTATACCTTCTGGCCCCTGTCTGTGTCCATTCATACAAAGAGCATCAGATGTTAGGTACCTGGGAGTACAAATAGATTGTACTCTTAGCTGGGACAAGCACATAACCTTGACAACAGCTCGTATACGCAAATTGATATTTCCCCTGAAAAACTTAGACAAGTTATTGACATGCCTCTCTTGAATACCATTTACTTGGCGTTGGTACAGTCTCTTTTAACGTACTGTATAGTATTTTGGGGAGGCACATATAAGACCTTTATGATTCGCCTGGAAAGAGCCCAGCGGGCTGTCCTGAAGGTATTACTAAATAAACCCTTTCGCTACTCCACAACACAGGTATACAAAGACATTTCTGTTCTAACTGTCCGGCAGCTTTATGTACTTCAAGTTATTCTACGAAAGCACTGTTTACTCCCCTATGATCGTTCCCTAGTAAACAGGCGGCGTAGTAACTATCACGTGTGCACTGTATCTAAGATCAAAACATCCTTAGCGGGCCGTCACTTTAAAAGTCTTAGTTGTCGCCTGTACAACAAAATTAATAAAAAAATTAACATATTTCCCCTACCTAGACATGAATGTAAAAAAGTCCTAGTAGAAGAACTAAAATCGTTAACTTATCAATTAACGGAAAAACTTCTTGTAAACGAAATCTAAGTTAGTAACTTCTCTGCAGACACACACGCGCATACACACACGCACACACACACACGCACACACACACACACACAAACACACACACACACACACACGCACACACACACACGCACACACACACACGCACACACACACACACACATACACAAAACACTGTAATTGTGTAATTGCATGCTTAAAATTAACTTTAAATGGTCTCTAAAATTAAAATTTATGCTGTTGTATTTATTGTGATAAAACCGACCTTAAATTAAATTGTACAATGTCTTAAATATAAAAACGCGAATTTGGGAGGGCGTTGGTGTCTGTCACACAGTTTATACTAGTTCAGACACCATCGTACACTCTATCTTTAAATTGTGAATTAAATATTATGTACATTTTTTATTTGTTTAAGATAGATTAACTGTACTATGTTTTATGTGCAAATAAAGTTTTTATTATTATGATTATATATTATTTTCTCTCTCTAATATAACTCCAAAATGCCTTGGGGTCATCGGTTAGGTGTTTCTGTACCCTATCCATATAACACTTGTGGGCACGCCTCGTTTCCACCTTCACCATAGACCGATAGCGAGCAAACTCCGCATAGTCATTAGGACACTTACTAGCTTTGTACTTTTTGTGCATACTGTGTTTAATTTTAATATCTCTAATAAGGTCTGGGGTATACCATTGTGGATATACATATTTGGTAGTCACATTTTTATATTTTTTAAGTGGTACACATGCATCAAAAGTTTCATTTAATTTATCATAATAATAATTTAAAGCTAAATCGGGATCGTCTATACTAAAAATCTGTGTCCAATCCAATGAATGTATCAAATAATATAGTCTATAAAAGTCTGCTTTACGAAAATTCCATCGTTTGAACGGTACCGTGGAGCGATTGGCGCGCGGGCAGGCCGAGCCCGCGGCGGGCGCGGCGCGCGGCGACCGCGAGCGGCGGGTGGTACGCGTCCGCGGGCTCCAGCCCCTCGTCCGCGCCGCACACGCGCACGTCGTCGCGCACGCACAGCACTAGGTCAAGCTGTCTACCCGTGCAGTTTGGTATCTCATTATATTGAGCGAATTCACCGAAGGCCACAAAATATTCATAGTAGTTACACACATTACTATTACATAAAAACAAATTAAAATCTCCTAATATAATCAAATTGTTTGCATATTTTACACATAATTGTTCTAACAAATCAAACATTACCATATATTCACTTTCGTCTGTTTGTGGCGGAATATACACTGTACAACAAGTGAATAAGAACCGGTTTTGCGTATAGATTGCAGCACAAATTAATTCGAATTTATGATTGTCTAAATTAATATTACCAGGGATCGCCACTCGTCGTATGTCAAACCGCGGTGTGGCCACTAAAAGCACGCCGCCATGCTTACGCCCGTCGGTCCGATCACATCGTAGTACTCGGTATTCGGGTAAAACAAATTCAGCGTTTTGAATAGATTCGTTAAGGCCAGTTTCTGTTATCGCAAATATATCAGACTCAGATGATTCCAGTAAAGATAAGAATTGAGCAGTCTTGGTACGGAGACCCTCACATTTTGATACAAAATGTTTACAGTTTTACTGGTTTTGTTGTTTAGTTGTGTCGGCTGTGCGACGAAACCAAATCCATTCACTAAATTCAATATTTAAAGGCCATATATCTGGATTACATAGTTCATCAAAATTGTTTTCAGAAACGCCAATTTTAAATGAAGCGTAATTTCGTTCATTCTTTGGTTTTAACATTTGTATGTCAATTACACACTCTTTTTTTAATACTGTATCGATATGTTCCTTTATATTCTCCTCCGTAGTACATTTGTAAAATCGCCAGACGTGTAGATACTTCATACGTTCTACTGCTTTTATACTTACGATTGACGTATTCCCACCCCTCTTCTTGGGATTTTTCTTATGACTCACTTCTTTCCAAGTATAGCTATTATCTTCTACGATACCAGTACCGACGCTCTACGCACTTTTTGTGGCCACCATCGCGTAGGAAACACCTGAGCCGTCAGTTACCGTTAGCCTCAAACTCCGTGAGTCTTTTGATGATGTTGGTGTTTACATTTTTGTGTTTGTTGTTTTAAAATTTGTATAAGATTTTATTTTATTTTATTTTCGTTTATTTGGGAAACAACAGATAAATTACAAATATGGTTTATAACATTTAGGTAATACATTATAATCCAGTGAAGTTTCCACTGTTAGATAAAACACAATTAAGGTAAGTGAATACAAATCAAAAAGATCTCAGCATTAAAGAAAAAAAACATCAAAGTAAGACCAGACACAATTTGATTAATTACAATGCTAAACATAACAAGAGATGCAAATAAAAAAATAAAAAGTTAATTACTAAATTGGACACAAGGATTTAACAAGTGCACTTTTATATTGATTGAGAGATAAATGAAAAATGTCAATATCAGTGAATTTATTATTATGAATACAACACGAGCGATTAATAAATAGATTATACCCATAGTTGGTTCGAGCTGTAGGAGGCTGAAAAACAAATGGCTTTCTAGCGTTAATCCGAGGACATTTAATTAGAATTTTTTTATGAACTTTCTTCAAAATGTAGTCTTGTAAAAGGTATTTAAAATCTCTTTTGGTAAGCGGTATGTTCGATCCTTTTGTTTACTATAAAGTTAAATGTAATGCTCACCTAACGTCAGTGCAAATAAATTCATCTGACAGTGAAGACGTGTGTGTTTTTTCTAAGAAGCACGGCAATCTATATTGAACCTTAATCACTTTAACAGTCATGTTATTTTTGTTCGCAGAATCAAAGGTTACCTTTACTCTCATACGTAATTGCTATGGCTGTGTGGATACCTGTATTTATAATAATGAGTATAATTGAAATATGTTACTTTGAAGAATTCCTAAGACCTACCACTACTCCCGTCACCCATATAGATAAGTTTGGGCATATCGAAGTGGAGGAATGTATGGACTGCCGAAGACCTATAGATTGCCCTCCAATAGAGCCGTTGTTTGCTGACTTTTTCATCGGATTAATAGGTAAGAATAATAATATACTTTGTAGCATAATAACCATTTAACTGTGCCCCTCCGCTACTCATGGAACTTACCGAGTGTCTCCGACAACGACCGAAGCCCGCCTACATGCTATGGTAACTACGCCTCTATTAGCAGTATCATGAATTAATTGTGTTATAATTGTGTTACTATATAGTTTTCAATAGATGGCGATATTACAAAATTTTGCTGCGATAGCCATAGATTACATACGGTAGCGTCTACTCTAGTGTTGCAAAGTAAAAATGCAGTGGGATATTTTGTTTTAGTCTACAACAATTTAAATCAATGAAGATAATAATTTGTATAAATAATATCTAAAATCTCAGCAATAATGCCATATAAAAGTACAATAGAGCTAAACAGGTAATATCAATGCAGATTAAAATATTTAACTGAATAAGATTTAGTGAAAATATTGAGATCATCTAGCAACACTCTGTTTTTGACGCGTCATGTTCGACGATTTCTAACAAGAAAATTTTCCATTTATACGTTTGCTCCAAGTTAATTTCTTGTTTTTCTGTGTTATTTTTGTGGTTTTTCTACAACCTAGTACGTTGAGACAAAATTAGTTCCTCCGGCCAGTCATCGAGAGTACCTAAAAACGCTAAAGACGTCTATTTTGTGGTGAATTTGATCAATTTTGTCATCATGACTCAAAGATCATGTTGTGTACCAGGATGTTTGGTGAAGCTTGGAGACGATAAACGGACTATAATGATGCTGTTAAAATTATTATATGACTCACAAGAGAAAATAAAAACATACACATTATATTACGTTGTTTATTTTTTTCATGTTCCCCATAAAATCCCATTTTCTAACTTGATTAATATGCTGCCTTTAGGGTTTATAGTGGAGCATAAATAAAAGGTCGGAATGTCACTATGATGTTATATTATTTCGTCACACTATTTGGCACACACAAATACACAAAGACTTAATGCCGAAAATACACATAAGTACAAGGTCTTTAAGTCTATAATTGTTTACAATAATCAACGTTTATAATAGTCCGAACACGTATTACAATTTCTGTAGCTTCAAACAGACTCTCTGTAATAAATTGAATCGTGGGAAAACGATGTAAGTGACGCGTTACGCATACAGAGCCAGAGACATACAATGCACTTAATTATGTATGTGTGTCCCCACATCATTTCCCCCTTTGAAAAAAGAAAATAATAAAAACTAGAAGACTAATCCGCAAACATCTGGTTTATATAAATCTAAACACAAATTATAAATCGACTCAACCAATATAACGAACATTGATACAAAAATCTTACATAACTATTATATTTATTATCCTGCGTAGTATGTACATACACTAAAATAAGTACATAGGTGACCTGCCTAGGATGTTAACACACATAATAATTTTTTTTTTTTTTTTTTTTTTTGACCCAGGAAAATCCTTTATGGATACCCCCTCCCCCGGGGGGGGAAGGAAGTTATGTGCGACTCTCCGCCCCTGAAGGGGGTCGGTATACACACTAAAAACCTGGGGTGACCAGTCCCTCCGCCGACGGGGTGAGGCGAGATGGGGTCGCGTTAGCAGTCACCATCCCGCCCCGGCGGTTGGCCCGGCTGATGGTAACCGGGCCTCAGCACCTGTGGAGGGGTGGCCTTGCTCACCAAGGCCACCCCTCAGACGTGTGGGGCCGTGCAAGCCGGTAGAGAGTCCCCCGACTCTGTACCAGTGACCCCACTATACAGGAGCGAGAAGGCGGGCAAATCGCCTCCTCCTCGCTCCCGTCCGTCTGCGCCGGAGAGGGTCAGCGAGGGGATTGTTCTCCCTGACCCTCTCCGCGGCCTCCTTCTGCGCCATGACAGCCTCACAGAAGGAGACCACTGCCTGCCACGACCTCTCGCCGCCGAGCATGGCGTTGATCACGCTCGGCAGGGAGAGATCCCCGCCTATTACGGCCGAAAGCGTGTGCCGCTGAGGCCCCCACGCGGCACACGCCTCCAACGTGTGGAACGCCGTGTCTTCCGGCGCCCCACACTCGTGGCAGACCGGGGTCGCCTCCCGTCTCGCGATTTGGTACAAATACTTTCCGAAGCATCCGTGCCCGGAAAGCACCTGCACCAGTCGGAAGGTCAGCGACCCGAATCGCCGCCCTAGCCACCCCCGAAGGACCGGGCGAATGGCCTCCACCGTCCACTGGCCCGGGACCGGTGGAGCCAGGTCCTCCGTCCACCGCCTCAGCAGGGCGGCCCGCGCCTGTCGCCGCATGCGTGCGACCTCCTCCCACCCCGGGGGCTCCCCGCGGGACCTCCTCGCCGTCACGAAGTGGTAAACTTCGGCGAGGATCTCCGCTTGTAGCTCCCAGGGGGGGTCACTGGCCAGCACGCACGCAGCTGTCCAGGACACCGTCCGGTAACCACGTATGGCCCTCGTCGCGACGACCCGCTGCGGACGTCGCAGCAGGGTCTTATTGTCGCGACTGAGGGCGTCCGCCCAGACCGGTGCCCCGTAAAGGGCCATACTCCGGATCACTCCGGAGTACAGTCGGCGACATGTGGCGCTCGGGCCACCCACGTTGGGCAGCAGCCTCCCCAGGGCGGCCGCCGCTCCCAGGACTTTTGGAGCCAACTGGGTGAAGTGTGCCCCAAAAGTCCACCTCCCGTCCAGGATGAGACCCAAATACCTCATTTGGGTCCCAAGCCGGACCAGGACCCCGTCCAGGGCCACTCGCGTACCTGGAGGAGGTCCCCCCCGAGGCCCATGAAACAATAGGGCCTCAGTTTTGGAGAGAGCAACCTCCAATCCCAGGGCGCGGATACGTTCAACCACTAGGGCAGCTCCCACCTCGGCCAACCGCACCGCCTCCCCGAGGTTCCTCCCCTTGACTACGACCAGGGTGTCATCAGCGTAGCACGCCACCCGCATACTCGCGGGAAGCGTGCCCCGAAGCACCCAGTCGTAGCCAACGTTCCACAGGAGCGGTCCCAGTACCGATCCCTGTGGAACCCCGCAGGATACGCGACGGCGCCTCAGACCGTCGCGTCCCTCCACCAGGACCTCGCGGTCCTGGAGGTAGTCGGCCAACAGCCTCCGCAAATATAGGGGCACTCCGTGATACCGGAGCGCCTCCTGTACTGTTCCATGCGGGAGGCTGTTGAAGGCGTTGGCAATGTCCAGCGAGACAGCCAACGCCTTGTTCCCCCCACCGACCGCTTCCTGCGTCCATTCTTTGAGCCAGAGCAGGGCGTCTATTGTGGACCGCCCCGCTCTGAACCCATACTGGGCCTGCGATAGAGCCGGCCCAGTCCCCTCCAAGTGCTGGATGACACGGGAAGCCACCACTCTCTCTAGCAGCTTTCCCGTGTCATCCAGCAACACGATTGGTCTGTATGCGGAAGGCGAGGTTGTGTCTCGCCCCTCCTTCCGCAACAGGCACAATCGACCGTCCTTCCACAGCTTCGGGAACCGTCCAGACGTGAGGCATGCGTCGAACAGCTCCCGAAGCGGATCGCCCATCTCTCTGAGGGCGATCCGGAGGACCCGCCCCGGGATTCCGTCAGGACCCGGTGCCGTCCTCTTGCCACATAAGCGGCTGACGGCTGCATCCATCTCCGCCTCTGATACAAGCGGGATGGAGGCCAGATCCAGTTCCTCCGGGAAGGACGGCGCCATCATCGGAGGGGTGTGGTGGGGGTTCTGTTCGGGAAAGAGCCCCACCAGTACCCTGCCCAGGAGCTCCGGCTCCAGGGACTCCGCGACGGGGGGCGTCAGGCCCCGAAACTTGTTCCGGGCAGCCCTGTACGGACGCCCCCATGGGTCCCTATCCAGGCCCTCCAGGGCCTCACCCCAGGCCCGGGACTTGGCCTGGCCGACGACCAGCTGCAGCTCCTTTTTGGCTGCACGGTACCCATCGTACAGCCGGAGCTCGGCCTGTAATTCTTCAGGCGACAGCTGGTCATTCGTCCGTCCATGCCGCCGCCGCCTACACCGCGTGTAGGGACGTCGCGCCGCCGAGCAGGCGGCTCGGAGATCTTCGATCTCCGAGCTCCACCAGTACACTTCTCGGCGGCCGGGGCGGCGGCGGGAACACACATAATAATATATTATCCGCACTTTATCACGCATAACCGGCACTGACAGAGTTGGCACCGGCGGCCTGGGTCTGAACTGGCTGGACTCGTACCACGGGCGGGCCCAAGCTCGCCATGCTCCTGTCCACCTCCCTACGAAACCAATGTTTCATTCGACGATGACACAACGTGCGTATACCGTACAACGCCACGCCTACTACTATTGCTGCTAACACTATTAGCATTATGTTTATTTTGTCTATCTTTTCGGTAAGTTGCACATGATTGTTGACCTGGGCCAGTGCAACGTTGTCTTTTACTTGATAATTGCCCATTTTATCAAAGTAAATACTACTTGCTTCAATGAAATGTAGTTGTGAAATGAAGTTAAATAACATTCATTTAATAAAGAGAGAAACTGTAGTACATAATTAGCTATATAAAGGTAAGGTTGACGCAATACCGGCGTCATCATTTTAAACACAACTCCAATTTCTTACCTATAAATCGACAGAATGTAAAATAAAGTTTATACAATTATTACTTAACAAAAATTGATATCAACAATAAGGGTTTCGTACTATATATCTTGTACATGCATGAACATGTCAGCAGATTCGTATGTAAACTATAAAATAAGTAGGTACCTAAACTAACAATAAAGTGTAAAATCAATAAAAGTGTATAAGTATAAAGTAAAATATGTCTAATACGGAATCGAACCGAAATTCGTATATGGCAGTCGTACCGTAACTAGAGTAACGACGCTATTACTATAATTTATGTGCAACTTTGTTCTCATGATACCTATAAACAAAGTTAAAACATAAAACATTTTATTAGCATTCCCACGGACATATATTATTATAATAATATAACGACGTCGCGTTATAAGTTATAATGCAAATCTCACGGGTTGTCGAATTACACGCCCGCTTCTAGTGACATGCCTGTGCACCTGTTGCTGCACCTGCACCGGACTTTGTGACACCTGATTATCATTGTTTACATTATCACTGTGCGACTCGTGATCGTTAATGACGTAAGCGGGCTTCAATCTATCGATTGAAATATGCGCTTGTCGTCCAGGTAATTGTACTTTAAAAATTTTAGGACCTCTTTCCAAAACTTTAAACGGTCCGTCATAGGGTTGCTTCAATGACTTGTGGACAGCGTCGTCCCTTACAAAAACAAAATTACACTTTGACAAATCAGCATAAACAAAGAAATTCTTAGAACTTAAATTGTTCCTCGTTGGTCGGTAGCTAGCTATAGTCTCGCGTATTTTCTCTACTAAACTATACGGATCACTCGAATCTCTGTCCTTAGATCTATCGTAGAATTCACCGGGTAAACGTAAGGTTTTACCGAAGGCTAATTCTGCGGCACTTACCTGGCTATCCGTGCGTATCGCTGCGCGAAGGCCTAGCATAACGGTTGGTAACTCCTCCACCCACGTTGTATTGCTATGTAAGCGAGCCATAAGGGCTGCTTTCAAAGACCTATGCCATCTCTCCACGGCACCATTGCTTTGGGGGTGGTAAGGCGTAGTACGAATCTTACGAATGCCCAAAAATTTCATCAATTTTGTAAACAAGCTGGACTCGAACTGACGTCCCTGGTCGCTAGTTATACGCACAGGGCAGCCGTATCTAACTATCCAACCTTCATAAATGCATTTGGAAATCACATTTGCGGTTATTTCCTCTACAGGAAATGCTTCCGGCCAACGAGTACATCTATCGATAATCGTTACTAAATACTTATATCCTTGTGGAGATGTTGGTAAGGGACCAACAATATCTACATGGATATGCTCAAAACGAGAAGCTCTTGAAACTTGCCCAATTCCGAAACTACATGACGGTTGACCTTCGACTTTTGACATTGTAAACAAGCCTTAGCCCAACGTCCTACATCCTTGTTCATACCAGGCCAAAAGAAATGTTTAGAAATCATCTTACGAGTTGTACGCACGCCAGGGTGACTAAAACAATGAATACTCTCAAAAGCAACCTTTCTAAATTCCTCCGTCAAATATGGTCTTATGACGTCATTAAAAACTTCACAAAATATTTTTTTATTACAAGTAGGTAATAAAATTTTCTTTAATGTAATATTACTGTCGTTAGTAGAACATTTGGTCATCCGTAGCAAGTACTCGTCTTTTTCCTGCGCGTCAGCAAGAGTATCGAAGTCGAGTACAGTCGGGCAAAAAATTGTTTCTAAACGCGATAAGGTGTCAGCCACGACATTATCTTTACCGCTAATGTGCTGTATATCAACTGTAAATTCGCTTATAAATAGAAGCTGTCGCGTTCTTCTTGGCGTTTCTTTATTATCATTACCAATTTTGGAGAATGCGTGACATAAGGGCTTATGGTCTGTGTACACTGTCAGAGGTCGACCTTCAAATAATTTACGAAAATACTTAATTGCAGTGTAAATGGCTAGTAATTCGCGGTCATAAGTCGAATACTTCTGTTCAGTTGGTGTAAATTTCTTTGAAAAATATCCTAGCGGCTTCCACGAACCGTTTATTCGTTGTTGCAATACCGCACCCATACAGGTATTTGAAGCATCGGTCATCAGTGCAAGGGGAACATTCGGTAATGGATGTGACAAAGTAACGGCATTCTGAAGTCCTGTCTTACATTGTACAAAAGCATTTTTTGAAGTATCTGTCCAATTAATCCTAGTCCTGTCATTTTTTTTTGCGTTTACTAAGTATTTGTTAAGTTCGCACTGATAAACAGCTAAATTGGGTAAATGAGGCCTATAAAAATTTAACATACCTAAGAAACGTCTTAAATCGGCTATAGTTTCTGGCTTGGGGAAGTTAACGATGGCTTCTACTTTATCGTTAAGCGGTCTAATACCGTCAATGCTTACATCATGTCCTAAGAATTCTATGCGCGACTGTCCAAAACAACACTTCGTTAAGTTAATCGTTATGCTATAAGTATTAAAACGTTCAAATGCCAACCTTAAGTGCTCTCTATGTAGGGTTTCATTTTCACTGGCTATGATGACGTCATCTAAATAATTATATAGAAAATCCAATCCCTGTAAAACAGTGTTGTTCATGAACCGCTGAAATGTTTGTGCGGCGTTACGCAGCCCAAAAGTCATGCGGGGAAACTCGAATAGACCAAAAGGGGTAATAATTGCGATTTTCTCAATGTCATTTGGTGCTACACTAATACAAAGGTACGCGCGATTTATATCCAATTTTGAAAATATCGTTTTATTTGCCAAAATGTAAGTAAATTCGTGTAACCTGGGTATAGGGTATCTGTCAGGCTTTGTAATCGCGTTTAACCGTCGATAGTCGCCACACGGCCGCAAGTCGCCGTTTTTCTTCGTGACCACATGTAAAGGACTAGACCATGCGCTTTTAGAAGGCCTACAGATCCCTAACTCCTGCATAATTAGAAATTCTTCCTTTACTTTCATATATCTATCGGGCGGCAGTGGTCTAGCGCGCGCATGCACAGGAGGGCCTGATGTCTCTATGTAATGTAAAACGTTATGCGCGGGAGTTTCCCTGAATGATGCTGGCTTCGTAATGTCAGGATACATGCACAATAAATCATAGTACGGATGGCCTTCAACAATAGAATTCAAAGATGGTTGGCTACTATTTACAATAGCTGCTAAAACATGTATGTCAGTAATTTGGTCGATAAGTTTGCGGTTACGCATATCAACTAAAATATTATGATGCGTTAAAAAATCAGCACCGAGAATGGGCTGTTTAACGTCTGCTAAAATAAATTCCCAACGGTACGGTCGCCGAAGTTTAAGATTCAACACTAATGTCCTTGTACCGTAAGTTGCGATTTCTGTACCATTGGCGGCATATAATTTGTAATCTGAACACTGTATACCTTTAAAAAGACGTTTGGATGCTGGTAGCACTGACACATTAGCTCCAGTATCTACGAGAAATCGTAATCCAGAATTAAAGTCCGTGGTTAATAGGCGGCTGCAGGGTAGAACGGCACAGACCGCCGCCGACGACTGTACGTTGCAAGAACGAGGTCGAGATAGCTAGCATATCAGCAGAGCTAGCTAAGATCAACGCTAGATTGACCGAAATGGAACGCTCCCGCTCCCGGTCAAGATCGAGGCAACCATGGAATCGTTTTCGGCAACCCTCACGTTCCAAATCCCGAGGACGTAATCCTGAGTCACCTGATTGGCTTTGTAGCTACCACTTTCGATACCGCAATCGAGCGCACAAATGTGTACCGCCCTGTGCATGGAAACAAAAGGACAGCTATGGAGCAGGCAATGCTGTCTCTTCGAAGTCGGAAAACTAGAGACATCAGGCCCTCCTGTGCATGCGCGCGCTAGACCACTGCCGCCCGATAGATATATGAAAGTAAAGAAAGAATTTCTAATTATGCAGGAGTTAGGGATCTGTAGGCCTTCTAAAAGCGCATGGTCTAGTCCTTTACATGTGGTCACGAAGAAAAACGGCGACTTGCGGCCGTGTGGCGACTATCGACGGTTAAACGCGATTACAAAGCCTGACAGATACCCTATACCCAGGTTACACGAATTTACTTACATTTTGGCAAATAAAACGATATTTTCAAAATTGGATATAAATCGCGCGTACCTTTGTATTAGTGTAGCACCAAATGACATTGAGAAAATCGCAATTATTACCCCTTTTGGTCTATTCGAGTTTCCCCGCATGACTTTTGGGCTGCGTAACGCCGCACAAACATTTCAGCGGTTCATGAACAACACTGTTTTACAGGGATTGGATTTTCTATATAATTATTTAGATGACGTCATCATAGCCAGTGAAAATGAAACCCTACATAGAGAGCACTTAAGGTTGGCATTTGAACGTTTTAATACTTATAGCATAACGATTAACTTAACGAAGTGTTGTTTTGGACAGTCGCGCATAGAATTCTTAGGACATGATGTAAGCATTGACGGTATTAGACCGCTTAACGATAAAGTAGAAGCCATCGTTAACTTCCCCAAGCCAGAAACTATAGCAGATTTAAGACGTTTCTTAGGTATGTTAAATTTTTATAGGCCTCATTTACCCAATTTAGCTGTTTATCAGTGCGAACTTAACAAATACTTAGTAAACGCAAAAAAAAATGACAGGACTAGGATTAATTGGACAGATACTTCAAAAAATGCTTTTGTACAATGTAAGACAGGACTTCAGAATGCCGTTACTTTGTCACATCCATTACCGAATGTTCCCCTTGCACTGATGACCGATGATTCAAATACCTGTATGGGTGCGGTATTGCAACAACGAATAAACGGTTCGTGGAAGCCGCTAGGATATTTTTCAAAGAAATTTACACCAACTGAACAGAAGTATTCGACTTATGACCGCGAATTACTAGCCATTTACACTGCAATTAAGTATTTTCGTAAATTATTTGAAGGTCGACCTCTGACAGTGTACACAGACCATAAGCCCTTATGTCACGCATTCTCCAAAATTGGTAATGATAATAAAGAAACGCCAAGAAGAACGCGACAGCTTCTATTTATAAGCGAATTTACAGTTGATATACAGCACATTAGCGGTAAAGATAATGTCGTGGCTGACACCTTATCGCGTTTAGAAACAATTTTTTGCCCGACTGTACTCGACTTCGATACTCTTGCTCTATGTGTGTCCCCACACTGCCTATATTTGTATGCATAAAAATATAGGCAGCATATAAATTACAATAAAATTATGAAAATTCTATAGAAATAATGCAGGTATATACGTATATACACGTATGTATGTATAGGTTGCTTTGACAACTTCAGTCTAGTTCATGATACTGCTACTTGGCGGCAGCACTTATACAGACCTCTAGCAAGGCTCGAGTTGCCTATCTTTAACAATATTGTAATCTATGCCCGCCTATATAAACCCGCGCGTTGTACCTTGCTACTCTTATTTAAGGTCGGTCAACTCTGTTCTACAAAATGTTGATTGGAGGGTTGTTAGACTCGACAGAGATAAAGATAGTGGAAAAGAAGAATAGCGATATCATTCCTGCTGTGATGATACCACTGAAAGTATACACTTGGAAACATATAAACACATACATATGTATCAATACCCAACATGTTAAAATCTATACAAAATTTCATTAATCAATAATTTCATTATCTTAAGGGGGGAGGAGTTATATCATCATAACTGTAAGACCATTCAGACGACTTACTGTTAATTAGATATTAAGCTATATTAACTCATTACTTCCGTATAATGTCTTCAATAACAAAACTATTGAGATAAGAACTCTTGGTTAGAGATAAGTACATAGGATAAGTCTTTGTATGTAATATTAGATATAAGAACATTGTGAACATTATTAAATCAGTCTGGAGCTGCCTCGAGCTGAAACGTTGTCTTTTTAAAAACCTTATTGCGGTCGCCCACTACCTAACTAGCGGCGGCAGACATTTTTCTTGTAGTGTTGCCAGTAAATGACACGAAATTAGTTGTTAATATTTATATATTGAATTGTCTATTTATACTGCGATTAAGATACTTTGCTCTATTGTTTAATAATTATTTCGAAGTTTTTACATTGTATTTGTAATAAATTAAAATAAAAACATTTAAGTTTAAAAATATTTTTATTTTAATTTAGCATTTTGCTTCTCTAAAGAAACAAATTTTAGAAATAGCTGAAATAAAGCACCAAAATCTAACTATCCAGAAATCCAACTTGGAAATTGAAAAAACAGTCAGTCAACTTTATCAGCAACCAGTACGATGATATGTCCAAACAGATAGGAATACTCCAAAACGAAAAGCAACTAGCGAGAGAATATATAGAACAATTCGAAACAAAAATCCTTGATTTGCAGCGGGCGTCACGACCATCTTCTATAGAAATCCGCAATATACCGGCTGACGAGAAGGAGTCACAAACAAACCTAAAAACAATAATTATCAAAGTGGGCTCGACAGTTGATATGACGTTGGACTCGACACAAATCCGCGATGTTTATTGTGTACCAGGTAAACCAGGTACAATAAGACCAATAGTGGCCGAGTTCACAAGTGTTCAACTTAAAACCCAACTACTGATATTTAAATTAAATTAAATTAAATTTTTAAATTAAAACGTTTATTTCAATTACAATTTTCATTTGGATACATATTACTGGAGATCACCTTTTAAGCAAGGAATTGCTTGTATTAGGAGACTCCGCACTTCCACTTGTTATTGTTAAGCAATTGAAATTGAAATGTAGACATGACTACACAAAAAAACAAAAATTAAGTTTAAAATTAAAAACAAAATAAAAAGGTAAACTTAAAATTTAAAAATTATTCAACCAGCCCCGCAAATAAACGAGCGTTATGTATAAAAAGGCTAAATCACGCGTGTACTCGTGGTATGTGTATCATGAGTGAGTGTGTGAGTGAGTGTGAGTGTGAGTGTGAAAGTGAGGTTGTATGGTGTGTGAGATAATAGAATAGAATAAGAAAAATTCTAATAAATTGAAAGAGCAATAATAAGCAAAATTGAAAGTGTAGGTCCAAATGTAGGTTGTCGTTTACCGGTTAGCCCTGCGACATTGTCTTTGGATCAAAAGAAGCTAATTAAGTCTTCATTCACTAACCTTGGGCACAACAACCCAAAAGTAACTAATTTGGTTATTGAAAAGTAGAGACAATAGACTCAACATCATCGTAGGTTTTAGTTTTAAGCCAGTCGATTACAACATTTTTACAGTCCCGAAGCTTCATGGAATATATTCTTAATTCGTTATTCAGCAAGTTGTATATGTAAGATGATTGCCTTGAGTGCTGTCTTTTAGCGAAAGCAGATCTAACCTTTACCGTTGGAGCGACTAAGTAGCTCCTTCTACTTTTTGGCTTAGAGGGGTCATACGGAAGACATGTGTGTTTTTTTAGTATTAGTTGAAGCAGATAAAGCTTTCTTACAGGTAGAGGCTGTGGGTGGGGTACGTATAGGGTTTAAAGTACATGACCTTAAATAAGGTTCTCTGCGCCCTCTCTAGTCCCAAAAATTTTAGTTTTGTAGTGCCTCCCCAGCAAGTTATACAGTACATGAGAATAGATTGGGCCAGTGAAATGTATACTTGCCTCAGAAGTTGCTTTGAAGCCACATGTCACAGTGTTTTAAATGTCCAAATCAGCTTCCTAACTCTTTTCATAATTATTTCGGTGTGCGTGTGCCAGGAACATCTACCCGCAGTTTCAATAAACAACACCCGGGTACTGACCGGCTGAACACTCAGAGGTTGGGTCTGGCTGGTGCTCGTCAACCTGTGTATGTCTCCGAATACTTACCGCCCGATATGAGAAAACTGTTTTTTATAGCGAGAGAGTTCGCTAAACAGAACAACTTTAATTTCTGCTGGTCCACAAACGGAAATCTTCTCATAAGAAAAGCTCCAGGAGATAACCAAATACTGGTGAAATCAGAAGAAACCCTACGAGAATTACAAGTGCAACTGAAACAATGACTGTATTCTATAAGTGTGCAAATATTAGTTGATAGTGCTAATATAAAATCTCGTTCTCTTTACTCAACGTCTAACAACAATTTAATCACCAGAAAATTCTTATGTAAGTACGAAAGCTCAAAAATCTATTTTATTTTTATAGTCAATGTACCATATAAGCCATCTACAAATCAAACCGTCACAATATACACACTTTCACACACATTAACAAAATACACATTACATACTTCTCACGCCCTTTTCACCAATAATAATCTATGCACATTGTACTCCTTATACTCGTATGCCCCTTATAACAATAGGTACGTATCTGTGTATCGTCCAATTAACGAATATATACTGCTTCACTATGCAATATTCCGAATATGTGCTGGTTTGACAATTAGCCTGTCTATACTATTGAGTCCTTGTCTTGAAATAAAAAATTACTCCCGATGGTTAAATGAAATAAATACTGAACTGGACTACGTAAACGTCTCCTCGTCAACTAGAAAGTAATATAATACTAAAGAGCCGATGTTCATCAGTGCACTATTTCCTTAACAATCAGAATATAACATTATTATTATGTGATTATATGTATTGCCAATTTATTATTATAGGAATAAAGATGTAATTCCATAGGGGTTATGATGACAAAGATTCCTGACTTGGATCGTACCCGCTTTTCTGTTTCTGATCTCCTTCGGGAATACGAGGCAGTTGACGTGATTCGCTATATAATCGACCAAGCAGGTAGAGCGCTCATCTAGCGGACGTGAGCACTGTTTGTGCGGCGTGCTTACATCGCATTGGATACAGACCAGCTTCCGGTAGCAGTTATGGCTTCTGTGTCAAGTGCGTATGGCTGCGGTAGGCTCTTATCAACTTTGAGAAAGTGAACTGTATAAAGCGCAAAAATACAACAAATATCCCATAGTACAGTCATTTGGTGTTACCTAGAAAGTTTTCCGAGAGATTTGCAAATAGGTAGTTTTATAGATTTCGATGTACTCTTTTCAAATTTTAACTTTGCCACCTCGTGCCATTGCCGCTCGCGCCGCCATATTGAAAAATGGCACCTGATAGCAATTTTCCGATAAAAACATTGCATACAAAAATAAACTAGAGAAAGAGAAAATTACTACAATATGTGTTATAACATAACTTTTGTCAAATCTATAGCTTTGGCGTACGAGCGCCGTAAATATTATTCATCTATACCAATAGGTGAATTTCGTATATTACGTAAAATATATTATGTCCAGCGCCGCCAGATTCGGAGTACAAATTTTCCGCTTCCATATATATATATTGGATCGGGCACATACCTGTAGTACGGCGTCTCTGAATCCACAAGATTGTACTTGAGGGCAAATTGCTGATGGATGAGTCTGGCCACTTGGTTGTGTCTGTGCAAATATTCGCCGTTGGCAAGACGAGAACACCCAGACACAATATGCCTGAGAGATTCACCGGGCTGGTGACACGCCTGACATATGTCGACCATCCCATTTTTCAGGATATGCCGCTGATAGCTTAGTTATTCGTCATAACAACTTCATCCACTATTGCAAAGACAAAACCTTCTGTTTCGGCAAAAATGTCGCCAAAACGTAGCCGAGCCACAGATGATATTAAATCAACATCGGGCCCGTGTAAGGCCCGATATAAGCGTCCATGCAGCTCTTTACCCTTCCATACATCCCTGCGGTCATCAATACTATGTACCACAGGTTTGCGCCAGTTCTCCTTAGCCAGAGCGAGCGAGGTATGGCCATTGTCCACTGAGACTAAAGCAAGATGCATACCCGAGCCGGTCTGGAGAAAATATTTTCTAAGACTGCACATCTCACGCTTCTGGAGGGTCTTGGCACTTAGGAAGCCACTAAATTATTATTATAGCCAAGTAGCAAAAGTAGTAAGTCAGTCTTTACAGACTAACTTCTTACAAAATACCGCCATCTAACGTCATATATCTATAATAAACAATCAATATGTCATCAAAACTCAATGCAGCTTCAAATAGTGGTCGCAAGATGTTAGTTCTAGTAACGTGTTTAAAAGCAAGAAAATAGTAGACAAAAATTACAGCAATCTGTTCAGTCTGAAAACAGATTCGAATATGACCGCGATGGCTATCCTGAACAAACGTATCGTGATAACGTATGTAATGTATATGTTTTGTTGCAGAAACCACGATTACTTTCCACCCGTATGACTATTACGACTCCAATAACAGCCAGTAGTAAATAGGAAATGGCGTAGGGAATGGCGTGGCATGTATGTATGTCGTGAGTTATTAACGTTAGCGTTGGGAGTCGTTCTTAACCTTTTAGGTATAGCAGACAATTTTTGACCACTGCGATGTCTTCGTTATGGTTCGTTTTCAACAGCGGCGTAGAGTGTGTGTCGACTATGCCATTTATTGTTCTATCCAGAGAAGGCATTTGAGTGTCGTAATATATAGGGCGATCACTACCCAGACTTGTGATTTAAACACTTGAAGTGAATTGCCGCTAAAGAAATAAATAGTAGTAAAGATCCTGTGGACTATTTTCTCTTTAGGGGACTATTTTCTCTTTAGGGGCCTATTTTCTCTTTAGGCTTGTATATTATGTATCTCGGTTAACTGATAAAATTAATAACGAATTTATTTTAATTTTGTTTTTAAGTTATTGTGAGGTTTGAAGTGGCAGTAGCGAGAATTTCGTAATCGGTCGCTTCAATATGCTACCTTGCGTTTTACAGTTGCAACTCGGACGTGTTTGTCGATACCAGGATGGACTTTGATCACACGCCCGAGAGCCCATTTTGCAGGCGGAAGGTTGTTGTCCTTGACTAAGACGATATCATCGACTTTGATGTTAGGTGCGGATTTGTATCGTTGTTAGGTACTCCGAGGATCAGTGCTTCCAAAACTGATGGAAGATGTTTTCAGTTAACTGCCATCTTATCTGTAGATCTAGGTGGCGGTCATTTTCATAGTTCGCTAGTGGAAGCGTCATAGTTGGACTGCCTCTAAGAAAGTCTACAGGCGTTAAATAGTTATAAAACTCGTCTGGGTCCTCCGTAAGTGGGCAACGCGGCCAGAATAAGGAAAGAGAATAAGGTCAAAATCTCCTTGGAAATGAGCTACTGTTCGCCAAGTACGCGACGAAAGTGGTGTTTCATAGAACGCACAGCAGCCTCCCAAATCCCAAAAATAACTTGACTATCCACAATGCCGCCTGGTTGTAACATTTTTTATTTCGATATGCAACGGTGAGCGCGTAATAGCTGAATCTTTGAACAGCATTGCTTCGGTGTTCAAATAGATAAATTCGAGAGGTTTTTCTTTTTTACTACTTAAGTGGAAAACAAGCATACGGCCCACCTGATGGTAAGTGGTCACCGTAGCCTATAAATGCCTGCAACATCAGAGGCATCACTTGCGCGTTGCCGACCTTGTGAAAACCTTCTTGTGGGAAAACCTGGGCAGGGTGTTCATTCCACAACCTGAGCGTCTGCGGGAGAAAATTCCTTTGGAACCGCTTGGTGCAGCACCAATTAGGTTGTACGATGGCGAGCAGTGCGATGATAAAAATTAGCTGAGGGCATCATCTCAAACAACTCATCAGAACACAATCCATTATATAAGCGGTAGAACACACAAAGGGAGACAAAAACCTTCTGAGACTAAGTGGCTCAATACCGTCTGTGAGTTTGGGCTCATCGGCTAATCTCAAGGCTCGTCTCTGTACCGCGTCGAAAGGATCGAGCTGGTATTTTGGTGCTCCTGCCCAAAGATGACTGCAGTACTCCATGTGAGGCTGGAATTGCGACTTGAAGCAGTCTTTGCCCCGCAGTGAAGTACCGCTTAGCCCTATTGAACACACCAAGCATTTTGGAAGCCAGCTTGACCTTGCTCTCTAAATGACTGCGGTACTGTACATCACTTGAGATGTCGAGGCCAAGGATTCCAATATTATTGGAGAAAGTGAAAGACCTATTCTGGAGTTGTGGAGACACAGTGAATGGGGTTTTCTTAGCGGTGAATGCACAGGGTTGTGTCTTTGGTGGGTTAAAGATGACTAAATTTTAGTCTTCCCCATTCAGAGACTCTATCCAGAGTATTTCCGATTTGAGATACAAGCCATTTGCGACTTTCCTCCATTGTGGACCGAGGGATATTAGCGCGGCCCGTGTAATAAATATCCCCAGTACTGTCATCTGCATAGCAATGAATGCCGTCAATTGACAACATATCATTGACATGCAGCAGGAACAGCGTCGGGGACAACAAAACACCACACCACAGTTAGGATGCATCTGCCGGATAAAAAACTGGCAACCCATTAGCATAATCCCTTGGGCAGTCCGTGATATGGTAACTTCGATCGAAGGCCTTTGCTATGTATGGCTGACAGCCAATGCCTCACCTTGGCTCTCAATGGCTAGTGCCCATCAGTGTGTGAGATACACGAGAAGGTCGCCAGTTGAGCGACGATGGCGGAAGCCATATTGTCGGTCACTCAACAAATCGTGACCCTCAAGGTGTCTCAGGAGCCGAGAATTGATCACACGCTCCATCACCTTGGAGAGAAGGGAAGTTATGGTGATAGGCCTGTAGTTCGATGCGTCACAGCTGTCACCCTTTTTTGGCACTGGGTGAACGAATGAGGTCTTCCATAAAGATGGACCTTGTCTTGTAGAATAGAAAAGTGGGAAAAGGCGCGTCAATACTGGACACAACTCAGAAGCACACTGCTTTAACACCAGTGCTTTGATAGGCGTGATACGAATGACATTTGTCACAGGACATATTTTACGGAGTATAGTTACCTGTTCACGGATATGGGTTTGCTAATAACTTAATAAGTAAGAACAAGTCGGAGATATTAGATTATTGTGTTTTTCGTAAATGCCTCTCAGAATGGGCATGGTTACGGCCACGGAACAGAGAATACAAATGGAAGTAGATCAAGGACCAGCGTCGCCATACTTACACACATATTTGAGATTGAAATTGAGAGAGAAAATAAACGATTATTATTATTATTATTATATTAATCAAACTATGATCCGAGGGTTCTAATTGGCAAAAAACAAAAAATACGACAAGACGTAATGCATATATTTATACACAAGAAATTAAACCTTATTTTTATGCACTACATTTCATATTACCGAAATTAATAAAGAGCTCATAATTTCACTACCAAGTAACTACCCGATAAAATAACACGGTGAAATTTGAAAAAATACGCGCGTAGCATGTTTCTACTGAAATAGTGATGTAACATGTAAACTAATTATATCGATAACTTGCAATAGAAACATGCAGAATAACACGTTTAAGTGTTCTTTCAGATATATAATAAACTACGTGATTTGTTTGCTCTGAACACTAAAATAATAATACATCGTGATACAAGTAAGCTATGTTAATAATTTCACTCCAGACTGAATAAAATTATATTCTAAGCCGAAAACAAGGGCGTAATTGAACTCAGTGTGCAGAGTACCAATGCACATTTGTTTTATTTTATTTATTTTACAAACTTATATTAACTATTACGGTATTAACGCTAATGCTGCTATAGATATAATATGAAGTAATAAAACAAATAAATAGGTAATAATTATTCGTATATTTTCAATGCTTTGTACAATATTGTAGTGCAATTTCACTGCATTACGCTTCGCCACTGCCACTGCATCTACTTCATAGCCTCATCAAAGATGACGAGTACCTATGTAAGGTTTATAAGTAACTTCCTGGCAAATTTGTATTCTCTAAATTTCTCAAGTGCACATTCTCAATAGAAAATTTGTTCCCTATGGATTTTAAAACCTGTGTAAGACTTGTAATTTTCTTTTTATATCGTCGGGTTTCTAGCCAGTAAACGTTTAATTTTTAAGTTTTGTTCTTTTTTAATTCAAGTAATTGTTTCCTTTTTATTATTCTACGGGAATCATTATCAATATTATCTACAAACTGTAATAAATTACTATTAATTAACGGAGGATTATTCGCCTTTTGAGAATCATCAAGCTGAACCTCTCAAATGCCGGACGCCCCATATGGGGTCGGCAAGTTTGTACCCGTCAAACCCCGCTGACGCTATATGGGGCCAGCAAAAAATAGAGGGTCGCGCGCTCGATTGTTTTCTGTTTTTGTATTGAAAGGTCTGTATTTAAAGTGTTGTATTGTATACCAATGTACTCGGAATGAACTGAGCTTTTCCAACGAACCAGTTACCATCTGAATAATATTTAGATAATATTGTTATAGTTATGTCACGTGACTTCGTGCCAAACGTTCGTTCGTCAATGTTATTTGTTCCGCTGTTTTCTGTAGTTTTTTGTAGGGCAAGTATATAAGTGTAATACATTATTGGAAAGCTTATTCTCTACTTTTAGACACAATAAAAATTATTTTTGTATAACAAACTGATCCCAAAGTAACCTATTATCATTTATCAGATTACCCGCACTTTTTGATATTTGTTGTTTTTTAGTACAGTATTATATCGTATTTCAGGTTTCAATCACTATAATAGTGTTATTTATTAGTGTTTCTATAAAAATATCTGAATACAAAGCACAAGGATACAACGAATATTTAAAAAAAAAAACGAAGTTTACTTTCGCCGCGCTCTAAATGTACTCGTCACGCATGTCAGTGCTACTTTCAAATGCCAATATCTTAATTTTTTCTTACAGACATATATAAATACTTTTTTTACTATAAAGAGTATTTATCTAGGAAATAGAAAAAGTAAAACCTCTTTTTATTACATTTACATTTCTTTAGAAGCAAATATTTTCAATATCGAACAATTAGTACAGTTCTGGTTAGTTAAACCAGTCGTATAAATTAAAATATACACGTAAATGCGATGATTCATTATACTTGTCGCAGCTTACAATGTATATTTCTAAGAAACACAAGCGTTGTTATCATAACTTAGAGCACAGAAACATAAACAGCGATAAGGCGTCTCAAGTGGCGCTCAAGTGGCGCGCGCCGCGACGGTGTCTAATTACCGGCTATTGTTTATTGTTTACATTAAGCGCGCGCGGGGTCTGAGAGGTGAAACAAAAATAAATTACGAAATAACAAAATCATCAAGTGTTAAGAAATGACAAACAGTTATAAATATTTTAAACATTATTAGTGTCAGCGAACATTTGTGATGTAGATTCTGTTAATGTGGGCTGGATATTATTTTGTGTAACCTAAGGCATAAATAATAAGATATTTTTAGTTAATCCTTCTCGTACCTTATTACATCTTATGTATACTTAATTTAAAGTAAAAGTAAACCACAAAATGACGAGTCAAAATATTTTACGTGGTTCTGCTTCTTTACTCTTTAAATATCTTTTATCAGTTTCTTTTTAAATATGGTCGTTATCTTCTTTATGTTCTGAGCATATATTTATTTTTCGTTGGGAACCAATTTCATCTCGCAGTAGCATCGATCCACATTTATTTAATTGTTGGATCATTTGGAATACTGAAATAGTAAAGATAATAAAAGGATATCCTTATTAAATTGAAATGTCTCAACTATGTTGTTTAATCAATTTTATGAAAATGGTAATGTAAAAATATGTAATAGAAATGTAATGTCCGTAGATTTTGTCGATAAGGTTACGCACTATTTAAGTGGCGTCAAAAAATTTCCTAAGTAACCGAATGTTCTAGAATTACTAATTATTGGTAAAAGAAAATCAACTGTATATCTATATGTCATTAAGGATAACTTTCATTTGTGTATCTTGTGCTTATGTTTGTCCAACGAAGTATATCGTTTTCAATTTGTTAAATAGGTTCTGTTCATTAATTATCGCCTTTTTTTCCAGTTTATTCATATACACTGCATATGGTGTACAGTTTATTAATAAATATGGATGATGAAGAATAAATTAAAGATATTTTATAATCAGTTTCATTGTTTTGTGGTTGTTTGATTTATAATATATTGATGTGTAATTGAATACCTAGTATTATTATTTATTTATTAGACTTTTATGCGGGCATGGTATAAATAGTTAGGGGTAATACTAAAAATTCAGAGTTTGCCGCTCGCTGCTTGCCGGTGTACTCTGTCCAATCATTGTGGCTAACTGCTGAAATTGTTGGATAAGAGCTGCAAAAGTAACCGCTGTATTCCATATATTGCCTACGATTACTTAAGTAACTTAGAATTGCAGGCGGTTTGGAGTGAACCCAGCCAATGCCCACACTATCAAAGGCCTTTTGAAAATCAAAGTAAGCAACATCTATCTGAGCTCAGCTTTGGAGTCGAGCACAGGGGCCGCGTGATTCATGAAGCACATTAAGTTGGTATTTGTACTGCGGCCCGCGCGGTACCCATTTTGTGCGTTACTAAGGTGCGTGCTCACCTGTGGGGTAATACACGCACATAAAGCCGACTCGAATACCTTCGCGAATGTGGACAATACCGCCACTGGCCTAAATATACGGTGGGACCCCGTCTGGTCCTACCGACCGCTTTGGCTTAAGCCGCATAAGAGCAGCTAGTAGCTCAGTCAGTGACAGTTAGCCCACTGAACGCGCGTGCCGCGCTCCAGCGTTGCTCGAGCCGCGCCAACCGCATCCAGATCTGGTATCTCTTCCCCGTACACTGTCAGAAAGAAGTCGGCAAACTCCTACGCACAGTCATTTTCTAATATAGGAACCTTGAATAAAAAATTTTCACACTCGGGATTAATAGGGACTTTTCAGGATTTCATTAGAGTGGTATCCCTTACGTGCCTGTAAATTTTCAGCTTGTTGTGAATTAATGCAAGGGCCAATGTCTATTTTGACCGGGCTATAATTAAGCTTGCCACTGTTGTTTCCACCCGTAGTCGCGTACCCAAGCTATGATCCGCCACAACCATGTAACTGCGCCGTTTCACCCGTAACAACTAATCGATGTTTTCGCGCGCTTGAGCCGTGTTTCCGTGGCTCGGCGCGCTAGGCCCCTATCTCCGTTCAAGGTGACGCAGATTCGAATCTCAGTGTTTGGCGACGGCACTTTTCTAATATTTTTATCCCTCTCTGAGCTGTGCCCAGTGGGCGGGTGATTCCGGTAAGTGCACGATAAGAGTAAACGAGAATTTAATATTACGCACCAATTTAGTAAGCACCAATCACAAAAATCCAATTTAAAAATTCCAGCAAGCTCCGAAAACAACTACACACACGTTCGGTCATATCAGTATCTAGAGATATTATTCTGGATAACAGAATTACAAATACCAATTTTAATAAGATGTACAAGTTAAGAATTTTAATCGATTTTAAACTAAATGAATACGTATTAAGCACTATATTCCTCTGAGACACTCTGTACATTTTTACTAAGCTTACAACGTTAAGGTAACATAAAAAGCTTTTCAACATACCAAGGCAAATAAGCTAATGCTAAGCAATCAGAAACCTTGATGCTAAAGCACACAGTCCAACACAACTGTGGCATCAAACTAATGTATTCATTACTTGCCAGCGGCACGACGTAGCAAGTTACAGCATTAGTCCTGACTCCCTATATCTTCCATGTTTGTACTACACCCCACTACAAATCAAATTGATTTAGGATTTGTAATTTCCTTGAGGATGAGGATATGGAAATGAGTGGCAAAGTTTTGTAATAGGGTCATCTTGATTCTAAGATGTTTGTAGATATATTAGTAACCTTGTAAGTTTTGTCCAAGTTTTAGTTAATCGTGTCCAAATTCTCAAACATTAGTTTGATTTTAGGCTTGTTTAGATATGACGGAATATAGATACAGAGGAAATATTTTTCTTACCGCAAGTAAATTCTGCAATCTAAGATCGGTCTCTATGAGAAACTTCAACAGAGCCCTGTGCCTAGCAAGGGATGTCTTTCGACACAGATAATGATGAGTAGCATTCAAAGCGTTCATTTAGAATAAATGTGATAAGTTAGGAAACCAAATAACACTAGCTGTAAAAGCGTGGCAAGTTTCCTGCTATGTAATATGCAATTCTTTTAAATCTCACTACCAAACCCACATCCAAGACGTTTGTCAAAACATGAGATTTTTATAGTAATCTTACTTATAGTACTTGGAAACTCATGTAAACTTCGAACGTTCTAGGACAAATAATGCTGATTGTCACTTTACTTACTAGAATTTCGGTTATATGAGACCCGTGGAACCGACATTTTATGTACTTATGTACTTAGTTTATAATTTAATTTAGATTTATTCTGTTCTCACCATCGACTCTGTAATCACCTTGTTTTCCAAATAAATATATTTTTTGGAAATTCGCTTTCATTAAACCTTGACTGGCGCAGCCGGTAAGCGACCTTGTCACTGGATCCTCTGTGCCTTCGCCAGTCGGTATTTTCGGGAGTCAAGAAGAAGCCAACGTTAGTTTCTTCGATTAAACGGGTCGGCGAAACAAATAAATTTGTCAAGGGCAACCACGGCGCAGGGTCAGTGGAGCAGAATCAACGATCACAGAAGGAGAGCGGAAAAGCTGCGGGTTATGTGAGTAAATCTTTTCACTATCCTGTCAATTTTCCTGTGTATTTTCCTGGTGATTATTATATGAGATTCGTGTTTTATAAGGGATTAGAAAACGCCCGTTAGCACGTAGCATATTTTTGGCGTTGAAAAGGTTTTACAAGACCATTTTGGAGACCCAAGGACAGAAGACTATCTGGTCCTAGAATTAGAAAGCGTGAAAATAAATAGGAGCGAAAGTTATCTAGATTTTTGCCACCGAATTCAACAACTACGAAGTATTTTAATAGCGAAGGTCAACGAGTCTATAGTTAAAATCGAAAACAGGATAGTTAGAATGTTTTCTTTTTGTGATTTACCACAATATTTAGTTAGGTTGGTACGATAGTACTACACTGGAAAATGCATTTAAAACTGTTTTAGAAGAACAAACTTCCATGCAGTGAGCAAATAAATTTAATCACAACTGCCAGGGTCATAATACCTTTAGTAAGTAACTATAATTCACAAGCGACGCATGGCGCGAGTACTAGCACATTTATCCTCAGTGGTGACAAAGCCAGCGGTAACAACTTGGAAAAGACGAAGTTGTGTTATATAGATACCGATTCTTTTGTCTACAAAATACATACTAATGATTTTTATCAGGATTTCAAGTATATTTTTTTGGAATATTTTGAAACCAGTAACTATGATGAACAAAATTATTTAAATATACTTCTAAAAACAAAAATGTTCCTGGGCTGTTCAAAGATGAATTGGCAGGACAATATATCTCCGAATTTGTCGGTTTGAGATCAAAACTTTACTCTATAAAAACTCCTGATCAAATCATTAAAAAAGCAAAGGGTGTAAAAATCATGTGTAATAAGAGATTACACATTGAGGATTACAAAAATATTTTATTTAAAGGTGGAGTTATTCTTAGAAAAATATGTTTAAATCAATTAAGCATGAAATCTTTACTCAGAGTGTCAATAAAATTGCGTTATCGAACAACGGTAACAAACAAGCAATATCTGTTAATCAAATTTCAACGCGAGCGTGGGGTAACTCGTCTATTTTAAAGAACACATAGATAATAGAATAAGTACTACAACATATTATAATATGTATAATAATATATTTTAGTAATAGGTAACTGTATAATTTTTATACTTATATAACGTTGTATTTGATTGTATTATTTTAAAAATATACTTTTTGTGAAAACAGAAATAAAAATAAATAAATTAAACCATGTTTTATTTACCTTTCAAATATAATTAATTTAAAATCAATTACGTCTGTGTTGAATTCTTTTAAATAAAATGGCTCAATGTACCTGTATTATTTCTGACGGATAGCTAATTATATCTATATTGTATTGTATGCTTATTGCAATAAGTTTCATTTTCAAAAAGCTAATATTTATGATCATGTAATTCAATCATAAGTGTCTCACAGTACATTGACTTCGGCTTTGACAGAAAAATGCTTAGTTAACATGTTATGGAATAAGTGGTACGAGCGAAAAACAGTGCTATCAGCAATATAAACAATCGAACCCGATCATTGAAAATAAGTTTGTAAAACCATAGCATTACGGTTGATTGTTAATTAATTGTGAGTTTAGGTGATGTTTTAGCCTACATTAATAGCTCAATAATTTTCGTATTATAATATGTAAAATTATGAAATGTTTGAGTGTAATAATTCATTATATTTTGCCATTTACTAAATAAGTCTCAAGTAGTTGTACTTATAACACGCACCGTAAACATGTCTTCGGTAAGTACATCACACTAAACTCGGATATAGTGCTAATGTATCAAGTCGTTGTTGTTGTGGTTCACTTTTTTTTCAGTTTTCTGTATCAAACATCGCGCTTAGCCAATGTGCTCAAGATCCTTATGAAGAGTTCAATGAGATGCTTCGTTGTGAACGTGAGTGCAGTAATCATGAAATGATAGATAAGAAAGCGAAACAACGGCGCAGGCAAAAGTTGAAGAAACAAATCCCTTCTCAACCTTTCGTCGTTAGTCGACTCCAGCGTCGAGGCATTAAACTCATACAAATTTCGGTCATAGATCTCTGTAATAACAACCCTCAAACCAGTGAGTGATAGTGACAGTGAGAATGTTATTTTGAATGCGCATACATTGATAAAGATGCTGTGGACTGTATCATGGACGAAACCGAGTCACTAGTTAAGAAAATATCAAAAACATTAAAAGACAATGATTTTTAATATTGTTAGTTAGTTTTTGTGTAGTTATGTTTCTTATTTTACATAAAATAGTTTAATAAGTATATATTGTTTGTATGTGTATAGGTATATGTCAAGTGTTAGGTAGGTGATCTTAGAAATAAAATAACATATTAAATTTCCTCAGTGTCTTTTATTTCCCATCTTAAAGTACTTTACACTTTACAGTCTTCTAAATACTTTTTTAAACACAATACATTTTTAGAGCACAGTGTTTTGAATGCTTAATACAATTTAAATTAGTACTTCCATCACTGTATTTCTTATGCAATATAAGGAAATTAAGTAAGGCATTGTTTTTCTTCAAGTTCTGATACATTACAATTCACACAAAGATCCTTTAAACACTTTACCTTTTCCAAACCTTTTACTACAATATTCTTGTTTTCAAAATATGGAATGATGATACGATGGAATTCTCTGTAATCAATATATCCTTCGTTCCAATAAATACCTCTATTTCTTTCTACCCGTTGGACTTGCTTTATTTCCTCACTCGTTATGTATTTAAACAAGTATGGAGGTTTTATCAAAAATGTTCGTGTATGGTTAGACGTAGCTAAGGCTAATTCTTTTATTATAAACTTATTAAACTGGTCTTTAAATCCTTGAATATCTAATATAATAGTATCCGAATTCATGATATTTTTTTACAGTATTGCTTAGCGACTTATACTCAATTATACAGTCATTTAGTATAAGACAATATGCTGATGTTTGTTCTGGTATGTCCGCGTCACTTTCAATTTCCACTCTCACGTCCACCACAGAGCGTGCCTTTAGATTATCAAGCCCGAGTGTAAATTTCGTGTCATTTGACGTAGTACGTAACGTTCAAGTCAATCGTGCTAACTATCGATCGAAAGTACTTCAAAATAGTCAGAGTGTGAAATAATGCAAACCAATCTATTCGCATCGCGTAATCTCACTTTGCCGAAAGTCAGCCGAAAGTTAAGTAATTTTTTTTAAGTTGCCTACATTGCATTACGAGTATCTCTATTTCGTTTTATGGAGCAGCGAGTAAAAGAGATGCTCAATGCTCTATGCGTCGCGTCATGTTTCAATACAAAATGTCCTTTAAACGGTGATCTCAACCCAAATTATTTTTCTGTATTTCTACCAATATCTGCTGTATCGAAATACCAAATTACATAATTTTTCATGAATATAATATTATAATGTATGGAAGTTATATTATAATATTCATTATGTATCATACAGTTTTTCCATTTCTATTTATATTAAACAAAGATTGAATATTTTCTTTTATCATATACCGATTTGGGTTAGAAACCTACCGACATTTCTGAATTACTTTAAATTTTGACGTTCGCCTTCAAAAGCTTAGCGGTTTCTTGTGATTTTTTGAATTTATTGAAGTTATAATATTATAATGTGCGCAATTTAGACCACGCCATTCCAATTTTAAATTCAGGAACAGTTTATGGAGTAAGTAAATAAATACATATACAGTTATGCATGTTTATAAAAATAATCACTTTATAACGAAGTAACGATATAAAAATTAAACTGCTTTGTACGGAATTTATCGTGCTTAAAGCAGATTAATTGTAAATTATATATAAATTTTAATCATAAATTATAGTTATTTTACATAATATTATACTTCGTTTACGCGAATGTCATACGTTTTAATTTTACAGACACGGTGACATACATAAGCCGTGGAATAATCTAAAAGGCAGAAATCAAGCAATACAAGATTGGAAAACTTGTCAAATTTATTAAATAATGATCCCACCGGGGCAATGAAAAATACGGAAAAGTGAAGAAAGGTATCTACCTCATCGATTACGATAAATACCTACTTAAATAATGCATTTAACTGATGAGAGTTAATTATTTTCAGAGCCAAAATGACGATAATACTATTACTTTGTCACCAACATCGCCTATGCCTGCTAGAAGTCCTCAGGTTCTTGAAGCAGAAAGCATTCCTGTTATTGAGTTAAGTAGGTACATATACTGATTATAAAAATATTAATATTATAATTTATAACATTGTAAGCCCAATTAAGGAACCGACAAGTGTTTCGAATTGTGAATGATAAATTGCTATAATAGGTTTAATCACTTTGATACGTGACAGACATATAAGAATATAAATGTGTGTGCCTCCTTCATAATATTCAGGTGTGAATTTTAATTGCTTTCTTTTTTAGCTGAATGCGATATATGAAATATGCCTTAACCATCACATCAGAGTCTCCATACTCTACATTCAAACAATACGCACGTACCACAACTGGAAGCCGATACATCAACAGGATCCCAACGTCGTCGACGTGGAAGAGCAACCTCAATAAAGTGTCACAGACATGTATGAATATAAATGTGTGGCTTTCACATATTTATATTCTTATATCGATCGTTTGCCAGAAACTACGTAAATGTAGCTTCAGTAACTTAGTAAACTGACTAACCTATATATGTTGACGTTCATAAGTGTTACTTGACCTAAATGAGTACATGGTTTTTGACTTTAATTTTAGATAAAGAAAATGAGAATGATTTCTATGTAACAGATGTTGCAGATGTTGTTAATTGATTAAAAGAGAAACATTATTTTTATGTTAATGCGCCTGTCTTCTTTCATTAAATAAAAAAATTTGAATATGGTGTCAGTAGTGTTATTTACAAAGCCACATTGGCACAGTTTTTATATAGATTCTTAATAAAAACAAACATATTAAATCATATTCATGTAAGTAATTCATATTGCCAAAAACATTATAAGAAAATGAGAATATGACTTATGAATTTAACAGTGAGAAAAGCGAATGTAATGATTATTATACCAATTGAGATCAAAATATAAAAAAGAACCAGTGACTACGTCTAGCTATTTGATCATGCAGTGCTCTTCCTCGAATCAACTCGGTGGTTGCTTGTTGTTCTTCCATATGCTGGACATGACCTTTTGTAGCTTTATGATGTTCACTTAGATCTAAAATTAAAGGAGATTTGATTAAGTAAATCCTTAATGTTCATACTGTCTATTTGAAATATAGATTCATCTTAATATTATGAAGCATTCTTACCTAAATCATCTGGTTCAGGTACTCTATAACCTAATGCAATATTATAGAGCACACTATTGTGCCTGAATAATTGTGGCCTGAATAATTTGTGCGTATTTTAGGGGCTTGTAATGCAATACTCTATCTTTGCAAAGGCAACGCCTACGATTGGTTGGTTGTAATTTGTTAGTTCTTCTAATTGCATATTTCCTATACATAGAAACAGGAAGGCTTCCTTTGATAAGCAATATCTATTTTTAAATTCAATGTTACTGAGGTCTTCTACCGGATTAAATGAGGCACGAAAATCAGCTCTCTTTTTCCCAAGTAATTTATTTCATCTTGGTAATGAGTGGCCATCATCAGTTTTCACCAGAAAAAGCTACGAGCCGTCATTTTCACCCAAAAATAAACACAAAATTACACAGTTATTAATATCGTATTCAATGTCAACTACGTCCCACCAACCCAACAACAAGTGAGTTTACTGCACGACCGCGTTACCGTTTCGAGACGATTGTAAATGTCAAATTTTAGTTCACACTCGCATAATCTTGAAAAACGTTTGCCGAAACTATCAATACCGCGTCCGACACGATAATTTTTACGTCACTTCTAGTGACACCGCTATTGTAGTAGTGCAAACGATTTCACACTCGCTCGTTTTTCTTACAATAGTCTCCGCCAGGGGCGCTTTGTAAGTTACCATACATTTGTTAGTCGATACGACAACTTTGTAGATTGAGTTAGCTTTATGAAAAATCCACACTTGGGCCTCTGTCAATAACAAAAAGCGGTGCTAAGTCTTTAAATTGCTTTTCAGTTAATAAAGGCTCCGCGTGACGTCCTGTTACATCCCTATGATGTTAACGTAAATGCTGACCAGAGTCCTTAGTCAGCAACCCCACACTTAGTCTCAGTACGCTCAGTCATAGTTAGTTTAGTTCGGGTCGGAACGTGAATAAAATAAGACGCTTACCGAATTTCAATAATTTTTCTTTATTCGAATAAATTCTTTTTTTAAAAAGACATTCGTATTTTCCATTCTAACATTTGGTGGCAGCGGTGGGATACGAAAATTCCCCCAAAAAACGATTCGCGAAGTGTGTCTAAAACCTTATAAGTGCCAGTGAGTACGTTATCGTGCAACCTAAGGATAATCTCAACATCCTAGCGTCTCCCGATTCGAATTCACAAAAGGTCGAAAACCATTACCGACCCGTCCCAGACCGGATGTATCCCGGTATCCAGAGTTGAAGTCCTTGAGTCCACTGTGTAATAAGTGGTACCGAGCCGCGGATCGCCTATGTGACCGCGCAGCCTTGTATCCAGCACCGACCAGGCGGCGACGTTATACTGACGTCATACCAGAATTCCTGAAAGGTTCCTGTAAGCAGTTATTTCAGCGTCCCCGAGATGAAGTGTGGTGAACTATTCCTGTGAGTTAAAACTATTCTACTTACCTATATCCAGAGATCTTATTGAAGAAACGCCAAGAATCCTAAAGAAATCAGAGTTTTACTTACTTTTGACCATTTTATATGTTAATTATAGACATTGTAATATTTATTTCAACATTATAATAATCATCTAAGCGAACAAGGTCGTTATCAAGTTGCTCTTATCTGTTGTGGTTAGTATAAACATCCACCGTCCTGTACTGCGCCCACGTATTCGCAGTATCACACCTGCGTTGTACCAGTGCATTATCTTAACTTGGAATACTATACAAGCGTTTGCCTTCGGGTTTGTCTTAGAATTATTTTTTCTTACACTTTTAAACATAAAATATGGCGAAAACCGATTCCAAAAGGGAATTGAAAGAGGTTAAAAGTAAAGAGGAGATTTCTTTAAATGTAGTACTTAAATTTATTAAGCCTTTTAACGGTGATAGAGACAGGTTAACAGCTTTTCTTAGAAATTGTGACAGCGCAATTTCATTAGCATCTCCGCAACAGGAGGATGTAGTTTTAAAATACATATTAAGTCAATTAGAGGGCAAGGCTGAGACCGCTTGTTCTATTAAAGATTTTGAGATATGGTCATCACTTAAAGAGTTCCTGAAAAACCAATTCGGTGAACGTAAGCATTATGCCCACCTCCTTACCGATTTACAAGACTGTAAACAAGGAATTCAAGAGACCGTTAGTCAATTTTCTCTACGCGTAGAAACCTGTTTACAAAAACTTCTGACCGAAGTGACTGTTTCGAATTCCAAGAAGAGCGAGCTGGTAGGTAGGCTAGCTGCTATGGGGGACCTCGCACTCCATACATTCACTTTGGGATTACATCCAAGAATTGCTAATTTGGTTAGGACTAGATATCCTAAAAACTTAAATGAGGCCATAAATTGTGCCATCTCAGAAGAAAAGATTCAACAATTCTCCTTCCGCAATAATTCAAATAAACCCAGACCTACTGAACCGTTACCTAAACGAAACGATTTTAATGATCGATTTCAACAAAGGTCAAATGTCAGCAACAATCAAGGAACATCTGTTTCCCGAGATTCACCCTTTTGTAGGTACTGTAAAAAGATAGGTCACGTCCTTGAACATTGCAAACTTCGTGATTACAATAATAAAAGGTTTTCGAATGGAACACAACCTTTCACCCCATTCCAACCTTCGACATCAACCTCTAAACCACTACTTTACAAAGCTACGCCCCGCGTAAATTTCACTGAAAACAACGAAGAAGAAGAAAGTAGAGATGAAGTAGACGAATCAGCCAATAATTTAAACTACTAAATGTCCCGTCAAGGTGTCGTACGGGGCAGGTCCCTACCATTCAAGTCGATACCAATTGTAAAACTATGACCAATGGACAGGGTAACCAGCCCCAAACTCATGGTCATTCCATTCCAAATACCAATGGACAGGGTAACCAGCCCCAAACTCACGGTCATTCCATTCCCAAGACCAACGGACAGGGTAACCAGCCCCAAACTCACGGTCATTCCATTTCAAAGACCAATGGACAGAGTTACCAGCTTCAAACTCAAGGTCTCTCACATTGTACTAATAAAAAAAATCCTGAAATAAAACTTAATCAAATCTTTGAAATAAATACACAAAAAAGGTACTTACCTTACGTCACCCTCCAAACATCTGTAAATCCAAAACCACTTATCTTTCCAAACATCTGTAAATCCAAAACCACTTATCTTCCTAATAGATTCTGGGGTAATATATCTAGTCTTGTTAAGATTTAATGTCAACAAATTTTTCCTGAGCCATTTCATTAACACCTTGATAGCGTTTTCTGCATAATACTTAGTCTGCTCCCAGTCCGCGCCATGTACGATCAACGCAGTATCGTCAGCGTATGTCATAATATGGCAATTTGGTAATTCTTTTTTACACAAGCTGTTAACGTACACAAGGAAGAGTGTAGGCCCGAGGACGCTTCCTTGGGGTACACCAAATGACAGCTATGCATTTTCACTTATATAAGAACTTATTTTAACGCACTGAGAGTGGTTAGTAAGATATGAACGAAAAATATCTAATGCAATTCCACGTATGCCAATAGCCTCCAATTTGGTAAGGAGTAGAGGAACAGAGACAGTGTCAAAGGCTTTGGATAAATCGAGGAAAATACCCAGAACCCTTGAAGCATTGTCAAGATGTTTTGCGACTAACTCTGTCAATAATAAAGTAGCATCTTCAGTTGATTTTCCTTTAATAAAACCAAATTGATTATTTGCAATAACATTATTATGTTTAAGGAATGCTATTAGTCTAGAATTTAATATCTTTTTAATAATTTTAGAAATAACTGTGAGTACTGATATTGGCCTGTGATTTCTAACATTAGTTTTATCGCCCGATTTATGTATAGGACGTACTAAGGCCCTCTTTAATATATCAGGGAAAACACCGGTTCTCATACACAGATTGCATACATATGTAATAGGTGGTATAAGACTGTTTCTAGCATTGTAACGACCAGCGTAGGTATGCCATCAATGCCAGTAGAGGAATCATTTTTTAAATTGTTGATTATTGTATCTATTTCACGGTGGTCAGTATCAAGTAGCGCCATGGAATCTTTTGGGGAGTAAGATTTGCAAGTACTATACTTTTGAGTGGTTCTTTCACTGTCACATTCGCCCAGAATAGAGTTCGCCAATGATTCGCCAATCCCAACAAAATAATTATTCACAACGTTCAGTGACTCATGTGGATCTTGTTTTAAACTTAATAATTCAAAAGAGGAGGTGATAGTTGCTTAAGATTAGTTATTTTATTAATAGTTTGCCACATACCCTTTGCATTTGTTTTATTCTTTAGAAATTCCGACTTTTCATAGGCTATTTTTAGTTTTTTGAGATTGTTGCAGAAGTTTCTAAACCTATTGTAAGTGACGTGCAATATCTTATTATTAATATCATGCTTTGCTTTCTGGTGCAAGCGGTCCCGATTTCTGATGCATCTTACCAGTCCCGGCGTTACACAAGGTTTAATAGCACGTTTACGATGAGGGATGACCAGTTGTTTAGAATGGGCACTAATGACTTTATAAATAATATCGCTCAAGATAGTAGCCGCCATGTTGGCATTTGAAACAGAGTACATAAGACTAAAATCTGTATTTGACAATTGTTCCGTTAATGCCGGAAGATCGAATTTTAATTATGTTATTTTTGAGAGATGTCTTTTTATTTTACGATCTTAACAAAACACGACGGGGGTGTGGTCTGTTATCGGAGCATTTAATATATAGGTTGATGCATATCGATATAAGTACCTATATTAGAAGTGATTGTTAATTTCATTTTGATTTTCGACATTATCATAAAGTCATAACAAGTATTATGCCTAAGCATAAATATAAGGTAAAGCGTAGCCGAGCTTTACAAGATTATTGGTAAGTAGAAATAATCTACTCATATTATTACATAAAATTTTACTTATTTCGTTTATTGCTTAGTACATACTCTTATTCAAACATCAATAATAATGAGTTCAATGACAGATAAGAATGGAAATATAATGAATTGTGAGGAGTGATTAATAAATAGGTAGAAACACTATTTTGAAAGTTTGTTTAAAAGAAAAAAGATACAGGCACCTGTCTCCGATATAAATAGTAATTATTTTTTTCTTTAATTGGAAAGCAAACAGTCTTACTATGTCTAAATAATTTCTAATACTATAGCTACAGACCATGAACAGTTTTCGCATTATAAAACTATAGATACCCGTGAGCTTAAACAACAACAAAAGAGATAATTAACATTATGCGAGTAAAGTAAGTGTATATATAAAATTATACATTTTGTTGCATAATGCAGTCAAACGAGTCCCTTGATAACATTTGTCTTATTGTGTAAGGAGAAGTATTAAACAGATCACATTCAGGCAAGTCAATGCTATTTATCTGTTTTGCGATTCTAATGAAGAAAGAGTTTTGTCTATAATTGGTATTACAGCTACGTACTCCCCATGTAGATAATTTAAATTTGGGTGCCGATGGACTCCTGTTGGCACCGCTAGACTTTTTCTGGAGAGGAGCTCTGGAGAATCAATTTGACACTGTGCTATTTTCATAAATGTAGATATATCTGCAATTCTACGCAGTTCGATATCTCACCACTATCCTAAACAGTTAGCTACCGTGGGAATGTCTTTGTTTCAGATAGCCCACGGGATCTGTGACAAGAAACACCTGGACGCCGAGCTTCAACATGTCAAGCAAGTACTGCAAGACAACAAGCTCCAATAGCCGCGCCGCTGTCACAGTTCCCGAGAAAAGCCAGCCACAGTCGAGCGCCAGCCTGCTATACTGCCTTATGTAAGGGGTGTTACTGAAAAGATTGGCTATAAAATAGATTGTGACTGCGGACTCTCATACATTGGTCAAACCAAGAGAAGCATAGGCACCCGCATAAAAGAACACATAGCTGACGTAAAACACTAACGCTCGTTGAAGTCTGCTGTGTGTGAACATGTACAACAGGGGACCAAACATTACCTGAGATTTGACAAACCACAGATTCTCGCTAAAGAACACCGATTCCTACCAAGGATGCTTCGCGAGGCTATTGAAATCAAAAAACATTCCAATTTCAATAGAGAAGATGGTCGGAATATACCACCAGCTTGGGATCCAGTACTTCTAATAGTCAAACCCAAGAAGAAACAAACCACAGCTAGACTTCATGATACTTTGAGCTCATTCTGCGTAAATAGACACACCAATGATTAAATTATGTTCGGGTACTTTGAAATAACTATACTGGAACATTGAGACAACTACCATCTTAGTCTCCCCGTGACCATGGCTGCTGAAAAGCAACCGAAACGTCGGGAAAAGTGTAAAACAAAAAAAACATAGATTTAATAGTTTAAATAATTTTATTAGCTTATAAATTAGTAAAATAAAATCAATAGTAAAATAAAATAAAATAATATAGTAGTGTAATATTTTCAAAATGTTGTAATACAGTGATAAATAAACAACGCGATAAAATCCGTATATAGTAGTTTAATTTCAATGAATACGCTTTACTTTATATTTATTGTTATGCTTAGGCATAATACCTGTTATGACTATGATAATGTCGAAAATCTAAATGAAATTAACAATCACTTCAAATATAGGTACTTATATCTGATTTTATAACGCGGGTGTATCCCAGGTGGAGTGACGCAGTGCTTGGCCAAGCAACGGCGATGGAGCGTGGTGGTGGCGGCATCGGCGGATTTCGCTGCCAATCGACTATTGATGGCGTTGGGCGCGTGGAGAACAAGGCCTTAAGTAGGGCTGTTTAGTTGGTAGCCCGGGTGAGGGCTGTTTAAGTGATTGTGTGCCCTGAGAAGGGCAGTTTATGCCTCAAGGCATGCTTGCGTTTGAGTCGCGCGACATCGCGATCTCTCGACGTATAGTGTGACAATCCAGACGTAAGACTATTCCAAGTAATTATTATAAATCCCTATCGCAAAGAGAAAGAGGAACTCTTTAAGGAGACATAATTTGAGGCTGACTATACCTATACCTATATCTACTACCTATTTCCTATAGTTAGAGTAGGTACACACTATATTGGGTCCAGGGGCGAGGGACTTGGGGAAGTCTCCGCCCCCTATTGAATGGACCCGAGGCGGAGGCGCGCGCGGGTGTCGGCACGCGCCTCTGAGGCGATGCACGGGGTAGTTCAACACCTCACTACCCCGTGCAGGAGACGGGGCCCGGACAGACCGGGCCAGCACTAGTGCGGGGCTGCGGAAGAATTTGGACTCCCGCGGCCCCGCGCGTACGTGCGAGGAGACACCGGGGTGGTTTTAGCCGGTAAGAGTCCGGCATGCCCCTCCGCCTTTCCCCAGGCGGAGGAAGTCCATGAGGATTTCCCCCCGTAAAAAAAAAAAAAAAAAAAAAAAGGTACACACTATATAAGTTGACAAAGTTACTTATCCAGTTCGTGACATTAATTTGTCATAGATATTATATTTGTAAAGACACGTGAATTTACCAACTACAAATAAAACAGGAGGGAAATTACAAGATTTTTGAATATTGCCTTGGAATTTTGACGTGACAGTGACTAAATCAAAGATGGTACGAACCATCTTTAACTACAAAATATAAATAGTTGATAATTTGGGAATATTTTAGTTATAGTATGTCTCTTGGTGACTGAAAATTCAGAATTCTAGCCTTATCTACAACGAAGTTGAGAACGAAGAAGGTGGTCTAAGTTGCCTCGAATGGCTTTGAGAAAATAATGTTACGGCCGTCCATTATGGTTGCTTTGGTTCAACTTCGTGGGATATATATATTTTCTTGTTACAATCCTAACTAATAATATAAATGCAAATGTTTGTTTGTTTGTTACGCTTTCACGCCTATACGACTCAACAGATCATCATGACGTTTGTTCATTCAGGTTGTCACACATAGGGTAATATACCTTTTATCCAGAAAAATACTCTCACTAACCTAACCTGACCTAACCTACATTTAAGCAAACGAAGCCGCGGGCAACATTTTGTCCCCAATAAAATCAACTCTAATCTTAATCATTACATGACTTTCTATTCGTGACACTAAAAATAGCTATTGAAGTCATAACCAAATATTGAAAGCCATGACGTCATCATTTTGTCAAGCCCTATTGAATAAACTTTTAATATAGTTCAAATTTTTATTTAGACGTTCTAATTAATGTTACAGTGATGACTTACCACCCTTTCCGCTATCCTACGCGTGACCTTTATAAAAATTGCAGAGTCTTAACAGTACGACATATATTTTTCAATATTTACTTATATAACAACACTTAAACTTCGAACAAAATATTCGAACAAGAATGGTTTCGTACCTCTCTTGCACGACGGTTTAAATGTTTTCTGGCTCCATACCTATATTATAAACTTTGTAAGATGAAAAACAACATGTACGCACTTAATCATTTCAAATCTGATTTTACCGACTGGCTAATGGCTCTAAATTATACAGAAACTGAAAAATTGCTCATAATTGAAAATTAATAAATTAAATTAATTTATACCCATATACACACAAACACACACACATACACACGCAAACACGTACACACTTATGTACGCGTACACAATCTACCAGCAATCTTAACTGTTTTCTTTATTTCTTAAGTGTTTAGTAAGTAAACTATTCTAAATAATCTTTTGGAATCGGTTGCTAGTATACCATACATTTTGCTAACCGGCTACCATAAAAGTGTACACGTCTCTGTAATTGTAACAAAAAGTGGTGGATGACCTACAACACAAGTTTTCCTAGCATAGGCATCCACAATGTTCGATTGTACCAGAGTGCATTTATTAGATTAATTATACAACATTATATGTTCTACAATATTGTCTGCTACTTACTATATCAGTATATGCAACTTATTGCAGTTTCTAGATAAATAAAAATAATAAAATATAATGTCTAAAGAAAAGTATTAGAGTCTGAAAGTAAAATTTTAATGTTGGTCATTTATTAAAAACGCCCCACTAAACATTTTAGGAGTTAAAAACATTTATGCGTTAATATTAAGTTAACGAGATAAGTATACAATTTAATTTTCGGGTAAATTGCAGGCACTCTCCGTAATTTCTTCTTTTCTGTCCTGGTACCGTATTTATTCTGGTATGATTTTTTATGTAATTAAGTTAATCTTCATCATCATCATCATCTTTGTTTCGATAACTATTTACCACGACGAAAACAAACGCATTCACTGAAAAAATAAATAAGAATATCACACTTATGTTTAATTATTCAAGCATATAATTGCAATTTCTTAGTCATGGGAGCAAAGAAACCAATAATGTAGCTAGGGCATAGTGAACTCTCTACTAGCACTCCAGGCAAATATTATTAGGACTTTGAAAAGAGATGCAAAAGCAATTAAATTATAAGATTTTTATAAAACTAAGAGATAGAGAGTAAGGTTAAATGCCTGGTTACAGTTCCAACGTATATGAGTGTGTGCGCAGACGTTTGTCAGTTTGGGGGTTCGGATCACAGAACATAGAATAACGATAGAAAGGCCTTGTGGGGTAGGCGCGACAAACGAAGTATCAGCACGCTCAAGACCGTTGAATTGTTTTCGTCGGTTGACAGTCGCGCTAATACTGTGATTTCGTGCAAAATTAGTGTTATGTTATTCATGTACGATATGATCATATGTTTATGCAGACACAACCTTCCAGGGCGTTGGAGCACACTGCAGCGCATTCGCTTCCTGATCATTCGGGTCCCGACTCTCGCCACGCGTGCTAGCTTTATATGTTATATAATATAATACTTTCTGTAATTTTATAATCCTTAGTGCAGTAATCTTTTATATAATCAAAAGTAATAATTTATTTATTTTTGCCGTTCTCGTTTTCTTTTCATTCTTATCCTAAATTCACTATCATCCTATCGCTATAATAATAACAGCTAAATTCATTTTGTTTTGCTGTGCTTACTAAGCCACGAGTTTGATACTCGTGCAGTAGAATTATACCGCCCTGATATAATTCAACATCTTAATCCTAATCCTAATCCTATCCTAATCCTAATCCTAACTAGCTAACTTCCTAATTCTAATCTTAATTCTTCCTAATTAATATTATAAAAGCGAAAGTGAGTTTTTTTGTTTGTTTGTTTGTTACGCTTTCACACCTTAACTACTGGACCAATCATCATCAAATTCGCACACTCGTTGTCAGGGGTACAGAAAAGTACATAGGGTACCTTTTATACAGAAAGTAAGTACGGTTCCCGAGGGATACAAAAATAATTTTAGATGGCCGTCCGCTATAACAACTCAGCCCACTGATATGAATGAATTACAACGTGATGCCAGGAGTACAAAAAAAGATCTATTGTATCCTGGTAGAAATCTGATATCTCAAATAAAAATCTTTTCCCAAGATAGGTTAGGCACAGCAATCTCAAAATAATTATATTCAGCTAATAAAGCTGTCTGTTCACTTAGTTAAGGTAATTGACAAAATTGTCAAAAGACGTTTGGTATATTATACTTACAGTGTTGAAATCAAATAAAAATATAATTTTATACTAAAGTGCCTTTAAACGCCATCTATGGAATTATGAAACTATATAAATGCGCAGAAACGCAATATCGATTTGTGATGTTGAATGTACCAACTAAAATTAATTACTCCAAAATCCGATAGATAGCGTTAAACACAGTGAAGTTTAAGAAAGGAACTTGCGGGACAATATTGATGGGAAACAGCAATACATGCTTTCGATTTGTTTTTAAATATTGATTTGTAACGGCTTTTTAAATATCTTTATTTTCAATAATAACAAAAATGTCACATATATAGTTACAAGTTCGTAATTTCACTTATTTATATTATTTATGCATCTGTTACTACTATTCTAATAATATTGTTGGTTATGAAAGGCGTCGTAAACAAGTGACGTCAATAATCATCCGATCGAGCGGGTTATAAAAGCGTGTTCAGCGCGCATCAAGTCACTTTGACATCGAGCGGCGGATGGAACGGACGCCCTGTGTGATACTTCTTGGGTGATATCAATTATGATTAACTTTATTTGTTAATGTATTTTTTTAATTAACAGTTACAATAACCATTTTGTAATATTGAATTATTTATTTAATTATGAAAGTACATTAGTTATTTTTATTTTTTGGTGTTTGACTTCTGATTCCTAACTTCAGATATATTATGCCACAAAAAGATTTCTTTGCTCACAAGTAACAGAACTAGAATCTAGCGTATACAAAAAAATAATGTTGATTAAAGTATTAATGTAAATGAAAATATTAATGTAGACATCATAATTATGTTATACTGAAAATTTTATCATGTCGGGTAATGTACACATAGCCACACATCAACCTAGACTGTTTGAACTTTGAACTATTACAAGTTGAACGCTGCAAATCGTGCGAGAGAGTGCGTTATATGTTTGTTACGCTCTATCCTTACCATTACATCGACACCACTATGCACTGTCACATTCCGACAATTCTCTATTTTGTATGATGGCGTAGTGGTTAGTGTAACCGACTGCCACGCCTGAGGTCGCGGGTTCGATTCCCGCACAAGTCAAACATTTGTGTACATGAACATGGATGTTTGTCTTGGTCTGGGTCTATGTATAATATGTACGTATTTACAAAAAAATAGTATATGTAGGTTTATCCAATGTCTAGTACCCATAGTACAAGCTCTGCTTAGTTTGGGCTAGATGGTGTTGTGTGTATGTGGTAGAATATTATTATTATTATTATCATTATGTAATGTAGTTATGCGTATATAGGGTGTCTAACTTGATGTGTAGCCGTGTGTACACTTATTAAACATTCCAAATTATCAACTAGCAGCAGGTTTTGCTCGTAAGGAAAGTAAGAGAGCAATGTTCGAACAAAGTTGCATGTGGTGATGGATGTGGATGCAAGTTCTTAGTTTAGCCCCTCATAAAAAGTGTTTTGTTTGGGATACAGATGTGGTTTTTATATTATTTTAAAGCTTATTAGATACCGATTAACGTCCATTAATAATAACTAGGGGCAATGGGGAGGCTTCGTTGAGGTTTTAACCGATGTTTAAAAATACACTGTACGGAAATCAGATTTGCTGTAAAATGTTCCTTATTTTTACATCACCGGCATTTTTTTGGGTGTGAATAGTATTACATCAGTATTGCCTATACATTCACTATTATTATTGTTTTGAACTTATGCAATACTACCAACTGATCTCCCTCTTGAGTAGTATGTCTAAAATATTTGAGAAACACATATATAAACAATTGTATACCTATTTTGAGAAGAATAATATACTAACGTAGTAGCATATTTTTCAAAATTGACCCAGTGGGCGGAGGAAAAATATCACTCGTACTAACTCAAGACCCTCGCTGTTGTAAGAGCACTTCAGCACTTTAGACCTTATCTTGGGGAGTGCGCTTCACCGTGGTCACTGATTGTAATGCATTAAAACTTACACAGCGTAAAAAGGACTTACTTTCTAGGGTGGCACGGTAGTGGGTATACCTACAAGATTTTGATTTTGATTTGAGTACCGTAGGGGTACTTTAATGAACCATGCCGACTTTCTAAGTCGAAACCATGTGAACGTCTGTACGGTTCAAAAGCCTCAGAACTGGGTGCAAATTGCTTAAGCTGCCTATGAGGACACCTTAGGTCTGCGACAGAAACTGATAGACGGACAGATGGTCGCGACGGTTTATTTTGTAAAAAAATACATTTTGTACGTTAAGTACTCTCCTACTGGGGAACAGCCGCGATTCTTTTGTTATATTCCCAAAGGCCATAGGTTGAGTTTCTTCCGTATCTTTCATGATGAGCATAATCATCCGGGGGTAGATAAGACGGCTGACTTGATTATGAAACACTCAGTTTCCTGGATTGCGAGTATTTGTCCAGAAATATGTTGCTCACTGTTTAGTCTGTATGTCTCATAAAAAGTTGACACGAGCGCCTTTACAGCCGATTCACTCATGGGTTAAACCAGAATCGCTTTTTGAGACTATCCACATGGATACCCTTGGACCTTTACCGGAAGTAGATGGTTACCGTCAAACTTTAATAGTAGTCGATGCCTTTTCTAAATTTTGCCTTTTGTACCCTATGTATCGACAAGATGCTAACAAACTGAAGCGTCATTTCACCAATGTTATTTCCTTATTTGGAACTCCCAAACTGATTGTGACTAAGTAGTTTTCAAAGTACCGAGTTTCTCGACTGGGTAAAGAGTATGGGTTTCAACATACATCTGATTACTCCCAAAATGCATCAGTCGAATGTACAGGCGGAGCGATATTGTCGCACGGTACTCAATATGGTGCGTATCGAATGTAACTTTCGACAACAAGAGTGGCCCAGAATTATGTGGAAAATTCAATTGGTGTTGAATATAACCAAACACCGAGCCACACAGTACTCTGCCTTCAACCTGTTGGTGGGTATTGACACGGCAATACCATTGATTCGAGATGTGGCGCTGGAAGGTTCGAGTTCCAATAGAAAAGGCTTGCGTGAAATGAGTAGGCAAAGGGCCTCTAAGCGGCTCAACGAAAACCAGCAGGACGCATATGTCAATGCAAGGAGAAAGCCTCCTCGTGTTTTTAATCTGGATTTCTTAGTTTTTGTCAGAAAACAAATTCAAGCGACTGGCTAGCTGGACGCCTGCATGCGGGGATCCTACCGTGTGGTGAGGATACTACCACATGGGCATTACGAACTGCAACTCCTGACTGGCTCCTATGGGAAGTCGACCCCAAGCAGCGGCATGATCCCGTGACGTGGAGAGTGGACTCCTGATGTATATATTATGTGCTGCTTACTTTGATGGTGAGTTGCTTTGTTTTTAATTAGGATGGTATGATATGTTTGTTGTGACCGTCCTATTAATGCTGGTTGAGAGTACGCTTCACGTCGTGCTTCTTCTCTTAACCGCTGGCGCTGGTTCAAGTTACTGCTTCACGTCTTGCCTCTGGCTTGAACTAGTTATGTGCTAAGCAATGCTTCACGTCGTGCCATTTTCTGTGTTCATTACTAAGTCATGCTGCACGTCGTGCCTCTGTTTTGGCTTGACACTTTGCGTTAAAAATATGCGCTAAATACCCTGGACACAAGCGCAACTATGGAGCTGCCTGCTAACGTCTTGTACGAGCTACAAGAGGTCCAGCCGATGACAGGGGTCACCAATGCCAAAGAAGAGGGAAGGAGAAGGAGCGGAAAGGAGAAAAGAGGGTGATTTTCTTTTTTGAGAGTGGGCGTGTTTAGTTTTGTTGAATCTATTACAAGTTGTTCTTTACATCATTTATGATTCTGTCTGCACCCTTACTGTTCTTCAAATAAAATATTATTCGTACTAAGAGGCTATTGATGTTACGTGTAATAAGTGATGTAATGAGTTTAGTAATACCTTTTGTTGAAAATTTCTGCAATTCTTGATCACCTATAATAATTTAGATTATATTTTTTGCTAATATGCCATGAAGTGTAAAAAGCTTTTTATACCAGAAATTGTGAAGTCTTTCGATGCCTGCAGATGTCCAGGCATCGATAGCCTTTATAATTTTTGGTATTATGTTTCTCTTATCACAGATATTTTCTAACATTAGAATAATATCTGTGATAAGAGAAACATAACAGGCTTAGACGGAGACATGGGTCCAACGTGAATAGGCCTTTCAAGAGTTTTAATATAAAGTGGAACAGAACATCTACGGTGGCACTATACAATGTAGGCGTAGGCAGTAGGAATATTGCTTGATAATTGTACTCTGATACGTCTGGTCTATGGGGATGGGTGTATGGACCGGTATATTGGTAACTATGGATGAAAAACGGTGTCTGCCCTGAATACTGAAAGAGACTTCATTAGTTTCAACACTATATTCATAATAGAGAGACGAGAGCTTCGATAACTAATGAAAAATAACCATAATCATAAATAACATGAAAATCAGTCTGAAAGTTAGGCATACACTAGTTTTTTTGTTTTAGAACAGATTGCCATGATGCAGAAATTATTATTTAGAGTAAAATGATTTCAAGCACTTCATTTTACACGAATGTTAGAATGCCTATATTTACTTGTCTATAAGACTAAAAGGTGAACAGGTGGTTTAAATCTTAGTCATGTGACAATAGCGTCTCTTTTTTATTTATAATTACTTATTATTTCTTAAACAAGACAAAATGTCTTGTTTTTCATATTATTATTATAATGTTGTATTAATTAGCAGTAATTTAGTCGGTGCATTATTAGCATCTACTAGCGATACAATCACGCAAGCTGCGTTTACAAGCGATACTATTACACAAGTTGTGTCTACCGCAGTTGAAATAATAAAGCTAGCCAGAGTAATTAAATCCAAATAGTACAAAACCAAAAGCTAAAACTTAAGTGAACACTCTACACCTCAAGTGAACGCTCTATTAAGTTCAGCGTCCCACAAGGGAGCGTGATCGGACCTCTGTTATTTATTATCTATATAAATGACATGACAAAATCCATAAATCAACCCATGACTCTCTTTGCTGACGACGGTACACTGACAATTGCTTGCAAAAATCCTGACACTTATAAAAATGATATAAATAATTCTTTGACATCGATAATTTCTTGGCTAATTAATAATAATTTAAAAATTAACTTAAATAAAACCTACATAATGCACTTCAGCCAACGCATAAACACTCCATCACAAATTGATATAAACTATAATAATAAGTTAATAAAGGAAGTTGACAGTACTAAATTTCTAGGGCTTATAATAGACAAAAAACTAAATTGGAAGAATCACATTGAGCATCTTAGTAGTAGATTAAGTAAGTCATCTTATGCTCTATATAAACTAGCACCATCAGTCAATACAGATACCTTACTTACAGCGTATCATGGATCAGTGGCATCCATCCTAAGATATGGAATAATTTTTTGGGGAAATTCGACAGATAAAACATTAATATTTAAACTCCAAAAAAGATGTATACGTGCTATGTTCGAGCTAAAAATTACAGACAGCTGTCAACCACACTTTAAAAAGCATAAAATATTAACTCTACCTTCCTTATATATATTAGAGGTATGCGTGTTCGTAAAGACAAACCCAGAGCTATTCCCAAGACTATCTGACACAGTGAAGCGCAACCGGCGCGACAATGATCGCCTACGTTCACACGGCGCCAAAACTGCTCATTTGGGTAACAGTATATTTTGTATGGCACCTAAAATATATAATAAACTTCCAGATGAGTATAAGACATTAAATGTAAACCTTTTTAAAGGGAGACTTAAAGAAATGTTGACAGAAAAATGCTACTATAATATCAATGACTACCTAAACGATACTTAATAATTACTGCATTAATGTTATTACTATTGACTTACATAATATTTTACTCGGACATTTTCAGTATGACATTAACCTTTTGACATTTCTTTATTTTTTTATTATTTTTTATTACCTTTATTTAAAATTTTCAACATTAATTACTATGATTGCATGCACATAAAATTTTATTCACAAAATACATTTGTATGCCAGTAATGGCAAAACATGTTGAGACTGCTATCGTTTAAGACCTATTTATTGGAACACATGTTTTATGCAAATAAAGATTATTATTATTATTATTATTATTATCAATTCAAATATCTTAATCGATTAAGGCTGCCTGTCCATTGAAGCGGAGCGAGGCTGCGGAGCGAAGAAACGGAGAAATATTAACCAATAGGATTGCATAAAATTTCCGCTCCGCTCAAGTATGCAATCCTATTGGTTAATATTTCTCCGTTTCTTCGCTCCGCAGCCTCGCTCCGCTTCAATGGACAGGCAGCCTAATATTGGTACATCTCATCATCTGACAGTGATACCAGGAAAAAGGGAATTAATCAAACTGCACGATATATAGTTATATTAATCATCATATTATTATTACATACATACATACATAAATTCACGCCTTTCCCAGAGGGGTAGGCATATTATTATTAATCATTATTATTATTGAATCAACTACTCTTTGATAAAAGTTTTTAAACTTTCGCGATTTGTACACATACTTAATATAATGTTAGACAACGGGTCTTACTCGCGATAAAGTATTTAAAAGGTAATAAATACCTATTGATTACCCGACGTTTCGACCGACTTGCATCGTCGTCGGGTAATCAATAGGTATTTATTACCTTTTAAATACTTTATCGCGAGTAAGACCCGTTGTCTAACATTATACTCTTTGATAATTATTTTACAAAAGAAATATTTTGCACACTGATATTAATTGTTGCTTTTGTATAAACATTACATTTTCTCTATAAGACTAATGTTGGTTTCTCATGTGATAATGGCAAAATGATTGTGCAAATAATTGTGCATAATTATATATAACTTTAATTATTACGCCTGATTCTACAAAATATCACAAATGTTGTAAAAACTACCGTTAGATGATATAGGTTAGATTTTTTTTTACTGTTACCTTTATCGTGCTATCTTGACCAATAGTTATTATACCAATAGGTATGCAAATATGACATGTATTGTGAATGTGCACTGAGGACAGCGGCTCTGATACTAAAGTGTCTCGATGGCCTTTCTATCCAACTTCTCTGTTCTGTGGTTCGGATAGTATTATGAACAAAGTATAAAGAAACTTAACATATTTGGCAAAAATTTGTGACATTCAAATTTCCCTTGTATAACTTTTCGAGGATACATAGAAATGGTATTAATTAAATGCTTTAAGTCTGTTTCAAATACGAAGTCCTTTTTGACACTTCATAGCACGTAAATCTGCACGTTTCATATAAATTGCTAAAATAAACAATAAAGAAGACTATTTAAAATAATTAGAATCTCTATAAAATCTTTATAAAACCTAAAATAATTGTTTCACAAACATAATCAATTAATAAAATAACATTTTACTACACTACCAGGGTTACGCATTAGGGTATTTTTTTACTCTCCTTCATAGTGATGCGACAGCATGAATCGGATAAAATCGAACTAATTCGAGGTAAAAATAATTGCCCAAGAAATACTTTTGTAAATTTGCATTTGGCATTAATTTTTATTAGGTTGCAACGTACCTTAAACCCCATTCTGCAAATCCCTAATATATTTTATTTATCAAAAAATAGATTTGAATGAATCACTATTGGACGTATGGTTATAATATCCCGTAGTTTTAAAAGAGTAGGCGTCTTGGCAATCAATTATCTGTTACAACATTTATTTCACTCTCATACTAAGTATGAAGTAAGTATATCATACTATGAATTAATCAAGAATTTTTTTACAAGTAAGCACGTCATGTATTGTTTTGATGTAACTATTCTTTCGATATGTTAAAATTTTTTTTTCATCTGTTCCTTTTTTTTCCTGTTTCGATTCTAAACCCACGATTACAGTTTGTTTGGAAAGTTAATCGGTAATCGATATCGTGCTGTGTCGATTGAAACAGTCTCTTCTCTATTGCTGTTCAACGATCATCTGTCAAATGGGACTTTGTATTTGAAACAGACTTATAAGTACTTACCAAACAAATTCCCGAATAAAACATTTAAAAAGATATCCATATGCCCATATTGCGGTTTGTCACCCTGCTGTTTTCTTGCCAAATAACGATGATGTGAAAGTGTCATCATAATTGCACTATATACTATATAAATGAACAACATAAATGTCATTACTTCAGCAGCCAAAGATTTATCCTGCAAAAAAAAACTGTCCATCATAGAACATTATAAGAGTTGTTAGAAGTGTGAAGGGGCCGTAGAAGTTGCGCCAACGGCTATGCCATAATGCCAATAATGCCATAATGCCAATAATAAAGTTATAGGCATATGCCATGAAACCGTCAGACCAATCCGCTAAGTAATAGTAACGTCATAAAATTATTCCCACAAAATAAATATTTTGGGCAAGATTAATACGATAGATACTATTGACGAACACTCAAAGCACTCAATATTTATATTATTTAGTAAATCATTATTTTTTGTTGTAAATACGTAAATTTATTAAGACACCGACGTGCCATGACATTTGATGTGATGATTTGCCATAGTGATGTGACAACATTATCCCATATCGATTATAATTGTAACCGGTGCGGTGGTGTGAACTTATTTGAAAATGTTAAACATTGGTGAAGTTCGTCCCTCCCAAATATTTAAGTTATTGGTTGACAATAAAGACACATATTTATCAAAAAAGCACTTCAAATCCTCCATACAATTTTACTATGGCGGCCGCGCGCTGATTTGAATATCGAGCTGTGTCATTCAGTCCAACCGCGTCTTACGCTCGGCGCAGTGTTAATAACACCGCGTGACAGCATTTTGGTATCGGTTTAACTGAAAATATCATCTTCACCTTCGTAACTTCGTCGTAACAAAGTGAGACGCGATCTTCCATCACGGTGTTTGAAGCGCGACTAGAGCTCGCACGAGAACGAATATATAGGCTTCTCGACCGCTCTACTAGCGATGTATGCCTAGTTATGTGACGTGCCAGTGGAATCACTGTTTAGCTCGGAACAAAATTTTAAATCTATTTCTATGTTAAACTATGGGATAAAATACAAACTGTATATTTTTATTTTTAACAACCACTAATCTAGCTGCTGATAAGCTAGATAAATAATATATTTTATATATTTTATAAATAGGCGATTTGGAGTTGTTTTCACTAAAAAAACGCGTGAAGTTTTTACTAAAAAAAAACGCCAGAATTAATAATTTTTGTGACTTTTTATTTTTTACGACATTTACACACAAATTAAGTACAAAACCTATTGTACATCAATTAGATACCACAGTGTTAAGACGTAAAAAATATACTTGTGAGTCTTTATTTCAATATTGCGGGTACGTTTTACCTCCGGACATCATAAGTTGAACCTGTCAAGATTCACCCTTATCCACTTGTATCCTACGCTAACGAATTAAAGATTTTAATAATGTTTTTATTCACGAGTAATCTGCTTTAATATGTACATGTTGTGTACACTACCTTAGGATTACTGTCCGGTTTATATGTATATTATGTTCATTATTACTACTTACTATGTTAAGACTGTAATCTGTTTGTGTATAATAAATACCACTGAAAGCAGTTACAAAAGGATTTTTAGAAAACCAAAGAGCCCAAAATGTGTTTAGTTGACAACAGTAGGATGTCTCCCGTTCTGTAACCATGTCGTTTAAAAACCAAAGACAAAGACAAAGACATTTATTGCATAACTGTGTAGTAATGTACATGGATGGTAAATATGTATAATGTATCAACAGTTTACCCGTTACGGGCATTGCAATTATATAATATTAGATTTTAATAATGCTTACAATTAAAGAATTCATGCATGTTATAAAATACCTTTTCCAATAACCACTTTTTTAATCTTATTTTAAACAAATTGCCATTTAGTTTTTTAATTTCTAGAGGTAAATGGTTATATACTCTTATAGCAGAGACATATGTGCTTTTGTAGTAAATTGTTTTATGGACGATTGGCATGCTTAAATTATATTTATATTGCGTTCTTACGTTAGGTTTTAGATTGTATTTTATATCAAAATATTCAGAATTACGTTTAACAAAGAGACTAAGTTCCAATATATACACAGAAGTTAGCGTCAAGAAACCTTTTTCTTTAAAGACTACTCTTAAGGAATCGGTGGTTTGCATATTATACATAACTCTTAAACATTTCTTTTGTAAAATAAATGTTGATTTAATATTTGTGGAGTTACCCCAGTATATGACACCATATGTTAACAATGGATACACGTAGCCGTAATACGCTGATTTTGCTATGCTCGTTGAAGCACTTTCAGCTAGTATTGATAGGACATAACAGAAGCTAGATATTTTTTTGTTTAAGTTTTCTATATGGCTCTTCCAATTTAAATGCTGATCTATCGAGACACCAAGAAATTTAATTTGACTAACTTCTTCAATTTTAGTATCATATTCGCATATATTTAGTGGTGGTGGTTTACTTTGGTAATTTCGGAACTGCATAACTTTAGTTTTTGTAAGATTTACTTTTAGGTTAATAGATAGAAGCCAGTGTGTAACAGTTTTCAGTGTATTTGATACTTCAATCTCGATATTGTTTATGCATTTATCATTTTGTATAAATATGGTTGCATCATCAGCGTACATTATACACATGTGATTGATAATGTTTGGCAATTCATTGACATAAATCAAAAACAAAAGAGGTCCCAGTATACTACCTTGTGGCACACCCAGTACCACATTTTCGAAGCTAGAATATACAGTTTCTATTGTTTTGGTGTCTTTATTAAATATTTCTAGTTTAGTAGCCTGAGTTCTATTACACAAGTATGATTCTATTAGATTTAAGGGTATACCTCTGACACCTATCCTTTCCAATTGTTTCAATAATATATCAAATTTCAGACAGTCGAATGCTTTTGACATGTCTAAGAATATAGCAGTGCATTGTTTTTTGTTATTGATGCCTTCCCATATACCCCGCAAAAATTAAATATTGCTAATGAGGTTGACTTCCCTCTCTGAAAGCCGAATTGATATTCATTTAAGATTTTGTTATTGATGAGAAATTTAGATATTCGGTTATATAGGGCTTTCTCAAATATTTTAGAGAAACTAGGTAGAAGTGCTATAGGCCTGTAGTTATTGATGTCATGTTTGGAGCCTTTTTTGAATATAGGTTTTATTACTGCTGCTTTAAGTTTATCAGGGAAAGCTCCTGTTTCAAACATGAGGTTTATGATATGGACAAGGGCATCTGCAATATATTCAATACTGATCTTTACAACGCTTATTGGAATATCATCAATACCACAGCTATTTTTATTTTTGAATTTTTTACTATGTTTATGACCACATTTCTGTCAACTGGACAAAGAAAAATGCTGTTTATATTTGCACTTATTGTTGGTTTATAGATTATATGGCTTATCGTATTGTTTTGAGATATATATGTATTATTAAAAACTGTAGCTATGTCAACTGGATTCTTGATGATGTTTTTTTCGTGGATTATATAATCTATAGAGGTTACTATGTCGTTGGTGGGACTAGTTTGTTGTTTAATTAAAGTCCATGAAGCTTTCGTGATATTCTGGCTGTATTTTAGAAAATTTATATTACAAAGTCTTTTTGATTCTCTAGTAACACGCTTTAAGATTTTGCAGTATTTTTTATACTTGAGATTAGTGGCTGAATTATTTTTTAAACTAAGGTACATTTTTCTTTTGCGTTTGCTTGATTTTATTATACTTTTTGTTGTCCAATTTTTACTTTTAGTGTACTTTATTTTTACTTTGTTTACAGGGAAACATGAATTAAATATTAGAGAGAATAATTCTAAAAATTTACTATAAGCTAAGTTAACATCACTTTCATTATAAACGTCCTGGAAGTTTATTTGAGCCATATATTTTAAAAATATTTCCTTGTCTTTAAGACTACGTTTAAATACATACCACATTTTTTCTTTAAAAGCTACTTTGCACGGTATCATGATAACTTGCGCAGTATGATCAGAGATACCTAGATCCCATATCTCTGTTTTGCACCTGATATGGTTGGTTATTATATTGTCAATACAAGTAGCTGAGTGTGAAGTTACTCTTGTAGGTTTATGAAATGATAAGTGTAAATTGAATTTTTTAAGGGTGTTAATAAATTCATTACTTTTTGTATTAATAGTAAGTGTGTTTATGTTAAAATCACCCAATATAAAAATCCTTTTATTTTTGTGTCTAGATCTAATAGTAAGCTTATACAATAGCATTTCAAGTTTTTCTAGAGATAAATCAAAATTACTATTTGGTGTTCTGTATAGACACAATACAAACCAGTTAGTTTCAGGGATCATAATTCCACAGCACTCAAAATGTATTTCTGTTGAGTACTCCGTGATCCAGTCAATTTTTTCAAAACGAATACAATTTTTTACATAAATACATACCCCACCTCGACGTTTATTTTTCCTAGAGAAGTGCGCTGCCGTTTTATAACCTGGTAACTGCAGTATTTCGGCATTATTTCTAATAAAAAAGGTTTCACTAACGCAAAGAATATCAATGTTTTTTAAAGACAGTAATATTTCTAGTTCACTCAATTTGGAACGCATGCCTTGTACATTATTGTGTAAAATTCTGAAAGTTTTATTCTGATCGAAAAAACTGAAGCTCAGGTTCAGTTTGTGTACCAGTACTTGATAAAATTGTTACAGGTTGCGATTCAGTTTGAGTACTGACCGAGTTAATGTTTAATTGATTGCCTTCTTTCTCTTCTGTATTATTAATGTACTGTTGGTATCTATATTTATATTGCATATGAAGTATGTATCTTAATATATATCCAGTTGTTACAATATTATAAGTACGAAGTGGGACTCTAGTGTCAGAACTGATTAGTACACAGTGTGCAAATTGAGAGCATATATGGTAGTACAATTCATTTAGCTTCAGCTCGTTTAAAGATCTGTTCTTTTTAGTATTACATAGCAATACATTAGTATGTGAAAGTTTATTAACGAAGTAATATAGGGTTGATTGCAATTGTAAAGGATTTTTATCATAGCTGCCACATAAAATGATCACATAATCAAGTTCATTAAAGTCTTTACACATTTCTATGCATGATTCCAGTAACTTGTCAGTCGTGGCACCGGGTTTACTAATAGACGAAACAAAGAATGTTTTACCAGCCGAATGTTGTAATAATCTTCTAAAGTGAGAGCCATAATTATCTGTAAATATTAATATTCTTTGTTGTTTATCTGGTACACTACTTTGTGGAGTAACATTCTGCGACTGTCCGATCTTCGTTTCTTCTTTATATTCATAAGAATAATTCTTTGTAAAGCTGGAGGGAGTTGTTACATTTTCTTTACTTATGTACTCTTTACTTTAATATGCTCGAGTGACTCAGGTTGTACTACGAGATCGTTTGGAGTGTCATTAATATCTTCAAGTGCATTTTCCGAATTGATATTTAACGTAGTGTAGCTTTCATCCAAGTTTTGACCTAAGTTTTCGCTGGTCTGAGGAGTAAAGAGTGAGCTTCGTCGCAATAATTTACTTCGTTTTGATGACTTCTTTAGACCAGAAGAGTTCTTACATAATAGTTTTAGATTAACTATCTGCGATTGCTGACCAGTGATGACTTTTTGTAGGGAATAATTTTCAACGTTTAAACTATCTACCTCTTGTTGTGTTTTTTCTAGTTCCATTCGTAACTTCATTATTTCGCTTCTTAATTCATCAACTTCGTTGTTTAATAATATTCGAGATAGATCCGGTAGGCTACGTACTGTATCCGAGCACTCAGGGTTCGATAATATTTCATCGTAGTTGCTACTACTACTCGAAATATTAAATTTCTTGTTCGATAATTTACGTCGTAGTGTGATGTTATTTTCACTGGAACTCATTTTAAATATGAATTTAAATATTATCAATAGCAAATAACTTTCAAAAAGAGTTGCTGATATGTGGACGCGAACTCAAGCCCGTCGCAATCCAATCGTATAGACTACAAACCACGCCAAAGACGACTTGTCAAAACGCGTCAAATTGGCAAGCTGCCTCTACTTAGAGTAAATCTTGCATCTAAGTGACGTAAATGAATGCTATTGGTCGTTAGTTTGTGAGCACGGCATTCAAATAAAATTAACGAATCAGTTTTTCACTCTCTAAAACACTGACTTTAAACTTGTTGTTTCGCACTCTTGTATTGTTTGAGTATGTAATTTCACTTTAGTTATGGTTTTTTATTAGTTTTATGGTATGTTTAATTGTTTACATTCACTATATTTTGCTTGTCACTGCACTTTATTGTTGATTAGTTTTAGACTGTTTTTGATTGTTACACTGTAGCTATAGGTCCACCAACGATAGACGACAGTTATTGTCACTAGATTAACTTAATTATCACATGGAAATACATTTATACGGGCATATTATATTTTTAATTAAATTTAAATACGGAGCTGAAGTTTACTCGACAGCTAGCGCCATCTGCCTCCCTTTTATTAACCCTTTTATTACATTCTCATTCTTTTAATTCTTTTTTCCTAACCTTGGAGCCTTCGACACCGCTAATCTTGCTCATTACTGACAAATTAATGAGCAAGGTTAGGGGTGCCAACAGGATGTGAAGAAACTTGCGGAACGATTTCAAGGTCCTTAAAACACTAATATGTTATGCGATAACTGGTGGCGGTTAAAGCGTAAATTTTCTTCAAAACATAAAACTAATAATAAAAATATTATAATTGATTTATTTTCTCTTCACAAAAAAGGTACATACAAATTTCATAATACAAGGATTTTCACAATGTTTTGTGAGAGACTGGTGCTTGTGATAGGTATTTTAACACCTGTGTTACAGGTAACCAGGTCTCCACTTTACTGAATATTATTATTTAAATTAATCAGTCGTAGAAAACGCTTAGGTAAAGGTTAAAATGCATACATAAATTAATAGAAAAAAAGCAATTATACATTTTAAGGAAAAAAAGGTAACATAGATTAATGGCAAACTACTTACAATTTCTTGAAATTTTAACTTATATGGGACGAGTGTTGGTGAATGTTCAGGTTGTTTGTGTAATATGTGGGTATTGTGAACGTTTTGTACGTGTATGTTGAATGATTGTTGTGGATTTATGAGTGTGTATGTGTACGTTTGTAAGTATTGGATTGTAAATGTGCGTGATTATTGTGTTACCTAAGCCGTGTATGAATCAATGCATAGTGTAATTTGTTTAATATATGTAATTTTGCTTTTAGATTTGTTGGTGTAAAAGTGATTCCGTTTCTTCATAATTTAGCTGTTTTAAACAATTTGTCACTTAATTTTTACAGTGCGTGAGGATTTTTGAATATATAGATAGGCGAATATTGGCTTTATTATATAAGTATCCACCCAGATAAGAAAATAACCTATGGGAAAGACTTGTATTTAGGCTTCGTGTCTGGCATATTTTGCCCTTCCTGTGCTTGTCTTTATTCAGATCTGGCTGTGTTTTTTTAGGATTGTATATAGGACTAAGTCTGCCTATCTGACAAGGTGTCCCATTTCTTGTTGACATCTACCGTGGGGTAGCGGAATGGAAGATTGGTACCAACCTTTCGTATGGCCCGTTGCGCTCTTTCCACTTCAATTAGATGATTTTTTGCTGAGCCTCCCCAAGAGGTGATACAGTAGGTAATTAATGGGTAACATAGAGCAAAATATATCATTCTAATTATCGATAAATCAGCTACATGTCTAATGGTTCTAAAATATAGATAAACTTACGCATCCTCGAGACTAAAACATCAATATGCGTTTTAAAGGTAAGTGATTGATCTAACACTACTCCTAGGAACTTTATAATATCAGTCCGTTGGAGAGCTGGGCACGAGCAAATAGACGTGGTTTGTGCGCAGATGTGAGCGGTGATTGAGAAGTTAGTGGTAGCAACCGGGTGATTTCTAGCAGCGAAGGTAATATATTTGGTCTTGGTCGTGTTAAGAGTCAGGAGATTTCATTGGAGCCATGTGCATACCTGATCAATACCCAATTGAGCACTTTTGAAATCTGCTTCCCATGTATCACCATAAAAGAAGAGCGCAGTATCGTCAATGAACGTAAGTACTCTTCCGTTTTGCAACTGGAGTTGGCATAGATCATTAATGTAGACCAAAAATAGGGTCGGCCCAACGATGCTACCCTGAGGAACCCCATAGTTTATAGATACCTATTCACTAACCGAACTATCTATCTTTACTCGCTGGGTTCTATCACTCGAATAATCTTTAAACAGATTTAAGGGCACGCCTCTTACTCCAATTTCCGTAGTAGAAGAGGAGACCGAGTTCGTGTCCAATGTTTTAGTGAAGTCAAGAAAAACGCTGATACATTTCTTCCTACTATCGCGATTGAGTTGACAAGCTACGTAAGCGTACTGCCTTGTCTGTTGACCTGCCTGCGCGAAAACCACATTGACTGTCAGAAAGAAGGTTATTATGTTCGAGGAATTTCTTTATGCCTTCGTTCATAAGGCGTTCTAAGATCTTTGATAAGGTAGGCAGAACTGAGATAGGTCTATAATTATTGACACAGTCTCTGACCCCACTCTTAAATATGGATTCAATTTGTGCCAGTTTGAGTGCTTTGGAGAAAGGACCGGATGAGAGTGCAAAATTACAGATATGTCTGATAGGAGGTACAAGCACAAGAGCGTATCGTTTGATTATCAGACCTGATATTCGGTCTATTCCAACTGTGCAGTCACTCCTCAGGCCATTTATTAGTTCTGTTATCTCATAATCATCTGTGGGTAATAACGCTAGAGAGTGCCTAGACTGAAAATACAGGTCCGGAGTATCAGAATAGTTTTGGTTATTTGGTATTTCTTCAGCAAACTTACCTATTTCAGCGAAGAAACTATTAACTTCTGGGGTCGTTAGTGGATATAAGACAAGATGAGTATATTATTATATTTTTAATAGCATCCCACAATTTCTTTTTGTTGTGTTTTGATTTTAATATTTCTTCTCTGTCGTATTGTCTCTTCAGGTTCCTCAATAATCCATTGCAGAAATTTCTGTATCTCTTGTAGGTCGCTTTTAGAACTTCATTTTCACGGTCTTGTTTGTGTTTCTTAAGCAGATTAACCCTATTTCTCATACAACGTAGCAAGTCAGTGGTTATCCAAAGTTTATTGATACGTTTCCTAGAGGGTATCTTGCTTTTTTGTGTTGGTTTCGATAGCCAAGCTAATTGTTTTGATGAATATGTCGGCTGCTACATTGACATCGTTACAATTCATTATATATTCAAAATATAGACTACTAAACGAAAAGTCGAGGCCCTTGTAGCCGATTTTGGTGTATGACATATGAGTGTTGAGATTTTTTTTTACATTTACATACGTATATCATTACCTAATTTTATTTTTAAGCAATTAGTGTCTACTAATCTCTGTTCGGTCATACAAGCATTCGTTAAGTTATTTCTTATATATACAACAACCCCATCATTTTTGTTTAAAGTTTTGGTAGTTATAACGTGATTGAATCCGTCTAGTGTAGGTATATTAGGGTTACATGTTAACCAACATTCCGTGAGTATTATAATATCCTGCGATATAGAAATTCTGGACAACAATGTCAATAAACCACCCATGTTCGCTGAGATACGCACGTTCTGGGGTAGAATTTTCAGACTTTTTAAAGAAGTCAGCGCTAAATATTCTTCCGGTTCACACCTGTAAGATTCTGATATTTTAAAGTCATCAATAATATTTTTGTGGTTATCTAGATTATCGAATGTTGTAATATTTAAAATGTATGTAATAATGTACTGTGGGACTTGATCGACCTAAATAGATCAAAGCAGGAGTCGGAGTTTATAATTATATTATAAAGAGAATTGTTATAGGGTTTGCTAAGCATGTAAAGTTGAAAGTGTGATATTATGAATTGGAGAGTTGTGAGATATGACATGTATTCATGTGACAATTTGTGTAGCGTGTGACCGTTTTCTAAATATAACATGAGTGTTAACAAAACATTAGCAAATATAAAATATTTCAAAATATTGGATTTAAAATATAAGCAATAAAAATGTATAAGGAGTGAAAATGGTAAACTATGAATGTACAAACAATATAGTAATTTTTTACTTATTAGTTTAGTTAGACTTGCTTCAGTTTCAAGGCGAATTGGAGGCTCACCTTCTACTTTGCGTAAATATAGTATGCCTCGCGAAGTCCAACAGTCCTACTGTTAGACTTCGCGAGGCATAGTATCCATTTTCAGGTGCAAACTGAAGAGCTACGTAGAACAGTTTTTGGGCTTTGGGTGTTAGTCCTTCCGATAAAACTCAGGTCAGACTGACCCAGGAGTTTTGAGATATTACTTTATTATTTTTGTTAAAATTCTTGAGTAATTTAATAAGTTTTCCCTTCTTCATGACACTATTTAGCTTGACTTCTATAGGTTTATTCCCTTCTTTATGAGTCACGATTCTACATATATGTGTCCTTTATGTCATAGTCCTCTATATCCACTCCTTCAATAAGTTTTTTACTATGTCGCTTGTATTTTCCTTTGCTTTCCTGTTATCTGGTAGGAAGATGGGTGCATTACGAATCACTAAACTTGTAGATTTACTTTTTAGCTCGAGGATTTCTATCTTCTCTTCCAACTTTTGTATTGTACTTTTGTCTTCTACTCTTTCCGACTCCAGGCTGTGCAGTGTCTTAAGTAATATCATATTGACGCGATATAAATTGGAGGCTATCCTTTAATTCTTTATTTTTTTGCTTATTCAGAACTCATTAGAAGGCTAATTTATTATTCAGTAGTTTACCTGTATGCAAAGTTCAGTAATGGTATCCAATTAACTGTTTTAAAACATATATACTATGTTAGGCAAAAATCATTTTCTTGATATTTTAACAAATAACTGGCGAAGATTTAGTATTATATGCATATAAAGTGTTGTTTCTTTACTTATACACCAAAACAAATCGTTTAATGTTAAAAAAAATTAATTAAAAATAAGATGATTTTTAAAAAAAATCCTGCAGCAGGTACCGTTATATGAAGTATGTCAAAAAATCACAAATAATTAGTCCTATAACCATCTCTGAGGATATTACGGTTTTCCTTGCAAGTTCAGAGATATTCAGATTTTTCATGCTAGCTCCATACATTTTTTTCGAAAAAACCTTATAATAAATTCATTTTTGTGCGGAGTTAGCTCAGATGACATTGTTATGTGTATAATAGCTAATAGAAGCCATATCCGTCAACAAAACGAACATCTAGCAACTTTCATTTCTATGTCTATGGAGGTCGATTTTCAGCCCACAGTGCGGCGGGGCGATTGCATGTGAAAGCGATTCGCGCGGCCTCGCCCCCTATGGTTATGTCGAGGAATACCGTGGTAGGTTTAGACGGTATTACCGGGGTACCTTTCCCCGGTGAGCCCGACACAACCTCTCCGTCACCCCGCGGAAAGGCATACGTCAAAGCAGTCCACCACGTAAAAAAAAAGTTAAAAGTTTTTATTCATTTAACTACCAATATAGTTATGTATGCTAAAAGTAATTTATACAATCTATTAACCATAATCAATGATCGTGACAGATCAAAGTATGTACAAAACAAACGACCGCGGGGTTGTAGGGTGCGACTGAGGCAAAACGGCAATTTTGCAGTGCTATCTAACCGCCCATTTAGTAATGGTAAGATTGTTTTGCCTCCAAATATTGGTGATATCGTTGTCACTTATTTATTTTCAAAACCGATTATTAAAACTTGAGCCGATGCATTATTCTTGTGTCTGGGAATGACGGTAACTCTTTGGACATTTGAATTTCCACGACTCCCTCCTTTAATATTCAACGCACCCTTAACGTGGTTCAACACGTACGGTGCGAGCAACGGGGCGTATATAGGTTCGTATCTGCTTTTACTGCAATACTAATACTAATACGTAATCAAATAATTAATCTTATACAGGGTGTCCGGTAATTAATGGATAACCTTGAAATGTCTTATAGTAGAACCGAAGGCCGTTCAGAAAAATGAAAAAAGAAATATTAAAAAATTAAAAAAATAAAAATATATTAAAAAATGCAAGCTATATTAGCAAAGCATACTTTTGACTGTCTATCTATTAGCATCGGGCACGCCACGATCGTGGCGGTAAGTCCCGTGTTTGAGGAGTGGCTGGAGAGGCGGCATGGCGCCTTCACCTTCCGGCTGACACAGGTATTGACTGGCTACGGTTGTTTTGGCCAGTTCCTGTGTCGTATACGCCGGCAAGAGACGCCTGGTTGTCATCACTGCGGCGACTGCCGCGACGTTGTTGAGGACACGGCACTGCACACTTTGGTGGTTTGCCCCGCCTGGGCATCGCAGCGCCGTGAGCTGATCGCGGCAGTCGGATCGGTTGCCCTCTCGCTCCCGGCCATAGTTCAGTCTATGGTCCGGAGTGAGAGGTCGTGGAACGCCGTCGCCTCCTTCTGTGAGGAAGTAATTTCCATCAAGGAGGCGACGGACCGGGAGAGGGAACGTTTAAACCTCTCCCCAATCGCAGACCCGGGCGCCGGAGGGCGCGAGATGACCTCCAGCCACCCTGAGGTTTGACCTGGGGATGGTGGGCTTTGTGGGCCTGCCCGCCATCCATTCAGCACCAGGACCGAGATGCGGCGTGCGTGTTCCCACGCGCACCTCTGTTTCGAGTCCGTCTTCTCTCTAGAGGGGGGACAGTAGGATTTAATAGCGTGAAGAAGTCCCTATATTGGGTAGGTCTTATCGTGTAGTGGCTTGCCGTTTCATACGGTGGGCCGAAGCATCGGCGGGGTCGCGACCGCATGCGAAAGTGATTCGCGCGGCCCCGTCGATAGCGGTTTTGTCGAGGAACACCGTGGTAGGTTTAGTCGGTATTCCAGGAGGTACAATATCATTTCAACATCTTTCTTTTACCCCGGTGAGTCCGACATAATCCCTCCGCCCGCCCCCGCGGAGGGATTAAGCATCAATGCATTTCCACAGGTAAAAAATCTATTAGCATAATTAGTGTTGAGTAATAAAACAATAAAAACCGATGGATTTTATTCATTTATGGTAGTAGTATACAAGAAAGTTATACATGGTAATAAAAAAAAAACACATATCTCAGGTAGTAGTTAGGATAGATTTTTTTTCGTATTTTTTTCTGAACGGCATCATCAGTTCCACTATAAGACATTTCCAGGTTATCCATTAATTACCGTATACCTGTATATAACATTCTCGTGTCAAAATGTTAGTTATCATAGTCCTCCGAAACGGCTTGACCGATTTTTATGAAATTTTATTTTCATATTTAGTAGGTCTGAGAATTGGCTACTATCTATTTTTCATACCCCGTAGTGATAAGGGTTGTCCACCCCTAACATTCTTTTTTAAAATTTGGTCAAAACATTTTTTTATGGCAAAACAACGTTTGCCGTTTCAGCTAGTATTTCAATAAAATTTTATATTTGTTCGGGTATATATTGAGTATACACAAAATGTTTTTCATTATGTTTGGATTCTCGTTTACAAAGTATTAACGTTACAAATCATTCGAAGATTCGATTAACTTTGGTATCCGATTATTAGTCGATAAGTGCATATCGCTATAGTTACTATTATAGTTACCTCACTTACCTTTATTACTTCGGCTAAAGTGCCTAATGCAATTGCTACCATGATGATTAATATTATGGTGTCCATAAGGAAGACAGGGAGCATATCTTTATAAAACTTCATACGTAGGTCTGCACTGAGCACAAAATACAGCGTCAAAAATCGTAGCTAGAAATAAAATTAAAATAAAATTAACACAATTATTTGTCTCATTTTAGCTCAATCAAATGCCAGTACATGCCAGTAGAATGAAATACAAACTTTGAACCAAAAGAATTCATGCGAGTATCGCAATTTAAATAAAACTTTAGTTTATCGAGAGTACATTCTACAGGGATTACTACACTTTCATCTGCATGGCATCTGCAACCGGCAATACAGACAGAAGCCCACGTGTGAATATCAGTTACCTTTAGCTATAAACTGTTTAAAAATCGACCACTATATTCAGCATTTGTTAAATTTGACACAAGGTTGATATATAGGTAGGTATATATACCTATATACCTAGCCTTGCCATAAATATGGAATATAAGGAAAAATCTTTCTTTTCTATTGCATAAAACATTTATTACTGTAATGTGTGTTGGTTTATACATTAATAAATTAACATCAAAAGTATATGAAGCTCATTCAAAATGATCTCCATTGGCTTTAATACAGTCCTTTTGTAGCGAATAACACCAAAACGCTACTACAATTAACCGCCATCATTAGTACTTTGCGCCTTGTAAAATCACGCCACCCGATCAGGTGATCGTGACGTCAGACCACCGGTGAAGATTTTTAGCCACGCCTGCCAAAAGATGGCTGCCGACGCCAAGATTGGAACTAGATGACTGCCAGTCTTCAGCTCTGATGAAGTCCGAAACGTTCGATTCCAACTACGCTCGGGTGGATCGAGCTTTATGACCCGATGCTGAGTATTGCTGAAAGGACCATTCTTGGTTATGGAACCTGGTGTTGTTAAGAGTCTTAACCACCTTTCGAAGAATCGTATCTTGATACACGTGTGCCGATGTTTTGACAACTTTTTCTCCAAAATATGGCTCGGTTACTCCTTGATAGCTAACACCGCATTAAACCATCACTGAAGTCGAATTATGTCCACGTTGTACTCTGCTGACTAATTGGAATTTTAATTATTTAATTTTTTCGTATATATTACACTTAAGTAATAATTCTCCACAATTAGCTATGTTAGATAGTCTCACTAATAAGGATAAAAAATAAGGATTTCAAAACAAAAACAAACAAAACAATACAAATAGCCTACGACACTGAGGTCATTCACTTTGTTTACGTTTCACTCTGCGGATAATATTGTGTCATCAGTGCCAATTATGTAATGACCTTTTTATTTTAATTTGTACCTACCTACCCCTTTAAAATTTATTTATTTGATAGTAACGTATTTTACTTCTACCTCTGTTCTCATATTTTTAAAATGTACCTACCTAATTTATAAACATAATTTAATATGCCCTATACATTTTTCTTGTGTATGTATGTAGCAGAACCACTTTAATTGTATTTTTGTTGTAATGTTAAGCATTTGCCTCCGGTCCATGCATCACTTGTCCACTGTCTCACTGTCTTTATATGTTGTATGCAAACTTTGTACCTATGCCAACAGTCGTTGTGAGGTACGCAAACTTTGAGCCTATACCTACAATGTTTGAATTCTTCAAAATTGAATAAGTTATTTTTTTTAGGCTGTTTCACTTCCGATTCCTAACAATATTGTAATTGTTTTATGTTTGCAGTTTATATTGTTCTGTTTTCTTTGATCAATAGTAAATCATTTATTATTTTAGATTAATTACCTTACTTCCAATTCAATTTTGCACAATTCATTTTTATTCTCAGTTTAATATTTAAGCAATACTTTCTAAGTTTGAATTTTAAGGTTACTTACTACCTATCCTGTATAACTATATTGTTTTATTGTATTCTTTTCATTATGAGTTTATTTACTGAGCATTCCTCGCAAATGTAATTCTAACTTATCTAGGAGCTCATCGCAAGCACGGGCAGCAGAAATTGCTCTATCTTAAGAATCATTCGTTCATGCTGAGTTAAGGAGCTAGCAATAAGCTGCTTTAAGAGTTGATGAGACACTTTCTCAAAGCCAGGAAAACTGGAATTTGGAAGATCAAGCCACCCGCCAGGCTTCATAAGAGCGGGGAGACGCTCAGAAACACAATCGTGGTTGGAGGACTTTAACGGCTACAAGACGCCCCTTCAAATGCAGTTCCATTTAGAAGAAATCCTAATTCTAAGCCTAACTAATATTATAAAAGCGAAAGCGAGTTTGTTTGTTTGTTACGCTTTAACGTCTTACGTACTAAACCAATCATTATCAAATATCGCATACACGTTGTCAGGGGTACAGAAAAGGACGTAGCCTACCTTTCATCCAGAAAATAAGTACTGTTTCCGAGGGATACAAAATAACTTTTAGACGGTCGTCCGCTATAACAACTCGGCCTACTGATATGAATAAATTACAACGTGATGCATGGAGTACAAAAAAAAAGATCTACTGTGTCCTGGTAGAAATCTGATATTCCAAATAAAAATCTGTCCCCGAGATAGGTTAGTTTAGGAACAGCTATCTCAAAATAATTATATTCAGCTAATTAAGCTATTGTTACAAGCACCGGCTCACTCCAGTAACACGTCATATACATAGGATATAAATATAATATAAGATAATATATGTAATTAATTATTTATTTGTTTATTTAATTAAACTTGAGCTGATATCGATACTTTATACTAATAAGATATATTTTGGTTGTAGTAGACTGCTATTTGATCATATTGTGACGTCATTACTAATATTGGTATACAACGGAGTGTAACAGTCAAATCGTACTCACTTTTGTTATCGCTTGATTGCAATAAACACTATACCTAACTTACCTAAGTTTACACGTTATTTTCGCCACCTGTTGTTTTGTTGTGCAACCCTACGTGTTTCACTCTGTCTGTTCACTTAGTTATGGTAATTGACAAAGTTGTCAAAAGAAGTTTGGTATTCAGTGTCGAAATCAAATAAAAATATAATTTTATATTAAAGTGCCTTTAACGCCATCTACCGAGTTATAATAATGCTAAAGTATTATAATAACTTGATAGATGGTGCAGAAACGTAATATCGATTTGTGATGTTAAATATACGAACTAAAATTAATTACTCCAAAATCCGATAGATGGCGTTAAACACAGTGAAGGTTTGAGAAAGGAAGCTGCGGGACCGTATTGATGGTAAATAGCAATACATGCATTTGAATCATTTATTTATAAATATTTATTTGTAAGCGTTTATTTATCTGTTACTGCTATTCTAATAATATTGTTGGTTATGGAACGTCGTACACAATTGACGTCATGAATTATCGAGCCGATCGAGCAGGTTATAAAAGCGTGTTCAGCGCGCATCGATTGAGTCACTTTGACATCGAGCGGCGGACGAAACGGATGTGCTGTGTGATAGTTGTTGGGTGATATCAATTATTATGTATAACTTTATTTGTTAATGTATTTCTTAAATTAACGGTTACAATAACCATCCTGCAAATTTGAATGATTATTTAACAATGAAAGTACGTTAGTAATTCTTTTTTTTGTGTTTGACTTCTGATTCCAAACATCAGAAGTGGCATAAAGATTCCTTAGCTCACAAGTAATACATGTTTATCACATCGTTCTCTTTTAAGGTTAGGTCTACCTACGTGAGGATGTCATATAATAGACACAATCAATTGTAGTAGAAGATCGCATTTTATGTCTCAAATTCGCGAACGTTTCGCTATCTACAAAGTCATTCGAGTATGCAGAGTCTTTTTTGTGGCTACCGTCCGTCAATCATTTGAGACTATTGTCTCACGGTTGAAAGTTTTCGAGGACCATTCACAGGTAATAGTGACACCTGATGCTATGAGTATTAAAGTATCAAGTGCGGATAAGATAAGTTAAGATAAGTTAACCCGGTATAATCAATCTTAACGGGGGGATGTTATGATATTATATTGTGTAAAGCACATATAAAATAATAATGCTTAGATCAGCATGAGCATAAGCGATGTGCGTCATAGAAATTGATCCAAGCGTTATAACTTGTTTTTAAGGAAATTAAATCTATTCTAGACTTCATTGTGGGCACTAGGGTTTTATAATATTTTATACTGTTTTATTAAAACTAGTATATTTTAGAATCATGAGTTTTTCTTAAAAAGCTATTTCTAACTTGCCCTATAACAGTACCCTATGTCCTTTTCTGTACCCCTGACAACGTGTATGCAAAATTTGATGATGATAGGTTTAGTAGTTAAGGCGTGAAAGCGAAACAAACAAACAAACTCACTTTCGCTTTTATAATATTAGTTAGGATTAGGACTTATTAGTTAGGATTAGGATAGTTAGGATTCTGTTCGAGAGTTTTTATTTACCCAACTGGCAACACAGCCAACCGTCATGTTTTTAATAGTGGGGTTATTGTGGAAGGGAGAAAATATAACTCGACTCACGGCGAAAGATCGCTCAGGAGTGAGGAACGAGCATTCAACTTAGTAAGACGGTCTGAACAGTCCGTGCTGTGAATTTGGTAATATAGTCCCATAATATTTTAGACGAGTGAGTGTTATTAGGTATATTTCAGAAGTTGTATCAGTAAGTACGCGCACACATTTTCGATAATCATCTATTCCCATTTGATTTGGAGGCTATTCCTATTTGATTTGGAGGCTATTGTCACTTGACTTGGAGGCTATTGTCACTTGACTTGGAGGCTATTGCCATTTGACTTGGAGGCTATTGCCACTTGACTTGGAGGCTATTGCCACTTGACTTGGAGGCTATTGCCACTTGACTTGGAGGCTATTGCCACTTGACTTGGAGGCTATTGCCACTTGACTTGGAGGCTATTGCCACTTGACTTGGAGGCTATTGCCACTTGACTTGGAGGCTATTGCCACTTGACTTGGAGGCTATTGCCACTTGACTTGGAGGCTATTGCCACTTGACTTGGAGGCTATTGCCACTTGACTTGGAGGCTATTGCCACTTGACTTGGAGGCTATTGCCACTTGACTTGGAGGCTATTGCCACTGGACTTAGAGGTTATGTGCGCTTCGTACTATCAGGAGAGGTTAGCCTTAATTAATAGATGTTATGTGGACCTCGTGCTATTGAGAGAGGTTATGTGTGCTTCGTACTATTTGGAGAGGTTATGTGTGCTTCGAAGTTGAAATATTAGAGGATAATTAGATACTTTATCTAATAGGCCGTGTTACTATGGTCTATTACTGACTTTTACAATATTTAGTCAACTCAGCATGATAAAATCGATTCAGTCCTGATGATATTTTATTTTTATTTTGAGGATATGAATTCGGACGACGCGGTGACTCCTGATGGTGACTACGTGACATATTATTTTTATAAATATTGCTGCGGACAATTACTATTATTTTTGTGCACATTAGATACATTATAAAGTTTAATTTTAACTGAAATATAATACTAGAAAATGATATATGACATCAGTAACTTATGTAAACATTAAAGGTAATTAAATTTTACACCAAATCATGTGATTAAATTTGTTATGAAGTAGTTCTTAGAATTTTGAGGTAATTTTTAATTATATTAATAATGAATGATATAAAGTAAGTTTGTTGTGATTGTATATTGGTTTGGTTTTGGTATAGGTTAACGGACGTCATTAAAAATCTTTTTGGTACCTTTTGAATGCATTTAGGTATCGTTTATTAATTAAGATGAAGGATATTGGACAGATATAGAGATGTGATAATAAGAGTGAGGTATATGAGTATTTTATTATGATTGATACGAATATTAGAAAATGTGAAATACAGATGAAAATAATTGGTTGATATGTTTTTGACAGCAGCTATTTGGCTTGATCACCCAAAAGAGATGTTGGATTCGTAAAGACCATATTATTATTTGAATTTGTTTAAAAGTACATGTATGTTTTGATTATGTATGAGGCTTCATTGTGAAATAAGTGATTTTTTTGTAGATACACACAAGTGATAATAGAAGAATTCTGTTCCTTCAATTTGATTATGGTGCAAACGAAATTTCTCTGTGAAAATTATTGGATGTCAAAGTAGCCTTAAATAAAGACCCTTGATATAATAAAATAATGCAATGATGAAATAAAATGATGGGATGAAATGAAAGTTTATTCGTATGAAACATAGTTACAGAGGACGTTACAAAGGTTAAGATACATCATACCTTCGTTTTTGAGGACACGGCGCTGCACATTTTGGCGGTTTGCCCCGCCTGGGCATCGCAGTGCCGTGAGTTGATAGCGGCAGTCGGATCGGTTGCCCTCTTGCTCCCGGCCGTAGTTCAGTCTATGATCCGGAGTGAGAGGTCGTGGAACGCCGTCGCCTCCTTCTGTGAGGAAGTGACTTCCGTCAAAGAGGCGGCGGAGCGGGAGTGGCAGCGCTTAAACTCTTTCCACAACCGCAGAGCCGGGCGCCGGAGGGCGCGAGATGACCTGCAGCCACCCTGAGGTTTGACCTGGGGGTGGTGGGCTTCGTGGGCCTGCCCGCCATCCGATCAGCACCAGGTTCGAGAGGCGGCGGGCGTGTTCCCACGCGCGCCTCTGTGTCAAGTCCGTCTCCCCTCTAGGGGGGAGACAGTAGGGTTTAAAATGAGAAGTGCATATATTGGGTAGATCTTATCGGGTAGTGGCCTGCCGTTTCACACGGCGGGCCGAAACCTTGGCGGGGTCGCGACCGCATGTGCAAGTGATTCGCGCGGCCCCATCGATAGCGGTTTTGTCGAGGAACACTGTGGTAGGTTTAGTCGGTATTCCGGGAGGTACATTACTCTTATACCATCTTTCTCATTTACCCCAGCGAGTCCGACATAACCCCTCCGCCCGCCCCAGTAAAATGGTATACGTCAATGTATTCCCGCACGTAAAAAAAAACATGATACCTCGCCTTTAGTAGGCTAAAAAGAAAATTACAATGTAATAACATTTGTACGTAACAAATATTATTACATTGTAATTTTTTTTTATAATTATCATATTCATATTATCAATAGGCACAATAATTGTAAACATGCGAAGGGAATAAATATCTTAACAGTATAAAGAATAGTATAAGCAATGTCAATTTCCAGTTTAATAATTACGTAATAAGAATATAATTACCTACATTTTAGAATTTTATACAGTATTTATTATTATATTGCTAATAGACATTTCGTTGTAAAGCATGTGTGAAATTATAATACCTATTCATTTAATGTATAAAAGCAATTCTCCAATAGCCATTTTCTTAATTTTGTTTTATATTGGATTATGGGGAGTTCTGTTATTAATAGGGTTATATACTTTTCATTGTTGCTAGCACCATATCTTTTTGATCGTGTGGTAATGGTATCTGAGTAATTTTAGTAGAGGGTTGTGCTCCGGGAGTAACACGGTATCAGATGGCCGAATGTCATGATTTCTTATTTTTTTAATAATTCTGTTCGGAAGTTTTTATTTACCCAACTGGCAACACAGCCAACCTTCATTGTTTTAATAGTGGGGTTATTGTCGAAGGGGGAAAAGTAACTCGGCTCTCGGCGAAAGATCGCTCAGGAGTGAGGAGCGAGCATACAATTTAGTAAGACGGTCTCAACAGCTGTGCTTGTGTTGTTTCATGATCTGATAGCTTACTTAAATTATGTATGACATTGCTGATATTATTTGCTATTAAATCAATACAAGAGTTCTGCTGGGTTGGACATATTATGTGATTTTTCAAGTTATAATTACAGAAAATAGATTGCAATCTTCACAATTTTACTATTTTTGAGAACGTCAATATTCCAGTCCCATAGAACAATGTTTCTTTTTGACCTCCTTCATACTATACTTAACAGCGCCGCCAAATTTTCTAGGAATATCTCAGCATTGTACTGAGGTATCCTATATATACATATTATAAATAATTTAACTGAGGTAATTTTAACTGCACAATATTAAAAGTGATATGGTATTGCTTGTATATTGATGTCAGGTATTCTACACACAAGATATTTTCATACTAAGATACATGAACCTCCTCTACGTTGGTTGATACGTGAATAAGATGCAGCCAACTTGTTAGTTAGTTGTTCAAGAGTAAGTTCAAACATATGCCTCGATGGCGTAGTGGTTAGTGTAACCGACTGCCACGCCTGAGGTCGCGGGTTCGATTCCCGCACAAGACAAATATTTGTGTGCATGAACATGGATGTTTGTCTTGGTCTGGGTGTTTCTATGTATAATATGTATGTATTTACAAAAATAAAGTATATATGTATGTTTATCCATTGTCTAGTACCCATAGTACAAGCTCTGCTTAGTTTGGGCTAGATGGTGTTGTGTGTATGTGGTAGAATATTATTATTATTATTATATATTAAATTTAAATGAGAGTCAAATAATATTGCATGTATGTCATGAGCATGACAGAGTAAGTAGTTAAACATTTCTATTCGCCAATCATACATTACAGAGAAATTATTACATTTACATATATGTCGGCAAACAAAGTATTATATTTGTGTGGTTTATGCTCATCAGGGTTTTGCGGACGTAAACAACAAGTTCTGAACAGTTATTTGATTTTATGAAATCGCTTTCACCAATAAAATTATACAATAATCTTCCAGTATATAGTGAAAGAGCTTTACATCATTTAACAAAAGTTGTTGTACGCCACAGTTGATCGACAGATAGTGGCATATATTGAAATAAAGGAAGCTATTTTCGGCAATGGATGTAATATTACAGGCCTTTGTTCAAAACAAATTTACACGACAGCTGTACTGGAAACTGTATGGGGTTTATCCATTTTACCCGCTGATGTATCCCACTTTATTTGTACTTGGTATGGTGGGCTACAATCAACTGAGCGTACGACGGGAATTCACACTTGTTGCATACTTGGTAAAGTTGTTCCGTGGCGTAGAGCATAACCCAGGAGTGCTAGGGCGCCTGAGTCTGTGTGTACCAGAGCGCTACGTGTGGCGACGGCGGCGCCCGGCGCTGTTGGCCGTGCCGACGGCGAGGACCAACCTTCTAGCTAAAACACCACTCACCCGCGCGATCCGTACTATTAACAGGCTTCACAACAGGCTTGATGTGTTCACAGCTCCTTTGAGTGAATTCGCAAAGGTATTGTTATTTACTTTGTGCTACGATTGTGATTAATTTTTTATTGTTTCTTTTAATTCATAATAGTTTGTAAGAAATGAATAATGTAAAATTTTATTTTTGTGTTTTATGTAAATGTACATAGACCACTCTATCGCATTAGGTGTAAGCCTTGTAATGATAGTGTTAGGAAGATAAAAATAAATAATAAATAACTTTTTCTTTTTTTCGGACGTTCTATTTGATTTCAATATTTGTTCCATCAAAGGTGCAATTTTCTGGGATTTACGTACCTACTTTCCGCTACTTCGGCCCTTATGGATAATGATACTGTTTCCGTTTGTGTTTGTTTGTTATTTTTCTTATGTTCTTTTTTTTAGTGTAGTCGTTTTCTGTAACTTTATGGGACTGCTAGTTATAGTTTTGTACAAGTCATTTTACTTTAACAGATTTTGGTTTATCTCCCTTAAATTTGCATTTTCTAATGACAGAGATTCGATTTCGTCATGTGCACTGTTTAATTCCAATTGTAATTTTGCAATTTGCTCTTTCAAGTTAATAGCTAAATCAGTTTCTTGATATTTCGATAGATCTGGCAAACTGTTAGACAAGCTTTCGTCGAAGTCTGTTTCCTCAAGAGTAGTATTTATTTGTTCATTTAAATTATTTGAATCTGAATGTGTTCTAGCTCTCCTAAATGTAATGTTCTCTAAGAAATTAATTGTTGTGATGTAAGTAATTTACGCCAATCACAAAAAGTGGACGGGCACGGATAGCAGGATTTGAACTCGAGACATGCGACGTACAACGTCAAGCCGGTTACCGACTACGCCACGGCGATTCGTTACCATAGAAAAAGTTCGTTGTGATGATTCATGCTGCAAAAATGTGAATAGTTTGTTATTGAATGACTGTCACTTTTAACTTATAATAGATTGTTTTGATTATGTTTCGTCCAGACATAATTTGCTACTGGTGACTTTGGCCCATTTCCGATTGTATATGACTTAGACGTCACTAGTGTAGAACGAAATTATGTCACTTGTTACTTGGCTTCCGTAGGAAACTTTTGTCTTGAGAGCTTGTCTAATTAATTCATCTAATTTAATTGTCGAGATCACCGGGCCATTTTTGGACAAATATCTCATTATTACGCCTCTCTCATTTGAATATCGGAATATTAATAATTTCGACAATAATTCCCGCTTGCTTAGTTGTCGCGTCTTTGTGTGGGAAAAGCACCTGTTGGTTCGCGAGCTATGGTGACTCCTCGCCTTGAGAATTTTTGTGTATCGGGGGAAAGCACCATATGCATAACTTTGTGTTTGTAAGAACTTGGAACATTAGTAAAAACAATTTGTGACCACGTTTGACGCGTGCCGGCAAGCTGAGCCGCTGACTCGCCTGTGAAGAAGGTTTGGGTAAGATCATTGACTTTAATTCTGGGCCCGTTTTTATTGTTCATTGTATTAACCCCACCTTGATTCCCAGCCGGCGACTGAAGGGACTTTATAGTGAGTCGGGAGTCCTTAATATAATTATAGTTGTAGTGTATTTATTGTACTTATTAGAGCCACGAAGCGTGGCCAAGGTAACGTTCACACTTGCTGCTAGATTTACTAGAAGAAAGCCTTCCACTGCCTAACTAAATTCCTAGAAAGTCTAGTACTGAATGATACAGATTACTTTTGTCTTTTATTTGTTGATAATCAACTGTATATTTTCTGTAATAAAGTACTGTCACTTATAGTTATGATCTAAGTTATGTTTACACTGGGGGGGGTTTGTATTTATGCTTTAATAGTTGCACTGCCTAGCTTGCTTTCTCTGCTTTCTAGCTTCACTGGATTGGCTGCTTGTTTAGTATAGATGCAAACCCACTTTGCTCGACTCTTCAAGACGAGTAAGGTGCCAATGGTCTTAGGGGAGAGCGCAACAGTCGTGTTGATCCCTAAGACAAGTCTGGTGGGGAATCCTTCACGTGGTTGCCCCCTGTTATTGGTCTAGTTCCCTATGAAATAGACGCAACTAAAACCACCAGTCGACCACTGCCTGGGATGGAGAGGTCATGTTCCGGCGGGTCCATCGTCGAACGACAGACGATGGATAGTAATGACCTCCCGCGTGTTTGTGCCGTGCGCGGGGACCCGTACGGAGGGATGAAGGAGTCCTGGGGGTTGAGTGGTGATGTGGCGATGGTAGTGCTGCTGATCTGCAACACACCCCTTTGGTCCGGATTTCCTCTCACACGGGAGGTCGTAGTCTAGCCAGCTGCGATCAATCGGCTGCGGCGTCCGCTCATGCGGCCGCCAGGCGAGTGCCCTTGGGTGAAGAGGTCTCCAGCCGGCAGTGCTCGTCTCCCACCTCAGTGGTTTGGGGTGGAGCGACTAGTGCTGTACGTCTCGGGGACAGCTCACTTAGGGATGCTATACCTAGCTGGTAGCCCTGGTGCCTGAACAAGGCATCCCCAACGTTGAGGGCTCCATGGTGGGTGGGGAGCCAGCAGGTGAAAAGTAAGATAGACCAAATGGACTCTGTCACAAAAAAAACCAAGGGCTTGACCGATAAGGGCGAGCAACAAAGGACCTCTGGACCCTTAGGGGGAGAGGTCAGCAATAGTGTAGGAGCTGCACGTGGGAGCACCTACATACCCAAGCTGCAAGCTCGTGATGGCCCCAGTGGCCGTCCGAGCATGAGCCAGGGGAGTGGTGCTCACACGGGCAGCGTTAAGAAATGGAGAGGGGGTAACCCTGGAAAGGGCTACCAATTTAGAGGGCGTGGCAGCCACAGAGGGGGTCTGACATGCAGGGAATACCCGAAGGGGGATCCCAGCGGGACACCCTCTGGGAGTGGGTGTCAGCCCTCCAGGATCGGGGAGGCCAGGAAGGAGCAGACGGGCGAGGCACACCCTAAGGGGGAGCCAAACTTGGCTGCACACTCCACAGACCATACCCGAGGCAGGAAGAGGCGCAGTGGGTGTGCCAACCGCAAGCGGCGTGAGCTGCAGCGGCAGTTGGCGCTGGCACCCGATGCAGTCTCGTCAAAAAGGGTCAGGGAAGTGAGCGACGATGCTGTTGCTCAGGCAGATGGCAATAAACGTGCCAAGACCCAAGGTGACTCCTACAGGGAGGCGCTGACGGGGGTTAAAATGGCCGTTGTTGCCGACAACTTCCCTGACGCTCTGCTTAATGCAGAGCTGGTGGAACCCATAAGGGTTGCCATTTGGGACCAGCTGGAGGCCACACCGGATCCTCTGCCGGCCATTAGTGTCGGTGCACTGCTTGGTGGAGCTCTGCACGTGACGTGTGAGGGTGAGAGAGCCGCAGAGTGGCTTCGCGGCCTCAGCGGTAAAACCGTTGGGGACGTGAAGCTCAGAGTGGTCAGCGCCAAGGAGCTTCCAAGGCCAATAAAGATGGCCTGGAAGACCAGGAATACCTGGTGCCTAGATGCCTCCAGGGTGCTGACCATGCTGCAGCGCCTCAACCCCTCTCTGAGGACCTGCGAGTGGAAGGTGCTGAGCACGCAGGTCGAGGAGACGCACACCAGGCGCATTGTCCTGGTGGACAGCGTGTCGGCTGCGGCCATAAAAGCAGGCGGCTTCTGTCTCCATGCTGGCATGGACAAAAGCACGTTCAAGATCCTTGAGGATCTGAACGTGCAGAAGGTGACAGTGGGTGCCAGCGTGGAGGAGGAGGCCCATGCGGTGACGGCACCACAGGTGGGGGACGGGGAGGAGCCCGTGAACCCAGTGGTGATTGAACCAGGTACGGCTCTCTACACGTCGTCGCCATGCGTGTCTCCGAAGACCGACGACATAATCGGACATATAGATTGTCTAGATCTGTCGTCGCCGGAGGCTGCGGGGGCGCTGATGGAGGAAGGGAGTGAGGGGGGCGGCCAGCAGTGCCTGCCACCGTAGACGCCACCATAGGCAGACCGAATGGCGGGACTAAGGTGCGTACAAATAAACCTTCATCACTGCATCGGGGCGATGGCCGTTCTGGCCCGCCACCTGCGGATGAAGGAATATGATATTGCCCTGATCCAGGAACCTTATGTTAAAGAGGGAAAGATCAGAGGTTTGGGTGGGACAGGAGGTGTAATTTATCATAACTGTTCCACTAATGATATAAGGACATGTGTGTATGTCAGAAATGGCATAAATGCAATGCCCTTATACAATTTTTGTTCTAGGGATCTTACGACAGTTAAGATAGATGTGCGAGGGAGCGGAGGGCGGGATATTGTAATCCTGACCTCTGCATACTTCGACTATACGGACAAGGAAACTGTATCTGGACAGATAAAGGACCTTGTTGAATATGGCAGCCGGGAGAACCTGGACATGATCCTGGGGTGCGATGCCAACGCACACCACACAGTCTGGGGGAGCACGGATGTGAATGTAAGAGGGGAAAAGCTACTGGAGTATGTGGTAAGTACCTCTTTACAAATTCTAAACAAGGGAAACAGGCCAACGTTCGTCAACTGTAGGCGAGCAGAGGTAATTGACATCACGTTAGCCACCAACAGGGCTAGCACTAAGATTGTCGAGTGGCATGTGTCTGATGAGATTACCTTGTCAGATCATAATTACATATGCTTTAAGTATAGGACGCTGGTTCCAGCTCCTATAGCACGTAGAAGGAATCCCAGAAATACGGACTGGAACTGCTTCAGGAGTGACCTCAGTATAGATTTGGAGGATTCTAAGGGTAAGCTTAATTCTATATTAGACATAGAGTTTACAGCAGACAAATTGGTCCAGACTGTAAATACGGCCTGGACAAGTAACTGCCCTGAAAGGGAAGTTAGGCCCAAGAGGGTACCGTGGTGGACGCCAGAGTTGGTCAAGCTGAGGCTTGAAGCCAGAAGAGCGTTTAACAGTGCTAGGACCAGCAGGGACTATAGCGGTTACACTCGCTGTTTGACCAACTACAACAAAGCTGTGCGGAAAGCCAAACGGAAGGCTTGGAGAGCCCACTGTGAAAACATCAGTACTATTCCTGAAGGAATGAGACTCTCCAAAGCTATCTCGACTGTCAGAGCACACCCATTGACAACCATCAGAGATGGCAATGGGCAGCGAACAGGGTCCGGTAAGGAGACACTAGTAATGATGCTAAACACACACTTTCCGGACTGTAAGATAATAGAAAAGGAGCAGGAGGACCCGATTAGCCTGGTTGAACTAGGCTACCGTACAACCAAAGCAGATTGGGACACTGCAAGGAAGGTAGTGGATGAAGGGAAGGTCGGCTGGGCTCTAAATGGTTTTCAACCGTTCAAGTCACCTGGTCCAGACATGGTTTATCCCATTATCCTACAACAGGGAGCTGCACTTTTGGTTCCGCATTTGTGCAGACTATACAGAGCCTGCATAGCTTTTGGATACATTCCAAAGATATGGAGGCGAGTTAAAGTCATCTACATACCGAAGCCGGGCAAAGAAGACTACGAAGAAGCCAAGGCATACCGACCTATTAGCCTTGAGTCGTTCTTCTTGAAAGCCCTGGAGAAGTTAGTAGATAGACATATCAGGGAGGGAGCATTGAGAAAATTTCCCCTCCACGGGCTACAATGTGCCTACCAGTCGGGAAAATCCACTGAGACGGCACTGCATTTTGTGGTAAATAAGGCAGAACATGCATTAGATAACCGGGAAGTATGCATTGCTGCATTCCTGGATATTGAGGGAGCTTTCGATCGGACCACCTTTGATGCCATTAGTGTGGCATCAGCAAATCACGGCATAGAACCAACCATTTGCAAGTGGATCGATTGTATGCTCAGAGGAAGAATTATTAGGTCTGAGTTGTTAGGGGATGAAATGACTGCAATGACCACCAAAGGCTGCCCTCAGGGTGGAGTACTCTCACCGCTCTTATGGTGCTTGGTGGTTAATTCACTCTTAGAACAACTCAACAAAGGTCCGTACTTAACGGTCGGATATGCGGATGACTTGGTGATACTTGTCAATGGAAAATTTCCGAGCACAGTATCCAGTCTCATGCAGAGGGCCCTGAGTATGGTAGAAAAATGGTGCAGTAGTAACCATTTATCGATCAACCCAGGGAAAACTACTGTTGTGCCGTTTACTAGGATGAGAGATCCGACTGGCTTGGGAACTCTATCCATGTATGGTACACAGCTACAATGGTCCACGGAGGTGAAGTATCTAGGCATGACCTTAGATAACAAGCTAACGTGGAAACCTCATGTAGACAAAGTCATAATGAAGGCCCAGCGGGTCTTCGGTATGATTCGTTCTACTTATGGGAAGACCTGGGGCCTGAAGCCCAAGGTCATTAAGTGGCTATACACGATGATGATAAGACCCATAATCACATATGGAAGCGTTGTCTGGTGGCCAAGAACCAAACTAGCAACATGCAGGAAAGCGCTGTCGAAGGTGCAGCGATTAGCCTGCATGGCTATAACAGGGGCGTTCCCTACTACGCCAACGGCTGCGTTAGAGATCCTGCTGGACCTAACGCCGCTACACATTGTTGTGGAGTTAGAGGCGATGAAGGCGCTACATAGACTATCTATACATGGGCTGTGGAGCGTCAACATGCCAGTAACTCGACACACAAAACTGGAGATCTCGAAGGATCTTAAAGAGATTATGAGCATGGGATGTGACAAAATGCAACCAATGCACATATTCAAAAAGAATTTTAAAATAAAGGTCCCCACAAGGGACGAATGGAGACGAGGTCTACGATCCCCTGACAAGGGTTGTCTCATCTGGTACACCGATGGTTCCAAAATGGAAACAGGATCAGGCGCTGGTATTTATGCCAACGACTGCAAGGTGAACCAAAGCATGGGCAAATATGCAACGGTCTTCCAGGCGGAAACCTATGCTATAATTGCCTGTGCGCAGGAGAATATTAACAACAATGTCACTGACAAGATTGTTTATATACTCAGTGACAGTCAAGCTGCTCTTAAGGCTCTGAACTCCTGTAGGGTGGACTCAGCACTAGTCCTGAACTGTGTTAAAGCCCTTAACAAACTTGGCAGGAAAAACACAGTCAGGCTGGTGTGGGTTCCGGGGCATGCAGGGGTGCAGGGTAATGAGGAGGCTGATGTATTAGCCAAAAAGGGCTCGGAGCAACAATTTGTGGGCCCCGAGCCATTCGTAGGTCTCTCTGAGAGTACCGTCAAGGCAGCTTTCAATGCACATGGCAATGATAAACACAGGCTGGAGTGGATGGCCCTTAGGGGTCTGGAACACTCCAAGAAATTCATTGCAAACAGAGCCACGGGCTTTACCCGGAAGTTCTGCGGGTACAACAAGGGCCAAATACGCCTACTCACAGGAGCGTTTACTGGTCATTTTGGCACCAATGACTTCCTGTGCAGATTGAGATTGTCAAACAATTCGATCTGCAGAGCCTGTGGTGAACAGGACGAGTCCATATCACACCTACTGTGTGAATGTGACGCGTTGGCCGGACTAAGGATGGGTCTGATGGGATTGGCATATCCGAACCCTGAAGACTTCAGGCTTCTCCCTCTGAGGTGTACGCTGCGACTGATGCAGTACATTCATAGGGAGATAGCTCAAGGATAAACCTCGGGGCCGACACAAAAGATCCCACTGGGTCGAAGTGTCGCCGGTCTACAATGACTGGCCCCCGGATCAAGATAAGATAAGATAAGATATGTTTACACTTTTATTCACTTTATAATGTTTTTCACTGTTTATTAGTTCTGTTCATTTATATTTACTTTGTATCAATTAGGCACTAGAGATAACGTTTGTACTTCGAATTTACACCGTATTGACCGGTTTTAAAACACAGTAAGGCATTTAATAGCAACTTAATGTATTTTTAAAACGAAAGTAAATAAAGAGCCGTCTCAAATCGTACTTTAACAGATGGTGGCGCCATATGTACAGAACATTAAATGTACTTAATCAGAATTATAAAGTATATAGTGCGCTCACAAGATAACAGGCCATTCACGGTGGGTCTTTAATACTTATTTCAAACACAATAACTTGCAAAGAACGTAAGACACAGTTAGTCAATCTATAGAGCGTACCATAGAACTGTCCTGTGTTGAACTTGAACGGTATATTATTATTTGTGTATATCAAGATCCACTTAGTAACTGTAACTTATTTGAATCAGTAATGGAAGATTCTATTAGGTAAATTAAAAGTAGCAAGAAAATATTATAGTGGCTGTTGATTTTAATATTAATATACTAGATAGTTTACCCACCACACCCTTAATAAATAATTTAATTTATGTACCTTATTTTTGGAACCTACAAGAATAACAGCCATATCATCCACTTGTCTCAACAATATTTTCAGTGATTGTAAGGCTTTGTACAAAGTAGTTGCCACTGACTTAACCTCGGATCATTGTAGACAATTAGCAAGGTTTCCAAATTTTAATATAATAAAACAGAATACATAAGACCTTTTACCTTTAACAGTTAGGCCTTTATCCAATAGTCGTTTGGCTAACTTTAGAAAGATTAAGTTTTTAAATAGTATGGATTTTACGTTACTAGAATTTAAAACTCTTAATAAGGTTTATGGAACAATTTTTAACATTGTTAGGAAGGAATTTGATAGTACATTTCCAAGTAAGATAAAAATTATTAGAGTCTACATCATTTAACGAGTGGGCAACCATAGGCATTTACAAAAGCAGAGTTAAATTATCTGAGTTATATGGCATGAAAAAATATAATTTTGATCCTAGTTTCACAAAATACGTTAGAAATAACCTATTCAAAAAATTTTTACGCTACACATCTAACCTACGTCGTATCGACGAATATACGATACAAATATTGCTATCTCTTTCCGTTGCGACCGCCGATCATTACGCCGTTATTTTTCAACGCCCTGTTCGCCGTGATCTCTTAGAAGGCGACAGTGTCCGGTGGGTGAGTACCTACTTCATTTTGCGATATATTACAAAAATAGTCGTCGTTTCGACGGATGGTTGTGAGTCCAACTGTATTAACTTTCATTTAATTGCTACTGGTTAAAATGGTAAAGTGCAGGTTAGTTTAAAGGTAATACTATCTTCTCTAAAAGCGGTACGATAAATCGTAGCAGATATGTTTAGTCGTGAGCATTAGAGTGAACAACACGCGTTCCTCATTTACAAGTAAATTATCATAGATCGTCAACATTTTCACACCTTCTCGTTTTGACGCGCATCAATAGTACATACATTCATGATGAATTGTGCTCAGTGTAACAACACCTTTAGCGAGGGTCCGCAGTGTGGGTTCTGCAAGAGGCAGTTTGATTTCGCCTGTGCCGGGATCACTGAGGCCGGTTATCGCAAACTGGGTGCTGATAGGAGATCTACATGGAAATGCCCACAATGCAAGATATCGCGTGCTAGTCCATCTCCGCAATTTTCGAGTGTTCCAAGCCCATCGCCAGTTTCCATCGAAACGCTATTCCAGGAAATACTGGATATAAAGAAACAGCTGGCTTGCATGCCTAACCTGGTGCAGGATATCAAGTGCATCAAGGCTGAAGTGAGTGAGCTGCGAGCCTCCTGTGAATTTGTCAGCGCTAAAATTGACGAGCACGATGCGAGGATTACACAGGTTGAACGAGGGCTTGCTGATCTCCAGAACGTGCGTGAGAGTGTAGCTGTTATACAGGACACCGTAGCGTCTATGAAGACGGAACTGGATAAACGAGATCAATGGTCGAGACTCAATAATGTAGAGGTGAAGGGAGTTCCCTTAAAAGCTGGCGAAAATCTGTTTACCATCGTTGAGTCCTTGTCAAAGGCTATCGGGTATGAAGTTTCTAAGGCTCAAATCAATTATATCGCAAGAGTGCCTTCATTTACCTCTAAGGAGAAGTCTATTATTATAACGTTTATCAACCGTTACGTCAAGGAAGATTTTGTAGCAGCAGCGCGAGCTCGTAAATCACTGATGGCGGCAGATATCGGATTTACTGGTAACAGCGCATTTTTATAAATGACCATCTTACTGCATCGTATAAAAAGCTCCTTACTAAAACAAAATCATTAGCGAAAGTGAACAATTATGATTATGTTTGGGTCAAATTCTGTAAAATATACGTGCGAAAGAATGTAAATTCTCCGGTAATCTTAATTAACAGTGACAATGATTTAAACAAAATTATTTAATCTGTCTTGTATTAGTTCTATCAGCACGCATTGTTGTCTTAGATTATTTTTCATGTCTCCCGATTCATATAACTATCAGCTTACGCATAAACACAAAAATGTTTTTAACCTCTGCTTGTCTACCTGCGCCGGCGCACCGCTATTGTTCGCTCGACCCTCTTTTTAGTTGTTTATTCCATTTATACCGCTCCGCTGTTTATTGCATTACCTGCTTGACCGCCTCACTAGATATGTGTTTTGATCGTAAAAACGTACACATTTTCATAAATACCTCCCACTTAAACATATCGCTAGCGATTAATAAACGTATGCTTGCTTTTTACTATTTTAAACTGACTATAGCTATTAAATATCATTTAACTACTCATTATAACCTAATAACAACTTTCTGTGTCATTATCTATGATAGCTTATTTAATATAAATGGTTGTTTACGGTAACAAACATCCTAGCTTTACACTAAACGTTTATTATCAGAACGCGCGTGGTCTGAGAACCAAAACAACGACATTTTACCGTAATATTTGCGCTAGTAGCTACGATGTCGTAATTATTACGGAAACGTGGCTGTTGGAGGGTGTATTTGATGCCGAATTGTTCGACGACCGTTTCGTTGTTTGGAGGCGTGACAGGAACTATGTTGCTACGGGTCAAGTGTATGGCGGTGGTGTGCTTGTAGCCGCCCGCAGGGAACTGACAGCCACTCATCAGCCACGCTTCAGTTCTAGTGCGGAGGACCTGTGGGTTACCTTTATTTTTAAGGGGTCTTTGTCCAGAGTACATGTTGGCGTCCTTTATCTATGTAACGAAGGTATGGGATTATCGTTTTCAGAGCAACTATCAAACTTTCTCACATGTCTGGAGACTACTGTTTTTAATATGCCGAATGATATATTTTTGATAGCGGGTGATTTCAATCTTAGCAACATATTGTGGACGCCTAGCGGTGACCTCGACAATTCTTATCACCCATACAACTATCACACAAGAGACGAGACCTTGTTGATTGATGAGATGAATTCCCTTAATCTAAAACAATTTAACGGTATTCTAAACACACACGGGAAAATATTAGATTTGGTTTTATGTAATGTGAGTATTTCGGTCTGTGACAGGAGTGATGAGCCGCTGGTGCCAATTGACTTACACCACGGAGCTTTAACTATTCACTTAGAGATTCAGGGTCAGAGGACCCTGGACCTAGCCCCTTATACTCGCTACTTCTATAGTAAGAGTGATTATGATTCAATCAACGATGAGTTGCTCCATATTGACTGGCACAATGAATTATCAACTAGGTCATTAAGCGGTGCGGTTGATTATTTTTACGCAACGTTTTGGGACTTACGGGATAGATATATACCTAATAAAAAAATTGTAAACAATAATTTTCCCCGTTGGTTTACTCCGGCTCTCAAAAAGGTAATAAAAGAAAAATATAAATTCTTCAAAAAATTAAAAACTTACGGTAACCGATGTGATGAAGAAACATATAAGATGCTCCGAGATCGTAGTAAACAGTTATTAAAATCATGCTACCTTAATTATATTAATTCAGTTGAAACTTCTATTGAGAAAAATCCCAAGTATTTTTGGTCTTATGTAAAATCTAAATTTAGTCAAAATTCAATGCCCAATAGTTTAACTTGGAAAAATTCAATTGTAGACACTGGGCAATCAATTTGCAATGCATTTTCAGACCACTTCCGCTCAAATTTCTTAAATTCTCCTAATAATCTCTCTATAAATTGCTCTGTATCCTCTTCACTTGATTCTCAAAATTACCCAGTAGCCAATATATCATCAATTTATATTTCTACGGAATATGTTCAGCGCCTTATCTCTGAGTTAGACGTACACAAATCACCTGGACCAGACGATCTACCTGCTTTCTTTCTTAAAAAATGTTCAAAATCGATTGCATTACCAATATCTCTGCTATTTAGGATGTCTCTTTCCGAGGGTGAAGTGCCTGCTATTTGGAAACGGGCCTATATTACACCAATCCATAAAAAGGGCTCACGCACAGAAGTTGTCAACTACAGGCCAATATCCAAGCTCTGTACTGTTTCCAAACTGCTTGAAAAAATTGTTTTCAATCAACTATATCGCGCCTTACTTCACACTTTCTCTCCGTACCAGCACGGTTTTCTAAAGGGTCGTTCTACTGTTAGCAACTTAATACTGCTGAATGAATTTTTAACTCAGGCCATGGACAATGGTCAGCAGGTCGATGTCGTTTACACAGACTACAGTAAAGCTTTTGATCGTATCAGCCATAATCTGCTATTGATTAAGCTACAAAGAATCGGTATTAGTGGGGATCTCTTAAGATGGTTAGCTTCATATATAAAAAATCGCTCTCAGGCTGTTGCTATCAACAACTACGTATCTAGCTGGATTGACATTCCCAGCGGCGTCCCGCAGGGATCTTTACTAGGGCCTTTGCTGTTTGTGGTCTGTGTAAATGACATCGACAGGTGTTTCCATTCTGCACGTGTCTTGTGTTTTGCTGACGACATGAAAATATTTTCTGTCGTCACTGATATGCAGGATGCCGTCGCCATGCAAATGGATCTCAAACGCCTCGAAGACTATTGCAACATTATATATATCATATGGAACTTAATCCATCCAAATGTAATGTTATGACTTATGGGAGAAAACGCAATATGTTACTATTCGATTACACACTGAACAGCCATGTTTTGCAGAGGGTATCATGTGTACGTGATCTTGGCATCTTTCACGACTCAAAATTATTATTTGACATTCATGTCGATACTATAGTTGCTAGGGCATATAAATCTCTTGGGTTTATTATGCGAGCCTCCAAGGACTTCGAACATGCAAAAACGCTTAAAATCTTGTACTGTACTTATGTTCGGAGTCACTTGGAATACGCCTCGCAAGTATGGAACCCAAGGTACGAGACATACGAGCAGTGTACCGGCGTGCGGCGCGGCACACAACGACGCGTGCTGGCTGCCTGTGTGCCATTATAATATTATTATTTGTTAGTGTTCTTTTTATATTTGTAATATAATTTTAGACGACCGCGACGGTTGGATGAAGTAGCGGTCGTGTAACTGCCTTCCACCTAGAGGGTGACAAGTTCGATTCTCGCTCAAGTCAAACATATATGTCTCCACGAACATCGATATTTGTCTCGGTGTTTTTCTCATATCACCTCTTTGCGATGACAACGTGATATTTACAAAATCGCAATTTTAAGGAAGCCACTTTTAAACTTTAATAAAATCGAACATATTCTATTTTTGTTATAGGTTTGCAATCAATTCGATACGTTAACTAATGAGCTTTCTGAAAATAGACAAAAAATTACGGGTATCATTGTTATCAGCATAAATTTTCATTTTAGACAAAAAAGAGGAACATGTGTCAAGTTTTCTATGAAAATAATATGTAAAAATACTTGTAATATATTGACTTATCACATTGAAGATGATGATTGTTTAACAGTATGTGTAGGGCAATGTGACAAGTTAAATAAAATGCATTGTTATACTAACAAATATTTATTGTCAAAAAAAAACATTATAATGAGAGGTGTTTTTTATAAACCCATACATAACACGTAATGTTATTATTATAAAACATACAAATAATCAAAAGGACATCAATCGCAACGTACTGAGTACAATGTACTTCTCTTAAAATTATTATAATGCCTAAATAGGAACTTAAAATGAACTTTTCATACAAAATAAAAATATTAAAAAGTAGTAAAAAAAAATTACCTAAAACTAAAGCACAAGTTACAAATAATTATGGCTCATTTAAAGTAGTACAGTATTAGGAACTTCAGCTAGTCAGGTTATCACAGTTATCATTAACGTCGGGCACGCCACAATAGTGGCGTTAAAACCCGTTTTTGAGGAGTGGCTGACGAGACGCATGGCGCCCTCACCTTCCGGCTGACACAGGTAATGACTGGCCACAGTCACTTTGGCCAGTTCCTGTGTCGCATAGGCCGGCAAGACACGCCCGGTTGTCACCACTGCGGCGACTGCCACGACGTTGTTGAGGACTCGGCGCTGCACACTTTGGCGGACTGTCCCGCCTGGGCATCGCAGCGCCGTGCGTTGATCGCGGCAGTCGGTATGGTTGCCCTCTCGCTCCCGGCTGTGGTTCAGTCCATGGTCCGGAGTGAGAGGTCGTGGATCGCCGTCACCTCCTACTGCGAGGTAGTAATTTCCGCCAAGGTGGCGGCGGAGCGGGAGTGGCAACGCTTAAACTCTCTCCACAACCGCAGAGCCGGGCGCCGGAGGGCGCGAGGTAACCTCCAGCCACCCTGAGGTTTGACCTGGGGGTGTCAGGCTTCGTGGGCCTGCCCGCCATCCGATCAGCACCAGGTCCGAGAGGTGGCGTGCGTGTTCCCACGCGCGCCTCTGTGTCGTGTCCGTCTCACAGACAGTAGGGTTTTTAAAAGTAGTGGTGACCAAAGGGTGGTTCTTATTGTGTAGTGGCCTGCCGTTTCATACGGTGGGCCAAAACCTCGGCGGGGTCGCGACTGCATGTGAAAATGATTCGCGCGGCCCCACCGATTGCGGTTTTGTCGAGGAACACCGTGGTAGGTTTAGTCCGTATTACCGGGAGGTCCATTCTTATCATCATTACCATCTTTATTTTACCCCGGTGAGTACAAAATAGAGGGGGCCCGCCCACGCGTAAAAAAAGTTATCATTAACGTAATATCACAACATTCCACATACTTAGCATTAATAACCAGAATAAAAATCAGTCATATCTAATATTGTCTTCTGTTTACGCGAATGTTATTCATTGAAATTAAACTCATTTATACGGATTTTATCGCGTTGTTTATTTAACACTGTATTGCATAATTTAGAAACTGTTACACTACTACTACTACTATTGAACTTAATATAATTTTTATTGGTTTTTATATTTTTTTTATTTTCAGTTGATTTTCAGCAGCCATGTTCACGGGGATACTAAGATGGTAGTTGTCTCAATGTTCTAAGTATAGTTATTTCCAAAGTACCCGAAAATAATTTAATAATTGGTATTTCTATTTACGCAGAATGAGCTCAAAGTGTCATAAAGTCTTCTTCTTGGGTCTATTATGGTCTACACTATTTGAATTACTGGATCCCAAGCTGGTGGTATATTCCAACCATCTTTTCTATTGAAATTAGGTTTTTTTTTATTTCAATCGCCTCGCGAAGCAGCCTTTGTAGGCATCCCCGTGAACATGGCAGCAGCCCAAAAGGTCGGGGAAAGTGTAAAATCTGATGCCTTTAATATACTTACCGCGATTATGCTTTTCTGTTGTCAGAGTTGTCTGTGCTGCAATTAATAGGTTTTTCGTTCTGTTCCTGTTTAGAAGCATTATTGGAGTGCTACAATTATCTTGTATCCAGCGCGGTGATTTATCTACAAGTAAATAATAAAATAAAACTCATTAAAACGTAAAAATACTGTAACTTAACGTACCCAAGACTATCATTTTATTACCAACATCGATAAAATAGTCAAAGTTTAAATAAAACCACAAGGAAAACCTTACTAACCTGCCGAAGATACTTTTCCCAAACCAGAAAGTATTGTATTGTGGCTAATTTAATTAGTTTCCTTGATCGTGAATACATCTAGAAAAATTTCGTATAATGATTATAATTTGATTATAATTTAGCATGTCTTATGTGAGATTATGGCATATTTAATCTTCAGAAGGAAAGGATTTCGAGAAAAGGGGGATATAAGAAAATATCCGGTAAATTTCTTTGATTTTATAAAATTATTCGTCAAAAATGTCGTTGTATTATAAAATATCACAACGAAAAATACTTACCGATTCTGCAATAACGTAACAAAACTATTTATCTTATCCTAGACACACACAAGTTTTACAACAAATAATGATTTAAATACTTATATCACACTGTATGACAAAAGTAAAATAGGAACTAGAAGCATAAATTTGCAATCAAAACATGATATCATCGTAATGTACGTTTTTCGTAACAACTCACGGTTGTCTTTTTGTAACAAGTCACCGTAATCTCTTACGGTGACTCACTGAGGTGACGCGTTTTCGATGTCAAGCGCTTGACCGAAAGAGACAATGTGCTAACGCCATTTGATACCGATGTCTTGTCGCTTTCACTCATAATTCGGCACCCATTGACTAATTTAATATCGCGTTTTTGTAGAAAGAAGATCTCGATGGTTTTAAATTTCAAATAAAAATACGTTTTTAAGAGATTACACGTTGTCATCGCAAAGAGGCGATATAATAATTATGATTGTATTTACAAAAAAAAAAATGAAATAAACGAAACAATGAATCTATTCTTTGCACTTTTAAATAGACTGCTGTGCATGTACACAAAACTGTAACAACCAATTAATAATCACCGGCGATTTTAACAAATATTTTGAAAAAATCCCAAAGGTATACAATTAGAAAATTTACTTCTCAGTCAATTAAAAGTGAAAATATGACAAGCAGCAAGATTTAATAGCGGTTCATGCATAGACGTAATATTCTTCCATAATATTCGAAACTCGATTTCAGCAGTTCTAGATTGGGCTCTTTCAGATCACATAGCTCAATTATTAATATGTCCTTTTAAGAAAAAGTCTCTTTTGCATTATTGGCTCATTAACAGGCGAGATTATAGCGTTGAAAATATAGACATATTTAAATCATACCTTAAAACTCTTAGTTTCCCGAAACCATAAATACAAATGATCCTTAGGAGGCTTTTAATAAATTTAATGTGACATTTTCTTTATTTCATAAACTATGTTTTCTGATAGTAAAATTTAAAATATGAAGTCATTTAAAACCAGCTTGGCTCACAAAAGGTATTGCAAAATGTTGCAAACGAAAAAGAGAGTTGCTTTGGGAATATCGGCTAAATCCTAATTCATCTAACATAAACAAGCTTACAGATAGACTTTGTCATTGAGCACCAAAAGGAAGATTATCAACCTATTAGTGGAAGACAAATTGTGGATATAGGCTACATAATTTCGCAACTTCAAGAACGGACGCATCATATTGATTTATTTGATATTTTAATTTAATAGGTGAAAAAAGAATAGGGTTAATATCAAAATTCAAATTAAAGTGTTCTTTATGTCGTAATATAGTTTTAATTGACTCGGACAAAAGCAGTTCAGAAAACTTAAACGTTAATGTTGCAACCACTGGCATTGTGGCTGCTGGTGTGGGATATTTGCAATTCGAAGAGATCTTATCTGCTATAAATGTGCCTGTATTTCTCAAAAATATTTTACTCACCTACAAAATAGTGTTTACGAAACTTGGGAGAAAACAGCAGCAAACTCTATGGAAGACTCTGCAAACCGTGAAAAGGAGGCGGCTATTACTGAGGGTCGAGTAAAAAAAAGGTATGCCCATTATAAATGTATACGTTGATAGTGCTTGGGGATTGAGGTCATACGGTAATAATTATAGAGCAATGTCAGGAGTAACATTACAGGTAGAAAATTCGGCGAGGTATTATACATATGGATAAAAAACAAATACTGCATGATTTGTACACGATCCCAAAAAAAAAGAGGTCTTGATTCTAGGCAACACAAATGCTTAAAAACTATACTGGGCCTTCCAGTGCAATGGTAAGTAGATATTCCGATCTTACCGCCCTTTTAATAAAGGCTAATACTTGTATCCAGTTAAATTTAATCATTGACTGCGTTGTTAGGTTGTAAGTGGTGTAAAATTTAAAGTACCTTAGAGATTTCATTCTTAAATTATAACAATATTGAATAATTGGTGATTAAAAAGAATGGCCATGAGTATCTTACCCGTTCTTATTATTGATTCTATGCCGTTGTTTTGCTGAAAGTAGCAACGTAAATGTTAATTTATATTAATCATTGTAACTTAACATTCACAAGTGTTACTTTAATTTTGTAACCTAGTCGAATAATAAACCAAAATATATGTACAACAATATCATGTTCCATTTTTGTTTCTATTTATTTGAATGACTTGTTGTACGCTGCTCTCAGTCAGCCCCATTTTTTGCCTTTTTCCCTATCTCTAATCCCTTTTCCCTAAGATTGACAACAAGCAAGCGATACTCTAGTATTGCGAGCGATCATAGGTTACGGTAACCGCTCACCATCAGGTATGCTTGTTTACCACCTTGGTAATATGGTACATCGGTGGTCCAGCGGTAGTGTTAGCGGCTGCGGATCATGAGGTCTCGGGTTAGATTCCCGGGTCGAGCAAAAAGTGATACTGGGTTTTTCTGTTAAGAATTATCCAATAGAAGCTCGGAGTCAGGAATTTGGCAGTGTTAAACCCTCCTCGTAAAGCACGTTAAGCCGTTGGTCCTGCGCCCAATCTCTCTCCGGTCGTGTCAGATATGGTGTCAGGGAATAGAGAGTGCACTTGTGTCGGCACATACACACATGTGCATTATAATAACGTACCACGCAGATGGCTAGTCTCCGTTGAGACTGGCCGCCGTGACCGAAATTCGGCTAAGTGGACATTATTATTTATTTTAATGTTTTTATTATTATTAATGTAAAAAGATTATGCTGGTAAGTTTAACACGTTGAACGCCAACGCGGTCAGTGCTGACCGACAGCGGACTTTCCATGTAGGCCAAGCAAAAATCACAGTTCTATCCAAATTTAGACCAAATTTTTTTAAATTAGTATACTTATATTTATTGTCCAAAGTGTATTTTTATTCACTAAAGTCAACTTTAGCCATTATTTATGCTGATATCAAACGTCGGACAGCATTGACCGACGCGGCTCCTAGAGACGAAAATTCGACTTTCCGTTAAACGAGGCCGCGCGGGTCTCAGTGTCGGGTCCCCTCCCGCAGCTCCCGAGTTTGAAATCTCACCCGCGCTTACGCAGTTGACGCATATATCTTGAGCTGAGACGTCGTTACATCAAACAAAACCAAAAAAGTGCCTACTTTTTGTGACACTTGCGTGGATAAACCTTTTCTGTGTGTTGAATGTTTTGCCAACGTTTATGTATGATTGTCATTTGTCATGATCTTCGGTATTTCTTTTGATATAGCCAATTGATATTATTGTTACCTACCTAATTCGTGAGAAATTTTGTGAAAGGTTATTATTTTTACTTCGGTTACTATTTGATACAATCCTTTTTGTTTAATTCTTATAAATAGATTTACTCCAATAAATTTTTGGTACGTATACAAAATGAGAGATTTTGTTCATAGTTTTCGCTAACACACACAATCTCGCACACACGCACACACACACACACACACACAAACATACACACAAATACACACACAAACACACACACACAAATACACACACACACACACACACACACAAATACAGACACACACACAAATACACACACACACACACACACACACACACACACACACACACACAAATACACACACGCACACGCAAAAACATAAAAAGTTGTGGATTTATAATATTAGATCGATATGAAGCTTTTCATTATTGAAATAATTATTGAAATCAGATGAATAGGTTTAGAGATTACTTTCTATATCTAAACTCACAATCCTACAATATTTAATTCTTTATCATCATCTTCAGCCCGGAGAAATCCACTGCTGAACAAAAGCCTTTCCAATTATGCGCCACAAAAAGTCCTTTACGTTTAACAAAAACCATCTTGACTGGGACTAACTAGAGGGCCACGCGGGTCAATGAATATGGAATTTAGTTTGGTAGCACTGCTCTACGGCCTGTATGAATGGATCGAAAACACGCGTAAAACGCGGTCAGCACTGACCGACGCGGCCCGAGCGGAAAGTCTAGTTGTCAACCAGGGGTCCATCTTATCCCCTACGCTCTTTCTTCTGCATATCAATGATATGTTGAATCTCGGCAACATACATTGTTATGCAGACGACAGTACCGTGCATGGGCGATATATCGGACGTCCTGGGGCCAAACAGGCTGAGGTTGTGGGGAAAAGACAGGATCTTGTCGTTGAACTTGACCAGACCTTGAACCGTATCTCTGAATGGGGTGCCAAGTACTTGGTCCAGTTCAACGCCAAGAAGACCCAGGCATGCGCGTTCACAACAAAAAAGTCTCCGTTCCTTCCCCTCCCTTCTCTGAAGAACACTCCACTGGTGATACGTGACAGCCTCTCCATCTTAGGTATGGATCTTTGCCGCTTCCTTAATCCCAAAACCTACATCGAGAGCGTCATTAGGCAAGCTTCGCGAAAACTCGGAGTTCTGAACAGGGTGAGGCGGTTCTTCGCGCCTGGGCAGCTGTGCCTATTGTATAAGGCACAAGTGCGCCCTTGCGTGGAGTACTGTTCTCATTTTTGGGATGGCTCCGCGCAGTACTTGCTAGACACTCTTGACAGGTTACAGCGGCGGGCTGTCCGTATCATCGGAGATCCAGAGGTCACGAGTTCACTGGAACCTCTGCAACTCCGTAGGGATATTGCCTCTTTGGCATGTTTCTACAGAATATACCACGGGGAGTGCTCTGAAGAGTTATTCCACCTTATCCCGCCCTCCCCTTTCCTATCCAGAACAACGCGTGCTGGGCTCAGATGCCATCCTTACACGGTGGAGTCGACTAGAGTGCGTACTAAAAAGTTTGGGTCCTCATACCTCTGCCGAACGATCAAGGCATGGAATTCTCTGCCAAGGCACGTGTTTCCTTCTTTCTTCAATCCTGGGTCCTTTAAGCGGGGCGTGAAAAAGCACCTTCTCAGGCCACCAAAGTAGAGACCTCAACATCGCCTCGGCTGCTATGAGGACGATGTGGAGGCCACTGCTCTTAGACCACACGACTGCTTACCATCAGGCGGAGTGTGGTCATTTTGATGAGCAAAATAAAAAAAAAAATAAAAAGTACGTAAACACATACCATGGCTATTTGGTCGCACTGTACGCACTTGTCTGTATTCGTAACTGAAACTCGGATGTGAGTTGTTCAGGGGGCGATGGGCAGCTGGTGGTGCACCGGAGACCTGGGTCTCCGAAGAGACTATTGTTGTTGGTCGTATCGCGAGAGGCGATAGCGGTTTGGGTGATTATTAGTCACAGCTGTTGAGAATGCCAAGCCATGTCATTGTATGTGATCGAGAAAGGTTAACTTTTGATCGTTGGTTCATTTGATTTTGTGAACAATCTTTACTGAAAAGATAAGACATTTGACTGTTGCAAATAAATAAAGAAGTTCCCTTAACACAATTTGTTCAGGTAGGGGGAGGTTAATAGTTTACTCCAAGATGATTTCTTGTTTACAGATACTCAAGAGGACGTTGCAGATCAAGGCGCAATTTGTTAGCACCAAGACCCAATTACTTCGGCTTTGAAATTAAACTACTATATACGGATTTTATCGCGTTGTTTATTTAACACTCTATTACATAATTTAGAAACTGTTACACTACTATACTGTACTATTAAACTTTACTAATTTTAAGCTAATTAAATTATTAAAACTATCAAATCTATTTGTTTTTAAGTTTACACTTTCCCCGACGTTTCGGTTGCTTTTCAGCAGCCATGGTCACGGGGGGTCAGTCTCCCCGTGACCATGGCTGCTGAAAAGCAACCGAAACGTCGGGGAAAGTGTAAACTTAAAAACAAATAGATTTGATAGTTTTAATAATTTAATTAGCTTAAAATTAGTAAAGTTTAATAGTACAGTATAGTAGTGTAACAGTTTCTAAATTATGTAATAGAGTGTTAAATAAACAACGCGATAAAATCCGTATATAGTAGTTTAATTTCAATGAATAACATTCGCGTAAACAGAAGACAATATTATACTTCGGCTTTCTATTGGCAAACATGAGGAAATTGCAGATCAATGTGCGATTTGATGGCATCAAGGCCCAATTAGTTCGGCTTTCTAACGGAGACTATGTTTTATTCTAAAATTAAGATCATAACTAAACAAAGTTAGACCCGAGTAGAAGGGCTCATTTAGAGTCATAGAGAGTTAGAGGGCGATCGAGGGGAGAGCATTGAACTCTAAGCGTACTTACAAATATGCGCATGACAGATTGAGGAGAATGCCCGAGGGCCAAGTACCACTTGAAGTAGAGCAGGAGGTAGAGTTGAGTGATAGTATGAAATCTTGGGTCAGCTGGTCAGACCGTACCAGTAGTCGTTTCGTAGCCGTATTCCGTTAGAAGTCGGCATCTGTTTTAAACAGTCCGTGGATACGTGGTGTTAGACCCGACTTCCGCCAGATCGGGTCTAATGGAGACCATAGAGTCAGGTGGACTTGGCATTCATGAGGAATGCAACAAAACAAATGTAGTTTTGTTGGTGGAGCTGAATGTACAGCTACAGACCATGAATTTGATTCCTGCTTTGAGATTTGTGTTAATTCAAGTAACGATTTACTGGATTTGGAGAGGTACTTGGTTGCTCTTGCATTCTTTTGATCTAATTGTTTATTTGACCAAATGTTTAGTTTTTTTTAAGAATAATAAAAGTAGTTGTTGTGATGAAGTTTATTTTTATTTTCAAAATAACGGATAAGCTTCGTGTCAGGAAAGGCCGAACGATGAGTACTGTGCTGTGTTGCTTGTTACAGAATGAATAAACGAGCACGTGTGTAAGCGTAGGATGGCCGTGTCGGAGACGATCATGAGTACGGTTGTTAAACGAAACGCGGCACGTGAGTCAAGAGATGGCAGCACTGTTGCGATGACGTCAACACGCAACTAACTTCGTGTTACGACAGAGCCTATTTAATAGAGGGGCGCGCTAAATAAGACACTGATCCTCTAACCATCGTCGAGTACGGACCTCCACGCTAGGAACTGTTATTCGTTTCGTTCCGTTATTCGTTCTCGATCCGACATATATATTACAAAAAAAAGCAATTCGAGCTATCTATCAGCTTGGAACAAGAGATTCGCTCAGAGAAAAGTTTAAGGATATAGGTATTCTATATTCAGTCGCATCGAAATATATTTACGCTAATATTACACTGCATAGCAGCATGTCTGATGATTGGGTTATGTTGCATGGTATTAGTCCACCTTTTAATGACATTTTCAAATCGGTGATTGAAATTTTTCTATCAGCTCTAGTTAATAAAATATGATACATGGGTCTTTTTATAATAAAACACAGTATATTTAAAGATTATCTTATTTTATTAAAAAAATCAACAAAATCCAACTTAGAATTAATTCAAAAGGCTCAAAATAAACTTGTTAAAATATTATTTAATTATAAATTTAGAACTTCAACCCAAAAAATATATGATGAAACTAACATAATGAACATCACACAATCATATGTATACTATACGTGCATACTTATAAGGAAAATACTAAACAAAACCATTCACACGACTCTAAGTTTTACTAAAAAGCAACAGACACAAAAGATGAAATTACGCAACGGAAATTACTTAGTAGCGCGGCGACCTAGAACGAATTACGGGAAACGGAATATAGAATGCGAGGGTGTTAAAATATATAATAAATTACCGGCTGAAGTTAAAGAAGCGACAAGTATGTACAGTTTTAAAAACATGCTCAAGACACATATATCTATCGCATATAATTAGTTGTATAACTATAAATAAAAAAATAAATATAAAAAATAAAAATAAAAATAAAAATATAAATAAAATAAAAAGTTGAAAATATCATAGAATATATAAATTAAAAAAAATGTATATTTATTTATATGGGTGTATATACATATATATGTTATATTATATTGCATACTAGCACTCACATGTATGTATATACAAATGAAATATAAATTTTAAAAAATTAAAAATATATATATATATAATATCTATACCTCCTGCCTTCATTGCCATGATAGCCACATCCAGCTGTATTTGTATTTTGTTACTTTAGATCCGTGTTTGCTTGGTTGGTGATGTTGACAGTGATATGTTTAACATAAAGTTATGTTTACCCACTTTATTGTTTGTATAAAATTTTATTTTTGTCTATTTTCTGTACGCTCATTTATTGTAAATATGGATTCTCAGTAAGTGAATTATTGTAATTCTTATGAGAATAAAGTTCTTCTTAAACCTTATTTAGTTCTTAAGTTGGAAAAACCTTTCTCTTTTTTTGACTTCTTTTGAGCTGAGCTTATTATTATTTATTATTTATATACTCTCCGCAAATGAGACAAAAATGATTTGGATTATTCACACAAACACATCTTGACGATGCCATATCAAATTGTGAAGAAAACTTAATATTGTTCTAGTTATCAGCAAATTTAGTGGAAGCTAAAATTCGTAATCAAGAGCTGCTACAAAAAAAATTGGGTATATCTAGAATCAGCGACGTCGAATTAGTAAACATGTGATAAATGTCATTCATCAGACAAAAGTTGCAATTTTGTTGTGCAGTGTAAGACAAAATATTAATTTATATAACAAAAACAGTGACATATATAAAATCAATACTAGAAACAAACATAAATTATGTGTGCCGTATTTCCGTTTTCAAAAGGTTCACAGTACGTTCATGAGTCTTAGTATATATTTTCATAAAAAAATACCTGGTAATAATAATAACTAAAAATAATAATAACAAAGCATATTATACAGTAGGTGATTATTTAAATGACAAAAACCCTTGGAGTTGATAAGTAATATTAAACTTATCCATGTAAAATATTGACTATGCTGTGAATGATGGCTCTTGTATTTAATGACGATAAATATTAATATTCGTTGCTGTTTAGTTGTTAGTTCAATATAATAAATTAATTTTATCGAGATCGGTGAAGTTACAAAAGGTATCATTTAATAACCTAGAATTTGCATTGTTATTCCATTCAGTCATAGTAAAATTAAGTAAAATTGACAATGCCAAATAAGAACAATTCGTGATCATTTTTGGTAGGTACCATTAGTTATTTTGTTTTTCTTTTCTCGTCTGGATTCACATCCCAACTATCGTCATGCTCACTCAAACTTCATTGCATGTGGTGGCACAATAGAACTTGTTATCCCCATTCCTTCAATATGCTGAAGGGGACGATGGCTAGCCCATGCGTCGTACTCGTGAAAGGGTGCTACTTGTGGTGATTAGTCTTGGCTTTGTGGATTCTGGCAATATTTTGTTTTTTCGTATCATAATATTTTAGAGTTCATCCCGGACTGCAATACGGTCTCGCGTTGTTTTTATTCTATATACACGTAAATGGATGCTCCTATTATACTCTCTACTATTAGAAGCTAACTTTAAAATATTACTTATTGCTTGAGTGTTTTATGAGTGGTAAGTGGTTTAATGGTTGCAGATCCTTACAAAAAACTTGTAAAATATACAACACTATAAACTTGGCGATTGAAAAGAGTCTTCTCATTGGTTCTACGCCCTTGCTTTGCTAAACATGGCAACAGGTAAATGTAATTTTAAATTCACATTAATAAGTGTAACTTTGACGTTCATAAGTGTTACTTTGTTACCTAGATGAATAAACATATTTTTGATTTTGATTTTGAATAATAATATGCACGCATCGTCATTTGATTCGTAGCTGTAATTATTTCAAATAGATGTTATACCTTTTTCTTTAAATCAATATTTTGGGGAATCTCGTTAGCCTAAATAATATATACCACGTAGGGTACGCTTTTGAAGTACATTTTCTTTTTCAACATATGCAACCTCATCTTACAACCATATGCCATGGTTGAAATAACTAAATTATACTAAATTCGCAGTATCTATATCAGTGAGATGTCTCAATTTACTTATAGCAAACGCCGCGGTACTGAGATTTTTTGAAGACACAACTCTATAGCGCTTCAATAAACCTTATAGTCAAAGGTTATTCCTAAATAAATTATAGCTTGTACAAAAGTACAATTTCATAATCAAAATTTATACTTTTGTTGTAATGTCAGTACTTTTCACTTTTGATAATGTAAACTTATTACTTATTGTATTTTTGGAGTAAAGCAGTAAATCGGTGCAGGCGTCGCGCGACGTATTCATTAACAGCATGTAAATTTGGTACACCACGATCCATTTTAAAAATAATCAACGGGAATATGGAATTAAGTCAGCCTGCGTACAAATGTATGCTAGTGCATTTTTATACAAACAAAGGAATATACAAAAATATGCAACCAACTTTACACTTTTTAATATTTGCAAAACCAAAGTGCAAAACTATATATTTACAACACTTACCACAGCATTCATCAAAAACAACACTAAAGCTATCACAGTGGCCCATTTTAATGGTATACAATAGCAAAGTTTCTTTAAAACTGGTATAGAATCCACCAGTAAATAGATAAACTCTCCTATTTTTCTAAGAACAGTAGTCACTATTCCCATATTTGTAAATATTTTAGTAAAAATAATAACTACTACAAAATTTAATATATTTTGCTACTATTCCGAAAATTATCTGCAGCGGATGGAGGCGCTGTCAGTGTCAATTTTTTTTCCTTATAGATTATATAAAGCGGGTGGCTTTATATAATCTTTAAGGAAAGAAAATTGACACTGACAGCGCCTCCATCCGCTGCAGATAATTTTTTTGCATGGATAATAGCATAGATTCTACATAATCATAATATAGTTAATAAGTACGTACGTAGAACAAAATATCACCACAGACATGTAAGATCCACTACGGATCGAACATAAAGGTGCTAATAGACTTATAACAGAACATCGACCCTTCGCCGTTTTTAAATTATTTGAACTGAATAACGAACAGAGCCAAGCATAGAGCCAAACATCGCTACGAACTTTTCACGATCATTTTAGCAAATGATGTAATTTCGATACAAATTTACTGTCCTTTCGCTAGAATGCTCGCTAAAACACTCTCGTTTATTTTTCTGTAATGTAACATTCGCTAGAATACTCTTTACATGTGAATGCTTAACTCTATCGGTACCTGTACGCAAACATTGCTTAGCAATCATACACACCTATGCAGTAGTTGTAACTACCGCCCTGAAAGACGGGGCGGCACTAAACCCGTAGAATATTTTTATTTGTTTATTTGTATTTATCGCTATTTTAGTAGATTAATAAATATTATATACCTATTTAATATAAATAAAATATAAACTCGTTCACGGTGAAAGCGCCGAAATTTAAGCTTGGCCTTGTAATTTTTGGTTATACTTAATAGTTAGTAGGAATTTGTTATGTTCATGTTTTGGCCATGGCCAAGCTTAAATTTCGGCGCTTTCACCGTGAACGAGAATTTTTTTGTGCCGCCCTGTCCTTCAGGTCTGTAGTTACAACTACTGCATAGGTGTGTATGATTGCTAAGCAATGTTTGCGTATAGGTACCGATAGACTTTATACTATAACTGGTGATATAGCTAAATACAAAGCAAGGTTAGTAATCAAAGGATGTGCTCAACGGAAGGCCATGGATTACAATGAAGTGTTTTCTCCAGTAATCAAATATTCATCATACTACTGCCTTGGGCAGTGGAGTATAATTTGGATATAGATCAAATGGATGCTGTCTCTGCATTTCTACAAGGTGACGTAGACGAAGAAATATATATGCATCAACCCCCTAATTTTGTAGAAAATGGTAAACAAGTATGGTTATTAAAGAAATCGTTGTACGGGTTAAAGCAAGCCAGTAGACAGTGGAACAGAAAGCTAGATGGCACACTGAAAGAAATTGGCTTAAACCAGTCACTTCTTGATCCCTGCATTTATTATAAATAATATATGCATTGCAAGCCATAAAATACATGGTGAAGATATAACATTTCTAGCGGCATATGTAGTTGATCTTATATTGTCTATAAATTTTGAAGAAACTAAAACTTATATCAAAAATCACTTATTTACAAAATTTGAGATGAAGGATTTAGATGAATTAAAATACTGTTTGGGATTACATGTATTCCGAGATAGAAACAAAAGGATCTTATGCATTGATCAACAAAAATATATATAAGATGTATTGCATAAATATGGAATGCAAAATTGTAAAGGTGTGAACACACTTATTGAACCAAAGGCAAAGTTTATTTTGGATGAGAAAGTTGATACAATTTCAGAAAAATTCCATATCATGAAATTATTGGATTGTAACGCGGACCGCGCGACCTTGACGGCTGCGCGCGAGTCGGAGTGGTGGCTGTCGCCCCCCTTTCCTCTCCTGCCCGGCGGTAGCCATATATAAGCCCGATCGCGTCATGGACGTGCTCCTTGCGGCCCGGCTCCACATCTTCAGTTAAGTGTTCCTGACTACAAGGACACGCAGCAAGCCTTTAAGTGACCCACGCCCTGTCTATTTTATATTGTTAAAGTTGTACATGTGAATTAAACGCATTAAAAGTGTAATTGCCATACCTTCTCTTATTGTATCTTTTAATTAAATTCACCTAGGGACACCACGCCCCTACGGCGTGGCCTGTTCCTCTAAAATCTACATTTCTCATAAAGAAAACCTTAAAGGTTACAATGGCGCCCGGCAATTAAGTTAAAAGGCTTGCTACGTGGTATTTCTTATATTTTTGCTATATACTGTGTACTGTGCGTGTGTATTCTGCTCAAAGGGTATGTAAGTTTTATTTTTTTAAGTGCCTAATCAACCACGTGCGTGATCGCGTAGTGAAATTACATACATTATCATTATCCACGCCGTGTTATTCGACTTAATTCCATTACACGTGCTACATATTATACGCTAATTAGCTATCGCGCTTCTTTTCCTTGCTCCTTTGGCCAGAATCATACGCTTATATTTCACTGTGTTTTATAAATAGTGCTGTTATTTCGCTGCTTATATTGTTATATTGCGTGATTAGTAATATTTCTCGGCCGTTCGGTACCTCGTGACCGTCGAGAACATTCTAAACAAGATGGCGTACGAGATTAAGTTTCCGTTATTGAATAAATCGGAATTACTTTACGAAGTTACTTTGCGTGGTGGTGAAGCTAACACGGTCGATGAACTTCGAAAATCAATCGCCAAGCTCGCACCAGGTTCTCCTTCTGAGAGCATTTTGGAGTCTCATTTGTCTCCGGAAGACGATATCGCGGCTCTAAAGACCTCATTATTCAGAACATCAAATAATGTCAGAGTATTGCGTAATAGATTAGACAGTAATTTATCAGCTAGAACTGAGTCACTATTACATCATATTTTTCATAGACTAAACCGCGTTTGTCTCGACGAACCGTCGATTCAAAATATTTTAAAATCTATTTGGGATGAGTTCCACGGCTTATATGCTTCATTTAGATCGTTAGTTTCTCAGCCGGAGGAATCAACTTCTCAAAATTATAGCACTAGAGCTTGCGAGCATATCGAGCCTATAAATGTATTATTCTATGAGCGAAAACTTTTCTCAGAACTTTCTAAATTTAAATATAATGGCAAGTCTTGTGTGCGTGCTTTTATTCAGAAGGTTAATGAATTTATGTCAGCTAGGAACATACCTGAGGATAAGTTATTCTCTTTTGCATTTGAGATCTTTTCCGATGACGCGTTGACTTGGTTTCGTAGTATTCGGGATAGCGTTACTTCTTGGGGTCAATTATGTCAGTTGTTGAAAAGAGACTTTAGTCCTCATAATTTTGATTACAAACTGATGTCTGAAATAAGACAACGTTCGCAGGGCGAATCTGAGAACATAACCTTATATATAGCTAAAATGCAAGGTTTATTTTCTCGTCTCGATGTGCCAATTAGTGAATCTGATAAATTAGAAATTTTATTAAATAACATTAGGCCGTGCTACACTAATTGCCTTTTAACTACCAATGTAATAGATATTCCTTCTCTGATTAACGTGTGCAGAAACTTTGAAAGGTTTGATAGCCGTTCTAAGGACTTTAAGGAACCACCTAAAGTGTCCCCTAGCACCCTGGCACCTGATTTTGCGTACAATTATCCTTCTTTTAATTCCTCTAGTCCTTATAAGGGCAGTTTCAATAATAAAAACTTTTATAATAAGTCTCCTAATTATAAAAGTAAAAACTTTAATAATCAGCCTAGTACATATTTTAATTCAAAGGCACACGTGAATGTCATTCGATCTGCACCTAATGGTAATAATCGATATTGTCCTCGCTGTAGGAGTACGTCACACTCACTCGACGCTTGTCGCCAGCCGAGATATTTAATCTGTTTTAAGTGCGGTTTGAAGGGTTTCCGTGTTTCTGATTGTCCTAATTGTAAGTCTAAACTTACTACTCCGCCAAAGAAACTAATTGGCAAAGATTGGGGAAATAATAATCACTCTAAATTCAATAAAACTGAGTGGTCTGATTGGTTAACTTATATTTCTGAATTCTTTAACCATTGTCGCTCGTCCTCAACCCCCGATTCTAATATCGAAGATACCCCTTATATTTCTCTTACCGTAAATGGCAAAAGCGCCGTTGGTCTTCTAGACACGGGTTCTTCTGTGACAATTCTTGGAAACAATTCTCATAAATACTTTCTAAATAGCTATCAACTCGATAATTCTAAGCAATTAATATTGATAACCGCGAGCGGACACAAACTAAGTACATTAGGCTCGGTTTCTATACCGATTGAATTTCATAATAAAGTAATTAACTTGGTCGTTCATATTGTTCCTGATATGCAAAATTCTTTAATTCTTGGTATGAATTTTTGGAGAAACTTTGGTCTGTTTCCTAAACACTTGGAATCAGTCTTGCTCTTAAACAAGTCTGACGCGCACGTCGCTGAGATACAGACGAATGTCGGTACTCATCTCGTCTCTTATGGTCTTCTAAAAGCCAATCGGAGAGCTACCGCTGACAACCTAATCCCTAAATTCATCGATAATTCTTCTCAGAAGCGGGGTCTCGGTTGCACAAAACGTATTTCACGTACTATTGATGCAGGTGATCTTGGTGGTCTTTCTTGCTCAATACCTATTTCTGCTATTACAAACGATATTAATGAACATACTAATTGTTCTCTCAATACACCAGTTTCCACTAACGATTCTTGGTATTTAAATATCTATAACGGGTGTACTAATTCCCCGAGTTCGTTTGTCGACTATCAAGTCATAAACAATAAATTATATCGTTTTAAAAAATGTCTTAACCCTCTCACTAGAGACTTTCAATGGAAAGAGGTTGTGCCGTCTGAGCAACGGTCTAACATCCTAACTGAAATCCATTCTTCGCCCACAGCTGGCCATCTTGGCATTTTTAAAACTTATAAGCGTCTAGCATTTAATTATTATTGGCCGGGCATGGGCTCTTGACGTCATAAAGTTCGTAAACTCGTGCGATTCTTGCATCGCACGCCAACCTAATTGTAAACAATATAATTTACGTAGGAAACCGGTTGAATTCAACGCGGGTGACATTGTTTGGCGAAGAACATTTTACCGCAACGATAAAAATAAATATTTTAATAAAAAAATTGCTTCTAAATTCATTAAAAGTAAAATTGTTTCCAAGAAGTCTCCGTTAGTATATATACTGTCTGATATGTCTGGTAAACCTCTCGGTGAGTGGCATGTTAAAGACTTGAAACTAATTAACTATAAGGAATAGTTTGGTGATTCTAGCTAGTGGACTTTTGTTGTACCAAAACCAAGACTTCGTCGTAGGGCTAGCTAGATCACGACATTGTCTTGATTTTTTTTTCTTTTGTGATTTGTTTATATTTAACCTAATTACTTAACTACAAAAGTAATACTTCCTAGCGTAACACTAGAAAATATATACTTTTAAACTGCGTACTTCAATGCGTGTATTTGTCTATAATTTTTATTTATGTATTATAAATTTTTTTTAGACAATACTTTGTGTCTTAATTACGCATTCTATCTTCATATCAATTATTGCTTTCGAAAATACTAATCGAAATCTAAACATTTCATTTTTTTCACCCAGTGGTTCAGTGGTTAAATGGTCACTGTCAAGTCGGTCTACAGGTTCAATCTTTTTGTTCCCGTCATGTTTTTTTGCATTCATACTGATTGTTCTTATCTGCTTGCTGGCGTACTAATCGCTATATTGTTGTTTTGCTCAACGTCACCGTAGTTGTCGTTTATTGATCTTCATATCAAACTCATTAACTAATTACTTTGTTGACATTCTAAACGTGTTATTGTCTAACGGCCAGTTGTCGGGTCCGCATTCCTAATGAATGAATCACCTTGCCTTTAACGTGTTTTTTATTGTTATCTGCTGCTTTTATTATGATCTGTTCGCAGCTACGGTGTTATCTATTATAGATTCTCGTCTATTAAATACTATTGATCATTTAAAGGACTGACACCACTTCTACTACCTGTTTCAGGATGCCGATCGGAAGCTGCTGCCGGAGGTGAGGGGAGTCCTCGGGAGACCGAATTTTCCCGAGGAAAAATTCTCCTCTAACGAGGGGGGTGTGTAACGCGGACCGCGCGACCTTGACGGCTGCGCGCGAGTCGGAGTGGTGGCTGTCGCCCCCCCCTTCCCCTCCTGCCCGGCGGTAGCCATATATAAGCCCGATCGCGTCCTGGACGTGCTCCTTGCGGCCCGGCTCCACATCTTCAGTTAAGTGTTCCTGACTACAAGGACACGCAGCAAGCCTTTAAGTGACCCACGCCCTGTCTATTTTATATTGTTAAAGTTGTACATGTGAATTAAACGCATTAAAAGTGTAATTGCCATACCTTCTCTTATTGTATCTTTTAATTAAATTCACCTAGGGACACCACGCCCCTACGGCGTGGCCTGTTCCTCTAAAATCTACATTTCTCATAAAGAAAACCTTAAAGGTTACAGGATGTTAACTATACTTGTCGCAAGGGACATGCCCTGACATAACTTATGCTATATATACACTAACTAAATTTAACAAAAGGCCTGAAATGCAACATTGGGTAGCACTGAAACGGATTTTAAGATATTTAAAGTATACTGAAAGTTATGTAGGTACTGACATAGAAAGAGCAACAATAACGAAACTTTATTGGGTTATTGTGACGCCGATTGTGCAAACAATTGTAGTGACAGAAGGTCATGTATCGGTTAAAATAAGTTAGTCGTCCACTAATCGGACGAATAACATAATTATTCGTCCACTAATCGGACGAATAAAATAAATTATTCATCCGTTAAATTAATGAAAAAAATATATTTTCTCATTAACGTCAATACTATTAATATTAAAACAACAGTATCAAGTCAATATAAGGGTAAATCTTGAGATTGGGAATATTCAGTTGATTCCCGTGGCACATATTTTTATTAAATTTATTTCAAATTATAGTGTTACGAACCAGAAGTGAGGACAGTTTTTTAAAAAAATAACGCACAAGTATCCTAAAATTATTTATTTAACAATCAAAATTCAATAACCAAAATTACCATAGATGATAATTTAGAACTATTACACTCAAAACTCTAATTATTGCAAGCGATTTAATGACTTACGAAATAATTATATTGCAACCGAGTAACAATGTAAAAGCGAGGGTAGCGATGTTCACACGTTACCGACCGAGAACTGAATGAAACTATTGCTAAGCGCGCGCCGCTTTTTATAGCGCACAGCTCGGCCCGGATCTTGGAGAGAGGGGTTTCGCTAAGACGGCCGTTCCTGACAGCGAGGAGTCCTCGACCGCATCTCGCCTTGCGCCATCACTAGGTCCACCATCACCAAACTGGCCATCATCATCTGCAATGTAACACATACCGTACATTTGTATTCTCACATTGCTTATGTGTCTGAAGCCAAAATATAGTAAGAGTTAAGCTAATGTTGTATGTACATGATAGTGAGCATGCACTCCCACAGTTTTCTTAGGTAGTTGAAATATAAATTTAAATGCTTCAGACTAGAAAAATCTTTAGAAAACAAAAACAGCGATTTTGAGAACTAAATAGCATTCCAAGCAATGAAATTCCGGACCCATTGGGTAGAATACCAGAAAAAGTAAATAAACAGTAGCCTCCACACCCGCCACACGAACACATGAAGAAATCTGGACGATTAACGCCATGTGCCCGAAAGAGCTGGGTGCGCAGCTAAGATACTTAACCAGAACAGAAGCCATGAACAACAGGTCCAGACCAAAACAGAAGTCATAAATTACATTAGCTTCCAAAATCAAAACCTCATCTTTTTCTTCAAATTCTTTATTTATTCATCCAACTACTACAACTGAAGTTGAAAGCCTCATTCTTCAACTAAATAATAACTGCGCTCCACGTTTTGATAAGATTACAAATCGTTTAGTTAAATTGATTAGAAACCATATAATCGAACCATTGACACATATTTATAACTTAGCAATCTATAATAAATAACAACCTATTATCCCTTAACGCAACTAAAACAAATCTAGTATGTTTTCACAAAACGGCTGTTTCAGCACCACCTGCGCGGTTAAATATTACAGCTCATTCATGCACAGCTATTGCCGGTGTGGATACTCTCCCAGGCTGTCAGTGTCCTAATTTAAACAAGAAAAGCTCAGTCAAATATCTGGGCGTTGTCATAGACGAGAAATTGACCTTTAGTGAGCACGTCGTGGCCATGGCTGCAAGAGTCAGAAAGATCATACACATTATGAAACTACTACGTGACGTGGCCCCGATGAGCTTACTAAAGACTGTATACATAACACTTTGCGAATCAATATTAACGTATTGCATTGCCGCCTGGGGGGGTACTGCTACATCTCATCTTATTGGTTTAGAAAGAGTCCAACGCGCAGTGCTGAAAACTATGCTTAAAAAGCCATATCGATTTCCAACCACTCAGCTGTTTAATGAAACTCAAGTACTGAGTGTTAGAAGACTGTACATACATAAAATCTTACTGGCAACTCACAAGATAGTGCTCAACTCTTCTGACTATGAAGACATGATTAAGAGACGAGTTTTCAAACTTCCAATTCCAAAAATAAATACTACTTTTGCCAGGCGTTTTAGTAGTTTCATGAAGCCTTATGTTTATAATAAGATAAATAAAATTTGCCAAATAGACACAGCATCACTTCGTGAAACGAAAATAATTACCAAAAAAGAATTACTTACATGGACTTACGATGACACTGAGCGTTTTTTGAGGCCTTTAATGTGATTTCTTATGTTTTTCATTGCTTTGTTCAACTGGATGTAATTAATTTCTCATGTGTTTTATACTTCCATACAAATTCTATTGTTATCATTTTAATTCAATTTGTTTTTATTTTAGTGTAACCATATTAATATTAATGTATTGTTAACTACCTATCATTTATATTTCAAAATAATCGTATATATTGCATGCTAATTTATTATTACGTTATTAATTTAAACGAACACTGGCAAAACTTCAAAATTAAGAAATCCATTTTGTAAAGTTTTCCTACGTGACAGGCTACGCCTAGTGTAGGAGACTTTCATAATTCTGCCTATAACAGGTTCTTACATTGTATTTACTCCATAATCGGAAACTTGCAGTTTTTTATTTATAAGGACTTGTGTAATATTTTGGTAAATAAAAGTTATTATTATTATTATTATAGAGGCTCAGACCAAACAGAAGCCATGAACCAGGGGTTCAGGCCAAATATTAGCCATAAGCCAAGGGCTCAGACCATACAGAAGCCATGAACCAGGGGTTCAGGCCAATCAGAAGCCATAAGCCAGGGGCTCAGGCCAAACAGAAGCCATAAACCAGGGGTTCAGGCCAATTAGAAGCCATAAGCCAGGGGCTCAGGCCAAACAGAAGCCATGAACCAGGGGTTCAGGCTAATCAGAAGCCATGAACCAGGGGTTCAGGCCAAACAGAAGTCTTCTGGTCTCACTAGCCTCGAAGAAAGCGGAGCAGGCGTCAGGCGTCCACTCGCCGCGCCAGACCACCATATGCTCGGCAGCTGCCTGGGTTTTCTTGCCATATGAACCAGCCAGTAGTTCCAGCTCATAGCGATTATGTGGCAGTACACGCAGGACCTTATAGGGCCCCCGCATGCCAGAGTCAAGCTTGCCCGTGCTCTGCGATGCCTTGTTAACGAAGACATAGTCCCCAACAGCGAAGGCTCTTGGTTGCCGCCGGTTCTGGTTGGTGTATTCATCTTGACGCCGCTGATTAGCTGTGAGTAGGTCAGAGGCACGCTGTCTCCTGAGAGTCTTAAGAGCTTCTCGATTAGGATTACGGTTCTCTAGTGCGACGTCACGTACTAGAGATCTTATTACCGGGGTAGCGGCATCAATCCCAACGAGGAGTTGCAATGGCGATGCGTGTGTAGTGGTCTGTCTGGTGACATTTAAATTGAGCTGCACCTTCCATAGAGCATCAGCCCACTGAGTACCTTAATGTCCCACCTCCACACGTAACATATTAAAGACTGTTCTACAGTACCTCTCTGCTTGTCCGTTTTCGCGATGCATTCCAGCTGTGATGAAATGAACGGCAGCCCAAGCTATTTACCCAGTCTCGAAAGGCCACACTTTCAAACATTCTCGGTCACATACTATAGTGCTCGGAGACCCGAACAAAGATATCACGTTAGTGAAAACCCGTTTTAATTCGTCTGAGTCTTGACGATACATGGAGTATAACAAACAAAATTTTGAAAAGCTGTCAACTACTATTAAAACGTACTTAAACTCGTTAGATTCTGGAAGCGGGCCCAATATATCGGTATGAATAACACAGAATGGGTCATCAGGCTTCGACCAAGATTGTATTGGTTGTGAGGGTGCTTTAGGTACTTTCTTATGCGTTAAACATACAAGGCAATGGCTAACGTATTTTCTAACAAATTGTCTAACACTTGGAAACCAAAAGTGACGCAATATGAGATCTGTCGTTCTGTCAGCTCCAATATGATCATGGTCATCGTGAAAAGCTCTTAAAAGACTAAGCCGGTAACCTTTTGGAATATAACACAACAAGCGTGGTTCTTCCCCGGTTGGTATATATTTGTAATATAAGAGTTCATTTTTAACTAAATACCTAGACGAATCTAAATGGCTTTCTCATAACTTGACAATTAAATACCGGCATTTTTTAATTTAATTAAAAATTTTTTCAATTAAATTTCGGCAATTGCCGGCATGCTCCTGCAACAACACCGCACCGACACCGATAGAGCTGGCATCGGTGTGAAGCTCCGTGGGTAAATTTGGGTCAAAAATCGCTAAGACTGGTTCATGGGTCAAACAGTGAATAATATAGTCACGAGCCATATCTTGTTCCGGACCCCATTTGAAATTTTCCCATTTTCTCCCTTTCTTAACAGTCTGGCAATGCAGGCTGTTTTAGAAGCGTATCCCGCGACATAGCGCCTAAAATATCCCGTTAGACCCAAAAATTGCCGAACCTCTTTAACATTAGTAGGTTTTGGGGAATTTACCAGCGCCTCTATTTTTCTTGGGCTCGGCCGCACCTGACCATTACTAACTATTCGTCCTAAGTACTCTACTTCGGTATCTAAAAAGGTACATTTTTTAAAATTAACTGAAAAATCGGCATTCGTGAGAGTACGTAAAACTTGACGCAGTAAATCTAATCCTTCAGGAATTCCGTTTGACATAAGAAGCACATCATCGATATAAGTCAATACTCTACCACTTTCAATATAAGGCTTTAAGGTTTTCGATATTATTCTTTGGTAAACTATCGGGGCATTAGCTAACACATAAGGCACTTTTAGATATTCGAAGTGCCCTTCGGGCGTTACGAAGACGGTTTTAGAAATCGAATCGTCATCCTTTAATGGTACCTGATGAAATCCAGTTGTCATATCTAAACTGGTATAGAATTTGAAACCACCAAGCCTATCTATGTGGTCATCAATCAGAGGCAAAGAGAATCGTTCTTTAACCGTTATGGCATTAAGTGCCCGATAATCGACGCACATCCTATCACTCCCGTCCTTTTTCTTGACGAGGATGATAGGACTGGCGTAGTCAGATTGTGATTCACGAATGATTCCCTGTGAGAGTAGATCATTAATAATATCCCGAACTCTATATTTTTCATCACAAGAAAGCTTATAAGGCCTATGAACTACCGGGGCACTCGTTGTCAATCTTATTTCCATACTACCCGTATTCACCGTTGAAGTAGCAGTCCCAGTAATAAAAGAACTCGAAAACTCGCGAATGATATCAAGCAAACGATTCCTGTCATTGCCAACTTCGTACTCAACGGTGGATACGTGCAGTACAGAGGGCACACTATCGAACCTCGTGAGCCGCTGCACGTTATTACTACGCATGTATGTAATTCCCTCTCTATTTAAAACATCAGTGCCAATCAGAATGGACGCCGTAATGCAGCCAACTTGGACCACATACAAATCAACTTCCAAAGACACTTCAGGAAATTCGATCACTGTCGTAACATATGACGTTGATTCAATCTCCTGACTGCCTATATACCTCTCATCGAACGATACGTTGGGATTCGATTGAAATTAAAATATTTAAGAACCGACTCTAAAATCAACGAGATATCGGAACCATTATCAATTAAAATATCTACAGACACCTTTTGAATTATTATTCAAAAGATGTCTGTAGATATTTTAATTGCTGCTATTGCTGCTATTGCAGACATTATGTTGTCTTGTTTCGATTGAGACTTGAGCAAAAATTTATCTTAGTAGATGTTCTCTGATTGCGTTCAGTTTCGAATTTTTGTTTTGAAAAGCATGTCTCAATAACTTGACCGTTACGTTTACAATATGTACAAAACTTTAATGACTTATCACCCGATGTTGAAGGCTTTGACATTACGGTATCTGCTGACGATGGTACATTAGTATCAGCTTTAGGTCTTTTCCTGCAGTCATTCTCGTATGACCGACTTTACGGCAATAATGACACACTATTGTACCATCTTCCGATTTGGGTGCTTCGCGTTTACACAATGATGATGGTCCTACATTGTTTGAGCGGACAGGATTGTTAAAACTACGTGTCTCGGGTTTTGGTTTGACATATATGGACAAAAATTCGACTAAATCTTTTATTTGAAGTTTCGCATTAGTTACCGCAGCCTTTATTTGAGCATCAGTCATCAATGATTATCTAACAAAAATTAACTATCTCTATCCACAACAATACGGATTCAGACCCAAGTCAAATACTCTTAGTGCTACTATTGACCTAATTACTCAAATTAAAACCAAAATCGACCGGAAATAGGTGGCACTAGGAGTATTTATTGATCTAAAAAAGGCTTTCGACACTGTGAGTCATTCTCTGCTGCTCAAAAAATTGGAGCGCATTGGCATCACTGGAACCGCGCTGAAGATGCTAAATTCATACCTAAACAAAAGATATCAGACCGTAAAAATGGGAAATCATCAAAGTAGTCTCAATACATTAAAATGTGGAGTACCACAAGGATCTATTTTAGGGCCGCTTTTATTTCTAGTTTACATTAATAATATCCAAACTAATATAAAGGACCACCTCTCACTTTACGCCGATGACACCTGTCTATTTTACTTCAGAAGCAATATTGAAACCATTTTCGAACAAGCTCAAAACGATATAGAAAAGTTACACAATTGGCTTCAATATAATCTCTTAACTATTAATGCATCCAAAACCTCATATATCATTTTCAGCGCGAAAAATAAAAACTGTCGAATCATCCCCATCTAAACATCAACGGAGTGATTTTGCGTAAAACCAATCAGGAGAAGTACTTTGGATTGATAGATGATGGAGAAGTACTTCTTGATAGTCATTTAACGTGGAAAACTCATATACAACATATTAAAAATAAACTTTCGTCTTTAGTAGGATCATTACGTAGCATGGTGAGATGTATTCCTCAAAAAGCTCGTCTTGTAATCTACAATTCCTTAGTTAAACCACATTTACTGTAACTCATTGAAATATGGGGTAATGCATCAAAAACTAACCTAAAATTAATCCAAATACTACAAAACAACAAAATAATAAAAATCTTACACCATTATAAATTTCTAACACCTTCCAAAATTATTTAAAAAGATACTCAATATTAAACATCCACCAACTATACATATACAATACATGTATACTTATATATAAAATTATTCACAAACTCACCCATTCTCACATTACATTTATAACGAGAGACAAAGTATATAAGTACACCACACGCCGCGCAAAACATTTGGTATTACCAAGTATAAGAACAAATTACGGCTAAAGTTCTATAACGTATATAGGAGCACAATTATATAACAAACTACCAGTGAACGTAAAGGAGGCAAGTTAATGTGTTCAAGGAAAGACTTCTAACACATATATCTAAAGACGAAACACTTCTATCGTGATTATATTAAAAAGCCTTTAACTTGGACCACCGACTTCGCTTGGACAATCACAATCTGAATTCTTTTCGTCAGTTTTACTAACCGAGTTTTTATTATTTTTAAGCTACCCGCACCGGGTTAATGTTATTAATGTTTGTATAAAAATTGTTGTTCTCATGTAAGTGATATGTATTATCTGAATGAGAAATAAAGTTCTTTAAACCGATCAGTAATGCCTCGCGCAACTATTGCAACTTTCAGCTCGTCAGACAAGCCCTTTACAATATTCGGCGTATGTGGGGAATTTATTTGAATTGTTATATATATATTGTCATAACCTCAAATAAAATTGTAGCAACATCTACACTACGTGGGCACATTGAACGAAATTCTAACTTGAAGTTGCTCCATGAACGATCATTAGTTATCCAATCATTAAGCCACAACTTCGGGTCACCGCGCAAACAACCTCCTATGCGCCCTAGACACTCACGATCATCCCATTTATTTAAATCACGAGCGCGGTCTACCTCTGAACACCAAACGTCAAAGTCATGTAGGTGAGGATCGAAAGGAGAAATATAAAATTAAAATAAAATTATGCGATCTCGCCTGAACTAAGCAAGAGAATGCGCCAACAAGCTTATCTGTCACGTCATTAACCCCGTCGAGTGACCGTGACTTCTGCAAAGTGGAAGTTTCCTGACCCCGCGGGCTTTGCTCCCTAACAGGCGTTGACACGCGACGCGGGTTTGAATGCGTTGTCGAGGTCGGCAAACGGCTCTCAATAGAATTCAAGCGAGCTAATATTTGACCTAAGGCCTGATCACGCGGAGAATCACGGCAGCTATGTGAGGTATCACGGCGTCTATGTGCATTACGTGGACTACGGGACACATTACGATATTTCGAAGAGATACGTTCGCGATCATGAGAACGTTCCCGGTGTCTACGCGATAAAGAGGTGTGATTGTTTCTACCGGAATCATGGCTACGATTACGCGATCTACTTCTTAACGTTCGAGAACGATTACGATGCGGTTGACGCGAATCGTCTAGTTTTCAACACTTTCCGCACGTCCCGACATATCTCAGAGATTAAATCAAATGGAAAACACTCACTGATACGCGTAGACCAAACACACACGATTAACAAACCACAAACGACAAAACTTGCAGTAATTAGGTCAAAGTCAAACACTAACGGACATTTAATTAACTTAAACAGATGGCACCAACAGCACTAAGCACGTGGTTTATCCCACTTCTGATCTTACGAACCAGAAGTGAGGACAGTTTTAAAAAAAAATAACGCACAAGTATTCCTGAAATTATTTATTTAATAATCAAAATTCAATAACCAAAATTACCATAGATGATAATTTAGAACTATTACACTCAAAACTCTAATTACTGCAAGCGATTTAATGACTTACGAAATAATTATATTGCAACCGAGTAACAATGTAAAAGCGAGGGTATCGATGTTCACACGTTGCCGACCGAGAACTGAATGAAACTATTGCTAGCGCGCGCCGCTTTTTATAGCGCACAGCTCGGCCCGGATCTTGGAGAGAGGGGTTTCGCTAAGAATAGTTTATCATGATTCTTAGCCAAATTATAAACACATTTATCAAATAGGTGTCATTTTTGAACGACGCATTACAAAGATATTTGAAATCAATTGTCTTGGGCCAGGGGAATCAAAAACCGATGACAGGGGAATCAAAATTAAAACGACGGTAATAAAAAATACTATTTATTTAATAATCAGTCTCTTGATCACAGTTATTAGCACCTTGAAACCTAATTATCAATCACTTTAGATTGCTGCAAAAATAACATGCTCTTCATTTTCTTCAGCTTTTTTGACTTTTTTCTTATGATTGTAACGATTTGAACGTTCTCTACTTTTTTATAATTTGATGCTATCGTAGACTCATTTCATTTCTTTTATCTTCAAATATTTTCTCTTGGAGTTGAGCGCGAATTTAAGGGTCACTCTTGATTCACTCTAATCTACGGCGCTCAGCTAGTAGTTTTTTCTACTCTCTCTTGTCCCGTTTGTTTAGGGGACATTGTAACAATATTTCGAAGTTAGATACCTAATCTAATAGTTGCAATACTGCTAATCCTTATACAAAATGTTCTTATTAAGGGAATGTTATCACAATGCTAAATAAAGTTTATGGTTCTTGACGTAACCTATCTTTTTATCGGCTAGACCGTCTGCCTATCAACAGAATAAATAAATAAATACCTTGGGACATCTCATACGCAGCTATCTGATGACAAACTAGGCAGAGCCTGTACTATGGCAGCCAGAAATACTTATATATTTTTAAAAACATACATATGATAGATAAATTACCTTTTTTTTTTTACCTGGTGGAATGCATTGACGCATATCACTCCGCGGGGGCGGGCGGAGGGATTATGTCGGACTCGCCGGGGTAAAATAAAAATGTTGAAAAGATAATGTACCTCCCGGAATACCGACTAAACCTACCACGGTGTTCCATCGACGGGGCCGCGCGAATCGCTTTCGCATGCGGTCGTGACCCCACCAAGGTTACGGCCCGCCGTATGAAACGGCAGGCCACTACACGAAAGACCTACCCAAAATAGGCACTTCTCACATTATAAAACCCTGCTGTCTCCCCCCTGGAGGGGAGACGGACTCGACACAGAGGCGCGCGTGGGAACACGCACGCCGCCTCTCGGACCTGGTGCTGAACGGATGGCGGGCAGGCCCACAAAGCCCGCCACCCCCAGGTCAAACCTCAGGGTGTCTGGAGGTCGTCGCGTGCCCTCGGGCGCCCGGCTCTGCGGTTGGGGAGAGGGTTTAAACGCTCACTCTCCCGCTTCGCCACCTCCTTGATGGAAATCTCTTCCTCGCAAAAGGAGGCGACGGCGTTCCACGACCTCTCACTCCGGATCATAGACTGAACTACGGCCGGGAGGGCAACCGATCCGACTGCCGCGATCAACTCACGGCGCTACGATGCCCAGGCGGGGCAAACCGCCAAAGTGTGCAGCGCCGTGTCCTCTACAACGTCGCGGCAGTCGCCGCAGTGGTGACAACCTTGCCGGCGTATACGACACAGGAACTGGCCAAAACAACCGTGGTCAGTCAGTACCTGTGTTAGCCGGAAGGTGAGGGCGCCATGCCGCCTCTCCAGCCACTCCTCAAACACGGGACTTACCGCCACGATCGTGGCGTGCCCGGCACTGGGGTGCACAAGTCGTTCCTTCCAATTCGCCACTAGGACCTGGCGGAGCTCGGACCTTGCCGCCTCGACAGCGGGAAGAATAGGTCCTTCACCCCGAGCTAGCGCCTCCTGACGCCAACGATAGAGCGACGCCAGGAGCGCCGCTTCCAGGTCCCATGGCATCGATCCGGCGAGGAGGCTTGCAGCCTCGAACGAGATCGTGCGGTATCCTCTAACCAACCTGACGGCCATGGCGCGCTGTGGTGCACGTAGCGCCGAAATGTTTCGGGCCGTCAGGTTGTCGGCCCAAACTGGGGCCCCGTACAATGCCATGGACCGCACGACCCCCTCGTAGAGCCTCCGACAGGAGGTGTTTGGCCCCCCAAGGTTGGGCAGCAGGCGCGAGAACGCGCCTGCAGCGCCCCGAAGAATGGGGGCCAAACGACGAAAGTGGGCTGTAAATTCCCATCGGCTGTCGAGCAAGAGACCCAAATACTTTAGGGTTGGCTCGACGCCGATGCGGACCCCTCCCACCATGATATGGGCCCTTGGAGGTGGCCGGTTCCGAGGGCCGTGAAAACAAACGGCCTCGGACTTGGACAGGGCTACCTCCAGGCCCAACCGATCAACGACTTGTGCGACCCCAGCGGTCGCCAGTATGGCCGCCTGGTGCGACTTACCCCTCGCTGTGACAAGCGTGTCGTCGGCGTAACAAATGACGCCGACGCCACGGAAGAGCGCACCTCGCAGCACCCAGTCGTAGCCGATGTTCCACAGGAGCGGACCCAGAACCGATCCCTGTGGAACACCGCACGACATCTCTCGCTGACTCCAACCGTCGTGACCCGGGTAGACGCCTACCCTCTCGGATAAATAAGCCCCGACTATACGGCGGAGGTAGATCGGCATTCGATGGAAAATGAGTGCCTACCTAATACAACTCCAGGGCAAGGTATTGAAGGCATTCGCTATGTCTAAAGACACCGCGAAGATGATCTCGCCCCGGGACACCGCATCCTACGCCAGGCTTCTCACACGCTGGACAGCGTCAATGGTGGAGCGCCCGCGGCAAAAACCATATTGGTTTTCCGCCAGATCCGGGCCCACTGAAGAGAGACGCTGGACGAGGCGCTCCGCGATAATAAACTCGAAGAGTTTAGCCACCTCGTCCAGCAACACAATGGGCCGGTAGGCGGACGAAGAGTCCGCCGGGCGCCCCTCCTTCCTGATCAGGACCAGTCTCCCCGCCTTCCACTGGCGCGGAAACCGGCCCTGCACCAGACACTCGCTGAGGAGCTCCCTCAGTCGAGGCACGAGCTCCTCGAGGACCAGGGCCAAAGCAAGACCTGGAATGCCGTCGAGCCCTGGGGCGGTGTTTTTCGAGCGAAGTCTCGACACCGCCGCTCGCAACTCTACCTGGGTCACTTCGGGAACCACGTCGTTGTCAAAGTCTACGCTGGACGCCATGGAAGGCGGAACCATCGACGGAGGAGTGTGCTCCACCCGTGAGGGAAACAGAGCGGCCACCACCTCCTCCACCAACTGTGGCCGGAGACTCTGGGACAAGGGGAGCGCCCAGGGGCGAAGCTTGCCCCTCACCATAAGGTATGGACGACTCTTGGCGGGCCAGATCCTTGGCCCGCTTGATAGCTACCTTTAACGTTCTTTTGGCCGCTCTGTAGGCCTCGTACAGTTCCGCCTCCCTGGCGTCAAAATCGGGAGGGCGGCGACGCCTCCTATGGAGCCGGATGTACTGACGTCTGGCCGCCACGCAGGAGTGGCGCAGGTCGGCAATTTGTTCCGACCACCAGTACACCCGGCGCCTGGCTGGAATATTTGCAGGCACTCTAGGCATCGCCGCATCGCAAGCTTGAGTTATGGCCTACCGGAACCACACGGCCTCCATCTCAACATTGTCAGGCCTGGCCGGTGCTGGCACCCAGGCCCGAACGATGGAGGCTTCCAGGAGGACCTCCTGATTTAGCTTCTTTAAAGCCCAACGCGGAACGCCCCCAATCGGGGCCCTTGGGGCTGGCGGGTCGGAGGTCTGGGCGGAGACGTCGAACCGAATATAGCGGTGGTCCGACAACGTCTCCACCTCCTCAACGACGCGCCAGCCTTGAACACGGCGTGCTAGTGCGGGACTGGCAAAAGAGACATCGATGATAAAGCCACCCCGCTGACGCACGCACGTGTGCACTGACCCACGATTGAGGACTTGCAGGCCGTTCTCTACAGCCCACTCTTCGAGCAATTCACCTCTCGCGTCCGTGGTCACTGAACCCCAAGCCGCAGATTTGGCGTTGAGGTCCCCGGCGACGAGCACAGACCGAGGGTGGGTTCGAGCGATGACGACGTTAAGTTCGAGGAGATACTCCTCGAAGTCGGCGAGAGATCGGTTGGGTGAGAAGTAGCCGCCCACCACAACCGCTTCTCCTATGAGTGCTGCGACGTAACCCCGTCCTCGGATAACGTTCTCGAAGGACGAAATGCCGGCGGCGGAGATAAATTACACCCTGACACAACAAATGATCGTGCTCATCACACAAGAATTTTTGTCCTGGGTGGGAATCGAAACCATGACATTCGGCTACATCAGGCCTGTCATTCAGAATATACAAAAATATTGTATTAATATGAAGTAAACTATAGTAAAACTATGAAATAAAATGCAAACTGTATATTTATTTTTATTTTTATAGGCTTTTAAATTTAATAATTTTTGTACTTTAATTTTGGTTTCTGATGACATTCTTCTTGCTTGCGGAAGATGGTCAAATAATTCTTTGGTTGTTTGATGGTTATGGTTTAAAAATATATGTGAAATAAATAAATTATTACCATATCCTGAAGTACTAAATCTAAAACAAGCCGGGCAATTTTTTTGAAATGTGCTTGACTGTCTTTCTCCTGTTTCTTCGGACTTAAAATTCTTACCTCCATTAATACAGAAATATTTAATTATATAATATATCTTTTTACGCCTTGTTTTCTGCATTGTATTATGGTTACACAATCTCTTTCATAATAATAACTATGTGACAGCTTTTCATAGTCATCAATTCTTTTTTCTAAATCATTGTACGAACAAAATTTTTATTAAGTTGTAAATCTAGTTATCTAAGTATAGTATCGTCTAGTATCTAAGTTCTTGAGCATCTAAAAACTCTTCATCACTTTCTTCCACAGCTTGAATTCCTTCAATAACTTCAGTCAGTCAGTTATTATATTATTATTATAATTAGTTATTTGAAATATTTATTATTGGCTAATCATCTACATTAATAATTAATAATAAGATGTTACTTACCCATCATAATTATATGAATATTATTTAAATTAAAACATTAAATTGAATCATATAATTATTTTGACAGCTGTCCATTGAATAATTATTTGACAGTTGAATTTTCAATAAGAATAGATATAAACGTTCATTTATTTGAAAAACGATAAAATTATTTACATATTTACGTAAAGGTGGTATGCATAGTATACTTATACTATGCATACCATATCATATACATCATCATCATCATCTTAGCCGAAAGACGTCCACTGCTGGACATAGGCCTCCCCCAAGGTCTTCCACACAGACCGGTCTGGAGCCAACCGCATCCAACCGCTTCCCGCAACTTTTACCAGGTCCTCGGTCCACCTTGTAGGATCCCTGCTGCGTCTTCCGGTGTGTGCCCGCATTCCAGAACCTTTCTGCCCCAACGGCTATCGGTTCTGCGCGCTATGTGCCCTGCCCACTGCTACTTCATCTTAGCTATCCGGAGAGCTATGTCGGCAACTTTAGTTTTCCTGTGGATTCAACCCCGCAGGGCAACGCCGAGCATAGCTCTCTCTATTGCCCTCTGAGTGACTTTGAGCCTTCTGATAAGGTTCATAGTAAGCGACCACGTCTCGGAACCGTATGTAAACACTGGCAACATACACTGGTCAAAGACTTTTGTCTCGAGACACTGCGTTATATTGGGCGCGAAGATATGTCATAGCTTCTCGAACACTGCCCAGCCGAGTTGGATTCGACGATTGACTTCTCGAAGTCGGACCTACCAAACTGGATCATTTGTCCCAGGTATACATACTTGTCGACAACTTCGTGAGTAGAGTTCACAACCTTAATAAGAGTAGGTATAACATGGACGTTGGACATGATTGTCGTCTTGTCCATGTTCGTTTTAAGACCTGCTTGTCGGGAGACTCTACAGAGGCCATCGAGCATTATGCTGAGGTATTCCATGGTCTCAGCCATGACCACGATATCGTCAGCAAATCGAAAGTGAGTGATATACTCGCCGTTGATGTTAATGTTGAGTTATTGCTTGTCCAAGAGCTTGAAAACATCTTCAAGCGCGGCTATTCTATTTTTTATTCTATTTAAAATTATATTGTTGCGACTAATTAAAAACTATTTCAAAACATGTATTTAAAAAAATCTATTTTATATCGTATGGTAAGATCACCAGTAAACATACCGGCTGTTTACTGATTATAGGCTCTGCACTACATTAATTTATTTTATTAAAATAAAAATTTTCAGAATTAAAATTACTTACAATTTTTAATGATATATCATTCTAAATTCTAGCGAGCTTTTAAAAATTTTGCACATAAAGAAAATAATTGGGGATGACATACTACGCTAAATTTTCGGACAACTAGCTTCAGCCTTAAAATGTTATCTATACGTCCGCTCAGCGGACGATTAATATATTTAATTCATCCGTATAGTGGACGACTAATATATGTTATTTGTCCGTTTAGTGGACGACTAGACACTTTGATAAAAAAATTATGTGATAACCAAAGTGCCATTAAACTTGCAGGTTCTGAAAATTATCATTCCAGGTCAAAACATATACCTAGACGTCAGGCATCACTTTGTTCGTGATAAGCTGCGTTTGAACAAAATAGCTTGTGGAGGAACAGGGTGTGAAGTCTCTCCAACACAAAGGGAAGATCCTCCGACCAGGCTGGTTGATCGTGCCTGGTGGGCCGTGGCCCGACGGTTGATGTCGGGAGCTTGTAATATATACAACTCAGTCGCTGTGTAAACTTCACATGTACGATGCAGAATAGTATGACGGCATGTGAAGTGCGATTGTATTACCATCTGTTAAATGTAGGCTGAACTTCTTCGTCTGTGTGGAGTCGCCACAACCTATTGAGTATATCCAGACAAGCGAGATGGTAGCTGATGCGTTGACAAAGGGTACTCCTCAACTGAAGCTCAACTACTGTTCTTTGAAGATGGGTTTATGTCTAAGGGAGGATATTGGAATATAGCCATAAACCACAACGCATCTTTAATAATCTGTGGTATTCAAGTACTCTGTATTGTCTATGATACTCTCTCTCAAAAACTGTCCTTTTTACCACTCAACGATTACTGTAAAACACGTTCAGTCTGTAATAAATTCCGTATTTTCGCAATAAACTATTTTATTTCATCAAGCTATTTCATCGTTCTAGCGGTACCTTAGTACTTTACCTTCGCTCGGAACAAACAGTAGTCGATTATTATTCCTTTTAAATGCGCACATAATTTCAAAAGTTAATGTCATGATTTTGAAACCGAGAGCGTTTGTGTTGCAGTCTATTACTCTCGTTTGGTAATCACAGCTGAATTAACAATTAATTTTATTTTGCTTATAATCCTAATCCCAATCCTAACTAATATTATAAAAGCGAAAGTGAGTTTGTTTGTTTGTTTGTTACTTGTTACGCTTTCACGCCTTAACTACTGAACCAATCATCATCAAATTTCGCACACACGTTGTCAGGGGTACAGAAAAGGACATAGGGTACTTTTCATTCAGAAAAAAGTACTGTGCCCGAGGGATACAAAAATAACTTTTTGTACAAAAAATGCTTATGTCGTGTGACATTGTACGAAAAAATGCCATGTATATGAGTTGTAATAACAATGAATTAAAATGATTTATAGCATTTTTAAATTATCATAGGAAGCTCGTCCCTAACTTCGCTAAAATGGCATATAGTCTCAATTATTTGACTAAGAAATCGTTATTTTTATTTGGACAGATGAATGTCAAAAAAGTTTTGAGTCATTGAAAGAAAGTTTAATTTCACCCCCAGTATTAGACTATCCAGACTTTACAGAGGAAAACCAGTTTATTTTACAAACAGACGCGTCGAATATTGCATTAGGAGCAGTTTTATCAAACAGAGATGGCCGACCAGTAGCCTATACGAGTCGAAGATTGAATAAAGCTGAGAAAAATTTCGCCACAATTATTCAGGCCTTATTTGTATGGTCGAGCCTTTATAATTAGAACGGATCATAGACCCTTAGTATATCTGTTTAATATGAGAGACCCATCCAGTCGACTTACAAAGTTTAGGCTTCAGCTTGAAAAATATAATTTTACAGTAGGGTACGTTAAGGGTTCCGACAACACGGCTGCAGACGTATTGTTGCGAATATCATGCCAAGATTTGAAAGACATGCATGGAAATATTAATGTAATGACGCGAGCGCAAAAGAAACGAATGAATATATATACCTACAGCTGAATCTTCGGATGATATGGTCCCTACGGATAATCGGCCTGATCAACCGATACACATATTAAGCCGAAAGAATCAGTCGAACTGACTTTTATAAATAGAGAACAATATATAAATTATAGTAAGAGTAAAATTATTGGTAAAGAAATAAAATATTATGTTTCATACCAAGTATGAAAATTTTTTCACAAAATATTTCGATTCTTCATCACAAGTCTCGCGAAGCGAATTTGTGAAAGAATTAAATATGTTTTGCAATCTAATAAAAATGTTAATGAAATTTGTATAGTTAAAAATAAAAATAATGACGATTTTATAGAAAACTATTGCATGAAATAAAAAATACGAGTTCCTGGTCCGGACCACTTATAGGTATGTATATATAAAAATGTTAAGAAAATTATAGATAAAGATGATATACGTATAATTCTCAATGATTTCCATCTCTTGCCCACAAGTGGCCACGCCCGCTGGCCACTTGTGAGAAGAATGTATAACAACATAAAAAAGTATCATAACTGGACAGGTATGTAAAAAGACATTAAAACATTTGTACAACGGTGTCATGAGTGTCAAACACAAAAACATTCTGTACCAATTAAAGAACCGATGACAATAACAACAACAGCCATGTGGGCTTTTGAAAAAATATATCTAGATTTGGTTGGTCCATTAGACCGAGATCACAATAATTACTTATATATTAACGCTATAGTGCGAGCTAACTAAATATATAGAAGCGTATTCTTTAGTTTCAAAGAAATCAGAACAGGTAGCGCGAGCCATCGTTAATAATTTCATTTTGAGATATGGTGTACTGAAGGAGATAGCAATAGACAAGGGTACAGAGTTTATGTCATTACTAATTCAAGGAGGTATGCACTCTTTTAAATACTAAACAATTAAATTCCACAGCATACCACAACCAAAGTATCGGCGCCCTGGAAAACACACATAAACAACTAGGTAATTTTCGGATTCAGACGGATAACCATCCTGAAACATGGAGCTCATTGTTGCCGTATTGGTGTTTTTGTTACAATACGTCAGTACATACAGAAAACAAATTTACACCATTTGAATTAGTGTTCGGTAGGAAATGTACTCTTCCGAGTAATTTGTTAGGTGACTTCGTAGAGCCCTCTCTATAATCACGACGATTATATCCGAGAGATAAAATATCGTTTACAGACCTCTTAAAAACAGACACGAGGCAATCTACTTTCCAGTAAAATAAAAAGAAAATAGAACTATGATAAATATGTTAAAACTGTTACATACAAACCTAACGACTTGATAATACAATAAATAATGTAATAAATTTAACAATGTTTACTCTGGGCCATTATTGTATTACGAGATTTGTCTCCAAATATAGAAGTTTAAAAAAATGGAAAGCCTTATTTAGTCCACAAGAATAGAACTAAGATGTATTACCTATAAATATATATTTTTTGTTTTGTTTGTATTTTACAATTTTATTATTTAACAATGGATACAAAAAAAAATTGTAGTTTATTTTTTTCTCTATAAGGGGGAGATGTGGTGAAGTAATCGGGGGACATGTATTCTTTAGTATATAAGATTATATTATTCCAATAAACATTCAGTCTATATTCAGCAGTCTTGAGTTTGATTCCTCTCCTAAATCGACCAACCTCACACAACAAATGGCGACACACTAATATTAATCGAGACGCGGCTGACGCGGCGTGTCAACGTGAATCAATAGCCGATCGGCCACTACCTATGGATACTGCCGTCTGCTACTCAAAGTCAAGTCATGCAACGCGACGAAGACCGCACTCACGACCATTTCATCGATATCTAACAATTAATTTATTTATATAATTCAAGTTTAGGTCAATGTTATCTGATGAAAGAGGTGAATTTTAGATTAATTTTTTACATTGCGGTTATATTTATCATTTGATTCCGTATTAGTAATACTATTCAGTTCAATAACGCTTTCTGTAGTAGACTTTATTATGAACAACCTACCCTGTATCTAAGGGTCAAACTACGGTAATGTTAGCCCTTTTACAGTGCCTTATTAGCATTAAACAAAAGGTTACTGACCTCGCGGGATATATCTACCTAGTAGATACACACACTCAATCAATGACTGTTTTATGATAAATATTAAATCTATTGTGGCAGTTCTGATATATTGTTTGTACTTTAAACGTACCTATATCACTATTTGCTGTAAATTAGTCAACAACTACTTAAATTACTTAAACAATTTATAGAGAGACTCAAGATCCGATTAGTTACTGAGTAATCACGTAATTTCTGGCATTATTAAGCCTGACATGAGCAGGTAGGTGTTACAGAGAAAAATTACTTGAATCGTTTTTAAATTGCTATGCAACACCAAAGGGAGAAAATATTGAACATGGCTAGAGATGGAACTATCAATTTGAAGGCAATGATTTGCAGCCTAGCACACATGTGCTGGACTGCTAGCATTCTATATAATATTTAGTTAAGGTAATGACTTGCTATCAAGAAATCTTGCTTTTCTTTTTCCCCATAGCTCTATTGCTACCGACTATTCCGCTACAAATACAAGTATTTAGTTTATCTGAATTCTGAAGTCACGAACAACAATACTACATAGTAATTTGCAATCCCAATCGTGAGATGTTAATGAAATGACTGTATGCAATATACAGATATACCGATATCTTTAAAATTTATAAGGATTGTTAAATTCACGTGATGTCTTTCACTTGGACTCCAACTTGCCACAATTTGTTATGCACTCAATAACACAAAAATCTTGTAATTAACACTCTGTTTCCTAGTCTCGGATCACTACAAATTAATTTTTTAAAGCTATAAAATTACAAAACTATTTTATAGAACCATTAAAAAATATGGCATTCTTTCTCTAGCAATTTAAAGGAAATATGCTCTTTATGTTAAAGCGGTTAGTTGCTTATTCGTTTGGCATAAGGAGTAAGCATCATGTTATAACATGATTTAATGAAAATCGACCTAATACGTGTTACTAGAAAGTTACGCTTAATTTAATGTATTTAATTTTATACAGGTATGTATATTTGTTATCGTGTAATTTCCAATACAATATTATAGATATCTTTATTTATAGATTAATTATTATTGTATTGCTTATTGTATGTATATTATGATAATTATCAATGTATGTATGTAAAATTTATACAAATTAATGCAATATAAAACTAAACGGCTGTGTTAAAACGCCTAGTCATTTTAAGTGAGCAAACTGTCACGTCGTAGCATTTAACAACGCGAGGCTCTGCGACCGGCAAATTGTGTACCCGTCATATATATTTGTTTTTTCTTTCGGTCGCCATTAAATGGTCAACTTCTTAACTCGTCACCAGCCGCATTTTTTATTTCCAATTTTCGATATTCCCCAACAGGCTGTCTTTGAATTTTTTATGAGAAATGCTCTTTTGTATTTATACATAATGTCTTCTTGCAGTTTAGTTCACATATTATAACTACCTAGTATATTTGTTGGGTTAATCAAAAACTCGATCCACTGATCAACCTGCACTATACAGTATACTAGACTATACCCGCAGCTTCACTCGCGTTGATGTAACTTTTGACGATAAATTTATATCTCTGGGGAACAGAACTTTTTCTAGAAGAAAGGTATCCCATGTCTTTTTCTGTATGCAAAATAACATCATAATCGGTCGAGTTTTTAAGGTCTGAAAGTGTAACAAACAAACACACATTCGCATTTATAATCTTAGTTAGAATTATATTGTGTACTCCGCGAAAATAAAATACCATTTACTTGCAGCCCACTCCGACTTTGCGCGGTTTAATCATAATATAATTATAGCTTATGGTTCTTGAATAAATGTTTTTCTTTTAGTGTTGTCAGTTAAATTGACTACACTGCCTGCTGGTAAGCATTCGCAACTTTCAAGACCAGAACCGGACACAGCACATCTTCATTACAGCTGACACTTTAACAGCCTGAAAGTTTACACGTGCCACTTGCGTATACAGTTGATTCCCATCTACGAATAGTGGCACAATGTTCCAATATGTGAATGTTGAAATTTTTTTTTTTTTGTTTAAAAAAAGACAACTCCTGCATTAGGACTAAATCCTGTGTCGCGGGGGACTTTACAAACATACAACTAACGGACACAATGAACACCCAGACTCGAAACAACAATTTATGAATCACACAAAGTGTTGTCTCGTGTGGGGATCGAACCCACAACACTCGGCGCAGTGTCAAGCGGCGAGGCGGCCGTCTAAACCACTACGCCAACCGTCCAGTCAAACAAAACTAACATACAGAAGATATGTTAATATATGTAGATAATAAAAAAAAGACCGCCTCTTTTCAGATGTGACTGAAATATATATATTGTTATTAATTGTTAGGAATCAACTGACGCGAGTGACATCGTGCCTATATAAGGAGCTGTCAAACGGATGACAGGTGCATTTGCTTGTCGGTCGTCGGAGCGTTCACACGTATCAGCTGTGTCATTCGAATTAAGTTCAGACGTTCTTAGTAATAATTAATGTATATGTGCTAATTGTTATCATTAATTGATTGCATTAAATCGTTTGTAACCGTCATAATTTTTTTTTTATATAAACCTGCTTGCGGTTCCTAAAATCAGAAGTGGGATTCATGCTGCACACAGCCTGACCGTTTGAACTTTCCATTTTTAAAGTTGCTTAGGATGTGCTTCGTTAAATCTTTTCTCAGTTACAGCGCGTATATTTTTTTTTTATTTCGTTTAAATAATGGGTAGATCGCGGCGTCTTCGTTCTCGCAGTCGCACTCGTGATTACCGTGAACAGGAAGAACATTCGAGTGATAGTGATAGGCGTCGTTCGCGTACTAGATCACGGTCGCGTTGCAATATCGTGCATGAATCACGTGGTAGGCACAGTTCATATCACAAGCATTCTAAGGATCAAAAGTTACAACGCTCGCTAGATGTGATCTTGGCGCGATTGGACGTGCTGGAACAAAAAGTGGACGTGCAGATGTCGTCAATACGGATCCGGTAAGTGCTCAAATATCAGTATTTGAAAATGAATTAAATCGCAATCAGTTGCCTAACACTGCCATTTCGTCCTGAGGAGCCTACCGCCCATATGTCAACATCTGTACGTGTGACTAGTGAGAACCGCGAATAATTGCAAAACGCAATGCCTAGTACAAGTAGTGTAAACAAAACTAATGATTGCCATTCCGCGAGTGATACCTACATAAATTGTATGCTAGTATTAGCCGAAGCGTTCAAATCGGTAATTCCATCGCGATCTCAATATTACGTTTCGAACTTCGACCCCAGTATCCACAACATAAATTCTTGGTGTGAGGAAGTCGATTTTGCCTAGAGTTCAAATGGCTGGAGTGACCGAGAATGTTTGTCGCGTGTAGCACAGTGTTTGAAGGGCGATGCAAAAGTTTGGTTAAGTGAGTGTGTGACCAACGATCGGTCTTGGTCAAATTTTAAGCGGGAGTTCAAGTCTCTCTGCCCAAGTAAGCTTGATTTTGCTAATATACTTGCCGGTGTCATAAAAAGCACGTCAGATAAATTCAGTACGTATGCCGAATACGCCCGTCGATCGTTATTGCGACTTCGTATAGTCAAAGGTTTGAGCGAAGAGTTAATGACGGAGATAGTTATTCGGGGTATAGCAGACGCGCAGGTGCGGGCTGCAGCAGCAAACGCCAACCTAACTGCTGACAGCTTAGTTTCATTTTTATCGATATATGCCAAGCCCAGTCGCAGTAAGCATGATAACCACGTGCCAATATTAAAACGGTGTGATGATGTGGGTCAATCTAAGCTCAAATGTTTTTTTTGTGGCCAAACTGGGCATAAAAGTTATCGTTGCCTAAATAAGAAACCGCGTCATAACAAACCAGAGGAAAAGTCCCATTCGAGTTCAAACACATCCGTTACATGTAATTTTTGCAAAAAGCCGGGTCATGTAGAAAGTAATTGTTTCGCTAAAGAACGTAACATCAATCTTTGTAACGAAGTTGATCAGTCGTTAGTGAGTTTTCATAAAAGTGATGACATTACTACAGCCGTAATCCAAGGTATCCCGGTTGATGTACTAATCGATAGTGGTGCAATGAATACATCTTTGGTTTCTGATAACGTTCTAAAATATTTCTCTTGCCAACCAAAGACTAGACGTTGTGTTCTCAAGGGTATTAGCGAAAAAGAAATAGTCTCAACCTCTTATGTTAAGTTGACAATTGAATTCCCCGAAATATCCATTGAAGCCGATTTTGTAGTGGTACCCTCTTCGTGCATGTTTACACCTATAATAATTGGAACCGACATACTTTACCGTGATGGTGTGACCTATGTACGCACGAAAGATAAGCAGTACCTAACGTTATCTAGTGCAACTAAGACCTCGTCACGTCAAGTAAGTTTCATTATTCCGGACGTCAATGTTGTTACACCTCTTATAGGTAAACATAAGGAGTCGCTTATGTCCATCATTAATGAATTTTCGGACCATCTCATTTCGGGAAATGCGAGTTCCACCGTAACCACTGGCGAAATGCACATTAATTTAACAAGCCAAACGCCAGTTGTTCATCGTCCATATAAATTGTCTTATCTAGAAAAACTAAAAGTACGTGACATAATTAAAGATCTTCTCGACAAAGAGATAGTAAGAAAGTCGCAGTCAGAGTATTCTAGTCCTATAATCCTTGTAAAAAAGAAAGACGGCATGGATAGAATGTGGGTTGACTTTCGGGTCTTGAATCAAATCACAATTAAAGACCGTTACCCGATGCCGTTGATCGACGACCATATTGATAGGTTGGGTAGCTTTACGTACTTTAGCTCGTTAGACATGGCTACAGGCTTCCTCCAAATAAGGATCCACGAGGCTTCAACACACAAGACTGGGTTCGTCACTCCCGAAGGCCACTACGAATTTGTTAAAATGCCGTATGGTCTGACGAACTCTCAAATCGTGTACCAATGGATCATCAGGAAGACCTTAAATAGCTTTATAGAAGCAAGTAACGTCCTGATAAACGTTGATGGCGTCTTGTTGATGAGTCATACGGTGGAGGAGGGCCTTGAACTCCTTATGAAAGTGCTTCACACACTCACTGCATCTGGTTTTTCTATTAATTTACGTAAGTGCACATTTGTTACGACTGACCTTGGCCGAGTGGTGAGTCAGGGTCGGGTAAAGCCAAGCCCTCGTAAAGTAGAAGCCCTGGTGAACAGCCGTTCGCCGCAAAATGTCAAGCAAGTCCGGCAGTTTTTAGGACTCGCTGGATACTTCAGGCGGTACATAGAGGGCTTTGCTGTTAAAACCGCCTGCATAGCCAAGCTCACCATAAAGAATGAAAAGTTCGCGTGGGCGCCGGAGCAGGAGAAAGCTCGCCAGGAGATCATCGAACGCCTGACAAATGAACCCATTTTGGTAATATTTGATCCTAGTCTAGCCACGGAAGTACACACAGACGCAAGCAGCGCGGGATACGGTGCTGTTCTAATGCAGTTTTCTGCAGACGGTTAGAAAAGAGTCGTTGAGTACTTCAGCAGAGTGACACAAGCTGCGGAGCGTAAGTATCACTCTTATGAGTTGGAGATGCTGGCGGTGGTTAAAGCGCTCCAACACTTTCGACATTACCTGGTTGGATTGCAATTCAAAATATTCACAGATTGCAATGCTCTCAAGGCTACAGAGCGCAAAAAGGACTTACTACCCCGTGTGGCTCGATGGTGGGTTTAATTGCAAGATTTTACCTTTTCCATTGAGTACAGAAAAGGTGTGAATATGTCTCATGCTGACTACTTAAGTCGCAACCCTGCTCCAGCCCATATATGTAACATCACGAAGCCCCGTAACTGGTCTCAAATAGCGCAAGCTGCCGACAGCAAAACTCATGAGCTGATTCAACAACTCGAAAGTGGAAGCTTGGATCCTAGTCGGTACATACATCAAAACGGTCTGTTATATTATCGGTACAGCCCTGTTGGTGAGACAACTCGTCTGCTATGCTACATACCGAAGTGGCATAGGCTAAGCCTATTCAGAGTGTTTCATGATGAGCATGAACATATAAGCGCAGAGAAAACTCAACACCTCATCTTGAAACATTGTTGGTTTCCCGGTTAAAATAAATATAAAAATTCATCAATAAGTACATCTCTCACTGCCTTATATGCATTTCAAAGAAGAGAGTACCTCGTGCACCACGTCCACTACCGGAATCCAGAGGCTATAGGTTCATCCTTATCATGGTAGATAGCTTTACCAAGTACTGCCTTTTTTACCCGATCTATCGTCACGATACTAGCGAACTTAAACGAGCCATGACAAGTGCAATCTCCTTGTTTGGTGTCCCCAGACTGTTAGTGACTGACCGAGGGCGCATGTTTGAGTCTGGTGAGTTTGTAAATTGGATTAAAGGGTTGGGCTCACAGTTACACTATATCACGCCGGAGATGCATCAATCTAATGGCCAAGTAGAGCGCTACATGAGGACAGTCCTTAACATGATAAGGATTGAAGTCAATCCTTATCCGAAACTGTGTGGAAACTACAACTCGTGCTGAATATCATAAAGCAGAAGACTACCCAGTTTTCTGCTTTGAATCTGCTTATTGTTACTGACGCAACGACTCCCTTGATCCGGTCATTAATACGTGATATAGCAGTTGACGGATCATCACCAAACCGTAAAGCCTGGCGAGAGATCTGTCGAAGCAGAGCCACCGAGCTGCTGAAACGAAATCAAATTCAACAAGATCAGCGTTTCAACCAGAACCGGCACCCTCGTTTAAGGTCGATGACCTCGTTTTCGTCATTAAATATTCTCAGTCCGCAGGAAAGCTGGATCCAGGAATGCGCGGGCCTTACAGGGTTATTAAGGTCTTGCCAAGCGGGCGCTACGAGCTAAAATTACTTAGTGGCGCGTATGGAAAAACCAGCCAGGCTGCGGCGGAGTATATGGTACCCTGGCGAGGAGAGTGGTGTCCTGAAACCTGTACAGCGTTTTTTGAAAGTGAGTTGGCACATTTTTATGTTGTGTGATGACCCGATGTAGTTGTTACTGGGTCCGTACGTTGTCGTGTAATGGTCCGATGTAGATGCTACTGGATCATATAAAACCGACACATTGGGGCAGGTTTATTCTGTAAGGCCTGTGACAGTGTGTAGAGGAAATTTTCCTCGCAACGAGAAGTTCCCGTAACGCGCGCAACGGTTACTTCAATTCTGTGTGGTTTGTATTTGCGAATGAGACGTCTCTCTAGGTGGTGACTCATAATTGATGACGGATGAATATTCGAATGCAAATGAATGGTGATGGATGAATTAACTGATTAAGAGATGATGACCCTTTTTAAAGAATTCACCGCATTCTCCGCCAGACCATTATACGAAGGATGGTAAGGAGCTGTGAAAATGTGTTCGATTCCCAGGTTACTAGAGAACTTATTAAATTCTACGCTTGTAAAAGGCGGGCCTTTGTCCGTTACTATTTGTTTAGGGAGACCCACCTACTTAATAATTCACTTATCTTACCTAAAACCTCGCTGGCCGCAGTACTTACTACATTGAACACTTCCACCCATTTAGACATAGCATCAATCACTACTAAGTACGTTTTACCTAAAATAGGGCCCATAAAGTCCAAATTCAACCTAGTCCACGAGCGGTTAGGTCACGGCCACATGCGAGGTGTCTGCCTCGGCGGCGCGTCCGTGTGCACCGCACACACTTCACACTCTCGGCACATTCGCTCGATATCTTCGTCTAAGCCTGCCCACCATACGTAACTACGAGCTAATGACTTAGACTTAACGATCCCCATGTGGGGTTCATGAACCATGCGAAGTACTTTTTCTCGACATTCGTTAGGAACTACTAGTCTATGGCCCCACATAATGCAACCCAACTCCTCATATAATTCTTTCCTTCGATTAAAATATGGTTGTAAATTTGCAATTTCACATTCTACAGGCCAACCGTCTCGTAAGTAACTCAGCACTTTATAAAAAATTGGGTCACGAATAGTTATGATATTTAATTTGATAATAATCTAACAACAAAGCTTGTTTAGTAAAATGCAAAGAGGTTTGCTCGGGCACCGTATGACTCATCTGTTTACTAGCCGCCACAGGTAAACGAGAAAGGCTATCCGCACCGTTCTCGTCGGTGCGAACGTACTCGATATCAAATGAATAAGCCGACGAAATTATTGCCCACTGTTGCATCCTTCTAGCCACCATCATAGATCATCAGAGAGGTACTGAGGGCTTGTGATCCGTACGTAAAATAAAATGACGACCATACAAATACTGATGGAACTTCTACACTCGCGTGCATCAAATCGACTCACCTTTACAAAATGAAATAAGAGTGATTTTTTTAATGAATAAAAGAAGTATATAAAATACCTGTATATTTTTTAAAAGCCTATTTTATAGGCTTGTAAATAATACTCTAATTTAAATATCTACGGCAGAATTCTCGAGATAATCAGATTTGAACGACAATGCAAAATAAAATGAAGTATTAAAAATAATCATAGCGATAATTAACATAAAATAAAAACGAAATGTTATAGAATTATAGAATTTCCAAAAAACGCAATATACTTTGCCATTAACCAAAACAACATTAGCTGCATTCATATAAGGTTGTTAGATATAAACAATCGGTTAATAAACTTGCGAGGTGAGGAAGTGCAGTTGTATTTACATCTTAGAAGAAAAATGATTGACTACAATAAATATGTGCAGCAACAAATATAATATACCAGTTCAACTCAAGCTATCAACCAAGAAAATAAAGCATTCCTTAAAGCGATCAGCTTACTAAAATGAATATCTTAGATATTTTATTCGCGCCAACTTATGACAACGCTGTTGAAGGAATCGAACACCATTCCTACAAGCCGTACGTAACAAGTTTCAATAGAAATGACGAGATCCGTATACCTATTAACCAACATGATTTATATATACTACCGTCAGCGAGCACCTTATATTTGGACGGAACTATTGTCGTTAACAAAGGAGAGTCAAAAGACGGCGCTAGCAGCGTTCATTTTACGAATAATGTCTTGTTCTTCTTGTTTCAAGACATAAGATATGAGCTAAACGAAGTGGAAATTTATCGAATAAAAAACGCTGGTATAGCTGGTAACATTGTTGGTTATGCTGAAGACTTTAAGAAGGTTGTTATAAACAGTAGACATGAGCTGATATTGCTACGAAGCAATACGAACCTTAACGCTCTAAAACTTAAAACTGCTGAAGTTGTAGAAGACGTTCTCATAAATAAAATCATATAGCGGGTACCGCATATTAAAGTATCAGACAGAGAAAAAAATAATTTGCTAAAGCTTTTAAAAAAAGACCGTCCTCTTCAGGTGATATTTAGAAATTGGGATCTATATGTATATTCGGCTTTACCTAGACCCACAAAACATACTTGGTCTATCAAAACTTTGTCGCAAATAGAGAAACCACGGTATGTTGTTATTGGTTTCCAGACAAACAGAACAAATAATGCAAGTTCTGATATGTCTCAGTTCGACCATTCTCATATTCGTAATGTTAAAGTGTATCTCAATTCAACCTACTTCCCTTATGACAATATAATTGTTAATTTTGCAAATAACAAAATCGCATTATTATATGAACAATACACCAGATTTCAACAGACTACGGACTGTTAGAATGGAAAATACGAACGTCTTTTTAAAAAAAGAATTTATTCGAATAAAGAAAAATTATTGAAATTCGGTAAGCGTCTTATTTTATTCACGTTCCGACCCTAACTAAACTAACTATGACTGAGCGTACTGAGACTAAGTGTGGGGTTGCTGACTAAGGACTCTGGTCAGCATTTACGTTAACATCATAGGGATGTAACAACCCCCCGAACAAGAAGAAACTTACACTTTGTGCTAAGTTTTTAAGAAACAATTCTAATTCTTGGGACAGGTATTTGTTCTAATTCTTGATCGTTGTCTGATACTATGCCAGAATCAGAAATATTTATCTGTCTACGGAATATTAGACATTTACCGAATTTCGATGATCGATTTAAAGAAATAGGCATACTTACTGTTGCGTCGCAATATATATTTGCTAACATTATGTTTATTAAACATAATATTCACTTATATAATAAGAATAGTGATATCCATAACGTAAACACTAGAAATAAGCATAAGTTAGTAGGCCCATATCATCGTTTACATAAAGTTCACAATACATTTGCGGGACTCGGTATACGTTTTTTTAATAAACTACCTATTAATATAATAAATTTACCATTACTTAAATTTAAAAGCGCCGTTAAAATACAACTTATTCGGAAGGGTTATTATTCAGTCAACGACTACTTAAATGACAAAAACTCATGGAACTAGTTGCTTGTTGCATACAGGATTTAAAGATCTGTATTACTTTTAAGTCAATTTAGTAATGTAGAGGTACCTCGTGATTATTTGTGAAGTTAACAAGTAACTTGTTTCTTAATTTGATTATTATTGAAGAATATAAATGCATAACCGCATTTAGTCACGGACTGCCTTTGCATTGTCACAAAGTGTAAGTGTATGCGTCTTCCTTACGGAGACGCAAATATCATGCCCGACCGACACATCGTATCTCCTATACCCTGGCTACAAGTTAGAGCACAATTTTGTACGTCGTGCAGGGGTCTGTGTGTACGTCCGTGATGATATTTGCTGTCGCCGTCTTAATGGCCTTGAAGACAGAGACCTGTCTACTTTGTGGGTACGCGTAGATTACAGAGGCCACTCCTGTATCTATGCGTGTCTTTACAGGTCTCATAGCGGTGACGCAGACACGACTCGTCTCTTTGAGCATCTGCAATCGTCGACTGACAAAGTTCTTGAGCAGTACCCTTCTGCAGAATTAGTGATCTTAGGAGACTTTAACGCCCACCACGTAGAGTGGCTTGGTTCTCGGTCCACTGACTTTGCGGGAAGGTCTGCTCATGAGTTTGCTCTGGCCTATGGGTTTTCTCAACTGGTACATAGTCCTACCAGAATACCAGACGTAGAGACCCATACCAGCTCCTTATTGGACCTTCTGCTGACTACACGCTCGGATGGATACTCCATCCAGGTGGATGCACCTCTTGGTTCTTCTGACCACTGCCTTGTTCGAGCGCGAGTGCCACTTGCGCAAGCAGATCTACTCCGGCCCACCACATGGCGTCGAGTGTGGCACTATAAGTCAGCAGACTGGGATGGGCTGCGAGAGTTCTACGCAGCGTACCCGTGGAGGCAGCTATGCTTCACTTCAGGTGATCCCGAAACCTACGCTAGCGCTGTTGCGGAAGCGATAATTTCGGGAATGGAATGCTACATCCCAAACCCGTGGATCGCCGCAGGAATTAAAAAACGACCGTGCTTCAATCACTCCTGCAGAGATGCTAGAATCTTAAAGCAATCTGCCTATGAAGCATGGACCACGGCCTGTACTAACAAGGAATCTAACATCCCCGAAGTGAAACGCAAACTAAATGCCGCCTCGAGGCTCAATAAGAGGGTGGTTGCCAGAGCTAAGTTTGATTTCGTCGGCAGAATTGGCGAGCGACTTGCCAGCTTCCCTTCTGCGAGTCGCGCTTTCTGGTCCCTCGCCAAGGCTGCCGAAGGTAATTTTTGTCAGTCGTCCTTGCCACCACTCAGAAAGCCCGATGGTAATCTGGCCCATAGTGCCAAAGAGAAGGCCGATTTGCTGGGTTCTCTCTTTGCCTCAAACTCGACTGTGAGCGATGGAGGCGCTGTACCACCTACTATCCCGTGATGCGGTCATTCCATGCCGGAAATCTCAATTTCACAACATGAGGTCCGGCGGGAACTAATGTCTCTAGATGTTCATAAGTCGAGCGGGCCAGATGGCATACCGGCAGTGGTACTAAAGCAGTGTGCTCCTGAGTTGTGTCCAGTATTGACGCGCCTCTTCTCGCTTTCCTATTCCACAAGACAAGTTCCGTCTTCATGGAAGACCTCATTCGTTCATCCAGTGCCAAAAAAAGGTGACACATCTGACCCATCAAACTACAGGCCTATCGCCATAACTTCTCTCCTCTCCAAGGTGATGGAGCGGGTGATCAACTCTCGGCTCTTGAGGTACCTTGAGGGTCACGATTTGTTGAGTGACCGACAATACGGCTTCCGCCATCGTCGCTCAACTGGCGACCTTCTCGTGTATCTCACACACCAATGGGCACTAGCCATTGAGAGCCAAGGTGAGGCATTGGCCGTCAGCCTGGACATGGCAAAGGCCTTCGATCGGGTCTGGCACAAAGGTCTTCTATCGAAGTTACCATCTTACGGACTGCCCAAGGGATTATGCGAATGGGTTGCCAGCTTTTTGTCCGGCAGATGCATCCAAACTGTGGTTGACGGTGATTGCTCTAACCGCATGGACATAAATGCTGGCGTCCCGCAAGGCTCTGTGTTGTCCCCGACGCTGTTTCTGCTGCATGTCAATGATATGTTGTCAATTGATGGCATTCATTGCTATGCGGATGACAGTACTGGGGATACTTATTACACGGGCCGCGCTAATATCCCTCGGTCCACAGTGGAGGAAAGCCGCGAACGGCTTGTGTCTGAAATCGTAAATACTCTGGATAGAGTATCTGATTGGGGAAGACTAAATTTAGTCGTGTTTAACCCAGCTAAGACACAAGCCTGCGCGTTCACCGCTAAGAAAACTCCATTTACTGTGTCTCCACAACTCCAGAACACGCCCCTCACCATCTCCAAGAGTATTGGAATCCTTGGCCTCGACATATCAAGTGATGTACAGTTCCGCAGTCATTTAGAGAGCAAGGTCAAGCTGGCTTCCAAAAAGCTTGGTGCGCTCAATAGAGCTAAGCGGTACTTCACTGCTGGGCAAAGACTGCTTCTATATAAGTCGCAAGTCCGGCCTCACATGGAGTACTGCAGTCATCTCTGGGCAGGAGCACCAAAATACCAGCTTGATCCTTTTGACGCTGTACAGAGACGAGCATTGAGAATTGTCGATGAGCCCAAACTCACAGACGGTATTGAGCCACTAAGTCTCAGACGAGACTTTGCCTCCCTTTGTGTGTTCTACCGCTTATATAATGGATTGTGTTCTGACGAGTTGTTTGAGATGATGCCCTCAGCTACTTTTTATCATCGCACCGCTCGCCATCGGCAGGGATGTCATTCTCACACCTTACAAGCTAATTGGTGCCGCACTAAACGGTTCCAAAGGAATTTTCTCCCGCGGACGCTCAGGTTGTGGAATGAACTCCCTGCCCAGGTTTTCCCACAAGACTACAGTATGGGGTTCTTCAAAAAGGGCGTTAAAAGGTTTTTACAAGGTCGGCAACGCGCAAGTGATGCTTCTGGTATTGCAGGCGTCGATAGGCTACGGTAACCATTTACCATCAGGTGGGCCGTAAGCTTGTTTGCCACTTTAGTAGAATAAAAAAAAAAAAAAAAAATCATTCCATCTTACTGCCTATTTTAGATTTATATTAAAACATATACCTTAGCCCAAATTATTTAATCTCTATAATATTATAAGTTATTACTGTTTTTATCTTTAGTTTTTTTATAGTCTGTAGTATATGGCATAATGGCTGCAACACCTTGTTAATCTGAGTTGTAAAATACTGAAATTATATTTAATTGGCGATTTAAAAGAGTGGCCGTGAGTTTCTTGCAGGTTTCTTCTTATAGGCTCAACCCTTTGCCTGAACCTAGCAACTAACCTAAATGTAGCTTCAGTAACTTAGTAAACTCACTAACCCATATATTTTGACGTTCATAAGTGTTACTTTGTGACCTAAATGAATAAATGATTTTAGACTTTGACTTGACTTGACTTTCTTATACAATTTATAAAATACAAACAATATTATTATTATACTAATACAGTAGGTTACTATTGGGTAGTATGACTCATATTTTATTAAAGGATTAGGTTCATTTATGAGCTTTTCAATATCTGTCATGAACTTATTATTTGCGATAGTTGTAAGTTTTTCCAAATTTGTATCAAGTAAATTTATTGGATCTAATTTTGCTTTGATTATAGTTAATGTGTTATTGTCACAGCATGGATCATCGATTAAGCTAAAATCTGATATTAAAGGTTTAACGGTTATTGTGATATAAGGTTTTGCTATAAACTCTTTATTGTTACTAAATGCTTTACATTCTGGTTGTAGATTTAATATTCCGGTACCCAATAGTTTATGTTCAGATATTTGTTTATATCAGATAGATATTTCAGATTCAACAAATAGCCATCTATTTCCTTTCAGTTCTTGCCAGATATCCAATTGTCCAAGGATTAAATTAGTTTTACATTCATGTGGTAATTTATTTTGTATTCTGGTTAACAGTTCTGTTTCACAAATAGGATTGCTTTGAGCAGACCGTACATCTAAGTTGTTGCAAATATATATTTCATTTATAGTTATTAAACAGTTGCTTAAATCATTAAGGCATATATATGTTGTCTTATCTCTACTTATAACTATGTACTTACAAAGTGGCAAAATTATTGCATAACAATCAGGATGATGTTTATTGTGTGGAATTGGTATCGGTATAGGTTTATACAGGTCGTATTCTATTCTATGCACTAGAGGTATTTTTATAACAAAAACTATTTTACTGTCAGTATAATAACATGATAATTTTGCTACATCAACTATAGTATGTATATTACTTAAACTTAAGCTTATAGGTAATTCCTTATGGCTAACTATATTCCTAACATTGTTGACTAATTCGTCATACAGTTGCTTGGGTGTAAGAACAGATGGATGAATAGAGTGACTTTTCGTAAACATTATAGCGTTAACTATGTTTTCTACTTTAAATGACAAGATAAGTAAACTTGACGATAGTTCATTATAAATTTCATCTGTTTTTGATTCTACTTGTAATTTCGAATTAGTTTCGGATATATTATTAAAATTAGTGATCAAAGATTCAATAACGCCATTCAAACGCGCTTCATTGATCTCTATTAATCTCAAAGTTTCGTTGTAATGGTGTAACGCCGTATTCGTCATTAAAATATTATCCTTAAGGATTGATGCTATTTTTTTATTATTGTCATCTAGGCTTTGAATTGCGTTGTTGTGTTTTATTGCGTCGTTTTCATCCATTGTACCGATGATTTGTTTAAACATAGAACCAATTCCTGCAAACCATGCTGACCTTTTATCTTTATCGAAAATGAGATGTGATATAGCACTATAATCTCTCTGAATACTATAACGTCGTGGCACTAAGGGTTGTAGAAAATTTTGGCATTTTGAATTAGTAGCTTCGTTTTGTTGACAAAAGTATTTAGCGGTTCCTAAAACGGTTTTAATGTTTTCAATGTGTGGTTTGATATATCCGATATCTATAGGAACCAATACATGTAAATAATCATTAGAAAGTTTTACAGTACCCATTGTTTCAAAATAGATGCCAGGGCTTTCATTAATCTGTTCTATAACATCCAATGCGAGAACGTAGATGCTCGTCGCGGCAATTCTGAAATACGACATTAATTACTCTATAGCTTGAAATTACTATAATAATATTAATTTATATATTAATAAAAATAAAAATGTATAAATGATGTAAAAATAAAAGTGTATAAATGTAGATATTAAGCTTCATTAACTTCTGCCAATTTAATCTCGTCGTAGTGATACTTCACGTGTCTACGGTTCATCAATAAAGTGAGAGTATTGTTGCCGTTTATTCGGACAACTCTGAATGGTCACTTCTAAATGGGTGATAATGCTTTGCGTAGTCGCAAATGGTGTTTAACATATACCATATCACCTGCTTTATATTTTAGTGGTTTAGAATGTTTGTCATAATAGGTTTTTGAGGTCGTTTTAGACCTTAATATGTTTTCTATCGCCTTCTCTCTGGAAAGTTGCAGACGTTGTTGTAAAACTCTAACATAACTATTATAAGTGGGTTCTAGAGAAGATTCATAAACGGATGTGGGAATGAAAGCTTTATGACCAAAGACTAGTTCATACGGAGTGAAATTTGTAGTGGAATGAACTGTTGTGTTATAAGTGAGCATCGCGGTATAGACATATCTTGGCCAATTTGTTTGATTTTCATTTGTGAAGGATTTTAAATACTCTTTCAGGGTGGAATGACTTCTTTCAAGTGCACCCTGTGTTTGGGGATGGTACGGAGTAGACCAAAACTGCTTTATTTTTAAGAAGGTACATGTTTGCTTGAACAATTCAGCAGTGAAGTTTGTCCCCTGGTCGGTTAGGATTGTTTTAGGGATACTGTGGGGACACACATACATAATTAAGTGCATTGTATGTCTCTGGCTATGTATGCGTAACGCGTCACTTACATCGTTTTCCCACGATTCAATTTATTACCGAGCAGTCTGTTTGAAGCTACGGAAATTGTAATACGTGTTCGGACTATTATAAACGTTGATTATTGTAAACAATTATAGACTTAAAGACCTTGTACTTATATGTATTTTCGGCATTAAGTCTTTGTGTATTTGTGTGTGCCAAATAGTGTGACGAAATACGTACAGTGCAAGAACGAGGTCGAAATAGCTAGCATATCAGCAGAGCTAGCTAAGATCAACGCTAGATTGACCGAAATGGAACGCTCCCGCTCCCGGTCAAGATCGAGGCAACCATGGAATCGTTTTCGGCAACCCTCACGTTCCAAATCCCGAGGACGTAATCCTGAGTCACCTGATTGGCTTTGTAGCTACCACTTCCGATACCGCAATCGAGCGCACAAATGTGTACCGCCCTGTGCATGGAAACAAAAGGACAGCTATGGAGCAGGCAATGCTGTCTCTTCGAAGTCGGAAAACTAGAGGACAAGGTACAGTCGTCGGCGGAGGTCTGTGCCGTTCTACCCTGCAGCCGCCTATTAACCACGGACTTTAATTCTGGATTACGATTTCTCGTAGATACTGGAGCTAATGTGTCAGTGTTACCAGCATCCAAACGTCTTTTTAAAGGTATACAGTGTTCAGATTACAAATTATATGCCGCCAATGGTACGGAAATCTCAACTTACGGTACAAGGACATTAGTGTTGAATCTTAAACTTCGGCGACCGTACCGTTGGGAATTTATTTTAGCAGACGTTAAACAGCCCATTCTCGGTGCTGATTTTTTAACGCATCATAATATTTTAGTTGATATGCGTAACCGCAAACTTATCGACCAAATTACTAACATACATGTTTTAGCAGCTATTGTAAATAGTAGCCAACCATCTTTGAATTCTATTGTTAAAGGCTATCCGTACTATGATTTATTGTGCATGTATCCTGACATTACGAAGCCAGCATCATTCAGGGAAACTCCCGCGCATAACGTTTTACATTACATAGAGACATCAGGCCCTCCTGTGCATGCGCGCGCTAGACCACTGCCGCCCGATAGATATATGAAAGTAAAGAAAGAATTTCTAATTATGCAGGAGTTAGGGATCTGTAGGCCTTCTAAAAGCGCATGGTCTAGTCCTTTACATGTGGTCACGAAGAAAAACGGCGACTTGCGGCCGTGTGGCGACTATCGACGGTTAAACGCGATTACAAAGCCTGACAGATACCCTATACCCAGGTTACACGAATTTACTTACATTTTGGCAAATAAAACGATATTTTCAAAATTGGATATAAATCGCGCGTACCATTGTATTAGTGTAGCACCAAATGACATTGAGAAAACCGCAATTATTACCCCTTTTGGTCTATTCGAGTTTCCCCGCATGACTTTTGGGCTGCGTAACGCCGCACAAACATTTCAGCGGTTCATGAACAACACTGTTTTACAGGGATTGGATTTTCTATATAATTATTTAGATGACGTCATCATAGCCAGTGAAAATGAAACCCTACATAGAGAGCACTTAAGGTTGGTATTTGAACGTTTTAATACTTATAGCATAACGATTAACTTAACGAAGTGTTGTTTTGGACAGTCGCGCATAGAATTCTTAGGACATGATGTAAGCATTGACGGTATTAGACCGCTTAACGATAAAGTAGAAGCCATTGTTAACTTCCCCAAGCCCGAAACTATAGCAGATTTAAGACGTTTCTTAGGTATGTTAAATTTTTATAGGCCTCATTTACCCAATTTAGCTGTTTATCAGTGCGAACTTAACAAATACTTAGTAAACGCAAAAAAAAATGACAGGACTAGGATTAATTGGACAGATACAATTCAAAAAATGCTTTTGTACAATGTAAGACAGGACTTCAGAATGCCGTTACATTGTCACATCCATTACCGAATGTTCCCCTTGCACTGATGACCGATGCTTCAAATACCTGTATGGGTGCGGTATTGCAACAACGAATAAACGGTTCGTGGAAGCCGCTAGGATATTTTTCAAAGAAATTTACATCAACTGAACAGAAGTATTCGACTTATGACCGCGAATTACTAGCCATTTACACTGCAATTAAGTATTTTCGTAAATTATTTGAAGGTCGACCTCTGACAGTGTACACAGACCATAAGCCCTTATGTCACGCATTCTCCAAAATTGGTAATGATAATAAAGAAACGCCAAGAAGAACGCGACAGCTTCTATTTATAAGCGAATTTACAGTTGATATACAGCACATTAGCGGTAAAGATAATGTCGTGGCTGACACCTTATCGCGTTTAGAAACAATTTTTTGCCCGACTGTACTCGACTTCGATACTCTTGCTGACGCGCAGGAAAAAGACGAGTACTTGCTACGGATGACCAAATGTTCTACTAACGACAGTAATATTACATTAAAGAAAATTTTATTACCTACTTGTAATAAAAAAATATTTTGTGAAGTTTTTAATGACGTCATAAGACCATATTTGACGGAGGAATTTAGAAAGGTTGCTTTTGAGAGTATTCATTGTTTAAGTCACCCTGGCGTGCGTACAACTCGTAAGATGATTTCTAAACATTTCTTTTGGCCTGGTATGAACAAGGATGTAGGACGTTGGGCTAAGGCTTGTTTACAATGTCAAAAGTCGAAGGTCAACCGTCATGTAGTTTCGGAATTGGGCAAGTTTCAAGAAGCTTCTCGTTTTGAGCATATCCATGTAGATATTGTTGGTCCCTTACCAACATCTCCACAAGGATATAAGTATTTAGTAACGATTATCGATAGATGTACTCGTTGGCCGGAAGCATTTCCTGTAGAGGAAATAACCGCAAATGTGATTTCCAAATGCATTTATGAAGGTTGGATAGTTAGATACGGCTGCCCTGTGCGTATAACTAGCGACCAGGGACGTCAGTTCGAGTCCAGCTTGTTTACAAAATTGATGAAATTTTTGGGCATTCGTAAGATTCGTACTACGCCTTACCACCCCCAAAGCAATGGTGCCGTGGAGAGATGGCATAGGTCTTTGAAAGCAGCCCTTATGGCTCGCTTACATAGCAATACAACGTGGGTGGAGGAGTTACCAACCGTTATGCTAGGCCTTCGCGCAGCGATACGCACGGATAGCCAGGTAAGTGCCGCAGAATTAGCCTTCGGTAAAACCTTACGTTTACCCGGTGAATTCTACGATAGATCTAAGGACAGAGATTCGAGTGATCCGTATAGTTTAGTAGAGAAAATACGCGAGACTATAGCTAGCTACCGACCAACGAGGAACAATTTAAGTTCTAAGAATTTCTTTGTTTATGCTGATTTGTCAAAGTGTAATTTTGTTTTTGTAAGGGACGACGCTGTCCACAAGTCATTGAAGCAACCCTATGACGGACCGTTTAAAGTTTTGGAAAGAGGTCCTAAAATTTTTAAAGTACAATTACCTGGACGACAAGCGCATATTTCAATCGATAGATTGAAGCCCGCTTACGTCATTAACGATCACGAGTCGCACAGTGATAATGTAAACAATGATAATCAGGTGTCACAAAGTCCGGTGCAGGTGCAGCAACAGGTGCACAGGCATGTCACTAGAAGCGGGCGTGTAATTCGACAACCCGTGAGATTTGCATTATAACTTATAACGCGACGTCGTTATATTATTATAATAATATATGTCCGTAGGAATGCTAATAAAATGTTTTATGTTTTAACTTTGTTTATAGATATCATGAGAACAAAGTTGCACATAAATTATAGTAATAGCGTCGTTACTCTAGTTACGGTACGACTGCCATATACGAATTTCGGTTCGATTCCGTATTAGACATATTTTACTTTATACTTATACATTTTTATTGATTTTACACTTTATTGTTAGTTTAGGTACCTACTTATTTTATAGTTTACATACGAATCTGCTGACATGTTCATGCATGTACAAGATACATAGTACGAAACCCTTATTGTTGATATCAATTTTTGTTAAGTAATAATTGTATAAACTTTATTTTACATTCTGTCGATTTATAGGTAAGAAATTGGAGTTGTGTTTAAAATGATGACGCCGGTATTGCGTCAACCTTACCTTTATATAGCTAATTATGTACTACAGTTTCTCTCTTTATTAAATGAATGTTATTTAACTTCATTTCACAACTACATTTCATTGAAGCAAGTAGTATTTACTTTGATAAAATGGGCAATTATCAAGTAAAAGACAACGTTGCACTGGCCCTGGTCAACAATCATGTGCAACTTACCGAAAAGATAGACAAAATAAACATAATGCTAATAGTGTTAGCAGCAATAGTAGTAGGCGTGGCGTTGTACGGTATACGCACGTTGTGTCATCGTCGAATGAAACATTGGTTTCGTAGGGAGGTGGACAGGAGCATGGCGAGCTTGGGTCCGCCCGTGGTACGAGTGCAGCCAGTTCAGACCCAGGCCGCCGGTGCCAACTCTGTGAGTGCCGGTTATGCGTGATAAAGTGCGGATAATATATTATTATGTGTGTTAACATCCTAGGCAGGTCACCTATGTACTTATTTTAGTGTATGTACTACGCAGGATAATAAATATAATAGTTATGTAAGATTTTTGTATCAATGTTCGTTATATTGGTTGAGTCGATTTATAATTTGTGTTTAGATTTATATAAACCAGATGTTTGCGGATTAGTCTTCTAGTTTTTATTATTTTCTTTTTTCAAAGGGGGAAATGATGTGGGGACACACATACATAATTAAGTGCATTGTATGTCTCTGGCTATGTATGCGTAACGCGTCACTTACATCGTTTTCCCACGATTCAATTTATTACCGAGCAGTCTGTTTGAAGCTACAGAAATTGTAATACGTGTTCGGACTATTATAAACGTTGATTATTGTAAACAATTATAGACTTAAAGACCTTGTACTTATATGTATTTTCGGCATTAAGTCTTTGTGTATTTGTGTGTGCCAAATAGTGTGACGAAATAATATAACATCATAGTGACATTCCGACCTTTTATTTATGCTCCACAAGAAACCCTAAAGTATCATCGGTAGGTTCGTCGGGATTTTATTGCTGTACAGGATTTACCGGGTATCGTGAAATTTTCTGCATTTGTATTTATTTTCCCCTTTTTATATTGGATTTCGTAATCGTACTCTTCTAATTTCAAACGTCAGTGGATCAATCGGGATCCAGGATCTTTACAATTAAACAGCTAATTTAAGGGTTTGTAATTATTTTAAATTGGCGTCCGAAAAGTTATGGTCTAAAAACTTTCGTGCCGTAAACGATGGCTAGACACTCCTTTTCGGTGACACTATAATTACACTCTGCTTTGTTTAGCGTCCTAGAGGCAAAAGCAATCGGTCTATCTTTGCCGACATCACCTTGTGATAATATAGCTGAGATAGCGTAATTGGAAGCGTCACATGTTAAAATGAATCTTTTCGTAAAATCAGGATATATGAGTACTGGGGCTGTTACTAATCTATCTTTAAGTTGTTCAAAAGCTAACTGTTGGTTATGAGTCCAAAGGAAAGGAACATCCTTCTTTAAGAGAGCTGAGAGTGGTTTAGCAAATTTAGAAAATTCTGGTATAAAACGCCTGTAATATGAAGCTAGTCCAAGGAAAGATTTAATGTCCTTGGGACATTTAGGTATAGGGAATTTTACGACTGCTTTTATCTTTTCGGGGTTAGGTTTAACGCCCTCGTCGCTAATCACATGTCCTAAGTATGCAACTTCTTTTCGAAGAAATTCACATTTCTCAGGTTGTAATTTTAATTGGAAACTTCTAAGTCTTTCAAAAGCGAGAGAAATTTTTCAATGTGGGAAGATAGACTATGGGAGTGAATTACTATGTCATCTAGGTAAACAAAGCAGTGAAGGCCTTGTAATCCTGATAAGACAGTGTTCATAGTTCTTTGGAAGGTTACAGGAGCATTTTTTAAGCCAAAAGGCATTCTATTAAATTCAAAATGTCCGTGTGGTACACTAAAGGCTATTTTAGCTCCATCTGCAGGATTCATTTGGATTTGATGAAAACCTGATGCTAAATCTAAGGTTGAAAAATATTTGCTTTGGCCTAATTGGTCCAAAATCTCACTAATTTGAGGGATTGGGTATGTTTCTCCTATTGTAATGTCATTTAGTTTGCGATAATCTATTACAATTCTCCATTTTTTCTGCCCGGAGGCGTCTTGTTTCTTTGGTACAATTCAAATAGGGGATGACCATGGGGACTTTGAAGGTTTGATGACGTCTTGTTCTAGCATTTTGTCTATTTGATTTTTAACTTCGTCTTTATGTACTTCTAGGAACCTATATGATTTCACGCTAATCGGCTGTGGAGAGGTAGTTTTGATTTCGTGACGTATAACATTTGTGCATATCAACTGATCGCCTGGTAGATGAAATATGTCGGCGTATTGGCTACATATCTCTTTTAGATAATTTGTTTCTTCTGAGTTCAAATGAGATATCCTTAAGAGGTCAAATAGATGTCGGGTTCTTTCGATGCTATTGTTTACAGAGTTGTTTTGTAAAGTATTCTGTTGGTTATGATCAAATGGATATAAGGTAAGTAGCAAATTAGCATTAATGAGAATAGGTTCTTCAGATGTATTAAGTACGGTTAAATTCACCCTGTTATTAGGTTTTACCTTTACTAAGCAATTTGATATTAGAAGTGAATCGGATATGTGCTGATCGAAAATTATTCCTACCTGCATTTCAGGGTTTCTCACTGAACACTCGATCACAGTTTCGGTTCGGGGTTCGACCTTGTAGGATGGTTCGTCAAAAGATAGCATAATATTATAATTGTTTAATTCTAGGAAATCCGAATTATAATTAATTATTATAAGACAACCGTGTTGTACAAAGAAGTCGTTTCCTATAATGCCGTCGTAAGGTAAGTTAATGTTATCAAAACATAGAATTTATGGGATAATTTTAACTGTGGATTGAATTGTAATAGTAATTGAAAACTGCCTACGGTTTTTAATGGATCATCTTTTGAGTCTATACCTTTAATTTTTACATCGCTTTCACACAAAAGTGCATTATTTATTATAGAATTCTTTTTCAGGACGCAAATAGATGCACCAGAATCTATTAGGAAGATAAGTGGTTTTGGATTTACAGATGTTTGGAGGGTGACGTAAGGTAAGTACCTTTTTTGTGTATTTATTTCAAAGATTTGATTGTTTTATTTCAGGATTTTTTTTATTAGTACAATGTGAGAGACCTTGAGTTTGAAGCTGGTAACTCTGTCCATTGGTCTTTGGAATGGAATGACCGTGAGTTTGGGGCTGGTTACCCTGTCCGTTGGTCTTGGGAATGGAATGACCGTGACTTTGGGGCTGGTTACCCTGTCCATTGGTATTTGGAATGGAATGACCATGAGTTTGGGGCTGGTTACCCTGTCCATTGGTCTTCGGAATGGAATGACCGTGAGTTTGGGGCTGGTTACCCTGTCCATTGGTCATAGTTTTACAATTGGTATCGACTTGAATGGTAGGGACCTGCCCCGTGCGACACCTAGACGGGACATTTAGTAGTTTAAATTATTGGCTTATTCGTCTACTTTATCTCTACTTTCTTCTTCTTCGTTGTTTTCAGTGAAATTTACGCGGAGCGTAGCTTTGTAAAGTAGTGGTTTAGAGGTTGATGTCGAAGGTTGGAATGGGGTGAAAGGTTGTGTTCCATTCGAAAACCTTTTATTATTGTAATCACGAAGTTTGCAATGTTCAAGGACGTGACCTATCTTTTTACAGTACCTACAAAAGGGTGAATCTCGGGAAACAGATGTTCCTTGATTATTGCTGACATTTGACCTTTGTTGAAATCGATTATTAAAATCGTTTCGTTTAGGTAACGGTTCAGTAGGTCTGGGTTTATTTGAATTATTGCGGAAGGAGAATTGTTGAATCTTTTCTTCTGAGATGGCACAATTTATGGCCTCATTTAAGTTTTTAGGATATCTAGTCCTAACCAAATTAGCAATTCTTGGATGTAATCCCAAAGTGAATGTATGGAGTGCGAGGTCCCCCATAGCAGCTAGCCTACCTACCAGCTCGCTCTTCTTGGAATTCGAAACAGTCACTTCGGTCAGAAGTTTTTGTAAACAGGTTTCTACGCGTAGAGAAAATTGACTAACGGTCTCTTGAATTCCTTGTTTACAGTCTTGTAAATCGGTAAGGAGGTGGATAATGCTTACGTTCACCGAATTGGTTTTTCAGGAACTCTTTAAGTGATGACCATGTCTCAAAATCTTTAATAGAACAAGCGGTCTCAGCCTTGCCCTCTAATTGACTTAATATGTATTTTAAAACTACATCCTCCTGTTGCGGAGACGCTAATGAAATTGCGCTGTCACAATTTCTAAGAAAAGCTGTTAACCTGTCTCTATCACCGTTAAAAGGCTTAATAAATTTAGGTACTGCATTTAAAGAAATCTCCTCTTCACTTTTAACCTCTTTCAATTCCCTTTTGGAATCGGTTTTCGCCATATTTTATGTTTAAAAGTGTAAGAAAAAATAATTCTAAGACAAACCCGAAGGCAAACGCTTGTATAGTATTCCAAGTTAATATAATGCACTGGTACAACGCAGGTGTGATACTGCGAATACGTGGGCGCAGTACAGGACGGTGGATGTTTATACTAACCACAACAGATAAGAGCAACTTGATAACGACCTTGTTCGCTTAGATGATTATTATAATGTTGAAATAAATATTACAATGTCTATAATTAACATATAAAATGGTCAAAAGTAAGTAAAAGTCTGATTTCTTTAGGATTCTTGGCGTTTCTTCAATAAGATCTCTGGATATAGGTAAGTAGAATAGTTTTAACTCACAGGAATAGTTCACCACACTTCATCTCGGGGACGCTGAAATAACTGCTTACAGGAATCTTTCAGGAATTCTGGTATGACGTCAGTATAACGTCGCCGCCTGGTCGGTGCTGGATACAAGGCTGCGCGATCACATAGGCGATCCGCGGCTCGGTACCACTTATTGCACAGTGGACTCAAGGACTTCAACTCTGGATACCCGGATACATCCTGTCTGGGACGGGTCGGTAATGGTTTTCGACCTTTTGTGAATTCGAATCGGGAGACGCTAGGATGTTGAGATTATCCTTAGGTTGCACGATAACGCACTCACTGGCACTTATAAGGTTTTGGACACACTTCGCGAGACGTTTTTTGGGGAAATTTTCGTATCCCACCGCTGCCACCAAATGTTAGAATGGAAAATACGAATGTCTTTTTAAAAAAGAATTTATTTAAATAAAGAAAAATTTTGAAATTCGGTAAGCGTCTTATTTTATTCACGTTCCGACCCGAACTAAACTAACTATGACTGAGCGTACTGAGACTAAGTGTGGGGTTGCTGACTAAGGACTCTGGTCAGCATTTACGTTAACATCATAGGGATGTAACAGGACGTCACGCGGAGCCTTTATTAACTAAAAAGCAATTTAAAGACTTAGCGCCGCTTTTTGTTATTGACAGAGGCCCAAGTGTGGATTTTTCATAAAGCTAAGTCAATCTACAAAGTTGTCGTATCGACTAACAAATGTATGGTAACTTACAAAGCGCCCCTGGCGGAGACTATTGTAAGAAAAACGAGCGAGTGTGAAATCGTTTGCACTACTACAATAGCGGTGTCACTAGAAGTGACGTAAAAATTATCGTGTCGGACGCGGTATTGATAGTTTCGGCAAACGTTTTTCAAGATTATGCGAGTGTGAACTAAAATTTGACATTTACAATCGTCTCGAAACGGTAACGCGGTCGTGCAGTAAACTCACTTGTTATTGGGTTGGTGAGACGTAGTTGACATTGAATACGATATTAATAACTGTGTAATTTTGTGTTTATTTTTGGGTGAAAATGACGGCTCGTAGCTTTTTCTGGTGAAAACTGATGATGGCCACTCATTACCAAGATGAAATAAATTACTTGGGATAAAGAGAGCTGATTTTCGTGCCTCATTTAATCCGGTAGAAGACCTCAGTAACATTGAATTTAGAAATAGATATTGCTTATCAAAGGAAGCCTTCCTGTTTCTATGTATAGGAAATATGCAATTAGAAGAGCTAACAAATTACAACCAACCAATCGTAGGCGTTGCCTTTGCAAAGATAGAGTATTGCATTACAAGCCTCTAAAATACGCACAAATTATTCAGGCCACAATTATTCAGGCACAATAGTGTGCTCTATAATATTGCATTAGGTTATAGAGTACCTGAACCAGATGATTTAGGTAAGAATGGTTCATAATATTAAGATGAATCTATATTTCAAATGGACAGTATGAACATTAAGGATTTACTAAAACAAATCTCCTTTAATTTTAGATCTAAGTGAACATCATAAAGCTACAATAGGTCATGTCCAGCATATGGAAGAGCAATAAGCAACCACCGAGTTGATTCGAGGAAGAGCACTGCATGATCAAATAGCTAGACGTAGTCACTGGTTCTTTTTTATATTTTGATCTCAATTGGTGTAATAATCATTACATTCGCTTTTCTCACTGTTATATTCATAAGTCATATTCTCATTTTCTTATAATGTTTTTGGCAATATGAATTACTTACATGAATATGATTTAATATGTTTGTTTTTATTAAGAATCTATATAAAAACTGTGCCAATGAGGCTTTGTAAATAACACTACTGACACCATATTCAGATTTATTTATTTAATTAAAGAAGACAGGCGCATTAACATAAAAATAATGTTTCTCTTTTAATCAATTAACAACATCTGCAACATCTATTACATAGAAATCATTCTCATTTTCTTTATCTAAAATTAAAGTCAGAAACCATGTACTCATTTAGGTCACAAAGTAACACTTATGAACGTCAACATATATAGGTTAGTGAGTTTACTAAGTTACTGAAGCTACATTTACGTAGTTTCAGGCAAACGATCGATATAAGAATATAAATATGTGAAAGCCACACATTTATATTCATACATGTCTGTGACACTTTATTGAGGTTGCTCTTCCACGTCGACGACGTTGGGATCCTGTTGATGTATCGGCTTCCAGTTGTGGTACGTGCGTATTGTTTGAATGTAGAGTATGGAGACTCTGATGCGATGGTCCAGGCATATTCCATATATCGCATTCAGCTAAAAAAGAAAGCAATTAAAATTCACACCTGAATATTATGAAGTTGAAGCACACACATTTATATTCTTATATGTCTGTCACGTATCAAAGTGATTAAACCTATTACAGCAATTTATCATTCACAATTCGAAACACTTGTCGGTTCCTTAATTGAGCTTACAATGTTTTAATTATAATATTAATATTTTTATAATCAGTATATGTACCTACTTAACTCAATAACAGGAATGCTTTCTGCTTCAAGAACCTGAGGACTTCTAGCAGGCATAGGCGATGTTGGTGACAAAGTAATAGTATTATCGTCATTTTGGCTCTGAAAATAATTAACTCTCATCAGTTAAATGCATTATTTAAGTAGGTATTTATCGTAATCGATGAGGTAGATACCTTTCTTCACTTTTCCGTATTTTTCATTGCCCCGGTGGGATCATTATTTAATAAATTTGACAAGTTTTCCAATCTTGTATTGCTTGATTTCTGCCTTTTACATTATTCCACGGCTTATGTATGTCACCGTGTCTGTAAAATTAAAACGTATGACATTCGCGTAAACGAAGTATAATATTATGTAAAATAACTATAATTTATGATTAAAATTTTTATATAATTTACAATTAATCTGCTTTAAACACGATAAATTCCGTACAAAGCAGTTTAATTTTTATATCGTTACTTCGTTATAAAGTGATTATTTTTATAAACATGCATAACTGTATATGTATTTATTTACTTACTGCTCCATAAACTGTACCAGAATATCAAATTGGAATGGCGTGGTCTAAATTGCGCACATTATAATATTATAACTTCAATAAATTCAAAAAATCACAAGAAACCGCTAAGCTTTTGAAGGCGAACGTCAAAATTTAAAGTAATTCAGAAATGTTTCTATGTATAATATGTATGTATTTACAAAAAAATATATATATGTATGTTTATCCATTGTCTAGTATCCATAGTACAAGCTCTGCTTAGTTTGGGCTAGATAGTGTTGTGTGTATGTGGTAGAATATTATTATTATTCTCTTTATTTAAATATTTTCAATATATTTTTCATTTTTAAATATACATATATCTATAAAAATACATTTAAAAATATAAAATATATGGTACCCCACCGGCATCGGGAACAGGGTCCAAGCTGCCGGTGGTTAGGATTCCAGAGATAGGAACCTCCTCACAATGCGTGCTGTATCTAAAAGCACTGCCTTCTGCATCAAACCCTTGATCCAAGCACCCAACGCGAGCCTCTTTAGATGGTGATCGAGGCTCTTGGCTATTAGACCATTGACAGATATGACTATCGGCACAATGATTGCCGAATCAACATCCCACATGTCGACAACCTCGCGAGCCAAATCAAGATATTTAATTTGCTTATCTTTTTCAGCTTTCGCGAGATTGCCATCATGCGGAATGGTGACATCGATAATCAATGCGCGGCGCTCTGATCGATCTATCACCACAATGTCAGGTTTGTTGGCCACAACAGTCCTGTCTGTGATGATAGTTCGATCCCAGTACAACGTGACATGACCATTTTCGAGAACTGATTCAGCTACATACCTGTAGTACGGCACTTCAACATCTACAAGTTTGTATTTCAGAGCAAGTTGCTGGTGAATAATCCTGGCTACTTGGTTATGTCTGTGCAAGTACTCGCCGTTAGCAAGACGAGAACAACCGGAAACTATATGCCTGAGGGAGTCACCAGGTAGGTGGCACGCCCGACAAATGTCAACCGTGCCATCCCTCAAGATATATCTCCGGTAGTTATTCGTCTTGATAACTTCGTCCGCAATAGCACAGACAAACCCTTCGGTTTCCCCAAAGAGGTCACCGAAACGTAGCCAGTTCACGGAGGCTAACAGGTCTACATCAGCTCCATATAGAGCCTTGTAGAACCTACCGTGAAGCTCCTTGCTCTGCCATACATCCCTGCGATCGTTAGTGCTAAGTACTACAGGCTTGCGCCAGTTCTCTTTAGCCAAACTGAGCGGGGTGAGTCCGATGTCTACAGCAACTACATCCCGATGCATACCCACGTCTGCCTGAAGAAAGTATTCTCTGAGGTTGCATACCTCGCGGTTATGAAGGGCCTTGGTATTCAGAAAGCCTCGGCCTCCACATTTCCGCGGGATATACAGTCTCATCACAGACGAACGTGGGTGATGCATACGGTATGCCGTCAAGAGTGTACGGACCCGCCGGTCCAGGGCATCCAGTTCAGTCTGAGTCCACTTAAGTATGCCAAAGGAGTACATGAGCACCGGCATGACCCAACCGTTACAAGCGCGCACCTTGTTGCCACCTGATAAAAGACTATTTAAAACTTTTTTCAGGCGACCAAAGAAACGCTCCTGCAACGATTGCTTCATGTCAGCCTCTTTGATACTTAACGCCTGTGACATACCCAAGTACTTGTAAGTATCGGTTACAAGAAGTGATCGTAGGTTAATGGAATCCGAAAGTTGTGTTCCTTCGGATTCCACTATCCTGCCTTGCTTTACATGGATGACAGCACATTTGTCCACACCAAAATCCATACTGATAGACTTACTAAAAGTTTCAGTTACTTTAAGTAAATCCATCAACTGTAATTTAGTGTGGGCAAACAACTTTAAGTCATCCATATACAACAAGTGGGATATCACTCCACCACCTCTATATAACCTGTAACCTAGCCCTGAACCCTCTAGTAATGTACTAAGAGGATTCAATGCTAGGCAGAACCAAAGAGGACTCAGGCTGTCGCCCTGAAATATACCCCGCTCAATTTTTATAAATTCGCCATTCCCAGGGATCTGTCGACATCCTGGATAGCTAAGAACCGTTTTCCATTGCCCCATGCATGACTTCAAAAAGGTGCGCAGAGTTGCATTTACTTTATACAACTCTAACACCCTCAAAAGCCACGCATGAGGCACCGAATCATACGCTTTCTTATAATCTATCCAACATGCCGCCATATCCCTTTGTTTACGGCGAACCTGTTGGCTAATGGCCATATCAATGAGGAGGAGCTCCTTAGTACCACGAGCTCCCCTCTTACATCCATTCTGAGAAGCTGACATTATTGAATTTGTATCAATATGTTTAGATACCTTGGCTCTCAAAATAGATGTAAGAAGCTTATAGATCGATGGCAAACATGTTATCGGTCTATAATTGCCGGGCTCGTTGGTACTACCTGTTATTATTATTATTATTATAATATCGGTAGGTTTCTAACCCAAATCGGTATATAATAAAAGAAAATATTCAATCTTTGTTTAATATAAATAGAAATGGAAAAACTGTATGATACATAATGAATATTATAATATAACTTCCATACATTATAATATTATATTCATGAAAAATTATGTAATTTGGTATTTCGATACAGCAGATATTGGTAGAAATATAGAAAAATAATTTGGGTTGAGATCACCGTTTAAAGGACATTTTGTATTGAAACATGACGCGACGCATAGAGCATTGAGCATCTCTTTTACTCGCTGCTCCATAAAACGAAATAGAGATACTCGTAATGCAATGTAGGCAACTTAAAAAAAATTACCTAACTTTCGGCTGACTTTCGGCAAAGTGAGATTACGCGATGCGAATAGATTGGTTTGCATTATTTCACACTCTGACTATTTCGAAGTACTTTCGATCGATAGCTAGCACGATTGACTTGATCGTTACGTACTTCGTCAAATGACACGAAATTTACACTCGGGCTTGATAATCTAAAGGCACGCTCTGTGGTGGACGTGAGAGTGGAAATTGAAAGTGACGCGGACATACCAGCACAAACATCAGCATATTGTCTTATACTAAATGACTGTATAATTGAGTATAAGTCGCTAAGCAATACTGTAAAAAAATATCATGAATTCGGATACTATTATATTAGATATTCAAGGATTTAAAGACCAGTTTAATAAGTTTATAATAAAAGAATTAGCCTTAGCTACGTCTAACCATACACGAACATTTTTGATAAAAACTCCATACTTGTTTAAATACATAACGAGTGAGGAAATGAAGCAAGTCAAATGGTTAGAAAGAAATAGAGGTATTTATTGGAACGAAGGATATATTGATTACAGAGAATGCCATCGTATCATCATTCCATATTTAGAAAACAAGAATATTGTAGTAAAAGGTTTGGAAAAGGTAAAGTGTTTAAAGGATCTTTGTGTGAATTGTAATGTATCAGAACTTGAAGAAAAACAATGCCTTAATTTCCTTGTATTGCATAAGAAATACAGTGATGGAAGTACTAATTTAAATTGTATTAAGCATTCAAAACACTGCTCTAAAAATGTATTGTGTTTAAAAAAGTATTTAGAAGACTGTAAAGTGTAAAGTACTTTAAGATGGGAAATAAAAGACACTGAGGAAATTTAATATGTTATTTTATTTCTAAGATCACCTACCTAACCCTTGACATATACCTATACACATACAAAAACTAACTACACAAAAACTAACTAACAATATTAAAAATCATTGTCTTTTAATGTTTTTGATATTTTCTTAACTAGTGTCTCGGTTTCGTCCATGATACAGTCCACAGCATCTTTATCAATGTATGCGCATTCAAAATAACATTCTCACTGTCACTATCACTCACTGGTTTGAGGGTTGTTATTACAGAGATCTATGACCGAAATTTGTATGAGTTTAATGCCTCGACGCTGGAGTCGACTAACGACGAAAGGTTGAGAAGGGATTTGTTTCTTCAACTGTTCCTTCGCCGTTGTTTCGCTTTCTTATCTATCATTTCATGATTACTGCACTCACGTTCACAACGAAGCATCTCATTGAACTCTTCATAAGGATCTTGAGCACATTGGCTAAGCGCGATGTTTGATACAGAAAACTTAAAAAAAAAGAGAACCACAACAACAACGACTCGATACATTAGCACTATATCCGAGTTTTTAGTGTGATGTACTTACCGAAGACATGTTTACGTTGCGTGTTATAAGTACAACTACTTGAGACTTATTTAGTAAATGGCAAAATATAATGAATTATTACACTTAAACATTTCATAATTTTACATATTATAATACGAAAATTATTGAGCTATTAATGTAGGCTAAAACATCACCTAAACTCACAATTAATTAACAATCAACCGTAATGCTATGGTTTTACAAACTTATTTTCAATGATCGGGTTCGATTGTTTATATTGCTGATAGCACTGTTTTTCGCTCGTACCACTTATTCCATAACATGTAAACTAAGCATTTTTCTGTCAAAGCCGAAGTCAATGTACTGTGAAACACTTATGATTGAATTACATGATCATAAATATTAGCTTTTTGAAAATGAAACTTATTGCAATAAGCATACAATACAATATAGATATAATTAGCTATCCGTCAGAAATAATATAGGTACATTGAGCCATTTTATTTAACCGAATTCAACAAAGACGTAATTGATTTTAAATTAATTATATTTGAAAGGTAAATAAAACATGGTTTAATTTATTTATTTTTATTTCTGTTTTCACAAAAAGTATATTTTTAAAATAATACAATCAAATACAACGTTATATAAGTATAAAAATTATCGGGCACGCCACGATCGTGGCGGTAAGTCCCGTGTTTGAGGAGTGGCTGGAGAGGCGGCATGGCGCCCTCACCTTCCGGTTGACACAGGTTCTGACTGGCCACGGTTGTTTTGGCCAGTTCCTGTGTCGTATACGCCGGCAAGAGACGCCCGGTTGTCACCACTGCGGTGACTGCCGCGACGTAGTTGAGGACACGGCAATGCACACTTTGGCGATTTGCCCCGCCTGGGCATCGCAGCGCCGTGAATTGATCGCGGCAGTCGGATCGGTTAACCTCTCGCTCCCGGCCGTAGTTGAGTCTATGGTCCGGAGTGAGAGATCGTGGAACGCCGTCGCCTCCTTCTGTGAGGAAGTCATTTCCATCAAGGAGGTGGCGGAGCGGGAGAGGGAGCGTTTAAACCCTCTCCCCAACCGCAGAACCGGGCGCCGGAGGGCGCGAGATGACCTCCAGCCACCCTGAGGTTTGACCTGGGGGTGGCGGGCTTTGTGGGCCTGCCCGCCATCCATTCAGCACCAGGTCCGAGAGGCGGCGTGCGTGTTCCCACGCGCGCCTCTGTGTCGAGTCCGTCACCCCTCTAGGGGGGAGACAGTAGGTGAAGTAGTGCCTATTTTGGGTAGGTCTTAGGGCCTGCCGTTTCATACGGCGGGCCGAAACCTCGGCGGGGTCGCGACCGTATGCGAAAGTGATTCGCGCGGCCCCGTCGATAGTGGTTTTGTCGAGGAACACCGTGGTAGGTTTAGTCGGTATTCCGGGAGGTACATTATCTTTTCAACATCTTTATTTTACCCCGGCGAGTCCGACATAATCCCTCCGCCCGCCCCCGCGGAGGGATATGCGTCATTGCATTCCCCAAGTAAAAAAAAAAAAAAGTATAAAAATTATACAGTTACCTATTACTAAAATAAATTATTATACATATTATAATATTTTGTAGTACTTATTCTATTATCTATGTGTTCTTTAAAATAGACGAGTTACCCCACGCTCGCGTTGAAATTTGATTAACAGGTATTGCTTGTTTGTTACCGTTGTTCGATAACGCAATTTTATTGACACTCTGAGTAAAGATTTCATGCTTAATTGATTTAAACATATTTTTCTAAGAATAACTCCACCTTTAAATAAAATATTTTTGTAATCCTCAATGTGTAAATCTCTTATTACACATGATTTTTACACCCTTTGCTTTTTTAATGATTTGATCAGGAGTTTTTATAGAGTAAAGTTTTGATCTCAAACCGACAAATTCGGAGATATATTGTCCTGCCAATTCATCTTTGAACAGCCCAGGAACATTTTTGTTTTTAGAAGTATATTTAAATAATTTTGTTCATCATAGTTACTGGTTTCAAAATATTGCAAAAAAATATACTTGAAATCCTGATAAAAATCATTAGTATGTATTTTGTAGACAAAGGAATCGGTATCTATATAACACAATTTCGTCTATTCCAAGTTGTTACCGCTGGCTTTGTCATCACTGAGGATAAATGTGCTAGTGCTCGCGCCATGCGTCGCTTGTGAATTATAGTTACTAAAGGTATTATGACCCTGGCATTTGTGATTAAATTTATTTGCTCTTGAGTTTTTCTGATCGTAAACTGCATGGAAGTTTTGTTCTTCTAAAACAGTTTTAAATGCATTTTCCAGTGTAGTAGTATCGTACCAACCTAACTAAATATTGTGGTAAATTACAAAAAGAAAACATTCAAAGAAAGATTTGTATAAATATTTTGTTTGGGTATCCTGTTTTCGATTTTAACTATAGACTCGTTGACCTTCGCTATTAAAATACTTCGTAGTTGTTGAATTCGGTGGCAAAAATCTAGATAACTTTCGCCCCTATTTATTTTCACGCTTTCTAATTCTAGGACTAGTCTTCTGTCCTTGGGTCTCCAAAATGGTCTTGTAAAACCTTTTTAACGCCAAAAATATGCTACGTGCTAACGGGCGTTTTCTAATCCCTTATAAAACACGAATCTCATATAATAATCACCAGGAAAATACACAGGAAAATTGACAGGATAGTGAAAAGATTTACTCACATAACCCGCAGCTTTTCCGCTCTCCTTCTGTGATCGTTGATTCTGCTCCACTGACCCTGCGCCGTGGTTGCCCTTGACAAATTTATTTGTTTCGCCGACCCGTTTAATCGAAGAAACTAACGTTGGCTTCTTCTTGACTCCTGAAAATACCGACTGGCGAAGGCACAGAGGACCCAGTGACAAGGTCGCTTACCGGCTGCGCCAGTCAAGGTTTAATGAAAGCGAATTTCCAAAAAATATATTTATTTGGAAAACAAGGTGATTACAGAGTCGATGGCGAGAACAGAATAAATCTAAATTAAATTATAAACTAAGTACATAAGTACATAAAATGTCGGTTCCACGGGTCTCATATAACCGAAATTCTAGTAAGTAAAGTGACAATCAGCATTATTTGTCCTAGAACGTTCGAAGTTTACATGAGTTTCCAATAACAAGTACTATAAGTAAGATTACTATAAAAATCTCATGTTTTGACAAACGTCTTGGATGTGGGTTTGGTAGTGAGATTTAAAAGAATTGCATATTACATAGCAGGAAACTTGCCACGCTTTTACAGCTAGTGTTATTTGGTTTCCTAACTTATCACATTTATTCTAAATGAACGCTTTGAATGCTACTCATCATTATCTGTGTCGAAAGACATCCCTTGCTAGGCACAGGGCTCTGTTAAAGTTTCTCATAGAGACCGATCTTAGATTGCAGAATTTACTTGCGGTAAGAAAAATATTTCCTCTGTATCTATATTCCGTCATATCTAAACAAGCCTAAAATCAAACTAATGTTTGAGAATTTGGACACGATTAACTAAAACTTGGACAAAACTTACAAGGTTACTAATATATCTACAAACATCTTAGAATCAAGATGACCCTATTACAAAACTTTGCCACTAATTTCCATATCCTCATCCTCAAGGAAATTACAAATCCTAAATCAATTTGATTTGTAGTGGGGTGTAGTACAAACATGGAAGATATAGGGAGTCAGGACTAATGCTGTAACTTGCTACTTCGTGCCGCTGGCAAGTAATGAATACATTAGTTTGATGCCACAGTTGTGTTGGACTGTGTGCTTTAGCATCAAGGTTTCTGATTGCTTAGCATTAGCTTATTTGCCTTGGTATGTTGAAAAGCTTTTTATGTTACCTTAACGTTGTAAGCTTAGTAAAAATGTACAGAGTGTCTCAGAGGAATATAGTGCTTAATACGTATTCATTTAGTTTAAAATCGATTAAAATTCTTAACTTGTACATCTTATTAAAATTGGTATTTGTAATTCTGTTATCCAGAATAATATCTCTAGATACTGATATGACCGAACGTGTGTGTAGTTGTTTTCGGAGCTTGCTGGAATTTTTAAATTGGATTTTTGTGATTGGTGCTTACTAAATTGGTGCGTAATATTAAATTCTCGTTTACTCTTATCGTGCACTTACCGGAATCACCCGCCCACTGGGCACAGATCAGAGAGGGATAAAAATATTAGAAAAGTGCCGTCGCCAAACACTGAGATTCGAATCTGCGTCACCTTGAACGGAGAGAGGGGCCTAGCGCGCCGAGCCACGGAAACACGGCTCAAGCGCGCGAAAACATCGATTAGTTGTTACGGGTGAAACGGCGCAGTTACATGGTTGTGGCGGATCATAGCTTGGGTACGCGACTACGGGTGGAAACAACAGTGGCAAGCTTAATTATAGCCCGGTCAAAATAGACATTGGCCCTTGCATTAATTCACAACAAGCTGAAAATTGACAGGCACGTAAGGGATACCACTCTAATGAAATCCTGAAAAGTCCCTATTAATCCCGAGTGTGAAAATTTTTTATTCAAGGTTCCTATATTAGAAAATGACTGTGCGTAGGAGTTTGCCGACTTCTTTCTGACAGTGTACGGGGAAGAGATACCAGATCTGGATGCGGTTGGCGCGGCTCGAGCAACGCTGGAGCGCGGCACGCGCGTTCAGTGGGCTAACTGTCACTGACTGAGCTACTAGCTGCTCTTATGCGGCTTAAGCCAAAGCGGTCGGTAGGACCAGACGGGGTCCCACCGTATATTTAGGCCAGTGGCGGTATTGTCCACATTCGCGAAGGTATTCGAGTCGGCTTTATGTGCGTGTATTACCCCACACGTGAGCACGCACCTTAGTAACGCACAAAATGGGTACCGCGCGGGCCGCAGTACAAATACCAACTTAATGTGCTTCATGAATCACGCGGCCCCTGTGCTCGACTCCAAAGCTGAGCTCAGATAGATGTTGCTTACTTTGATTTTCAAAAGGCCTTTGATAGTGTGGGCATTGGCTGGGTTCACTCCAAACCGCCTGCAATTCTAAGTTACTTAAGTAATCGTAGGCAATATATGGAATACAGCGGTTACTTTTGCAGCTCTTATCCAACAATTTCAGCAGTTAGCCACAATGATTGGACAGAGTACACCGGCAAGCAGCGAGCGGCAAACTCTGAATTTTTAGTATTACCCCTAACTATTTATACCATGCCCGCATAAAAGTCTAATAAATAAATAATAATACTAGGTATTCAATTACACATCAATATATTATAAATCAAACAACCACAAAACAATGAAACTGATTATAAAATATCTTTAATTTATTCTTCATCATCCATATTTATTAATAAACTGTACACCATATGCAGTGTATATGAATAAACTGGAAAAAAAGGCGATAATTAATGAACAGAACCTATTTAACAAATTGAAAACGATATACTTCGTTGGACAAACATAAGCACAAGATACACAAATGAAAGTTATCCTTAATGACATATAGATATACAGTTGATTTTCTTTTACCAATAATTAGTAATTCTAGAACATTCGGTTACTTAGGAAAATTTTTGACGCCACTTAAATAGTGCGTAACCTTATCGACAAAATCTACGGACATTACATTTCTATTACATCTTTTTACATTACCATTTTCATAAAATTGATTAAACAACATAGTTGAGACATTTCAATTTAATAAGGATATCCTTTTATTATCTTTACTATTTCAGTATTCCAAATGATCCAACAATTAAATAAATGTGGATCGATGCTACTGCGAGATGAAATTGGTTCCCAACGAAAAATAAATATATGCTCAGAACATAAAGAAGATGACGACCATATTTAAAAAGAAACTGATAAAAGATATTTAAAGAGTAAAGAAGCAGAACCACGTAAAATATTTTGACTCGTCATTTTGTGGTTTACTTTTGCTTTAAATTAAGTATACATAAGATGTAATAAAGTACGAGAAGGATTAACTAAAAATATCTTATTATTTATGCCTTAGGTTACACAAAATAATATCCAGCCCACATTAACAGAATCTACATCACAAATGTTATCTAAAATCACAATATTATCTAAATATTATTCAGATGGTAACTGGTTCGTTGGAAAAGCTCAGTTCATTCCGAGTACATTGGTATACAATACAACACTTTAAATACAGACCTTTCAATACAAAAACAGAAAACAATCGAGCGCGCGACCCTCTATTTTTTGCTGGCCCCATATAGCGTCAGCGGGGTTTGACGGGTACAAACTTGCCGACCCCATATGGGGCGTCCGGCATTTGAGAGGTTCAGCTTGATGATTCTCAAAAGGCGAATAATCCTCCGTTAATTAATAGTAATTTATTACAGTTTGTAGATAATATTGATAATGATTCCCTTAGAATAATAAAAAGGAAACAATTACTTGAATTAAAAAAGAACAAAACTTAAAAATTAAACGTTTACTGGCTAGAAACCCGACGATATAAAAAGAAAATTACAAGTCTTACACGGGTTTTAAAATCCATAGGGGACAAATTTTCTATTGAGAATGTGCACTTGAGAAATTTAGAGAATACAAATTTGCCAGGAAGTTACTTATAAACCTTACATAGGTACTCGTCATCTTTGATGAGGCTATGAAGTAGATGCAGTGGCAGTGGCGAAGCGTAATGCAGTGAAATTGCACTACAATATTGTACAAAGCATTGAAAATATACGAATAATGATTACCTATTTATTTGTTTTACTACTTCATATTATATCTATAGCAGCATTAGCGTTAATACCGTAATAGTTAATGTAAGTTTGTAAAATAAATAAAAAAAAACAAATGTGCATTGGTACTCTGCACACTGAGTTCAATTACGCCCTTGTTTTCGGCTTAGAATATCATTTTATTCAGTCTGGAGTGAAATTATTAACATAGCTTACTTGTATCACGATGTATTATTATTTTAGTGTTCAGAGCAAACAAATCACGTAGTTTATTTTATATCTTAAAGAACACTTAAACGTGTTATTCCGCATGTTTCTATTGCAAGTTATCGATATAATTAGTTTACATGTTACATCACTATTTCAGTAGAAACATGCTACGCGCGTATTTTTTCAAATTTCACCGTGTTATTTTATCTATAGAGTTAAGAAGTTATAAATTATGATTGATGTCATCTAGCGTCGGGTAGTTACTTGGTAGTAAAATTATGAGCTCTTTATTAATTTCGGTAATATGAAATGTAGTGCATAAAAATAAGGTTTAATTTCTTGTGTATAAATATATGCATTACGTCTTGTCGTATTTTTTGTTTTTTGCCAATTAGAACCCTCGGATCATAGTTTGATTAATATAATAATAATAATAATAATCGTTTATTTTCTCTCTCAATTTCAATCTCAAATATGTGTGTAAGTATGGCGACGCTGGTTCTTGATCTACTTCCATTTGTATTCTCTGTTCCGTGGCCGTAACCATGCCCATTCTGAGAGGCATTTACGAAAAACACAATAATCTAATATCTCCGACTTGTTCTTACTTATTAAGTTATTAGCAAACCCATATCCGTGAACAGGTAACTATACTCCGTAAAATATGTCCTGTGACAAATGTCATTCGTATCACGCCTATCAAAGCACTGGTGTTAAAGCAGTGTGCTTCTGAGTTGTGTCCAGTATTGACGGGCCTTTTCCCACTTTTCTATTCTACAAGACAAGGTCTATCTTTATGGAAGACCTCATTCGTTCACCCAGTGCCAAAAAAGGGTGACAGCTGTGACGCATCGAACTACAGGCCTATCACCATAACTTCCCTTCTCTCCAAGGTGATGGAGCGTGTGATCAATTCTCGGCTCATGAGACACCTTGAGGGTCACGATTTGTTGAGTGACCGACAATATGGCTTCCGCCATCGTCGCTCACCTGGCGACCTTCTCGTGTATCTCACACACTGATGGGCACTAGCCATTGAGAGCCAAGGTGAGGCATTGGCTGTCAGCCATACATAGCAAAGGCCTTCGATCGAAGTTACCATATCACGGACTGCCCAAGGGATTATGCTAATGGGTTGCCAGTTTTTTATCCGGCAGATGCATCCTAACTGTGGTGTGGTGTTTTGTTGTCCCCGACGCTGTTCCTGCTGCATGTCAATGATATGTTGTCAATTGACGGCATTCATTGCTATGCAGATGACAGTACTGGGGATATTTATTACACGGGCCGCGCTAATATCCCTCGGTCCACAATGGAGGAAAGTCGCAAATGGCTTGTATCTCAAATCGGAAATACTCTGGATAGAGTCTCTGAATGGGGAAGACTAAAATTTAGTCATCTTTAACCCACCAAAGACACAACCCTGTGCATTCACCGCTAAGAAAACCCCATTCACTGTGTCTCCACAACTCCAGAATAGGTCTTTCACTATCTCCAATAATATTGGAATCCTTGGCCTCGACATCTCAAGTGATGTACAGTACCGCAGTCATTTAGAGAGCAAGGTCAAGCTGGCTTCCAAAATGCTTGGTGTGTTCAATAGGGCTAAGCGGTACTTCACTGCGGGGCAAAGACTGCTTCAAGTCGCAATTCCAGCCTCACATGGAGTACTGCAGTCATCTTTGGGCAGGAGCACCAAAATACCAGCTCGATCCTTTTGACGCGGTACAGAGACGAGCCTTGAGATTAGCCGATGAGCCCAAACTCACAGACGGTATTGAGCCACTTAGTCTCAGAAGGTTTTTGTCTCCCTTTGTGTGTTCTACCGCTTATATAATGGATTGTGTTCTGATGAGTTGTTTGAGATGATGCCCTCAGCTAATTTTTATCATCGCACTGCTCGCCATCGTACAACCTAATTGGTGCTGCACCAAGCGGTTCCAAAGGAATTTTCTCCCGCAGACGCTCAGGTTGTGGAATGAACACCCTGCCCAGGTTTTCCCACAAGACGGTTTTCACAAGGTCGGCAACGCGCAAGTGATGCCTCTGATGTTGCAGGCATTAATAGGCTACGGTGACCACTTACCATCAGGTGGGCCGTATGTTTGTTTTCCACTTAAGTAGTAAAAAAGAAAAACCTCTCGAATTTATCTATTTGAACACCGAAGCAATGCTGTTCAAAGATTCAGCTATTACGCGCTCACCGTTGCATATCGAAATAAAAAATGTTACAACCAGGCGGCATTGTGGATAGTCAAGTTATTTTTGGGATTTGGGAGGCTGCTGTGCGTTCTATGAAACACCACTTTCGTCGCGTACTTGGCGAACAGTAGCTCATTTCCAAGGAGATTTTGACCTTATTCTCTTTCCTTATTCTGGCCGCGTTGCCCACTTACGGAGGACCCAGACGAGTTTTATAACTATTTAACGCCTGTAGACTTTCTTAGAGGCAGTCCAACTATGACGCTTCCACTAGCGAACTATGAAAATGACCGCCACCTAGATCTACAGATAAGATGGCAGTTAACTGAAAACATCTTCCATCAGTTTTGGAAGCACTGATCCTCGGAGTACCTAACAACGATACAAATCCGCACCTAACATCAAAGTCGATGATATCGTCTTAGTCAAGGACAACAATCTTCTGCCTGCAAAATGGGCTCTCGGGCGTGTGATCAAAGTCCATCCTGGTATCGACAAACACGTCCGAGTTGCAACTGTAAAACGCAAGGTAGCATATTGAAGCGACCGATTACGAAATTCTCGCTACTGCCACTTCAAACCTCACAATAACTTAAAAACAAAATTAAAATAAATTCGTTATTGATTTTATCAGTTAACCGAGATACATAATATAGAAGCCTAAAGAGAAAATAGTCCCCTAAAGAGAAAATAGTCCACAGGATCTTTACTACTATTTATTTCTTTAGCGGCAATTCACTTCAAGTGTTTAAATTACAAGTCTGGGTAGTGATCGCCCTATATATTATGACACTCAAATGCCTTCTCTGGATAGAACAATAAATGGCATAGTCGACACACACTCTACGCCGCTGTTGAAAACGAACCATAACGAAGACATCGCAGTGGTCAAAAATTGTCTGCTATACCTAAAAGGTTAAGAACGACTCCCAACGCTAACGTTAATAACTCACGACATACATACATGCCACGCCATTCACTACGCCATTTCCTATTTACTACTGGCTGTTATTGGAGTCGCAATAGTCATACGGGTGGAGAGTAAACGTGTTTTCTGCAACAAAACATATACATTTCATACGTTATCACGATACGTTTGTTCAGGATAGCCATCGTGGTCATATTCGAATCTGTTTTCAGACTGAAGACTTGCTGTAATTTTTGTCTACTATTTTCTTGCTTTTATAACACGTTACTAGAACTAACATCTTGCGACCACTATTTGAAGCTGCATTGAGTTTTGATGACATATTGATTGTTTATTATAGATATATGACGTTAGATGGCGGTATTTTGTAAGAAGTTAGTCTGTAAAGACTGACTTACTACTTTTGCTACTTGGCTATAATAATAATTTAGTGGCTTCCTAAGTGCCAAGACCCTCCAGAAGCGTGAGATGTGCAGTCTCAGAAAATATTTTCTCCAGACCGGCTCGGGTATGCATCTTGCTGTAGTCTCAGTGGACAATGGCCATACCCGCTCGCTCTGGCTAAGGAGAACTGGCGCAAACCTGTGGTACATAGTATTGATGACCGCAGGGATATATGGAAGGGTAAAGAGCTGCATGGACGCTTCTATCAGGCCTTACACGGGCCCGATGTTGATTTAATATCATCTGTGGCTCGGCTACGTTTAGGCGACATTTTTGCCGAAACAGAAGGTTTTGTCTTTGCAATAGTGGATGAAGTTTTTATGACGAATAACTAAGCTATCAGCGGCATATCCTGAAAAATGGGATGGTCGACATATGTCAGGCGTGTCACCAGCCCGGTGAATCTCTCAGGCATATTGTGTCTGGGTGTTCTCGTCTTGCCAACGGCGAATATTTGCACAGACACAACCAAGTGGCCAGAATCATCCATCAGCAATTTGCCCTCAAGTACAATCTTGTGGATTCAGAGACGCCGTACTACAGGTATGTGCCCGATCCAATATATATATATGGAAGCGGAAAATTTGTACTCCGAATCTGGTGGCGCTGGACATAATATATTTTACGTAATATACGAAATTCACCTATTGGTGTAGATGAATAATATTTACGGCGCTCGTACGCCAAAACTATAGATTTGACAAAAGTTATGTTATAACACATATTGTAGTAATTTTCTCTTTCTCTAGTTTATTTTTGTATGCAATGTTTTTATCGGAAAATTGCTATCAGGTGCCATTTTTCAATATGGCGGCGCGAGCGGCAATGGCACGAGGTGGCAAAGTTAAAATTTGAAAAGAGTACATCGAAATCTATAAAACTACCTATTTGCAAATCTCTCGGAAAACTTTCTAGGTAACACCAAATGACTGTGGGATATTTGTTGTATTTTAGCGCTTTATACAGTTCACTTTCTCAAAGTTGATAAGAGCCTACCGCAGCCATACGCACTTGACACAGAAGCCATAACTGCTACCGGAAGCTGGTCTGTATCCAATGCGATGTAAGCACGCCGCACAAACAGTGCTCACGTCCGCTAGATGAGCGCTCTACCTGCTTGGTCGATTATATAGCGAATCACGTCAACTGCCTCGTATTCCCGAAGGAGATCAGAAACAGAAAAGCGGGTACGATCCAAGTCAGGAATCTTTGTCATCATAACCCCTATGGAATTACATCTTTATTCCTATAATAATAAATTGGCAATACATATAATCACATAATAATAATGTTATATTCTGATTGTTAAGGAAATAGTGCACTGATGAACATCGGCTCTTTAGTATTATATTACTTTCTAGTTGACGAGGAGACGTTTACGTAGTCCAGTTCAGTATTTATTTCATTTAACCATCGGGAGTAATTTTTTATTTCAAGACAAGGACTCAATAGTATAGACAGGCTAATTGTCAAACCAGCACATATTCGGAATATTGCATAGTGAAGCAGTATATATTCGTTAATTGGACGATACACAGATACGTACCTATTGTTATAAGGGGCATACGAGTATAAGGAGTACAATGTGCATAGATTATTATTGGTGAAAAGGGCGTGAGAAGTATGTAATGTGTATTTTGTTAATGTGTGTGAAAGTGTGTATATTGTGACGGTTTGATTTGTAGATGGCTTATATGGTACATTGACTATAAAAATAAAATAGATTTTTGAGCTTTCGTACTTACATAAGAATTTTCTGGTGATTAAATTGTTGTTAGACGTTGAGTAAAGAGAACGAGATTTTATATTAGCACTATCAACTAATATTTGCACACTTATAGAATACAGTCATTGTTTCAGTTGCACTTATAATTCTCGTAGGGTTTCTTCTGATTTCACCAGTATTTGGTTATCTCCTGGAGCTTTTCTTATGAAAAGATTTCCGTTTGTGGACCAGCAGAAATTAAAGTTGTTCTGTTTAGCGAACTCTCTCGCTATAAAAAACAGTTTTCTCAAATAGGGCGGTAAGCATTCGGAGACATACACAGGTTGACGAGCACCAGCCAGACCCAAACTCTGAGTGTTCAGCCGGTCAGTACCCGGGTGTTGTTTATTGAAACTGCGGGTAGATGTCAGTAGTTGGGTTTTAAGTTGAACACTTGTGAACTCGGCCACTATTGGTCTTATTGTACCTGGTTTACCTGGTACACGATAAACATCGCGGATTTGTGTAGAGTCCAACGTCATATCAACTGTCGAGCCCACTTTGGTAATTATTGTTTTTAGGTTCGTTGGTGACTCCTTCTCGTCAGCCGGTATATTGCGGATTTCTATAGAAGATGGTCGTGACGCCCGCTGCAAACCATGGATTTTTGTTTCTAATTGTTCTATATATTCTCTCGCTAGTTGTTTTTCGTTTTGAAGTATGCCTATCTGTTTGGACATATCATCGTACTGGTTGCTGATAAAGTTGACTGTTTTTTCAATTTCCAAGTTGGATTTCTGGATAGTTCGATTTTGGTGCTTTATTTCAGCTATTTCTAAAATTTGTTTCTTTAGAGAAGCAAAATGCTAAATTAAAATAAAAATATTTTTAAACAAATGTTTTTATTTTAATTTATTACAAATAAAAACTTCGAAATAATTATCAAACTATAGAGCAAAGTATCTTAATCGCAGTATAAATAGACAATTCAATATATAAATATTTACAACTAATTTCATGTCATTTACTGGCAACACTACAAGAAAACTGTCTGCCGCCGCTAGTTAGGTAGTGGGCGACCGCAATAAGGTTTTTAAAAAGACAACGTTTCAGCTCGAGGCAGCTCCAGACTGATTTAATAATGTTCACAATGTTCTTATATCTAATATTACATACAAAGACTTATCCTATGTACTTATCTCTAACTAAGAGTTCTTATCTTAATAGTTTTGTTATTGAAGACATTATACAGAAGTAATGAGTTAATATAGCTTAATATCTAATTAACAGTAAGTCGTCTGAATGGTCTTACTGTTATGATGATATAACTCCTCCCCCCTTAAGATAATGAAATTATTGATTAATGAAATTTTGTATAGATTTTAACATGGGTATTGATACATACATAGGAACTATCATTGGATAGTTCCTTTGATTATATGATGATATAACTCCTCCTCCCTTAAGATAATGAAATTATTGATTAATGAAATTTTGTATAGTATTTAACATGTTGGGTATTGATACATACATAGGAACTATCATTGGATAGTTCCTATATATGTGTTTATATGTTTCCAAGTGTATACTTTCAGTGGTATCATCACAGCAGGAATGATATCGCTATTCTTCTTTTCCACTATCTTTATCTCTGTCGAGTATAACAACCCTCCATTCAACATTTTGTAGAACAGAGTTGACCGACCTTAAATAAGAGTAGCAAGGTACAACGCGCGGGTTTATATAGGCGGGCATAGATTACAATATTGTTAAAGATAGGCAACTCGAGCCTCGCTAGAGGTCTGTATAAGTGCTGCCGCCAAGTAGCAGTATCATGAACTAGACTGAAGTTGTCAAAGCAACCTATACATACATACGTGTATATACGTATATACCTGCATTATTTCTATAGAATTTTCATAATTTTATTGTAATTTATATGCTGCCTATATTTTTATGCATACAAATATAGGCAGCATATTAATGAAGTTACAAAATGGGATTTTGTGGGGAACATGAAAAAAATAAACAAAATATAATGTGTATGTTTTATTTTCTCTTGTGAGTCATATAATAATTTTAACAGCATCATCATAGTCCGTTCATCGTCTCCAAGCTTCAACAAACATCCTGGTACACAACATGACCTTTGAGTCATGATGACAAAATTGATCGAATTCACCACAAAATAGACGTCTTTAGCGTTTTTAGGTACTCTCGATGACTGGCCGGAGGAACTAAGTTTGTCTCAACGTACTAGGTTGTAGAAAAACCACAAAAATAACACAGAAAAACAAGAAATTAACTTGGAGCAAACGTATAAATGGAAAATTTTCTTGTTAGAAATCGAACATGACGCGTCACAAACAGAGTGTTGCTAGATGATCTCAATATTTTCACTAAATCTTATTCAGTTAAATATTTTAATCTGCATTGATATTACCTGTTTAGCTCTACTGTACTTTTATATGGCATTATTGCTGAGATTTTAGATATTATTTATACAAATTATCACCTTCATTGATTTAAATTTTTGTAGACTAAAACAAAATATCCCACTGCATTTTTACTTTGCAACACTAGATTAGACGCTACCGTATTGTAATCTATGGCTACCGCAGCAAAATTTTGTAATATCGCCATCTATTGAAAACTATATAGTAACACAATTAATTCATGATACTGCTAATAGAGGCGCTCTTGTCGAAAACGTACCCGTATATTTGTTCGTAGTTACCATATCATGTAGGCGGGCTTCGGTCGTTTTCGGAGACACTCGGTGAGTTCCGTGAGTAGCGGAGGGGCACAGTTAAATGATTATTATGCTACAAAGTATATTATTATTCTTACCTATTAATCCGATGAAAAAGTCAGCAAACAACGGCTCTATTGGAGGGCAAACTATAGGTTCTGAGCCGTCAAAACATATCGGAGGAGGCGGATATTCAGTGGTGGTAGTACTGGTAGGTCTTATAAGGAATTTTTCAAAGTAACATATTTCAATTATACTCATAATTATAAATACAGGTATCCACAAAGCCATAGCAATTACGTATGAGAGTAAAGGTAACCTTTGATTCTGAGAACAAAAATAACATGACTGTTAAAGTGATTAAGGTTCAATATAGATTGCCGGGCTTCTGAGAAAAAACACACACGTCTTCACTGTCAGATGAATTTATTTGCACTGACGTTAGGTGAGCATTACATTTAACTTTATAGTAAACAAAAGGATCGAACATACCGCTTACCAAAAGAGATTTTAAGTACCTTTTACAGGACTACATTTTAAAGAAAGTTCATAAAAACTTATACAAATTTTAAAACAATTGAAAAACATGCAATTCAAACACTTATGTAGGATTTGAACTAAACATATTAGCATAAACTCACTGATTATAATCAATAGATATAGATGCATTTCTAAACCAACTACAACATTAGTTCTATTTAAAAAAACAGATTGAGAGTTTGGTTGTGAATATAAAATCTAATTTATACCAACGAATATTTCAACATAATTACCAATTGGGTACTTGACAACTAGTAAAATCAAACAAGCAATACATATATGAAATAAAGCTTTAAGTTAATTGATGAATGAAAGTAACATTATTTTCGGACGTTTCATCAACTAACACGACTTAAATAATCAATGTAATTTGTAGAAAAGTACCCATCTAATTATAATTATCACTATAGAACTATGTATTATCCATTAACAGAAGGCAAAGTTTTGAGATACACCTTTTAACTATGTTAGGGCCACTCTTCACACTATAAACCCTAGTCATCCTGTCATAGCCACGGTCAAATTTTTGTTTTTAGAGATTTAGCGACCACTGATCACATTTTCCTACGTGAAGACGCATCTCGTGGCTCCTTGCAACCAGCGTACACTGGGCCACACCTAGTTTTATGCAAAAATGACAAGTATTTCAAGTTATTAATTAAAGGTAGAGGTTACGGTTTCAGTAGACCGCCTAAAACCTACCTACATGTAGTTGACAAAAGTGTCCTAAGCGAAAATAGTACTACTATAGCTAGTAGATACTATAGATAGCTTTAGGGATTATCAGACTCGTTCTGGTCGTCATGTCAGATTCCCTATCGCCCTTGACGGTCTCGGGAGGGCAGTGATGTAGGCTTCCTACGGTGTAAAGTATATTTTTATCATTTACAATTGTACCTGTTTAGATATTATGTACATAATATTACTGGCACATAATTCTCGTGCTGGCTGGTTGCAAGAATAGCGAGAACGCGCATTCAAAATCTAAAAATATATATTAATATTCTAGGCTCGATGTGTTAGCGGCACGAGCCAGTTTTTGGAGATTTTTTTCCAGTTATCGACACGTATTTGTATAGTTCGCTATATATATTATGAATTGTTGTTTTAGTGCCTTTAACTTTGATCTGTATTCTGTGCTTATGCTTGTCTATACTCTCTAGTGTCCTCTGAACCTTGGTGTACGAGTCTAGGTACCTTGACAATAAATATCCTGTAACCGTGCGTGGAGACACCCTAACGCAAACACATTACCTACACCAAGTTTCATTCAAATGTAGTTAAGCAGCTTACACGTGATCGACTAACAAACATCTGTTAATCTATCCTCACAAACATTGATGTTACAATAGTAGTAGGGCAGGAATTGCGCTTCCAGGGAGTCGGCGAATATCTCCGCTCGGTCCTCAGCACGGTAACGTGGGGTTCCGTCACCGGCCAGCAGGGGCCTAATCGGAGATGGCTTCCCGGAGAGTTGGCGGCACAGGCGGTGTATGCCCGACCAGCCTTCACTAGCTTGATCGATGGTGCGTTGCCAGGACTCCGATGCGTTTGTTTCCAACGCAGCCGAGGTCTTCGCAGCCAGAGCATTCAGCTGGGACTTCATGGTCGGACATCGGGAGCGCTGCCATTGCCGGATGCGCCTGTCATCGATTTGACAGCTCCTTATATAGGCACGATGTTACTCGCGTCAGTTAATTCCTAACAATATTATATTAGAAAATACCTGGCCCTTTGGGAGGCTTACACGGAGACATGGGTCCAACGTGAAGCGAACGGAGCGGGTTTCCCCATAGTTATGCCCTTGAAAATGACACTTCCACGCCCAAGCATATACCTCTAGCGGCCTCCCTTTGACCGGCCGACTAAGGCAAGCCAGAGTTGAGAGTTCTACAGGCGCTCTTGAAGTTCCACCCCAGCCAACCAGTAACGGCAAGCCGGGGACGAGGCCATAGACACATTCAGCTCACCACAAAAACGAACTAAAGAACGGTCGGAAAATCGTAATGCACGTAATATCAATCTTTGTAACGAAGTTGATCAGTCGTTATCCCGGTTGATGTACTAATCGATAGCGGTGCAATGAATACATCTTTGGTTTCTGAAAACGTTTTAAAATATTTATCTTACCAACCAAAGACTAGACGTTGTGTTCTCAAGGGTATTGGCGAAAAGAAAATAGTCTCAACCTCTTATGTTAAGTTGACAATTGAATGCCCCAAAATATCCATTGAAGCCGATTTTGTAGTGGTACCCTCTTTTTACACTTATAATAATCGGAACCGACATACTTAACCGTGATGGTGTGACCTATGTACGCACGAAAGATAAGCAGTACCTAACGTTATCTAGTGCAACTAAGACCTCGTCACGTCAAGTAAGTTCCATTATTACGGACGTCAATGTTTTTACACCTCTTATAGGTAAACATAAGGAGTCGCTTATGTCCAACATAATGAATTTTCGGACTATCTCATTTCGGGAACTGCGAGTTCCAACGTGACCACTGGCGAAATGCACATTAATTTAACAAGCCAAATGCCAGTTGTTTATCATCCATATAAATTGTCTTATCTAAAGGGTCTTTCAACAAGGACGGGTCGATGTTGAAATTAAATAAAACAAGGTGTATGTGAGATATTAAAGAAATTATTTTTTTATTTGAAAGGCCCATTTATGCCATTATTTATGAAATATGACATCGTTTAAATGTCCACCGTGACTTCGAACGGTGGCACGGATCCAAGAGGTCCAATTTTCAATTACTCTACTGCATAGATCCGGCTGAATCTGAGCGATAGCCTGCGTTATGTTGACTTTCAGGGCATCAGTTGATTGCGGATTATTGGCATAGACCTGCGACTTGAGAAAACCCCACAAGAAAAAGTCTAGCGGGGTCAAATCGCATGATCTTGGTGGCCAATTCACGTCACCTCTGCGAGAGATAACCCTATCCTCGAACCGTTCATGCATGATGTCCATTATGTTGCTCGCTGTGTGGCACGTAGCACCTCTGTTGGAACCACATGCTGTCCACGTCCATATCGTTCAATTCAGGCCAAAATAAATTGTTAATCATTGATCTGTAGCGCTCGCCGTTGACAGTAATGGTCTCGCCATCATCGTTTTCGTAGAAGTACAGACCAATGACGCCGCCGGACCAAAATCCGCACCAAACAGTAACTTTTTGTGGATGCATTACCACTTGGTGAACTTCATGTGGTTTGTGGTCGTCCCATATACGGCAATTTTGCTTATTAACAAAACCATTCATCCAAAAATGCGCCTCGTCGCTAAAGATGATTTTCCGGCCAAAATTGGGGTCCTCTTCCAAACGTTCTGTAGCCCAGTCAGCGAACAAACGGCGTTGTCTATGGTCATTCACTTTGAGGTCCTGGGTCAGTTGGATTTTGTACGGGTGTAGGTCCAAATTCCGACGCAAAATTCGCCAAGTTGAAGTCTGCGAAAGGCCGAGTTCTTGTGCACGGCGAGAAATCGACTGCTTCGGAGTCTCCTGCACACTCTCACGGGCAGCAGCGATGTTCTCGGCCGATCTGGCGTTCCTTTTACGTAAGTATGTTGGTTGGTTGTTTACCGAACCAGTCGTCTCGAATTTGGTCACCAAACGTTGGAGAGTCGACTTTGAAGAGCCACCGCGTCTGCCGTAAAATGGACGTAATGCGCGCAACGTTTGAACTATCTTATCTAATCTTGATCCGGGGGCCAGTCATTGTAGACCGGCGACACTTCGACCCAGTGGGATCTTTTGTGTCGGCCCCGAGGTTTATCCTTGAGCTATCTCCCTATGAATGTACTGCATCAGTCGCAGCGTACACCTCAGAGGGAGAAGCCTGAAGTCTTCAGGGTTCGGATATGCCAATCCCATCAGACCCATCCTTAGTCCGGCCAACGCGTCACATTCACACAGTAGGTGTGATATGGACTCGTCCTGTTCACCACAGGCTCTGCAGATCGAATTGTTTGACAATCTCAATCTGCACAGGAAGTCATTGGTGCCAAAATGACCAGTAAACGCTCCTGTGAGTAGGCGTATTTGGCCCTTGTTGTACCCGCAGAACTTCCGGGTAAAGCCCGTGGCTCTGTTTGCAATGAATTTCTTGGAGTGTTCCAGACCCCTAAGGGCCATCCACTCCAGCCTGTGTTTATCATTGCCATGTGCATTCAAAGCTGCCTTGACGGTACTCTCAGAGAGACCTACGAATGGCTCGGGGCCCACAAATTGTTGCTCCGAGCCCTTTTTGGCTAATACATCAGCCTCCTCATTACCCTGCACCCCTGCATGCCCCGGAACCCACACCAGCCTGACTGTGTTTTTCCTGCCAAGTTTGTTAAGGGCTTTAACACAGTTCAGGACTAGTGCTGAGTCCACCCTACAGGAGTTCAGAGCCTTAAGAGCAGCTTGACTGTCACTGAGTATATAAACAATCTTGTCAGTGACATTGTTGTTAATATTCTCCTGCGCACAGGCAATTATAGCATAGGTTTCCGCCTGGAAGACCGTTGCATATTTGCCCATGCTTTGGTTCACCTTGCAGTCGTTGGCATAAATACCAGCGCCTGATCCTGTTTCCATTTTGGAACCATCGGTGTACCAGATGAGACAACCCTTGTCAGGGGATCGTAGACCTCGTCTCCATTCGTCCCTTGTGGGGACCTTTATTTTAAAATTCTTTTTGAATATGTGCATTGGTTGCATTTTGTCACATCCCATGCTCATAATCTCTTTAAGATCCTTCGAGATCTCCAGTTTTGTGTGTCGAGTTACTGCATGTTGACGCTCCACAGCCCATGTATAGATAGTCTATGTAGCGCCTTCATCGCCTCTAACTTCACAACAATGTGTAGCGGCGTTAGGTCCAGCAGGATCTCTAACGCAGCCGTTGGCGTAGTAGGGAACGCCCCTGTTATAGCCATGCAGGCTAATCGCTGCACCTTCGACAGCGCTTTCCTGCATGTTGCTAGTTTAGTTCTTGGCCACCAGACAACGCTTCCATATGTGATTATGGGTCTTATCGTCTTATATCAACGTTTGAACTAACGAACACTTATTTTTATAATAAAGTTTTATCATTTGGACGTGCTGCTCAATCGTGTAACTTGCGATGGTGATTTGGCATCAGTAACTGAAGAAATAACAATGCATTTGACAGATGCCGCCAAACAAACATGGCCGCCACAAACTGTCAACATCGACCCGCCCTATTTGAAAGACCCTTTATAAAAACTAAAAGCACGTGACATAATTAAAGATTTTCTCGATAAAGGGATAGTAAGGAAGTCGCAGTCAGTGTACTCTAGTCCTATAATCCTTGTAAAAAAGAAAGATGGCATGGATAGAATGTGTGTTGACCTTGAATCAAATCACAATTAAAGACCGTTACCCGATGCCGTTGATCGACGACCATATTGATAGGTTGGGTAACTTTACGTACTTTAGCTCGTTAGACATGGCTACAGGCTTCCACCAAATAAGAATCCACGAGGCTTCAATACACAAGACTGGGTTCGTCACTCCCAAAGGCCACTACGAATTTGTTAAAATGTCGTATGGTCTGACGAACTCTCCAATCGTGTACCAACGAATCATCAACAAGACCTTAAATAGCTTTATAGAAGCAAGTAACGTCCTGATATACGTTGATGACGTCTTGTTGATGAGTCATACGGTGGAGGAGGGCCTTGAACTCCTTATGAAAGTGCTTCACACACTCACTGCATCTGGTTTTTCTATTAATTTACAGAAGTGCACTTTTGTTACGACTGAGGTGGAATACCTTGGCCGAGTGGTGAGTCAGGGTCAGGTAAAGCCGAGCCCTCGTAAAGTAGAAGCCCTGGTGAACAGTCATTCGCCGCAAAATGTCAAGTAAGTCCGGCAGTTTTAAGGACTCGCTGGATACTTCAGGCGGTACATAGTGGGCTTTGCTGTTAAAACCGCCTGCATAGCCAAGCTCACCAAAAAGAACGGAAAGTTCGCGTGGGGACCGGAGCAGCAGAAGACTCGTAAGGAGATCATCGAACGCCTGACAAGTGAACCCATTCTGGTAATATTTGATCCTAGTCTAGCCACGGAAGTACACACCGACGCAAGCAGCGCGAGATACGGTGCTGTTCTAATACAGTCTTCTGCAGACGGTTAGAAAAGAGTCGTTGAGTACTTCAGCAGAATGACACAAGCTGCAGAGCGTAAGTATCACTTTTATGAGTTGGAGACGCTGGCGGTGGTTAAAGCGCTCCAACACTTCTGACATTACTTGGTTGGATTGCAATTCAAAATATTCACAGATTGCAATGCTCTCAAGGCTACAGAGCGCAAAAAGGACTTACTACTCCGTGTGGCTCGATAGTGGGTTTACCTGCAAGATTTTACCTTTTCCATTGAGTATAGAAAAGGTGTGAATATGTCGCACGCTGACTACTTAAGTCGCAACCCTGCTCCAGCCCATATATGTAACATCACGAAGCCCCGTAACTGAACTCAAATAGCACAAGCTACCGACAGCGAAACTCGTGAGCTGATTCAACAACTCGAAAGTGGAAGCTTGGATCCTAGTCGGTACGTACATCAAAACGATCTGTTATATTATCGCTACAGCCCTGTTGGTGAGACAACTCGTCTGCTATGCTACATACCAAAGGGACAATAGGCTAAGCCTATTAAGAGTGTTTCATGATGAGCATGAACATATAAGCGCAGAGAAAACTCAAGATCTCATCTTGAAACATTTTTGGTTGCCCGGTTTACATAAATTCATCAATAAGTATATCTCTCACTGCCTTATATGCATTTCAAAGAAAAGAGTACCTCGTGCACCACGTCAAAATATCACGTCATAGGGAAAACACGAGCTACCGTTTGACAAAGTGCATATGGACGCTCTAGGGCCACTACCGGAATCCAGAGGCTATAAGTTCATCCTTATCATGGTAGACAGCTTTACCAAGTACTGCCTTCTTTACCCGATCTATCGTCAGGATACTAGCGAACTCAAACGAGCCATGACAAGTGCAATCTCCTTGTTTGGTGTCCCCAGACTGTTAGTAAAGTAACTCACCGAGGGCGCATGTTTGAGTCTGGTGAGTTTATTAATTGGATTAAAGGGTTAGGCTCAGAGTTACACCATATCATACCGGAGATGCATCAGTCTAATGGCCAAGTAGAGCGCTACATGAGGACAGTCCTTAACATAAGGATTGAAGTCAATCATGGGAGCGCTGAATGGTCCGAAACTGTGTGGAAACTACAACTCGTGCTGAATATCATAAAGCAGAAGACTACCCAGTTTTCTGATTTAAATCTGCTTATTGGTACCGACGCAACAACTCCCTTGATCCGGTCATTAATACGTGATATAGCTGTCGACGGATCATCACCAAACCGTGAAGCCTTGCGAAAGATCTGTCGAAGCAGAGCCACCGAGCTGCTGAAACAAAATCAAATTCAGCAAAATCAGCGTGTCAACTGGAACCGGCACTCTCCTCGTATGTTTAAGGTCGATGATCTCGTTTTCGTCATTAAATATTCTCAGTCCGCAGGAAAGCTGGATCCAGGAGTGCGCGGGCCTTACAGAGTTATTAACATCTTGCCAAGCGGGCGCTACGAACTAAAATACTTAGTGGCGCGTATGGAAAAATTAGCCAGGCTGCGGTGAAGTATATGGTACTCTGGCGAGGAGAGTGGTGTCCTGAAACCTGTACAGCGATTTTTGAAAGTGAGTTGGCACATTTTTATATCTTGTAATGGTACGCTGTAGATGCTACTGGATCATATAAAACCGACACATTGGGGCAAGTTTATTCTGTAAGGCCTGGTGACTGTAATGATCCGATGGAGACCCGATGGAGTTGTTACTGGGTCAGTATTGTTACTGTAACGATCCGATGTAGTTGTTACTGGATCGATATCACTGAAGACCCGATGTGGTTGTTACAGGGTCAGTATTCTCTGTGATGACCCGATGCAGTTGTTACTGGGTCCGTATGATGTCGTGTAATGATCCGATGTAGATGCTAAGTACTGGATCATATAAAACCGACACATTGGGGCAAGTTTATTCTGTAAGGCCTATGACATTGTATAGAGGAAATTTTCCTCGCAACTAAAAGTTCCCATAACGCGCGCAACGGTTACTTCAATTCTGTGTGGTTTGTATTTGCGAATGAGATGTCTCTATAGGTGGTGACTCATAATTGATGACGGATGAATATTCGAATGCAAATGAATGGTGATGGATGAATTAACTGATTGAGAGATGAATTTTTGAGTTGCATATAGAGTTGGTTTCCAGATTTTATAATTGTCTCATGACTTTCAGATGAGTCTGATGAAACTAATGATGTTACGCTGTCTCCACCTGGACCTAGCAGCAGGTCAAATGCGGCCGAGGACGACGCATGATCAGGAGAAGCCGTGTTAGGAATCAACTGACGCGAGTAACATCGTGCCTATATAATGAGTTGTCAAACGGATGACAGGCGCATTTGCTTGTCGGTCGTCGGAGCGTTCACACGTATCAGCTGTGTTATTCGAATTAAATTCAGACGTTCTTAGTAATAATTGATTTATATGTGTCAATCGTTATCATTAATGGATTGCATTAAATCGATTGTAACCGTCATAATTATTTCTTTTATATAACCTGCTTGCGGTTCCCGGTAAAAATATGTTAGAAAATACCTGTGATAAGAGAAACATAATAAGTGATTTATTTTCTTAACAAAAAAGGTAAATACAAATTTCATAATACCATAATTTTCACAAAGTTTTGTGAGAGACTGATTCCTGTGATAGGTATTTTAACACCTGTGTTACGGGTCACCAGGTCTCCACTTTACTGAACATTATTATTTAAATTAATCAGTCGTAGAAAACGCTTAGGTAAAGTATAAAATAATACATAAATTAATAGAAAAAAGCAATCATACATTTTAAGGAAAAAGTACATTGGTGACCATTCTGATACAGTGGACAATTTGATGCAGTGGACATTATGTGACTAAAGGGGCTTTTTAATTAGGTAACATAGATTAATGGCAAACTACATAACATTTTTACATTTGAGGGTCGAGTGTTGGTTGACGTTCAGGTTGTTTGTGTAATATGTTTGTGAACGTTTTATACGAGTATGATGTATGATTGTTGTGGATTTATAAGTGTATATGTACGTTTGTAAGTATTAGATAGTAAATGTGCGTGATTATTGTGTTGGTAAGTCGTGTATGAATCAATGCTGCATAGTGTAATTGGTAGGATATATGTAATTTTGCTTTTAGATTTGTTGGTGTAAAAGTGATTTCATTTCTTCATAATTTAGCTGTCTTAACCAATTTGTCACATCATTTTTACAGTGCGTGAGGATTTTTGGATATATAGATCGGCGAATATTGGCTTTATTATATAAGTATCCACCCAGATAACAAAATAACCTATGGGAAAGACTCGTATTTAGGATTCCTTTAGTCACATAATGTCCAGTGCATCAAATTGTCCACTCCACTGTATCAGAATGGTCACTGTATCATAATGTCCACTCCGTCAAATTGTCCACTGTATCAAAATGACCACTGTATCAAACAGATTTTCCATTAATTTAGATATTTTCTTTTATCTTTCTTCTTCAATTAGGTGAGTTTTTGCTGAGCCTCTCCAAGAGGTGATACAGTAGGTAGGTAATTAATGGGTAACATAGAGCAAAATATATCATTCTAATTATCGATAAATCAGCTAGCTACATATCTTCTAAGTGTGAAACATTTATTAAAAAAATAAAAATATTTGAGTCTTGCCGTGGCCTATACGATAAAAGTATTGTATTAGTATTCCGTCAATCACACAAAAATTTAACAAAGCGAACTGATATTATGACCTTCCCACGAGAATTGCAAAGGCTGCTGCTGCTTTTAGGAATTTATGAGAGAGTTTGGAGCTCACATGATTTGAAACAGAACACCAAAGTTTCTGTATATAAAGCAATGATCTTGCCCAAACTCCTGTACGCCTCCAAAGCATGGGTAGTGTACAAAACTGACCTTAAGCACCTTGAAAAATCACATATGAAATGGTTTCGCGCAAGATCGTATTCCAAACACCGAAGTGCTGAGAAGAAAGACATGCAGAGTATCGAATCTCTATTAATGAAAGGTCAACTACGATGGTGTACGAATGGATGACAACCAATTATCTAAATCTGTGTTTTACTCAGAATTACATCATAGTAAGCACAGGATCGGAGGACAAAACCTCCGCTTTAAAGATGTCCTCAAGGAAGCCTGATTGCCTGTGGCAACTCGTCAAAATAATGGAGGCAACTCGTCAAAATAATGGGAGCAACTTTCACTAAATCAAACAGAGTGGCGTAGAAGCGTGAATAACAGGGTGAATCACTTCAAGAATTTGCGTCGTGAAAATCTGGATGCAAAACTACAACTTAGAAAAACCCAGCCGAAACAAACTTACAATTACACCTACGATGCTGCGACCTAATTGTACTGTGTAGACTGCAACCGCTGCTTCAAGACTAGGTTTGGATACACTACTATACTACACATCCAGAAGATAGCCAGGGTGTCGCTGTCAACAAATACGTCGAGGAGGACATCATCATCATGACCTCTCAACATTTCTTATACCGAATATTCTTGCAAACTTTTCAAATAAACAACTGACGCCCGATAATCATTAGCGTCTTTAAAGATATTTCTGATGTCCGGAATTGTCGAAAAATTCATACATTAATCTGTAACTGGTTTGTACATAGGAAAATAATATATTTAAAAAGTTTTGGTCAGTATAAAGTCTTTATAATAACTATAAAAGCTCAAACCAATTTTTTTAGCATCGCGCAAAATCTACTTTATGAAATTAAATACGGATTTTACAATGTATTGTTCGAGGTCTAACTTAACATCTGGTACATGTTTCAATTTGATACGCAACTTCTTCTAGCATGCAAATAAAGAATAAATAGTATACCTTCTCCCAAATTACAGATGTACGATTTCAAGGACATACATGTTTTTTCTATAAATATTTGTATGTCGAAATTGACAAGACATAGCGCACTATTTAGTTCTTAAGATCCATCTAAAATGTTAATACCTATGTTTCACAAATAAATTGATTTGATTTGAAGGACAAATATTTTGTACTCGTACAAAACACCAAAACTTGCAAATAAAAAAATGTTTATGAACCATACAAACTTGCCTTGGAACTTGTATCAAAGTCATGTCTCTTCCAATCACCCATAATTGAAGGAGAAATAACAGAGCGAATGCAATGTTACAAGTATTAATTATTAAACGTATATTGATCTTGCGATAGTATACTTTAAAGACAACGGTGTCACAATAGTACCACTATCAAATTCTTATTCTCCTCGGTAACTTACAAAATATAATAGGTTGTCTCCTGTATTTACGAAAGACAATGGACAGATAATGGATGTCTAGTACAGATACGTAAGATATATTTGTGCCATCAAGCTTTCTATTATGTAACGTTATATTTTTGGTCAGTATAAAGTTAATGTCTGGTATAAGGTTGGCACTAAAGTTGGCAATGAAAATAAAATACGAAGCACTGGTGGTTATAATTACGATGTCTCATCAACGTGCGTTTATTATGTTTGGTGAAACTATCTTCAAACTGTGGTTAAGTTATATATCCATAAAATATTATATTCATACGTAGTTCAAGCAGAGTAGTCTAAAACCCACATTTTACCACATATGATTTTAAGTCCCACGTGACTGGGAGGCCGGCTATTGCCGTTATCCAGGCCTGTATCTGGTTCAAGACTCCGTGCTGCTAAATATTTTTTGACGGATCCAATATCACTTGCCGGACAAGAATTAAACCAGAAACCTCCTGTACATGTTGATATAATGCCGTTTATACAAGAAGCAAGCAGCTGACGTGGCTACATACGCAAGCTCCTCGCGCGGGCTACATGCGTGAGTTCACCAAACAATGGGTTACTTACGCAGGTGGCTCGCGTCAATTGTTCTTTCTTCTCTTTTCCTGACATTTTAAAACTAACCCATACTACCAGATTTGAACAGTTCAAAGTTTTTATTATTTTCTTTTCTTTTCTCACGCAGGTGTCTCGTGGGACCCGAATTACCTTTAACCATATCCTTAAACAATAAAGACACCCTTTCTATATCCAAGGACCACAAGGGTAATCAGCCCCAAGCAAGTGTCCATTCCTCTATACCCAAGGACCACAAGGGTAACCAGACCCAAGCAAGTGTCCATTCTTCTATATCCAATTATCACACGGGTAACCAGCCCCAAACAAGTGTCCAAATTTGTACAAAACCCAACAAAGCCGAAAGTAAAGTTTTCAAGTACAAAACCTATTTCCTCGAAAACGTTAAGCCAATATTGAACAACGACCAAGTTTACGAAGTATCTTGTATTCCTAATAAAATATCCTTACCCCATGTCCTTGTTCAGACATCCGTATTTAATAAACCACTTAAATTCCTCGTTGACACTGGTTCCTCCGTTTGCCTTATACAAAATTCATCAATCCAATCATAATCACACATAGAACTCAAGGGCGACATAATTAAATTAAAAGGTATTAATAGCCATGAAAATACTATGCCTACCCTCGGTAACTTTGATATGAATCTCAAATTTGGTAAAGAATCAATCTCTTTCACGTTTCATACAATAGAACAAGTAAATCTATCCTATGATGGCATAATAGGAAATGATTTACTTACTTGCTTCCAGTGCTCCATTGACTATAACAGACAAATCCTTAACCTAGACAAAAATAAAATTAAGCTGAATTTTATTGACCCAATTTATCAAATTCCACCTCGTTCAGAAATAACTGTAGAATGTTCAGTTAATAACCCTGAACTAAAAGAAGGCTTAATTCTTGATCAGCACATAAACGAAACTTTATTTATAGCCAATTGCTTAGTTAACGTAAAAAATAACCATCGGGTAAATCTTACAATTTTAAATACTTCTAATAAGCCTGTCTCCTTGAACTCTAATCTCCAACTCACCTTACATCCTGTCGATTACGAATCTTGTCAATTATATGAAAGTAATGAAAATTGTTTGGATAGAACCAATGAAGTCCTAAAACTCCTACGCGTATCACATCTAAACTCAGAAGAAAGAGAAGCCCTTTATGAATTATGCTCGAAATATTCTGATATATTTCATTTGCCTACTGATTCACTTACCGCAACTGATGCTATCCAACATAAAATACGAACATCCTCCGATCAGCCAATCAATGTCAAGTCTTATCGATTTCCTGAAATACATAAACAAGAAGTGAATTCCCAAATCCAAAAAATGCTTGATCAAAATATCATCCAATCCTCCTTATCCCCCTGGTCTTCACCAATATGGATTGTCCCAAAGAAGATTGATGCTTCGGGGCAAAGAAAATGGCGTGTAGTTATAGACTACAGAAAACTCAATGACAACACTATCGGAGAGACTTATCCTATACCTAATATTGTTGAAATTCTCGACCAGCTAGGCAATTCCAAATACTTCTCAACCCTTGACCTTGCATTAGGGTTTCATCAAATTAAAATGGCGCCAAAAGACGCATGTAAAACTGCATTTAGTGTTCCCCGAGGGCATTTCGAATTTACTCGAATGCCTTTCGGCTTAAAAAATTCTCCTTCAACATTTCAACGCCTAATGAATAATGTCCTTGCCGGTCTCCAAGGAAAGCGATGCTTCGTTTATTTAGACGACATTGTCACGTACTCATTTGATCTTGTAAATCACATCCAAAACCTTACTGTGGTATTTCAAAAACTCCATTCATTTAACCTTAAATTACAACCTGATAAGTGTGAATTCTTGCGAAAAGAAGTAGGTTATCTCGGGCATGTCATCACCGAACATGGCTTAAAGCCTGACCCTGAAAAAATCAAATTTGTTAAAGAATTTCCAACTCCTAAATGCCCCAAAGATATCAAATACTTTTTAGTACTGATATCTTATTATAGACGCTTTATTTCAGATTTCTCTAAGTTAGCCAAACCACTCACTTCTCTTCTGAAAAAGGATGTATCTAATGACTGGACTAACGAACAACAACTAGCTTTCGAAATGCTTAAGGAGAAGCTTGTCACTGCGCCGGTGCTCGTCTATCCAGATTTTACAAAACCTTTTAACCTTACTTGCGACGCGTCTAACTACGCTATATCCGCTATTCTTTTTCAAGGCCCTGTTGGGAAAGACTTAGGTGACGGCTCATCCGTAATTTTTTTATCCTCGGATGAATCGTCTCTCTTTCAAATTGTTAGGTGTGGAATCATCCGCAAAATATTAATCTTCGGATGAGCCGTCACCTAAGTTTTAAACTTTGAGGTGTCGAATCATCCGCAAAATAAATAATCTATAGAATAAGAATAAAAATAAAAGACAAAGGTAAGAAGCAATTATATTTTTTAATACTTATTGTAAATAAAAAAAACTTAAAGTTAACTTTGTGTTTTATCAGCATAAACCGATTTAAGACTAAATATAAAATGTTATCCTAAAAACTAAAATAACAATCAACAGTCACTATAATGACCTCAAAGTTTAAAACTTAGGTGACGGCTCATCCGAAGATTAATATTTTGCGGATGATTCCACGCCTAACAATTTGAAAGAGAGACGATTCATCCGAGGATACAAAAATTACGGATGAGCCGTCACCTAAGTCTTGGGAAAGACCATCCTGTAGCATATTCATCTAGACCCTTAACAAATGTGAAACTAACTATAGCACTACCGAAAAAGAACTGTTAGCTATAGTGTGGGGTTGCAAAAACTTTAGACCGTATTTGTTTGGCCGTAAATTTCTTATTATAACAGATCATCGGCCTTTAAAATGGCTTTTTAACCACACTGACCCGAGTAGCAAATTGCAACGATGGCGTCTTCAACTCCAAGAATTTTAATATGAAATCATATACCGAAAGGGTAAATTAAATTCAGCGGCTGATGCTCTTTCCCGTTACCCAGTTAATCCAGTGTACCCTGAAAAATCCTGTTGACTTACCTGATACTGACTTGATCGATCTTCGCCCATTCGATTTTAGCCCTTTTAATGCAGAAGTTAATGACTTCAGCCCTTTGAACTTACCAAGTCCTGAAAACATACCTGATAACGTTTTCTCTCAAGACCCTTTATCTAACAATCAAAACCCAGCGCCGCTTGCACAACCTATACCTGAAACGGTTGCTCCAAACTCTGAAAGGATTAATGAACCTCAAGCTTCTACCAGTAACCAAACACCTATTATACAATACCCAAATCCCGAAATTAACCCTGTTATCCAAAACTTACCTGATCTGGCCGATAATTACACAACATTTTTAAAGATTCCTTCTACTGTAACATATAATACAATAATTAATGAATACAATGATAATTTATTCAAAAGCCAAAGCAACATTTTAGTAATACCTACATCCCTTGACCTCGACGAATCTATCCCCTATGTTCAAGAAATCTTGTCTAATTCGTCAGACTCCGAATCATTTATTAATTCAGAGAGAACATTACTTTCATACAAATCCCTTTCACTCAATGATAAGAAGTACTACTTCTTATTCACTAAAGTTCACCACTTCGACAGTTGCTCATACAGCGACATTTTCGAATCACTAAAATCTCTCCGAAATCACCTGATAAGTGAACCAGAACCTGTTAATAAAAAAAGCATTACTGACTTTAAAAACCCGTTTGATAAGCACACATACATAAAAATTTACAATATACTAACACATTTATTTCACAATACTAATATTCAAATTAACATATACCGTAATAAGATTTACTACCCCAGTCCTTCTGAAGTCTAATGAATTTTACGCGAAAACCATGACATTCCCATTGCCGAACACCTTGGTTCCAATAGAATGTTTAATAAAATCCGTGAGCAGTATTATTGGAGAAATATGCGTAGTGACATCGAAAATTATGTAAAAAATTGTACCTCCTGTCAAACTAACAAAGCCCTTAGAAAAGTTAACCGAGCTCCAATGCAAATAACAACTACCTCCACTGCTCCTTTTGAAAGGTTATCCCTTGACATAGTTGGTCCTCTCCCTGAGTCCGGCACAGCCAAACTTAAATACATACTCACACTTCAGGATGACTTAACTAAGTACTCTGTAGCATATCCAATTCGCAGTACGACCGCTGAAGAGACCAGCGACTGCTTAATTCATTTTATCTCCTTATTCGGTATCCCAAAGACCATACTTACCGACCAAGGCACGAACTTTACAGCAGAAATGTTTAACGAAACGTGTAAATTTCTAAAAATAAAACAACGAAGGTCATCCCCTTACCACCCGCAAACACAAGGAGCCTTAGAGCGTACTCACTCTTCGCTAAAGGAATATCTTAAATCATACATTTCTGAAAATCAAGATAATTGGCCACAATATGTTTATACAGCCATGTTGGCATACAATACAGCAATTCACTCTACGACAAACTACACCCCGTATGAGTTAGTTTTCGGACATAAACCCGTTCTTCCAAATTCTATTTACGAATCTGCCTCAAATGCTACTTCCTCTGACTATATTAGAATGTTGCAACATCGTCTTAAGACCACACGAGATAAGGCCATTGAACATATAAATAAATCTAAAGAATCTTCCAAAGCCTACTACGATACACATACTCGCCCTGTAAGCATGGGGTACCAATTAGAACAAAAAGTAAACAGTTCCAAAAATAGATCATAGATGGCACTATGAGTTCCAATGTTAATATTAAGATCAATCAAAATGCTTTATTGGAAGAAAATTGACCATAAAATGTTATTATAAATAAACATTGTACATATTTAATTAACGAGCATCAAGGTAAACGCATTTATTTTATGATTTAAAGATATCGATATATCAGTATTTTTTACATCACACATAGGTAATCTACCTATCATTTTATTTTACCTATAGTGCTAGATGAGACGCTAGATGGCTCTTTTATATGTTTATACAAGTCTACAAAAACATAGTGTTTTTATTTCATACCCTTCTTTTGGTTTACTTCAATATTTGTTTATTACCTACTGATACTAATTAATAAGAAATTACTTATAATATGAAAATATGTATGCTTAACAAATGTCAATGTATTAAACAAAACGTTTTGTTGTACTTATATTTGTTGTACTACATGGCATTATATTCAAACACCTGGTCGGTTCTCGTAACTTCTATTGTCAAATTTCATTTGCTTGTGCGGCAGTAGATATAGTAGTAGTAGATATAGAATATTCATTAAGTAGGTAGGTACTTATCTATTGTTTCGTTACTTGAATTTAAACTATTACCTATTACATATTAATTATTGATTTCCCTACTAAATCAATAATTAATATGGATATAAAAGTAAAATAATACGATGTCTATAATTATTATGACATAGTTAAAAGATTACGAGCCATGACTAATTAGCGTAAAGCATACCTACTAACTCAGTTGTTTTTTAATCTATTAATAAGTACATTGTATTTTATAGGAGGTATATCAATAATTATATTATTAGCTTTAACTTCTGTCAAAGTATTAAGCAGGTCCAGATAATTAATATTTCATAACAAAACTTCAGTTGACAATCAAGCTTCGACTCTCTATTGAGAATCGATGCGGCAGGCAGGCGCGCTACTCGACGCCGCGGCTACCGGCAGCGCTCATACACGATATTATACACGAAGCTGACCGAAAATCCAAAATAAGCCGAACGCCGCCACCGGGCGATACTCGCGCGTGCGTGTGATATGATTTCAAGTATGGCGTAATGGTTTAATTGCTTAAACCGGGTACTTATCGACGCGCGGAGTGTTATGGGTTCGATTCTCACACAGAAAATAAATTATGTTCAACTGATTTTTTGTGTTGAGTCTGTTATACGGCAAAAGAGTAACCGTATGAGTCTTTTAAAAAAAGTGCTGGTTATTATATTTATTTTTCGATAGTTAAATTCAAAATAATCTATGTGATGTATTTTATAAATATTCATAACTCAGTAAATTTCAACAGAGACTAAATACAAGGCATTGCCCAGTTGTTTTCAAAAATCTGAGCGCAATATTTTATGTTATATTATATTTACAATTATAGTGAAATATAGATAACTAACTGCCAAAGTAGAATTCTATACGCCAATGAGTTATTTTTAAAGTACGCGAACATCAATCACAATCGCATACATAATGAAATATATTGTTTTATTAATACTTTTTAAAACGCATTCATTAAAATTATATGTAAAAAATATATACAAGGTCAAATTTTGACAGCAACACGATATATTCACGAAAATCCGACCGAGTAAATGAGAATCACCAAAGTGTGATCGTACGCATTTCGGCACACAACACTATAGGTAGATAACTTTTATTTTCAAGGTTGCGCACATTTTGCATCGGCTCGTTTATATAGGTATGTTCTATCCGTGGTAAACAGTCAAGTACCTATTTTACTGTCACAACGCCATCTCTTATGAGCTGTTATCAAATAGGATTCGGAACTTGTGTACTTGTTATGGGTAGATGGCAGCAGTGGCGCTAGTTTTGTGCTGCCATCTAGTGTACGAAAATAGGTACCAAAATAGCAAGTAGAATAGCCAGAGTTAGGCGTGTCCAAGATTTTTGTATGGGATTGAGTATCTGTACTAGTATAGTATTATATTATCTGTGCTGTAAGCTATAGCGCTGGCGACTATGTTTATTTAAAAAATCATCTTCGTATGCGTAAAGCTTTATCCCCGATTTGGAAAGGCCCTTACAAGGTTATTAAAATAAATGGGAGAAATAGTTTAACCTTGTTAATAAACAGGCGAAACTGGCTCGTCGTCGCGAGTCTCTTAGTTAAATTAAAGCATAAGTTCATACAAATTAGAGTATCGATTATAATAATTATATATAAAATAGTACTGTATTTTATAACCTAAAATATCTAATACATTCTAATTAATATAATTAAATTAAATAATATATATATACCTATATATATATAAATAAACATATATATAGACATATAAAATGTGTAATGTAGTAAATAGATAAAGATAATTAATAAATCACATTTTAATTGCATTATTTTAAAATAAATAAGAATCTTCTATTTTATACATAGCTTGAATACTACATAAATCAAATCCATGTTATACAATATATATATTATATACATATATACATATTTATACATACATTTATATTTACAAAAAGATATATAATTTTAAGTTAGCTTAAGTCCTTTAGTTTAAGTATGATAAATTTTAGTAGCTATAGGTAATATCATAGAATAAATTATTCCTTACAGTTCCTTGTCTTCTGCACAAGAGACCTTCATCGAAACCTCAGTGGATACTTCCGGTATACATTTTGACCCCATTGGATCACTTAAAATAATCGACGGACACCTTAGTGTTGTAATTCATATAGACGTTTCTTATATAGAACCGCACATTAAAAACTTGAACGGTGTAATAGGCAGCTCTAAGTTCCTATGTAAGCAAACTGCTCTGTACTTCGATGTCGAATGTCTTAACTTACACCAGCCGTTATCAATAAGGTACAACGACATACTTACTACGCAACTTTGATTCAATATCGCATTTAATTGAATCTAGACCTAAAAGGTCGGCCTGGATTAGTGGTGTCGGTAGGTACTATATTCAAACATGTTTTCGGTACTATGGATGAGGATGATGCTGTCCAGTACAGTAACGCTATTCAGCTAATAGAAAAAGACCAAACTACATTGTCTAAATTAGTTAAACAAAATATACTTGTCACAACTTCAACTCTTAAGTCCTTAGGTTAGGTTTCTTAAGGACGAAAGACTTTACTTTAAATAAAATCAGTGTCAATGAACAACAGTTAAATAGCGCTATTGATACTCTGACTCTTTCTCAACAAAACCTAACAATATTAACTGATAACTTACTTTTAAGGTCAAAAATCAACGAAATTATAAACATATTAGAGAGCAGCTTGTTAACTTTATCATTTAAGTTAGAGGATATTATAAACAGTATTATGTTCAGCAAAGCAAATATTTTATACCCTTCAATAATAGCTCCTAAACAGTTGTTTACAGAACTTGTTGAAAATTATAGATTTTTAGCAAATTATCATCAACTTCCTTTAAGTTTATCTTTAGAAAATATTTACACATTGATGAATGTATCCGAAATCGCTACATATTACAATGACAACAATATTATATTTGTTTTAAAATACCCCTTGTCAACTTAGAAATGTACTATTTATATCATAACATTCCTTACCCTGTTGCTGTACTTAATAACACATATACTACTATGATCTCGTCGAGTAAGTATATAGCTATAACTAGAGATAGGTCATTTTATTGTCAGCTAAATAGTTTAAGCAAATGTAAATTAATATATAATTTAAATTTTATTTGCGATAACATAGATGTCTATTCCACTTCTACAACTCCGATCTGCGAGTCGGAAATAATCTCCAAAGCAGTGAATTCTGTGCCTAATATTTGTAAAACCAAATTTCTTAAAGGTAATTTGGACATATGGCAGCCAGTATCAAATAATAGATGGATTTATGTTATTACAGAGCCGTCTAAACTATCTATAGAATGTAAAAGAGTCAATTAGCACCGAAATTATAGTCTCCAATAGGTACAGGTAAGGTATATTAAGCTTACCTATATATTGTATAGCTTTTCATAAAGATACAAGGTTAATCCCAAAATATTCAAAGATAATTAAATTACAACCTATACAAATTAATTTTAATTTGATAAATGACTCTTGCTGTAATTCTGAAATACTACTTAAAACTAAACCCTATATCCCTACTCTAAACATGACCAAAATTAACCTTGACTCTATTGCATCGCAACAATATACCGAGATTATACATAACCTAGATAAAATTATTGAACAGCCACATATTGTTCTTTATGGCAAATATTACTCCTACACAACTATTGTTATCGTAATTATAATTTTAATTTTGAGTTTAATCTTGTTATAAATTTGTAAAATCGGGCACATGTCACCGCTATATAATTAAAAGTAAACGCGAGTTTGACATTAAAAAGACTGAAGAGCTTTCAGAAATCGCTGTCGACTCTCCTACCACATCAACACCCAAAATCCGCACATCCTTTACATAAACTTAACCCTTCTGGGGTAAGTTTACTCTTAACCCCGAGGGCTGTTATATATAACTTATGTACATAATAGTGCATAGCATCCCTAGCCCTAATGCCTACTCAGCATTTCTGACTGCAGGCAGCATTTTGAACTTTGACAATACGCCAGTTCGTATCCATCATTCGCGCGTGACACTTGCCCTTTTTAAATCGAGTCCAAATAAGCGTTTTAATTCTATAATTTTTTTTTTTAAAAAGACCTTCGGCCCTTTCCATAAGGAAAGGGCCGAAGGCTGTTATAAAACAGCACGCAGAAGTCTCGAGTTATATCCCAAGGTGCGCGCGGATCTTTGACTTTTCGAAGTTAGGTGCGTATTAAATAGTTTATTATCACTCGCTTGTGAAAGAAAAACATAGACAGAAAACCTGTCTAAGAGTTCTTTAAACTGTACTCGATAAGATTTAGATAAAGATTTGTTCTGCTAATCCGTACTGGGCTATCATGGTGGACTATGGTGGATCGATTGATCTATACCAAACCTCTCCCTCCCCCTCCCCCCCTCTCCTGTGCCACGTTTTACCTCTGTTATTTAAATACACCAAGTGCACTAATATCAGGTGCATGCGTGTGTCCGCGTGCTATAGAGAAAACAATGCGTTAATTTATCATTCATGACGACAATGGGACAATTCATAAAAATACAACACAAATATATGATAAATTTAATTTTAATCAATATCTGTATCTATATATTTCTGTGTATAGACACATGTTTTAAATTAAATTCCATTACAAAAGAAACTTAGAATATCACTCTTACATTCAACTTAAAATAATCTCTGTTTACAAATAAAGATGCATCGAGAATGCAATTTTACAAAGCTTTTAAACAATAGTAATATTTTTTATATAGATAGTTCACTTTATTCTTATAATCTAGCAATGTATTCAGCAAAACCCGACAAACAATAGCTCAGAGATGGTTTTCTTCGTGCCTCGTATACACAAGAAAAGATTGGTATCTTAGATATTTAAGAATTAGGTCTCTGTTCCTTGCGTTCATATCTAGTTCAAATTCACAGCGAACTGGTCCTGCGGTGTAATACGCAATTGCACAGAGTTAAGGGTACAAATATTGAGATAAAAATAATTTATGCCCTGTAAAATATAGCTTCATTGAAATGACACATGACGAATTAATTTAATAAAACAATTAGGTATATATTATAGCCTGTAGTAATCGATTTAAAACAAATACTATGTTCCAAACGAGAAGACATGCAAAGATTTTTTAAATGCGGTTTTGTGTTGTAACCTAGAACATCTAAAGAATTTAAATTATATTAATTAAGTACTTGTATTAAATTTAAAAAATGTGAACAAAGATTTAAAAGATGTCTTAGTCTCCATAATATGCTAGCTCGATTGAAAAAGATACACGATACTTTGTTATTTCGGTTTGTACGTAACACCTGCTAATTTTCAAGTTGTTATCAGTATTATATTTTATTAGCATCCACAACTCCACCCATGTTGATGATTAGGTACTGCCTACTCCCACGGCTCGAAGCGTGATGTTATATGCCTAAAACCTTCTTCAAGAATCGGGTTATCAAATGCAGTACAGTATTTAGTATATTTATAGATGGGTGATATAATTGAAACCCATTTTTCTAATTCTTCATCAATATTGTATACTGATATCTTCATAGCAAAATTTATATTTTGAATCTTTATTTTGGAATGGCAACAAATATATAAAGCAATTTTTTTTTTATTTACAACTTCCCCACTAGTCGTAATTCCTGTGTCACTGAGAACTTTACAAACATTCAAACAAACTCAAAAAACACCCAGACCGGAACAAACATTTCTGGAAAACACAAAGTTGTGTCCCGTGTGGGATTGGGAGTAGGGTAGAGAGGAACCCATGACACTTGGCGCAATGGCAGTGCGAGGTAACCACTTAAACCACAATACTATACGTGCAGTCAAGAAGTTCAGCTAATGATCATAATTGGACCTGTCATTTCAGTGAAGCTTTATTTAATCAGATATAAGGCAACAAAACCCTTAATCTTACGTACAAATAAGTAAGGTGAACCGAGGGAAGTGTGATATAAATCAATCAGTATAATTGTTTTGGTTGAAATAAATCTGTTCTGTTTTGTAAATAATCTGATTAAATATTTTTAAGACTCCATTAATAACTGATATTCCATTTTATGAAATATATTTTTTTAATTAACAATAAATTAAGTGAAAATATATTAATTACCTTTCGAAGGTAGACGATTGTCACACTTTCACCTTTCTTGGGCAAGTATAACGGTCAACCTTTTTTTACTATGGTTCATACTTCAACGCCTGTAGTTTGCTACTAAATTTGTCGAAATGTATGTGAACATCTTATTTTATCACTAATATCAATGATCTTAAGGTCTATCTTTGCTCTATCGAGATTTTTTTGTATACCTGGGGTAACTTTGACGTCGTTTTACAAAATCGGGTCTGTCGGTAAAACAGTCAACTCTCTGGACGTCAAACCAAAACAGCACGGCAGTTTAAAAGTTCGAGCATTGTTGTATAGATGCAATTAAACAAATAATGTGCATTAGACGCGTAATTTGAATTCGTCACACTCCCCCCCAGTGTCACACTTGCCTCGGTTCACCTTACTTAGTTTTCTTCAGCCTGTAAAGATAACACATATTTATCAACTTTACTCCAGGTTAAGTTTCAAGTTGTTATACATATATTAATTAGTTTCAGTATTATGATACACATGATACCCACGTCCGTAGACTAATAACTCCCATAATTAGTGGCAATTTTTTTATGCGACTGTATTATTTTTATTTATCATTATTGCAATACAACATAGAAAAATAGTGCTACAACTAAATATACAAAATATAACCTGCCCTGTTAAATGTTTCGTATTACACGGGGCTCCTTCATAAAATGTGCAATTTTCATTGCAGATTTTGCACAATATTTACTGTAAGTTATATGTCGAACTGTTTAAAGTGGCAATGAGAGAATTATACTGAAAAATCAAATGATTCTATAATTGTACAATCCAATGGATTTATTAATTTTTACACATTAGAATATAATTGGACATTCAAATATGTACATTTCCAAGCTCTTAAACTTAAAAACGTAGGATAAGAGAATAACAAAAATAATACATAATAGGATTTATAAATACAATTATATAAGAAAGAAAATACGTCATTTGGAAAATATACTTAATTTTTAAAAAATGTATGGTAACTATAGCTATTCTAATTATCATTATTTCTCTTAACGTGCTCTAGGAACATTTGGATCAACCTATTGGGACGCAGCGGCACACCGGCGGCTAGACACAACCTTCATGCATAACGATTCCTAAACTGACTACTTGTCTTTGCGAAAAGTGCCTACAAAACATAAATTACTCGATAGTACCCTAGGGTTTCAAAATAAGGTTTGCCCAGAACATGCTTTACTAACAGTATGAAATCCATCTTATTATCATTTTCAATTATTTATTTGTCTCATACTGTCCCACTAAGCTAGCAACATAATGACTGTATAGATAACCCTTAGATCGCCAGGTTAAAAAGCAAAAGCGTGCTCTCGGCGCCAAGCTACGATTTCATTCTTTTATTTGTCATATAGTCGTGACCGTGGTTTGCTGGACATATTTTGCTTTGTCATGTATACAGGGCGGTCAAAAGGTTAAAGATGGAAGATGTGGTTTTAAATGATAAGATATAGGTATTTTCTATCGACATTGATTTCATATCAATTCTTGCTGGAATCTAGACTCATTTAAGTGCCTCTACTTGACGTGATTTGTTAGTTCAAGTCTATGCGATATATAAATTCAAATTTAAGAAGGCGATAGAAGACTAAAAGAGTATAAAAATATGACAATCCGATAATACCAAAGATTCTATTTCAATTATATTATTATAAAATCATAGATGCGCCCTACTACACCTTTCTAGACGTTAAGTTGTCATCCGATACGCAATGCCAACATAATGTTTCAATTATAACCATATACTCGTAGTATTATCACGCCCAGTAATATAATTTTTTTTACACTATCGTTCTGTATTATGTAAATGAAAAGTGTGGGCTCACTCATCTGAGTGTGTAACCGTTTTGTATGTCCTCAGTACGGTAGGGCATATCTATGATTTGAATGTTTGTATAACATTGGAATATAATGGCTAGTAAGACAATGTACACTCAGCGACAAGTCGATAAACATTTGCGAGATTTCTAATCACTTTATCATAAACAATAATGATAATTCCTAATCTTTTACTGCAATTAAAGTTGAAGAATTGTTATTTTAATCAATATACTATAGAATAATAATTAGACATTTTTATTCATAAATATTGTTACAATTTAATTAAATGTTTAAGTTTTTATGTCGTTGACTGTACCAGTGGTTAAGAATATAAGCTACATTGAGTTGAGACATCTTAAGGGTAGACGTTGTGGCTATTTGGGCATGTACACAATCAATTAGATACAGCAACAATGTCAACCTCTAGCATATACATTCATGGTATTTATCGTATACATCCTGTGATATTTGCCATTATAAATAAAAATTTATATTATGCCACTTCAGTTCGACTATTTCCTACAATATATTGTGTAGTACATACAATAATCATTTATAGTATATAAAAAAAATCTTTTATTGGTTCTTATGTACAGCACGATACATTTATGTAATATATATATACAACAGGCAAAAGAGCAACTGTCAGCAGACCACGAGTATTTATCATATAGTAGTAATGCGAATAACAGCATGAGAATGATAATTATTCAAATAATAAATATTCAAATAATTACTAACTAGTAACTTAACAATGCCTACTTTGCATTGTCAAAGACGCAATTCATACACTTATCTATTGCATTGCACATTAAATTGTCATTCGAATGCAATTATTCACATAGTTCCTATATAGCCAGTCGACAAACATGCACAGTGGCGCCCTCATGGCTCTAGCAAAACTCTTCGCACTGTAGCCTGCCTACGGCTAGTACTTAATGTTAACAGTCAAACTGGCAACATTGAAACTAAATAAAGTCCAAAAATAATATGAAGCTGTTCTAAAATTAAACTTACATTAATTTTATTAAAAGGAATAGCATCTACTGTATACTTTGTTAATAATTGTGGACAAATCTAGCACGTCGCAGCGACAACATATAATATAATGTAAAGCTGAATACAGTTCGTATGTATCTGTTTGTAACTACTATTGCTACGGTTGGTTTCAAAAATATTGAAGTACCCTCAATTTGGATAAAAAGTCACAAGATATTTTATATTCATTTGAGTATACTTCTTTGTCATTCTGCTTTGTGCTAGGTTTACTGGTTTGTAACAGTATCTCGTATAACGTTAGAATCCAAAATACGACGTATTGCTTTCAACAGCTAGTTGTCATTTTCCATGGTCACTCACATGTCTATAGGAATAGTTAAACTACGCAACACAGATCTGTAATAAACTTACTTCAATATGAAATATGTACTTAAACTCAATTCAATGTATAAATATTGTTACCTTACATATTTTGCAAAACTATGTCAACTTCTTACACATCAAAATATTGTGTAGAGCAAGTCAAAATATTCCACACACTAACACATTTCAAATGTCTTTAAATGTTCATTGAATTGTCAGTTGTCCTTGTCCGTAATCACTCACAAAACTGATATATATACTCATGTATATTTTAATTTAAGACTTTTAAACGTTTACGAATTTGGTAATGGCTTCAATGGTCCTAAACTTAATAATCCATCCGCCCCTAACGCCTGCAAGCTGTTGGTCAAACCGTTTTGTGCGTTATGTACTGAGATTACAGGTATTCCAAAGCAGCCGCTCGCTTGTTCTCTGTTCGCCAACGGTATAAAACTATATATGCCTAAACTACTCAACCGTTTTAGGTTGTCTTCTTGTGACAAGTCCACAACTGGCAAGCCTAATTCTCTGTTCGGGCCCGTTACATTGTGGAATACCCTCTTGTGGTGTTGAAGTTGTAACGACTTGGGGTATGACGCGGGGCATTCATCGCACTTGAATACGGGCACTTTGTTTTGTGGATGAGCATTCGACATATGCACTGCGAGCGAATTCTGGTTCATGAACATCTTCTTACATATTTTACAGGACAACATGCCCCCACCTACTTTCGCTTCGGGTATAGAAAAGTTGCTAGTTTTCGAAGTATGCTTGATACTGACGCCAGCGCCTAAATTGGGTATATGTGGAATAGGTCTTTCCGGAGTCGGCGATCTACTTTTCTGCTTCTGTTTGATGCTAATACCTCGTGACGCTAGCACATTCGCCATCGCGTTCGCCTCTTTATTTACAGTCTTCTTAGTAACGGATATTTGGCTGCCGAAATTCAATTTATCTTTCGCACCTTGCACGCTATGTATCATAGGCAAGCCCTCCCTTTGTTTTTGCATCGCCATAACCTGACAGTCTTCATTGTCATGTTTGCCCGGCAATAACATGTCCGGTCGTCGTTTCTGACCAGGTCCACCTGCCATCCCTGCCGGTCGCTTCATAGGCATGCGCATTGGTGGCTTCTGCGTTCTTACTTGACCTTGAACTTGAATACCAGGCCTTATAGAAGGTCGTGGTCCTCTAGGATTCGCCATGCGTGGTCTTGTACCAGTTATATTGGCTCCCGGTGCCATCCTAATTTGATTTGGCGATGGCATTTGTCCTCCAACAACTTGTCCAGGTGCAGTTTGCGGGGCCCCCATCTCAGGTCCACCAGGGGTTTGACCAGGTGGCAACATCTGGCCAATTGTCTGGCCAACAGGAAATGTCTGCACGTTCTGTATCTTAATACCACTACTTGAAGGCGGTTTCATTGTTCCACCAGGACTGGACGCTGGAGCGAAGGGTACGCCAGGTGGACCCATTTGTCCCATTTGTGAGTTCATGCCACTGGTAGGAGCTTGTCCGTAGACTGTTTGTTGCATACCTTGAAGAGGGGAAGCCACGGAGTAGGGTGATGACGACGGGGGAAACTGTCCCTGCGGCATAGCGCCGGGATATCCAGGTTTAGGCATACTCGGCTGAAACTGACCATAGCCATGCTGGCCTCCAATGTAACTCTGACCAGGATATTGTCCAGGCATTGTTTGTGCCGGGTTGCCATACATACTATTGCCTCCTTGTGTATATTCTGGTGGTACATTCTGCCCAGGGGGGTAAGAGTTATATGATTGTGGGGGCATCATCATACCTCCTGCTCCAGGGTAAGCCTGAATATTAATCATGACATTTTGTTGGTGGGTAAAACCGCTACTGCCGATAGTAGACAACTTCCCAACTTGATCAGCTAATTGTTTTACTGGCAATAATGATGAGAGAAGATTTGAAGCCGGGTTATATGGCATGAGTGTTGATGAAACAGGGGCAATAGCTATACTTTTCGAGTGGCCAGTCATCCTTCTATGGTCGTCGAGCAAAGAGATATCAGTAAACCTAGTATTGCACACATCACAAGTGTGTTGTGGACCTAAAGTGTCCAAAGATATGTATTCACTCGCATCTGAAATGGAGAGGCTCTCCTTTTTCGTAGCAGTCGAAAGTAGGCTTTCGAAAATATCATCCGTGCTTTTTTCTAGCATATCCAAAGGTGGTTTTGAATCTGGCGCATTCCAATTGAAGTTATGTTGTTTTTCGGTGGAAGGCGCTGTGAGTCGAGTGGACAACATATTGGAGGAACTGAAGCTGGGTTGTGAACTAGATGAGTATGAGGGCGTAGTAGGGTAAGATATGGGAGCACTTTCAGTTTTAGGAACCACAACTGGTTTAATGTCGGGCGCAGGCGTTGCGGATACGACGCAACAATCATCGTCTTCATCATTGGAGTCGCCATTAATTTCTATGATAGTCATGCCAGTGTCTTCCTTTTTGGTGACCGGTAGTAGCGGTGTAGCTATATTTGCTGTAGGTGTGGCGGCGTTATGACTAGGATATGCTGCCGGTGGCGTCTGTGTTACCGGTTGAGTAGTTGAAGAGGAAGATACTACTTCCGGTTCTGACTTCACTTTGGCCAAAATTGGTGTAGATTGAACATCAGTCAGTGGTGGAGATGCCCTCTCAGACTTAATGCGAGTAGAGAATATAGGAACGTTCGATGCATGCGTTTCAACGGCTTCCACTTCTTGCTTGATGAGAACGTTACTAGCGTCACGAGATTCCCTTCGCTCCGGAGTAGCTGCAGGCTTAGGAGATTCGTGTACTTGCGGCACCTCTGCTACTTGAGCACTTTCAGCTTGTGGAGGCTCCTTTATGGAAATAGGAAGGTTCGCACCTCTTTTGGGTGTTTGCTTTACAGCCGGCCTGCCCGGCGGTCGAGGCGGTTGAATTTCTTTAATTGATATTTTAGGAGGACTTGACTGATTTTTTGAGGGTTCTTTCTTCTGTATTATCGACATTCCTTGCAAATTTTTAAGCGGATTTGGTTTGACAACCGATTTTACCGAGTCATCGCTTTCGGAAGCTTTTCGCATTTTATTAGCACTTTGCTCATTTTCTCCATCAGATTCATTTTCGGCCCCAGAACCTTCTTGTTCGCCTGATTTATCTTGGTCTTCCTCAAAGTCCTCTTCTTTGTCTTCATTTCCACTACCCTCATCTTCTTCATCGGATGCATTAAAATCTTTTAGGCCATTGATCACTTTGAATGAATTCGTGTTATTCCCATCCGATTTTAGTTTCAGTTTAATACCTCCTAGTTTGCCTAACTTTTGCATCACATCATTATTTGTGGTTGTTTCGGACTCTGGTTCCTTCTTTATGGGTGTATTATTTTTCTTAATCGTGAACCCTAATCCACTGAGCTTATTCAACGCCAGATCTGAGCTTTTAGAGTCGGTATCGACTGGTTTCTTAAGAGAAATGCCAGTTTTCTTGAGTATTTGTGATATGTCGATCTTTTGAGGAGGTTTGGCGGCCGGAGGCGGCGGCGCGTCCTCCTCCTCATCAGTCCAGTTCTCATCTCCAGATGGAGAGACATCTTCGTCGTCTGACGGCAGCTTGTCGAGCACCACGGAGGGCAGCGACACGTGTTGAATTAAGTGATTCTCTAAGTCCTCCCAGTCGCGAAAGTCTTCGTCGCAAGTGTAGCAACGATACTCTTGTTTCGGTTTCTTTATAAGCGCACCTGAAGACTGAAGCCTTGCTAGTATGTTCGCAACATCACTGACTGGAGGTTTTTTTTCTTCTTCCTCTGGAAGACTGGAGTCTAACGAGTCTTGGGCTTCGCCATCTGTAAAAAACAAATAGATTGATTTCATAAAATAATTAGTTACTGGTATGATCTCCTGAAAGCGAACTTTGTTTTTACTCTGATCATGTTTAAATTAGTATGTGTACCAAGAACGTGTACATCATTGCATATTCTACTTCTCTGGGTTGACAATGTAAAAAATATACTAAACATAAGTAAATATATAATCATTTCATATACAAAACTCCACCATAAATATGTATATATTTTGTTAATCATGTAGAAATATACAAATTAGAACAATATGTAATTAATCAATTGTAAATAGAATTAATTGTATTGAAATGGTAAAAGCTTATTTTGTTAAATATCTAAATTGCTTGTATAATATAGTAAACAATGATGATGTGTAATTTTAATTAACTTAGTACTAATGGTGCCCCGCGGTATTACCTGCGTTAAATGTTTATTCGGTTAATAACTTTAAAACTTTCGCGTTGCATGATATATTTAAATACGTAACGAGTATTAATGCCATCATGCTAAAAGTGAGGGTGAATCAAGATTATTCTGTCTCACATATGGAGACTTGTCATCGCCGCACCAGTCAGCTTGTAACCACGGCCGGTGTAACCTGGTCGAAACGTCAAGCATACAAAGGTAAGCATTATCCGTTACCCGGAATACCCGTTACGTATTATTTTTATTTGGTTATTCCTCTGCTATTTTGAGATGTACCGTGATGATATGGATCGTTAGATTTATACACACATTGAATGTGGTCTTTACAATGGTTAGCAGACAGTTGAATAAATAGGAGATAACAAAGACCGCGATGTTCGCGCACGATGATCGGACGAATATTTTTCGTCACGTATCCCCTATACGTGACGAAAAATATTCGTCTGATCATCGTGCGCGAACATTTCGCAGTATATTCAGATACCATGTCGCCAAATAGTAAAATAGTACTATTTATTATCATCGAGTAACATGACTTTATTTTATTCAAAAGAAATAGTACTTACTGTTACTAACATAACCTAATCTACTTTTATTCGAGCGAAGCTGCGAGCAAAAGCTAGTATTTTATAAACAAATATTTAAAAACTCAGATCCTCACCAACCCAGTCCATATCAAATGAATACTATCTTAGAGAAGGTTAAACTGAAATTTCGCCATACAATTTATAATTCTTAGATGCAGGAATGGATTACGAGCTTGTGGGAACCATATACATATTTTAAAATATTGATTGTTTCCTATTTTTATTTTTATTGATTTCTAAATAAGGAGGGCAGTGTTTGAACGGTAATTATAGTATATTGTAATTTGTATCACCGAATTAAACTAAAGCAAGTTTTATTTGCTGTTCATCTGTTGTAATTTGCTCACATAGTATAGGTCCTGCGAGAATACCAACATTGCAGTTTCAAGCGCAATAATAGCTGACAAAGGTACCTAATTTGGTCTCCATACTATATACTGCTCTGTATATATGTATTTATATTTAATGTATTGTGTAAAGGAGATATAAATAAAAATATTTTACTTTCTCTCTTTCTTTCTCATATAAGTACAAAAATACGTTTGGCATTATGACCCGACCTCAATGGAACTTGCAGTGGGGGTATCTGAACGCCTGCCGTTTTCTCAGCAAACGTAAACTTAGACGCCGGGACCGACGGCTTAACGTGCATTCCGAGGCATGGAGCAGGCGATAATTGTCAATCAATACGCACATAATTTCGAAAAGTCATATAACTTTGCGCGACGTGGGATACCCGATACGCTCTGCATTGCGGTCTGTTTGTCTCCCCACTGAGCTATTATATATTAGCTATTATATATATTACTAAAGGGTTTGCCCTTCCTTGAAGTACTCCGAGCAACGGAGAACGTCATTTGAAAGACAGTAATCCGAAGAAACTTCATACGCTTACATTTTCATGGTAGAGAAAAATTACCGAATATGGAATACTTAAATAAATCCTTATAAAAATCAGTAAAAATGTTTTATTTTAATCAGTCTCATATGTTACAATGAAATGCAATCATATTAACTCTTGAAAAATAAAAATGTAATAAACAAATAATCACTTTCCATAATATTATTAATTAAAATAAATCAACCAAAAATGTGCCTCTCAATAATGTGACCCTATTATGGAATACCTTATTCTATAATAGGATCACGTCTCGTTAATCAAAACAAAATATTAAAATTAAACATACAAGCCAAAATCACAAAAAAGTCTGCATATCCTGCTCTGTAACACTCAACATGACACCATTGTCTACAGGCAATGCACTGAATCCACTCTTCTCTTTTTTTGTCTTCACTGAAAAGACCAGAGCTATACATGCACTCAGCGTCAGTATTTGGATCGTATGGGCTGAAGAACAGAAGATTTATCGTCACTATAATCACTAGATAAAAATATGGTGTCTTTATCAGAAGATGATTCAGACTCCAACATTTGTTTCTTCTTTCGCTTGTTTTTTTCTCAGCCGCTTGTTGATGGCTGTGTGTCTGAAACCCTTTGGTTTTGCTGCTTGTGCTGTTTTGACGCTAAGCGAACTTCTAATTGAGCTTCATATGGAGATGCTGTAATTTTGTAGGCTTTGCCAGCTTTTCTGCCTCTTTTAGACAATTTCGTTTTTAATTGAGGGTAAGGTGAAAAGGCTTCAGGGGTAATGAGGATTTCTAGAGAAATATTCATTATTGGGTGACACATTTTCAATGCCAAGAGGTGGCTCTGGTGGTATAGATAGCTCATAAAATTTACAGTCATCCTCTTAAGTTATAGATTCAGCATCTATGATAATACTTCTGTTGACGGGATGTATGCCCGTTCCCTTAAACCTAATATGGAATACTATTCCATATTAGGGCCTCAACGATATTCCATATTACGAACAATATGATAATGGGGGGTAAGATGAAAGTAACTTTATATTACATATTCGTAAAATAACAATACCATTTAAAAACTACACTTATTAACTTTGAGATATTCATGTAAGAATAATAAGAGACCGTACACGTAAGTAAAACTTACGTAAATATCCGATTGATTTTGCGTCAACAGTGTCGAGTACTGCCCATTCGCGTCTAGTGCCGCCGAACGCCGCAAACGCAGTGGCCGTCGAACAAGGGTAGCGGCAGGGGTAACGACACACGTTTGGAATATTCGTGGCGTTTAGTTTTAGAAATATTACGGTATTCCATATTAGGCACGTATTCCATAATTGGTACCTTTCCTCTACTGTTCACACCGTTCTAAAACAGTAGGAAAACTCATACTGTCGCTCATATAGTTCAATCGATAGTAAAACTTACTTTGACGCAAAGGCCAAGGTCACAGAATCCGTAAACAACGCCCCAGAGGATATATGAACCCAATTACGAAGCCCAGGCAATACAATATTAGTCCGTATAGGTATCGTGCCTTCTGCCCTCCTTTTCTACTACCTTGTAATCCCTCGCTCGCCAGTTACGACACCCTCGTAGGGAGAAACCCTGTCTCCCTAGCTTTGTCTAGCTTCCAACTAAGAACATTAAATGGAAAATGTATTTTGTAGTCCGTTTTGTAAATTGAGGACTTCATATTTAAATATCGATTTAAATTACTAATATTCTGCTGGGCTCAAAATAATAAATTATTTCAGTTATGAGCAATGATATTTTACTCTAGATATTATATTCATTTCATAGTAATGGACAATGAAAATCTGATCCATACAATTTTGTGGTAATAAAGAAAGCTTAAGTGAAAGAAATACCTATAATTCGAATAATTATGCTTTTACTGTTTTGCAATGGATTTATTGAACCGATTTTGTACTGAGAACAAAAAAAACACGATCCAATCGGATCGTTGCTGAGACTTCACTTTTCGTGCGCTTATAACAGTATCTGTTACATTTCTGTATATAATATCATTGGGTATAGATATTATCTTGCTTTATTATAATAATATATACTACCTATGCGTAACAAGAAGTCAGGCCAAGTGCTCGTTTACGCGCGCAATTAAATTCTAAATTGATTTTAACACACCTTGTTCCTGAAAGGCTAATCAACGAAGTGTCGAAATCAAACTTATATCAAGCGATTTAATTGGCTTGCTAATTCAGGCAGGCAATCATAGCATTTAATATGCTATTGTTTGACCGTCTATTAACAAATTTTGTGTTGATATGAGAAACCGCGTGTGGCGCAGCGGCACACCAGCGGCTAGACAGAGTAGGTATTAATTATGTCTTTCTTTTTTACGTGGCGGAATGCATTGACGCATACCTCTCCGCGAGGGCGGGAAGAGAGATTATGTCAGAATCACCCGGCGAAAGATGGCGGCATCCCGGTTATACCGACTAAGCCTACCACGGTGTTCCTCAACCTTAACTAAGTCGGCGGCCGCGCGAATCATTTACACATGCAATCGCGACCCCGCCGAAATAGACTTTGTACAAGTTTCGTCTGTCTTCTTTACTTTTTTTATCTACCGGAGTTCTCGCAGCACATGCACCATGCACCTAATCCATAACTTTTATAGTTTAATTCCGTGAGTAGGTAAAATATTATTATCTGCGAGTAGTTACATATTTATCACGTTCCTAAGCACTATCTATGAAGTTGGTTAGTAGTATTGATATGATGTGCTATAGGGACTTTAACCACCATTTCTTCCCTTTTCTTTCACCTTACTCAGTGGAGGAGAACATAAATTACATGAGAATTATTTAATTCTATCACTGTGTAAATTAACCACATCAGACCGAATGATAAAATAAAATTAATACATTACCGAGTATACCCACCGTACCTAAACTTTAATTTCGTTAAGTAAAAGACAATATTATTCAACAATAAAATGTCAAAAATAATTTATTTTCCAAAAATACTCAAAATCAAATTTTAAAATAAATATCAATATATTTTGCATTTAAAATCAGGAATTTTTTGTTCCATTTTAAGGGGCAGATTAGGGCAAAAATATTTTGCCTTGACTATTATATGGGCTGCTTTTTGTGATGCTATCAAAATTATGACATGGGCAGATATCGCTAACTGTCAAAATGTATTTAAAGTTTCTTAAGGTTAGGATATTAGATACTGTTAAAAAAATTGTGTACCCCTCCAGTGTTTACATAAAGGTCCAATTAAATGCTTTTTAAATAAAGTACTTAATAACCATTCTAACCATATATCACACTTAAGGATTTGCATTGAAAACAATGAAAATATAACCATGTAGACACTGGTGGAATTCTATTCTACATAATCGACATTATTTTGAGCGTCAACTTGCAAGTCAAGTTTTATTAAAGAAAATGCGAAATAATCTAGTTTAAATTCAATATAATATGTATTATATGGGTACATTAGACATCTAATTAGATATGTGCATTAACAAAATATTCAATATCGAACATTCCCAAAACCTATTTTTATCGCATAGTGCGCCGTATGAATCGACTGGCTAGGTGCCTGTCGATTGTTGCCTTGTCGACACGAAACTACCCTACCCAAAAATATATTCTAAATTTTGCCCTACTGTCCCTTTGTGGTGGGGATTATGTCTGACATTCCAAGAACTAACAGGTTAATTAATTGATAATATCGACCTGTCACTTTACAGATCGCGCGATTATTGGCACAAATCAACTGACTTTAAATGTTACATACATTTAACCTTTTGAACGCCACGTCATAACGCCTGCTCCATGTCCTGTACGCCAAGCCCGAAAATCGATATATTAATATATTGTTTTTATTATCAAATATTTGAATAACTAATATGCAAATTTTGTTTGCTGTGTACAATTAAGTAATAATTGGGGATTCAATTTCTAAGTTAGATCAATAAAATACAGAAAAGTAATGATTTAATATGTTTATTTTGTATATTTCTGTGTCCTGTTTTTTGTCGAGTATAGACGACGTTGGCGCACAGGGCACGCTTGCGCCTGTCGAGTATAGCCGACGTTGGCGTTCAAAAGGTTAAAGTTACTAATATTATAAGCTAGATTATGCCCGCGGCTTCGCTCCTATAATGTAGGATAGTATAGTAACATTACTCTTTTCAGGATGAAAGGTACTCTATATTATTTTCTGCTACCCTGACAACGTATAACATGCGATTTGATAATAATCAGTCGAATAGTTAGGCATGAAAGCGTCACAAACTAACTCACATTCGCATTTATAATATTAGTTAGGATATCGACTAAGACTACGCAAACGATTATTGGCACACATCAATTGACTTTATATGTAAACTTACTAATCGAAATTAAACTTCTTTACACGGCTTTTATTGCGTTGTTTACTTTTACAACAAGTAACACGATTAAAACCGTATAAAGTAGTTTAAATTCAATGTATAACATTACACATAAACGTAACAAAATGTTATTCAAACTTACTAATATTATAAATTTGTTTTTTTGTGTTGATATTTGGATGTCTGTTACTTATTCGCGTGTAAACTATTAAACAGATTACTAAGATTTTGTGTCAGGAATAGGCTCGACAATCAATCGCATCGTTTACTTTAAAAGATTGTTGGCGAAAATCGGATATAAAACTTGAACAAAAAACATTTCATCATAATTTAAGAAACACAAAAAAAAATTAAACTTCCTAGCCACAGAACTAACTTTGGCAAAAAAACCGTTACTTATGAAGGGGCACAATTATATAATAAACTTCCAAATTATGTCAAAGATACTAAATCACTTGCAGTGTTTAAATCAAAGTTAACTAGTTACATTTACGGACACATTTACTAAATTTGTACGATCGCTGTTCAACTATATAATTATTAATTGTCTAAGCTCATTATAAGTGAACTATGTATTGTTCTTTATGAGTAATAAATTCGTTAAACCTATAAGGTGTCAGGCACCTCTCCATTCCCCTACGGAGCTACATATATGTATATGAACGATACACTTGCCCAAATCATTGAATGGTTAAAATTTAATAATTTAGAAATAAACCTTAACAAGACTAGCATAATGACATTTAGAAATCAAATTAACAGAACACAAGACATTGAAGTTAAATACCAAGGACATCACATAAATGAAATAGAAAGTGCAAAATTCTTAGGTCTACATCTCGATCCCAATTTAAGTTGGAAGCATCAGGTTGAAAACATATGTTCCAAACTTAACCAATTCTCCTATGCACTATACATGCTAGGTAAGATAGTGAATCAGACGGCTGTTATAACTTCATATCGTGGCTATGTCGAGTCTTTATTAAGATATGGGGTTATTTTTTGGGGTAACTCGGTAGACAAGGAAATGGTGTTCAAAGCACAAAAGAGATGCGTGAGAGCAATTTGTAAACTTCATTTTACTGATAGCTGTAAATCTGTCTTTATTGACCTAAAGCTCTTAACCCTGCCATGTATTTATATATATGAGATTGTTATGTTTGTTGCCATGAATAAGACTTTGTTTAAATCGCCCTTGAGTGAGCGTCATAAGACTAGAGTGTGTTTTCCTGCAAACAGAACTGCTCAGTTTAGTAAAAGTGTTTTTTGTATGGCTCCTCGAATTTATAACCATCTACCTAAAGAAATATTGAAATGTAGCAATGTAGACAAATTAAAAGTTTCACTTAAACAATTTCTTATAAAGAAAGCATATTATAATGTGACAGAATATCTTAATGACAAAAAATAATTAATCCGTACAAATATATTGACATATTCTAATAAATTTTCTTTGACTAAATCTCTTTGACTAATAATAATTAATAACCTAATTTGACATTATTCTCTAATGCTTATTATAAGTACCGGACATTTTAAAATATTTGTTTTGACATTGAGGTATCGATATTATATTCTTTTTAAATTAAAATATACACTGACCGTTATAACGTATTATTCAAGATTAATTACATAAGTAAATAAATTGAACCAAGATACTATATTCTATTATAAAAACGTTGCATGCTAAATAGCAGAATATAGAAGCTCTGAATATTATGTAAAACCTTTGTTTAAACCTATATTCGCAATAAATGATATTATTATTGTACTTATGTATAAGATAAAAATAATCAATATCAACCAAGTTCTTCTTTGTTTCATTTCATTTAAAAGGCAACTCAAGCATTAGGGATCATTCCTGTATCACGGGGAACTTCACAGATATTCAAACGACAGATACAAAGAACACCCAGACTCGAAACAACTATTTATAAATCAAACCGATTTTTGTCTCGTGCGGGAATCGAACTCACAACACTCGGCGCAGTGGCAGTGGTGAGGCGACCACTTAAACCACTTCGCCATCCGTGCAGTAAAATATTTGAGTCTATGTACTTGTGTATCTATAGGTACTAATATTATTATTAAGTTAAAGAGTTTGTTTGGTTGGTTGAACGCGCTAATCTCAGTGTAAGGAAACTCCAGAATCAGTTCTCAGCCATTTATTTCTTATAAAAATTGTAACATATTTAGAAATTATATTAATAGTTTAGATAGTTATACAATATGCATACCTTACTTAATTCAATGCAATATCCGCCACTTAAAATTTTGAACGCCACGTCAAAAAAGAAAAGACGTGCCCTCGGCGCCGAGCTATGAATTTCTACTTTAATACCTACAAAACAGTAGGGAATTATATCGATGAAGAACATGATAGACAAACTATTTGTTTTTTAACATGTCCTATAAACGGTTACTATACCGGAAATATGTAACACAGGATTTTTATTTCATACCGCTTTGTCCTTTATGACAGAAATCATTCTGATTTATGTCACAGTTTCGACGTTCTTCATAATTTAAATCCACGATTAACAAAACAATCGATAAAATCAAGTCAATACCATCACAACACTATGTCCAATATTGATTTACTTTTTTGTCACCATATGACGACAGTCGCGTAGTTGGCACGGATTTTTAAAATTTACTCGCCTTTGCACTAGAGTTGTGCAACCGATATTTATTAATAATATCGAAATAATTAATAATAGCTATTTTATCTTATAGCGTATACTTACAAAAAATTGTGTCTTCATGTAGATGCCCAAATTTCAATTAACAGACCACAATAATGCAAAATAATAATCTTTACACATATAGTCTGATAACTTAGTCTGACGTTTTTTGCTATGCCAGTACTTATTTTGTATTGTAACAAAAGCAAGATCGACCGTTTTTACAAAGTTGGTTTACGATTGATAATACGATAGGTACTCAGTATGCTTGGTTGAAGACCGTCACTTCCAAGAAAACAAAGCGTCATGTTGCACGTGCTATAAAATTATTGTCGTCCATTATTAAAAAATAATTGTAAAGGTTCAGCACTATTTGAAAATTTTCTGCGTGTGACGTCATGGGATTGTCGCGACTAGAAGACTGCGGCTTTAGGATTATATATATATTTAAGATTTATCGATAATCAACTGACACCAATATTTGGCGAACAGATAGTTCGTTATTATAAAATTTTCATGATTTATCAATAATTCTAAAACTTCAACATTAAGTTTTATTTACTTATTGTAGAAAACTTAAAGAAATTAAATATAACGAAGGTTACCGTCGAAGTCGATTTTTCCAGATACTTTTGTGTAATTATTGTATTTTTCTCTAATGCTAATCTTAGAAGGGCATTAGAAATTATTGAGTTTCTGTTCTGTACAGTGCAGCCATCCGTCCAGATGACAACAACCCTGCAATCTTCTTCTAATAACTTAGTCAAATAATCAATGAAAAAGATGCGTAAGTGGTAGCTCTCAAATCATAGGCGGTTTCGTCGAACCATTAGCAAGTTACATGACCCGTTGCAATATCGTATTAAGTAAAGTTGTGCACAGCTAATTTAGTCTTAAAGTATAAAGCACTAGCTGCTAGCGAAGGGCACAGCTTAACAGCCTACAAATCGGCGGTCACAGCATGAAGAAGTCCTCTTTGAGCGCTTTGCTTGTCGCTAAGTTTTTCAGCTCGAGCCAATTCTTTCAGTTGGATGTGGTATTGGTAGTCTTCTTCAGAAACGTTGTCGGCTTTACAGTTTGTTCGGTTAAACGACATTGAAATCAGCTGTAGTTTAGGAATACACAAATCTAATAAAAGTATTGAAAAATAAAAATACGGGTAAATAAAAAAGAAATAACTTACCAAACAATTCATGAGAAGTCTCGCAACGTTTGGACACTCTAGCGCTAGCGGCTAGCGTTAACTACCTATTACTTCAAAGGTCATTTTCTCTTTAAGCATGATTCGTTTTCCCTTCATACTTCGATCCTAGCTTAAGACAGGCAAAAATACCTAAGTATTACACAACTATTTTCAATTAACGTAAATACTAATTTAGAATATTAACTTTACGATGTTAATAGGCTCTAAGTAATACATAAGTATTTCTGGCGTATTTAAAAAAGGAATCACACCTATTTACAACGATTAACTTGATTGATAATTTACTATTTACAAAATCTACACTAATCTTAAAAGTTGTTCAAAATGAGCATCTTTCCGCGCGATGTGCAGTTCAGCCCGTTTCCGCATATTGTCTTTAACGCGATTGAGTACAAATGGATCAGTTCGGACACTATCAAATGCACTAGTGAAACGCGCTTTCAGCTCCTCCCTGTTCGAGTATTCCGTTACGTACACTAATCTCTTCAATTCGCCCCATAAGTAAAAATCTAACGGGGTGAGATCAGGAGAACGAGCCGGACACGGTACAGGCCCTCCGCGACCTATCCACTTATCACCAAAGTGAGCGTTTCGGAACTCACGTACTCGTACCTGATAATGCGCGGGCGCTCCGTCATATGGATAGTACAGGTTGCGGTGAGCACTGAGGGGCACATCGTCCAGCATTTCGTCCACAACACTATTTAAAATGTTTAAATAACACAAGCTGTCTAGTCTTTCCTCGATAAAATAAGGGCCTAGCAAACAATTGTTCAAAATGCCTGCCCACACATTAACACTAAACCTATGTTGATAAGCGTCCTGTCGCGTCACATATGGGTTTTCACTGCTCCACCAATGTTCATTGTGAACATTAAATACTCCCATTTTTGTAAAAGTGGCTTCATCCGTAAACAAAATGTTGTTATTTAAATTTTATAAAAACCACTGGCAAAAATTAATTCGCGGCTGGTAATCATTAGCCCCCAGTTCTTGAACGAGACGAAAATGATACGGGTGCATTCCTTCTTCATGGAGTAGCTTCCACACGGTTGAGTTTGATACTCCAAACCGCCTTGCTGCACTTCGAGTACTCTCCTGCGGGTGATGCTTAAAGTATTCCAAGATGGCTTCTTGGAGATGAACTGGGTATGGCTCTCTCCCACGACCTTGGGCATGCGTCGGCACGGTGAATTGTCCGAATGTTCGCAATCGGTGATTGATGCCCAACATCAGGTTGTACGAAGGAGTCTGGCGGTTGGGAAACATCTCGCGGTACAAATTGACTGCTCCCCGAACACTATCATTGGGTAGTGTATAGACACGAACCATATCCCAGTATTCTTCATTGGAATACTGATAAGTCGACATGTTTAAAACTGATTCTACTGTTATCAACTTATCACAAATGTTTACATAAAATACGCGATGCACGCGGGATCGACGCGAAATACGGCAGCGCGCTAACAGAAATGCGGAGCGATGCACTCGTGCAGACTGCTGGTTGCGCGGGAGTATCTATGTCCTGTTGGCGCATCGCCGTCGCAGGACAAAGGTGCGGGGTGTGATGTGCGCGCGGGGAGGGTGTTTTCGGCAGTCCGTGCATTATATATTGTTATTCTATTCCTAAGGTTAAAATTGCATCAGGCCAACACCCGTGACACGTCCCTTTTTTGTTTGAGTTTTTTACACTTTACATTTGTTTACTGATTCTAAGGCGATACAAATTAAACTGGTCAACATGTGTAAGCGAAATTTTTTCTGAAATGGTCAACCGACGCTCATGTCTATAGTACCTATCGTTTATTTGCAAGTTTTGGTCCGCGCGCTTGGTGTTCACAAATTGTGTATTTTGTTAGATAATTGTGTCAAAAAATAAGGTTACATGTTTATTACATATTTGGAACGAGAATAGAATACCGAGTTCTCTCCTTCAATATGTCCCTCGTCTAAGCGAACAGTCTGTATATGAACAAAAATTATCACAAGCATCTTTCTTGGGTTGAAATAATGCAATGTTTTGTTCATCTAAGATGTCACAAAATAACTTTCTTGAAGCTACTGGCTAGGCATTGATGATGCAAATTCTACGTACGTATTATATAGCTGAGATTTTGATTGAAATAAAGGTTCCAGGTATTGTTTAGTAGTTGTTTTACGGTAGTAATGAGATGGTAACTTCGGTAATAGTCAGGTCGTAGCTGAGATTTTGATTGAAATAAAGGTTCCAGGTATTGTTTAGTAGTTGTTTTACGGTAGTAATGAGATGGTAACTTCGGTAATAGTCAGGTAATCCTTAACAGACGATTTTTTGCTTGTCCTGTAATCTTGAGTAGCGTTAGTATTTAAATTTGTTGTAAGTTCTATATTAAAGCGATCATTACCTCTTCCTTTGCCTAACCAATAGCGTACAGTCCATTCCTTTATACCCAAAGTAGCTAAAAACGTTTTCAAGCAAACTCTCTCTTTCCTTCCATTGACTTGTAGATGGTAAAATTTAGTATTAGAACGTCTAGAGTTATGTCCTTTCTTCCCTCTTCGAACAGGTACTTTGTCAATCATTGAAATTACAAATATTTTCTTTTCTTGCCACGACTTACTCCAAAAATCTTCAAAAATAGGTGTTTGTAAATCAGCCGTTAATTGTGAGCAAAACATTACTTTGCTTTTATTACAAAACGCTGAATTACATTTAGTACCCATTGCTCTTTTAGGTCTTTTTTGTTTCTGAAAAAGGTTGTCAATTTTTTTTAAGCCCATGTACTCTTTGCCTAACATTCTATTTTTCTTATTAATTGATACTGCCCACGAACTTCGATCAGCCTTTCTTTTTCTTGTACGTGACTCTTTAGCCACTTCAGGCTCAATTTCTCTCTCCACATACCATTCGAAGTTTTCATTAGAAATCTGTAAATTTGTTATTTTGGATAATGGAACATAATCGGGATCATTATCTACATCATCCGAAGAAAAATGTAAAGCTTCTGGAATATTTGAAATCATCATAGATGATGCGCTAGGGCCAGGAGAAGGCTCAATAACTGTTGTCAGAGTTTCACAGTATGCAATGCGATCATGAATACTTTCGGATGTAGAGGCACTTGGGAAACATGGCAGTGGCGTCGCTGGAGACGGTTCAATTAATGTTTGAGGGATGTGTAAGTTAGTATCATTAAGTTTATCCAAGATGAGCTGCTTTTTACGCACAAGTTCGGCGCGACGTTTTGCTAGATCTCTTAAAGTCACAATAGACACATCCCACATTCATTTTCTTGCTCCATGACGTAAACTAAAAAAAAAGCAATGGTAGGGTCAGTTACCAAAACTATAATTAAATAGTAGTTGAATTCTCAAAGATAGGTTCAAAAGTTCCAGAGATAACTTTCTACAAACAGAAAAACTTTACCGCCTACCTATTATTATTACCTACTAGTAGGTATTAATTAGTACAGACACGTCCAGTCGCAGTGTACTTTTATGATAATAAATACGACAAAATATTAACTTGAAGTACCAGTAGGTACATAAATAGTTAAAGACGTTTTTTTAGGGCAAATATTAATAATTCAAATAACAAACTATCCTAAAAAGTAACTTAACCAATATAATATGGAGTTATTGTGTTCACTTACCAGTTATTGAAGCATTTTTAATTAAAACCACACTATTTCACGCACGTTACGTTAAACAAACACACCTTTCATGTTATGCGCAGATTCGCGCCTTGGGCACAATACACAATCATCTGACGTTACGCGATTTAAAAGGTATTCGATTTCACAGCTTCCTATTGGATAATCGGCCCGGCCAACATCACAGAACGCAGCCAATCACTAAAACGAAGCTAAGCCCGCGAAATCTCGAGTTTGCTACTTTTGTAGGGAATTCCTCTCTTAGCATAACATTTTAAGGAATATTATTGTTTGGCATAACGTTTTCATTTTAATTTTATTAGCATAATAATATTGTGGCATAATAATACTTTGGCATAATGCAAAGGTTAGCATGACTATCATAATTATGATCTAATTTGCTTTGATATAATTTAAAGTTACATATTTTAAGGCATAATATTTATTCGTCTAATAATCATGAATCATAAATATAAAAAGTCATAATTGGGTGTATGTAGCCAATAATTAATGTTAAATGTTAGGTTAGGTTAATTATTTTTAATCCAAAGAACATTATGTGTAAATATCATTATGCGTTTATAACATTAAGCTTTTTCACAAAAATATGGTTGTCACTCCTTGATAGCTAACACCCAAAAAGAGTATATTTAGTTGCTGAACTAAAAAAAAGTATTATTTACATGTAGCGGCACGGAACATGGCCCAACTACAAATAAGTCTAACACTAGATCTTTTAGGGCCGCAGATCAAAGTGTTGAGTTACAATTTAATAAAATCAGATCTTAACTCAAGCCTAATAAGTTAGTTTTATTTTTGTAACCCATTAACAGCATAACTTTATTAGGACGCTGATAATATAAGTGAGTGAAAATTTGATTTCAAAATGATAGCGCAATAAAAATTATTTCTTTGTTTTAAATTAATGTAGGTATAGCTTATTGTAGTTCTTCGAGGTAGAACACAATATCGATAAATCCTGCGCAGACTGCTAAAACTGTATTTCTTAGGAGTCGATGGGTTACTCAGTGGAAGGTCGCGAAAGCTTTAAATGTGTCTTGTACAACTTTAAGATACTAGTCTTGTTGTACTTTTTTATACAAAAAGTACAACAAGACTGATGTTTACACAAAAAGATCAGTAAGCGGCGGTATTAAAATACTTGAAGGTGCGATTATTGATTTATTGGTTGCAGTTTTGAGAAATCGGTTTATCAATGCGGAGACGGCAGCAGCGTTGAACAGCAAAATGAGTCGAGTAAATAGGCGTACAGTCAGAAGAAGAATGAAGCAACGGAACCTGCAATGCTAAAAGACCAGCTCGAGATCACTTTGTGCAACATCGCGTAGTTCGTCTTTGATTTGCCTAAAAATTGTCAAGTTCAACACATGATCAATGGAGCAAAATTTATGTGGACGAATGAATGCAGAATAGCTGTTAGAGGTTTAAACAGCAATGCGTGTGCGCAGAAAAAGCATGGTAAGCGGTTTCTGCCAACAAAAACCCCGCAAACAGTTAATTTCCATAGAGGGTCATTCATGGTTTGGGCACGATGAGTTCAGATGCACGAACAGAGTTAGTGAGGGTTGAGTGTTATCAAATGCCAGTTCAATACTCTGAAAAGATCCTGTAGAAACATGTTTTAGCATATCGGGTGTTCATCGGAAGCGAGAAATTCCTTTTACTACAAGACACTACCCGACCACACACAGCTAGTTCCGTAGATAAGTACAGTTTTGAGGTCAAAATACGTCAATTTTAGTAGCCAGTAAGAAGTACTGGAATAAATACCACTGAATATATCTGGAATATGTTTCAGAGAAATTTTAGATTAACTGCTAGCTCGCTGCAGGACCTCCATGAACTAAAAACCGTATTGGAAGCATTTAATCTCTACCTAGAACGGATTTCCTCAAGTAGACATTTAAAAGTATAGTAGAATGTCTGATCATATGCAGGTGGCTATCAGGGTTAGAGGTAAAAATAAGGGTAAAGCATTTAAGACATTTCTCATTATTCTTAAAAAAAAGTTTATAAGAGATGTCTAATCTTATTTTTCACCTGAAATTACTTTTATCATTTTTATAAATATTTTCAAATTTAGAAATTTTCTATTGCCCTATTAATCATATTCACTTTGAAAATGAAAAAAAATATAAATGTCTAAAATCATATAGTTTTAAATATATAATTCAAGAAATAATATGTTTGGGTCACTTTCTGTGTCGCTGAGTGTATTTAATCTACTATTTTGTTGCAACGTTTTTGGTTGCTTCTAGCAATATCTAAAAATATTTATCATCAAGGAATCGAATCAATCAAGGCATCTTTACAATCGAAGTCTATATTAAAATATAGATAAATGATGTCTTCGTTTTATTAAACAAGAGGCAGCTCAATTACGTTATAATTCCTTTCTGTAAGTAACAAATTAAATAAAACATGTCATAATAAACATAGGTAAAATAAAGTAAAGAAATAACGTACAATACTTTACTATAAAGTACGGTTGGCAACCCTAACACCCCACCAAACCATTACTGAAGTCGGATAATGTCCACGTTGAACTCTTCTGACTAATTGGGAAGCTTCTATAGAGCTTAGAGCATAATCTCGGTCATTCTGCTTGTTAAAACATTGCTCAATAGTAAAAAAAATCTCGTCAATAAATATAATTTTCTGTAACTTCCCTTTGCGTACCCCTTAAGAAGCCTTGGCGCTTTTGAACACCTGGTGTTCACACGACACACGAGAGGTGAAATCGTCAGTTAAATAATGGCCAGTCCGTCTCTAATAGGCTGCAAGTCCTCAGTCATCTTTTAAAATCTGATTTCCTCGGCATCTTATAAATAGTTTTTCAATTTCGCAAAGGCAATCAAGGTCCAGTAAAACAAGCAGTGTCGATCATAATTAGCAGGAATAGGGGTCTAAGAATAAACAAGGGTTCAAACGATTAAGGAAGATACAGGAGGTCAAGTAGATATCAAATTCACAGAATTCATGGAAACGAAAGATAACATCAATGTTGAAGTTTAAAACTTTAAATTGACCCATGTCATAATATATATTGACACTTCGTAACCAAATATTAAATCTTATATTAACGCCATCTAGGCATAAGTCTAGAAAGAACAGGGCTTGACTTTTGTACCGTTTACTTTAGAGACCAGCACTGTCTATGAGTATTTTTTTTTCATGTAAATGTTTGACAATTTCCACACCCTGATACAAACATTCGACTAATACCAAGCGTATGGAGACTTTCAAAAATTGCATTTAGTTCCATACCTACTTCCCTTATTGCTATCACAGCAATTCAGTTCTCTTTATCACCCCACTCCATTCTAATATTACAAAGATATATTATAACATCGATTGGCGCAAAAATTCGAAAACATAATTATTATTCATATAAGAATAACAGATTCCAAATTCAAATGTAATATTGTTTTTTTAATTGTAACTGTATTTATGGCCAGACTAAGTATATCGTATACTTAGTGTCTTCATGAGAGACATAGCTAACATAGGTGTAAAATAATTATATTGTACATTTACGCTTATTTTAAACATCAAATATTAAACTGCTTTATAGAGAATATCTTATCGCTATTTATTTAAAAGCACTACTTTTGAAAAATGTATTATAGTTATAGTGTAAATGTAAATGGTTTAAATTATCTAAACTAGTGGTTTTTAAATTAACCGCGCTTAAATTCGTATTAAGTAAGTAGTTAAGTTTCAACTGTAGGATTATAATTATCATGTACACACTATAACTGGGTAGTTAACAGTAACAAAAATATTGACAGATTTTAATGTACATATACAGTGTGAGTTTTCATAAAGTGCACATATGAAAATGAGTGAAACTACACATCATTTTATCGATAGGAAAAATAAATAAAACGTCTAAAAAATATTCTTAGATTTATACCCACTTACATTTTTTTTAGTAGTTATGGACCTTGTTCCAAGAAAACCTTGTAACTTTTGAACCAGGTGGTTAATCGTGTTGAAACAGAAACAGTAATAATAGTGAATGTGTAGGCAACACCGACGCAATACTATTCACACCCAAAAAAATGCAGGTGACATAAAATTAAGGAACATTTTACAGCAAAACTGATTTACGTACAGTATTTTTTTAAACATCGTTAAAAATATCAACGAAACGTCTCTATTGTTCCCTAGTTTTTATTAATCGACGTTAATCGCTATCTTATAAGCTTTAAAACAACATAAAAACCACATCTGTATTCCAAACAAAACAAAAGTTTTTATGAAAGGCTAAAAAAAGACCTTGATCTCTTTGCTCGAACATTGCATTATCCAATCTCACGTAGTTTGATGGTTAGGTCCTAACCCTTTGTTATAAATTACTAAACATACACTTGGGCTAGAAATGCCACTTATTTTTCTCTAAAGGTAAGAAAGGAATAAGTTTTTTTTTATTATTTTTCCTACCGGTAAAATGATGTCTAGTTTCACTCATTTTCATATGTGCACTTTATGAAAACTCACACTGTATATGCAAGTTTAAATAATTTGTTATAATAAAAATATGAATGCACGAATGGCATAGAAGTTTAAGTGGTTGCCTCGCCACTGTCACTGCACTGTTGTAGGTTCGACCCAAACGTGACGGGACAAAAATTTGTGTGATCCACAAATATGTAGTTGTTAGGATTCTGGGTGTTGTTTGTCCGTTGTTTGATTGTTTATAAATTCCCCCGCGAAGTACGATTTATATTTAGTGCGGGAGCCATCTTAAAAACAACAAAAAGAAAATTATAATTTAAAAATAAATTATAACTAAATAATTGTGTATAATGCTTTCTGCTGTTTTTTTTATCTGAGCCGGGGCCGAACGTTTTGTATCTATAATTTTAAATTCTCGTGTAGGCACAGGCAATTGATATAGTTGGCTAATAATTTAGATGTCAGACCGCATGTGCCATGCTCCGACACAAATACTTTATTGCAACCTTGATCGTGTATTACTCAATCAAGGCTGTTGCATTTTCCTAACCGAATTTTGTTTTATTATTTTTACATAGTAAAATATTATATCGCACTTAAAAATTCTACCTACCGTATTTGTTTAATCCCGTGCTTTTACGCCATAGAGCGGGTTGGCGACCGGGTGAGAGGGCCCTATGGATAAGCTCGAGGGGGTCGGCTCTGTTCGCCCCTTGAGTTTCGCTCCTGGTTAGCTAAGTGTACCCGTTCGCCCCGTGGCATTTTAGATACTCAGTTTCGCCCCCGATTACTAGCCAATGAAAAGTACAGTCAGAAACGTTAGCGATCAGCATGTTGGATTTTGTTTATTTCACATATATGTGAAGTAATAAACTAAAAGGATAAAAAACAGTAGCTACTAATTAATGCTATTTCGTAAATGAAAAGTGACTCCGTCTATTTGAAAAGTTTAAGCGTAGACAATGAGTGTGCGAAGATTTAGATTAAAAAGTTGGGATGGAAGTTTAAATGAACTACATTTCAATTGAAATTTTTCTTTTCTTTTTACGATTACAAATTGAGTAGGTATTTAAATAATACTTCCATCTGTATATTCAGTATTACATTATTTTATATCGGCTGACTGTACTTAGATACTTCAAATTTCTATAAAATCTTGTACGGGGCGATTAGCTACACCAAAATAAATAATTAAATAATGTGCCGTTCGCCCCCTGTGAAGGGGCGATCGTGGCCACGAATAAGGGGCGAACAGAACATTTTATCAGAAGAGGCGAAATCCAAGGGGCGTTCAGTGACGACACCAGCTCGAGGGGGCTACGTTGACCCAGCGGTCTCCTGGCTAATGTACCAATTTCGTGGCGGAGATGACACATGGCTAAAGTTAAGGAGGGAATGGCCTCAGTCCACTACCATCCTCTTACCTATTTACACATTCCAAATATTATAATGGCAAGAAAGCATAAGAGATGCGCTAAACAGCGGTTGCATTCCCTCTCACACAAAGTGCACTTAGCCAACATTCAACATCGATTCGACATTCGAGATCGAGAGCTGGTCTTTCAGATGGTAGCACCATCTGAAAGACCAGCTCTCTTATTCGTCTCGGAGACGCAGATAGCATATATGTCGGACGTTGCGTACCTGTCATACCTAGGGTTTTCCCTGGAACATGAATTTAAGCACGGCGCGGGCGTATGCGAGTACATACGTGCGTGATGACATATTCTATGGGCGTCTCCGATGCTTTGAAGCCCTTACTTTTGCCGCTTTATGGGTTTTTGTAGATACAGATCACAGATTCTCTACGCCTCTGTATACAGTTCGCACAGCGGGGTTTGGGAGACAACCAGGCTTACAGAGTACTTAAGTGATGCGACGGATATCGCTCAACAAAGGTACCCGACTGCCCAACTAGTGCTACTGGGGGATTTCAATGCCCACCACCAGGAGTGGCTTTTTCCATACCAGTGCACTGACCATGTTGGGAGAGGAACGCGACAGCTCGCTTTAGCGTTAAACCTCACCCAAATAGTCTAAGTGGCAACGAGGGTTCCAGATGTTGACGGTCAAAGAGCCAACTGCTTGGACCTTCTGCTTACAACAGATCCATACTATTACTCTGTGACCACTGTCTGGTGAAATTTGTATCGATCTTCACCCGTTCACGGCCTCAGTAGCTCTGGCGATACACGTCAACAGACTGGTATGAGATGCGGTCGTTTTTTGCATCTTATCCTTGGCAGCCTACTTGCTTCTCTTCGGATGATCCTACAGCCTACGCCGATGCTACCACCGATTTGTTGCGTCAGGGAATAGAGTATTTTATTCTATTCTTTGATGGAAACACGTCAAGCAAGGCTCAGGCCTGGTTTTGGGGCCGAATGTGGACGCGCTAATGCGCTGCAGAAAGCTTACTTCACTTAGGTTGACGCTTGAAATAGTAAGGCTAAGGATTAACCAAACAAGAAGAGAATCATTAACAAGGCTGCCAAGTCCTACAAGAGAACTCTACGGAAAGCTCAATTTGACCACATACGCCAGATAGGGAACAACCTAGTTTCTAACCATGCTTGAAGCAAAGCGTTTTGATCTCTGGCAAAGTCAGTAGAATCGAATTTCTGCAGTCTCTCCCTGGCAACAACAGGACAAGTGCCGAACTCTTTGAAGCTTGCGAATGTTGCAGCCCGTGCCAAAAAAGGCAGTACAGCTGACCCTGCAAACTATAGACCCGTCTCAGTTACCTCCATACTCTGTAAGGGTATGAAACGTATAGTAAACAGGAGACTCATGACATGATTCAAATAGACTGTCCACTCAGTGACCGGCAATACGGGTTTCGCTGAAACCGATCCTTCTAGTGTGTGCAACACATAAATAGCGCGAAGCCATCGTGAAACACGGTGAAGCATTGGTTGTTTTCCTTGATGTGAGATATCAAGGAAAACAACCAATGCTTCACCGTCCTTCGACAAGGTCTGGAAATGATAGCCTTATCAGCAAAGCTTCCGTACTTTGGCCTACACACTGGCCGCTGCGTTTCGATAGCAGATTTCCTGAAGAGCCGCTCGATTCGAGTAGTCATTGATGGCTACTCGTCCGAACAAAAGGCAATTAACCTTTTGAACGCCGACATCGGCTATATTCGACATGCGCAAGCGTGCCCTGTGCGCCAACGTCGTCTATACTCGACAAAAACCGGTCACAGAAAAATACAAAACAAACATATTAAATCATTAATTAAAATTATCTACTATATACGGATTTTATCGCGTTGTTTATTTACCAACTTTATTACATAATCTAGAAACTGTTACACTACTATACTACTAATAAACTTTACTAATTTTAAGCTAATTAAATTATTAAAACTATTTATATTATTTAAGTTTACACTTTCCCCGACGCACTGTGGGCTGAAAATCGACCTCCATAGACATAGAAATGAAAGTTGCTAGATGAACGAATAGGTCTAAATTGGTATTTAAACTTTCCATTATAAACTTTCACAGTGATATGTTAGGGGTAACAAAGCTTAGAATAAACTAAATTATGATGCAAAATGTTAACCATTTTATATTTCAGTCCAACATTAGTTAACGACCTCATTAGACAGTTGTCGAAAATATTTCTTAGAACTCGTAACAAATCTAATTAACTATTTAAGTTACTTATGTACTTACCTGTAAGATTTTAATTAGTGTAATCCGTAGTTACCATTGTGCGACATTGCAAATCACTTAATCTCTTATTCAGAACTCATTAGAAGGCTAATTTATTATTCAGTAGTTTACCTGTATGCAAAGTTCAGTAATGGTATCCAATTAACTGTTTTAAAACATATATACTATGTTAGGCAAAAATAATTTTCTTGATATTTTAACAAATAACTGCCGAAGATTTAGTATTATATGCATATAACGTGTTGTTTCTTTACTTATACACCAAATCAAATCGTTTAATGTTAAAAATATTAATTAAAAATAAGATGATTTTTAAAAAAAAAATCTGCAGCAGGTACCGTTATATGAAGTATGTCAAAAAATCACAAATAATTAGTCCTATAACCATCTCTGAGGATATTACGGTTTTCCTTGCAAGTTCAGAGATATTCAGATTTTTCATGCTAGCTCCATACATTTTTTTTCGAAAAAACCTTATAATAAATTCATTTTTGTGCGGAGTTAGCTCAGATGACATTGTTATGTGTATAATAGCTAATAGAAGCCATATCCGTCAACAAAACGAACATCTAGCAACTTTCATTTCTATGTCTATGGAGGTCGATTTTCAGCCCACAGTGCGACGTTTCGGTTGCTTGTCAGCAGCCATGGTCACAGGGCGACTAAGATGGTAGATGTCTCAATGTTCCAGTGTAGTTATTTCAAAGTACCCGAATATAATTTAATCATTGGTGTTTCTATATACGCAGAATGAGCTCAAAGTATCATGTAGTCTAGCTTTGGTTTGCTTCTTCTTGGGTTTGACTATTTGAATTACTGGATCCCAAGCCGGTGGTACATTCCAACCATCTTCTCTATTGAAATTAGGATGTTTGGACGAGTTTTGTATCAGGTGCGCAAGTTTCTGAGCGTATATGTAAGAATTAAACTATGCGAGTCATTAATTCTTTCGAAATTGACACTGATCGACACTGCCATTGGTGAGAGTCTTCTTGGCCAAAGCAAAAAACTAGTTCAACGCACCCAGAACGCATTTGCCCGGTTTTGTTTCTCCATACCTCGCCGAGCTCATGTCACTCCTTATTTATGCAGTGGAAATCTTATGATGATGGAGTCTCGACGGTACTATCACTTTTGCCCGCGGCTTCGCTCGCATAAATGTAGGCTATGTTAGGTTAGGTTTGCAACAGTTCTTTTTTTCTGGATGAAAGGTACCCTATGTCTTATTCTGTACCCCTGACAACGACAAAATTTCATGTTGATCGGTTGAGTAGTTAAGGCGTGAAAGCGAAACAAACAAACAAACTCACTTTCGCATTTATAATATTAGTTAAGATTATAAAGTCGAGATCTCCGCCATATCTTTATGAAAAATTAGGTTTCTCCCTACGCCCGCTAAGAATTACTACTCGATTGACGTGCCAAAAATAAAACACAGCCATGTTTCGTGTTCGTTTTCGATACGTAGCCACAAAGTGTTGGAATAATCTGCCACCACCGCTGAGAAATTGCAAAACAGTTATATCTTTAATAAAAAACTTAAAGCAGAGATTCTAGTTAAACAAAAACTGTTACTTTAGTGTCTGATTGTTATTTTATAATATGTCTTTATAGCTATTAATTCTTTGTTTTCTTTTTTTATTTATGTGTCAAAACCTTTTTGTTATGATCTGCGCATGAACAAAATGTTAAATCAATGTAATGATTTTTATTTGCAGCTCTATTGCCGTTAGTTGCACCCTCTGTAAACAAATAGGTGTTATCGGAAGACCAGCGTCGTCACACCTTTGAGGTGTTACGACTAAAGCTGAGATAATACCTTTTTAACGACACCTTTATATGTTTTAGTTTTCTTTTTGATTTGTTTATTGTGTATCTGCATGAGTTTGTCGTTATATAAACTTATTTCTTTCATTTTTTCTTTTTTTCTTTCTTTCTTTCTTTCAAATTTCTTGAAGAGATGTCGTGATCACAGTCTCATTCCTACGTGTGTCGAGATATCAGCCAAGAAAGACATACGAGAAAGCGCTAAGATCTAAATAAAGTTACAACGCGATGTTATCAGAGAACATCGCGCTGACTTACGCAGCATAAATAGGAACGTTGAGATTTTGTCTGATGAAATACAGAGAATAATAACTCCATTTGATTTTAAATAATGCATCAATGCTATAAATCACAGAGAAAGATCAAAATATAACGCGTGTAAAACAAACAAAATTCAAAAATATGAAAAATCATTATCGAAATCAAATGCCAACAGCAAGAAACGAAACGTCAATGCACGGACCAATGACACGCCACAGTCAACTCAAAGACAAGCAGTTATTAATCTGTCAAAACAAACTTTAGACAAAACAACCGAAAAAGTATTGAGTAGAGGTTTAAATTATGCAATAACACCGACTAGGATAGCGTATAAGGCCATTATTTGCAACGTCGAGGATTGCCTAGTCAAGAATAATATAAGAAAGGAAGATTTGGAGGCTATACGTCAGGACATTTCATCGGTCTTGCGTCGAAGTAAAGTGCCCAGACCAAATATTCCCAAAGATGAATTCGTCGCACTGAAGGACTTGCGGGCTAGGCCAGATATTACAGTACTCCATGCAGATAAAGGAAACGCTATGGTCATAATGGATACGTCAGACTATAAACATAAAATTGAAAATTTACTTTCAGATGGAACAACATATGTATAAACAGGTTAAAACAGACCCTACAAACAAAATATTGAACAAAACCAAAGACATCATACATAAATACTCCGGAAAACTAGATCTAGACGTTAAACAATTAATACCAGCTTGCGTAAAACCTCCAAAGCTGTATGGGTTACCAGAAAAAGCTCCCCTACGTCCTATTGTGAGTCAGATCGACACACCAAATGATAGACTGGCTCAGCACGTAGCAAAGATACTCTCGCCATTCAGAGGCAACTCGAGAGCACATGTAAAGGATTCTTACCATTTTGTGAGTGAGATTAAACACCTATGTCTCACTAACAATGAAACAATGGTTAGTTTTGATGTACAGTCATTATTTACATGCATACCTGTCCATGACTGTATTGATATAACTAAAAGGAAGCTAATAGAGTACAATATGCCTGAGGAATATGCAGAACTACTTAAGCATTGCTTAACAACTGCCTATCTGTTATGGGACAATAAATTCTACATACAAGTCGATGGTGTGGCAATGGGCGCCCCAGTCCCCATCACACCCAGGATTTATAAGAGGTTTGTAGATGATACTTTTACAATATTACCAGCAGATAATGTAAGTGTATTCCTAGAACATCTTAATTCCATTAATAACAACATCCAATTTACTATGGTATTAGAGGCAAATAATTCATTAGCTTTCTTAGATGTACTTGTCATTAGGAATCCTGATCATACTTTGAGTCACACTGTGTATAGGAAAAAGACCCATACAAATAGGTACTTAAACGGTGAATCTCACCACCATCCTAAACAGTTAGCTACCGTGGGAATGTCTTTGTTTCAGAGAGCCCACGGGATCTGTGACAAGAAACACCTGGACGCCGAGCTTCAACATGTCAAGCAAGTACTGCAAAACAACAAGCTACAACAGCCGCGCCGCTGTCACAGATTCCGAGAAAAGCCAGCCACAGTCGAGCGCCAGCCTGCTATACTGCCTTATGTTAGGAGTATCACTGACAACATTGGCTACATCTTGAAGCGAGCTTCAATCAACACATATTTCAAGCCGCTAACGAAGATAAGTCAATTTTTACCATCCTTTACAAGATGCAGGGGTCTATTAAATAGATTGTGACTGCGGACTCTCATACATTGGTCAAACCAAGAGAAACATAGGCACCCGCATAAAAGAACACATAGCTGATGTAAAACACCAACGCTCGTAGAAGTCTGCTGTGTGTGAACATGTGCAGCAGGGGACCAACCACTACCTGAGATTTGACAAACCACAGATTCTCGCTAAAGAACTCCGATTCCTACTAAGGATGCTTCGCGAGGTTATTGAAATCAAAAAACATCCTAATTTCAATAGAGAAGATGGTTGGAATGTACCACCGGCTTTGGATCCAGTAATTCAAATAGTCAAACCCAAGAATAAGCAAACCACAGCTAGACTACATGATACTTTGAGCTCATTCTGCGTAAATAGAAACACCAATGATTAAATTATGTTCGGGTACTTTAAAACAACTACACTGGAACATTGAGACAACTACCATCTTAGTCGCCCTGTGACCATGGCTGCTGACAAGCAACCGAAACGTCGGGGAAAGTGTAAACTTAAATAATATAAATAGTTTTATAATTTAATGAGCTTAAAATTAGTAAAGTTTAATATTAGTATAGTAGTTTAACAGTTTCTAAATTATGTAATAAAGTGTTAAATAAACAATGCGATAAAATCCGTATATAGTAGTTTAATTTCAATAAATAACATTCGCGTAAACAGAAGACAATATTATATTAAATCATTACTTTTCTGTGTTTAATTGATACTACTTAAAAATTGAATCCTATTACCTTCAATGTCCCCAATTATTACTTAATTGTACACAGCAAACAAAATTGCATATTATTCAAATATTCAAATATTTCATCATAAAAACAACACAATTAATGATTAAAAAAGTATGTTACCTCACGCCAATGCAATGTCGTCTATATTCGACTACTAGTGATGTGGTATAGTGAGCATTGATTATAGGTCTATAATTGAGGGGTATAGATGCAAAAGCGCTTCTATCCCTTTTTATGCACTGAGTACTTTTTTATTTGTTGACAACCCTCTTCCATTTCTCTTTGATTTTATTAAATAAAGTACATGCACAATCGACTCTATTCTATATAAAATCACACAAGAAATAAATATTTAGGTGCAAAACCGCCTCTGATATAATTTTAGCAACAAAAGCGCCACTATCATGACTCGACCAAGCACAGCACTGCATTTAGTATGCAAGTGTAATGGCGCCTGACTGTTGTTTTCTGTTAACGGTGGTTTTATTTACCTGTTTTTAATATAAAGTTATAATAAAATGGAAATCAATATTGCTCCAGCGCAAGGTAATAGGGTAAGGAAAAGGATTCGAAATGAAAATCAGTGGAAGCGTAACATAAAAAAGCGCGAAAAGTAAGTCTTACCATGCTTTATGATGTGTTTATGCAATATGCGGGATACGACACAGCTGGTCCGATTCGTAATTAATAAAATACTATTCATAACTAATAAACTAATCGTAACTATAAAAACAGGTTATTTAGAGTAGCTTACATAGGTACTCAGAATGTTATTTTATATGCTTGATTTTAAATTCACGTATTATGAAGATCATGCTTTGGAAATTATGTACTATGTAGTTACGAGTGTGTCAGTAAAGTTCGTGCGAGTTATATTTTAGCCGGGTTCGTTTATCTACTTATAAAATAAGTTGATGTTTATTAAGCTCTTCAAATTATTTTAGGTACTCCTCTAAACGACTGCCGAATATAAATGATGTTACAAACAGTACGCATAAAAAAATATCAAAAATTAAAATGCAGTACTCTTAACCCTCAAGATATCAGAAAATTTCATCAAGCATTTTACACAAAACCGGATAAAAACTACCAAGACAATTTTATTTTGAAATTTGTTAAAGTACATAGCCCGAAGCGCCGAAGACGTATAGTGGCAAACCGAGGAGAATCTACCACCTACACAAAGTTTTATATCCGTACGTACGTTAAACCATATAAGAGTTTGTCAACGAAACTTTTCGAAAGTTCTTGGTGTTGGTATTCATAGACTTCGTAATATATCTAAAAGATTCCTGTTACACGGCAAAATTCCACAAGAAAATCGAGGTGGGGGTAGGGTGTCAAGTAAGCATATCGCGAAAAAGGAAAATATAAAACGGTTTATTGAGTCATTTAATTGTATTGAGTCGCACTTTTGCAGATCAGCTACATCAGAAAGAAAATATGTATCGTCTGATTTAAACATTCGTAGAGAGCAGCGATAGCTCAGTGGGGAGACCAACAGACTGCAATGCAGGGGGGTCTCGGGTTCGAACCCACGTCGCGCACCTTTGACTTTCGGAAGTTATATGACTTTTCGAAATTATGTGCGTATTGATTGACAATTATCGCCTGCTCCGTGCCTCGGAGAGCACGTTAAGCCGTCGGTCCCGGCTGCCATGAACATCTATGGCAGTCGTTATTGGGGAAGTCGACACAAAAGATCCCACTGGGTCGAAGTGTCGCCGGTCTGTACTGACTGGCCCCCACACAAGATGAGATAAGATAAACATTCGTAAAATGTGGAGAATGTATCAAGATAAACAAGACGATGAAAATCTCAAAGTGCAGCATTGTTTTTTTCGAAAGATTTTTAATACTAATTATAATATTGGAATCAAAACACCAAGAGTAGATGTGTGTTCCAAATGTATAGAGCTGCCTGAAAAAATAATTTTTTCGCAAAATCAAGAGAAAGTTCAAATTATGGGTTTATTGCAGGTCCACAAATTAAAAGCCAAATGTTTTTATACTTTTTTGCGAGAATATGATGAGAAAACGTTCTCAATATCATTTGATTGTCAAAAAAATCAGGTATTACCCAAAGTAGCAGACCAAGCTGCATATTATTCGCGACAACTTTACATCTATAATTTTACCATTGTGATTGGTACAAGTACAAACAAATTTCCAAAGGAAAATGTCCGCATATATACATGGACTGAAAATGTCCTCGCTAAATCTTCGAACGAAATCGCATCAGCAGTTTTCGATTTACTTTCACAGACAGATTTCACAGATAAAAACAAGGTGCGAATGTTGGCAGACAGATGCGGTTCTCAAAACAAAAATAGTACAATGATTGCTATGGTTGCTTACTGGTTAACAAATTGTGCTTCAGGGAACGTTAAGACTGTTGAACTCATATTTCCAGTTCCTGGACACTCATTCATGCCAGCTGATCGTATTTCTAGACATATTGAAAAAGAAGTCAAAAATAAAGAAATAATTATAGATCCATCCGAATACAGAGACATTTATAATCGTTACGGCATTGTTCGCAAATTGGGCGAGGACTGTGTGGTGAAAGATTGGAAGAGTTACGCTAGTGAAACAACGAAGCCTCCAGGTACATACTACTTTAGATTTGCTGATTGCAAGAGGTATTATGTGACTAGGGTCAAAAATAAGCCAGGGCGGTTTCTTCTTAGAGGAGAAGTCCATTATAAAAGTGATACTGAAGTTGCTAAGAGCATAATAAAGCGAGGTATATCTTCAACCTCAGAAATTGGCATCAGAGACGTACCACCATTCAAAACAAGTATATCTGCTATGAAACTCACTGATGTCGATAAACTGTTGTCCAAACATTTCGGTACAAATTGGAAGTCAGAATTAGGCTCTGAACAGCTCCTATTTTATAAAGATATTTTGGAAAACACTAATTATGGTGAACCGGAAACTCAAGAAAGCTGTGAATATCTGAAAGAAGTTGGACTTTCTATTTAATTTTGCCTACCTACTTATATTTAAAAACCGTATCTGTAATAGAAAAATAAAAATAAATAATTCATAAAGTAAATAGCTTTTAAGTTTTAGTATCCCATTTCATGATTAGCAGTTTACATGCACGATAGCTCATTAACTTAAATAAGCTATTGCACCCATGCCGTAATTTTTTGTATAATGAATTTTTCATTATACAAAAAATTCAGCAAATTACAACAAGGAATTTGAATCGTGAGTATGAATCGTCGATTGCATAGCTCCATCCATTTTATATATTACAGAGCAAACCCACCTCTATCTAGTATTGACAAATGCAAAAGCGCCTTTATTCACACTTTAGATGCAGAATGGCCTCTATCCTGATTTTAATGTCTTTTTCAGAAATTTGCACAGTATAAATAACTAAGGTAATATTCTAAATTGAAAATATTATTGATTTGCCACAATATACAATTTCATCATGCCTAATTTTTTTAGAGTAAATTAGTTTTTGTGACATTACGAAATATTTGATAAAGTTGATAGAAGCGCATTTGCATCTATACCCCTCAATTGTTGTTTGTTGCTATTTATTAATTAAGTTAAATACGAGAATATATTTTAAGAATATGAAGATGTATAAATATCGCATCGCTTACAAATAATTAAAAGCTTGACAACTGCTAAGTATCCAACCCTATTTTTAGTATAGTGAATTTAAAAAAGAAATAGGCGTGTCTGTACTCATTATTTTTTTCATAATAATGTGTACAGTCAACCCTAAGAGATTTGCATTATAAATATGTACTAAAAATTATGTTGTATATTTAAACGAGATGTTCATTTATTTTATATACAGGGTGATTTTGAAATCGTGTAATTCCTTTTAACCATGCATTCTACTGGTGATATAGAATAACCCTGACCATATATTTTCTTAATTAGAATAATGGTTTCGGCAAAATTAGAGTAGATTTTTTTCATGAAATGATTTCAAATAGTCATATTTTAGCCACCTGACACAATCTTAATATTTTACTAATTTAAAAATAATAACATAACAATAACTGATGTCGTAAATAATAAGGGGCAATAAAAAGGACCGCCCGTTATTATTTACGACATTAATTATTAATATGTTTTTTCATTTTAATTAGTAAAAAATTAAAATTGCCTCGGTTGGTTAACATATGACTATCTGACACCATTTCACAAAAAAAACGGAACAATAATTTTTCAAAAAAAATAAATCTATTTAAATAAAAATATGGTCAGGGTTATTCTATATCACCAGTAGAATGCGTGGTTAAAAGGAATTACACGATTTCAAAATCACCCTGTATAAAATAAATAGAAATCTCGTTACGTACGCCATATGTTTTTTATTATTTGTATAGTGGTCCTATAATCAAAATAGCGGGACCACTTTATTTGTAGAATATTTTGTATGAGTGTAGAATTTTTCTATGAAAGTATAAAAATAGTAGAAATATTGTATTAAATCCTATTCACATGATATTCGAAAAACCTGGCGTGGTCCCACCACCTTGACGTTCATATATTAACGATCTGCTTAAACCCGGTACGTTTGGGTATGCAGACGACAGCACGTGTAGAGACATGTCTCCAGCTCTAGGGACAGTAGAGCACGAGCGTATGAACTTACCCTGGAAGCCAGTCTCCGAGTGATGCCAACATGGTCAAGTTCAAAACGCCTTATATTTAATTGTGATTGGACCTAAACAATAAATCACGTATTGTTTAGTTTTTCGGTCTATCTAAATTACGGAATTATTAAAAAATATAGGTTATTACACTACTTGCTAGAAAAGTATTGTAAGCAATGCATAATGTTTCATCTATTTGCTATATTATCATATTTATACAGTGTAAACTACATGTAACGTCACTCGATTTAACGGCAAACTCCCTAAAGCGTCGAAATTACTCGGCTTTGGTTGGTTTAGCTTGTGTTCCATACAATGATACACTCTATAAATGGTTACACCTACTCTCAATAACGACAACAATTAAATAATAAAAAGCACTTTTTAAGTTGCCAAAATTAGTAAAAACTGCGCAGCTGTGTAAATATACAACATTATTTTTAGTACATATTTATAGTGCAAACCTCTTAGGGGCGATTGTAGACCGGCGACGCTTCGACCCAGTGCTGCAGCTACGCAGCTGTGTACGTTATTTTGTCACTTTAATCTTAGCCCGTAATAAACTCGACTGTCGGAATCATAGATACCGAACTTTCTAAGAAATCCGTTCTTTTGTTTACAAATTGAGATTGCTTGCACGTGTAGACTGTTGTTAGTAGGAGTCATAGATTATCTATACGTTATCATATTCTTAGTTGCTCACAAAACTTTCAAACTGTAAACATAGCAAGGAAGAGAAAATCACTGTGTATTGACGAAACAGTTTTACTGATACGCGAATTATGTAGAGGCGGGAAAGAAGATAAGTGATGTTGGTAGACGCTTTGGATTTAGTCACTCTACCGTGTCCACAATATGGAAAAATAAAGAAAAATTCTACAAGCAGAGGAAGATGGAAAATCTTCCACAAAATTAAAGAAATCTAAATACGAAGATTTGGATCAAGCTATACTATCAAGGTTTCAACGACAGCGCCAGAATAATATGCCTATCTCGGTGCTGATCGTGAAAGCTAAGGCGGAGAAGTTTGCTGAAGAACTTGGTTTAACTTCTTTCAAAGCATCAGAAGGATCGCTCGGAAAATTCAAGCAACGTCATCATATCAACTATAGTAAAATTAGTGGAGAAGCACGAAGTGTTGATACGAATGTTACTCACGACTGGATTAATAGTGTGGTCAAAATTGACAAAAAATTCGCCCAAATTACATTTTTAATGCTGATGAAGCAGGAATTTTCTATAAGTTGACCCCAGATAAAATTCTGAAAGGGATAAAAGTGTGTGGGAGGAAAGCTCTCCAAGGAGCGTATTACAGTGCTTGGGGCTGCTTATATGGATGGCTCAGAAAAAGCTGATGGTAATAGGCAAATAGAAAAATCCGCGGTGTTTCAAGAACATTAAAAAATTGCCATTGATGTATAAAGCTAATAAATCAGCTTGGATGACCAGTCAACTTTTTGAAGACGAAGTGCGAAAGTGGGATCCAGAATTAAAAGGACGAAAAATTTTACTTCTTGTTGACAACTGCCTTGTATACCCTCTTATATCAAACCTTCAAAACATAGAGTTGGCATTTTTTCCTCCAAATACGACCAGTGTCTTGCAGCCAATGGATCAAAGCGTGATTAAAAGCCTCAAGGGTCAGTACATAAGGATATTATTAATGGAGCTAGTCGAATCTGAGGGTAAAACTTCTATTAAATGCTGCATGCAGTAAATTTTTTGTCTAAAACCTAGTAAGAAGACACCCACAACTATACAGCACTCTTTTCGACATGCTAGACGTTGTACAAATTCTATGAGTGACGATGTGTAAACGGAACCGGAGTTTCCATTAACTGAGTGAATTCAACAGTTCAACATGGCAGAAAATTTACAGAAAATCTTCAAACCTACATTGAAGAAGACGACTGCCTGCTTACAATGGCTTTACTCACAGACATTGAAATTTTGGATTCGGTGAGAAAACTGAGGATCAAGAACAAGGCGATGAAGAAGATGATGAGACGGATGAGCCTGAGCCTCTGCCGAGCATTAAAGAAGCTCCGGAAGCAGCTAAATTATTTGAAAAGTACTTTCTTTATCACCAAGATGCCTCAATATCGCAAGATATGAATATTAAAAAAATACAACACATTTACTGGTGCAGCAAAAGACGTCAGACAAAAATAACAGACTATATGCAATAGCATTCAAATAAGAATTGTTTTTATGTAATTACTAGCACTAGTCTGAAACAAATGTTTTCTTTTTTTCATACAGATTTTTCTTCTCTCTATTTAAAAACAACTCTTTATAACATCAAAATATGCACAGTCCCTTGAGTGTCATTATATTGAGTTTACACTGTATATGAATACTTAGTGCTTAGTAAGTGTTATATAAATATTAAGTGTAATATATATTATAAACAATGTATATTTATACAAAGAGCACACATAAACACAGGGCTCAAGGTGTGACAAATGGAGTTGATGAATGGAATGTTTTGAAGGTATGTAAAGGATGATATGTAACCCATATTATGCAAATAAATTGAATTAAATTGTAAAGTGTTAAAGAACCTGTTTCCACATGTTAAGCAGCAACTAGAACATGGGTTATATGATATTAAATATAAATTAGAAGTACTAAAAGTAGTAATTAGAATTACTTAACTGAATAGTTTTATGTAGTTTTAGAATTTAATTAAAAGCCATTTTGTTTATGTAATAACATCAAGATAATGGCGTTTTAAACATTAAAATTGCACTGAGTAAAAATTGTTAAACTTGTATTAAAAACATTACTAATTAAAAGTTGCTCACAACACAATTCACATAATAATCTTCAAGCATTTAGATCTACATACATGCATTAAGCAAGTTCTACATACATTCAATCTGTGTGACACCTATATACCCCAAAGGAGTGGGCAACCATAAATTAGATCTGCATTTCTTTAGCCATGGTTTCACATATGACATAATAGTGTGCAAGCTTCTATTAATTATGCATGAATGATGTATATTCATAATTTCATGCCAAACAATCCTGATATCATTATTTGAACAAGAATTGTCAAAAAATCAAACTAGAAATATTCATAAAGGCTTAATTACTCATACAGTTAAGACACAACATTAATAAACATTTATAACCTCATTGGTTACATTAAATAAATAAATACCAATTTAAAAAAAATATGGGATATCATGAAAAGATTTACTCTTTTTGCCATGATGTAGTATTACTGTAGTATATCTGGATCCATATAATCTTATTGGTATTGTACCTAATTGATTAGTGCAGACAGCAAGAATAAGTCTAAATATTTTTTTTTATATATAATTAGTATAGCAACTATTCTAATGTACTATGTGAATACAGTTAAAGCTTAGATGATACAGATATATCTTCAACAACTACAGTACACAACACCAAAATCTGATGAAGGAACATCACCTTATAAACTAACCTGAATCACCATTGGCTGGCGATGATGGAAATACAGATGCATGCTTTGTGGCCATGATCTACGATACCTGTGAACAAGTTATTATCATCCGTTTAACTCTGATTGTCATTAATTTATCATTATATCTGATAACTTTAAAATGGCTTCATCACTATGTTTCAACTAACCTCTAAGTTTGCTGAGCATAGTCAAGAACCATTCAGCCTATTTAGTCAAAGGCCTTTTTAGTAGGTATAATTATTTATTTCAGATGATCTAAATATGTAATGTTTTTCAGATAACATTACACAATATCATTAGTAACTTATTCACAGATAATTTGTTAGTAAACATAAACAAAAGACTTCACTGAACATACAAACAGTACATTGCACATTAAAAAAAAATACAATAAAACAAGCTTGCCCATTTCAAAACGTTTAGAACATAGTTCTAACGAGTTTTTATGTAAATTTTAAATCATATAAAAGTACGTGAAATATAAATTAAAGTAAAATAAACATTCAAGTTCAATTCACCGGCCTATCTTAGTTTTACGGTATGTACTTAATAAAATTTTAATAAACCTAAACAAATACGCAAACAATTTCTGATAATTTCATGCTTCGAAATAATATAAGAATTCATTGGTAATATACTCACGTTCATTATCTAGAAACTCAATCTATTCCTTACACAAATATCTCTGTGTTATGGTTCATGTTCACTCAAGAATCCAAATTCGACACAATCCTTCACTACACAATCAAATTTTACACTAGATAGCTTCGCTACTGCGCAATCAAACATGAGAAAACATTTAATCTTTATCCAGCTTTCACTGTGTAATACGTTAACCTTGGGAAAGCAATCGGAAACACTAGGAAAATGCAAATAATTTATTTTCCGCGAACTTCTGTCACTTCGCTTCTGCAAGAAAATACAAAATGGCCGGCTAAATAAACGAGCGCTGTCAAAAACTCGTCTACTATCGATAGTCACTGAACACAATCCGTATTTGTCTCTGACGTCTCACTGTCAAACGGGTTATACATTACAATACAACTGTAACAATTAAATATGCAAATTACAATTGTAATACTACCTATATGAGTTAAAAGTAGGCGAGCAAAGTAGCTAGTCTACGTCTTTCGATCGAAACGCACACTCATTTTACCGAGTTAGACCGAAATTCTGTTCCTTTCACTCACAGGCAGATACGGACAGACGCGGTTGCCAGTGCCAGTATGGCGGACTGCCAGTATTGGTCGGCTGGCAAATTCCTAGCGGTTGTCGGCAGCAGCCTCTCCTATCTCTGTTTGACAAGGTGAATTGTAGGTAAGGTCGATATATCTATCTCTGTCATGCGGCTTGCAAGCGACGCTAATTCGACATAACTTACAATAATATATAACCATCAGACGAACTGTATAGTGGTATATTATCAGAATGGTTCGCCCCCATTTTGTACGTAATGACCTCGCTCGCTCGGCTCGAGTCGCAGGCAAACAACGCTTCGTCGAAAGTAATAATAATACTGAATGTAGATTGAACCGAAACGTTGAGTCACCGACTGTTTAATTTGAGCGTAGTGGGCTAACTGGTTAAGCGTAGCGTGCTCAATTCCGCTCGGGGATAAACTGATTGATACGATCATTTAATCAGTCGCGAATATCAATTAAGTACATCTCATTCTTTTGATTAATACATATTCAATAATAATACACGTAGGTACATATCTGAGTTAGTACAAAACTAAAGATACTGTACTTAATACCTATATACTTTCATAGCTATCTATTTACATAAAGATTACATAAATAACCGAGACTTAATTACTTAGATGGGTTGAAAGAACCTACTTAAGTATTAGATAGGTACATTATATTATAAATACGATACTGGCAAATACAATGTTGGACAGCGTTGAAATACGAGAAAAGAAAAAGAATAGTCAAGTGCTGAGATTTGTGATATTCTTGTCCCAACCGGTTTTAGTGAGCAGCCAAGCGAACACGTGCTCTCTCTATCTGGCCTGTGTACGGGGTGGGCTTTATATGTATAGAGATAATGATTTTAGTATTATTAAAAATAACGCGCGCTGCGCGATGTTTTTTATGATGTTAGTCGTAGAGTGGAATTATATTTTTATATGCGTAATACAAAATGTGAGTGGGTACTTGGCAAAATGATAGAATAATACTATATTTTGTCACAATGTTCTTTTTATCATTTTAGTTATTTTATTTTAAATACCTAACTAGGTAACTTACCTACCTATGGTAGGTAGGTAGATAGGTATTTATTATAGTCACCACAAAACAATTTATTTCAGTTTATCGTACTTACAATATACGACATGATGTTGCATTGTTAGCTACTAACAATGCAATTTGAATGCTGTTTCAAGCTTTCGCTAATAATAATTAAATTGGAACAGCGTTCAATCGAATTAATCGAATGTTTTAGTAATTATTCGAATAAATGCATTCACAATAAGTGTGCTTTCATTGTTGATGTATTCAGCTAGATGAGAACACTGCATTCTATATAATGCAGCGCGAACTGTGAGTGCAGTGTGTCATTTATTAGAATGCAATTACGCGATAATTTATATAAATTACAGCGCAATTGTATTCGAATAATTATTCAACCTGAATTCGAATAAATCGACATTAGAATGCACAATTACCTACTTATTATTATTGATTCATAATTTTTTTGATAACAAACGTTTATATTTTTATAAAGCTTATACAAATAAAAAAATGTGTAGAATAATGGTGTTTAAATATTAAGTATATCTATTTTTATGTTATATTATACGTAGCTTATCTTCCTACGTAGTTTTCAGACTATCTTACATATTCCATCTAAGTAAATAGGTTATCGCTAAATTAGTAAGAAATAAAAACACGGTTACTTTTCACGCGTATTTATTGATAATCATACTGCAATCGTTTTCATGCACATAATTATTTAATTAGGTTGGTATATTTTATAATCACTTATCGATATTATTAAACACTTTCTCGTGTATAATCTCCGTTGCTTATCAACACTCGTATTGTAGACATTCGTATTATAATAGGCATACGATACGCGTCTATGTATAGCAGCTATATAACATAAAAGGTACGCTAGGGAGAGGGTGGCTGTTGTTGAGAGTAACCCTCAAATACCACTAGATAGGCAACCCACCACCCTCGACGGGCGGCGGAAAGGACCGAGTAATACACATCTATAAGTATAGGTTTATTTCCTCCCGTGCTCGGCACTTTGCTCGGGCGAAAAATATGGGTATAAATGCACGGTGCCGGATTTTGTTCAATGTTCAGTTCTCTCGTTTTAATGGCACGGAGGGAGCACGGGAGGTGGGAGGTAGGGAGGTCTCCTGCGGACGGTAATATCGTACTTGTTCGCCTCGAACCTGAGTGTAATATAGTAGATGGCAACAAAATGTAGGAAGATACTTAGTAAAAATTATGTTATAGTCATGTCATAACTTTTATCAACATGTCTGGTTGACATGTATAACGAATCTGACTTATTGTTGATATCTGCAATATATTTATTTCTTTGTCACAAGATATATACGTCTGTTGACAAAGATATAGTCATACAGTGCGGCAGGTTTCATCATACCGCGGCAGGGTTCATCCTTTCTATCTCGAAACGTTTCCGTGCAGAATGATGCGATTTCTGTGATTATTTCTCCCACATACATGCCTGCAGGCTTTGGAATGGACTTCCTGCGGACCTACTACGGTGTTACCGAGTGTTATGACTAGAGAGTAGGTAGTATTGTCACGAACAGCAGTAGCTTAGCTGTGTGAGACTCTAGACAGGTGGGCGGCTAGCTCGTCTGCCACTAGAGATATTAAAAACTATTTTTTATTTCATGCTAATCACAGATTATACAAATTTTGAGTTTATTGTCATCTGCAGCTGAGGATGTGCATGAGGATTGTTTTCCATCTATATGTAGCTTAGGATGTAAAAAGAAAATGTATAATAGTATTTCAATCATGTCATTGTCAACCATTGATGTTGAGGATTTAGTTTTTATTGACATCTACAATTCCTGATAATTAAGAAAGCGAGATTAATATTTATACAGATGTGGAATGAAACATATAAATCGATATTTTATATTTTCAATACAAATAGTAGTTATACAAGTATTGGTTTAATACTCTCGGTGACCACTTCCAGAAAACAATATTATGGAGTATTCATAAGTGTTTATTTTACATACATTTATATCAAATTAACAGGTATTAAAACGATTGCCAAATATTTACAAAATCTAAAGCATCAATTTAATGTAATTCATAATAGCATTTGATTTATTTCCATGAACACTTAAGTCCCAGTGATCCAGAATAACTTACTTACATCACATCCTCATGTAGAATATTGCAAAATTATTTATTTTGGGCATTTATTAGTTATGCAGCAGATTCTGGATGCTAGGTTCCAACATAAAAAATCTTAAAGTTTTATGTATAGGTCACCTGTCATTGTAAAGTAAACAAAATGATATGTAGTTTAGTCAGTATGCGAAAAAGAATGCTCAAAACCAATAATAAGAACTTCGCTTTGTATGGAACGGCCTACTAAATAGAGGTCAAGCCGTATATCTCCATCCACTGTCACAATTTTGATAAAACATTATTTATTCGTTAAACTATAAAATAGATCATTAAAATTGGCGTACGTCCGACGCGATCACGTGCGGCTGACACATGTGGCTGATGCGAAAATAGTTACAATATGAAAATGGCACCACTTCCGAGGTTTGTCTTCTATCGCTGAAAATCTTTCTCCTGCATTCTTAGACATGCTTGCTCCGAAAAATGCACGAAGATATAGGTATACTTAGTATGTTGTGACACGCATGGCCTAAGTTAGTCGTCGGCCGCGAGCGTCTATCGCAAACCTCGGATTCTCGGAAACGGTGCCATACATTTTTATACTCTGACTATTGACGGAAATGAAAGTTTAATGCCGCGCTTTTGTGTTTTGTGTGTATGCTTTAATGGCGTTAAAAACGCCGCGCTTGCGTCGCGTAGACGCAACGCGTTCTTTTGAGTCGAGATAGCAGCTTCAAAAACACCGCGCTTGCGTCGCGTAAACGCAACGCGTTCTTTTGATTCGGTATAGCAGCTTTAAAAAACGCCGCGCTTGCATCGCGTAGACGGAACGCGTTCTTTTGAGTCGGGATAGTAGTTTCACAAAACACTGCGCTTACTCGCGGCTCGGGAATAATATTATTCGGTAGTGGAATGTATTAATTGTTGTTTAATTAAGTATGTAATTAACTAATTACTTAATATACACCAACGTAGTGTAATGATGTCGAATCGGTACTCGCCATAATAGTAGGTACTTTATAAAAAGTATTCTCTGAAAGTGAACTCCTTGGCAATTTTAAATTTGTATATAAATTTAACAACTCGTACCAAGATAAAATAATCCTATGAGTTTATTCGGGACATACTTAGTGTATGTGTCAAATTTTATCCATATTCACGTGGTTTATAATATATAAATTCAGTGTTTTATTATCAATATAATACATCCTAATCCTAACTAATAATATAAACGCGAATGTGAGTTTCTTTGTTACGCTTTGCCGCCTTAATAACTCGACCAATCATCATGATAGTTCGCATACACGTTATCAGGGGAACAAAAAGCACATAGGGTACCTTTCATCATTTTTTTCATTTACGCAAGCGAAGCCTCGAGCAAAATGTAGTATAATACAAATTAATATACTTAGTTATTTAATTGAAGTAGGTAGTACTCATGTATTATGAATTAAACTAATAACAGGCTTAAATAAGTAGACATATATTAAATTAAATATAAGTATGAAATAATGTAAATATTAATAACTACACTATTCACCAATATGCTCCCTCTACCTACATAAATAACATCACATGATTGCCGTAAAAAAGCGCAGTCTGCGATAAGCCGTTCATTGGTAAAAACATAAACTATACATAATATATGTGCGAAATTGTAGTAGGTAACATCGTAAAAAGGTATAAATAGGTAATAATCTACTGTTAGTCTGATTGCGTCTTATCACCCCACTCGTTAAGCTGATAAGAAGAACCGTCATAGTACCCTACCTACTTAAAATAAACATAGGTATTGATAAGAAAGCATCAGGGTAAAATCGAATTGAAATATAACTGGTCCTAGATTTTTCTCGATTGTATTTTCCTAGGTATCTCGTGACACATGTAATAAGTATGTAAAAGATGCATGTCACGTGACTTTAGCACTGCACTGTAAACATGTAGGTATGCACTCATGTTTAAATATGTTTGAATATTATATTTATGAAAAATAATATGTTTGCTGATTACTTGCAGTACTTATGTACGTACTTGAAATAAACTATTTTTAAATATTTTAAATTTTAAGGAAGGTACAGTAAAAATGTGGCTCACTAAATGTGATTATCGCTGAGCGATTAGCGATATTTTCATTCGAATAATATTCGAATGTATGAGCATCATTATACATAGTGCACGGGCCATGTCCTTGACCTTGTAAAGTACGTACCGCGTTGCGTGTTAAGCCGGCAATACACGTTGGGCCAACGTTGCCAAATGACAGCCAATGCCAACGTATAGACGGTTTATTTGCTTTGCCTTGCCAGTGCTTGGTATCATTCGCCTAGCTGGCCGAGTGAAGGCAAGCGCCAACGGGTATAGAGCTCAAGTGGCGTACTTTGTAACAACTTGCAGTCGGTCGCGACCACTCGTCTCACTTCAGTGCGGTGTTGGATTTTCTGCACAAATCAAATGGCGCTCGGCCAATAGCGTCCACTGCCATTGGTCCGGCTGCCATTTCGCGCTTGGCGAACATCGCCGTTGTACGTACAAAATGTATTATTTTTACAAGTCTACTACGGTATACACTGATACAATAATTGTATGCGCTCATTAAACATGAATAAGTCGTTGGAGTGCCATAATCAAATAAATACCAGCAGCTGCAATAACTTTTACAACGTCCATATTGTTTCAATGCTCAATAAAGACTGACAGCGCCCAACGGGCAACGTGTGGACAGCTCCACAAAGCTCGTCTACATTGACCGTTTGCATTGGTTTTCTTCAAACTTGCCGAACGTGTAGACGGTAGTACATGCCTTGTATCAATTTGCCTTCGCTCGCGTTGGCAACATGTATTGCAGGCTTTACTGTATTCTAATATCATCGAATGCAATTGCGCACATTACAAGTTTACGCGAATGCTCTCATTAAAATTAAACAAGTAGGTACTTAAAAATCTTAACCAACCTAAATGTTACTGATGTGATAAGTGATAATGTTCTAAAACTATTTTTAAGAAATAGAATGTATCGAGAGTAGGTACTTACCTGTATTTATAATACTCACTTCTTAATTAAATTGCATCCTTACTAATATTAACTACGAATGAACGACATCTGTAACTTTGTATTCAAACACATAAACACATTTACAAAAGACAAGACACTCATAATTTGAACACCCGCCACAAAAATCGACTATTAGATACCTACCACCCTCAAAAATTAAAATGCGCAATCAAAGTCCGCAATATATGGCAATATAATAAACTACCGCAAAATATTAAAAACGAGACAAAACCTAAACTATTCAATAATAAATTAAAAGCTTTTCTGGTACAAAAATTAATGTGTTTTTATTCTGTTGAAGAATTTTTATCGAAAATAATAAATAAAGATAAAACAATTAAGATACCTACGTAAAATAATAATATAAGCCTACGAATAAAAATATCTAATATGGCGATCTGTTCTGTTTTTTATACTTGACGCTTATCCCTCCGCGGGGGCGGGTGGAGGGACTGTCGGACTCGCCGGGGTAAAGAAAGATGTTGAAATGAAAATGTACCTCCCGGAATACCGACTAAACCTACCACGGTGTTCCTCGACAAAACCACTATCGACGGGGCCGCGCGAATCGCTTTCTCATGCGTTCGCTACCCCGTCAAGGTTACGGCCCGCCGTATGAAACGACAGGCCACTACACAAAGAGACCTACCCAATTTGGCATTTCTCACTCATAAAACCCTACTGTCTTCCCTCTAGAGGGGAGACGGACTCGAAACAGAGGCGCGCGTAGGAACACGCACGCCACCTCTCGGACCTGGTGCTGAACGGATGGCGGGCAGGCCCACAAAGCCCGCTACCCCCAGGTCAAACCTCAGGGTGGCTGGAGGTCATCTCGCGCCATCCGGCGCCCGGCTCTGCAGTTGGGGAGAGGGTTTACGCGCTCCCTCTCCCGCTCCGCCGCCTCCTTGATGGAAATCACTTCGTCACAGAAGGAGGCGACGGCGTTCCACGACCTCTACCTCCGGACCATAGACTGAACTACGGCCGGGAGCGAGAGGGCAACCGATCCGACTGCCGCGAACAACTCAAGACGCTGCGATGCCCAGGCATGGCAAACCGTCAAAGTGTGCAGCGCCGAGTCCTCAACAACGTCGCGGCAGTCGCCGCAGTGGTGACAACCGGGCGTCTCTTGCCAGCGTATACGACACAGGAATTGGCTAAAACAACCGTGGCCAGTCAGTACCTGTGTCAGCCGGAAGGTGAGGGCGCCATGCCGCCTCTCCAGCCACTCCTCAAACACGGGACTTATCGCCACGATTGTGGCGTGCCCGGCACTGGGGTGCACAAGTCGCTCCTTCCAATTCGCCACTAGAACCTCGGACCTTGTCGCCTTGATAGCGGGAAGATCCGGTCCTTCGCTCCGAGCTAGCGCCTCCTGGCGCCAACGATATAGCGACGCCAGGAGCGCCGCTTCCAGGTCCCATGGCATCGATCCGGCGAGGAGGCTCGCAGCCTCGAACGAGATCGTGCGGTAACCTCTAATCAACCTGACGGCCATGGCGCGCTGTGGCGCGCGGAGCGCCGAGATGTTACGAGCCGTCAGGTTGTCCGCCCAAACTGGGGCCCCATATAGGGCCATGGACCGCACGACCCCCTCGTAGAGCCTCCGGCAGGAAGTGTTTGGCTTATGGGCTATCACGCACAACACGGTACCCAGGACGCTTGTCTTATTTACAAAATAAGCGCGCGCGTGACATTGAACGAAGCAGTTGTGTGAGGCGCCTGTAACTTAAAATTATATAAAGGATAAAACACACAGTAGTCAGCCTTTTAAAGAAAATTAAAATTTTATTTAACTGTAGTGTAACAGTTTATTACTATGAATTATGCTCACATGTATCACATGCTCTTAACGAAAACATTATTTATTTAGTTTTCGAATAAAATCAACAAGAACACAATAATTACACATAATCATATTAAAAATCAACATTAAAATTTTAATCAAAATATGGCACTTTTTATCAATACTCAGCCTCATTTTTCCACAAGTCAGCCTTATTTTATTTACCCAGTAGTCAGCTTCTTAATTGCTATAACTGCATGTTTGACATATAAAACTTTTATTTCGGGCGTCCTGTCTGCCAACTCAAGATTATGTCTGAAGAATGACTGGTAGCATTTATTACCCTGTCGATTATTCACAAAAGGATTAGTAGGTACCTATCTACTGTTTTCTTCGACTATAATGTTGTAGACGGTATTAAGGAGATCATCAGATTTTAGACAAAATCCACATTTGGCTAACACTATGCACCAGTCTTTGAGAGCCGTCTTTTCTTCTTTTGTAAGTACTAAGGCTGGATACATTTTACGTGACATTTCTGAAACCCTCAAATGCAATTGATCTTGTATGGTTCCTTGCTGTACCATAAAAACTCGACTCGCTTCTCTTATCATCATGCCATTCCTAATCGCCGTCATGGCCTGTATAAATTGTTCCTGTTTGTATAAATGAATTGGTCTCTTCGACATGATGGTATACTAAGACAAAAAAATATAAGCTTTACAATGGACACTTTACAATACACATAAAGCTATACCTACTATTACAGAACTTTTGGCTGATTACTGGATTTATAGTTCCAATAGTCAGCCATTTCGACATTGGATATTTAAATACGGCCGACTACTAGTAAAATGTCAATTTTGTACTATAAGAGTGGCGTCCAATGTGTTAATTTTAACGTGATCTATACGATATATAAATTTCAACCATATATTCGAAAAACACACCAAAACCAGTAGTCGGCCACTCATGGCTGACTATTTGCCTTACAAAGTTGAAACCTGGTACTCAGTCATCCAAATTTATACGTGATAAGTATTTAAATAAAAAGCGGTTTTGAGTTATTATTATAACTTAATAAATATTTTATAGTTACAATACATACCTAATAATATTCAACTATTCTATTAAATCAAAAGAAATACTTACCAAAATCTTGAACATGTATCCTTACAAAATAATAACATTCACTCATACGGACATAACGTTTGGCGGCATGCGGCATGCAGTGCAAATGAACGAGTATAACTCAATGGCAGGCCTGTGATCCTATTAGTTCGAAAATGTATGTAACATGACATGTATTAAACAATGAGAAGCTACGCATTTTAACGAATGTTAAAATTAGCGTGTGAACAAATAATTACACTATTTATATGGTATTATAGATAGATAGATTTATTTATATCTGTAAAGGCCGAGTATTGGAGCGAGCCTGACTACCGGGTACGTTACCCTATTTGTTGTTTTTTGCACTGTCACATTTGTTGCCTAGATGACTTTTTGCCGAGAACGCATTTCAAGTGGATCGGACATTGAACTGCGACTTCGAGCCGTGACAACGTGCCGTGACAACGTGCCGTGACAACGAAACGTGACAACGAACCGTGACAACGAGCCGTGGCAACATGCCGTGACAACGTACCGTGCCATTACAAATTTACCGTTTACCGTCGCGTCGTTTATCAAATAGCTACATCTGCGAAACATGTCACGCGATAGGTAGAAATATCTAGGACAAGACGAATTATACGTTGTTTCAAAATAAGTTAGAAATGTATCGTTTCGAAGACACATTTGTCACCCATGATTTGTGCCCGAGATCTGTGTTTAGCAACAAGGCTGTCCTTACAAAGGAGGCCATTATTTTATGTACTTACTTATGTAAATACTTACTACTTAAAACAAAAATGTAGGTAGGTACCTATCTGTTTAAAACTATCTAAATATTTGTGTAAACACCTACAATAAATAATATTCTATTCCATTCTATCACTAGAGTGGCAAAAATACTTACCTACCATAATTAATAAGAAAGATAATTAAGTGCTATTGCGAGACTTAATTAACCTTGAAACGTTATCGTACGACTCGCTGTTGTGTTGTGTCAGAGTACGCTTGCCGTGCGGGCGCCGGGCGGCGGACGCTTATTATTATAACCGAGCATAACCGAGTTATATCGCGGCATTTGCGTCGCGTTGCGATTCATCGCGGTGCGTCATTGCACCATCTGGCAACGTAGCGCGACCTACAGCAACCCCACCACAGCGCGGCGCGCCGAAGCGGCAGCCATATTGTGTCGTCAACTCAACTCTATAGATAACTTTACTTTCAAATAAGTAAATGTGCGAATCAAATATAATTCTCTTAAACTGCTTTATAAGGATTTTATCGCACTGCAACACATAATTTTGAAAATATTGCACTACTACTTAACCTATAAAACTATTTTAGCTATTTACTTAACATACATACATAAATTCACGCCTGTTTCCCAGAGGGGTAGGCAGAGGCTACGGACGACGACTTCTATTTAACATTATTAAAATTATTTATATATAAATTTACACTTGCCCCGACGACGACGCCGATGTTTCGGTAGCTTTTCAACAGCTATGTTCACTGGGAGACACGGGGCGAATCGTAGTTTAATTTCAATGTATAACATTCGCGTAAACGTAAGACAATACCTATTAGGTATATAAGCTTTGCTTTATTTTTACGTTTTTATCAAATGCTGTAAAACATAGAATGTCACACAATGTTATTTCAAATTAACTATTAAGTATAAATAAAATTATTAGGTGTCTATCTATAGGTATAATATGGCAGAAATAAACTATGTTTAACAATGGTGGCGTAATGTTGCTAAGTGGTGACCTCGCTGCTACGCGCGCTGCACAAAACGATGCGGGTTCAATCACCGTAAAGGACAAATATTTCTACGGCCCATAATTTTATGCGGTAGTTGTTCCGTGTCTGAACATTTTTTGTGGATTGTGGCCATTGTTTCAATGATAACCGCCGCGACGCGGGGACGTAGACATTATCCCTAATATTGCTTAATGGGAGTAGCCCTAACTAATATTACAATTTGTAGACGCCTTTACTACTCGATCGCACATCATAAAATTTTGCATACGCTTTCGCAGAGGTATAGAGAAGGACATGGGTTACTAGGATACTTTCATCCAGAAAAATGCTGTTTCCAAGCGAAGACGTGGGCAGAAGCTACTATAGTGTAAAATAAGAGAAATAAAATTCAGCCTCATAAAGGCCTGAAATTTCAAAATAGTAACATGTTCCTTGTTTCCTTGTCTCAAGTTTCATGTGAAGTTTGACCACATCATATCCTCTATAAGAGAAGTTTGGGTGTCTAAATCCCGCAGGGATTGCGGGATTTAAACAACCAAATTTCTCGCAAAAAAAAAATAGCAGGTAACATAAACAACGCATCGTCAAAAAGTAATTATAAAGTTAATTAATAGTATATCTATGCACGAATATTTTTTTAAATTGTGGGAATGCACTGACTTATCCTCATCCGCGGGAGCTCGCGAAAGGGCTATGTCAGACTCACCCGGGGAAAGAGGGCGACATCCCGGTCATACCGACTAAACCTGTGTTCCTCAATATTGCCTGAGTTAGCGAGGCTGCGCGAATCATTTCCACATGCAATCGCCGCCGAAGTTTCGGCTCGCCCCGTGTGAAACGACAGGCTCCTACACGATACTACCCTACCCAGAAATACACTCTAAATTTTATACTTCGGTCCCTCACAAGTCTCTACTTGTCCCCTCAGGGAAGGTATGAAGACAAAACGACTGACAGGCGCGCGTGGAAACACGCACGCCGCCTCTCGAACCTGGAGCTGATCCTGGAACTGGTAGGCAGGCCCATATTACTTTAACTTAAAGGATACTAATAACATTAAGGGCTTGTCCTACAATCTCCAAATAGCATTTATCTGTAAGATAAAAGTCTCGCCATCTCTTCTTTAGCCCAACAGGAGTGAGATAGCATGCGATTTATCTTTCGGATAACTTTTACTTGGTATTTGTGGGACTGGCCATAAATGCAATTCGTTTAATTTATCTTTTACAATATAATTCTTATCTATTTTTGATTTTGTACATTATTTTATACATAATAGTAAATAGCAATAAAAAATAATGGTGAATTGTGCAAAACAGTATGAAAATCGTCGCAAAATAAAGGTGGAATTAATATTTAAAATTTTGATATAAGTAAACGTGGGCTAAAGTCAGTATATCTGATAGCTCGCTATCTCCCTCGGACACCTGCGTTTAGATAGCCGTTACGTCACAGTCTGTGTCTTACATCCTTTTCTTCCTACTACCAATTTTGAAACGTATACTATCTTGTATATTATTTATTATTAAGTAGATTTCAAAAATTCTTTCTTGCTTTTAAAGTTTGAGTAATGTAAACATTTGACTTAAATATTAAAACAATCTAAGTCAACTATAAATATTATTCTTATGGAAGACACAGGAAATGTTTTGATAATAAAATATTAAGATACATTATAATCTCTTGGCCAGCACTCGGTAATTGGGGTCTAAATACAATGGTTTTTTTATATTAGTATACCAGCTATGGATGCTTTAATTAATTGCTTTGATTAACATTTATCAAGGAACTAGCGGCCCGGGTAGTACAAAACCGTTATAAAACCGCATGAAAATCCGTTCAGTAGTATTTGAGTTTATCGTGAACAGACAGACAGACACGGTGGGGACTTTGTTTAACAATATGTATATAGTGATAAACATTTAAAGCGATAGAGTATTGCCACGCAAAAGTCTCGAGCTAGATCCCTAAGCTTTACAAGGTATTAAATTCCTAGGTATCACTTGCTTTACCGATGAAGGAGTACATCACGAGGAAACCTGCATGTCTGAGACATTTCCAGAATGTTTTCGAAAGTATGTCTGTCAACCCGCACTGGCTAGCGTGGTGGACTATGGCCTAAACCTTCTCATACTGAGAAGAGGCCCAAGAGTAGGACTGTTTGTATACAGGCCTGATATTATTATTAAATCCTATCTAAAATATAAATGCGAATGTGAGTTAGTTTGTTTGTTTGTTACGTTTTCACGCCTTAACTACTCGACCGATCATCATTAAATTTCGCATGCAACGTGCATGTCAAGTGTCAAGCAAACAGAAAAGGACATAGGGTACCTTTCATCCAGAAAAAAGTACTAATTTAACCTAACATGACCTATATTTATGGAAGTGAAGCCGCGGGCAATATTTAGTATTTTATATGTATAGTACGTGTAATTGCCAACCTTACATTAAAACGCACTTATTATATGTACTTTGTAAAAAAATAGTCTTTTTACTAAATCAAAAGTCGAATCGAATTGAATTATTTTCATTAAAAAAGACAACTGCAGCACTAAGAATGATTGATTACTGTATTGCGGGGAACTTTATAAACATACTAACAACGGACACAAAGAACATCCAGACTCGGAACAACCATTTGTGGATCACACAAATTTTTGTCCCGTGTGGGTTTCGAACCCACAACACTCGGCGCAGTGCCAGTGGCGAGGCGATCACTTAAACCACTACTTCACTTGGTGGCAGTCCATTATCTTACTAATATTATAAATCGGAAGTAACTCTGTCTGTCTGTTACCTCTTTAAGGCTAAACCACTCAACCGATTTAGATGAAATTAGGTACAGATATAATTTAAAACCTGGGAAAGGACATGGGCTTTTTATCAATGTAAGTATCAGCCGGGCGGAGCCGCGCGCTAAAGCTAGTCTATACTAATATAATAAAGCTAAAGAGTTTGTTTATTTGTTTGCTTGAACGCGCTAATCTCAGGCACTACTGATCCGAATTGAAAATTCTTTTAGTGTTGGATAGCTCATTTATCGAGGAAGGCTATAGGCTATATAACATCACGCTACGACCTACGGGGGCGGGGCAGTAATCATAAATGCGGGTGAAACCACGGCCACATCTAGTAATCAAATAATTGGGAAGACAGAAACCCGCCACACACTCTCGGACTACCTACCACAATGTTTACAGTTCAGTTACAAAGTTTCAGTTGTCCATGTCATTGTTCGGACGCTGTACCTATTATGCATGTGTTTATCAAACGCAAGATTGTCCAGGGCATTGTTCGAACACTGTAACGATTATGCATGTGTTTATCAAACGCAAGATTGTCCAGGTCATTGTTCAAACACTGTACCTATTATGCATGTGTTTATCAAACGCAAGATTGTCCAGGTCATTGTTCGAACACTGTAACGATTATGCATGTGTTTATCAAACGCAAGATTGTCCAGGTCATTGTTCGAACACTGTAACGATTATGCATGTGTCTATCAAACGCAAGATTGTCCAGGTCATTGTTCGAACACTGTAACGATTATGCATGTGTTTATCAAACGCAAGATTGTCCAGGTCATTGTTCGAACACTGTAACGATTATGCATGTGATTATCAAACGCAAGATTGTCCAGGTCATTGTTGGAACGCCTGGTCAGTTGTCCATGTCACTGTTCGGACGCTGGGTACAGGTATATTATGCATGTGATTATCAAATGAGAGGTTGTCCAGGTCATTGTTCGGACGCCGGGTCCATTATGCATGTCATTGTTCGGACGCTGTACCTACTGTACATGTGATTATCAAATGCCGACAGGTTATCCAGGTCATTGTTCGGACGCTGGGTCGGTTGTCCATGTCATTGTTCGGACGCTGATCCTGTTACGCATGTGATTATCAGAATGCTGAGAGTTTGTCCATGGCTTGTTTGGACACCGGTTCGGTAATTAGAGTGGTGATAGTAAATTTTGACTAATAGAGAGCAGGTTATAAAAAGACGTAATTAATATTGAGAGAGTTGTTACTTTGCGAATTAATGAATTACTGTTATACTGAGAGGTGTATAACTTAATGAGAACAGTTTTGAGTCGCAATGATTTGTGAATACTTAATTTCCTATAAGCCAAGTTTTTGTTGTTTCCAAGTAATTCACACGAGGACGTGCCAAGATGGCCATGTCGGAGCGTCAAAAAATTAATCATTGGAATGTAATTTATTTGTTATTGGATTTGAATAAAGCGCCATCTATTGGTTTATTTCGGAACGTCAAGCGTAAGCTTGAGTGAGGTCGCCATAGAGCCAATGTGTCAGTTGGTGTGACAGTTATACCTGTCAGTGTCATATTGATGTTATATAAGCGCCGGAGACTCGTGCGCGGACACATTCGGATGACGAATTCGCTGCGTTACGGATCAAATCAGAAATAATCACTGTCAACCTTTATTGTTTTATTTCTCTTGTATTTGCCTATTTTTAGTATACGTATGTAGTATAATACCACGCCTATATTTTGTTGTTTCATCATGTCAAAAGCGAATTGCCGTCCTACTCTCCGACATAATATATGTACGTATGTTTATCCATTGTCTAGTAGTTAGTACCCATGTACAAGCTCTGCTTAGTTTGGGCTATATGGTGTTGTGTGAATGTGATAGAATATTACTATTAGGAAAATAAAGTATAATATGATAATACTTTATTTGGCCTATGTCGGCGTTCACAGCTTTACATAAAGCAACGTTATAGAGACACCATTAATTGAATAAAACATTTGTTTATCTATCTTAATATAGACATAATTATATTGTACCTAATACCTAAGACTTTCCTTGATAATAAATATTTGTAAGATGTTACTAAAAGCACCAAACAATAACTTAGGTAATAAAAAAGCAGGCTAAATAAATAATACTATTTTTTACCTTTACTCAATTCGTTCAAAAAACACGGTGACAGCCTATTTATAGGGTCCAGCAACGCGATGTTAGAGTACCTTACACTATTATACCTACATCATGCAATCATTCTCTTACATTCCATATTTAATTATTTTCTTTGAGGTCTATAACCTGCGTGTACACTTCTACTGCCTATACGCATGCTAGTTTCCTCCTTGGTAATAAATAGGAACTACCTACATGATCTTAAACTAAACTATTGTCTGATACGAGCCGCTCTTTGTTAATCCGGTGATTTTAGAAATAATTTAATCAGTGCGAACTGTAGTTATCTCTTTTGCACATTAATATTTTGTTCGAGCCCAGCGCGCCAGCAATAGATTTGTTAAAACATGTTCTTTAAATGTTTTGATGTTCGCATTTTCTCTTAAAATACAGAATCGATATAAACCGATTTCAAATACATTGAAGTATACTTGAGTTAGTGTAACTTTGACGTTCATAATGTTACTCTGTGTCCTTAAAGTAAAAGTTATTTCTATTTTAAATTAAAATCCCATAAATAGTACTTGACCAATTGCATCATGAATCACTCTGACTATTGGTGAAAGCCTCGTGAAAATCCGTTCAGTAGTTTTTGAGTTTATTGCGAACAGACGGACAGACGTGGCGCAGGACTTTGTTTTATAATATATGTATGTAGTGAAATAGAAGGCCTCATGCGGCAGGTCGGCGGGGTCGTATGCTACGATTATAGGCCCTTGTTAGGATGGGTGAAGGCGGGGTACCTTCCTACCGAGAATAACAATATTTCCTGAAAGTTACGTGCCAGTAATTTTGCCTTTACATAGCCTATGGGGAGGGAAAATAATTTTAGGAGCCGGTAACATAATACAACGCTAAATAATATACATTTTAAACATCTCAGAATGTATCAAAATAAGAACATTTTTTTAATTTTAGGGAGTCTTAAATCAAAGTTACGTAGTACTTAGTCTGTCAAACTAAATCAATCAGTTTATTTGCAATAATATAGATATAAAATGTTCTTATACAAAATGAGGCATCCCTATATTTTGTCACAAAAGCGTGTAATAGAATATGAAAACTGAAACCCAATGTTTAAAGGTGTAATTTATTAGTTCCATACTGAATATACTTAATATTCCATTATTATTTTAAAACAAAAGTAAAAGAAATATATGATTGGGCAACATTAATTGAATAACAACGATATTATGCATATCAACTATATTTAATAGTCTATAATAAAATACATAATTCTAAAATGTAACAGACCAATATAATGTACATAATATTTAGCATAATTTGGTATCAAAATCATTTTACATGGAAATCATTTATTTCATAACCTTCTACATAGTAATTATAATTATACTTATCTTCTAATTTATGTTTGTCCGTCGCCTTTTGAATCTCAGAGAGCTCCGTACCAGTCAACGTCTCGATACAAAGTGAGTCAATCCGGTTGGAACATTCGTTTTTATAGGCGACGACAAACAAGTATGATTCAGGTCTTTTTATTTAACTACCGACAAATATTGTTTACTGTATTTAATTATCAATGGATTATTATTTTATAAATGTTTACATACCAATATGAAATACATAGCTATATATACTAATTATATCTAACACGTGCAAATATTCAATACATATTATAATAATAAAAATAGCAAAGTAAATAAAATTAAATGCCATACAATAATGTCAAAGTGTCAATTGTTAAACAATGTCTATATTAATAAATCCGTCGATACATAGCAATTATGTTACAAAATGATCAGAATTTGACATATTAATTGCGTTTAATAAATAATATAATCATATAATTGTATATAGTATTTGGTAATCAAGAATTTTTAATATTATATATATATTGTTTGTTTAAATTTTTTTTGCTCTTCAAAATGGCCACACTCCCCCTGATGGTAAGCAGTCGTGTGGTCTAAGAGCAGTGGCCTCCACATCGTCCTCATAGCAGCGTTGTTTGCGTTGTACTTAATTTTTTTATGACATTTGGTACTTTAACGTGTTACCAGCCGGCGGGCAGAAGCCAGGTCCGTAGCTGGTAACCGTTAGGGTTATAATGAAACACGCAGACTGATTCAACTGAGAATATATTTACAATTTTTCACCTATCTTATATCCCATTTATTAGTCATGCAAGTAATGCTAACACTAATGTGTACAATAAACATTTTCACCAATCAGCGACAAGTAAACAAAAATCTAACATTTTTGAATGATTTCTTGGAAATCTGTTCGCGAGTATAAAAGTAGTGCCACGTATAAAAGGCAGAGGGAAGCTTCGCGCGTCAACAGTTCGAATGTTGGTATCGTTGCGGCTAGACGTATGATGCTCCGTTCGATCGCCTTAGCGCGTCGCTTGGTTTCGCCGCGGCTAGTTGTACGATGCTCCGTTCGATTTCAGGTTTCTCGTAAAGCTATATGTTGCCTGTGCGTATATACATACGCCACATCACTGCCGCCTAAGCGAAGCGTACGTTTTGTTTCACCGCGCGGCCGGATCTGGTGACGTACGAATTTCGCGGTGAAGGTGATGACTGTGATGAGGCTGTCCGCATTGGTGTGGGTGATGTGTCCGAGGCTGGCGTGTTTGTTAATGTTGTGTTTTCTAACGAGTCTTCCTCGTTGAGTAGATGGGCTGGCTTCAATCTGTCGATTGAAATTACTGCGGTGCGAAGCGGAAGTTGCACTGTGAAGTGCTTGCCGTCGGTACTGCGTTGAAGTACATGATATGGTCCGTTGTATGGTGGTACGAGAGGTCTGCGCACGATGTCGTTGCGCACAAACACATGCGTACATGTCCCGAGGTCTTTGTATATGAATGTGTTTGACCTTGACGCTTGCCTTGTTGATGTTGGTGATAATGACGACATTGTTTCAGTCAGCTGACGGACAAATTCCGCATCTTCAATGTTCGGCTTGGTAGGCACGAAGAAATCAGATGGGACGCGTAACGTAGATCCGTATGTCATCAGTGCCGGGCTGACGGTTGAGTCTTCACGTAGGGCGGTGCGAAGTCCTAGTAATACTTTAGGTAATTCATTGATCCATCTGTAATCGGTTGCTCTTGCCATCAGTGCCGCTTTCAGAGATCGATGCCATCGTTCGATTTTTCCATTAGCTTGCGGGTGAAATGCAGTAGTACGTATTCGAGAGACGCCTATTTTCTTCATTAAAGCTTGAAATAAAAACGACTCGAACTGTCTCCCTTGGTCTGTAGTAAGTCGTAGAGGACATCCAAACCGCGATATCCATCCCTCGTATACGGCCTTCGCGACCGTTTCGGCGGTAACGTCACGAGTAGGTATTACCTCTGGCCAGTTAGTGCAGCGGTCAATCATAGTAACTAAGTATCTCAGTCATCTGATGGTGGGAGTGGCCCAACTATGTCCACGTGCAGGTGTTCAAAACGAGATGATTGTTGAAACTCACCGAGCGGGCTAATGACGTGTCGATGAACTTTCGCTCGTTGACAGCTGATGCACGCCTTGGCCCATATACCTACGTCTTTGTTTATAGATGGCCAGAAAAACTTTGTCGTCATTATTCTTCTTGTTGTACGAACGCCGGGGTGACTTAGTTCGTGTTGTGCTTTGAAAGCTGCGACACGATAAGGCAATGGTAGGTATGGTCGAATGTTCGCTGTCGATGTTTCGCACCAAATAGGCCGTTTGACTCCCGGTAGGTTTACGCGGGAAAACTTCAGTCTGGGGTTATTCATGCAAACACGTAGCTCGGCGTGCGTTTCTTGTTCTTGAGATAACTTATCGTACTCCATCGTTGCGTTGAGTAGTTCGATTTCTGTGATACGTGATAACGCGTCAGCGGCTTCGTTCTTATCACCGTGAATGTATTTGATGTTAGTGCAGTATTGGCTTATGAAGTGCAGTTGTCGTTCTCGACGCGGTGTATCATTGTTACTCGGCGTTCTTGTTAGAGCGTACGTCAATGGTTTGTGATCCGTACATATGGTGAGTTCGTTGCCCTCTATCAGTCGGCGTAGGTTTTTAATATCTGTATACATTGCTAGAAGTTCGCGATCGTATACACTGTATCTTCTCTGCGTCTCGCTCATTGTTTTTGAGTAAAAGGCGAGTGGTTTCCACACGTTGTCTATTTTTTGTTGTAGGACTGCGCCGAGGCTAGTGTCAGATGCGTCGGTGAGTAAACATAACGGAGCGTTAGGTATCGGGTGCGATAATATAGTAGCCTCGAGAATGCTTTGTCGGCATCGTTCGAAGGCTGTTTCAGCTTCATGTGTCCATTGGATAGGTGTTTTGTTGTTTTTCTTGCTATTGTGTAGATACTTGTTAAGTAAATTTTGGTATTCGGCTTGATGGGGTAGGCAGCTACGGTAGAAGTTGATCATGCCTAAAAATCTTCTTAACTCTTGCACTGTAGTTGGTTTGGGAAACGTAAGTATGGCTTGAATGCGTTCTTCTGTGGGTTTGATTCCGTCCGGTGTAACTTCATAACCGAGGAACTGTATCTTGTCTTTGCCGAACTCACATTTATCAATGTTTAGAGTGACGCCGTAGTTGTCGAGTCGTTCGAGAACTTTTTGTAAGTGACGCTTGTGATCCTCTGGGTTTTCTGAGTGCACTAGTAAATCATCGATGAAACAGAATACGTTGTCGTCGAGCCCTCGTAGTACTTCGTGCATGAGACGTTGAAATGTTTGGCCGGAGTTGCGTAAGCCGAACGTCATACAGTTGAACTCGAAGAGGCCGAAGGGAGTTATTATGGCAGTCTTCGCAGCATCTTCTTTTTCAATAGGTATCCAGAAGTACGCCATTTTGAGATCTAGTTTAGAAAAGATTTTCTTTCCATGTAGCTGGTACGTAAAATCTTGAATTCTCGGTATAGGGTAGCGATCGGGTACTGTAACGGCGTTCAATCTTCTATAGTCGCCACACACGCGTAGCGAACCATCCTTTTTCTTAACGACGTGAAGCGGGCTGGCCCATGGACTGTTTGACGGTTTACAGATTCCCATCTCCATCATCTTCTCAAATTCTAGCTTCGCAGCTTTGTATTTATCGGGCGGCAGGGGTCGCGGCCTTGAATAGATTGGTTGGCCTGTTGTTTCTATGCGATGAGTTACGTTGTGCTTAGTCGGAGTTTTGAGTGACATGGGTCGCAGTACGTCGGGATATTCTTTCAAGATGTCGTGATAGGGGTGATGGTGGCTGATAACGTATACGGCTTCCTCGGTGCTATGTATTTTGATGGTGTGAACGCTAAGGTCGGTAATGCGGTCGATGAGTTTTCTTTGATGTAGATCGACAAGTAATTTGTGCTTCACTAAGAAATCTGCGCCTAGTATTGATGTTTTCACGTCAGCCACGGTAAATGTCCATTTAAAGCTTCTGCGTAGACCTAGGTTGAGTTCGAGTGTGCGCTCACCGTAGGTACGTATCTCTGTACCGTTCGCAGCAAACAGTTTGTAGGTACTTTGAATCGGCTTCACGTGTTTCTTATTTCTTGCGGCTAATACGGATATGTCGGCACCCGTGTCGACTAGAAACTTCTCTCTGTTGTTAAGATCGATAACGCAGAGGCGGTAGCTTGGTTTGCTAACATCGACGCCCGCCATAGTCGATGTATTTTCTAGTTTTCCTGCTTCTTTTTTGCGCACGGTGATTCGCATCTACGGGCTTCATCTCCATAGCGCAGGTGGTAATAACACAGCCAGTCGGGATCGCCGGGTTTGCGGTTCGATCGCGATCGGTTGTTGCTATGCGAACGAGTGGCGCCATAGCGATACGACGCATGTTGTTGATTGGTTCGAATCTCGGCGATTTCCAGCGTTAGTTTTTCTATTTGTTTATATAATAGGTCGAAATGTAGATTTTCTGTAGTTGGGTGAGTTGGGCAATGTAAACACGACGGGCTTGATGTATGCGCCGGCGTAGAGGATGTAGTGTGGACTGCGGCAACAGTTGCGGGTTCGAAATGTTCAACCATTTTGTCGGCCATCACAGCTAAACATTCTAGCGACGATTCGGTGTTCACGGAGAGTACGGCGCGGACTTGTGTGGGTAATTAGTTGAGCCACATAACTTTTAGAGCTTCGTCGGTTAGTAATTTACCGCTCAAATCGCGCATCTTACGTAATAACTGGCTAGGTTTCATGTCGCCGAGTTCTAGGCCGCTGAGTAATTTCTGTAGCTGACGATGGTCTGATTCTTGGTACGTCGATATCAGTCTGTTCTTTAGCGTAATGTACTTGTTGGTCGATGGTGGGTTTAATATGATTTCGCCGATTTGTTCGAGGTCACTACAGCCTAGCAACGGTACGACGAGGTTAAATTTCTGTTCTTCTCCCATCTTGCTGGCGGCGACGGCGGCTTCAAACTGTGCGAACCACAGTCGTGGGTTTTGACGCCAGAATGGAGGTAGACGTGCAGGCAGTGAGATTGTAGCGACATCACCGTAGAGAGGGGTCGTTACTTGCTTGTCGGTGAATTCTTCAGCTTTTTCTTGTGCCATGACGATAAGGTAGCGTGTTCGTACGTCTAGATTTGGCCGAAAACCAACAGATGTTGGGTGTCGGTTCAGTGAACCGATATTATAACAGCACTAAAACGATGAGAGGTCAGGGGTCACCAATTTAACGTGTTACCAGCCGGCGGGCAGAAGCCAGGTCCGTAGCTGGTAACCGTTAGGGTTATAATGAAACACGCAGACTGATTCAACTGAGAATATATTTACAATTTTTCACCTATCTTATATCCCATTTATTAGTCATGCAAGTAATGCTAACACTAATGTGTACAATAAACATTTTCACCAATCAGCGACAAGTAAACAAAAATCTAACATTTTCGAATGATTTCTTGGAAATCTGTTCGCGAGTATAAAAGTAGTGCCACGTATAAAAGGCAGAGGGAAGCTTCGCGCGTCAACAGTTCGAATGTTGATATCGTTGCGGCTAGACGTATGATGCTCCGTTCGATCGCCTTCGCGCGTCGCTTGGTTTCGCCGCGGCTTGTTGTACGATGCTCCGTTCGATTCCAGGTTTCTCGTAAAGCTATATGTTGCCTGTGCGTGTATACATACGCCACAGTACTATATTTAAAATTTTTGTGCCATGCAAAGAAATCTCGTATTTAACCTATTCTCTAATTCTAACCTATTCTTATCCCGTAATTTCCTATAATGGCTTTTAAATGCAGTGTTATAGAGATCAGAGTTCTTCCTAACAAAGATGCTCAGTTCATAAATATATACAGCGATGACAATTTTACAATTTTAAGCCTTTAATTTAAAGTAAGGTTGGCAACTCATTATCCTGTCTATATATATTATTATAAGCTGTGATGCATCTTTTCTGGTCAACAAAAACAGCTTGTTTGAGACTGAATTTCCCCAGAAATTTCATGTCTTGGAATACCAGACATAATTAAACATCTATTGCCGTCATGTATGGATTGTCATGTTGGGCTACAAGAGTGATGGATGAGAGACGTTTGCATGTAGCAGAGATGCGAATGTTAAGATGGATGTGTGGTGTAAACAGGATGGATAAAGTAAGAAATGAGTATATTAGAGGAAGTTTGAAAGTGGCACCTGTGACGGAAAAATTGAGGAGTGAACGTTTGTCATGGTATGGACACGTGATGAGAAGAGATGAAAGAAATGTTGTTAGGAGAGCTCTGAGTATGGAGGTGCAAGAATTATCTAGTAGAGGAAGACCCAAGAAAAGATGGACGGACTGCATAAAAGATGATATGGCCAGGAAGGGTGTGAGTGCTGAGATGACAAGCGATAGAGATTTATGGAAGAGAGAGACATGTTGCGCCGACCCCAAATAGTTTGGGATGAGGGCAGGAGGATGATGATATAACAAATGAATATGAAAACAAACTGGAAAATATGGCGGCCTCGATGGCGTAGTGGTTAGTGTAACCGACTGCCACACCTGAGGTCACGGGTTCGATTCCCGCACCAGTCAAACATTTGTGTGCATGAACATGGATGTTTGTCTTGGTCTGGGTGTATCTATGTATAATAGGTATTTATTTACAAAAAAGAAGTATATATGTATGTTTATCCATTGTCTAGTACCCATAGTACAAGCTCTGCTTAGTTTAGGTTAGATGGTGTTGTGTGTATGTGATAGAATATTATTATTATTATATTTCTATATACAGTAATAATATAAAGTTGAAAATATTGTTGGTTTATTTGTTTAAACTTATGATGAGATTAGCATCTCTAAAACTGCCAGACGGATTTGAAGATTATTTTTAACCCCCGACGCAAAAACGACGGTGTGTTATAAGTTTGACGTGTCTGTGTGTGTGTGTGTGTGTGTGTGTGTGTGTGTGTGTGTGTGTGTGTGTGTGTGTGTGTGTGTGTGTGTGTGTCTGTGGCATCGTAGCTCCCGAATGGAAGAACCAATTTTAATTTTGTATTTTTTATTTGAAAGGTGAATTAGTCGGGACTGTTCTTAGTTATGTTTGATGAAAATCGGTCCAAGATGGCCGCCGCCACAAAATGGCGGATTACATATTTTTTCACAACTCCCTCAATATGGGTATCAAATAAAAGGGCTTGACTAGTAGAATACTATACACTATGATAAATTGCAAATCCAAGATGGCCGCCACCATAAAATGGAAAATTAGAAAGAAAGAAAGAAAGATTTTTTTCACAACTCCCTCAATATGTGTCGGAGGTTTTTAAATTTTTAATTTATTGTATGTGTTGCTGTATGTGATGCTGTGCTGTTAAATACGGGTAGTATTTAACTGATCCTCAATTTTTTGCTTTTGTTCCATCAAAAATACTAATTACACAGCAAAATATGCTTACCAAAAATACTACTTGCACACCAAAATATGTTTAAAGAGATCAAACTGAGTCGACGGAGCCCCGCAAAGCGGGGCTCCTATTTTTGCGTGGATTTAAGAAGGAACCAAACATAATCTAACCCTACCGAGACGGAATGCAGTGATTTGAGGCATATAAGTGCTCGTTATGATATATTTTAGTAAGCATATTTTGCTGTGCAATAAGTATTTTTGGTGGTCATTATATTTAATCTCGTTAAATACTGCCCTTTAATTAATAGATAATCTAGCTAGTCAAATATACTTGATTTATGTTGAAACAGAAATAAATACTTTATTTAACTAAAAACACAAGTTGAGTACAGTCTTATTGAGCAGTTGACAATTATAAAAACAAAAATCCCGACTGCCTAAAAGTAACGAACTGAAAAGAGAAAAACAAGTACCTATCACAATATCTATATAAAATTCGACTGACTAATGCATTGTTTTGTAAGCTTACTTTATCAAATAATGCAATAACTACATATGTATATTCAAATAAGTTAAACTAAATACTTTATGGTGCCGCATGCGGTGACAAACGTAGTTTTGGTAGATCTTTCTTTGCCCGTAGGTAACAAAGTATTGAAACGCTTTCATGCCTTAACTACTCGACCAATCATCATTAAATTTTGCATTAACGGTATCAGGGGTACAAAAAAGGACATAAGGACATATCCTACCTTTCTTCCAGGAAAAGAAAATACTGTTCCCGAGGTCCCGAGGTTTAGAAGTTTATTGACAAATTTATCTTAAGGCGAGCGATGTCGCGGGCAACATGTAGTTTTGTATACGTCCAAACTTCTTTACTAATATTATAAATGACAATGTGAGGATTACCGATCATCGTTAAAGTTCGCATACACATTGTCATGAATACAGAAATTGAAATATTTATCAAGAAAAAATACTGTTCCTAAGCAAGCAAAGCCACGGGTAAAGGCTAGTCTATTATATTTACGTCGTTATTTAACAATTGTTTGAAGTTTGAACCCGTAGTACTCGGCAGTGATGAAGCGACTAATTACTCGATGCGCCATCCGTGTTCTTAAACATGGCCTATCTGCCCACGTAATATGGCCTTGTATGTACTGTTGTATAGATCGCAATATTATGTCACTGGGGCATACAAGTTTATTTATCAGCAAAATATATAACCGGTTTTACCAGTCTGGCTTGCAACGATGCCTTCATACTCTTTAGATAATTCAGCGAAAACTCGTTCAATTTTATGCTAATCTTTTTATTTTAGAATAGTCATTTGTTTTTTGTCTGCAAGGATGGCGAAGATTTAAGTGGTCGTCTCGTTGCTGTAAAGGCGGCACTTCACATGGTTATTTGTATTTGGTATTGAGTGTTTGCTGTACTTGGGCAAATATTTGACAAATGGGCAAACATACAGATATTGGCAACTATGACCGTCTACACATAGAGCGAATTAAGGCGTCAAATAACAAATACACAAACATTTTGAACAACATAACAATTATTTACCAACAGTATGGACGTCTTCAAACTTGCAGCAGGATTTTATTATTTAAACGCATGCTATTATTATATGCTTTGTATTAAAAAATACAAGGTTGTAAAATGACCATGGGAACAAGGTGCTGGTGGATGTCGAGTATCCACAAAAATAATTTTCAAAACAACGCCCCGGAATGTCAAGTTGACAGCCTGCGCAATTGAAATTGACATGACTTGCCGCCAACGCTGGCCATTGTGTGGATGGTTTAGTTGCGTATTTGCCTATTTGCCGTCTTTGATAATCTCTTTGATGTACGTCGAAAAACCGCCAAGCACGCGGTAACGCGTGTTTGGTATTTCCTGTAGTTGTCAAATAAGCAAGAAAGGCAAATACTTTGCCACACAAAAAATCTACACATGGTTATTATTTGTCAAATTTATCAAATACGCAAATACAAACAGCCATGTGCAGTGCCGCCACAAGTTTTTCTTGTGCTGCGATCTCTTATTCTACTACAAAATGCACAGCGTGCAACGCTGCCTCGTATTGGCATGTTTCTTTCTTGAGGAGATTCTGGCAAGTTCAACAGTAGTTTAGCTGAATGCATCGAATAACAACCATTGAGAGCTTAGCTAGAGACTTGTGGAGGAACAGGGTGTGAAGTCCCTCCAACACAAAGGGAGGATCCTCCGACCAGGCTGGTTGATCGTGCCTGGCGGGCCGCGGCCCGACGGCTGTTTTTTTTTTTGTTTTAGTTGTTGCCCTCAGATAGCCTTAACAACTTTACGCGGACTGTGGATGAGCGCAGAAGACTCCCAACCCGTTATTCCCGACGGTTGATGTCGGGAGCTTGTATATATACTCAATCGCTGTGTAAACTTCACTTGAGCGACGCAGAATAGTATGACGTCATGTGAAGTGCGATTGTATCGCCATCTGTTGAATGTAGGCTGAACTTCTTCGTCTGTGCGGAGTCGCCACAGACTCAAGGTAAAATCCCAAGATTTCTGTAAGTTATTTCTGTGTGTTGTGTTTTAAAATTAACAGCGTGACAAAATCCGTGTAATATTGTTTAATTTCAATTTAGTATATCATTTTCATTTGCGTGAACGTAAGACAATGTTACGTTTCTAAATATACCGTTGTTTATGTTGTTGAAATGCCAACCCTTTTTTTTTGGCGGCCTCGTTGACGTGTTTGTTTGTGTAACCGATTGCCACGTCTGAGGTCACTGTTTCGATTTCCGCACAAGTCAAACATTTGTGTGCATGGACATGGATGTTTGTCTTGGTCTCGGTGTTTCTATGTAGGTATAGTAGGTATTTACAAAAAAATATACAGGGTGATTTTGAAATCGTGTAATTCCTTTTAACCACGCATTCTACTGGTGATATAGAATAACCCTGACCATATTTTTTCTTAATTAGAATAATGGTTTCGGCAAAATTAGAGTACAGATTTTTTTCATGAAATGATTTCAAATAGTCATATTTTAACCACCTGACACAATCTTCATATTTTACTAATTTAAAAATAATAACATAACAATAACTGATGTCGTAAATAATAAGGGGCAATAAAAAGGACCGTCCCTTATTATTTACGACATTAATTATTAATATGTTTTTTTATTTTAATTAGTAAAAAATTAAAATTGCCTCTGTTGGTTAACATATGACTATCTGACACCATTTCACGAAAAATACGATACAATAATTTTTCAAAATAAAAAAATCTAATTAAATAAAAATATGGTCAGGGTTATTCTATATCACCAGTAGAATGCGTGGTTAAAAGGAATTACACGATTTCAAAATCACCCTGTATATATTTGTATGTTTACCCATTGTCTAGTACCCAAAGTACAAGCTCTGCTTAGTTTGGGCTAGATGGTGTTGTGTATGTAGAATATTTATTTATTTATGGTCTTCTAACAAATTTAAAAATAATTTAATTATTATAAAGACATAACTTATCAGGCTTTGTAGAAAAAGTTACATCGAATTATAAGCAAACACTGCATGTATTTTATAATTATGGATACCTATAATCAAAGAAAAGTAAGTTAGAATAACTATGACTTAAAAAGAAACTCCTTCTTTATTGTTTTATGGAAGTACCTATAAGGAGTTGGGTTTACTAAGTCATTTGCAAACCCGACATATCGTATATTAAGCTGATATTATTATTAACAATTTCCCTGTCCGATGTATCACATATATGAGCCTAACAATAGATTTTCTATTATGTCTATTACGAGATAGCGAAAGAGGTTATCTTCTTCTTCCTAGCCTTTATTATTCCCAAGTCACTTGGGTCAGCTATTCTGGTCTAAACGGATTTGACTGAACCATCTAACTAATAGGAAAATACGTACAAATATAGCAGGTGTGTCTGGGGAGGAAATGGTTGTGGATCTTGGGGTGCCGACTGGATCAGTGTTCGGACCAGTGGGCTATGTGATGCATGTTAATAGCGTGTCTAATGTTGTGAAAAAGTGCCAAGTGTATATATGTATGCAGGTGACATGTGTTTGGTCTATGCTTCAAAAACCATACTAAAATACAAAGTTACATACAAAAAGATTTTGAGAATATAACGAAATGGGCTCACGATAATAGAATTATTCTAAACTTAACTAAAACTAAATGCATGCACATACACTCGCCACATAACCAACGAGCTAAACATATTGTTAAAGAGCATCTTGAAATAATAGGACATTCATATAAATGCCTGCATTATAATAAAATTTGCTGTAATTGTAAAAATTTGGAATATGTAAATACATTTAAATATCTAGGCTTAACTGTAGACATAAATTTTAGTTGGAAGACGCATATAAACAATATTTGTAAGAAGTAAGATCTATACCTACTGGCAAAATTTTATCAACTGAACTCAATATTAAATAAACAGACTTTACGAACAATATACTATGCGCTGCTTGACTCACTGATCAGTTACGGCCTCACCGTGTATGGCCGAACGTTTAAAACATACTTATCTACAAAATATCAAACATTTGCAAATAAGATTAATTAAGTATTTGGTTACCAAAAAAGTTAAGGACAATTGTAACAAAAATTATGATAAGTTAAGTAAGATTCTACAAGAAGATAAAAAAAAAATATTTAATTGCATTGCGACATTAATTTAGTGAAGACTTTAAATTATTTGTAAGCAATAAATATAATACTAGACGTATAAGCGAGAAGAAACTTGTCCAACCAATTATTACGGCGAAAGAATGTCCAAATGTGTTGTGCCTAATATATTTAATAAAGTAGAATTATTAAAAAAAAATCCGAAATGTAGCAAAGGTATGTTAAAATCAAAGCTGAAGGAATTGTTCCTTGGTGACATACAAACAATGTCTGCTTGTCATTAAGAAATAATTGCTACTAAATACCTTGTTTATCTACTGTGTTTTTTTTTGTAAACTAGAATATGTAGTTTTTAATACCTATTACATAGTTTAGTTAAAACAAGTAAATAGTTTACACGAAGCGGCTGCTAACTGACCTCCGCAACCCGAAGGCTAACAATACCCTAAGGCTAGACCAGTGTCAGGATATTATAGGGCACTGACTTCCTAATAACGACTGCCTTAGATGTTCATGGCAGCCGGGACCGACGGTTTAACTAGCTCTCCGAGGCACGGAGCAGGCGATAATTGTCAATCTATACGCACATAACTTCGAAAAGTCATAATTTCCGAAAGTCAGAGGTGTGCGACGTGGGTTCGAATCCGAGGCCCTCTGCATTGCAGTCTGTTGGTCTCCCTACTGAGCTACCGCTGCCAGCGAAAGGGGATGTATTTACTACATTATGTCCGCGGCTTCGCTCGCGTTTATCTACGTTAGGTTAGGTTAGTAATATTACCTAGAGGCTTCAGGTGGCAGGGCCTCAGAGGACCCTGCCACCCGTAAATTAAGAGCTCCAAGAGGGCGCGCGCGGTATTACCGCGCGCCTTTTAACGTCGAAAGGGGAGAGCGGTGAGGCTCTCTCCTGGGGACGAGAGGTGGTCGGGTCCATTTGACCCGGCCCGCACCCACACGGAGGGGCCTGCTATGGACGAATCTTTTGAGAGCTCCCGACTGGTCCCCCCATTGAGTGTGAGGGAACACCCCAGGTTTTTTAGTGGGTATACCAGCACTTTATGCTGGGAGTCCCACACACCCCGCCGGCCGGTGCCGTCCCCTAGCCGGCGAACAGTGCATAAAGCATTCTTCCCGGGTAACAAAAAAAAAGAAAATAAAAAATGGTTAGTAATATTAGGTACTTCTTTTTGTACTTTTTCTGTTTCCCTGAAAACATGTATTCGAAATTGCACGTTAATTGGTCGAGTAGTTAAGACGTGAAAGCGTAACAAACAAATAAACTCACAATCACATTTATAATATTACTTAGGCTTAGGATACCGACATTTATGGAGTCCGTGTGTAAACAAAACGAAAGATCCCAAGATATATCTCGGGATAAACTTACAATAAGAAACGTGTTGTTGCCTATACCTACTTGGGTGTACACAGTTGTTTCGTTGCCATGGTAACGAGGGTCGTCAGTTCAATGCTCTCAAAGGCATGCAGTAGATACGACACGCTTCGCTACGAATATGAAAGGAAATACTACAAATATTATATATGTGAATGTTTGAATGTTTGTACGAAAAATGAATAACGGATTTGGATGAAAACTGTACCAAGGATAGATCATGTTCTGATTAAAACATAATATGATACTTTTTGTACTGTATGCAATCGTTCACCCACGGGAAGCTAATTATAAAATTGATACCTAGTTGAACGTGTGGGTGTTAAGGGCATAGCTCGCTATCTCTCTCGTACAGCTGCATTTAAATAGTAGCGGTTACGTCTTTGTTTGTGTTATGCATGTTTTTTCTGTCATTTAACTAATATCTACTCCTACTATCAGATTTAAAACGCTCGTATCTTATTTACATTTATAATATAATAGATTCTATTATAAAATAGATTTCAAAAATTCTTTGTATTTAAGTTTGGGTAAAGTAACTATTTGAATTAAATAATAAGTTTAAATAAAAAGTAAAAGTTTGTCAACAACTCATTGCATTCGAATTATAGACTACTCCCCTAGCTGAGCCGCGCAACTTCGTCTGCTTCACATAAGAGAATTTCTCCCGTTTTTGCCCGCTTTTTCATTGATGCTCCGCTCCTATTGGTCGTAGTATGATGTTATATAGCTTATGGCCTTTCGCGATAAATGGGCTATCCAACAATAAAATATTTTTCAATTCGAGCCTGTAGTTCCTGAGATTAGCGCGTTCAACCAAACAAACAAACAAACTCTTCAGCTTTATAATATTAGTGTAGATACATATCCACGCAATGTAGGTAGATATCGCGTTGTGCAAAACTGTATTCGAATTTCATTCGAATAAATCAATGAACTGCACCGATGTCGCGATGAATTAAATTATATTTTTAACCGACTTAAAAAAAGAGGTTCCTAATTTAAGTGTAAAATTTTACTAGCGACCCGCCCCGGCTTCCCAGGGGTAAGCTTCGCACTTTAGTACAAAACGTTAACAAATTATACACCTAAACGTTCCTCATGAATCACTCTGTCTATTAGTGAAAACCGCATGAAAATGCGTTTAGTAGTTTTTGAGTTTATAGCGAACAGACAGACAGACAGACGCAGCAGGGGACTTTCTTTTATAATATGTAGTGATGTAGTGATGATGATTATTCAATGAACTGCCACTCTTATTTGATGTATATTCTTAATCTTGATACTTTCGATGTGCTTTCATATTCATTTGGTCAAGGAAATTATGGGTTTCAGATATAGCTATAATTATATCTGACACCCAAAGAATCTTACCACTTCAAGTTATCTTAGCAGTTAACGAAATTTACAATCGAATCCAATCAATTTGGAGTTGAATCAAACATCGTCGGTAAAACTGGCATTACGTCATCATGTCAGTAGTTCACTAGAATTAACCGGTTTTAACCTCTAACAAGGAAAAGGAAACCGGTTTACATCTTTCAATTACCGGTTATTTACGGTATAAATACCGGTTACGCTCTACGTATTAATATTTATAACTCGTTGTCATTTAACCAATATTTACATTATACATTTACTAGCTGACAGACGTTACTGTAGCAAAAAACAAAAACCATTTTGCCGTAGAAATCTTATACCGACTATCATCATATCATTGAAGGATTAACCAAATAGGCCAAGCCGTTTTCAAGTTATGGGCTTACCAACGAATAGCATTATTTTTTATTTATAAAGATAGACTAAATCAATATGTATATTATGTAAGATTAGGGGTGTTTTCATGAATAATGTTATGTTCTTTGTTCATAGTAGTTATCCTTGAAGTTAGCCTTGAAAATCAGCCATATTATCAATAATCCTATGGAAATATCGACCCTTGACGATACCATCGATAGTATAGATTAATCAAAATAAGTCATAGATACTATTGCTAAATATCAATAGTATCGATACTATCGATAGTATCGATTGATAAAAATAAATACCTACCTAATATGATTGCTAAAAGATCAATAGTATCGATAGTATCAATAATATCGATACAGCATCAGCAAATACGCAGCATGACTCATGATTTTTAAAGCAGTTTGACTTTTAAATTTTGTTAATATAAAATGCCAAGCACTAATGACTAATGAGTAAACGAGTTGATATGTGACTTATTGACATAGAGGCGATTATTACCAGTGAGATAAGCACGCCTTCGAAGCGAGTTGGCGATTGCGTAATCGCACTCTTGATAAAGCAGAGACTTAAGTCGCAATTTGGAAGATAAGTAATTTGAACTTTAATTTTGAGCGAGTTAGAGTTTAATTTGCCTAACTTCCAAATTTCATGTTAAGTCGCTGTGTGTAAGAATGATATTAGCTATGAATAAAGGTATTTTATTTATAAGTCTACGTGCGGACTTTAACAAATAATTATTTGCTGCCTCCGCTTTAAATAAGGTAACCTTTGTACAGCGAATAATATAGAGGTTTGGCCATATATTATGGCTTTAATTTTATGGTGGTAAGCAAAAATAAAACTGTAGATTTCATCCAAAATATTTTATTTTCAATGATTTCTTTTGCCACAAATCTAAACACGGTGGACATGATAATGGTAGTAAGGAGTATAAAGTTTATATTTGGACTTCTTCGAACAAATTCAGATGGAATTTTTTGCATAAATTTTTTTCCTTATCTATTATGGCATTTTTTTTTGTTTAGTTATTCTTTGCCGTACTTAATTGTTTTTGGCATACAGCAAATCTGGTGATGTCCTCTTAGCCGTCCTTGCTTGCGAAGCGAGTAATTAGTGACAACCCGACAAATAGGTTCGTTAGGTTGCCGCGGGATGGCACTTGCGCCTTTTCAGGCGGCTACTTGTGATAATATACAATAAAAAAAAATAGCGTAAGCTGTTATACGTAAATATAATTAAAATGAACAAAAGTATGTTATATTATGTCTTAAAATGTTATGCAAATGGATATAGAACCAATTTAAACATTTTGGGCACGTCATTAGTGAGTTAATTCATGTCACTTATTCTATTTAAAGGCCAATTATTATAGTAAGTAATAAAAACTGTTCAAAATATCCGATCTAGACTAATAAACGCATTATTAAATGTTTACTGAAACTTAAATTAGCTTTATATTTGACGGTTACCTATTTTAATTTACAAAAATACCATTAGTAATATTTATTACACTTAGAATAGACCAGTGGTCGCCAACTTTGTCGACCAAAAGAGCCAAATATAGATTATACACAAAATTGAAATCTATTAAAAGAGGCATTTTTAACTTGAGCTTTGCTTTAGTAGAAGACGTAATTATGGCTCTCTCGAGCTTGCCTTTGTCAAATAAGTAATATTAAATAATAATAATTTATTTGTACACAAAACGGGCTTGCAAGAATCATCACATTATAATAAAAATCATAGAAAATATATAAAAACAATAAAATGTGAAACGTTAGCACCTGTACTAATGTATGTATACATTATATCACAGGTGCCAGCGCCTTCCACTATGCATAGACAAATTCTGTATGGGTGTGATAATAGTAATAGTTAATAGGTAGGTAATATTGGATACGATTACATTACAATATTTATTATATTAATTTAGTACCTATATTAATTGAATTATATATTGCTTGAATAAATCATACAATAGAAAATACACTAGTTAAATTAACGTTAAAATTCATTATAAATCTGTTTACTAAATTAGTAAATTTTGATTAGTAAGTCTATGTAGAATGTGTCAGTATAAGGAGTAATGAATGTTGACAGAAATTTTTTTTTGTGTATAAAATTGAAATGGCTCAATGTAATGTCCTTAATAGATTTTCAGTGTCATGATAGTCTAGAGTCTTCAGACAGCGTTCTAGGGAACGCTTACATTCTTTAGTAGTTTAACTAACAGTAAATTAAATAAAATTTGGTATTATAATTATAAAGCAAGATAATAGTTAATATTCCTTGCTTGCCCTAAACATTTCGTGGTAGAGCCGCAGCCGAGTAGTCAAAGAGCCGCAGGTTGGCGACCACCGGACTAGACCGTTACTCTATATTGAACAGATTTTATTACTAGAATTGGCCCTTTGTGTAACACATTTGCAACTGAACACAGATCGAATATTAGTTCAATAGCATAAATGTTACTGAGAGAGGAGAGCTGCTTCACCTGCCCTCCTCCTAGGGGAGAATATGTAGTCATTATGAGAATCACAACAAATCCCTCTTTTACTAAATTATAAAACCTTTAAGGCGGCACTTCACATGGCTATTTGTATTTGGTATTGGGTGTTTGCTGTAACTTGGGCGAATATTTGACAAATAGGCGAACATACAGATATTGGCAACAATGACCGTCTACACATGGAGCCAAATCATTTTGAATGAGCAGAGGCAATTATTTACCAACAGTATGGACGTCTTCAAACTTGTAGCAGGATTTTATTATTTAAACGCATGCTATTATTATATGCTTTGTATTAAAAAATACAAGGTTGTGAAAAGACCATGGAGAGCAAGGCGCTGGTGGATATTGAGTATGCACACAAATAATTTTAAGCCAGCGGTCCGGGATGTCAAGTTGACAGCCCGCGCATTTGAAATTGACATGACTTGCCGCCAACGCTGGCCATTGTGTGGATGGTTTAGTTGCGTATTTGCCTATTTGCCGTCTTTGATAATCTCTTTGATGTGCGTCGAAAATCCGACAAGCACGCGGTAACGCGTGTTCGGTATTTGCTGTACTTATCAAATGGGCAAGAAGGGCAAATACTTTCCCACACAAACCATCTACACATGGTTATTATTTGTCAAATTTATCAAATACGCAAATACAAACAGCCATGTGAAGTGCCGCCATTAGAATAGATATTCAGTTTATCGTACTTAGAAGTACCAACGTCTAAGCATTGCCATCGTTTAACACGAAGAAAATACGCCCGAAATTGCGTAATGATTTCGTAAATAACACATACCTAATATTATCTGGGATTGTGAAATAATGCGCAACAATGTTGGAAATAAAAAATTACATCGTCATTATTATGATGTAGGCATAAAGGAAATTACTCAGATTGGGCTAATTAAAAAAAAGTGCCGGCTAACTTAAAAATACTTATTATTTTATAGAACATAACTTAATAAACATTTTTTATTATTACACCAAAGTTGTAAGTCTCTCTGAGATATTATTTGACTTTAAAATATCTATAAACCGTAATTATGTTTTTTAGAATATCACTACTTAACTACGTTGCCATGATTTTAATTTCCAGATTTATCATAGCAGGTAAGTACCTGCGTCAGCGTCACATACTGTCTCGCTCGCAAGCACCGTGCAAGATGCAGAGAGAACTCGCTGCCAGAACGCGAATAGACTTTGAATACCTAATAATGTCATTATTCTTCTCATTGGACGTTATAATCTACTGATACCAGAAAATGCTCGCGTGTGTCAAGAGCATTTAGAGCAAAACCTGTGGCATACACTTCCTCTACAAGATAACCTCGTAGAACATTTTACGGCTTCTGAAATAATGAGTGTTCTAACGAGACAATATAACAACAGATATGCTGAACTTAGAGCAATACGAGCTCATAAATGCAAACGAATCCCATACTTGGACAGGACTTACTCATGAACAGTTTTCCAATTTACTCGCAAATACCTCCAGTTTAAGCAGTAACCGACACAAAAAGGCTATATTGGCTGCAACATTGACTAAACTTCGAACTGGAGATTCTAATGCAAGGCTTGCTTTGATTTTTAGAACAATCCCGTTTTCAACGTTTATCAACTTTAGGTCAAGAAACGCTAGTCCGTGATTTTGTTTCCATATATATTATGTCGGTTTTGGTCATTTAAATCGACAAGAAGTGGCTGGAAAACTTTCTAGTACCGAAAAATTATTTGAAAATCCAGAAAGCCCTATAGAAGAAAGAAACGCTATTGTGGTAATAGATGGCACATAATTATACAATCAGAAAAGCTCGATCTACCTTTTTCCAAAGACTCACGTACAACCACCATAAATACAGACATTTGACGAAGCTTTTCTTAATTGTTTGCTGTGACGCCCACATTATAGAGGTACCTGGACGACATGCCGCGACGACTTCTGGCGCTAGTTTATTGAATCGAATTATTGATAATGAAGAAAGTGTGTTTTTAAACCAGGAGATGTCTTTATACCGGATCGTGGGTTTAGATATGCAGTATTTCCCTTAGAATCTCATGGATATACGGTACATACGCCTGAAACCAGAAATGCTAATGAGACGCAACTAAATACTGAACAGGCAAACAAATCCCGCCTTGTAACATTATGTTATTAGGTGGACGAAGTCATAAATGGACGATTTAAAAGGGACTTTAGACTTCATTGCAATCGCGCCTTGCCCCACATGATTGAATATTTTAGGATAGCTGCAGCATTATTTAATGCTTATCATCAAGTGATTGTGGACAATGTCCGGGCCCTAAGATTTATAGAAATCATTGAAGAAATAATTAATATTCCAAACATATTGGGGGATCTAGTAACGAGATATAATTATAACAGAAGACGCGCACATATTCAGCCAATAAATGCGCATATACCTGAGGTCGCATTTCCCGTGTTAACAGAAGAAGGCCTTATTCTATTCGCCCTTGGTAAATACCAAATAAAACAGGCACGCAGCTAATATGCAGAGCACACACAGGCAACGGGTATTTTTACAATTGAACTTGGAGGACAAATACCGGTTGAATATCTGAAAGAGCTTGAAGGAAACGATCTTTTCATACTGAGAGGTCGAATCCAATCGCGGTATGTCCGTTCACAAAAATATATTTAACTATTACTACATTTTTCTCCCAGTCTTGGTCTTTTTTTGCTCCCTGCCTCTTGCACGTTGAGTGCGAGCGAGACAGCATGTGACGTTGGCGCAGGTCACAGATCACCCACATCTGTGGCGCAGGTATTTACCTGCTATGAGACTTTACATTCCATTTCGCTCGCACATTATTCTAAGAATCTAAATCGTGGCAATTTAGTGAATTTCTGTAAAATATAATTAAGTTTTATAGGTATTTTAAAGTTAAATATTACCTTAGAGTCGTGACTTACAAGTGTGGTGTAATAATAAAAAAATATATTATGTTATGTTCTATTAAAATAATAAGATTTTTTGTTGACTTTTGTAATTAGTCCAAAAATTTATGGAAGCTGGGTAATCTCCTTTGATCTTTTTGTTTTTTAATTCAGATTTTACATTAATAAGTATGGCAGCCTATTGCAATTTAACTGGGTTATATTCTAGTGAATAGGAATGATGACTCGGTCAAAAATAAGTGATTCTAATTAGTCCATCTTATAGATTAGCAAAAAATATTGGACACCTATTTGTTGTTTTATCAATACAATAATAATTTACTTAGATATAACGCATTGAAGATCTTAAGTAGAGGCTTGTGACGTCACTCTTTTGTAAAATTTCTACCTACAAGTGACGTCACACGAAGTTTAAACGCGTTGTATTAGTTATTAGTTGTTGTAATTAGTTTGTGGGACTAAAGAAAAATACGTGTCCAATATTTATTGCTAATCTAAAAGACGGAATATAATCTTTAATTAGGCATTTTTATTAATTAGTTAAAGGGGCATGTAATAAAAATAATTATGTTATACCAAAAGCTTCATGAATCCCTTATCTGTTTTAATCGAACACGCTCATACGTGTTTTCCTATAATAGTGCGCATAATGGCATTCGAATAAAATTCGAATGCAATAAACAACGCGGTACCTTCTTAGCATTGTCAAGGACGGAGCGCTACTATTGACTTGTTATCCAACTATCCTTACTAATATTATAAACGCGAAAGTATGTATGGATGTATAGATGTTTGTTACTCTTTCACGCAAAAACTACTGGACTGATTGCGATGAAACTTGGTATGTAGATAGATGGAGACCTGGATTCCCACATATGCTACTTTATCCCGATTTTCCCACGGGAACGGGACTTACGCGGGTGAAACCGCGGGAAAAATTAGTCAAATATAAATCAAAAGTATTCAGATAACCTAGTGACAGCCAGACAATATATTTTTTGCAATGTTTTGCTCCGGTCTACTAGTAATTCCTGTATTGCGAAGGACTTTACAACAACAACTATTTGTGGACAACATTTTTCTTTGTGTTTCTAACCCACAACACTTGACCCAGTGGCGAGGCAACCACATAGGCCACTACGCCACCCGTACACTCTCTCATAGGTTTTTCTTATAACGATGCGCATAATAATTGTATTCGAATAGAGTACTAAACAACGCGGTACATAAGTCGCATTGTCAAGGACGGAGCGCTACTACTGGCTTGTTATCTGTACTCTCGAATACTTATAAAACTAAAGTAATCAGATTACCTATTGACAGCCAGAGAAAATAGGTTCTCAATGATGTCTGGTATGCCTACAATTTACAGATTGGCTGGAACGCCAGATATAATTAAAAAGCAATTGTATCTATCCAGCGGCTACTGCTGCTCAAGACTAAAAAATCTTGTTAAATCTTTTTTTCTTAAATCTGTCTGCACGGATGGCGGCTTAAGTGGTCGCTTCACCACTGCCATTGCGCCGAGTGTTGTGGGTTCGAATCCCACACGGGACAAAGAATTGTGTGATACATAAATGGTTGTTCCGAGTCTAGGTGTTCTTTGTGTCCGTTGTTTGAATGAATGTTTGTAACGTAACCTGCGATACAGGATTATATCCAATGCGGGCGCGACTTTGTTAACAAATAATAACGAGATTCTTGTAAAGCCCCACGATTCAACCTCTTCATGTGACCTTTTTGTTTTTTTATTATCAGCTTTTTGTAATGTCCCACTTGGAACGTTGGGCAAAATTCTCTCGCTTGGACTTCCAAATCACTCTGTTGGTGGATATCCCCTGAACTTATGACCCCTATATCTCGAGGGTCTTTTCACCCATAAGGCCCATATTCAAACTCGACCGAGGGATGCATCACAGGTCTGCACACCAAGTTACAAGTCAATCGGTCCAGTGGTTCCGGAGCTATGTCTGTCACTATCAGACAGACACACAGACCCACTTAGTGTTTTCATTAACCTCTTCGAAGAAGACTCAGAAGTTAATAATAGAATTGGTATTGCAAGTAGGTGAAAGGTGGTGAAAATTATGAATTACCGCATACTTTTTTTTGTAAGTCCACTTACACCGTGATTATACGTTCATTATCGCGTGTATAGTGTGCTGCAAACACGCCACTCTAATGTGGTTGTCGGTTGAACAGTGCGGTTTATTACGAATAATTCCGTTTATCGTAAAACAGCGATAACAAACAGTTACTATATAGGCCAGCGTTCGCCAATAATGCTGGTTGGATCACTAAGCGGTCGTGATAACTCATTTACAGCGAATTTCGCAGACCTTTAACGCTGTATTAAGATTGACTCCGGACTTATTTTGAAAAACTAATTACCTCCATCTATTCATACATACATAATTACAGCATTGCTATCCAACGTGGCAATGCAACCAGTTCTCTGGGCACGTTACCAGTTGACAACGATACTGACGAATTTTACGACGCCTAAACCATTTTTGTAAATATTTAGTAGGTACACACGGCTACACGTCAAGTTAGATACCCAATATACGCATAACTACGCTACATCCAAAATAGAGAATTGTCGGAAAGGGACAGTGCATAGTGGTGTCGATGTAATGGTAAGGATAGAGCGCAACAAAAATATAATGCAATCTCTCGCACGATTTGCACACTTCTAATAGTTCAAAGTCCAAACAGTCTAGGTTGATGTGTCGCTGTGTGTACTAACTGACTCGTGCAACTTCGTCAACATAAGAGAATGTTCCCCGTTTTTGCAACATTTTTCATATATGCTCTGCTTCTATTGGTCGTAGCGGGATTTAGTATAGCCTAGAGCCTTCCTCATAAATGGACTATCCAACACTGAAAGAATTTTCAAATCGAATCAGTAGTTCCTGAGATTAGCGCGTTCAACCAAACAAACAAACAAACAAGCAAACTCTTCAGTTTTATAATATTAGTATAGATTATAATTATTAGTATTTTTATAATTACTTTGTCTTGTTAATACGTTTGTAAATATACAGTGTGTATAATAAACCCTGGCCGATCCTTATCTTATCTTGTGTGTGTGGGCCAGTCAGTACAGACCGGTGACACTTCGACCCATTGGGATCTTTTGTGTCAGCCCCAATGTCCGATCCTTAAACGTGTTAAACAGTAGCTTATTATGAATACGTCAGAGACATCCTTTTATAAAAAATCGATCAAAAAAATTACATAAATTTAATTTATTTTAAATAATATGTTAATAGATTACCCGTGGCAACACCGAAAACTTATTAATCATAATACCTAGGTATCGTGTTACGCCGCGCCTATCTACCTATGCCTTAGAAAAATGCCGCCAAAAGTATGCCACGCTCCGCATCCTTGTCAAGTTTAGTGTAGTGTTGCTAGACTGTGCTAAATTTCAGTAATTTAAGGGTAAAAATGCTGATCAATACTGTACTTAAAAATATTATGAAGACGTTTTACGATGATATAGATTTCTTTTATTATTTTTCTTAGCATGTTTATTAAGTGAAAAACAAGCCCGTAATGGATCGGACAGGGTTTATTATACACACTGTATATTCGATGATTTGTGTTATAAATTATAACACAAATCGTCTAATATACAAAGTGGCGCAAAACTTATCACATTAAATGATATTATACTTCTTTTTTTTTTTACTTGGGTGAATGCTTTGATGTATACCTCTCCGCGGGGCGACGGAGAGGTTATGTCGGGCTCACCAGGGGAAAGATACCCCGGTAATACTGACTAAACCTACCACGGTATTCCTCGACATAACCATAGACGGCGGGACCCCGCGAATCGCTTTCACATGCAATCGCGACCCCGCCGAGGTTTCGGCCCGCCGTGTAAAATGGCAGGCCACTACATGACCCTTCCTCTACTGTCCCCTTGTGGGGGTAGAAAAAACACGACTCAGAGGCCCACGCCGCCCACCACCCCCAGGTCAATTCTCAGGGTGGCTGGAGGTCATCTCGCGCCCTCCGGCGCCCGGTTCTGCGGTTGGGGAGAGGGTTTAAGCGCTCCCTCTCCCGCTCCGCCGCCTCCTTGATGGACATGACTTCCTCACAGAAGGAGGCGACGACGCACAGTGGGCTAAAATTCGTGTTTCATAGACATTCAAATCCTTTTTTGAAAGCGACGCTTTTTTTGCTTGGATACGATCGGGAATACCTTCTATATACCTGTTATGATAAACTTTTGGGTTTATAATCGAAAACAACGCTCTTAGATTTTTTTTTTTGAAAAAATTTGTATTCAGTCGACACAATAAATGATGATATCTCGGTTATCGCACAAATGCGCCTAATATCCTCTTAGGTTATTAATATATGAATTATTTTTGATTTTTTGACATACTCCATGACAAGGTCAGATGTGCGTTTTTTTTTTTTAATCTTTCAAAGTATTTCATTTTTGTTTTGTTTATTTTTTTGTTTTAACTAATATCAAGCTTAACTTGGATGTATATAGATTGGACATTAACGCAAATCGACTATGCGCCATATTAGAAAGTCAAATTCGCTTGAAAACTCATTACCAGAAATAGTAATTATCTATTGATTCTCAAAATCTCCAATAAAATTAAGGAAATTATTGTTTGTTAATGATATAATGGTAACTATCTACTGACTTTTTGAATATCTATATCTATTGAATAATAAGTTCTCGTTAATAAATAATTAAGAGGTTATTTAGCAAATTAGTTGTTCGGGAAAATAGATTAAAGTCGATCGCAATAAATAGCAGCATACTAAAAGAAAATCATTTAGTATTCTTCAATCATTGAAAGTACAAACAGCATGGCAAATATCGTAACAAACTTGGCTTTGTTCGTTATTTTGAAAAGCGCTCCTAAACTCAGTGACTAATTTTTTGTTTCAAACCGTGCTATCTCGTTTAAACAACAGTGTGTCTGAAGAAGATTGTTTAACTTTAAAAGAATTTTGCCGAAGATTCACTAAGGCTGCGCATAAACGGTATGAATCAACACAACGGAAATATGAGAGGTGCCGAACGGACTACGAAAGTTGGCTCGAGGCTGATGTTGATTGGCCGAGTTGCTTAAAAGAAAATATAAAGTCAATTACTCAGCAGGAGGGAAACCTTATAATTCCACTTTCGGAGCCATCACCACGTTCTCATGTAACTGTTTTGGAATCATCTTCAAGCGCTACTAGTTCGCATTTGGAGCCATCTACATCATCAACGGGAACTATGACAAAACGAAAGATATCAAGCCGTAAACTTTTTGAAGACTTGGGAATGAAACAGAAAAAGAGGCGGAGTGGAGACCTGACAGACAAAGATTCCAGTGAGCTCGTATTTGCTACTATTTCTAAGTTGAAAGACGAAGGCCAAAACAACATTGCTGCAGTGATCGAATATATGGTGAAGCACCCAGAATCAATCGAAAAATTTCAAGATTTAATTAAAAAAACCAAGCAGTAAAGAAACTTTTCACCCCAAAAAGCACTCGGTTTACTGAAATCTCTAAAATTATCAAATTGGCAATACATAACTCTTCGAGAATCAGCAATTCGAGAAGGCCTTAAGCAATTGTACCCTTCGTATTACTGCGTGCAAAAAGAAAAGAACGTGTGCTTTTCACCTGAGCCGAAAAATTCAATTACGGTGACAGATTCTTCAGCACAAAATTTCACTCCAAGCTTTGCTAGATCTGACAGCAAAGAGAATAATAAAATCTTTGCCAGAAGTTATATAAAATAAAGAACTGATCTTAATATGTAAATACGGTTTCAACGGAGCATCCAGCCAAAGCAAATACAAACAGAAGATGGATTCTGCACAAGATGACTCTTGCATCTTCATGACTTCGTTATCGCCACTGAAGATGACATGTGTAGACATCACAGTTTGGGAGAACCCGAAACCTTGCTCAGCAGCGTATTGTCGTTCAGTACAGTTCACCTTTATTAAAGAAAGTGAAACAGTGGTGAAGGATGAAAATGAAAGACTGAAAGCTGAGATATCGGCTCTCCAACCATCTCAATGTGATAGCAATATGGTGAGTCATAAGCTTATGCTCACCATGATTGATGCTAAAATAAAAACTTATGTTTCACCTAACGTGAGATCGAATGCAGCGTGCTACCTTTGTTTGGCAAAACCATCAGAGATGAACAACTTAGAAGTAGTTGAAAATAAATCAACTGAAGATGATTTGATGGAGCTCGGACTTTCTTCACTACATGCACGTATTAACACAATGGAATGTCTTTTACATATCGCTTATAAATAAGATATTAAGAAGTGGTCTGCTAGAGGGGAAAGTGAGAAAGTCGCAGTGGATGCAAGAAAGAAAACTATCCAAGCCAGGTTCAAAACGGAGCTCAACCTATTAATCGATGTCGTAAAACAAGGTTATGGCACAACTAATGATGGCAACACTGCACGACGATTTTTTGAATTTCCTGATAAGACTGCGGCTATCACTGGTCTAGATGAAGATCTGGTCCGAAGATTTGCTATATTGTTGCAAGCCATAACTTCAGGTGAACCCATCAATGTTTCAAAATTTAAATAATATGCGTCCATTACTGCTGAGAAATATGTGGAATTGTACAGTTGGTACTACATGTCATCAACAGTACACACGATACTGCTTCACGGAGCCGAAATTATTGCTGCTAACGCAATTGTTCCGATTGGGTGTTTATCTGAAGAAGCTTCAGAAGCGAGAAACAAGGACTTCAAAAGATTTAGAGAACATCACTCACGGAAGAAGAGCAGAGTGAGTTCCAATGAAGATATCTTTAATTTTCTTCTACTTTCGTCCGATCCGCTTATTTCAGCAGTAAGACCAACGTTGGATACCAAGAAAAAGAAACCTTTGTTTGATGAAACATTGGATCTGCTGAATCTTCAAACACCCGAATTTGAGTTTATGGATATTGATCAAATAAATTCTGACTCCGAGTTCGATTCTGAAGATAGTGATTCAGAATAGGCAATATTTTTAAATAATAGTATATAGTCTTAATACTTATTTCGAGAAAAATAATATTTTCGTTGAAAATCAGAAGGGATTTAGGAAGAATAAATCTATCAATATGGCTGTTTATGACTTTTTGAATATGGTAACCACAAGAGTCGATAAAAGATTACCAATTCTTGGTCTATACATGGATATGTCTCGTGCGTTTGACTGTGTGGATCATAGAATCCTAATAAAGAAGTTAAATTCGTATGGTGTCCGCGGTAATGTGTCCAAGTTAATTGAATCGTACTTACAAAATCGACAGCAAATAACTGTAATAAATAGTGTATACAATAATACAGAAATTGCATATAATTCTAGCCAAAGAAATATAAAATTCGGAGTTCCCCAAGGGAGCGTCCTTGGGCCTTTACTATTCATAATATACATAAATGATTCCCCCTCTGCATCAACATATCCAATGATTATGTTTGCTGATGATAGCACACTGATTTTTAATAGCAACGAAGTCGAAAGACTTGAAAATGACATAAATGATAATATTAATTCAGTTATCAATTGGTTGACATTAAATAATATGAAATTGAATTTAGATAAAACAATTATAATGAGATTTGGACAAAAGAATAACAATAACGCAACATTAAACTTACATTATAAAGGTACTAAGATTCAAGAAACGAATAGCACAAAATTTCTTGGTTTGAATATTGACAGTAATTTAAAATGGACCGACCATATTGATAAATTATGTAGTAAATTAAATCAACAATCTTATGCATTACATATGTTAAGTAAAACAGTTAACCAGTCAGTGTTACTCACAGCATATCACGGATTAGTTGCCTCTACCTTAAGATACGGTATCATATTCTGGGGTAACGCTACCGGTATAGAGAGAGTCTTCATAGCTCAAAAAAAGTGCATAAGGGCAATTTGCAAGCTACACAGATTGGATAGCTGTAAATCATATTTTCAGAAATTAAAGATCCTGACTGTGCCTTGTTTATACATCTACGAGACTGCAGTCTTTACAAAAGTAAATATTGACAAGTTTTCTAAAGTTAGTAGTCAGCGTAGAGCGGATAAACTACATTTAGTTCCAAGTAAAACTACACTTTATCATAACAGCGTTTTTGTAATGGCTCCAAAAATCTTTAACCATCTTCCCCTAAATGTTCGACAGGCAGATAGCATTACTAAATTTTAAAAACACCTGTTTATTTTTTTAATAGAAATAACATATTATTCTGTTAAAAACTACCTCGATGACAAGACCTAGGGTTATGACATTATTGTAACAACTCGAAATACTATGTTATTTTGTGTGATATATTATTATAAATTATTATAATACTATTAATGACTGACAATTTGAAATTCTATTAATTAAATTTGACAAATTTGACTTATTTCTATGTATTAAGGTGTTTTTTCCCTTTTCTTTATTTGTATAATTGTATATTACTGACTTGCATCGTTGACATTTCAAAACTATTAATTGTATTAATTTTCTCGGAAATTTTATATTGTGAACATAAGCTGCTTATAATGTGACATGCATGACACGTTTTTTTTTTTTTTTTGCATGCCGTTAAGGTTGAATATGGTGATACTCTGTACCTTAGTTTTAAGACCTGTAATACCCATATTTCGCAAATAAATGATTTGATTTGATTTGATTTGAACAAAAAATGAAATATTTCTAAAGATTTAAAAAAAAAGCGCACGTCTGACCTTGTTATGGAGTATGCCAAAAAATCAAAAATAATTCATATATTAATAACCTAAGAGGATATTAGGCGCAATTGTGCGATAACGGAGATATCATCATTTATTGTGTCGACTCCATACAAATTTTTTCGAAAAAAATTCTATGTGCGCTGTTTTCGATTATAAACCTAAAAGTTTATAATAACAGGTATATAGAAGGTATTCCCGATCGTATCCAAGCAAAAAAAAGCGTCGCTTTCAAAAAAGGATTTGAATGTCTATGAAACACGAATTTCAGCCCACTGTGCGACGTCCCTCTCGCTCCGGACCATAGATTGAACCACGGCTGGGAGCAAGAGGGCAACCATACCGACTGCCGCGATCAACTCACGGCGCTGCGATGCCCAAGCGATGCAATCCGCCAAAGTGTGCAGCGCCGTGTCCACAACAACATCGTGGCAGTCGCCGCAGTGATGACATCCGGGCGTCTCTTGCCGGCCTATGGCCGGCTGACACAGGAACTGGCCAAAACAACCGTGGCCAGTCATAACCTGTGTCAGCCGAAAGGTGAAGGCGCCATGCCGCCTCTCCAGCCACTCTTCAAAAACGGGACTTACCGCCACGATCGTGGCGTGCCCGGCACTGGGGTGCACAAGTCGTTCCTTCCATTCGTCTACCAGGACCTGGCGGAGCTCGGACCGTGCCGTCTCTAGCGCGGGAAGAGCAGGTCCTTCGCCCCGAGCTACCGCTTCTTGGCGCCAACGGTATAGCGACGCCAGAAGCGCCGCTTCCAGGTCCCATGGCATTGATCCGGCGAGGATGCTCGCAGCCTCGAACGATATCGTGCGGTATCCTCTAATCAACCTGACAGCCATGGCGCGCTGTGGCGCACGAAGCGCCGATATGTTACGGGCCGTCAGGTGGTCTGCCCAAACTGGGGCCCCGTAAAGGGCCATGGAACGCACGACTCCCTCGTAGAGCCTCCGGCAGGAGGTGCTTGGCCATCCAAGTTTGAGCAGCAGGCGTGCGAGCGCACCTGCAGCGCCCCGAAGACGGGGTGCCAAGCTACGAAAGTGAGTTGCAAAGTCCCATCGGCTGTCGAGCAAGAAACCTAAATACTTTAGGGTTGACTCGACGCCGATGCGGACCCCTCCTACCATGATATGGGCCCCAGGAGGTGGCCGGTTCCGAGGGCCGTGAAAACAAACGGCCTCGGATTTAGACAAGGCCACTTCGAGACCCAACCGCCGGATACGACCAACGACTTGTGCGACCCCAGCGGTCGCCAGTATGGCCGCCGCCCGGTGCGACTTACCCCTCGCCGTGACAAGTGTGAAATGATATTATACTGCCTTAAGCTGGTATAAGACGATATGATATAAGACGGTTAACATAAACAAAAACCAATTTTCGCAGAAATTAAGTTTTCTTTTTTAACAAAGTTAATAAAATAAAATTAGACACAAATTGGAACAGCATTGTAATAAGCACACACAACCTATTTCTTTTCGTCACAAGATTATGGTCTTTATTTCTTTTGTTTCTTTTTGTGCTTTTTTCGTTTGTTTGTTTTATTTTAATATCGCTGCTGGTCTTGGACATTTATCTCTGCAGTACACATGATGTTCTAAATTATGAAAACAAAAAAATGTCCTATGGTTAAACTACTAAATATATTTGGTTCATAATTTGTAAATCGTCAAAGAATACCATGTTGTATATGTGGTATCAATTAATGTGATAACAATTGTGCCAATTTGTATATTTACAAACGTATTAACATATTAACGTATTAACTTATAATAAATAATTAATAATATATACCTAGTAAATGTCTCATTTGAAATAATTACATCCACAATCTGATATTCGCCACACAGGCGTCGCAACCAACAACAATGGTTTGTACCGTTTGTTCCAGTTTTACGCAGACAGTTTAACATTTCAGTAGTTTGAAGTTTTCTCAACTCATCGATTTCTCATCTAAAAAACGTTACATAGTGTGATCCACGAGAAAAGTGGTTTAATGAAATCGCGGCCCGCGGGAGAACTGTAGTTCAACTGATAGATTTCTTTTTTTCTTCTTCTTTATTTTTTCTATCTACTAACTGTGTTATGTATATGAAAGTTCGGATAATCGGATGCATAAGTATTTACCTAAAGTTAATTTTCGGCTAACATATTAAGGAAGCGGCTTCTGTGAATATTTTTATTAAAAATACAACCCCGGGTTACCGAGATTGCATAACTAGTCGGAAGTATATTTAGCTTTCATAAAATTTTAATTCCCCATTCAAGTATGTGTAGATATTTATTTATTTTGCAGAAATATTCATACAGAAAATGCTTAGAAAAGAAATGAAAAATAGTAGTAAATGTCGATAAAAAGTGCTTACCATAATAACCAACCCCTGAACTTTAGGTAAATATGCATCCGAATTTCCGATCTATTACGACGTAAGCGCTATTTAAGTGCAGAACGATAGCGAGATCCTCTGACGACGCCCTCATTTTGCTTTATACTAAAAACATATTAATTGCTATTTCAATTTGCAATCAACTTCAATGCTGTATTTACAAATCCTTTTTATCAGCTTTACTCAGCTTTTTCCTTATTTTAAAATCTCATGCTTGCCCAATTTTTATAAATCCTGAATATATTGATGATATTGAGCGTCTTTTAGCAAATATTCTCTTTGTTTTCTATCTCTCTTTAATTTATACAGTATATAGTGAAAATTACATTTTATATCTAGATTATTTAAGAGTTTAATAATAGAATTTACATTCCTTCGACATACCTAAAAACATTAGTTGGTAAAAAACATTTGCTGTTTAATTAATTAGCAAGGCAAGAATTGAGACATCGTTTTTAAAAATCTGTTTTGTAGAATCGAAATGAAGTTTTTATTACACGTCAAATATTTTACAATTGCATTAATGGATGGCCATATCACTAAAAACATTCTGTACTAGTCAACCTTGAGATGGTTAGACGGACTCGCATTAGTTGCGCGTCGCACGCGCTTACTTAGATACGAACATAAACGCGGTCTGATGCGCGCGCGGCAATACAAGTATGGCGGAATTGGCTTTTTGCATTCTTATCGCGCCTCTCTATACCAATTATAGTCATATTTATAAGCATAATATATATTGAAATTAAACAACTTTATACGGATTTTATTGCGTTGTATATTTTTTATAAAACACTATTATTATAATATAATTTTGCAACTTTAAACGACTATTGTTAAACACTTTTACTAGTTACTGTTTACTTCTATTTAATTCAATTATAAAAACTATTTAGATTTAATTTTACACTTTCCCCGACGTTTCGGTTGGTTTTCAGCAGCCATGTTCGCGTAAACGTAAGACAATAGCTTACTATATTTTGCCCACTGCTTCGCTCGCGTAAATGTAGGTTAGGCTAACCTAACCAGACAGAAAAGGTCATAGGGGCAAAGGCATGTTAATGCATCCAGAGAAAAGTACTGTTACTAATTTAGGTTAGTAACAGTAGGTTTTCTACACAAAGTGGCGCAATACTTATCACATTAAATTATACCTTAAGCTAGTTGATTTATCACGGTTAACATAAACAAAAAACCTATTACCGCAGAAATTAAGAAATTATTATTTTGAACAAAATAAATAAAACAAAATTAGACACAAATTGGAACACCATTGTAATAAGCACACACTAACCTATTTCTTTTCGTCCCAAGATTATGGACCTTATTCCTTTTTTTTTTTTTTGTTTCGTTTTGTTTTAATATCGTTGCTTGAGGTCTTTGACATTTATCTCTGCTTTACACATGATGTTCTAAACTATGAAAACAAAAAAAATGTCCTGTGGCTAAACTACTGAATACATTTGGTTCATAATTTGTAAATCATCAAAGAATACCATGTAGTATATGTGGTATCAATTAAAGTGATAACATTTGCGACAATTTGTATAATACCTGTACAGTTGTTCCGAAATGTAGATATTACCTCGTGTGTGAAGTCTAAATTTTATAACATGGCGAATCATTGTAATCGCTTTCAAGGCGATTGTGTGGACTTGTACACTTACAAAAACTAGTGATTAATGTATCAGTAATATAACTTAGACATTATTTTTATTATTTTCGTGTAGTTATTGCAAAAAATAAGCTCTTATGTTATGTTACGCGAAAAAGACCCGCAGCGAAGCTCTTAATGCGGAACGTGATTGAGCTGATCTTTATGTTGTATAACGGTGAAGCAAAACATCGTGAGGAAACCTGCATGTCTGGGAGATCTCCATAATATACTCTAAGATATGTGAAGTCTACCAACACGCACTGGGCCAGCGAGGTTGACTATGGCCTAGCCCTTCTCACAAGGAGAAGAGGCCCGTGGCTAGCAGAGGGACAGTTTAATACAGGGTTGATATTATTTAAATGTTATATACCTACCTCTATACTATACAATAGGTATCAACTTGTATTGTCGTAAAACATGACTTTTAACATTTTCCAGATGCGATGAATTCTTAAAATAATGTCTATGATATTTGTAAACATAATCTACATAAATATAATAAGGTAACAAAGCGCGTTAAGGGCAAAAGATGAAAGAAAAAGAGATTTTTGCATGAAATGAAAACTGATAAAAATGTTTAATACATGATATATAATACTAGCTTTTACGCACGGCTTTGCTCGCTCGGGTAGAAATGGATTGTATGAATGGTACCCTATGTTATTTTCTGTTACAACGAGTATGCGAGATTTTATGATGATCGGTCGAGTAGTTAAGTCGTGAAAGCATAACAAACAAACACACATTCGTATTTATAATATTACTAAGTAGTTAGGAAACCGCAGAAAGACTCGTCTGGCGGCTATAGAAAACCTGATGACGATGACGTCACTCTATTCGAAAGATTGCTATGAAAATTTGCCGAGGCGAATCGTTCTCCAGTCTGACAAAAATATGCAGTACATACATATTTTTGTCAGACTGGAGAACGATTCGCCTCGGCAAATTAAATAAATAAACAAATCATTACTTTTAACAAAAGAGAAAATGTATGCAGCTGCTTGAACAAATTATTAACATCAATTTGTAAATAAAATAGCTAGGCTGCCAACAAAGAAGACCTGGAAAGGATAATAGACTATAAAAACCGGTCTCGGACTCAGAGGGGATTCGCGTCAATCGTTTATCGAAGAAACCGGGTTGACCAAGACGGCAAACGCGAGCTTCCACTACTTACTATACTAGAGGTAGTTAGTTTCACAACCTTCCAGATCTACCCAATCTAAAACCCAATCAATTTGAATTTGGCTTCCATTCACGTGAACGATCCTTTCAAACTAGAACATATAACTACAAACGACAATATTGAAGGAGAAATATTGATCTTTCAAGTCGACTCGGCGAGAGCTTACAGCCAAAAAACACTTCGTCATAGCGTTTTGGGACAACAAATTCGATCTGCCTCTATGTTTGCAAAAGACTATGGTTTTAATATGATCTTCATTTAGCCAGATATAATCGTCATGATATGTTGAAGAAAAGTTTGTTGTTGCCGCAGTGGATAGATCCATATATTTCTTTAAAAAACTTACGAGGAGTAATTTATTTGTCGCAGTAGACGTTACAATCATTCACAATTGATACAAATAACATAATAAACATATATGTGTGAGGAGAGAAGCGAAGAATTTTTTTTAGTTCCGAAACAGTTCAACATCATTTGTGTAATTCAGAAATCGATGTTTGTTGATCGAAACCACAACACCCGGTTTAGTGGCAGCGGCGAGATCATTTTAACCACTACGCCATCCGTGGTGTCAACTACCTGAAGTGTAAATGACTGCCTAAAGCACATCACGACTATAAATAGCTCTTCATGGGATACAGGCGATATGATTACAGAGCAGTATTTATAGGTTATCGTTTCTGACCCCTAAAGCACTTACCACCGCGGGCGACCATTAGCGAGGAGCGAGACCAGAAAAAGGTTGGCGAGCAACGAGAAGCGAGTGTGTAATTAAGTTATAGACAAGTTTTATCTTTGGGCTGCCAGTAAAAGTGGGAGCGCCTCGATCGATTACTTGCACCGGTCGTCAAATACACCATCGGTAGTATACGTATTGTACCTAGTGAGTATCTTGATCGCAAAAGCGCCAAATAGGCATTCGTCTTCTTTTATAGCCCTTTGTTGCGGCTACAAACTTGTATGAACGGGTGGTGTTGTTTAGCATGTAATACTAGAAAACGTTATTTTCGTAAATATTACCAATAAACTGGATCATATAATACTTTGAACTTAAATTATAAGGGGGATAAAATTGTGACAGAGTGGTTAACGTAGTGACGGAGTGGTAATTAATGATTACCCGCCGAACAAAGTTAACCTTTTAACAGTTAACAATAACAAATTATAATATTTCCTTAAAATACCTTTATAAGTCTTATTAATTGGTATCCATTCTTTGGTAGATAGATATTAATTTAGTTTTATAATATCTTTTTGCTTACTCTACTTTTCAAATATTTCTATTGGTTGATCGAATTCGTAAAACACGCGTCTTTCGCTTTTAACTACCTTAAGAGGTGGAATAATTTTTAACAAATTTTCAAACGTCACATCTGACACATCAGATTCTGCCAATTTAAATAATTTTCCAGTACCATCAACATTTTTATAAAACATCACCCGAACCGAAAATTGACGTAGTCTGTGACTAAGGAGGTGGTGTAGAAGCCGGAGTTTTAATCAAAACTTTCTGCAAAGCTTTCTGTCGTTCTCTTCTCTTCTTATTTCTAATCAGTCATTGTCTCTTATTTTTTTTTGTATTCTTTTGGCGTTATATCTTTAACTAACTTTTTACGAGCATGATATCTTTCTAAATTTTTACGTTTCACTTTTGCAACGATTTAAGGGTTAAGTTTCCTTTTTTCACGACACCGTCGCTGTCTTTCAGCCGCAGGTAATGCCATTTTTCCATTTACCTGATGGTAACACCTTTAATTAACAAAATAATCGACGATATAATAACCAACATAAGAAAACTAACAATCATCTATCATGAAAATGAACTGAGGCTCTAAAAACGACCACTCCGTCACGAGTTATACCACTCAGTCACATTTTTGTGACAGAGGTGCCTCGTGACCGAGATGTAAAATAGTAATGTTCGAGATTCTCAGCATTCGCCTAATTATGATTTACGCATAAAACTGGGCATACATGAAATATTTATCAGGTATCAATAAAATAATATTAAAACACAGAAATTACAATAACATTTGGAAGTAGTAACTTACGTGACAGAGCGGTGGCTAAATAAACACACGCACCTCTTTTTACTGTTTGCGAGCGACTAACTGGTATTTGCCGGGGTGTTGGGACGCATAGCGTGGGTCCAGGGTGGAGGAGGACTATGCTCTTGTCTAGTGACTAACGTCAAAATTGCTAACGCACATTATTTTGTACCATAAAATGAGTGACAGAAGGTAGCAACAAGAATCATATACGTCGGGAAACAGCTAATAAAATATTGATTTATTTAATAGATAATAGAAACATTAAAAATTATTTCTTCTTATTAATTTAATAACAACGGTTAAGTAGTTCAGTAAATGTGTTTGGATAGAAACTGCCAATGTGTTTTTTTTTACGAGAGCAGTTTGTTTACACTAGTGGTCACAGAGGGACACACTTTATTTGTATGGAAAACACCTCCGTCACGCTTTTTGTATACTATGTCACAATAATTTTGTAAAATATATTAGTAATTAAAATCTAGTTTTGAGGATATTATAATTGTTGTATGGTCAAGTGTATTTTTGTACAAAAAGAAATAAGAAATTTAGTATTTTGGACCAATAACATTTTTTTTGCGGAGAAGGCATGTCATTGTCGATAAAAAAGAAGAACGTCCCATACTCCTTTGAGCCTGGGCATATTTCTGTCTCTTGTTTTAATGTTTGTAAAGTCCCCTGCGACGAGGTTAATTAGTAGTACCCTAATGTGGCAATTTGTCTCGTGTAAGAAAAGCAGTTGCTAAGTCCTTTCCCCAGTCGACTACAGAGTCGACCGGGGAACGAACCTATCACACAATATCCTTACTAATAATGTAAAAGCGAAAGTGAGATTGTTTGTTTGCTTGTTACGCTCGCATGCCTTAACCACTCGACCGATCATCATAAAATTTCGCATACCCGTTGTCAGTGATACAGAAAAGGACATTTCATTCAGAAAAAGCACTATTTCTGAGGGTTTGAAAATTGATATAACCTTACCTTAACATAATATTTACGCGAGGAGGTAAGCTGCGGGCAAAAACAATTCGACGATAAACTAGCAGTATACTGTTGCGTTTCGTTCGGTGAGAGAAAACGCGGGAGGTCTAACACCCCTCGTTCCCTTACCGTCCCTCCTTCTCCTACCTCACTCCACCCTCCTCTTCACAGGCTCCGGTAATAGCTTCTCATCAGGCAGACCGCGTACTTGTTTGCCATCTATGTGGTTTACAGCGCGGCGGCTGTTGTGTTGTGTTTCTGTGATGTCAAGAAAGACTATTATGTTAGCCATGACCATGAGGGCTGGTTTCCTACTATCAGGAGGGCCGCTGGCTAACCTGCATTTAAAAGAAATAAACGGTTTTTAAATATGATACCTTCAAGACCGTCACAGACGCTACTAGAGCACAATATACAGGGTGATTTTGAAATCGTGTAATTCCTTTTAACCACGCATTCTACTGGTGATATAGAATAACCCTGACCATATTTTTATTTAATCAGAATTTTTTTTTTTGAAAAAATATTATTCCGTTTTTTTCGTGAAATGGTGTCAGATAGTCATATGTTAACCAACCGAGGCAATTTTAATTTTTTACTATTTAAAATAAAAAATCATATTAATAATTAATGTCGTATATAATAACGGGCGGTCCTTTTTATTGCCCCTTATTATTTACGACATCAGTTATTGTTATGTTATTATTTTTAAATTAGTAAAATATTAAGATTGTGTCAGGTGGTTAAAATATGACAATTTGAAATCATTTCATGAAAAACATCTGTACTCTAATTTTGCCGAAACCATTATTCTAATTAAGAAAAAATATGGTCAGGGTTATTCTATATCACCAGTAGAATGCGTGGTTAAAAGGAATTACACGATTTCAAAATCACCCTGTAGATAGAGCTATAATATAGATTAATATACTGTGTTATATATATATGTGTGTATATAACAAAAAGCACAGATCGTTAATAACTGCAGTTGTTCTTCGGTCGTCGACACTTGTGCGCGTTTTTGACTTCCGATTATGATCCAGAATGATCTGATATCATAAAGGTATCAGTGGGATTGAGTGATATCCACACTCGTTTCCGTACCGTGACATCGTAGAGTAAGATTCACATTCGATATTGAGTCGATGCCGCAGATGTATGTTGAGATTAAGATTTCCAAGAAATACTTAATATAATAGTAATACTAGACTGCCAACCATACTTAACAGTATCATATTTAGGTCTGCTCAATAATATTGTTTACAGTTTAATAAAAACTAGTGGTCACGCAGTGGTCGAAATTAGACCTAACTTTTATAAAATCTATACATCATTATATGCATATGTCGCAGGAAATTTGTATGAATCCGCGTTTTACAAATGGCGTCGTCCGTTTAAAAACGCTCGCTGTTTTAAAATATACCGAAGGCAAATGCCAACTCGTTCAATTGTCGAGGCTCCTATTTCTGGATGGTCACAAAAAAAAATAACCACGAAGCAGAGCTCCCGCCTCCGCTTTCTAATCTAACCTATCCAAGTCGGAGTGCTAAGAGTCGGGACTCGGGCGAAATTGCCTTGGCATATTTCAAAACAGCGAGCGTTTTTAAACAGACGACGCAGTTTGTAAAACGCGGCATCATACAAATATTGCCTGCGACATATACAATATAATTGGGCAGAGAAGAAGCCGCCACGCACCCTCGGAATGCATACCCTAAGTATTGCAATAGATATCAAGGTCTATTAAAGTAAAAGAATGTTGATATATTTTGCTGTCACATTAGTGAGTTGACAAAAATTACTATTTACACAGTGTCCTATTTTTGTTCCTAGTATTGTAAGTAGTTATAAGTTAAAAGTTTATTTGTAATTTTGTTTTTTTTTATTTTATTTTCGTTCTATTTTTGTTTCTTTTAGTTACTTAGTTGAGTTTTATGTTTATTTTTTCATGTATATAATTAAGATGTAGCGCACTATCGAATTGGGGTTACCTGTAATGGTAGTTGTAAGTTTAAAATAAATAAATAAAAGAAAAGGTTTACAATACCGAACTCCCCCGGTTAGGCACCGCTGCGTCGTGAAATCCGGGTATACTCCAACTTGCAGTATTACTTTTCGAGCAAAAAATATGAGTCGACACGTATTTCAATACTGCAAGTCTCTAATCCGTGTGCATCAGAATGGCGGGTATAATGTTACGAATCAGCATGAAATAAAAATGTATCAAATCTACCTTGAATCTACCTAAATCTACCTATAAAGAAAGTAATTCTACCTCTTTGAGTTCAAAGATAGCACAAAAAGAAATTGAGCCGCCAACCTGACGTCAGGTCCGCGGGTGTATTTCTGTTTCTGAACGAAATACCAATTGTTTAAGTATGGATTCACTTCCATATAAATCTACCTGTATTCTACCTTACTATACTACAAACAAATATTAAATCTAAGGAGTCACGCACTTCCTTTTTGTGTTATCTCTGAACTCAAAGAGGTAGAATTACTTTCTTGATAGGTAGATTTAGGTAGATTCAAGGTAGATTTGATACATTTTTATTTCATGCTGATTCGCAACATTACACCCGCCATTCTGATGCACACGCTAATCCTACCATGTTCTTACTTATATTATAAATGCGAATGTGAGTTTATTTGATACGCTTTAACGCCTTAACTGCTTGACCGATCATCATAAAATTTCGTATACACGTTGTCAGGGTTACCTACAGAAAATATTTGGAAACCTTTTAACCAAAAAAAGTACCATTCTCGGGATATAGGGATAGACTCACAATACACGTTTATATTTTGTACCATTTCCCCTGTTATTGCGTGCCGCTTGTGCAACATTCGTGCCACGACTCATATTAAACAAACTCGAATGTCATTTTCACAGGATCATACGTTAACATATCAAAGCAAAAACGGGTAGTAAGCTTTGGTGGGCAAGCAAATAAATATTTCGCTGAAAGCGTACTATCTGACTTTAGGATCCCTTCTTTTCGCATGTTTTTTCCTAATATACTTTGGCAGAACTATTCCGGCATATGTTTTTGGTATTATTATACTTTGCCATAGTTGTTTTTGGTATACAGCAAATCTGGTGAGGTCCCCTTACCTGACCGGCTTGCGAAGCGAGTAATTAGTGACAACCCGACAAATAGTTTCGTTAGGTTGCCGCGGGGTGGCCCTTGGGCCACCCTAGACAGCTTGTTGGGATAATAATATATACAATAACAAAATTATGCGTGCGCTGTTATGCATAAATTTATTAATGTTATGCGTAAATATAATTACGATAAACACAAGTTTGCCATATTATATTATGTCTTAAAATTGTATGCAAATGAATAGGGAACCATTGACTTTAGTTTAGAAGATAATTGGATTTGCATTTGTAGGATTCCGAACCCGAAGGGTGCCAACGGGAGCCTATCACTAAGCCTTCGCTGTTCGTCCGTCTGTCTGTCTATCTGCCAGCAGGCTGTATCTCATGAACCGTAATAGGTAGAGTTGAAATTTACACAGTGTGTGTCTATTGCAGCTATAAACACAAATAATAAATAACCAAGAATAGTATTTAAAAAGTACATAGTGTTATATATTGAACAAGAGTATGGAACCCTTCGTATGCGAGTCCCAATCGCAGTTTACCGGTTTATTTTTGCATTTCTTTGGGATTGAACTCTAAATATTTGCTATCCAAGAAAACGTTCACCAGATCAAATTTTGGTAAATGTGGCAAATAGGAGAGTGGCCTTTTGCAAAGGCGATATTAAAGTATGTAAGTACGTAAACACAAGTGCACTTCCAATCCGCTCAGCCTCGTAATCCGATGGGTTGCAGTACCATCGGATTGTGATCAGTCATGACCAAAAAGAGATAGGGCGCACGATTGAAAGCCTTGACGTGTTTTCCAAGACATGGGGTGAAACATCGCCAACTTCTTAACTTCGGGTTGCTATTGAGATCTGCTTGACTAAAAATCATAGAAAAATTCATATTGAACCTTCGCAGGAATCTAACTCGAGACCAACTGCCGAACAATAAATTTGTTCGGAAATTGTAGGTACTCACTAATCCTGCGTCAGTGAGACAAATTTTAAGGCTTGAAGAAAATAATTTTAAAACTAAACAAAAAAGAACCCAGCTCTTAAATAAGGAGTCTTTTTTTTTGTGGAGGCCCGGGACTGAATCCATTTTAGTCTGCGGTTAAGGACGCGGTGAAATCGCGAGCCATAAATTAATGTGCATGTAAAGTGTGCAACAGCGCAAGATACGCTATGTCCTTTATTGTACCCGTGGCAACGTATAAGCATGCGAAATTTAATAATGATCGATCGTTTTGGTAACGCAGCAAACAAACAAACTCACATGGAGTAAATGTTCATACGAAAGCATCCTATAGCAGGTGAAAGCATGCGATAGCCACGATAAGTATAAGTGGGCCTAGCTAAATGCGAATCGATGATGATAAGAGTAATTCAGGACCCACCATCGACATTGTTTCACCATATTTTTAACCGTAATTACGTGCGCGATTGCGACAACGTTATACTATCTGTAACGCATCCGTTCGCATATGTTTGATTGCGCATCATTTCACTTACATTGATAGTCGTTAGCACGCTTTAACAGCATGATTAAGCATCCTTTCATACGATGACGGTCGTAAGCATGCTTTAACATTTAAGATCGAGTGCTACACATATACGCATTTTAAAATAAAATAAGCGAGAACTGGATTCATGCAAGAATGCATGCCCACGCATTTTCATATTAAGTAGCTATTTTCAATAGATAATGTGCTAATCAAAGCTGATAAATGTGATGCAGGCTTTCGACCATATAACTTACGTGGTTATCGAACCCCCAACACTTAGTAAACTGCTAAGTGTAGTGATGACTTCAACAATGTTGCATCGACATCGTACAGTGTACATAATACACTTACCTAACTAAGTATAACAACACGAACCCAACTCTAGTGCTAAGCTTCTTCAGCACCATATAAGTAAGCAAGTGTATACCAACCACAAATAAGATTGTGCTTTAGTTCTTTTAATATAAGGTTGATATCCATTCGTAAAACATTGACGGTTAGATCTTCTTGTATGATGTATGATACACCCACGGAGGGAAACTTATCTGTTTTTGACTATTTTGAGAGCGCGAGTGTGGTTTAGATGTTATTTTGTGTGTAGTCCTTAGAGAGCTTTATTTTAATGCTAGCTGTACCCGTGAGTTGGTTAAAGCAGAATTTTGGTTTAAAAACTTTTGAGAGAACGAGAAGTTTGATGTAAGGTATATGCGCTCGGCGCTATGTCACTTGACATTAATATTATTATTACTATATATAGTCTTTAGTAGAAGCGCATATGGCAGTATGCTATGGTCTACCTAATTGTGTAATTCCATTATCAGGGTGTCCATTCCCTCTCCGAGTTATTAGGACGTGCGTTACAATATTTTCCTTTGTTTACTAATTAAATACCGGATTATCGAAGGCGCGCTCGCGCGCTGTTGAGTGTTATCGCGTCGCTAGTTATTAAACCATATTCAATATGAGCGAGAGTGAAATATTGAATGACAGGACTGCTAATGATAATATTAATTTGGAGGAAACCAGTATGGACGAAGAAGACATGACAGAAGGCAGATTACAACAATCCCACAATGAAGAGAACTTACACAATGTAGAAGAACGTGGTTTCATAGATAATGAAAATTGGACATTAGTCAGTAGCAAAAAAAAAGAAGAGAAACTGAAAAGATAGGTTTTAGTATTTCAAGTATATGTAGAAAAGCTAATAGAGTATACAGGGTGATTTTGAAATCGTGTAATTCCTTTTAACCACGCATTCTACTGGTGATATAGAATAACCCTGACTATATTTTTATTTAATTAGAATTATTTTTTTTGAAAATTTATTGTTCCATTTTTTTCGTGAAATGGTGTCAGATAGTCATATGTTAACCAACCGAGGCAATTTTATTCTTTTTCTAATTAAAATAAAAAAACATATTAATAATTAATGTCGTAAATAATAACGGGCGGTCCTTTTTATTGCCCCTTATTATTTACGACATCAGTTATTGTTATGTTATTATTTTTAAATTAGTAAAATATTAAGATTGTGTCAGGTGGTTAAAATATGACTATTTGAAATCATTTCATGAAAAAAATCTGTACTCTAATTTTGCCGAAATATTCTAATTAAGAAAAAATATTGTCAGGGTTATTCTATATCACCAGTAGAATGCGTGGTTAAAAGGAATTACACGATTTCAAAATCACCCTGTATAATATAACCACCCTTAGAAACACTTGTTCCTTATGTCTATATCAATATTCAAACCATTACAAAGTATTTACTGACGGTACTAAAGTGAGATTTGACCATATCCATCATGGGTCAATAGGAGCTGCAATTTTCGATCCACAAATAGATAAATTCAAAATTGATAACGACATGTCCATTATGTACCTTGAATTAATTGCCATCTCTGAGGCACTTTCTTACATTAAATCTAGTGATTATAATAAATTTGTAATTTTAACAGACTCAAAAAGCGCCCTTCAACAAATGGCTCGTTGCACCTCTTCTTTAAGAGGCACACCGATCGCCTATAATATTATTAAAACAATATTTGAACTAAAGGAACACTTGAAAGAAATCCCCCTTCAGTGGATTCCTTCGCATATTGGTTTAGTAGGGAATGAGAAAGTGGATGTATTAGCAAAAGAAGCTTCTTGTGATGGCGTGTCTAATAATGTTTCCCCATACTTCTCAGACTGCTTTTACATACCTATAAAGAATATTGTTTTGAAATGTGGAAAGGTCATTTTTGTGACACATCCAGGGATAAAGGAATATGGTATAGGACATTGTAAAATGAACCTTTGAAGTGTCCGTGGTTTGAGCATTTCACTGCAAACAGAGATACGTTGATAACAGCCTTTAGATTTCGATCACACACATGACACATTCCGCTTAATAAATTTGCTTTTTTTAAGAAAGAAGTGCCGTCACCTCTTTGTTCCGAGTGCGGCGTAATATAGGATGTATTACATATTATGTTGGAGTGTGTCCGAAACGAAAACATTAGATTTGATGTATTGAGCCAAGTAATAGATTTAAAAAATATCGGATGCTGTAATTATAGTGTTCTTGCATACCCGCTGTCTAAGACAGCAAAATTATTGTATCGTACTGTACAAGTTGGTTTACGACGACGTGTACAGTGATTAGTTACATATTGTTTAAGATTTTGCTGTGAAGTATAGTGTAAGAGTAGGTCCATTGGAGCGGCATAGTCATATAATTGACAACGCTCCATAAACAAAGAATAAAAAATAACTTTATCCTTGGTTTGATTATACGCACAATGTATATTCCAATGCTATTTTAACTCTGCAATAAGTTATCTTATCTTATCTTATCTTGTGTGGGGGCCAGTCAGTACAGACCGGCGACACTTCGATCCAGTGGGATCTTTTGTGTCGACTTCCCCAATAACCACTGTCTTAGATATTCATGGCAGCCGGGACCGACGGCTTAACGTGCTCTCCCAGGCACGGAGCAGGCGATAATTGTCAATCAATACTCACATAATTTCGAAAAGTCATATAACTTCCGAAAGTCAGAGGTGCGTGACGTGGGTTCGAACCCGAGACCCTCTGCATTGCACTCTGTTGGTCTCCCCACTGAGCTATCGCTGCTCTGCAATAAGTAAGCTTTGCATAGGTACACACGGCTACACATCAAATTAGACACCCTATATACGCATAACTACAAAATAGAAAATTGTCGGAAAAAGACAGCGCATAGTGGTGTCGATGTAATGGTAAGGATAGAGCGTAACAAAAATATAACGCACTCTCTTGCACGATTCGCAGCGTTCAACTTCTAATAGTTCGAAGTCTAGACAGTCTAGGTTGATGTGTCGCTGTGTGTACATAATGTTCTTACGCCTATGCCTATACCGCCGTAAGTGTAGACCGTGGTGTATTACACCAACATTTCGCCAGCTATCAGTCCCACGTAATAGAGAACCTATTGCCGTCTACCGTTATTATTTATCGTTTACCGTTGTTATTATTATGTTATAATAATGTTTTTTTTTTAATTTATTTAAGGAGCTTAAGTCCCGTGGATAACTTCACTCCATTAGGTCTACACATAACAATATATCAAAATAACAATAAAAATACAAAACATTCATGTGCATAGTGAACGTAGCCGCATTCCACACACAGTAATCTATACTAATACTAGCTGTTCTGACAGACGTTGCCCTGTACAGGCGAAAAAAAAATAACCAAATCTAAACCATCCTCGAATCCACTTGAACACACACAAAAAAAATCATTCAAATCGGTCCAGCCGTTTAGGAGGAGTTCACTGTCAATACATGTACAGAAGAATTACATATATAAAAAGATTATAAAGCTGAAGAGTTTGATTGTTTGTTTGGTTAAATGCGCTAATCTCAGGAAATTCTTTTAGTGTTGGATAGCCTATTTATCGAGGAAGGCTATAGGCTATATAACATCACGCTACCACCCACGGGGGCGGCGCTGTAAGCATAAATGCGGGTGAAACCGCGGGCACATCTAATTTTATATTAAGCAAAAATTCTGTTACGGGTGCCCAGGTCCTTCTATTTTCTACTAGATATTCCCCGCCACTACGCTTGCATTAATGTAGATTTAATGCAAGCGTAGGTACTACGCGCGTAGCGTACGTGTAGGTATACTCGGTCATCAGTCAACTAACTGGGTATATTATTTTGTTACCTAGACTGTGGTATGTTTAGATAGCTATGATATAAGATATGTGTTAAATGTCAAGGCAGACAAGTACCGCCTCGGGTTTTGTCCAAATCGGTTCCTACATAATCCTAACTTAATAATGTAAATGCGAATGTGAGTTTATTTATTTGTTTGTAACGTTCTCACGCCTTAACTACTTGGCCGATCATCATGAAATTTCGCATACACGTTGTCAGGTGTACAGTATTAGACATAGGGGGAAACCTTTCACCCAAAAACTAGTCCTGTTCTCGAAGGATAGATTGACAAAATCTACATTTACGCGAGCAAGCTGCCTGCAATATCCAGTTCGAAATATTTTCAAATTCTTTCACTTGTGTACTGTGCGATACCTTTTGGCCAGCGCTCGACCTATCGACGGATCGAGACATAATGCTTTTCCATTGTGTCTAAATGCCGGCTATTCAAGTAGTAATGCTATTATGAAGCCCGTTTATTCTACAAATAGCTTATGTCCGCGACTTCGCTTACAAATACAGTATTTTTTCTGGATGAAAAGTACCCTATGTCCTTTCTTGTATTCCTGGCAATGTGTATGCGAAATTTCATGATGATCGTTCGAGGAGTTCAGGCGTGAAAGCGTAACAAACAAACAAACCCATATTCGCATTTATAATACTAGATTTTGCCAGCAGCTTCGCTCGCATCGATGTAGATTTATGTTAAGATAGACTTACATACAACAACTATAAAAGTTTCATCAAAACCCGTTCAGTACTTTTTGCGTGAAAAAGTAACAAACAACCATCTATCCATCTTCACAAGCTTTCACATTTATAATATTATGTAGGATAGGACTAGTAGGATTAGTCGTCAGCATTGGAACGCTGATATACATTGGTGCATATAGAGGTACATATATACATACACAGTGATATACATAGGTCACAGCAAAGTCAGCATTTTGATGAGAACTCTGCGTATTGTGCTACTTTAAAATAAAACTACTTCAAAAAAGGACGAGGTTTCAATTTAACTGTACCTATATATATATCTTATAAAAAGCTTTCAACTGCTTCTTCAAATGAATGCCCTACGAATTCATTAGAAAAAGTAGGCAAGAAACTCATGGCCACTCTTTTCAATCGCCAAATGTTTACAATATGTTTGTTAACAATACATAGGTATATATAATATCAGCTCTGTATATAAACTGTTCCTCTACTGGACACGGGCCTCTTTTCAGTGAGAGAAGGGTTAGGTCTTAGTCTACCACGCTGACCCAGAGCGGGTTAGCAGACTTAACATAATATCTTCGAAGACATGGACAACTCACTGACACTGTTTTTCTTCACCGTTCAAGCAAGCGATAATTAACTACTTAATTACAATATATATTTATTTACTTCTTTTTCTTATTTGAGCTGTTGTGGTATGCACAAGTCTGATGGAACATCATAGTTATCATAATATTAATAGTGATACGTACCCACCGTACATGTTAGACAAAACGAATAATTTTATGCGGCAGACAGCCGACACCTGAGCAAACCGAGTGGTCCTTGAGACATTTTTTTGACACCACTGTTTGGTATTTAGTTATATAATTAAATATGTAGAAGTCTTATTAGCATACTGTCTAGAACTTCTAGTTTAAAGTATTTACTATACCTACGAATTCAATTTACTTAGTTGTTTTACGGCCAGTCAAGTGATTTATTGATCAGTAACACACAACACTTTAGTAATATGACCGCTCCGCTGGGTACTAGAAACGAAAGTAATAATAATATTCGACCTGAGTGAGTGACAGTTGCCGGCGTCGAGCGCAGGCAATTGTCAGTTCAACAGTTTATATCGCCTGTGTAATTAATTGTCTCTGACATGGTCGGATTTTCACAAGCGCACGGATTGTCACTCAAAAAGCGGGTGACTCTGGTACGAACTTAGCTTGTTCCGTTCTCTGTTATTCGTGCATATGATCTGTTAATGATTTAGATTTCATTATTATGTAGATTTTGCTAGCTTCAATAAAATCAATCAGCCTATTGCAGTCCACTACTGGACATCGACCACTTCCTATTCGCGCATGAACCCTGAAGGCCTCAACGTGTCGTCTATTTTTTTTTAACGTGGAGTAATGCTCCTTATGCATACCCTTCGTCGCAAGGGAAGGCGAGAAGACTATGTCGGGCTCTCCCGAGACTTCAGGCCTACCGACTAAAACTGTCGAATCTATCCTAACTCAGCCACTTTTAAAGTTATAGTAAATAAATTCCAACCTCTCGTATGACTCCTTAGCAACACTGAACTTTCCACAATCTTATAATCGCCATTTTTCTAATCAACTCTTGGAGTGCCGGACATAATTGAAAATCTTTTGTGTCTCGCTCTTGTGTCTCCGCCGGTGTGCCACTGTGCTTCAGTAGGTTAATCTTACCAGTGATTAGAAGAAAATGTCATAAAAATAAGTTACATACGCCTTGTTAAAAGTAGGTTGAATACTAGTGCTGCCGTGTCGAAATCACGCGGAAAATATTACGTCTTCTTACTTGAAAAAGTGCTGAAATCTTTCCTCAGGTTTATCCGTGTCACTAGGTATTAACCCTTACCATTATCAATAAGGTTTAGCTGAAATTTCTTGGGTTTGCCGTCTCAGAGACCAGGAAAGCGACCGAATTGTAAGAACGTTTTATCCCCTTCCCCTACATCTACCATTGCATCGCAGCAAAGAGCCCAAGTTGCCGACTATGCCTACTTGTCGTACTGTTGTCGAGTTAGTTTATCGCAAATACATTCATCCGAATAACTTTTTATATGCATCTGAAAATCGGTCAAGCATCTCTAAACCCGCAAAGTTCGAGTCAATCCGCGGGAGGCTGTCTATCCAGCTAAGACTTACTTCAACTAGCGAAGCTATCTCCCCAGTTGTTAAAACTTTGATATAAGGATTCCTCCAGAGATTGAATGGAGATGGCTTGCTTAATACAAAGTATTTTTTAAGGATTGTTGACTCTTTTTCCTTCAATGTAACACTTGCACTTACGTATATTAGGTACCTATAAGAGGTCGCAGTCTTGATTTGTGGGTTAAGCAGAGTAGTATTGAGTTATTCTGAAACGCAAACTTCAACAGCGACATAGGTTGTGCGGTTCATGAATAAGGTAAAGCCAAAAGTTTTTGTGTGAATCAGGCTATTCGGAGGCGTAAAGAAAGGTCTTCAAGGTTAATAAATATATTTACACATAAAAACAACGTCTTCACATGCTTGTGAATATTGATTGAATTCGAATCATCATTCAATAAGAGCAACCAGGGTTAATATTGAAGTCACAAGTGACTTTCTTCGGATCAAACTCTAGATCCCATCGTGGCATTCTAACGGCATCCTAAAAGAGTAAGCTATAGCTGTTCGACGCTTTTAATCAACTATATTTTACGCACAAATAATAGAATTTATTCACAACTAAGTGTTCTAAGGTCCCAGACCGATCGATCCGGACCCAGACTAGTGTACATAAAGTAGGTTGGAAGCACCCGGGGTTGAGTAGGCTCCCTCCCTGATAAATGTCGTGAGGGTCGCGCTACTGTGTTCGAGTAAGCCGGTCTCGGGGGTGAAACCCTACCACCCTACCCGTTTGGGGATTAGGGGGAAAATACCTTTATACTAGGTCCGCAACTTTGTACGTAGGTACTGTTTGCCAGTTTTACATAATTATTGAATACAAACTACATTAACAACTACATGTTTAGAGGTAGGAGAGGCTGGTCATCTGTCATACAGGTTTCCCACCTAGTAGGTACGGATACCAGTCTCTCACACAGATCTCACCTTTTAAATGTTATTAATATCAATCATCGTAGTTACACTTACTCGATCATGTACAACCTAATTTAAGACCTGATTTTGTAATCATTCTGTGTGAGAGAGAAACAAATAAAAAAAAAAATTATTATTATTATTATATACATTACGCCAAATATTTCAATCAAAGAAGTGCTCTTACCGCACGAGAGAGTGAGCTAACACATTAGGTAGCGTACGATAGTGTACGATCTTTAAATGAGTGAACGTGATAATACTATATTCATAATTCAGATGTCATGTTGGTTATGTGTGTTGGATAAAATCTTAATATCTAGAAAGATCACAGTTAAACATTGTAAGGCATATTTATATCTTTGAATCATGCTATGTACCATAACACCGGTTTTGTTGAACGGAGCATTGACTCAAAATATTTGTATTACAAGAAATGCTGCCATCCACTAACAAAAGGACATTAAGTGCTAGAAATAGAAATCTTTATTCGCTTAAGACATGGTAAACAAAAAAGGTGTTACAAGTTTTTAAGGTTCAAACACATCTCGTCCTCAGTGAACATTTTAAATTTATATTTTACTAATTTACATAATTATTTACTATACTTAGTTCTACACATTACAAAACCTAAAATATCAATAAAATCTTTATATTTTTACTTTTATAGCTAATAAATTCTTTAATATTATAAAAACTATTTTCTAGAAGCCATGACTTAAGTCTACTTTTAAAATTATGTAAAGGTTCTTCTCTTATTTCTCTAGGTATGTGGTTGTTAATTACGATAATCATCATTCGGCTATTATATTTATGAAGTGTGCTTCTACATCTTTCCATTCTAATTTAGTAAAATCCCTCTGCATATTTTTATTATTTTCATTAATCTTTGGATAAAATTGTGGGTGGTTTCGAACAAACAGAGCAATCTCAATATATAATTATAAAGAAGCCAAAGTAAGGTCTCGTAACTTTTTGAAAAGTGAGCATGATTCGGATGTGCCCACACCGCATATGGCTCTAATACATCTTACATAATATTGTCTTCTGTTTACGCGAATGTTATTCATTGAAATTAAACTACTATATACGGATTTTATCGCGTTGTTTATTTATCACTGTATTACAAAATTTTGAAAATATTACACCACTACTACCTACTATTGATTTTATTTTACTAATTTATAAGCTAATGAAATTATTTAAACTATTAAATCTATTTATTTTTGGTTAACACTTTCCCCGACGTTTCGGTTGCTTTTCAGCAGCCATGCTTATAAATTAGTAAAATAAAATCAATAGTAGTAGTAGTGTAATATTTTCAAAATTTTGTAATACAGTGATAAATAAACAACGCGATAAAATCCGTATATAGTAGTTTAATTTCAATCTAACACATCTTTTTAACACGCTTTTATTACCTTCACCTGTATGTTTGTTTGTTAGTTTGTTTGTAACCGACTCCTTTGGACTTGATTTTGTCCCACTTCAAACGGTCAGATTTCATTTAACCGTTGTAGACTTATCGAGGACCGATGACAATACAATAACTTAGAAGAAAATAAAATAAATAATAGTTTAAAACTAATAAAACACGCTTCATTAAAAAAAAAACTAAAAAGTAGAAAATAATTTAATAATTTTAATGTACAAAAGCGTGGGGTGGGGATTACTAAAAACGCTCGGTCGATGTGTGTTGAACGATTTACGTCTTTTTAGTCAGCGGACAGCAGAACGCAAAGGGGCGTAGATTTTAAGTTTAACGGCAAGCTACCAAACAAAGCCATTTTAGAACAAACAAATCATAAAACAAATAGACAAAACATTCTTTTTTTCTTAGAAAAGACAATTGCCCTAAGAAAAATCCTATAACGCGAGGGACTTTACAAACATTCAGTCAACGAATAGAAAGAACATCCAAACTTGAAACAACTACCCCATCCGTCTTGACTATCATTCTAAATATTATTGTTTAGACTTCAGTCTGCTCGAAATAATCAATTCTTCTTAATTAGTGTCAAATATATATATTAACTCCATTTGAAGATAAATACGAAAATGTATTTATTTTCTTTGGTAAAATTTAAATAAATAGCATTTTTATTCTTAATTAAAGGTCACAAAGTAACACTATTAAACGTCAAAGTTACACTTCTTATTGTACATTTACAGTAGAACTAATGAGAAGAATTGGCAAAAAGTCACGGCCACATTATTTGATCACTAATTTTAAAATTTTGTTTATTTATATAGTAAACTGCAATCATTACACCACTAGGGTTGCAAGGAGACAAAAATATCGATATTTATATCGAAGGCCTGAAAATATCGATGATCGATAATATCGACAGTTTCAATGCGATATTATCGATAATTAAGGACTTTCAAGTTAGTAGTAGAAGTGGGTAAATAAGAAGCAAACAATAAATATCGATATTTTAGGGTCGATATTATCGATATTATCGAATATTCGATATATCGTTTAATCGCTATGCACCACTTACCATTCATAAAATACTCAAGTAATAAGTAATATTTATAAGTTAGCCCCTAATTGTAGTTTATGGTAGAATAGGAGCAACCACTTACATGTATACCTACAGAATAAAAACAACGCGAGACCTTATTACAGTCTAAGGCATAGTTAGTATAGGCTTACTGCCGTCTTATGGAATAAAGACGTAAGTACTTATCTAATATATTTTACGAAATTGACTTTTACTTATTTGGAATCAGCATCTGCCAGTATATTTATATAAAACATGTTTTTTTAGCAAATATCTATTTTAACTTTATGACGACAGATTATTAAAAATAAATGAAGGCATGTTAGTCCGTGATACAGAACTAGACGACCGACATACAATAACTTATGCATGGCATATGCATGGTGTTAAAACTTAGAAGAAAACAGTTGAATTATAACGTAATCAAATTACATAGGTTACCATGTTGGATTTCTATAAGATAACTAAGTGATATTGAATTTAGTTGTATTATACTCTGAAAGTTGCATGTGACAACCGCTAGATGACGGGGAAATGAGTTTCTGAAAATTTCACTTTATTACCTTTTTTTTTAATTATCGTAACAATTTTTAGCTTTTAATACATAAAACTATTATCAAACAATAATTTTGTTTTTAAAAAGGAAGTTCTAAAGTTATCGCTTACCATATTTGATTAATATTATTTTGTTTTCAAACGATTCGGATCTGTCACATAGATAAAGCTGTTGTCAAATTTGACATTTTATCATTCCGTTATTCTCTCTTGAATAATAGACTCAAGACCTTGTTTTATTTTTTACAATTCCATACCTGCCCTGGTCTTGGTTTTCATTTTTAAGCGAATGTACAGCCTAGCGAATTTTATAGTTAAGTATACACATTCTTAACTATAAACTTCGCTAGTCTGAAAATTCACATAATTAATCACTACATCATTATAATAGATATATTATATACCCACGCATATGTATGTATTTGAAAAAGTTGCTTGAATCGAACGCCAATTAGCGCTAGTATCGCCAATGCATTGAGTGACGTCTCTATCTTCCTATATACAAATGTACTCTGTAGGCATATATTCACGGGAGGAAATCCTGTTAGCTCTCCCCTCAGAATGACGGTCCCACACCTTAGCCTGCCTTAGATGACGTAGTACAGCTGCTAATATTATAAAGAGAAAATATTAGATTTTTCTTTGTTTGTTTGTTTGCGAGAAATGAAATGAAAGTTTATTCGCATGAGACATGGTTACAGAGGATGTTACAAGGTTAAGGTACATCATATCTCGCCTTTAGTAGGCGTACGAATATTGTTACATAGTACAAAAATTTAGTAATTAAACATCATATTCATTATTATCAACAAATGTCAACTATCAATAGTAAAAACAATTGTAAAAATGCGAAAGGAATAGATAATATCGTAACTGTTTAAAAATATTGTATACAATATCAATTTCCCGTTTAATAATTACATAATAGATGTCAAGATAAATTAAATTAAATTACTTACATTTTAAAATTTTATACAATATTTATTATTTATATTGTAAATAGGCACTTCGTGTTAAAGAATGTGTGAAATTACATTGTTTGCAATTTAAATATTCATTCATTTACTGTATAAAAGCAATTATCCAGGAGCCATTTCCTTAATTTTTTTTTAATTTGTAAGATTGGGAGTTCCCTGATATTTATAGGGATGTGGTTATATACTTTTATGGTCATAACTAGGCTGTTTTTTTTATGAAAACTACTTCTACAAGTTTCAAACTTTAGTTTTGTGGGATCCCTTGACTCGTATTTACTTGTTTCACTTACTTTTACAAATAAATGGCTTTGGTTCCTGACGAATATTCCTACTTCTAGTATATATATAGACACCAAAGTCAAGACCTGTAGTTGCTTTAAGAGGTGGCCTACATGTTTCAAGCGGCCCTACACCGCAAATTGCACGTATACATTTGTTTGCATTATGAACGCTCCATGTCTGTTGAATTACCCCACAACAATAGGCCATACCTTAGGATAGATCTGACATGCCCGTAATAGGCAGTAAGCGCGGTTTTTTTATTACTCATAATTCGTAATTGTCGCAAAGCATATACAAATCTGTTTATCTTTTTACATACTATATCTATGTGTCGTTTCCAATTACAATGTTCGTCTAAGGTAAGACCTAAAAATCTAATAGAGTCTTTGTTTATATTCACGCCATTAACACTTTTGTCAAAATTTAACGACTTCTGTTTATAATTTTTAAATTCAACGTAATGTGTTTCAGTTAAATTTACTATAAGGTAGTTCACACTGAGCCAATCAAGTATACTTTTAATTGTCGCTTGCATCATGTCTTTTTGATCGTGTTTCGAATTGCTAGGTATAATAACCGACACGTCATCGGCGAACAAAACACATTTTTGTGACGTGACACTCGGCAAATCATTTATGTAGAGCAGGAATAACAGAGGCCCTGAAATGCTGCCTTGTGGAACTCTTGACCTGTTTGTTCGAAATTGAGATCTGTAAGATGTTAATTGTAGTTTGTCATTTATGCGAGATATTTCTACACATTGATTCCTATCGTACAGATAACTTCGAAGCCAGTCCAAAGCCGGGCCTAGGATGCCATAGCGCTCACATTACTCGAGCAGATTTTCAAAATTGACCCGATCCAAAGCTTTACTCATTTCCAAAAAACCACAGTAATTGGATGACCTTTGTCAACGTTTGCCGTTATAGACCTGACCAATGAGAAAGCCGCTAGTGTGGTAGACTTTCCCTTTTGGAAACCGTTCTGTTCATCATTTATAATTTTATGTTTATTTAGAAAATGAGTTAATCGACAATGCATTACTTTTTCATAAACCTTAGAGAGTATGGGTATTAGAGTTATGGGTCTATAATTATGGACAATTAATGGACTGTTTGTGTATAATTAACCACAAAAGCGAATCAACCGATTTTAAAAATTCTTTCGCCACAAAAAATTGCATTTACTTACATAACCCAATCTACTTTTACGCGAGTGAAGCCGCGGGCAGAAGGTAGTACCTACATAATAATTATAATAACGAGGACTGTGTTTGTTTGTCTGTGACAATTCTGCAATAGCTGAACTTGATGACTATTTTTTGATTGAAAGAACATTTTAATATAATTCTGTGCCTCCTGTGATGAATGATATAAGTCGAGTTGTACCTTTTTTTTACATAGAAATAATCAAAAATATTCTTTAATTTAGTCTTTATTTCATAAAAATAGGTCAGGTACTTCTGAAGATATTGAAGATTTTCTAACCAACCCTTTTTCTTTGCGGTCCAGTGTAGATATATTTCAAGTTATAAGTATAACCTCTATAAGTAATTGCTGCAAACAATATTTTTCGTGTTTCATGGTATAAATGTATTTATTTGCACATTTAATTTTTTTCTCACACAAATGCATCTTATAAGTGCCATAATAATTTAACTGTAGTTATATCATTTATCACGTCATTTTCTAATGCATGCTCTATGCATTAGAAAATGACAATTTTCATTAGTTCAACTTCGTATTTCAGTAAAGTGTACCTTTATCTGAGGCAATAAACTTATATTGCGAAAACTAATCAGTAAGGCAACAGCTTTACTGGCAATTTATCATGCCCGCCGCGCCTTTATGAACCACAATATAACTGTTAGTGGTCTGGTGTATGTACATGGTCGGGCGCTATGTTATGATTTTACTAGCTTCTGCCCGCAGCTTCGCCCGCGTGTATCATAGCGAATATAAATAATCGATGTTTATATTATACTAACTAATATTACAAATGCGAATGTGAGTTTGTTTGTAACGCTTTCACGCCTTAACTACTCGACCGATCGTCATGAAATTTATATAGACGTTGTCAGAAGTACAAAAAAGGTATGTAAGGTACTTTTCATGAAGGAAAAAGAACTCTTTCCGAGGGATAGAAAATTGACATAACCATCGTTTAAGCGAACGGAGCCGTGGCCAAAATCTAGTAGTGAATATAAGTAAATGAACTATTCGATGTTTATATTATAAACTTATGTACACTGCCGGTCAAAAGTTTGAGACCACCTACATCAAAGTTGCAAATGGATGTAAAACTCAAAATAAAAAGCTAAACATGAAAGGATTTATTGTGATATTTATTAAGTATGGCAAATGCAATTAAATATAAATAAAAAATATTAAATATTTCGACAATTTAACTTAAAATATATTATGTTGACAAGCTAAACAGCTTTTTCATCAAAAAACCCTCCCTTGCATTGAATCACTTTGTTGACAAGTCTTGGCATGCGGGCAATCAATTTGTCGATTGTTTCTTGTGAAATATTGTTCCAGCTTTCTTGCAATGCTCTCCACAAATCTTCTTGTGAGCTGGGACAACAACTGCGCACGTTTCTGTCCAGCTCTTCCCCCAAAAGTTCTATAGGGTTAAGGTCGGGGCTTTGAGCGGGCCACACCATGTTTTTTAACACCCCTTCTGCTTCTTTTGTATCTAAATAACCCCGGCATAATTTGGAGCTGTGTTTAGGGTCGTTGTCTTGTTGGAAAATAAAGCCATCTCCAACTAGCCGAAGTCCCAATGGTACAGCATTACACTCCAATATTGCTTTGTACTGCTCCTTTTTCATAATTCCTTCGACTCGTACCAAATCTCCAGTTCCACGGCTCGAGAAACAACCCCAAACCATAACGGAACCACCGCCATGCTTCACTGTGGGCAGGACACAGTCTGGCATCATCTTTTCCTCGGCACTCCGCCGAACAAAAACACGTCTTTTGCTCCCAAACACTTCAAATTTGGACTCATCTGTCCAAAGAACTCTTTTGAAGTCTTCTTCACTCCAGTCTCGATGGGTAAGGGCCCACTGCATTCTCTTCTTTTTGTTTTGTGGCCTTAAGAGAGGTTTTCGCACTGCTACGCGACCAAATAACTTAGCGTCTCTTAGTCTTCTTTTCACTGTGGTCAATGACACAGGTGTAGACCGGGATTTGTTCACTTCAGCGCGGATTTCTGGTGCTGTCAGGCGTCTATTCCGCTTGCTTGTTACCACGATGAACTTATCCTCGCTAGAAGTGGTAGCTCTCGGCCTTCCCGACCGCGAACGATCTTGATTATTGCCAGTCTCCTTGTATCGGGTTATTGTGTTATGAACACAAGTCTTCGACAACTTGAGCTGAGTAGCAATCGCACGTTCAGATTTGCTTTCGTTGTGTAAAGCAATGATGACAGCACGAGTTTCACCGCTAATTTGGCGTACTTTTCCCATAATGAGATGTCTTCACTGTAAGAACGACGAGCTCGGACTAACCAAGATTAAGAAATATTTACTCCATGGAAACTCAGGTGTTCACAGTGTTTTAGGAAGTTAAAATTTCCTAAAATTCTGTTAACACAAAACAAAGCCCAAATAATGAATAATAGTCAGGTAACAATAATATTACAATGACTTTAGCGCGCGGTCCGCACGCGGCGCCCATTGATGTTTCTAGACAAAAGACCTTTGTACGATGATTACATAAAAATAAATAGAAATAATGACTTCGAAAAATAGTTAAATATCCATTGTATATGCAGGTGTTCAAATTAATTGTTTATCATATGTATTTTTAACAAATTTTATTGTGAAACAATATTTTAACTTGTGGTCTCAAACTTTTGGCCGGTAGGGTATATTATTTATTAATATCTAGGAAATAGTAGATATCTCTAAGTACTAAGTTAGATCCGAAGTCATTCTACGGTATAGGCATGACTATAATAACATACAAAAACCTTTTTGTGTGTGTGTTTGTGTATGTTTGTTGTTGGCTACTGATAGCCTTGACAACTTTACGCGGGCTATTTGGGGCACAAGCTTTCAACCCTTATCCAAACACCGAACATTGTTTTAAACTAATACGTAGGTACAAATTATTTAACCCGGCCGTCATTTTTCATGTTTCGTTTCGGTAAGAATTTCGCTGTAAAATAACATAAAACACTGCTTTAGAAAAGTGCAATGTTGTGTAAAAAAAAACATGTTAATCCCATGACTCATTTTTGAGACGGACGCAAACATACATCTACCAATAATATATAATAACTAGCTGACCCGGCAAACGCTGCTTTGCCATAAAAAATGTTTTGACGAAAAGATTAAAAAAAAAAAGAAAAGTTTGTTGGCCGATTCTCAGACCTACTCAATATGCTCACAAAATTTCATGAGAATCGGTCAAGCCGTTTCGGAGTAGTACGGGAACGAACATTGTGACACAAGAATTTTATATATAAGATAATAATGTGTTGTAGTTATCAATAAACCGGTCCATCAAACACCCATCTCTACAGCCCAGACAGACGTATTAGATAACATTATGTATCTAGTAATAAGTACTTAGTCCTCCGCCTGTTGCGGCTAGTGCCGATGTAGGTGTTCCATCCCTCTCTAGATTAAAACTCTCGAAGGGCCTCTTCACGTTGGACCCATGTCTCCGTGTAAGCATCCCAAAGGGCCAGATATTTCTTTCGAATTCGCTAGAAAAATAACTGTGATAAGAGAAACATAATGTATAGAATTTAACCACCTACTAAAGACCATTTCAGATACTCTATAATTCTATATTATTATAATATTATAAACAGAGATAGCTAATCAAGCAACACTACTCGAAAATTATTTCACTATTAGAAAGTTTATTAAAAAAATGTCCAAGAGGGTCGCTAGTATTCTATATAGTCTACCATCATACCTTGTAATATACTAAATAATTGAAAACGTACAAATTACAACAACAAACTTATAAACAACTAGCCTTTACCCGCAACTTCGTCTGCATGGACGGACCGCCAACTATGGTTTAACTACGTACCACAAATCTGCAATAAAAATTCTACTAGTTAAACACAATGCTAACTAATATTATAAAGACAAATGTAAGTTTGTAATATAATAATAATAATAATAATATTCTATCACATACACACAACACCATCTAGCCCAAACTAAGCAGAGCTTGTACTATGGGTACTAGACAATGGATAAACATAAAATATAATTTTTTTTTAAGTACTTTTTTATTATACATCGAAATACCCTGACCAAGACAAACATCTATGTTCATGCACACAAATGTTTGACTTGTGCGGGAATCAAACCCGCGACCTCAGGCGTGGCAGTCGATTACACTAGCTACTACGCCATCGAGGCCGACAAATTATTATGATAGATTAATAAAATAGGTACATAATTATGTACATGATTACTTTTCTGTGATAGTTTTTGCGACTGTTGTGCATTAAGGTCTCGGGTACAGTTTTCGGATTGGGCAAAATGAAATTGGCTATACTGTCATCAAATGCTTACTTGCAGCACGGAATCTGGCAATGTGCCCGGCAAACGACAATAGACTCGCTTTAACTTTCTGTAAACCTTTAATATCTACAGCATGCAAATTAGCAATTTTATGTAATTTTTATAACAACATAACAAGTTTTCATTTAAATAATCAAGTAAAAATATCAGTTACGAGCCCGTTCGCAGTTCGTTAGATATTTGTTAGGTTTCTTCTTAAATCCACCCAAAAATAGTCTCCTTTTTCGTCTTTCTATGAAAGGGGCGAAAGTCAAGGGGCGTACGGGCTCGTAGCCAAAATATCTACATATTTAGAAAGTAGGCAAGACGATTTCCATTTTTCAAATATGATAAAATTAAATGATTTCTCAAATTAATTTCGTTTTCCTATTTATAAAAAACATTGTAAATAAACAAACCAACGCTTCGTAAACTTAGTTTTAATCCTATTATTTTTATCTCCGTGCGTTACTAAGCGCCACACATTTTGGGTCGCTCCCGTTTTCCATTCCCTGGAGGGTCCGTTCCATAGCGTATAAGTATGTGACAGGGTTCCCTTCTGGAGGTCTGTCCGATGAAATATGTCAACTTACGGCACCCTTACTTAAGCTTGACTGTACGGATGCCGTGGTATTAGGTAAGTGAGCTCGATCCCGACGCGGGACAAAAAAAGTGGAATCCAAAAATAGTTGTATTGAGTCTCGAGTGTTCTTTGTGTCCGTTGTTTGAATGTTTGTAAAGGCCTCTGCAATACAGGAAATGTTCCAAGCACAGGTTGTCTTTTTCAAATTAGAATAAAAATAAATTTGTAGGTACCTATACAAATATAATTTTTCGACATTATATTGGATGGAAAGTTGAAAGTGAAGGTGTATTTATTGACACGAGGTCCCGTGTTCGATTCCTGCATCGGGCTAAATATTATGAGGATGGAGTCAAAAACCGTGCCCGGTACCTAAACGGGCAATAATTGGAGACACTAGGATATGAGTGGTATTGCACGGGGCAGTAGGTACCAACCTCTTATAGAAAATAGAGTGGAAGCTGACATACTTACTCTCTTTCCTCATTTGCTTATATTCCAACCTCTTATATTACAAATAATCAAAGTTTAAGTAAAGTAAATACGGCTTGGACTAGCATAAAATATCCCTGTCCAAGTCCGAGGCCGTTTGTTTCCACGGCCCTCGGAAACGGCCACCTCCAGGGGCCCATATTATGGTAGGAGGGGTCCGCATCGGCGTCGAGTCAACCCTAAAGTATTTAGGTCTCTTGCTCGACAGCCGATGGGACTTTATAGCCCATTTTCGTCGATTGGCCCCCATTCTTCGGGCCGCGACCGCATGCGAAAGCGATTCGAGTGGCCCCGCCGATAGTGGTTTTGTCGAGGAACACCGTGGTAGGTTTAGTCGGTATTCCGGGAAGTACATTATTTCTTTTCCATCTTTCGTTTACCCCGGCGAGTCCGACATAATCCCTCCGCCCGCCCCCGCGGAGGGATATGCGTCATTGCATACCTCAAAGTAAAAAAAAAGCATAAATTATAAAGGTATTTGCTAACGCAGGGTTTCAGGTCTTTGATCAATGTAATCGCACGAAAATATTTAAGAAAATATATTAGTAGTTACTAACGATCACGAGATACGGTATACGGTGAGAATTATGAAAACCCAGACCCCCTGAGTGCCTAGATAATTTAAATTAATTTGTACATTTACTCTTCAGCGTTATCTGGTTTCCACGCCATCTATGTGGTCTTGTACAAAGTAGCCAACGTTGAGAGTTAATAGTTAGCTATCAGAGATAGCTTACTCATTGTGAAATATAGATGTCGTTAGTATTTTTAACCAAAAGCATAATTCCATATAATAATTATCCTCAGAATAAATTTATCTTTGTTAGGTATACACAAATTCTGCTGCTCGAACCGTATATATGGTGCATAGAATAAGCTGTGTAAATTGATGACATTGCCCATTGTATGCTGCAAATAAAACGGATCTAGTTGAAACGCGGCTTAAATTTTAAGTTTAACATCAAACTACTGGACCGATCCGGTTTGGTATTTGTTATTGACTAAGGTGTGAAAATTTTGCTATCACATCTCTGCCTGCTCAATAGATTTGCGTACCAGCTGAATAGCCATTTCAATCACCCTTGCTGTAATTTGTAACTGTTGTTCGATTTCGGCTGAGAGCTACTCAGCCAAAATGGTACAAGTTCGGCGTCGACACGGATACTTGCAGCGTTTAATAACAGCAGTCGCCTCTGTGTAAACAATGTTTCGTGTTTCGGCCTTTGGCACGCAGCAGAACGCAGAAAACCTAGTGTAAATGAGCCAATACATCATTGTAATAACGGACCTTGACCCGTTCACCCACCAGCATCACCCACCAGTGGGTCCACGGGGAATTTCCGTTTACCCGTGCACCCACTGCAACCTTATGCATATGGACGGGAAAATGTATATCGTACATGCACAGTGCATACTTAGTTTCTCATGATTGTCAAATACACAATAATAACTAGTGTGTGTAGTCATGTAGTGTTGTCAGCACGATGAATAAATATAATTCGGATACTATGCTGCTGAACGGATTAACAGGGCGTTTTATTGCATTGGACTGGGAGTCCAAGGAAACACAGAAATCTCAGTTCTGATTTGACCTCCTATTTTATTTGAAAATTAAACAAAACTAATTTTATTTTAACATATTTATTAATAAAAAAGATTAGTATTTAAATAAGCACGGTTAACTATATATGGTTATATACCAGCACTAAAAGTGACAATTGGGAATGGCACGCTCCTCCCGTGACATCATCTCAACGTGATTGTATGGTACGATGGCGGTCGGCCCTTCGTACTCTCGTCCTCTGTAATCCTAACTAAAATTATAAGACTGTACGAATGGTGTAGATGGTTTAAGTGGTTGCCTCGCCAGTGCCACTGCGCCGAGTGTAGTGGGTTCGAACCCCACACGGGACAAAACTTTGTGTGATCCACAAATGGTTGTTCAAGTCTGGGTGTTATTTGTGTCCGTAGTTTTAATGTTTGTAAAGTCCCCTGCGACTCAGGAATTATTACTAAAGCGTAGTCTTTAAAAAAATAATAATGCGAATGTGAGTTTATTTGATTGTTACTCTTTCACATCTTGACTACTTGACCGATCATCATGAAATTTCGCATACAAGTTGTCAAAGGAACAGAACAGGACATAGAGTACATTTTATCTAAGTAAAAGTACTTTTACTAACATAACCTAACCTACATTAATTTCACAAGCGAAGCTGCGGACAAAATTAAGTATAAAATAATTCAAACACGCCGATTCTTTACATATTCAGACTCAAATTTTCTATATAGCACGACTCATATTCCTTATAAGTCCTTCCATCTATCTTCCTGCTATTAGATATGTGTTTCCTCATTTGGTTTTCAGACCACAGATTCAAGTTTTCCTCTCCTAACTCCAACGTTTTTAAAGTCTTCTGCAAGCTGAGAAGGTTCTCATTGAGACATTTCTTTATTTTGTCTGCGATTTTCTGTTCTTCTTCTGTTCGTGAGGGTACGTCTGTAACAAGTAAGATTAGATTAAGGACCGGTAGACAAATGGATAGGACATTGGATTGTCGTTATCGTCGTCGTGGTTCGATTTCCGCCCGTTGCACTATCGACGTGAACAAGATTCTTGTTTCAAGTTAAAGATTCAATTATTATTGTTACAAAAATAATGTAATATTTATTAAGTCACCATTAGAAAGATATATTATCACCGAGCAACATAGGCTATATTTTATTTAAAATACAGAACTGTTAATACCATATCTATTTTTACGCGAGCAATCCGTATATATATATTCTATTTATATTGTTAGGTAATCCAAAATCCAAAATCCTCCGTAATCCAAAGTCACAAGCAAAAGCTAGTCAAAAATAAAATAACTTGATAAATCATTCTTTTGAATCAACCTCTCACTAAAATCCCCCACATTTTACCCCATGTAGACAATTCAACAATACTAAAATTCTTACCTATAACCATGTTGTTTTTCTGCCTACCCTCCAACGCCCTCAATATCTCGCTCAACTCTTCCCTCGCCTGCACTTGTAGCAGGAGTCGCTGCAAGTTCCCGCGCAGTGAGATAGACGGACAGATCAGCGAGCATCTCAGCTCTAAGTCTTGCAGTCTAGTGTGGAATCGGTCTATTGATGATTGTAGAGTTTCAAAAATCCAGACTTTTTCACCGCTGAAATAAAAACGATAGACATATCATTATTTTTTATCTAATCATAAGCTTTCATCGTAATTATATACCTAGTTTTTTTTCTTTTTGTCTATAACTTCACACAATAAGTACTTGACAGATAACTCTGGCATTTTGCATCATCACTCATGGCTAGGTCAACATATATTTATATATATACTAGCTGACCCGGCAAACGTTGTTTTGCCATAAAAAAATGTTTTGACCAAAAGATAAAAAAAAAAGAAAAATATAAATGTTGGCCGATTCTCAGATCTACTCAATATGCTCACAAAATTTCATGAGAATCGGTCAAGCCGTTTCGGAGGAGTACGGGAACGAACATTGTGACACGAGAATTTTATATATAAGATATGTATATCATTATTTTGTACGTTTGTATGTCACTGAGCTTCTCCTCTATGACTGGACCGATTTTGTTGAAATGTTTTGTGTGGTATGCTTTAGGTTCCCAATAGGACCTGATAGGTGGTGGTGCGATAGGATTGATCGGGCAGGATGTCTGACGGATCCGCTATAATTTTGATTGATTGTAAGTCTAAGCTTCACGCAGAAGCTACTGTGCCGATTATACCGAAGTTTTGCATCCTCCCCCATCATGGTAGGATTATCATATAGGCTATAAATTTGATAAGCAATACAGCTCCAATTTTGAAATATTAGTGCAATATTCCTTGTGGACGAAGGTGCAAGTTATATAACGTCAATGTACATATGAAAAGGGAAGTGCAGTAAACACACCTCTCTAGGATTAATTTTCTGTTCTGCTCCAAGTTGAATTTCTTCAGATATACTTTTAATTCATCAACGTATTTCGGATTCTGAATGTCTGAAAAAGAAAATAAACTAGTTCACTAATTGCAAGTGACATTAAAAAGTAAAGGAAGGACGATATGAAATTCATGTAATTTTTGATTTTGTTTTCTCTTTTGGTTATTTTTATTATGAAAAACTGGTTATTTCTGTTATTCAAATAACTCTTGAACTAGGTTTAATTTTTGTGTTGCAGGGGACCTTACAAACATTTTTAGATCATACCAATTTTCGTCCTGTGTGGGATTCGAACCCACAACACTCGGCTTACTCATTCACTAAAACCCCTGCGCCATCCGCGCCATCAAAATTATTCATCAGCATATTAGACTTTTGCTGTTAAAAAGTTCCATCAAATTTGTTTTATGAAGCTAGGTATGCCATTGCTTCTTATTGACATTTAGAATACACCGTTTTTGATGGTAAATGGTTACCGAGCTGTTCTTGTATGCAAATTCTTCTACAAAGTAGTAGTTTTACCTTCATTGTAAGAATAGTCCATCGATGTGTCGAAATTCATGCTCAACTCTATTTTATTTCGTTGTTTGTCACGTTTCTCCTCGTAGAAGCGTCGCAGAGCGGCTATCGATTCTTGTGGCATCGATAATTGACCTGCAATTGTATAATGTAGCAAGTTTTCTATATCTGCCGTGGCCGTGGTTTCAGTAGGTGTCCAACTCTAGATCAAACTCTCAAACGGCCTCTGTACGTTAGACCTCTGTCCTTAAGGAAATACCAGTTAAAGAGAGATACATGATATCAGCATTATATATTTAAAACTGTTCCACTGCAGGGCACAGGCCTCTTCTTGAGCTGTGCCAAATCACAAACTCATCCGTGCGCGCAGTATGCAGAGTAGTATTAAGAGGAAATACGGTCTTTAAAACATTAATAGAAATGTGGCGTATGTATATACGCACAGGCAACATATAGCTTTACGAGAAACCTGGAATCGAACGGAGCATCGTACAACTAGCCGCGCCGAAACCAAGCGACGCGCGAAGGCGATCGAACGGAGCATCATACGTCCAGCCGCAACAATATCAACATTCGAACTGTTGACGCGCGAAGCTTCCCTCTGCTTTTTATACGTGGCACTACTTTTATACTCGCGAACAGATTTCCAAGAAATCATTCGAATATGTTAGATTTTTGTTTACTTGTCGCTGATTGGTGAAAATGTTTATTGTAAGTACACATTAGTGTTAGCATTACTTGCATGACTAATAAATGGGATATAAGATAGGTGAAAAATTGTAAATATTCTCTCAGTTGAATCAGTCTGCGTGTTTCATTATAACCCTAACGGTTACCAGCTACGGACCTGGCTTCTGCCCGCCGGCTGGTAACACGTTAAATAAAATATTTTAACAGATTTATTGCTGTCGCGCTGAGCTCGAACGAAATTTGAATGTGCAAAAGAGATAAATAGGTACTAATCGGACTGATAATATTTTTGAAATCATCATCTCGTATTTCCCTATTTTCTCATTGTTTGGATACCGATTTACATAGGTAAACAATATGAGAAGGATTTTGGCCTTTTGAGAATTTTCACACTCACAACACACCGCAGCGAGCGTAGGCATATTGCAACGTATGTCAAAGTAAAAATCTTTATTTCCATAAAAATGTGTAAATAATTTTTGGACACGTCAAGTAACTGATATATGAATAAAAATATAATTAAATAGAAGTAAATAAAAATTTGGCATTAAAATGTTTGTTCAGAGAGTAGAGCTTTTCTGAGAAGAAGCAAGCGAGAAACTCATGGCCACTGTTTACGATCACCACATGTTTATTAATAATACAAATCAATGATATATATGAGCTGCTGTGTGTAGTTTTAAAAATAGTTTATTTCAATAAAAAATAAAAGTAAAAGTTTGGTCAATCTAAGATACATATTAATAAGAAATAAAGTAATAGTCACAGCCATTTATATTTACAAATAACTTAATAGTAAAATTAGAAGTGAAGTAGCCAGTGAGTAAAAGCAATTCAATCCCAAGCTTTTTATCTTCTCTAAATTCAGTGACTGACCTTTGGACTCTAATATATTTGAGCTATGAGGGTGGGTGTTTGTTTGGTTATTATTAAAGTTTATACGAACGGTTGCAGAAGCTAAAAAAAAATTATACAAATAATAATTTATAATAGTCAGTAGTGCTTACCTCCAAATCTATAATTATCGTTGTACTCTCTCGGTCCTTCAGAGTGGAAGCTGTTGAACACATTGATGAGACACTCCCTCACATTCTGAATCTTCCTCTCGGTCACAGCAAGAGACATCGTCACTCTTTTTAAATCATCTCGCTTACTTTCCTGTGAACAGATATTTCATAGTGACCAGTGTTTTTATTCGCATACTAAAAATAATAAGTAAGTATTTATTTCTCTCTTTTAAACAGGTAAGTATACATTAGATAACACAGTACAGATATAACAAGTATACTTCTGGTCTTATGTTTTATTTTATATTATCTTATATATAAAATTCTCGTATCACAATGTTCGTTCCCGTACTCCTCCGAAACGGCTTGACCGATTCTCATGAAATTTTGTGAGCATATTGAGTAGGTCTGAGAATCGGCCAACATCTATTTTTTTTTTTTAATCTTTTTGTCAAAACCTTTTTTTTATGGCAAAACAACGTTTGCCGGGACAGCTAGTATGTATATACATACATAGACTTGACTGCACGGATGGTGTAGTGGATTAAGTGACCGCACCTATGTTGCCGCGAGTATAGTAGGTTCGATCCCTAGACGGGGCAAAATATTGTCGTCTACTGAACACAGTACCGGTGTCCGTCAATACTCAGAAATTTTTTACAGGAAATATCAATAACACTGACTGTCTCAGGAATCGTATCCGAGCCGAGGCAATCGCAATTACTATCGCTGCGTCACTCTCTCTCTTCCTGGCTATTTATCCTACATGGTGATTAGGTCAGCCTTCTTTATTTTCTTCTTTCACTTCGCCTTATCCTTGACGTCTTCTTAAGAATATCAATAATATAAAATGTTCTACTCACAATAGCTTTATCGACGATCGCGATCTGTTTCCCACTGTTGGTGTTGACGACAGTGTCTGTGGACGTGGCGAAGGCGCCATGTTTGTGCGTGACGTCATCCAGCAGTTCGCGGAAGGTAGTGACGCGCGCGTCCGCGTTGGCCAGCTCGCTGAGCACCACCACCAACTCACGCTCACTCGACGTTACTGACTGCACAATAAAAATAACACAACATCAAACTATTGTCTTACATTCACGTGAATGTTATAAATTGAAATAAAACAAGTTTACACGGATTTAACCCCGTTGCTTATTTTATATAAAATTCTATTACATAATTTTAAAACTTTAAATTACTATTGTTAAACACCTTTAATAGTTACTGTTTACTTCTATTTAAGCTTTTCAGCAGCCATGTTTAAGGGGAGACTCTCCGTGAAAAAGCAACTGAAACGTCGGAGAAAGTGTAAAATTTAAATCTATATAGTTTGTATAATTTAAATAGCTCAATCAGGTTAGGGGTGCATGCTCTATTATCGAACTCGAGACCTCTGAGTGGCAGTGTAATGGTCTCCCACTATCACTTCTTTATAAAAATTGAATTTAAACTACTTTATCCAGACATTGAGACAACCACCATCAAGGTCTTGCCGTGACCATCGATGCTGCTCATTTATCTATACTAATATTATAAAGCTGAAGAGTTTATTTGTTTGGTTGAACGCGCTAATCTCATGAACTAATGGTTCGAATTGAATAATTATTTTGTGTTAGATAGCACATTTATCGAGGAAGGCTATGGGCTATATAACATCACGCTACGGCCAATAGGAGCGGAGCAGCAATGAAAAATGTTACAAAAACGGGGCAAATTATCTTATATGAAGCAGACGAAGTTGCGCGGGTTAGCTAGTATAGCTTAATATAATAGTAAAGTTTAACAGTAGAAGTTTAATAGCTTGCCAGATATGTAAAAGTAGTGTTCTCAAATAAAAAAATGCGATAAAACCCGTATAAGGTACTTTAATTTTAATGTGTAACATACAGTGAAATGAGAAAATATTTAAAAATATTGGTACTAAAATAGTCACAACTTATTATGAAACAAACTCCTCCGTCACGTCTGCCTGTCTGTGCGCAATAAATTAAAAAACTACTGCACGGCTTTTTATGCGGTTTTCATCAATAATGATTCATGAGGAAGGTTTAAATGTAAAATTTGTTAAGATTTTATATTAGGTACTCGTGCAAAGCCGCGGCGGATCGCTAGTGTAGGATAAAATCCGTATATTTAATTTCAATGTATAACATTCAAGTAAATGTCAGACAATCTATACAAATAAATAAAATTGAAGTGTCTGTTTGTAATGTCAAAATAACAGCTTTATACTAAATGCATATGCAATTGTTGTGTGCATGTTTGTTCCAGCCAATCTCTGAGACGGCTGGATCGATTATGACGGCTGCTAATGTTATAAGGAGTAACTTAGAATATTCAACTTATTTTTGAAAATATTAGGGAAATTAAAAATAATCCATGAAAATAAGATAACTACAGCCCACGCGGATTTCTAGTATTAAAAAAAAAATGGTACTGGTTATAGTGTAGTTTGTGTGTGTAGTGAGAACTTTACCTCTAGTTGTGTGAGCGCATGCGCGAGTCTGGCCCGCGTGTGTTCCACGTGTGCCCTGTGCTTGAGCGCGCCCAGCGCCAGCGCGCAGTGCAGCGACGCCGTGTGCGACAACACCCACTGCGGAGACACCCTGCACACAAACATACACTACTTATGTGTAGTTTGTGTGTGTAGTGAGAACTTTACCTCTAGTTGTGTGAGCGCATGCGCGAGTCTGGCCCGCGTGTGCTCCACGTGTGCCCTGTGCTTGAGCGCGCCCAGCGCCAGCGCGCAGTGCAGCGACGCCGTGTGCGACAACACCCACTGCGGAGACACCCTGCACACAAACATACACTACTTATGTGTAGTTTGTGTGTGTAGTGAGAACTTTACCTCTAGTTGTGTGAGCGCATGCGCGAGTCTGGCCCGCGTGTGTTCCACGTGTGCCCTGTGCTTGAGCGCGCCCAGCGCCAGCGCGCAGTGCAGCGACGCCGTGTGCGACAACACCCACTGCGGAGACACCCTGCACACAAACATACACTACTTATGTGTAGTTTGTGTGTGTAGTGAGAACTTTACCTCTAGTTGTGTGAGCGCATGCGCGAGTCTGGCCCGCGTGTGTTCCACGTGTGCCCTGTGCTTGAGCGCGCCCAGCGCCAGCGCGCAGTGCAGCGACGCCGTGTGCGACAACACCCACTGCGGAGACACCCTGCACACAAACATACACTACTTATGTGTAGTTTGTGTGTGTAGTGAGAACTTTACCTCTAGTTGTGTGAGCGCATGCGCGAGTCTGGCCCGCGTGTGTTCCACGTGTGCCCTGTGCTTGAGCGCGCCCAGCGCCAGCGCGCAGTGCAGCGACGCCGTGTGCGACAACACCCACTGCGGAGACACCCTGCACACAAACATACACTACTTATGTGTAGTTTGTGTGTGTAGTGAGAACTTTACCTCTAGTTGTGTGAGCGCATGCGCGAGTCTGGCCCGCGTGTGTTCCACGTGTGCCCTGTGCTTGAGCGCGCCCAGCGCCAGCGTGCAGTGCAGCGACGCCGTGTGCGACAACACCCACTGCGGAGACACCCTGCACACAAACATACACTACTTATGTGTAGTTTGTGTGTGTAGTGAGAACTTTACCTCTAGTTGTGTGAGCGCATGCGCGAGTCTGGCCCGCGTGTGTTCCACGTGTGCCCTGTGCTTGAGCGCGCCCAGCGCCAGCGCGCAGTGCAGCGACGCCGTGTGCGACAACACCCACTGCGGAGACACCCTGCACACAAACATACACTACTTATGTGTAGTTTGTGTGTGTAGTGAGAACTTTACCTCTAGTTGTGTGAGCGCATGCGCGAGTCTGGCCCGCGTGTGTTCCACGTGTGCCCTGTGCTTGAGCGCGCCCAGCGCCAGCGCGCAGTGCAGCGACGCCGTGTGCGACAACACCCACTGCGGAGACACCCTGCACACAAACATACACTACTTATGTGTAGTTTGTGTGTGTAGTGAGAACTTTACCTCTAGTTGTGTGAGCGCATGCGCGAGTCTGGCCCGCGTGTGTTCCACGTGTGCCCTGTGCTTGAGCGCGCCCAGCGCCAGCGCGCAGTGCAGCGACGCCGTGTGCGACAACACCCACTGCGGAGACACCCTGCACACAAACATACACTACTTATGTGTAGTTTGTGTGTGTAGTGAGAACTTTACCTCTAGTTGTGTGAGCGCATGCGCGAGTCTGGCCCGCGTGTGTTCCACGTGTGCCCTGTGCTTGAGCGCGCCCAGCGCCAGCGCGCAGTGCAGCGACGCCGTGTGCGACAACACCCACTGCGGAGACACCCTGCACACAAACATACACTACTTATGTGTAGTTTGTGTGTGTAGTGAGAACTTTACCTCTAGTTGTGTGAGCGCATGCGCGAGTCTGGCCCGCGTGTGTTCCACGTGTGCCCTGTGCTTGAGCGCGCCCAGCGCCAGCGCGCAGTGCAGCGACGCCGTGTGCGACAACACCCACTGCGGAGACACCCTGCACACAAACATACACTACTTATGTGTAGTTTGTGTGTGTAGTGAGAACTTTACCTCTAGTTGTGTGAGCGCATGCGCGAGTCTGGCCCGCGTGTGTTCCACGTGTGCCCTGTGCTTGAGCGCGCCCAGCGCCAGCGCGCAGTGCAGCGACGCCGTGTGCGACAACACCCACTGCGGAGACACCCTGCACACAAACATACACTACTTATGTGTAGTTTGTGTGTGTAGTGAGAACTTTACCTCTAGTTGTGTGAGCGCATGCGCGAGTCTGGCCCGCGTGTGTTCCACGTGTGCCCTGTGCTTGAGCGCGCCCAGCGCCAGCGCGCAGTGCAGCGACGCCGTGTGCGACAACACCCACTGCGGAGACACCCTGCACACAAACATACACTACTTATGTGTAGTTTGTGTGTGTAGTGAGAACTTTACCTCTAGTTGTGTGAGCGCATGCGCGAGTCTGGCTCGCGTGTGCTCCACGTGTGCCCTGTGCTTGAGCGCGCCCAGCGCCAGCGCGCAGTGCAGCGACGCCGTGTGCGACAACACCCACTGCGGAGACACCCTGCACACAAACATACACTACTTATGTGTAGTTTGTGTGTGTAGTGAGAACTTTACCTCTAGTTGTGTGAGCGCATGCGCGAGTCTGGCCCGCGTGTGTTCCACGTGTGCCCTGTGCTTGAGCGCGCCCAGCGCCAGCGCGCAGTGCAGCGACGCCGTGTGCGACAACACCCACTGCGGAGACACCCTGCACACAAACATACACTACTTATGTGTAGTTTGTGTGTGTAGTGAGAACTTTACCTCTAGTTGTGTGAGCGCATGCGCGAGTCTGGCCCGCGTGTGTTCCACGTGTGCCCTGTGCTTGAGCGCGCCCAGCGCCAGCGCGCAGTGCAGCGACGCCGTGTGCGACAACACCCACTGCGGAGACACCCTGCACACAAACATACACTACTTATGTGTAGTTTGTGTGTGTAGTGAGAACTTTACCTCTAGTTGTGTGAGCGCATGCGCGAGTCTGGCCCGCGTGTGTTCCACGTGTGCCCTGTGCTTGAGCGCGCCCAGCGCCAGCGCGCAGTGCAGCGACGCCGTGTGCGACAACACCCACTGCGGAGACACCCTGCACACAAACATACACTACTTATGTGTAGTTTGTGTGTGTAGTGAGAACTTTACCTCTAGTTGTGTGAGCGCATGCGCGAGTCTGGCCCGCGTGTGTTCCACGTGTGCCCTGTGCTTGAGCGCGCCCAGCGCCAGCGCGCAGTGCAGCGACGCCGTGTGCGACAACACCCACTGCGGAGACACCCTGCACACAAACATACACTACTTATGTGTAGTTTGTGTGTGTAGTGAGAACTTTACCTCTAGTTGTGTGAGCGCATGCGCGAGTCTGGCCCGCGTGTGTTCCACGTGTGCCCTGTGCTTGAGCGCGCCCAGCGCCAGCGCGCAGTGCAGCGACGCCGTGTGCGACAACACCCACTGCGGAGACACCCTGCACACAAACATACACTACTTATGTGTAGTTTGTGTGTGTAGTGAGAACTTTACCTCTAGTTGTGTGAGCGCATGCGCGAGTCTGGCCCGCGTGTGTTCCACGTGTGCCCTGTGCTTGAGCGCGCCCAGCGCCAGCGCGCAGTGCAGCGACGCCGTGTGCGACAACACCCACTGCGGAGACACCCTGCACACAAACATACACTACTTATGTGTAGTTTGTGTGTGTAGTGAGAACTTTACCTCTAGTTGTGTGAGCGCATGCGCGAGTCTGGCCCGCGTGTGTTCCACGTGTGCCCTGTGCTTGAGCGCGCCCAGCGCCAGCGCGCAGTGCAGCGACGCCGTGTGCGACAACACCCACTGCGGAGACACCCTGCACACAAACATACACTACTTATGTGTAGTTTGTGTGTGTAGTGAGAACTTTACCTCTAGTTGTGTGAGCGCATGCGCGAGTCTGGCCCGCGTGTGTTCCACGTGTGCCCTGTGCTTGAGCGCGCCCAGCGCCAGCGCGCAGTGCAGCGACGCCGTGTGCGACAACACCCACTGCGGAGACACCCTGCACACAAACATACACTACTTATGTGTAGTTTGTGTGTGTAGTGAGAACTTTACCTCTAGTTGTGTGAGCGCATGCGCGAGTCTGGCCCGCGTGTGTTCCACGTGTGCCCTGTGCTTGAGCGCGCCCAGCGCCAGCGCGCAGTGCAGCGACGCCGTGTGCGACAACACCCACTGCGGAGACACCCTGCACACAAACATACACTACTTATGTGTAGTTTGTGTGTGTAGTGAGAACTTTACCTCTAGTTGTGTGAGCGCATGCGCGAGTCTGGCCCGCGTGTGTTCCACGTGTGCCCTGTGCTTGAGCGCGCCCAGCGCCAGCGCGCAGTGCAGCGACGCCGTGTGCGACAACACCCACTGCGGAGACACCCTGCACACAAACATACACTACTTATGTGTAGTTTGTGTGTGTAGTGAGAACTTTACCTCTAGTTGTGTGAGCGCATGCGCGAGTCTGGCCCGCGTGTGTTCCACGTGTGCCCTGTGCTTGAGCGCGCCCAGCGCCAGCGCGCAGTGCAGCGACGCCGTGTGCGACAACACCCACTGCGGAGACACCCTGCACACAAACATACACTACTTATGTGTAGTTTGTGTGTGTAGTGAGAACTTTACCTCTAGTTGTGTGAGCGCATGCGCGAGTCTGGCCCGCGTGTGTTCCACGTGTGCCCTGTGCTTGAGCGCGCCCAGCGCCAGCGCGCAGTGCAGCGACGCCGTGTGCGACAACACCCACTGCGGAGACACCCTGCACACAAACATACACTACTTATGTGTAGTTTGTGTGTGTAGTGAGAACTTTACCTCTAGTTGTGTGAGCGCATGCGCGAGTCTGGCCCGCGTGTGTTCCACGTGTGCCCTGTGCTTGAGCGCGCCCAGCGCCAGCGCGCAGTGCAGCGACGCCGTGTGCGACAACACCCACTGCGGAGACACCCTGCACACAAACATACACTACTTATGTGTAGTTTGTGTGTGTAGTGAGAACTTTACCTCTAGTTGTGTGAGCGCATGCGCGAGTCTGGCCCGCGTGTGTTCCACGTGTGCCCTGTGCTTGAGCGCGCCCAGCGCCAGCGCGCAGTGCAGCGACGCCGTGTGCGACAACACCCACTGCGGAGACACCCTGCACACAAACATACACTACTTATGTGTAGTTTGTGTGTGTAGTGAGAACTTTACCTCTAGTTGTGTGAGCGCATGCGCGAGTCTGGCCCGCGTGTGTTCCACGTGTGCCCTGTGCTTGAGCGCGCCCAGCGCCAGCGCGCAGTGCAGCGACGCCGTGTGCGACAACACCCACTGCGGAGACACCCTGCACACAAACATACACTACTTATGTGTAGTTTGTGTGTGTAGTGAGAACTTTACCTCTAGTTGTGTGAGCGCATGCGCGAGTCTGGCCCGCGTGTGTTCCACGTGTGCCCTGTGCTTGAGCGCGCCCAGCGCCAGCGCGCAGTGCAGCGACGCCGTGTGCGACAACACCCACTGCGGAGACACCCTGCACACAAACATACACTACTTATGTGTAGTTTGTGTGTGTAGTGAGAACTTTACCTCTAGTTGTGTGAGCGCATGCGCGAGTCTGGCCCGCGTGTGTTCCACGTGTGCCCTGTGCTTGAGCGCGCCCAGCGCCAGCGCGCAGTGCAGCGACGCCGTGTGCGACAACACCCACTGCGGAGACACCCTGCACACAAACATACACTACTTATGTGTAGTTTGTGTGTGTAGTGAGAACTTTACCTCTAGTTGTGTGAGCGCATGCGCGAGTCTGGCCCGCGTGTGTTCCACGTGTGCCCTGTGCTTGAGCGCGCCCAGCGCCAGCGCGCAGTGCAGCGACGCCGTGTGCGACAACACCCACTGCGGAGACACCCTGCACACAAACATACACTACTTATGTGTAGTTTGTGTGTGTAGTGAGAACTTTACCTCTAGTTGTGTGAGCGCATGCGCGAGTCTGGCCCGCGTGTGTTCCACGTGTGCCCTGTGCTTGAGCGCGCCCAGCGCCAGCGCGCAGTGCAGCGACGCCGTGTGCGACAACACCCACTGCGGAGACACCCTGCACACAAACATACACTACTTATGTGTAGTTTGTGTGTGTAGTGAGAACTTTACCTCTAGTTGTGTGAGCGCATGCGCGAGTCTGGCCCGCGTGTGTTCCACGTGTGCCCTGTGCTTGAGCGCGCCCAGCGCCAGCGCGCAGTGCAGCGACGCCGTGTGCGACAACACCCACTGCGGAGACACCCTGCACACAAACATACACTACTTATGTGTAGTTTGTGTGTGTAGTGAGAACTTTACCTCTAGTTGTGTGAGCGCATGCGCGAGTCTGGCCCGCGTGTGTTCCACGTGTGCCCTGTGCTTGAGCGCGCCCAGCGCCAGCGCGCAGTGCAGCGACGCCGTGTGCGACAACACCCACTGCGGAGACACCCTGCACACAAACATACACTACTTATGTGTAGTTTGTGTGTGTAGTGAGAACTTTACCTCTAGTTGTGTGAGCGCATGCGCGAGTCTGGCCCGCGTGTGTTCCACGTGTGCCCTGTGCTTGAGCGCGCCCAGCGCCAGCGCGCAGTGCAGCGACGCCGTGTGCGACAACACCCACTGCGGAGACACCCTGCACACAAACATACACTACTTATGTGTAGTTTGTGTGTGTAGTGAGAACTTTACCTCTAGTTGTGTGAGCGCATGCGCGAGTCTGGCCCGCGTGTGTTCCACGTGTGCCCTGTGCTTGAGCGCGCCCAGCGCCAGCGCGCAGTGCAGCGACGCCGTGTGCGACAACACCCACTGCGGAGACACCCTGCACACAAACATACACTACTTATGTGTAGTTTGTGTGTGTAGTGAGAACTTTACCTCTAGTTGTGTGAGCGCATGCGCGAGTCTGGCTCGCGTGTGCTCCACGTGTGCCCTGTGCTTGAGCGCGCCCAGCGCCAGCGCGCAGTGCAGCGACGCCGTGTGCGACAACACCCACTGCGGAGACACCCTGCACACAAACATACACTACTTATGTGTAGTTTGTGTGTGTAGTGAGAACTTTACCTCTAGTTGTGTGAGCGCATGCGCGAGTCTGGCCCGCGTGTGCTCCACGTGTGCCCTGTGCTTGAGCGCGCCCAGCGCCAGCGCGCAGTGCAGCGACGCCGTGTGCGACAACACCCACTGCGGAGACACCCTGCACACAAACATACACTACTTATGTGTAGTTTGTGTGTGTAGTGAGAACTTTACCTCTAGTTGTGTGAGCGCATGCGCGAGTCTGGCCCGCGTGTGCTCCACGTGTGCCCTGTGCTTGAGCGCGCCCAGCGCCAGCGCGCAGTGCAGCGACGCCGTGTGCGACAACACCCACTGCGGAGACACCCTGCACACAAACATACACTACTTATGTGTAGTTTGTGTGTGTAGTGAGAACTTTACCTCTAGTTGTGTGAGCGCATGCGCGAGTCTGGCCCGCGTGTGCTCCACGTGTGCCCTGTGCTTGAGCGCGCCCAGCGCCAGCGCGCAGTGCAGCGACGCCGTGTGCGACAACACCCACTGCGGAGACACCCTGCACACAAACATACACTACTTATGTGTAGTTTGTGTGTGTAGTGAGAACTTTACCTCTAGTTGTGTGAGCGCATGCGCGAGTCTGGCCCGCGTGTGCTCCACGTGTGCCCTGTGCTTGAGCGCGCCCAGCGCCAGCGCGCAGTGCAGCGACGCCGTGTGCGACAACACCCACTGCGGAGACACCCTGCACACAAACATACACTACTTATGTGTAGTTTGTGTGTGTAGTGAGAACTTTACCTCTAGTTGTGTGAGCGCATGCGCGAGTCTGGCCCGCGTGTGCTCCACGTGTGCCCTGTGCTTGAGCGCGCCCAGCGCCAGCGCGCAGTGCAGCGACGCCGTGTGCGACAACACCCACTGCGGAGACACCCTGCACACAAACATACACTACTTATGTGTAGTTTGTGTGTGTAGTGAGAACTTTACCTCTAGTTGTGTGAGCGCATGCGCGAGTCTGGCCCGCGTGTGCTCCACGTGTGCCCTGTGCTTGAGCGCGCCCAGCGCCAGCGCGCAGTGCAGCGACGCCGTGTGCGACAACACCCACTGCGGAGACACCCTGCACACAAACATACACTACTTATGTGTAGTTTGTGTGTGTAGTGAGAACTTTACCTCTAGTTGTGTGAGCGCATGCGCGAGTCTGGCCCGCGTGTGTTCCACGTGTGCCCTGTGCTTGAGCGCGCCCAGCGCCAGCGCGCAGTGCAGCGACGCCGTGTGCGACAACACCCACTGCGGAGACACCCTGCACACAAACATACACTACTTATGTGTAGTTTGTGTGTGTAGTGAGAACTTTACCTCTAGTTGTGTGAGCGCATGCGCGAGTCTGGCTCGCGTGTGCTCCACGTGTGCCCTGTGCTTGAGCGCGCCCAGCGCCAGCGCGCAGTGCAGCGACGCCGTGTGCGACAACACCCACTGCGGAGACACCCTGCACACAAACATACACTACTTATGTGTAGTTTGTGTGTGTAGTGAGAACTTTACCTCTAGTTGTGTGAGCGCATGCGCGAGTCTGGCCCGCGTGTGTTCCACGTGTGCCCTGTGCTTGAGCGCGCCCAGCGCCAGCGCGCAGTGCAGCGACGCCGTGTGCGACAACACCCACTGCGGAGACACCCTGCACACAAACATACACTACTTATGTGTAGTTTGTGTGTGTAGTGAGAACTTTACCTCTAGTTGTGTGAGCGCATGCGCGAGTCTGGCCCGCGTGTGCTCCACGTGTGCCCTGTGCTTGAGCGCGCCCAGCGCCAGCGCGCAGTGCAGCGACGCCGTGTGCGACAACACCCACTGCGGAGACACCCTGCACACAAACATACACTACTTATGTGTAGTTTGTGTGTGTAGTGAGAACTTTACCTCTAGTTGTGTGAGCGCATGCGCGAGTCTGGCCCGCGTGTGTTCCACGTGTGCCCTGTGCTTGAGCGCGCCCAGCGCCAGCGCGCAGTGCAGCGACGCCGTGTGCGACAACACCCACTGCGGAGACACCCTGCACACAAACATACACTACTTATGTGTAGTTTGTGTGTGTAGTGAGAACTTTACCTCTAGTTGTGTGAGCGCATGCGCGAGTCTGGCCCGCGTGTGTTCCACGTGTGCCCTGTGCTTGAGCGCGCCCAGCGCCAGCGCGCAGTGCAGCGACGCCGTGTGCGACAACACCCACTGCGGAGACACCCTGCACACAAACATACACTACTTATGTGTAGTTTGTGTGTGTAGTGAGAACTTTACCTCTAGTTGTGTGAGCGCATGCGCGAGTCTGGCTCGCGTGTGCTCCACGTGTGCCCTGTGCTTGAGCGCGCCCAGCGCCAGCGCGCAGTGCAGCGACGCCGTGTGCGACAACACCCACTGCGGAGACACCCTGCACACAAACATACACTACTTATGTGTAGTTTGTGTGTGTAGTGAGAACTTTACCTCTAGTTGTGTGAGCGCATGCGCGAGTCTGGCCCGCGTGTGTTCCACGTGTGCCCTGTGCTTGAGCGCGCCCAGCGCCAGCGCGCAGTGCAGCGACGCCGTGTGCGACAACACCCACTGCGGAGACACCCTGCACACAAACATACACTACTTATGTGTAGTTTGTGTGTGTAGTGAGAACTTTACCTCTAGTTGTGTGAGCGCATGCGCGAGTCTGGCCCGCGTGTGCTCCACGTGTGCCCTGTGCTTGAGCGCGCCCAGCGCCAGCGCGCAGTGCAGCGACGCCGTGTGCGACAACACCCACTGCGGAGACACCCTGCACACAAACATACACTACTTATGTGTAGTTTGTGTGTGTAGTGAGAACTTTACCTCTAGTTGTGTGAGCGCATGCGCGAGTCTGGCCCGCGTGTGCTCCACGTGTGCCCTGTGCTTGAGCGCGCCCAGCGCCAGCGCGCAGTGCAGCGACGCCGTGTGCGACAACACCCACTGCGGAGACACCCTGCACACAAACATACACTACTTATGTGTAGTTTGTGTGTGTAGTGAGAACTTTACCTCTAGTTGTGTGAGCGCATGCGCGAGTCTGGCCCGCGTGTGCTCCACGTGTGCCCTGTGCTTGAGCGCGCCCAGCGCCAGCGCGCAGTGCAGCGACGCCGTGTGCGACAACACCCACTGCGGAGACACCCTGCACACAAACATACACTACTTATGTGTAGTTTGTGTGTGTAGTGAGAACTTTACCTCTAGTTGTGTGAGCGCATGCGCGAGTCTGGCCCGCGTGTGCTCCACGTGTGCCCTGTGCTTGAGCGCGCCCAGCGCCAGCGCGCAGTGCAGCGACGCCGTGTGCGACAACACCCACTGCGGAGACACCCTGCACACAAACATACACTACTTATGTGTAGTTTGTGTGTGTAGTGAGAACTTTACCTCTAGTTGTGTGAGCGCATGCGCGAGTCTGGCCCGCGTGTGCTCCACGTGTGCCCTGTGCTTGAGCGCGCCCAGCGCCAGCGCGCAGTGCAGCGACGCCGTGTGCGACAACACCCACTGCGGAGACACCCTGCACACAAACATACACTACTTATGTGTAGTTTGTGTGTGTAGTGAGAACTTTACCTCTAGTTGTGTGAGCGCATGCGCGAGTCTGGCCCGCGTGTGCTCCACGTGTGCCCTGTGCTTGAGCGCGCCCAGCGCCAGCGCGCAGTGCAGCGACGCCGTGTGCGACAACACCCACTGCGGAGACACCCTGCACACAAACATACACTACTTATGTGTAGTTTGTGTGTGTAGTGAGAACTTTACCTCTAGTTGTGTGAGCGCATGCGCGAGTCTGGCCCGCGTGTGTTCCACGTGTGCCCTGTGCTTGAGCGCGCCCAGCGCCAGCGCGCAGTGCAGCGACGCCGTGTGCGACAACACCCACTGCGGAGACACCCTGCACACAAACATACACTACTTATGTGTAGTTTGTGTGTGTAGTGAGAACTTTACCTCTAGTTGTGTGAGCGCATGCGCGAGTCTGGCTCGCGTGTGCTCCACGTGTGCCCTGTGCTTGAGCGCGCCCAGCGCCAGCGCGCAGTGCAGCGACGCCGTGTGCGACAACACCCACTGCGGAGACACCCTGCACACAAACATACACTACTTATGTGTAGTTTGTGTGTGTAGTGAGAACTTTACCTCTAGTTGTGTGAGCGCATGCGCGAGTCTGGCCCGCGTGTGTTCCACGTGTGCCCTGTGCTTGAGCGCGCCCAGCGCCAGCGCGCAGTGCAGCGACGCCGTGTGCGACAACACCCACTGCGGAGACACCCTGCACACAAACATACACTACTTATGTGTAGTTTGTGTGTGTAGTGAGAACTTTACCTCTAGTTGTGTGAGCGCATGCGCGAGTCTGGCCCGCGTGTGCTCCACGTGTGCCCTGTGCTTGAGCGCGCCCAGCGCCAGCGCGCAGTGCAGCGACGCCGTGTGCGACAACACCCACTGCGGAGACACCCTGCACACAAACATACACTACTTATGTGTAGTTTGTGTGTGTAGTGAGAACTTTACCTCTAGTTGTGTGAGCGCATGCGCGAGTCTGGCCCGCGTGTGTTCCACGTGTGCCCTGTGCTTGAGCGCGCCCAGCGCCAGCGCGCAGTGCAGCGACGCCGTGTGCGACAACACCCACTGCGGAGACACCCTGCACACAAACATACACTACTTATGTGTAGTTTGTGTGTGTAGTGAGAACTTTACCTCTAGTTGTGTGAGCGCATGCGCGAGTCTGGCCCGCGTGTGTTCCACGTGTGCCCTGTGCTTGAGCGCGCCCAGCGCCAGCGCGCAGTGCAGCGACGCCGTGTGCGACAACACCCACTGCGGAGACACCCTGCACACAAACATACACTACTTATGTGTAGTTTGTGTGTGTAGTGAGAACTTTACCTCTAGTTGTGTGAGCGCATGCGCGAGTCTGGCCCGCGTGTGCTCCACGTGTGCCCTGTGCTTGAGCGCGCCCAGCGCCAGCGCGCAGTGCAGCGACGCCGTGTGCGACAACACCCACTGCGGAGACACCCTGCACACAAACATACACTACTTATGTGTAGTTTGTGTGTGTAGTGAGAACTTTACCTCTAGTTGTGTGAGCGCATGCGCGAGTCTGGCCCGCGTGTGTTCCACGTGTGCCCTGTGCTTGAGCGCGCCCAGCGCCAGCGCGCAGTGCAGCGACGCCGTGTGCGACAACACCCACTGCGGAGACACCCTGCACACAAACATACACTACTTATGTGTAGTTTGTGTGTGTAGTGAGAACTTTACCTCTAGTTGTGTGAGCGCATGCGCGAGTCTGGCCCGCGTGTGCTCCACGTGTGCCCTGTGCTTGAGCGCGCCCAGCGCCAGCGCGCAGTGCAGCGACGCCGTGTGCGACAACACCCACTGCGGAGACACCCTGCACACAAACATACACTACTTATGTGTAGTTTGTGTGTGTAGTGAGAACTTTACCTCTAGTTGTGTGAGCGCATGCGCGAGTCTGGCCCGCGTGTGCTCCACGTGTGCCCTGTGCTTGAGCGCGCCCAGCGCCAGCGCGCAGTGCAGCGACGCCGTGTGCGACAACACCCACTGCGGAGACACCCTGCACACAAACATACACTACTTATGTGTAGTTTGTGTGTGTAGTGAGAACTTTACCTCTAGTTGTGTGAGCGCATGCGCGAGTCTGGCCCGCGTGTGCTCCACGTGTGCCCTGTGCTTGAGCGCGCCCAGCGCCAGCGCGCAGTGCAGCGACGCCGTGTGCGACAACACCCACTGCGGAGACACCCTGCACACAAACATACACTACTTATGTGTAGTTTGTGTGTGTAGTGAGAACTTTACCTCTAGTTGTGTGAGCGCATGCGCGAGTCTGGCCCGCGTGTGTTCCACGTGTGCCCTGTGCTTGAGCGCGCCCAGCGCCAGCGCGCAGTGCAGCGACGCCGTGTGCGACAACACCCACTGCGGAGACACCCTGCACACAAACATACACTACTTATGTGTAGTTTGTGTGTGTAGTGAGAACTTTACCTCTAGTTGTGTGAGCGCATGCGCGAGTCTGGCCCGCGTGTGTTCCACGTGTGCCCTGTGCTTGAGCGCGCCCAGCGCCAGCGCGCAGTGCAGCGACGCCGTGTGCGACAACACCCACTGCGGAGACACCCTGCACACAAACATACACTACTTATGTGTAGTTTGTGTGTGTAGTGAGAACTTTACCTCTAGTTGTGTGAGCGCATGCGCGAGTCTGGCCCGCGTGTGTTCCACGTGTGCCCTGTGCTTGAGCGCGCCCAGCGCCAGCGCGCAGTGCAGCGACGCCGTGTGCGACAACACCCACTGCGGAGACACCCTGCACACAAACATACACTACTTATACACCGCGTAACAAAAAGGTATGGTCATATCTAAGTGTCACATTATATACTCCTTGTAATAGAAATTTTAGAGAGAACAGTTCACAAGCAAGTTTACTCTGCGCTTAAGTGTTATTTTTAGCGAATACCAACATGGATTCCTGACAGGACGATCTACTACAACAAATCTAGTCCTCTGTAGTGATTTTATAGCGGAAGCCATGGCACAACGTACACAAGTAGATGTATTATATACTGATTACAGTAAGTGCTTCGATCGCATACATCACGCAACGCTGATGCGCAAACTGTTCAGTGTCGGAATAAGAGGCAACCTCTACAGATGGTTTACATCATATGTTGAAAATAGATGTCAGACTGTGGTGTTGAGTGGTTATACGTCGAGGTCGTTCCATACTCCTTCTGGTATTCTCCAGGGATCTTTGCTAGGCCCATGTTATTTAACATTTTTATTAATGATATCGGCTCTTGCTTTGCTCATTCAAAAATTATTTTGTACGCCGATGATATGAAAATCATGAGACGAATTAGAGGGACTGAGGACGCTCGTCTATTGCAAGAGGATTTAGAACGTTTTGAAATGTACTGCGATCTCAATAACCTCCACTTAAATGTCTCTAAGTGCTTCGTATGCTCTTTTACTCGCAAGCCCAATCCTATTACAACTAATTATACACTCAAAAATTCACTAGTAACCAGAGTAAGCCACATAAAGGATCTAGGCGTTACATTTGACTCGAAGCTAATATTTTGTTAACATAGAGAACATAGTCAAAAGAGCTACGAAAGCGCTTGGATTCATTTGCCGAATCTTATCCGAATTTAAAAGCATTAAGACCATTAAAATTCTATACTGCTCCTTGATTCGTGGTCATCTCGAGTACGTTTCTCAAGTGTGGAATCCTCAATACGATGTGTACGTAAATCGACTTGAGAGCGTACAAAGAAAATTCGCAAGATACATACAATATCGCTCAAACTGCTATCTACCTAATTATTTAAGTCGCTGTAAAAAATTTCACTTGCTACCTCTTTATGAGCGGCGTAAAATTGCTGAACTATCATTTTTGTTAAATATTGTAAATGGATGTATTGATGTAACAGAGTTTGTGAGCAAAATTGGTCTACGCGTACCATCTGCTTTTCTACGCAGATCGAATCTCGTATACATTCCTGAGGTGAGTACAAATTATAGACAGAACGTACAACGAATGTACAACGTGACATGCTGGAATGCTGATGTCGACCTATTTACCACTTCTGTATCCAAATTAAAACAAATATTTTGTAAGCAGTTCTTTGGGAGTAATCGCGGTTGACCATTTTATTTAATATTTATTTTTGTTGCATGTAGGTTAGTTTTTAAGTTATTTAATTAGTTTACAAGTGAAAACTTATAATTGGCCTTATTTATGTTATAAGTTTTTCTGTCATACTGTTTTAGCTGTAAGTTTTCCTATAAATAATAAAATGAAATAAAATTAAAATAAAACTTCGTAGAAACATTGCGTCTCTTAGCGTATTCTATCGCCTCTATCATGGCGAATGCTCCGAAGAGCTATTTGACCTCATCCCACCTTCCCCTTTCTTTTGAGAACCACACGTGCCGGTCTTCGTAACCACCGATGGACGGTTAGCACAATCCCGTCTCGTACCAAAAGTTTCAGCAATTCCTTTTTATGGCATACCATACAACTTTGGAACAGTCTTGCGGCTCATGTGTTCTCTCCCTTCTATGACATTGGGTCCTTCAAACGTAGTGTGAAGAAGCATCTGGTCAGACCGGCTTGACACTGACGACGACTAGAAGACATCTATCTTCTGCTCGTCGTCACTGTCTCTGGACTGTAATTGGGCTTTCCATCAGGTCTGTTACAATCACTATGCCGAGACACGAAAAAAAAAAGTCCGGTCTTGGTCCACCCTCATCCAACCGCTTCCCGCTAATACGTATTTACAAAAAAACGTTTATTATATGTATGTTTATCCATTGTCTAGTACCCATAGTACAAGCTCTGCTTAGTTTGGGCTAGATGGTGTTGTGTGTATGTGATAGAATGTTATTATTTATTTTTTTACCTCGGATAATAAATCTGTAGGTATATTAATATGTGAAGCAAAAACTTTGTACCCTTTTTATCGAAAATTGCGCGGACGGAGGAATATGAAATTTGGCATAGTTAAAGTTTATATGGAGAAGAAGGGGCGAATCTAAATCTTATATATAAATTTCTCGTGTCACAATGTTAGTTACTATACTCCTCCGAAACGGCTTGACCGATTTTATGAAATTTTATATGCATATTTAGTAGGTCTGAGAATCGGCTACTATCTATTTTTCATACCCCTTAGTGATAAGGGTTGTCCACCCCTAACATTCTTTTTAATTTTTTGGTCAAATATTTTTTTGTGGCAGAACAACGTTTGCCGGGTCAGCTAGTATTTATATAAAATATGCATAAGAAATACATTAAATTAATGGAAAAACACTACACGCACACAACCATCGATTGACACACGCAGTCGTACTATTCTTCGTAACTATGGAACTATGGTACCTACGTCTTTAGTGTAACGCGCGGTAAGATCCACAATCCGGGTATCTTAGAGACGGTGCAGCTATGCGTTCCGAACGAGTACCTCGGTGGTCGCCGGCGCGGCGGCGGCCGTCGCTGCTAGCGGTGCCTCGCGCGCGCACCCACCTGTTGCAGCGCGCGCCGCTCGTGCGCTCGTGCGGGCGCTGCGTGTGCTCAACACACTGTCTGACCAGATAGATTTGTTCACATGTCCACTGAACGTATTCACAAATGCTGCTTATTGCCACTGCAGTAACTAGCTTAGTTTAAGTGTATAGTATAGTGTATAGTAAGTGTATGTATAGTATAGATATAGATATAAGATAGTCTAAGTTCAGCTACTCTATCGCATTAGGCTTGCCTGTAAAGATAGACGTAAGTTTTTATGGTCAATAAATAAATAAATAAATAAAAATAAATAATAATTTGTTTGACAATTATTGTCGAATTTCGACCACAATGCGACAGCTAGTATACTCTATTCGTTCAAAATAAAGGTGGTAACCCTAGGACTGACCTGGTGCTAGTGTCCGGAGTGTCGGCACCACAGGCTCGCTCGAGCGCGGAGACGAGCGCGGCGCCGCGCGCGCGCAGTCGCGGCCACAGCGCCGCGCCGCCGCACCGCGCGAGCGATACGTACTCACTAGTACTGACCTGGTGCTAGTGTCCGGAGTGTCGGCACCACAGGCTCGCTCGAGCGCGGAGACGAGCGCGGCGCGGCGCGCGCGCAGTCGCGGCCACAGCGCCGCGCCGCCGCACCGCGCGAGCGATACGTACTCACTAGTACTGACCTGGTGCTAGTGTCCGGAGTGTCGGCACCACAGGCTCGCTCGAGCGCGGCGCGACGCGCGCGCAGTCGCGGCCACAGCGCCGCGCCGCCGCACCGCGCGAGCGATACGTACTCACTAGTACTGACCTGGTGCTAGTGTCCGGAGTGTCGGCACCACAGGCTCGCTCGAGCGCGGAGACGAGCGCGGCGCGGCGCGCGCGCAGTCGCGGCCACAGCGCCGCGCCGCCGCACCGCGCGAGCGATACGTACTCACTAGTACTGACCTGGTGCTAGTGTCCGGAGTGTCGGCACCACAGGCTCGCTCGAGCGCGGCGCGACGCGCGCGCAGTCGCGGCCACAGCGCCGCGCCGCCGCACCGCGCGAGCGATACGTACTCACTAGTACTGACCTGGTGCTAGTGTCCGGAGTGTCGGCACCACAGGCTCGCTCGAGCGCGGCGCGACGCGCGCGCAGTCGCGGCCACAGCGCCGCGCCGCCGCACCGCGCGAGCGATACGTACTCACTAGTACTGACCTGGTGCTAGTGTCCGGAGTGTCGGCACCACAGGCTCGCTCGAGCGCGGCGCGACGCGCGCGCAGTCGCGGCCACAGCGCCGCGCCGCCGCACCGCGCGAGCGATACGTACTCACTAGTACTGACCTGGTGCTAGTGTCCGGAGTGTCGGCACCACAGGCTCGCTCGAGCGCGGCGCGACGCGCGCGCAGTCGCGGCCACAGCGCCGCGCCGCCGCACCGCGCGAGCGATACGTACTCACTAGTACTGACCTGGTGCTAGTGTCCGGAGTGTCGGCACCACAGGCTCGCTCGAGCGCGGCGCGACGCGCGCGCAGTCGCGGCCACAGCGCCGCGCCGCCGCACCGCGCGAGCGATACGTACTCACTAGTACTGACCTGGTGCTAGTGTCCGGAGTGTCGGCACCACAGGCTCGCTCGAGCGCGGCGCGACGCGCGCGCAGTCGCGGCCACAGCGCCGCGCCGCCGCACCGCGCGAGCGATACGTACTCACTAGTACTGACCTGGTGCTAGTGTCCGGAGTGTCGGCACCACAGGCTCGCTCGAGCGCGGCGCGACGCGCGCGCAGTCGCGGCCACAGCGCCGCGCCGCCGCACCGCGCGAGCGATACGTACTCACTAGTACTGACCTGGTGCTAGTGTCCGGAGTGTCGGCACCACAGGCTCGCTCGAGCGCGGCGCGACGCGCGCGCAGTCGCGGCCACAGCGCCGCGCCGCCGCACCGCGCGAGCGATACGTACTCACTAGTACTGACCTGGTGCTAGTGTCCGGAGTGTCGGCACCACAGGCTCGCTCGAGCGCGGCGCGACGCGCGCGCAGTCGCGGCCACAGCGCCGCGCCGCCGCACCGCGCGAGCGATACGTACTCACTAGTACTGACCTGGTGCTAGTGTCCGGAGTGTCGGCACCACAGGCTCGCTCGAGCGCGGCGCGACGCGCGCGCAGTCGCGGCCACAGCGCCGCGCCGCCGCACCGCGCGAGCGATACGTACTCACTAGTACTGACCTGGTGCTAGTGTCCGGAGTGTCGGCACCACAGGCTCGCTCGAGCGCGGCGCGACGCGCGCGCAGTCGCGGCCACAGCGCCGCGCCGCCGCACCGCGCGAGCGATACGTACTCACTAGTACTGACCTGGTGCTAGTGTCCGGAGTGTCGGCACCACAGGCTCGCTCGAGCGCGGCGCGACGCGCGCGCAGTCGCGGCCACAGCGCCGCGCCGCCGCACCGCGCGAGCGATACGTACTCACTAGTACTGACCTGGTGCTAGTGTCCGGAGTGTCGGCACCACAGGCTCGCTCGAGCGCGGCGCGACGCGCGCGCAGTCGCGGCCACAGCGCCGCGCCGCCGCACCGCGCGAGCGATACGTACTCACTAGTACTGACCTGGTGCTAGTGTCCGGAGTGTCGGCACCACAGGCTCGCTCGAGCGCGGAGACGAGCGCGGCGCGGCGCGCGCGCAGTCGCGGCCACAGCGCCGCGCCGCCGCACCGCGTGAGCGATACGTACTCACTAGTACTGACCTGGTGCTAGTGTCCGGAGTGTCGGCACCACAGGCTCGCTCGAGCGCGGCGCGACGCGCGCGCAGTCGCGGCCACAGCGCCGCGCCGCCGCACCGCGCGAGCGATACGTACTCACTAGTACTGACCTGGTGCTAGTGTCCGGAGTGTCGGCACCACAGGCTCGCTCGAGCGCGGAGACGAGCGCGGCGCGGCGCGCGCGCAGTCGCGGCCACAGCGCCGCGCCGCCGCACCGCGTGAGCGATACGTACTCACTAGTACTGACCTGGTGCTAGTGTCCGGAGTGTCGGCACCACAGGCTCGCTCGAGCGCGGCGCGACGCGCGCGCAGTCGCGGCCACAGCGCCGCGCCGCCGCACCGCGCGAGCGATACGTACTCACTAGTACTGACCTGGTGCTAGTGTCCGGAGTGTCGGCACCACAGGCTCGCTCGAGCGCGGCGCGACGCGCGCGCAGTCGCGGCCACAGCGCCGCGCCGCCGCACCGCGCGAGCGATATGTACTCACTAGTACTGACCTGGTGCTAGTGTCCGGAGTGTCGGCACCACAGGCTCGCTCGAGCGCGGAGACGAGCGCGGCGCGGCGCGCGCGCAGTCGCGGCCACAGCGCCGCGCCGCCGCACCGCGCGAGCGATATGTACTCACTAGTACTGACCTGGTGCTAGTGTCCGGAGTGTCGGCACCACAGGCTCGCTCGAGCGCGGAGACGAGCGCGGCGCGGCGCGCGCGCAGTCGCGGCCACAGCGCCGCGCCGCGCGAGCGATATGTACTCACTAGTACTGACCTGGTGCTAGTGTCCGGAGTGTCGGCACCACAGGCTCGCTCGAGCGCGGAGACGAGCGCGGCGCGGCGCGCGCGCAGTCGCGGCCACAGCGCCGCGCCGCGCGAGCGATATGTACTCACTAGTACTGACCTGGTGCTAGTGTCCGGAGTGTCGGCACCACAGGCTCGCTCGAGCGCGGAGACGAGCGCGGCGCGGCGCGCGCGCAGTCGCGGCCACAGCGCCGCGCCGCGCGAGCGATATGTACTCACTAGTACTGACCTGGTGCTAGTGTCCGGAGTGTCGGCACCACAGGCTCGCTCGAGCGCGGAGACGAGCGCGGCGCGGCGCGCGCGCAGTCGCGGCCACAGCGCCGCGCCGCGCGAGCGATATGTACTCACTAGTACTGACCTGGTGCTAGTGTCCGGAGTGTCGGCACCACAGGCTCGCTCGAGCGCGGAGACGAGCGCGGCGCGGCGCGCGCGCAGTCGCGGCCACAGCGCCGCGCCGCGCGAGCGATATGTACTCACTAGTACTGACCTGGTGCTAGTGTCCGGAGTGTCGGCACCACAGGCTCGCTCGAGCGCGGAGACGAGCGCGGCGCGGCGCGCGCGCAGTCGCGGCCACAGCGCCGCGCCGCGCGAGCGATATGTACTCACTAGTACTGACCTGGTGCTAGTGTCCGGAGTGTCGGCACCACAGGCTCGCTCGAGCGCGGAGACGAGCGCGGCGCGGCGCGCGCGCAGTCGCGGCCACAGCGCCGCGCCGCGCGAGCGATATGTACTCACTAGTACTGACCTGGTGCTAGTGTCCGGAGTGTCGGCACCACAGGCTCGCTCGAGCGCGGAGACGAGCGCGGCGCGACGCGCGCGCAGTCGCGGCCACAGCGCCGCGCCGCCGCACCGCGCGAGCGATACGTACTCATCTGAAAATATTATGTCAGCCCTGTATTAAACTGTCCCACTGCTGGCCATGGGCCTCTTCTCACTGTGAGAAGGGTTAGGCCATAGTCCACCGCGCTGGCACAGTGCGGAATGGCAGACTTCACATATCTTGAGAATATTATTGAGAACTCTTAGACATACAGGTTTCCTCACGATGCTTTCCCTCACTGTTTACAACCTTTAGATTGCGTATATCTGCAAATATACACAATCTAAAATCCTACTTTTCTTCATACCCCTATATAATAATTTCCAAACTGAATTGTCCAATAGGTAATTACTTACCTATTAATTGTGTTAAGTTATTAAATAACAATAACTTAACTTGTGTGAGCGGCCACTTACATAAGCGTCAACTAATGCCGCTAGCATAAACGTGAAAGCAATTTTTATAGTTGATAATTGACTTTTATAAAGGCTCAACACTTTGCCTGGACCTAGAAACTAACCTAAATGTAGCCTAAGTCTGTCTGTCCATTAAAGCGGAGCGGGGCTGCGGAGCGAAGAAACGGAAAAATAATAACCAATACGATTGTAAACTGGAGCGGAGCGGCGATTTTATGCAATCCTATTGGTTAATAAGCTTGTAATCAGCACCATGTATAGGTATATATTTTCCTCTCAAACTATCTTTGTATTAGTCTGTAAGCTTTCTTAAAACTAATATTTCTGTTTCTTCGCTCCGGTTCAATGGAGAGGCAGCCTTCGTAACTTAGTAAACTCACTAAATAATAGAATTAGACCGTAACGTTCCTAAGTGTTACTTTGTGACTTGAATAAATAAATAATTTTTGACTAGCGGGCCCGACAGATATTATCTGAATTACGCCAGAAATTAAAAAAAATATCGTCGTTTCCGATCTTTCACATACAAGGTACAATTGTGAATGTAAGCCATACATGGACCCACTTAAACACATACCAAAACATTCAGCAAAATCTGTACAGTTTTTTAGGACTTCAGTGACATACACACATACGGAATAATTATAGACAAAGATAATCACCTGAATCATTAAGATCTCCATTGTTGGATGTGATGGAGCTCTGTAACGGATTAGCACACATGGAGCCCGAGAGCGCGCGGCTGGTCTGACGCCTTGACGACGTGCACTTGTCTAACTTGGCCTGAAAATATACATACACAGATTCACAATTATATTCCCGAAAGGGTAAGCATAGGTGTATTACAGCTTCATTTTGACAGCTATGGTTTTAGGTCAGATGTAATAGTAGGTGAAACATCCAACCCACTTAACAGAAATCAGACCACAAACCTCATACACAGCAGTCGCTACTGCCTCGCCACTGAAGCTTTTTTACCACAAGTATTGTATCTATACCATAGTTTAATTTGAATGTGTTTGTTGGAATGTTACACTGTCACCGACTGATCATCATGTAATTTTGCATGCACATTTTCAAAGGTACAGAAAAAGACATAAACCACCCAGAAGAAAAGTACTGCTCCCGAACAAAACCACGGACAAAAACTTTTAGTTTAATAATGCAACTCTTTTTAATGCAGACAGTGATTGGGCGGCTCAAGATCGGCTTGGTGGAGGCCTATGTCTGGCAATGGATGACTTTTTGGTAGGTAATGCAGGTTACTTTACCTCAATGTCTATGCTGTCATCTATACGACACAGAGAGTCAGCAATGGACTTGGTCTCTACCAGATTAGCTTTCTTGTTGCGGAGCTCGTTAGCCACTTGTTGAAGTAGCCACGCACGGCGTTGAGCGTTTTCGACACGCACACGCATTAGATTCCGATGAGACACTGAAACAAAATGCTTGTGTAACATAGCATTTAGGTAAAATGCTTGTGTAACATAGCATTTAGGTAAAATGCTTGTGTAACATAGCATTTAGGCAAAATGCTTGTGTAACATAGCATTTAGGCAAAATGAGGGTATTGGGAGTTACAATGCGAGATGCCCAACATGAAAATGTTACAATTAATCAATTTACAATGTCTGTAACTGGAACCATTAGAGTTAGACTGTCATTCTACTTGTTGCGATTTTGTGCTATTAGCACTATTTGATTGTGTCTTATGATCTTCACAAAGCCTTAAAACTGTAACTGCAAAAAGTATATAATTATCTATAGGTATAGTATTTAAGATAATTATGTATCAATTTGCTGTTAAATGCTGTGTTAACTTGTAAGTGGCGTCTATATCAGAACAATGGTATCTAAGAATTTACTATGAATGTTACATATATATGCTGTGATTTAACTGAATAAATACATAAATGATTCAAACTACTACTACTATAAAAGACAGAGTAGCATGATAGCCTAGAACAAGACTTATGGCCAGTTTCACAACTCACAAGTATTAGTTATCCGATAGATAAATCTCATGCTGTCTCACTCTTGTTAGGTTAAAGAAGAGAGATGGCGAGACTTTTATCTTATAGATAAATGCTATTTGGAGGCCCTTAAAGTTATAGATAGGTTAACCCATCTAACATAATGATAATAGTGTAGTGTAGACATCAGGCACCTTTACACCATTAGACAAAATAATTTGAATAAGCAGTCTTAAAAATGTATATTCTTACGTCTACTAGAGACCTTGTCCACGAGTTTATTACACTCTTGTTTTGCTTGCACTAGTCTCGTCTCAGCACGCTCCAGTCTCTCTCTCAGTTCTGCCTGTTCCTTCCATAATGATAACTCCTCAGGTACAACAACACTGGAGTCTGGCTGGAATGTTATTAGCAACATTCAAAAGTATGGCATGGCAGAATCTATTCTAATATAATTAAGCTGAGTTAGTTTTTGACAATGGATTAGAATATAATAGGATACCAATATTAGAATAGAATAGAATAGAATAGAAAGATTTTATTTCAGACCGGAGTCCATAGGGTTAGTAACAATTTGACTTAAGTTCTAGTGTTAGTAGGGTACAGACACAGATGAAAATGAACAATTACAATTCAGCATGGAGCTGCATCCACCTCCGCACCATCGGGGAATCCCACCGATCTGCGAATACACTGAGAATACTGTTGGTGCCGCCGCGAACACGAGTCATCAGGGATGCACATCTATTTCTAATAATGGCGGCAAAACCATCAATATTATTATCTGCAAACATCCCTGACGCACTACTGCGCCACGGCAGCCGCAGCAGCACTCTCAGTGCATTATTGTATTGAACGCGTAGGTCGCTGTATGTCCGCTGAGTAAAGTTGACCCACAGGCTGCACGTGTAGAAGGACTGACAGTAAGCTTTGAAAAGCGTTACTTTTACTGGCTTCGTACAACGTGCAAACCTGCGAGCCAGCATGTTACAACGGACAGCCAGCGACCTACGTTCCCTTTCAATGTCACAATTATCTTTAAGATCTTCAGTGACCCAGTGGCCCAGATACTTAAACTTGTCCACCCTTCGCAGTGGTTCTCCACAAAGAGCGAATAGAGACACGGCTGATGACTTGATGTTGTGCAGAAGTATGCCAGAGTGCCCTGCCACATGGTGCTATCACATACTTGCACCTGACTACACTAATAAGTCAGCAGTGCAGTTCTTACTAAAAACTAAATACCTACTTTGAAAACATTTAAGTTTTGTGTAAACTGATTAAGTACATAAAAATATTAATCTCTGGTGCTACTGGTAGGAAATGATAATTATTTATACGGCAGATAGCCCAATGCAAAGAGTCACAAAGCATGGACAGCTTGTACTTAAGAAATGTGTTAAATAACATTATTTATAAAATACATATATATTTTTTTATACAACTAAGTTGGCAAACAATCCTACGGTCCACCTGATGGTAAGGGGTCACCGTAGCATATGGACGCCTGCAACACCAGAGGCATCACTTGCGCATTGCCGACCCTTTAGGTAAGGTAAGGTAAGAGGTGTGATGATAATTGTTAAAAAAATAAACTGTTATGTGAGGCCAGTATTAATATAAATTCCTTAATCACATGGGACTTTACTTGGAACAAGTATTTGTGGATCTCACAAATCTTTATTCTGTTTTTAGTTAGAACACATTATGATACTTGATATGGACAGATATTTATTATCATATTATTATTTTCAGCCTGTATTGTCACACTGCAGGGCAAAGGCCTCCCTCTCGCTTTGCCACATATCCCTTTTATGCACTAGTTTGGACCAGTCTCTCCTGTAACTAATTAATTTGTCCCTCCATCAACACTTTTGGACGACCACCTTGCCGCTTTATACTTATCATCATAAGTATAAGTAATGTAAATATAGAAATCTGTAAAAGTATTTTAGTATTTTGTCTTACTTTACAAAAAGCATTCCTCTTTTGGCACCTCTGGATGTCATCAATAAAGATTTGTAACCTCTTGGTTGTGATGGAATCCTTGGGCTCCACAAGCTCCATCACACTCCGCCATACCATATAGTACAATCCTCTGCATATCCTATAAAGAAACATGACTAATTCAACATAATCATACTATGTCTATTTTATTTTAAAGGTTCATGATATACATAGAGAGATAAATAAGATTTGTAAGGAAGTGTAGAGATGTATACTAGCATATAAACATGTATACCTTCATCAAAACATACACACACAGGAACTGGGGCATAGACAGGTCAATAAAGAACCAGGTTTAGCAGAACCAATCCATATAGCCAAAAAGAGAAGATAAAATTTTGAGTGTACATACTTAGATTAACCAGAAAGTGTGATTATGTTGAAGGGAGTCGTAAAATTAACCAAGTCTCACTTTATACAAGAGGTATAATTACAATCTAAATAATAAATTACAGGGAAAATGTTTATTTTTGAACCACACAAACAGTATACTATTAGATACAATTTTACTGTATTTCAGATAATATTATAATCTGTAGCTCTTTAATGTCTTCAGCTGTAGTGCAAACTGTAGGCCTGACAAAATGGCTTTTCAATTTTACTTTATTAATATTTTTGTTGTTTATAACACATTGGTCTTAAAATGTGATTTTAATTTATACTTACATAGATAAATATTTTATGTGAGAGACTAGCTATCATTGCTTATTTGCAAGATTTTACATGGTTCCTTCACGAGGCTCTGCTTGTCTTTTAGAAATTATGTGTGTTATTCCAAGAACAGACTAACAAAGTACTGTAAACATCAGGTTCAAGACATTATTCGGTGTTTATACTTACTCTGTAAGTTTATCTACTGAAGGCACTTTTTCAGACGGACATCCCATGGACAGTAGCCATTCAGCAAACTTCTGAGGCACTTCATCACTACTCAACTTCTCCACATTCATTTTTTTAAACAATGTAAACTAAACTGCACAAATATTTACGGTCATACGGTGAACGGTCTACGAATAACAGCCAAAATTCAAATTCACTTGATTTGACATTGACGTCACTGACTGCAATTGACAGTGGAACAAAGGTATTGCAATAGCAAAAAAGTATTGGTAATGGCTAGTAGTATGGGTATTACACTGACTTCTATAGTTCTAAAAGGCTGGGCGCCACCACCACAGACTCACAGAGTACATTTGTATATAGTAAGATAGAGACGTCACTCAATGCATTGGCGATACTAGCGCTAACTGGCGTTCGGTTTAAGCAATTTTTTTAAATACATAATTACATACATATGCGTTGGTATATAATATATCTATTTTAATGATGTAGTGATTAATTATGTGAATTTTCAGACTAGCGCAGTTTATAGTTAAGAATGTGTATACTTAACTATAAAATTCGCTAGCCTGTACATTCACTTAAAAATGAAAATCAAGATCAGGGCAAGTATGGAATTGTAAAAAAAAACAAGGTCTTGAGTTTAATAACAATAGAGATTAACGGAATGATAAAATGTCAAATTTGACAACAGCTTTATCTATGTGACAGGTCCGAATCGTTCGAAAATAAATAACATTAATCAAATATGGTAAGCGATAACTTTAGAACTTCCTTTTTAAAAACAAAATTATTGTTTGATAATAGTTTTATGTATTAAACGCTAAAAATTGTTACGATAATTAAAAAATTGGTAATAAAGTGAAATTTTCAGAAACTGATTTCCCCGTCATCTAGCGGTTGTCACATGCAACTTTGATGAGTATAATACAACTAAATTGAATATCACTTAGTTATCATATAGAAAGCCAACATGGTAACCTATGTAATTTGATTACGTTATAATTCAACTGTTTTCTTCTAAGTTTTAGCACCATGGCCACCACAAAAGTGACTCCATTTCATTTTCGCCATTTTGGTACTAAGAGCAGTAGTAAGCGTATCAGGTCTTCTATAACCTAACAAATAAAATAGACTGCTACCAGCATCTACTACTCCCATGTGAAAAGATTAATGTTGGATCTGTTTAGATCCCGTGCTCCAGTGCCAGTTACTAAAAGGCAACAACTGTTTAGATGTTGCCTTTTAGTCATTTCCACAGACATAAGAAGTATATTTCTGTCTGTAAACTGTGGCATCTTAATTGTAGTATTGACTGCTCTATTATCTTTAGGAATATCGGCGCACAACTGGCATCGAATTTTAAACCTGAATAACTGTGTCTAGTTCCATTGAAACCTCGCAAAAGGAACGATCTTTGCTTGCTTTAAAGTTTCTATCAATATCGACAAGTATGTTGAGCTTCACGAATTGTTACTAGGTCTACTAGAACCTTACAAGTGAATTGATTGTGAATATTGTCAAACAGCGGCGCGCATTTAGGACTTAAAATGTTGGACCACCACGTGCAAATGCGAATGTTACTAATATTACAAAAGCTTACCGAAGTATTTATAATGAAAAATTAATTAAGTTTGTCTACCGCTAAAAATACAGTTGATGTCATTTGATACATCATTCGACTTTAGTCTTCCACGGATAGACATAATAAATTATAAAAGTACCACGTCTTATTAGTTCCTTGGACACTCGCATTTGTTGATAGGATTAAATAATATTGATTTAGAAGTACAAAAATAAAATTAAATCGCCTCCCTCCACAGTCTAACTTTGTTCAATGGTAATAATAGAGGTTAGTACTGTGTAAGGTGTATACTATATGGACTCTTTGCTCTAAGGTGTGTACTATTGAAACTGGCATATTTCTTTAGTTATATTTTAGACGTTAGACATGTCATCAAGGGTGCGTTCCACTTGGCGTTCACGACGCTCCTTAAGGGTGCGTTCCACTTAGCGTTCACGAAGCCTAAAATGCTCGTTAGCCGTTCCACATGACGACTACGATCGTTGTGGTCGCGGCGAAAACGTCACTCATGACATCATTACTCACGCTCACGCAACGCTCACGACGACCCATGCTGAGAGGTGGGTTGTCGTGAGCGTTGCGAAATTTGGCACCATTTTCAATATAAAGTTAGTAACATAGATGGCGACAATGAAAATTATTTTATCTGGTCAGACTTAGGTACAAATTGTAACCTAACTTCTTTAAGCATTCGACATTTTCTTTTCTAATTCACTCAACGCTCAAAACACTCCATTATCCGTTCCAGTTGAGTTTACAATTGTTACGCTCGGAAGCAAGTGGAACGGGCAAAACCGTGGTCGTGAGCGTGAGTGTCGTGAGCGCTACGTGGAACGCACCCTAAGGGTGCGTTCCACTTGGCGTTCACGACGCTCCTTTAGCCGTTCCACATGACGACTACGATCGTTATGTGCGCGGCGAAAACGTCACTCATGACGTCATTACTCACGCCCACGCAACGCTCACGACGACCCATGCTGAGAGGTGGGTTGTCGTGAGCGTTGCGAAATTTGGCGCCATTTTCAATATAAAATTGGTAACAAAGATGGCGACAATGAAAATTATTTTATCTGGTTAGACTTAGGTACAAATTGTAACCTTTTAAAACTCTTTAAGCAATCGACTTTTTTTTTCTAATTCACTCAATTTACATCAACACTCAGAACACTCCATTATCCGTTCCACTTGAGTTTACAATTGTTACGCTCGGAAGCAAGTGGAACGGGCAAAACCGTGGTCGTGAGCGTGAGTGTCGTGAGCGCTACGTGGAACGCACCCTAAGTCAGATGTGTCAAGTAGTTGTCTAAACGCTAAAATGTCACTCCTATACTCCTATTGTCAATGTAAACAATGTTGACGTATTCTCCGTTTCTTGATATTTTAATCTAAAATAATGTTAGGAAATCTAAAAGACTTTATTTCTGTAGTTCAAGATGGGTTGACGTCGAATAATAATATAAGGCAGACTTTACAAGAAGTACAGAAGGTAACAAACATTTTCAAAGATAAACAGAAAGTAGTTCAAGCAAGCAAAGTTAATTATGGAGCTGGAGGTGCATTATTAGAGAAATATCAAGAAGAATGGGCGACAATACATGAGAATGCCGATAATAACGCTAAAGCAGCTGCTGAAGTAGATAAATTGGTAGTGGAATTACATGATATGACAAAAGTACGATTGCAAAGTGCAAACGAGGTAGCACACAATTTGGCCCTGATTCCTACCCTGACGGCATCCGTCGCTCAGTGTATTGATAGTTTGAAAAATGTTGAGGACCTATTGAAGACTGTTGAGGAGGAGCTAGTAGAATTTGAGGATATTGTTGAAAGGAGTAAGATGGAGAATTGGAAATTGGATCACCATTATCATTTAACTATGTACAAAGAGAAGAAAATGGGTGAGCAATTAATATTCAATTAGAGCTTTTTATGCATTACATTAATATTTTGTGAGGCAGCACTACTTTCTAACTTGTGCAGGTAGCTTGCATGACTTGGAAGCCTAGTCATATAGTCTTGCTGGTGTCAGCATAAAAGCCAAGAAGGATATACTACTAGTAAAGACTACCATTCAGTTTGCCTTTGCCTTGGTTTAATTTTTGTTCTTATTAAATTTAATGTTGTATGTTCTTGCCACTGCTTTATTGATTCATTGGTTTTAATTTATACTATCACCTGGGTCTAGATCCGAGTACAGTAATCAGTTTGTCTGTCTCAGACTACATTATAATAGTCACCCAGAGATATAAAGATTAACCTCTTGAGTCACAGTGGCAAATTCATTTTCATTTTCATTTTCATATTGAAATTTAACTACTATATACAGATTTTATCGTGTTGTTTATTTAACATTGTATTACATCATTTTGAAACTGTTACACTACTACTACTATTGAATTTTACTCATTTATAAGCTCCTATCACCCTGAGACCATGGCTGCTGAAAAGCAACAGAAACACCGGAGAAAGTGTAAACCTAAATATAAATAGTTTAATAGTTTTAATAGTTTTAATAATTTTATTAGCTTATAAATTAGTAAAATTCTGTAGTAGTAGTAGTGTAACAGTTTCAAAATTATGTAAATCTGTAATTTGTAATTGTAATTGGACTCCCTTTTCCGCATTTGAACTCCAAGTTGGTCCATTATGCGTGAGAGTCGGCCGGTTAAAGACTGTGTGTTAGGGTCTCCAAGATGGTCCGAAGGTACGATCTTTGTAGGTTGAGCGGGCGGTGTGTCAGACGTGGTGATCTCATCAATCAGCTGGCTGGCAGGGCTTCTCTCGACTGTCTGCAGTCCGTTGTCCATGCCCAGCATTCGTTGTGTTGGCATAGAGTGCAAAGCCGCATCCATGTGGATCTTCTCTGGTGGTTCCCGATCCTCTTCTAGACAACTCATCTGCAACATCATTGCCCAGTGATTCACTGTGCCACTGCTTTATCCACTGTAAAGTCACAATGTTTCCCTCGAAATTCTTTCAAGGGCAAGGTGGCATTCGTAGACGAGCCTGGAGTTGCAGCTATTGCTCTCTAATGCTCTAAGTATTGCTGTGCTGTCGGAGAGGATTCGTATCCTGTAGCCTTCAATCCGTCTCCTGTCAATCGCGGTAGCGGCCTCCGTGATGGCCACACATTGGCATTGCAAATAGAACTGTGTGAGCCTAGTGTCATAGAGATGTTAATATTGAGATCCAGGGAGTGAACTCCAGCGCTCGTTCCCTGTATGGTTTTTGAACCATCAGTGTAGACTCGGACCTCGTTGATTCCCGATTGATCTCTCTGTTCCTCATGGAAATGTATATGGTAGTTTTTCTGAAATAGATGTTGTTTGGAGATCTTGTCACACGGGGCGGCGAGTAGTGGTTCGTGAGCTGTAGCTCGCTCTAAGATCAATGCATGTGAACTCCTGGTGGTTCCCCACAGGCCCTGGTGTTTCAGCCGTATTGCGGCTATAGTTGCTTCTTGCTGTATGTAAAGTTCTAAAGGGGCCAGCCCTAGGATGACTTCGAGGGCGGCTGTCGGTGTTGTTCTCATACACCCTGTTATTGCTGAGCATGCCATTCTCTGGAATCTCTGCAGCTTGGTGATGACGGTATTGAGTTCAGTCCTGGTCCACCATACGAGAGCACCGTATGATATTGTTGGTCTAATTACGGCGGTATATAGCCACAATGTTATTTTTGGGGAGAGTCCCCATGTTTTTCCGATCATTCTGCTGCATTGGAAGAAGCATGCGCATGTTCGTTGTAATTTGTAGTCGAGGTGCTTGTTCCACAGCAGTTTGCTGTCTAGTATGACCCCTAGGTACTTGACTTCGTTAGTAAGTTTTAATTCGGTGTTGAATAATTTCAGTAGTCTGAGGTTGTTTGAGTTTCTCTTGCGAGCAAACAATACGAGTTCAGTTTTTGCCGGTTTTACCGATAGACCATGGCTTATGCACCATTCTTTAATTATTCTGAAGGCAGATCTCATGAGGTCACATAGTGTGTCCTCGAAGCATCCGGTCGCAAGAATAGCAAGATCATCTGCATATCCCACTGTGAAGAGCCCTCTGCCGTTCAGTTTTCGTATTAAGTCATCTAACACTATGTTCCATAGGAGTGGCGAAAGTACACCACCTTGTGGGCAGCCTCTGGCCACAATTCCCCTAGTTGTTGAGTTAACTGAGAGTTGTATCGCTCTGTATTTCAGCATATTGTTTATCCACTCTGATAGCGTTGGAGTGACCCCATACGCTGCCAGTGCTTCGGTTATGTTGTTAAAGTTGGTTTTGTCAAAGGCTCCTTCTATATCAATGAAGGCGCCCAGCGTTGTTTTGCAGTTAGTCCGTCTCCAATTTGCGATACAACGCTGTGGAGCGCCGATTAGATGTAGATTTGCCTTGGCTGTAGGCGTGTTGGTGTGGATGTAGAGGTTTGTGAACTAGGGTGTTTCCTCTTATTTCTTTATCACATAGCCTCTTTAGTGTTTTGAGGAGGAACGACGTGAGACTTGTAAATCTGTATATATTAGTTAAATTTCAATGAATAACATTCATGTAAACAGAAGACAATAATTATTTCATACTTTAATAGTGAAAACAAATTATAAATAGTGCTCTAAAATGACTGAAGTTTGTAAACGTGCACTGAAGCAGCATAGCCCTTCTTAAGATAAGAAGTGATGTGTGCCTGTAATAATATATTATAATGATTTGCAGCCTCTCTATTGCACTATATATATAATGCTGAGGACCTTACATATTATACTAATCTAAGATATATTTGATGTTCCAGTTGCCTTAGAAGACGTTCGTAATAAGCTAGCCAAAGATAACACGCAGCTAAACTATGAGAGGGAGAGACAACAGCTTGCCGAGTTCCAGGCAAAGAGGGAACAGAGTTCTGTAGCATTCCAACAAGATGTTGCCAGGTACCTGGCCAGTGGCAGCTTGTCTACAAGTAAGTTATTAATGTCTGTTATGATATGCAATTATTTTGGTTTATGTAACTAGTCTCTACCAGCTGTGCCACTCTTCCCTGCAATGACGTCATTGGTTGGGATGAGTGGAATTTTATTTTACTTTAACCCTTCTTAGCCAGTTTTGAGTGTATTTGCGAATAAAAACAAGATATGTATTTGAACAAAGAATGTTTAAAAAGGAAATGCATTGATTACCTACACATAATATTGTTTTAATTAATAATGTTTCCATTCTACAGTATTCTTAAAATTAAATTCCACTCATCCCAACTAATGATCTGTGGTAGGGAATACAAATACTATGCAAACAACTTCAATGTTATTCACAAAATCAACTTAATTTAAGGACATTTTAATCAATTATTAAATGAAATTTATATTCATTTAAATAATATCGATGATTTGAAGTTATACGAATAATTTTTATTCAAACTGCTTAACCTGATTACGTGCGGATGGCGCCGCAGAGGCGCCATGGATATCTTTTGTGTAAGGCGTGTGGCACCCGAGAGCAGCCAAAGTTTATAACCATAAAACTCGGTTAACACATTGACTGCTTCTACACATAAGGTGTGTGTGAAGTTTCGTTCTCCGTTTGCGGCGACTACACGCCAGATGTGTTTGTGATTGTTTGTTTGGTTTTCTTTGGCAAAGATTCATATTCTGTACACATATTCTGAGATTCGGAATTAACATTTTCCGTTTCGCTAATTAAGTTACTACCACGTTTGATAATCTTGTGCTGATCCGAAAAAAAGAATAAGTATAAAGAAAATTAGTTAATAAAAGGGTGTGAAAAATTTAGGTTCAGAAATACATTGAAAATAAATAATTTTAAATGATTGAAATTAAACTACTATATACGGATTTTATCGCGTTGTTTATTTAACACTCTATTACATAATTTAGAAACTGTTACACTACTATACTATACTATTAAACTTTACTTATCCGTATATAGTAGTTTAATTTCAATGAATAACATTCGCGTAAACAGAAGACAATATAATTTTAAATGATCTTTCTAAAAAAGTTGACGATTTATGTTTCATGATAACAGCGAATATAAAAATAATTGTTTACTTACCCATATCTTAGTGTACTTATGTACGGTCACCTGAAATACCTTGAGGTCCAAAATCCTGTGAACAGTCGAATTCGAGTGAATATGAATGAACTAGATGTTTCATAAATATTGCAACGCGTACTCATTTAAGCAAAAAGGAGAAATTTATAATAAATCAACCGAAAAGACACTCGAACACAGAGATAGAATAATGTTTGCGTACGAACAGAATAGCGAGTAATGGAAAGTATCTATAAAATAAACTACCTACTATAAATTTATAAATATAATCGTAATTCTTTGCTTCTTGTTTTACACTGAAATGTGTTCTTTTAAATAAACTACTGTGAACAGAGATAAAAAAGAAATGTTTAAAGTAAATTTATCCAAATTCAGTTATTAAAAATCTTCTCCTTATTATTTTATAGTAGCACACCGCCATGTATTACTATATAAATAAATTACTTAACAGTTCTTGTATCGATTGCCGTTAGATGGCGTCAATTACCGGCTTATACCATTTTAGTTTTGAAATGCCCATGTATTTTTACAGCTAAGTAAGTTCTAACTAGAACATGGCACTAGAAAACATTCAGGAATCTTATATTTAGAAGAACTGACCATATTCCTTATAACGAGAGTGTTTTGTGTTAAGAGTAATTGCTGTATACCACAGACCCACGTCGTGGGCTCACCCCAGCGCATCTGTATTACCGAGGACCCCGCTAGCGGGTTCACTAGTAAAATGTATGGCGGTATGGCGTATGAAGCGTGTAAAAGTTTATGCGAATGTGTTAAGCTCAACTTGTAGAGCTTGGGATAATAATAATTGTTTTGTGTCCTAGGCTCAATGGATATGCTAAGAGCAATTAACTGACCATTTACAAAGAAAATGAATGAGGATGGTTATTTTACCCATTTGGTCACAGGTGCACACCGGTGGCCAGACACAATACATTTTTAATTGTGACTAGTATTTTAAGACTCGACAGATTAATTGACACTCAGTAACTGTCTCGCCCTGTGTTACATTGACCTAATGGACTAGTTGTTACAGTTTTGATTGGATATTGGATAGTGTTATTCGGTTTTATGAGTAAGTTTCTAGTACCAACATCGAGTGATAATGTGCCCATTTAATGGCTATATATAAATCACACTGCTTGCATTTCCTTTAAATCAAATCAAATCAAATCAGTTTATTTGCAAATACAGGTACATATATAGGTGTTACAAAAATATAGTGTAATCCGCTGCATTTTACCACATAATTGGTGTGCAAATTATCATGTCATGAATTAATTATAATGAGGTACTTTATATGTCAAAATTTATACAATTTTCCGAATATTACAATTTAATAATAAAATTATATTGTTAAGTTATATTAAACATTTATAAACCTCAGTCAAAAGCTAGCATAAAGTTGTACATAGCATAAATTACCTATATTAATTAAACATTGTTGTCGGTTAAGAATTCTCTTATAGAATAGTAGGCCTTTTCAATCAGAAAACTACGGAGATTAGTTTTAAAGCTGTTTTCATTCAGTGAATCTTTTATACTTGTCGGTACTTTATTGTATACTTTCACAGCCATACAAAATACACTACCATGCATAAGCGCAGTTCGTGAGGGTATTATACACAGGCGTGATTTGTTACGATTTCTACTCGTTTTTTGGAAAAGGTGTGGATTACTCCAAACAAACTTAGCAATTTCATATATGTAAATTGAAGGAAATGTGAGTAGCTTTAGACGCTTAAAATGTGGTTGGCATGAATCTGTTTTTTGCAGATGGCATATTGCCCGTATACACCTTTTTTGTGCTATTAATACTTGCTCTTTACCAGTTGTTTCCCCGAAATATAACTCCATACTTTAAAACTGATTCAACATATCCATGATATGCACATATAACAACCCTCCCCTCTCGGGTCTCAAACCGAATAGACGTGTGTTATTTTGCTCGTAACTTAATCAACAAATATAATAGTAAAAGTTGTTAATTAGTAAACTAAGTGATATTATTTTAAAGGAAAAGTGACAGTCTTTCTAACTGTGCAAACTACTTCTTGATACATCAGCAAACAAAAAAGTTATAAACATATTAAGTTTAAAATTTTGCATAACGATCAACGTTACTGACCTATCCCAACCCGCGGTCAGCGCGCTACGGTGACTCACGCGACATCGCAGCACGGCATCGTCGCTCTACCACTATCGAACGGTCCCGGCACGTTCGGAAATTTACTACACTATCACGCTTGTTCGCGCAAGGGTCATCAGCAGAATTGATAGCCCAGAGTTGATAATAAGCTGCAAGAGCAGGACATCATCTATCATCTATTAACAATTCTTCACTATGCCTAAGGTAAATAGAACACCGCCTTCAACTCCAGCGATAGAGGTTCAACGCGCTTCATCGCATCCCAATATTAGTGCTTCGTCGATCGAGTCTGATTTTGTAAATATACTACAAAGAAATAAACGGCCCCGACAGGATAGCAGCCCCGCAAATGAATTCCTGGAACTCAAAGATGAAATTCGAACAATGTTAACCAAATGGAATAAAAACCAAGAAACCACCCTACAAAATTTCATATCAAAAATAACCCTAGAGCTTACTGAACTAAGATCACAGAACGAGAAACTTCAAAATATCAAAATAGAGATCGAGGAATCGGCAAATCTCATGAACGAAAAATATGAAGACATTAAGACTAAGTTACAAAAGTTGGAAACTGAACGTATTGAACAAAATAAATATATAGTTCAACTAGAAAACCAAATATTGGACCACCAGGAAAACCGGCGGCCTTCAGTTCTCGAAATACGCAATTTCACCGAACAAAACAACGAAAATACAAGTGACTTAGTTGACGCAGTATCCAAGATATCTACACTGCTCAAAGTACCACTACAACAAGGCGATATTCGTGACATATACCGACCAAAGACTAACAAAGGCTCTTCTAAAACGGTTGTAGTGGAACTTCAGACAGTCACCATGAAAAATGATATAATTCAAGCGGCCCGCACCTTCAATAAAAGTAAAACAAATACCGAGAAGCTAAACAGCGAGCACTTTGGTTTTAAAGGTGAGCGAGTTCCCATTTATATTTCTGATCGCCTCCCGTCAACCTTAAGAAAACTCTTTTATGAGGCCCGGATGTTTGCTAAGAATAATTGTTTTCAATATTGTTGGACCTCAAACGGTAAAATCTTTATACGAAAAAAAGACGGAGCAAAGCCGATGCGCATCTATACAGAACGCTGTTTTCAAAACTTATTGCATGCTAAAGAGTGAATGTGTAAAATCATACTTTATTTTACTTTACATCGCTTCAAATATTTATACATATAAATTTTATATTCTTGGATACATTCCTTTTCTAAATACTCATACTTTAAACCCTACACAAAAAAATAACACAAACATATCTTACAAATCATCAAACGCACTAAATAAGTCATTAAACAATTATTACAAACAGCCACACTCATTTACAATCAAAATCATATATGCATACTCCATTATAATAAAGTACTACTACTACAACTCGGTTCATTGCAAAGTTCGACAGTCTCGAGTTGTTACTGTTCATAATTTAAAAAAAGATAAAAATAGGTTCAGGAGCTTGTCAAACATTGTGTGCAAAAAAAAAAAAAAGTAATCTTATTTAATGGCTCATAATGTTCCTGAAATAATTGACCATATCGATCAACTCTCAGTCTCGACAACAATAAATTGCACACCCGAAGATTGTAATAAATACGTCGAAAACACGTCAATACATTTAAAAATAATAACACAAAATATCCGATCTTTAAACGCAAATTTTGATTCATTCCAAACCCTTCTTCATAGAATTAACTTGGATTGTCAGGTTATTGTTCTAACCGAATGCTGGCTAAAGCGAAACTATATGGTGCCACCCCTAGAACAATATACCAGCTATCAAACTAAGAATCACGTAAACCAGAATGACGGAGTTGTTCTCTATGTAAGCCAGTTGGTAAATTGCACGATTGATGAACCGGTATTAATGGACGCCAGTTGCCTTGTCTTAAAGCTCGACAAGGAAAAAGCCCTTGTATGTATCTATCGGTCACCATCTTTTCAAAACGCTAGTAATTTTCTACAATCCCTAGACTCACTCTTAACGTCTCTATCCACGTTCAAAAACTTAATTATTATTGGAGACATAAATCTTGACATTGCAAGCGAACCATACTCCAACTACGCCTCTGATTACCTCGAACTTTTGGCATTTCATGGCATGTTACCCGCACACACAATTCCGACTCGAAACCGCGCTTGTTTGGATCATGTAATACTAAAAACTGACATGATGGCCCGCACACTAGTTATAAATTCCTCTGTCACCGATCATAATTCTGTACTACTTTTTTTAAAACATAAGCTACAGTGTAAGACACGATCTAACACCATCTCAAAAATAGATTATAATGGCATAGATTGCAAGATAAATAGTATTGACTTCCAACACATTTACGAAAACACGGATGCAAACGATGCAACCAGTTACCTAATTGATACTCTTATCAGTATGATAAGAGATCATACGACGATTATCAAACTTCCAAATCACAAACGATTACTTAAACCCTGGATGACAACTGGTATGCTCCGATGTATGCGCAATCGCGATTCTATGCATCTTAAGCTTAAACAATGCCCTGATAATCTTGTTTTACAAATAACTTACAAAAGATATCGAAACTTTTGTACCAAAATTATAAGAAGATTAAAAAGAGACCTTGAGCGGACTGAATTGAGAGAAGCAGCAAAAGACAATAAAAAGATTTGGCAGATAATAAAAAAGACAACTAATACAGAAAGAGCAAAAACGTCGAGCACAGATTTACTTACAACGCATACCACTCCCGAAACAGCTGTACAATTAGTAAACGATTTTTTTGCCAGTGTTGGTAAGAACCTTGCGGATAACTTTCAACTCAATCGCAACGACCAAGGTACCGAATCCGATTTGTCACCTGATTTCTCGTCGTTACAATCATTTGTAATGTTAGAGACTGACGAGTCGGAGGTTGAGACTGTACTGATGTCACTTAAATCTAACTCTGCCCCAGGCTGGGACCATATTCCAACTAATTTCCTAAAGCGATACAAACACGTACTCGTTCCTCCACTAACGTACATCTTCAATCTTTGTCTAACATCAGGCACGTTTCCAGAGTACCTTAAAAAAGGAGTCATTCACCCAATATATAAAAATGGCGGCAAAAATTCAGTCAACAACTATAGACCGATTACGCTTCTCCCGTCGATCTCAAAGATTTTAGAGCGTGTTATAAACTCAAGACTAATAAAATACTTAGAAGACAAGGAATTGCTCTCGCCTAATCAATTTGGCTTTAGACGGAACAAATCAACAAACAATGCCGTCTTAGAATTAACCAGACATATCACAAATACTTTAAATAATAAGAAAAAAGTTCTTTCAGTATTTTTAGACTTAAAAAAAGCCTTTGACACTGTACATATTCCCAAACTAATTTCAAAACTTGAACATCTAGGCATTCGAGCTATTTCACTCGAAATCTTTAAAAACTACTTGGAAAACAGGACGCAAATAGTAAAGATTGACAGTCACCTTAGTGGTGAACTTACTGTTAATTTTGGGGTTCCACAGGGAAGCGTGATCGGTCCGTCTCTTTTTTTGGTCTATGTTAACCAGCTCTGCAACTTAAAACTCAAAAACGGTATGGTCACTTCATTTGCTGATGACACGGTTCTTACCTTTTCGGGTGATACCTGGAAAGAAGCTTTTGATTCTGCACAGATCGGCATGAATAGAGTTTTAGACTGGCTATACAATCATTTACTTACTCTTAACACGGATAAAACAAAAATTCTAACATTTTCACTGAGCCACTCTACACAACCGCCAGAATCGTATAGCATAGTCGCGCATTCCTGTCCATCGCCTCACACTAGAACCTGCTGTTGTCCGCATATTGAAAGATCAAAGACTATGAAATATCTTGGAGTCATCCTTGATCATAGATTAAACTTTGCCCCACACATAGTTTCACTGACCTCTAAAATAAGAAAATTAATTTTTGTATTTAAGAGCCTTCGACACATTGCAGAGGCACAGACAATCAGACAAGTATACCTTGCACTTTGTCAGTCTCTCCTCACGTATTGTATCGGTGCGTGGGGTGGAGCTCCAAAATCAGTTATGATTGGCCTAGAAAGAGCACAAAGGGCAGTCCTAAAGGTGAGCACATTCCGGCCATTACGCTTTCCAACACAGGAGTTGTACAAATGTTGCAAGGTCCTCACAGTTAGGCAGCTGTTTATTCTGAGCACTGTACTCCTACAACACTCAGATACCTCTTATCAGTTGATTTCAAGACGACGCAAGGACAAAGCCTGTCAACCATTTAAATTTAACTATACTTCTACCAAAAGATCTATCTGTTACTTAGGTCCTCACTTGTATAACAAATTAAACAGGAGGCTAAACCTTTACCCATTACAAAAATACCAGGTTAAAAAACTTGTGTCAGAATGGACTATGGGTGTCAGCTATGATGAGACAGAGCAACTGATATTGTCAAATGTTATTTAAACGCACAGGATTTGTGTGGTATTTCACTGCATGCATAATAGTACAGACACTATACTCGCAGGCACGCACACACACATACTCACACACACATGCATACACACACATACACCACACACACACACACACACACACACACAAACACACACACGCACACATGCAAGCATGTACGTATTGGAAAAGGGAATTTTTATTGTATTATTTTTATTTTTTAATTGTTTCTATATATTTTAAATTTTAATTTTATATTTTATTTTAACTGTTTAAATTGTTCACATTTAGCGAATACAAATAATATAATTATTCTGTTAACCATGTGTAATTGAATACCTAGAAGTTAAATCAAATGGGGTTGGGACTAGAATCCTTATTACAAGTTGTCTATGACAACTTAGCTAGGATGCTGGTTGCGACATTATATTGTACATATTAATATTACAAAACAAAGAATGTGTGTCAAACAGTGTACCTATTTTATGCAATAAACTATTATTATTATTATTATTATTATTTTGATCAACTTTTTTACTTCGCATGTATAGTGCATATTAAAATCGTGATATTTTATTAGTAATGTCAGTAATTTGTGTATTAAATGTCATATTATTGTCAATGTGTATACCTAGAAATTTTGTGGAACGTGTTTCTTCAATTCTTTGCCCAAGATACGATAAATAAGGATAATTACAATTTTATTTTCTTTTTGTCTAAAATGCATGATACTAGTTGTAGTGAGATTAAGATTGAGATTATTGTTTTTTAGCCAAGCAACTACGTCGTTTAATGTTTTATTTATTTCTGTTTCATATTTATTAACATCAAGTCCCACAAATATAACTGTACTGTCATCTGCAAACAGTATACTCTGGTGATTATTAGCTTTTGGCATATCATTTATATAAACTAAGAATAGTAGTGGGCCCATAACTGTCCCTTGTGGTACGCCGTAAACAATTTTGTGAGTCACAGATGTACACTGCCGGTCAAAAGTTTGAGACCACCTACATCAAAGTTGCAAATGGATGTAAAACTCAAAATAAAAAGCTAAACATGAAAGGATTTATTGTGATATTTATTAAGTATGGCAAATGCAATTAAATATAAATAAAAAATATTAAATATTTCGACAATTTAACTTAAAATATATGTTGACAAGCTAAACAGCTTTTTCATCAAAAAACCCTCCCTTGTATTGAATCACTTTGTTGACAAGTCTTGGCATGCGGGCAATCAATTTGTCGATTGTTTCTTGTGAAATATTGTTCCAGCTTTCTTGCAATGCTCTCCACAAATCTTCTTGTGAGCTGGGACAACAACTGCGCACGTTTCTGTCCAGCTCTTTCCACAAAAGTTCTATAGGGTTAAGGTCGGGGCTCTGAGTGGGCCACACCATGTTTTTTAACACCCCTTCTGCTTCTTTTGTATCTAAATAACCCCAGCATAATTTGGAGCTGTGTTTAGGGTCGTTGTCTTGTTGGAAAATAAAGCCATCTCCAACTAGCCGAAGTCCCGATGGTACAGCATTACACTCCAATATTGCTTTGTACTGCTCCTTTTTCATAATTCCTTCGACTCGTACCAAATCTCCAGTTCCACGGCTCGAGAAACAACCCCAAACCATAACGGAACCACCGCCATGCTTCACTGTGGGCAGGACACAGTCTGGCATCATCTTTTCCTCGGCACTCCGCCGAACAAAAACACGTCTTTTGCTCCCAAACACTTCAAATTTGGACTCATCTGTCCAAAGAACTCTTTTGAAGTCTTCTTCACTTCAGTCTCGATGGGTAAGGGCCCACTGCATTCTCTTCTTTTTGTTTTGTGGCCTTAAGAGAGGTTTTCGCACTGCTACGCGACCAAATAACTTAGCGTCTCTTAGTCTTCTTTTCACTGTGGTCAATGACACAGGTGTAGACCGGGATTTGTTCACTTCAGCGCGGATTTCTGGTGCTGTCAGGCGTCTATTCCGCTTGCTTGTTACCACGATGAACTTATCCTCGCTAGAAGTGGTAGCTCTCGGCCTTCCCGACCGCGAACGATCTTGATTATTGCCAGTCTCCTTGTATCGGGTTATTGTGTTATGAACACAAGTCTTCGACAACTTGAGCTGAGTAGCAATCGCACGTTCAGATTTGCTTTCGTTGTGTAAAGCAATGATGACAGCACGAGTTTCACCGCTAATTTGGCGTACTTTTCCCATAATGAGATGTCTTCACTGTAAGAACGACGAGCTCGGACTAACCAAGATTAAGAAATATTTACTCCATGGAAACTCAGGTGTTCACAGTGTTTTAGGAAGTTAAAATTTCCTAAAATTCTGTTAACACAAAACAAAGCCCAAATAATGAATAATAGTCAGGTAACAATAATATTACAATGACTTTAGCGCGCGGTCCGCACGCGGCGCCCATTGATGTTTCTAGACAAAAGACCTTTGTACGATGATTACATAAAAATAAATAGAAATAATGACTTCCAAAAATAGTTAAATATCCATTGTATATGCAGGTGTTCAAATTAATTGTTTATCATATGTATTTTTAACAAATTTTATTGTGAAACAATATTTTAACTTGTGGTCTCAAACTTTTGGCCGGTAGGGTATGTGTTACTTCATATTTTGAACCTACGTCAATTTTGGTAATTTGTGTGACTTGCTGTCTATCAACAAGATATGATTTTATCAAATTATAAGCATTGCCTCGGACCCCATATGTATATAGTTTTCTCATTAAGATATCATGGTTCACAAAGTCGAAGGCTTTACTTAAATCCATGTACAAGGCTGATATAGGTACCCTTTTATCCATATTAGTAACGACTTTGTGTAACATATCGTATATTGCCAGATTTATATTTTTATTTTTCCTAAATCCATGCTGTTCAGTTGCGAAAATGTTGTGTGCTTCAAAATATTCGTATAGCCACTTGTGTATGACCTTTTCAAATATTTTAGCAAACACTGGTATTATGGCTATTGGTCTGTAATTGTCAATAGAATTCTTGTCTCCCTTTTTAAATATTGGCTTTACTATGGATGTCTTTAATTTTGCTGGAAACACTCCACACTCTATTGATAGATTCATCAAAAAACTTAAAACTGGTGCGATTATTTGTGAGGTGCGTTTAACAATGTTTGTTGTTATTCCGTCAATACCGGTACTGTAAGTATTTTTTAGGTTCGTTATAATTTTAACTATGTCAAGTGTCGATTGGCGATAAAAATATTGAGTTTTGATTATTACATGTCACTGTGTGCTTATAAATATTTAATTTATTGGGCTTAACTAGGTCTATGAAGTGATTGTTAAATATCTCTGCAATAGTCCTGGGATCTCTAATTATTTTGTGCTTTATTTATTCAATTCCTTCTACTGGATACGTCAATTTATTTTCTTTAATAATTTTCCATGTAGCTTTGGATTTATTATCAGATCTATTTATGTAATGATTGTTTTGTGCTTTCTGTGTCAGATTAATATTTTTTTATACCTTTTCGTGTAGTTATTGTACTGTGTTTTATTAGTTGGATCTTTGGATAATCTAGCCTGCCATAGTAATTGTGTTTTACGTTTACTACATAACCTAATGCCACGTGAGATCCATTTTGAGGTTTTGTGTAGTGTCCTTTTTATTTTTATTTCTGGAAAACATAATTCGTAAAGAAGTTTATAATATTCTAAGAATATGTTAAAAGCGGTATCAGGATCATTAGCGTCGTAAATCTCAGAAAAAGTAAGACTTTTTAAGTAGTTCTGAAATTTTTCAATATTTTCATTAGAATAGTCACGTCTTGTAATGTGCCAGTATGGTATACTACTAGTTTTCTTAACACTAAAACTGAGTATTTGTGCTAAATGGTCAGATAATGCAAGCTCAATAGTTGAACACCGGCAATTTGTAATATTGTGAAATATATTATCGAGGCAGGTGCGACTTCTAAGTCTCGTTGGTGTCTTTATTGCTATTTTTAAGTCAAAGGAGTAGAGTAAATGTTGTAGTTCTCTAGTCATTTTATTATCTTTTAATGTGTCTATATTATAATCGCCGCAAAGTATTATCTTTTTATTAAGTTTTAAACAAAGCTTAGTCAAATTTTTATCAGACATGAAAATATTTGGTTATTGATGGGGAGTCAGTTTTTGGTGGTCTATAGATACATGCAATAATGGTATTGTGGCATGTGAGTTCATCAGCGCAACATTCTATAATATTTATTATAGATAAGGATATAATTTCATTAATAGGTATATATTTATGGCCATGGCGTATTAATATACACGATCCTCCAAACCTATTATGTCGTGCAGTGTATGATGACAGCTGAAAATTGGGAATGTTCAAGTAGCTTATATCTTCTTCAATCATATTATGTTCACAAATGCATACGACGTCTACTTTTTTGTTCTTATTGTAAAGTTCGTCCAGTTTAACAGTAAGCATATCTGATTTTGTGATAAGGCCATTGATGTTTTGATGCAGTATAGTTATACTGCTACTGACGAAAAAAAAGTTGGGGATTGATTTTCTGTTACATTGGAAAAGTTATTACAATTTTGTGCTTCAGTTTGAGTACATTTGTCTAGTTGAGTGCGCCATAAGGACTTTTATCATTAATACCACCTGTACGGTGTACGTACATGGGTTTAAATTCCTAATTTTAGTTAAATTAAAGGGTTAGCGTATTTGCACATTGACCTCGGCGTGAATGTAGGTCGCGAGTGCATTGACAGGCAGCGATGTCATGCCGCAATACATATTATTATAACATTAATTAATTAGTGTTCAATTAGACGTGGTTTGAATCGGACATCCTTGCATTTTTATTTAGATTCGAATCCGTTGAGCATTCATTGACATCCCTTTGACAATTATTCTTAAATGTTTGGTTAACACATCTTACACCACCAATAATAATAACAAAATCTTCCTTGGTAAGCCCGTCAATTTCCGGTTTTGATAGAGACAGCAGCTCCAGTAGGGTTGCTCCTGGTTTCCAATAGCAGCTAACAACAAACTGCTCACCTATTACTCTCTGTAGAGTCTGTTGCATTTTGTATCCTTGATCGTCAGCTAAAATCAGAATCTTCCGTTTTTCTTCAAATTGTACCTTGTGTTCCTCATCACTTGATCTGTCTTTGACGCTTTCTTTATTTGCAATTAAAATATTTTCGTCAGTATAACAGTACGTACAACGTCAGTCTGTGCGCATGCGCCGAACCGTGCTGTTGCGAATACCACAAAAATGTCGAGTTCAAAAATCGTAAAGTGTAAATCGTGTAATATCGTGATTAACGAGTTATTAGCTTTTGTGCAAAACAAGTTGGACGTTATGGACAATGAAAGCCTTATCAACATTTGTGCGACGGGTTTCTCCAGCGAGGATATCAACGAAGCAAAGTCGTTATTATTTGAATCTCTGACGGCGGGCAAGCGTAAAATATCCAGACGTAAGGACAAGAAACAAAAGGATCTAGAGGACATTATAACGCTGTTTAAAAATACAGATCCCGAGCTAATCCCCATATTTGTGGCCAGAGAACTGAGCAAGCTGCCTCCCGTAACGTTTGACCACATCGACGTTACTGGATTACTCAAGGATTTAGTGCTGCTTAAAAGCGACTTAAAGCTTATAAAGAATAACTACGCAACTATTGATCAACTGCAAGAAATAAAAAGTGAACTGCATAATTGCAAGTATGGCTCAATTGTGGGGGTAGATGATTATAACGTAAACTCGCGTAAACGAGGAGCATTTTGCTTGGATAGTGGGCCGGTAGGAATATCACCGATAATAAACAAAGTTAAGCAGTCGACACAGAGGCAACGCAGTAGTGAAAGATCGCCACAAGTGCCGTCTCCGTCAAACCAATGCGCGATGAATAATATAGTGAGCGAGAACGGTATAACCGAGCGTGACACCGACGTACACAGTGTCGTGTTTGTTGGAAATCAACGGGATGTCTCACCGGACAAATTGTTATCACAAACAGCTGTAAAGAAAGTACATGCATTTTTGCCTTCACCTACCAAAGTGATTGAGAAATCGTTAAGCATGGCAGAAGTGTTAAAGAGCGACGAGGATTTTAAAATAAATAAACCCGAGCCCGGCTGGACACTCGTTCAAAGAAATCGCTTAAGAAATCGGTTTGTGAGTCAGTTAGGTAAAGCAACCATGGATCCTTTAAGTAATTTTAAAGCGGCAGACACTAAAGTACCCTTATTTGTCTCTAATGTTCATAAAGACACCGTAGAAGCTGATATAATTGAATACATTTATAAGAAAACGCAGGAAAAAGTGACACTTATTAAAATAAAAATGAAATACGATAGGGGGTACAACTCATTTAAATTGTTTGTATCAAAATGTAGAATGCCTTTGTTTCTTGATGACAATCTATGGCCGGATGGAATAAAATTTCGTCGTTTTGTGAACATGAAAAAGTGGCCAGCAGAGCAAAATGATAATGGAACACAACCATAACAGCATATTGATTAGTTTTAATTGCAAAAATGTGAAAAGGAGTGTGGAGTGTGTGCGGTCACTGTGTAAGCGAGCGGACTTGGTAGCACTTCAGGAGACATGGCTGGTTCGGAAAATCGGCGATTGACTTGTCATCAGGAGTGCGGCGAGGTAGACCATTCGGTGGAGTCGCTATTCTATGGCGCAAAAGTGTGTTTACAAATGTGACAGTTGTGCATAGTGAAAGTGATCGTATTACGGCAATTAGAGCGGATACAGGTAACAATCGTGAAGTTGTAGTTATATGTGTGTACATGCCTACCGACCAGTCAGACAACCTGCCTTTGTTTACAAATTGTCTAGGCGAAATTAGCGCTATTGTGGAACAAAGTAACGTGGAATCTGTATTTATTCTGGGTGATTTCAATGCTCACCCGTCGGCTCCTTTTTGTGATGAATTACTGAATTTTTGTAACGATAATAACTGGTTGTGCGCTGACATAAATAAGCTTGGTAGGTCGTCAGACACTCATACGTTCTATAGTGATGCACATCATTGTAAGCGTTGGTTGGATCACTGTTTAGTCACGGAATCAGCGTGGCAAACAATAACTGCCATTCATGTTGGCTATGGAACGTATTGGTCGGATCATTTACCTCTAATTGTTAGTTGTAATCTTGACGTAATTAAAACTAAGTGTATAATTAATGATTATTTATCTAATAATATTATGTGGGGTGAGAGGGAAAACAAGGAGATAAAAAACTATACTGACATTTGTAATAATAAATTAAAAGACCTTGACTTCCCTAATGAATTTTGTGTTTGTGCTGACAGTATGTGTAGTAACTGTGGACATAGATATATTATTGACAATTTATACGATGACATTGTAAATATTTTATGTGAGGCCTCTGTACAAAGCAAGCGAGTAAGAAAGCTTAAAAAGGGAAAAATAGTAGTGGGATGGAACAGTCACGTTAAAGAGGCGCATAGTCAGGCTAGGGAGGCATATGAACAGTATCTGTCATATGGTAAGCCGGAAAGCGGGCCTGTTCATGACGCGATGTATCTGACTCGTAAAAAATTTAAGTCCAGACTAAAGTTTTGTCAAAATCACCAAGACCAACTTAAAATGGATAGGTTAGCCTCTCACATAACAGACAAAGATTTTAGAGGTTTCTGGAAATGTACCAAGAGGTTGGGTGGTAGGGTTAGTTTGCCAGTGAGTGTGGGCGGGTGTAATGAGCCTAAAGAAATAGCTAACCTTTTTAAAAATCACTTCAAAGTTAAAGCTCCTATTACCAGCAATACTGTTGTGCCCAAGGTTGAGTCCGTGGCTGTTTGCGAGAATCCAATAGGGTTTTCTGTTCAGGAGGTTAAAAATGTTATTAATAATATGAAACGGGGTAAGTCTCCGGGCAGTGACGGACTCAGCATTGAGCACCTGCAGCACGCAGGCACACATTTGTATAGAGTGTTGGCTATGCTGTTTACTTTCTGCATACGTCACTCGTACTTACCACCGAAGATGACGGAAACAATTGTTGTGCCTATAGCGAAGAACCGCACTGGTGATGTGACTGACAAGTGTAATTATAGGCCTATCTCCCTGGCTACTGTGATGGCGAAGGTCTTCGATGGTCTTTTGGATATTCAGCTCAGCAAGTATGTAAAGCTTCATGATGCTCAGTTTGGGTTTCGTGAGAATTTGTCAACTGAAAGTGCTATTTTGACTCTGAAGCATACAGTCGCCTACTATGTTGACAGGAAAACACCCATCTATGCTTGCTTCCTTGACCTATCGAAGGCTTTCGACCTAGTCGATTATAATAGACTCTGGTCTAAGCTTGGGGAGGTTGGGGCTCCTGCTGAACTGATTAATATATTCTCCTTCTGGTATAAACAACAGAAAAACGTTGTCAAGTGGGGGAATGTATATTCAGATGAATACAAACTTGAGTGTGGTGTGAGGCAAGGAGGACTGACCTCTCCAAGACTTTTTAATCTCTATGTCAATCAGCTGATCGATGAGCTCAGCAACAGCCATGTCGGATGTCACATAGATAACGTTTGCGTCAATAACATCAGCTACGCGGACGATATGGTGTTGCTGAGTCCATCTGTCGGCGGGCTACGGAGGCTATTAGGTATGTGTGAAACTTACGCTGAGAGTCATGGCTTAAAGTACAATGATAGGAAGAGTGAGTATATGCTTATCAGAGGTAAGATTAAGCAACCAGAACATATACCGCCAGTATACCTTAACGGAGTATCGTTGAGTCGGGTCTCTCAGTTTAGGTATCTAGGGCATGTTGTGACTGAAACCCTACATGATGACGCAGATATTGAGAGAGAGCGGAGAGCGTTGTCGGTACGAGCCAATATGTTGGTGCATAGGTTTGTGTGGTGTACAGCACAGGTAAAAGTAACATTGTTCAGAGCCTATTGCCAAAGCTTCTACATCAGCGCCCTATGGACCAACTACACGCAAAGGGCCTACAATGCTCTCCGTGTTCAATACAACAACGCCTTTAGGATTCTGTTGCGGCTACCTCCCTTTTGTAGTGCCTCGGGCATGTTTGCCGACGCAAGGGTGGATGACTTTTATGCAATAATGCGCAAAAAGTCAGCCTCACTGATTCGCAGAATGAGAGGTAGTGGCAACGGAATCCTGAGGATGATTGCAGACCGACCAGTATCGCCAGTTGTGGGACGGCTAATCGGGCTACATGTGGTCTGATGATGATTTTTATTTTTATTTGTTGAATTTTTTATTTATTTTATTGTATTTCTATTTAATTTAAATATTTAAGAATGATATCTATATTTTTAGAATTTTAATTTTAATTTTATTTTATTTTATTTTATTTATTTATTCATTATTTTTATTAAACTGGACTACCTATAAATTAATACTAACATAGTTTTTAAGATAAATTGTTACTAACAAATTATGGACATTAATTGGTCTGCAATAAACGAACTGCACGGTTGGCGTAGTGGTTTAGACGGCCGCCTCGCCGCTTGACACTGCGCCGAGTGTTGTGGGTTCGATCCCCACACGAGACAACACTTTGTGTGATTCATAAATTGTTGTTTCGAGTCTGGGTGTTCATTGTGTCCGTTAGTTGTATGTTTGTAAAGTCCCCCGCGACACAGGATTTAGTCCTAATGCGGGAGTTGTCTTTTTAAATAAAAAAAAAAAAAAAAAAAAAAAAAGAATTATTATTATTATTATTATAACAGACAGAAACAGATTTACAGCCGTTGCTTTCATTCCCGACTTTAATACATTCTATATGTGTTTTAGCCGAAATGTTGTCGGATTGGTTGTCATATGTTGTTGTTAATACTGGTGAAATTAATGGAGTGTGTAAACCTTTTTGTTATGTTTTCTTTTTATGTCTAGGTGTTCTAGTTTTTATGTCGGTAATAATCAAACTAACTTTTTATAAGTATCGATGATTTGTATCGATTTTTGGAGATCTCCTTTAAGTTGAGTATTCTCACAATTTAAATTTTCTATTTCTTTATGAGCGCTCATGAGATCATCGCTAAGTAGTTTTATTTTATCGTTAAGTTCACTTATAATTTCAGCATAATTATGTGTATCGTCTGGTAAACTCATGATTGTTGTATCTAACTGATTATCGCAGTCAAAAATACCCGTGATGTCATTGTATGAATTGGTTCGGGGTGGTTTCCGCTGTGTCACATTATCTGTATCCATATTTTGTCTGTAATTTGGCTAGTCGTCGGTAAAGTATATTTAAAACTTGTATTAATCTTGTCCTCTTACTGTTCAATAAATAGTGAATGTCGTCTACCTTTATAGTGCAAATCTCATGAATGTGCAGCCTTATTAATTGACACTTATACAAAATATCTTATATCTGCGCTGAGCTGGAACGCGCCCGGAGCAAATCGTGTCTATTATTTTGGTAGCTTGATAAATGAGCGAATAAAAAAAAAAATTTTTTGTTTGAATCCTCACTGCTAGGCAGGCCTCGAAGACAAACCAACTTTCGATTATGTCGCGAAAAGCGGTATTGCCGTTTGTATTTTGTAATTGTGGTTGTAAACAATTATATTTTATAACCGGTAAACACATTTTTCGAAGACACTCACTGGGAAATAGTGGCTCCCAAATGAAAAGTATGGTCTATTCCACTAGTCCATACCTGGTTGGGACAACTGTAATATGTTCCACTCTTCTTTACCAAGACGTCACTGGTTGGGATGAGTGGAAATTAATTTTCACCATCCCTATCAAGCCAGATTTGTTACCTATAGCCGAGAATAAAAGCACACCTACCCAGTATTTACATTCTTTAAAAAAATGCACTTGTTACCTGAGAATACATATTGAATGCCAGCTTTCCCCTATTTCGATCTATTATATTCGGCAAAAGATCTAGATTTTTGTCTATTCTGCGCATTCACGCGAAGAACACTCCTTTAACTGAACTAGCTAAACCCAGGCACGCTGGCTCAATCTGATATTTCAAATTACAAAGATATGCAACATATGTTAAAATTTCAATATGTCATAGCATATGGTACCTGAATTTTTACGTTTGATCGTGTCATCACGTGACTGTTTGAGAAAAATATTCGCATCGAGTAACAGCGTGACTTGATGCAAATTTTTATTCCCGTCTAGTAACGCTGGCTCGTGAATAAGTAGTGTCACTCGTTCGGGAAAAGATTATCATCTTGTAATGGTATGACTCGATGCGAATCTTTATTGTCATCTTTTAACCCTGGTTAGTAAATAGTGTTACTAGCTATACGCAGCTAGGTTCGGAACAATAAAATTAATTGCTAAAAATACATTTTCAAGCTTTTACCAGCTTCAACCTCTTTGATTTGATACAAGTACTAGTAGTATTAAAATAAAAATGCAACTTTTATAATATAAGTAACACTTTCTATTATTATTTGAATCAGTGAAATAGAATATTAATGTTATACTTAAGTACCTAATAATAAAATATTAGCAAAATAAAGAATTTTAAGTAAGTATAATCATAAAATGTATTTCATAAAATGTACTTTTTCAATAGAAAGTCAAATCATGTTTAACCGTAAAAATAAAACGAAAAACAGTTCGTGATATAATAATAAAAAAAAAAACAATAGATGTAAAACTTAACTCATTCATTTGTCTTATTGATATAATTATCTAAAATCAGTCTTTCGTATATTACAATAATCTCAGTTATCTACAAAGATTAGTAACCGATTCCTAAATCTAAAACAAAGTTTTAAACAACTATGCATAACTTTAAAACAATTTCACAAAGAGTACTCCAATCATAAGTCAAAATAAGTCTACCTATGCATAAAATGAAAACAGAAAACAATGTCTGTTCATAACATTAAAATAAAATTCAAACCTTTTTTTTTAAATAAGTCTTCTTTCTTTTATTATTATTGGTTCTCCATAAAATCAGCCTTTCATATATTATTATCATAGTTAGTAACAAAGTCCCAACTGTAATGTCACCTTGGAGAAACTTTACCTGAGCTTTTTGAATAATCTCATCATTCAGTACTGACTTCTTTAATCGCTTTTTGGATGCATAGTGTTTTGTCTCTGAATGTTGAGAACGGTGTATAATGAAGAATCTTCCTTAAATATATGCAGCAGTTGCATCAAATTTGGCTTCATCTTACCGACAGCTTTATTTAACTTATTATGCCATCCCTCAAGAAAGTTCGTTGTTCGATGTTAATCCCGAAAAGCATACTAGACTTTTAAAAACCACTAAAACCACTGTTTTTCCATGTATATCACAATTTTTTCATTTCTGGGTCATTGCCATCACCATATCGCGCAATAATATACACCCATCCGTTTATTATTTCACTTTCAGGCAATAGCGGCAGAACTGCACTGAGGCTTACCATACGTCTTTTCTTTATGTCATGATGATTTGTCAAATGCAATTCGCGGCCTTTCTTAAATATCGCTTTATTATAATGGTAATAGCAGCCTTTTACTGTTACCGAGTAAAAACTGTAACAATTGCTTGCGTCGCTGCATTTTCATAGTCAAGTTTGAATTTTATTGGATTCCAATTAGGAAGCTACTAAATAGAATCACATAAGATTCTGTATTTCTATGACTCATCAAAGCATATACTAGAGGAATTATATTGGTGTGATTGACCGTGCTATCAGCATCGCCATGATTTGTGTAAAGTTCCTCGAATGGAACAGGAGAGCTTTTAAAAGTACCGTCGCCATAAAACTCCGTTAATCCGCACATTATTAGCCTGGCTTCAGCAGAAGAAAATATCAGTATCCATGTATCGATTGGCACGCATGTGTACTCTGCTAATAAAAAATCTTGCAACTGAGGTGGGATTTCGACTTCATGCACTTTTTTGTAATGTAGCTTTTGTACTTTACCCGCTGAATTTCGTTTTCTGTATAACGAATCTTTATCTGAACTTAATTGAGGTATTGAAGAAATGATATCTATTGCCGCATCTTTTAGCTACCCTACCATGGCATTGTATTCTTGTGGAAAATTTGGAAATTTCGGTGTAGTTATTCGATTTTTAGATTCTCAATAGATATTAGTATTTCGTTCTTCGCAAAATCTGGTATACATAAATGATGAGTTTCTTCTAATATCTGCTCGCGCTAAAAGTGAAATTGAATAAATTAATGTATTTATTTGTTTTGTTTTAATTTTCATTAAGAAGCATATTTTATTTTTATATTCAACTCGGCTTGGTAGTTTTAAGAATCTAAAGGCATATCTTCACGGCCATTATTCGTATAGTATATAACACTGTTAATTTACTTTAAATAACACCCAAAGTGTATATAATGCATTTGTGTGTAATGTAATGTTACGTACATACTTCATACAAAGAGATTTATATTCCCTAGACTAAAAAGTTTTAAGCAGTGTGTTGACGGAAAACAAAATGGCTGTGGCTAAAGGACGCGAGAAGTTTGTCAGTAAAAATAAGGCATTTATACTAAATCTTACATAGGTACTGCATATTAATAATAAAAAGATAGTATACAATTTAGAAATATTGTTATTTACATATAATAAAGCAATAAATTCAAAAGCATCTTGCACAGTTTTCGTTTCGTACACGCCCACACTATTAAAGCCCTTAATTATTTTTCTAGCGTAATATTAATTTCCAGCGCGAAGGAGAACAGTTCCACCTATTTCCTTAACAAAAATGAAATCAAAATTGTTTGACGAACCACATGTGTCTTCCATCTTGATCGACAGCGGAACGTAGCGTGTACCATGCCCTGGTAACATGCTGGTAACTTAAGAAGACAAGATTTTTCTTGATTAATAGCGCCTCTATCCACGAGACGGAGGACTTTATATGTACGTGTCACTATAGCAACTCCAACTGAATGTCAGTGTCACAAGAAAATTTTCTGACGGTTTGTTCAAATGCTCGTGCGAATTCACATATTCAGAAATACCAAATTTCAGCATTGAATTATGGTTTTCCAACGCGAAAGCTATCATCGCGCTTCTCTTTCTTTTCTATGCAATCCGACAGAGATATCACATTAACTGTTGTCAGCCTCTTAAGTAACAATTTTGGGTAACTCCGACAGAAATAATAACAGGAACTATTCAGAAACCAGTGTTACAAGATGAGAATATGCATTAAGCAACTTGTATTAAATGAAAGGGGTCGAAGCTGGCAAAAGCTTAATTTATAAATGTATTTTCACCCTAGAACTTATTTAACAATTAATTGTATTATCCCAAACCTACGTATGATTAGTAACACTATTTACTAACCAGGATTACAAGATGAGAATAAAGATTCGCATCGAGTCATACCTACCATTACAAGATTTTTTTTTTCTTAACTAGTGACACTATTCACGAACCAGCGTTACTAGATGAGAATAAAAATTCGCATCAAGTCATACTGTTACACGATGCGAACATTTTTCTCAACCAGTCACGTTGTGATACGATCCATGGTGACTCGTTGAGAATAAACAAATTTTTATACCTATACAAATGTTGATTAATTTTACACCACTGTATTTAATTTCAGGTAAGCCTTCACCACCGAAAGTGACGTTAGAACAAATACAGCTGGACACAGACAGTGAAGACTTGGAGAAGTTCCTGGATAGTTGATGGACCAGTTCTCGCTCGCTGGGGACCACGGCTTTGGTAATGGTATAGTGATATATTCAGAGCTTGTACAATTAAGACTAATGCATTCTATTTTTATTCCAAAGTTAATATAAAATATGTTGTTGGATATTTTAATGATGGAGTTTTATTTAAGGCAGTTGTTATTTAAGCAAACCTGGCTTTGCTTTGGCTCTTTTATCAAACATAATCTGTGCCTCCTGTAATGAGTTAAGTCGAGTAGTACACTTTTTGTAATTTTTACATTAATTTTTACTTTGCACAAATTTATCTTTAGTTAGATAAAATATCCTATTTTTTTTCTGATTCTAACTAAAGATAATTTGAAGATTGTGCAAAGTGATATAACTGGCAGGATTTTTGCAAAAACATCGTGAATATATGTAGATATATGTATTTCAAGTTGTAACCTCTATGAGTAATTGCTGCACATATTATTGTTTCATAGTATACCTAAGTGTGATATATATTTATTTGCACATTTAATTTTTCATCTTACACGAAGACAACTTATAAATGCAATATGTATTGTAGTTGTATAATTGATCACGTCATTAGAGCATGCATTAGAAATAATTAAGTGATACAGGGATGTTATACCTTTTTGGAATCCTTCTTATGAGCCCTTTAATTTGATAAACAGACGATTTAAAATAAAATTCACCTTTAACAATGAAATCTAGCAGCCTCCATATTTTTTTGTTTTATGTCAACTGTCTTAAGAACACTTGGACTAATGAGACGAATCTAACGGTACCTTAATTAAAGATATCCATCGAGTGAATGAGTTTGGAAGATATGAGGGAATAAAGAATATTACAAACAAAGATAGGCGCGAAAAACATAACCTTTCCTTGCAGACGGATAAAAAATGTACAACTTACAGGTTTTTTAAGAAATACTTTAAATCTATAATATTGACAACAAAAATGTAAATGAACAGTGAAAATGTTTTATCTACAAAAAAAGTACTCAAGTTTAACCTAGCCCACTTAGATCAAATCTTGTTTTTGTTCTCCTGTAAAGTGTTGATTTTTGACTTGTATCAATTTTCACAGGAGGACAGTTATATAGTACTATGCTCTATGCATTTAGTTCTTTTTGGGGAACATCTAAAATATTATATTGGAGTACCTACATAGCTGAAGCTATTATTTTACGATGCAGCGATAGCCTAGTGACAAACCGTTGGACCGCCACGCAGAGGTCTCGAGTTCGAACCCAAGGCGCGCATATCTGACTTTTCGAAGTTATATGCGTATTAAATAGTTAATTATCGCTTGCTTTAACGGCGAAGGAAAACATCGTGAGGGAACCTGCATGTCTGAGAGTTCTCCATAATGTTTTCGAAGATATGTGAAGTCTACCAACCCGCACTAGGCCAGCTTGGTGGACTATGGCCTAACCCTTCTCACACTGAGAAGAGGCCCGTGCCCAGCAGCGGGACAGTTTAATACAGGGCTGATATTGTTGTATTATATATAGGTACGTAAAAGAGTTTACTTTTCTTAAAATTAAAACATGTCTGTTTTGGCAGTTATTCCACTTATTGCTATCAAAATGACACCCTGAAGTTTGAACAAATCATATAAAATTTATTTTTCTTTCATAATTACCTAAAGCATTCAATTTTTGTACTGTTAACCTTTTTTATGAACTGAAAATGTTTTTTCTTATTCAATAATAAAGTCAAAAATACAAAAAAATATATACAAAGCATTTATGACTAGTAAAAATAAGCACATTGCTAAAACAGCTTTATCGGAACACGGTGCACGCCGGTCACGACAAACAGTTCGATACATGTCTGCGAGGGATCCCACTAAAACTACATACACAGCAATAATTACATATATCAAAAACTGACTCCGACCACTAAGAGTTGACGGACGCTTCAATAAAACTGTCAAAAATATATCAGTACGTCACACACTGAACAATTTACTCATACAAGTAGTGCACGGTGCCCGGCTCCGCCTGTGACCGACTCCAGCTCCTCGATTTACCACCGTCCCTTTCAACAGTCAGTGGCGGGAGTGCGTGTAAAGTGTAAAAATAAACTAGTCCGTGGTTGGTGGACGCCGCACGCGCGACGTCACAATAACTCTGCTACGTCTTCCTCATGATCGGGTGGAGGTCTCCGCCTCCGTGCGCCGACATCTTCACCTTGCCGGCCACGTGGTTCTTGATGCACGGCCCCGCGTCCTTCATGGATACGCTCCCCTCCTCAATGTCCTCGTCCGACGAAAAATCCGATACGCACAGCGTCAAGTGCCGCTTCTTCGGTGGCACTACATGTAGTGTCCACCGCATAGGACCTTTGTGGTTCCCTTTTAAACTTGAATCCCGAGCGTCGTAGTCCGTGTCAGACGCTGCTCTCTGAGAGCCGTTCTTTAAACTTCGCAGGCTCTTACTGGGTCTATGGGTTTGCTCCTTTTTTTCCCCCCTCGGGGGGGTGTGGAAGTTTTTTAAATTCATGACACTGGATGTCTGGCCCTTGGAATTCAGATCGGGAAAATTTTGGGAATATATTACAACGCTGTCGACCGGCTTTTCCTTATGAAATTTTGCTGGCTGCTTACATTTAGTATCGCTCTCCGAAGGTGAGCTGGAGGCGCGTTTTTCAGCCGAGTTACCGCTACTGCAACTGGTGTTGCTGTTGCTCGTACTGTATTGTTCAACGGCCTGTTTTTCAAGTTCGCGAAACTTCGTATCTATGCTCTCGTCTGAAGCCTTGTACTGTTCTAATGCTTCTTTCTCTAGTTCCTCGAATTTGTGGTCGACGTTAGGTGGTCGGCCGACTCTCGTGCCTGGGAGAACCATCTTTGGGTTCAGTTTGAGGAGACCGGGCGTCACAAGCTTTTGGGCTAGTCTAACGACTGGAGTGAGGCCGATAGGAGCTGGTGCACTCATGCTGAGTACAGTACTGTATAGCCGCTTCTTCCTCAATCCGGTTTCCATTGCAGCTGCACTGGTCGACGGCAGCTGGCCATCTACCACGATCGTGTCGTGAGCTTTGGGACTATCTGGTTTATCTGCCTCGGACGTCTGTGGCTCGATTGCAGGTATGACGGCTTGCTCGTTCGTACTAATGCTTTCTTTTTCCGCAGGCGTATCTTCCTTTTTACCTTCTTCTGCCTCTGTTCGGGTCAGAGCTTTTTGGCTGGTCGTCGCAGCGGTGTGGTTCACGTGTGTAAGATGAAATCTGTGGTCGAGGCGTGGGGATGGGTGGTCTCTCGGCCACCACACGCCGTACCGCCGGTCGGGGCAGCGCGCCGGCCGCTGGCCTGTAGGCGCGTACCGGCTTACGTTGGTGCCTCGATACGGAGGACACCGCGCCGCTGACGCACGCATTACTGCCTGCACGCTGGCTGACAGCCGGCCCATTGCTCGCTGGCACTCTGTTAGCTGAGGAGGCCGCGGTGGATCAAACTGGAACTGGTAGAGAATTACGCTGTTAACAAAATTTCATTTATAAACTTTTGTCATACTATGTAGGTAGCAGAGTAGCATATAGCAAGCTAGCTAGCAAGCAACTACATTAGTCGGATCGCTGGCAATACCAGGAGTATCACAAGGATGAATAGGAGACAAGAAAAGACTTTACTCATCGGACGACAAACAATTTATATTTTCAGCTAATGCGTAGGTACCATCATCATCATAATTATGCTGGCGTGCCTGATTATGATCTTTTACTTTTATTATTGTGTATTTTAACCATTTTTCATAACTGTTTATTGCTTAAGACTCCTTACGTCCGTGCGACATCAAAGGTACGCACGGAAAATCAGCACTATTGTGGGCCTTATGGACCACAATACAGCAATATAGCCGAGTGCGTTTTTTTGTAGAATAATAACAAGACAAAAGAAAATATAAAGAAAAGGATGCTTTGGTTTGTATCTACATAATTACACTATCGGAGCACAAAGGTTCCGATAAAATAGAATGTTTATTTTCTGTTTATTTTCTTTTTATTCTAGAAGTGTTAAGTCTGCTGCTATTTCTTCTGCTGATTAGTGATGGTGCGATCGACGATGGAAATCGCTTAGGCAAACGAAACCTTTTCAATTATATTGAAGACTGGTAGGTATATAATAATTGATACCCGGATTCACAGACACCGTGTGTATGGGGTCAGCTATATAAAGATAAAACTTGTTGGTCTTGGAGTTTGGTCTTACGATGATGCAATTAGCAAGGAGGAATTAATCTGTCGAATTTTGATAACGGTGGCCTATTTGAACGACAATTAGTCATCTGTGTCGGAGATATTGTAGTGTACAGTCAAAGACAAAAGTCATAGAATAGCATCGTAAGGTTCACATTCGCTTATTGATCCGAGCGAATATCTTTGTATGTGTGATGTTTTAATGCAGCAAACAATGAAACATTATTTAATGTAATGATAGTAGGTGAAGTTCGTCATGCGCATGTGTGCAAGGCGATACAAAAACGAGTTCTTGTATATATAACTACAATCCCTTACATTCAACAACAGTGTCTCTATTAGTCCACATTTACAATTAATGCTTAAAATTGCCTATTGTATCGCAGGTTGCGAAAGCGGAGCGGTCAACGAGTCTTCTCACTTTATCACTAAAATATAATGACGGTGGTTCAAATCCTGGGGTCCTCTACTTCCACTTTTTATATAATAAAGATAAACGTTATTTATGTTTACTTAATACGAGAGTGGTAAAAAAACAAAAAGTGTTTTTTAGGAATTAAACTAAAATTTAATTATTTTATTATTATAATATATAATAATCATTTATCAGAATTAGTTTAATTACTAAAAAATCACATTGTTTTTATTTTTAATAAATAAATAAATAATGCAAATTATAATTGATGAAAACAAAATTTTATTCAATTTATTACTTTAATATTTCATTATAAAAAACAATGTCAAAATATGATTACAGAAAATGAGCTTTTATTAAATTTGCCGTAAATGTTTCAATACTATACAATAATTAAAACATATTTAGTCTTTACTATTTAGATTAATTTTACTTACAAATAATATTTTACAATTATAATGACAATAACAAATATAACAAAAACAAAAGAGGATTGAAACTTAACCTCAATTCTAACATCGTCAACCAGCACGATTTGAAACAACTTTGTTTAATATTTAGTGTGACCTCCATTGTTCTTAACACAGCTCAAGTCTCACAATATATCCAATATGGAGGTCACAATATTAGCACACATAGTTTGCAACGTTCTCATCGGTATGATACCCTTTAATTTATAAGCATTCACCATTCATCTTCGCTGAATTTGGTTAATAAGAAGCGGTCTTCCACTTCCCGCCCGACTTTTTAAGCTCCTTTCTTCTTCAAATCGTTTCACTCAACGACTTACAGTATTTCTCTGAAATAAAATCAAAAATCTCATGACATAATCGTAGATAGCGATTCCTTAACAGCGAAATCGTAAATCACAATACCATAGCATAATATTTAAAAAATAACTTACTCTTAGAGTTTAGTCCAGTTTCGTCGGCAATTTAAGATATATTAAGCCCATAATTATGCCATATATTTGCCCTAGATTTAATATTTTTATCAGTTTGCATTTTAAATGTAGGCTTTTAATCAAAATATTAAATAAATGATTGCAATAATAATAACACAAACGCTCGTAACAAAGATCACCAACCAACAACATCACATAATTCTATTCAAGTGAGAAATTATTATATTTTTTAAATCCATCCTCATCTTTTGAATAACTGCGGTTTAAATAAGTCTTAAAGTAAAGTAACAAGTCAACAATGTTTCTAATTTAATAAATAAATACAAAAAGATCATCACTTCCTAGGGATCGAACCAACAAGCGTTACATATTAGATCGCACTGTTACCAACGTAGCCACAATAACAGTTATTTGTTTGAAGTTAATACTCACAATCAAAATTAGAACAGGTGACAGTATAAGTGAGGCGGTTTTATGTGTATATATGCAATGATTTTATTGAACAAGGTCGTAAGTATAAATTGTTGCGATTCTATCGCTTTTTAAAATTGCTACTCGACTTTTGCTCCTGACCGTACAAATTGGGTGGATCCTAACTAGATTCCGTTCTTAACGTATTTTTTATCAACCTATGTTTTTCTTCAATTATGGCTGTGTGTTGGCAATCATTTGATAAACTACACTTTATCAACATTTTTATAGTATTTGCATTATCCTGCTCCTCATTGATTTTGAGATATCACATATTTTAAGTTTTTTCTTGTGAACGTAATGACTATTATAGGAACTGAATGACATCTTCATTACTATGAATAACTCTGATTGACGTGTAATGACGTGCAATGGTTTCAATAAGGTATTCAAGACCAAATAAAATAAAGATAAAAATGGATTGTTTATTTAGACTTCAAATAGGTAAATCAAATTGAAGAATAACAATAAAAGTTATTGTGATTTTTTGAAGATTAGGTAAACTCTTTTACATAAAAAAACAGTCGTATTAATATTCTATAGTAGGAACTGATCAGCATTATTTTTGGTATCTACCTTTTAATTATAAATAATCTCAAATGTTTACAGCATCGAGGAAAAATCAAATCACTAATTACTTGGATATTGATTTCCTAAATATACCTACGATATTTGGTACAACGCAAGATTATCAAAGTCTAAATATAAAAACAAAAACATAATAAAACGATTTAGTTCAACACATACGGTGTTTACAATTATTATGACCAGAAGAGTCACTTTTATTACAGCAATTAAAATAAAAAAGACAGCCTCGTGTAAACGTGATTATCAAAGTCAAACTCTTTCCAACTGCGGATAACAATAATAAACAATAATAAAATTTAAAGGAGACAATAATCAACAGTATTTTGGTAACTTAAAAGTTGACAGCATCGGTTGTTTTTCCAAGTTATTTACTAACAGTTTGGTTTCTTTAATATATTTGGTGTAAGGAGATCTTCAACATCGAATAGATTTTCTTTGTTACGCTCAGAACCATCAGTTCCCTTAGACGTCGACGGTATTGGTCTGGTCTGAGATTTCAAATTACTAGTATTGTCTTCTGCACTGACTAATAAAACATTCTGCAGCACGGTGATCATGGGTCGTTTTTTTGGTATAGCGTCTTCAGCAACATCTTTTGTACTAGTAGCGATATTTGATCTTTTCGCACTTAAGTTTTTCTTCGAGCGTACAAGAGGAGCAACGAAGGCCTGGGATTCTGGCAAGTTATCAGTAATTTTGCCTGGATTTTTCATGAATCCTCTGTGAAAACCATGTCGGCATATTACGCCTGGCTCACAAGAAAAGCAGCTCAGATCCCTGAACGTGATGAAATCCTGATCTTTCTTCCAAAGAACTTGATGGACAGAAAGGGTTCCACGAAATGGTGTTGCATTTATCGGTATTTTTTTCTCCTTCTCTATTATATTTTGCTCCGTTGCAGGTATTATAATGATATTTTTCACTCTAGATTCCAATATCTTAACAAAATCAGTTAAATTTGCAACATCTTCTCCATACTTTACCGCTGCATCGGCCGTCCGTTTGAGAACAGCCCCTACACCGTCCGGTGCACCCTTTCCGTGCCCTTTTTCTGAGTAGTTCCATATGACTGTATCCAACTGAGGAAAATCGTTGTAAAACTGAGAAATCATGTAAAAAATGAACTTGTTTCTGTATTGAGCTGTGGGCGAATCGGAAAGAAAATATAAGGTAGTAGTAAATGGGTTCTTTTCTAGTGCTAGTTGAATTAAAGGTGTCAGATGGGCCCAGATAGCAGATGCATCATGACGAACACAATCACTGACATCCCCTTCCTCTACGACTATCCCAGTTTATGATATAGCGTTCCCCCACACCAACCGTTAGGTTATAATAGAGGAGCCGCTGTACCTTCCAGTGCCCGAGAGCACCTTCCGGGACCAGTTATAGACAGGTCTTGTCCCCAAATCCCGACTCTCCACCCTAACCTCAGAGATCCGGTTCTCGTAAGCGAGCTACCTCGTGCCCAAGTGACACTACCTATTCTCCAGATAGGTACCGGAGCAATAAAGCCGCTCACTACTCGCAACTCAAAGGAGTTGCTAACGATAACCTCGCTGAAGCCGACGGAGAAGCCGCCTCCCATATCTCCAGTATGGTACCGGAGCTGTGTAAGGCACGCTCACTTCCCGACATACATCCGTATGCCTACCCAAACAGGCCTACAAGCCGGGTGTGGCCCGTGTCACTCCAGCTATGACTCTTACTTGCTGAGCAGACTGAAAATTATGGGTGTAAACCACAGCTGTATGAAGGGCTATTTGGCTTCGACTGCCACCGAAATGTAGAGCTTGAACTTCCTTAGCAAATTTTATGGCATAATTTTGGGAGAAGTCAATGTGCAGTATAGTCTCGTCAAATCTCAGCCTTTCCTTTAACTTCTTAATCTCATTATATTGGTTTAAAATATTATAACAGTGTAGAAAAAAGTCAGGCAGATCCTCATCTAATTTTTGAATTGCTTGGATTGGAGTTACGTTTGTTGCAGATTTAGCGGTAATACTTATTTCCCTTTTCTTTTTGTCTGTGGTAACATATTGTTTATTCTGTCGCGTCCATGAAAAATAAACCAATTCTCTGTCATTTCTGAACTCTTTGAAATCAAGCACTTTATCTTTACATTTGCCGCATACTTTTTTCAAACAATCGCTATTATACATAGAACAGCAAAGAGATGCCATCATTTCAATGGAATTTCTCTCTTGTACTATATTTGCTTTGTGTAGAGCTTCCACAAGCAAATCCATGTTTAAGTGGATTGAGCACATGCACGTGTCCCTATTGGATTCTTTCGGGAACACCACCCTAAATGGTCTGTTTCTACAAAATGTCGAGTAACTGACGTTAAGGTTTTTATTCTCAGCTTTAAATTTCTCATATAATTGTTTTAAAGGGGCGCATAAATAACGCCTTTGTTTGTGTTCTTTACCTCTGGTAATAAACTCCTTTTTGCCAGCGCCGATTCTGCTGTTCATATCTTCTTCATAAAACTTATGTATCGTCACCAAAAGTTTATTTTGAAGTAATTTTGCTCTATAGTGGTCAGCTTTGATTTTCTTGTTTTTAAAATTAAACATTGCTCTCAGATTTAATGGCTCAGTTTCAGATTTGTTCGTATCCCTTTGTTCTTTAAGCTTTTTTATGCATTGTCGTAATGCTTTGTTCTCTTTTTTTAACGTTTTTATTACCTCTAATAACTTTAGTCTCTTCTTGCATTCTCTGTATTTCAATTTCTTTATAATCAATTTGTCAGGCGAAGTTACAGTCTGACCACTTGATGTGCTAGGCCCTAGTGGGTTCTGTTTATTTTTGGTAGGAGTATTGACAGTCTTGTTATTGTTCAAAATAACCACGCTCTGCATTTCTTGTTTCTTTTTCTCTTCTGCTAGTTTCTGTCTGTATCTTCTTGTATTCTCTCTCCACTTCTTGCGCTTTAAACGTTGTTCTCTCGCACTTAGCTCATTTATACTCAAAATCTTTTTAGTTTCTTTTCTTCTTATATAGTCAGCTCTATTTTTTTGTTTTTGCTCTTCATACAAGTTAATGTCGCTTTTTATCCGAAAATATTGACGTTTTTTAGCGTGTCTTTGCTGTGCTAAAATTTCTTCTTTCTTTTTATTTGGTTTTGGCATTGCGTCCTGAAAACAACGAGAACACATTTAGTATTCAAAAATCAAAGGAATATAGCAGTAAAATTAAATATGTATAATAAATTGCCTAGCTTATTATATACGTTACGTTACATTATGTTATTACGCAGCTGTAAAGCAATAGTTAAGCCGTCGTCTCCGTGATCGAGTCAACGCGGGTTCGGATCCCATCCACTGCACTACCGACGTGAAAACATTCCTAACACATAGCTGGGTTAATTAAAAATACTAGTAATTTGTGTCCCAAAATGCTAGGAATCTTTTAAATACATTGGGCAATATCACCTAAAGTAACGTAGCGTATTTAATAAACAGTTGAATTCAAAATATAAATTATTGAATATACACCGATCAATTTGCTGTAATTACGTTCACAACCGTGTCATTACATTCGTAGAAAATATTGATGAAATATGAGCGTAATGACTACGAACGTAATGACAAATTGTATGAATTTGAATTCTATTTCACTATAGTTATTAATCTAGCCAAGCTGAACGGCACATAATATATTTGGTCCTAATGACGTGTCGAATAAGTAAATTGAATCTGACTTACCTCTATTCATTATATTATAACACACTTTATAAAAATGACGTAATTTTGTGACAAATCACTGCCAACGAAGTTTGCATCGAAAACTAATGAGAACGAAACACGCGACACGTCCGACTCGTAAGAAAATCGCCGACGAATGAACCGACGCGCGGGCGGCGGGGTCCAAACTCGTCGCGACGTGTGCAGAAACGTACTATTTGTGCTGGAGTTGTCATCGTGAACTTAATGACGATTTTGTGGTGACAAAACTTTGAAATAAAGTAATTCGTAAAATGCTATTTTTCAATATAATATTTATTACGGGTGGAATGTTACTTTACACAAATAAATATGTATACTGTTAAATACGTATTCTTAACGATTATTTAGTTTATTTTAACATTTTTTTACAAGGTGTGTGCTTAAGTCAAGTGACATGAATGACATATCGGGTCATTTTTTGTATTTTTATTAATAAATATTAATAAAAATGGTTATACTGAATGGGCTCCAGTTAGATTTGACTCAAGTTGACGGTTCTAAGTCAAAAGATAAATTAAAAAGCAATTAATTTCGAAAGTTCTGAATGGTTAACTAGTTTTTATAGGTGTTGTAGGAATGACCTAAGTGCGTCCGCAATCACAAGTGCACTCTCACACATCTTTCGAAAGAACAGCAATCCGACACGACCACGGTTAGTCGTACTTTCCGAGTCACTAAGATGAAATACGTCCAACTTTCAACCTCGGAGCTGCTATTGACAATTTGTTGACAGAAAAACCCTATAATTTTTTGTCTTTCTGACCCGGTTTCAAACCTGGGATCTTATGATCCGCAGCAAACTACTGCTGTAGCCACTAGAATAAATCTTAATCGCAATAAAATGCTGATAGACTAGTAACCCCTCGTCGTTATTGAAGGCAGGACCGTAGGGTTAGCGTCGAATGACGCTCGTTACCAGTAAGCATTTTGCCGCCATGCTTATCCATAAATTTCTAGTCTCAACTAGGCCTATCTAAGTTCACCAACATAATGCCTACCTTGCACGTAGGATCGCAGAAGAGTTGAGCAGGTACATCCAGACAATAGGCCGGTGGCGGTGGCGCCAGTGCTGTCAGCCTCCTCGGCTGCCGGCGTCTAGCGCGCATCTTCCTTGACACAGTAGGCGGGCTGGGCGTTCGTGGTGTGTGGGCTGGTGGGCCCCGCGGTGGGGCGGGAGGAGCCCATAGGGCTCGCACGCTGAGGACACGCGCCGCCAACGCAGCCTCTTCACCCGCGGCCCGCCCCCCACTCGGGCCCCAGCGCTCGCTAGCTGCCGATCGGTGCCAATTAATTCCAGTACTCAGATGTTGACAAACAAACTAAATAAAATATGTTCTCAAGATATTTGAATCGTTTTTTATGCTTGTTACTATTTTACGTAAATAATAGCCATGGTTGCACAGAGCCCAGATATAATGTGGGTATGTATGTAATACACAACGTAACTTATAATAAACGAATAAGGTAAACATTTGACGTGCTTTATGCTCCTTATAAATTGTAACGGGCGCCGTGAGAGTCAAAAATTACAAAAATAAATTAAAATTAAGACGTAGTCCTGAGATCTGACCGTATTTTAAAAGCCTTCTTTGTATAAATTGCTGATCTCAAGGGACGGTTTAAATGGATAAGTTACGAATAAATAAGGGAGAAGACGCACAAATCCTCGTCCGGTAGCATCCGGTACTGACGGCGACGGCGAGGAAACATACTGCGATCTGATGACTCGTCTACCAACTTGCGGAACCAGTACTCCACCTGATTACAAAACATTCTATATTTACTACTATTCCACTGCCTACTACTTATTACGACAGTTGCAGCGACCTGCAAGAAATAATTAAGCTCGCGTTAGCGGCAGCGAACGAAATCACAACCAGAAAACTGAAGAAACTTACATGTCTGAGAGTTCATGTGTTACCGCAGTAAGAACCAGTGCCGGATCGAGGTAGGTTTTGGGATGCCGCGATATTCAACTATGGCGCCTATTCTTACTTGCTTTTAATTGATAATTCCTACCACCGATCGGCAGCTAGCGAGCGCTGGGGCCCTAGGACTTGGTGCCTAGGACGGCTGCTCCATTCACCTATAGTAGGACTGACACAAGTAAGAACACCTAACCTGATTGACGTCAAGGGTGTTTAGAAACAAAGAGAAATATCTAGTGTCTATGCCAAGTTGTTAGGTTTCAAATCAAAACTTTAGGACTGTATGTAGACATTGCTGTATAGGATGGAAAATAATTCTAGATACAGTAATGCCTGATTGTGTTTTAGGCCTCGCTTCTTAGCCAGATATGGATGTCGATGTAGAAAACGAAGCAAATCCCCAAACTATATATGGTGATCTATATATTAGACCAGTTGTTATAATCTGATGGTTCTTTACAAAGTTGTTATGATATATATTTTGTGTAAACTTAGGACATGTTGTTGCGATTTTAATTTGTTGCAACGATTTCAAAATTGACTACTCCTGTGTGCCTCGGGTAAGCACGTGCTTTAGCTGCAGCCATGGCAGAGAATTATTTTTAAATTAGTAACCTATCTAAAGTCTTATTTGCTGTTTCCTTATCTCCAGACCAGTGAGCACTCGTAGAATGCACGATTGTGAGGAAAGAACGAAAAATGAATCGGCACGCATCATTATCGACTAGCTTCATATGCGTGAATTGCAATATATCCTAAGAAGCAGGATATCTGAAGTGTTAATCCAGGATGTGGTTTACGTTTCTCAAGTTTTATGCAAAATAAATTACCGGTACCTATACGCGTGATTTGATAACAAACTTTATATTAATATTATTAATGGAATATTTAATAACTTTGATAAAAATTGGTTAATTACTATCTCTGTTTTGTTGAGTAGAAAAGATAGCGTTAAGATAGTCATAAATTCTAAAATCTTTAGTTTAAATCGTTTATCTACGTCCGCATCCGAATATTCCGAATATTTATTTGTATTTTGCTATTCTTTAACAAACAGCGGCATCCCTTCTGATTTAATTGGTCCAGCGTTGGCAATAAATAAATGCCGCATGTTATACTTATTACTTAAATCTTGAAACGACACAATACAGAAGCCTGTGGATGCAAATTACACAAACGTTGTTCTGTGCGGCAATCGCACTAGCAACATAAAGGAACTTAGTAAAAATATAGGTAACTAGATATTTAAACCACTACAGCTAATCGTGCAGTATTAGTTTTATCAATGACGCATAGCCGATTGATACGCTTAAATTAAATCATTTCAATGATTACCTCAGGCAACATCCAACATTCCGTGAGGTCGGAGTTCTCGCACCCCTGGCCGTTGTAGCCACGCAAGTTTGTTCTCTCATTAGTACTCGTATAACATTTCTCTCTTGAAAAAGAAAACTAGATAAGTCTACAGCAAAAAGACCTGCAAGAAATCTACTAATCATGATAATACTATAGATATTGTAGCAGCAACACTTATCCGCCTTATTAGGTTAATTTCTGTCATTTTCCGCGCCAAAACAATATGACTGTTCAAATGTGACTTATAGGTAACTATAAAATATTATATGTAAGTAAGAACACTAATTAACTATATTTTGAATAGTGCAAGTAATTTAATGGGTATGGTTGGGTTTTCATTTAATGATGATCTTGATAAGTGCTCCCAATTCCTGGTATGACAGATATCTGCGTAACTCTCTACATCGAATCTATCAGTATGCGAAGTATTGACCAAGAAGTCTAACAGTAAAGGCCTTGTAAACTACCTATTCTTGTAAGTAAGTATGTTTTTTAAAAATTACAGAACATGGATAACCTGACTTCGTCGTAATAAAAGTTTCCATAAAACTGTGCCAATCTTGACTCTGGTATGACGTCTTTTACACTTCTTCTGCCACTACTGCTTCCATTTTCTTGGCTTTGGCTTGATATTGCACGTTTATTATCTACAAATTATGTTATTATTCAATTACTCCCAGTTGACCATTCTGGGTTTCGGAGCCTAATAACCACTTCATAGCATTAACATCTTGTAATAGCCACAGTGGACTGTACCTTTCCTCGTAAACTTTTCTAAAGTAACTATTTACTAATAACGATTAAAAATATCTTATTATTACCTATATACGTGCTTATTTATTTAGCACTTTAACCAAAGATATATGATATATGCCAGAAATATCTCCAATATTTTCTCAGTAACATTGATTCTGAAACAGTATGTTTGTGGATATGGATGTAAGCAAGGAAGGAGCTTTACCAGGCCCATATGTTGTTGTTAACATCTTTCAGCATTGCCGACTACTTAGAATAAGCTGAAAGCTATTAATTTTAGCACAAATGCAAAGAACTGAAGGCGTAAAATATAGAACTCAATTCAAGTAGTTCTTTTTGGCATGTATTGCCTTATCTTCAATTGCATTGCTACGATTCAAGAACTTTCTATAGCACGAAACATGGTTATTAAACATTCTTACCTGATAATTCACATTGATTATTTGTTTGTAAACTTTGTGATTCAGTTGTGTCCTGTAGTACTTGTGACACACGGCAATGTTGTGTCCAGAGACGCTGCAAATGAGAGAATAATACTAGACAATGACAGTAAAATAATCTACTTATTGAAGGCAATGCATTAAGTTCTTGAAAAATCTCTAAAAGAATGTGATGATATACCTGATTAGCTATAATGAATTCATCGGGAGGTTCTGTAGCCCATGTGAGATCCGCACACAGGGCGATATGTGCCCACGCAGACGAGTACCGATCCACTTCGAAGCTCATTCAATGTGACATTTCACACATACAATTAATTATCTTTAGAATAAGAAACGAACTAATATAATAGTCACTAAATTTTAAGAGAAAAATTAACGGTAAAACTGTTAATAAAAACGACGACAATTTGAAAGACATTGGTGGTTAAATCTACAATAACAAAATTTTCCTCTTTTTTGATAGATACATGATATATTTTTTTCTTTTATTTTAAATCGCTTTTCAAATTTCGTACCTAATGAAATGAATGAAGTTGTCATCACGATGGCTTGGCAGGGTGTTTGCAAGGAGGCTGTAATTTTGACATTATGGTATAAGTATACTAAGCTTAATATCTTCATAAAAGTTACTTATAAGATCTACAAATAATAATAATCACATCTGCCTTGGACTCTTGCAGTGCTGTAGTTATCAATGCTTTTATTTCGCGTGACACTATTTTACTGTATACTTTTTGGAGGATTAGAAGCCGGCAACACAGTGCTTAAAAGATTATACTTTTGATGGCTGGCAGCATTGCGCGCGGTCCCGCCCGCCCGTCACCGTCACCCGTCCTGTCATAGTCAGTTTGGCTTGCGCAGCCAGGTGGCGTTGCCGCTACGTCGTTAAGCGCAAGCGCGCACAGCTGAGGTGGCTGAATGGACATTGACAGATCAGTTAAATAATTATAATTTATTTTATTAAATAATAAATAAACCAAACAATTAAACAAACTTGGGCTTTTATTAAAAAAAGTGTTACAAAGTATTGGCAAGTTATTGAGTTTGTGTAGTGAACAATAAGAGAAAGAAGAGTAAAAAAAATCGATTATAAAACGACTGTTCGTATTTTCGTTGATATTTCTGTGTATTAAACGACTAGTTAGTTTTGCAACAAGTGCGAGCCCCGCTACTTGTGTCGAGAACGGGTTTCGGGACCGTTGGGTTTTTTGTTTATGTATATTTGTTTGTGGTATATATATTTTGCGAGTGAGTGTGGTGTGAGCGTGGTCCGTTACCGATGCTGCAATCGTTTGCAAGTGGTCGCTGAGTCGTCATCTCGTCACCTGTACACGGTGAGTGATGTACTTGTATTTGTGCTATAATACCTACTTGTTATGCAAGTCTAACCACTGACTGGAAAGTGCATTCGTTTTATAATATTAACTAACACAAAGTCTGATTAGCTCTGAACTATATATCTAACTGCAGTCTGTATCATATACAGTCTTAGGTAAGTGACACTCTCAAATGATACAGGTACTTTACTTACTAAGTACATAATTATCTTCTGAACTTCTAAACCATACACTTGTCTATTCATATATGTAGGTACAATAAAACCCAACCACATATAAGTCTTTGTACATCAATTATTCAATTTACGTAATTTTTATGTATAATCCTCATTCCTATTTCATGTGTTCTATTTAATCATCTATATATGTCTTTATGAGTAGGTGCTACAATACTTACACAATATAATATATATAGGGTAGGTAGATATTAATATCGCCATAAAGAAAACAAATTGATGACACTTATTTGTAGTTAATAAAAATATATTTGCATAATAGTCTTGTTTAACTCTTGTATTCAAATCACCATTAGATGCATTACAATGGATTGTATATCATACATTATTCATACAAACACATTAAGTGGGTTAAGAGTAGAGTTTATCAATTTGATTTGTTTGATAGGAGACATCTTGGTTATTGCTATCTATGATTATTTTATTCATAATTTCACATACCTATACATTTCACAAATTGAATGCAGTGTCAGATACTAATGTATCTGATATACTAATGTGGCACTTTAGAAGCATGTGGTTTTATGTTTTATTTATATATTACTTAATTTCTTTATATAAATAAATTTCTTTGTTTTTTTTTATTCAGGTTGGTTGAGGGTTGGCTGACAGTTGGTTTGGCTTTATTGGTGCATCACCAGATTTATAACATCTCTAAAAGATCTTTTGTTTTTTTTCTCTATGATCTGCTTGTTGCATGCGTTTTTGCTTATGGTATTTTAGTTTGCATGTTTATTTATCGTCAGATCGAATTTATTTATCAAGGGAAATTAAAATACTCATTGTTCAAAAATAAATAATATAGGTAGTCAGCCTATTTAGGCTGACTAGATAGAGGAACTAAGACTGATAGAAGGGACTTCTAATTCGATCAGACTGTTTGTGCAATCAAAAATAAAAATATATTTTTGTACCTTTATTTATGTTCTGATTTTATAGCTTATGTTATGGTACTGGTATTGGTGCATATCTAACACATTTTGTATAGGTACCCACTAACATTTTATTTATACTACTTACTAATAACACATTAAAAGTTTGCAATAGTTTATTCCTCTTTTAATTGGTTTACTCACAAGCTCATAAATATTCTGTCAGCGGCGTAACGAATGTTTTTAATAGTTTCATGGTTGAGAGCTCGCATGTTTTAGAATGCTCTAACTTTATAAAGAAATAGGCAATAATTGACACAATACATATCAACTATTGCAAATTATATGACTTTAATGTACCAAACTTATACGACTATGAACATTCTGACCTATTCAGAGCTTCATAGTCAAGCAGACTACGAAGTAAATAAACAAAATCTGATATAATTCATATAATATTCTCTATGTCGTAAGTAGCTCGCCAAGCATTACATTACTGTATATAATCCCATATTCACCGCCAATGGCCTTGGCCTGGTTCCCGAGCAATCCCTGAGGACTCCGCCTTTCGTATTTCGGCGGATAGAAATTAGGTTCTCAGTGAATCCTAATTTTGATGTAAAATACATAAATATGAACATTTTAATACAGATAAGAGGTGCCCGAAACCGTTTTTTTTTGTCAACATGATTCAATTTCAATTAAATTCAGAATCTTGCTTGCCCTTATAAAATCTGCATATTATGTTATATAATTTGTTGAGGAAATAAATACAGAAAGATTTTACATAAAAAATAAAATAGAAACTACTGTTCACCGGCCTGCTTCATCTGGGTATACGTTATTTATTTACCTACAACCACGAGCGTAACTTATTTAAATTTATTTTTTTATACGAGACTAAATAAATATGCCAATGTATGAGCCGAAGTATTCCTTTTTTTTACCCGTGTGCAGTACTAGGCGAGATCCAGGCGGTGACCTTGGCCCATTTTAGGAATCCGCCATCTTTTCATATGTCCCTTATTTAGATACATTATTCTTTGGATGAGCCCTCACGGGTACGTGTATATTTTCTTAGGGGTAACACGTGCTAAGTTCCAAGTTCGTAGCTATATTTGAGGGGTGAAAGCGAATCCCTATTTGTCTGGTTGTTTTTGTTCGTTTTTTGTGCCTAATAGAACTGTAAGTGGGTCTCATCCATTTTCTTTTGTAACAATCCTATCTGTTTGTTTTGTTAGTAGATTTATTATGAAACTCATTTTTTATAACAACCTAGATTCCTATATTCAATAAACGCGTCGTTTTAGCTACGGATTGTTAAATTTTGACATATTTTTCATACAGTATGTCGCACTCTTAATATAACAGAGACATATCTAAGTATTTATGATCAAACAAATTTTAACGCTGTTGCAATTCCTTAACACACATATAATATTCGAATTCATATTCACGCATATAGGTAGGTAACAGAACTCATTTCTTGGATATAGGATCCAGGCCTCAGTGTATTGAGCTCGACCTATTGCTTATTTTCATTTGAGTTTTTAAACATTACAGAAGAATAACTTTAAATCAATAATGCTTCAAGTATTACATAAACAGATGACGTTACAGCACATTATGCAATTTACATAACGTGATAATGTACTATAATATAGTAACTTATGAAATTAGTCATTAGAAGTCAAAACTTTCATGACATATAAATATGTATAAGTAAATCTCAGTGTAGGATTTTAATATAGCTACCTAGTAGCTACTGTGTTTTTCATAATATTTGTCTTCTGTTTACGCGAATGTTATTCATTGAAATTAAACTACTACATACGGATTTTATCGCGTTGTTTATTTAACACTTTATTATATAATCTATAAACTGTTACACTACATACTACTCAGTTAAACTTTACAAATTTTTAAGCTAATTAAATGATTAAAACCATTAAATCTTTATATTTAAATAGGTCACGGGGAGTCCCCGTGACCATGGCTGCTGAAAAGCAACCGAAACGTCGGGGAAAGTGTAAACTTAAATATAAATAGATTTAATAGTTTTAATAATTTAATTAGCTTGAAAATTTCTAAAGTTTAATAGAGTAGTATGTAGTGAAACAGTTTATAGATTATGCAATAAAGTGTCAAATAAACAACGTGATAAAATCCATATATAGTAGTTTAATTACTGTGTTTTTGTTAACCAATTACAACATCTTATTACTCTTCCCAATAGTTGTACTGCTTTTCTTCTTCATACAATGCTTCTTTGTTTCATAGTATTGGTAAACAACAAAAATATGACACAATACCAGCAGCCAATGGAAAACAACGGATAAAATTAAGTAACTGCTTAATGAAGTGTTACTATCTTATGATTTCACTTCTGAATTTATCTCCAATAATTGCAATAAATAAAACCGAATTTTGTATTCTCTGCAGCAGTTACAAAGAATCCGGTTTATTAATATTTATGCAATATGCCGCTTCGAAAACAAAAATATGTATCGATACTTGTTTCGCAAGCTTCTTTAGTCCGCGTGTCAGTGATTCATACTGTTAGAAGTCAATAACTAGTCTTCCAATGTTGTAGTTGTAACTAGTTTCACTCGCAGGATCGTCCCCTTAAATCTAAGGCTAAAAAGTATCCTATAATTATGTTAATCTGAAGCGGCGGTAGATTAACGGGCTTGCGATCGAGATGTCGCGGGTTCGAATCCCACTAAATACACTACCGATGTGAACCCGATCCTTACACTAGCACTTTAGCTCAGCTGAAGGGGTTACCAGAAATACTAGTAATTTGTAACCCAAATAGCTAATGCACTTTTTTTTTATAAAAAATGGGTCTTTGTCTATATGTGACCCAAGTTTCATCCAAATACGTACAGCTGTTTACTCATTACTGATTTATTTTGAAAGTAAAACTACATACAACTGTCGTACAATCTACTGAAATATTTGTTCTATTTTTGCCTAAATGACTGAAATAGAAAAATAAATCAATATCAAACGGACTGCCTATATTTAATACAGACCGTCACCCACGATATCAATTGTTTGATTTGCATAGATATCACTGATTACAGTGACCCAGATAGATAATCTAATTTTCGTTCAATATAAGCTAACGGATGAAATATAGCATCAGTGTTGTAATGGCCAGCGTGATATCCGTTGTTTCGTGCATACGTGAAGTTTTCTTTACAATATATGCAGGGGCGTGCACAAAGATTTCTGGTAGGGTATGTACGCCCATGTACATATATAGAGATTTTTATATTTTTTTATTTTGTAATTTTACTTCTGTTTCATTTTTGCGGTAGTAATAGTGTAATGAAAACTGTGAATGGTGTGCAAACCTATAAGTGATGTTTTTACTCTGCATCCCAGTTAATGAATGTCTAATATTAATTATTTTGTAAAAATGTCGTTGGTGTACCTTGAATAAATAAATAAAATGAAAAATAAAAAATATAATAGGAATTTTCCGCGGCTTTGCTCGCATTAATCTACACTTTGTCAGTAAATTTCTATCTCTAAAACACATAAAAGGTGCCCTTTGTCCTCTTCAGTACCCCTGATAACATGTGTGCGAAATTTTGATGATGATCGCTCGAATAGTTAAGGCGCGAAAGCGTAACAAACAAACTCACATTCGCATTAATAATTAGAGGAAGATATTGACTATTACTCGCTGCAAAACAAAAGTAATTTGAAAACATAATTATATTATTAACAGAAGGCCTTTTAACGAAGTTTGCGAACGTGATTAATAATAGGAAGAGACTTTTAGGACGGCGTTTCCGTGAATGTTGAGTATACAAACAAAACACGGAAACAAGAGAATTATGTTTATGAAAAATGCAACTCTAGCTGGCTTTGTATTTGACTAACCTCGTGTGGGATTTATATTCTTTATATATCATTGTTATCGTTCACTGATTTTTTATCTCTTTACTACTGTAGTTACTTTTATTTAATAGTTTTCATAATTCATTTGCGAATATGGATATATGTACATTTGCAGATCTTATAAGCTAATAAAATTATTGTTCTTTCACGATATCAATCAAAAGCCATGCAAAAAAAAGGGAGTAAAGGATATTGTGATTTACAACAATTTTGAATAATACTACAGCAACGAACTGATTATACAATAATTATTTAATTTAACAACAGCAATAAATTAATACATAATGTCATGTTGGCAAAATATTTATTTTAAATTTCAATATGATGTCGAGCGATAATAATAAAATGATAAAATGTTATACAATTATAAAATAAAATTATATAATATCATACAATTATAATAAAATGACACATAATAAAATAAGAAATATAAATTTTGCAAGCTTCTAAATATGTTTTATAATATGCTTGTCTTCCAAGAACTCTCGAAGCAAGTTATAGGATTTAACTACAAGCAGTTTTTGAAGACGTATTTTAAATAGTTGGTTTTTCAATATTTTTTACATGTTTTAGTAGTTTATTATACAGTGTGACTGGTTAAACATTGTACATACTTAAGGACATGATAATTTATGGTCAGACGTAAGGTATAAAACAATAAAATCTGTGCAACCTGCAAAGAAAACTTTTATGCAAATTTGTATGAAATATCCATAAAATGTGTACACTGCTGCGTCGCACACAGCTGCTACCGATACCGACTGCTACCGAAATTCGGGAGAGTGCGGGGTGCGGTAGCGGGGGTCAGGGGCGGAGGTTTTATTTAGCTTTGGTATATGCGGAAGAGTGAGACATTAAGTTTTTATTGGATGACTAGGTCAAATTTTAAGTACCTATTTATTTTAGATATTAGGGTCCAGAATCGAGTACAGAATACCCTCCTTCAATATGTCCAATATTTTACCAATCAGGCTCTATATGTGTGGTGCAATACAGAAAACCTTTTGTGCATCAAACTCGTTTTACTTGCCCCTACACATAGCTTGTCAGCAGGGCGAGCCGTTGATCTATCTTTAAATAATTCTATATTTTGCGTTACAAAAGTTTGAAGCTTATCTGTTAATTCGTTGCATTAAAGGTGATTTGTGCATAAAACCTGACTTTTCAAGCTATTAATACCGGACACCCGGTCTCAACTGCGATTTTAGATTTGTTAAACAAGATCTTTTTACTAAGGTTCGAGCTAAATATTCACTAAACTAATTCTGATAGTTTAGACTTTTATCGAATACAAATTGAGTAGCGTTTAGTTTCGCTAACCGTCACAAATTCATTTCGTCACACTATACTAATGACTTGCATTGAAGCCTTGAATATCTTGTTAGGAGAACATGTGTAAATAATGATATGTTCATGCACTTTAACTGGATTCATGATGTATGATAGCTGTATTTCATTGTACAGATACACTCTAGTAGAAGAATAATTTATGCACTAATAATATATAAACAGATTGTGATACCAAAGATTGAAGCATAGATGCGCCCTGTGGCGTAGCGTGGGCGTCAGCCGCCCGGAGTGAAAAGAAAATTTGCGTGCCCTCTTTTTTAGGTATTTAATTTAAAAGATTTTAATCATCGTTAATTCTGGAGACCTTTTTGGTAAGAACAGTCATCACTATTGTGTATTGTACAGTTCAAATATTTACAATATATTATTATTATTTATTGTGAAAGTTTGCCGCCCCCTAAAAGTGCCGAACGGCCATCAGTTCTACTATAAGACATTTCAAAGTTATCCATTAATTACAGAACATCCTGTATATGATATTAACAACATGTAATATTAATAATAATTATCAATAACCGTTTAAGTATACAATTTGTATTTAAAGATAAATCGCTTAGTGTCCTGTTTTCGTTGTTTCAATTCGGCATAATTACATGATGGTTGATGTTTTTGTTAATTTACGTCAAACCATAGTTGCCAACATACAAGCAACTATACATGAAAAATAAAACAGTATTCGAATTTAATACGCACGTAACTTCGCTTTTACGAGTTAAGGAAATATTGTAAGGAAACCTGCATGTCAGAGAGTTCTCCATAATGTTCTCGAAGATGTGTGAAGTCTGGGCCAGTGTCCAGCGTTGTGGACTATGGTCCAATCTCTCTCAAACTGAGAACACGCTTGCGACCAGCAGTGGAACAGTTTAATACAGGGCTGATATTTATTTTACAATGTAATGTTAAGGTCTAAAGAGGTCAACTTGCAAGACTCAAAAGCGGCATTATTAAACCGGTAGTCCCGACTTTTGCAGTGATACACGACTAGTCCATGCTAAAGTTGCAGATACAGCATCTAATGACTCGGCAACGAATGTAACTGCTATGTGTGCTGTTACGTCACTTAATTGGATACAAAACGGTAGAGGCAGAAGGCTGTGATGCAGAAATTGAAACATTTAAACTTTAGGTGTTGTTGTATGTTATTTATAGTACAACCTGTATATATATGTTGACTTCCCTTTTCTTTAATAAATGGTAAAATTGGTAAGTTTTGAAAGACTGACATTGATCACATATGACTAGAAGGTAATTACATTGAAAAGAAGTTTGACAGCACGGATCGGTTTATGTGGTCGCATCGACACTGTCCCTGCGTCGAGTGTTGTCTCCACACGAGACATACATTTGTATAATCCACAAATGTTTCTTCCGATTCTAATTATTCTTTGGGATGCTTGTAAAGTCCCTGGCGACACCGCAATTATTACCAGTGCAATCAATCAATAATTAATTGTTTTCGTTGTAATTTGTTTGTTGTTGCTTCACGGTTATTTTAGGTTTATTTCATATTTTGTATGTGAATATTAATAACGTATGTAACAAATAAAAGCTACAATAACCCTTCTCATCATCGGGCCCGATGTAATTTCACACAATCCCCGAGTTATCTACCAAACTACAAGTAGGTATCTGAAACTCAGCCCGCCAACCGAATGTACGCTTGAAAGTTTTTCAATAAAAGTAGGAAGCACTGCTCAGACAAACATACTGGAAAGTAGATAGTCGTCCATTGTTCCAGTGTTTATTTTACTTGCTCTTTAAAATCTCGACGCGTGTTATAGACTCCGCCATTGCTTACTTTATGGTGCTTTATGGTTCAAGCTCTTAAGTCGTTAACGAAGTAGTTATCGTAAATTTATAAATAGAGTTAAGAATATGGTGCTTGGAAGTGGTTTGTTTATTATTAAAGAGATTTGTTGGTTATATTAGGAGAACTGACAACGTCGGTGGCACAGCTGGCTTGTATGCGTCTACTGTAATGTTTCGGATTCGAATCCATGTGTGTTATTGGAGTTTCTGATACGAAATTCACAGTAGCAGCACGAAGTCTAGGAAAGAGCCAGGTCATTAAATTTTTTCGAAAGACAACTCTCGCACTGGTAATTACTCCAGTGTCACGGTGGACTTTACAAACATTTAAACAACGGACACAAAGAACACCCAGACTCGGAAAACAACCATTTGTAGATCACACAAATTTTTGTTCCGTGCGGGGATCGAACCCACAACACTCGGCGCAGTATCAATGTCGAGGCGATCACTTAAAGCACTCCGCCATCAGTGCAGTGAAAATGGCAATAGGCTCGCCTTTTATTACGTTTGACCTAAGCTGGCAAAATATGAGTATAGGATGCCTCTGCCTACCTCTTCAGAAAGATAAGTGTGAGACTATGTACATAATATGTATGAGTAAAAACTTTGATAGAACTAACTAATATTAAAGACAAAATTTTAAAAATAATATATTTGTGTCTTTAAATTTGTTAGATAAAGTTTTGTTATTTTATAGATCTTTTATCATTTGTGTTACCTATTGTATTTAATTGTACTTACCGTTTATTATTAATATGTAAATATTTCTACGCCAATATTGGCAAGGCACAGAACTGCACTTTTTATTTATTTCTTGTGTCATCTTTTAAACCTGTGTTTAGCAAATAAATGAAATTTGAATTTGAATAACTATTGTTCGAAATTTATTTTAGTGTTAAATAGGGTATACAATGTAGAAATAATATAATATCAGCCCTGTTTATAAACTGTCCCACTGGGCTCAGGCCTCTTCTCAGTGTGAGAAAAGAAGGACCAATTATTAATTTACGTTCAGAAGATTTAGCGACACAATATGTACATTATCGAAGGTTAATACAGCGGTTTAGAACACTCACAGCTTGCAAACCATGTTTGGGTCACACGAAGTAGCCAAAGAGAAGGTGATTTTTTTATAGACTGCTTGTTTCAAGTGTCATGCTTGGATCAGTTACTACAAAGTGCATACGATTTTTTATAGACTGCTTGTTTCAAGTGTCATGCTTGGATCAGTTACTACAAAGTGCATACGATTTTTTATAGACTGCTTGTTTCAAGTGTCATGCTTGGATCAGTTACTACAAAGTGCATACGATTTTTTATAGACTGCTTGTTTCAAGTGTCATGCTTGGATCAGTTACTACAAAGTGCATACGATTTTTTATAGACTGCTTGTTTCAAGTGTCATGCTTGGATCAGTTACTACAAAGTGCATACGATTTTTTATAGACTGCTTGTTTCAAGTGTCATGCTTGGATCAGTTACTACAAAGTGCATACGATTTTTACAATATTAGTTTATGTTAGTAACAGTGGTATTTTAAACAATATATAGTCTATGTTACTCAGGCTTTCCAACAGCGAAAGAATTTTTTAAATTGGTTTTTTAGTTTTTGAGTTAAATCGTTACAAACATACAAACAAACAAAAAATTCAAATCTTTCCCCTTTATAATATTAGTAAAGATAAATCAGTCTTTAACAAGAATTATATAACTTGTGTTCGAGAAGCCAGTCAACTATTCTCGCAGCCGGAGTTCAACACAAAAAAGTGGTTGTGTTTCCAAGAAAGTCAAACAAGATTAGCTATCACCTTACTTGTCTTAAGTTTTAACGCGGAACGGTGCACTATGTTACAGTAACAGGCCTGGTTGACTCCCACGCGATTCCCATGCTTTTCTCATAACCTACTCATTCACTATACGATCTCTACAATACTTGATGGCACGGCAATTAGAACCTTATTACGTTGGAGAAAGGTGTTGTAAATTTAATTGAAGTCGATTTTAGTATTAAATATGCTGTTATAATTATAATAATGCAGTGTTAGTTAGTATATTATGTTAGTTTGAAAATATTATTATAATTGTTAATAAAGCCTTCTAATAAATCTGAATGCACGGATGAAGTGGTGGCTTAAGTTGTCGACTCTTCACTGCCACTAAGCCGAGCGTTGTAAGTTCGATTCCCAAACCGTACAAAAATTTGTGTGATTAACAAATAGTTGTTCCAAATCTGGATGTTCCTCGTCCATTTAATGAATGAAAAATGAATGTTTGAAAAGTCTCCCGCGTAACAGAACCTAGAATAAGTGCGGGACTTGTCTTTTTGTCCAAACCAATTGTAAAAGGGATAAGCCAAGGGAAAACAATGGCGATTCTAGGCTTCAGTTGCTAAGTCTAGCATTCTTTTGTTTCCACATTTAGGCTTAAATAGGGACTTTCATGGCTATTCAATAGATATTAGTTAGAGTAATATTATTAGTAAATAACGGTGATAAGGATACCGTTATTTTGTTTGGTAGCAATTATTACATTATCTACTTGCCTAGAGTTTACTGATGTTACTATTATTATGTATGTAATATAATATTATGTTAACATTAATGCAATTTATACCACACTAGATTTTGCCTGCGGCTTTACTCGCGTCAAGGTATGAATTTCTATCTAACCGAATTTTTCAGAAAGTTCGGGTACTGGTTTTTCTTTATGAGTACCATTTGTCCTTTTTTCTACGCCTAATAACGTGTATGTGGAATTTCATGATGATCTGTCGTGTAATTAAGGCTTGAAAGCGTAACGAACAAACTCACTTTGCATTTATAATATTATGTAGTTAGGATAGTGACTGTACTTTAAATAATTCTTGTATTAAAGTTTATTATTATATAGAAATAAGTCTAATTGAATACGTAAAAGTATTTTTATAAATCACAGGTATTCTGTTTTGAAAACTCTTTATATAATTTACTTGAGTTTAAAATCTAATACTTATATTCAAACAACGGACACAAACATCCAGACTCAGAACAACCATTTGTGGATCACACAATTTTTTGTCCCGTGTGGGATTTGAACCCACAACACACGGCGCAGTGGCAGCGACGAGGCGAACACTTAAACCACTGATCCATCCGTGCAGTCAAATTTTTATTACTAGCGATCGCCAAGAGATCGAAATTCGACCATAAATGATTAAAATTTTAAGTTTGTTTTGTTATTAGCGTTTTATTGTCCCTTATAATCACATTTAATTTAGATTTCGATCAATACAGGTTAATTTACCTATATTCCTAAGCTTGCTACTTTGTTTTCTTTCTTCTTTATTACAATTACCTATAAATACGTAAATATATAATAATTTATATAGTATATATCATTTCAATCCGCCCAAAGTTTGCCTGTAAGATATTGTTGATAATGCTGATATATTATGTCATTATACTATATATTGATATATGTAACCATAGTTACGAAGAATATTACTTTATCAGCCGAACAATGCCGAAATACTAGGAACGCGATTCGACTGCGTGTGTCAAATGCATGGTTGTGTGCGTGAATTGTTTTTTCATTAATTTAATGTATTTCTAATGCATATTTTATATAAATATTAGAATTCGCCCCTCCTTCTCCATATAAACTTTAACTGTGCCAATTGCCAAATTGCATAGTCCTCCGTCCGCCCAACGTAAAAAATTGTGTTGTTGTTTTTGCTTCACGTGTATATAGATTGCTAGCTTTTGCGCGCGTCTCCGCCGGCGTGGCAACTACATCAATAAAAAGTAGCCTATGTCCTTCTCCAGGTTTAAAACTATATCTGTACCAAATTTCATATAAATCGGTTGAGTGGTTTAACCGTGAAAAGTTAACAAACAAAGTTACTTTTGAATTTATAATACACTTGAGAGCAATAAAATCGCACACCCCTTGTAATTTGGTTTATTACTGATTGTTTTCTAAAATCGAAAGATATTGAGTAAAAATCATTAGACAAAATTAAAGCATACAAGCTTAGCTTTACAAAAACATAAAATTAAAATCATTGACCTTCACGTAACTTACAAAAACCGACCGTACACCGAATTCCCCAAATTCACGCGTTTGCGTTGTCACTACTTGCACCCTTAGCCGCAGGTATAAAAAGGTCAGTTTATTAGAATTTTTATTCAGTTGCATACCGAAGGTCAACGTGATAACATCTCTACTGGAAGCATACGGATTTACTGGAAAAATATGGATACCACGCCCGCAGAAGCCGCTCAAGTTATTGCCTTGCTCGAAGCAGGCCATAACCAAAGTGAAGTTGCTCGACGGCTAAATTTGAGCCGCTACTCTGTTCGTCGTGTATACCAGAGGTTCCAAGAGACCGGTGGCTACATTCGGCGACCAGGATCTGGCCGGCGACGCACAACATCAGAGCGTGATGACCGCTTTCTTGTGACAAGGTCTTTGAGAAATCGGCAACTGAACGCGGTTCAACTGGGACAACAGCTTCGAGAAGTTCGCAATGTCAGTATAAGTCGGTGGACAGTTCGAAGAAGACTAGGTGAAGCAGGAATGACTTCACATCGCCCAGCAAATGGTCCCAAATTGACCACAGCTCACCGACAAGCCCGGCTACAATTTGCTAGGGAACATTTAAATTGGACGTATGACCAATGGCGGGCTGTTATGTTCTCTGATGAGTGCAGAATGACTTTACATGGTCATGATGGACGCTCTAGGGTCTACAGAAGGTCATCAGAGCGATTTTCACAATGCTGCATAAGCGAACGTGTGGCTTTTGGAGGTGGATCGTGTATGTTTTGGGGTGGCATAATGTTGGACACTAAAACTGACATTGTATTCATCACTACGGCGAATACCGGCCCGAGATCGAGAAGTTTGACGGCTGCACGATACGTCGAAGAAGTGCTCGAAGAACATGTGAGGCCGCTTGCGTGGCTTATGGGAGAAGATTTTCTCTTAATGCACGACAACGCCAGACCGCATGTCGCTAGAACAGTTTGCGACTACATGGAAGATGTTGGAATCACCGCGATGGAGTGGCCAGCTCGTAGTCCTGATCTCAATCCGATTGAGCATGTCTGGGATGAGCTAAAAAGAAGAGTTCGAGCAAGAAGCCCTGCTCCTACGCGCCTCCAAGAGCTTCAACTTGCCATTGAAGAGGAGTGGAACGCCATACCACAAGATTTCATGGTGAAATTAATACGGTCCATGAAAAACCGATTAAGAGCTGTAATCAAGGCTAGGGGAGGGAATACACCTTATTAAAAAACAATTTGATCAAGCATTTTGAGTTTTATTTTTATTCTTTGTTAAGCTAAATTGGGTAATTTTATCCGTATGTTGGGTTTTGTGCCCTAAAACTCCCTATGGGTACTTTTTTTACACTGTATTTGATATCATTAGAAAGGTACTGAAGTAAACATTCAAATAGTGTAAGTTTTATTTTAATATGTATTCACATTTATGAAAAAAACTGCTTTAACAACAAAAAGTCAACGTGTGCGATTTTATTGCTCTCAAGTGTATTAATAAAGATTTTCGCGACCTACCGCAACGAAGTTAACAAATGTGCAGTTTAAGATAAATATACGTATGTGCATCATACAAAGAGACTGGGTAACATCTGTTGCTTTCTTTGTCGCTGGTTGGTCACCATGTGTGATAAAAACTTCATGCCTACAGAGTGAGAATTACACTCGCGCCGTGGGGTTCTATCACGTTACGGTGCAAATCAAACTTGCGTCCGTGCTTACAACAGTTTTTGCTCTTCTAATTGAAGCAGTTTTGAATTGAGAAGTGTTATAACGGCATGTATGGCGTAGTACATAGTTTGAGCCAAGCGTTGTGGGGTCGCTCACGAAAAGTAGCTTTGGTTAAGTTAGGTTATGCTAGTAACTTGTTATTTTTGATATACGTGAATGATGTGCCACAGTGTACACGCCACAATTGTACTTTATTTGCAGACGATATTTCTATAGTTGTTCCTCAAACCAATTATAAATCCAACTATAAAGAAAGTTTAATAGAAACGATAGAATCAATATCCAAATGCTTAAAAGAAAATAATCTATCTGCAAACTTGGATAAAACGAAAATAATTCAGTTTAAAAATTACAAAACCATTACTAGTGATTTAAAAATAAGTTACCGCGGTCAAGAAATATCGTGTGTAAACGAAACAAAATTCTTGGGCATAACACTCGATAATCACTGTAACTGGAAAGCTCATGTAAAATACGTTTGTAACCGAGTAAACAGATTTGTGTATGCTTTAAAAAAATTAAAACAGATATCGTGTGAAAATACTGCTCTAATAGCATACCATGGACATGTCGGCTCAGTCCTTAGATATGGAATTTTACTATGGGGCAATTCGACAGACATAAATAAAGCGTTTATATCCCAAAAAAAATGTGTTAGAGCAATATGTGGCGCTGGTCCATTAGAGTCATGCAGGCCTTTATTTAAGCGGTTAAAATTGTTAACATTAATATCTATATACATTTATGAAATCGGTGTCTTTGTCAAAAAACATCCGGATATTTTTGAAAAGGCCGACAAAAATAAAAAATATTGTTCTAGAGATCCCAGTAAATTACAAGTCCATATGATGTCTACCAGCCTACATCAAAAAAATAGCAGTTGTATGTGTATACAAATATACAATAAAATTCCAAAGTCCATGCGAGAATTAACTCTTTCAAGATTTGTAAACACTTTTAAGAAATGGCTAACAGATAAGTGTTTTTACACAGTAGCCGAATATATGTCTCATAAAGGTTAGGAGGATATGTAAATAGAGATATAGTGGTAATAATATGGTATTTAATTTAGATTTAGTGTATAGGTAGATATAACTCATGTAACTTTTGTAAAAATTTGCACGCCTATTGTATGGCAAAGCATGTGAAACACAAACCATGTATCGATCAACTTTAAAACCATGTTTTATACAAATAAAGATTTATTATTATTATTATTATATTACATTTTTTAAATAAAATATAGCCTATGTTACTCAATGATAATATAGCTTTCTTATGAAAAAAGAATTAAAAAAAATCTGTTGGATAGTATTTGAGATAAATGATTACATTCATTACAAACAAATATCAAACTTTTCTCTTTTCAATATTAGTATAAACTTACAATACATACCATTTATAATAACTAACACTCGTCCTATTCAGATCGATAGAGACTTGTCAGTTATTTATAGAATGAACAATCGTTGTCAATATTGGCATGATGCATCCTCACACTTTCATTGTCTGTCCGATCACAATAGAGGGACGGAACTGCAGTACTTAGCGGAAACGTCCGCGGCCTTGAAAATAGATAGCCAATGGCGCTGAGTATGAGAGGAATAATAGAATTATTGTGAAGAAAGATGGGTGATAATAAAAGCTAGACAGCTGGATGCAGTTTCATTGATATTTCTTTGATGTTTAAAGTGTTTCTTCGATCCAGTTGATATTATAAAAGAAAAGTATTGAAACTGCCAGCATTACACACTGTAACAGAAGACTATAAAAGACTCATGCTAGTATTTAGTTGGCATTGTAGAGTTTATTACTGAAGCTCAATGGTATTTATGAAAGAGGTTTTTTTAAAGACCATTCCCGCGGTATGAATGAATCTGGCATAGGATTTATTCCTACTGCGAGAATGGTCTCTCATCAAAAAACGGACACAAAGAACACGCAAACTCGGCATAAACATTTGTGGATTACACAAAGTTTTGTCCCGCGTGGGATTCGAACGCACAACACGCCGCAGTGGCAATGGCGAGGAGACCATTTAAACCTCGACAGACAAACGGTGTACTATATTATGTTTGTTTATTATTACCGCTCATAGCTTGTTCAAATTGAATGTCTTTGTATAAAATATCACTGCTTAACCTATTGAGTCGCAGCGGCACACTGGCGGCCAGACACAATACATTTTTAATTACGTCTGGCATTCCAACAAAACAGGTTAAAAACATATAAAACCTGTTTATGATGTTGTTAAAGGCAACGGATTGATATTGAATTTGTAGAAGTTGTATTTTATTCTTATGCAAACCATTGTCAGAGGAGACAACTTAATTAGAATTAAATGAAGACGTTATAACTTATAATGTAAATTATTAGCAGCGTAATATGAATATTAAAATCTTGCGTTTAAACGGACGAGCACGTCTTATAATTAAGTGAGCTAGGGAACATGCACTCTATACTCTATGATACAATGCTAATAAAGAAGACAACTCAGAATTTGTTTGTTTGTTACCCTTTCACGCCGTAACTACTCGACCGGTCATTATGAAATTTTGTATACACGTTGCCTGGGGAACAGAAAAGAACATAGGATACCTTTCATCCTGAAAAAAAAAACACTGTTGTTAACATAAATTACTTACATTTACGCGAGAGAAGCCGCGGTCTATATCTAGTAGATAATAATTTAAGCTTATGCCATTGAGTGTTAGATTATACAGGTTTACGATATCTACATTTCATTGGCTACGTTAAAACTTACTTAATTGGTCGTTTACCAGCGGCTCGTATACAAGCCGCTACATTTTGTGTTGTTCCGGCGTTATCCGATGACGTTTCATTCTATACAGTGTGTTTCCCCTAATTCAACGTATTTACGATCCTTACTCAACCGACAGCAATTATTTCATTTTCAATTCTTTATTCATTGTGTAAGTATTCCTAGCTCAACCGATTACGAAATTACCCAAAAGCTCTAAGGTTGGGGTGACGGTCTGATAAAAAAATACTGTTTTAGTAATCTGTATCTATACTAATATTATAAAGGGAAAAGATTTGCGCAACAGATTTAAAAAAAAATTACCATTAGAAAACTTTATTATCTCCGAGTACCTAACATAGGCTACATTTTTTTTTAAATACTCTTTCTAACCTAACCTACTTTTCCGAAACCAAAGGTTGTTTTGCTATCCATACTTTTTTCGGTAATTTTTGCCACGGGTAGAGTAGGTAAAGAACGCATTTCGGTTGAATAAAAAAACTTTATTAAAATAATGTTATCGGACTAGTTAGGCATACTAGTTTAGGAAGAGTCAAGAAATAGGATGAGATGTCATGGCTGAACACGGAACAACCCTACATTTTGTACCTCTGTTTACCAGCGGCTCGGATACGAGCCACCGAGTGCCACGCCACTTTAAACTTTATTTTACTGAACTTAACGCTTAAAACTGATTGTTTTTCGACTACGAATAGATTTTTTGGGTAAAGGACATATTGTAAAGAATTTATATTATAGAACTCGGTGAACGAGTAGGATAGGCCATCCTATAACCAATCTTTCACTGACTAGACTCCGTGCCAATACTGAGGATCGCCTGGCAGAATAGTCAAATAACTCATAGGTACTTAAGTCACTTGAGTAACATGGCGTTTATGGAGTTATTTAATAGTAACTATGTGAAAGTTGATTAACTGCACAGATGGCGTAGAGGTTCAAGTGGTCGCCTCGACGCTGCCACTGCGCCGAGTGTTGTGGGCTCGATCCCCACACGGGACAAAAATTTGTGTCATCCACAAATTGTTGTTTGTGTCTGAGTGTTCTTTGTGTCCGTTGTTTGCATGTTTGTAAAGTCCTACGCGACACAGGAATTATTCCTAGTACGGGAGTTGTGTTTTTTAAGAAAAATGCTAGCCACTGGAATGTCTTGTCTATATAAACAAAAAGAATATTTCTCGTCGCACATTTCACAATGAAGTTTTAATTAATCGGTCGCCCTTCATAACGCCTCGGTCGGAATATTGCGGGATGGCAGTTTTAAAATTGAACTGTCAGAGATACGATCGGTTCGCACTTAATCCGTGATAAATGAAAAGTCAATAGTTGCAACTTTATACAAGTACTTTTAGAAAATCTATTTTCTTATACATATAATTATCGATGATATCTTCAATAATTAAGCACTTTTATTGTAACAACTTGAGCTACGACGTTTATTTTAGACATGAATAACAGATGATAAAAAAGAGCAGGTAAGCTGGTGCTGTTAGATTTGACAGCTGTCAACACACGTGCGTTTTTGCTTTGTAGAATGTTACTATTTTGTCCTTGGCATGATTTTTATCACAGCAATATAGCAATACTGTCGCGTAGCTATTAAGACTGCGCCGAGCGAAATGTGCCAAATCAGGCGGTCACAGTTAAATTAATGAAATCAACACTTTTTATTTAATACAAATATAAAATATACATTTAACATAACAATGAATGTTTTTACAATTACTCCGTGTAAAAATCATAAAATAATTAATATTTTCGCCTACATAATTACGTAAATTTGCACGGAAAATGCAAAAACGTAAGCTCGTGTTACGTGATTTTTAGATTATAACAGTAGTAATCTATCCTATTTTACAGCATAATACGAAACATAAATAGTTATATTACAATTTGTCCGTCCCAAATATTTAAGTTATTGGTTGACAATAAAGATATATATACATATTTATCAAAAAACACATCCCATCCTCCATACAATTTTACTATGGCGGCCGCGCGCCGATTTGAATATCGAGCTCTGTCATTCAGTTCAGTCCAACCGCGTCTTACGCTCGACACAGTCTTAACTTGCCACTCCGCCAAGTGTTGTGAGTTTGATCGCCTCAGAGGACAATAATTTGTGTGATCTACAAATGATTGGTCTAAGTCTGGGTGTTCGTTGTGTCCTGTTTGTATGTTTGCCAAGTCCCTCGCGACACAGGAATTACTCATAGTGCAGGTATAATCATTCAAATAATTTAAAAACGAGCATTGAAATTATGTTAAAGTCTCCCAATTTTCTATATAATTCCATTTAGAATCTGTTTCCTTGTACATCTAAACTTTACTTGTACTTGTTTAAGTAAGCAATCATCGTAAAATTATAAGTACACACCTTCTCTGAGCTTGCCACTCATTGACTTTCTATCGATATTTCTATGAGTCAGTATTACAGTCATACTAGTATGATTGACATTTGCAATTTTTAAGACTATGACTATTTACCTACTTCAATAATTTATAAAGACGATAAAAATTGATTGTTATTTGCACAAATATCAGTAAAGACTATCAAAATCATGTCACCTTTAAGCATACTACTCCTAACAAGGGAAAACCTCTGCAGCAAGGATGAGCCAATATAATTATTGGAACAATGCATCAGGGTTGTCAATGTCAATGTACATAATTCGCCAAAAATCCAAATAAAATTACCCAAATTTGGGGACAAAAATCTGCCGATTCTCCACAAATTCCCCTTAATATCATTTTAAGCAACGAAAAACGTTTTAATTATTTTTAGTACTATGTTTACGTTTTGTACCGTTACACTTTTCCTATATACATATTTGTTGCCACCATTTTGCTCAAAGGGTTAATAAACTTGACACTGCCGCAAAATTTTTATTCGCGTCTCTTGCTGACATTAAATATATTACAGTATCTGTATTTAGCCGATTGCAGATTTCTGTATTTTAATTTTTAAACTCCCTAAATATACGTTCGACCAATGCATTTGAAAATGGCAGCATGAGCAACAAGAACGTCATAATTTTTATGTTTGCGAACATTATTCACCGTTTTTACATAGCATATATTCACAGTAGCTACTAGGTGCTGCCAAAGTATTCTTTCGTTATTAATTTTTATTGCAATTTATAATATGTATTAATAAAAAACACGAAGATTTTAAAACTCCTGCATTTTCCCCGCGTAATCCCAATCCCCAATAAATCCCCAACCAAATTGAGATTCCCCGCAGTTTGTGGAAATTCCCCACAAATTGGCAACCCTGCAATGCATACTAACTACCAGGTACTCGGAATCAAAACAACTGTGTGGTTTCGGTAGGTACATATTTATATAAAAAGTGCTTTATGAAGTTTAAATCTGCACTTGTAATTAAATGGTGAGATAACATTTTAAAATAATGCCTCTCCATTGGGCATAGATATTTCAAATAAAATAGGTCAAGGAGAACTTGTTGTCAGTTTAATCGTTGGATTTTCGAATTAGTACAGTAAAATAAAACATCATAGACAGTAAGTAAAGGGTTTTAAAACTAGTGGTGCACAATGTATAAAAAATAATAACAATGTGCAGTCTATACAGCTGCATAGCGAGTGTTGTAAAACACATTGTGTTCAATTTTGCACATGTAGCGATATTTTACACGTGTCTCTTTACACACCGTGTTAACTTATTGCGATATATAATAATAAGATAAGTGTATAGCTTGTGCGTGTACCAGATTGAGAATAATTAATATTTCTGTGGCAGCAACAAGTTATTGGGAATGATATAAGTCGGGAAATACAAAAAAAATTTTTTTAATTTTATTTACTATTGTGTAATGGTACCTAAGTGCAATTTGACTACTTATATAAACATTAGCTAGGGCTTGTAATGGATTTGAGAAAATGTCATACTTACTTTATATAAACAGAATGGAGGTGACTGATGCAAGCTTCTCACTATTTTTATTATTAAACATTTTTATAGGAGAACGAGACGTCTTGAATTTATCACTATATACATCTATACTTATATTATAAAGAGGAAAGGTTTGAATTTTTGTTTGCTTGTTTGTAAGGGTTTACCACAAAAACGACTCCACCAATTTTAAAAATTCGCTCACCATTGTAAACCTTTATTATCAGCGAGTAACATAGGCTATATATTATTTAAAAAAAGTACTGTTAGTAACATAACGGTATCTATTTTTACGTGAGTGAATCCGCGAGCAAAAGTAATTATATGTATATGTAGTGTTTATCACTTCTGGTAAAAAGTAAACAAAGTAATCAATTAGATGCGGTTATAGTAACTCCAAATTATCGATAAAAGCCAAGATTAATTCAACAAAGTATTAGTAAACTACAGAGAAAATTCTTCGAATAAGTATTTAGGTTTATGAGATCCTCTTACAGAGCTTAGAATGACTTACTTACTCGATTCTAGGCTGATCGTGCGCCCTAGCGTAGCTTAGCACGACTGTTCATTGACCGTAGAATACTGAAAATATCGGATGTGGTATATGGATCATACACGCGTTTCACAGTTCTGGCCAGAAAAGATTCATATTGCTGTAAATCCTAACTAGAATATTATAAATGCGAATATGAGTTTGTTTGTCACGTTTTCACGCCCTAACTACTTGACCGATCATTATTAAATTTCGCATACACATTGTCAGGGGAAAAGCAAAGGACAAAGGGTACTTGTCATCCAGAAAAAGTACTCTTACTAACCTAACCTACATTTAAGCGAGCCAAGCCGCGGGCATAATCTAGTGAAATATGAAATTGCTGTAGTATTTGATGCATATATTACATTTTATTAGAAACTAAAGATATTTTAATGCCATTTTCCTTATCGTTTGATAGACGAGCAAATGGCTCATATTATGATGGAAGGTGACCACTATGTTGAAGCAATATATGTAGATTGTGTGCAGTCTAGCAATATACCTACATATGTAGTAAGACAAAAACACGAGTCCGTTTGAAACTCTCAATATAAACACTCATATAAACAAATTACACATTTAATTTTAAATAATGGCATAGAGTAATAGAATTGCATAAATGTTTTTATATTGAAATTTAAATAATAATAAATTTAGCTCTGTATTAAACTGTCCCACTCGGGCACGGGCCTCTTCTCAGTGTGAGCAGGAATAGGTCATAGTCCGCTAGCCCAGTGCGGGTTGGCAGACTACAGTTGAAGTTAATTATACTATTTTATGTTTGAAATGTTTTCAAATTATATTTAACTAGACTTTAGCCACGGCTTTGCTCGCTCAGGAACAGTTTTGTCCATCTGGATGAAAGGTAACCTACATATGTCCTTCTCTGTACCTCTGAAAACGTGTATGCGAAATTTCATGATGATCGGTTGAGTAGTTAGGTGAGAGCGTAACATGCAAACAAACAAACTCACTTTCACATTTATAATATTAGTTTTTATAAAAGAAATACAGTCAAAACCGGATATACCGACATTGAATGGACCATATAAATTTGAACGTTATGTCCGATAGTTGTTATAAGCATTACACAAGTATGTAGTCATATTAATTATCTTATGTATGTTTAGAATTTTCAAATATGTACTATTATGTAGTAAGGATATAGGTTATATTTAAAAAATTGTTTTCAGATAAAATGTCGAAAAAGGAAATAAAAATATTTATTCTGAAAGATCTTATATACATATAATATATTAAGTGTAGTCTATAAACTGTACTCGGCTTAAAATATTCATTCATAGATTGGAATAAGTTAAATTTTTGATAATTAAATTGTTTGTACTGATTTGTTTTGATGGAACAAATAAAACGGTTAGTCGCTAAAGCCGATGAATATAGATAGTTTCGTCGTTTTAAGCGATATGTCGCTGTATTCGGTGGTTAGTGTAACCGACTGCTCAAACATTTATGTGCATGAACATAGATGTTTGACTTGGTCTGGTAGTTTCTATGTATAATATGTATGTATTTACAAAAAACATATTACATATGTATGTTTATCCATTGCCTACTACCCATAGCACAAGCTCTGCTTAGTTTGGGTTAGATGGTGTAGTGTGTAGGTATGTGTAGAATATAAAAAAAAATATTTCTGCAGACACAAGTCGCCATATTCATAAGTTTTACCATCACCTTTGTTTTCCTAGTTCCGTGTCCACCATCGGACGAGATAGACTTATGATACCTTCAGTCAGTTCTATCATGTAGAGACTCTATTGTCTATACTTGTGTTGTGTCCACGATGAGACGAGTTCGTGAACACTGTGTTCGAACGTACATGGCTAAAGAAAAATAGTCTCTAGAATATCAAGATATTCTAGAGACTTTTTGTTCTTTGAAAGATAGCATCCGTATCAGGCCTATCAATTTTATAAAAAAAAATAATATAATAAAAATAATATAATAATAAACTATTATTATAAATGCGAATGTGAGTTTGTTTGTTTGTTACGCTTTCACGTCTTAACGATCATCGTGAAATTTAGCATATACGTTATCAGTTTCATCCAGAATAAAGTACTGTTACTAATACTACCTTTAATCTGTCTTTGTAAGCCAGACATAAGTAAAAACCCTATTGTGGTGTGCTGCTGTAACTCAATGGGTTATATATAATATACCCGTACTGTTGCGTTTCGTATCGGTGAGTGAGAGAGCCGGAGGCCCAGTTACCCCGATCCTTTTCCTATACTTTCCTTTGTCCTTTCCCTCCTTCATTAGTTTTTAAAGGGCTGGCAACGCCATTGTAACTCCTTTGGGGTTGCGGGTGTCCATGGGCGGCGGTAATCGCTTACCATCAGGCGATCCGTTTGCTAGTTTGCCAGCCTAGGCCATAAAAAAAAAAATAAGAAAAAAAGAACTAGGTACTGTACAGTTGACGTTAAAAAGAGGAATTCCTCAGCAAAAATCAAGGAAGCCAGCACTTTTCTGTAAACTCAATATCACTGAATACAAACGACAATAGATCACAAAGACACGTCTAACTATCATTACGTTTCTCAAGAGCGATACTAAATCGATGTCAGTCAATAACGCGCGATCGGCGTGAAATTATAAATTTCTTATATGACCGTTAATGATACGAGCGGGCCATTGTGATGTTCTAATAACCATCATATGAAAGCCACGACCATTATACGTGATACACAATGTGCAGCTTTTGGTTTTAAGTCAGTGTATATTAGGGGAAAGAATCGCCGCTTTTTTAGAGCTGCCTTTTTCCTGTTTTTCCATTCGTACAGACTGTCAGGCCTGTATCTGAAAAGATAGACAGACCTATATTAATCATCAACCTGTTCCGTCTATCGAGCATAGTAATATACTGTAGTTTATTTATTTTAATTTGACTTTTAGTTACAAAGATTTAGCACTGAACAAAAAAACAACAGCGTGTCCTAACAAAAAAGAAAACTCTTAAGCTTTTTTATACTACTCGTACTAGATTCTACCTGCGGCTTCGCTCGCTTTAATTTAAACTTTGTCATTAAATTTATATCCCCCGCGAACAGTATTTTTCTGGATGAACGGTACCGTATGTACCTATTGTACTGTATTCCTGAACAACGTGTATGCGAAGTCTCATGATGATCGAGTAGTTAAAGCGTAAAAGTGTAAGTTACGATTTTAACATAGATATAAATAATAGTTGCGAAATCTTAACGTGCAGCCATATTCAGTTATTTTCGCATTTATAATTAAATACACATCAGAATGGATTAATCATCAAACACAATATTATCGAGATAGCGCTCACAAGTGCACAAGTGTTGAGCAATATGTTTCTGGCCGACAAGTTGTGGTCTGTTTGCTTTTGCCTCGTACTAAAATAACATTAAATAGTTTTATAATTCAGCACACACCGCACCGAAGCCGGCGCGGCGGCGGTGCACTGCGAAATGCTCAAAGCGCAACGAAATCCATTTATATAGTTGGTTTCATCGGGATATACATATTAAATGAAAAAGCTTTCGAACCAAATGCTTTAAAATTGGATTATTGACGATTCAGTGCTGTATTTGATCCAGTTATGTCGAACACAACTCAAATGTGGTATAGACTAGTGAAAGGCTAGGTTAAGTGTTCTTAGCATAAGTTGATGAGCGTGCAAGAAATTGTTAATGAGAATTCATATGTCTATTCATAGTCTGTACTTCCTGCCTGTCGCTGAGTTAACTAAATGTATGTTATTAAAAATCTGATGGATACTAGTCTATATTTATATACATAGCCTCAACGTTATATCTCTGACAAGGTAAGCAGGGTTATTACCTCCACATTTTGCTCTATTTATCTTTCAGAATCAATAAAAAATCTCATCATACATCGACGCGTAGGTATTGTCTTAATATAAAAAAAAAAAAAATGATTTATTACCAAAAACTTATACAATGAATACGCAGTGTCCGTTGGCCCCACACTAGGCAAGCCTGTCCAGATGAATTCGATATTTAGTAATTTTTTTACGATCTAACTACTCTAATAGTTGTATTATATCTAGCAAGGACACAACGTTTGTATTATAAGACTGATATATATGGCTGGGTGCGCTACTAATTGACAAAAGATACAAAATGTTTCATAGTATTATTCTATGAAGTGTTTTTAGTATGCTTTAAATATACTACTAGCAATTTGGTTTATAAATTACGAGTATTCTAGTTGACTCCTTTAGTTAAGCCAGGAGTTCAGTTAAGTTTGATTTAGTAGTGGCTTCACGTCGGAAGAAGAATAATTGGAAATCGAACTCACGATGTTTCGATCGCAAGTCGAACACCTTATTTATTATTTTGGTAGCATAGATTTAGGCTTGTCGAGGCTCTTATCAGCAGTGTCCTTACCGATGCATAGAGCTACAATTAAGGCCAAAATCTCACAAGAAATCTTGACAGACAATCCTCACGCTGTTTCTAACATAAAATATCTATTTTAACAACCACCTCAAATTACTAGCGCAAACTTAATTATGACCCAGCACCAGAAGCAGAAAAGCTTCGTTAAAAGCACCTTTTATTTAATACCGTCTCCGTGGAGTCCTCGTATATTTCAAAAGGTCCTTTTAAAGAGTTGCGAAATCAGGACACGGTAATGACCAACTTCCCGGCCGAAGCAAACTGTTGTTCCGTCCATGAAACCTCTACAAATGCTTCTAGATATAGCTTATCTCATTCAAACACTTTATAAAGAGACCACAAAAATAGGCTAGGTTGTATTGTTGAAAGTATTTTTGGCAGCGATTCAACATCTGTGGGTTGAAAGTCCGTAATTGTGTATTCTTTTGTTTGCTTTGTAATGTTGGCTATAAATTTTAGTAGCTCTGTGTTTAGTTATAGGCTTTTCGATTTAACAGGTCGTGGATTTGGTCTGAAACTTTTGCGCTATAAATATAAATCCTCTATTTGACTTAAGAAAAATGCGGGCAGCTATTAGTCAATACATAAATATTCCACTGTTTTCTTCTTTAATAAATAAAATTAAATAACACTAAAGCAACAAAATATACCTAAAATATAAACTACTAGCTTTTGCCCGCGGCTAACAGTAAACTCCCTGTGTCCTGTTTTGTACCTCTGACAATCTACATGCGTTTCATAATCATAAGTCGAGTAGTTTAGGCATGAAAGCGATACAAACGAACTCACATTCGCATTTATAATATTAGTAAGGATTAATGCAGGAGCAAAGTCAAAGTCAAAGTGTTTATTGCGAACTAAGTGTAGATACATAAGGTGTTTAGTAAAAGTATAGTGCTTAAAACTTAGTGCCTTTTACAAGCAAGAAAGAGTCAGTGCTATATATTTTGTGCAAGAATGCTGTGGTGGTTTAAGTGGTCGCTTCACCTTGGCACTGTTGTGGGTTCGATGTCCAAACGGGGCAAAAACTTGTGTGTTCCACAAATAGTTGTTCCGAGTACGCGAGTGTACCTACATCCTGTGTTCTAGAGATAATTTGAACATTTAAACAACTGGCACAAAGAGCCACACTCTTTCTGTCAGCTGTTTACATGTTTATATAATCCATGGCAGCACAGGATTAATACCTAGTCTAAATCTATACTAATATTATAAAGCTGAAGAGTTTGTTTGTTTGTTTGTTTGAACGCGCTAATCTCAGGAACTACTGGTTCGAATTGAAAAATTATTTTAGTGTTGGATAGGCTATATAACATAACGACCCACAAGGGTGGCAAAGTAATCATAAACGCGGGTGAAACCGCGAGCACATCTAGTGTCATTATACAAGTGCACCGTCTCATTAACCCGTACGCAATAGATGGCGGTAATGCTACTGTTGTGTTTTTATCATCGGAGGCATACGTATTTAATAATTTAATGACATAATAGCAATAAAAATTTAAGTTAATTACACAACTTTACTGCATCATTTATTTCATATCCTACATTTACATTTCCTTTTTAAACGGATGTTATTAAATGAGAATTCGTTTACGATCGTTGACTCGCTTTAAAGTACACTAAATAATAAATAAACATACACTTTCGTATTGACTGCACGACAGGCGTTGTGGCTTAAGTGGCTGCCTCGCCACTGATACTGCACCGAGTGTAGTGGGTTCGAATCCCAGACGGGACGAAACTTTGTGTGATCCACAATTGGTTGTTCCGAGTCTGGGTGTTCTTTGTATCTGTTGTTTGAATGTTTGTAAAGTCCCCTGCGGCACAGGATATATTATTATTGCGGGAGACGCTTTTTTAAAAAAAATAACATTTATAAGTGAATAAGACTTTCTTAGAAAAAAAAAGTAATTACATTTAAAAATAAATGCCACTTATAATAATGGGTACGATTAACCAAAGATAAAATCATAGGTACGCCTTACTTCACTTAAATATGGTCACCTTTCTGGACGTTAAGTTGTCATCCGACACACTATGACATAGGTAAGGACTAACAGGACTATAGTATTATCATGCTTATTTCACTACATATTATAAAATCAAGTCCCGCGCCGCGTCTGTTTGCGATAAACTCAAAAACTACTGAACGGATTTTTATGCGGTTATCACCAATAGACAAGGGTGATTTATGTGGAAGGTTTAGATGTATAATTTGCTAAGCTTTTGTACTACCCGTGCAAAGCCAGGCCGGATCGCTAGTATATTGATATTTTACTATCGTTCTCTATCGTGTAAATGTAATGTGTGCGTGCGCTCACTCTTTTTCTTGCGATCTAAGTACGGTGTGGACACATCTCACATATTCAAATATTTGCGATTAACACTAACAGACTTCCTAGTGCTTGTCGTATTCGGTTGGACAAAAATTTGTGATTCACCAATAGTTATTCAGAGTCTGGATATTTTTGGTGTCAATTAAATATTTGAAATCCTCCCCAACACAGGAATTATTCCTATTGCCGGAGAAGTCTATAAAAAGAGATATAATGCCTAGTATTATTTTTTATTCATTTTAATAATATATTACATATTCATTCAACCATACTGTTGTCCGTGAGCAGTCCGTAGGCCACAACTGAAAACCGCGTCGCGGTCAACCACAGCAAAGGCTGAGCCATAGTCTTTTGGGCACACTGTGTAATTAAAAATGTACCTAATCTAGATTTTATGTAAGCTCTGTTATACATATGCATGTCTAATAAATGCTCTCATTCATTCATTCCTTAAATATTATTTCAATTTTCTACAATAGGAATCGAAAACAGGCATAAAGATTAGCACTTGCCCATAAGTACGGTTTCGCACAATAAAGCTGGTTTATTTATAGTCGAAGCTAAATTAAATATGTAAGTTTTAAACATGTTACTCGTCGCTCTTAAACCTTTTCGATCCTTGCTTGCGCCATATTAGGCATGAATGCTTACAACGCCTTCCATGTTATCTCTTAAATATCTTAACAACAAAGCATTCTATGTATAGAGATGCTTTTTGGAACATAGACTAAATATTTAAAATAGTATAATAATAATATCAGCCCTGTATTAACCAGTCTCACTGCTGGGCACGGGCTTCCTTTCAGTGTGCACAGGATCCTTATCCTAGGCCATAGTCTACCAAGCTCGCAAACTTCACATGTTTCGAGATATTATCTAGAACTCTCGTTACATCGTTAAGCTATAATTATCTTATATATTATATACTATATTTTGCGCGCGGCTTCGTCCTTGTAAATTAAAGTTGTGTCAGTTTTCTATCTCTCGGGAACAGTACTGATTTTGTGAATGAACGTCATCTATGTTTTTTTATGTACCCCTAACAATATGTATGTAAAATTATACGATGATCGGTCGAGCAGTTTAGGCGCGAAAGCGTAGCAAACTAACTCACATTCGTATTTATAATATTTGATAGGATTTGAAAAATCTAAAAATGGCTGGCGCCACAATTAATTATCAGAATACCGAATTTCGAAGTAGCTGAGAAGGGCAAATGATCTTCAAACAGCTAAACAACTCAAGATCAAGTCACCTTCCAAACAAAAAAACTAATTCTAAATCGGTTCTTCCGTTTCAGAGCTACGATAACACAGACACATAAACTTACACGTTAAACTTATAACAGTCCCTTTTGCAAGTGGGGGTTAAAAACAATGGAAGAAGACGGCCATCCTTAGTGAGAATGGGAAGAATAGTTGCGACGTCTACTTTAATCCTAAGGTGTCCTGATTGGGAAAATAAATCTTCATTCTGCTGATATTTCTTGGTGATCTTGCGTTGTGGTCCAACAGTTTCTACGGGTCTTTAAGGAGCGCAATTCAATTCTTAAGGAGCGCAGGCTTCGAATGAATTTGAATGCAATAGTTTATACTATAAACTATTGCATTCGAATTCACTGACAACATTGTAACTGCCAGCGCAATGTCCTTGACTGTGCAAAATCGCATTGCACACAACTATGCCTATTTAAAGATTATTCGAACTTTTATTTCTAACATTGAAATATATTTAAATTCATTTGATTAAGCTTAGGTAAGTTGATAAGTCGTTACTTGTATTGTATCTTTTTTCTGTTATATCTATTATCTTGTCTTTTTTCACAAGAAGCGTAGTTCTTTCAACTGGCCATTTACAACTATTTTCTTGATTATTCTTGATATAAATTGTAACTGTTCTACATCATTCAAAATTATTTAGGTACGTTCTTTTAAAGGAATGCCTGCTCGCGATTCGAACCTTTGCCTGATATACGTTTTAACATATTATTATGTAAGTCAGTCCATACAATGAGTACGTATTTGGAAAGTGCATATTAACGCATAGTAACGCAAACTATGTTTGTGTGTGTATATGTGTGTGTCTGTTTTTCAATGTGTGTATGCATGTGACGCATCTGTGTGTGCGTGTGTCTGGCTGTGTTTGTGAGTGTGACGCGTGTATGCCAGGTGTCAGTCGCAGCGGCGCGCGCCGTGCAACAGCCGCGCGCCGCAACCGACCGTGGAGCGGTTACAGGGTTACTATGCTTGCTGATAATCTAAGACATGGTTTTATTTTAAAACTGCATGAGCACGAATTTCTAGGATATAGAGTATTATGTGTATTGTATACAATACTATACATGTGTACCAAATTTCACCTAAATCCCTTCAGCAGTTTTTGTGTGATTGCGAAACTAATATCTTCATAAGTTTTAACGGTTTAATATTGCTAAGATATCATAATACTCGCAGACTTCAATGTTTATCACTGAAAATCTTTAAAAAGGCTAGTTAGGTTGACATATGATTACATTTTGTTTTTGGGTAGTTACTACGTAATAAAGGACAAACCCTCTGCTGTCTGCTAATTCCTAACTCCATCTTCTAAAAGCCTTCTTGATTCTCTTTTAAACAGATTCTTTATTTAAAAGCGTCACAGCCGTCGTCAGAGTTGATATGCTGTTAGAGTAATGCCCGATAACAATAACCTGTGCCTTTCTAATCCTGAAAAAGATCTGCATGCTAAATTAACTGAGATAGCTGGTCTTGTTGACAGCTGGTTCCACTTATTCAGCTTTATAGCCTTTCCTTATAACAACATCATAATACAAGGTTACTTAGCTGCATTTTGTTGCCACAGGATGATTAATTCTGTAGAGTGACGCTACTTCCCAATTGGGCTCGTTTATGTTTGAGTGGAAATTGCGCTCTAACGCACTAGAGATTATATACGCTACAAGTTCTTAAGTTTCTGGTGGTGGTTGGCATTTGTCGTATCTTTAATTATAAAACTAAGATCTTAACAACAACTCTAGTTATATTTACTTACAGGTTAGTTGAACTGTTTCCTTGTGTTTGTAAGAACAATAACAAATCAAGAGAAACCAGATCCTTGGGTAACAAAAACCTGTTCAATTATACGATGCGTTATTCATACTAATGTTCTAGCAGTTAATATTATACGCATGTTAGCTATGAAATGTCAAGGGCATCTGTAAGAATCATCGACTTATAAAATCTCTCTGTTTGAAACGGGTATGCAAAATTTCTTAAAGGGAATATTTTCCGTGTGTTTGGGGTTAGTAAGTATAGCCAATTGATTTTGAGTATGTCGTAACTTGCTTCTGCACAGAGAAAGAAAATATGTCTTTGCATTAATTTCCGTTTTTACAAGTTTATACGTACCTATTTGTTATCTTTGAAAGTCTACGTGTAATTTGTAAAGATATGGATTTAGTATAGACTTGATCCTCATCGATTCAGATGGCATGATGAGTTAACGCTTCTCGTCAATAAATTTTTATCCCTCGGAAACAGTACTTTTTTCTAGATTAAAGTTATTTCATGTACTTTTCTGTACGCTTGATAAAATGTATGCGAAATTCCATAACGATTGGTCAAGTAGTTAAGGCATGAAAGCGCAACAAACAAACAAACTCAGGATACAAACAAACAAATAAATATAAGGATTTATTAGTAAGTTTGGCAAGTCTATATTTACTACATGATTCTTAAATTTGTGTTTACACTTTCTTTAACAAGTTTTATAGCCATAATATAGCACGAATTATGAAATCCCAATAACATAACAGTTATAAAATGTAAGCTAACTACATGCATTTAATGTATGTTAATAATTTGCTTGCCAATATTTTTTATTTCGAAAATAAATGTTATATCATCCGAGAATTGAACACATAAACATTTATTATTTTTTAATTGCTTTCATCGACTGGTTTTATGAGATACAAGCCTTTGCGTCAACTCCCTATGATGTCACGTTGTCTACGTCATCGTTAGGTGGACTCCTTTCTACAGTAAACCTCTGATTTTAGAACGAAATATTATAAATGCGAATGTGAGTTTGTTTGTAACGATTTGACGCCTTAATTACTCGACCGGTCATCATGAAAGTTCGCATACGCGTTGCTAGGGGTACAGAAGAAGACATAGTGTACGTTTCATCCAAAATAAGTACTGATCTTGAGTCGCGGGAAAAACTAGTTACTAAATAAAATAAAACAGAATATCCCTCGTTTTAGTATCACATGGTCACTGTAGTCATATGAGTAGTTGCACAAACCCTTCACGCTTCGCGACGGACAGACAAGATTGTGTACCGAGCGATATTATTATTAGTACGGTCAGACAAACACTTACTATTTTAACAACAATATCCTAACTAATTTAATAAATTCGAATGTGAGTTTGTTTGTTACGCTTTCACGCCTTAACTACTTGACCGATCGTCATGAAAATGACGTTGTCAGGTATACGGAAAAGGACATAGGGCACTTGTCATCCAGAAAAACGCTAGCAAAGCCGCGGTAAACATTTTATAGGATATAAAGGTAAATAGAGAACTTGGCTATTGGGTAAATAAGTTAATTAAGGTTATGTTTTTCGAAATAATGGAAGGCCGGTCTCTAGAAAGCCTGCATATTATTTATATTTGGGTAACCTAGAATACTGAGATTTCTACTCAAAATTGTGTCCATGCCACGCCAATGCCACAACGCCGAGTTTAGAGATCGAATCCCACACGGACAAAAATTTGTGTGACCAACAAATGGTTTCTGGAGTCTCGATGTTCTTTGCATCGACTTTCTTAATGTTTGTAAACTGGCCCGCGACACAGACATACATAGAGCAACAATTGTCTTTAAAAAAACCATAGGTCACTGTTGGTTATGGCATAATATTGACGTCTATTCTATAACATGGCTTTTATTACCGGCCAGTATATTGCAGCCATACATAGCAGCAAAACAATACTCGTTTTACATCCGGTTCCTTTATCGAGTCGTTTTACCCACGGACAGACAATTTTTGACACATGTTTTATAAAAATATGTCAAAACTAGCTTTTGCCCGCAGCTTCACTCGCGTAAAAGTAGTTTAGGTAAGAGGTTATGTTAGTAACAGTATATTTTTTGAATTACTCGGTGATAACTGATAATATAGCTTTCGAAGAGTGAAATAATTTTTAATATCGTTTAATTAGTTCTTTTTCGATCTTTACAAATAAACGAAAAATTAAATCTATCCTCCTTATAATATTAGTATATATTATATTATACTAGCTGACCAAGCAATCGTTGTTTTGCCATAAAAAAAATGTTTTGACCAAAAGATAAAAAATAATGTTAGGGGTGGACAACCCTTATCACTGAGGGGTATAAAAATAGATAGTAGCGCATTCTCAGACCTACTAAATATGCATATAAAATTTCATAAAAAGGTCAAGCCGTTTCGGAGGAGTATGGTAACTAACATTATGACACGATATAAGATTATATTATATAGAGCTTTGGCTGCTATCCGTACGTGTAAAATGATGTAGCCTTCATTGCCTATTTAGTTAGCGAGCAGTGTAACATCGCTATTGTTCTACTGCCACTATTGGGCTAATATTAAAACGAAAGTGTAATTCCAGCTATTTTATGTTATACTAGTTTTTGCTTGCAGCTTTGCCTACATGAATCCTACTGTATACTTAGCAGGATATAATGTAGTGTAGTCTATGTTCTTACGATACAATCTATCTCGTTGCAATATTTCATTTAGATCAGTTCAGCTATAAAATTTTGGAATGGTAACAAACATAGTTACTTTTTGTTTTACGTAAAACGTATTTTATACATTATGTATAATTATTATTAAATATGTAACTGCTATACAGGTCTCGGGTTCATACGCAGCACGATATCTGTAATTGTATATGGGATGATATGTGTGTAACATAAATTTGCCACCCCTTTGGGGGTAGAGATATGAGACTATGTATATCTATACTTACGTACAACATCTATCTGGCATAAAAACAGTTTTCTACATGGGTTTTTAAACTAAACATAAACGTAAGTAAATATATTGAGCGGCAGTGACCCCTCGGCGGTCAGATACTATTGCTTTTCAATTATATCTGTCAATCCAGCAATTAACAGCTTATAGACATGTCTATTGCCATCGATGTATACTGTGTGACTTTAATTAAGTTATTACGACTTAAACAAGTCGGATGCAATCAACAAATTATAACGTGATTAAATGTTCTCACCTTACAAGCGAGCGCTTTCCACGTTGACGTAATAACGTCTAAGCTGTATCAAATGTTACACAACAGATGAAACCCGTTATACCACCTACTTGTAATGTTGCCCTTTTGGTAGCCATCGCGTGATTCGATAACAGACCTGTGAGCTGGGCCGGATTTACACGAAGCTCTGGGCAACGAAGAAATGGTGATCTCGAATAATTTCCGGATCCAAAAATTTAGCCCACCAAATATTTTTTGAGGAATCCCTTGTGGGGGCCCGAGACGAATCAAATGTAGTCTTCCCTCTTATAAACCAGACAAAAAATAAACCAGGTCTTGAAGTAATTGTAGTGACATTCCTTGTCTCGAGACAATGCTTCTGTCACCATTCCTTCTGGAACTAGAAAGGATCCAGCTCTTAAAGTATTTATTACAGTGCAATCCTCTTTGGCTACATTCCCAAGCTTATTTTTGTGTGAAGGCTCGGTATAGAATTAAAGAACCCCTGCTGCCTTCCTCCTAAATGCAGCCCTGCTTATGTACAGGACTGAATTAGCCACGTAACAGGAATAGCAAAAACTACAGGCCCGACTCATAGTGAGCCCCGCGCTTGAGATTATCCAAGTTATTCGACCAATCCCAATAATTTACTTTGCAAATTTGTATTTTCTTTATTATTATTCTTTTTGCATAAGTAATAAACGAATCCAAATATAATAATAATAATAAAACAGAAAATTAATTAAAACAGTAATTATGATTTATTTATATGGAGCCCTTCATTTTACCAAAATGTGTCAAAAGATTCTCGATCAATATTAAAAATACACCTCGTGGATTTGTATACTTTGTTTTATTGTAATAATTTTGCTTGCGTTTGTTTGTTGGAAAACGATGTATGTAGGAACGCTAGAGTTTTGTATGTATCTCATTTGCAAGTATGCGAATGCACCGTGCAGTTAGGTCGTACTTATACCATAACTATTTATTATTTGTAACTGGTATCAGTAAATATATATCTATATATACCATTAAGTATTAATAGTGGACTCCTACAACGTATTTTATATATAAGTATCATATAATTACTTGTATTATTGATGAAAATCCTCGCGCCTCGCGTTGTTTTAAGCCGGTACTGTGTGTGTAATATGATTGATGCTCTGAATACAACGATTTAGCAACTACATGACGTAGCCAGTATAAGGCCGTATCTGTTCGTTGACCAAGCAAGATGCTTATAGCAAAACCTTTCCCATAATCATGGCTGCGGAGGCCTATGATTAAGCCTGGGTTTGGCAATAAAAATTGTATTTTTATGCAAATTGTTGATCAATTTGGTATGTAAAGTTAATTATGTTCTACAAGTTAGCAATACAGCGTTTTGTTCTCTTTACAAATTATTTAGCAATTTGTGTGGACTAGGTACCGAAATTGCGAATTCGGATCTTGGAACCAGTGGCGCGTAAAAACAAATCATAATACATAATTATTGTTTTCAAAACATTTGTGCATCTTTACTTTGTTATTTTCAATAGTAAACAAAGGCGGATAGGAAATTGTGAAACCTAACAATATTATAAATGCGAATGGGCGGTTGTTTAGTTGTCCGTTTGTTACTCTTTCACACCTTAGCCTTATCATGCAATGTTGCATATACGTTGTCAGGGGTTCAGAAAAGGACATAGGCTACCTTTTATACAGAAATAAAGACCTGTTTTTTAGAAAAATCCGCAGTAAATAGTAATAAGTTTTGTGTTTGGTTTTAAGAATTGTAATTGGTTAAAACCAGTCGCAGTTTTAATGTCGAGCTTCTTTTATGTTAAACTAATTTAATTATACATATAAACAAAGTAACCTCTCTATTTTAAATTAATTTTACTGATTTATTATCGCGCTCATCTCAAAAGGTGTCGATATTTTAAAGTACCACTATCTCAGACTCCATGGTCATGGGTGTCCACGCCATTGGTCCTGTGAAACTATGTTTGAACTATATTTAACGTGTATGATACGGTTAAATACCTGAATTGAAACGTGTATATTTGTACGAAAATTTACACTAATTGTGTAACGTGTTCGATGTACTTACTACGAAATAGACTTTCCTAGTACTCGGAATTAAAAACTACTTGGCATACTCCTGCTACCCTGCTGATTCAAAGGCGTGAGTGTAGGTAAGTAATACAAGAGATCTATGTCAGAATTGATTCCATAAGGTATAGTCACTCCCGAAAAGATGTATACGGAACAAAGTTCGATTAAAATGTCTACATGCAGTCTGCCAAAATATACATCTATTTTATTTACCTAGTTATTAAACAATAGTTGTATACGACGTGGATTATAAGTGGCATAGAAACTTATAAAACACCAACATTTACAAACTTTCGGAACAGATGTTTGCTTAGACTTGACAAGTTGCATTAAATATCATGTTTTGCCAAAATAGATGTAAAAGATACAAGCTTTTGCCCGCGGCTTCATTCGTTCTGGAGTCTTTTATCAGGATGAAAGGGGCCCATTTCCTTTTCTGTACCCCTGACAACGTGTATGTGACATTTCATGATCATCAGTCGAGTAGTTAGGGCGTCAATGCGTAACAAATAAATTCACTTTCGCATGTTTAATTAATATTAAACATGCGAAAGTGCAAGAACTCGCGGGAAAAATCAAGCTGTTACTAATGTAACAGCTTGATTTTTCCCGCGACTTCTTGCTATCCCTAGGAAACAGTTTCACGCCCCGCTTAAAGGACCCAGGATTGAAGAAAGAAGGAAACACGTGCCTTGGCAGAGAATTCTATGCCTTGATCGTTCGGCAGAGGTATGAGGACCCACACTTGTTGGTATACACTCTAGTCGACTTCACCGTGTAACCGTCTTTTTCTTGGATTAAAGATACCCTAGTCCCTATTTCCTTTCCTGACAACGTGTATGCTAAATTTAATAATAATAATTGGTCAAGCAATTAATATAAGGCTTAGAAGCGTAACAAACAAACAACTTACATTTGCCTTTATAGTTATTTATATTAGTAAGGATTTTGGAGTATTGGATATTGGCATTTATAAAGAACTTCGTTCATATATTTCATTGAATGTAAGTGTACCATTAGCTTCAATTCCACGCATATTCAATTAGACGTTCGCGTGCGCCGGACGCACGGCCAGATTAGTTCCCTCCGGGTGACTCATCGCTGCGTCACTTGATTGACAATCGATGTCAGCATGATGTGAATGTTTACGAGTTAACTGGTGTAGCTCTGGGATAGTTAAGTGTGGTTTGATATTTGGTTGATTGATGACCACCCAGGAGATTATAGTTAACTAAATATTGATTCTAATGTTTATCGTTTGATTCCCACACGGGACAAAATGCTATGTTGCACAAGGTAGTTTTAGGTCCCGTGTGATAGAGGTTAAGCCTATTACCGTTTAGTGGGCACAGGTTCCAAATTATAAAAACACAAAAGTAAAACTTTGCCCGAATCTATACTAATATTGTAAAGCTAAGGAGTTTGTTTGTTTGTTCGGTTGATTGAACGCGCTAATTTCAGGAACTACTGGTACAAATTGAAAGATGCTTTTAGTGTTGGATAGCCTATTTATCGCGGCAGGCTATAGGCTATATAACATCGCTACGTCCCACGGGGGCGGCGGCGGCGCAGTAACTATAAACGCGGGTGAAGCCGCGGGCACAGCTAGTCAGATATATATAAATATCAAATACAATATTATATTTGTTTGTTACGCCTTCACGCCTTAACTACTCGATCAATCATCATGAAATTTCGCATACCCACACGTTGCAGTGGTACAGAAAAGAGTACAGTACCTACCTACAGTTCCTTAGCGAAGCCGCGGCCAAAAGCTAGTAAGACATACATATAATAACACGCCTGTTTGTCAGTCACATTTGCGGTGGCGCAGCAGAAGTAGCAACTTCTAAGCACGATATCTCAGGTTCGATTCTCGGGCAAGAGTATTTGACATATTTTGTCACGAAATTCTCATGGAGTTTAGAACTGTACCTGGTAGACGGCAATAGGCGCGCTTATCGCTTATCATGACTGGAAAACACGAACCGGGAATCGAACAAAACAACAGATGCTTTCGCTGCCGCTACAGCAATAAAGCAGTAAATTACATATAGGCGTGTTATTATATGTATATCTTATTATAGGTCAGGAAAACTATTGTCATTTAAATAGTCTCGCTACAGACCAATATCTTTATTTCCTAGCGGAAATAGCAATAGTTTAATTTAAAACGAAATAAAGGTTACGAATCGCGTGAACAACTAAATATAATTTCCATTTTATTGAAAAGTCCTAACATTGCATTTGATATTGATGCTTTTAACAATTAAGAGTTTCAATTAAGTTTTAATAATGTAATATTTACATAGCATAACGCTCATATCCCTCAAATAATTACGCAGAGGTGTATTAGACTAACATTTCACCAGTTCTGTTTAAGTTCCACGAATAAGAAAGCAAGCTTATTTACTTCTAAAGGGCCCGTTGCCTGATCATAAAACCGTAACCAAATCTAAGCGAACGGTACGCTATCAGCGATCATTTCTCCCACGTACGAGCAAGCTCTGGAATAAACTGCCTGCTTCAGTGTTTATCGAGCGCTACGATATGTCCTTCTTCAAACGAGGTTTAAAGAGAGTTCGTCTTTCACGGTAGGCAGCGGCTTTGCTGTGACCTGACATTGCTAAAGTCCGTGAGCAGCGGTCACCACTTTCCATCAGATGAGCTGCTTGCTCTTCTGCCGCCAATGGCTATAAAAAAAAGCTCTTACGTACTGCCTAGAATTATTTGACAAATTTTCATAGTCTCGCGTATGTTAGGTATGTCCCATAGGTGTTTCACACTCACTTTGTGCACGCTATGGTTTAGGTGATATGGAATGGAAGTCGAGCCTATTGCCTTTTACCAGGCATAGTTTTAAGCACCATGCTGTTACTAAGAAATGGTTGACGATGAAACCCAATACCAAATTTCTCAAATTCCTGGCACCTGGTATGAAAGAATCGGCAAATGCGCGATCTCTCATGCCTAAGCCATTACACTCTTGACAGTAATAGTTATTATGACAATAAAATTATTGTCCAACAAGATTTTTCCCGCGGTTTCGATGACGTAAATGTATGTTATGTCAAGTTGTTGTTTCTCGAAAACAGTAGATACCTTTCTATGGATGATAGCTACCCTATGTCCTTTTCTGTACCCCTGACAACTTGTATGCGAAATTTCATGATGATCGGTTAAGTAGTTAAGGAGTGAAAGCGTAACAAACAAACTCACATTCACATTTATAATATTAGTTAGGATTAATATGACTAAACAATGCAACAATAATCCAAAATGTCTAGCGTGCCAACTGTCAATAAATATAGTTTTAATAGCGTGCCATAGACACAATTAAACACGGTATTTTTTTCATTGAGTCACGTACTTGACCTAACTGTTAATTGTTTTTTATGCGCGGGCTTTGACACCAAAGTGTAGTAGATACGGATAGACATTGGAAACAGTTGGGAAAAAAGAGTTTAAATTATCGTTCTTTAGAGAAAGGTGAAGAAGTTTCTGAAAGTTTTTATTTTACCACAATAACAGAAATTTAGAGTTGCAGCTTGGTATATTTACAGTTATGTAAAATATAAAAGTAATTATCTGGCAAAACATGGATGTGATTTCTGGCAAATCGTCAGTCGTGTTGCTTACTACGATTACTAACCTAATTTAGTCCATCTCTTTATTATCGTTAAGTATCTATTGTTATTCTTTTGAATGTTTTATAAGAGGTTTTAAATAAAATCGGATAATGACTGTAACATATTATTGAAATTAGGTTTAAAATATTTAAATTAGGTATGTGTTTGTAAATGGCGATTTTAAAGAGTGACAGTGTGAGTATTCCTGGACTCAATTGATGTTATCCCAATCATAGATCGAATGACCGAGCTGAATAGGTGAACCTACTCCAGTTCTGTTTAATCGTATGCGTCTACATGTACGTTGAATTCTCGACAGTTTTATATGATTTGCCACATATAGACTACTCTTGGCAATCCAGCCACTGTTTGCATTTAGATTTCACGGCCTATACAGTGTACAACAGAAAGGTGTGGTCATATTTTTATTCTGAAAAATAAACTAGAGATAGGGCACATCTATCTCCAGATCAAAATATATTTTTCAAATTTAATGTAAATTTAAGTATTTTATTTGATTATTTAAACAACATTTCATCTAACTATCAAATAGCGCCTGGTCATTTTCAGGTTCACAGAGGTCACTGAGTCAGCTGTCAGTCTTCTTTAAGTATAGACTAGAATGTGTTGATAATATAAAATATAATAAAATAAGTCGATAAATAAAAATGCTATATCTTAGCGAAAATTATATATACGGCTTTATTTGTCGCGGTTTTCCATTGTACAAAGGTAATATAATGTGACCCTTAGATATGACCACAACTTTCTGTTACACGCTGCATACGTATTTCCATCAGAAGTAGAAGTTGGTTAAAGTGATTGTGTATGCAAGGCAGAATTGCCTCTATTGCAACACAAGGGCTATTTCTGGTCTCTGACATTTTCCTTAGCATAATAAATAGCTTGGGCACATAGAAATATTACCGTAAGATCACATTTACGCGTTTACGCAGTTACGCATCACTTCTGAAGGTAACCTTTTTACTAAAGTAAAGATGGTGACATCGTAAATATAGCCTACTAGATTTTGCCTGTGGCTTGGCTTGCAAATATACATAGGTTAGGTGAGGTTAGAAACAGTGCTTTTTCTGGATGACAGGTACCCTATGCGAATTTTATGATGATTGATCGAGTAGTTAAGGCGTGAAAGCGTGATAAACAAACAAACTCACATTCGCATTTATAATAAGCTAGGCCGGTAAGAATTTAATTAGCCAGATAATCCATAAAGAATTTTTAGAACACCTTTCTGACTTTGTACTATCTTAGAAGCGAAAAAGCGTACTAATGTGTAGCCTCAGGATAATCAGTTATTATATTCTATGATCGCTTCTCATACCAGGATTGCTTATACAATCCAGACGGTAAACAATCTCGCAGCCAATTTGATGGTTAGCCGTACGTGGAAAATGAACATTTTTAACGAGTACTAGTACTCAGGCGTTGTCATACTTGCATAAATCTGTCCCTTTTTGAAAACCTTATGCACAAATTTTGTGGCTAAATAATAGCATAGTATCAATTTCACAGCCTTCGCGGGCGACTAGTGCAAGCGTATATAAATTTTCATCATACGGCTTATGTTACACCAAAGCAGTAGAATCACTAATATTAGAAAGTGTAATGGTCCTACATAGGGTTGCCAGGTCTTAAAACTGTAAAGTCGGACAGACTAACCAATTTAGCCAGACATCATTCAGGTAAAAAGGCCGGATGCTCTTAATTTTTTGGTCTTAGTATAACACGACAATTATTTTAGGAGAGAACAGTGCTAGTTCGTTCCCTAGTGCTAGCGATACAAGATGAGGCAGGCGGAATGGAAACCAAGACAAATGTAAAATGAAATGGTCAAATTTAATAAGCCTAACAAAAGCCGAGCAGGCTGGACACGCAACTAAAAAGCCAGACTGTGTCCGGCTTTATCCGGAAGCATAACAACGCTAGTCGAACAGTGGTTGAAATTCGACACCAATTCATCATTTGATAAATCTTAACTTTCTGCACTCCTTGTCCATAAACTTTGACTATGCCAAATCAGACAGTCCTCCTAGCGCGAAATATGATATAAAACGAGGGCAAAGGTTTCTCTTCATGTATTAAAATATAGATAAGATATTCGAATGGGCATTGCAATGATGGTGGATAGAAATCTCGGTATAAGTGTTTATTATCACGACATAAACTTAGGTTCAGTTGTAAAATATAACTGCATGTTTCATGCATCAGACGTATAAAATCGATTTCAAAATGGCCACTTCAAAGTTTATTAAATTTATATTTGTTGTTTTTGTTGAAAATAAAATAATACACGCTATGGTTTTTAATATTGTAGTGAAAGTGGATTGTAAATAACCGACAAAATCTGACTGTCATTGTTATATTTTATACTAGACTTTGCCTGTGGCTTCGCTCGCGTAAATGTGGGTTAGGTTAGATTAGTGACAGTACTTTTTTCTAGATGAAATCTCAATGATCTATATCCTTTTTTTCCTCTGAATGCGAATTTTCATGATAATCGGTCGAGTAGTTAAGGCGTGAAAGCGTAACAAACAAACGAACTTACATTCGCATTTATACTTAATATTAGCTAGGACTAGTTTTTACTCATGACTTCGGTTACTTGGTTCTAAAGAAACGCTATAAGAACTTCCTCATTCGTGTAACAGTAGTGTATGCAGGGGTGGTGAAGAGGGCAGGGGTATAAAACATCTCTGTTTACCCCTCGGCGATATAAGCGTGAGACTATGTATGTAAAAGGCAGCATATGTCACTCGCAAATTAGAAGAAAGATTAATCAATCGAATTTTTATGTAGATCCACAACATACAGGTTGAAAGGTAGCGTTAGCTGATTTCCCTTTGCTCGCTTCTGTAATTCTAAAATATATATAAAATATATATGACTCATACTGAATTGTTTGATAAGTATGTATGTATGTATAATATGTATGTATGTACAAAAAAAAGTATGTATGTATGTTTATCCATTGCCTAGTACCCATAGTACAAGCTCTGCTTAGTTGGGCTAAATGGTGTTGTGTGTATGTGGTAGGATGTTATTATTATTATAATTATCCACTTACCCGAAAACGCGAAGCAACTGCATGCTTAAAAGGTGATCTTCTAACAATGTAATTTAAAGGTATTTTGTAATTGAAATAAAGATTTTTATTTTTATTTAATGCAACCATCCGGTTGGTTCCCCTTACTCTTCAGAAAGGAAAATGAATCAAAAGTGACATAAAATAAAAATGATGTTGCTTGAATTTGATTCAAACACTTGATTTTAAAATTTGCAGTTTATTTGTAACTTATAAGTTAGTGGCCTATTATAAGAATCACAATATTAAGCTCTATTACAATTGGAAAAATATTTTTTGGACGTCAAGGAATAAGAGTTGAAGCCTTAATATGAGCTACTTAGCTATTTATTTATGCTTTGCCGGAGTTCACTGTAGCCATAATCACTGCCAGAACATCGGATGCCGACCGCGCGTCTTTCTTGCTAATTTCAACCATGTTTAATAGTTCATTGCACTTGTTTAGCAAATTGAATACCTAGCAATTGCGTGATTTTGTACCATCAGCGATACAACCTAAGCATTGTTAACTAGAGTTAAAACTAGAAACTTAAGTGTTATCTGATTTCCAAGCTTGTGGAAGAGTGGCAAACGAATAGCGTTTGTAAATCAGCTGGAAAGCTTTTAAACCGTGCTGCTGCCATTGAGTTATTAAGTACTTCGAACTAGAGGAGACATCTTAAAAATAACTTTGAAATTAAACACTTTATACGGATTTTATCGCGTTGTTTATTTTACTTTAAACACTGTTATTACATAATTTTGAAAACTCTAACACTACTATTATTGAATTTTACTACTATTTAAGCTATATATTTTTTCTAATTAAATCTATTTGTATTTAAGTTTACACTTTGCCCCGACGTTTCGGTTGCTTTACAGCAGCCATGTTCACGGGGAGACTAAGATGGTAGTTGTCCCAACGTTCTGAAGTGTAGCTAGTTATTTTAAAGTACCCGAACATAATTTAATCTTTGGTGTTCCTATTTACGCAGAATGAGCTCAAAGTATCATGAAGTCTAGCTGTGTTTTGCTTCTTCTTGGGTTTGACTATTTGAATGACTGGATCCCAAGCTGGTGGTACATTCCAACCATCCTCTCTATTGAAATTAGGATGTTTTTTAATTTCAATAGCCTCGCGAAGCATCCTTGGTAGGAATCGGTGTTCTTTTGCGAGTATATGTGGTTTGTCAAATCGTAGGTAGTGGTTGGTTCCCTGTTGCACATGTTCACACACTTTAAAATAACTAGCTACACTTCAGAACGTTGGGACAACTACCATCTTAGTCTCCCCGTGAACATGGCTGCTGTAAAGCAACTGAAACGTCGGGGCAAAGTGTAAACTTAAATACAAATAGATTTAATTAGAAAAAATATATAGCTTAAATAGTAGTAAAATTCAATAATAGTAGTGTTAGAGTTTTCAAAATTATGTAATAACAGTGTTTAAAGTAAAATAAACAACGCGATAATATCCGTATAAAGTGTTTAATTTCAATGTATATAACATTCGCGTAAACATAAGACAATATTATATTAAAAATAACTGTTTGTAACGCGAATTAGAATGCACGTTCTCTAACTCACTTAGTATAAGCCAATGATTATTGTAAATATACAATTGAAATGCAATATTAATAATACTAATACTAGTGCAATATAATAAACATATTGGCATGTTTTAAATATTAAATTAATAATTTGCTCTCAAACGTGACGTTGCAATAATCGCCTAAGCGAGTTAGAAAAATATACATTCTAACGTGTATGTACTACAGACAATCTATATATTGATGGCTTATAGTGAAAACCTCGTAACTGCGAAATACGTAACTTTTCAGGAGGCACAAGAAATTGCGCACTGTAAAATTTTGTTCCAAAAACCAAAACCAAATCAGACCTTTATTATCATGTAATTTAAATGTGCTTCTACGTGATTTATTAAAATATTAAAAATTATTAAATAATATATTGCTTTTGAATTTTTTGGACAAGTTCTGATACGCCGTTGGGAGGTTATCACACCAAACTGACTCGAGCGAGGTATGCGTTCAAGATTATAGATGGCGCTACAATAGTCGTACAATATACAAATATCGAATCAAATTTTGCGTGAAACAAGATTGTGCATTAAGAGGTTTTCTTTCCAGAAATATAATAAAATAAATTAACCTAAAATTGCATACCCGAGGTTTTCACTCTAAGCCATCGGTATGTAGTTGCAATGTCTCCTCTTGTCCGGGTGTTGAAGCCGGTATAAACACAAACTTATGACTCAAGAGAAACGAAAGTGCTAATTGTTCTCCCGGCATAAGTCATCGTGATGTCTTAACTTACCAACTAGCTCACATTCGCAATAATAATAATAAATTATGGAAGAGAGAGAGAGATAATTTTTTATACCCCTCACAACGTATATGCGAAATTTCTTGATGATCGGTCGAATAGTTAAGGCGTGAAAGCGTAACAAACAAACAAACACATAAGTTAGGATAACATATAACAATCGAATTCACTTAAAAGAAGGACGTTAATTCTCTCTATATACTTTTTACCTCTTACCTATAATAAAAACTGCATTCTAGTTGGAACTACACTTATTCAGCTGGGTATATATGACATTCGTCACAAAAAATTACTTTGTTATTTAATATCCAGGCAATACAAATAGATACAGTACGTATTTAGACAACAAAACTTCAACTACAGCTCGGTATTTGATTGTCCATTGTAGATCCAATTTTCACACTATTATTCCCACCAACTATCATTAGAGACACTGCGTTCAACTTATACGATTTATTTCTTTCGATACTAATGGTTAATAGTGTTAGCACGTTTTACATTACGCGGGTCACAAGGCAGATTGTAGACAATTGCCATTGCCACGCATTATTGGCACAGTTTTAATACAAATAATCGAAGACAGCCATGAGAATGCCGCATGGAAAACGGATCAGTGGATTGAAGTGAATGTGTTGTACGCGGGTGATTGTTGAGAGAATGCTCTCATTTTTGTTGAGGTTTGACCTGCACTCGCTGTGTTAGAAATGCCCTATAAAGTATGAGGTTATTATGTAGATTAGTAAAGCGTCTTATCGAGTTGTATACGGCTGCGAATCATACGGTTTTTTAGATTCGTATCCCGGCGTGGACTAACAGAAAGTAACTAGGTTTTATATTTTATTTGAAAAGATATCTCCGGTACTATGAGTTTTCCCTGTGTCGCAGGGAGTTTATAAACATTCAAAAACAATAACACCCAGACTCGGAACAACCATTTGTGGAACACACAAATTTTTGTCCCGTGTGGGGATCGAAACCATAACACTCAACGCAGCGGCAGTGGCGAGGCGACCACTTAAAACACTACGCCATCCGAGCAGCCAAAACTGTCTGACTAAACATTTTTAATAGCAACGCTACGAAGCAACGCTGTAACTAATCTCTCTAGGATCGGATTGCCGTCCCATGGGGCTGTGAGATTAAGGGTTGTGAGAGTGAGGGAAGGAGATTTTATAGTGCTCTCTCCAAGTCCACTTTAAAATATCGTGCGCAAATGGCCACTCTATATAAAGATTCGTCGATCATAGGCTACTTACCATCACGCACAAACTACACGCTTATTAATTATATATATAAATAAAAATATCAGCCCTGTACTAAACTGTCCTACTGCTGGGAACGGCCTCTTCTTAGTGAGAGAAGGGTTAGGCCATAATCCACCCAGCGAGGGTTAGCAGACTTCACATATCTTAGAGAACATTATGGAGAACTCACAGACATGCAGGTTGCCTTAAGATGTTTTCTTCACCGTTAAAGCGAGCGATAATTAACTAGTTAATACGCTCATAACTTTGCGAAGTCAAAGGTCCGATGGCCTCTCATTTGGCTATCGCTGCCTCTTAATAGTTAGTAATATTAATTATAAATATTGTATCTACATTTATCAGACACAATAACGTAACATAATCCCATTGTCTACTCAATCTATTGTAATATTATGTGCTAATATGGCTTGTCCTTGAAGCTTGACACTAATACAACAAACGGATAGCCCTTGACCATTGTCCCAGACGGCATTACGACGGTCATGACGCGACACTAACCGAATTAGTGCCGTCTATACTTGGTAAATTGATATTAATGAGAATTATATGATAGGGTTAGAAACCATATTTTTTGTTATCAAGTTACTGTAGCCGTTTTTCTGGGATTTGTTAGATCATAGTCAAAATCTCTCTCACAATGTGTGCTTTACAAAGTAACACTTATGAACGTCAGAGTTTCAAGTATTAATGAGAACCTGTCGTCATGTTTAGCAATGCGAGAGTGTAGAACCAATAAGAATAACAGGCAAGAAACGCGTGGTGACTATATTTAATCGCCAGATTTACAAAGCTGCATTTTTTAAAATTATTTTTGTATGGAGCTGTTACCCTTATACCATATGCCTACTACTGACTTGAACACACAGAGGCATTAAACATTTTAAAATGTCAAGTAATAGATAACTTTGGCCTCTTATATCAGACATGGCAAAATAGGATCATCTACTAATCACATAAGGTAACAAAAACAACGAGCGACTTTATTATAGTCCGGGCGAAAACTAGATATCTACTATTTTAATGAGTAATGAATCATAAACGAAATCTAAAATGAAAAATAAAATGAAATGTGGGTGAAAATTATACTAAAATTTCCAAAGGTATAGCTTTTAGACAAACAAGAGAGTATATATTATTATGTACATAGCATCAAGACTTAATTTACCAATGGGCAGAGCAGAAGTGTGAAACACATTCAACTGTTAAAAACGTCAGAAAAGACCACAAGTTAAAATGTTTGTTTGATAAACAACTTTATATGGTGGTTATAAAATCTAAATTTTGTTAATATCATTTTGGGATTTTTTGTGTTAATGTTATGTTCTGATTGCTCGATTAAACATTTACAAAGAAGTTCTTCTTGTGTTTTCTGTATGTCAAAGCTGTACATTACTTCGATTTCTGTGTACTAATAAAGTACCACTACCAGGAAAACAAGATAAATATATCTCACCAAAATTAAATTACGCTCCGTGAAGTAATAAGCTCTTGTCAATGTTCGGTATATTAGATTTACTCTGAAAGCCTGTCGTGTATTTGGTACATACTAAGTTAATATCATGACTTCCACTACCTATATGTACTCCCATATATAAATAACTAAATGCAGAAACGTTGAGTTATGTACTTTTACTTACTAGAGGAGAGATCCTAACTAATATTGTAAATGCGAATGTATATTTGTTACGCCTTAACTACTGGACCGATCATCATCAAAGTTTGCATACACATTTTGCAACAAGAAAAACCTTTCATCCAGGAATAAACTACTGTTCCAGGGAGATGGCAATTTATTGTCAAAATCTACATAAACGAAGCGTAGCCGCGGATAAGATCTAGTCTCAAATAGTTTGTAGCACGCGTTCCTTATGTGCTTTGTCTGGTGATCTTTGCGTCCGTTGGTTCAATGTTTGTAAAGTCCTCCGCGAAGCAGGAATTAATCCTAGAGTGTCTCTTAAAAATTCAGTCCGTTATCATTAGTGCGGACTTTTACTTCATTAAGATACATTCCACTTCTGGAGGCAGTCAGCGTTGCATACACCTATCTCTCAGCAAACGACTCTCGAATTGTGGCGAGGCCTGACTAGCCTTTTATGTAGTTTTTTTATGGGGTAGGAGGTCAAAGAGCAGACTTTTCGTCTGTTAGTAAGCGATTACCGCCGCCCATGGACACCAGAGGAGTCACAAGTGCGTTGCCGGCCTTTTAAAAAGGAGTACGCTCTTTTCTTGAAGGTTTGTAGGTCGTATTGGTCCGGAAATACCGCAGGCGACAATTCTTTCCACAGTTTTGTTGTACCTATGTAAATGTGCCTATCTTTAATGTCACATGTCACATTAAAGATAGTTTACTAACCAAATCTTTTTATTGTTACAGGTAATATATAAACTCGCTTTGAAGCAGTTACAAGATTGCCTAATAATCCTCCAACAATACCTGAAAGCTTCTGAGCAGCGTAATATCTTGATCCATGCAGGCAGGTAATCTTTACGATTCTGATGATTATTATAAGCTAATCTAACTCTCTCCTTCTAGATTTCTATGCCCGATCTTATAAGAAGGGAACGTAAGGAAATGGAAACTCTGGATCTTGGTCTTTTAGAAGCTTTGGAATTCTAACTTAGTGTAAGAACACAACCCTTATTTGATTACGATCCCCTATACAGTGATGGTTAACGATTTGTACGATTGCATTCAAATTATATTCAGATATATTGACAACACTATCAATAATTGCATCCTTGACTATACGGAGTAGGTATCGCAACGCGTATCACTAGTAAAAGTAAATCAGCTTATATTACGCATAGACATTTATACTGAGCCTCATGTCTATATTCCCAAACGTACAGTCAAAGGTATAGTATCACACATTTCGTCAGCTATGTTTTCAAATCCCACGCAATAGAGAGCCAGCCGTCTACCAGATACAGTTCAAAACTCTGTGTTGTTACTGAAAGTTTCTTGACAGATAAACCTAATAACAGTTTGGACAACACGGATATCTGACCTAACACCTAGTGCACAGCAGTCTCATTCATTTCTACTGCGTTACCAAGAAAATCTAGCTAGTGGTACCATCCATTGCATAATGCTAACCTACATTACCTTACCGCCACGATGTATTGTCTTTCCTCTTCAATGCACATGAATGTAGAACACAGCTATTTTAGAGCATAGAAAAAAATTCCGAAGCTTAATGATATACTTAGTGTCAAAATATTTGAAGCATCTGCGCCATTTTAAGTGTCATCATCAAAATATTGCCGAAGTATCTATTCGAAGTATCTAATTGCACTTTATTGTTTCTGATGAGAGGAAATTGTTGTAAATTACAGTTTCTTTCATCTTGTTCGGTTAGTTAAGATGTTGGCGTTCCTTTTCGTTGACTCGTAATTCATTTGTACTTTAAAGTTGGGATGAAATTGGGGCGTTATTTATTATATTATTTACAGTGCCTTGATGCTCCAAAGTGTTGCAAAGTGATCGATTTTAAGGACCATAAAAAGTTCATCAGCCTGCTGTTAATAAATATATTTAGTGCCAAAATTGGTCCTTCACATTGATTTTATGACTTCTTAGGCATTAGATATGTTTCTTATTTTGCACGCGAAGTATTAGGTACGAATATAAAATTAATTACCACGGGACTAATCAATTACTTAGGCTTTTTTTATTTAATTATTTTTAGTGAAAATTTTCATTTGCTGTATAAGTAAAACTACAGGACTTTATCAAGTTAGTAAATAGAATATCGGTTTGTTATTCATATTCATAGGGTGTTTTTGGAATAGTGTATATGTAGAAATTATTAAAGTATTACAAAGTATGTAACCATAGATTGGTTACATGCTTTGTAATACTTTAATAACTTCAAATAATTCATACATATTGCTTATCGTCAGGATGACATTTCGTAATACAGACAAAGTATTTTCAAATATGCTGTCGAACTTCATAGAGAATTTATTAACCTTGTTAACTGCAAATTGTATGTTTAAACTATAGCATAAACATATTATTGACCTCTAAATCGTCCAAGGTCTAAAGAATATTCCAACTATCGTATTTATAATATATTAAGCCCAATAACAAACTGCCGTATATGTTCCTGATTCACCGCCATCAATGGATTTTTTGCCGCCGCAGCCGCACACAAGTTCAATCACAAAACGAAGCAAAACCACAGGCGTAACGACTTTTTACTTCAAGTTTAGAACTCGTGGGTGCCATAGACGTGACTACAACCAATCGCTAAAATACAAAATGGAAGTCGTGAAAATCAATAATGACGGCAAAAAGGCGGGAGAATATTTTGAGGTTATCGAGGTTATGTTATGGGACAGTTTTTGCTGCGAAAATATTGGAACGGATTTAAATTGTGGTTGTTTTCTGTATTTAAAGTTTTTATTTATGTTTTTAAGTTCCGCTTATGATGAGAAAGTTCGAAAACATTTTGGGCGTAATTGCAGCGTCGTTTTTGTTGTAAGTGGCCAGTTTTTACTAAACTAATAAGTTGGGTGGAAACTGAAGGCTTTATTTATATAAATATTTGGCAAGTCTTTGTTGAGGATTTATATGAGAGCATAAAAGACTCAAAATATATTATACCAGTGCAAGTCTCAGACAGTCGTTTAATTTTTTATTACCTACTTAATATATCCACTACATGTGGCAACATGTTTACTAATAAAATCTAATTGACTTTTACTACTCTTACCCAAAAGCTAAATACAATGTTGCCATTAATCTATAAAACTATACTAAGTTATATAAATGAAACTATACTAAAATAATAAATAAATCTGTAAATAAAAAAAAAACTCACGGCATAACTTGTTTTAAACAATCAATATAATTCTGAAAAGGTAGACCTCGAAAACAAAGTTTTAACGCATTCATAATTTTGTTAATTGATAATTCATTGCCTATTTACACACGCGTTTGTGAAGTTACCTAATCGTATTCCTTGAAGGCAACGGTTCAGCTAATTATTTCTCATGTAGAGCGGTCTAGCGGCTTATTTGAAAGCGGTTTAATTACAACAAAACCATTAAGGTTAATACTCTTTTACTAAATGTACAAGGCCAGTTTTCAAACATTAATAGATGTAAAGTACACAGATTCAAAACATTCGTTCGTGAATCACACAAATAAATACTTGTCCCGTATGGCATTCGAACCTACAACGGTTATAGCGACGATAGCGGGCGATGCGAACGCTTACCCAATATACGCTAAGTAACTAGATTTTGCCCGCGTCTTCGCTCGCATAAATGTGAACTACATTAAATTTTCAATTTTCTCTCATTCTCTGTACCCCTGACAACGTGTATGTAAAATTTCATGATGATCGGTCGAGTAGTTAAGACTTAAAAGCGTATCAAACATATTAACTCACATTCACATGTAAAATATTACTTAGGATTTTTACTACGCGGATGGCGTAGTGGTTTAAATCATCGCCTCGCCTCTATCACTGCGCCAAGGGTTGTGGGTTCGAATCCCACACGCGACAAAAATTTGTGCGATCCACAAAATGTTGTTCCGTGTCTGGGTGTCCGTGTGGTCTTTTTGTCCGTTGTTGGTAAAGTCCCCCGCGATACAGGAATTATTCCTAGTGCGGAAGTTGTTATTAAATAAATAAAAATATAGATAAGTTCAAATATTTAAACAGTATATAAGTGCCAATTCTGTTGTCACAAAATTCTCTTATCTTAGCTAAAAAATCTCTAAAATTTAGTTTAGTCCTGTCAAACGACATTTTGTATTCTGAAATCGCTAAAAGTGACAGGACTAATCTAAATTTTAGAGATTTTTAGCTAAGATAAGAGAATTTTGTGACAACAGAATTGGCACCTTTGTCTTCTGTTTACGCGAATGTTATTCATTGAAATTAAACTCATTTATACGGATATTATCGCGTTGTTTATTTAACACTCTATTACATAATTTTGAAACTTACACTACTACTACTATTGAATTTTACTCATTTTTAAGCTAATAAAATTATTATATCTATTAAAAGTATTTATATTTAGGTGTACACTTTCCTCGACATTTCGGTTGCTTTTCAGCAGCCATGGTCACGGAGTTTTTACAAATTATGTAATATAGTGTTAAATAAACAACGCGATAAAATCCGTATAAATGAGTTTAATTTCAATATTTAAACAGTACTTCGACAAATACGTTTACGTATTGCGTTGATTAACGTAATGTCTACCATCTACGGGAGTAAAGTCTATATTTAACTGAAAAAAAGAATTGCTAATTGAGGTAAACAATCTAGGAATAACAAACGATCGATTCGGGAGCGTTGGCCTTAGAAAATAATTTAATGTGCGGTGTGCAGTAAAACAGGGCATCAAATGGCCTGGAATGTTCAATCAAACAGTTGTATAAACAACATTACTATCTGATTACAGATATATCGGCGATGAACATTGAGTTATTGTTGCTGGAACAGATATTGTCGATAATGTTCGTATTTGTGCCAGTTTTAAACGTCTTAAAGGGTTTATTTTTACCTTTGATCTATGGAGAACCCCGTCCATATTACATACTTTTATAGGAGACTAACTATACATTTTAATTATGCCTCCTATAATTCAAAGAAATTTTTATTTCTAAGGACATGGTATAAACAGGTTCTGCCAGAAGTAGTGTGCAAATATATCATATATTTATACAAATTCCCCATGCTTATGTAATTAATTTTTATTATTTGTAAATTATGCAAACTTGAAATGAAGTATTATTATTATGTCAAGAAATGATATAAAATTAAAGGCGAATATTAAGAAATTAATAAGACTTACTTAATAGATACAACGGAAAGTAAAAAGAAAACATATTTTAACTATACATATATGTAGGTATTGTGTAATATGCCTATACCTATAGCTAAAATCTGATTTTATTTATAATTACTGAAATTATTTTATTTTCAGAATATTCATTAGTTTCATAATTTGTTTAATGTCGTTCAGAATAAATTCACATTACATAACAAGTAGAATTTTAACTTTCATAAGTGTTAGTTTGTGGCATATATAATATGAATAAATACATCCTGATTTTAAATATCTCCTATGTAAAACGGTTAGGCCTAGGATCTTAATACGTTATAATATCAATGTATAATTTTAAGGTCTAGGCAGAATCAGACCATATTTCTTATTGTAATGACTGTAATGAGCGATAAAACTATGTATGATACTATTATCAGAACGTAATATTGTTTATTGCACTCGTAATATTGTCAAATAGTTTTAGCACAAATTCTGAATAAATCTTGAAAGTACTGAAATGCTGGAAATATAGTCCTTTGTTATAAGTCTTAAAAACCCTCAGAGGTAACTAACCGTTTTAAAGTCAGTGCTAAAGAATTGAGTTACTGTAGCAAACTGTTGTTGCTATTTATTTTGATTTACTATTCTATATAAGTTGCCTAGTTGAAAAACTATAAATGTAAATGGGCAAGAAGATAAAGGAATACTAAGGAAAATAATGATGGGTGTGTAAGGAATAATATGACAGGAAAATGAGTTAACGATGAGATGATGACTGATATTTGGCAGAAGAATGACTAGCTCGGCCTCTGAATCACATCCTACCTTATAAGGTAAATATTAGTTTATTAGTTATGCTTTTATGCCTTAACTACTCGACAAGTCATCATAAAATTATGCACGTTGTCAGGGGCACAGAAAAGGACATAGGGTACATTTCATCCAGAAAATAGTAGGTACCTACTTTTACTAATTTAACCTAACCTAATCTACATTTACGCGAGCGAAACCGTGAGTAAAATGTAGTAATACATAAGCCATCTGCTTATTATATATAAGATATAGGATAGATATTAACAAACAATAAAAATTGTCCTACCGCCTAACACGGGTTTAGGCAAAAGTGTTTTAGCCTTTAAGTAGTATGGGCAATCAGAAAAATGATTGCAGATACTAGTATCTCTCTAAATGCGATAAATTAAATATAGCAAAAGAGATATATCAGGATCGTAATAAGTGGAAATTTGTAGTCTCTGCCTCCTCTACTCCTCCAGGAGTGAATCTACAGGCGTACTACAAACTGGCGTGAGTCTATATATGTATGAATGTGGAAATAACGAAGGTAGGCCACAGTGGAACCCAGGTTCCAGCATTTCCAGCATAATAATACCTGGCACTAATTTGCCCAGGCAAATTAGTTATTCACAGATTATTGACCAAGTAGTCCTTTCTAGTTTATTTAATTGCATTTGTTTGGTATTGACGACAGATACTGTTGATAATAAATATCTTAGAATTTACGCCATTAAGTGCGGTAGGTCAGTGAACTAAAGTGTTAAACAAATTGATTGCATGACCTCGTACACAAATATCTCAGTGGGCCGAACACATTACACTAACATTACTGCATTGAATGTTTATGTCGATTTATTCTATTGCCTAGCATTTCATTTTGTCTGAGGATAAACATAGTTTTTTAGGCATTTAGCAAAGAAAGAAATTTGATTATTCGGAAATGGCATGATCGTGTATTTAAGTGTTGATCAATTCGTTGTCACTGATTAGAAATTCGAATCATAATCGAATATTCGAATCATAATCGAATATTCGAATCCTATTTCGATGATGGGTCGATCGTTCATATGCTATAAAATAGGTTAAGGACGATGACAATGAGCTGTAGTCGTCGAGACAAAAAGAAAAACTACAATGCAGCAAAGCTTCTAGGTATGTTTTGTAAAACATTTCCTGACCGTTTCCTATATCGAAGAAACGCGTCATTTTACCTACGCAGAATTAATTAATTAACACAAAACCTAATGGAAAATATGTCAAAACTTAACTGTCCGTAGGTAAAACGAGTCGATTCTTCACATAGGCTTTAGGCTTTAGACAGTACGTACTAAATTGTGGTATAAATTAATAAGATGTCTGCTCTAATAATTATAATGTCCTCCAGACCAAATTTCGGTCACGGCGGCCAATCTTAACGGAGACTGGCCATCTGCGCATGACATATAATCGTGCACAAGTATGTGCGCAAACACAAGTGCACTCTCTGTTCCCTTACCCTCATGATCCGATGGCACGGATAATCCGACACGACCGGAGAGAGATCAGGCGCACGACCAACGGATTTACGTGCTTTCCGAGGCACGAGGGGTCTATCCCCGCCAACTGCCTAACTCCCGGCTCGTATTGAGATTTCTTAACAGAAAAACCTAATAATTTTTTGTTGGCCCGACCTGGGATTCGAACCTGAGACCTTCATGCACAGCAGTCGCATTCACTACCGCTGCGCCACGGAGGCAGTTCCTCTAGTACATTGTACTTAATAATTCACTGATTTTGAACACCTATTCTTACGAGAATTAGCTCTTTCATGTAACATTTAATATGGTTATCAAATAATCACTATCAAAGTACCAGAGTATTGAGTAAATAATGTGCTGCTTGCGATTTGACAGCTAACTAATAAATTAAAGATAGAAGCGGTTTCTATTTCGGTAACTGATAACGTCGACTTGATTTATGAACATTAGCGGTGCATGCGAATACATATTGATTTACAATATTGGCGGCACATTCAGTGTTTACATAGACTTTGGCATATCTTAAAAACGGTAGGCACAGTGTATTATGGTTACATATGTATGAATTTACAAAAACTAAAAAAGTATTTATGTATGTTTATCCATTGTCTAGTACCTATAGTACAAGCTCTGCTTAGTTTGGGCTAGATGGTGTTGTGTGTATGTGATAGAATATTATTATATTATTATTTCACCAGTTGTCTTTTAAGTCCAGTCAGTAGTGATAACTTCATATAAGACCAAAATCTCGGATTGCAACTGGAACCCTCGCAGAAGCCGTGGCGAAGCGACTATTTTAGTCACTAGGTACGCCACTTGTGCAATCAACAATAATAAAGAAAGTAAGTATATTGCAGTCTAGCAGATATATTTGTAGATTTACCATGTATATGAGAATATCCATTAAAGTCCTTAACTGGACTCCGATATCAAACTTGGAACCTAACATACATAGCTAGCACAAATGCCACAGAGTCCTAAAATGTATAAATGCACCTTACTACGTTAGAACGTTATGTTGTCATATCAGATGATAACATAATCGGTGACCCAAGCACCCTCTTTCCCTTTTCTCTTTCCTTCTCCTTTCCACTTCCTTTTTCTCCCAAAGGGTCGGCAACGCGCAACTGATGCCTCTGGTGTTGCAGGCGTCCATAGGCTACGGTGACCACTTACCATTAGGTAAGCCGTATGCTTGTTTGCAAACTAAGATGTATAAAAAAATATTACAACATAACTAAAAATTATAGTATTTCTTTAACTTTGTGTGATCCCCAAAAGCTTGTTCCAAGTCTGGGTGTTCTTTTTGTCCGTTGTTTGGATGTTTGCAAAGTCACCCGCGACTCAGGATTTATTCCTAGCGCGGGAGTTTCCTTTTTTTAAATAAGAATGAAATATACATGTTTGATTTAAATCGTTCACGGGAATGATGAGGCCGTCATGTCAGTTTTATATGAAGATGTATGTTCTTGTGCATGTAATAAATCAAGATTGGAGTTAATAAACTCGAATAGCGTTTCGCGAAGAGTGTTCGCTGCCCGTTCGTCTATTGAGAACGATGTAATAGACGTTTATTGGCTGATATGAGTTAATTTATTAAGAACACTTGCAGTATGTGGCACATGATACAATAGTTTCCGTGAATTCGCAAGCTGTGCTTCCTTATTTGTTAGAAGTGGGTTACAAGTGTACAAAGAAAATAGTTACACGTTGATATATATATACATACATACATACAAATAAACAAAATTGACGTGTTTGTTTGTAATGTCGAAATAACAGCTTTTTAATATGCATATGAAAGTATATACGGTACTTATATAAAAAAAACAATATTTAAAATTGTTGTCCATCTGTTTTTCCGGCAAATCTCTGAAACGGATGGACCGGTTTTGACGGGACTTTCACTGGCCGATAGCTGATGTTATAAAAAGTAACTTAGGCCAAAATTACATCGGAGAGCCGGAGGCTCTACGAGGGGGTCGTGCGTTCCATGGCCCTCTACGGGGCTCCAGTTTGGGCGAACAACCTGATGGCCCGTAACATTTCGGCGCTTCGTGCGCCACAGCGCGCCACGGCTGTCAGGTTGAATAGAGGTTACCGCACGATCTCGTTCGAGGCTGCGAGCCTCCTCGCCGGATCAATGCTATGGGACCTGGACGCGTCGCTTCTGGCGTTGCTTTACCGTTGGCGCAAAGAGGTGCTAGGTCGGGGCGAAAGACCTGGACTGCCCACTCTCGAGGCGGCAAGGTCCGAGCTCCACCAGGTTCTAGTGGAAAAATGGATGGAACGACTTGTGCACCCCAGTGCCGGGTACGCCACAATCGTGGCGGTAAGTCCTGTTTTTGAGGAGTGCAGAGGCGGCATGGCGCCCTCACCTTCTGGCTGACACAGGTAATGACTGGTCACGGTTGCTTTGGCCAGTTCCTGTGTCGCATAGGCCGGCAAGAGACGCCCGGATGTCATCACTGCGGCGACTGCCGCGACGTTGTTTAAGACACGGCGCTGCACACTTTCGTGTATTGCTCCGCCTGGGTATCGCGAAACGCCGTGAGTTGATCGCGGCAGTCGGTATGGTTGCCCTCTCGCTCCCGAATATGTACATTCGTATATTCAGTACAGGGTCCAGAGTGAGAGGTCGTGGAACGTCGTCGCCGCCTTCTGTGAGGAGATTATTTCCATCAAGGAGGCGACGGAGTGGGAGAGGGTACGCCTAAACCCTCTGCCCAAACGCAGAACCAGGCGTCGGAGGGCGCGAGATGACCACCAGCCACCCTGAGGTTTGACCTGGGGGTGGTGGGCTTCGTGGGCCTGCCCGCCACCCGATCAGCACCAGGCCCGAGAGGCGGCATGCGTGTTCCCACGCGCGCCTCTGTATCGTGTGTCCGTCCCCCCCTTAGGGCGACAGTAGGGATTAAATTAGTAGTGCCTAAAGGGCAGGTCTATTTGTGTAGTGGCCTGCGGCGGGCCGAAACTTCAGCGGGGTCGCGATTGCATGTGAAAGCAGCACGCGCGGCCCCGCCGATTGCAGGTGCGCCGAAGAACACCGTGGTAGGTTTAGTCGGTATTGGCGGGATGTGGCTCACCATCTTTCCCCGGTGAGTCCGACATAACCTCTCCGTCGCCCCGGGGAGAGGTATGCGTCAAAGCCCAAATTAAAAAAAGAGGCCATAATTACATAAAAATATTATGGTTCCGTACCGGTACCTTAACTAGTTTTGCAATAAACATTTGCAAATAATATATGTAGAAACAAAGGTTTGTGATAGATACTAAACCACGACAGCACGTCAAATATACAATAGTGTAGTTGCAAATTCGCGTTAGCTAAACGCTCACTTATCACTTTTAATTTGAACCAGGCCTAACGGTTTTGATCTAAAACAATGATATTGTATACAGGAAAATGCAGATATGTTACTGCCGCACACAAAGTAAAGGCTCAAAAAAGACGGGACGATTTTTTATTACAAGATCCCATGCAAAACATATATTCTATCACATACACACAACACCATCTAGCCGAAACTAAGCAGAGCTTGTACTATGGGTACTAGACAATGGATAAACATACATATATACTTGCTTTTTGTACATACGTACATATTATACATAGGATAATAGCTAATAATAGAATGGTAACTATTTCTTTCACTGCAGCTTTAGCCATATCTATTGCGACGCTAAGTACTTCAAATTATCAACACAAGTGAAGTTATTGATAACAAAATAGTCTGAGCATCAGTCTTTTTCTCAGTATCAAAAAGGTTAGGCCATAGCCCACCATACTAGACCAGTGCGGGTTGGCACATCTTTGAGAACATTATGGAGACCTCCCAGGCATGTAGGTTTCCTCAGGATTACTTTCTGCAAGTGATAATTAACTAATTAATACGCACATAACTTCGCTGCACGAGTCCAACGGTTTGCCACTATGCTATCGCCAACGATATAATAAATTAGATATCGTTGTTGATAGTTTAATACCATGTAACTTACATTGTCGAATACCGCGTACGTTCCTTTCGAAAATTTTACAGATGTAGGAAAATACTGATTTTCTAGAGAAATATTCGCTTGATTTGAAACGAACTCGGATTTATGAACACTAGCGTTCGCATAGTGGTCAGAGTCCGACCAAAATTCCTAAGCTTGCCACTTTTTCTGTTTTTCTTTATTATATAATATAATAAATAAGGTATAGGTAACCATAGTTACGAAAAATTGTACGACGTCAGACGAACGATGCCGAAATGCTACGAACGCGATTCGACTGCGTGTGACAAATGCATGGTTGTGTGCGTGTAGTGTTTATGTTTTTATTAATTTAATATATATTTCTAATGCATATTTTATAAAATATTAGGATTCGCCCCTCCTTCTCCATATAAACTTTAACTGTGCCAAATTTCATTATTTTCCGTCCGCCCAATTTTCGTAAAAAGGGGTACAAAGTTTTTGCTCCACTTATTAATATATAGATTTTATTCTTAACTTATATACCTTATTAAGCACTAATTTTAAAACCACTATCAGTTACCGGGCGTCGCGATATCTCAATTCAGCTTTTTCTGTTCATACGCGGTAAGGTATAAGACAATGTTAGTTACAACAGCTGTATTGGACTATCAGCGATGATATATGTATAGTTTAATATACCTATCGTTGGACTGAGGTATCGAATATTGATAATTCTAGATACAATGAAAGCACACCAGTGACACGGCAGTGTGTGACGTAACGACGGTTGCCATAGCAACCGACGGATCGATACTGATGCGCCACAGTAAACAAATGTGCGTGCACGGATTTGGTGAGAGCGATGTTCCGTGATTTGCATACTCACCCTTGTATGTACGAAGGGATAGGTAGTGTGTGGTATTACGCTAGCTTTGCTTTAAGTAATAGGGTGGGCTGTTGGGTTGTTTGTGACAACGGTACATCTTAACTAACATTATAAATGCGAATGTGAGTTTTGTTTGTTAGGCTTTCACTCCTTAACTACTCGACCGATACTCATGACATTTCGGAAATATGTACTTTGTCAGTTAAGGATATAGGGTTCCTTTCATTTAGAAAAAAGTGTCATTACTAACATAATCTAACCTACACACAACATTTCCACGAGCGAAGCCGTTGTGTGATAGAGAAAGCTCTTAAGATACTAATGCACTACATTGGTTCTATAAAAAGTTGGCTCACAAGATACACAAGAGTTATAGTCTATACAAACATTATAAAATAAAAAATAAATAGCCCGCTTAAATACTTTTGGGTCGTATATCTTTGAAAATGACTGTCGTGTAGTATTGTGCACGCTAGGTAAATACGCGTTCGATATCTATGTGTAGTTATAATTAAAACGTTCATAATATAATTACGTCACGCCTAAAAGCCTGGAAAATTTATATACTTAGCATTAAATTGTTGTTCCAAGTCTGAGTGTAGGTACATTGTATCCGTTGTTGGAATGTTTGTAAAGAGCCCCACGTGTCAAAATTGATACGTAATGTGGAAGATGTCTTTTTAAGAAAGAAAAGAAAAAGATAGTGTTCAATTTTTAATATGAGTGAACGTGGTAGTACCGACAATATTCATAATTCAGATATTATATTGGTAGTGTATGTCAGATAACAACTTAACGTCCAGAAATGTGACCATATTTAAACGCTGTAGTTGTAGAACGTTTGGAACCATAGCCACGTTAGGTATATGTGTAGTGTATTTATGATTATTATCGACCACTAATATTAATAGCACGCCAGTCTGTCTGTTGTCTCCTAAACTGCCCTACTTTAGGGGTCGTCGCCGTCCAGGGAGCGATAACCGCACTAACTTAGACTTAGCACAATATCCGGCCGTTCGCAGATATTAATTTAGACAATATTAAATATAATGGCTTAATAAAGAAAATGTTTAATTAAACCTTGTTTTTATAAACGTCTAGTTGTCCGCCGCGGTTTTACCTACGTTTATCGTAACTGTTCTGCTCCCGTGGATCATAACGTGATGTCATATAGCTTATGTTACTTCTGAAGAATATGGCTGTCCAATTGTGAATAATTATTAAAATCGGTTCAGTAGTTTCAGAGTTTAGTAACTGCAAACCAAATTAACTATAGGTACCAACGAAAGTTTCAGCTTGGCAATTTGGTATACTATTTTTGCTTGCAAAAGAATATCTAATGCACATTTTTGATATAATATTGTCTTCTGTTTACGCGAATGTTATTCACTGAAATTAAACTACTATATACGGATTTTATCGCGTTGTATATTTAACACTGTATTACATAATTTTGAAAACTGTTTCACTACTATACTACTATTAAACTTTACTTTAAATTTTAAGTGGGGAAAGTGTAAACTTAAATACAAATAGTTTTAATAGTTTTGATAATTTAATTGGCTTAAAAATTGTAAAGTTTAATAGTAGTATAGTAGTACAAAAGTTTTCAAAATTATGTAATATAGAGTGTTAAATAAACAACGCGATAACATCCGTATATAGTAGTTTAATTTCAATGCACATTTTTGACTTCATTACAGTTTTTTTTACATACATATGTATAAATTAAAATATTCATATCTCAGCGTCACGTCAAAACGGATTTTCGCAGATATGTAGAGCACTCTCATTACATCAGCTATGTTTATACTTAATAGCAGACGAACGTTCAACCGTTATAAGCGTTCTAGACTCCATGCTGCCGTTGAGAATGTCTAATAGATAATGTGTGGAAGGTAGGCAGGATCACAGCAGAATCTATACTTAAACTTGTACAAACTATACTTGTACACAAATTTTGTTTTTTCTTGTATAGAGTGGCTAACGAGCAGGCTGATCGCCTGATGGTAAGCGATTACCGCCGCCCATGGACACACGCAACCCCAAAGGTTACAACTGCGTTGCCAGCCCTTTAAAAAGGAATGAAGGAGGGAAAGGACAAAGGAAAGGATAGGAAAAGGATCGGGGTAACTGGGCCTCCGGCTCTCTCACTCACTAATACGAAACGCAACAATACGTACCTAAATGTGGCCTTTCTTCCAACAAAATCACAAGGAACAGTTACAGACATTCCCTCCCGACTAGAGACGTACAAATTGTGACTGCACGGATGGCTTAGTGATTTAAGTGGTTAGTGGTCTTCTTATTGCCACTGCTGTGGCTTCAATCCCAAGTCGGAACAAAATTTTATGTGATCCACATATAGTTGTTCTGCGTCTGAGTGTTCTTTGTGTCCGTTGTGTTAATGTTTATAAAGTCCTCCGTACCACTGAAATTATTCCTAGTGCGAATTTTTAAAAGAAGGTCGGTTGTATTGCTTTCTAGTCGTGAATAGGGTTTCCAGGCTCCTTGAAGTCTGTGTGTCGGTAGCATAGGACCCCTGGTGTAATAAATTGATATAGACTACAGTTACCGCTTTGGATCAGGCTGCATGTATGCAGGGGGCCTTGATTGCCACGCTACTAATATAAAAAAAGTTAACAAAGAAGAAAATAAATTAGATATGTGTTCGAAAAATTTAAATGTTGTCTTGATTTTACACATGGCGTCTAACCAAACGAGTTGCGCCACTCGCGCCACCAGTGGGCGGTAGTGGGCGTCAGCCAAACTTGTTCAATTTAACCAAACGTTGTACACAATCAGCCATCAAGGATACTGTTATTTATTGATTTAACTACTATATATAGTATAATGGTTGTTACGAGGCTGCTGTTGTAAATTATCGAATAGATAGGACTTGACAAAAGATACATTATAGTCGGATTAAGTTAATTTATTGTATAATATTTAGGTAATAGTGGATTGAAGTAAGCGTGCTTAATTACAGATGTAATTTACTTATTCTGGATCGTGCAGAGTGTGATTGGGTACTCTCTTTCCTGTGCCTATTTATATAAAAATCCTAGCTACCAGCTTCGCTATGGCTACGTTTAGTATTAATGATTCGGGTAGTAATTCCCATTTTCGTAGGAACTTTGCGATTAAAAGTATATAGAAACATTCTTAAAATGCAACCTAGAGTAATAAATTCAAGTCAATCCATTTACTAATTTTCACAATTTTACGGACATAAATATACGGCAGCTGCATTGTTATTTATAATATTTTCATAAGCGAGTCATAGTCTATGCCACTATGATTAAATATATGCATATTGATATTAAACGTTAGATACCTATTTACGAATCAACTGCATTGAGAAAAGCTGTGTCGATAATTGCATCACATTTAATATAAGTGACCAAAAATTTGAAAATGTCTTACAGCTATTATTAGTACAGCCATTTGGTTCAGATCTTTTTATCGTAAAGGGAGCTGGCAAGGAGATTTTGTCAAAAAACTGCTATCAGGCACCATTTTTCCAATATGGCGGTGCGAGCGGCAGAGGTACGAGGTGGCAAAGTGGAAATTCGGAAAGAGCACATCAAAATATATAATACTACCAATTTTTAAAAACTCCTGGGGAACTTTCCAGGTCACACCTTTATTTCGGACCAAATGATTGTACTAAGTCAATATATGTACTATTTCTATTTTATTTGCCAAGTGGTCACACTCCGCTTCGGCTCAGTCTGATATTTTAAATTTCTCGTTCCGGTAGACTCATCGTGATAAAAAAGATATAAAAAAGAATTATATATAAATGCAACGTAGTCTAAAAATTTTATGTCAATCCATGGACCACATTTCGAATTTTGCGGACACAAATATCCGGCAGCTGAATTTTTATATATAAGGATTGGTAGGGTCGCCGCCGATCAGAATTAGGAAGCAGGTTGTTATTCCCAAAGAGGCTATAGAGGACTCCGGTACTCTGGTTTCTTGGGACCCCTGTTCCCTTCGATATGCAGTAGTTTTCTAAAATAAGTTTATAACTATTATCCTTAACGAATAAATATGGAAAAAGGTTGATGGCACAGGTTTATATTTTCCCGCAAAATTGTAAACTAACGTAATTCCCTGTTTAATATTACAACTTTACTACATACAGTGTAAGTCTTTATAAAGTGCACATATTAAAAAGGGTGAAAATATAAACAATATTATCGACGGATGTTTTTTTTTTAAAATACTAAATTTTTTTTAAATTTTATATGGACTTAATTTTTTTACTCTTGTCTTGGTACCCCATGTAAACAAACTGTTACTACTTTTAAACTAAATGTGATATTAAAACAAAACAAAATTAATAATGATCTCTTATAATAGGCCAAGCTAATAAAGCCATAATTTATTGAAAAATAAACCTCATAAATTAGTTATAAATGATTTTTTGAAGAAAATTTACCATTTTCTACCAATTTTTGCAATAAATGTAAAATTTATCAAAAAAATTTTCCCTTTACCCTACTTTTTCTTATTTTATGTTATTCTACATCGTATTAGCTAGTTTTTGGTAAAAATCCCATGGTTGTAGCTAAAACACAACATTTGCTATCAGAGGCTAAAAAAGAGGCTCACCGGGTGTGTTATTAATTCGAAAGGATAAATTACTTTCTTATGAAGGCTATGTGATTCATAAAACAAAGAAGCGTAGGTTAGGTTAGGTTTAATCAAAATCATTTATTATTTCACATGAAACTTAAAACTAATTCATTAATTGCTCAAAATGTCCGCCACGCTGTTGTAAACACAAAAACGCGCGAAGGGGAATTTGTTGTGTGCCCTTATCATTTAATTAATTTATGAGGTTTATTTTAAAAAAAATTATGGCTTTATTAGCTTGGCCTATTATTCGAGATTATTATTAATTTTGTTTTGTTTCAATATCACATTTAGTTTAAAAGTAGTAACACTTTGTTTGCATGGGGTACCAAGACGAGAGCAAAAAAAATTAAAAGACCACAAAAAATTTTTTTTTGTTTTTTTAAACATTTTTTCATCGATAAAATTGTTTATATTTTCACCCTTTTTAATATGTGCACTTTATAAAGACACACTGTTATGAAACAAAGTCCTTCGCCGCGTCTGTCTGTCTGTTTGGGATAATTTAAAAACTACTAAACGGATTTTCACCAATAGACAGGTGATTCATGAGGAAGGTTTAGGTGTATAATTTGTGCCTACTACTCCACTATCCGTGCGAAGCCGGGGCGGGTACCTAGTGTTAAAATTTGCACTGATGGCGTAGGAGGCAAGCGGTCCTCTCGCCACTGCCGCCTGGCCTAGTGTGGGTGGGTTTGAATTCTACACTAGACAATGATGTGTAATCCGCAAATAATTGTTCTAAGTGTGAGTATCACAGGGCTCTGGACCCTAAAGTTTGGGAGATATAACTATTTTTATAATAAAAGAAGACTATTAGTTGATATTTACCAATAATTGCTCTTATACACGACGCTTATAACGGGCCCAAGATTAGGCATTTGTCCGGGTTGTATAAGTATAATTATAAATGGTTGACGCGATCCACTCATTCAACACTCAAGCAAGTGAGATTAATAATTAAAGCAAGTAGCCAATGCAAGTAGCTTGCGCATGGACTTACATCACATCGTGTTCATACACCTTTATAGTTAAAGCTAGATTTTACGCCCACCTTCGCTCGCGTAAATGTAGGTAAGGTTAGGCTACAAAGCGTACTTTTTTAGGTCAAAGTTCCTTTTCCCTGACTAGGTGTATGCCAAATTTCACGATGATCGGTTGAGTAGTTAAGACGTGAAAGCGTAACAAACAATCAAACTCACATTCACATTTTAATATTAGTTAGGATGTAACGTACGCCGAGATATGCAATGATGATTACAATAACAAATGATGGAATGTAACGGCATCGCAAAAACAGCGAGTTGTTGTTTGTTATTTGTTATGGATGCTATTATATTCATGTTGACAAACATCCAAATTCAAAACGAATACATCCATACAATACCCATTGTATATGCCTTCTTAGGAATCAAATTCTTTCCGTTCTAAGGAACTCAGAATGCTGCGAATACATTGTTATTTTAAGAATGGTATCTACTTGAATATATTTTAGGATAATTATTGTATTTATTTTAAGGAACTTTAACAATGCACATAGTACCTACCTATAATTTTCACATTATATTTCCTTATAGATAGATATATCGATAAAATCGGACACAGCATTAATTGCACTTGATAAAGTATGCCTTTAAACTTATGCTAAACATTGTTTTATTTTATGTATTACAAAAAAGATAATTTAAGTTGTTTTTGAACCATATGTAAAAATATCCTTGTGCTTTGGTAATATTAGTAAGCATGCAGTGAATAAAATCTAACATTTTGGTTATTGAGGAAGACCCCAAATTTATGGTTTATAAGCTATCGCGGGAAAAGATGCACGCCCACCATTCGTCCAGAGATATTTTGAAACAGGCAAGGTTTTTCTTGGCTTGTAGAGGTGGCCTGAAATTTTCATCTGCATGATTGCCCAGACGAATTGATTTGACATGCATGTCTTCAAGATGCGTAGTATTTTCGTAATACAAGTTACATTGTTAGTCTAATTCTTAAAACGTAAGTGTGGCCTTGGACAACTATGAATGATGTGATCTGAGTTTTATTTCCAAGAGAAGAAAAATATTGTTTTTGCATTTCTTTTGTGCTAGAAAAGTCATTGCAGTGACAGTGTGTCTGATAAACCGAAATTCACATGCCCACACTTCTGCTTAACCACTCTGGAATACACAAGCGCAATGCTCTGTCATATACATGTACATTTTCCAAGCTTTTCCTGTTTTACCTTACGTCACTAGCTTTCACTTTAGCGGGCTGTGACAAGTCTCGAGTTGCACAGATTATGTGCATAACTGCGAGAAAAAGTTAACAAGTTTGTTTATGCTAGACTCTACTTACAAGTGTGGAAAGCAGTTTGGAAGCAATCGATAAACTTTCTTTCTGCCGATAAAAAGATATTTTCCTTGTGTCGCAGGACTCTTTACTATTAGTCCTAAATCTAACTATTATTATAAATTCGTATGTGACTTGGTTTGTTTGTTACGCTTTAACGCCTGGACCACTCGACCGATGATTATGAAATTTGCATACTCGTTGTCAGGTGTACAGAAACGGACATAGATTACCTTTTACCCGGAAAAAAGTAAGGGAAGCCGCTGGCAAAAGTTCGATATAAATAATTAACATATTTAGAGGCAGCGCAGCGGCCCACCAGCAGCCAGACTTGATCCAGAATATTCTGTACTGATCCCGCGTTGTCTGCTCTTGGTAGTTCTCTTACTACCGTATAATTAGTAAAACAATACAGGCAAAGTATACTTTTTATTACCCAATGCACAATGACATGCGTCCCCGCTTGGGACAATAATTTGTGTGGTACAGTATTCCTTGTTTCCGTTGTTTCAATGTTTTTGAACTCCCCCGCGATACAGCGCTTATCCCGAAGGAAAGAGATTAAGAAAATATTGATAACTTAATCCAAAAGTTACTTTTCTCGAGTTTAAGATAAGGCTGCGAAGTGATAATGTCTTTTGTACAAAAGATTTTCCTTTAAGTAATAATAATTATTATGAATTAAGAGTCTATTGCTGCTATTTCGGCCAAAAACCATCTCTGGCTGATGTTTTCTTTTTTGTCTTTGACTTTCTCACTATGTTATTGTGTACCAATTAATTCAGCCAGTAGATACTAAAATTGCAATTTCTTAGTGCATTCAGGGCCCTTGCTTAGTGCATGTATCTTAAACACGTAAACTTCACTTTAGGAATAGGAAGGAGTTTATTATGCGAGTAGACAACATTCACAAAATTCCTATTTGCTAAATTAGCTTTTTACCAGCTAAAATCACATTTAATAGACTTGCTTAAAATATTCAGCAATTCTACGAGTTATGACTAGTCTAAATAAATGTACTGTGCGGTATGTAAATGCATTCTAGGATGAGCTTATCAACCTCCACCCATATCCTACAGCCAGTATACCTTCCACAAAACGATTCACTTCAAACCATTAGTATTTGCACCCGTCAACGTCTGTTTACATGGAATGACGGCTCAAAAGCGTGACAGTTTCTGAGTCACGCTTAACAGTCAAGCAGAGGGCTCCAATTTGCGAGTCATGCTCTACACTACGACGCCATACTTCATAGATAGGTTAGATTAGTAACAGTACTTCTTTCTGGATTAAAGGATCCTATGTCATATTCTGGTGCTCTTACAACGTGTATCCTAAATTCCATGACGATGGGTCGAGTAGTTAAGGCGTGAAAGCGTGACTGACAAACAAACTCATATTCGCATTTATAATATTAGTTAGGATGTATAGAGGTGTACCTTACAAGTGTCCACAGACACATTCGAATCGATTCAAATGCCGTCAATGGGTCGTTGACAGCAGCGGTCCGGCGCGTACGCAATAATGCAACAGTAAATTGAAAAGCATTTATGCAAAACCTAGGGTTTGAACACCTCATGGTTAAAGAATAGCTTACTATATTTTATATATTACCTACTTGTTTGCATATTATAATCTTCGGACAGGGGTCTAGCCGGTCTTGGTAAGGCCTTTTCAGCCTTTCCGAAATTAACCAATTGGCGTTTATTAATTGAAAGTATTGTTGACTCTTTGATACTATTGTCTACGCATATTGGCTATGCCAAACATAGCCAGTGTCTATTGGTACCTACTATACCAAATTAAAGCCTACTATAACAAATTAACTTTAACCTTAAATTTAATGGATTCAAGGTAAAAGTTATTTAACTCTGAGTGTTTATTGATTAGATAGATGAAAATCAAAATATTAAAGATTTTTCATTGGAAACTCTTTTCGTAAAAAGACGGATATGGTAATAAAGAGAGGTTAATCCGCTGCGGAGTCTCTATATAGTAGACCCAACTAGGCAATATTGATGCAAAAGAAGGACCGATGACAAATAATGGAGGACGCTTAGCTCAAACTCTGTAGTAGACCAATGAATGTGGGAAAATATACAATTACCCGAGTTAAAATTAAGTAATTAAATACAAAGTGTAGGCACTCGCCGGTCTTCGGCGTTACAACCGATCTGGAAAATTCTGCAGTACAAAATACTATTTGAGCGAACAATAATATCATATTTTGACCACAAACCAATAAGCCAATTTTGTGGCGTCATTAGTCTTAATAATAGATAAACCGATCCAAATTTAATTTAGGATTCTTTTTATACAAGCCTATGTCACGGTAATGTTATCTAATAGTATTGTAATCGGCTAAAGGCTGTAACTCGGCTCTGTCCTTGAAATAATTACCTATAGCCGCGCGTTCCGCAAACACGCGAGAGGGCTGCACCTATAGTATTTTAATTTCTTCTACCTACTTGAGTTTCTTTCTAGTTAGTGATTGTAAATATTATATTTTCTTATTAAAAAATGAAATTTGTTGTGTATGAAATAGGAAGCGTTCAATAAAAATCATGTATGTTTTTTGATTAGTAGATTTAATAAAAAAACAACCTTAAACAGGATGATTGGTACAAGACTGGACATATTGAAGGAGGGTATTCAGTACTTGATTCTGGACTTGTATTTATATCAATCAAATATTAACAAATCGCACGCTTACTGCTTACAAAATCATCACACCGTTCGTTCATCGCTGTGGTGCATTCGCGACTGTTTGTGTGCCGAGTGTATACCGCCCTTGAGGCGCGTAGGTTTGACTCGCGTTCCGACCGTTTGTATGCAGATAGAATACTATTAGATAATATTACTGTGCCAATGTAATTTTACAGTTGCACATAAGAAGATCAGCTAAAAATATAATTCAAAATGTTTACTTTTTGTAATTTAAATCTGAATAAAGGTAGTTTGAAATATCTGGATAATTTTTGACCTGCTTTGTAGTTTGGTAAAATTTGACTACCAAATTCACTTTATGATCGGAGATTGTTTACAATAACCATGGTAATAATAAATTGTTACCTACTCTGGTTAATACCAAAGTAACTACATACAGTTAGAGATAAGATTTTTCTGCCTAGCACGATATAAACAGTTCCAGGCAATCTAAATATTCTAAATGAATCGTTTAAAAAGTGCTAGCTGCTCGCACGCTGTCTTTTATTAACACGATTTAAAGAAAGTGCTATATATCATGGTAGACAGTAGCTAAACTAGAGTATTGCTAATGTCCATGAGCGTCGATATCTGCTTACCAACAGGTGGGATATGGCTCATCTGCCCCATTCAGTACCGCTGGTGTTGGAAGAGTCTAGATAAAGCAGCTATGGTAGGCAGACTACATAACGATAGCAGCCTGAGCAACCATCAGATGGATCGTATGCTTATTTACCACCTCGGTAGTAGAAAATATGACTGATTAAAAGTGCATGCAATAGGATAGTTCATTTTATAATTCATTCATTAATTTATAAACCATTACCATGAACCAACACCTAATTCCATTCAACATATTTTGACCTACATTACCTTTCAAAACGCATTAAAAGATCCTTCCGTTTATTTTGAACAAGCCCATTCACGTTTCAACAGTAATGTCTAAAGGAGTGGGCAAGGCGACCGGTTCCCACGGTGTACAACAATATTACCTATATATCTGCTATATCTCAGGTTGAGAAGGCGGTTTGCATGCCTGTTCTATCCCCACTTGTGCGGCGTAAATGATACCCGGCTCAGACCATTCTCGGACGACTAATGTTCGAAAAGGTTTGTAATTAGTACTTACTTGGATAGATAGCGTCCTTTTTTTTAAATGCATGCTGTGCGACTAATACCTTTCTGCACGATAAAAAAATATAAATGTCATTTCATTTGCCGCGGCAAATACGTAAGTTTTATTGTCTATGGTTCTTTGTAATATAAAATGTCAGAGTTGATTCTTCTAGAAAATTTTATAGATATTTAATTTCATATTGTTTTTGATAATATAATATTTAAATAAACTCAAATTAAGGCAGATATGCAATACATCCACATTTTGCCAAGTATTCGAGCATCACCGAGTTTGGGGCGAGCTTAATGCAAATTATCAGGCTCCGTTTCAGACTCCATTCTGCAACATATAAATGTCCGACAAAAAGAACAAATAATACTTGAGATCAATTCGATTCAATACCTCATGATCTAATATATTATACATAAGTGCAACCTTATATTATTAGATTAATGAAGCAGCCATATTAATAATTTCAACTATAAATATGTTATGGCGTTAATATTTTTTGTCGAACCGCATAAATAAATCCTGTATTTTAGCCCTATAGTATTTCAAGTGAGCGATAGGAAGCCGTATGAAGTTAAGTGAGGTGGATGTAAGCCTGATTTCCTGTGCCTTTATTGGATGTGTACAGATAATATAACGGATTTATTAAAACGCGCGATTAACGTTGTTCTGTTCACATAATTTACTATCTATGTGTTGTATTCTGATATTATGTAGACACTAATGTAGCGGCTATTGTCGTTCGTATGTCCATGTACTAATATTGTAATGAAGTAACTGTATCTGTCCGTTTGGTTATTTAAACCACCCAACCGATTTGGAAAATTTGGTAGATCAACTTGCAACCCAGAAAGGAGGTTACCTACCTACTTTTATTAGGAAAAGAGGTAGTAACTATTTAACAATAACACTGCCTCGGTGGCAGCACAGTCGATTGCCGGATCGGGCAAAGGGTTGTTGGTGTTTTCTGTGCAGTAAGTCTCAGTAGCTGCTCGGAGTCGGAAAAAGTGTCTCAAAGACGGCAATAGGTTTGCATTACGTCACAACAAAGCTAGAAAGCCGAAATAAGGATGTGATACACTTCTGACTATCTCTTCAGAGAGATTTGGAAGAGAGACTATGTATGTATGTAGATCTACTATGTTATATACATTAGCCACAGAGAAATGACAGAATATGTATCAGGTTTTTGCAGATAGTCAGAGATAGATAGATTCTATCCCAGTTCATAGTTATGTTACAAAATGAAAATTTTAAATGCCTGTTACTCATTTACGACCGAATTGCTAAAAGGATTTTGATGAAATATGAAATGAACATAACTTCATAAAAGTTGAAGTACTCAAATACGTATACAACGCAGAATCTAAATCCTAAGTATCCTAACTAATATTATAAATGCGAAAGTAAGTTTGTTTGTTTGTTAGTCGTCAAAGCATAAAAAAATACTAACATTAAAAAATATTGGCACCTTTTTTGTTCCCCTGACAATGTGTAATGTCAGGGGAACAGAAAAGGTCATAGGGTGCCTTTCATCCAGAAAATAAGTACCTACTGTTCCCGAACGAAACCTCAAGCTAAAGCTAGTTTCAAATAAAAGCAAAGTAAGTCGCGGGTAACAGATAGTAAATGTAATTTATTCTTCTTGATATCAGAGTCAAAATTGATCGAAGTTCTCGATAACTATGGAATACAGAATGGATACGCCGCCATTGCGGTAAAGTTTAGCATACGAAGGTGACTAAACTTACACTTAAGGTAATCGCATCCGTTGGCGCGTGTCTTTAATGGCCGCTTATAAATGGTGGCACTATTATATTGTCTATGGGTTGAATATTTAACAAATTCAAGTTTTTATGTCGATTTTATTAACGGCCAGTGTTCAAGCTGCTTATATCTATAGATAAAATGTAAAGTTATTATGAAGTTTTAGTAGGTATAGATATATAAATCAAACGATATAACTATGTGACTTTTTCTTAAGAGTGCTTTGATGGCACAGCGGTAATTATTGCGATTGCTGTATAGGTATCGGTCTCGGGTTCGATCTCAGGGTCTGACAAGGTGTTTATTAATTTTTCGTCAGGAAATTCTCAATGATAGTACGAAGTCTGCAACTGCGTCTGGTCCCACGTAATAAGAAGCAAGTCTATTGCCATATAAAGGTCACATTTGCTAACGTCAGGATGCTGGTATTTCTTATCAGGTATCATTGGGCCCGAGAATCAAACCCAGAATGACCTGATCGACTGCAAACACAAGCAAAAAGGGGCGACAGGAACAAGAACTACAAATAAAATAATACGATCAAAGTAAACATTTAGTTACGGAAAGATCCTATACTAAAATGATCTGCCCATCCGTTCGTCTACCACAGCTTCTTATTTTATCTATTTGACAATCAGGAAATGGTAAATATCATTTTTAAACATTATAACAGATTTCTGTTGAATGTTATACTGATAGTAAGTAATATTTTTTGCTATCCTGTATCTACAATGTTTTCTCTGAAGTAATTATTATCTAGCGGACATCCGGCGGACCATGTTATTGCTTTGTAAAATTACATAATTATCTCGACAGTCCGAAAAAAGGTTTTATAAATACTTAGATACCTTGATCTGACATTTATGTGTTTTTATAGATTGTGCTATCTATGGTTAGCAAATTTTGTATAATTTTTATTTATATTATTACAAATAGCATTTGAATTTAAACGCACTTAGAAAATAAAAAAATCCTTGTAATTAAAAAAGAGACCAGAAATTCTACGTAATTTATTATATCTAATAAATTATTTATTCTCATGTTTTTAAAAGAAGCTATTGCACTATCATTGTATATCTATATAATTCTTGTGTAAAACGTTGTAAAATGTGTGTATGTCACTGAACTGATCCTAAACGGCGGGACGAATTTTAATGATATTTTTGTGTGTACGGGTGAGTCTCTAGATGATTTATATTCACAATTAAATCTGGTATTTGGTGCTGCAATGTGATTAGCAAGCAACGTTTCGATCCGCTAGTTATTGATTTATTTATTTGGAATGACAAACAGTTACACATTATCAGCCTTACTTATATAAATATCGCTAAACATTGCTTAGCTATCTCTTTTCTAAGAAGCTGCCATACCTTTAATCAACGAGTAGTATTTCTTTACTTATAAACCAACTTTAACGGTCTCTCAGGTGACAGCTCGCAAAAAAAACGAAGCACAATTTTATTCTTGCAACATTTGACAGTCAGCATAGGTCATTACCAAACTAATCTACTAAATAATGCAATTGAAGTAATCTGTGTATATCTGTGGCGACTTTAAACAGACGGACGGTGTTTTTCGGTTATTAAAGGAGTTTGATTATTGAAAAGTATAATACTATCACTTTGCTTAATTTAATAACCAGCTAAATATAAGAAAAACAAATTATCGCCTGGTTTGTATTGTATGATAGAGATGGTAAAACAATATCAATTTTCATTATTTGGAATAAACAGGCAGTATATTTCTAAATATGCATAATCATAGCGAACTGCTGCTTATTCTCATGAATAATAACAACAATAATTTGCTTTCTTAAAAAGTGCATTTACTATAATTACAATGAACAAAATACCAGTGTTCTTCACTTTATGATTCTCGTTGTTTATTACAATTATTTGATTTTTTTCGGAAAATCACACAATATGGAGAAAAGAGGCACAACAAATTCTCAAAAATAAAATTCTACCGTATACCACCTATTTCATTTTTATGACGTTAATATTTTCGTAAACGATTGACGTTAATATCAAATCTGCCCCAGCTGATCGGAAAATCTGCCATATCGTCTCTTAGCTATGTTTAAACAAGGGACCGCCGCTGTTTAGATTTTTCTTTACTGTTTAGCTATTGATGAACTTATTCTTAGCGCTAACTAACGTTTAAGTAAGATTTCTCATGAACAGTTGATTTATAGTAGTTTAATACCTGTTAAATATTTAAAATGGGTTTATAAGTAAGACGGTATCTAGGCATGACCGTAGATAACAAGCTAACGTGGAAACCGCATGTAGACAAAGCCATAATGAAGGCCCAACGGGTCTTCGGTATGATTCGTTCTACTTATGGGAAGACCTGGGGCCTGAAGCCCAAGGTAATCAAGTGGCTATACACGATGATGATAAGACCCATAATCACATATGGAAGCGTTGTCTGGTGGCCAAGAACCAAACTAGCAACATGCAGGAAAGCGCTGTCGAAGGTGCAGCGATTAGCCTGCATGGCTGTAACAGGGGCGTTCCCTACTACGCCAACGGCTGCGTTAGAGATCCTGCTGGACCTAACGCCGCTACACATTGTTGTGGAGTTAGAGGCGATGAAGGCGCTACATAGACTATCTATAAATGGGCTGTGGAGTGTCAACATGCCAGTAACTCGACACAAAACTGGAGATCTCGAAGGATCTTAAAGAGATTATGAGCATGGGATGTGACAAAATGCAACCAATGCACATAATCAAAAAGAATTTTAAAATAAAGGTCCCCACAAGGGACGAATGGAGACGAGGTCTACGATCCCCTGACAAGGGTTGTCTCATCTGGTACACCGATGGTTCCAAAATGGAAACAGGATCAGGCGCTGGTATTTATGCCAACGACTGCAAGGTGAACCAAAGCATGGGCAAATATGCAACGGTCTTCCAGGCGGAAACCTATGCTATAATTGCCTGTGCGCAGGAGAATATTAACAACAATGTCACTGACAAGATTGTTTATATTCTCAGTGACAGTCAAGCTGCTCTTAAGGCTCTGAACTCCTGTAGGGTGGACTCAGCACTGGTCCTGAACTGTGTTAAAGCCCTTAACAAACTTGACAGGAAAAACACAGTCAGGCTGGTGTGGGTTCCGGGGCATGCAGGGGTGTAGGGTAATGAGGAGGCTGATGTATTAGCCAAAAAGGGCTCGGAGCAACTATTTGTGGGCCCCGAGCCATTCGTAGGTCTCTCTGAGGGTACCGTCAAGGCAGCTTTGAATGCACATGGCAATGATAAACACAGGCTGGAGTGGATGGCCCTTAGGGGTCTGGAACACTCCAAGAAATTCATTGCAAACAGAGCCACGGGCTATACCCGGAAGTTCTGCGGGTACAACAAGGGCCAAATACGCCTACTCACAGGAGCGTTTACTGGTCATTTTGGCACCAACGACTTCCTGTGCAGATTGAGATTGTCAAACAATTCGATCTGCAGAGCCTGTGGTGAACAGGACGAGCCCATATCACACCTACTGTGTGAATGTGACGCGTTGGCCGGACTAAGGATGGGTCTTATGGGATTGGCATATCCGAACCCTGAAGACTTCAGGCTTCTCCCCAGTGTACACTGCGACTGATGCAGTACATTCATAGGGAGATAGCTCAGGGATAAACCTCGGGGCCGACACAAAAGATCCCACTGGGTCGAAGTGTCGCCGGTCTACAATGACTAGCCCCCGGATCAAGATAAGATAAGATAAGACGGTATATAATAAAAAGTTGCATGGCATTTACATTTAAGAAAATGTGCATCCACACTGTTATTCACTGATGAAATAATAGTGAACTATCAATTTAATTATTTTTATTACATATTACAAATTTAATTTAGTTAAATTTATATATTTATTTTAAGAAAATGTGCATCCACACTGTTATTCACTGATGAAATAATAGTGAACTATCAATTTAATTATTTTTATTACATATTACAAATTTAATTTAGTTAAATTTATATATTTATTTTGCTTAATTTATTTTAGTTACTGTATAAAACCTTTTTTTTTTACGTGGGGGAATGCATTGACGCATATCCCTCCGCGGGGGCGGGCGGAGGGATTATGTCGGACTCGCCGGGGTAAACGAAAGATGGAAAAGAAATAATGTACCTCCCGGAATACCGACTAAACCTACCACGGTGTTCCTCGACAAAACCACTATCGGCGGGGCCGCGCGAATCGCTTTCGCATGCGGTCGCGACCCCACTGAGGTTACGGCCCGCCGTATGAAACGGCAGGCCACTACGCAAAGAGACCTGCCCAAAAGAGGCACTTCTCACATTATAGAACCCTACTGTCTCCCCCCTAGAGGGAAGTCGGACTCGAAACAGAGGCGCGCGTGGGAACACGCACGCCGCCTCTCGGACCTGGTGCTGAACGGATGGCGGGCAGGCCCACAAAGCCCACCACCCCCAGGTCAAACCTCAGGGTGGCTGGAGGTCATCTCGCGCCCTCCGGCGCCCGGCTCTGCGGTTGGGGAGAGGGTTTAAACGCTCCCTCTCCCGCTCCGCCGCCTCCTTGATGGAAATCACTTCCTCGCAGAAGGAGGCGACGGCCTTCCACGACCTCTCACTCCGGACCATAGACTGAACTACAGCCGGGAGCAAGAGGGCAACCGATCCGACTGTCGCGATCAACTCACGGCGCTGCGATGCCCAGGCGGGGCAAACCGCCAAAGTGTGCAGCGCCGTGTCCTCAACAACGTCGCGGCAGTCGCCGCAGTGGTGACAACCGGGCGTCTCTTGCCGGCGTATACGACACAGGAACTGGCCAAAACGACCGTGGCCAGTCATTACCTGTGTCAGCCGGAAGGTGAGGGCGCCATGCCGCCTCTCCAGCCACTCTTCAAACACGGGACTTACCGCCACGATCGTGGCGTGCCCGACTGTATAAAACCTACCATTACAGTGGGCAAGCTGCGCTAATTTCCATCGCGAACGAATTTCAATAACCTTTATCGAAATAAAATTTCGGCTTAGTGGACGATCCGCCCGAATTTAACTCGCCCGAATCGGACGAACGCACTTTTGAAAAATATTATTTTTGTGTAGGCGACTCGCACGAATTGTAGGTATTTATTGCAGTGAAGTTAAGAAAAGTACAGTCAAGTACAGAAGTGACACGGGTAGTATATTTTGACATGAAATGAGACACAAAAATTAATCAGAAATAGCTTTACTTGCATAACAACTAGTAAAAGTCTTTTCAATTCGTTGTAATAAAATTTAACGGTTAGTATTTAACTGTTCCTCAATTTTTTGTCTTTGTTTCACCATAAATACTAATTGCTCAGCAAATTATATTTAATCCCGATATATTTTACTCGACTGTACATTTAATTGCAAAAAAAAACAATGTGTACGAGTCGCCTACAAAAAAAATCTATAAGTATTTTAAAAGTGTCGATTCGCTCGATTCAGGTGTGTTAAATTCGGGCGAATCATCCACGAAGCCAAAATTTCTTCAGGATAGGATTTTATTATGATGTATACCTACATATGTATGTATGTAATAGTTTGGGTTGCTTTTCTTACTTTATTTAAGAAGAATGTATTTAAATTAATATAAAGAGCATCAAAACTCTAGCCTAATAATTTTCAATAGTTCAGGTTAATTTCAATTCCACAATTTTTATCTCATGCTATTTGTTTTTTTTACTCTTCCATTTTTGCTATTTATTTCTATATACAAGTATTATATCATATAAAATCCGTCAATGATGTATATTCATGTGTAGGTACGTAAGTGCGTGCTGTGTCAGCGGACATCCGGCCTCCTATCTATCCACGGCCCTTAGAGATTACTCAGCGGAATATGGATTCGTAACGGTAATGAGCACCTCTTTGTTTCACGACCTTCGTATGACGATGGTAATGATGGCAATGCTTCACACTTGATTGGTATATCACCGGCTATTGTGTGGACACACGTTTGTATGAATTCTTGGCCTATTGGAACTGTAGACCTACCATCAAATGTCTATCCAAATCTTAGGGCAGAATGAAATAAATTTATGATGTAATTACTTCAGATTTCTTTGGTTAAAAGTGGCATTACTCTGTTGTTTAGACCACTTAGAGTACCTATAGACAATCAAGAGGTAACGTACCGAAATTTGGGACGAATGTTGCAATAAATGTGTTTAACCGATCAACCGACGAACCCGAAATTTTGGTATTTACGTTTGATAAGAATAAGAAGAATTTATTCTTGTGTGAATAAAATTACAATAAGATACTACATAGAGATAGGACTATATTCGGTATATGAAAAAAGTTGACAGTCACAAAAGATGACCAATAGAATAGTAATCTCTCTTTCATCTACAGGTAGGCAATATTTATTTACTAAAAAAGTAAGCAAGACATTGACAGTATCTATGTACATATTATTACTCTAACCAATATTCTAACAATTCAACAACTAACCTCAGTAAAACCAAAAGAAAATAGAATAGTTAAAGAGACATAACAATATGTTTCCACTTGACTAACACAAAAGAGTTTAAATAAAACCTTTTTAAAATTCAAATCATCTGGAAGGAATGTCTTTTTGGTAAAGTTATTGAGGTACATTCTGTTGTGTGACATATTCACCTCTGAATGCATTCCAGAGCCTCGATGAAGACAATGGCCTCTCAATGGCGGCACGCCACAAGCGAAGTCTTGCTTCTGTAGCGAGATGTTTATCGAATGGGTACAGTTAAAGACAACTTATGTGTATTATCTTTGTAGTGTGTGTGTGATACAACGGTCTTTGAATCGCAGTGGTGGTGAACGCGACTGCTGTGCATGAGGGTTCCAACCCCGGGATAAGCGAATGAATAAGCGAATGTTATTCGGGTTTTTCTGCTAAGGAATCACAATAGAGTTAGGGAGTTAGCGAAGTTAGATACATCCGTGCCTCGGAAAGGACGTTAAGCCGTTGCTCCTGTGCTTGATCGTTCTCTGGTTGTGTTGGATTGTCGTCCTATCGGATTATAAGACGATAGGAAACAGAGAATGCACTTGTGATTGCGCACACACTTGTTCTCTGTAATATCTTCGGAATAATGGAGCAATGATAGATAGATGGCCTATGTCCGTTATGTTTGACCACTGTGACCAAAGTTCGGTCCGAGGGACATAAATTAGTATGGCACCTACCGGATCTTGTACACAAAGTAACGCCACGGAATCAACGCCACACTCTCAAATATTATATATCTACTATTTTTATAAAGCATATCTCGCATTCTATACACTATTACAAACATTCAAACAATGGACTTAAAGAACATCCATACTCGAACGGAATTGTTGACCAAACAAATTTTGTCCCGTGTAAGGATCAAAAGTCAGCGCAATGGCAGGGGCGAGGCGATCACTTAAAGCACTAAGTCATACGTTCAGTCAACTGGTAGCTGCGAAGTAAATACTGATCTAAAATATATTAGAAAACACTATCCTAACTAATACCATAAATGCGAATGTGAGTTTATTTGTTACGTTTTCACGCCTTAACTAGTCAACCGATCATCATGAAATTTCGCATACACGTTGCCAGGGGTACAGAAAAGGACAAACGATACCTTACATCCAGAAAAAGAACTGGTTCCGAGCGAAAGCGTAGGCAAAAGCTAGTCAAAAATAAACGAAAGAAGAAGCTTAATTTAACAAGTAAAACAGATGTACTGCAGTTAGTTATCATGTAAGAGCGCAGTATTTGTCATATGAAGTGAATGAACGGTTGAGCGATGCGTTGAATAAATAATAGGCGCGTCGTACAGTCGGGCGCGTTTCTTCGTCGCCTGGCAGTCGCCTCGTCAACACAGCTGATTGTTATATCCTTAAAGATTGAACTAGAAACAATATTTTTGTTGTAGGAAAGTAACTAGAATAGCTCTTTGAATAGTTTAAGCAATAGGGTTACAGTGAATTTTAGGTAGGTATCTATCGTATAAAATGAGTGCACATACATACATACATAATCTCATACATACTTACCTGTATCCCGAGGACGAAGGCATAGTGTGTATCACACTAACATTTTACCAGCTATATTCTTAAAACATCCACGTATATTGCCGTCTACCGGCTATAGGTCTAGACTGTGGCTGCTACTAAGAATTTACAGGATCACCGTATAACACGTTACCTGGCTTAGGAATTGAACCCGATACCTTATGTACAATAGTCACATTTATTACTGCAGTCTCCTAATCCAATATAAAAATATATATAAACTCTTGAATCCAACGCATTTATTTGCGCTGTGCTACCTGGGGAAGCAGTTGTTTGAACATATTGTACAACATGACATCGATACAATATGGGATAGTGGTTAGTGTAACCGATTACCACGCCTGAGGTCGCGGGTTCGATTCCCGCACAAGTCAAACATTTGTGTACATGAATATGGATGTTTGTCTTGGTCTGGGTGTTTCTATGTATAATATGTATGTATTTACGAAAAAAAAAAGTATATATGTATGTTTATCCATTGTCTAGTACCCATAGTACAAGCTCTGCTTAGTTTGGGCTAGATGGTGTTGTGTTTAGTAGTAGAATATTATTATATTATTATTATTATAATTTAAATAAGCACCGATAACCTAGTGGGCAACCGATGAACTGCCACGCAGAGCTCAAGTTCGATCCTAAGGCGCGCATCTCTGACTTATCGAAGTTATATGCGTATTAAATAGTTAATTTTCGCTCGCTTTAACGGCGAAGAAAGACTTCCTGAGACGACCTGCATATCTGAAAGTGCTCCTGTCTAGCGTCGTAGTCCATGGCTTAACCCTTCTTACATTAAAAAGAGTCTAGGGGCCCAGTGGTGGGATAGTTTAATACAAGGCTGATATTATAAATAACCATTACAATTGTTCTCCCATTTGGAAAAAAGACAGATCGGTATATCAGAACGCGTGACCAAGAAACGTGGCGTCGTGGAATGGAATGTATGTTCCGCTTCTTGGAGCGATCAGCTTGATGAACTAAATTGATGGTATTACTAAATTAAAAATAATTACTTGCGTCTTTTAATAGGTCCATTTAAAAAGTATTTCAGACAAATTGAATTTTCATAATCTTGATGTTTAATTTAGTAAATGATAATTTATTTACTGAACTTTGTGTTAATACCTAACTTTAGCCCTGTTTGTAAATTGTCTCACTGCTCAATACGAGCGCTTCGTATTTATTATGAGAATGGTATATTCTAGCACGCTCTCCAAACGCCGATTAGCAGACTTCACATAAGTTTCATTATGTTATGGAGAACTCTTTAAGTATACAGATGCCCTTTTCCTTTAAAGTGAGTGATAATAAAATACTAATAAAAATCTGAATTGTGGGACAATGGATGCCAAAGCTATCACCCACGCATTGAACAAACTGGAAAAGTGACTTTGCGAAGATCTGTAGATATTAATTATAATATAAGTAATAATATCAGGCCTGTATTAAACTGTCCCACTGCTGGGCACGGGCCTCTTCTCACTGTGAGTAAGCTTAGGCCATAGTCCATCACGCTGGCCTGTGCGAGTTGGTAGACTTCACATATCTTAGAGAACATTATGTATAACTCTTAGACAAGCAGGTTTCCTGACGATGTTTTCCTTCACCGTTAAAGCGAGCGATAATTAACTATTTAATACGGACATGACTTCGAAAAGTCAGAGATGCGTGCCCTGGATTCGATCTCGCGACCTCTGCGTAGCAGTCCAATGGTCTCCCACTAAGCTATCGCTACTTATTTAGATATTAATTAGTAGACAGTAATTACCTAAAGGAAAACATCCTGACGGAATTATACAATTGTACAGGTTGTCCGGTAGTTAATGGATAACCTGGAAATGTCTTATAGTGGAACAGATGGCCGTTAAGAAAAAAATATGAAAAAAATCTATCCTAACTACTACCTGAGATATGTGTTTTTTTTTAATTACCATGTTATACCTTTCTTGTATACTAAGGCCATAAATGAATGAAATCCATCGGTTTTTTGTTGTTTTATTATTAAACACTAATTATGCTAATAGATAGACAGTCAAAAGTATGCTATGCTAATATAGCTTGCACTTTTAAACAAATATATATTTTTTTTTTTTTCTGAACGGCCTTCAGTTCTACTATAAGACATTTCAAGGTTATCCATTAATTACCGGACACCTGTATATATTGCGTTAATTCTTCTTACGGATTATTGCCGACACCTGTTCCTATATTATGTTTTGAAGATGTTTGATGTCTGCCAACTTTAAAGCTAGCGCGATGGACGGCGAACTAACCTTAATCTCGTTTTAAAGAATTTTATTGCTCATTTTTATGATTAATCTTACTTTTAAAAGTCAACTCCAACAAAGAACTTCAGAACGTTGGGACATCTACCATCTTAGTCTCCCCGTGAACATAGCTGCTGTAAAGCAACCGAAACATCGGGCCAAAGTGTAAACTTAAATATAAATAGTTTTAATTAAAAATATATAGCTTAAATAGTAGTAAAGTCCAATAATAGTAGTGTTAGAGTTTTCAAAATTATGTAATAACAGTGTTATAAAGTAAAATAAACAACGCGACAAAATCCGTATAAAGTGTTTAATTTCAATGTCCAACAAATAAATTCTCAGCAGCAACTCGCTGTTCTTAATATCGTTTTTATTTATTATTATTAAAATACAACTCCCGCAAAAGGATAATTGCTGTGTCGCAGGGGACTTTAAACACATACAAGCAACGGACACAAAGAACGTCCAGACTAGGGATAACCATTTGTGGATCACACAAAGTTTTGTCCCGTGTAGGATTCGAACTCACAACACTCGATGCAGTGGCGAGGCGACCATTTAAACCACTTCGCCATCCGTGTGGTCAAAAACCAGAATCAGTGTTCTGATTCTGAGTCACTATTATTTTGACTCGAACTGTACAAGTCGGATCGTTCGCTCAGCCACATGCAACTGTGTCGGTAAAACACTCACGCTGAGGATTACTCTTTGTTCGTATGAATTTTTCACTCTAGACTGATTTAATGAGGTGCATACCGAGTCTGTACGATAATACTACAGATGAAACAGTACTATAAGTCTTCTCGTATGTATACTTCAACTTTAAGAATCTTTTATTCGCATATATATAATATGTAACCCGTTACATTAACGCGATCATGCATAATGTTTACCTTTTATATGCTTGACGTTTCGACCAGGTTACACCGGCCGTGGTCACAAGCTGACTGGTGCTGCGATGTCATGTCTCCGTTTGTGAGGCAGGAGAATCTTGATTCACCCTCACTTTTGGCATATTTTTGTTTGTCCATGTACCGTCATAAACTACACTCGCGATATCCCTATTACGAATGCTAGCCGACGTGTCCGTATTCTGTAAATTACCTAACTGTGCAAAACAGCGAAGTTGCGTATTATTAATCACGGGATTCCACGTCGCGGATAATTTAAAACCATCTTCCCTATTGAATTTTTTTATGTTTTTTGATTTCAATAGCTTCTCGCACTATTCTTGGATAAAAGTGGCGATCGGTGGAGAAGACTTCCGGACGATGAAATTCTATCCAATGATAATGCAACGCGAAAGTTTAAAAATTTTATTCGCATATTAGATTTTGTCCACAGTTTCGCTCGAGTATATGTAGATGAGGTTCACCTAACCTTAACTACATTTACGCGAGAGGTTATCGTACTAACAGTACTTTTTCTGGATGAAAGGTTACTCTATGTCCTTTCCTGTACCCCTGACAACGTGTATGCAAAATAATTTCATGATGATGAATTTCATCGGTCAAGTAGTTAAAGCGTGAAAGCGTAACAAATAAAAAAAATCACATTCGCATTTATAATATTACTTATAATGAACTATAAATAGTTTACTTATATGAGAATGACAGTACATACTATCGCGTCACCGGGGTTTGACGAGTACAAACCTGAAGACGTCGATCGGCGTCAACGGTAATTGTAATTGTAATTGTAATTGGACTCCCTTTTTGCATTTGAACTCCAGGTTGGTCCATTATGCGTGAGGCGTCAGCGGTATTTGAGAGTTTATACCTAGTTGGTGTAATCTTATGAAGAAGCATTTTATAAACTAAATATTCAACTTACGAAAAAACAAACTTAGCATAACTAAACACACAGTGAGTAATTATAATTATTAAAAGATATCTTATAGTATTCAATTACATACATATATATTTGTGAGTAGAACAACAATACTGGCCAGTCAATAGTAACTAGAGTACCTACATGCTTCGAATGTTAATTGAAATGACAGCTTCTTGCTTATAAATCCTTGGACGATCTCAAATATTAAAGATAGCTTTTGCCCGCGCCTTCGCTCGCTTAAATGTAGGTTATGTTAGTAAGATTTTATTTTAATAAATAAAATATAGCCTATGTTACTTGGTGATAACTGATAATATAACTTTTTAATGGTGAAAGAATTTTTAACATCAGTTTGATTAGTTATTAAGTTAAATCCTTACAAACAACAAACAACTAAAAAACTAATCTTTCCACCTAATAATATTAGTATAGACAAATCTATCGCCGTTTGCCAAGCGCAAAGTCAGATTGTACTGCCTGAAAAATGCCTGACACTTCTGACTCAACTAACCTTACCAACCATGCCATCTTTGATCAGTCGTTTGAGTCTGCTCGACTGGCAGTGATTTATCTATTCTCATCCTGGACATCCCATCTTCTCTCCGCCGCCTGTTACCTTAGGACGCATGGCGCAGGTATCCCGAATTTATCTATCTATTTATTCATCACATAGTAGGTATATGGTAGGCTAGGGCCTTAGGGTATTAGAGCTGATACGGCTGTAGGTACTTCAGGGTTCCGAAGGTTCTTTTCAACGGTGACGACTGTACAACTTCTTTCGATGCTTTGAATTCAGGCCCTCACGGTCAGTAAATTCTGAAATAAACTAAGATAGAATCTTAGATGACCATCTACAAGCCAAAATATTTTTATTGATTAGTGTAATTCAATTGGTATGCGTCACATAACTTATGCACCTGAGTATGTAATCTATGACGTTATTATTAGACATGTGGGTTTGCGAATGCGAATAACGCATTGAAAACATTTTAATAGATGTATGGCTCAGCGGAATTGTTCTTTATATGACCTGTAGACCAACTAGAGAAGTATTTTTGACTACACGGATAGCGTAGTAATTAGTTTAAGTAGTTGCCTTGCCAATGTCATTGAGCCGAGTGTTGTGGGGCCAATACCAACACGGGACAAAAATTTGTGTGATCCACAAATACCTAGTTGTTTCGAGTCTGGGTGTTCTATGTATCCGTTGTTTGAATGTTTGTGCAGTCCCCTGCTTCAACTATGTATCATTAATAAAGCGGGCTTTTTTTAAAATCTATAATTATATTAATACGGGAAGCAAAATCTTTGTACTCCTTTTTACGAAAATTGCGCGGATGGAGGAGTATTAAATTTGGCACAGTTATAGTTTATATGGAGAAGGAGGGACGAATCCTATTTTTTTAAATATGCATAAGAAATACATTACATTAATGAGAAAACACAACACGCACACAAACATGCATTTGACACACGCAGTCGAATCGCGTTCGTAGTATTTCGGCATTGTTCTTCTGACGTAGTACAATTCTTTGTAACTATGGTTACCTACAAGTAACCATAGTTACAAATTTATATGTAATAAAGAAAAAGGAAAACAAAGTAGCAAGCTTAGGAATTTTGGTCCAATTTTGAGCACTAGGCGACCGCTAGTAATAGAAAAACAATAAGGTCTTTTGGAAGATCGCAGCTAAAAGACCTTTCTACGATATGTAGGGTTGCCAAAACTCCTTAAGAAGGCGCTGTATTACCAGCAAGAAGACCAGTGATCTTTTTGCCTTGCGCTGGTGAAAGATTTCTTCTTTAGAGTAGACAATGTGGGGACTATCATACCTAGTATTGTTAGAAGATAAGATAACAACTTATGCGCTTGCAGGTTGATAACTATTATGTCACTGATGACGCAGTAGCTCGCCTCGCCGGCTCACTTGTGCTCCACAAGTGATAGTTCTGAGTCCGAGGGGCAATGTATTAATCCCCACGGATTAACTACGGTACGGTAACTATTCACCACTTGGCTGGCTGTATACTTGTTCGCACTTAGTATAAAAAACTAAACGAAATCACTTTTCCCAGTAGCACCATCAAAGTTACATTGGTATTTATGTCACAAGATGTAACTCATCATCGGTTGTCAATATGCGTACGCAGTGTACTCGCCGTGATTTCGGTCACGTTCGCGACGCGGTCGACGAGAAAAAAGATTTAAAATGTCACCGAAGCTCAGGAGAGAAGCTACAGTCACTGTAATTGATACAGATTACTTTCGGTCGAGTTATTTATTTTGTTCGTAAGTTGTTACCGATGGGCCAATTTTATTTTTTAACGTGGGTTTTTGCTTTTTACGCTTCCCACTCCGGGGAAAAGGGGACCAGAGAGGGTATGTTGGACTCAGTCAGGGATATAAGTCCCGGGTCTTATCAAGTAAACCTACGGCTGTGTGCCAACTCGCTGTCTTGTCTTGGTGGGTGGGAAAAGTAGGTTAGGTTGGTTATGTTAGTGACGGTATTGTTTTTAATAAAACGTATCCTATGTTACTCGGTAATAATATAGCTATGTATAATGAAATAAATTTTAGAATCGGATATGTAGATTTTAGTTAAAACCTTACAAACAAAAATAATTTAAAATTAAACCTTGCCTCTTTATAATATTAAGTATAGATATAGATATGGAGCATAGACAGCAGTGCTCGAGCTGCTATGGAACTTGTTCTAATACTTGTCACATTCTGTTCAATCCAAGTGTGTAAATACACAACCGATGCCAACATAACACATACAGTCGAACAGGCAGTCTCAGCACTCGGCGCAGTCCGTCATTTCACACGAATATTGTTATTACTTTTGTTTCTAGTAAAACAGCGCGGCGTCGCGCAAAATTCTATAACCTGTTTGAGTGACAAGAATATCGCATGCCCATTATTTTAAGCTAGTTAAAGATTTAGAAGTTAAGACCACCTACTGTGGTCAACGAGTGGTGAAAATCGACCCTAAGTATCCATTAACAAATTTTTGGTTTTATCATACCTTCTCCACATAAACTTCAACTATGCCAAATCTAAGAATCCTCCGTGCGCGCAATTTGCTTAAAAAAGCAACAAAGATTACTTCACGTTTTAATATATATGTAGATAAGCTTTCAGTCTGACCGTCTTTGCGGTTACTGTAACCTATAAAGTTTATGGATCCATAAATCACTTGGCTGCACTGCACAGGAGCCATAGAGAGCTAGAACGTATGCTCATAGCACAGCTCACGTTTAAGATGTACTAGGAAGCCAACTGAACACAAGACAACATGGTTATTAGGTTATAAGCTTCTGGGTTTCTGGCTCTTCTGAAACACAGTACGTTAGTATACTGTACATGTATGGTAGTTTTTGACGAGTCGAGTTTTAAGAGGGTCACTTTGTTCGCTGCTTCTCTGGCATACAATTTTGCATTGCGCACTCTCGACGCGGTAACCGAGCAGAATGACGTATTTTCTTGCTCGTTGAACGATTCATAGGCCACTCACTAGTTTACTTGTCATGAACCTAGGACCTAAGGTACCTATATTGATATGTCAAATATTTGTATTAGATATAAGCTTGTCTAGAATATTAGGTTTCTACATGTAATCACTATCACTACATATTACAAAACAAAGTCCCTTCCGCCGCGTCTGTCTGTCTGTTTGCGATAAACTCAAAAAATATTAAACTAATATTCAAGCGGTTTTCACCAATAGACAGAGTGATACATGGGGAAGGTTTAGGTTTATAATTGTTAAGGTTTTGAACTACCCGTGCGAAGCCGGGGTGGATCGCTAGTGTTAAATATAAGTTTGATTAAATAAATATTACTTATTGAGATTAGTAAGTCATTATATCGCATGACTAGTTTTCATTTCCCTGAAGGATGTTATTACTTGTGCGAAACCATAAACCTGTTGTTAATGGTCTGCGTTTCACTTTTACTTGCATTTTATTAGTACCTAGTATTTATATGCTGGCCTAGCCTCGGAGATACAGTGGTGTAGTTGCATTTTCATTTTGTTTGCTATTCAGTAATATCATAAAAATTTGAATAGCAATTACAGAACAGACCTTCCACAAAAAGAAATATCTATTCTTTTCAAAAATTAGTAAAGATATCCGGAAAATTCTGATTAAGTCTTATATCTGGAGCATTGCCCTATACGCTTGCGAAACGTGGCCCTTAAGACAGAGAGACCGGAAAAGGTTGGAAACTTTTGAGATGTGGTGCTGGCGTCGAATGAAGAAAGTGACCTGGACAGAAAAAGTTACTAACACAGAAATATTGACAAGAGTAAATGAAAATCGTGAAATTTTGAAACACAGAGAACAGAAGGGGTAAAATGATAGGACACCTAATTCGACATGATCATTTTATCACAAATATAATGAAAGAGAAAATAGAAGCAAGAAGGAAGAGGGGAAGACCAGAAGAAGCTACACCGATCAACTGAAAGAAGTTGTGAAAGTTGAAACTTATAAGGAAATGAAAGAGATGGCATTGGAAAGACAAAGATGGAGATTGCTACACCGAGAAGTGCAAAGCACTTGAGTTTTGGATGGATGGGAGCTGGTTCCACAGTAGCGGTCGTACTTTTCTTTAACCAGCCATTTTATTTAAGGGTTCTATCTGTCTCTAAACCAAATTGTATTTCGTTCGGTTCTTTGGACTAACGTTCTTCCGTGACACCGTAAAGCACATATAAATTTATTGATACTTATTACTAGGTGCTTTACATTTTAAAGTAGATTCGATTTAGTGGTATAAACTATTAAACAAGCAGGGTTATTTTCGTATTTGTTCAAAAATCAGTATATATAACCCATATTATATTTTATTTTATTACATAACTTTATACATAGCTTACACCCTCATGGAGATAGGCTGAGGTGTATGATACCTGTGTTTGACTTACTATTGTTTTAAGTCCTGATAGTGCGCGAGCCTATTGTCGTTTTGTAGTCATAAAAACTCTTTAAAAAAAACAGTAACACTTTAATACAAACATAGCGCATCAATCGCATTTCAAAACATTCACTGCTACGACAACTAGGCAGTTTTCACAGGCACTACCCATACATGACGTTGCTTGTAAGAAGTTAAAAGAAACTCAGTAGAAATATACGGCTAACAATTTTAATTTATAACATGTTGTCTAAAAGCAACTTAATCCTGAGAATCCACAAAATATCCAACACTTTGGACGCACCCTAATAAATTAGCGACGGAGTATCCTCATCAAACGTAAATCTGCAGCTGCCCCTGTAGACCACCATAGCACTAAACTGCGGCGGTTGTGGTTATATTCGTATACGTATAAGTAATGCTAAGAATGGAAGCCGTGTGTCGCGCACTCAACTATTCACGTCCAGATATAACCGTGCATCTGTGTCATAGCGGCGGGACGCCATGTCGATGGGGTTTCCTCGGATATTCCTGTATTTATCGTGGCTAATTTATCGCACACACTTACCTTTTGTTAGTAAACTTCGTTTAAAGTGTAAATATTAATAGTTTCATTATTTTAATAACAGCTGGATAGTAATGTTTTGCATAATAAACCTAAAATTAAAGTACTACAGTCTGCTGTGTGTGAACATGTACAACAGAGGACCAACCACTACCTGAGATTTGACAAACCACTGATTCTCACTAAAGAACACCGATTCCCACCAAGGATGCTACGGGAGGCTATTGAAATCAAAACACACCCTAATTTCAATAGATAAGATGGTTGGAATATACCACCAGCTTGGGATCCAGTTATTCAAATAGTCAAACCCAAGAAGAAGCAAACCACAGCTAGACTTCATGATACTTTTAGCTCATACTGCGTAAATAGAAACACCAAAGATTAAATTATGTTCGGGTACTTTGAAATAACTACACTGGAACATTGAGACAATTACCATCTTAGTCTCCCCGTGACCATGGCTGCTGAAAAGCAACCAAAACGTTGGGAAAAGTGTAAACCTAAATATAAATAGATTTAATAATTTTATTAGCATAAAAATTTGTAAAATTCAATAGTAGTAGTAGTGTAACAGTTTTCAAAATTATGTAATAGATACAGTGTTAAATAAACAACGTGATAAAATCCGTATATAGTAGTTTAATTTCAATGAATAACATTCGCGTAAACAGAAGACAATATTACTAAATACAGATTTATATAGTACTGACATTTCATTCCTAACTACCTACTATTACTAGTATTCTTGATAACTTAGCTAGCTTAGCTCAGCTAAGTGCTTGTGTTGCCAAAGAGTTGAAATTGAATCCATGATATGTTATTAACGAGTTCAATACCTTATTCATTGGTCTATCGTCGCTTTAGTTTGACTGAATGTGCAGAATATATTGTAATAGTTGGTATTCAAATGGGATCGTCAAATAAAATAATTAAATTAGGCAGGCAATAAAGAACAAAAATGATTTATTTAAGTGTATAAAAAGCCCTTTTTAAAATTTTGTTGTTTATTTATATTTTAGAGTTACATTTCTGAGCCTCAATTAGATCAATTAGATTGATGCACATAATAGTATTCGAATACAATCGTGCATCGTTATGCTTTGTATGAGTTTCTTGCCCGTTCTTCTCATGAGCCCTACACACCCTAGCTTTGCTGAACGTGGCAGTAAATGTAAATTCACTGGAAAAAATTTTACGTGTAACTTTGACATTCATAAGTGTTACCTTGTAACCTAATTTGAATAAATTTATTTTGATTTGATTTGATTTGATATGGCCAAAGACGCAGTGCATGTACTTATATGAGTATAGTTCTATCAACATATTCGGATATAATTCGAATGAATTAATCACATCGCTGGCAGTAATGTTAAGGGGTTAGTGAGTTTAATATGTTTGCAGCTTTCGTCGTAAATTTATTAGCTAATTCCCTATTTCATTTAGCCGTAGATGTTACTGTCAACTGTGTACTGATTTTAAAGACAACTATAATTATGTAACAATTCTTATATTTTTTCTTCTTCAATAACCTTCTAGTGTCAATTTCCTTTCAAGTTTAAATCCTAATTATTTTTTTTTTTTTTTTATAAATGCGAATGTGATTATTTACATACATACATACATAGATTCAAGCCTGTTTCCCAGAGGGGTAGGCAGATACAACGGATTTCCATTTGCTATGATCCTGACACACTTCTTTGGCTTCATTCACTTTCGTCACATTCCTCATATACGCTCGTCGGTTTAAGGTGCTCTTAACCTGACCTTTGTCCAGAACGCCTCCGATCTGATCGAGAAACGTTCGCCTAGGTCTTCCTCTTGTAATGAGGTCCTTCTGCGAGGCTGTCATCTCGCAGAAGGAGGCGGCGGAGCGGGGGCGTGAGGAAGATCCTTACGCCCCGGACATCCGCCGCCGGAGGAGGGGGCGCAGGAGACGCGCTTATATCGCTCTCCTGCCCCCCACCTAAGGGTTCTGGGTGGCAAGGCCTCAGGGGACCCTGCCACCCGCGAATAAGAACCCATAGAGGGCGCGCGCGGTGTTCCCGCGCGCCTTCTAACGTCGAAAGGGGAGAGCGGTGAAATGCTCTCCCCCGGGGACGAGAGGAGGTCGGGTCCCATTGACCCGGCCGGCACCCACACGGGGGGGCCTGCTATGGATGAATCTTTTTAGACTCCCAACAGGCCCCCCCCACTGGGTGAGAGAGGGAACACCCCAGGTTTTTTTAGTGGGTATACCAGCAATAGGCTGGTGAGTCCCACACGCCCCGCCGGTGCCGTCCCCTAGCCGGCGGGTAGTGCATCAAGCATTTTTTCCTGGGTATCAAAAAAAAAAAAAAAAAAAAAAGGTCTTCCTCTTGCGACTATTCCATGATTATGATTATACTATGATTATGTTGGTTTGTGAAATTCTGCATACACGTTGTAAGGGCTACAGAAAAGGATATGAGGTACCATTCATCATGGAAAAAGTGTTATTGCCGACCGTAGCCAAAGCTTATATGTAACATTAAAATATTTCATGGCATATCTTTGGTCAATCCAAGTTATTTCTATAAGTTTTACTCCACTATGTTTTAGTAAGAATTACCTTTAAAACGTCGGATTCGTATAAGATTTACTTAAATATGTTTAAGTAATGTTTCCTTTACCATCGTCAGTACTAAACGTAGAATTGAATACCGTGTCCCGTTGTGTATATGGTCTCCCTAGTAACCCGCAGGATGACCGGCCACACTCGATAGCGACAGAAATAGTATCCGATTACGTTCCACCGATTTCCTTGTTTCTGTATCACAGATGAATTATGTTGTGGATTCGTGTTTATTTATTAATGAACTCTGATATTTTATACTTTGTGAATGCGACTGTGAAATTGGTTTGTTATTATTACTATTTCTGTTAGGGAAATAGTAGTAATATCAGTTATATTTATAAACAATAATATCGTTCGAATGACAGGCATTTGAAATATCTTCTTCCTAGCCTTCATTATTCCCAAGACACTTGGGTCGGCTTTTCTAGTCTAACCGGATTTGACTGGATATCAGTTTTTACACAGAGCGGTTGCCTCCTGACCTTCGCTATCCGAAGGCTAACGATACCCTAAGGATAGACCAGTATCAGGATATTAGAGGGTACTGACTTTCACAATAACGACTGCCATAGATATTCATGGCAGCCGGGGCCGACGGCTTAACGTGCTCTGCGAGGCACGTAGCAGGCGATAATTGTCAATCAATAGGCACAAAATTTCGAAAAGTCATATAACTTTCGTAAGGCAGAGGTGCACGACGTGGGTTCAAACCCGAGACCCTCTGCATTGCAGTTTGTTGATCTCCCCACTGAGCTATCTTGAAATACGAATATAATATTAAAATTAAACTACTTTCAGATTTTATCGCGTTGTTAAATGTATACATCTTAATGTAAATTTGAATAGCAGTCAAGTTTAACAGTATCTAAGAGTTCAAAATTATGTAGTAATAGTGTTTTAAAATAAACAACGCGTTAATTCCGTATAAAGTAGTTTAATTTCAACGTATAACATACGCGTAAACTTAAGATAATATCATAGAAATGAAATATACAAAACTAATGTTGGTATAACCAAATTCGGATTTAACTTGAAATGGAATATTTCGCCAAATTTGACAATTTATTGGTAGTATAAGTATGTATATACCATAAAATACTTTGACGATTGTCTCCTTGTTAGGCAAAAAGAGTGGGGGATAGATATAGAGGGATACTTTTTCATACAAATCTTGCTATACAAAAGTATGAACCTTATTACATTGCACTGCGTGGGACTATAAAACATAGCATTCCTTTAAGAAGAATTAAAAAGATAATATTTTTGATTGCTCATTAGGTAACAGTTGGGACAACAATGTGTCAATGTGTGTATGAGAAAAGAAAAGAAAAGTAAACAGCGAAACAGAATATAACTAGTTAATAAACATAACTAGCACTTGTGTTACAAAGGAAATCATGATAAAGAAAGTTTTGTAATCGTTTTTATCTTTATTTTTCTCTATTGTAATTTAGAGGCTTAAAATCGAATTTAATTATCTTGAGACACATGCGTCCCACAGCTGCAGCAATCAGTACTCCAGTAGGTGGTCGGTAGGTGTTGAACTCCCCTGCCTACCCCATCAAGGATATAGCTGTGAAACTGTAATTATGTAGATATCAACACCAATGCGTTATTTTATTGTTTGCTACACAGATTGTTTATTAACTGTGTATATTTTATTTGTTACAGGTAATTAAACTATAATCACGCTTAAGAATAACTGGTTGACTGAGATAGCAAACGAAGTCGAAGCAAGGCGATGGTAAGCGATTGTTGTAATACAGACTATAGCAACGAATAACAATTATTTAGAGGCTTTTCACCGACCTGTTTTTAAAGAAAATAACCTAAACGTTTTAGAGAAGGGATTTAAAACATTAGTAGATAACCACACTTAATGATTTAATTAAAAAATATTATGTATATATATATATATATATATATATATATATATATATATAACTACCGTACTATATACAATTCCTGTGTCGCAAAGGACTTTACAGACATTAAAACAACGGTCATAAAACTCCCCGGTCTCAGAACAGCTTGTAGATCACACAATTTTTTGCCCTGTGTAAGGGTCGAACCTACAACAACCGGCGCAGTGGCAATAGTGAGGAAGCCACGTAAACGACTACGCCATCCGTGCAACCAAAGCAAGTTTCGTATGACAATCTAATTCCCTCTCCAGTCTGTATCGATTCTTGGCTCTAGTCAGTTAACTGAAAACCGATATCGAAGTGCTCGTTTTAATTGAGAATTGATTCCGTTGCCCTCGATTGGAATCGAAATCAAAATCAATTTTAGCAATTCCGTTCTTCACTTTGAAATATATGTGTGACTAAGCCAAAAACGTAGGTTAACCAGATCGAAAATATTAAGTCTATGTACCAACCCTTACTTTCCTTGCTTTTTTAAAATTAACTTGCACATAATCTTTGTCAACCGGCGGTTTAGGACAAGCAGAATTGTTTTGTCTCTAATGGTTGAAAGGAAATAGTTGGATTACCAGATCGAATTTCAGTTACGGTGGCCAATGTAAATGGAGATTGGCCACCTTGCGCAGGAGATAGTTGTAGTGCACAAGTGTGGACGCAAACACAAGAACTCTACTCTCTATTTTTCAACTCTCGTAAACCGTTGTGATGACTATCCGCCACTACCAGAGAAAGATCAGGCGCAGGACAAACGGCTTTACCTGCTTGCGACCGCATAGGGGTGTTTACTGCAACTTCCTAACTCCAATTGCTTTTAAGAATTTTTTGATAAAAATTCAATAACTTTTTGCTAGCCCGTCCCAGTTTAGGAACCCGTTACCTCATGCGCAGTGAGTCGCAATCACGACCGTTGCGCCATCGGGGTAGTAATATTTATATTTTATATTAATACGCTTATATTAAGATCGTTTTAATACAGTCATATAATAACATTAATGTAACTACCATTGGATATAACATACAGTTATATTGTCCAAACAGTCTGATTGTAACGCTTCTACTTGAAAGGTCACTCGTTTGAACTAAGACCCATTGTAATGATGTACTTGTTTCAATTTAACTGCTCGATGTACAAAGCATCGTTATTTCACGGACCTACTTGCTGTCAAATATCGACTTAAAATGGCGGTGCCTAGTTTAGCTGAATTGCATGGATACCGCTGTTGTGTGTTTTAGGTCCTAGCATGAAACAAATAGATAATCCAGGTGTTCTTTGTGACTGTTACTTCAGCATAAAGTCCTCTGCGACACAAGAATTATCTTTAGTAGCAGAAACCATTAAATCAGATTGACTGATAAAAGGCTGTTTTTGTTTTAAAACAATCCAAGAACCATATATTTTGTTTTCTTGTTATATTGCATTACAACCATCAGTTTTGATGCAATTGAATGATTTGATGGTTCTTGAGTATTGATTTTTATCTTATTATCAGTAACAAGCTGGCATTGCCAATATTTAAAAGGGCCCAAATATTGGTGTCATGTTTGCTAAATAAAATTAATAAGTGACGAATGGGAGAGGTCTATCTCCAGCAGTGGACTGCGGTGAGCTGATTGATTGATTGAAGTGACGAATATTAAGCGTCAAGGCTCGCGGTCCGTATCAATAATAATGGATCGAAATGAAGACCACAGAATCTTGCTTTTTATATCTTATTACACTTACTTTCACGCAATACATCCTACTTATATCATATCCTACAAATATTATAAATGCGAAAGTTTGTGAGGATGAATGTATGTATGTGTGTTTGTTACTCTTTCACGCAATAACTACTTGACCGATTGCGATGAAACTTAGTATGTAGATAGCTGGAGACCTGGATTCACACATAGGCTAGTTTTCCCGATATTCCTACGGGAGCGGGACTTACGCGGGTGAAACCGCGGGGAAAAACAAGTATGTAATAGTTTGAGAAAAGGCTTGAACGTTTGTTAGGTACTCAATAACGCGTAAACTGTTGAACGGATTTTAATTAAACTTGGCTCATACATAGTCTATATCCATCGGTCTCCTACAATACGTCTTGCCTATCTTTACTAAAATTATTATAAATGCGAAAGTAAGTTGGTTTGTCCGTCTTTTATGCAGCAACGAACGGCTATCAGTACGAATAGTGCCTTAGACAGCATTTCTCTAGACAAAACAACAACTCAGTCCAGAAGCATAATTTTATTGTTACTTCAGTGTAACATTGACCAAAGAATGGAGTCCACGAAAACAATAAACAACGTCAGTCAACAACCGAACTCGTTATCAGTACAGCGACTACTTACAACCTTCATTACGCCGTTGACATGGTTACGTGCATTAACATAATCACTGTCTATGTTGTAATCACTGGTTCACTTGATGGATTTCACTGTTTACGGTAGCCGCGGTCACTGGAACAAAAGGATTAAGCGATAGGTAATATAAGAATGCCTCTCTAATAGTTTTGTTAGACAATAGTTATTTAAGTACGACTTCCGATAGCGGTTTTTATACAGGTCTTATGTCTGTGCCAATGTCTTAATCTCTATGTCACACAGAAATATTTCGGTGGGATATCCATAATATATAATAATATAGTAATATCTACTATAAATTTAGTTCATCAAGCTGATCGGTCCAAGAAGTGGAACATACATTCCGTTCCACGACGCCACGTTACTTAGTGACGCGTTCTGATATACATATCTGTCTTTCTCCAAACGGGACGACAATCGTTATGGTTATTTATAATAATCAGGCCTGTATATTAACTGTTTCTCTGTTGGGTACATCTCCTCAGTATGAGAAGGGTTAGGTTATAGTCCATCACGCCGGTCCAAGGGCGGCTAAGCAGACTTCACATATCTTCGAGAACATTATGGAGAACTGTGAGACATGCAGGTTTCCTCACGATGTTTTCCGTCACCATTAAAGCAAGCGATATTTAGCACCTCCTAATTTAATTAAATAGATAATTATTATTTGAATAATAATGACGTGAGTGATTTAAACGGTCAATTCGCAACCGTTACGACCAAATGACCTTGTGTTGTTAAAGCAACACTGCTTTGCCGTTGGGCCGAATGCCTATTGGTCAGCTAAGTAGTATAACAAGGAAAGAACAATACATCATAGAAAGCTGACTGTTTATGCCCGAAGAGCTGGAAAGGAAGTGTATAAAAACTATATTTCGCCAGCAATGAGGTTTTGGCCCAGGCTATAAAAAAAAGCGCGGCGATAGCCTAGTGGAAAACCGTTGGACTGCCACACAGCTGTCTCGAGCTCTATCCTAAGGCACCACCTCTGAGTTTTCGAAGTTATTTGCGTATTCAATAGATCATTATCGCTCGCTCTAACGGCGAAGAAAAACGTCGTAATCGAAGATATGCTTGACTGCAAGGAAGGCGTACTGGTTGTATAATAATAATTATTATTTATTTCATAAAACACATGTACACATAAAATGTTACAGAATTTTAAACATAATTTTTTTAACGCTGGTACCCAATGCTAAGAATTAACTTGTGTTATGGATAACAGAGCTCTCTCACTCACACAAAACAAAATAAAGAAATAATAGTGTAAGACTTGTGTTGAGTATGACTATAGGCACAGATAAAAGGTATCATTAATTTTAAAGTAAAATACAAATGAATGTATAGATGTGCAGTATTAATTTTAAGAAATATGTAGTGCTCAGATAAATAATTATTATATATGAAAAAAATCATTATCATCATTATGTTGAAATAAATCTCTATTGACACAAATCAAACTACGAAAGTTATAATAATAGTACATAGGTAATAGTGTAAATCTACTAATAAAAATTTTGAAACATGTATAACAAAATATAAAACAAGTATACAGGGTGATTTTGAAATCGTGTAATTCCTTTTAACCACGCATTCTACTGGTGATATAGAATAACCCTGACCATATTTTTCTTAGTTAGAATAATGGTTTCGGCAAAATTAGAGTACAGATTTTTTTCATGAAATGATTTCAAATAGTCATATTTTAACCACCTGACACAATCTTAATATTTTACTAATTTAAAAATAATAACATAACAATAACTGATGTCGTAAATAATAAGGGGCAATAAAAAGGACCGCCCGTTATTATTTACGACATTAATTATTAATATGTTTTTTTATTTTAATTAGTAGAAAATTAAAATTGCCTCGGTTGGTTAACATATGATTATCTGACACCATTTCACGAAAAAAACGGAATAATAATTTTCAAAAAAAATAAATCTAAATGAATAAAAATATGGTCAGGGTTATTCTATATCACCAGTAGAATGCGTGGTTAAAAGGAATTACACGATTTCAAAATCACCCTGTATACATATATAAAATGCAAATAATATAATATTATCTTCTGTTTACGCGAATGTTATAATTGAAATTAAACTACTATAAACAACGCGATAAAATCCGTATATAGTAGTTTAATTTTAATAAGCAAATAATAGTTATAAAATCGTCAGTTTGAGTAGATCTTCGGTTTCTTTATAAGACAGAGTTTGAAGCCATTTATTGATGGCAGTTTTGCAGACATATTTATTTAAGGGGTATTACAGGACCTGTTCAATGCATTATAAAGGTGTAATAATTGTTTGGTAATTTACACTAATTATTTGGTAGTGTTGACCAGCAAGAGCTGTTCTGTATGTCTGGGATGGACACACATGATAATGGCGGCGTTTATTCGTTACCTACATGTTTGTGATAACAAAGGCTTTTGTGTTTTTAGAACCGTTTGGACCACAAAAAGCTGTCGGATGGTTTTGAACTTGGCATTCCTTATATAGCACAGTTGTAGGATATCTGTACGGTTTACACGTCATTATTTTTAAAACAGCCCTTTGAAACCGCTCTAGCATCAGGAAATTGGTATTGGGTGCACACAGTAATACAATAACCCAAAATGGATTGACATAGTGCGAAATATATAGTTTTTAAAGTATCAGAAGGTGCAAATAATCGTTGCTTTATATACATATAAATAAGTTTTCGTGTGCGAGTAGTAAGTTTCTAAAGCTGGCATTTCCCATTTAATTGGTTATCTATGTGCACACCTAAGTACTTGATATTTTCCGATCTAGAGATAGTTGCACAGTTACATGAGAGAACAGAAGAATCATTCCCGCACGAATGTGCCTTTAGGCAAATGTCTATTGAAGGCTGGGAGGAGGATTTTGAAGAAAACGTTAAATAAGAGATCTTTGCTAAATTTAGGGTTAGGAGATTGTCCGAGAGCTAACGCATAACGATAGTAACAGCTTTTTCTGTTTATCGTGAATTGTTAAAAAACCTGCATATCTGACAGTCCTATATAATGTTCTTGAAGATATGTGAAGTCTACCAACCTCAATGGGCCATCGTGGTGAACAATGGCATAATCTTTAGCCACATTATAAAGCGGCCTGTGTTCAGCAGTGAGATCAACTTATATATAGGACTGATATACATATTTATAGAATACTAGCGGTTGAAATTAGACCATAATTGATTGAAGTTTGATCGTTATTAGTTACGAAGAATTCTACGACGTCAGCTAAACAATGCCGAAATTCTGCGAACGCGTTTCGACTGCTTGTGTCAAATACATGGTTGTGTGCCTGTAGTGTTTTTTCATTAATTTAATGTATTTCTAATGCATATTTTATAAAAATATTAAGATTCGCCACTCATTCTCCATATAAAATTTAACTGTGCCAAATTTCATACTCCTCTGTCCACGCAATTTTCGTAAAAAGAGGTACAAAGTTTTTGATTCGCGTATTAATATATAGATTTATATTCCAACAAACTCACGACGAATTTTCTATTCAACATGGCATCCTATTGAACATAGATAATGTGTGTATAACTATCATTACTTCTGGCTAACGATAAATCGATAACTGTACAAAATGTTGACATTAACATTCAACGCGTATTACACATGAACAAAATCGTGAGAAACTTACATAATGTGTCTAGTTTAGATAAGTATGTTTGTAAACATTATAAGTTTATCTGTCTAGGGAGTTATCGGAGAATTTGTAGACTTTCTACGTGGAACAATAAGATGAAGGAAGTGACATTAGTCATGTTTGGTTGTTGAATAAACATAATATAACGACGGAGGAACACATCGTGAAGAAAATTGCATGTCTGAGAGTTCTTAATAATGTTCTCGAAGATATGTGAAGTCTACTACCCACACTGGGCCAGCGTGGCATTCTCACACTAAGAAGAGGCCTGTGCCCAGCAGAGGGACTGTTTAATTTGCTGTTTAATGCTATTATTATATTATAACTACCAATTCCCGTTGAACACAAATGATCCATAGCGAAACCATGAAATAATGTTCTTAAAATCAATAAATTACCGCAAAGTATCAATGGTACCTAGTTAATATCGTTAAACAAACTATAAATGCCATGGTTTGTTTACCTGACCTTGTAAATAATTTGTGAGACTATGAAAAGTTAATATTGCGTATAGTCACGCTTTTTTGTTTGTTCGTATACCTACCGCAAGGCTTTGTTTGCGACTTTGCTCGTGATGTTGTTTATGTTATTGACACTGTGCATTGTGCACTACATCAACAGTGCTATTAAGCAATAGCTAGCTACCATGAAAATGTCTATTCGAAACTTGGAGCCAAACGAAAAACTTACAATGAAGTTTCTTTGGCTTTCTTCCTTTCTAATTCACATTACTCCGTGGTTCGGACTACTTCATGAAAGGGTTTAGGACAATCAAGAGGGTACGCTCTGAAATAAGGACGAATTTCAGCATAAATGAGTCTCACGTTACGAACAGGCGGCCTGGTACTTCGATATTTTCATGGTAGAACTACTGAATTCTATGAGATTTAATTTTATGGTTAATCATATTCTACCCAACTGCGATATAGATGAAAAACGGTGCAGTAGTTTTTGGAAGCTGGAACAGACATGCAAAAGGACAGACTGACAACAATCTAAAAGCTTTGTCTTCAGTTCAGAACTATATAAATAATTTAACCTAATCAGTAGGCCATACCATGACGATGACCAGGTAACTGTCAAGGTTTCGAGGATCTTATTCATAGTACTCGTATATTAAAACACATTAACTAATGTTTTGGTCGTTCTTAACTTTTTTTAAGTCGGGAAATGTCTTTTCTCATACCTTCTCTAGTAAAGGGAAGCGGAGAAAGTATGTCGGACTCACCCGGGGCAAAATGTACGTACTACTCACTAAACTTACCACGTTTTGCCAACTCGCTGAAATTGTGCTTGCTTGCTGAGCTAGCTTTGCTGGTGGGTGGATCGCTGGAAATGTAACTAAGTACATCAGCGATCGTTTTAAACTCTACCTTTACTAAAAAACGACAATGACGCCGAGTGTTGTGGGTTCGAACCCCACACGGGACAAAAATTTGTGTGATCCACAAATGGTTGTTCCGAGGCTGGATGTTCTTTGTGTCCGTTGTTTGAATGTTTCTAAAGGACCTCGCGATGCAGGAAATATTCGTGGAGCGAGAGTTGTATTTTTTTTAAAGAAAGAAATATTGTCTTAAATAAATAAATAAGCAGTGTATTTAGTGATTGCGCCAGTAGCAAACTCTAGGTCGTATCTAGATCTCACGCATGGATGCCTGCGCAGGCGCCATTTCGCAATATACAGTTAGTCAGTCGGCGACCTACGTGCAACTTATATACATTAGCTTGTCGTTACCGTAATGAATTAGGGATTTAATAAATCTATATACTTATACCATTCTAACTTTCACGCCTAAACTACTCGACCGTCCCCTTTAACGTAGGGCTAAAAAATCATAGCTGGTGAAATGTGGGCTTAAAACAATGCTGTCTTTATTTTCTTATTCTTAAAAAGACAACTCCCGCACTAGGAATAATTCCTGTGTCGCGGGGGACTTTACAAACATTCAAACAACGGACACAGAACACCCAGATTCAAACAACCATTTGTAGATCACAAAAGTTTTGTCTTGTGTGGCATGCGAACCCACAACACTCGCCGCAGTGGCAGTGACGAGGCGACCACTTGAACCACAACGCCATCCGTAGCTGCTGTCTATTCTTTCTGGAATATAGGCGTGAGATTATGTAGCTATGTGTGTTGGTAACAGTACCACGAAGTATTAAATCTTGCCTATGATTACGCAAACAATAAACAATGCATCTATTAAATAACTCTGTGATATCATCATTCACCAAGGCGTTCGTGAAATTCAAGCAGGTGCACCATTACAATGTAATAGGAATTCAGTTTAGAGATTATTTATTTGAAGGAGGCAAAAGTAAATAGTAGTGGTCACCCAGTAGTCAAAATTCGACCATAACTCCTCAACATAAAGTATTTAAATGATTTATTAATTACTAGATTTTGTCTGCAACTTTGCTTGTATTAATGTAGGCTATGTCAATAAGTTTATATCCCACGGAAACAGCACGTTTATTTCTTGATGAAAGTACCCTATCTCTTGTCCTTTTCTTTACCCCTGACAAAGTGTATGCGAAATTTTATGATGTTAGGTCGAGTAGTTAAGGCATGATAGCGTAACAAACAAACAAAATTACATTTGCATTTATTATTAGTTAGGATAGCTTTCTGCAATGTTTCTCCACAGTATTATAAATTTAAACTATGCCAAATTTCACACGTCTCCATGAGAGCATTATGCTTGAATCGTAGTAGATAGTAAGTAAGGAGTAAAGTTTTCTTTTCACATATTAAAATATAGATATTACATTTTAAATCAACTACTATGTAATTATGTTTAAAACAATTTATATTTACACTTACCTCGACGATTCCTTTTGTTCCCAACGAGTCACACTATAGCCTGCCCCAGTCCCATTGAGAATAATTTATAATTTTTTCCAATCAGTCACACTGTTACTCGATGGAACAACTTTTATCGATTTCTCGGTTGATTCATCGATCAGGCAAATCGATCTGCCAAATGCTGAACTTCAACACCTTTCTTAACGACCGTGGGGCACATTCCACTACTAACGGGACATCCTCTACATATTAGTCAGAACTCAGAAGACATTTGAAGATTCATAATTATTTTGTTTTAGACGTAGCCATCCCACTGTCGTCGCCATCACCTTACAAGTTAGACTCGCCAGATCCAGAGTCCTAAAGGACTCTCGTGATAAATTTCCTAATTTTAAATTAATTGTTCTTTTTAACATTAATTCAGCTTAGATTAGTTGATAAGTATTTGGTGTATACTTTGTTTTGTTTGTGTTTTTATCTTTTGTGTCTCACTTTCTGAAGTATCAATATTTCTTTCTTTCTTTCACTTGCATTACAAAACTTATCTCGTGTAAAAGATTCCATATTATTAACTAGTAACAATGTAATACGACGGTGAAGCTCACGGATTATCTAAAAATGAGGTGTTGAGACAGGGATTGTAATAAAGTATTGTTCGACGAAAAGTAGCCGAATCAATATGGACGTGATAATCTACTACTAGCGTGGCTTCAATCATATTTATGATTACTGCTGGAGCTCGTACCGTAATGTTATATAGCCTAAGTTACTTCTTGTTAAAGTACCTTTAAACAGTAGCAATCATTTTTAAAATTGCTTTTTATGTGTATCGCGAATATCGCGATACTGCTTTTAGGGGCAAACTATTGTGTTATCTACGCGTGGCCTTTAATATAAATGTAGATATATAATAAAGTGGTACCAGTTATAATAACAATATCAGCTCTGTATTAAACTGTTCCACTGATAGGCTCGGGCTACTTCTCAGTGAGATGGGATCCCTAGGATCGAATACAGGGCCTCTCCGTGGCAGCCAACAGCCTCCCACTAGGCTATCACTGCTTCCAATCACATAATTATTATACATATAATATAATATTATATAACAAGAAAACAATAATATACATATAATATTATATAGCAATACACAAGCCACGTGAATGCAAAAAACACGATGGCAGTCTCCATACATGCTCAATTAATTAATTATCTCATTATTTTTAGCGGACGTCTTTGGTGAACTATTTAAAATATAGATGTAAGTAGATGTTTATCCGCAACTAGAGTCATACCGATATATTTAACGTAATTGCAAACTATAAATACTCATAGTAGTGTCACGTTTTGTTGCAAAACTGAGCAATTGCTTATTTGAAATAAAGAGCTTAGAGAAGTAACGAGAACCTTGCTTAAACTTGATATTTAATTCAAATTAGAGCGAGCAGTCCAATTGTAGAAAAACCTACGCTTTAGAGAAGATTGCATCCAAAATATCTAATATATAAGTATTTGCGCTTGCGCAAACGTTGATTAGGTTATGTTAGTAACAATAATTTAATAAAAATGAAATATAGCCTACGTTACTCACTGATAATATAGCTTTCGAATGGTGTAATAATTTTTCGAATTGGTTTCGAAAATCGGTTAAGTAAATTTTGAGTTACAAATTAACAAACAAAAAAACAAAAAAATCAAGAGGCTTACACGGAGACATGGATCCAACGTTTTGAAGATCCTTTCGAAAGTGGGATGGAACACCTACAGCGGCACTAGTCCTACTAATACTAATACTAATACTAGGCACTACGTAGGACTTGCTACGTATGGATTCTAATATAAGGGCTATGGGTATAGGTGTTTGGCGAACCGGTATATCGGTAACTATGGATGAAAAACGGCGTTTGCCCTGAATACTCCAATAGCATCAATGCATTAGGCAGACAGTGACTCGCCTACTCACTAGATGGGCCCCCTGAATAGCCACCATAGGCATACAAGCCAGCAGCAGAGGGCAACACCAGTGCGCGAGGCTAGGGGTGTCGATCGGTGCGGCGCGAGCGGTGCGGCGCCGGTTTCACCATCACGGGTCTCGTGACAACGGAGAACCGGAGCGGGTATCCCCATTTTCAAGGGCATAACGCCCTTGAAAATGACACTTCCACCCCCAAGCATATAACTCTAGCGGTCCTCCTCTGAAAGGCGATACCAATAGACCAAGGCAAGCCAGAGTTGAGAGTCCTACTGGCGCACTTGAAGTTCCACCCCAGCCAACCAGTAACGCCAAACCGGGGACGAGGCCCTAACCGACTCTCTGAGGCATTCAGGACCGCAGTGTCACCACTCACATTCAGCTCGTCACAAGCTGCGCTGCGGTTGGTTTGTGCACTTTTTTTAACCTGGTGATACATTTTTTGTTTATATCACAAGGCGAAGGTGGTAGCTCATAAGGTAGTGTACTGTGCCCTCCGATATCGCGTTAGTCTCATGATGAGATAACGACTGTCCCAGAGGGGTTTTTTTATTATTATTAACGGAAATCAATTTAAAATAATTATTCTTATTTTCATCCACTCAAATAATATAAATCGTTATTTGTTACTTAACTTCTTATATAAAGTGTTTTTATACAACTTAGGGCACACAAGCCTGTTTGATTACTTACCATCCGCCGAGCGAAGAAAACCACTTAAGGTTATCCTAGCATGAAAGCTTCCGACAAAGTCTAGCTAAGCTAAATTGACTTACACAGTGAGCTAATGATCACACAAAAACTATAGCTGAAGGCAATTGCAGGACAGCCGCGTGAAGAAGCAGGTAATCGCTTAATTAACCGTTACATTCGGTCGTCTGTCAATGAACATCAACAGTTGTTAATAGATTACCTACTAGTTTCTGCCCGCGACATCGCTCAGGTTAATGTAGATTTTTGTATCTCCTGGGAACAGTTTTTTTTTTGATGAAATATGCTTTTTGTTCTTTTCTGTATCCCTAACAATGTGTATGCTACTCGTAAGTAACATGATGATCAGCCGAATAGTTAAGGCTTGAAAGCGTAACAAATAGGTAAACTCTCGTTCGTATTTATGATATACGTAAAGATATGAATTATTTTTAAATATGGGTAGTAGTGTCACTTGCAAAATGCCGACGTAGTCTCCCAGTGCGACCGCTTTATTAAATCACTTATTAAATATATCAAAAGCCTTACTCACGGTGAGAACACAAGAAAATTTCACAATTCTCTTCTTGTTGTAAGTTTTGCTAATGACTTCCCCAATATTTAATAGACTAAGTCAATTTTCTAAGAACCGACACATGCAGCGGCTTCTTTTGAAAAAAGAATATCGTTCACTTGAATTTACTCATTAGTGTTAAATACTATTTCCAATTATTATACTTCAACCTTATTTTTGTTAACACAATAACCAGTAGTAATTAGGGACCCTCCTCAAATTGATAGTAATTGTAGAAAGATTGTTCGTTATTACTGTTAGTTTTAACAACTGAGTACGAAACTAATTATTACACAGACTGTAAGTGGATTGGACTTCATTTGACTTTGTGCCGTCCATTCGGTTGGACGAACGACGCGAAACCAAAGCCGACGACAAGTTTTAATAAAAGAATATTGGTGTTCGAAATTTAAGTGACGTTAAATGTAGCTTGTTTTTTTTTATATTGGCGTATATTCTCGTTCTCTGTGTTTTAAAAGTAAATAGATGTATAGTTGTTTATTGATTAAATTTAGGTGTAGTAATATTTATAAATTGTTTAGAAGAAGTTAATTTTGCAAGTGAGGAATTAACAATCAAAACGTATTACAAGAAAGACTGTGTTGTGTTACAATAAAATGGATTAATAATATGGTAAAATGTAAGTAGGTACCTATCTACATTTTTAAATATTTTTATTTTAATCACAGTAAAAAGCATCATTTCATGTTTTTCATGTTATTGCAAATATTTAGAGGATTTATCTTAATAAATATGTCGAATTATATTTATCTTTCAAAAAAATTACTAGTACCCTTAGCTAAGTTATTTTTAAAGAGTTTCTATGTATTAATGTTACCCACAATTTAATTATTTTCCATGTCGCACATAAACCTTTTGCCTTGACAACCAATCCCTCGACTACAGAAATTATTAGCAACAAAGGTAAGCGCATGACTAATAGGTGTGAGAGCTATAAAATTAAAAATAATTCGTCCTAATTCAACGTCATAACAGTTTCACAGCGTGTGAGTGAAAAATGGCGCTCCACTCTATTTGCTAAATAGGTAACATTAACAAGAGCGATGCTCTACGTGTGCCATAACGCAGTGTAAACAGTGAAACTTATCACAATACGGCTATAACAACAGCGTATCAACTCGATAAGCGACGATAAGCGGTAGCGGGAATCATAAAGGCATGTACCCTCGTGAGTTTTTTTAGTAGTAGGTACAGTAAAAGATTTTCAAATTCATAGTCTCTAAATGCGATTAGGTGAGCTCAATAGAGCTGATAATCCAAGCTTAGTGTTTTATTTTAAGGTTATGCAATTATATTAACTGTGATTAAAATTGATATCTGTTACCGATATGAGCGGTTCCACAATATTATTCACTCACTCTGTTCGATGACTAAGCTATTAAATCTATAGCAGTCTATAACTAACAATTAAAGAAAATAACGACTTCAATAGATACAAAGACAAGAGGATTTAAAGTACGACTGAATCGTAAAGCAAGCATACAGGTCGCTCAATGGTCAGCGAAATCATTCGCGCGTTGTTGTCTCTTCAAAACGAGTAGTTGAGCTGTCAATGCAAGGGATAACTGTCATAGGTTCGCCTATTATTATCAACAGAGCAACTTCTTTATAACTAAAGGCACATAATGAAATTTTGGTCGTTTGCGACCATTTGCAAAGTCTTCACCTTACAAAATATGTGAGGCAGAGAACCTTCTGTTTGCCCTGGGCGAACGCTAATGTTTAAATAAATACTTTAACTCTTTGTTTGTGTATTGTGTGTGTCCGTTAACTATTTTTAAATGGGCAACCGCGCTAATTTGTTTTGAATTAGAAAGAATGAAAGCAAAATTGTTTTTTTAATGACTGCGGTTACTAGATCCTGTTGAAGTTACTTTTATCTGCTAACGCCTCATTAGATGGATAGCATTTTTAACCTGTGGGTCATTTGGTGAAGTGTCGAAATATTTACTCCACTTTTGACAATGCTGCGATGTTTGAAGTTTTGTATGATATATATTATATAGTTTTTGGATTCATAATAATTTTATACTATTTTTTATACAGTTAAAATAGAGAAAGTTGTTTACTAATATAATTATAGCAATATGTTATAAATTCACTCAAAAGTACTTTAAATTACGTGTAAACCGCAACTAAACATAAAACACTTTTTTTACCATGAGATTAACGCTGCTAACCTGCGGACAGATATTAGTAAAAGGTTAATTCACGCAACTACTTTACAGTACTAAACACAATCCATATATATAAAAACATCGTGTCACGGTGTATGTGGTTGCACTCCTCCGAAACGGCTCGACTGAATTTTAATTTTATATATTTATTTGGTATGTATGAGAATAGTTCGTGAAGTATATTTCATACCGCTAGGTGATTAGGATGTCAACCTAACTTACTAGCACGGGCAAAAGCTATATTATTCTGTATTGTCAAACAAAAGATGTATATTAAATTATGTATGATGAGTAAATACATAGAATATTTACTATATATACAGCAGTATCAATGGTGTTGCTTTACGTAACAAAACACCATTAACCATAACACAAAAAAATAGATTTATTCACTAATAGCTACCAATGCGGGCTAATAGGTAAATTCAGTCGCGGCAAAATGGCCTCTACAAAATCGCAAGTTCAAATTGCAACGATTTGTTATTCGGTAGGTGCTTACTCAGGGCTGCTGATCATGCGATCCGCTCGTAGACTATTTGTCGAGCCATTATCTCTAGACTAAACAATCTCCAATTACTAACCTACTTGCTAAATAGACTACCTACTATAATAAAGAAAAGCATCGCTGTTTTGCTGTTCTTTGCTTGGCTCATTTGAACACTATCTAGATTAAAGATTGGATCAAATTTCTGATATGTATAATGCGTCTTTTCCTAGAATGTTTATTTATTATTGTTATTATCTTTAGTTTTTTTATAGTCGATAGTATAATGGTATAATGACTGCAACATTTTGTTGATATGAGTTGTAAAATACTGAAACTATGTTTAATTGGCAATTTAAAAGAGTGGCCGTCAGTCTCTTACAGGTTTCTATTTATAGGCTCAACCCTTTTCCTGAACTTATCAACTAACCTATATGTACCTTTCTTAGTAAACTCACTAACGTATATATTTTTATGTTTATAAGTGTTACTTTGTGACCTAAATGAAAAATGATTTTTGACTATGACTTTGAATCTGTTTTCTCGGGGTAGACAGAGGTGTATAACACCCGCATTTTGGTAGCTATGGTTTAGGTATCGTGAAAAAGGCAGTAATTACATGCCAAAAGGCAGTAAAAGCATGCATATTGCCATTAACCCGGTATAGATCTTAATCCATGTTGTCATGAATATATACTACTGAGAATTTCTTATGTATAATAACAGTGCTCGACCGAGACCTCATGCATAGCTGTGGCATTCAATACAGCTGCGCTAATGAGGTAGATTATTTATGTTGTCTATGGCCAATTATTGTATTGCTAATACAGATGTTGTTACTTCACACATCATTCGAATGATATTCCATACTTTTATAGTTAATTAATCTATGTGTATTAATTTATATTTTATTTATTTCTGCTGATGTTATTTTTGTTCGTGGCTTCCCTGGTTTCTTGACTGAAAATCAGCGCTGCATCACTCTGTTTGCATATGCTGAGAAAAGGACCCTTTTTAGACTGGCCTTAACACAATTTTTTTATCGTCGTTTGTTTTAATATCTATGTATAATGAATTTTGTAGCTTTTGAATAGTTTTTATTTAATTTTAAGTGATTTATATAGGTACACAATATCTGCTAACGAGATTTAAATAAAATATTTCCTTTTTAAAACGAATGATTATGATATAAATACAGCCGTATTTATATCATAATCATTCGTACGTATATACGTAAGAGGTAGCAATTTATAGACATTTTATGATAACTCTCGACATCTCAATTGTCAAACAGAGAATCAATTAGCCAAGTGGGATGACAGCTCGCATCTAAATCAAGGTAATCAATCCTAAACACATACCAGACTTCGATAATCTTGTTCTACCCGCTTGTTTCAGAGCCAAATACTCGTAACACACGTCATAGTCATATTTTAGGGTTACGTAGATCCGCATGAAAACCGTCCGCTTATCTGTCTCTTACCTGACGGCCACGGTATGTACGCTTTAAGCTAATACGCTCCAAGTTACTGCGCTTTAAGCAAATATATTTCAAGCGAATTCGCTCACCGTGGATAAACACTGAGCGTTACACACAAATGTGTAATACACACAGTAGCTGGTTTTTATGTCCCATGTTATAAGGAGCGAGCGCATCGCCATCTACCGGGCAAATTGCCAAACTTCCGTGCTACTATTATATTATAATACTATTATGGTATCCATATCCGTTATATACCTATAAGCATCGATAGTAACAATTCTACTGACGGTTTTTCTTGAATGACTTCATAACTATACAGCCAATAATTCGCTTACTCAAGGCAAATGACAGTTAAACGTACCTAATGATTTTAATATTAATACAGATCACCATTTACCTAAATGTAATGTTTTATAAACTATTGATTCGTTTTATTTACGGATAGTTTAACCCAAAAGTAGGTCTTTCTCTCTCCCAATATAATTACTTTTACATTGTAACTAAACCAGACAGCACTACACCGAAGCTGATAGATACTAAATACAACATTAGTGCTGTGATATTTAAATTAATATATAGTGTTATTATTGTAAGTTAGCAGCGATAGTCTAGTGGGAGACCAGTGGATTGCTGCGCAGATGTCTAGAGTTTGATTCCAAAGACCTTTCTTTTCGATGCTATGTGCATAGGTCATTATCGCTGGCTTTTGCAGTGCGTTTAGTGTTCTTGAAGGTACATATGTGAAGTCTGCTAATAGTATCTGGGCTAACGTGGAGTATCCTACTCTAATCCTTCTCACACTGAGAAGAGGGCCGTTCCCAACAGTAGGACAGCTTATAAACAGGGCTGATATTATTGTATAATTTTGTACGGAACCGCAGTCGCACGATTGCGCCTCACTCTTCGCGCATATCTTTATTTATTTATGCAAACGTTTCGGTAACATTCGAGTATATTACCATACGGTCCGTTAGACTCTCTTTTAATTTTAATCTTTCATTTTATTGCTCCAAACTGAATGCATAACAATATCGTGTGGATCCATCTTCATATCTTCACGCTATTAGCAATAACGGTGGTATTTTAAAGCGTTGATAGACACATAGAATTATTTTGATGAACAATTATTTTAATTTTGGCCTTCATGATGTTAATAGGTTTTGAATATACTAGTTTTTTTTTTATACAACTATGGCATATGGTGGTAAACTAGCATACGGCCCACCTGATGGTAAGTGGTCACCGTAGCTTAGGGACGCCTGTAACACCAGAGGCATTAATTGCACATTGCCGACCATTTAGGACAGGAAGAAGGGAAAAAGGAAGTAGGAAGGAGAAGAAGCGGGAAGGGGGACAGAGGGTGATTGGGCCTCCGGCACTCTCACTCACCGAACGAAACACAACAGTAGGAATACTGCTATTTCACGTCGATATTCTGTGAAAGGTTAGTCTTTCCCCGGTCGATCCAGTCCATTCATGCTGAAATCAGCGAGGCTCTACTAATTAGTAAGTAATGTAAGCTGGGGATTGTAAATTGTAAAAGATAAAAGATAATTTATTTTGTAAAAACATGTGTGTACATTACAAGTTACATTAGCTTGCAAGTATGATGGTCTAGTGAGTGCTACGTGTTTTACCGTTTCCGGCGTACAAAATTCAATACAGAATAGAATTGTGGGCTCGATTCTCGATTTAGGCAAAATTTTATTGGGCGTTTCTCAGTTGGAGCACATATTAACGATTTACTAGCGGTCGCCCACTGGTCAAAATTCGACCATAATTGATTTAAATTTTAAGTTTGATGGTTATTAAGGTTTTACTGTCCATAACTTTACCCTTATAATCACATTTCATTTAGATTTCACCAAGGCTATACAGGTTAATTTACCTATCTTTTTCAAACAAATTATTATTTAGTTAACTATACTCTTTCATTGACGATATTCCTAAGCTTGCTACTTTGTTTACTTTTTCTTTATTACATGTAAATAAGGTATATGTAACCATAGTTACGAAGAATTTTACGACGTCAGACGAACAATGCCGAAATACTACAAACGCGATTCGACTCCGTGTGTCAAATGCATGGTTGTGTGCGTGCAGTGATTTTTCATTAATTTAATATATTTCTAATGCATATTTTATAAAAATATTAGGATTCGCCACTTTCACACCTTCTCCATATAAACATTAACTGTGCCAAATTTTATACTCCTCCGTACGTGCAATTTTCGTAAAAAGCGGTACAAAGTTTTTGCTTCACGTATAAGTAAGTAGTAAGTAATAAGTAATAATATTATTATATAAAAGGTTCGATACTGATTATTGGTCTTTTCTGCCGAAATGTTTTTGTAGCAGTACTGAATCTTGAAATTAGACATGCACGGTAGACTGCTATACGTTCCTTTCGTATTACGTGGAACCTAAAGTCGTGGTTGGCAAAATGTAAGTGTAACGCACTTCTTCATACCCTTTCGGGGATAGAGACTTGAGACTACACAGATATCTTTTGTACCTACTAGATTTTGGGCGCAGCTTCCCAGCTGTACATTTTGTATGCCTCAGGAACAGTACCTTATGTCCTATTTTGTACCCCTGACAATGTGTATGCGAAATTTCATGATGATCGGTCGAGTAGTTAAGGCGTGAACGCGTAACACACAAACTCTCATTCGCATTTATAATAATAAGTCAGGATATGTATAAAACTATTTATTAGATTTGTGAGACTTATCCGCGATACAATATGATAGAAACAGACTCCCCGTGACCATGGCTACTGAAAAGCAACCGAAATGTCGGAAAAGTGTTAAACCGAACAGTTTAATCATTCAAAACTTAAAATAGTAGTTTAATGGTTTTGAAAGTATGTAAAATAAGTGTTTTGCAAATAAACAACGAGGTAAAATCTTTATAAAGTAGTTTAATTTCAACTATAGAATAAGTAGTTACGAAACCGCGTCCATTAGTGACAGATGTTTTAGTAACACGTATTGTATAATACCATAAAGTTCAAGGAGCGCCTAAAATGGTATTAAGTACATCTTCATGGTCATAAATACATAATTATGCAATATAAGCACTTATAACTGTAATACGTAATGGGCGACATCTATTGCCCACGTTTAGTAACGTTATCGAAGCAATAATACATTTAGACTTGAATTATTTTTTATATGCTTTAGAAAGCGGTCATATTTTGGCACACCAAGTTCTTTTCTTCCGTTTTCCTCTTTTAATAATACATCGTTTAAAAAAACTAAAAAACCCATTCATTTTTATTTTTTTAGACTATTATTTATTTTAGTTTGTAAACAATTTTTTTTCTAAATTATTGTTTTGTCGTCGGTCCTCGATAAGTGTTCAAAGTTTCAAATCAATCCGTCGGTTTGATAGGGGTGAAAATCATGTTCAAAGATTGCGTTACATAGATTCATAGATACATACCAAGCTAATAAAAGCGTGTTAAAAAGATAACTCCTGCGCTAGGAAAAATTCTTGTGTCACGGGGAACTTTACAAACTTTCAAACAACGGACACAAAGAACACATATTTATTTATTTATTTATTATTATTAATTACAACGGTTATACACCAATAACAGTAATTAATTAATCTCTTATGATCTAAATAGATTACATTATCATTTTTATTAAAATTACAACAGTCATATCAAAATTATAAGCTATTATAATTTTGATATGTATATTTCTATATGTAGTAGTTTATTCTATATGTAGACTCGAAACAACTACTTGCGGTCCACAAAATTTTTTACCCGTTTTTTGATCGGACCCACTACACCCATTGCAGTGGCAAGACGACCACTTAAATTACAGAGGCATATGTGCTGTAAAAAAAATTGTATTTGCGTTGAATTACGACCACTACTGTGAATTAATCCATTTCATCGCAGTGGCACACCTGTGGCCAGATACAATAGGTTTTTAATTATATCTAGTATTCTAATACTTTACATATTAAATAGGTATACCATTACCAACTATATGCAACATAAATGAATCACTAAGAATGGTTTAACGTCTTTAAACTTGTTAAATTAGTTACGCATGTTTCTCCTAACACCTAGTTAAGTACTTGGTCGGTCATTTCGAAAGTCAACCAATATAACTATCTCGCAATTTGATCTTCAATTCGTAAGCGGTTCTATAGCTATTAGAGGTCATCATATATTGGTTTTCGCCCCTTGTGTAGCGTAGATTCGCGGACAACGGTCGAAGCGTACTGGCATATGACGTTGCGGCGCATGACGCGACGGTTGCGCAAGCGCATGCGTCGGGTGTCACCGCAAACCACTTACGCTGATATAACGTAATTTAGCACACACCTGCCGAACGTGTAATAATGTCTGGCAGTTTGTTTGTATTGAATACATATATTTAGTTATACGCTTAACGCAAATTGACGTACATGCATGGGCTATTGACGGAGGTGTACTGCTCTCAAATTTGGTTTGCTATGTATAGGTCCTACGTAATACGGGGTGAGATTGTAATCCTGACTAATATTATAATGTGTGAATGTGAGTTTGTTTGTTTGTTACAATTCCACGCCTTAACTACTCGACCGATCATCATGAAAATACGCATACACGTTGTCAGGGGACAGAAAACGATATAGGGTACTATTCATCAAGAAAAAAGTATTGTTCTCGAGCGAAGCCGCGGACAAAAGCTAGTTTACAATAAACTATGTGTTGTTACTGAAAATTTTAATACTTCTTGAAATGACACGGGAATTGAACCCGTGACCTCCTGCTTGTCGCGACAACGTAAGACTAACGAGTCAATCATATCAATCAGTACTTTTTTATAGGCTCATTATATTTAAATTCCATGTTTATTAGGGTCAACTCACGAACCAAAGGCTGGATATTTCACACAGTGATTTCTCATTAAAGGTCAGCAATATTCTAGAATTGGACCTCTTGTCGAATTGTATTTGAAAGTACTGATATTTATTAAATACTTAATTTGCTTGAAACATCGCTCGCATTAATCTAGATGTTGTTAATAACTTTCTATTCCTTGGGAACAGTATTTTTTCTGGATGAAAGGTATCCTATTTCCTTTTCTGTGTATGTGTAATTTCATAATTATATCGATTTTTTGTATCTTTATTTGTACTCAAAAACTAATCAATCGATTTTAAAATCTTTTACCATTAGAAAGCTATATTATCACCGAGAAACATAGGTTTTATTTTAAATGTGTATGTACTGTTATTAAGATAAGTTATCCTACTTTTACGCAAGCGAAGCCGTGAGCAAAAGCTAGCTAGTTAATATTAATGTTTGTGATCAATAACTGAAACTGCCAGATTTACGTGCTTTCCGAGACACAGCGGTATATTTTTATATAAGAACTTTGTAAGTTAGACACTGTCCGTATTCTTAACACTCTATTTCATGCTGTGATTACTAAGCAATAGGAAACTTGAAATGTTACATAACAAATTTCTTGAAAGGAATATCTAATGACAGGTCATCTATCAAACACGACTCAGTAGTTTAGAAGAAATTCGCACACAAACTTTACTTTGTTCAACATACTTATGGATGTTTCGATAGATATATTGTCTATTCATTCAATGAATGGAAAGATAATCTGCAAGCAAGCCACGATACAATCATTATACTAAGCGCAAAATTACTTTAGAAAAAGGTTTGTGCTACAGGACAAAAATTTGTATGATTCAGAAATAGTTATTTATGTCTGGATGTTCTTTGTCTTGTCTGAATGTTGGTCAAGGCCCTCAAAGCACATACATTATTTCTCTAGTGAGAGTTGTCTTTCTCAAATGAAGGAAAAAAGAAAATTTTCATGTCATAATTGAATGTTCAAATTATAGGAACTTACTGCCCATACAAACTGACATAGACTCGCTAGACTTGTTTATATAAATGTAGGAAGAATCTACGGCTATTAATTTGCTATTTTCTGCCGTTTCCCTCTTGCTTCTCACTCAGTGTCTCATATCCCTTCTGCTTCGCTTGTCGGTCTTTATTGAGCTAGGCTATGTTCAAAATCAATTAACACTTAAATTTGTGCAGGGCATATACAAAATCTTCGCCAAAAAAGGTTTAGTTTAGTTTTGTCTATGCCCGCTGAACGATTTCAAAGATTCATCCATTAGAAGCCCGAGTCAGAAAACTTATACAAATATTAAACTATAGGCTAAATATCATATATTTGAATATTTTTATACGTTTTTGTTAATATTCAATTTTGATTAGGTTCTGTGTCTCATTAAAAATAACCAAAAAGATTTATCCCACTAGTTCCACTAACAAGATCCATGGAACTAATGAGAATGATCCTACTTTTTTAGTTAACATTTTATACCCAGTAATAACTTTATGGCGTGACCTCACACATTACAATTTTACCGAGACATTTCTTAACTATACTCACTTGCATACGTTTTTAATTACATTTCAACTTTATTCAAGGCCAAATCTCTAACGGACAAATTAAAAAAGTCATTACGTCTGTCCTAATGTCGTCTAATGCCAGTAAACAATTCACTGTCTACCCATCACAATTGTTTAGCCGTTTCTCTTTACACAGCACGACAACTAAACGACTGCTGTACGACTCGACATTTGAATTTAATTAAAAAAGCTTATTGTGACAGTTTAAAATGAATGCTTCACGGCCACTACTACCACTAACAAGTAAAAGTTATCCGAAAGATAAATCGCATGCTGTCTCACTCATGTTAGGTTAAAGAAGAGAGATGGCGAGACTTTTATCTTATAGATAAATTCTATCTGGAGGTGGTAATACAAGCCCTTAAAATAGTATTGTTGTCAGCTTGCTTAAATATTTGATCCTGCCTTGAAGGATAGATTGGGAAGCAAAAAAATGGTTGTCCAGCATGACAAATACATTAAAATATCGCCATATGCCAATATAAATGGGTCAATAATAACATGTTAAGCCTTGGAACAATAGACTTAACCGAAAACCTATTGCGTATGGCCGCCGGTGTGCGCACGACACAGTAAATAGGTCAATATAAATTTGTTCTTAGTGGCATTTAGAATTATTTGCTTTTAAAATGTATGTGTAACAGTATATTTAAAATCTCAATATATTTAAATATCAGGACTCAATTACGGTATTTCTCCCGTACAAAGAGGAGTGCCGAATTAGGTCATTAAATGATAACCAACACACGAATTTATTAATAATAATAATAATAATAATAATACGTTTATTAGACAGTCCATTGTTTACAAAATAAGATATACAATGACAACCGCACTAGGCAAAGCCTGTATCGCGGCTGTCAGTAATACAGCGTTTTTCTTAGGACTAATCTTAACAATATAGCCAGCAATTATATAAAAAATAATAGTGTTTGTGTGTGTGTGTGTGTGTGTGTGTGTGTGTGTGTGTGTGTGTGTGTGTGTGTGTGTGTGAGGGTGTGTGTGTGGTGTGAGTTTGTGTGCGAATGTATGCGTGTGTGTCCAAAAATCAGGTCCTCACTGAACAGGTTTTAATAATCGTTCTACCTCGTGATAGTTCAGGCCTGATAAATACTTTATCACTTTTGCTTGCATCTCGCGCACAGAGTCCCTTTTAAATTTACATACTTTACAGATTAAAATTTAATATAATGAATAAGAAAATTTACAATAAATTTCTGACGCAAAAAGATTCCGTTGTATATTTGATTTCGACCTAACATACTAATAAATATACATAGGCAGATAATACCCTCGTATAATAACGTCATGAAACTGGAACAATAACGGCGCGGCGGTAATATCGTCAGCGTATCGTGAGCTGTTAAAAGCCCCATTGTTTAGTAGTTTCACATAAACGCATGTAATTTAAAGCGTTAAAGTAAAAACTAGATAAGTGCAAACTTTCGTTTTCCCTATGACTGCGATGACTTTCTACTCGCATGACAAGCAACATCTTGTTAATGGATTATGACTGAATTAAACCATCAATCTAAGCTGGCATCTCTAGATTAAGAATGTTTAGAACTTTATTAGCTTCTGGCTTAGGCTCCATCGGCGTCACAAAGAACTTTAGCGGTTTATTGCTTTTAGTCCTACTAAATAACCTGAAAATGGATTTAATAGGTATTAGTGATTATAATTACTACTTTCATGCCAAATTTAAAGTATCTATTAATTAATACTAGCGGTCGCTTAGTGGTCAAAATTCAACCAAAATTCCTAAGCTTGCTACTTTGTTTTCTTTTTTTTTTATTGCATATAAATAAGATATAGGTAACCATAGTTACAAAGAATTGTACGACGTCAGATGAACAATGCCGAAATACTACGAAGTTACGAACGCGATTCGACTGCGTGTGTCAAATGCATGGTTGTGTGCGTGTAGTGGTTTTTCATTAATTTAATGTATTTCTAATGCATATGTTATAATAATATTAGGATTCGCCCCTCCTTCTCCATATAAACTTTAACTGTGCCAAATTTCATACTCCTCCGTCAGCGCAATTTTCGTAAAAAGGCGTACCTACAAAGTTTTTGCTTCACGTATTAATAGGTATATAGATATACTAATAAGGCATTAAACATAATACATATTTTTATTTTGACTGCATGGTACAAAATTTGTGTCGTGTGGGGATCGAAACCATAGCATTCGGCACACCGGCAATAGCAAAGCGACCGTTCAAACCATGGTGGCAACTCTAACTAATTTTGTATGCTCCATAAATAATTATAGTTCCCAGTCTGAGTGCTCTTTGTTTGAATGTTTGTAAAGTCCCCCGCGGCACAGGAAGAATTCCAAGAACAGGAGTTGCTCCTTAAAAAAATGCGGGCAGTTTTTAGGTCTGCCGATAGAAGTGAAAAGCGTGCGGTGACGATGACGCGAGTTTCACGCTTTTTTACACGCAAAAATTACACATATATAATAATAATAATGTCCTCCTGACCGAATTTCGGTCACGGCGACCAATCTTAACGGAAACTGGCCATCGGCGCAGGAGATATTATAGTGCATAAGTGTGTGCGCAAACACAAGTGCACTCTCTGTTCCCTAACTCTCATGATCCAATGGGACGAATAATCCGACACGACCGGAGAAAGATCAGGCGCAGGACTAACGGCTTTACGTGCTTTCCGAGGCACGAGGGTGTCTAACACCGCCAACTTCCTAACTCCGAGCTCGTATTGAGATTTCTTAACAGAAAAACCCAATAACTTTTTGTTGGTCCGACCCGGGATTCAAACCCGAGAACTCATGCACAGCAGTCACATTCACTACCGCTGCGCCACGGACAGTATACATATAGCTCATGGAAAGCGTTCGGTGACGATGACGCGAGTTTCACGCTTTTTGTTTACCCAAAAAGTACACATATATACACAGTATACATATTGCTCATGGAAAGCGTTCGGTGACGATGACGCGAGTTCCATGATTTTTGTTCACCCAAATAGTGCTTAAAGCGCCTAAAGAAGTTTCCACTTCAAAAAAAAAGTAATTGCCGACCTGTATACTGCAGCCACAGATTGTAGCAAAAATAATGCCCGTTCAGAAACTTTACTATGTCGAGTCGAAAACCAGACATAATTAAAAACCTATTGTGTCTGGCCACCGGTATGCCGCTGCTACTCATTAGGTTAATGAATTGCACCATGTTGTATGACAGTAACCAACCTCATTATACTCAATTAGCATTGCGACGGTATTAATGTATTCGTCAGTCCATCAATATGGACAGTCCCAGTTTGTGCGTGCGCTGAATACCGGCCGAACAGGATGAGTGACCTAATTAGTACTTTTATTTACATATAGATTTTATCTGCGGCTTCGCTCACGTAAATATAGGTTAGATTAAGTCAGTATAAGTACTTATTTAAATTTAAATATAGCCTTTGTTACTCGCTGATAATATAGGTTTCTAATAGTGAAGGAATTTTAAAATCGGTTTAGTAGTTTTTAAGTTACACTCTTACAGAATAAATAAACAAACAAAAATCAAATCTCTCATATTGATGTTATTACTATTAGTATAGACTAGATTTTTCTCGCGGCCTCTCTTGCGTCGGTTAGATTAGTAACAGTACTTTTTTCTAGATGAAAGGTACCCTATATCCTTTTCTGTTGCCCTGAGAACGTGTATGCGAAATTTCATGATGATCCGTTGTGTAGTTAAGGCGTGAAAGCGTAATAAACAAACAAACCATCTTACATTCGCATTTATAATATTAGTTACGCCTACATTCTCTAAAGGGGTAGGCACAGGTGTATTGCATATATACTTTTCGCCAGCTATAATTTTTAGTCTCAGTTCCTATGTAGTTCCTAAGTTCCAGATTTCATGCTGATACACCTACTTACACACAGAAAAACTCAATACTCCCTTTGCACTTTTCTATTAGATCATTCAAAATACGAGTATATCACTGGGCACAAAGTTATTTGTTAATGAAAGGATAAAGGATAAACGATTATTTTCTATCGGTGTACCCCAAATCTTCTCATTATTTTATGTTCACGTCTACCACGCATTTAATTGCCAGTTTTAGTGATTGTCTAGTCTAGCCTCGTCTAGTCTGATTTTTAATGCTCCTTAAATTACGGATGCCTTATAAACATTGGGACTATAGCCACAAATAATACCCAGACGAAACAAGATAGACTACTATATACAACAGTCTTATAAAAAAATTCAGGCATTTTGCACGCATGTTAAAATTGCAAACTAAATAGCTTCGGGAATAATATAAATAACTAGATTATAAATACTTCAATTCTATTTTTACTCATCTTATACATATTTATTAGTTTAATCATTTTTTGTATTGTTCTGTACGTAATTATTATATTTCTCACGCGCCTTTTTGACATAACGGGCGCCAATCGCCATCTTGTTTTCATTTTTTTTGCAAGTAATGATTGAAAGGCAATGAAATATCATTTAATCTGTCTCTTTAAACATTTGCCTGGATGTTTTCTCTACTATTGTATAGTAATACTGGCATCGCTTACCTAACGGCGATCGTCTCGTCATTCAGTGAAAGTAATGAGAACTGTTTTTGTTCAAATATTATTTATAACCTATGAGACGGCCAGGTTATTATGTAAAGGTTGGACTTACTTTTAAAATGTTTTACTTTATAGTGATAATTGTCATGGCGTATTTGTAATATGTAATCTTAGGGATGATTGGGAAAATCAGAATTTATATTATGTTCCTTTTATGTTTATTTTTTGTTGAATAAAAAAATTCCTGTTCTGCGGCGGACTTAACAAACATTTAAACAACGGATATAGAGAAGACCCAGACTCGGAACAATTATTTATAGATCACACAAATATTTGTTCGACGTGGGAATTGAACCCACAACATTCGGCGTAATTGTGAGGCGACCGCTGAGACCACTAAGCTATCCAAAAAGTCAAATCTGTATTTTTATAATCATACAATTAACTTTGTAACTATACTAATTTGCCTCATAGTATTGTTATTATTAAACAGCATCATTCAATGAAATTATTAAAAAAAAAGAAGTCCGTAATCTCTGCCTATACCTTTCCAAATAGCAGTATATATGTATTATACAAAACATTTGTTTTTATACTCAAAGAGTAAGGCAGAAATTAACCTCAAATCAGCAAAAATCAAATTAACTAGGCAGTCAACCCAATTTTATTTACCCATAAAGTCAAACCCGGGCTTTTAAAACGGGATCTGCCTGGTGAGTAGTTCCTTTTAGATTTTATTAGACCACCAAGCCAAGTAATGTATGTGATTGCTATCACATCCGGTGAGGAGTAAGCATCTTCCAATATCTTCCTGTATGTTAAAAAGGGTGTGTATCGACCCATGACCGGGCAAGGTGGCCTCTGTGAGCTCATATTGACCTTTGATGTTATTTAATACGTATATATGTAATTTTAGAAGAAACATGAGTTGTTTCTTGTTGAGATTTAAGAGATCTTTACAACGATTGTGTTAATAAATACTTAGTTAGTTTATTTCCAAATAAAATGCAAAATACATTGATACCGAACTAGGTAAGCTTGTAACCTTACATTAAATTAATAAATTTTAAAATAATTCAATATAAACTTTAATAAAGTAAAAAAGTAACAGAACTAAACTAAGAAATGCAGAGATAAAATAAAACAAAACAAGATGAAAGTACAAATATATGTATACGGATGAGAGTGTTAGTGATAGTGAACGGGATGATGTTTTTGAGGGTGTAAGTGTGTGTGTGCCAGACGTGTGCATACACGGGCGATATAGCCTCGATGAATGAACGATTGCTTCGATGGCACAGCGATAGTTTATGCGCCTGCTGTGCAAGTGATCTAAGGCTTATCTTATCTTATCTTGTGTGCGGCCAGTCAGTACAGACCGGCGACACTTCGACCCAGTGGGATCTTTTGTGTCGACTTCCTCAATAACGACTGCCATAGATGTTCATGGCAGCTGTGACTGACGGCTTAACGTGCTCTCCGAGGCACGGAGCAGGCGATAATTGTCAATCAATACGAACATAATTTCGAAAAGTCATATATCTTCCGAAAGTCAGAGGTGCGCGACGTGGATTCGAACCCGAGACCCTCTGCATTGCAGTCTGTTGTTCTCCCCACTGAGCTATCGCTGCTGATCTAAGCCTTACTTTACTAAAAAAATTATAATATTTGACATCTTTGTTTCAGATTACTTGAGTAGCAGCGGCGTGCTAGCTGAGCGGGTGTGCAAATGATGAGCGGCGCCAACGTCGGCCGCACCCCCCGCGCACCCCGCGCAACCAGCGCCCCCCCACACCGCCGCAGACATGGCCGCCCTCTCCTGTTACCAGCCCTGCCGGTCGCACCTCGCCATACCAGCTAGGTACACAACTACCTTCAATTAAGCCCTTAATTATGAAGAGACTGTTGCCTTATGACCTAAGGCCTAAGGACTACGTGAGTGAATACCAGCTAGGTACACAACTATCTCACTACGCACGCACTGATTTAAGTGGTCGCTTCGCCACTGCCGCTGACCCGACTGTTGTGGATTCGAATCCCACACGGGACAAAACTTTATTTGATCCACAAATGGTTTTTCCGAGTCTAGATGTTCTTTGTGTCCGTTGTTTGAATGTTTGTAAAGTCCCCCGCGACACAGGATTTAAGACTAGTGCGGGAGTTGTCTTTAAAAAAACAGAAATGATCAAGGGATTGTAGCCTAATGACGTAAGACCTAAGGATTACGTTCGTGAGTAAATACAAGCTAGGTACACAAATATCTTGAATGATAAGTCTGATTATGAAGGATCTGTAACCTAAAGACTGAAGCTTCAGAGTTCAGGAGAGGCCATCGTTCGGAGCTTGATCCCCAGCCTTGGGACTACCTGCGAGCTTATAACTGGGCTTAATCAAACTTACTAGGGTTTAGGATAGTGAATTTCCTTATCGACTGACAGTCGGTTTCCAGCCAATTCTTTACGTATCAAAATTGTTATTGAAGCCGGGATCAAAGTCTTTACGTTTTAGCCAAGGCATCTACTGTTATCTTGGTTCATTCATTTTTTCGTACTGCTACTAACAATTTATCTGAACTTAATCATATTTTGTGTAACAGCATCGAATTTGAGAACTTAAAGATCGTAAAAATTATATTGGGGCGGTTAATTTTCCAGTTTCCGCTTTCAACTTACTATTAACATGATAATCTATAAAAATTGCAGTCGTTTAAAAATGTCTTTTAGTTCGATTTTAATACTTCCGGCAATGCAACGTACACAAATCTATTGTCTAACGATTCATTTAAAATCGCATCAAGGTCAGTCAGAAGTCATGCGACACAGCGATGTATCACGCAACCCCGATGCAGCACAATACGTAGCACAAACCCAGTTTGTCACATGCGCAGAAACATTTTACTTTTACCTAAAGTATGTATAGTTGCTAGTTTAGTATAGTAGTAGTATATTATCTGTATACCACAGTCATGTTTCCAAGAACTTCATTCGTACTTCGAAAATATGTAGAGTATTACCTAATAATAATAATTCTTTATTGTGGATCATAGGTACGTAATACATAAGTTAGAGTCCAAATCATTAAGTTCAGCTATGTATTGCTAATTGAAAGACTAGAGATATCATGACGGACCTTATATTTAAATTATTTTTAATTAGGATACATGAGCCTCCATACCTGTTCGCTCGCATGTAATAAGAGACAAGTTTGTAATTTGGCATTATAACATATAATTCGTCACCTTCCGTCATGTTGTGCTCAGTAATACACACTATATCCACAGAAATACCCTTAGTGATTAACTCGTTCAGGCAAACAGAGAGCAGAGTCAGATTTGTTAAGCAGCCCATTGATATTCTGATGGAGGACAGTACCTAATAAAACTATACACGAAATAAATTAGTTAAATTTGTACCTTTGTTTGGATCAATTCTGTCTTTTTCGCTGGTCAAATTGTTTATACATTGATTATTACTAACATTATTAATTGATAAATGTTGGTCAAAATCGAAAAAAAAATCTATTCGCTCATTGATCCGAGTGAATATCTTTGTGTGTGTGTGTGATGTTTTAACGCAAACAATGAAGTTCGTCATGCGCATGTGTGCAAGGCGAGAATCCTTTATATTCAACAACAATGTTTCTGTTAGTCCGCATTAACAATTAATGCTCAAATTTGCCTATTGAATCGCAGGTTGCTGGTCTTCTCACTTAATCACTAAAATATAATATGACGGTGGTTCAAATCCTGGGGTCCTCTACTTCCGCTTTTTGTTTTTTCATTACTGAAATTTTCAAATAATAAACGTTATTTTTGTCTACTTATTAGGAACACTAGAGTGATAAAAAAACACAAGTGTTTTTTTAGGAATTAAACTGATATTTAATTATTTTATTATTATAATAATTATTATTTATCAGAATTAGTTTAGTTACTAAAAATCACATTTTGTTTTTATTTTTAATAAATAAATAAATAATGCAAATTATAATTAAGAAAAACAAAATTATATTCAATTTATATTAATAATATTTTATTATAAAAAACAATGTTTAAATATGATTACCGAAAATGAGCCTTTATTAAATTTTCCGTAAATGTTTCAATACTATATAATAAAAAAACATCTTTGAAAACGCTGAGTTTGGTTAATAAGATGCGGTCTTTCACTTCCCGCCCGACTGTTCGAGCTCCCTTCTTCTTCAAATCGTTTCTCCCAACGACTTACTGTATTTCTCTAAAATAAAATCAAAAATCTTATGACATAATCGTAGATAGCGATTCCTTGACCCATTAACCGCCAAAATAAAAATAATAGTGATATTTTTACGAAACTTTTTTCTATTGTTGTTTACAAACGAAATAAGCAATAACAAACGAAAAATAAAAAGTAATCATTAGGCTCCCTAAGGGGAGGGTGTACTTAATTGGGTACAGCAGCGTATTACACATTGACATTTTTCAAAACATTGCTTTCAACATACAATGTTCTGAGACACTTTTTACATTGCCAGCGCACTATTGTGTGACATAAAACGCATCTTAACGGGTTTTGAAGCTTCTGAGAATAGTGTCCTACTCCATCTTGAGCCAAGCCTGGAATCAAGGAAGACGAAGATCCAGCCCTATGTTGGGTTTTTTGGCGTAAGTAGTACCTTGCAATGGAGCAGCGAAACATTAGTTGATCCATGCTATTACTGTGATGTAAACGCCAAGGGTTTGAAAAGGTCATTTCCAACATGTAGGTAAATAAAACCTACCAATATTTCTTTCCATGTTTGGCAATTCTATAAAGCGAAACCGATCGTAAGACTGAAATAGTTTTGGTATATTAAGATCAGTCTTTGCACGTTGTACAGTAGACTCGTGCATAACACCCCACTGGAGTTTATTCATTAGAATATTAGCTAACATTTTGTCCCTGGTATTACTTGTTTCGTTGTTGTTCACAAAATGAAGATACTTTTTTATATCCCGAAATCTTTGTTTTGGCATGGCCCTTGATACAATTTCAACACCTAAGACGGATACACATCTTCTCTGGGCAATTTATGATAACCGGACAATCTCAATATGCTTAAAAAATTGTCAAATCAAGGGAATCCAGTTGGAACGAGTGTATATTGTTGTTTTAATTACCATATAAAAATGTGTTTGTAGGTATTAGACTAATCACTTCTTCATCAAAAAATCTTTCAAATATTTATACTGGGTGAGATCGCCGAGCTGTTTCTTTTCCACTGCCTATCTCCCTAGCACATCAGTTTTATCTTCAATTGTAGAAGAGTATGTTGGCGAGCACTTACACCATACGGGCTGATCTGGCTGATGACGACTTTGCTTTACCTTTTTAGCTAATGATTCATCATCGCTGCTATCGTCGTCACATTGAATGTCCTTGGTGCTTCTAAAAGCATGTATATTACCAAGCACATCTCGTGTCAAAACTGCGGTTACCATGTCGTCTTCGGCACGTTCTTTTTTATTCGTCACCACGAGGTTGAAATTGCGAACTGCTTCCTCTAAGCCGTTACAATAATTAGAATCACGGAATCACGTTAAAATGTCTCAAACTAATTATTGCAGAATATTAAAACAAAGAGTGCCATCTTTACAGGGATTCGGCCGTTGTACCCAACTAGGTACAGTACTGTTTCAATCACGATTTCTTTACAGATATAAGTGGTACGATGTTTGAATAGTATTTATTTGATAAGTAAATATGTAAACTATCAAAATCATATAAAAAAGTCAAATGCAAACCCTAAAAATAGTAAAATGGTGTACTTGCCTGGTTAAGTGGTTATACTACTAAAACAGAATCCACATAGTGACAAATATTATAAATATACCCACAAAAACGGTTATTATTTTGCTACATCTATCTTCTATTACAATGAGTGGAAAAAAATAACTATATCTTAACTAATTGGGTAACTACCCTCAATTGTTTTGCTGTACACAATCAGGTACAGAGGCGCCATATGGGTAACAGCGAAATAGTAAATCGCAATACCAAAACATAATAAAAAAAACATGCGGGGCAGTCTTTGGGGACTGCCGATAGAAGTGAAAACTAAGTAACTAGCGTGCGGTGACGATGACGCGAGTTTTACGCTTTTTACCCAAAAAGTACACATATATACACAGTATACATATAGCTCATGGAAAGCGTACGGTGACGGTGACGCGAGTTCCATGATTTTTGTTCACCCAAAAAGTGCTCAACGCGCCTAAAAAAGCCTTAGAGTTCAGTCCAGTTTCGTCGGCAATTTAAGATATAATAAGCCCATAATTATGCTATACATTTGTCCTGGATTCAATATTTATATTAGTTTGCATTTTAAATGTAGACTTTCAATAAAAATATTTAAATAATCATTGCAATAATAATAGCACAAACGCTCGTAACAAAGATCACCAACCAACAACATCACATAATTCTATTCAAGTGAGAAAATATTATATTTTTTAAACCCACCCTCATCTTTTGAATAACTGCGGTTTAAATAAGTCTTAAAGTAAAGTAATAAGTCATCGATGTTTCTAATTTAAAAAAAAAATACAGAAAGATTATCACTTCCCGGGGATCGAACCAACAAGCGTTACATTTTAGATCGCAATATTACCAACTTACACGCGACAGTATAAGTAAGGCGGGTTTATGTATGTATGCAATGATTTTATTGAAAAAGGTCGTAAGTTAAACATGCTGTGAATCCATCGCTTTTTAAAATTGCTACTCGTCTTTTGCACCTGACCGTACAATACAATTTTATATCTGTTACATATAAACCGAAGCAAACTATTAATATTCGATTCCTTTAAAAACCCGTTGCTGGGCACTTCACTGATTATCACATTAGTGTTGGCGGTTGATGCTACGATGCTATGACCAACGATGTAGGAATATGTCGATATCACACCGTTTTCTATCCGAGCATCCACCCAATACAACTATGCAGTCATTTTTAGTCAAACTAACAATTTCATTTCTCGGTAAACTTAAAATGTTTTCTAGTGTAGCATTCGGTTTTATATAGGAAAATACAGCATACTCTGATCCAAGTAGATTTTCATCTGCATTGCATCCTTGTTGGTCACCCAGAATACTTACCCTATATTTTTGAAGAGTGAACTTTCTGTATATTGATGGCGTACTGACCTATGTTGTTTATGTGGGCTTGTTTATATTTAGGATGATCTGTTAATTTAATCGTGCTGCTGTACTTTGCCTTGGAGTTGACTGCAGGCAATTTTCAAATATTTGTACGGGATTGTTGTATTCAGACTCGCATGTCCTTACATTAACAAACTCGTTGCCTTGGTTTTCGGATACGGATATTTGAAGAATCATATCCGCGCATGCGGATACGGATGCGGATGTCCAAATCGATGCGGTAGCTCCGCAATTGCGGATGCGGATGTTGATGAAAATTGTTCATCTTATTTAATAAACAGTATCTAATATCACCGCCTTCGTAGGTTCAAGCCTGTTTTGCAAAGGTTCATAAATTAAACACATACTACTGAGCAACTGATTTCTTTCTTATCGTAACCTATGCTATATCTGAATCCGCATTAACATCCGCGTTAGATGTCCAAATCGATGCGGAAGCTCCGCAATTGCGGATGCGGATGCTCGCAACACCCCTGTTACTTATATAAAAAGAATGCACTGCGTACCTTTTGTTTAGATGTTCCAAATAAGATTGAAGACCCTTCGCAGTTGATTTTAATGGCGTTCAGTAGTATTCACTTCTTGTTTGTTTACAAATACTTCTCAGTGGTTATGTTACTTCTTGTGAACAGTTTATAGCGATAACACTAGTATGTAAGTATCGTATGTTAAGTTTCACTATAGTTATAAAGTTTACCGATGAAAAGCAACTTTTACTATTTTAATGTACTACATATATTCACCCAAGTTATCCGTATTGTCTAGTTTAATATTTTAGCAATGTACAATTATTGTCTTTAGGTATTGTTGCCAGTGCTAGAAGAAGATAGTCGGTTTTGTGTGAAGTGTTATACTTAAGTGAGTAAAACAAGGGATATTAAATTCGTTGTCTCCTGCTGTATGATTGCCGATACAGGAAATCAGTAATTTTGAACATAATGGTATCTAACCTTAGAATTTTGTTATATCTTTGAGCTAAAGGGAAGAAAGCAAAATACAAATAGTACTTATTCGTTTTTGCTAGGTGAGAATCAGATTCTGGTTATGTTGGTTGTATATCTGGCCAGTTGCAAATTGCAATAGAGTTGATATGACATAACTAAATTATAAAAAAGTACATGTTCACTGGATTCTGGCTAAGTCTCACATTGTTCATTTTATTAACAAGGCTGAAATTAATAATCAATATTTAATTTGCATTTCATTAGATTCATTATCCTGATACTAAAAGCTCCTTGACAATAGAAATCTGCTAATAAAATTTTGATTGCAAGCCTCAGTAACGTTTCCATCTTTAACTTGTGCTGACATTTATTAGAAAATCTTACCTTAATATAATTGCAGGTGTCTAGACGACGACGAAGACTGCCACCAATCAGCCACCTTCTCCCTCCGACGGCAACAGTTCATTGAGAGATGCCACGAGGCGCGGGGGCTTCGCCCCCGTGATTGCATCCCCGAGGTGTCCGTCAAGAGGACCCGCGAGGAGCTCACTAAGCATGCGGCGCAAACCCTGCCGCTGAACCGCCGGCTCAACGTGGAGCAAGGCTGGTCAAAGGTTGAGGAAGTCAGGAAAAAGTTTGAGGGTACTGCTGCGTCGGCTTCGTTCTCGAGGTCTTTTGAGTCGCCGCCAAGGTAAGGATAAACTATCACTGTCTATACAAGTAACGAAGATCTATGAAATTACATTTGCTTAGTTAAGCTAGACAAAATCGCTCGAAAATTGTAATGAAAGCATTTTATTCTGGAACTGCGCCGCGCAGCTTCATAAAATAATGTTACCACAAAATGCAGCTATGCATATTTTTGATATAACTAAGAGCATAACTGCTCTGCTATTGCGTTCACCGTTAGGAAATTTACAGCAGCTCATCCCATATTATGTAGCAAAATGTATAACTGGCGAAATGAAGGTATAGCATACATAATATACAAGCTAAAGCCTAAATACTTAAGTCTTTATATTGTCAACTTTCAAAGCAAACATTTTCCTTTCACATATTTCTTTGTTATTTATTTCGGCAGGCGTCGTCTGGCAGATTCGTTATTCGCGAGTTTCAAGCTCCCCCGCAAGCGGCAGGACGGCATGGCGGCCCCACGCTCACTGGCGCCGCCGCAGCAGCAGAAGCGCAAGTCTGCGGTGGAACTGCTGGCGGAGACCAAAGCGTTCTATGTCAAATCCGAGACTGTGCTCGACAGGAAGCAGGAGCTGCCACTGAGGGTAAGAACTCAATCCTCCAAAAGAGCCAAACTGGTTTATGAACAGCCTAATCTCAAACTGTAACCTAAATGTATAAACTCAGAGGAACCATGAGCCTGCAATAAAGAGCTCTGAAAAGTCCAGCTTGGCTCAGATACATAAGATTATTTGCTTGCCATTTTTTACAAGGTAGAGTTACTTTTTAGACGCAATCTATATCAGTCAGTGGACTACTTCTCAAAAGATGTATTTACCATTGTTAGACAACACACTTTTATACAAACTTCTGCCAAACAACCTTGAATTGTTTTTCTACGACAGGTAAAGTTTTCTGGCTATTTAAAAAGACTGCGTGCATTTAGCAGAGGCGAGTGGATTTTTTACTATTACACTGGCAACACAGCAACTCCTTTTTGAAGGTTGTCAATGCGCGTGTGACGATACCTCCGATGTTCCAAACGCACGTAGACTACGGTAATCATTTATCATAAGGCAGGCCACGAGCTTGCTCACCGTCTTTATAAAATAATAAAAAACATGACACCAGAACGTAGAACTGCGACTCTTGATAAAACGTGTGTATAAAAGATGTTGTGGTATTCACCAGATGAGCAGTGGTCTGGGTCAAGCGATAGCAGCCGGCGGCTGTCATCTCATCAGCTCCGGCACTTTAAACAACGATGTTTGCTGTAATCCCTGTGAGTATACACATAACTGATACATGGCCAAATATACTTGTGAGTTATCGCCGAAGTATAAAAGCTGTGGTTTAGTGAGCTTCTTAGGAACTTATTAATTTTGTTAGTTATAACAAAGACAGTCCCATTTAACTATGACGTAATACCGAATCACGAAATAAAGATACAGAGTACAAAATAATGTGTATCGATCTAGCGGAGCCAGTCGAGCTAGACCGAAAAAACTAGTGGCAATGCTTTGTTTGTTCAATGTACCTCACGAATTTATTAACAAGATCCAATGTACCTCAATGATTATGACAGAAATTACAATAAATCGCCTCATCCATCCAGCAGGGCCCGTGTTTGTATTACGCTCGGAATGCATAAAAATAATACTGATCATAACTTGTGCCAATGTACCTCTAGATTCATGTATTAACTCCCAGGGATCTTTAACAGAACAGGAGAAATGTTTTACAATTTTATTACCAAAGCATTCAACAGTAAAAGCAGTCAGTGGCATTACAGAAAAAAAGGAAAACAAAGCCTTCTAAAAACTTACTGCTTAGACTCTTAAAATAACAGCTTTAAGTAGTTAACTATATATTTTTATTTAATTTCGAGATTATGCATAATTATAATTTTTGTCTAACTATTGAAAATACAAACTATAGGTATAATTGATGTCACATCTGAAAGTCCAAAGTTACATCCTATCTCGAACTCATACGACCTACTTGATGCGGGAAGACGACTACTAAAACCACAAACTCAAAGTTTACTACCTAAATAACGACGGCCACTAATTACTTAGTATTGCGGATGTTGTAAGAACAGACGAAGTGTTCGTAGATGACCAACTTCTAATTCTTTTGAGATATGAGTTGGTGGTATGTTTTGACGCGAAGATTAATAGTTGATCGCGTACGCTAATTCTTGTGTGACGTCGACGTGGTTTGTGCCATCAATCAGTGTCTGCCGCAGAGCGCGATGTTTTGTGCAATTGAGATACTGGCGAGCGACCGTCGAGCCATATTTGTACGTGTAATGATTAGTTTGTTGTTAGATTATGTACTTTATTATGAAATGCAATAGTCTGTACATTCAATCAAATTTATAAATATGCATAGGTACTGTACAGATGTCTGTGCGGTTATGCACGATAGCTTCTACAATGGCTGAATTTTAATGGGTAGTATTTAACTGCACAGCAAACAATGCTAATTGCACAGCAAAATATATTTAAAGAGATCAATATATATATATATAGATAAGACGGTCCTATTTTTTGGTGGGTTTAAGAAGGAATCTTACATAACCTAACCGTCCGAGACGGAATGCAGTGATTTGAGGCGTATAGGTACTCGTTATGCTGTGCAATATTTGCTGTGCTATTAGTATTTTTGATGGTTACATTATATTTAATGCAGCTTTCAGTGATGTATTGAGATTAAAATAATATAGTGTTTATTGACTTAACCATAAGCTTTCTGAATTTTTGCACTTTACAATGTATTATGTAAGTAAGTACATGTAATATATTAAGAAAGTAAATTATTTTTAGTGCAAATATCCCGAAAGATAATTTAATTTAATTTTTATGAAAAGTTATATTCAATGTTCGTACATATGAAATCGCAAGCATAGCACAGTATAACTTCACGTAAGTAGGTATATTAGTTACTGCCCTCATGTGTATTTTAATTAATTCTCTATAATTCGTATTACTAAGATAACCTACCAATAAAGAAAGAGCCATCGTATGATGTAGAGGGCTATAAAATCGTCTGTGTAAAAAGAGACCAACTCGGGCCCATTAGATTGCTAAAATTATATATTATATGATTTTAGCATCATCATCAATCATATATTATATTCAAATTTTACTAAAGACTGCCTGCAGTATGAACACACTTTTATGTTACATGATGACGTTACATAGGCAACCTCCACATTTATCTACCATGGTCAATAAGTTGTGTATTTCCCGCAGACGCCACGACCCGCAGCGTGGGCGGCGCGGTGGCGGTCGCGGGAGCGGGCGCGGTGGCGGGCGCGGGCGCGCGGCGCGCCGTGAGCGCGGGCGAGGGGCTGCAGAACACGCTGCGACGACTGCTCGAGCACGCCGACAGCAGGGAGAATGTCTACTCGCCACCATTCGCTCTTTGTAAGTGTACTCTCCTCTACTACACTCCAGCTGCCAGCCACCTAATCTATACAGTCTATATCGAGACTATGAACGTGTAAACTTTTGAAAGTATGACGAGAACGTGTTAGTGACGTTTTTTATATTTTGTGGCTAATTACACGCGCATTTCAACCACTGTAACACCCACCCTTCCACCCGTGTTTATAAATATTCTTAACTTAGTCTCCTGCTTTCCTATGAAGTGAAGTGAAATTCGTTATCCAACTCCTCCTATATACTCCAGATTAAATTCGTTGCAGGACTTCGCGAGTGTCAAGACATGGTGTTTTTTTATGATCACCACTACTGAGCCTAGCTACACAGGTGTTCCCCGTATAGTGAAGATCTAAATCTCTACGAGGTTTACCTATCCGATCGCGATCAGCAGGCGAAATTATGCTTGTAGATTAATCAAAACAAAGGGAAAATGCCAGCACAGCAACATCTTAATAGGATTCTTTACATTGCAGCGCACAAAATATACACCGAACCCCGACGTCTCAAAGACTACTCCGAGCGGGAGACGCTCCCTCGCTCACAGCACAACTCTGGGACCTTCTCCGGGACCTTCTCTGGCACCTCATCCTCCGGCACTTCAGGGTCCAAAGCGCAAAAGTCAGACCCTGACCACAGGGATAAGATGAACAGGCCCCTTAGCTTTGGAGACGCCAGGGTGTTCTTCCCAGAGTCGTTTGTGATACCGCGCCAGAGAGCCAACGAAGTTGTGATAAAGAGTGCTTATTCTATACGTAAGTATTAAATTACATATGTAAACTAATGAAAATAAGAATATTTTCATTAGTTTTTGATATATCCCACTACTGGGCAAAAGCCTCTCCCTTGGACTTTCAAATTATATTAATACTCTGTTGGTGGATATCCTCTGCCAGTCCCTTTGAAAGGCGTCCAGGTCTGCCCTGTCGCCGTCGACTATCTTGTGGCACCCAATTGGTGACAATTGGTGCCCTCCTCTGGGTGCATACTACAACACTCGTTTATTCTGCCCAGTCCCATTTGCGACAGTCCAGAACTTTTTCTTGGAGGTTTATTTTGTGTTGAACTTAGGTATAGTTCTACTATTCTCAGTCGATATTTTGCTTAAACAACTTTATATGTTTCTTCCAGCGAGTTCCCACTCAAGTCCAGAGAACATGGAACTTCCAGAGCCAGTGGTTAGCGGTTCTGGATCTCCTGCTGACCCTATGGCCGCCATAAGCCCGCCGGCGCAGTACGCTCACTCTGCACCGCGGTACATCAGGTAACACCCTACTTAAGCGCTGCACCTTGCAGCTGTAGGATTGGTCGTTCGCATCCATAGGTTATCACTCAACCATCCCTCAACGAGTATGTCGAATACTTTGCTATAGTAAATTTCTTATTACTTACCTTATCTGGCAATCAAACAATTCAATATACAATCATTTAGTTACTGCTTTCAAGCTATATTCGGTCTCCAATAATAGAGATGAATAAAAACAAAAAAAAATCGCAGTACAAAGAAATTGATCTCTATTTTCTTTGGCTACCAGTACGATATATGTATTTGTTTACTAAGGCCTGGTTTCTATATCAAGAAACGAGTCGTTTTAGCAGTAGCTTAAAATATGTCAAAATGTAACCGTCCTTTAGTAAAAAGACAGTTACATTTTGACATATTTTTCATAGAATATATGTATGTATGTCAAAATAAACTGTCCTTCTGAACTAATCTGAACCGGACCTAAATGGAAAAATGGACTACACAATGAAATCTTTTCCACCAGAACTTAACGTAACTTCAGCTACGTTGTCAACTAAACGATCCTTTTTATCAGTGGTATGGTGTGTCACGATATTTGACATCGATATTTGATATAGCTAAAGTCCAAACTCTGCCTATTTATTTCTTGAAGATACATTTGTGGATCAAATAATATATTGGTATTGTATGGTTTCAGATCGAACTCCCACTCACAGCCGAGCATGCGCGAGGAGGATAGCTGCCCCAACATTAACAGTCACAAGTCTCTACCGGACCTCCACACGCAAACCAGGTGCTACCCTGAACAGTGAGTACCGCTGGTTGTCTACCACACATTTCTCACCCATAGAGCAGCCAATATTCGATTCGTGGCTCAGAGGGCCGCCTTACACTTCGATCTGGACATAGAACAAAAATTGTGTGGTCCATAAATAGTTGTCTCAAACGATTCTCGGTGTTCTTTGCGTCCTTTGCTTGCTATGTAACAGTCCTAACTCTTCTCCCTAGCCTTTATTATTCCCAAGTCACTTGGGGTAGGCTTTTCTGGTCTAACCGGATTTGACTGGATATCAATTTTTACACGGAGCGGCTGTCACCTAACCTGCGCAACCCGAAGGCTAACGATACTCTAAGTCTAGACCAGTGTCAGGATATTATAGGGCACTGACTGCCCAATAACGACTGCCATAGATGTTCATGGCAGCAAGAACCGACGGCTTAACGTGCTCTCCGAGGCACGGAGCAGGCGATAATCGTCAATCAATACGCACATAAATTCGAAAAGTCATATAACTTCCGAAAGTCAGACGTGCGCGGCGTGGGTTCGAACCCGAAACCCTCTGCATTGCAGTCTGTTGGTCTCCCCACTGAGCTATCGCTGCTTGTTACAGACCTAAGTATGAGGTTCTTATTAAATTTACAATAGCTTTTTCAATCGGGCACTTCTAGACTACCTAAAGCCATTACCAATCACAAAGCGAACTGAAGAAGTTTCGAAAGCGACTCCAAGGCGGTGCAAAGGCTAACCAAGGTGAGAACGTGGCGGAGACGCCACATAGACACGTGGCCATAAAAATTACAATGTGAGCGATGCAGAAACGCCATACTTGGTAGTTTGATCAGAGAACTGTCAATAATTATGATGTAATACTGCTTCAGAGAACAAAACATTAAGAGAAGGCTATTTATTAAAAAAATGCATACATGACGGACGAGTGATTGGTTGGCCAATAAACAAAACAGGTAGCTTATTATAAACAGGGTAGTCGAAATCAATGTTATTTTATTAAATGTTGTCACGTGGACCGCTCGCGCAATGTACAAATGTGACAATGTGTAAAGGCTCTCAATGAAAGAAGAGAATGCTATGTGTAACCTATAAACGTGTTGTTACAGCGCGAACGCGGGGCACGCGGACACGCTGGGCCGTTCGCCGCGTCGCCGCCGACACTCCACGCACCAGCGCACCGCTTCCTGCTCTTCCAAGGGCACCAGGTACATAATATCGACTAGTCATACTACATTTTCTACTTATCGAACACCATTAGAAGTAGTTACAAGCAATCATCTTTTTTGTGTACAATTGCACTAATTTTATATTTTCATCCCAAAGCACTCAATTTCTTATTCTCATATTATAGCACTCAATTTTATATTCTCATACAAAAACACTCGTTTTTACATCCGCATACAAAAGCACTAATTTTTATATCCTCATACAAAAGCACTAATTTTTATATTCTCATACAAAAGCACTAATTTTTATATCCTCATACAAAAGCACTAATTTTTATATCCTCATACAAAAGCACAAATTTTTATATCCTCATACAATAGCACTAATTTTTATATCCTCATACATAAGCACTAATTTTTATATTCTCATACAAAAGCACTAATTTTTATATCCTCATACAAAAGCACTAATTTTTATATCCTCATACAAAAGCACAAATTTTTATATCCTCATACAAAAGCACTAATTTTTATATCCTCATACAAAAGCACTAATTTTTATATCCTCATACAAAAGCACTAATCTTTGTATAGGTACTCATACAAAAGCACTCATTTGTACATCCTCATTCATAAGCACTTAATTTTCTATTGGCATACATAAAGCATTCATTTTTATATACGAAAGCATCGCACACAATCACATAGCACTGACTTCTGTATTGCCTACAAAAACTTATTGTCTGTATCGCAGGTCAAACCATTCGTCGTTGATGTCGTCGTGCGAAGCTTTCTCGGAGCATCCCTCGCCCGGTGAAGAGAATTATCAGTCATATAACAGGTTCATACATACACATAATAACAAAGTTAAAATTTTGGCAATATTTTTTTATCGTATACGGCAATTTCCTTGAAAATTTGAAGTTTGACGCCAAATATGATATGAATAAAATAGAATATGATTTATTTGCATAAAATGTAGGAACTTAAAAATTGGCACACATAAAAGGGTCAAATACATTTTATCGAAAGAACGAACATTTATGAAAATGTTTATAACAAAGTTAAAATAAATATGTTTTATTTTAAATATGTTGAAAATTAACTAAATGTTAATATAATCGTTCTGAGGAATAAAATCTTTTTTTATTTCTAATCATGAACTCAGTTTTACTAAACATTTTTGTGGACAATTTCTTAATTTCATTATGTGTAATGTAATGTAATTGGACTCCCTTTTCCGCATTTGAACTCCAGGTTGGTCCATTATGCTTGAGAGTCGGCCGGTTATAGAGATAGCCAACTCCGCCCAGAAGCACAGAAGTTTCCTGGGGTCTTCGCAGGCTTCGCGAACTGACCTCGGGTTGTTGAGGATTTCCTTACGTTGTGCTGTTACTCCCACACATTCCAGGACCACGTGCAGCAGATTCTTCTTCGGTCAGACATCCCCTACAGAGCGGGCTGTCTGTTGCTCCGATGTTGTACAGATGTTTGTTCAGGGGGCAATGTCCTGTTAGGGTCCCCACGACGGTCCGCAGGTCCAATCTTTGTAGGTTGAGCAGGCGGTGTGTCAGACGTGGTGAGATGACCGGTAGGGCTTTTCTCGCCTGTCTGCAGTCCGTTGTCCGTGCCCAGCATTCGTTGTGTTGGCTCTGAGTGCGAAGCCGCGTCCATGTTCTTAGTTGTGAGAATGGTAAAGGGAGGAAAAGGGGTGGACCTTCCCTGGTGGTTACCGATCCTCTTCTAGCCAACTCATCTGCAGCATCATTGCCCAGTGATTCACTGTGCCCTTTTATCCATTGTAAAATCACAATGTTTTCCCTCGAAATTCTTTCAAGAGCAAGGTGGCATTTGTAGACGCGCCTGGAGTTGCAGCTATTGCTCTCTAGTGCTCTAAGTATTGCTGTGCTGTCGGAGAGGATTCGTATCCTGTAGCCTTCAATCCGTCTCCTGTCGATCGCGGTAGCGGCCTCCGTGATGGCCACACATTTGCATTGGAAAATAGAACTGTGTACCTAGTGTCATAGATATGTTAATATTGAGATCCAGGGAGTGATCTCCAGCGCCCGTTCCCTGTATGGTTTTTGAACCATCAGTGTAGACTCGGACCTCGTTGATTCCCGATTGATCTCTCTGTTCCTCATGGAGTTGTATATGGTAGTTTTTCTGAAATAGATGTTGTTTGGAGATCTTGTCACACGAGGCGGCGAGTAGTGGTTGGTTTTATTAGATGTAGCGTTAAAACGTCCGTTAGTATACTTCTTTTGAGTATAATGCTGTTCTTGATATCATTGTCGAGACAATTCTGTATTGATGCCTTGTGTTTCACGGGAATAAGTCGCCAGCTGTTTTAAATATATTATACATACATAAGTATATTACATAAAGAAGTAATAAGTCACGTCCGCGCCGGTATGTGTTGTGTTGCTTTTACAAGCCATAATGCTCCTATACCTTTTTAGCCGCTGCGGCTCATCATTCGCGCGTGACTCCGGCGGCTCGAGCGGGCACTACACGCAGCGCAGTGCGCCGGCGCAGCACGCGCACGCGCACGCGCACCGCCGCACCGACTCCGGCTCCTCCACGCAGCACGACCACGAACACGCCAGGTATGTACTTGTCACTACACGCAGCGCAGTGCGCCGGCGCAGCACGCGCACGCGCACGCGCACGCGCACGCGCACCGCCGCACCGACACCGGCTCCTCCACGCAGCACGACCACGAACACGCCAGGTATGTACTTGTCACTACACGCAGCGCAGTGCGCCGGCGCAGCACGCGCACGCGCACGCGCACCGCCGCACCGACTCCGGCTCCTCCACGCAGCACGACCACGAACACGCCAGGTACTTGTCACACTATTACAGAGCTATTTATAATTACCATTTTCTAGAATGCACATTTAGATGCTTATTTTTGCAATTTAACATAGATTAGACTGAGAAAATTTGAAAACACAGAATAAACGAATTTGGTTAGGTACTTCAGGACATCTGCAAGTGCCTTTACCTGGGAACCTAAGCTAAATCCGTTCGCTTTTTACATTAACTGTCAATGCGCAGTCAAAGTAAAATGTTTGAAAATTAATCTGGCTGACACGTTTCTGTCAAGCAAATGCATCTGTTATTTCTTTATCCTTTGATTTTGTATTTATACATTTTGATCTATCAGCTTGTGATAACTTTGACAGGAAAATAATTGTTTATTAGCCTCCAGCTAAATAGTATTGCCTAGTTATCAACCTACCTGCGGCCCGACGGTTGACATCATAGTTATGTAAATATGCTAAAATAAAATTAATATAAAATTGTACATTTTAAAGAGTATCTAAATAAATTTTTCCGGCTTAAAGAATATTTTTGGTATAAATAATTTTGAAGACTATTAGTCAATTTTATCTTGGTTAAAAAAACGTTCTATAGGAAGAAAAAATATTGATAATTATTCTTTAAAGTTTTAACTTTTTTTATATCAGTATAAGTATAATAGTTGTATGTTTGTTTGTGTAGCCGCTACAACTCGTACGTGTCGGAGTACGGCGCGTCGCTAGAGTGTTACGTGTCGGCGCCGCCGCAGTTCCAAGATGGCGTCGACGCGCCGCCCGCCCCGCCGGCCCCGCCCCCTCACCACCAGCACCATCATCACTACACACACGCGCCCAGGGTCGGGATACACTTCCAGGTAAATATACAAACATTATACGCTTTCCAATTTCGATATGATTTTACGTTTGCAAGAAGAATAAGATTTCGTAACGGTAGCAAATGATCTCATCTCTGCTGTGCATGTGGTCTCAGATTCGATTTTTGGATCGAGCATAGTGATATTGACCTTTTCTATCAAGAGATTCTCGGTAACAGCACAGAGTCTGAATTGTAACCTTTTTCCTACCGCCACAGATATTGAGGCTAAATTGTTTGCTAAGTCTACTTTACCATTTGATGGAATAAAAACTTAATGACAATGTCCTCCAAATCTACCATTTACAAAGCAAAGTATGAGGACTAGCCCGGATAACTATAAGATTTCTGGTACCTATATATGCTCGTAGCTCAGGAAGCAAGTTAAAACTGTTTGGACTGTTAACAATTTGGTGTAATAACGAGTCTAAAGGTACAATATAAAATATTTAAAGTTAACGCGGTATCGCCGTCGTGGTAAAATGAGTAGTGTCGGCGCCCGCGGCCGCGCCTGCAGATGCGCAACAGATATTATAGTGCAAAGTGTGGTCTAATATAAGTGCACTCCATATTCTTTCACTCTTAACCCAATAGGACGGCAATCCGACACAACCAGAAGGAAATCGGTCTTATATAACTAACTTTACGTCGTCTCTGAGGCTCAGAGAAACACTACCATCTTCCTAATTGCTACTGAGAACTTCTTGACACCAAAACCCTATACCTGAATCCCGGGTCGAGTTAGCGATAAGTCCGATAGACCCGGGATTCGAACCCTCATGAAGGTCAGCTATAATAATATGTATATGTAATGTATGATCGCAGGCCAGCGCGCCGCCTCCGCAGTTCCAGGACGAGCCTCCGATGTACGACTATGGAGATTACGAGTGCACGTATAAGGCGCCTCTCAAGTGCCTCAACGTCGGCCGTAAGGAGTACCCTAGAGACTACACCAGGTAACCTTCATCAGCAATATTCCTTCTACAGTCCCTGGCCCTCAGGTTCAGTTCTCTGTTTGGTTACTACAAGGAGTTGACTGCCCGGATGGCGAAGTGGTTTAAGTGGTCGCATCGCCATCGCCGCTGCGCCGAGTCATGTGGGTTCGAGACCCACACGAAACAAAAATTTGTGTAATCCACAAAAGTTTGTTACGACGTTCTTTGTGTCCGTTGTTTGAATGTTTGTAAAGTCTCCCGTGACACAGGATTTATACACAGTTCGGGAATTGTCTTTTTTTTAAATGACCTAGGTATTTTCTATGTCATCCAGATTAAGAACGAGATGGGTGTAAAAACCTAGGATTCAAACCTTTTCGTCTTAAATGTAAAAGTAATTAAAAGAAATGACCCCTAATAATCTTATCTCGGGGGTCTTTTGACCCACAGGGTCCATATTCAAATTCGACCGAGGTATGACCCTAAGGTGTCTGCACACCACGTTACAAGTCAATCGGTCCAATGGTTCCGGAGCTATGCCTGTCGCTAATAAACTGTCACTAACAGACAGACACACAGACCCACATAGTGTTTTTATTAACCTCTTCAAAGAAGACTCAGAGGTTAATAAATATAATTTGTGGATAGCAAAAATGTTTATCTCGTGTTGTGATCGAATCCTCAACATTCGGTGCAGTGACAGGGTTGAAGCTACCATTTATATCACTACGGCATCTGTGCGTTCAATATTTTGTTGGTAGGTGTCCAAAATTAATCTGCTATAACTAAAGTTACAGCCAAAATAATTTATTTCGGTCACAAAGTTTATATGTTAGTAATTTTACTGGAGCAACTGAATTTATATTTATGTTAGTTGCTAAATTTAGTTAGTTTGCAAAGTTTTTGAATATATCTGCAAGAAATTAATTTTTTTGTACGTATGTATTGTACAGTGAGCTGCAAAAATGCATACCCATATCAAAAATTAAATTGCCGGTATTTGACAACATCTAATTCAAATCAATACAAGAACTGTCAAGTAGTTTAGTTATATCGTAAAAGATGGCGGTGCACTTCTATAAAATAAAAAAGATGATATGTACCTACAGTACCCGGCGATAAACATTGCACATCGACCTTTGGAAAGAGACAATCGGCTAATTTCGGCTTCGTTATCTCTTTTGCACACTACCTATGTGACGTTTTGTCAGTCGTTGTCCAAGTGCGATAGAGTGCCGTCGCGTCCAGTTCAAAATATATATTTAGAGTTGTTAACACCCCCAAATTTAAATAATTTAAAGTTGTACTATGGCATCTTTAGGAGAAAGAGGGAAACCTTTACGAGGTCAGTCACGCGAAATTATCTACAATGTTTATAAATATTTTGTAACCGAAGATGACAGATTAAAAAAAAATGAAGATGAAAATGTAAGTTGTTATTTTAAGAAGGTTCAAGAGCGAGTTGCATTAAACGAAGTCAGTACTGAAACACATTCTACTGAAATTAAGTTCAGCACTCCAAAAAAGGGAGACCGGAAAAGCAATTTCGTTTGGATATGGACGATTTTGATTATGATGTTGTTCGAAGAATGGTGTATGATTTTCACTTACGATTTAATGAACTGCTAACAATAAAATCATTAAAAGCTAAATTATCTGAAGCTATTAATTACAATGGGTCTGAAAAGACGTTACGACGCTACGACGACGAAGATAATCGAAAAGTTCTAATGGAAATGCACGATGTAAGTCTCAAACGAATGGAATACCTTGATAAAATACCCAAATTTCGCGAATCAGGGAAAAACATCGTCTACACGGATGAGTCTTACATACATACATCCCACACTAAAGGGAAATCTTGGAGTGATGATAAGAAAAAAGGAGTATAAAAGCCAATTTCAAAAGGTCAACGTTTGATAATAGTTCATGCGGGAAATGAAAAAGGCTTTGTACCCGGTGCCTTTGTAACGTATAAATCTACGGACACTACAGGTGACTATATATACCCAGTGATTCTGTTATAGTTATCGACAACGCACCCTATCACAACAAACCCTTTTTTTATCTCTGTTTAATGTTAATACATTACATATTTAGAAATAAAATATAAGTAAGTAGGTATGAACTGCATTTGACTAGAACTGTACCGCCGATATCTAATATAGCCGTAATTTAATTCTAGCTCGAATGTTCACAGAATTTTAGATCTTAAGGTATCCATGGTATATTACAGGCAACTGTACATAGATTGAATACATACTTTCGTACAGTTTAGCAATAAAAGAGCATAGTATACGTCCATATTAGAGCAAGCTAAATAGAATAGACCAGGCATAAGCCAGGTCTGTAACTGGTAACCGTTAGGGTTATAGAGATGAGCCGGCAGGCATAAGCCAGGTCTGTAGCTGGTAACCGTTAGGGTTATATTGAAACACGTAGACTGATTCAACTAAGAATATATTTACCATTTTTAAGCCTTCTTATATCCCATTTATTGATCTTACAAGTAACGCTTGCACTAATGTGCACAATATTTATTTGCACCAATCAGCTACAAATAAACACAGTTCTACAATTTTACGAGGAGTTCTTGAGTGTGTGTGCGTGCAGCGCGGCGACGTATAAATACTGCCACGTATAAAAACAGAGAGCCTCTTCACGCGTCGCGGTCGCTAGTTCGTCAGTTGGTTTCGTCGCGGCTAGACGTATGATGCTTCGTTCGATCGCCTTCGCGCGTCGTTTGGTTTCGGCGCGGTTAGACGTATGATGCTCCATTCGCTCGCCTTCGCGCGTCGCTTGGTTTTGGTGCAGCTAGACGTATGATACTCCGTTCGATTCCAGGTTCCTCATAAACTGTGTTAAACTTAAGTAGGTAACATTGTAATGTTTAAATGAAGAAAAAGAATATCATAAAATTATCACAATTCTTTTTGTTTTTAAATGCATGGCAACACATTAAATACATTTTTATAAAACATGAAATTTAGCTATTTCTTGCTTAACATTTATAGGGATTGACACATTTACGATACTGTCTTCAGTCTACAGAATATTAAGTGTAGAAATTCTCTATCTCTCAGTAGGTGCTATCCTGTCAACGCAATCTCGTCTTTGTTAGATACTACATCTGTAATATACCTATATTAGCATGTGATTGACGCCTTATTCTCGTTGTGTCAGATACCACGAGCCGAGTACGGAGCTGGTGAGCAAACAGCCGCAGTACGCGGAGGTACGCGCGCGCCCGCGTGTCGACGACAAACAGGACTATGTCAATGCCGCGCAGGTCAGATAACATCACCACTTAGTTTGGTCCCTACTGTCTCGCTGCAGTGTAATTTAAAGGCAAAAACTTAATAAAAGGCATTTGATTTTTAGTATATATTACTCAGATATTTATTTACTCATGCTTAGATACTTAAAAACTAGTTTATACTAACAATAATCCGAAATGCTTACATATCCTAATTAAATATATTTATCTACAAATATTGTCGAAAGTAATATATTGCCTTAAAATTATTTTTTTAGGATTGGACAGTAATTTTGAAATTCAATTGTAATTATATATATAAAAAAAGATTCAATATTGAAATGAAATGCATTTTGAGGAGTTGTAGAGAGTTACGTTCTTGGATCTCAGGGGTTTAGAGACTCCACACATACTAAGTAGTTAGGAGAGATATCAAGAGATGGCGCTGTACAAAATTACGCACTATGCCATATAATTCAGAATCGTGCAAGTAAAGCTTACACTGCGAGTTACTATATATAAAATTACTATGAGTATATACAAGTTACAACATCGACCAAGCCTGATCAGTGCAACCTACCTTTGTGTTGGTGCGCCATCACATTCCATTTCTACACAAACTCACAAAGTAAAGCTCTTATGATAATAATCAGGCACATAATGGTAATGAAACGGTATTTACTTGATAGATATGTCCACCAGAGGAGATCACGTCGCCTCTAGGAACGTTTAAGCGGCAGAGATGCCTGCGGTACAAGCAAAGGCGACCTAGACCCATACTGCGATCCAAATCAGACATCTCAGATAGGTAAGTACCTAGTGAAAACTACGGTAGGTAGATTATGCAATATAGCGGTGCATCGTTGTTATTTTTATGACTAGACTAAACTGTTAATTTTTCTTTCATAATTAGGTACAGATTTTAGGCTCTAATCTACAGATTTAAGGTCCTATTCTAATGTAGGGATTTTAGGCACTATTCTATCTGCGGATCGTAGGAACTTTTCTAATCTAAGGGCTTCAAGCACTTTCCTAATCTACGGATTTGAGGCACCATTCTAATCTACGGATTTGAGGCACTTCTCTAATCTACGGATTTGAGGCACTATTCAAATCTACGGATTTGAGGCACTATACTAACTTCACCTGCAGTGCGCTTGGTTGTCCAGTATTATATTATTATGGTTGCACTTGCGTACCGAGTGCGTACTGACTACGTGATGTACTAAGTATCAACGTCCATTCGAGATCGAATAATTGTTTTGTCACGTGGTCAACAGAACTATTGTCATCAACATTCTGTGTTGCAAACAGGGTCCTAGCTAATCTTCTACTAATGCATTGATACTATCAGGGTACCATTCTATAAATTCTGATAGGATCAACTAAGCCCGTTTGGACTCTGGAGTTAGTCTTCGAAATCACTAAATAGTTTGTGATTTAAGGACACTTTACGTCTTCAACTTCTAAATCATAAAAAGATGAACGACAAACGATGCTAATATATTATTATTGAAATAAGTAGTTTTATTGTTACTGTCTTGGTGTACAATATGTTGTGTTGCAGATACCGCCGCTCAGACGGCCGCAGCCCGGCGTCGGCGCCGTGCGAGAGCGAGGAGTGCCCGGAGAGCCCGCTGGCGGAGGCGGCGCGCCTGCAGGCGTTCTTCGAGCGCCTCGGGCTGGAGGCGCGCCAGTACGACGCGCTGGTGCGCGGCGCGCCGCCCGACAGCCCCGTGTTCTTCTCCTCCGCCTCCACCGTGGACAGCAACCAGCTCGCCGCCGCCGCCGACTACACGGTAACCTCTACTATCTGTTCTTCGAGCGCCTCGGGCTGGAGGCGCGCCAGTACGACGCGCTGGTGCGCGGCGCGCCGCCCGACAGCCCCGTGTTCTTCTCCTCCGCCTCCACCGTGGACAGCAACCAGCTCGCCGCCGCCGCCGACTACACGGTAACCTCTACTATCTGTTCTTCGAGCGCCTCGGGCTGGAGGCGCGCCAGTACGACGCGCTGGTGCGCGGCGCGCCGCCCGACAGCCCCGTGTTCTTCTCCTCCGCCTCCACCGTGGACAGCAACCAGCTCGCCGCCGCCGCCGACTACACGGTAACCTCTACTATCTGTTCTTCGAGCGCCTCGGGCTGGAGGCGCGCCAGTACGACGCGCTGGTGCGCGGCGCGCCGCCCGACAGCCCCGTGTTCTTCTCCTCCGCCTCCACCGTGGACAGCAACCAGCTCGCCGCCGCCGCCGACTACACGGTAACCTCTACTATCTGTTCTTCGAGCGCCTCGGGCTGGAGGCGCGCCAGTACGACGCGCTGGTGCGCGGCGCGCCGCCCGACAGCCCCGTGTTCTTCTCCTCCGCCTCCACCGTGGACAGCAACCAGCTCGCCGCCGCCGCCGACTACACGGTAACCTCTACTATCTGTTCTTCGAGCGCCTCGGGCTGGAGGCGCGCCAGTACGACGCGCTGGTGCGCGGCGTGCCGCCCGACAGCCCCGTGTTCTTCTCCTCCGCCTCCACCGTGGACAGCAACCAGCTCGCCGCCGCCGCCGACTACACGGTAACCTCTACTATCTGTTCTTCGAGCGCCTCGGGCTGGAGGCGCGCCAGTACGACGCGCTGGTGCGCGGCGCGCCGCCCGACAGCCCCGTGTTCTTCTCCTCCGCCTCCACCGTGGACAGCAACCAGCTCGCCGCCGCCGCCGACTACACGGTAACCTCTACTATCTGTTCTTCGAGCGCCTCGGGCTGGAGGCGCGCCAGTACGACGCGCTGGTGCGCGGCGCGCCGCCCGACAGCCCCGTGTTCTTCTCCTCCGCCTCCACCGTGGACAGCAACCAGCTCGCCGCCGCCGCCGACTACACGGTAACCTCTACTATCTGTTCTTCGAGCGCCTCGGGCTGGAGGCGCGCCAGTACGACGCGCTGGTGCGCGGCGCGCCGCCCGACAGCCCCGTGTTCTTCTCCTCCGCCTCCACCGTGGACAGCAACCAGCTCGCCGCCGCCGCCGACTACACGGTAACCTCTACTATCTGTTCTTCGAGCGCCTCGGGCTGGAGGCGCGCCAGTACGACGCGCTGGTGCGCGGCGCGCCGCCCGACAGCCCCGTGTTCTTCTCCTCCGCCTCCACCGTGGACAGCAACCAGCTCGCCGCCGCCGCCGACTACACGGTAACCTCTACTATCTGTTCTTCGAGCGCCTCGGGCTGGAGGCGCGCCAGTACGACGCGCTGGTGCGCGGCGCGCCGCCCGACAGCCCCGTGTTCTTCTCCTCCGCCTCCACCGTGGACAGCAACCAGCTCGCCGCCGCCGCCGACTACACGGTAACCTCTACTATCTGTTCTTCGAGCGCCTCGGGCTGGAGGCGCGCCAGTACGACGCGCTGGTGCGCGGCGCGCCGCCCGACAGCCCCGTGTTCTTCTCCTCCGCCTCCACCGTGGACAGCAACCAGCTCGCCGCCGCCGCCGACTACACGGTAACCTCTACTATCTGTTCTTCGAGCGCCTCGGGCTGGAGGCGCGCCAGTACGACGCGCTGGTGCGCGGCGCGCCGCCCGACAGCCCCGTGTTCTTCTCCTCCGCCTCCACCGTGGACAGCAACCAGCTCGCCGCCGCCGCCGACTACACGGTAACCTCTACTATCTGTTCTTCGAGCGCCTCGGGCTGGAGGCGCGCCAGTACGACGCGCTGGTGCGCGGCGCGCCGCCCGACAGCCCCGTGTTCTTCTCCTCCGCCTCCACCGTGGACAGCAACCAGCTCGCCGCCGCCGCCGACTACACGGTAACCTCTACTATCTGTTCTTCGAGCGCCTCGGGCTGGAGGCGCGCCAGTACGACGCGCTGGTGCGCGGCGCGCCGCCCGACAGCCCCGTGTTCTTCTCCTCCGCCTCCACCGTGGACAGCAACCAGCTCGCCGCCGCCGCCGACTACACGGTAACCTCTACTATCTGTTCTTCGAGCGCCTCGGGCTGGAGGCGCGCCAGTACGACGCGCTGGTGCGCGGCGCGCCGCCCGACAGCCCCGTGTTCTTCTCCTCCGCCTCCACCGTGGACAGCAACCAGCTCGCCGCCGCCGCCGACTACACGGTAACCTCTACTATCTGTTCTTCGAGCGCCTCGGGCTGGAGGCGCGCCAGTACGACGCGCTGGTGCGCGGCGCGCCGCCCGACAGCCCCGTGTTCTTCTCCTCCGCCTCCACCGTGGACAGCAACCAGCTCGCCGCCGCCGCCGGCTACACGGTAACCTCTACTATCTGTTCTTCGAGCGCCTCGGGCTGGAGGCGCGCCAGTGGAATACGCTAGTATTTTCCAATACCCACGCCAAAAATATATATTATGTCTAAATAAATATGGAAGGCATAGCATTCGCTGTATAATATTATAAACAAACTATCCTTTGAACTAAACCTTATTTCAGTAAAATACTCATAAATAAAACAACTTTCTTAAATTTTAGGTACAAGGTCCAGGCGTGCAGAAACAGATCTACCGCAACACAGAGCCGCCGAGCGTTGTAGAACGTAATGCGCGCATCATCAAGTGGCTCTGCCAGTGCCGCAAGACGCAGATGCAGGCTCCTCAGTGAACAGCTTCCTTGCTGAAGTACCAACTCAGATACCAATAATAGTGCTTCAAAATGTAGTTATAGAGAAACGTGATCTAACTTCATGGTTTTGTGATGGGAGTGATCTGGACTTACTGACTTGAAAACTACCCATAAGTTTTCGCCAGGACGAGTCAATAGTATAGTGATGATTCCTAACACCAGACGACGCTCCCTATGAAGAGTACTGACTTTTTAAGTGTGATTCTAAATTGACAGTTGAAACGTCACATACCAGTGAAGTTTTGGGAACAAAAGACTAAATTTTAAAACTTCTGTCAATATCCAAGTGGTTGTGTCGAGTGCGAATAATGTTAACATAGACATGGCGGTCAAAATCTGCTAGAAGATGCTACGAACTATTTATTTTAGGTCTAGGAACGAATAAACGAATGCTTATCAAATACAAACTGACTGCCCAAAGAATGGCTGAACTGTTTTTAAGATCTAAAGCTTTTAGAAATGGAATAATTAATTATAGAAAACATGATATAAAATTCTTCTTAAGATTTGTCAGGCTATGGCATGATAGGGACTAACAATGCAACTCTAAGATATGATACGTCTCGATTACTAATCGACTGACTAATTCGAGTTATTAATCGACTATTGAATGTTACTAATTAAATTACTAAACACAAATGAGAGAACCAAATGTTGCTCATATAACGTCGGTATAGGGACGATTAATTCTAATTTCCTATGACTAAGACTAGAATTAGGTGATTGATAAATTAGATTTCGATATTTAATAATTCTTCATTAAATAAATTGACGTCTTCGCAATGATAATAAGTAATTAGAATTGTAATTTTATTATGATCGTCCAGATACGGATATAGTACCATCTTAAATTGAAATTTAAAATAAAAGCAACACATTTAAGGAGGAATTACTGCATTTTCAAAGGCAAATGCTACACGCTCAATATTATTTAAGATTATTGGATCGACATCACGTAGTACAGTGTTGTCATACATCGTGATACAAATTATAACTGAATGTTTATTCTCGAACAATCTATTCAAATTATCATGATATACCTATATTGAGTATGTAGTTTTCGTCAAAGAACTCGAAGTGTAACCTCTAACTGAAATAACTATCGCTTTACCATCCTACTATATTATGCATAAACTTCTCATTAGTAAGTACGTTAAACGGGACACTAACTGACACGCCTGCTTTCAAAATACACTTTCGATAACTGTCGTGTGTCGAATGGTTTCTAGAGCGTCACACATTAGATAGTTATTTAATAAAGGCTGTGCGTATCTGGGCGAGTATAACGGTGACGCTTCGCCGTCGACTGCTGGTAACTAAGCGATACTAGTTCATTAGTCAGTACGGTTCTTAGCTGTAAGGCAATCGACATAATAACTCTATGATACAACACTACGACTAAATAATAAGGATGGTTACTAAAGTTATCGATATAAGTCTGCTGGTAAGGCCTACTTAGTTTTAGATTTGTCTTTTCCATCTATCTTTATAGTTAACATGCTCAATATTTTTAACAGGCTATATTATATGTCTGATTCGATAATTTAATAGACTAGTAATGTACCTATAACCGCGTTTTATTCGATTAGATGATTATTATCTAATAGTAAACTATTGGTGAAAAATTCTAAATTAAAATATTCTAAATAAATTCACCATACCTTATTATTTAGTATAACAATACGTACGCAAAAATATTTATATATTTTAGGTCAAAAAGGACCATGAATTGTTGAGGAATTTGATAGTAAATAGGGAAACGTATTTTTGTCTCGACAACTATTGTACAAGTGGCGAGCTTAGCCGTCAGGCAAGTAAAGGTTATTTTCGAAACGAAAACAGATAGTTTGACTATCCTACATTTTTTTACTGTTTTAAATGATATTTATTTACATTTATTGTATGTAATTAATATTCTTTTCAAATTTTACCTTTAATATTATACATATATTTATCTCAAGAGTTAGTTTTCGTCTAAACTCCGTAATATGTAATATAGAATGGCTCTAACTTTAAAATATAATATTACTACTCGGTTTCATGGATGCTATATTTTACGTTATACCAATTCACTTACCTACATAGCTAGTCTTCTTTTGTGCAGCTAATTAAAAAGCTCATCAAATATAAAAGTCATCAAGTCAATCAAGTAAAAATAAATATAGAAATATATACATCTTTTGTTTTAAAACAAGGAACAGAGCCATTGTATAGCATTAATAAATTACGTGCTTTCGAAAAATAACACTGTATACATTTTAACCGTATAATTGCATTAAAGTTATAAAATGTACGAGAGTCTGCCGCGGGTGTTATTCGAGACTAGCATTATAAATGTTACTTTTAATCTTTGACTTCCGTAGTTACACCATTATTTATATATTTTATTATAAAGTTTTGTAATGATTCCATAGAATGTGCTTCAAAATATTGTTAAACCATAACTATACTGCGTATTTTTTACAATAATAAATTAAATTTACAACCTTGCAGTAGAAACTTAACTGATACGCAATATTTGTAATAAATGTTCCTGTTATGGATTTGTCATAAATATTTTCAAGTCTGTATTTATCTATACATATTATTTATTAATGTTATTCTAGCTGAATAAGACAATGGTACCTATGTCTGCGATTTGGGAGCACAAAATGGATCAATAATAACTAACGCTGTATTTTTGTGTCAAAAACATGTACCTAGCTAATATTATAATATTAAGGATGTTTTAATTAACTAAAATACAGTGTTCGAGTTAGTTCAGTTGTGAGTGGTAAGAAACGTATTCACCTCATTTTAACATTTCATATTAGGTATGTTGTGTCTAGGGTCTCTGTTTATTATGGCAAAGTGGTAGTTAGTTCACTGTTTAATATGATCTATCAGCCACATTGCCAAATGTTTCAAACTTATTAACTATTAAACTATTCCAATTTAAACGTGTCGACATCCATTTTTATGAACTCGTGCGATCAATATGTTCTCCAGCCACCTTGAGTTCACCCTACATCTTTTACTATTTGGTGATATTATCGGTGGCCTCTATGGGTGTAAAACAAAATTTGAACACAAGACCTTGTGGACTTAAGACAATATTACATGAACGAAGTATATTTTATGTCTTAAAACATAATATTTAACTATAGTTCCAATAACGCAACAATTAAGGTATTTAATCGTTCATAATATGTAAATAACCATTAGACTGGTCTAATCTCAATTAGGTTAATTAGAATAGAGCGTTTCATATTTTCTTTCATACAGCGCATAGAAAGGTTGCATTATATTTTTATGTTATAAATTTGTTTGATCTACAAGACTGTCTTTCGTTTCTGAATTTGTGTATTCTGTGATATGATAGATCAAACTAGATCTTGTCTAGACTTTGCTATAAATCGACGACCATTATTTTGACATTGACTTGTTTAGCTACGTTAAATAGTCTCTCTTAAAAACCGTTATGGTAATTCTATCAATCCGTTTATGCGGCAGATACGGCGAGTAAGGCTACAGTGTTATATCATCCAACCGATGATAACTCGCTTCTTACAATCTGACTCTTCTGATTAAACTAAACTTCTTGTGACTGCCATGACTTTTCCATACTTTCAACAGAGTTTACAATAGTGGCCGGATTACAAATGTGATCACGTAAAAGCTGTCTGCCAACGATATCCTTGCATGTGCTATTGCAACCTGCCACACTTATATAATGTCAGTAAGAAAACTATTCTTCTCCTATCCTTATTTTATCAAGCTGATACCTGCTTGTCTATTGCCATGCCTTTTACAACATCACTTCCTTACAGAGAAGGTAACCCATGTCATTTCTCAACATGTTCAACTGCCGTCAGACATGACTACACGAGAGACTACTGACCATTATAAAGCATTAAGCGCGTAATATACTTTAGTGCGCCCCTAAAACGCTAATAAAATTCAGCTACTTTTTCACCAAATTCTAATATGCTTGCCTAGTAAAAACTTATAAAACAATCAAGCAAGGTGTTCCTGAAATATGAAAAACAATCAAGATAAAAGAATTTATGTTGACTTACATCCATATAAAAATAATGGTCGTATCTTAATCTTATGGTTTTCATGTAAACTAAATAAAGGATTTGTCATAAATGTGATACCGTAATGTGTTTCACTATTCTAGGCGAGATTAACTGACAAATTGACAATAGATTGTGATTTTGGATTATTCTTCCCCATCTAGCATGTATTTTTAGTTAACTGATGACGATTAGTCGATTGTACTCGACAGGCAGTCAGAATCGTTTAGCTGTGATCATAGTCGATTCTGAGGACACGTTAGTTATGAATTCTTTAGTTGTCACTTGTGGTTATACAAAAACATATTTTGATCAATTGTTTTCGATATTTGTGCAGATTTAATATTTTATGAAGATATCAAAGTGTTTCACGTGTCATCTGCAATTTTGTCTTCAATTTGATTACTCTGTTTAATTATAAAATGTATCGAAAATGGTTAGCATTACAGTATTAGAAAGTTTAGCATTCGATGCTTCCATTATTTGTGTAAATAAGATTTACTTACGTAAATTGTTAGAAGTTTATCGTGAAGAAAGAATTATATTGTGGTCTGATAACGTTTTGTTTTATTTTATAACCTTTATCTACTCTATTTACTATCATTACACTTGCGAGAGTGATTTACTTACACCTGAAGCTTATTACTGTAATTTTTTTATTTGAAAGATTGTTCCCGCACTAGCAATGATTCCTATGTCACCGCGGGGTACTTTACAAATATTCAAACAACGGATACAAAAGAACACCCAGACTCGGAACAACCATTTGTGGATCACGTAAATGTATGTCCTGTGTGGGGATCGAAACCACAACACAAGACGCGGCGGCAGTGGCAGGTCGACCGCTTAACCACTACGCCATCCGTGCAGTCGAACTGACTGGGTGTGGTATGCATACATATTTTACAAATTAAGGTACCTAATCATAAATGAAAAATAAACATTACGATCAATACTAATAATATATTACTAGCACCTGAACAGTGAATACGGAGAAACGACACAATTGGGTCGCTTTTCTATTGTTTTCAGAACAAAAATCGGTTCAGCAAAATCTTTTGCAAATAATCAAAACACAATTATTCGAATATAGCTATTTCTTTGGCATAAGCTTGATTGTAATCTATATCACAGACAATATAATACTATACTAGTACAGATACTCAATCCCATACAAAAATCTTGGACACGCCTAACTCTGGCTATTCTACTTGCTATTTTGGTACCTATCTTTTTGCACTAGATGGCAGCACAAAACTAGCGCCACTGCTGCACTGTGATTCCGCCCTAGGCCATAAATTGAAAAATTTCATTGTCTTACTCCAGTAAGATCACCTCATTAAGTCATTAGCTAGTTCACATACTTCCAAAAACTATAAATACCAACGTAATTAGGTCAAGGTATCATTCACTTTTGTGCAGCGGAAGTGAGCGCATCGCGATACTAATTAACGCTACGTGTGAGTCATTAAAACTTAATCACGTTGTTTTTGAGTGTCACCATTTCAAATCAAGTGTTTACGTATTGTGAAGGTATGGATGTTCAAGAGCAAGGTATGTACTTTTATAATCAACCACTTTTTATTTTTTTTTATGCACATATTATTTTGTATCATTTTATTATTGAGGGTAGTTTTCTTTTTAAAAAATGTGATGTATATTTATATCTTTTGGACCTACAACTTTTCGCTGTACTTTGCTGCCCTTGAAGCATATCTTTTTAGAATAAGGAGAACATCCTTATAAAGGGCTATAAGTTTCATCTGCCTCTTCCTGCCTCTTCTTACGTTAGTGGGCTGTAAAAGTATGTATGCCCATAGAATAAAAATAAAGTCATTTTTTTAAGTTCAGTTTTTATATTGTTTCAGGTACATTTTTCAAATGTTCTGTATCGAGGATGTCAATTTTTAACATTTGGTACTCTAAAGTGGGTAAACCAAATGAAAAATCACAGCATGTCCTGAACACTTTGACTGAAACATCATGCCTTTCTGATTACATCGAAAACATTAACCTAGAACCTTTAAGCCTTAGAATTACGAATATATGTTAAACGAATTTCTCATTACTGGGCCAAGTCGAATCGTACTAAATCTAAATTCTTAGAAATGTGTTCAGATTGTGATGATTGATGATTGATGTGAAAATATTGATGTAGAGCGAACTAAGGTACGTGTATCTCTGAACTTTGACGAAGTTAAAGCATCAACATCTTCATCGTCTGGCCGTCCGAAAATGAACTTTGACGAGACCAGTAAACGTACAAAAAGGAGAAGATTAGCTAATTTGTCTAAGCAAGATCCTTCTCTTGTACATTCATTGCTTAGTGCTTCCGATGATAGTTTATTAACTTTTCCTGAAATCGATGCTAACGAAGTTTTATCGCTCATTGTCGAAGCTCACTTAACTCGACATCAATATTTATTAGTAAAGAAATTTATAAACAATAAGTTTTCAAAAAGCATTTTGCCATCTTACCAAATTGTTGTGGAATCGAAAAAACACTGTTATCCTCCAGATATAACTGTTAGCGAATCATCTGCCGAAGTCGAACTTCAAAGTTTATTAGATCATACAGCCAATCGGATTTTCAAGTCTCAAAAGGTTGTTTTGGATAGGGTACCTAAAGAATCCCAGGATAAGATAGCTTTGATAGGGAAATGGGGTTTCGATGGCAGTACAGGGCATTCTGAATATAAACAGTGTTTTTCTGACGCCACTATTGAAGACGGTAGCTTGTTTCTTACTTCATATGTACCACTTCAGCTTGTTTTGAAATTAGATACTGGAGAAAATACCGTAGTTTTGTGGAAAAATCCTCGTCCTTCGTCAACTAGATACTGTAGGCCTGTACGCTTTCGATATTTGAAAGAATCGACTGCAGTATCAGTTGAGGAAGAAGCATATTATAAAGAGAAAATAAGTAACTTACAGCAAACTGTTTTCAAAAAAGAAGATCAGGAATACCGCGTTACTCATTGCTTGCAATTTACTATGGTAGATGGCAAAGTGTGTAATGCACTTAGCAGTGTTTTCTCGTCTAAATGTTATATTTGTAATGCCTTGCCCAGCGAAATGAACCAAATTGACAAATGTTTAAACAAGAAAGTCGATGAGAGTAAATATGAATTTGGTTTATCACCTCTTCACGCGTTAATACGCTTCTTTGAATATTTTGTTCATGTCGCATACAAGTTAGATGTTAAAAAATGGCAAGCTAGATCTGAAAATGACAAAATTCTTGTTGCAGCAAAAAAAACATATATTCAGACTCAATTTAGAGAAAGATTAGGTCTTATAGTGGATAAGCCTAAAAGTGGCGGAAGCGGGACCTCAAACGATGGTAATACCGCCAGACAGTTTTTCTCGAACTCAGAAATTTCAGCTGAAATTACTGGGATCAAGAAAGATCTCCTAGATCGTTGCTGGATCATACTTCAATGTTTGAATTCCGGATATAACATTAATAAGACGAACTTCGAAGAGTTCGCATTAGAGACAGCTCGGCAATTAGTTGCCGAGTATCCGTGGTATAACATGCCTGCTTCCGTTCACAAAGTCCTAGTTCATGGTGCTAATGTTATTGATCACGCTTTATTGTCAATCGGAGAGCTGTCTGAAGAAGCAGCTAAAGCAACTAACAAACACATCAAATCATTTAGGAGAAATCACACGCGAAAAATGAGTCGCATTTTGACCAATACTGATTTAATTAATAGGCTTCTTCTTCATTCAGATCCCTTCATAACAGGTCTACAAAAGTTAACTGTCAAAAAAAAGAGTGTACTGTCAAAAGCTGTTTTAGATTTGTTATGTATTTAAAGTTAATTTTGCCAATATTTCGTATAGTTTGTAGGTTGTTTGTATTTAGAAAATAAACTTATTTTATGTATTTTTGCTATTTTATTTTATTCTTTTGTGGTTATTGTTAATACAAATAACCATTATTTACAGTTTTACTATTAAAATTCGCAATATAAAATGTTTTAGATACATCGATCGTCTAAAATAAAATTAATGCGAGACATTTTTACACCTAAATGTTGTTAAGAATTTTTTAAACTTATATAATATATTATAATTTTAATTATTTACGTTTACCTAAATATATTCCAACGTGTAAAATAATAAAATACTTTTTATAACGGATTTGTGTATTTATGACCGCCTTTGTATGAAACCTGAATCACTGTGTGCTGCCATCTACCCATAACAAGTACACAAGTTCCGAATCCTATTTGATACTAGCTCATAAGAGATGGCGTTGTGACAGTAAAATAGGTACTTGACTGTTTACCACGGATAGAACATATTTAAACGAGCCGATGCAAAATGTGCGCTACCTTGAAAATAAAAATTATCTACCTATAGTGTTATGTGCCGAAATGCGTACGATCACACTTTGATGATTCTCATTTACTCGGTCGGATTTGCGTTGTGAATATATCGTGTTGCTGTCAAAATTTGACCTTGTATATATTTTTTTCATATAATTTTAATGAATGCGTTTTAAAAAATATTAGTAAAAGAATATATTTCATTATGTATGCGATTGCGATTGATGTTCGGGTACTTTGAAAATTACTCACTGGCGTATAAGAATTATACTTTGGCAGTTAGTTATATCTATATTTCACTATAATTGTAAATATAAAATAACATAAAATAATGCACTCAGATTTTTAAAATCAACTGTTGGTACAATGCCTAAATATTAATATCTGTTGAAATTTACTGAGTTATGACTATTTATAAAATACATCACATAGATTATTTTGAATTTAACTATTGAAAAATAAATATAATAAACTAGCTTTTTTTTTATAAGGTAACAGACTCAACACAAAATATCTGTTGATCATAATTTATTTTCTGTGTGAGAATCGAACCCATAACAATCCGCACGTCGATAAGTACCCGGTTTAGGGTCGATTTTTCAATCGTCAGATAACTTTTATCTGAGGAATATATTTAAAGTTTTGACAGCTTTTGTATAGAAAATATGTCATACCGCCATATTTATTCATCAGATAAAATAACTTTTATCTGATGAATAAAACGCATTTACCGTGGTATATTAATGTGATCTTTATTTACATAAGTACCACAATATTCATTAAGTATGTACTTATCTATTGTTTGTTACTTGACTTTAAACTTGTAGGGAAATCAATAATTAATATGGATATAAAAGCAAAAGAATACAATGTCAATAATTATGATATAGTTAAAAGATTACGAGCCATGACTAATAAGCGTAAAGCATACCTACTAACTCAGTTGTTTTTTAAACTATTAATCATTGTATTTTATAGGAGGTATATCAATAATTATATTATTAGCTATAACTTCTGTTAAAGTATTAAGCAGCCTGGCGCGCTACTCGACGCTGCGGCTACCGGCAGCGCTCTTACACGAAAATTCACGAAGCTGACCGGAATAAACCGAACGCCGCCGACGACAGGCGATACTCGCGCGTGCGTGTGATTTGATTTCAAGCATGGCTCATGGCGTAGTGGTTTAATCGCTTAAGGGCCGGTTTTTCAATCGTCAGATAACTTTTATCTGATGAATAAATATGGCGGTATGACATATTTTCTATACAAAAGCTGTCAAAACTTTAAATATATTCCTCAGATAAAAGTTATCTGACGATTGAAAAATCGACCCTAAACCGGGTACTTATCGACGTGCGGAGTGTTATGGGTTCGATTCTCACACAGAAAATAAATTATGATCAACAGATATTTTGTGTTGAGTCTGTTACCTTATAAAAAAAAAGCTGGTTTATTATATTTATTTTTCAATAGTTAAATTCAAAATAATCTATGTGATGTATTTTATAAATAGTCATAACTCAGTAAATTTCAACAGATATTAATATTTAGGCATTGTACCAACAGTTGATTTTAAAAATCTGAGTGCATTATTTTATGTTATTTTATATTTACAATTATAGTGAAATATAGATATAACTAACTGCCAAAGTATAATTCTTATACGCCAGTGAGTAATTTTCAAAGTACCCGAACATCAATCTCAATCGCATACATAATGAAATATATTCTTTTACTAATATTTTATAAAACGCATTCATTAAAATTATATGAAAAAAATATATACAAGGTCAAATTTTGACAGCAACACGATATATTCACAACGCAAATCCGACCGAGTAAATGAGAATCATCAAAGTGTGATCGTACGCATTTCGGCACATAACACTATAGGTAGATAACTTTTATTTTCAAGGTAGCGCACATTTTGCATCGGCTCGTTTAAATATGTTCTATCCGTGGTAAACAGTCAAATACCTATTTTACTGTCACAACGCCATCTCTTATGAGCTAGTATCAAATAGGATTCGGAACTTGTGTACTTGTTATGGGTAGATGGCAGCAGTGGCGCTAGTTTTGTGCTGCCATCTAGTGCAACAAGATAGGTACCAAAATAGCAAGTAGAATAGCCAGAGTTAGGCGTGTTCAAGATTTTTGTATGGGATTGAGTATCTGTACTAGTATAGTATTATATTATCTGCGGCCAAGTCAACCAAACAGGAAAAACTTCGCCAAGAAAATTCCCGGAATTTGTCAAAATCGAAGGGAACGAAGAAGAAAAGAAAAAATAAAGAAAGAAAAAGAAGTTATAAGAGTTTAAAGTTGGCCGCGCGAACGTAACGTGGAGGACTGCGGCCATGGAGGTCCCAGCAACTACTTGTGTTAGAGATCTAATTATTTTTGTCAATTGAAGACTGAATTTGTCAAAAATTTTCGATATAAAAATTATAAGCTCTAGATCAATATGTTACGAAATATTTACCTTGGAAGTTATGGCCGCGCAATCGTTCACTTGTTGTTTCTTTATTGTTGATTATTTCTTTAAATCTTAGACGTTATACGGTAAAGCTCATACAAGAAGAAAGGTCTTCATTTGTCAAAACTAATGAAAACAACAAATACTACTAAAGTTTTCAGTCCTAAACAAAAAGTACGTGGCCGCGCGGTCGAAACGTTACTTTGTAGGCTGATATCTCATTATTTATAAACGCTAGGATTTCGGTGTGAACATCCATTTATTCGACACATTAACCTCATTAGAATGACGTATCGATTTACCCTCAGAACAGTTTTCAACGCGTGTAACTTAAAAATTATGTTATCTCAAACAATGTTCGAGCAGGGTAACTATAATTTTGATTTGATTGGGAAATACCTCTAACTGGAGACTGGCAATTATTCCAGCTCAGTCTGCAGAATATATTATTATTAAATAAAAAACTTGTATATTTCAATAATTTAATATGTTTATTCATCACAGCTTGCAAAATTAACAAAAATATAAAGATAACAAAAAAATTACAATTAAAATTGACATTCTTAAATAACCTCTACAGAACCATTTTTAAGAAAATGAAATATCAGTAATTATTTACAAAAATCAAATAATACAAATAATAATCATGGTTACACCTCTGCAAAATCATATGTGAGAAAATGGATGCAAACAGGGTCTTTTGTGCATCTACATAATTTACTTTTGTTGTCATTATAGCAATGTATGCATTTCTTGTAAAATGATACTTGTAGGGAGCTATTGTTCCAAGGATTGTAGGCATATATTAATAGCACCTAACAATTTATAAACATTTTGTTTAGCTATTTGGGGTACGTCATGTAACAACATAATTTGTGCGGCATTTAAATCAAATGTTACGTATGTACATTATTTTTGTTATGGTATAAGTCAATTCAACTAATTCATAGCGTTTCTGCATCGTTTATTCTTTCTATCATAAATAATAATAGCCTCTTCCAAGTTGGTAATTGTGAAAATGTTTATTAAATCTAAATTTAACGGTAAAATACGTGTTTTCTCTCTGATGGCTCCGAATTATATATTGGAATAATTATTGACTACATAGCCCCGAAAATAATGTCATTTACGATGTGTTTATAAATAAATGTGGCGTTACAGCCACAACTATATCGATATTTAAAATATTTCGAAGCAATTTCTATTCTTATTCTGTTTGCTTCAACATAATTATCAGAATTGCATGTACAAAAACGCTGTTGCATCGTTATTCCTACAATTGACAAAAATATGTCGCGTATGGATGTATTTTCAAATATTCGGTATCAAATCCACGTCTGTTTGTTAATGTTATATGTTGTAAAGAAAATTAGTTAAATTACCATTTTTGTAAAACATTATATTCAGAGGATCATCATTTTTAGTAAAGACACCTTCGTCTCGTCAGTTTTCAACATACTTATACTAAAGGTATTTCTGAGAACACTAAGTCGTTTGAAAACGTTTTCTTTACCTTGATTTTTGCAAGATTTATTTCTTGGTGTTAAACTTTTTCTTTTCCTATGTTTTATTCTGATTTTATTTTTCTTTTTTCAATCCTGTTCCAAATAGTAAACCTCTCATTAAAATAAAATAAAAATAGTTTACCTATTATAGTTTTCTAACATGCTTTTTTATAATCAGTAATTGGGATACTCCTAAGCCTAAACGTTAATTGTTAAAAATAAAGTGCCTTGTTTTGAATAGCTTCTTATAGCTGGAGATGTTAGTATTTTATTTTGAGAGTTATGTTGTATGCACTTAAAATTATCCCAGAGGGCCAACATAAGAAGTAATCGTTTGAGCGTTCTTATTAAATGAGGCATGTAAAAAGAAATAAGAGCAAATTATTTAAAAGTAAATTGAAAGTACAAAAGACCCAGTATCCATTTAGTTTTCCTTCTCCCTAGCCTTTATTATTCCCAAGTCACTTGGGGTCGGCTTGTCTAGTCTAACCGAATTTGACTGGATATCAGTTTTTACACGGAGCGGCTGCCACCTGACCTCCGCAACCCCCTAAGGCTAGACCAGTGTCAGGATATTATAGGGCACTGGCTTCCAAATAACGACTGCTATAGATGTACATGGCAGCCGGGACTGACGGCTTATCGTGCTCTCCGAGGCACGGAGCAGGCGATAATTGTCAATCAATACGCACATAATTTCGAAAAGTCATAAGTTCCGAAAGTCAGAAGTGCGCGACGTGGGTCCGAGCCGGAGACCCTCTGCATTGCAGTCTGTTGGTCTCCCTATTGAGCTATCGCTGCTTTATTTGATTTATTGATATTTGTAAATAATTACTGACGATTCATTTTCTTAAAAATGGTTCTTTAGAGGTTATTAAGAATATTATTTTATTTGTAAATATTTTTATGTAATCTTTATGTTTTTGTTAATTTCGCAAGCTGTGATGAATAAACATATCAAATTATTGAAATATACAATTATTTTATTTAGTAATAATTGCTGGTCTCCAGTTAGAAATATTTCCAAATAAAATCGAAATTATGGTTACCCTGTACGAACATTGTTTGATCATATTATTTTTGAAATTCACGCGTCGAAAACTGTTCTGAGGGTAAAAGGATATGTCATTCTAATGAGGTTAATATGTAGAATAAATGGATGTTCACACCGAAATCCTAGCAGTTACCTATCGATAACGAGATATCAGTCTACAAGGTAACGTTTCAACCGCGAGGCCACGTACCTACTTTTTGTTTGGGACTGATTTCTTCTGTTAACTAAACTTTAATAGTATTTCGTAAAATAGTATAATAGCTTCTAATTCTTTTATCGACAATTTTTGACAAATTCAGTCTTCAATTGACAAAAAGAATTAGATCTCTAACCCAAGTAGTTGCTGAGATCTCCATGGCCGCGCAATTCTCCACGTTACCTACGTTCGCGCGGCTAACTTTAAACCCATATCTTCTTTATTTTCTATTTTGACAAATTTTAGTTCTTCTTCGGCTTTTACAAATTTCGAAGAAAAAATTGGCGTTGTTTTTTCTGTTTGGATAACTTGGCGGAGCAATCGTAACGCACACAGAAGGTTTGGTTCTTTAATAAAAAATATCAGCGATCGGTGTGCATTGAAAAGAGTAGTGCAAAATTTTTGCGTCAGATGGCACTTTATTCAATTTGGGATATTTATACTCTATGGTTTATACCATAATTATTATAGCTGAATAAATGCAAGCTTATTGCAGACAATTTTTATTCTCGCTTTTATTCAGGTCCTTTCAATTTAGGAGGTTTGTTTCAATATGAAGGAATTTTAAAATTACAATTTAGGGAGTAAAATATTTAAGTACTGGCAGCACTGGCACTGGCTGACGTCAATCTGATCGCTGACGATTAGTGATTACTGACGAAATGAATTGAAACTACGAGCTATTTATATTTTGTCGCTGGAGTAATACGCATCAGAACTTTCATTCTTTCGTGAAGTGACTAAGCGAGCCCATTGTTGTTGTTTTTATTTATTTTGTGTTCATTGGAACTAAAAGTTAGCCCCAATAAAACTAGCTATCAATAAATTCATATCCAAGTTCTTTGTTTTTGGTACGTAATTATTTATTTTATCTACGTAAGCATTTGAACAAGTTATCGAGATTTAACCACTTACAGTTGCGTCATGAATTCCCAGAAACTGACAAAAAAGTACCTCGTTTTTACTTTCGTGTTATTGTTACAGAAAAGTAATCAAGGTTTAACTGTGAATTCAGCCAAGTTCACGAGTTTGGTTTGTGAATCAGTTTGATGATATTAGACGATTTCGAAGATTACATTGGCGAGATGCCTCCAAAACGTGGCCGACGAGGGGTCAGTGATGTTGATGAGGAAGACGACGAGTACAGACGCAAGAGAGATAGAAATAATGAGGTATTTACTTTAATTAATAACTATTATTCCTATACGTTTCTCTTCCAAGAACCTGCACTTAGACAATACTTTAGACTAGATATATGTATTCTAAATTTAATACATGTAAGAACAACATCAAATAATTGCTTTGAGGAAATTGTATAAGTTTTTTGCAAGTGCAGTTGTTTTTCCTTGTGTTTTGCTCATATGATCCAAATCTAAGATGTTGATTCATCTATCTGCAATCTGAGAATTATATTGCTGTCTTATCTCCCTTATATTTTTAGTTATAAAACTTGTTATTGTGAAACATTGTTTATGTTTGAAATGATGATGCAATACTTCTTTTAGTTAAGTTTGACTTAAATAGTAGCAATTTCAAACAAATACTATAAAGTTAAGATGGGTGCAGTTATTTAAAAAATGCTTAAATTGTTGTAGTTTAACTCAATATAAAACATTAAATACAAGATTATAAAATCTTGTTGTTCCGTTTGCTATATTGCGCAATCCTCACTAATATAATAAATGTGAAAGTAAGTATCCACGTCGCGCACCTCTGACTTTCGGAAGTTATATGACTTTTCGAAATTATGTGCGTATTGATTGACAATTATCGCCTGCTCCGTGCCTCGGAGAGCACGTTAAGCCGTCGGTCCCGACTGCCATGAACATCTATGGCAGTCGTTATTGGGGAAGTCGACACAAAAGATCCCACTGGGTCGAAGTGTCGCCGGTCTGTACTGACTGGCCCCCACACAAGATAAGATAAGATAAGATAAGTATGCAAAGACGTGGATCAACATAATTTTAAGTATAAAGATAGTTGATGACCTAGAAGATTACATAGGCTACTTTATATACTGGAATATTGTAACAAAGCCCTGATGGAATGGGAAATTTTTCTTTTGACATAGCCTATTTCCTTTTGTCCCATATCATATCATATGTTTATATTTTCGTAATACCTTATTTTATGTCCTTTACCCAAAATATCCATTTGTAGCCAATAAACAATCAGTTTTAAGCATTAGTAATATAAGACTTAAAGAGGGCGCCCACTTGGTGGCTCATATCCGAGGCCAATAACAAATGTAGTGGCTAGTATGCAAGCCTCTGTCATAGGGCAGGTTAAGCTTTATCAATACTGAATTGCATCACATGTGGTTCAGTGCTTTAACTATGCAATGGTAAAAAACAGATACTTTGTTTTGTTTGCTTTTACAAAATTAGTATAGATAATGATAAACAAAATTTCTTGTAATCATGTTGAATGAAAATCTATTATGTCACATTGATTATATATTTATATTCAACTTATCAGTCCTAACTATGATGCAATATGCTATGTATTTTTTGTTGAATCAATAATATACTAAAGAATTATTTCATCAGGGTTTGATGTCAACAATACATGTAATATGTTATAATTATTAAACATCAAAAAAATTGTGTACCTGCAGTAACTGATTACGCATAGACAGAACTCCCTCTGCACATTTGCACCCGTGCAATCAAATATCAATTTATCTCGGGTCACAATATCATTCTGATGCTACCCATCATACAAATTAATAGTTTACAAAAACTTAAAACCTCATAGAGCTGATTTATGACTGATATTTTCAGGGACTTGTAATATGTTAAAATTAAACACTTTATACGGATTTTATCATGTTGTTTATTTTACTTTAAACACTGTTATTACATAATTTTGAAAACTCTAACACTACTATTATTGAATTTTACTACTATTTAAGCTATATATTTTCTAATTAAACTAAGACTAATTAAGACTAAGAACCGCACTCCCCGTGAACATGGCTGCTGTAAAGCAACCGAAACGTCGGGGCAAAGTGTAAACTTAAATATAAATAGTTTCAATTAGAAAATATACATATAGCTTAAATAGTAGTAAAATTCAATAATAGTAGTGTTAGAGTTTTCAAAATTATGTAATAACAGTGTTTAAAGTAAAATAAACAACGCAATAAAATCCATATAAAGTGTTTAATTTCAATGTATAACATTCACGTAAACATAAGACAAGACTTGTAATATTTCAATTAAGTAAGCTTTTTATCACTGGCAATAATGATCTATACTAATATTATAAAGAGGAACAATTTGATTGTTTGTTTGTAAGTCATGAAGTATTCAACCGATTTAAAAAATTATTTCACCATTACAAAGTCAAACAGTGTGTAACATGTATTATTAACATGCATTTATTAGCTTGATATGTATCTATGAATCTTTGTAACGGAATCTTTGAACGTGATTTTCACCCCTTTCAAACCGAGCGACGGATTGATTTGAAACTTTGCACAATTATCGAGGATTGACGACAATGCAATAATTAACAAAAAGGGGGTTTAAAAAAATAAAAATAAATAATAGTTTAAAATACTAAAAAAACACGCTTTATTAAAAATAGTAGAAATTAATTTAATAATTTTAATTTAAAATAGCGTGAGATTGGGTTTATCCAAATATTTTAGAAAGCAACCGACGTTTTTTTACATTAAAGTTTTTAAACTATTATTTTAACATAAAAAGTACTGTTACCTACTTTTAAGCGAGAGAAGCCGCAAGCAAAAGCTAGTTACGGATAATTAGGTAATTTTAAAATGTTATGGGCGTTTTGATCTATACACATATTAGTATTTGTATAATACTAGATTACGCGCTTGTTCTTACAAAATATGAGCAAACGTCGCGTCGGTTAAAAATTACGCGGGTCAGCAAGTCACCGTCTTTGACTTTTTCGTGTACTACCCTCTAAACTCCATAGTTTTACCCTCTAAACTAAAAAGTTTAGAGCAGAGGTACCCAGACATTTTTTCTCATAGACCACTTTCAAAATTTAGCTGGTTCTGGTGGACCCTGCTAGAAATTTAATCCGCCAAAAGATAAAATGGGTCAAAATTTAAAAATATTTTTTTTTTATCCGCTGATCTTCCGCGATTGGTATTCCTTAAAATATCCAAAATTTTAATTCTTTACTATCGAAAGCAAATAAATTTTCGTGGACGCTTACGAATTGTGAATCCCCATTTTTTTGTCACGTCTACGTAGACCCCGTCGAGTCTCCCGTGGACCCCTGGGGGTCCACCTGGACCACTTTGGGAACTAAGGGTTTAGAGGGTAGAACTCGACAAAGTAATTCGGGTCGACGTCAATATGGAGAACCGATTGTATCTAAGTACCCGCCGACAGTGTAACGGGTACTGATAATCTTCCTTAAACGCCTTCCAAAAAAGCATATTATGGTGTACGCCTACTAAACGGCCGACAATCCGCGTACTTTGTGTGGGATGGTTGGACAATCAAGTTAGGGCTCCTCGACTAATGTCGACATACCATTTCGACATTCATTTGTGTTTCTATGTATAATATGTGCGTATTCACAAAAAAGAAAGTATATATATATGTATGTTTATCCATTGTCTAGTACTCATAGTACAAGCTCTGCTTAGTTCGGGCTAGATGGTTGTGTGTATGTGATAGAATATATTTTTTCCATGCACTGGCACACAAACACATTTTTTTCCCTGCAAATATTTCAAGTATGGTGGGAATTTTATAGGCAAACTATTATCGATACATATGAAAGTTTACTCACTTACTAATTAAACACGAAATATCCAAATTACTTAACCTATGCAACTGAAATTTATAGATGGGTAGTTTATAGCTAGCTATAAGAAATCAGTTAATCTCTCGTGTGTCGTGTGAACACCAGGTATACATAACTGCCACGGCCTTCCTTTCACTTTTTTAATCAGACGCATGATGGGTTAAGAATGAATTTTTCGAAATTCATCCTACAGTGGTTGAAATGAGAGTTCGAAATTGTATGGCAAAACAATAATAAATAGAGATATTTTGTGACGCTGATTACGAATGGCATTAATTTTTAATCATCTATTATTTTTATTTAATAAAATTTTATTTCCTCATAAGCAAAATTATAAAAAAAAAAATCTTCTGTGCAACATTTAATCAACATTCTACATCCTTAATTATTTTCAACAAATTTCTTACCTTTTTCTTCTTTTTAATTACAGGCAGTAAAAAAGAGCCGATTTAAGTCGAAGCAGAAGACACAAGAAACATTCACGAGAGTTAGCAACCTGAAGGCAGAGAATCAAGTTCTAGAAGACAGAGTGAAAACCCTGACAAAAGAATTACAATTCTTGAAAGAATTATTTCTTGCACACGCATCAAACACACAGAGTTCTAAGTTTGATGGAATTGACCTACAAAAACTTTTAGAAGACATTCCGGATGACAAGAAATAATAATGTACTGTGTGATAGTAAATTTGTGATGATGTGTTGAGACAGAAAAAGTGGTTTCCAAAAACTGAAGCATACTGGGTTCAGCAATACTGAACTCTGTGTTCAATGTTTGCGTAGTGAGTGAATTTACACTGTATTTGAGTCTACCAGTGCATAAAAATGTTTCTGACTAGCTTAAAATATTTGTTTACAGTACCTAGTGGTTTTCACTGGCCGTGCTATGATCAATGCATTTAAGCAATCCTAATGTTTGTATGTGAAATATGATAATTGGACTATGTTACATAATAAAATTAAATATTTGTAATTAGTTTTGTATAATATAATTTTGTAATAAAATTGACATGATAGTTTATTAATTGTATTATTTAAAAGAAATTCTTTTCATTGGAGAGTTAGCTTAAAAGTAAATGTCACCATAATAAAATATGTCCGCATGGAAGAAAATATTACTTTTTTTTTGTTATGTTTGCACCATATTTACATTTGAAAAGTAACTTATTTTTATCAATAAATGTATTTGACTGCAATATCTAAATATGATGTAACATATTATATCTTTAATTTTCTTGTGCTTTGTGTCACAATTATTTGGTAATACGCAAGTTAAATTCTCTGGGATAAAAGTGTCATTGGTTTTCCATATTTACGAAAGTTTTACTAGCACGGAGTCTGGAAATGATGCCCGTAGGTGATACGCTCGTTAATATTACTTGAGACCTTAATTATAACGAAATGACTCGACAACGACTTCAGGAATATAAAGAGTATGTAGGATGTGTATTTTCTAAAAGAATTAAAGCATTTCTATCAAAACGACTACTTGAATTTAAGATAAATAATACCTATTTTTATACCACATAAGGTAGTTTTCCTTGGATAACAGATAGTAATTGCTGATAACATTTTATTGTAGAGTTGCGTAATATATGTACCTAACTATGGGCGGGGAATTTATTTATTTATGTCTTTAATTTTTAATGTAATAATACAAATTGTAAATAACTGCCTATCGTATTTTCTATGTATAATTAGACAACAATAATTATGTATAATTATATATAATATATATATATATACAGGGTGATTTTGTAATCGTGTAATTCCTTTTAACCACGCATTCTACTGGTGATATAGAATAACCCTGACCATATTTTTTCTTAATTAGAATAATGGTTTCGGCAAAATTAGAGTACAGATTTTTTTCATGAAATGATTTCTAATAGTCATATTTTAACCACCTGACACAATCTTAATATTTTACTAATTTAAAAATAATAACATAACAATAACTGATGTCGTAAATAATAAGGGGCAATAAAAAGGACCGCCCGTTATTATTTACGACATTAATTATTAATATGTTTTTTTATTTTAATTAGTAAAAAATTAAAATTGCCTCGGTTGGTTAACATATGACTATCTGACACCATTTCACGAAAAAACCGGAACAATAATTTTTCAAAAAAAATAATTCTAATTAAATAAAAATATGGTCAAGGTTATTCTATATCACCAGTAGAATGCGTGGTTAAAAGGAATTACACGATTTCAAAATCACCCTGTATATATTAGCGAAATGACAAAAATCCATTTTACAATATTTTGTTAACCAGTAATCGCTCTTTTGGAGGTGTTTATTTAAGTAACAGTTCTACAAGCCGTATTCTCTAGTGGAATTATGAATTAAAATTTATTTATTATTGGGTTCAACTAGGCTGAACTTGTTTACAAATTTAAATTTTATAATTGCGAGGGTTGCAAATGCTTTAATTTGCCCACTTACTCGAAAATGCATAAATAGGTACAATCAATTAATCCGATTGCAGTGAGCACTTTCATATGTACCTACTTGTTTTAGATAGTTTTCACAGAAAACAGTATTGAATTCTGGTTTATAGAAACTGCTTGTTATTTAGGCTTAGTGGTCGTTTTCATAATTTGAGTGCAAAACGAGTGCAGCCGCGGTCATTTCGCATTCAAGTTATTTCGATGTCTGCGAATGACACGTAAAAAAATATTATTTTATAAGTGTCGTCTCGTGCAATTAGATTTTTAAAGGTGACTAGACATTTTTCTTTCGAATTACGTACTAGTATTCTTATCCGTTCCAGCTAAGCTGGAATGCTTGTGTTAGGGGTGGGTTCACGTCGATAGTACAATGGGAGGGATTCGAACCCGCGACCTCTCGATCGCAAGTACAATGCCTTATTCATTGGGCTACCGCCCGCTTCAAATTCATGCGAAACGACCACCATTTGAATAATTAGATTCGCCTATATTAGAAATTTTAGATAACAAAACATTTATGTGTATCTTTGTAGATGGTCCAATAAATAAATTTAATGTTATTTAGATAAATATTTAGTTAATGTCGTGTTGACTGCACAATTAACACACTGTATAATTAAAACATTCAATAAATATTTAAAATAAATTTTATAGAGGCTATAATATCAGACTACTAATAGTCGACAGGCCATTACAACGCAATGATACGATTGCATACTATACTTAATAAAGTATGTATATGCAACATAATGGGATTATCCTTCAGAATAGCTACCGGGTATGCCCCGTGACGCATTTTGAACCTACACTGCTGAACAGTCACCACGTTTAGCTCACTTTATTATATCCCGCAACTGTTTTGATAAATTGACTCCATGAATGGCGTAGTTTAATTAGTCGCCTCGCCACTGATACCGCACCTGTTGTGGGTTCGAATCCCACACGGGACAAAACTTTGTGTGATCCACAAATGGTTGGTCCGAGTCTTAGCGTTCTTAGTGTCCGTTGTTTAAAAGTTTGTAAAGTCCTTCGCGACACAGGATTTATTCCTATAGCGGTCGGTCTTAAAAGAAAAATCCATATTTAAAACGAGAAATCTATGGTTTTTAAGGCTTTACTAACAGTACTAACACCGATATGACACGTCAGCGGGGGTCACTGCAAGTAAGGCACTGACCAAGCAGTGATGTTAAAAGCAAACGCGGCGTCGCCTTTTAGCAATAAGCGGGCACCAGCCGGAGACGCATTGCCATAAACGCCAGAGAGAATTCTAACAGATCGCTAGTTGTAGTTAAATAACTTGACACTGAAACTGCTCAGTAGGTACAACCTACATCCCTGCCAGCTGCAACTGCCTCGATATGAACTGTGTCAACTAATAATCGTCAAATAAAGGCGCAATATAGGTACTTCACGATAATTTCTCCCCGTGTGTCTGCATTTCCAGAAAGCCAAGTTTTAGCGTAAAAAGGAAACATCACTGGATGTAATATTAAAAATACCTAGTTATCTATTATTGCGGCAGTATGGTTTTATGTTAGTAAAGATCTATTGTGTTCATTGGTCTTGACACAGCTACATGTCTGAAAGTCGGCATATCTTTCTATGCCTACATTGTCTTAGGCACCTTTCGAAATTGTTGATAAAAACCAACCAATAAATGCCACCATGTTGAGTTACATCAAAAACCGCTAGACTCGTGTCTAGCTACATAATAAAAACACAAATAAGAAAAACAATTCATTTTTTATAAGATTTATTAGCGTCTAAAAGTCTGTCATGTAGTGGTGCCGTGGCGTGCTGGACATATTTTGCTTTGTCATGTATATGTCGCAGGCAATCTGTATGATTCCGCGTTTTACAAACGGCGTCGTCCGTTTAAAATCGTTCGCTGTTTTAAAATATGCCGAAGGCAAAATGTAAATTGCCTTATCACTTAACGCCCCGAATCTCGACTCTTAGCACTCCGACTTGGATAGGTTAGGTTAGAAGGCGGAGGCGGGAGCACTGCTCTCGCCGTAGCCTTCGTGGTTATTTTTTTTGTGACCACCCAGAAATAGAAGCCCCGACAATAGAACGAGTCGCCAATTTGCTTTCGGCATAATTTAAAATAGCTAGCGTTTTTAAACGGACGACGCCGTTTGTAAAACCCGGAATCATACAAATTGCCTGCGACATATAAGTACATGACTGTGGCGGTCAAAAGGTTTAACATGACTCATGAATAAATTGTTTTGTTTAATTATTGTTGTGTATTTAACTATGCGTAATTAGTATAATTTCTGTTTCCTTACATTGTTTTACAGGGATTTGTCTGACGATATGTTTTCTGTTAGTTGTAACTGTAATAATTGTAGAATATGTATATTTTGTTGACGACAAAATGAGCTCAAAATTATAAAATGTCAATTAGCAAATAATTTATAATAATGTTTTCTCAATGTTCCAAGCATTCAGAACGAACAAAAATATTTTTTTACATTATTGTCAATGGTCTTTATTTCATTTCTATACCTACCTAAATGATTGACATCCAAAATTTTATAATTAATAATAAATAAATGAAACTTCAGGAAACTGATAATAATATTGTAATATGAAAAATAGAATCTTACTATCTAAGAAATTTTGAATTAAACAATATATTATGAAATTAAAAATCCATTTTTACAATAATTATTTCAGTCGTTGTCATTTTACACTCCCTTGACATGACTTTAAAAGTAAGTTTATTTTAAATATTATACACACAATTTATAACGCTATACATTATTACACACTGATCACAGATCAAAACTATATCTACTAAGGAATAAAGAGAAACACTTCTGACTGTAAATAAAAAAAAACATTTATTACGAAATATCAGACTAGGATAATCGTTAAAAAAATAATAGGGTCAAGGCAAAGGTAATTGAAGTAGCCATGACAAGTAACAACTTTTTAAAATAAACAAAATCATATTTTTGCTATAATACGAAATAAATTTCCGCTTTAAAGAATTTAACAAAGAATATATAACTAAGTCGTCTATTATTATCCCTTTTCCTATACTCGTCTTGCCTTTTGTAATACATATATGACTGCTAAGGGTCGTACCAAAAAGAAGTAAGTTATGTAGGTATAAACAAGACTGCAATAACACTCCGTTATCTTAACAAAACAAAGACCGAATTCGAAATTTGGAAATTAGGCAATTTGAACTCTAACTTATACACTATTAGAGTTCAAATTGCCTAACTCTATACTGTCTAACTGTCTCTATTGTATCAATAGTGCGACTCTTCAATAAACCCACCATAGTTATAGAATAATTACCGTGGATTAGGCAACCGAGTCAATGCCCGATGCTAGTAACCGCAGTTCTTGGATATAGCATTTCCTTCACAAAAATACAACCAGGCTAATTATTATCTTTATTAAAGTAAGGCGAAACGGAACGAAATTATTAATCTCCATATTTCAGCAGCTAATTTTACGTCTTAAATAGCGGGCTATCAGATACTACTTCGGACTTCTAGGAGCTACAAGAAGGGAATCGTACCAGCGCATGGACATAGACAATAATAAAAATATTGGAGGGACTTTAATATCAAATATAAGTTGTAACCATTATAAGGAAGGAAGGGAAGGAAAGGAAATCTGTCGGCCTCGATGGCGTAGTGGTTAGTGTAACCGACTGCCACGCCTGAGGTCGCGGGTTCGATTCCCGCACAAGACAAATATTTGTGTGCATGAACATGGATGTTTGTCTTGGTCTAGGTGTTTCTATATATAATATGTAAGTATTTACAAAAAAAAGTATATATGTATGTTTATCCATTGTCTAGTATCCATAGTACAAGCTCTGCTTAGTTTGGGCTAGATAGTGTTGTGTGTATGTGGTAGAATATTATTATTATTATGTTTCTCTTATCACAGGTACTTTCTAACATATTATATTAGAAAATACCTGGCCCTTTGGGAGGCTTACACGGAGACATGTGTCCAACGTGAAGAGGCCCTTCGAGAGTTTTAATCAAAGGTGGGATGGAACACCTACAGCGGCACTAGCCGCAGCAGGCGTAGGACTATTGCTACGTATGGATTCTAATATATAGGCTATAGGTTTGGGTGTTTGGTGGACCGGTATATTGCTAACTATGGATAAAAACATTATTATTATTATTATTATAAATATTAGTAAATTCGTTTACTATTCCATAGAAAACGAATTTACTAATATTTCCTTTCGCCAATGTTCATACAGTAACTGACAATTACCGATAATACCAATGGAGGCTCAGATACCCCAGGCCCTATAGAGTCTACGCTAGTAGTTCTTCATAATTGCTAGAACCACAATTTATGGTTATTGGGCCATCACAATTACCTAATATACAGCCAGCCAGACACAGTACGGATGGCGTAGAAGATTAAGTGATCGCATCACCCTGACATTGCGCCGATTGTTGTGGGTTCAATCCTTGCGGAAAGAAAATTTGTCATAAACAGTTGACCCGAGTCTAGGTGTTCTAGTACAATCGATGTCTTAAAAAGTGTTTCTGGCATACCACTAATCAACAGATAGAAAATGCCCCATTCAGAATGTTACAACGACCATCGAGCTACGATGCTAAGCAAACGAAGCAATCACAACTTTATTAGATAATTAACTACAAAAGTTGTTTACATAATAAACAAAATTTCTGACTGTTATCAATTATAACTAATGAGCATAAACATTAGTAATTCCGTCAATACAAAATTCAATAGTAGATACGAATTATTAATTACTAACAGACTAGTAATATTACGCATTAATTAAATTATTATTAACTGATAATGAAAATGTAATTACATGTATGTAATGGAAAGTCCCCGCGACACATGAGTTGTTCCTAGTACAGGAGTTGTCTTTAAAAAAAAAAAACACTAAAATAATTTTTCAATTAGAACCAGTAGTTCCTGGGATAAGCGCGTTCAACCAACCAACCAAACAAACAAACTCTTCAGCTTTATAATATTAGTATAGATATAATTACAGGATAACGCGAAAAGCACCACCACAAACAGTTCGTATCGGCCTTTTTTTCGAACTGAACTGTTGCCAGCCAATCCTGAATGTGTTTGCGGATAGATAGAACGAAATTATGTGAGTATGGTCTTAGAGGAAAAGTATACTAGATTAATCTTTATACCCATATAAGTCAATGTTAACTTTAAGTAAATTAATGGATTTGATACTGCTTTAATAAATTATAAATAAGTTAATGATTGTGATGAGAGCAAATAAAGACAGAGAAATGTGTCAGGATCAGGATCGTAGTAAATGGAAATCCGTAGTCTCTGCCTACCCACTGAGAAACAGGCGTGAATCTATGTATGTATGTAAGATAATGATGTGCTATTGCTACACAATGGTTTTACTGAACTAATCGACAACATTTGTCTCTCTATACATTGATAATGCAAGCAATATTTACAAATAATAATAATAATATTCTATCACATACACACAACACCATCTAGCCCAAACTAAGCTATGAGTACTAGACAATGGATAAACTATTTTTATCCACTGTCTAGTACCCATACACTTTTTTATTTTTGTAAATACATACATATTATACATAGAAACACACAGGCCAAGATAAACATCCATGTTCATGCACACAAATGTTTGACTTGTGCGGGAATCGAACCGGCGACCTTAGGCGTGGTAGTCGGTTACACTAACCAAAATCTTAACAGAAGCAGGAGTTGGATTATTAGCCCAGTAGATGGTGATAACTCGCATGTGAGATCTAAAAATATAGCTGGCGATATTTGGGTGTAGTGTACCCCTGTCTCGCTCTTTGGGACAGAGCCTATGTTATGTATGAAACAATCAAACATACTTTCCATATTATATATCTTTTCAGTAGCGATAGCTCAGTGGGGAGACCAACAGACTGCTATGCAGAGGGTCTCGGGTTCGAACCCACGTCGCGCACCTCTGACTTTCAGAAGTTATATGCGTTTGATTATATGCGTATTGATTGACAATTATCGCCTGCTGCATGCCCCAGAGAGCACGTTAAGCCGTCGGTCCCGGCTGCCATGAACATCTATGGCAGCCGTTATTGGGGAAGTCGACACAAAAGATCCCACTGGGTCGAAGTGTCGCCGGTCTGTACTGACTGGCCCCCACACAAGATAAGATAAAATATATCTTTTCCATATATAAAAAACCTTTAATCAGTCTGGAGTGCCAGACATAATTGAAATGCATTTTTCTTTTATGATTACTTTTGGAGTACAAATTACTACTATTCATGTTAACCACTTCAGCTAAGCCATTATGCTTACATTAGGAATCGATAGAGCAATGCGTGGGACTCAAACCAACAACCTCTTGATCACAAATCCGATGGGTAATAAATTGAGCTCCCGTTCCCTTTTTTTCGCCGCTGGAGAACCGCTTCTCAAAACGTGAAATAACCAAGTCGTAACTAGAAATGGTAGGTATAAAATCTTCTGAATGTTAAAAGTTACCATCTAAAGTCACATTTATTTCCATACATTGATGACTCCGTCAGCGGAGGAGCTGACAAGGTAAGGTTTGTTTCCATCGACCACTGTGAGGTCTGTAATAGGCGCCGTGTGGTAGAACGAACGAGACTCCACTGTGCGGTACACACTGTCTTCTATAATGGACGCTGGAGGGGACGTGTTGAGCTTACAACATTCTTGGATTACCGTCGTGCCGTCTATTATGCGGCTCCTGTAATAATTAGGTACATTGTTTTATTTATTTATTGATAATATTAATTCTCGATGTCACCATTCCTCATAACGGCAATCTCGCAAAAGCTGAAAAAGTTAATCAAATTTCAATCTCGATTTAGCTCGCGAGGTTGTCGACATGTGGGATGTGGATTCGGCAGTCATTGTGCCGATAGACATTGCTGTCAATGGTCTGATAGCTAAGAGCCTCGATTACCATCTAATGAGACTCGCGTTAAGTGATTGGATCAAGGGTTTGATGCAGAAGGCAGTGCTTTTAGATACGACACGCATTGTGAGGAAGTTCCTGTCTTTGGAATCCTAAACACGGGCAGCTTGGACGCTGTTCCCGATGCTGGTAGCATTTTTTTTTACATGTATATATTTAAAAGTAATAAATGTATTGAAAACATTTAAATAAAGATAATAATAAGAAATTTATTGACGCTAACATAAATCTAGTTACAATTCTGGTTTGGTTGGCTCGTTTTAAGTGAACATTTACTTTTGTGTTAGAAACCACTGCACTTCCATAGCCAAAAGATTTAGATTAAGCTAGGTAAGTTTACTTATTTTAAAAAGACAACTCTATCACTAGCAATTACTCCTGTGTCGCGGGGGACTTTACAAATATTCAAACAACGGACTCAAAGAACAGCTAGACTCAGGACAACTATTTGTGGAGCACACAAATTTTTGTCTCGTTCCGTTCCATGCAACTCAAATCACTGAATACAAAGTGTTCGTAAAGTCCGCCGCGATACAGGCATTACTACTATTACGGAAGTAGAATAAAAAGTAATGTTTTTCATTTTATTTGTTGGATGTTATCGCTGTTTACTGCTCCACATAAGTTTTTAAGTAAGGCTGTCAGTGAATAATAGCAGTGGCTGGTGTATGGCATGTTACCTGTCGACCACAGAGTGGGTCCACAGACCACACGTCCTTTGTTGTGTCGGGGCGTCGACAATTGTATTTATTTTATTTTATTTACTTAATAAATAAATCGCCCGCAGCCGCTAGCATAGGGCATTGCTGAATGAGTCACTGATAAAATTATAGTTGCGGCGACCCACACATTATTAAGGCAACGAAATGGCACACTTTAAAAATAATGCTATGTTACCTGTACTTAGCGTTAGGTGAGTACTTGAGCTGGTCTCCTGGCGCGTGTACCAGCACGTATGAGTCTTCAGGATGTTCCAGGTCCCAGTAGCGCAGGCGCAGATCCGAGCCGCCGGTCACTACGAACCTATTGCCCTCCCGCGCGCCGCAGTATATTGAGCTTATGTAGTGAGACGCCTGGGAACACATTCGTAACATATTTCACATCATTTACGTGAACTTACAATTAATGTTAACAAAACCTTTTACAAAATGTTAATCCAATACTAGGCACACAAAACATTTACCGAGTAGGTATAACACTCGGCTACTCACGTGATCCTCATAAGTGGCATCACAAAACACTTAAATGTAAAAAGATACTAATTATAAGTAAATAAAAGGAAATTACATAAACGAAAACAAAAGAATCGTCACTTACTGGTTGACTTAAAACTGTACAATTATTTTTTGAAAATCGGCAAGGGCACGGCATGAATGTTAACCTGTTTATGTTTAAACAGACGGTTGTGCTCACGACATAGTCTGGGAATCATACTATGAAATCCAATATTTGTTTTAAAGAACTTCGAGGCAAATGGAAGGAAATTTTGTAATCTTTGGTCACGACGTGGTACAATAAAGTGAATTTATTGTAATAATAGTGGACAGTCGAGATTACCTACCAGTCAAAATTTTAAAAAGAATTATTTGATCTGCAACCCACCGACGATCCTCTAAAGAATTAATCTTGAAAATTTAGTCTTTCATTATAAGTACGAAGAGATTGTAATTTTTTAGCATGAACTGTTAAGAAAAACAGAATTCGTTTTTGAACTCTTTCAATTTGGTCGATGTGACACTGGTAGTGAGGATTCCAAGCACTACAGCAATATTCCAATATAATCCGCACAAGAGCATTATACAGGGTGTCCGGTAATTAATGGATAACCTTGAAATGTCTTATAGTAGAACTTAAGACCGTTCAGAAAAAATCGTTTACGATGAAATTTTATATGTTTACATTGATTTAAATTTTGTGGGCGTTTATTTATTTTAGTCCAATTAGATATCTCGATTAAAATTTTCCTGCAACCGCGAAGAGCCCCCAACGTCCTCAATAATTTTGAAAATTTTAAGATCATCTGCAATAAATTAAAATTTGGTATATTTGATCACGCAACCCAGATCATTTATGAAAATAGAAAATAATATCGGTTCCAAATGAGAACCTTGGGGGACGCCCGATAAAGCTACATAACTATCAGATTCGTGACAACAATGCACTACTTTCTCGGATCTGCCAGTTAAATAAGATGAAAACCATGTAAGTAATGACCAGTAGATGCCAACATCCGACATCTTAGTAAGTAACAATTTGTGATCGACTCTGTCGAACGCTTTACTTATATCTGTATAAACAGCATCGACTTGGAAAGCTAAATACTGATAACAATGAGATAGGTCGATAATTCGTGATATAACCTAGGTACATGATCACCTTTTGGTATAGGGACAACATTAACCGATTTCCACTTAGAAGGAAAGGTTTCCGTTGAAAGAGTAAAATTAAATATTATTTGAAGAGGGATTACGAGAGCACTTAAATATAAATCTAGCGAATTATTCCATTGTTTTGCATTAGTCGAATATTTCGAATATTTTATTATTCGAATTTATTCAATTAATGTAATGTTTCCTGTTATTCGATTATTGCCAATTATTCGAAAGTATCAAATTATTCTAAGGTTTCTGATTCCACTTTTAAAAGTATTGTGTTATTCCAATTTTTCGTATTATTCGAATTATTCTACTTCATATTGTTGAAATGTTATAGTTTATTCGAATGATTCGAAATCTTAATGTTGCGAATGATCCGCCGCCACCTCGGGTGTGTAGTGCAGCGGCTGCACGGAGTTGGTGCAGGGCCACAGCGCGTGCGTGCGCTGCGTGGACTCCAGGCTCCAGGCGGCCGCGTCCCGCGCGCCCGCCGCCCACACTCCGCCGCCGGTGCCGCTGCTCACTATGCGCCGGCCACGCTCCGCTAGACAACACACATACGTACCGCGGGTGTGTAGTGCAGCGGCTGCACGGAGTTGGTGCAGGGCCACAGCGCATGCGTGCGCTGCGTGGACTCCAGGCTCCAGGCGGCCGCGTCCCGCGCGCCCGCCGCCCACACTCCGCCGCCGGTGCCGCTGCTCACTATGCGCCGGCCACGCTCCGCTAGACAACACACATACGTACCGCGGGTGTGTAGTGCAGCGGCTGCACGGAGTTGGTGCAGGGCCACAGCGCATGCGTGCGCTGCGTGGACTCCAGGCTCCAGGCGGCCGCGTCCCGCGCGCCCGCCGCCCACACTCCGCCGCCGGTGCCGCTGCTCACTATGCGCCGGCCACGCTCCGCTAGACAACACACATACGTACCGCGGGTGTGTAGTGCAGCGGCTGCACGGAGTTGGTGCAGGGCCACAGCGCATGCGTGCGCTGCGTGGACTCCAGGCTCCAGGCGGCCGCGTCCCGCGCGCCCGCCGCCCACACTCCGCCGCCGGTGCCGCTGCTCACTATGCGCCGGCCACGCTCCGCTAGACAACACACATACGTACCGCGGGTGTGTAGTGCAGCGGCTGCACGGAGTTGGTGCAGGGCCACAGCGCGTGCGTGCGCTGCGTGGACTCCAGGCTCCAGGCGGCCGCGTCCCGCGCGCCCGCCGCCCACACTCCGCCGCCGGTGCCGCTGCTCACTATGCGCCGGCCACGCTCCGCTAGACAACACACATACGTACCGCGGGTGTGTAGTGCAGCGGCTGCACGGAGTTGGTGCAGGGCCACAGCGCGTGCGTGCGCTGCGTGGACTCCAGGCTCCAGGCGGCCGCGTCCCGCGCGCCCGCCGCCCACACTCCGCCGCCGGTGCCGCTGCTCACTATGCGCCGGCCACGCTCCGCTAGACAACACACATACGTACCGCGGGTGTGTAGTGCAGCGGCTGCACGGAGTTGGTGCAGGGCCACAGCGCGTGCGTGCGCTGCGTGGACTCCAGGCTCCAGGCGGCCGCGTCCCGCGCGCCCGCCGCCCACACTCCGCCGCCGGTGCCGCTGCTCACTATGCGCCGGCCACGCTCCGCTAGACAACACACATACGTACCGCGGGTGTGTAGTGCAGCGGCTGCACGGAGTTGGTGCAGGGCCACAGCGCGTGCGTGCGCTGCGTGGACTCCAGGCTCCAGGCGGCCGCGTCCCGCGCGCCCGCCGCCCACACTCCGCCGCCGGTGCCGCTGCTCACTATGCGCCGGCCACGCTCCGCTAGACAACACACATACGTACCGCGGGTGTGTAGTGCAGCGGCTGCACGGAGTTGGTGCAGGGCCACAGCGCGTGCGTGCGCTGCGTGGACTCCAGGCTCCAGGCGGCCGCGTCCCGCGCGCCCGCCGCCCACACTCCGCCGCCGGTGCCGCTGCTCACTATGCGCCGGCCACGCTCCGCTAGACAACACACATACGTACCGCGGGTGTGTAGTGCAGCGGCTGCACGGAGTTGGTGCAGGGCCACAGCGCGTGCGTGCGCTGCGTGGACTCCAGGCTCCAGGCGGCCGCGTCCCGCGCGCCCGCCGCCCACACTCCGCCGCCGGTGCCGCTGCTCACTATGCGCCGGCCACGCTCCGCTAGACAACACACATACGTACCGCGGGTGTGTAGTGCAGCGGCTGCACGGAGTTGGTGCAGGGCCACAGCGCGTGCGTGCGCTGCGTGGACTCCAGGCTCCAGGCGGCCGCGTCCCGCGCGCCCGCCGCCCACACTCCGCCGCCGGTGCCGCTGCTCACTATGCGCCGGCCACGCTCCGCTAGACAACACACATACGTACCGCGGGTGTGTAGTGCAGCGGCTGCACGGAGTTGGTGCAGGGCCACAGCGCGTGCGTGCGCTGCGTGGACTCCAGGCTCCAGGCGGCCGCGTCCCGCGCGCCCGCCGCCCACACTCCGCCGCCGGTGCCGCTGCTCACTATGCGCCGGCCACGCTCCGCTAGACAACACACATACGTACCGCGGGTGTGTAGTGCAGCGGCTGCACGGAGTTGGTGCAGGGCCACAGCGCGTGCGTGCGCTGCGTGGACTCCAGGCTCCAGGCGGCCGCGTCCCGCGCGCCCGCCGCCCACACTCCGCCGCCGGTGCCGCTGCTCACTATGCGCCGGCCACGCTCCGCTAGACAACACACATACGTACCGCGGGTGTGTAGTGCAGCGGCTGCACGGAGTTGGTGCAGGGCCACAGCGCGTGCGTGCGCTGCGTGGACTCCAGGCTCCAGGCGGCCGCGTCCCGCGCGCCCGCCGCCCACACTCCGCCGCCGGTGCCGCTGCTCACTATGCGCCGGCCACGCTCCGCTAGACAACACACATACGTACCGCGGGTGTGTAGTGCAGCGGCTGCACGGAGTTGGTGCAGGGCCACAGCGCATGCGTGCGCTGCGTGGACTCCAGGCTCCAGGCGGCCGCGTCCCGCGCGCCCGCCGCCCACACTCCGCCGCCGGTGCCGCTGCTCACTATGCGCCGGCCACGCTCCGCTAGACAACACACATACGTACCGCGGGTGTGTAGTGCAGCGGCTGCACGGAGTTGGTGCAGGGCCACAGCGCATGCGTGCGCTGCGTGGACTCCAGGCTCCAGGCGGCCGCGTCCCGCGCGCCCGCCGCCCACACTCCGCCGCCGGTGCCGCTGCTCACTATGCGCCGGCCACGCTCCGCTAGACAACACACATACGTACCGCGGGTGTGTAGTGCAGCGGCTGCACGGAGTTGGTGCAGGGCCACAGCGCGTGCGTGCGCTGCGTGGACTCCAGGCTCCAGGCGGCCGCGTCCCGCGCGCCCGCCGCCCACACTCCGCCGCCGGTGCCGCTGCTCACTATGCGCCGGACACGCTCCGCTAGACAACACACAAACAACTTATTAACATAATATTATTTTCTGTGTGACGAAGAAGTTCCGACTACATCCAACAGATGGCGCTGTACACAATACGGCGAATTCTATGCTTAAAGCTAGGACAGCCTGCTTTTAAAAATATTTTCCCCACACTAAAGAAGGTCATTGTAAAAGAACCATGCCATGCGTTACCTCCATTTTCATTCTATTTATTCTCCATTTTCTGCAGAGGCAGAAAATCGTCAAACAACCTTATGTTGTATTCCTGTGATGAATAAATATCAAAGCTACTTAGAAACCTTGTTGTTAATAAAGGGACTAATAGTGTATCTCCTTATAATATGAATGTCTTAATTGTAATAACCCGAGTGATAGTTGTCCCAAGCGTACACACTAACTATTAGAAGTTGAACGCTGCGAAACGTGCGAGAGTGCGTTATATTTTTGTTATTTTGTCTCATTCACGCTGAACGGGACGAGACGCTCTATTCTTACTATTACATCGACACCACTATGCACCGTCCCTTTCCAACAATTCTCTATTTTGTATGTAGCGTAGTTATGCGTATATAGGGTGTCTAACTTGATGTGTAGCCGTGTGTACATAGCTTACGGTAACCGTTTACCACCAAGGAAGATGTGTAACATATACTTAAAGCGGGAGTAGTCTTATCCCTACTATATAATATCATAAATAGATAGTATCCATCTGTCTGTCTGTTATCTCTTCACAGCTAAACCACTCAACCGATTGGGATGAAATTTGATACAGATGTAGTTTAAAACTCAGGAAAGGACAAAGGCTATGATGGCTATTGATGGCTAATATTTGCTTTTAAATAATGTAGGTACCCTGTGGGCGGAGCCACGCGCTAAAGAAAGTTTGAAATAATATAAATTTACCCTGTAACATTATGGGAAAATCTGCATGACTTAAAGTGTCAGCCAGCGTGGCATATTATGGCCTAGCCCTCTTCAAGAGGCCATGCCCAGCAGTGGGCTATTTCAATATAGGGCTGATATAATATTATATATTATACTTTGTCAACAACATGTCACGGAAACAAAGAGAAATGTCAAAATATATTGTTTTACAATTTCGTATCGTTTCAACACTGATAAAGAAGTACATTTAATTATGTTATCTAAAACTCCTAATGACCACGTTCAGTGGGTTTATGACGTCACCACAAAAATGCTATTAAAGTGAACAGTACGACTCCTGGCATGGCGTGTTCTTAAATGAACGGTAAGATATGTTCGCTTGCAATATCAGAAGTAGCACTTGAACTGCCGACCTTAGGTAAGAAGAATGAGATGGCATAAAATGAAAGGGATGGGAAAAGTATGCGACAACGGATTTTTTAGACATGCATAAATAACAGATTCACTGCAACTATTCATGTAGCATAAATTCTAATCCTAACTAATATTTATAAAAATTATAATTAATGCTTTAATTGCTCGACCGATCATCATGAAATTTATTTTACATGTTGTCGGGGGTACACAATAGGACATATATATTATCTTCCTTCTCCATCTCTTCTTCATATAAGCTTGTTTGGCAATGCATATATGTATGTACATTATAATATAACAAAAATTCTATTAATTTTTTAAAAGACATCTCCCGCGCTTGCTATGTATCCTGCGTCGCGGGGGACTTTACAAACATTTGTCGGCCTCGATGGCGTACTGGTTAGTGTAACCGACTGCTACGCCTAAGGTCGCGGGTTCGATTCCCGCACAAGTCAAACATTTGTGTGCATGAACATGGATGTTTGTCTTGGTCTGGGTGTTTTTATGTATAATATGTATGTATTTACAAAAAAAATGTATATATGTATGTTTATCCATTATCTAGTACCCATAGTACAAGCTCTGCTTAGTTTGGGCTAGATGGTGTTGTGTGTAAGTTGTAGAAAATTATTATTATTATTATTCAAATAATGGACACAAAGAACATCCAGACTATAGAAACAACCATTTGTGGATCACACAAAATTTTGTCTCATGTGGGATTCGAACCCACAACACTCGACGCAGTGGCAGTGGCGAGTTGACCACTGAAAACACTATGATATCCGTGCAGTCATGTTTCATAATTCATACATATATACATTATAATATTAACAGACAATTTTTAATGAAACACAGGCCAATGCTAAATAATAGTTTTATTTTGTGAATAAACATCACATATATTTGTTATGGAGGTTCGGCACATGGCAAAAGTACTACACAGTACATAATAATAGGTACATAGGTACTACAATATAAGACCGCCCATGTTCTACAACATCTACATATACTAATATTATAAAGCTGAAGAGTTTGTTTGTTTTTTGTTTGGTTGAACGCGCTAATCTCAGGCAATACTGGATAGCCCATTTATTGAGGAAGGCTATGGGCTATATAACATCACGCTACGACCAATAGAAGCAGAGCATCAGTGGAAAATGTTACAAAAAGAGGGTTAATTTTCTTATGTGAAGCAGACAAAGTTGCGCGGGGCAGCTAGACAAGAAATATGAAGGGTATCCCGTATGTACACTAAAGTTTATTGCCTTAAGTCTTGTAGTTTAAAAGTTATGATTTTGTTAAATAATAAATCTATACTAATATTATAAAGAGGAAAGATTTGATTTTTTGTTTGTTTGAAATGATTTAACACGAAAACTACTCAACCGATTTTAAAAATTATTTCACCTTTAGAAAGGTTTATTATCACCGAGTAACAAAGTTTTATTTAAAAAAAAGTTATTTCCTTTTATGCGAGCGAAGCCACGGGCAAAAGCTAGTTTAAATTAAAATGATAAACCATTATTTCTTATTTTATTTCGTTTAAGGTATACATAAGTATTTTTAATTAAAATGATAGGTATACAAGCTTAATTATCAACCAGATGAAAATTATTATTAGTTTATCACCTCCATTATCACCCAAATGTACATATATCGAAATCTAAATAACTTTAAAATCATAACTAATATTATAAATGCGAATGTGCGTTTGTTTGTTTGGTACGCTTTCACGCCGTAACAGCACGACCGATCGTCATGAAATTTCGCATACAGGGTAATAGAAAAGGACATAAGCTAGTTTTCATAAAAAAAAGTACTGTTCCCTAGAGATAGTAAATAACCTACATTTACGCGAGCGGAGCCGCTGACAAAATATAGTAGTATAAAGATACATATCTAAAAATAATCTCTTTTACAAAATTAATCAGTTGGCATTGGCTCAATCTCTGAAAAAGCACAATAGTTTTCATCAATCCATTCCACAAACTCGTAGGCAGTTTCCGTCGCTATCTCGGCGGCCATAATGCATTTCTCAACCCTATCAGCAACTCGGTGTCCTAACACTCGTGCATAAACATCTACAAGTTTATAAGACCGCTTTGGAAAATGATCGCCTTCGTAAAATTTTCTTCTCAACACTTGACTTAGTTTCTTTGCCGGTCTAATCTTTAGTTTAGTCACCCGACCCATTTTAATATTCTGAACATATCCTTCCTTCTTTTTTATACTCATATCTTTAGAATCATCAGTTGTTTCGCCCAACAGTGGTGTTAGATAACGTTCAAAGGCTGTTCTTACCATAACATTACGCCTTTTCAATGTGTCATAGAACGCGTATAAACTATCAGCACACATAATGTCGTCAGGCAAACAGGCATTTAATTTCTCTAAATGGTTCTTTAGAATCGGATAATGAAAGTCGAAGCCGTTATGGGCGATCAAGCACACAGGTTTTTGTAAACGCTTGAGAAATAGATCGATGGTTTTAACAGCATCTATGTTGAATATTGTTTCGTCTTCAAGGAGATCATTGTCAAGTGTTGACAATTCGGTGGCTTTGGTAGAGATCGGTCGTCCCGGTTGAAAGTACATAGTCAACCTGGGTGCAACACGCGGCAATCGTTCCCAAGATTTCACAATATGTAACCGTTTTAAAGCCACCATATTCAGTGCTGTGATACGTGTTTGGTTAGATTCCTGGCTCGGCAAGCCAGTCGTCTCGAGGTCCAGGAACACGTACGTCGCAATTTGCGGCATTTTTAATACTGGCTTTGGAACAACGTGCGCGCTTACTTTAGTTAAACGTTACTGATTACAAGCACGGTCGCTGCGTATTTATACAGAGTAACAATACTAACTAATATGTGACGCGCCTCCCTCTTACCTCACACCTCACCGTGCGGCGATATAATTAGGGCAAAGACGACACAATTAGGATATGATTGCACGGATGGCGTAGTGGATTATGTGGTCGCCTCGCCACTGCCATTGCGCCGAGTGTTGTAGGTTCGAATCCCACACGGGACAAAACTGTGTGATCCACAATTGGTTGTGCCGAGTCTGGGTGTTCTTTGTGTCCGTTGTTTGAATGTTTGTAAAGTCCCCCGCGACACATGAATTATTCCTAGTGTAGAAGCCCCTGACCATAACTTTTTCTAGATCCCGCATAATTGTATTGAATAGTTAAATTGTAATAACTTTCGAAATCTTCACTTTGAAATTCGTGATCCCAATGTGTGTAATTTATCTCCGTCGATTAGTTACCCTGGCCGACCACGTTGCGAGAAAGTGACGACCAAAGTATCACGTTACAAATATTATAAATGAGAATGTGAGTTTGTATGAAATTGAAAGAGCACAAAGAGCACTACTAAAAGTAGCTACACATCGACCTTTTCGCTATCGCACATGCCTATTGTATCAAAATTCTAAAGTACTAAGAGTCAGGCAGCTTTGTAGGTCAACATAAATTTGGAAGCATGACCGTCGCAAAGGACCTGAATACAACGCGTCTGCAGGAAACTTGCAAACTAGGCGCATAGTTGAGGGGGCAAGCTATAGGCCAGAAGCTTGGAAAGAAGAAATCTGTGCCAGACCCTATCGAAAGATACTAATAAATCTTAAGAAAATACTAATTTGAATAGTGAATCCGCCATGGATTTAAATTCTTTGTCAAACCAATTTCCGATGACGATTGACGTTCTACTGGGGCTTTTACAGAACGTTGCCGTGTAAATTAAGCATTAGTTGTTGTGACATAATATAAAACATTCCTGTTTGTGCCACTGAGGGCCCCGATAGAACACGATTCTAGCTTGAAATGGAAAAAAAAACAACTAAATTTAGTCTATTTGTCAGTATAATTCCTAAGCCGATTAATAGCATATACAAAAAAAAAGATTTTTTTTGATAAAAACAATAAATCACGATTTCTGAAAACTGCGTTGTTTTTAGATACAGTATTTTGTCATGGCATGGCAGCGCGAGCGAAACCGCGGTAAATCTTCAAAACAGTTTTTTTAAGTATGAAATATCTGTTTATTATTCTATAGGAATAAATAGTGATAAAAATAGCAATCTTTTAAGTATTACAGCTGTAAAAGATTAGAAAATATCATAATTCTGTATTAGTGGTGGCTAATATAGCATATAACGTCGCGCTATACAACGTTATTCTTACTTAGTACGAAACCTGAAAATAGTTTGTTCAGAATCAGCAATAGAATCGATTACAATAGGTTTTAAACCATGTTATATTTTATCCCAAATGTCTATCAAAATTTGTTAAAATAGGACACACTATTTAATAGGTAAGAAACGGTCGGCCGGCGGCGGCCGGTAGGCATTTATCGAACAAGCCACAATACATAGATAAATGCTTAGATCATTCATAGTTTGGGAATTCTCCTTTCGGTGTGCACCCTGCACCGCTACCCGCACCCCCGTCTCGTCCTGCGGGACGTCCCGCCCGCGCCCGCAGCCCCCGCACCTCCCGCCCTGGGCAGTGAGCGGTCATTGGCGCATTGGGTGACAATATTTCCGCGAGGACAACGTTGCAATTATATCAGCTAATAGCTTAGTGAGGTTTTATTATTTCTGATTATTTTTTACTTTTATTGATTGTTCTTATAATAATATGTTTGGGGTGTATCGGCTTTTGTACCACGTAAGAATAACGTTGTATATGCCAGTGTGTTATGCATAGCGTGGTATAACGACCGCGCTGGTCGTTGACAAGTCTGCGCGAGCGGTGCAACGTCTAGCGCGCTCGATAGTAGATACGCTAGTCAGTCGCCGCGTGCTACCGCTCACTGTATGAGATATTATCATTGTTTACATTACTATGCTATTCCGACCGGTTCATGCGAGTTACATATTAATGAACTTTTAAATACGACTATAATTACTTTATTATTATAAAACCCATCATTATTATTATTTAGTAGTCACAGTTAATCAATTATAGACAGTCTTAAGCCTCAAAAGTATGAAGGAAAGTTCATTGAATTTATTTTGTCTATTACTTTAGATTATATATTTTACACGCCCCACAGTTAAAGTAGCGCTTTACAAGATTATATTCTCGACAGCTCCACGTTACCGTATTCTGTGACACTACTAGCGTGCTCGCACAGCGCGTTATAACATACCGTATAAAATAGCGCGCTAGAAAAATATCGTTTCTAGTCCGTAGCGTGCTATTTTAATTATAGCGGATTTGAACACTACTATTTTGTATGTTAAAGCAATGAGCAGTATTGCGCTTAAATTCACCGCTACAGGTGCTTGTGGATGGTAAGGTCTAGACGTCATATTCTATAGTCACTACAACAGTTACCATGAAACCGACAATGATTACCGCCAAAAACAGCTTTTGACAGCAGCTGTCACAGGCTTGACAGAACCATAGTCGCTAATGGCGCCATTGGTGAGCAAAAAAACGATAGCCCCCATTCGAAATCTCATTAATGTTTATAGACCTATGTTGCTGATTGTTCTTTCCCGGGTAAGCATGTGTATTTACAACCGTATGTATTTTATCACTCATCCCCTGGACGAAAGTCAACCGGTCACCGAAAATATCCGTTTATGATATATGTTAGTACACCCTAACTAATATAATAAATGCGAATATGAGTACGTTTGTTACGCTTTAATGCCATAACAACTCGACCGATCATCATGAGCGGAGAACAGAAAAGGACTTAGGGTACTTTTCATCCTGAAAAATGTACTGTTACACATTATTTACGTAAGCGAAGTCGCGGGAATAATCTAGTAGGAATTTATACTTACAATTGGGATGTTTGACGGATGTGATGGGCAGGTGGAACCGTAGGTCCCAGACGCAGATGGCGCCGCTGGACGTGCCGACGGCGAGGTAGCCGCACGGGTCCGCGTACAGGCACGTGTACACTCCCTGCTTGAGATCTCCTTGCAGCTTCCACGCGTTACCTAACACATATTTCATTAGTATTAATATATGTATATATTTTTTATATATTACTAGTTAAACGAACTAACTAACGAATCACGCTACGCTATGACTTAGTCTGATTATCCGATAGGACCGCAATCCGAAAAGACCAGAGAGAGATCAGGCGCAAGACCAAATTCTTTACGGGGCTGAGGCGCGGGGGTTTCTAACACCACCAACTTTTTAAGCTGATATTGAGGTTTCTTGTCGGAAAACTCAATAACTATTTACTGGCTCGACCTGAGAACTCGAAACCACATGCACAGCACTACCAATGCGACACGGAGGCACTTTATACTGAGGCACAAGTATTCATAAACGATCACACTGGATTGTACATTGAAGAACCCAGGAGAAATGATAAATAAATGGAATATATCATACAATGGCATATTACAATAAACTATTTATTTTCTTACATGACAATGCAATTAATATGGGTAGTGCTATATTTATGTGGTCAATACGAATTTTTAGGCTGCACGTCGTACACATTACAGTCGGCAGTGAAAGATGTTATAGGGAAGAGATATGGTTATTGTTTGACATACCGGGAGCTCGCAGGTCCCAGCCCACGATGGTGGCGAGCAAGGTCGCGTACGAGATGAGCGCGTGGTGCGCGGGCGCGGCGACGCACGCCGCGTCGTCGCCGTCGCCCTCCAGCTGGCGCCCCTGCGACAGCGTCATGCGGGACGACGCGCTATCGATCCTACCAAACATTAACATAATATTTAGAAAAAAAAAAACAATAACGTCTTCAAGACTATACCTACTAAAAAGTAGGTAGAAACTGTAGGCTTATGAGGTCTGAGCGCTCGTATCTTGTATAGAGAGCTCGCAAATGTCTGATACGACGCTTCGCGTATTCAAAAGGTTGTTGTTGTCTTTTCATGGCGCAAAGAATCAGCTTTGCCGTTTAACGTGATTGCCACGCTCACTGCCAGTCTTCTGGGCACGTCACGGGCAGCGATGCTAACGTATTCTACGCCTAAACCAGTTTTGTAAATATAATATAATAATTATAAGTATTTTTATAATTACTTGGTCTTTGTAAATATATTTATATCAGATAATTTTTGTGTTAATATGAAAAATGTATAATATACTGTACAAATCTTGCTGAAGAGAATCACGAAAAAAACAAATATACATTTTTTGTTGTCTTTTATTTTCTAAACGCGCTAAATCAATTTTGATAAAATTACTAATAATACGTGACATAACCTTCTGAAGTATGACCTACTAAACAAATTGGAATCAACAGAGTCTATTCATAATTGGCGGAGTAATCGCATAACGAACATACAAAAAAACATACAGTCGAATTGAGAACCTCATCCTTTTTTTAAGTCGGTTAACAATAGCTTATTGATAAAATGAACCTGAATAAGTAATTACGTTTGTATTGGAACTGTTAAAATGGCCACAATATAAAGAGGTAGATAATTCTGGGTACGGTATATAATCAGTATCAGCTGTATTTATAAGCTGATCTATTCCAGTCACTACTATTTATCATGTGATTAATCACAGAAAAGTATTTGTACAGTCAATCATGGTGAATGGTGATGGTGAATCAAGGTGACTTATATTCCGTAAAATATAACATGGGTCCTGCGACAGATATCATCTTACTATCATATCATATTACTACTATTGAATTTTACTAATTTATAAGCTAATAAAATTATTCAAACTATTAAATCTATTTATATTTAGGTTTACACTTTCCCCGACGTTTCGGTTGCTTTTCAGCAGCCATGGTCACGGGGAGACTAAGATGGTAGTTGTCTCAATGTTCCAGTGTAGTTATTTCAAAGTACCCGAACATAATTTAATCATTGGTGTCTCTATTTACGCAGAATGAGCTCAAAGTATCATGAAGTCTAGCTGTGGTTTGTTTCTTATTGGGTTTGACTATTTGAAGTACTGGATCCCAAGCTGGTGGTACATTCCAACCATCTTCTCTATTGAAATTGGGATGTTTTTTGTTATCAATAGCCTCGCGAAGCATCCTTGGTAGGAATCGGTGTTCTTTAGCGAGAATCTGTGGTTTGTCAAATCTCAGGTAGTGGTTGGTCCCCTGTTGTACATGTTCACACACAGCAGACTTCAACGAGCGTTTGTGTTTTACGTCAGCTATGTGTTCTTTTATGCGGGGGCCTATGCTTCTCTTGGTTTGACCACTGTATGAGAGGCCGCAGTCACAATCTATTTTATAGACCCCTGCATCATAACTACACTGGAAAATTGAGACAACTACCATCTTAGTCTCCCCGTGACCATGGCTGCTGAAAAGCAACCGAAACGTCGGGGAAAGTGTAAATCTAAATATAAATAGATTTAATAGTTTAAATAATTTTATTAGCTTATAAATTAGTAAAATTCAATAGTAGTAATAGTAGTGTAATAGTTTCAAAATTATGTAATACAGTGATAAATAAACAACGCGATAAAATCCGTATATAGTAGTTTAATTTCAATGAATAACATTCGCGTAAACAGAAGACAATATTATGTATCACGCTCATCAAATTACGTATTTCATGACGGCATAAAATGTCAAAAAACAATATTGTACTCTAGTGATAAAAGTGCACCAATATAAACTTTCCTTGCGTCTTCTTAATCGAACTACAAAATACCGAGCAGGTATTTTTCGTAATAGTCTTAGTTCTCACTTGCATCGTCATTTCTATAAGTAGTAGGATATAGTATAAGTATCAAATATAAAAGAAGAGAAAATTTGTTTGTAATGAATAAACTCAAAAACTGCTAGACCGATTTTAGCAACTCTGGCCATTAAGAAAGCCACTGAATTCAGAGTCAGTTCAGTAGCATACGCTATATAGCATTACGCTACGAGCTACGCGAGCAGAGCAGTAATCATAAACGTGGGTGAAACCGTAGGAGACAGCTAGTGAACAATATAGTAAATACCTTAGCACGAAGACAGATTCCTGTGTGGCTGCCACTAAGGATTGTCCACCTTCACACGCAGCCAAGGATACCACAGGTCCCGCGTTTCTATTGTACATCGTCTTGGACCTGTCATACAAACACAATGAAAACAAGTATTAAATAGTGTGATGAGCCTTATCGATTATTCGACTTGAATACTATTATAGTATTCAAATTATACTAAAATGTATTGACAACATCCTAATTAATATTATAAATGCTTATGTGAGTTTCATTGTTTGTTTGTTACGCTTTCATGACTTAACTACTCGACAGAATATCATCATGAATTTCGCATACACGTTGCCAGGGGTATAGAAAAGGACAGAGTACCTTTCATCTAGAAATAAGTACTATTACTAATCTAACCTTACGTACATTTACGCAAGTGAAGCCGCCGGAAAAATCTAATAATACATGGGTGCCTTCGCTGAGTACTCGACAATTATGGTATCACGAACAGCACAATAGGCATGATGACAGAGTAAAAAATAAGTGATTCTAATTAGTCCATCTTTTAGATTAGCAAAAAATATTGGACACATATTTTTTGTTTTAACAAAACAATAAACATTTACTAAGATATGACGCATTAAAGTTCGGGAGAGGGGGCTTGCGACGTCACACTTTTGTAAAATTTGTACCAAACAGTGAAGTAACACGACATTTAAACATGGGACAAATGAAAAATACGTGTCCAATATTTTTTGCCAATATAAATCATTTTTTTTGTCATCAAACCGACATATTCGAATATTATTTGAATATAACAGCTATGCTCGTCACTACTCAAAAGTGAACGCTTTGAAAGGTTAGACGTGGTCGGCAATGGAGGAGAGTTGTCCACTTCTAAATAACGTAAATTTTATCCGTGTATATCACTACATATTATAAAGCAAAGTCCCCAGCCGCATCTGTCTGTTCACGATAAAAGCGAAAACTACTGAATGGGTTTTCATGCGGTACTCACCAATAGACCTCTCCCTCACCTAAACCTTCCTGATTAATCACTCTATTAATGATTCTTCATTAATAGAGTGATTAATGAAGAAGGTTTACCTAAACCTTCTGGAACCCGTGCGAAACCGGGATGGGTTGCTAGTCTTTATATATATAAATCTGTTCGCGATAAACTCAAAAACTACTGAACAGCCTTTTTCACCAATAGATAGAGTGATTCATAAGGAAGGTTTAGGTGTATAATTTGTTGAGGTTTTGTACTACACTACTAAAATATATATCAGTTTACTTAAATATCCGCCAATAAAGGCAGTTTCGATACTCCCTCTGATTTAAGAACAAATTTAAAAGGTTTCTACATGATTTCTTTATGATTTTAATTACGCAAGCACGTTGTATATTAGTTTTAAAGTAAAGTAAAGCTACCTACGCTTTACTTTTTTAATAAAGTAAAAAAAGGCTGTTCTCCTATTGGAAACATATATAATTAATAATCGTTTTATAATAAGCATAAGGCCAACGAATGGCGTGAAAACTTCTAACATTAATGTAAAGCTGACCTGACCATTATAGAAGAAATAATATCAAACTTGCTTTCTCTCACATTGATTGCAATGCTGATGAAATTATACGTTCATTTACAAACCTGTTAATGTGGGCATGCCCCTGCAATCGCGATGCGTCCCACAGTCGGACGGTGCCGTCGTCGGAGCAGGAACCGAACAGAGACCGCTGCGCTGGCAGTGTCACTAATTGATTCACACGCGCTCTGGAACAAAACACCATCATCTCACTCCACATGCTGCCAAGTTTAGGAACTACTTTGGAGGAACAGGGTGTGATGTCCCTCCAATACAAAGGGAGGATCCTCCGTCCAGGCTGGTTGATCGTGCCTAGCGGGCCGCGGCCCTACGGTTAATGTCGGGAGCTTGTATATATACTTAGTCGCTGTGTAAATGTTAACTGTGCGATTCAGAATTGTATGACGTCATGTTAAGCGCGATTGTACCACCATCTGTTAAATGTAGGCGGAACTTCTTCGTCTGTGCGGTGTCACCACATTACTAAACTTGTCTGCATTGATGGCTTAGCTGTTTAAGTATTAGCCTAGCCTTTATCATTTAGCCAAGTGGAATCGAATCCAACATGGGAAATTTTTTGTGATCCACAAATGGTTGTTCCGACTCTGGATGGTCTTTGTGTCCGTTGTTTGAATGTTTGTAAAGTCCCTCGCGATATAGGAATTATTTCTAGTGCAGGAGATGTCTTGTTTTTTAAGAATTATTTGTAGTCCACAAATGGTAGTTCAGGGCCTGGCTGGCAGACAAACTAAATCTATACAGATAAATAAGTATTTCTAAATATTCCGTACCTACCTACATCTATATTACCAAATATTTCATTTAAAAATAAATTGTTTGCGTACGAAATGCAGTTTATGGTTATGAATGCAAATGAAATTTTTAACATAAAATTGTAGCAACACCATACGGACGAAGAAGTTCCGACTACAGACAACAGATGGCGCTGTACACAATAGGCGCTTATGATCACGCCCGCAATATAATCCTGAATCACGCAAGTAAAGTTTACACAGCGGCTAAGTATCTTTACAAGTTCCCGACTGCAACAGTTGGGCCGCAGCCTTTTCGGTTTTCGGTTTTACGAAACCTACTCAAAACGCAATCATGTATAATGATTATTTAATAATGATAAGATATGATGAATTCGTTTATTTATAAACGCGCGTTATAATAACGAGTCCTTACCGCTAATCATTTGACTCAATCATTATTCTTCGCCTTATTTTCCCGTATGAAACAACTTATTATAGAGTAGTGGTCTTATTCATAAAACATATCTCACTGAAGGCTTAATACGATGGGTATTTAATACTTAGTATGCCTAATAAATGAAATACAGAAAATCTTTATTATTTAATTGTCTATAAACCTTTATTTTATACAGCATCGTTATTAGACAATCTAGCATTCTAATGTGTTATTATGAACAATACTTTTAGATTTTTTACTCAAAAAGACGTTATATGCCTTTTGTAAGTTTTATGAATATGGCCGACGCTATATATGCTATAGAAGTTAGGTAAATATAGCTACTGTTTTTGAGCAGTGGAATCTTACTTGTGTTCGTGTAGATAGGCAAGCAGTTGGTTGCCGGGCCGCCACCCATGCGGTGGCAGAGTATCTTCATTGCACTCCATGGGGTCGTCGTGACTCCTGTTGAGTTACACAATCTTAAATATAATAACACAGAAAACCAAGGAGCACATTTCTATATAAGTATTGTCAAAGTAAAGTCTTGCCTGTACTTTCATATAATACGACGATTATACGGATGGTGTAGTGTTAATAATCGACTTGCCACAGCTACTGCGTCGAGTTTAAGTTTGACCACATCACAGAACAAAAAATCGTGAGGTCCTCAAATTGTAATAAAGTACCACGCAAAACTGCGTTAAAAATAGTGCCAAAGGTGTACTTTAAAAACGAAATAATTCTGATTTTATTGTAATGTAATACACTGCTGTTTGTATTGCCAAAAAAAATATAGCCTTGTAACGGTAGGCAGCGGCTTTGCTGTATCCTAACATCGCTGAAGTCTATGCGCATCGGTTACCACTTTCCATCAGGTGGGCCACTTGATCGTATGCCACCAAAGGCAATAAAAGAAAACATAGTTCCCAATCAAGACTTGTACTTTCATATGACGCCATGCCCGGCATGCCTTAAAAATATTCATAAATGGCACTAGCGCAATGAAAGTATTTCATTGCGCAGTATCACATTATTGTGCATAGGCTTTTCCTCGGTGTGAGAAGAACTGGTAGGTCGTGATCTATTACGCTGACTCACACACCACATATCTTATCCGCACAAGACAAATATTTGTGTGCATGAACATGGATGTTTGTCTTGGTCTGGGTGTTTCTATGTATAATATGTATGTATTTACAAAAAAAAAAGTATATATGTATGTTTATCCATTGTCTAGTACCCATAGTACAAGCTCTGCTTAGTTTGGGCTAGATGGTGTTGTGTGTATGTGGTAGAATATTATTATTATTATTATTATTATTATCTTTGAGAACATTATGGAGAAATCTCACATAATTATGTTGGTTTTATTTTTTAAATATTGAAAAGCACCTTCAAGGAAAATGCCCGTATCTAGCTGTTTATAAAGGTATAGAATACGGTACAGGTATACGAAACTAATACAAAAATAATAATACCTTAGTGATTTCTGATATTTCTGCTGCATGCGTGCTGTCAAATCTCTTAACTCGACACGACAAGGTGCCATGCTATCTGTTAACAATAACAATATGGTTACTAACAACATACATAGGTACACAGTCTCATGCCATCCCCGAAGGGGTAGGCAGAAGTCTTTTACGCCCATATTTGACCAGCTCATGGTTTTAGGTACCATGTAATGTAATAGAGGCCGGTTTCAAGTGCAAGCAGAGCGATCTCGGTGCAGATTAAAAAATTAAAATAAATAAATAAATTCCTTTATAGGTAAGCACAATCGTTAATAAATTTTTAGAAAGGTACTGATACCCAAACTAGGCAAATAGGGAAAAAAATATTTTGGGAAGAGAGAGGGTACTGCATAGCTTGCAAAGTTAAACTTCTTATAAGTACTTCCACTAACAAAGAGTCTCGTGGGACTGACTAAACGAGTACAAATAGTGAGAAGGACTCTTTTTAATTGAACAAGTTAGTTTCTAACCATTTTATTCAGCCAATAAAAATGCTAAAAGCGCTTTTTAGTGGAAGATAGAACATAGTTTCGCTCAGCTATATCTAGATCATTACTCTTTTGCAATATAAACCAGACTTATTACTACATAAACGGTCCCAGACTACTGTTAATCACAATAAGCTGACAGACAAAGCTAACTACGCTATGCCCAAATCGAGAATCAAACCTGACATGTTATGCTCAGCATGGCATGACATCTCAGGTTTAACTTCTGAGTAGTCGTAGCGTTTTGGTTGTGTATGTGCACAACCAGACCGCCAACAAAGCAATCCCAAAACGTCAAATATATATGATAAGGTTATAAACAAATCGACATGCGAACATAGATTCATGAGTATATGTCCCCAAGGGGGTTAGGCGAAGGTGTATTAAAATCTAGTTTCATCAGCATCTAACCTTTTGACCGCTACATTTATACATGACAAAACAAAATGTGTCCAGCACGCTACGGTCACTAATACACACAATAGATCTTATCAAAATGTATTGTTTTTCTTATTCGTATTTGTTAATTATTTAGCTGGACTCATCCCAATTTATATTATGTGAACTGCGTACTATTTATTTCATCCATATTAGCATAAGATCACAAAAATGATGTAGTTATTAAATGAAATCGTAGCTTTGCGCCGAGAGCACGCTTTTGCATTTTGACGTGGCGGTCAAAGGGTTAAGATCCTACAAATATGTATAAATAAGTATAATCGTTTACCAAGTAGTTTCAAACTCCGAGAGACTGCAGTGTATATTGTTACGCCCAGTGCCATCTCTCGGCATTGTGGGGAAGACTCGGCAGTTGCGTCTAATAATTTATTACAGCGCCATCTACTTACGTCTTACGAAACTACGTAGTTCGCCGGTACGAGTAGAGTAGACAGAATGCTGGCACATTCTCAAATCGTCGTACTGTTACGTACCGTGTATAACGTTTCTAGTAAACTCCGGATACGCTTTAACCGCGTATAAAAGGAGAAGGCCAGCGCACGCCGGGTCAGTTTACAATCGTAAGTGGTCAAGTGTTCATCGAAGCGAACGGAAGCGAAAATATTACGGAGTTTGAAGCAGTTACAGTGGAAAGTGTAGTATAGTGCTTGTTGTGTTTTAAATTTAATTGTGTGCTAGAATAAAACGTTTTAGTGGGTAATATTGTTTTACATTCTTATCCCTCGAACCCAGCGCGTAATAATATAAATATATTTGTAGTCCTGTTACTTTGCAGATGCATCTAAAATTTTCGGCCCAATTTTTACATAGTAAAAACACCACAAATGTATTAATATTTTATCTATGATACAGTATGATACACTCTTACCTTAGTCTATAAATGTAAAAAAAATATTTTTAAAATAATGCTCAAATAAATTAATTAAGTACATTTGAAAATATCAAAATATGACACTTATTTGCGACTGTTCGGGCCAGCACATAAAGCGTTAACTCTCTTAAGAGCCATTCATGGACTGGCCTTCTGCACATAATATATTATAGATTATAGTGCACATGTGTGTGCGTAAACACAAGTCCACTCTCTATTCCCGCACTCCCATAATCTTATAGGACGGCAATCCGATACGACCGGCGAGAGAACAGGCGCGGGCCAAAGTCTTTATGTGAATTTATGAATATTTATTCAACGTGAAATAACGAATAGAACAATTTATAAAAAATCATCCAATAATAGATAATGAAGTATAAAAGTCTAGTATGACTTCTTGAAAAGCTTTTTATTCAATTAATACATTTTTTAAATCACTTCCAATCAATTAATATTGTATAATAAAAACCGGATGATATTTATGATATCATTCAAATCTAAATATTCATTCTAATTATTTTTGTTACTCATGTATATATTTTTATTAAAGTTATTTATTAATGCATTTACTCAATAATATGTAATTTTGTGACATGTCATTCATACGCCATTTTATCGGCTAATTGTTAGCGAACTTAATTATTTAAGACCGATGAGAATAGATTAGCACAGCGAATACATGATTATTATTTTTATTATAATGAATAATGCAATCGAATAATAACTAAAGTTTCTAATGAATCGATTAATTTAAAAATCGACTGATTCGAATACCGATATACGCTCATCGCTATTCGATACACATAAGCTACATGAACATCAATTCTACTATACTAATGATAAACCAGTAAAATGTAGGTGTAGTTGGGTACACCAGAATCACCGGCGGTAGGTAGTCCAATGACTATGACATTGGGACTTGTGCCCGAACAATCCTGGGTTTGAATCCCACTTAAAGCACTACTGACGTGACCCTATTTCTAAGACAAGCATTCTAGCTTAGCAGACAAACATAGTGCAAGCATGGCTACATACAAAACATTAGTAATCTACGATACTAGGTGTTATTTGTGCACTTTTATTGATTCCCACGCAACACAGGAAATATCATGCATGTGCATAAAAAAACAATACTGAAACCGCTAAATAAAGGCCTGAATTACATCTTATAACATCGATTCGCATGAAAATTGATAATTTAGGACATATATATACCCATCGAGAATCAAATACTCTGGCATAAAAGCTAAACGCATGCGATATCTGGCTATGGCATGCTTTTAGCTTACATCTTGTCTTCCTGTACTAGCAGCTGATCTGTTTTCATCGGCTGCGTTACAACAATAATTAACATGACGTATTTGCATGCTTAGGCATCCGTTGTCATGCGTTCGCTTGCTTAAGCATCTGTTGTTATGAGTAATGCATCTGTTGTAATAAGTATGCGGAAACATCCGATGTCAAGCGTCCGTTGTTATGCGTCCGCATGCGTTTGCATGTGTTCGCATGCTTAAACTTCCGATGACATACATTTGCTTGACAAAGTATCCTTTCATATACGTTGACGGTTATAGCATGTAAAATCGAGTACTTCTGATATGCATTTTATAAACAAAAATGCGAAAACTAGTAATGAAGTAATGCGTATGTATGTTTATATAAAATAGCTATTTTAAATAGCGCATAATTTCATTCGAATAAAATTGAGCAACTGTCTGTTGTTTGAATGTTTGTAAAGTCTCCTGCGATAAAGGAATTATTCCTAGTGCGGAAGAGGGACATGTTTCGATAGATAATATGCGAATCGATGTTCATAGATGTGTTTCAGGAAGTTTACATTGCACGTAGCTGGCGCTGTGGCCCATCTGCGAGTGTTGCGGCGGCACGCTGAGCGCCTGTGACGTCATACCGCTGGCCGCCGCCGACGCTGACGCGCCCTCCGACACTGCAACGTAACTGGCTTGTGACGTCACAACACACTACTGCCGATATTATAAATCTCAAGATAAAACAGTGACTTTACTCGACATTTGGTAAATAGGCAATTTGAACTCTAATAGTGTGTCAGTTTATTTATTGATCGCCTGAAACAGGTCTAACCTAGTTCAGACAAGTCGCTTATAATAATTTAAAGATGTTAAAGTATCCTTTCTTGCTATAACTATGATTATTATTTTGGTAATAAAGTAATTTATTAAGACATTGAGATATTGTTAGATATTAAAATTTAATTTATAGTTGATTTAAGTCCACTATTGTAATCCTTTGGCAGCCGAATAAATTTTATTTATTATTTATTTAGACATATTTACAGGGTAAACTTTCACATACATATGATTGTCAATTATCAAAATGCATGTGCTACCGTAGTTACAAATATACACAGCACTGGTGGCGGGTAGGCAACATACTAAAACTTAATGATAAACTAAGATGAAGTGTTTCTTTAAAAGGCCGCTTACAGATCTAAACCTACATTCAGCTGACATACCACAAACATTGTCTGGACTTTAAAAAGAGACAGTGACCCGTTACAGTGGTGGGAAAGTGAAGTTTTATTGCAAATAACAAAATTATTAAAGTTACAGTGCAAACAGCCTATCTGCCAAATTTCGAATTGTCTCTGTTTTATTTATAGAACGATGTGTGCTTGTGAACGCAATAGTCTCTCGAAGTACTAATCCATGTTAAAATTACAATCGTGCGGCTGCGAACTCGCCCGGTTTGAGCATAATAGCCTATGTATACCTGGAATAATGTACCTGAAAGCATCTTTAAATTGGTGCATTAGTTGCGGAGATTACCCTCCACATACGCATAATCTCAAAACAATTTTTCTCTTTCTTTATAATATTAATTTGGATTTATCGAGGAAGGTTCTTAGTAACATCATGACAAGTTGCTTAGAAGCGGAGCGAATAAAATCGCGGGATATAGCTAGTTACCTTGTATAAAGCTGCGATAACGTAATTGGGAGACCGTTGGACTGCCACGGAGAGGTTTCAAGTTCGATCCTAAGATGCGCACCTCTGACTTTTCGAAGTTATATGCGTATTTTCATTTCGGAGTTATATGGAAACCAACAGACTGCAATGCAGAGGGTCTCGGGTTCGAACCCACGTCACGCACCTCTTACTTTCGGAAGTTATATGACTTTTCGAAATTATGTGCGTATTGATTGACAATTATTGCCTGCTCCGTGCCATAAACATCTATGGCAGTCGTTATTAGGAAGTCAGTGCCCTATAATATCCTGACAATGGTCTAGCCTTACGGTATCGTTAGCCTACGGGTTGCGGAGGTCTGGTGGCAGCCGCTCCGTGTAAAAACTGATATCCAGTCAAATCCGGTTAGATCAGAAAAGCCGACCCCAAGTGACTTGGGAATAATAAACGCTAGGATAGAAGATACAGTTGTACTTAAATATAAATAATAAAAATACACTTACCAATATAAAAATCGTTATATACCTATCGATGTCGAACATAGCGAGCAAACATATGTATTATTGATTATGTTTTTCGGTGGTGTTCTAACATATTGTGTTAGGAAAATAACGTGCCCATAGAGCTTATACGGATTATGGGTCCAATATAAAGAGATCCTTTGAGAGTTAGTATTATAAATATATACAGGGTTAAATAAAAAATACTAATAAACTTTTATCCGTGTCTTCTTTACATTATACTAAAAAAGCTTTTGTTCTATCACTTTTTACAGAACTAAAGTTGTTAAGTCACTACATATTATAAAAGAAATCCCCAGCCGCATCTGTCTGTTCACGATAAAAGCGAAAACTACTGAACGGGTTTTCATGCGGTTCTCACCAATAGACCTCTCCCTCACCTAAACCTTCCTCATTAATCATTCTATTAATGATTCTTCATTAATAGAGTGATTAATGAAGAAGGTTTACCTAAACCTTCTGGTTTAGGTGTATTATTTGTTACGGTACTACCCGTGCGAAACCGGGATGGGTTGCTAGTCTTTATATATATAAATCTTCTGTGCATGTATTTGTAATTAAACTCTTTAAACGGCTGGACCGATTTTGATGAAAATTTTTGTGTGTGTTCAAGTGGATTCGAGAATGGTTTAGATTTCGTGTTTCGTTTTAATTTTTTTTTTCGTTTGTACAAGACAACTTCTGTCGGGACAGCTAGCATTATATAAATAAGTCACGGATAAACCCTGTATAGTTTTACGAAAGGAGTTATAAAGCTGTGTAGTAAATAATAAATAGATTACCTCTTGAGTGCTGTTCGTGAGAGTGTCCGAACATGTGCTGCCACTCCGTGTTCATATGCGACTCGTGGGACACCGACGTCTTGTGTGTGCGCCTGGACAAAAAAATACGTCTATTAATGATAACCGAGTCCGCAAAATCAGATTACATATTAGACTGTGCTGGTCGGGCAAAGTGTTATCGGATTTTCCTGTCGAGAAAGTTACAGTAGAAGGACGTAGTCAGGAACTGTGCTCGGTAGACGGTTATAGACACCTCTATTACTTCGGAACTAAAACAGCTGGCGAAATGTAGGTGACTCTGCCTAACCTTTCGGGGTATAGGCATAAGGCTACGTATGAATGTATAGTTAGTTTCTTGCCCGTTCTTCTCATTGGTTCTACGACCTTGCTTCGCTGAACAGGTAAATGTAAATTCATATTATTGTTTAGTTAGTGTAACCTTGACGTTCATAAGTGTAACTTTGTGACTTAAATGAATAAAGATTTTTAATTTTATATCACTAGCACATCTAAAAGGAATGCTAATAATATATATCGAAACATAGTTACCCAAAAAAAATTTGGTTTTCAAAACTCGAACAGTACGTTCGTTTATCTCTCTCACTAAAAACGTTAATGTTTGGGTATTGGACCTATCAGATTCTTTTTAAAAAGGTTTGTATCTCGCAACTGATACTCCTTTTGATGCAAGTGCTCATAGATAACTAGCTACTACTAACATTTACGATTTTGATATAAACTTATTTGACACCATTTATATAAAAGCTAACAACAGCAATTTTCTGATATGCATTCACTTTTTATATTGAAAAGACGACTAGAAAAATATGATGTTCATTGCTTTACCTGTTCTGCGTCGATGTATACAACTTCTCTAGATGCGGCAATGTATCTGCACCACCTGTGTCTAGTTGCACAGCGCGAGATATTCCCGACTGCGGTAATACTAGACGTCCGGGAGCTTCGGTTATGTGCTGAAATGTATATTTTTATTTGATAGAAAGTTTTATTAGTATACTATTGTAATAATGGAGACTAGCTATCTACGCAGTAGGTATTATAGTGCACAAATGTGTGCGCTACAAGTGCACTCGTTATTCCCACACTCTCATAGCCTTAGTTTCCAAAGTGGTCCAGGTGGACCCCAAGGGGCCCGCGGGAGACTCGACGGGGGTCTACGTTGGCGTGACTATAAATGGGGGTTCACAATTTATAAGCGTCGTCCACGAAAATTTATTTGCTTTCGATAGTGAAGAACTAAAATGTTGGCTTGACTTCACCTTTCAATATAGGCAGATAATATTATAAGAAGCTCAGCAACTGTTACTTGTTTAAACGTCGGTCGACGGATATTTTGATGAATACCACTCCAATAAGAGAGAATTTCTAAAAAAAAAATCGTTTGAGAATTGAATAAATTTTAAATTTTAACCTAATTTAACTTTTTGTTCCGAATATACCGACTTTACATTTTTTTTTAAAGTGGTCTATGGTAAAAAAATCTTGGCACCTCTGGTCTAATGGGACCGCAATCCGATACAACAGAAAATATACCTAGCAGAATCAATAGTTTTATGTGGTGTCGGAGTCACGAGGATGTAACATAAGCAGCCAATTTTCAACTCCGGGCTGGAACTAAATTTGAAATAAAACTTATTAACGTTTGTTGGAGAACACGGGATCCGAACCCGGGTCATTTACGATCCACCACACCACATATATAAAATATTAATACTCTGTCTGAGGCATATTCTTCATATTTTCTCAGTCTATGACATTTTCTGTCGGCGCTGCAAGATGAAGGCGCCAGCGATTGCTGCGCCCCGGCCATAGACCGTGTGTAGGAACACCGTGATAGGTTTAGTCGGTAGGACCCGGGACTTTCTATCTTTCCTCGGGTAAGCCCGACATAACCCCTCCACCCGCCCCCGCGGAGGGGTATGCGTCACAGCATTCCCCCACGGTAAAAAAAGGGTGAATCAATGACATGTTTGTGAACAGCGAATGTGACAATACTTAGATTTATCATTTTAAAATATAATAAATAAGAAAATGCATTATTTCTATAAGTTGTGCGTCACTGTCACGCTTGGTTCGTATAGAATATGACAAGTGTTACGGCTAGTGCCATCTGACGGCACTGTGGGGAAGACTCGGCAGTCCCTTCTAATAATTTATTACAGCACCATCTATTGACATCTTGCGGAACTACGTAGTGTCGGTGCGAGCACAGTAGAGAGAGTGCTAGCACATTCTAGAATCATCGTGCTGTTGCGTGCCGGGTATGGCTTTTCTGGAGGACTCCAGTAGCGCTTTACCCGCGTATAAATAGAGCGCACGCGCACCGCCGAGTCAGTTTACTATCGTAAGCGGTCAAGTGTTCATCGAAGCGAACGGAAGCGAAAATACTACGGAATTTAAAGCAGTTACAGTGGAAAAGTGTAGTATAGTGTTTGTTGTGTATTCAAGTTAATTGTGTGCTAGAATAAACGTGTTTTAGTCGGTAATATTGTTTTATATTCTTATCCGTCGAACCCAGCACGTAACAATAGTATATAGAAAAAGTTATATAGTAAATAACTTTAGTAGGAAGCTAATGATCTTTTAGTAGTAGTGTGAAATTTTTTAAAAGAGGTGGCAGAGATTGTATTTCTTTTTAAATTATAAGCAGATATAAAAACCCACCTGTGTGGACGAGCCTTGTATCTTGATGAGATGTGCACTCATAGCTAACAGTTGGTTTTCTACGTGTTCCGTCATACCTACAAGAAAAACTCACTTAGTATAATGACATAGGCATTTGATACATACATATTCTTACTTTTATATCCCTGAAGGGGTTGGCGGATGTGTATAACACCCACTATTTGACAAGTTTGGTTGTAGGTCCTACATTAAAGGGCCAATTTATTGTTGTATATCGGGCGCAGACCCAGACTCTTTGTAATTTCTTGAAGGGAAGCTTCTATAACACTTTGTCCGGAAATCAAATCTGAGATATACCAGTCGCATTTAATACCGCCGCGTCACCTTTGGCGTATTTAGGGTTATTTTCTTCTGGCAAAGGGCTGGAAAATATCGACGGCCTACATTCAACTTGAATTTTGAATTGTACACTAACATCCAAGAATGAGCACCAAACAAATCTGGGGTTAACACGGCCATTTAAACACCAATGCACCACCAAAGTTGTCATGAAAATAGTGGTACCTCGAAGTCATAGTTGGCGATACGCGGTTATAAAACACATGTGCTTACCCCTTCAGGGATATACAGTCGTGAATATGTATGTACTAAAATAATACTACAGATAATTGCTTACCGTCTGAAGCTAGTCTTCTGAATAAGTTCCTGAGCTGTTGTCCCATCTCGGAGTACTGCGGCATTGTGCCTTGCTTTACCTGTACGATACAAAGTAGTATTGTATTATAGCTTCCCATGGTACATAAATATGTACAAATTTAATTAAAATAGGAAGGGCCAATTTCTAAATGCTTGACCGATTCTAATAATTATTAGATTAATAGTCAATACACTATCAATATCTACTTTATGTATATATTCAACAGCCGCAGGAAGCAGCAATCACCTTATAAAGAAGTAGCTTAATTTTTGAACTGTCTGTGTCGACATCCTCAATAATCCACATATGCAAATAAGTTACAGCTAACGACAAGAGATGGCGCTATACTTAACTTCACACAACCCATACAAGTTGTACTGAATCCAGAAACGCGAAAATGAAGTTTGCACAGGGAGTTACCATACAAGTTCCTGTTAAACCCCAGATCGCTATGCACCCAGTTTATTCGGCGAATCAATGAGTGATTTTCCAACATAAATAGAGGGTTATTTGTGTTGGAAAATCACTCATTGTTTCTGCACATATAATTAAAAATATGCTATTCATACCTTTAGTCTGGTATTCCTCCGTTCCCTCAGCGTGTGAACCAGTCTGTCCACATCACCGTGACGTAACACAGCGTCCAGAACCTTCCGTGGTATCGGCTCGGCCAGACTCTCTAGTAGAAGTTCTGCTCGTTCCACCTGCGTTTCCAACTTGAACTATCTATATTATGGCACTTATGCTATGCATTATGAATGATTATAGACATCGGTACATATATGTGTAATACCGCATTTAAACGGTAAAAATCATATGAGTTACTGAAAATATATTTAATTGGCGATTTAAAAGAGCAACCGTGAATTCTTGCAGGTTTCTTCTCATAGGCTCAACCCTTTGACTGAACCTTGCAACTAACATAAATGTAGCTTCAGTAACTTAGTAAACTCACTAACCCATATATTTTGTAGCTCATAAGTGTTACTTTGTGACTTAAGTGAATAAATGATTTTTGACTTTGATTTTAATCAACAAAAGTTATTCACTTATGTGAGTATATATATTCGAATATATATGTGAGTTTGTGTTAAATATTTGAACCTGACAATGAAATGTTGGAAGCTATAAAGAATTGAAATTAAACTACTATATACGGATTTTATCGCGTTGTTTATTTAGCACTGTATTACAAAATTTTGAAAATATTACACTATTACTACTATTGATTTTATTTTACTAATTTATAATCTAATAAAATTATTTACACTATTAAATCTATTTATTATATCATGGTCACGAGGAGAGTCTCCTCGTGACCATGGCTGCTGGAAAGCAACCGAAACGTCGAGGATAGTGTAAACCAAAAATAAATAGATTTAATAGTTTAAATAATTTTATTAGCTTATAAATTAGTAAAATAAAATAATATATAAAAAATAAAATAATAAATAAATAAATAAAATAATAAATAAATAAATAAAATAATAAATACTGGTTCACAAATAGAGGAGAAAATGTCCTAACATTTTCTCCTCTATTTGTCAACCAGTATTTTATATTTTTGTTTTGTTTAGTAGGTATTGACGAGCTCCAGGTCTCTTTTATTAAATATAGTTTGGAACTTTTATGGATACCTAGCTATTTGTTTTTCTCAAATCTTCAATAATAACCATGGTGGTATTTCGACCACTGAGCAAATACTAGTCATTATTATCATATGTTCAAAGTGTCCGCTTCAAAGTGTACGCTACCTGTATAAGCTTGTGTTTAAGGTGCGGCCACACTAGCGGCAGGATCTTGCAGTTCACGTCGATCGGGTTCAGCAGACTCGACACACACGACACTAGGCCGCACACCTCGTGACGGATCTGACACATACATACATACATAGTCATATATACAATATATTAATTACATAAGGGCTATTTAACGAAAGGCGTTTCCTTGAACAAGTTTTACTGTACCATATACATAGAAAAAAGCCAATGAAATTAAAAATGATTTTATTTAATGTTGATGTTCTACATGAAAAGTATCCTATTAAAGGAACAAATGGTTACGTAAAAGAATTATGGCATCTGAATAACACTTTCCCGACTCAGGAATCGAACCCGAGATCTCATGCACGTCAGCCGCATTCATTACCACGGTGACAGAGACAGACAGTCAGCGTACATATTTATTATTATGATACGGTAATCGTATACAATCAGCCAGTAAGTTTGTCAACATAAATATGAAAAAAAAATATAGATACGTTTAATCCCCGAAACTGTAGGCAATAGGTGCATTACACGCATATTTCTCTAGCTAAGTTCTAAATCTCACGCAATAGAGGACGAGTCTATTGCCGTTTACCAACACAGTACTAAACTCCGTGCTACGAAGCTACCAAGAATCTCTTCACAAAAAATCCCAATAACTCTTTGTTCGACCCGGATACCAAACCCTCATACACAACAGACAAACTACCGTACTCAACCGAGGCAAAAATTACTTACCCATAAATTAGGATGTGCCAGGAACACAGCACTTTCGGCCACCAGATCACATAATGCTTGTTTCGGTAACAGCCCCAACTCGGCCAAGTTGGTGGTAGCTCTTAATGCTTTGGCTATTATCCACTCCGATTGGTCTGTTAGACCCTGCAACATAAAGAGGTTTAAAGTTTCCACGATACAGGCTTGCCTAGTGAGGCAACCAAAGAAGACTTAGGTCATGAAATTAGGCTCTGTGCATAATATATGCAGTTACATATGGTACATATTCCCTTGTCTAGTACCCTTAGTACAAGCTCTGCCTAGTTTGGGCTAGATGGTGTTATGTGTATGTGATAGAATATATTATTATGTTTCTCTTATCACAGGTACTTTCTAACATATTATATTAGAAAATACCTGGCCCTTTGGGCGGCTTTTACGGAGACATGGGTCCAACGTGAAGAGACCCTTCGGGAGTTTTAATCAAATATGTGTGATGGAACATCTACAGCGGCACTAGCTGCAACAGGCGTAAGACTATTGCTACGTATGGATTCTAATGTATGGGCTATGGGTATGGGTGTTATTATTATTATATTCCTACTGATTTTTTGACTGCACGTATGGCGTAGTGGTTAAGTGGGCACCACGCCACTGCCATCGCGCCGAATGTCGTGGGTTCGATCCCCACACCGGACAAAAATTGTGTGATTCACAAATAGTTGTTCGAGCTACCGAGAAAACTTTGCACACTTATCGAGGACCGATGACAATACAATAATTATTAAAAAAATATTTTAAAGGAATATTAGCGTGAAAAATAAAAATAAATAATACTTAAAAAAAAATAAGAGTAAAAAACTAAAACCTCACTTTATTAAAAAATCCAAACTTAAAAGTAGAAAATAATTTAATAATTTAATGTAAAGAAGCGTGGGGTGCATAATAAGATATTTCGACAACCCCCACCCCACGATTTTTTACATTAAAATTATTAAATTATTTTCTACTTTTTAGTTTGGTTTTTTAATAAAGCGTGTTTTTAATTTTTCAAACTAATATTTTTTAAAGAGTATTTATAAGAATATTTCTTACTGTTCCTCGCAGTTTCACCCTCATTTACGATTTCTGATTCGCTCCTGTGTCTCGTACCTGTTATACAACCTATATAATCAGCCTCATTACTTGCTCTACGCAATGGCAATGACGAGACGACCATTTAAACCCCTACGTCAACCGAGCAGTCTCTTTGTTAGTAAATAGTAATATTATAGAAATTAAACGTGCGTATGGCTCCCTGTATACTAGTTACCTGTTGTAGTAAAGGAACTAATATAGGCGCGGCATGGTGTCCCACGTACGCGGCCACTCCGACCACTCGCTCGAAGAAACAACCTCGAAGAGCCGCCTCCTCCTTGTCGTTCAGGAACGTCACCATGTGGGACAGGATCACGTCGTTGGCTGTGAAATATATATATTAATCATGTAAAATCATGAATATTGGTATATAATCTTATGTATTAAGGTTAAGAACATTGTACTGATGATTAAGCGATCCATCCTAACTAATATTATAAATGCGAATGTGAGTTTGTCCGTTTGTTTGTTGCGCTTTCACGCCTTAACTACTCAACCGATTGTCATTAATTTTCACATACACGATTTCAGGGGAACAGAATAAGACAAGAACAAGACTAATATTGTCTTATGTCTAAGCAAATGTTATTCATTGAAATTAAACTACTTTACACGGATTTTATCGCCCTGTGAACATATACTGCTGAATAGCAACTGAAACGTCGGGAAAAGTGTAAACTTAAATATAAATAGTCGAAACCGAATATAACGACATCGTTTATAACGACGGCTCGGTTATTAGGACCGAGTGGCAAGGTCGCCGAATCCCTATACGAACAATTAAGTAATCATACCGCCTATAACAACATCGGATACAGCGACATATCGCTTAAAACGACGAAACTTTATCTATATTCATCGGCTTTAGCGACTAACCGTTTTACTTGTTCCAGCAAAACAAAACAATACCAACAATTTAGTTATTAAAAATTTAACTTATTCCAATCTATGAGTGAATATTTTAAGCTGAGTTCAGCTTATAGACTACACTTGGTATATATGTATATAAGTTTTCAGAATAAACATTTTTATTTCTTTATTCTACGTTTTATTTGAAAACATGTTCATATGCATAACTTATACCCATACTACAGAAAAGTAGGTACATAAGTAATTAAATATTCTAAACATACATATGACAATTAATATGACTACATACTTGTGTATATTGCTTATAACAACTATCGGACATAACGTCCGAAGTTATATGATCCTTTCAATGTCGTTATATCCGGTTTTGACTGTAGTTTTGATAGTTTTAATAATTGAATTAGCTTTAAAATTAGTAAGGTTTAATAGTAGTAGTGTAACAGTTCTAAATGATGTTATAAAGTGTTAAATAAAGTATGCGATAAAATCCGTATACAGTAGTTTAATTTCAATTACAGCTACTTTTTAAAAAAAATGGGTTTAATGCATTGGCGCATGCCCCTCCGCGGGGGGGTTATGTCGGACTCACCGGGGTAAAAGAAAGATGTTGAAAAGATAATGTATCTCCCGGAATACCGACTAAACCTACCACGATGTTCCTCGACAAAACCGCTATAGACGGGGCCGCGCGAATCACTTTCGCATGCGGTCGCGACCCCCGCCGATGTTTCGGCCCGCCATATGAAACGGCAGGCCACTACACGATAAGACCTATATACCCAATATAGGTACCTCTCATTAAAACACTACTGTCTCCCCCCTAGAGGGGAGACGGACTCGACACAGAGGCGCGCGTGGGAACACGCACGCCACCTCTTGGACCTGGTGCTGAATGGATGGCGGGCAGGCCCACAAAGCCCACCACCCCCATGTCAAACCTCAGGGTGGCTGGAGGTCATCTCGCTTCCTCTGGCGCCCGGCTCTGCGGTTGGGGAGAGGGTGTAATCGATCCCTCTTTCGCTCCGCCGCCTCCTTGATGGAAATCACTTCCTCACAGAAGGAGGCGACGGCGTTCCACGACCTCTCACTCCGGACCATAGACTGAACTACGGCCGGGAGCGAGAGGGCAACCGATGCGACTGCCGCGATCAACTCACGGCGCTGCGATGCCCAGGCGGAGCAATCCGCCAAAGTGTGCAGCGTCGTGACCTCAACAACGTCGCGGCAGTCGCCGCAGTTGTGACAACCGGGCGTCTCTTGCCGGCGTATACGTCACAGGAACTGGACAAAACAACCATGGCCAGTCATTACCTGTGTCAGCCGGAAGGTAAGGGCGCCATGCCACCTCTCCAGCCACTCCTCAAACACGGGACTTACCGCCACGAATGTTGCGTGCCCGACTGTTACTAATGTTTTTTTTCTTTTTTTTTTTTTGATACCCAGGTAAAAATGCTTGATGCACTACCCGCCGGCTAGGGGACGGCACCGGCGGGGCGTGTGGGACTCACCAGCCGAGTGCTGGTATACCCACTAAAAAAACCTGGGGTGTTCCCTCTCTCACCCAATGGGGGGGGCCAGTTGGGAGTCTGAAAAGATTCATCCATAGCAGGCCCCCACGTGTGGGTGCCGGCCGGGTCCATCGGACCCGACCTCCTCTCGTCCCCGGGGGAGAGCAATTCACTGCTCTCCCCTTTCGACGTTAGAAGGCGCGCGGGAACACTGCGCGCGCCCTCTATGGGTTCTTACTCACGGGTGGCAGGGTCCCCTGAGGCCTTGCCACCCAGCACCCTTAGGTGGAGGGCAGGAGAGCGACATAAGCGCGTCTCCTGCGCCCCCTCCTCCGGCGGCGGATGTCCGGGGCTTAAGGATCTTCCTCACGCCCCCGCTCCACCGCCTCCTTCTGCGAGATGACAGCCTCGCAGAAGGACCTCATTGCACCCCAGCACCTGTCGTCGCCGACCATCATGGATACGACGGTCGGCAACGAGAGGTCGGGGCCAATCACGGCGACCAGGGCACAGCGCTCCTCGGCCCACGCCGGACACTCCTCCAGCGTGTGCTGCGCCGTGTCCCGGTCGCACTCCTCGCAGTGGTGACACCTGGTTGTCGGCTCCCTACCGGCTATCTTGCACAGGTACTCTCCGAAACAACCGTGTCCGGAGAGCACCTGTGTAAGCCGGTAGGTGAGCGGTCCGCGCCGTCTGTCCGTCCATTGCCTTAGCACCGCACCACCCACAAATAGAGGCGGCGGCAGACGACACTCGGCCCCCCGATATTCGGCAGCAGAGAGCTAAGCGCTCCCGCCGCCGACAACAGCCGGGGGGCCAGACGGCTAAAATGGACGCGAAAGTTCCAGCGGCCGTCGAGGTGGAGCCCCAAGTATTTCATACTCGGCTCCACCTCGATGCGGACCCCTCCAACTATGATGTGGGCATCTGGTGGCGGCGCCCGCCGAGGCCCATGAAATAACAGGGCCTCGGACTTTTCCAGCGCCACCTCCAGTTCCAACATCCTAATTCTACCGACAACCAGGGCCACCCCTGCCGTGGCAAGACGGGCAGCTGCCCCGTAACCCTCTCCCCGGGCCGTGACCGGCGTCCCGGGCGTCACCAGCGTCACGCCCGGGGGCAGGGCGCCCCGCAGCACCCAGTCGTAGCCGATGTTCCACAGGATCGGTCCAAGAACGGAACCCTGCGGAACACCGCACGACACCTCCCTCCGGAACGTCTCTCCGTTCCGCCCCACACAGAATACGCTCCTCTGGTGCAGGTAGTCCCCGACTATTCGGCGCAGGTAGGGAGGCACTCCATGAAATCGGAGCGCCTCCCTAATAGTCGCCCACAGCAGGGTGTTGAACGCGTTAGCGATGTCTAAGGACTCCGCCAACACCACCCCGCGCGAGGCGACCGCCTCTTCCGAGAGGGCCTTGACGCGACTGATCGCGTCAATCGTCGATCGGCCCTCTCGGAATCCGAACTGATGTTCGGACAAGTCGGGGCCCACCCGCACCAGGTGCCTGGAGAGGCGGGCAACCACTCCGACGCTCGAACGCAACGTGCTTGCCGAGCAAACGAACATGTCGTCCTCAGCGGCCAACCACATACCCCTGCGAGTCCAACACCAATGTCAGGCACCGCGCACTCTAGTCAGCGGTCGATAGAACACGCCTTTCGAGGCGCAGTGGGCTTCCTGACCCCGCAGTACCCTGGTACAAAGGGGGAGTTTTTGCCGCCCCCTAAAAGTACCGTCCGGGCCACCCCTACCTTACAACGCTACGCCACTAAAATCACTATTAATAATAATAAGCTAGAAGGCAATATTAAAGAGAAAATCCTATTTATTTTCTATCCCTACAACATTGCGACTACTACTAATAAATGAAACCCAAGTACCTACCTTTCTGCTTCCCAAAGAATATACAAAGTTTAGTGATGCCATTCTCCACGAGCGCGCGCTTCACCACCGCCTGAGAGTCAGTCAGGAGATACGATACTGTCGACCGCACCTGCAACCGTAACAACCAGTTAAGAGAGACACACTTAGATCTAGATACACTTAGATCATTCTGAATGGAGAAGTACTTCTATCTTCCGGAATATTGTATGCAGCCAAATGACCCTATATTATTTTTCTGTATTATATAAGGCAAAACTATGCCATTGAATCTAGGGTTGCCAAGTCTTAAAACTGAAAAACCGGACAGACCAATTTAGCCAGACATTTGGAAAAAAATTCGGATAACGTTAGTTTTTTAGTATTAGTATAACACGACAATTTACTACTAACTATACAAGGTGAGGCATGACAAAAGTATAAATAATTGTCATGTTTAAAAAGCCTAACTAAAGGGGGTCAGGCCTGTCACCGTCTAATTTGGCCGGAAACGTTCCCAAAAGCCTGACTCCGTCCGGTTTTGTTCGGACGACAGGCAACGCTAATTGGATAAAATACTCATTCAGTACTTTTCGACTGCCTCCACGGCGCAGAGGTAGTGAATGAGACTGATGTGCTTAAGGCTCCTGGGTCGAGTCAACAAAAAATTATTGGGTTGGAATTAATCGTGTCAGATTGCTGTCCCATCGGATAATAAGAGTTAGTGAACAGAGAGTGCACTTGTGTTGCGCACATACTTGTGCACTATAATACCTCTTGCGTAGATGACCAGTTTACGTTAAGAATGGCTGCCGTGAATGAAATTCGTTTTGGAGGACATCATTACTATACTTTAGCCCTTCATAAAAACTTGGATGAAGTTTTTATAAAGTCGACGCCCTTGCGTTAGTCTATGTGTGAGACGATACAAGTATACGTACCATTTCATGTAAAGCAGAGAGTTCTGTTTCATAGTTGATGTTAGCGGCTTCCTTGTCAACCATGTTTTGTGTCTGGTCTAGAAAACGTACCGCCGTCTCCGCCAGTTTGGCTGTACACAAGGTCAAAGTCAAAAAATTAGTTCCATAAATATGTATGAACAATTCTTCGACACATTAATGATGATATATTAATTAAAATTTAATAATAAATATAAATAGGAGGAACTAAAAATTTTGCATTGATAAACCTGTTTGAGGAGTAGCGCTTTCATGAGAAGAAGCAGGCAAGAAACTCACAGGCATTCTTTTTAATCACCAAATGTTTATTAACAATACAATTCAATTTTATATTCTTTTTTTATATGACTACACAAAAAGTAACAGTCATTACATACATATTTAGTATAGCGCCAATACAAACTTACGATTATCTACAACTGATAGACACAATTGTATTCGAATTATAAGTACGTGCCCTGTTTTGAAATGGGTATTGCGTAGTGCATAACTTTATTCGAACATCACATTTGAAATTATCATCTTCTTCTTACTAGAGATCTTACCGTACTAACAGCTGTTACATTTACATTTGAAATGATCTTCCAGATGCTACCTCTACTAACTGTTACATTCACATTAATTGTCTATATATATATGATAGCCTATTAGGAGACCGTCGAACAAGGTGCAATACTATTTGATAAAATATGTAAGTTTCTTTGCTTTTTTTATACTGAATGCAAAGATACTTTAGACGATGTTGTATTCTTAGATAGATATTCTTGTTAGATATCAGAAGACAACAGTTTAAAAAAAAACAAACGTATTTTCATTTTTAAATAATTATTAAATTATTCAAGATGGTTATTGTAACCGGTAATTAAATAAATGCATTAACAAATAAAGTTACATATAATAATTTTTATCAACCAACAACGATCAAAGATCTCGATGTCAGTGACTCGATGCGCGCGGAACACGCTTTTATAAGCCACTCGATCGGATGATTCGTCAGGTCACTTGTTTACGACGCCTTCCATAACCAACAATATAATATTATTAATAGGAAAAAAAATTTTTTTTCTTATAAGGGTTTAACTCAAAAACAATTTAACCGATTTTAAAAATTCTTTCACCGTTGGAGTGCTATATTTTTAACGAGAAACATAGGCTATATTTTATTTTAAAAAAGACTGTTACTAATATAACATACCATACTTTTACGCGAGCGAAGCCGCGAGTACCAGCTAGTACCTAATATACATAGATAGTGTAGTTACCGATATTGTTGGCATATGCCTGTCGCACGGGCACGCTGGGGTCGGTAGCGCGCGGCGCCAGTTCCGGCAGGATGTACTCGGGGAACACGTTGCAGTCCGCGTGCGGGAGCGCACGCACTAGGGACACGGCGCGCGCGCACGTTACTAGTGCACGTGCACGCACGCGCGCTACGCTGTCGTGGGATAAGTGGATCTGTGGATGTACCGTTTTAATATGTCATGTCAAATGTAGTGTCATTTTAAATAATATAATATCTTGCCTGTGCGTGCAAAATAACAATCTCAACCGCCATGACTAAAGCCGCGCCAGCTCTCATTGAAAGCACAAATATAATATCACTCGGTTTCGGCAGGTATATAAACACAAAAAAATTATCAATCATAGGCTATGATTGATAAATTTTTTGAAAATGATTCATAGCAGTTAATCAACGGCTAACCATATGTCAACCAGAATTGGTTGATTGAATAACCAGCTATTTTGACACGTTGTTAATAAGCCTTTCAAAAACCGCGTGTAACAATACTTGAATTCTACTAACAAAAAAAAAAAGTAGATTGGCCCTTTTTTTAGACCACTAGGCACTGCTTTGGTCATACCCATACCATTAAAATAAAGTTACATATTACAAATACTCACAATATACGGCAAAATTCTATCCAAAATAGTCTCCGAACTGGAATTCTCGCATAGCAACTGCAGGATTTCCAAACTGTACAACTTCGAAGTACAATGATGCAATCCCCTGATACATGACGTCACTAGTGACGTAATCAGAATCAACCCTTCACTGTCCGGCGCCATATCTTTAGTCTCTGGTCTCTTGTCATCATCTTCATCAAAATCAGTAGTATTAATGTTTAGTACTTTGAATTTGTCTTTTAGTTTGTCGATATTGTCTATGTTCTGGTGGTCGGTGGTCTCTTCAACCAGGTCTTGGTAGTTCTTGGCATCGGAGGGTTGGGTGAATATTTTTATAATGTTCTTTATGTCTTGGTGTATGCGGAGTATTTTCTCGTCGGGTGGCAGGATGGGCTGTGCGGAGAATATCAGCATGTACGATTGTAGGAACGAGTAGAAGTAATGTGGGAATAATCTGAAACAAATAACGAATGGATTGTAAGATTTAGTATTGTCAACTATAATCCTAAGTAATGTTATAAATGCGAATGTGAATTTGTTTGTTTGTTACGCTTGCGGTGTGCAAGTGCTAACTACTCTACCGATCATCATCAAAATTGTAATTAAAGATTCGCAATAAGTCTCTGTTCTATAATGGAAGCCAACAATCATAAATGTTTGTTTTACTTCTAATACCGATGATTCGGCGCTGGGTTTCATACATACAAATAAACACATTTTCGTATTTATAAAATTACTGGATTTTGCAAATAGGTTTTTTCGCGTTGATCTAAATTTTGTTAATAAATTGCTAACTTTTTCTGGATAACAGGTCCTCTATGTCCTATTTTGTTCCCCTATTAATGTGTATGCAAAATTTCATTCTGATTGAGTAGTTACGGTGTGAAAGCGTAACAAACAAAAAAACTCACATTTGCAATTTATAATATTAGAGTTAGGATATCCGATATCCTATGTATAACATTTTCTAATTTACAATTAGTCTGCTACTAAATTAAGTTCTGGTAGTTGCAGGCTTATAAAGTACCAGGTAACAGTTTGATAAGCTACATCACCTGCTAACGATCATTAACAGTAAGTACAAAACCTATGGCATTATCATACAAATTTTTCTGTAACATTGTTATAAGCGAGAACTTTTAATTGGCCATTGTTTAAACATAGATTATACAAGATTTTACGCTGTCTCGCGTAAATTTAGGTTAGGTTAGGTAAGTAACAATCCATTTTCTAAATGAAAGGTACCCTATGTCGAAACCTTTTCCCTGACATCGTGTATGCGAAATTTCATGCTGCCGGAGTAGTTAAGGCGTGTAAACTTAACAAACGAACTCACATTTCTAACATTGGTTAGGAATAGCTAGTACTGTACTACTATTTTACTTACTTGCCCCTAGCTTCATCCAGGTACAGTTCAGCACTACGTCTGTCCTTCGGATTTCGTTCAGTCATGGAGTGTAGTAATGCCTTCAGTTGCGGCTCGTCAGTCGTGAGCGTCATGGTGGGAGGACGCTCCTCGCCGTTACGGTAGGCCAGCAGACCGGGGAGGTCCAGAGCTGGAGTTCCGTCGTTCCACAGCTCTAAGAGGGCACAGCTGAAACAAATCGCGCATATGATACTTAACTCGAAATTTCGAAGTTAGGCAATTTGATTGCACATATAGCGTAGTGGTTAAGGTGGTCGCTTCGACACTGCCACTGCGTTGAATGTTGTGGGTTCGAATCCCACACGTGATGCGGGACAAAACTTTGTGTGATCTGCAAATGGTTGTTCCGAGCTTGGGTGTTCTTTGTGTCCATTATATAATAATATAATATTCTATCATATACACACAACACCATCTAGCCAAAACTAAGCAGAGCTTGTACTACGGGTACTAGACAATGGATAAACATACATACATTTTTTTTGTAAATACATACATATTATACATAGAAACACCCAGACCAAGACAAACATCAATGTTCATTCACACAAATGGTTGACTTGTGCGGGAATCGAACCCGCGACCTCAGACGTGGCAGTCGGTTACACTGACCACTACGCCATCGAGGCCGACATTGGTTGAATGTTTGTAAGTCCCCCGTGACACAGGAATTAATCCCAGTGCGGAAGAAGACTGTTTAAATAAAAAAAATACTCTAATAGTGTGTGTTCGAAATTTCAAGTTAAGTCTTTGTTTTATTAAGAGAACGAAATAGTATCAGACTACCTCGTTGTAGCACGTTTGTGGTTCGACTGTAAGGTGTCAATTGGGTTGGCAAATGAATTTTCTTTTTAGGAAATCGCACCATTAAAATCGCAAACGGACATTGGAAATGTACTTGATGGACACCCTCCATTACTTTGTAGGTACTTAAAACTTGAAGAAATACGAGTGTCATAGACTTTGGTTTGCACTCTTGTGAATGTAAAATTACTCTATGAGGAAGCGAGATAACAAAATACTATTGTTAAATTAGGAAAATAAATTGTAACTTTGCAATCCTACAAATCGAACGGTACATAAGTCGGGCGTTTTGTTGACAAAATGTTTGACCGATATTCAAGACAGCTGCATAGGTATTTTACACCGACGGCACATTACTGAAGACCTACACTTGTGTACATACAGTAAGGTTAGTATATAATATATAATGAATGTAAAATAAATCAGTCATTTTGTTGAATCCGACTGTGACTCAAAACCTTACCAACCCCTTACTATGACCAAGACACCTTTAGCCATCTTTGATCAGTCGTGTGAGTCTGCTCTGGCAATGAGTTATCTACCCTCGTCCTGGACATCCCATCTACTCTCCGGTACCTGGTACCTTACGCATCCCGAATTACTCTATCTATTTAGTTATTCATCACATAGTATATGGTAGGCTAGGGCCTCAGGGTATTAGGGCTGATAGGGCTGTAGGTACTTTAGGGTTCCGTAGGCTCTTGTTATATAATTGTGAGCATACAGTCCGTTATTACTAAGGTGACGACTATACAACTATTGATGTGAAAACTAGATGCAAAAATTCTATAAGTAAACTAAACTTAGCAACATACAAATAAAGTAAGTATGAAAAAAAAATTATATTCTACAAAGAGCGTAGAGTTACTGTAGAAAATAAAAGCATATGAAGGCGATATAAATAAACCTAAATAACGTAGCACTTACCCAGCGGAGAATATATCCATGCTAGGAACCAGCTCTCCCACTTTACACGGCGATTCGCTTAGCAACAGACCGCCGGTTCTGTCATCACCCTGCCAAAAGGTGACAATCAAGTCTTTAAGTAAAATCTTTATCCTGTACTAAATTCTACCTGCTTATTTTTCTTGATGAATGGTACTCTATGTCCTTTTCTGTTCCCCTGACAATGTGTATTCGAAATTTCATGAGGATCGGTCAAGTAGTTAAGGCGGGACAAATAAATAAACAAACTGACATTCACATTAATCTCATAATATTAATTTCACATTCACATTTGGAACAGAAAACGTTCTATTTGCGAATAATAGAAAATTGACATAACCTATATTTACGCGAGCAAAGGCGCTGGCAAAATCTAGTATATAATATAGTGGGGTGATGACATCGAGAACTTACCGCGGGCCTATTGTGTGGGTCAGGCGCTCGGACGAATCTCTCCGGCGCGACGTAGCACAGTCTCCTTCGTGACGTGTCGAAGAAATAGCTGAAATCTGCCGGGTTGTCGTCTGGCAAGAACGTCGGCTTGAACGAGGCGATGTCTGTGAGTAGCACCCACAGCCAAGACGTTACCATTATGTTTTCTAACTGGAAACGCAGATAACGAAAAATACATTAGCCGCATATTTTATTAAGAAAAGTGAACGTATTGCAACCTTACGGAAACAATGATGATATTAAAAAATCTTGAAACCATTAAACTTAAGATAGAATCTCACTTAAGTTCATAAAGCACAGAATACACTAATTTCCTAACTTACAGGCAACCAATCTAAGAGTCATCAGATCAAAACTAGACAACCGATACAAATATACGGAGAGTTCGGCACTACATGAAACTTGCTCTCGGCACCGTCTGTAAGGCCTACTGTAAACGGAAGACTATCTATATAATCGTTTCAAAATACATCGTGCAGACTGTGGCGTACCTACTAAACTTTCTCCACAAAGCGAAAAACAAACGTCCGTTTTCTGTCACTCATAACACTGTCGCTCAAAGACTAAGGCGTACCCGCCGCTTTTATATAAATAAACACGTGCAGATCAACAGCTCTGTCCATCCAGTCCGTTATGAACCCAACTTGCAGGGCACTTGCCATTGACAGAGGTCCATAGTTTTGTATGCAGGCGTATACTAAGCGTATAGTAACGTATTCGCATCTATAAAGCTACACCACGTTAATAGTACACTAGTCTTACTTGACACTAATATTATTAATACTTAAAGTCTCTAGCAAAAACGAGAGCGACAATATTGCATGCTCTATCCTTTTATTAATGCTTACCTTGATATCACCATGACAAATCCCAAGTTTGTGCATCCGATGCAGAGCATACAGCACTTGAAAAGTGATCCATTTCTTCTCCAATACCGTGAGGAATGGTCTGGTAGACATGCGATCATAGACGCTGCATTTACAGTATTCTCGCATTAGGAGACCTGCTTTGTCTGTTAGCTGCAAGAAGACAATATTCAATTACAGTACGGAAATTATTAAACTGTAAAGTAAAATACGATCAAGAAAAATAGCAGCACACCTCCAAATCATTAGAAAAGTTTCAAAATACTTACACCCACAACATTTTTGCTTTTTGGGTGTTATCTTATATAGTGTTGAAACCCCATGAAGGCTGGTGACATATAACCTTGTACTGTATTTATAGAGATTAATAACATATCCAGAGATACTTAAGGAAGAGCTGCACTGGTGTTGTTAGGGATTAAGTAGGGGTCCATCTCTTAATTCCTAGGAGCTTTGTTACTAAAAAGGAGTCCATGTCTTCTTTTAAGTAGAATTAGCTACAGCTTTATGACATTGCTTGTGTATGCATAGAAATGGGCACTTGCTACACAAGCAATGAGGAAGCAAGTATATGGGGCCTAAGTAATGATCATAATAGCCTTATTATGATCATTACTTAGGCCCCATATATTTGCCTCCTCAGTTTACGAAATTACAAAAAATAATATTGTTTGTCTTTTTACAGTAGTGTAAAAAGACAAACTATATAATTTTTTGTATTTTCTTAATCTATTTATAAGATATTCTTCTACCAACTAATACATAACAAAAATATACATAACATAATACTTGATGATGTGGCCAAAACAAGTTATACATACATTCCACTAGCAATTTTTGGGCTACATATACAGTGTCAGTTTTCATAAAGTGCACATGTGAAAATGAGTGAAACTAGACATCATTTTATCGCTAGGAAAAATTATAATAAAATTTAAAAAATATTCTTCGATTTATACCTATTTAAATTTTTCTTTAGTAGTCATGGACCTTGTACCAAGAAAACCTTGTAACTTTTGAACCAGGTGGTTAATCGTGTTGAAACAAAAACAGTAATACGTAATACGCAATGTGTAGACAATAACGACGGTATACTATTCACATCCAAAAAATAACGGTAGCATAAAAATAAGGAACATTTTAGACCAAAACTGAATTTAGTACAATGTTTTTTTGAACATTGTTAAAGAACTCAGTAAAACGTCCTCATTGTCCCTAGTTTTTATGAATTGACGTTAATCTGTATCTAATAAGCTTTAAAACAACATAAAAACCACACCTGTATCCCAAACAAAACAGTTTTTATGAAGGGCTAAACAAAGACCTTGCTGCCACCATGTGCATCTTTGTTTGAAAATTGCATTATCTATCTCAGGTAGTTTGGAGTGGGATTGAGGTGCAGGGTAAGGGATAAATTGCGGGCCAGGTCTACAGAAAGAATCAGTCGTTCCGAATCATTCGCTGCTGCTACTTGTGTGTTCTTGTTTTGTGATGCCCTGTTTGAGTAACAAGTTACAAGGTTTTCTTGGTACATGGTCCATAACTACAAAAAATATAAATAGGTATAAATCGAAGAATATTATTTTTACTTTTTTATTATTTTCCTAGCGATAAAATGATGTCTAGTTACACTCATTTTCATATGTGCACTTTATGAAAACTCACACTGTATTAGAAGCCATCTACTTGACACATTTTCTAAATAATCTACTATAATATCATGCTGCCACCAAGAATTTTCAAACACCGAAATCCAAAATCCTGTGACTGTTGGTTTTGCTGTGATCTTAAAATCTCACAACACTCAACGCAGCGGTAGTGCCATCTTTGAGATCAAAATACTTACAATAACTCTCTGAAATGGTAAACAATTAAATGCAGATGCCAACTGCTCCTTGATCTTGAGTATCCTCTCCTTGTGCTCAGCTAGTGGTAATGATGGGTCATGGACTGCAAACACCTTCACAACAACCAAGCCTTCCCGGGAACGGGCTCTGGCCACCTTTAGAAACCTCGTAGAGCCAAGGCTGGAAGGATAATTAAAAATTGTTAGAATATTGTATTGTTTAAGAACATGTTATTTGTTTTATTGAATGAGAATAATTGGAAAGAATTTCTACCTTACAATTTTTTATTGCTAACTTAAGATTAAATTACTTTCTATATTTATAAAACATGAAATACAAACATTTTTTATAGGAAGCTCGGTAAATAGTCAAATGTGGTATGTGTGTCTAAGGAGCCTGTGATAGCTTTTACTATAATGCTTTTAACTCATCCTAAGTATAAAGCAAATTCTTAGTACTGCATACAAATATGTGTGACAAGGCCATGATCAATATTCAACATATTTAGTAGTATGCTTATCATATGTAACTAATCAAACACTAATTATTATTTCATCTAGACTAACTACTTGGGCAATTTTTAAGTTTATAACTTATGTGTAACATAAACTATAGACTTGTTAAATTCAGAATGCAGACACTTTCTTTCGGTTGTGCAAAATTATGTGATTACCAGTTAAACATAGAAGTTGATAGAATAAGAAGTGTTTGCTACTGCTCCATAATATCATAATATCTATATTGGTCTAGCACTCTTTATAAACATAGACAATAAAGCTACCAGTACAAAAACATTAATTTTACTTTTTAGATTATTAGACGACGTGGACATTGCAAAACTAGTTCTAAATCTAATTGTTAAAATCCTGTTACAAAAGTATTGTTTTCTTACCTCTGGTCAAACGATAGATCTACATGATCGCTCAAATAATGTTCTACAGGGTATATCTGAGACGGAGCAACACCCACTAGCTGATTTCCCATTGTGTAATATAAAATTAAATACAAATTGCGTTCAACACATAAGTCCTCTAATCACAAACTAAATTATGTTTTAGCCAGTCACTTCGAGCACTGTAGCTATAACAAAGAAGCGTATTGTGATTCTTTTTTAATAATAACGAGTAATTTTATTACATTCTAACTAGATTAACAGTGCAAAAGTATAGTATTTATTCAAAACAAAGCAAAATTCGCAATTTTGACAATTTACTGACATAGTTGTCACTATTCCAAAGCAAATGTCAATATTGACATTGACTTGATGTTTTTAACGTTTTGTATCATCAAAAGTTTGCGAAGAGCAATGCAATGCAATCGATAAAAGACGCGAAACATAGATAAAAGTTAAATTTTGACTGGATTCATTATCATTTTGCAAATCATTATTGAAACTCACTCTAGGAGCTTACTTTATTATTAATAATGATTTTAGCTGTAAAATGTGTATCTTGTTTTATCTAAACGTTCTAACTAACTGCTTTATATACTGTCAAATTCATAGAGTAAATTGACAACACAACTCATCAAAACTGCTGTCATTTTAACTCTATGGTTTCTCTTTCCTTCAACAAACAAGCATTCCACCCATTTTCATTGAATTTGATATCGTTTGCAAATAATATTAGAGAGAAATGTCTTCTAAAAGTGAAAAAGATCGAGCTAAACAGATTCAGGACAGATGCCAGAACATATTATTGCAGATGTTGAAGGACGAAGACAATAAATATTGTGTTGACTGCGATGCTAAAGGTACGCTGATATTTCTTTTTTTAATAATCGACTCTTTCTTATTTCTTGGACTAATAAAATGTCGTTGCATCATAGACTGTTTCTATCACTACGCCTTGTTACATTAGATTAATTTGGGAAAGTAATTAAGGTCCTTGAACTCAATTTTTACACATCTATATTATTCAAATGAGTCATAATTATCTCTAAATAACTGTTCTACTGCAGTCTCATGTTTCATATGGTCTCTATTACCGTGCTCTCACTTTCTTGCTACTGATAATGGACAATGTAGCATGGTTGACACTGCTGACCAATCAACAGATTCTTGCTTGAATGATTGAATACAATGGAACATCCATGAGTATTCAATTATTTCAACAGTAGTCGCTATTGCAATCGTTATTCTGTAAGTATTTATTATTTGGTCAAGTACAATAAAGCTATTGGATGGATATTACTGCAATACCTTAATGATTATCTGTACTAAATCCTAGATAATGTAGGACAGAAAAGTAATTAAATCATCATACATTATAAACAGAATAACTATGTGCTAAATCAAACTATTACACCATAAATATTTTCTAATATTATAGCCTACAGATTCCATTAATCTGTAAAGAAGTATACAGAATATAGAAATAGCTTCCAAGGCACTAAGGTTTTGTACAATTAGCAACTAATTAAGATGAATGCCTGCTAACATATCATACCCATTAACTAACAGTAATAATCAGATCCCTGATTATCATCAAAATTCATTGTGACGAAAGAACATAATTAAAACATATGTGGAGATCCCAATAACAAATTAATGTCCTTGTTATTACTGTTGTAACATAATTATTACAAATTTATCAAAGGAAATAAAGTAATTTATATTGTATTACTTATATGAATCCTAGCAACATAATATTTGTATAATGTTATTTCCAAATTTTATGGATGTCAGAGTAATGTTTTATACAATTCTCAAGCTGTGTCACACAGTATCTTGATTTATTTCTACTCTGCTACTTTATTTTGTAGCATAAGGTTATTTATTTTTAATATCCTATAATCTGCTTCACTAAACAGTCTATATAACACAAGAAATTATGGGACCAAGGAGTTCTTGGCTCAAATACTCAAAGATATAATATGAATTTAACAAAACACAGTAAATTTTGCAAGTTATTTAGGTAAGTAGCAATCCAACATGAACTGAAAATTATATTTCCTTTTTCCATTCTGTAAGCAAGATGGCCATTGTAATCAAATCTTATATGAGAAACTGACTTGGAATAAGTATTTTCTTAATTTATTCAATAGACAGGGGCACACTGGTGGCCAAACACAATAGGTTTATAGTCCGAGTTTTGTTTTCCAAGATTTTACTGGTTAACATGGAGTCCGAAATTTTATAATAACCAGAAAAATGTCTTGATAAGTTGTTTTGCTATCAGTTATCACCTTATTCTAGAAGTATAATGTAATCTCCAGATGACTATATGTCTCACCTGCATTTTCCAGCCATGTTTAGGTCCCTGAATCACATTGGTTACCTGAATCATTATGCCCACTCAATGAACTATTCATAATATTATTAAATCAATAGATTGTGTTTATATACACACATACAAACATTGATTTCTTTAGGTTTTAATACATTATGCATAAAGTGATATTGATATTCAATTACATAATGTGTGAGATATGGATTAAGTTATACATGAGGTAATAAGTTTAAGTGGTATGCTGAAATGCTGTGTTTTTGTAATTTGATTAATTGTCACACTAACAAATTAATTAGATGGAAACAAGACACAATAAAAAGCATTGGAGTCTGAGCATTGGTCAAACTAATAAATATTAAGTTAAATGTATAAGTTGTTAGTTATACATACATATACTTGCGTAAATGTAAGGAAAGGAGTCAGCAGAGGTGTACGATAATACTATAATTACATATTGCCAATTATTTTTAGAATGATGTAATATTCAAATAGCTTTCTATTGCACACATTTCATATATAGGATTTTCTGCTACAATTTTGTGCAAAAGGGTAGGCAGATTATTTATTACACCCACATTTTGACATAAATATTGTAAAGTATTCAATTATAGGGAATGGGGCTATTGCCTATTGATGCTTTGCTGGAGTCAGATCAGCCATAAGTGAAGACCAGAGATATATGAGGCAGTCTTATTATTTACATTCAAGTAATATTTTTAATACACAATTTATAAGTGTATTAACTATATACATATAAATTGTGTATTATCTGTAATATGATAAGTTATCTGTAAAAGGCTTCACCAGACATGTTATGAGCAATTAACTGTCAATAAATAGTTATTGATTACTTTTTATAGCATACTAATTCGTTTTTGTAATATTGCTGCTCTATCGCAATACCTTAAAAGACTTAGAAACAATGCAATATCAAGAAGGTGCTTACAACAATTATGAGAAGGAAGGACCTACATAAACCATTGTATATCCCAACTCAAATCATAACTTAATAATGTGAGTTTGTTTGTTTGTTACACTTTCACACACTACTCGACCGATCATCATGAAATTTCATAAACATGTTGTCATGGAAACAAAAAAAGGACAGCAGGATGAAAGACCCCGAAAAAAGTTACTGTTACTAATCTAACCTAACCAACATGTATAATCTTAAATCAATTAAATAAAATATATATAAAATACAATAAATCAATGAGTTCATAATTATAAAGATTGTAAGAAGTGTCAATTAGTCTAGAGTGATATGGCAAGGTCATATTTACATAGTCTCACATCTATATGTATATCCCTGAAGGATTAAACAATGGTATGTTGACTTGCACCTACATTATGCTAGCTATATTTTAAGACACACATAATAGGGAGCGAACCTATTGCCGTCTAATGGCACATATGACCAAAATTATGCAATAGCACCATAGATATTCATGTACTGAATGAATTATGCAATCATATCAGTATTATAATGTGCGATATTCTGCTATCACTGCCTACCCATCTAAGAAAGATTTAAAAGTGTGCTCAGATAGGGACAGTGCATAGTGGTGTCGATGTAATCGTAAGGATTGAGCATAACAAAAATATATAGCACTCTCGCACGATTCGCAGCGTTCAACTTCTAATAGTACAAAGTCCAAATAGTCTGGGTTGATGCGTCGCTGTGTGTACACGACGATAACGCAGTCATATTTGTATCATAATGTGTGATAATCTAGAATCTCTGCCTACCTTCAAAACCTAAAAATTTGAGCATATAAACGTTATATTATAGACTAATATGAGATCCCTATAGATAGATATACGTCCGAATATATATAGGGTATTTGCATCATTTAGATACATAATGAGACAAGAAAACCAAAAATGTTTCTGTAGGTATATCTTTTACATAACCGGAAACAACCTGTATACTACCGTTAGATAAGTATTATTTCGTCATCGTGTGACGTCACAACCATAAAAATCGTATAGTAATCCATGTCGCAAATACAAGATTTGATAAAATTGTTTGTTAATTTCTTATCTACATAATTCCTATTTGTTAAACTTTTTCATTTGTTCTTGTGACTTGTATGCTTCGATCTTTTAACCTTCCAAAGATTCTTTGTAATGTTTATAGTCTGGTGCAGATACTTAAGGACAGACCCTGCGGCAGTACGACTTTATAAATAAAAATTTGGAGAACTGGTCGATATATAGACTTGAAATTTGTACACAATGGTCTATACAAGAATATTTGTTGATACTTTCATCCCGATGCTCCCACGCAAATGGAAATTAGTTCCTTAATAATTAATATCTAACTGAGCCACAGCAAAGCGTGGCCCTGTTTAATTATTTGTCCATAATGACAATGGCTTTTATACTTGCCCAGTTATGTCTTCTTAATCATGATTTGATTATATTGAATTCCAATGACTGAAAGAATCAATTCAGATTATCTTTTAACGCAAATATAAATCCTGTGTCTTCAATAGACTGCCGTTCCGAACAGCAGTTTTAGGTTAATCGATTCCAAGAATCAAGATTTTATTTTTGCTGTATGTTTTATTTTCATGTTTGGCCATCCATGTATACTTGGAAAATAAACCTCGTTATGGCGTTATTAACCTGACAGACACGTTATATTAATTAAAATAAATGACAATTAGTGGCTATAATTACAGTTTTTCATAGAGGAAAATACACAATTAGCATTATCCTGTTTATAACAACAGTATTAATATATATAATCAGCTTAATTAGTTCCAAATGTATGTTCTGTTTCATTTTATCTTGAGAGTCTAACAACCGATTTCTGAACAGCAGATCAATTCAAGTAAGAGAATTTTCTACGCATTTCAAACTCTCGGATTGGCTGTCAGGACTACCTATAGCCAATCAAATCACAACTTAAGTTTGATTTTGACACGTCGTTAATGTTTCTCAGAAACCAGATATACACACCCTTACAAATTCATGGGCAAATTCTATTTGTTAAAGACAAAATACTTAATTATATTTCTACTTAAAATCTACTTAACATAAATTTAAGATATATGTACATTAAGTATTTATCTAATGAGTTTTTAATTACAAAAAGTAGGTATTACATACATACATACATAGATTCACGCCTGTTTCCCAGAGGGGTAGGCAGAGACAATGGATTTCCATTTGCTACGATCTTGACATACTTCTCTGGCTTCATTCACTATCATCACATTCCTCATACACGCTTGCCAGCTTTAGGTGCTCTTAACCTGGCCTTTGTCCAGAACGCCTTCGATCTGATCGATAAACGTTCGTTCGAAAATAGATAAGTATTATTAAATAAAAATATAAGATATTATGCAAAATATTACATATAATGTATTAACTAATAAATAATACAAATTATTTATTGTTAATGATATTTTAATAATTTAATAACTATACAAGGTTCACTGAGATTACAGTGACATTACAGTGAGTATGGCTGAGCGCTGCGGTAGTGTTGAGTAGGACATGAATTTGAAATGAGTTTGTAAGAGTTGCCTCTTTTTTGTACTGAGCCAGTAGAATGTCCCACTTCAAATGAGGCGAGGCGTCTTGAAGCACAGCGGTACTTGAAGTTATGAGTAATTTTGTCATCTAGTGTTGCTGTGTTGATTGTACCGTACAAAATGAGGCGAGGCGCGTCTTGAAGCACAGCGGTACATTTGAAGTTATGAGTATTTATGTCATCTACAATCTTACAAAATGTGATTAACGTAAAACCAACCACAAAGTATAAGAAGCGAATGTCTTAGGACAATTGATAATATTTTCGTAACATTTTAAACAACGTGTCGAATGTAACTTGTTTGTGCAAAGCAACTAAAACCACCTGTCATTTTGATTATTCGATTAAATATTTTATTTTACGGGTTACGTATTAGTAGGTACGATTTATTTAAAAAAGAATTAATATTAAATTGTATAAGTAATATTTGCGAGCCTCCGAAGGCATAAAAGTAGCTACTATGCATACCTAGCCATAAATTTAAATAATAAACAACAGTAACAAAACTAATAATACAAATTGAATGCTTTAAAACCATAAAATATATGTAATCAAATAAACTTTTCTAAGCATAACAAAGTCGAAAAAAGTAAACAAAAGCGTTAGGTATATCGTTGTCTCACTCGGTGACGTTTATAATTGGTAAATAAAAAGATGCACTATTATGAACGCAACATAAAATTTGAAGCGGTACATGAGAAAATTTGAGCCGCTCTTACATTAGTACGTCTTGTACGGGACAAATGTCATGCCTCTTGTAAGTCCTACTCAACACTACGCTGCGGACTCTTCGCCATCTATCTCAAAAACGGTTGGACGTATGAAAAATTGTTTTAAGCAAAACTTGTTGCAAATTTTATGATCTGCAATTTTATAATAAATGTTAACATCGTCAGAGCTACAGAAACCGAGATAATCGCGAACACCTGATGTTTGTGACCTTTGACCTTGAATAACACGGCGCAGACACGAGATTTTATGAGTCTTTTGAGACAACTTTTAGAACACCAAAATGAAGGTGTATACGAGTTTACAGCTTATTGTCTCTCATTCCGAGGTTTTGTTGCTTAAGTGACTGGATTATAACCGGGTAAACCTTTGAAACGCTGGTACTACTCTTCACTCTCACATCTTTGGGCGAGCTGGATCGTTCCATCATCGATTAGCCTCTTCCATAAACCTACGTGTTATAACTTACCTACTATTTAAAACCTGTAGGTACATTTATCGGGGTTAGGTCCATGAAGCTAAGTATAGTGCTGATTTAAGCGCCATTGTAGTCACTATTTTTCTTTTGCGAAATTAAACCTAGATAGAAGGATACTTGTCTCATGCAAGTAAGCTTTTAGTCAAATCAAATCAAATCATTTATTGCAAAACTAAGTGTACATGGTGATGGTATACAATGGTATGTGCTTAAGACTTAGCGCCTTTTACAAGCGTAGCAATATTGAGAGCTGACTAGCAATTATATAAGATAGGTAAGTAGGAAACATTGTTATAATCATTATATAGTTATAGTTAATTGTTATAGAAGGAATCCGTAGTACAATGAATTGAAGATTATTGAAATTAAACTACTATATACGGATTTTATCGCGTTGTTTAACATGGTCACGGGTAGACTCCCCGTGACCATGGCTGCTGAAAAGCACCCGAAACGTTGGGGAAAGTATAAACCAAAAATAAATAGATTTAATAGTTTAAATAATTTTATTAGCTTATAAATTAGTCAAATAAAATCAATAGTAGTAGTAGAGTAATATTTTCAAAATTTTGTAATACAGTGATAAATAAACAACGCGATAAAATCCGTATATAGTAGTTTAATTTCAATGAATAACATTCGCGTAAACAGAAGACAATATTATGAATTGAAGATTATATAAAATCCATGAAATTAGGAATAGATATAAACATTTCAAATTAGGTATTCATTAGTTAACATTATAATTTTATCTTATTAGTTATAGCATAAACATAGAATTAGTATTAATAGATCCATATAGAATTCGATAATACAAATAATTAATTGTGTCCTTATTTGAAATATCTAAAAATATCAGTTCGTGTAATCAAGAGCTTCGTCATATACTTATTATTTAGACAGGTTCAGGTATTATTATTATGTAGGTATTACTATAATTATTATTATGTCTCTAACAAACCAATTCTAATCATTTACTATTTAGGTATTCTGTAACCGAATAAAAGCATTTCTGGGTCAGAAAAATTTGAGGCGTTTAGTAAATGCTGTTTCAAGCTTTTCTTCTTTAATTATTTTAGGTAGTTTATTAAATATCTTAAACAGCCATGTAATATGGGCTCTCGCTGAGCATTTTCGTTTTTGAAGGAGGTAAGTGTAGTCTGTCTTTATGGCGTGTGTTTAAATTGTGCATGTCTTTCATTTTATTAAATGAGTCATCGTGTCTGAAAACGAATGTACATATATCGAGTATATATATTGATGGTAGTGTTAGGATATTAAGTTTAGTAAAGTAAGGTTTACAGCTTTTTGTATTGTCTGTATGTGCTAGTATTCTAACACATTTCTTTTGAATTATAAATAATTCCTCTACATTCACACTATTACCCCAAAGCATGACCCCATACCTTAGCCAGGAGTATGCATATGCGTAGTATGCCGACAATGCTGTTTGTGTGTCCGTGCTATGTTTTATTTGGAATAGAGCGTATGTAAATTTAGATAATTTGGATTTGACGTGTTCAATATGTGTTTTCCAGTTTAAATGTGTGTCTATATTTATACCCAATAAACTAAAAGTGTTGACGTCTTCTATTTGTGTATTTTCGTGTGTTATGTGTAGAGAAAGGGGTGTTTTTTGATATGATCTGAATTGCATTACTTTTGTTTTGTGCGTGTTTATTTCTAAATTATGTTCTTGGAGCCATTGTGTAACAGCTTGGAGAGTGTTTTGGATCTGACTATTGTAGTTTAAGTTGTCGCATTTTATTAAAATCGAGACATCGTCAGCGAACAGTACTGTCTGTCTGTCGAGCTGGGTAAGATATTGTAAAACCAAGAGATGGCATGACATATTTTAGTAGATTATCCTCGTGTAATTCATTTATTAATTGATTGATATCGAAGGATCTATGGAGAACAATTATTTGGACCCTGCGTTTTAATAGCCAGTATTTGTCTTCACATAAACGTCGACGTACTATTTGTTTAGCAAATTCTGTAAACTATTGTTCAGCATCTGTTATCTAGTTAATTAAATGAATGTGGCGGGAATTCCGTTGCACATTTCATTCGTAATAAAGACAATTGTATTATTGTGTTGATAATTTCATAATATTATTATTATTAACTAGCTGGCTCGCTAGTCATTGTTCTGTCAATACATTTCACGTAATTAAATCCAATATCAAAACGTCAATCATTATTTCATATATAAATACCATTTAAATTTTCTACATATCCCGCGGATTCTCTTTCATACAAACCTTGTTCTAACAATTAAAACACAACAAAAAAAGATGGCTCTTAGACTACCTAGTGTTGACCACCAGCTAGTACGATTTTCCTTAAAATCAAGCCATGCTGGTAACAACGGGTGTTTGCCCCTTAGGCTGGCAGTTCAGCAACTTTTACTAATCAGCAAAGAGCGACTGATTACTCTATTATGTCAAGCGTCCATAGGCTCCTGACGCTCCTGTAACCGCTTAACGTTACATATGCTGAAGCCTTTGTGTGTACTATATACTTTATGGGTATAAACAACAAAACGAATGTGCTGTGGTAACTATAACCTTTTTTAATAAAAGCTAAAACCAGGCATGTTTCTCATTTTCCTCGCCAACTTGAAATCAAACATTTGAGTTAAAAGGTAAGCCCACCGCAGCACTTCACAATAAGAACAATAGAAAATGGCTTTTCCAATAAATAGTCTTTGGAGGTCTTGAAGATTCATCATTTATCATGGAGCTTCATTGACCAGCAAGGTGTACCTCGATCAGCAACATTCGAAACAGAATACTGCTTGTTAACAAACCCATGTATATCCGATGGAGTGTACTGCCTTTTATCTAGTCATTCAAGTAAGTTTCTACTTCCTTACAGGTCCCCGTTGGGCGTCATGGAATCTGGGCATTTTCCTGTGCATCAGGTGTGCCGGTATACATCGCAACCTCGGCGTTCACATCTCAAAGGTCAAAAGCGTTAATCTTGATTCATGGACGCCTGAACAAGTTGTAAGTAACTTTTCCCATTATTGAGTAATTTAATCTATTAAACCTGCATTACTATTTTCGAACAGGTGTTTGAACATGTCGTTGGTACAGTGGCACAAGTTTGTGCTGATGTTTCTTGCAGAATGTGAGGTGGTAGGTTAAATTCTGTGTGGTCCTATTACGATGCATCAGAGCCCATCTTAAGACGCTTTAATATACCCTGCGTTTAGTTCTTCAGTACTTCCTACACGTAGTTATATACACGTGTCGTTTCTTACAGGTATCTCTCCAACAAATGGGCAACTCTCGCGCCCGAGCGGTGTACGAAGCGAACTTGCCCGACTCGTTTCGAAGACCCCAGAACGATTCTTCGCTGGAAGCATTCATCAGAGCCAAGTACGAACAGAAGAAGTACATCGCCAAGGAGTGGGTGCCGCCTCCAACACCTAAAGTCAACTGGTACGCAGTTTTTATTCTCTTTTATTGTACTGTTGAGGTAGAAGGCAAAGGATCTGTCTAGTGATAGCCCGCTTACCACAGTTATTATAAGACATCCATCGCTCGTGCATACTTAATTAGACGTGCGCTATTCGAACTTAGCCCCACAATTGGGCCATTCGCGCGTGCATAACCAAATCTTTGAGCTTGTGACTTGCCTAGTAGTAGCTGGTTTCCATGGTCATTATTAGACGTGACTAGCGCATAGCCGAATCTACAAAGTAATCGTGCATTGTTTTGTGTGGGAACACAACACATCAGTTATTTGAATGTGACTGTAGGTGTAGAAACACTCCCATCAGGGCTGCTCTATTATTCGTTTTGTAACTGTTTCGCTTATAGTCATTTCTTTTGTAACTGGTATGTTGTTCCAACGTATTTTGTAATAGCTTTACCCTCGCTTGCGTTAATGTAGATTTTGTCAATCAATTTCTTTCTTTCGAGTACAGTACTATTTTCTGGCCCTTTGTCTATTTCTGTACCCCCTGGCGACGTATGTCAAATTTCATGATGATGGGTCAAGTAGTTAAGGCGTGAAAGCGCAACAAACAAACATACTGACTTTCGCGTATATATTTTAGATTACTTAGGACATATTTGTTGCCATATCTATTACTAGTTTTCCCTGTGGTTTCACCTGCGTAAGACTCGTTCCTGTGGGAGTATCGGGATAAAAAGTATAGCCTATGTGTGAATCCAGGTGTCCAGTTATCTACATACCAAGTTTCATCGCAATCGGTCCAGTAGGTTTTGCGTGAAAGAGTAATAAACATCCATACAAACTTTCGCGTTTATAATATTAGTAAGGATGGGTCTGGCCGGCTTTTCCCAATAAGAGCACGAAGTCTCTACAATGGTCTACCGACTTCGCTCCCTATGCTACCACGCTAGGCTGAGTTCATTATGGCATGGGCCCAGCGAGGGCAAACCATTGTAGAGATTATTTTCAAATAACGTCATTGAAATTGACTTGTGAACTATCTACCTACATTATATTATGAACTCATGTATTAGCCGAAAACCAGATACAGTGCAAGAGTTTGCTTAGTTAATAATTAGTTAGTTAAGCATTGTGTCACAGTCCTAGGTAACGAGCTTTTGCCAAGATGTTAAAAAATTACTCATTATGTATTACAGGGACAAAGAGATCGATGAAGAAATAGAGAGACAGAAAAGGAAAAAGAAATCCACCAGTTCTGGGCTAGGACCTCTGCCTGCACCGACTACCAGTGATAAGAAGTATAATGTAAGTTTCTTTTCTTTTTTCATGTTACGTTACGCCTAGTAGGAGACCGTTGGACTGCCACGCAGAGGTCTCGAGCTCCATCCCAAGACGCGCATATCTGACTTTTCGAAGTTATGTGCGAATTATAGCTAATTATGCTTTAACGGTGAAGGAGTTCTCCATAATGTTCTAGAACAGAGATACCTAGACTTTTTTCTCACAGACCAATTTCAAACTGTAGGTGGTTCCGGTGGACACTCTACAGCTATAAATTTAATCGGCCATGTAAAATCGGTATATCCGGACACAACTAGGTTAAAATTAAAATTTTTATCAAGTCTAAAAGAATTTTTTTTTTTTAGAAATTCTCTTTTTGAATTGTATTCCTCAAAATATCCGGTCGCTGAGCTTCTTAAAATATTATATTATCTGCTTACATTGATAGGTGAAGTCAAGCCAACATTTTAGTTCTTCACTATCGAAAGCAAATACTTTTTCGTGGACCCCCGCTTACGAATTGTGAACCTCCATTTTTTTGTCACGCCAACGTAAACCCCCGTCGAGCCTCTCGTGGACCCCTGGGGGTCCGCCTAGACCACTTTGGGAAATAAGGTTCTAGAAGATACGTGAAGTTTACCAACCCGCACTAGGTGAGCGTGTTAGACTATGGCCTAACCCTTGCCACACTGAAAACAGGCCTGTGCCCAGCAGTGGGATAGTTTGATACAGGGCTGATATTATTATTATTAACATGTTACGTATACTTCCGAATCTTGTGTCGATTAATATAAATTCTAACAACCTTTTGCAATATCTCAGCGCGCTGAAACCTTAAAGTTACTAGACTATGCGCGCGGCTTCCCTCGCGTAAATATAGTGTATTAACAGTACTTTTTTGGATGAAAGGTATCCTATGTCCTTTTCTCTTACCAGACAAGGTGTGTATGCGAAATTTCATGATGATCGGTCGAGTAGTCAAGGCGTCACAAATTAACACACATTCGCATTTATAATATTAGTTAGGTTAGAATACGTTAGATGGCTAAAAGCATGAACTTTATGACCAAATATCACATATTAAATTTATTTGAAGTCGGTGACTACAATATTGTATTAAAGAAAACCTAAATATTAAACGAATTTAATTTCATTATTTATTAACTCGTTATTTCATTAATAATCGCCGATGTCGAAGGTTCGCAAGAGATTTATTAAAATATAATTTTCAGAAACTTAAGTGAAACAATGAGGTAATTAAATATTATGTATTGTATTAAATTTTAAACCTTAATCATTACAGAAATCGGACGTTATCCCCAGCATACCCAAACCGAAATCTTCAGTAAGTCCAAAACTTGGTAGATCTACGCCGCCTACGATCCCGCAGCCAGACACCAACAAGACTTCCAACGGTGCCGCGGACCTCCTCGGGCTAGACACAACGAAACCGGACCCGAAGCCAGCCAACGACGACATATTCTCCAGCTTTTTCTCAGCACCACAAGAAAAACAACCGGAACCGAAACCAGAAGAGTCAAAACCAGACCTGAAAACTGAAGAAGAAAACTTCTTCAAACAAGCAGCTCCAACGGAGAAGGAAAAATCTAAGTTAACGAAAGACAGTATATTAGCTTTATACAGTCAAACCCCATCAACTAATTTAGTCAATCAATTCAATCCGGTACAACCTGTTCAACCGGTCCAACCAGTTTCATACCAACCATTTGGCAATGTATATCAACCACAAAACTTTAACAGCATGCCAGTACAGAATGGCATGCAACAATTTAACCAATTTCAGCAGATAAATCAGTTTCAGCAACCGTTTGGTGGTCAGGTACAACAACCAATGCCAAGTCAGCCGTTCCAAAGTTCTCAGTTCTTTAATCAGCCGCAGCAACCATTGTCACAACAGTTTAACAGTCTGAATTTAGGCCAGAGTTTCCCGAACGCGTTCGCGCAACAAAACACGAATGTTGCTAGCAACACGACATGGCAGTAAATGTTGCGAGTGTTGTACTGGTTGTATTAGAATTTTTATTTAACAGATGTTTTTAGGTAAGCTCGTTTGGAAATGTAGTGATAGTATTGGAATTATATTCATGTATGCCGCAATTAAACTTCAGACTTCGAAATCAATTAATAAATAGCAGTTTATGATAATTTCAAATATCACACTACGCAATGTCTTTACAAAAACAACAGAATTTTGAAAAAAAAAATTTTTTCGACATCGCAGTATCCAATATATGGCATACACAAATTCAAAAAAGCCTATTAAAATAGGTAGTTTGAAGACGTACTTAAATAACAATAGAATCAACACTTAGACCGCCACGTCAATAAAGAAAAATCGTGCTCCCGGCGCCAAGCTACGATTTCATCCTTTAATTTATCATGAAGTCGTGACCATGGTGTGCTGGACACATTTTGTTCTGTCATGTATACATGACTGTTGCGGTCAAAAGGTTAAACTAACCGTGTCTGGGCTATACCCTTACCAATCTATCTACATACTGCATATAAATCCAACTATAAATAAACACTTCACTACATTACAAACAGCAGAATACATCACTACGGTTGATATAATTTTGTCGAGTAGACAAGCAGTTAGTTTGAGCGTTGGCTCGATCGGCTTGTTAAGCAGTTTGTTCCTATATAATAATGCTCAGATTATCTAAAAGTAACGCGACGCTTGTAATAGGCTGCAAACTTAAAATGGTGGATATTTGTAACCGTGTTTCAAACGTATCTATGTTAGTTAAACCTCCTCAATGGTCTCACGCGTATCCCGAAGTTGAACTACCCGGGGATACCCCGAAGTGGTAGACAAAGGAGTGTATTACATCCACATTTCGTCAGCCATCGTTTTAGGTCCTTAGTACATTTGACGTGCCTAATGCCATATACGAGACACAAATCAAGAATTCGTGACGCTACTGAAACATTCTCAACAAACTTCAATAACACTGCCCAACACGGGAAACTAACTCGAGATATGCATAGCAGTCGCTTACAGTACCTATGTGCTACTGAGGCAAACCTAAATACGAGTATTTTATCTTAAATTCTAAGATAATTACGGTAGATCTACGCTTAATGAATATAATAGGTACTTATATTACGTAACGGCACAGTGTTACGTCGAATTGAGGTTTTGGTTATGCTATTAAGCTGCTTAATACATTGCTATATGGTGTAATTTCGCGTGCTACAACGCACAATGTTCTGAAGAACGTGCGGTAAAGGCTGGGTCTCCTAAAAATAACCCTAGACAGATCAATAGTCCGCATCACAATCCTAAACTCTTTCTTTATTTGCCATATGCCATTCCGTGTAAAATGCAACATGACGCAATGCGGCATGGATTTCTTTTCATAAACGATGTGTCGTAGAAATTATTGACATGTATATGGAACTTACTGTACCCTAGACCCCAGAATCCGTTTCAAGACCAACTAACCCCAGAGCGGACGACCCCTATAGACCACCATTACAATGTCCATCGTTTAAAGTTTGCAGTCTCAATACTTACCTTCTAAATGAGTGGCAAATACTTTACGGACTAAAGTACTTAGTAGACTTACAGATAATAACATACGTTTTCTCTAGTTATGCATATAATGAGGTTAGTTTTTACAAATGTATAGAAAATTTATATAGAAAACGATGCTTATTTGTCTTTGTATAATGTCCACTTATTTAGAAGGCCTTCTGTTTATGTGCATTTCAGTATTTATATTGATATAAATCAATATTTATTTACACACATATTCGGGCTGTGGTTACCGATATTCATCATTACACCTAAAGATAGATTTAAATTTAGCAATAGCAGCGAATGTACTAGGTCTTAATTAAATATTTTGAGATTAATAAAAAATTCAGCGGTCACGCAATTATTACTACTTACTGAATAAGAAAGAATAGTTTCTTCGTTTATAAAAAATGTGTATATATATGGACATCCATAATCATACGTATGTATGTTTAATAGCCTAATAAAAACATAATGGCATTGATTATATCAATAGAAATACTAAAAAGCAGTCGATTTGAATTGTCCTTAGACGCTAAAATTCAAAAATGTGTTTATGAAGGTACACCATTAGGTATACTAAAAAAAATACTAACATAACTTATAATAAGTATTATAGCTAATTAAATATTAATACACATTTGAATTATACTGTCTGAGGAGAAATCAAATACCAAGCCATCTCGTAGAATTCGAACTGTGCAATTAATTCATTGGAATGATATATTATTTTTTTATTTTCAATAAATCATTTTATTTATATTGCGCATTGTAAAATTTTACACATTGAATAATAATTTAGCACTTTGTAACACTATTAATATTTATGCACAGCTAATAACTTTGTGTTTGTCTAACGATCTTAATTTCGCGGTAATTTTAAGTAGATTTTTTTATTTCTTTTATTTTTGGCAGACGTTCCGAATCGATCCGGTTTTCTGAATAATGCTGTTAAAATATATTTTGATAAAACAGGGCTTTTAAAACATGATTTATTTTTTAGTTATTTATACTTTTATTATTACGGATTAATACGTAAATATATAAAAGAAATTATGTTAAAATTCGGGACGTTTGTTATTCGAAATTGGTGCGTGTTGTTTTGTATCTTTTATTTATAGACTTTAAAATGTTAAATCTGATAAACATTTCTCTAAATTGTAAAGTTTCTATATTATAACTATTTACAACTTAGAAAGCCATTTCCATCTCATGCTTTTTAGGCATTTTTGGTGTTGTTGAAGTGGGTTGTTTATTGGCAGACATGTTAACCAGCATTGATCTAACAGCGCGCTATCGCCAATCCCGATGTGTTGGCCAACAAACCGGCCAATGAAAAGCCCGTAATAGGTTTAAAAGTATTAGTTTTTTTTTATTGATTTCGCAAGAAATTGTTCAATCTTATCGTAAATTATTTAGCACATGGACTTGTTTTGGTCGTAAAAGACTGATTTTAAGCATCGTTCTTTTGGGACAGGGTCATATCGTTACAAAACCATCAGTAATAATTTGTCAATTTATTGAATATATTATTATTAAAGGACCGCTTTGACCCGCTATAACTAAAGTGGGAGCATTATTTATCGCTTTTCGCTACATTCCAATAACAGCGTGCTAAAAATTTCTGCTCGAAATGCGATAGTTATTGCTCCTACTTTAGTAATGTTTCTTTTTCTAAGAACTTAAGCTGTATACGTCACGTATACGCGATTAAAGAATGATTGAACAAAATTATGTGGCAAAGGCCTGTACACAATAGCTATTTTTGTGACTAAACTATAAGATAATACACCAGTCAAAAATAAAGATAATAAGAAAAGCACTAGAGTAACCGCAAAGAAATGTTAGTGTGTACAGGCCGGTAGGTCGGTTTCCACATCACTATTAGGATTGTGACAATATTCTTGTGTACGCACAAGACAAGTAGCTGACATGTTCGTGTTAATAATGTATTATTTCTCTCATGAAGTATATCCATTAGTCCTGTATGTAATTCTTCAGTGTGATGGTGATGTAAACCGACTATGGTATGAACCTGCATGAAACTTATCACGGTAATCGTACACCAAGAGTATATTTTTGTCGCCTTAATATAAGGTAGCAGTATATAGAACTGCATATACGATGTATTAAAATGTTGATATCGTGTGAGTATGTGAGTGTGATGGTTGAAGCTCCTATTGCAGAACAATTTCGCTTCGAAACTTATACAAATGTGTTAACATTCAACGCCATACCTGTCTGAAATTATCGCCAACAATATATTTTCTATTGTGTCTGCTATATCTAATAAAATGTGTTAATCCAGTCCAAATCCAATATTGGTACTGATCATGATATTTGGGTGTTTGCTCAAGAAATTGTCAGAATGAGAATCTATATCTAAAATATCCTAACGGACAGTGGTCAAACATCAACTACGACCTGTGCAGATGTCGTGCGACTTATGGAGATGAAAATCTAGTTACAGCTCTATGTTAGCTGCTTAAAAAGATCTACATTTCAGTTAGGCAGCAAATGCAAAATAAATTATTATAGTTTAGACTTGTTGAATGCACGTATAACGTACACAGCAATACTTATATAAGCTGTCTATTCACGTTCCTATCTGTATGGACAATTCATTCCCATAGTTTTGGCGCGAAATTGGACGGTCAATAGGGGTCTTTAAGTATGCCCGTCGAGTACTGGTAGCCGTATTTTTTTAATCGTCATTCATGAAATTCAGTTTTGGTGTATTTAGTTGAAATATAAAATGTGATTCTTTATTAAGTGAGTAATATGTAATATAGTAAAAGTGGGCCATTAGTCATATTGGCTGAATGTAGCCCCGATTGAGCCTGTATTTCGTTTACATAAATAAATAAATATAATGCCAATTAAACAGTTATTTTTATGATACTTCCTTAAAGTGTAGATAAATAACATATGATGCAAAAAATAAAATTTTGCTTCGCTTTCAAGCCACTTTTACTAGTAGGAGTATATTACCTATTCGGCCCATAACTAAATAAAAATCATCTACCCTGAAAATATATTTTATTTTTCATATTGATAAATAACAAATATCAACCCATGTGCGCACCTTAAGCAAAATAAACTTTTAAGCGACTATTCTGTGACGCACGTAGACACGCGTCGGTCAATGAGCTATAAATTACAATAGCAAGAAGTGTATTGTACTGCGCATGCGCAGCATTCTTATTTATTTATTAAAACAATACCGGTCATAAGTACATATACCTAAATCAGTAAAGTTATTGCTTTTCGTATCACACATGTATATTTCTAATATATCATTACAAAAATAGCTGACTCATTGGGAGGCTTACACGAAGACATAGATCCATCGATCAAATATACTATACATGCACGATCGTCGCTCAAAAAACGGGGCCATCCAAACTGTGGATAAATCAGTTGTATGCACAGTTTCGCTCGCAGCACAGAGTATGGCTCGCAGTCACTTTACGACCGCGCTAGCAGTGTGACGTTTCACTATCCCAAAGTGTGTAGTAAAAATGCAAAAACTATACTCTAAAAGTGCAAAAAAGGATGGAGTGTCGTACTTTCGGTAAGTATAGTTTAATTATGAAATATTTATTATATTTTGATGAATATATACACTTTAAATAATATATTTGAAAATATTTTCGTTTGAATTTAAATGGATGTATTACGCACCCGTCCCGCTCACTCTTGCGTGCGCTGCCCGTAAACGAGAGCGAATCGACACCACTACTTTGGAACAAAGTCCATATGAAATAGCATGGAGTCGTTATAAGTTGTTTTAAATTATTAATATAATATTTGTATTAATTTATTTTAGCTTTCCACAACATGAAATTTGAAGGGAGAAATGGAGACGTATTATAAGCTCGAGATAGAGATGACGAATTTTACCAACTAAATACTTCTAGCGTAATTTGTTCAAAGTATTTTAATGAATAAGATATATATGTAACTAAGAAAGGGTTTAATAAACTAAAAAATGTAGCCGTACAGAATATACAGGTAAAATATTTTGCCATTTAATTTTAAAATTATGTTAAATTTGGTTAATTTTATATACGATTGATTTATTAACTATTGTTTTCGTTATTTTTATAGCAAGAAGAGTCAATAGTGCAATCTGAAGTGAATGCAATAATACCCCATTTGACAGTAAACATAGGATCTACATTCACATCGGGGAAAGCTACATTAAATTTAAATTTAGATAGAAATAATGAAACACCTTAAACTTCAAATACTGTTCAGGTACTAAGTAATGTAATAAGTATATAATTTTTAAATTTTTCTGCATTTCTCAATTATTTTTTACAATTTAACCATACCAATGTTTTCATTGGGATAGACGAACACTGCCAAGTACAATCACCGAATCTTGGTCATACGGTAACGTTAATAAAAGTTGTAATTGAAAAAATATATTGACATATGTATACACTACGCGACAAAATTGAAAAATGTAGAAACAAAAGATCGGTCTAAGCGGCAATTGTTAAATAAGTTGATATTGTTTAAAGGTACATAAAAACATTATTTTAGTAAAGTTGTTAATTTTTTTTACCTAGTTTTTTAGTACGATAGAACAGTTAAAATTTATATTTTTAGCATCTACATCAACAAAAGTATCCTGGTAAAATATATCTAGTTTTGTTAGCTAATTCGACCATCTACGAGTATATAGTTTTATTATTATTTATTGAAACTACATAGAAAACACACATACAAATATTTAAAATAGCATGTAATACAATGTACGAAGGTGAGTATAATTATTAGTACTGTAAATGATTGGCCTTCTTAAATATAAATATATTATATGCTTGCGTCTTCCTTACAGTTACCTACTATAATTTAATTATTAAAATTAAAGAATATAACAATAGCTTATTATCAAACTGTTGTCATTCAATAACGTAAATTTAGTTACACGTCCAATCAAAGATTTAAAAAATATATTAAAATGAATAACGACTCTATCATTCCTTCTTTCTATGTTCCGAGCGGTAAGAATATCATATGCCTATAGTCAAAATAATAACATTCGCATAATTGTTGCGATGAGTTTACACTTAATTGTAATTACAATAAGGTTCATTTCAGAATGTTTTGTTTACATAATATGATATTTTTACCGTATCGAGAGAATTAAGAAAACATTTATGATACTTTGCCATAGGTATTACGACACTAACACTAAGTATTAAGGTTTATATTAAGTTAAATTTATATTCACTTTAGGACTATTTTTAAATAGTCGAACGAGTAAACATAACTATAAGTACAAATCAATTCGGAGTCATTATTTGGGTACGATTTAGTACAAGAACGTGCATCTATGGTATATTTGATCGATGCATAGATTCATCGTGAAGAGGCTCGCCGAGAATTTTAATCTAAGGCGCAAGCCAGACATATCTGCTGAAGATGCTATACAATCTTTTATTACTAAGGCAGTGGATCTGATGGACAAGGGACAGAAATGCCTTGGTGTATTTATGGATCTCTCCAAAGCCTTCGACACCGTTTCAATCCCTATTCTAAAAACAAGGTTAGAAAAGGCCGGAATAAGAGGGACTGTGTTGGACCTGCTAACTGATTACCTATGCAATAGAACACAGTCAGTAAAAATTGACAATTATATTAGTGCGGAGGAATCCTTGGATTATGGTGTCCCACAAGGGAGCATTCTCGGCCCCACCCTATTCACTATCTACCTGAATGACTTATGTGAACTGTCCTCGCCTAACTGCAGTGTATTTGCCTACGCAGATGATACCGCAATTCTTGTCCATGGATCAAACTGGGATGAGGCAAAAACACATGCAGAGACTGCTCTCACAAAGGTAACATCCTGGCTCGCTGTCAATTTACTAACTTTAAATTTGGACAAAACATGCTACATAACGTTCGCCCACAATTCCCGTATGCTACCGCACACCCTCGAGCTAAAAGCACATAATTGTTGGGCTGCATCCACAAACTGTAGTTGTAAATTAATTCATAGAGCTGTTCATGTTAAGTATTTAGGTATCTACCTCGACCAATTTACGAAGTGGCAACATCAAATAGATAATTTAGCAAAACGAGTCAGAAAACTTATCTATGTCTTTAAACTTCTCCGTAATGCTGCAGATAGCAAAATACTTATATTAACCTATCAGGCTCTTGCTCAGTCAATTTTATCATACGCTATTTTATCGTGGGGTGGTGCAGCCAAAACAACTATCTTACCGCTAGAGAGGGCTCAAAGGTCTTTATTGAAGGTTATATTTAGGAAACCTTTTCAGTATCCCACACATCAACTTTATTCGGATGTTCCCGTGTTTACGGTAAGGCAACTATTTGTGCAACAAGTAGTTCTTAAGAAACACTTAAAGTTACCATATCACCCAAGCATATATAGTACAAAACGACGTTCAGATAGAGTTTGTCCACCGTTACGACACAAAACCACTCTGGCCAAACGACATAATACAGTCATTAGTGGTCATCTTTATGATAAAATTAACAAAATCATACATATTTACCCACTAAATTACTATCAGTGCAAAATAAAACTAAAAACTTGGCTCCAAAAACAATCCTACATAAACACAGAAAATCTTTTGAACTAGATATCTTAATATAATAATAGCTCACTTCTAACACGAAATGTCTCGACGCATCTTTCATACATAAAACCAAAAAAATAAAAAATAAAACGGAAATATCAAAATCTTTGTATAAGTCACGCACACACACACAAATCTATCACATGCATACGCTCACACACACACACTACATGCACACACACACACACACACACACGCCTGCACACACACACACAAACATAATAAATTACACACACTCACACACCTATTATTAGGCATTTTTATTAAAGTTTTCAATTTTTATTACTTTTTTTAATCTGGTCTCCATAGAAATAGGCACGCCTGGTTTGGGGTCATAGAAATAGGCTCAGTAAAATCAAAATCCACTATAATATAGCACTGGTATATTTTATTGTCCGCTGTAAATTCTGCTGTTTGGGATTATCCTTAACATTCCTGTAACACAGTTTACAACTAGCACGGGAGTGGAAGGGGTTAGCCTTGATGGTTGTTGCAGTCAGGCCTAGACTACTACCTACTTAGTGTTGATATAATTGGATTTCTGTATTACTTGATTGATTTTAGTCAATAAAGATATTATTATTATTATAGACTGTAGTGACTGGTAGTGACGCGGCGCGCATCGGGCACGCTACCGGCGCGCATCGGATGCGCCCGTGGCACGCTCACGACGCACTGTGGGCTGAAAATCGACCTCCATAGACATAGAAATGAAAGTTGCTAGATGTTCGTTTTGTTGACAGATATGGCTTCTATTAGCTATTATACACATAACAATGTCGTCTGAGCTAACTCCGCACAGAAATGAATTTATTATAAGGTTTTTTCGAAAAAAATGTATGGAGCTAGCATGAAAAATCTGAATATCTCTGAACTTGCAATGAAAACCGTAATATCCTCAGAGATGGTTATAGGACTAATTATTTGTGATTTTTTGACATACTTCATATAACGGTACCTGCTGCAGATTTTTTTTTAAAAATCATCTAATTTTTAATTATTTTTTTTTAACATTAAACGATTTGTTTTATTGTAAAAGTAAAGAAACAACACGTTATATGCATATAATACTAAATCTTCGCCAGTTATTTGTTAAAATATCAAGAAAATTATTTTTGCCTTACATAGTATATATGTTTTAAAACAGGTAATTGGATACCATTACTAAACTTTGCATACAGGTAAACCACTGAATATTAAATTAGCCTTCTAATGAGTTCTGAATAAGAGATTAAGTGATTTGCAATATCGCACAATGGTAACTACGGAGTACACTAATTAAATTCTTACAGGTAAGTACATAAGTAAACTAATTAGTTAATTAGACATGTTACGAGTTCTAAAACTGACAATCTAAACTAACTAACGAACAAGGAAACTTGCGAACGAGAAAAGTAACGGGTTAGGAATATGACAAAATAGCAAAACTGACAATCTAGACTAACTGACGAAAAAGGAAACTTGCGAACCAGGAAACCAACTTAATGGGGAAATTGACAACTTAGTGAAACTGGCAAATAAGGAAATTGGCGAATTCAGAAACTGTCTAATGAGTAAACTGGTCAATTAGTGAAATTGACGAGTAAGGAAACTGACCAGTGGTACGCTAACTCATATTTTCGACAACTGTCTAATTATTTTATTATTATGTCTAAATGAAGGAATTTTTTTAAATCATTAAATTCTACTAATGTCAAAGTAAAGATCAATCGATAAGTTAGTTATTTTATTAACGCTAATAATAGGCATTAAATAAAAAGAAAAATAAATTAAAAAGGTATTTTTTAATAGTTGATAAAATTTATATAAAACAAAACATAGGTACAAAAGTATGCAAAAATATAAATAGGTACAAGAATAGTAATATAAAATATTTAAAAATAAATCAATTGCAAAACATAGTTACGTACCAAAGCTAAATAACGAAAGATCATGAAAAAATTACATTGAATAGAATTATAATTAAAAGCACAAAAAGTTTCTAGTTTTCCTTATCACTCTCGTCGATTTCTGAATCAGAATCTAGATTGCCTAGAAACTCAAAGTCAGTTTCTTGAAACTGAATTAAATTGAGGGTTTCAGGAAATAAATCCTCCTTTTTCTTGGCATCTAACTTGGGCCTTTGTACATTTATAAAAGGATCCGAAGAAACAACTAACATATTAAGGATATCATGATTCGAATCTTGCCTGCTCTTTTTCTGCGAATGATGTTCCCGAAACCTCCTAAAATCTTTATTGCGAGACTCGGATGCTTCTTCCGAGAGACTTCCTATGGGTACAACATCATACTTCTCGATTATGTCTGCCCCGTGTATAAGTAATTTGTGGACGGTTGATGACATATAGTACCAGTCATATAATTCCACGTACCTCTCTGCTGTTTTGAAGGCATAATCTTTAAATTTAATTATATCTACTTTTTCCCCGGCAGTTATTGCCTGTAAAATCACAGCAAATCTTCTTATTAGTTCTTCGTCCAACCCAGTAATGGCTGCAGTTTTATGGGGAAATTTGAAAAACTTTCTTGCAGTGTTGCCGTCATTAGTAGTTCCGGAACCTTGTTTAACAATGTCAATCAATAGATTTAATTCGTCTTTAAATTTGTCTTGAATAATCTTTTTTCTCTTACTTAGCATTTCTTTGTGCTCGTTACCTCTCGCAGCCCACTCTTTAAAATCTAGTCTATACGAAATATGTAGTAAACATTCCATACAATTTATACGGGCGTGTAGAGATGACAATCCAAACTCGTATATATCAGAAGATACGGTCTTTGCTGTTACTACACTCAAACGGTTCATTTCTGTCGGTTTTGCCACACACAAATAGCATGATGAACTTGATCTGGCTTGAGACAAATACGTGCAGACTTTACCATCGATCATTGTCATCATTAGGTGATGATTCACCCTGTTTCTATTATTGCACTCTGTAGGAATGAGAGCCTTAATTTCTTCATCCATTCGTCGTTTGTGTTCGATGACTACTGCTTCGCTTTCCTTCACAAAAGTAAATTGAACTGGACGACAATACATTGCTGAGCATGGTTTTGGGTTCATCCACAAAGTATTGTCTCCATCAGTCAGTTTTAGTGGCACCAAGGAAGTCATGAAAATACTTGAATCGTCTTGATCGCTATCCATTTTCTGCTTGTATCGGCTTTGGTTTGACGCACCATCGAAACCCCATTTAGATATCAATTTTAAATCCTTATTTTGCACATCATCGTTAGGAAAACTTTGGAGGATTCTTTTGACCGTAATGTCGAGTAAAGCTTGAAGGGTTATTCTTGCCGATGAATCGGTCACTAACACTGATTGCTTCGGAGGATAGCATGCCAGCTTGGTTTGTTGCACTTTATAGTAGGATGGATAAATATCCTTTCTACCTTCCCGAATAGCTGACTCTCGTAAAGTGATGTATTGCCACTTTGATAATTTTAATGAAAGGAGTAATCCAAGTGCTTTTTCTGGTGTAAATAAGATAGCATTCACCGGTTGCTTAAGCGTTTCCTTAATTTTAGAGGCTGCTTCAGGATGTTTCAGCATATATTCGATTACAGATGCGATATCCTCACAACCTTCTTCCTTAAAACGCGCTGCTGCTGTATATGCCAATTCACTGGGATTGTCAGTTTTATGCTCATCAGATCTTCTCTTCTTCTGTTTGCTTTCCAGATCTTCGAATGGTTTTCGTGACCTCTTTGTCATTGTACCAACAGAGTATGATGTTGAGGGTTCTGGCGAGATTGATCTTGATCCCTCAGCAACAGTTGGTTCTTGAGCGACTAAATTTATACAACTTGGCCAATCGATAGTTGCTTGCAGCCAAATTTCGTATTGTTTTCTAAAAGTATCAAGAATTCGGTGAGATTTTTGCCACCTTTGTGATGCAGCTCGTACAAATCTCCGACAAAATTCTTTTAGAGTCACTTGATCTTCAACGGAAAGACAAACGTCTAGGCGGGATATAACTTCACTAAACAATACCTCATGATCAAATGAAGTACTCTTACATTTTAGAAGAACGAATAGGTCTAAATTGGTATTTAAACTTTCCATTATAAAATTTCACAGTGATATGTTAGGGGTAACAAAGCTTAGAATAAACTAAATTATGATGCAAAATGTTAACCATTTTATATTTCAGTCCAACATTAGTTAACGACCTCATTAGACAGTTGTCGAAAATATTTCTTAGAACTCGTAACATATCTAATTAACTATTTAAGTTACTTATGTACTTACCTGTAAGATTTTAATTAGTGTAATCCGTAGTTACCATTGTGCGACATTGCAAATCACTTAATCTCTTATTCAGAACTCATTAGAAGGCTAATTTATTATTCAGTAGTTTACCTGTATGCAAAGTTCAGTAATGGTATCCAATTAACTGTTTTAAAACATATATACTATGTTAGGCAAAAATAATTTTCTTGATATTTTAACAAATAACTGGCGAAGATTTAGTATTATATGCATATAACGTGTTGTTTCTTTACTTATACACCAAAACAAATCGTTTAATGTTAAAAAAAAATTAATTAAAAATAAGATGATTTTTAAAAAAAAATCTGCAGCAGGTACCGTTATATGAAGTATGTCAAAAAATCACAAATAATTAGTCCTATAACCATCTCTGAGGATATTACGGTTTTCCTTGCAAGTTCAGAGATATTCAGATTTTTCATGCTAGCTCCATACATTTTTTTCGAAAAAACCTTATAATAAATTCATTTTTGTGCGGAGTTAGCTCAGATGACATTGTTATGTGTATAATAGCTAATAGAAGCCATATCCGTCAACAAAACGAACATCTAGCAACTTTCATTTCTATGTCTATGGAGGTCGATTTTCAGCCCACAGTGCGACGGGGCGATGTGTATCGTGTGTGTGTTGTGATGGCCACTTTGTTAAAAAAACCCTTTGAAAATATGCTTAGGATTTAGTAAACAATCCCAAAGAATTGTGAAAGTTGGAATCAGAATTTGTGAAAGTAAAATAAGCGAGATATGGACTGTAAAGTTGGGCCCTCAGTTCTCACATAGAGCATTGAGGGCCCACTTTTACCGTATAAACGATGGACACTACAGAAAAAGTCTTAATGCCAAAATCTAAGCTAATGCCTAACAAAATTTGTAAAAACAAAATATCGCTAAACACTGACCTACTTCGTATATTTTCATTTAAAATGGGCCCTCGATTCTTACGAAAAATGCAAGAACGTAAGCTCTTGTTATGTGATTTTTAGATTATAACAGTAGAAATCTATCCTACTTTACAGCTTAAACGAAACATAAATAGTAATATTACAATTTGTTCGTCCCAAATATTTAAGTTATTGTTTGACAATAAAGATACATATTTATCAAAAAAGCACTTCAAATCCTCCATACAATTTTGACTATGGCGGCCGCGCGCCGATATGTATATCGAGCTCTGTCATTCAGGCCATCCGCGTCTTACGCTCGGCGCAGTCTTAAGGATCCTGAGACGAAACAGAGCTGACAGTAGAATAGGATTGCAGTCAAGATAGGTTGTTTGTTCGGTTTGGTCCTGCTGTAATCCAAATAGGATAAATTGCCCATGTGTTAATTTATGACTGATGTGGCAAATGTGGTGTGACTATTGGTGAATAGAATGTTTGTTGAGATAGTGGTCTGTTGAAAGGCGAATCACCACTTTCATTTATTTGTGTTTGACGTGACGTATGTGGTGTTTCTATTGATGAATGTTGTGATTGTTGAGATAGCGGTCTGTTAAATGGCGGATCACTTCTATTTGACGTCCTGTAAAATGAGGAAGCAGGAGTATTTTCACGATCATTTTCTTCCAAAAATGTTCCCTCTAAACTAAATACTTCTACTTATTTTGAATTTACGCTTTTGAGTTGTAGTCACAGATTTCATGTCCGGCAGTAAACTTAAAAAAAAACATAGATCTAAGTCACAGTCATCCATGGTTGCACAGCTATTTAATTTCTGTTTCTTAGATGTGAAATATTAATATGCAGATTTGTTCACGTCTATTAAGGTAGGCTTTTTATTAACCGTCGATTCTGTTGATAGTGACGCGCTCGAAGAGTCTGCATGCATACAGATTACAGACTCTGAAACGTGATGTTGCATCCAGAATAGACTGAAACGGAATGTTCCTTGTTCGAAAAGGCAATGTTATCATTAATTTCGATAGGTGGTTGTAAATGACCATAGGCAATACTCTTTAATTTTCATAGATGCTGAACCAGATGGCAGAATATTGGCCTTGTGCAGTTTTATATATCGTACCTTATAAGTTAGTAATAGCGCGCGAAATTAAAAATATATCAGAAAAGTTATTTTTAGGTAAAGTAACAAATAAACGTATGTGTGTATGTATATCTGTGTGTGTGTATGTGTGTGTGTGTGTGTGTGTGTGTGTGTATGTGCGTGCGTGCGTGCGTGAGTGCGTGCGTGCGTGCGTGCGAGCGAGCGTGCGTGCGTGCATACGTGCGTGCGTGCGTGCGTTTCTCAACGACCCTGGAAAACTCAACACTATCTACCAGCCAGAATGTGTTGGAATCACCCGGGCTGCAACAGTGGTTACATCAAGGAGTATAAGCGATAAGTCAATACGCATTATCTCAGATAGTGCCATGATACTACAACCTCTTAAGAACAACTGCTTCAACAGTGGATTCATCCTGGAGTGTCACCGTGAGATGCAAAGTATTGCAACAAAAAATCGGGTAACGTTGCAGTGGATACGCGCAACTACCCACAGCAACTATTCTGGCAATGATGCTGCAGCTCAATTGGCAAAGAGAGGATCGAACACCAAAATGGTACGACCCGAATCAATTGACCCGATACCCTTCTGCCAACTCAAAACATGGTTATGCGATAGAACCACGAAACTTCACGAAAAACAGAGGACAGAAACAAAGGAGTGTAGACAGACGAAGGAAGCCCTTCCATCCTTAGACAAAAATCTGTCACGCAAACTGCTACGTTCCACTAGGAAAAACCTATGCCACCTAGTGGGTATAATAACAGGCCATTGCTCACTCAACAAACACCTATTCAACATCGGCATCACTGACAGTCCCTTATGTAGAGGCTGCATGGAGACTGAGGAGACTTCGGCTCACGTGCTCCTACATTGTAAAAGCGAGCACCCAACGGGCGAAACTTCTAAATAGTCCAGAAACGATGAAGGAGGTACTGCACAATATCGGTCCCCTATTATATTTCTGGACGGAGTTGAGGTACCACCTCAACTCCGTGAGTAACCGAACAATATTTGGCGTCGGTTACTTACGCACAATGGTCCAATTGTGGGGCCAAATGCGGAAAACACACGTCTAACTAACTAACTAACTAGATGTTGGGGAATACGGACGAAATAGCGATAGACGTGAATTCCAAGTTAGTAATTTTGGTCAATCGATGCAACGAGGTCTCCTCCATTTACCAAACCCTACACCATTGCCTGAAGAACAGTGTGACGTGCTATTCTACTTTGTGGGAGATGTAGTATTCCCCCTTAAAAATAACTTAATGAAACCTTATTCACGAAGGCAATTCACAAATGATACAAGAGGTTTCAACAACCGATTATCAAGGGGATTATCAAACAATGTGCTTATTGCATAATATCATCCGAATACGATGTAAAAATGTCAAGTCCAATGATTCAAAATACCTTGAGAGGACTCTGACTACTCTTTACAGAACATATCTTCCAAACTATTTAAACGAACGAGCCCCTAATTCAAATCAAAATTGCCATTGACGTTGCGGTTCTTTCCATATAAAGGGCCCGCACTCGCTCGCCAACGCGCGTCGCGCCCGCCATGTTCACACGCGTTGTCGTTTTGCAGCGCGTCATTGCTCTCCAAAGTTTATTTTTTATTGTATTGGAGTCAAAAGAACAGACGGATCGTCTGATGGTAAGCGATTACCGCCGCCCATGGACGGGTGTCCATGGGCGGCGGTAATCGACAACACGAGAGGTGTCAAAAGTGCGTCGCCGTCCTTAATTTTCCCTCCCCATCCAGAAGGGGAGGGAGGGTTAGGCCTCCGCCTCTGCCATGAACATCTATGGCAGTCGTTATTGAGAAGTCAGTGCCCTATAATATCCTGACACTGGTCTAGCCTTAGATTATCGTTAGCTTTCGGGTTGCGGAGGTCAAGTGGCAGCCGCTCCGTGTAAAAACTAAATATATAATAAAGGCTAGGTAGAAGATTTAGAGAAAAAGGAAAGAAATCAAATTAAATTATACTTTGATTGGCGATATTTTTTAATCAACATTATACTTCTAACTTAAAAGGTCTAGTGACGACTTAATACATGTACGTAACATACATAGCTATAGTGACACTTATTAAATAGTATCAAAGATAAACAAACACAAAAAAAAACAAAAGTACCTACCTATTAATCTTAGATGTCTAAACATAAACTTGACACTTTTCTCCACTCCTGTCTTGTGAAAACCTTGCGCTGTAGTATAGACATTTAGCGTTACTTGATTTATCATCCCTGCTGCTATCTGCAAGATCAACTAAAACTTCATCCTCAGAGCTAGAAATAACTGACTCTTTAGATCTCTTTTTCTTCGTAACTTCTTGAATACTTTTTTTTGCTGTTTTTATTAGTCTTTTTAGAACCTTTCTTTTGCCCTTCTTTATTTTCCCTTTCAGTCTTTATATTAAAGGAGTCTCTTAGCGAGTTTTTATATGGATAACCAGTAATTATGGAAACTGCTCCAGTTCTGGTTTTCTTGGACGAATCGTTCCTAGGTAGTCTAGGCATTAGCCTAACTGCAAAAGGTGAGACATGAGATGACGTGCTAGGCTCTGGATTTTCATATAAGGCAGCGGGATTGGAGTAAGCTTCAGTCATGTTAGACGGATTTTCTATTTAAGGAGTTACGTGACGTGTTTCCTCAGGATTTTCATTTGACACCGTATGATCTAATAATCCTTTTACTCTTGCAGCAGAAACAGCTTCAGGTGTTCTAACTGATAATCCAGAAATAAGATATCTCATTTTAGGAACCCTACGTGTCTAATATTAGGAAAAAATCTACATTCAACAAAATGGCTGCCTATTATTTCTTGGCAAAGAAAATGCAACAAAACTGCAGATGCATCGTAAAATTAATCATATAATTAAGACAATGTCCGTTAATTGAAACCATTTAGTATAATCATAAAGTTATAAAATACCTTGTAAATATTTGATGACAAAAATTTCATTTTATGGTTCCGTAAAAGGCCACAAGTACACAACCTATCTTCGCCTCGGACTGGGAAGACCTAACACACGTTTTGAACTGCTGCCATGCGACTTCTAAGGACAGTAGCACCAAATGGCTGCGGCGATTAAGCCCGTCACAGACGTAGCTATAATATATATTAATATGAATCATAGCAAGGCATATTACGGCATATTTTCTATATAAATTTTCGAGTGACCACACACGCAGCTATAATATATATTTTGGTATATTGCTATATATTTTTGTATATTAATATATATTTTGAGGATAGGGGTGTTCCATTTGAACGCCTGCCGACGTCCGTGCTCGATGCGCACGAGCTTAAATTACGTACTTTATTTAATTAAAATACAAGTGTTGCAATTATAATAAATGATTGAAATATGATTTGTTTTTACTTCTTTCCTCAAGCATACTGCAAGACATCCTTCAAAACTAATGCTTTTGCACATAACTTTTTGCATAAACGCATTTTATTAAATCATTTTTTATCACTTCATGAAGCTCGATAAATGCCGATCTTGAACTTTTAAAATACTGTGCAAATTTTTTCGATGATTAATTTTAATCATGATACAAATTAAATTCGCCACGAGTTCTCTTTTGTTTTATATGTGACTTAACCCAGATGGTTCTATTTTTCGTTCCTGACAAGGCCACATGCATATCAAATTCAGCATCGGAATCATCGTCTGAGGTATTTTCAATTAGATCTAAAAGAAGTGCTCTTGTCGAATTAATTTAGGTACATAGATTGATTACAGTGTTATCTCAAAATTTGAAAATTCTGTTCAGAAATTATGCTTTAAAATCGTGCGCTTGCAAGGACGACCGCAGACCGAGTGAGGGCAAAATATATATTATAGTATAGCTCCCGTGTGCGATAGCTTGCTATACTATAATATATATCTCGATATATTAATATATATTATAGCTACGTCTGTGACGGACTTTAGTTTCGCCAAAACCTAACTATCTCATATTTGGTGACTATCTTATATTCGGCATCCTTACCCTAATATACAGTAATTCTCAAGAACTATTCGGCAAAAACAGTCACCGTTATTGTGTTTTGTACAGTTGAAATATTTACAAGATATTATTATTTATTCTAACATTTTGCCGCCCCCCTAAAAGTGCCGCCCAGGGCGAGCCGCCCCTGTTGCCCCCACTACGCTACGCCACTGCGTATGGGCAGAAGTTAACTCGTCAGCTCTCTAGATGAACCCTCTGAATAGCCGACATAGACATAAAAGCTGAAGGTATTTGTTATTATGCATATTAGGTACTATAGATAACATGTTAAAATTTTGTGTTGTAGAATGCTGATCGACACCATAACAACTAAACGTTTGATCCTTGCCTTGTCGTATAATACGTATCTAATAAAGTGGTGGTACTATAATTATATGGATCCTCGGCTCATTTTAAGAACAATAATTAAGGGAAACCTCATAGGTATGAAGGTTTTCATTTAACAATTAATTCACACTTGGCTTCGAAAAGTTAGAGATCCGTGAAGTGGGTTCGAAACAAAGACATTAAAATATTAAATAGGTTTGAAAGCAGAACCACTGTTTTGTGCAATGCCTCGGATCATCTAGATGTAGTATAATTTTACATGACCTTGATACATGTTATGATTAAGTAGGTAGGAATAGAAATTTTTGCCTGATTTAGTAATCGAACCCAAGACCTCATACACAGCGGTCGCGTCCATTACTTATCCGGTCTGCGCCACCGAGGTTGATAGCTTTTTATACTATTAAAAACTTTTTCGTTTGACCCTTAACTTAGGTTAGCGCAAGGCGTCCCGCATTGAGGAAGTGATTTCCATCAAGGAGGCGTCGGAGCGGGAGAGGGAGCGCTGAAACCCTCTCCTCAACCGCAGAACCGGGCGCCGGAGGGCGCGAGATGATCTCCAGCCACCCAGCCACCTTGAGGTTTGGGGGTGGTGAGCTGTGTGTGCCTGCTCTCCACCCGATCAGCACCAGGTCCGAGAGGCGGCGTGCGTGTTCCCACGTGCGGCCCTGTGTCATGTCTTTGTCTCCCCCAGGGGGACGGTGGAGGAAATATTTTTGTATAGTGGCCTGCCATTTCACACGGCGGCGGATCACGATTGCATGTGAAAGCGATTCGCGCGGCCTCGCTGTCTATGGTTATGTCGAGGAACACTGTGGTAGGTTTAGTCGGTATTATCGGGGGATCCTTTCCCCAGTGAGCCCGACATAACCTCTCCGACGCCCTGCGGATATGTACGCGTCAAAGCATTAACCCAAGCTCGACGGAGTATGTTATTCAGGTTGGCGTGTCGTGATATACGACCAGCACTCTTGCTGCATGATAGACCATGGTGACCAAGACTGTCGACGGCTTCTCCACAAAGACACCGATGCGGAGAAACACAAGGAGAACCTAAGCGCAAACAAGAAGCAATGCGGAAGGTCGTATCGTCCAACATGGTACTTATGTTGGACGACGGGAGCGCCTGAAGCCAAAGGCCCGACTCTCACTCTCCCACCGCCAGCAAGCGGGCACGTTCAGCAGCACAGGACGATATATTTATGAGATTTTCTCGAACTATGCTGCATAACGGCCCATCCCACTGTCTCTGAGAGAGGCGGTTTTCGGGTAAATCAGTGCTTGGGCAAGCAAGTGTCCAAGCGTTCACGGCGTCGGTCATGCACACCACTTTAGAATTAACCATTGTAGGTGCCAAGATTTCCCTGGTCAATTCTTCCGTGCTATGGACCGAAGATAGGAACGCTGGTAAACTTACATCAGTATTTTTTTGAATGCTACGGCCGCCCAATCTAACTGGCAAGCTCACTTGTAGCCACGCCCGGTCGTTAATGGCCACATTAAAAAGTTTAATAAGAGTGTTCTGTATAATTTTATCAACGTTTGCTAAAAGTGTCAAATGTTTCCAAAAGTGTGAAGATCGAAGGGCATGCGTAAATTTAGGGACGAAAATACAGTATCGAATAATTGTAAAAGCCGAATGTATATTAATTCTGAATAGCCTGTTTGAAGTATCCTAAAAATTTTGAATTTACTCTGCTATAAAATTATCAAAACCTTCATCTAAAATTGGGGACCCAAGGAGGCGAAGAGAGGTTTTATCTAAAAGTTTAATATTAGGTGCCAAAGAATTGAATTTAGATATGCCAATAGTTTATTTATGTTATTCCTGACAAAAATTCATATTTGCTTGGGTTAAGTTCCAAACCTATAGACTGAAATTTATTTTTAAAAGTGCCAAGGCTTGTAATACTGTATCTACATCTGTTCATAAGGTGCCATCATCTAGGTACCAGATATTAAATTTTGAATTTTGCTGCTTAATTCCCATCATTAAGCAGCTAAATTCAAAATTTAATGAATAGCTAAACTAAAAATTACTGGCCCAAGAGGGCCTTGTTGACAACCAACGGCTGATTCCAAAAGGTTTTCCTTGTAGATTAATTAATGATTGATGGATACCTGTAACATTGTCAAATTAACTTATAAATTTTGGGGGTTTCTAATTTTACTTGTGTCAACAAAGTGTCCCTATTCACTGAGTTATTTTTTATATATTATTTTTTAGATGTGAATCTATAAAAATCTGAACAACTACTTTATAATAAAACTGGCTTAGCAACAAAAAGCTTAAGAAGGAAATGAAATAGTCATTTAAATAATAATTGTTTAAAATATCTTTGATTTTGTGACAGAGACAGACTTCATCAAAGAGTAAAGTTTATTGTTAATTTGCATAAAAGCATTTTACAAGCATAGATATATTATTTAAGGAGAATACAGATAAATGCAAATGAAAATTACCATGATAAAAAATAAAAAAGGTAAAATTATAGGTAAAATGAAACGCACATCGTCAAAGTATTTTTAAGAAAATATTTCTGCGTAGAACAAAACGCATAAAATTAAAGCTTTTCGAAGGAATAGTATTTCTAAACTAATTTTATCGTGCATTTATGTGATAAACGACGCAATTCTTTGATAATTATCAAAATATGGATAATGGGTAAGTGTGAGCATTAAAATCATATTATTTTATATGAATTTGTACGATAGTTTTAACTTTAAAATTGCAAAACTTTTGTTTTGGCGCCAGCGGCCATATTGTGAGAAACAGCTGTTGTATGAACGACTTCTGTGCACTCCGTTGTTTTTGTCGCTTTTTAATAAAAAAAATGCGTATTTACTCTTTACGTCGTAATAAACAATGACATCGTAGTGCAAAAATCGTGATAATCATTAAAAGTATACAGTTTTTATAAATCGGGATGTGTTTTCCGTAATTACATTACACCATGGCCTGTGGATTGCAAAATTACGAGCACGGAGACGTGCCTGCAGCAGAACTAGAGTTCCAAGCGAAATGGAGCAGGTTTTCCGACTGGCTGCACTGCATTTGCGTGGTAACATTCGATTTGGAGCTTGGGCAGGCTATGGAAAGTGTTTATCCTCCTGGTGTGAAATTGACTGATCAAGAAAAGTGTAATATTTGTTATTTGGCATTCCCGGATTCTAATTCAGGATGTATGGGGGACACTCAGTTCCATGTGAGGCTGCGGTCGAGGGCGGGCCTGACGCGGCAGCAATTTTTGTACAATGATGACAGTGTGCCGACGTTGCGTGCGGACTCCACGCACTACTGGGGCTTCGTATATTTCCGACAGGTCAAGGACCCGTCGCTGCCTAGAGGTTACTTCCAGAAAAGTATCATATTGCTCACTAGACTACCATTCATTAATTTGTTTTACAAAGTAATACAGTTGATAGCTCCTAAACATTTTGAGGAGGAAGAAAGGAGCTTAGAAGCAGCTTGCCATGATATTAACAGATGGCCTTCACTTGATGCAGGCCAAAATGTGTTATTACCTGTGCTGGGTACAGTTTTTCAGTCATACATTCCAAATCAACAGACCGGTAAGATAACTCGCTCGGACATAGCGAAACAAGTGCATTCATCTAATGTACCTCATATTTTAGCATCAATTCAAGATGTAAATGTATTTGATGTTTTATCAAGTGTCATATCTCACTTGCATTTGTTATGGGAACTGGTACTAACTGCAGAGCCTATTGTTGTTATGGCCAGCTCACCAACTGAATGTTCGGCTTTAGTTCAAGCATTGACTTACTTGATACAGCCACTACCTTATGCTGCTGAATATAGACCATATTTCACGATACATGACAGTGAATTCAAAGAGTTCACACGGAAACAATATAATCCACCTTGTGTGATACTGGGCGTGACCAATCCATTCTTTACAAAAACATTGCAACATTGGCCACACACTATCAAGTTGGGTGAAGCCACTTCAATAAAAACTAAACTAAGGAAAGTAGGAAATATCAAGCTCTTAGATACTGCTCCAGGTGTGTATACTCAATACAAAGCATTTCTGGAAAAGGACAAAGCAATTATAAAGAAATTGCATAATGGCATACGAACAGACAGGCCATCTGAAGTTCAAACTGCAATGGTCAAACGTCACTTGCTTGAACTCACACAGAGTTTTATGATTCCCTTGGAGAGATACATGGCTTCCCTAATGCCTCTACAGAAGAACATATCGCCATTCAGAGCACCTCCAGTGCCAAATCCTTTTAATCCTGAAGATTTCTTTGCAATGTTACAACAGTCTGGGCCTCAATTAACCACAGGTGTCAAGGGTGACTGGATTGGTCTTTACAGAAATTTCTTCAGAACACCAAATTTCAGTGCTTGGTTCCATGAAAGGCACAGTAATTTGACAAACAAGCTACATGCTCTGCAACTGGAAGCTCTAGCTGAGAGTGACTTGAAGAAGTGGTCAGTTGGAAAGAAAGAAGTGGAAATTGTAGATATGGTCCTTAAATTGAGAGAGGTGCTGAAGAGTAACCCCCCGGTGGCAGACAATACGAGAACTTTGTTGGCGCGGCGTTTGGAAGACCTCAATTGTGTGTTACAGGAAGATATGAAATCCATTCTGAATGTAGCTACGTGACAGAAGCACTGCTGCGCCTCAAGTTTGAGAGGATGCAGCGATGACTGCAAAGTTCATAACAAGATGCTAAAACATGGTCACCCAATCTTCTGTATGTAAATATTTAGTCTTTTTCAACATGCAATAGTTTTGACTCATTTGTGAGTTAATTTCGAAATGGCGTTGCACATACCAATTACATTAAATTTGCGATACTGTATGCCCGCCATTTAATGTGGTGTCAAAATCAGACTTAACAGAAATTTTAATGTATCCAAATTTCCGTCTTCATTTTTACCATTTTTGGTATTAGGTAACTGTGTTTGTTAACTAGGTAGGTAATTCACATAATAAGTCACAAAATATGACTCAGCTAATTGTTTTCCAAGTCTTAATAAACTGCTTTCCTCAGTGTTTAATATTTAGTCTGAAGCATGAGGTAATTTACCTATAAACAAGCTTGACCAATAATTGTTTTGACAATGCTTCCATACACATACTGATATTAATGAAATAAGGATAGTTAATTAAGTAATTATAGTATATGTGGTAAATAAATAATTTCCTGTTTAAGGAATGACTGATCTGGGTTTATTTTTGGATTGTCGCACTTAAAACTAGCTACAATGTGTAATATCCCAGTTCGAAATACGTAGAGTGCGCAAGCCAAATTCTAAAAAGCAGAAGTCGCGCCTACTGTGTTTGTTATTGATGTTATATATCTGGCATTTAAATATTTACTTCCCGTATGTTACGTTCGGAGTCATTTGCCACACGTTTATATATCACAATTTTGCAACTCCTCTTAGCCATGAAACGAGTCAATATAATATTATATATTGTTTCCAGCTATATTTGCTAATGTACCTGTTACACAGACATGTTAATTACTCATTGGTACGTACTATATAGTATATGTATATACCGTGACTAAAATATGCGATGTACAATTTATACGGCCATAAATGCGCATAATAATTAAATTTTATGGTTTTGAATTCACCACTCGAAATGTTTGGGTAGAGTATATTTGTTTAAAGATAAAAATATGATATTATGAAATTGCGTCGATTATATCATAGGTGTTGTAAATAATATAGGTAGGTATATAAATTAATCATTAATTTTATCTTATATCGTAGGCCGAGAGACAGGCAATGTTTGCTAAGTGTCGTCGTATATAATGCATTGTAATCAATTGGTAATGTCTCCAAAGTATGCGATCAATGTAATTTTCTCGGAATGTGTTAAATTGCGATTTATAATGGCTGTTATTTTTAGTTTATGGTTAATTCTAATGAAAGGTAAGATTTTTACCACCAGTAATAGCGGATATCTTAACACCATGCATATGAATATATTTATTCAATTGTTGAATATAATTTTATTTGGTTAACACTGAAACTAAAACGAATAACAGTAGGCAAAAAATATACTTGATCTGTGTCTGACAAAGTTGAGATAGACTATGCATCACGCATGTCAATAATTTTAACAACATATTATTATACCATGCGTGCTGAAAAGTTTAAGAAGATTTAGATAGATATTTGGCAATAGATAGCTAAAATATAAAATACTTCACAAAATGAGCGATTGGTTGATGTTTTATTATACATAATATATTATTATGGTAACTTACTGCATATAGCCTAACCACATAAAATTAAGTAATTAGTACTTCTTTGTGCACTAAAATAAGAAATAAACATAAGTAAGTATGTGTTACTATTCGCGTTAAAATATATTTTCGTAAACTGTTTTAGAAGTGTATATCTAGAATCTCTGTATTGTCTCTGTTTGTGTATCTTTATATTAGCGGAACGTTTGCGTGTGTCAATATTAAAATAATTGAAGGCCATTGTTAGTAGAAAGTGGCGGGAGTTAGATCACGGTTATCTGTTGTTGTCATGAAACAGTTATTCAGGAAACATAGATAATAATTATTGCGGCCCATGCAATCTGTATGTATCGATTATCGTAATTAACTTTATCAGATGCACATAGCGCCACAATGCAATTATTTTGATCTAGATGACGAAGTTATTCGATATCTAGCTTTCGCATCAATAATATACTTCGATCAACAGTACGCATGACGACCAATTGAACACTATAAGCCTTTGATACTTGCATATACACCACCTGCAAACAGAAAAAAAGCCGCTTTTAGTAGTTTATAGTGAAGAAATGCGCTATCACTATGAATTTTATCACATCTACAATCGTCGAACTACTCGACATAATAATTCTGTTGCCATTATTAAAATTAAATATTGACATACTCATCAGACGCATTATCTTTGCAACCTCATATATTTCCACGAAAGTCCATCCACTTGTATGTACACACGGTTACACATCAAATTAGACACCCTATATACACATAACTACGCTTCATACAAAATAGAGAATTGTCGGGAAGGGACAGGGCATAGTGGTGTCGATGTAATGGTAAGGATAGAGCGTAAAAAAAAATTATACCGCGCTCTCTCGCACGATTAGCAGCGTTCAACTTCTAAGAGTTCAAAGTCCAAACAGTCTAGGTTGATGTGTCGCTGTGTGTACTTTTACTTATTTTATAGCTGCTACTTATAATGACGTCGGTTGTATCGTTGCTTGTAGATAAATATTACGATAAAATGGATTGTTATTGCTTAAAGGATTCCTTCTAAAATATAGACTTCATGTTTTGAGGTATTGTAAAGCTTGTCAAATAATCCTATAAATTGTTATGTAACATGAAATAAATGATCAATCTGACGATGTTTATTGCTAACAGTGCTTAACAGTGAACAGAGAGCTTTGTACCGGTCCCTTTATTATTTATTTTACCAAATATTTTAGAAATGAGGCTGAATTTATAAATCTCTAGATTAAGCATTGTCAGAATGATCGTTAAGTTTATCTCATATTAGCCTTTATTACATTGGATGCATTTTGAGCCATAGCATATAATGTGGCCATGTATTTCTGAATATTTTTGTATATAAGGCTTTAACATCGTCTTAAACGCCTGAATCTCGGCAAAGTCGGATAACATGTCCATATTGTATCTCTGTCGTATGTTATTCATTTATATCTTGTCCGTCAGAGCACCGACCGCTATCAACCGCTGCCAATTACGTCTACCCTCTAATGTCTAATTCATGTACTATAAGCGTCATTGCAATATTGTGCTGTTAAGAAAGGGTTAGTGGTAGCCTAAACACCGCGGTTTACTGTGTATTGTGGTCAAATAGAAAACCTGTATAATTTATTTTACGCAAATATTTGTAAATAATGGGTGCCAAATGTATTGTTTTGAAATATTCGATGCTATAGCTAATTTTATTTTTCTACGTACCTTTTATAATACGCTTAATCGTGCTCCCGTTTTACTGTTTACTATACGGACGTTCCTATTGTAAAGAGTAGAAGTCAAGAGCTAAACAAAAGAGTGGGAGCCAAGCGTACTTATTAGCAAGAATAGTTTTATCTTATATTGTATAGCCTGTTTGCTCAATGTATGAAGGCGTAGTAGTTTACGTTCGGGAGATACGCATGTCAAGGTCAGGTCGAGCTAACGTGACGATGCTAGGTTATACTGGATGACCAACTTTATGTAACATTATTGGGCATTTCTGGTACTGCTGCTGATTTTCGAGGGTAGTGCAAACTTGCACGTTTTGTGTCATTTCATTACTTTGTTATACTACACATTATCAGTTAGTCGTATCAATTTTACTGATATAATAATATATTATGTGTCGTCAAATTTCTTATATTCTTATCGGTACAAGATATGATCCCGGCGCCTTTACGTATCATACTGCAGTTATATTATTATGTAAAGTACTTTGCCTCTGCCGCTCTTGTGACGGATGAAGCTTAGGTCGCCTTTATTCTCATCCGTCAGTAGAGCGCTGAGAATTATTCTTGGCGAAAAAATAACAACTAAGGCGTTTTGCTGATGACAGTGATTTTTCCTACCTACAATCAAACCAAACTAAAAATAACCCATATGCGTTCTATAGCACTTAACGTCTTTTTAGTTAGTGGACGGCAGAATATTGGTTTGAAGTGGCTAATGCTGGATCTTTACACTACTACAGTCGGGCCAAGCGTTGTACACGTAACTAACGAACGCTAGACTACGCATACTAGTACACGCAGCTAGTAAAATGCGTTAAGAGTTTATCAAGTATTGCGTACATTGGCAATTGTTAAAAAGAGAATGTGTAGCACATTTTTTTTATAATATGTAGTGACCAGTATGTTTGTCCCGGTCACGTCGGCTCGACTTGATCTAATAGGAAAAGGACAATTTATTATCATCCCAAATCATCGTTCTTTGTGTTTATGTATGTCCTTATTTTGCAGACTCCACTAAAATAACATATCCCATCGTAATCGCCACTTGTAAATACGACATGTACAAAATGCACTGTGTATGTAACACAATGTATGGTAAATAAAATAAACATATTTTTCAAATAACTTGTTTTATTAACGCTGTGCGCGATCCTGATACGACAAGGCGAAAATATGTTGTATACAGGTATGTGCTATCCATAAACTGTGTACTTATAAATAAATAGGAACTAGGATATACAGGTATTTCTGGGTATTTCAATCTAATCTTTGAGGCTCTTGTCATGGTAACCATTGCAGGTTGTATTATTGTAGCAATAAATTTTTGAATAGGTATATACATATATGTAAGCGGTCGTCTGTAAATCACGTGAGACGTATTAGGCCGAAATTTGAGCCCATGAGCTGATGGACAAACGTCATACGAATGATGGAAAGGCTCATAATAAAGATAGATATCGTGTCGTTGGTAACCCCTTTTCCTCAATGGTACTAGTTGTCTCAGTCGCAGTCAACATCACGTGAATCATAAACGCATCTCATAATGACCAGGCACAGGAATATTATAAGTGGAATATGGAAAGATAAAGTTATAATCATATAATTAATAAAAATAATATTCTATCATATACACGCAACACCATCTAGCCCATACTAAGCAGAGCTTGCACTATGGGTACGCAATGGATTATTATGACTATTTTAGCCATTATATTATAATGGCTAAAATAGAACAACCTCCCCGTTTCAAATTCCCTCGTGATTCATGCTTTCTGCTACTCACTTGCCCAAAAAGTATTTATTACCGTCCATGCACTATTTTCGGAAGGGATTAGATATAATGACCATCAAAAATACTAATTGCACAGCAAAATATGCTTACGAAAATATATTATAACGAGCACCTATGCGTCTCAAATCACTGCATCACGTCTCGGAAGGGTTAGGTTATGTTAGGTTCTTTCTTAAACCCACCCAAAAATAGGAGCCCCCGCTCCGTCGACTTAGTTTGATTCCTTTAAAATATTTTAGTAAGCATATTTTGGTGTGCAATTAGTATTTTTGGAGGAACAAAGGCAAAAAATTGAGGTACAGTTAAATACTACCCTTTTTGGAATAACTGTTATTTTAGAGTGCGCGCCATAAGATTATTCTTTAATACATCTTCAAGTATCTTCCTAAGAACAAAATTGTGGCATCAAATTTTCATTAGTGCAGTTTAGCTTTTTTCATAACTACTCAATCAATTATTAATGTAGTACCTCATGGTACAGGAACAATCAAATAACTTATACATGTCTAATATTATCTAAATAAACCTTGGAATAAAAAGTTATAGTGATCGAGACTAGTCAAGGCTAGCTATAACAACATCTTAACAAAGTTTATGGATAACAATATGCACAATATAAATCTAATCAGTGCGGTGAACATGGGCAAATAAGTCCGGCCACACGTGACAGATCCTTTGGCGTCAGTAATTAAACAAAAGTCCATTATTTACAACTATAGGCGGGTAGATCACAATCTATTATATTTAGCTTTGCTCCATATATTGTCATTGTCTGTGATAAGTGTGTAGACTCCAGCTAGGGTGAGCCCAACAGCAGCGCCGAGACCCATGGAGCGTAGGCCGGAGGTGCTCTTGTAGATGATCCCTGTTGTAGCAGCGGCTATGAAAGTGTTGCCCGTGTCTTCCTTGTCACGAAGCCATGTCACGCCGAGGGCGATACATGAGTAAAATGATGCGATGATGCCGAGGGTACAGCCTGTGTTTGTGCCTGGAACATAATAATATGCAAGGAGTATAATAGAGATTTGCTTTAGTTGTTTTTTTTTTAATATATGGCCGTCCTAGTTGGTAGCTACAGCATGATCATCGCCATACTTAAAGCATTACTTGTGCATTGGCAACACTTTAAAATATAAGTCACTGTAGTGCGAGTGCAAGGGACAATGCAAACAATATTTTTCCCAATAATGTTTTAGGTATCTATATATGAGTACCTATACCTATATTTTTGATGGGTGTTGGTCCTTTGTAATAATACCAGAAAATATAAAACAATATAATGTAATATACAATAATTTCCTGCAAACACCTACATCTATATGTCTGTCCTTCAAAGATACAGTTTTATACTATGCTACTAACCTTGCTTCATGACATAGTTGATGATTTGTGTTCGTCGAACTTTGCCTGCTTGTCCTGCCAGTGTGGTTGCTCTTAGACCTTTGTATAAACCAGCCATACCCCCTAAGCCTGAAAATACATAAAATAATAATATTAAATGGATGACGATATTAGTGTGAGTTAATAAAAAATATAAATGATAAAAATTGAGTAAAGTATAGGGAAGTTTGAAAAATTCTTATAATGTGTAAGGCCCGGTTCCTATATTCATGAAACAACTTGATTTTAGCTATGGGCAGTTAAAGTTTGACATATTTATTCATAGAACATGTGTCAAAATTAACAGATTGGTAAACAACTTGTTTTTTTAATATAGGAATCAGGTATAAGATTAATAAGGATGATGGTCACAGTTCAATTGCACCAATTTTTCAATTTAATATTAATTTCTGTAAATAGCAGCTATATGCACTCCTCCATGATATAAATTTTAACCATGTCAAATGCCACACACCTCTGTGTGTGCTTACAAAGTTAGTACAGTTTTCTCTTCACAAATAGATTGAAGTTTAAGTAATTACACATTTTTGTCATTACTCAATAGGTGTCATAATTGTTTTTCTGACATATCTCTAGAAAGCTGTGTACTTTATACACAAAGTAATGCTACATATTATGGTATTCTTAATAAAATACTTAGTCAAAATGTAGATTGCTTGATGATTTTATTTACACTCTAATTTTATTCTTTGACAAATATATTTTTTTTGTGTTGTCTGTGATATGAAACATGGGTTATGGTGTGATATCTGAATTGACTGTCTGCCGTTAAGGCGACACTGTCCTTACTGAACCACTTATTCATCTAGAATAGATTGGCCGAATGCCTAAACAGAATGTATTTATATTTAATGAATAATTTCTAACAAAAATAGTTCTTCATAATTAAATTATTTTGTAAATACACGACTACGACATGTTACCAATTATTCGCTACCTGATGAAAAACCAATATTTGCATGTTATTATTGCGCAGTGTTATGTAAAATTTGTTACCAAAGTTTGAGGTTATATCGAATGCTCATCGTTTTATTACCTGAACCGGTCATAAAAGACATTCCGATAATGGGTAGAGCTACGTTAGACCTTCTTGCAGTAGATGCCATATGACTATCATCTGGATACAAAAATTCTGGCTGCATTTTTGGTATGTAGTTAGGATCGAAGTTCAAATAAGGAGAAAGACCAGCCGAGCTCTGGGGTGGTTTCTCCTCATTCTTATTTATGGACAGTATATCACCAAACAAAGACATATTGCTTGCTTTATTACTATTTTCACTAATCTAAAACTAAAACGTGATTCTAAAATCACGCAGCGAATGTACAGAAATCGAACTTTTATCGAAATGCTAATGTCAAAAGGGAGCATAGACTCGACTCACTCATAGCGAAAAAAAGTGTTAATATGTAATGTTGCCATTGATATTATCTCTCCGTTTTTGTGTGCCTGACACTCAGACTAAGGAAAAAAGGCCTGACACGGAATACACTTCACTTGAAAATTATTTTGGTCAACACTACTGATCTTAAAACTATGAATTTTTTTAAACCCAATTAAGTATTTAATTATAAACTACTTTCACGTTATTTTAAGCCATATTATAGAACCGTATAACAATGTTATTATTATAAACTTTGGACCCTATTTTATAACCTTAAGAATTATTAATTCAAAACAGCAATGTCGAGACTTAGGTTTCTTTAGAGGAGTTTACCTACAAAAAATCAATTTGATAGCGATACTGCGATATTTTAATGTCATTTTAATTCTGTATTCCCAAATCCGAATCAACTTCCTTAGGGAATCAATTTTAATAATCCTTTTTTAGTGAATTTCTATTTAATTATAAAAGTAGATCATGTTCTTTACTATTTTATTTATTCCAGCCAATTGCGGACGCCCGAGGAAGTCAGAAAAATTATAAAAATTGCAAAGTTGCATGAGTCCGAACTAACGGAAGTGACACAAGTACTGCGATTTTTAGCACCCGAGCAACAAAATGATAATTTGAAACTCATGTTGTTAGATGACAATCTGTTGAAACAAATAGAAGCGGGCAATGGGCTAATATTTAAAGGTAAGTAATATATTTTAACGTAATTAGGTATCTAATATTCTTGTTTTCACTATTCTTATAGAATGAGTATTAGTAATAAGTTTCCTTTAGTACCGGTCGGTAATAAATTAAGCTTTCAACTTATAGCAGAATTTATCGTTATTATATCCAAGTTCAATTGCTACTAAACTGAGAGCATATTTTCTTATAATCCATGAAAAACATCTGCTATAATATGTTCTAACAATTAGAAATGTAATAATACTTACTTGCCAGTTTATTTCTATTTTTATAATTAGCTTTATTGCGAGCTCCTAAATAATTCTTAGAAATTATTATTGTTTTTTATATCCAGGTGATCCAGATGAAAATGTAGTTCTATGTACAAGCAACAAAACATATGATGTAAAAGAAGCAGAGACGTCCAACAGTCTCTTACTAGTCCCAGAATTATTATTTGCCGCATCCACGGGGCTAGATGAAACAGTGAATAACAATTCAATGGAATGCGATTCTGATACATCGTTTGATAAGTCCAATACAAGTCTTAATAAATCTACAGAATCTGATGAAGGAGCAAAAACACCGCGAATTATCGAACATAAAGATATTATAAATACATTTTTCACTTATTATGAATTAAAACCATGTAAGCCACGGCTATCTAAGCTGCGAAGATTATTGGAACCCACCAGGTTTCAGGGTCTAGAGGTAGAATATGCTGTAGATAAATCTAAACTGATGAACTCTGATGCTATTTTTGACCAAGTACAAGCCTCTAAAGCAGAACTAAATGAAGAATTTGACAAAATTCAAGCAATAGAAATAGATGGTTTTTATCGTCTATTAGAGTTTGATTACGAATTTCGTGTACTATCTTATATGTTGGATCTTATTGATGAAAATTCCTGGCTTTTGGACAGAATATCTAAAGAAGAGACTATTGACAGTCTGAAAGAACTGGTCCCACTGCCAATTTTAGAAGCAATGTTTAAGTTTTATACTAATAAAACTGTGTTAGAAGATGGTGTTCAATATTACGAATATAAACAAGACAAAGTGTGTAAGTTTTTAGCCAGAGTGTTACTGAAGAGTGCTGGTAAATTTAATTTAGTCGAGTTTTTGCAAGCTTGGAGAGACTCAGTTCCTGATGGAATGGTTACCAATGTAAGTACCAATTTCTTTTCTGCCAAACCAATACTCTTTGGCATTTAGTTAGGCTCTATTTGTTATTTAGTTTTTAATGGCCATTATGTGTTTTAGGAGTCTCTATTATCCGGGATAGCTATAGTTGATAAGTCGTGTACTCCTCAAGTAGTGTGGGGATTAGCCGAGAGTGACCTGCCTGAAGATATCAATGAACGATTCAAGATACTTTTTCAAACTAAAGCGAAGTGGTGTGTTGATGAGATATCGCCATATATTGAGTGAGTATTCAATGCGGATACTGTTTTACTCGTTTCTAGTAAAAGCATATAGGTAAGCTTAGATGTAGTGATTTATATGTTTGTACCAGATGTCGATGCACACATTATTATTACTTATTGTATACTTAGTCATTTTTAACCCCCGACGCAAAAACGACGGGGTGTTATAAGTTTGACCTGTCTGTGTGTGTGTGTGTGTGTGTCTGCCTGTGGCAACGTGGCTCCCGAACGGATGAACCGATTTTAATTTAGTTTTTTTGTTTGAAAGGTGTTAAAATTAGTCGGGAGTGTTCTTAGTTATGTTTGATGAAAATTGGGCCAAACTGGCCGCCGCCACAAAATGACGGATTACATATTTTTTCACAACTCCCTCAATATGAGTATATTGAAAGGACTTGACTAGTAGAATACTATACACTGTGATAAATTTCAAATCCAAGATGGCCGCCATCACAAAAAGGCGAAATACATTTCTTTTTTCACAGCTTCTTCTTTTTGGGTGTCAAATGAATGTTAGTGTCGGGGGTTTTTAAATTTTTTGTTACACATTGATAAAATCAAAATCAAAATAAATTTATTCAAATTAGGTTACAAGGTAACACTTATGAATGTCAAAGTTACAAGAAATTTTTTTTTTATTCTGTGAATTTACATTTACTGCCACCGGCCACGTTCAGCAAAGCAAGGGTGTGTAGGGCTATATATATGTGTAGGGATATAAAACAAGTGCTATAAAGTGACTGCCTGTGTGGTGTCGCGTAGGTGAATGCGCCTGCTGTGCATGTGGTCTCGGTTTCGATCCCTAAATCGGACAATTGGACTTTTCTGCCAAGAAATCCTTAGCAGCAGCTCGGAGTCACAGACAATAACACGATCGCTTTCTATTATTTGTGACACAGAACGTGAAATATGTGTGTAGTACAACTCTAAGTTTCAATGTTTACATACCCATACCTCAATTTATCCTGACATTTCTAATATTTGACAGATAATTAATATAAGCTGAATAACAGGGTTGATATTAGCCTTTCAGAAACCAAGTGTTACTGCCAAGCTCCTCGTTAGTTGGTCTTTGTAATTTGTTTTTATTTTGCAGATGTTATGCTACAGAAAAGTTAAATGTTAATGCTCTCTTAACAAAATATGCTCGAGCTTCTACTCAAGATGGTGTCAGAGTATTCTCAGCAAAACATATGAAATAGTGTGCCATTGTCAAAATCAGTGGAAATATGAACATAATTGTGTAAAGTATTGTGTACTGTTGAATAAAATTCAATTTTACTCATTCAATAATACGTTTTATTTCAAAAATACATATAAAATTAGTATTTAATTAGATAAGTCATTAATTGTCATATTATAGGTATATAATTAATATAATTATTTTACTTAAATAACACAGCCTTCTCATTTTTCACTACATCATTAGAAGCCATCTTTAAGATCCTTTACAACATTAAAATCTCGAAATTGTACGATCAACATTACAACTATTAAAATACATAAAATGTCTTATGGAATGTTTTCAAATATTATCGAAGAAAAATATATCTAATATTTTTACATTCCATATTCTTATAAATAATTTCTTACGACTAACTTTGGTATAATTTAAAATTGTTTGACATTCTTTCTGAGTTTGTTCAATTCTTGCATCATTTCTTGGGGCAAGTCCGCGCCGACTTCTTCCTTGAAGTACTTTTCGATGGCGTCAGCTTCTTGGAGCCAGAAGTCCTTGGGTATACTGAAGAGACTCTTTAAATCGATAGGTCCAAGACCTTTTACATTGAGATCGCCCTCGGTTGGGATGTATCCGAGAGCAGTTTCAGTGTGGCATTGTTCGTTGTCACAACGACGGAGGATCCAGTCAAGCACACGGGAGTTTTCACCGAAACCGGGCCAGAGGAATTTACCCTGCAGAAACAAATTGAATTATTACATGACTTTTTATTTTAGTTACTAAATTTAAATTATGTCGTTTAATCACATCATTATATTTTACTAATTTTGCAAGCAACCTACCTCGTCACTCTTACGGAACCAGTTGACGTGGAAAATCTTAGGCATTTTACGGCCAGGCTGGGGCATGGACAGCCAATGCTTGATGTACTCGCCGAAGTTGTAGCCAAAGAATGGACGCATGGCAAACGGATCGTGCATCACTGTCTTTCCCTGTAACAAAGAAGTAATGGATTTAGTTACAAAAAAGGTGCATGGTGAACACTCCTATTGATGTCCTGTGATTTCAAATTAGTATTGATTTGAACGTTTACTTTTTGGTTAGTTTTATTAAGATATTTACTTGGCTAACTAAATTTAAATAAGTGTAGTCATAGATTGAGTATTTATTTGGCTCAATTAGCGTCATAAGAGGGACATTAATAAGTACCTACCCAATTCTTTATAATTTCATGTTAATTCTCAAGTCTACTTACGGCATGCTCTGCAGCAGCAGTAGCTTCAGATCTCATGGTAGCTCCCATGAATACACCATGTTGCCAGTCTCTTGCCTCAACGACCAGAGGTACGCCAGCCGGCCGTCTTCCGCCAAGCAAGATAGCGGAAATTGGAACACCTTCGGCGCTCTCCCAGTCGCCGTCAATTATTGGACATTGTTCAGCGGGAGTGCAGAATCTGTAAAAAACCATGATCATTATATTATATTCACATATTCATTTGAAAACTGCAATAAGAGAAAATAAATAATTTTATATAACGGATTATATTTGTTGATAACCTTGATCCATAGATAACTTTTTAAGGTTCAAGCTTAGTATTGTTATTACTTTTATTGGTTTAAATTTTTATAGCAATAAACCTACCTAGAATTAGGATGAGCAGCAGGTGTCTTCTTGCTAGCATCCCAAGGCTGTCCCTTCCAATCAATCAGTTTTTCGGGAGCGGTTCCCATACCTTCCCACCATACGCCACCATCACTGCTTTCAGCCACATTTGTGAACACTGTGTTTTTGAATACTGTAGACATAGCTATCGGGTTGGTAGCTTCTGAAGTGCCTATAAATACAAGAACACATATAATAGTAGGAAATAAAAATCACTTAAAAAGATAACACAATAATTCCTGTGTCGCGAGGGACTTCAAACATCCAAACAACGGACATAACGAACATCCAGACTCGGAACAACAATTTGTGGATCACACAGTTTTTTGTGTCATGTGGGGATCGAACCCATAGCATACGCCGCGGCCGCAGTGGCGAGACGACCATTTAAACCACTACGCATTAGAACATTAGGCTATCCGTGCTGACAAAACTATGTGATATTTTCGTTTTTATCAGACTAGAAGTACTGGTTTTTTAGGCTTCGACTCAAAAACTGCTTATATCTTACCTGGAGCTACTCCAAAAAATCCGTTCTCGGGGTTAATGGCTCTCAAATCGCCGTTTTTATCAAACTTCATCCACGCGATGTCGTCTCCAACACACTCCACCTTGTATCCTGGCAAACTCGGAGTCATCATAGCTAGATTGGTCTTGCCACAGGCAGAGGGGAACGCGGCTGCGATGTACCGCTTACGACCTTTCGGGTCGGTCACGCCTACAATCTGCAAATTAGGTATTTTGTATTAGAAAATGACTGAGGTACATAATATTGCAAACATTTTATTATTATCTTAACTGTAATATAAAGCTGCATTGTTTACACTTAAGAAGCCTGGCCAGCTCAAAATCATTTGTAGGTACTTGTATGCTTCGTCCATTGCAAACATTCTTTGAATAGTCATAAGCAAAATATTGATATGAAAAGGCTTCTATTGTAAAAATAATGGTCATTTAGAAACCCTTTAAGTAAATCAATCAATCTTTTTCTGTACTATAGAAGTACTCGTGCTATGGTAGGGTAGCATTTTGATGTACGCAAATACATTAGCTATATTTCTTCCAGTTTAAAATATGTGCCAACTCACCAGCATATGTTCGGCGAGCCATCCCTCACGACGAGCAATGACAGAGCCCAGTCGGAGTGCGAAGCACTTCTTGCCCAACAAGCTGTTACCGCCATAACCACTGCCTGTTTACAAAAAGAGCAATTCATTAGTAAATAGACAGACACAAATTATAATAGTCGCAGGTTGTAATAGGAATATAAATTTTCATAGTTAGTTTTTAAATATTGAATGTCATATAGCAAACGCGGCCGACAATGCATTGTTCACAATAATTTGAAACCTGCGCCGGCTCGGCTTATAAGGTATTAAATACCATTTATAAACAGTTATATGCTTTTATTCGTTAGCATTATATTTAAGTTATAACCTATTGCTCTAGAATTCCAATCTTCATCATCTTTATCACCACCCAGCCATTAAAAATATACGTATACCTACCTAAACATCTTTGTGTATCATGATATGAATCAAAAACTTGTAGGTAAATATATTTTCTTGTATAATAATTTCAAATAGATACCTACTCAAAGTATATTAAGTATAATAAGGACATCAGCATAAATTAACAGTTTGAGTTATTTTATTACTCACCGTAGCTGATAATTTCATTATCAGCAGGCCTATGCAGTATAATAGTACGGGCCGGATCGCAGGGCCAGCCAGGAGTGGCGCCCGCAGTACCGACCGCGTGCAAGCAGCGGACGAACTGTTCGTCTTGACGTAGTGCCTCTAACACTTTAGCCCCTAGAAAGACAAACATATAATTAGTACACGTGTAAATAAGCCAATCCTTTCATGGTATACCTAACGATTATGAATCCATGGTTAGTAAGGCGCATAATTGGAATGCAATCCAAAGAAGAAGTCAACAGACTCTAACGTCCCATTTACAAGACATTACGTTATTATTTCATAAAATTGGCTCGTTTTGTTAATAATAGAGTCTGTCTGTCTGTAAGTAGTGTGTCGTACAACAATTGAAAACATTGATTAAGTACCAATAAGTATCCATTATTTGCGAGGCTTTAGAATAATCACTATATTTTTGCTGCATAAGCAATTACTAAAATGTCTAATGGTTATTGTATAGATAATTAAATGATATCCTTCGACACAAAACTCATGAAACATGTTACAAGCAGGTATCTAACTCGGTCACTTTCTCGCCTACCGTATTTGTAATATAAAATATTTAATATATTAACCATTATACAAATGAAGTTGTAGTTCATATTTGCAAAACAGAACAACTCATAATAATTTCCAATTCATAACTAGATTGTTTTGAATTGCTGGCGCACTTTTGTAATCATAATTATCGTAACTTGTGTGTCATTGCGAGAAGTGGGCGGCTTTGGAAATAACGCCTGATTACATTTTGATATATACACTCGTTGTTGTGGTTTCTTTTTATTGGTATAACTTTTTAAGAAGGAGAATTAGATTTATGATTTATTTATACGGAAACAAATTAAATACACCGTAAACATTTTTCGGCGAAGTATCTTAATTTAGTTGACATCTTAGGTAAGATATTAAATTACGTATTTAAAAAATATCAGTGATTAAAAAGTTTATTTTACTCGACGTAAAACTTATTTTTATTACCAATGTAACACGGTAATCTTTATTTTTATCTGTATCTTGTAATTGTATGCTGTCGGCCTTATAAATAAATTGGTTGCACTTTTGTCTACGACTCTTAAGTGTACTTGTGCATATAACAAGTAGCTTTAAGTACTCCAGTTTCTTTCACTTACCCATTCTAGTCATGACGCGCATGGAGTAGACGACGTAAGGAGAGTCTGTAACTTCCACCCCGATCTTCGACAGAGGAGAGCCGACTGGACCCATCGAGTATGGGATCACGTACATGGTGCGTCCTGTTGACAAAAACATTTATAGGTGCTTAGATATTTTAAGGAAACACGTTTTTATACACAAGGTTCCTAATAGATACCTTTATAATTTTTGCTTTAGCTTGCGACAATGGACATAATTATAACAACAGCCGAATTGAATATGGCTTTCATACATTTTAGCGATATGTACAATGACATCCGAAGTAACTACAAGTACTTTTAATTTAAGTATTTATAACACTGGAAATATGCGTGCGCTGCGTTTTGGGCTGTATTGTATCATCGTGGCATCGTATTTTGAATGCATTTATGCATATTACTTATGTATCGTAAATATAAAGTAATAAATCGACAAGTTTCTGTATATTGGCAGTGGCTAGGTGACCACGACACAGTTAGAAGGATGGATAAACAATGGACGGAAACTATGTGTGCTGGTCACATAACAAAAATTTAAAGTTTTCAGAATCATATTCTAAACTTCGTTAAAGAGACACGTTAACAAATTGTTCACCAGCTATTAGGTACTTATCCGTATAGTAAAACCATTTATAAATTTCGTCACACACCAACCAAAATATGAATGAGTGTTGATAAATAAATGACTTTTATCTTTGGTATGATATTGCCTCTTATCTGTTGCCAAGTAAGTTTAAAGATAGATGATTCGTATGTTTTAGTTTGTTACGTATTTTCGATCCTCGTCTAGTATTCTCAGCTTTGCTGGTGAAGATACATATGGTTTAGTTTTTGGGATCAGCAATGTTATTGAGGTGTTTTAAAACCATACATTATATGATCAGGGATATTGTTTAAGCGTTGTCAATCTTGGAATAAAGCTGTTTGTAGGTACACTGCCACCGTATGATAACTTAAGACAAAGGCTTTTGGCTTTCTTGCTGATGTCCTAATTCGAAAGACGCTGTTGTGTTCAACAGGTGATGGCAGACCAGCACCAATTTAATACCACGTCTAAGGTGTTGACCCTTATCTCGTATGTATTCAAAACGCGGTCTTTTTTAAAATGAGGGTAATTTACCAGTTAGCCTACTCTAGAAATGAGCCGAGATATTAGAATACATTACTAATTTACTAGGTATTGTGCAATATTCCTCAATAACATTTTATCCAACTTAGTAATCTAAGTGTAGATGGGAAATTAATTGTCGTTAATTATTAATATTCCTCCTTTCCAATAATTTGATTACAATGGACTTCCGCCGCCGACTAACGACTATTTCGATTCAATATAATAGATCAGACAGGCTACTGTGTGCTATAGAGAATGAACTATTGTTAGTATAATATAAGTAGATATTCATTTCGTTGGTCAGGTAAATTAGTGTGATTTCGAATTCAAATTCTATTGAAACAAACGCAACTTGTTTCTGAAGTATAAGTGGGTAAATGTTCAATGTTTGGTGACGTACTCGCGGAAGTATTCGCTTATAAATACAATACGTCGTTTGTGATCGTCACCGGATTGTTTTGCGTTTTAAAACAACTTCGAAGAATTTTGTAGCATTATTTGAAGCAAATTCTTTACATTTCACTGGAATTTTTACCACCCTTGTGATTATTTATATATCTAGGTAAATTCTTTCTGCTAAAGAGTAGTGCAATAAACAACGTGAAGTATTATATAAGAAGTTATTATTAAAAAATAAGTGCCCTATGTTTAATGTTGCTATTCGTACTTGCATTTTTAATATCTGGAAAGCGTCCATTAGCGTACCATTAACGTGGCATAACATTTAAAAGATGCAGTTTCATCTGAAAATAATGCAATGCCTAACTTGTGCCCCTTAGAGTACTAAGACGGTTACTTATATTGATTGCGCTTAGTAGGTACAAAGCGCAATCAATATAAGTAACCGTCTTAAGATAGTTGTTTATTTTTTCAATCATTCTATTTTGTAATTGTTATATTTTTATCGTTTATGGTTTACGTTATCAAACCTATGCTGAATATAGATTATATAGCGCCCAAATTCTTATTTCCAAAAACACTCCATTTTTAAATATGCTTCAAAGTTCAATGTATTCTGCTTACCTCGCATGCATCCAGGGAATCTATCAGCGACAGCCTTCTCGTAATCATTGGGGGCGATGTAATTGCCCAGAGCGGACTTCTGGCCTGCTCGTGCGATCGGCACCACATCGCGCTCCTTCTCGGAGCAGATGAAGGTCTTGGACTCCACGCGAGCCACATCGGCTGGGTCCGTGCGGGCTAGCCAACTGGATAAATAAAGTTTGGTTAGAACATATTGTCGCAGCAAGGAGAAAGCCAGAAGGCCTATCCTTATACAAAACAGAGATGTGCTACCAGTGCTGCATTGGTTACGATCGAGTAAATTATTAGGCTGGTATTTGTAGATATTATAGGTACTTACACGGACATTCATATTATTGTTATATAAATCGTTATTGACAACTTCATGCTTTGATGAAGGAGACATATCACAATAATAGTATAAATAAGAAACAAGCTGTGCTACAAAAAAATCGATGGAGCGACTACTACCTACACCATTTATTAATTTTCCATAGAATCACAACAATTCTAAAGAATCTAACAATATAAGTAATGCCTTTTGAAGAGTATCTACATTAAATGACTCAACAGTCATCAACTTACCAATTACTATACTTAGGCAGCCTTTTCAAGGTGCCCTGCTGTTGCATGATATGTAGCAGCGCCGCCGCTTCAGCCTCAGAACCATCGCACACGTGGACATGGTCCGGTTGGCAGAGAGCCACACTCCTTTCAACAAAAGCACGGACCTGGAGAATAACAAACGATTATTAGCTACCATTGCTGCACACAAGCTTGTTCTAGAATAAGAGATGTGTTGGCTATAGATATTAATGGAAAAGCTTGACTTTATCTGCTGCACACAATTTAATAATAATGCTATCAAATCAACATACTTTTATAGAGTTCAACAGTCTATCAAAGCATGTTGAACTCTATCAAAGTTAAACGTATCTCAAGTTATTATTTTTCTGAGGACCCCTATATCTATTATTTAGCTGCTTTTGAATCAGATGTTGTACAATTTGGAAAACAACTAAAGGCAGTATTGCAACGCCTCCACAGAATTTTACAAACTGTCTTTGTGCTACTTGAGACGTGTCAACGATATACCTACAAGCATTCGATGCCTACAAGAGATTTGAAAAGCATTTTTATAGCACAGCCAGGCTCTTCAAAAAGCTTGAAAATGAATACTGCTGTGTTTGAAAATTTCGTTGACAAGAATACTACTATTCTATTAATTCTACGAAGTGTTATGGTTTATTATAAGTAAGTATATTTACTTTAGGAGTTAAAGCAGCAAGTTGAGGGCTGGGAGTAGTTGCCCCTCGCAATGCAGTTTGGTGAGCCGCGCGCCCGCATGCCAGCGCCACCTGAGCATATCTGAAGACAAATAAAAACATTATTATTATAAAACAGCAACAAGCTTAATATATTGTCGATTTCAACTTTTGGATTCAATTCTATTTCAAAGAATTTATTTCGAGACAGCCCCAATAAAGTACATGGTCCTACTAAAGATACAGAATTAACGTGCCAATATAACATACTAAAATCGCAAATGCATTTTTGTTCTTATTCGAGGCTAACAATGTCTTTGTTATAGGTACAACAAAAATATGCGTTATATTAAGCTAACGTAACTAGCATAGTTACTATATAAAGATTATACTATCGATAATATCCACGGCAAAGTGTACATGGAACTTTGGCCTGGTAGCGAAATGATGTTAATTAAATAAAGTCTCTTATATCTATTACACTGTACCACAGAATAGATAAATATTGTTACGCTGTGCACTTCGTACCTCCGTTTTGAAATCGAGCACTATGAATTGATTGAGTTTATTGGCATGCCTATAATATTAAGATAAAACTGGTATCTCTTTGGCAGTTCCTCTTATTTATTTAACTTTTAACTCTTGTTCAAATTAACGTTATTTTTTTGTATTTTGCAGCAATCATTAAAACGCTCAGCTAAGTATTCTTAATTAATAATTAGTTTTATTTATGTTTTGCTCGCTTGTCATGTAAATAAATAGGTATGTACTATAAACATCGTAAGTTTCTATTAGTTTATGTACTTGTGCGTTTGTATAAAATATTAACCGTCTGAATGTACTATATTGTTAAGTATTTATTTAGTATAATAAAATTAGATGAACATTGGTTTAGATTATTTATTTCTGCAGCAGAAAATGTTAATTTTTTATCAATAATAAAAAACATTAAGCCTTGGTATTTGTTCTTATTATTAAGATACAGCCTGTATAACATAGATACATATATAGATTGTTTATATAAATTATTATGAAAAATGCGTGTTCGGCGTAATGGTTTATGCGCTGGGCTGTAATGACTTATGTACCGAATCTAGGTTTTATTTGGTATAGATTCTAATACAAACTTCTTCGAGAATTCTCAATATAGAAAACAAAAGTCAGAGGTCCAGTTAAAAAGTGGTTTCAATCATATTTAAGCAACAGGAAACAGATTACAAGAATAACAAAATTCAGCCATTTAGGTAACACTTTCGAACAATATGATTCCGAGCCGAGAATTTATAATTGTTGTGTACGCAAGGTAGCATTTTGGGACCATTATTGTTTCTTTTCTATATCAACGACCTACCACAGTCAATAAGGCATCAATGTGTTCTATTTGCCAATGACACTACGATACTAATTAAACGTAAATCGACAAACTTATGACACCGAAATTATCCAAACACTTAATGATGTTATAAAATGGCTAGACATTAATAAATTAAAATCAATATTTTGAAAACAAACGTGCTTCATTTTAAAACTTAGAAAAGTAAAACTGTACAACTTAACATTGGATATAATAAAATTAATATAAATCAGGTATATAATGCAAGGTTTCTAGGTATAGTACTTGATGAGCATCTTATTTGAAAAAACCATGTTGAACTGATTTGTAAGAAAATCAACCAATTTATATTTACTATATGAAAGGTTAAAGATGTCACGACTAGGCATACCTCTTTGATGGTATACCATGTACATCTGCTCGATAATTCGGTACGGCATAGTCGTATGGGGAACTCTACCGAAAATGAGAAAATCTTTATTGCTCATAAAAGGTGTATCCGCGCAATGTTCAATATGGAGTGGTCCGACTCGTGTAGACCTGTATTCAAATCGCACAAACTTTTAACAGTACCTTCCCTGTATATTTACGAGGTAGCTAGGTTTTTGAGATTTTATCTTCTACTGTTTAAGGCGAAAGATAATACAAATAAGAGAAAAGAGACACATTTGGACTTTGAAATACCTACACTCAAATTAGAACTATTTCGGAAGAGTTGTGTGTATATGGCCCCTTTGGTTTATAATGCTCTACCGAAGTCAATAACACAATTGCCCATTGACATTTTATTTTCAAGTAAAAAGGTGGCTGGTGCAGGAATGTTTCTATTCTATTCATGAGTATTTTGTGAAATATCCATGTAAATTTTATACGCATGGTCTTGCATTAAAGTACAGACATTAATAATAACAACATGTGCAATAACAGTTGTAATTGATTGTTTAGGTATTTTAATAACATTTTTCATACATTTAGTTTGGTGCTGAATGTTAATTATTTATTGTACCTGCCTGTTATAATCATGTTAATTTAATATCAAATTTAATTTAGAACATAATATGCTCTTTCGTTTTTGTTAAATAATTAATGTATAATGTTAATTTTAATAAATATAATTATAATATAATATATTTGCATGTCGCTGTGTTGGTGAAACATAATGGACTAAAATTATATGTAACATCTTTGTACCATGCTTCTAGCAAATAAGTAAATAAATAAATAAATAAAAATGCAGAAAGATTCTAAACTGCACAAAATTACTTATATGAATATTGTGTCAGAAAATATTACAAGTTGGTTCAATTAAAATTGCAATGATGCCATGTCGTGATTGAAATAAAATGAACATTACTGTAAGAATGAAAGTTAATTATTAATTTCAACTTTATGCTGCTATCATAGAGTCTATTATTAATATTAATAAGTTTTGATTGCTTTAATTTTGTTTCTAAACCAGCTTCAAGTTAGTTTGAAACAGATATCTTTAAAATTTATATATAATATATAATTCACATTTTCATAGACAATGAACGAAAATAATATTAACTAAGTATTTGATAAATTCAATATACTCACTGAGAAGTCTTCTTCACGTAATCTTCGGGAACGGTGTTTAAATGCAACATTTTAAAAAAATTAAACTAATTAATACTTTTAATTTAAGACAATACAAAAAAACTTTTTACTTGATTTAATCAAAATTACTGAAACTGAAGAGAAATATCAACCATCTATAATATCCTATTGTGTTTAATTTGTAACCCATTTAATACTATGCGTACAGTAACTCTTATAACGGAATGATACAAATTCTGCGCGCGCGCATTTTATATGGAGGAGTGTGCGCACGGCGCTCTCTCATTGGTCGATTCCGCGGGTGTGTCGTGACGTTTGCACATGTAGCGTTAACCGGTATTGAAACTTGTTTTTCATAGCATTATCGTTTTGTTTTGTAACAAGTAATTTTACGAAATTATTATTATCTGTTTGAATGTCAAATGTCGAATAGAGCAATAATAATAACATGCTTACTTTTCGTTGTTATTATAGAGTAAATTAATAATAGGATCACCATTATTGCCCTATAATATATAAACAAAATTAACTCAACAACAACAAAAACAACAGACCGTTTACCATAAACTGTAAAATAGATTTACTCAGTATTTTCACCAATGCCATGAGGTTATGCCGGGAGCTAGTGGGCAACAGTGAAACATTATTGCGTCAGAAAAATCGGATTGAACTTGAACCGTCCGAGATGAATCTATTTCGCCTGTGACTGATAAATGAGTTAATTATATCGCTATGGAAAAGTCCTTTAGACTTTATCAGATTGTCTTTTTCGCGCCTAAAGATAACCACCATTTTCGGAGCTCTGCCAAATCTGTCATTATTATATATTTTATGGAAGTTGTAAACTTTGGCAATGATCACACGTCTATTATGTTCAATTCGTATTTGTGTCTTTGGTATTCTAAAAGCCCTTCATTCCAACAGGTATGCGATAAAGTTGTAATCGAAGGCATTCATTTCGTCAGCTTGTTCCAAAGCTCAAGGCGAGGTGGGTTTCGTCACCCGTGCCGTATCACCGAAGGGTACGGCTGTGCATACTGATCGCGTACAACTAGATATCATACTCAGTAAATGTTTGGTTTGCGTTGTTTTAATATAACATATTACATACATTTGCTCCGTTTCAACAGTAAATTCGACACGGTAATTTTTTGTGCAGTATATTCATTGATATGCTTATTGATACTCAAACAATAGTATACTCTAATTCAAATGTTAGTACCCTATAACGATTCATTTATATTTGCGTGCGAATTCTACGACAAGAAAAGTTTGATGGGGATTTTCTGTTAAAATTCTCAGTAGCAGCATACGATCGCATTTAATCACGTGGGACTTAATAGCATATCTGCCGGTAACGGAGTATTATAGGTACAGACATTTATGATTTACTAACATATGACTGGGAATAAATAAGAGCGAATCAATGAGTTTATGCTTAAAAATAAGACAGTAAGCCAATAATATGCAAAGAGGTAATGTCAAAAGTATTGGAAAATGGACAAAACAGTTCAGAACCATTTTCTCCTCAGTTTGTCAACCGATTATCCTTATTTTTTGTTTAGCTACAGACAAGATTAGCGAAGAGATTAAAAAAAAAAATCTTGCAGGAAAATAAAGCAGGTACATTTGATAATTTTTAAATGTAAATACATACGCCTATTATTAAAATGTTGAAATATTATGTGCAATGTGTATGTAATCATTCTGTGTTACTGGTCTTGTACACACAGCGACACATCAACCTAGACTGTTTGGACTTTGAACTATTAGAAGTTGAACGCTGCGAATCGTGCGAGAGAGTGCGTTATATTTTTGTTACATTCACGCTGAATGGGACGCGACGCTCTATCCTTACCATTACATAGACACCACTATGCACCGTCCCTTTCTAACAATTCTCTGTTTTGTATGTAGCGTAGTTATGCGTATATTAATAGGGTGTCTAACTTGATGTGTAGCCGTGTGTACCTTTCGCATGCCTAACGGTAAAATGTGCCTAAACTTGTATAATTGTATTTGACATCATGTACCTAACCATATTTGCGAAATAAATTATCTTATCTTAAAACTTGAACAATTTCATTTGAGATTTAGAATATTTTTGAGCTCTAAATAATCCTTCGAGCTCTTAGAATAAGTAGGCTAGAATAAGAATGGGTAAGCCATATCTGTGGAAGGACGGATGGCTGTTGCTGTAAATGAGACTTGGTTGTTGAAATGGTTTTTAATCACATGAAAATTGGTGTTTAATCAAATAACTAAATTATCAACAGCAAATTAAATCATGAGTTTGATTTAGACTCGACTTCGATTAGCCTTTCAGAAGCATGAGACCGCAAATTAAAAATTTAAGAGTGAAAATGCGAGCGTTCTCTCTCAGGCCTGGTGAACTGCTGACCTTAAGAAAGTGATTGCATTGGATATACAAGACCGAAGATCAAACGTTGTGGCACAAATTGAGATAGCTCTATGCCTAACAGTGGACTGCAATAGGTAGATTTATTAAATAAACAAGTAATGTCTTTAATTAATAATATTATATAGACGTAATAGTCTTTTACAGTAGGTAGATAAGTGATGCACAGCGAAATTATCGCTAATTATATAAGAAGTCTAATTAAGTAATTAATAGCAGAAATTGCGATCTATTTTCCTTCACTATAGACTCAGATTAAATATCATAGAATAGCGGTGCTATTGGTGTTTAATTTGAACATTAAATGCGTAAATATTTTTTTAAACGAACAGTTAAATAGTTTGCATTAATAACAATATTATAAGTAGGTATAGCAGATGATTTTAAAACTGGAGTCGCTTTAGAAATTGCTCTCGTTATAATTATTCGTTCAATATGTTTTTTTTTTTATGTTCCTTAGTCTGTGTCGTAACCCGTATAACATTCCTGAAATTGGGACTTGTTCCAAATAAAGGTTACCTATTTTTTATTATGTGTCTTCATTCTATTGCATAATACTAAATATTTTAGTAATATTAATATTTACCTTGCTATAAAATATACCTACATACCTACCATAAGTAGAGGACTTTTAAAACATTCAGAATTAAGTTTTTAGCATAATAATATCAGCCTTGTATAAACTGTATCACTGCTGGATACGGGCCTCATCTCAGTATGAGAAGGTTTATAGTTCATAGTCCACCACACCGGCCGAATGCGACTTAGCAGACTTCACATATCTTCGAGAACATTAAAGCGAACTCTCAAATTGTAGGTATCTTCGGAATGTTTTCCTTCTCCGTTTAAAGCAAGCGATAATTATCTACATGATTAATACGCATACGTTATATAACGTCGGCAAGTCAGAAGTGCGTGTATTGCGATTGAACGAAAGACCTCTGCGGTCCAGTCTACCTGTCTTCCACTGGGCTATCGCTGCTACTAGTCTTAAGGAAATAACTGAGGAAGTAGTATTGATTTTAGAAATTTTATCAAGAGATCGATTGTTCGCTACGCAACGTTATGATTTCTATAATAATTCGTACAATTGGTTTAAATGACGTCAATATGTGAGATGTCAATGATTCTAAACGCGCACAAGTCACGCTAGAGGCTCGTCTGGTCAACAAAGGCGTGTAGCATAAAGAAGCATTGACGTCATCAGTCTGCTGTTTGACTTTTATAAGTGATTTGTTTGTAAAGAAAACAGAATAATTATCTATGACTGCGTTGATTATAACGCGCATAATACAAACATTCAGTATATTCGTATTTTGTTAGTATGTATTCTTGTCACATAAAGTGAGGTTATTTTTAGACAGATTATCTTTAAATCCGGGTCTAAGTATGCACATAATTATTGGCGATAAACTAAGAACATGTACACTTGGCTGTATAGTAATTTCTATTGCCTTCCTTGCGTGAAGGTCGACATAAAAATAGCCGTCTATTATTGTATTGTTTATGTAAATTGTCTATAATGATATTTTAGAGAAAATATTTATCTATTCCTATGTTGTATTCTTGTTTGTAACTACAAAGTCAAAAACTATACTTCATCCATAACGAAGCTAATTTATCAGAAAGTAACTTATGCTATATAACATCGCGCTATGAGTCACAGGAGTCTAGCAGTACCTAATTATTAACGTGTCATACAGCACGGGACAGCTTGTAGAAATTAAATTAGTAGCTAAAAGTAGTTGATTTTCCGTGACGTTAATAAATAATAATATTTTCCTTAATATTAAATCATCTTGATTGATTTGCTTTAGCATTTAATTGATCATAGTTATTACTAGAAATGAGAGTTATCAAAGCACGGAAATCTGCATGGAAGATAAATTCTGCGAAAGATTATAATGCTTCTTGAATGATTTAGATGATACATATATGTATACTATGTTATACTACTTACATACGTATACAATTTTTAAGTCATTCGGTTATTAAGCATCTTTTAATACTATAAATTGTTAACCCCTCCAGATAAGCTAGAATGCCGGTGTTAGGAGTGGGTTTACGTCGGTAGTGGAATGGGTGGGTTCGAAACCGCGACCTCTCGTTCGCAAGTCCGATCCCTTAACCTGGGTTACCACCGCTTATAAATGCAAATGTGAGTTTGTCTCTGTTTCTCAACCGATCATCATGAAATTTCGCATACACGTTGTTAGGAGAATAAAAACAATTTAGTTAAGATGTCTCCTTTAGTACATTTGCGTCGTACTAAATATTTATGCTAAAATTGAACTAAAGGACATTAGTACCTCTATTTCTGAGTTCTTTTAATCCCGAAAGCTGTATACACAATCCTGTAATAATATCAGATACTTCAAAGAAAGGCCAGAAATAAAACACAAATTAGGTCGACTCAACGGCTCTCGAGGCAAGAGCTGTGTTGACTTTCAAACAAAGGATGTCCTTTATTTTTCAATTACTTACTTAAAATGCCTCGATGGTATTTCGGTAGTGAATATGACAGTTATGCATGATTTCAGGTTGAATTCCCGATTCAGGCAAAATGTTATTAGGCTTTTCTGTCAGGCAAACGAAAACGGTTAACTTTCCGCCATACATATGGGGGGTTAAATTTATTGCATTTTAGCTCCTCTATCTATTATTGCCGGGAATACGTCGAGTTACCATTAACCCTGTATATCATGCAACGCGAAACTTCAAAAGTTATTTTAGCAGTATAGAGTTCAAAACTGAGCCTGTCAATAGTCCCGTTAACTATTACACCGAACTACTACTAATAAATGATGTAATCCATATCTAACCTTTTCGGAATCATAGCGGGCATTAGACTATTTATATACGTTAATGTCGAAACTAATTAGTAGATATTAAAACAATTTGATAATTACCGCCATGAATCACGGTATACTGAATAGAGACTGATTGTTTCGCGTTATATTTAGAACCTAATTGTGCAACTACCGATAAAAATAGAAACTGGTTTCAATTTCAAACTGCGTATATTGTTTTTACGTTATTCTACCTAAAATGTATAACGGTTTGAACGGAATTGGTTAGAAAGTAAACTTAATGATCCCTAAAACATAGTATACGGTACAAAGTTGCCACAATACTAGTAAGATATATTAGTCAATACTTAGCCAATCCTTTCTTCCCTTCTTAAAAATAAAACGCCTAAACCAGCAATAATTCCTGTGTGGCAGTTTTGTTTTTGGTTGGGTGATCTTTGTTTATAACAATGAACACTCAGGCACGGAACAATCATTTGTCACACAAATGTCCCGTGTGGAGATCGAACCCTTAGTACTGGCAGTGCCGAGGCGATCACTCAAACGACTACGATATCCGTGCAAATATATGTATGTGTAATGATAATATGTTACAATATACGAGGCGTAGAGAGACGTACAAACGGCTACACATCAAGTTAGACACCCTATATACGTATAACTACGCTACATACAAAATAGAGAATTGTCGGAAAGGGACAGTGCATAGTGGTGTCGATGTAATGGTAAGGATAGAGCGTCGCAGCCCGTTCAGCGTGAGTGTGACAAAATAACAAAAATATAAAGCACTCTCTCACACGATTCGCAGCGTTCAACTTCTAATAGTTCAAAGTCCAAACAGTCTAGGTTGACATGTCGCTGTGTGTACCTACATACTTCATTAGAATATAAAAGGCCGAGGAATTATAACAAGAATAGAATAGTAACTGATGAGGATATTAATACAGATTTAATCGGAGTTTATTTATAAAAAAAATATTTGAATTATTTGTTTATTTATATTTAAAATTTTCTCGACTTTTTGACTGCTTTTCTGCAGCCATGGGCACGGGGACAGTGGATAATAAATAGTTTCAGTCATAAAATAATGTAAATGTGTTGTGTTAAAACTATGATATAATCCGTATAAAGAAGTTTAATTTAAATGCGTTTACGTAAGACTATTATCCATAGTTGATGTCAAATAGTATAGAATAATCATAATGTTCTTAAAATGAGTGATCTGTAAACTATGCCACTCCCACTTAATCAGTGGGCTTGCTTAAGCTCTATCATTCTGGGAGGAGGCTCGTGCCTTAACATTATTTTTAACTTCAAAAATGGTAAAAACGTACCTACCTAATATAAATATAAGGCTTCACTCAACTCACGGCCGTTTTAGCACATTCTATTTGGTGACGTAACATTCTTTAACACGTATAGGTTCTTGGTTCATACAGATAAGATTATGTGCGCAGTTTACATCAGATTTTTATAATGGAGTACCAATTTTATCTATTGAGTTGTAGCCAGAAACTGGCGGCCTGTCTGGCCAATAGATTTTTAATCATGTCTGGTATTCTGAGGCTTGACATATTAATACGCGAAGGAATAAGCATCTTTAAATAAGATATCGTGCGTTTTAATTTAAAAAACAACCGGCGAGTAAAGTATATCTTGAGAGCAGTATAATTATCTAAAATGGAACAATCTGGCGACATCTGGTAGTGTGACTTTTTCGGATCATTTCGAGTTGGCTATGTCAAACTTTTTCTATAGCAATGGTTCTGGGCTTGCCAATCCATAGAAGAATAATAACATCTGCCCAAGAGAAAAGACAACCCTGTGACGTAAGGAATTTTATAAACATGACGCAATGGATATAAAGAACGTGTTGGTTCGAAATTACTTGTCTATTATAGCCGCCCTGTATTAAACTGTCCCATAGCTGGGCACGGACCTCTTCTTAGTGTGAGAAGGGTTAGGCCATAGTCCACCACACTGGTCCAGTGCAGGTTGGCAGACTTCACATATCTTCGAGAACATTATGGAGAACTCTCAGACATGCAGGTTTCCTCACGATGTTTTCCTTCACCATTAAAACAAGCGATAATTAACTATTTAATACGCACATAACTTCGAAAAGTCAGAGATGCGTGGGATCGAACTCGAGACCTCTGCGTGGCAGTCCAACGTTCTTCCACTAGGCTATCGCTGCTATATATTACTTGTCTATGGTTCTTGAACTTAAATAAAAGTAACCAGATGGATTTTACTCTTTGTTACGGATAATATAATAAAAAAAAGAGTTATCTATTATCTGAAACATTTGATTATTGAGGTCACTAATGTTAAGAGGAGTGCAAAACGTATCGTAGTGTGCTGTGCAGTATTGACAAGTCATTGTTTTGTAAATAAGTACGTATGTACCACGCCAATGATAATGGCGCGTCGACGCGTGTCGCCGCGTCGCCGCGTCGTGCGCATCGTCGATCAGCTGTGCTATTACTACTCATATCTAACTCATCTCAAACTCGATTGTCATCTCACTAATAACCATAGCAACTACCAAACTAACCGTAGTTACATTGGAACGAATAAATTAAAACAGGCTGTGAATTTGGTAGTGTAATTTAACAGAATTGCTGACGGGCAAAGTATTTTTTAATTCGAAACTAAAGTTCCTGGGATTACCACGTTCAACCAAATAAACAAACAAACTGTTCTGGTTTATAATATTAGTAAGTAAGTAAAGATGCGCTAGCTATTTATCTGTAATTTTCCGTATCCGTATCAGTCATAGCTGAGCCGCACAACTTTATCTATTACGAGATGCGTTCAATGTATTTTCGGTATCGGGGTGATATATTAATGATGAGGGTGATTAAAATATCTCATTAGTTGAAGACATTCTTTGAGAGTATAAATATAACATTTTATTTAATGGTCATCTAGTATTCAAGATATCATTACGAAAAGGAAACTACGATGACCGATGCGACAATGTTGAAAAATCGAGCATGCGCAGCGCTATGATAAAATTCCTTACAAAGCAAGGAAAGACTCAAAAAGTTATTCACGAAGAAATGGTGGCTGTTTACCAAGATTCTGCTCCTTCATTATCTACTATTCAAAAGTGATCTAGTGAATTTAGACAGGGTAGAGAGAGTATTGAAGACGAAACCCGTGGTTTTGGTATTCTAAGGGTATCTTACTTATTGAGTAGGTACAAAAAAAGGGTCAATACATTGACCCTTTTTTTAACTGCCGCACCTTACGCAAATACCCTACGTAATTTAAAAGAGGCAGTAAAAGAAAAAGACTTCTCAAATTGACCGCAGGTTTCTTGCTTCTTCACGACAACGCGCCGGTTCACACAGGGCGTGTTGCTAAGGCTGCTGTGCGGGAATGCGGATTTGAAGAAATCAATCATCCACCCTACAGCCCAGACCTGGCCCCTCGTGATTACTTTCTGTTCCCAAACCTTAAGAAAGATGTTCGAGGTAAACGTTTTTCCGACGATGAAGAGTTGAAGGCGGCAATGGATGAACACAAGGACGAAAAATATTTTTAGGGTTTATTGAATAGTTACTTTCCCGCTCTAATACGGGGATTTAGGTGATAGGGGACTACATTAAATAATTATTTTTTTAGAATTTTCTGCTTATTCTTTCATGCCTATACCGAGAATACATTGAACTCCCCTCGTAAGTCTGCTTCTCATATGAGAATTTGCCACGTTTTTGCAACATTTTACATTGATGCTCAGCTCTTATTGGTCGTAGCGTGACGTTATATAGCCTATAGCCTTCCTCGATAAATGGGCTATCCAACACTAAAAGAATTTTTCAATGCGAACCAGTAGTTCCTGAGATTAGCGCGTTCAACCAAACAAACAAAGATACTCTTCAGCTTTATAATATTAGTATAGACTGTTCGTGTTTGTTATATGTGCCTGCTGTGCGTAGATCTTTTCCAGTTTCGGCAGGTGACGCTGTGAGCTGTTTCATCAACATGGTGATACACACAGTTCTTAATTCAGTGCACTGGATCCTTTTTGCAGGGTTACCATCGCGAGAATAACATCCCTGACTAGTCTACCAAGTATTTCTAGACGAATGTAATCAAACGCGTTATAATTATTTCGGTTTACGTTTGCATATTTTATAAGTATGAAAAATATCAAACAAGTTCGGGCAAGAACTTTCTCTCTTGAACCGGGATTTCATGATCATTAGTAAAATGCACGAAATGGATTTTGAGGTAGTAGCATAAGTACCCTGACCAATCATTCAGGATTATCACATTTAACACTATACCTATGCATTTGTTACAGGCATTTTTGGAGAAAGCCCAGGTAGCCCATGCTCCCTCTTTCTTCATCCACGGAATTGTCTGGTCCCTACCCCAGGAGGCGAAGTTTCAAAGCAATATCTAAGATCGCACTTAGAGCATTGCTGTTTAGGGGCCAGAATTTGAAAAATAATCATACGCCGGCGCCGATACACCAATGGTTACAGGTGCGTTGCCAACCAAATATAGCCTCGGTTAGTTACTAAGTGAGTTTACTAGAAATATAGTAGTATATAGTAAAAGCAGCAAGATCAAAACAACTGGCGTGTCAAATGTATTCGGAATAATTAACAACTCGTTCTCGAAACTAGTTGGACGAGTAACATTTAAATTTTATGTATCTCGTGGGTGTGTCTGTTTGGTACAAAAATACGTAGCCCATTACAAGCAGCCAGTGTGTTGATGAGCGGTAAATCACGTTCGTTATTGATAAAAAAATGTCTGTACATAATTATGTGTTTCTTTGTATGAAAACTTGTCGAATCATTGTGATAAGTCTTATGCTTGTTAATGTGAAATGTTCTGGTGATATATCTATATGTATAAAAATGAATCCCTGTTTCCCTTGGTCACGCCGTAACTTGAGAACGACTTTACCAAATTAATTAATTTTATTTCAAAATTTACTAGTAGTTACACTGCGGAAGGTTCTTACGGAAAGAAAAGTAAAGAAAATTGCGCAGAAGTTGAATAACTTCAGAAAACCAAACGACTATTTTAACCTCGCGAGTTTGACAGTTCGTCTAAGGCAGGACCACGTCTGTCGGGTCAGCTAGTGATGTATAAATTTTCTTGGTTATTATTACAATTAATTTATTGAATAATAATAATATCCTCCAGACCGAATTTCGGTCACGGCGGGCAATCTTAACAGAGACTGGCCATCTGCGGAGGAGATATTATAGTGCACAAGTGTGTGCGCAAACACAAGTGCACTCTCTGTTCCCTGACTCTCATGAAACGATGAGACGGATAATCCGACACGACCGGAGAGGGATCAGGCGCAGGACCAACGGCTTTATGTGCTTTCCGAGGCACGAAGTTGTCTATTACCGCCAACTTCCTAACTCCCGACTTGTATTGAGATATCTTAACAGGAAAACTTAATAACTTTTTGTTGGCCCGACCCGGGATTCGAACCCCAGACATCAAGCACAGCAGTCGCATTCACTACCGCTGCGCCACGGAGGCAGAATGTTTACATATTATCATGCCTACATGCCAGAAGGGTTAGACAGAGAAGAATTATGTTTATGTTTTGCCAACTAGGGTTGCTAGGTCCCATGTAATAGTGGGTGGCTCCTATTGCAGTTTACCGGATCCAGGTAGAGACTGTATTGGTACTGAAATAATAATAAATATCCTTTTATATAATTCATATTTAAGGTTATATCGTTTCACTTTGCCATAATTAGATACATGATGGTTGAAGGTTTATTTCTTTTTAGTTTGTTAATTTAAGACAAGCCATACTGCCCTGAATACAAGCAACTATAGGTACAAAAAAAGAAATTATTTAGAACTATTCATTGAAAAAATATTTATGTAATACCTAGTATGAAAACCGTAACGTTACCGATCTTTTTTATACAAAGCGGCAACTTTATATTTAAACTCCTAATTATTAAAGTTACCTTATTAGTTTTCTTGTTACGGTATTTGTAAGCCCATATAATTGAAGTATAGGTGTATACACTGATAAGTTGAATAATGCACAGTGATTGTAGCTAAATCCACAGCAGCGGTTATACCTAATTATTCGCCTTTGAACAAGGGACATCTAGATTAGGCAGTTTGAGCTTTGATTGATTAGTTTACAAACAAATTCTGCGAGTAGCCTTGTTCCCCTGCTATTTTGGCTAGCAGAATTAAGTACTTAGCAAATTTATTTTAATAATGTGCTAATCTTACTAATTAATTTTGTTTGTTTGTCCCGCCTACTCGACCGATCATCATGAAATTTCACATAGGTACACATTGTCAGGTAATCAGAAAAATACATAGGGTACATAGGGTTCATCCAGAAAAAAGTACTTTTACTAATCTAACCTAACCTACATGAACGCGAGCGACGCTGCGGGCAATATATAGTCCTAATATAAGTGTGAAAGTTTGTGAATGTGTTAAGACGTTTGTAACTTAATCACACAAAATCTTTTGAACGAATTTGGATGAAACTTAACACATAAAGAGAATATGTCCTGAAGTAATAGGATACTTAATATGGCAGAGGAACTGCATAATTTGATTCCTCCTTCCCCATTCTACCATCGGACGACCATGCAAACAGACCAGCGGCACAGGTGGATATAACACATTTACGCACGAACGCTTTGCTTCCACTTTTATAATGCGTACAGCAAAGGAGTGGAACTCACTACCTAAGACGGTTTCCTGATGAGTACAATCTGGGTGTCTTCAAGTCGCGAGTGAATGGGTATCTTCTAGGGGCAAGCGTGCTCCATCGTAGACTGCATCTTCATTTAACATCAGGTGAGATCGCGGTCAAACGCAAGCCTATTACAATATAAAATAAAAATGGCGATTTGTGTATTTTGTTACGAGTAGGTATACCCACGGGCAGAAACTAGTTATAAATATAGCAGCGAGTGCCTAATTGGGAGTACTTGGCATTGCCAGAAGAAGAGTTCGATACAAAGGGAAGCACTTGTCAATTATCAAACATAAGGCAATTACTTGAAATTGCTTTAACGGCGAAAGAAAACATTGCGAGGTAACCTTCAAATATGAGATACTTAATAATTAATTTTAGTTTGCTTAAAATCGCTGGCCACTGATTTGGCTTAGAAATCTACCTAATCGTTCTCAATCCTACTCGTAACTATTCCATATTAATTAATTAAATACATATTAACCCGTCACGTGACATGCGCCCAGACGCTGGCCGCAGAAAATTTTGTCGTCAAATGTCTCCCAATGACCGGTTCGATCAAATGACGACACTTGACTTGATTTTTGTTTTTTTAAGGCAATCGCGTGACGGGATAATACTAATTACCATGTTTACAATATAGACAACGATAAATTATTGTGACAGATTGAATCAATATTTAGCTTTGCATTTATATAAATAATGAACTATACGAAAGGCCCCGGATATAATTTAATTGATAGCTTATTAATAGTTGAAAGTCCAAACATGTTATTGTTACACGGACACGCCTTCCTTTCCACCCACACTCGTCACAAGACCTTCCTTGGTCATTGCTGCCATCTAGTGTAAATAGATAGGTACCAAAATAGCAAGTAAAATAGCCAGAGTTAGGCGTGTCCAAGATTTTTGTATGGGATTGAGTATCTGTGCTAGTATAGTATTATATTATCTGTGTCTATACTAATATTGTAAAGAGGAAAGATGTGATATTTTGTTTGTTTATTTGTAAGGATCTAATTAAAAACTACTTAACCGATTTAAAAAATTCTTTAACCATTAGAAAGCTACATTATCAACCATATTTTATTTAAAAAAAGTACGATTACACCTAACCTACTTCTTCTTCATAGGGTATCGTTGGCAAACATTTTTACAAATAAAAATGTGACAATATCCTACTGGCACACTACTGACTAACCCCCAGGTATTGAATCGAAAATGACATGTTTAGAATGACGCAAACTCTGCTTAAACTCTAAGTATTACTTAAACATTTATTTTGTTTGTATATCAAGTTTCTTGAAAATGTAATAACATTTGAGTAAGTATTTGAACATCATATACTTAAGTAAATGCTCAGTTGATAGTAGTTTGATTGTTAGATAGTTGAGATTTGTTACTTTTCTCAATTCAGAAACCGTCGGGCAGTCAGCTATATCGAAGTAATGCTAGCTGGACTTCATCTGATCCTCAGGCGATACAGTTAGCAGTGCCATAGTTTTGTGACCGCTGCCAATGGTGAGCAGTCACCGTTTTTAAAATATGGCCCATTGCAACACTGTTATTGACAAGCCGTTATTTTATAAGCTTTTATTAAATTGTAATATGTACAAATAAACTATTTATAAGAAATTTAAACTAAAGAGAGAAAGAAAATCCGCATTGCTGTCAATTGTCAACGTGTCCGTGCAACCGTGCAACGTGACTGGCTGTATTCTTTACAAATTAAATTTTCATCATTTTAATTAAATTATCGGTATTATCATTATACAATTTATTAACGTTTATAAACTCACTATCAAAAAGCCAACAGCGCGAATTAAAAACAATGACTTAACGAAATGTAGTACACTCATCAGTGCGAGGTCCGATGACCTGTGAATCTAGATTATTTCTACTTAGATCTAGTCAGAACTAGTGATTAATATAAGTACTAAGTCCAGTTGTTCTGGACTTGATGGATGTTGTACTGATAAGTGCAGAAACAAATGGTTATGTATCATATAGTAGGTAAGTCCAATGGAACTATATCTACAAGTCTTCTTTAGTTTTCTCTAGTATATAGAAGTCTTTAATATAATCCAAACTAGTATTATAAATGCGAATGTGAGTTTGCATGTTTCTTTATTTGTTTGTTTGGTTTAAAGTTTTATACTCCAACGATCATCATAATATTTTGCATACACGTTGTCAGGGGTACAGAAAAGGATATAGGAAATGTATCTAAAATATATCACTGGTACCCTAAACAGTATAGACAGAAAAATTTGGTTAAAGGTAAGCCGTTTTGCCTGTTGTCAGCGCCATAAAGAGAGTGAAGCCGCGGGCAGAATATAGTAATATTATAAATGCGAATGTGGGTTTGTTTGATACACTTTCACGCCTTAACTACTCGACCGATCATTCGTTTGTCATCGTTGTCAGGGGAACAGAATAGTGTGCAAAAGCTAGTGAGAGCAAATCGTAAACCATATTAATAATTTTTCCAAAAAGAAATATAAACGAAAACGTGTGAATCTTTTGGATAAATTGTCTCACCTCGAATTAACAAGGAAGCATATCTCACTTATAATACCAGTAATTATCACTGACATCTGACCCGGCTTTACTCCCGGAATACTCCACGCTCCTTAACTTGTATCGTTGCTTATCTGTGGTTAAGACCTTGAGACGAGCGAAGATTTTAGCAGACGCGTCTACAGTTATGTTTATCATATTAATTTAATTATTTCAATCTTTATATATATAAATCTTCTGTGCCTGTGGATGTAATTAAACTCCTCCTAAACGGCTGGACCGATTCTGATGAAATTTTTGAGTGTGTTCAAATGGATTCGAGAATGGTTTAGATTTGGTTCTTCTGTTTTTCTTTTTTTATTTTCTTTTTACAGGACAACGTCTGTCGGGTCCGCTAGTTTAATATATAAAGGGAGAACTAAACATACCTACTGCTGGCCTAGTAATTAACGGTTTCCTATAATTAAAAATAAAAGTAATCAGCAATCCTATTACATTTAAAAAAAAATGTTAGTCACAGTACCTATTATACATACATATATCCGCGCGTGGGCGACTTTACGAAATACGAATTAAAGATGGCGTAGGACAGTCGTCGGCAACCCGCGTCTCGCGAGCCGCATGCGGCTCTTTGACTCCTCGGCTGCGGCTCTTCCACGGAATGGTCAGGGCAGGCACGAAATATTATTTATTATCTTGCTTTATAAGTATGATACCAAATTTTATTTTATTTACTGTTAGTTAAACCTTGACTTATTTGACAAAGGCAAGCTCGATAGTATTCTTTTAATCCTAATTGTTTCCGTAACTATGTCTTCTGCTAAGACAAAGCTTTAGTTAAAAAAAATGGCTCTTTGAATAGATTTCAATTGTGTATTATGTATATTTGACTCTTTTGGTCGACATGCTTGCCGAACACTGGCGTAGGAGAAAGAAATGGAAGTGACAAGTATGTGAGCTTTCGTTATCCCTTAAATGTACGGCAGTCTTAAAGTGTGGTAAATAAATGAAACATGTGTGGTTTATATTACTATTGTAACTTTTTTCACGCTCTGTAACTGATAGGTGTCAGCAATCATGCAATATAGGAATAGTGTTGCTATATTTTTGTATATGACAAATAGCCACTTACAGTAAGCTCTATATTAACATTTTATTACTTAAACACTTCATCATTTTAATGACATTGCATTGCATTGTTTAAGTTTTTATAAGGCATAACTATGCCTTGTATAAACTAAAAGATATTTGATTAGATAGATTGTATTCAATATAGATGTTCCCGCGGTTTCACCCGCGTTTATCGTTACTGCACCGCCCCCGTGGGTTGTAGCGTGATGTTATATAGTCCATAGCCTTCCTCGATAAATAGGCTATCCCAAACTAAAATAATTTTTCAATTCGAACCAGTAGTTCCTGAGATTAGCGCGTTCAAGCTAACAAACAAACAAACTCTTCTTAATATTAGTATAGATAGCCATTACACATTATAACTAATGAATAAACAATGAAAATATCTTATAATGAGACGAAAGTTGTAATTAATTCAATGATTGAAATTAAAAGGATTTGTTTATTTTGTTATATACACATGTTCATCATTGTTCATGTAGAATTCACATCTACAAAATTGTAGGAAATCCGCAGCTTTGTGTTATCCGCTAGCTATTTTACATGGATTTATTATAAATAGATTTAAATTTTAAAATTAGTAAACTCATGTAAAATATCTTTTCGTATCTATTACGAGGAGTTAGTAGTGAATTCATGATAATTACAAATTAATTGCAATTTTATCAAGGATAAACGTAAATAAATAAAAACAGCCAAAAATGGCAATCGGTAGTATAGCTCTAGATTCGGCTTGCGTTGTATTTAGTTCAAAACATTTTACACCATACAATTTAGCAACATAATATTATCTTTCTTCTTTAAGCGAGCTTCAATCAACACATATTTCAAGCCGCCAATGAAGATAAGTAAATTTTCACCATCCGTCAAGTGCCAATTACCTTTACAAGGTACAGCATAGGCACCCGCATAAAAGAACATATAGCTGATGTTAAACACCAACACTCGTTGAAGTCTGCTGTGTGTGAACACGTGCAACAGGGGCCCAACCACTACCATTTGACAAACCACAGATACTCGCAAAAAGAACACCGATTCCTACCAAGGATGCTTCGCGAGGCTATTGAAATTAAAAAAATCCTAATTTCAATAGAGAAGATGGTTGGAATGTACCACCAGCTTGGGATCCAGTAATTCAAATAGTCAAACCCAAGAAGAAGCAAAACACAGCTTGACTTCATGATACTTTGAGCTCATTCTGCGTAAATAGATCACCAAAGATTAAATTATTATTATTCAGGTACTTTGAAATAACTAGGTACACTTCAGAACATTGGGACAACTACCATCTTAGTTGCCCCGTGACCATGGCTGCTGTAAAGCAATCGAAACGTCGGGGCAAAGTGTAAACTTAAATATAAATAGTTTTAATTAAATTAAATTGCTTAAATAGTAGTAAAGTTCAATAATAGTAGTGTTAGAGTTTTTTAAATTATGTAATATAAGTGTTTTAAAGTAAAATAAACATCGCGACAAAATGCGTATAAAGTGTTTAATTTAAATGTATAACATTCGCGTAAAGATGAGACAATATAATGTACATAATTTTATGTCCTAGTCCGACTAGATTTTATAGACCTTTTCCAAATTCACTGAATAATAACGAATTTCTAGTTTTAAACACACCCACTAAAATATTACACGTTATTGTGATCGTACGTTCGAAACCTGTATATATACGATACGGGTCTTAAGATATCGTATCACATACGTAATTGTAGGTACCTACGTCTGTTTATAGTATACGAAATCTCAGTCAATATAAATTCTTTTAATACCTTTATATTATGCACGTTAGCCTAGCTTAGTGAGAGACCGTTAGACTGCCACGCAAAGCTCTCAAGTTCGATCCCAAGGCACGCATCTACGAGGGTGCGTTTTTAAGTTCGCGGAATGGAGGGTATGGAAGGTGGTGGGGGTGCTTGTTTAGTCACTAACGTGTTTAGCAACTAATAATTAGTATATATACCGAGTATTATCATAATGAGGTCATTAGTCTTTGAACTATCGTCCCTCAAGCAACTCAATCTGGAAGAAATTGTGAAGTATGGAGAAAATCGAGTTCCGCGCCGTTATAAAGTTCCTTACCAAGCAAGGAAAAAATGTTCAAACCATTTTGGAAGAGATGTCATCTGTATACGGGGACTCTTGTCCAGGAAAAACCATGGTATACAAGTGGCACAACCTCTTTAAGCAAGGCAGGGAATCAATTGAAGACAATTCCCGGCCTGGGCGGTCTGTTGAGGTCACCACTCCAGATCTTATCGAAAAAATCGAATAATTAATATTGGAGGATGCACGTTTGAAGAAAAAACAAATCGCAGAGATGGTTGGAGTATCTGAAACGACCATTTTCAAGGTTCTCCATGATCATCTCGGCATGACAAAAGTCAGTGCAAGATGGGTGCCTAGAATGCTCACACCGCCTCAAAAACAGAAGCGCGTCGAGTGTTCGCGTGCGTTTTTGAGCCAGTGTAATGAAGACAAGGATGGTTTTTTGGAGCGAATTGTTACTGGGGATGAAACTTGGGTTCATCACTATGAACCTGAGTCTAAACAAGATTCCATGCAGTGGCATAAAAAGGGTACACCACCGCCTAAGAAATTCAAGGTGTCGCAATCGGCGGGAAAGCTCATGGCGACAGTTTTTTGGGACACAGAAGGAATTTTGTTGGTTGATTACAAAGAAAAAGGTGTTTCCATAACCGGAGAACACTACGCTTCAATTTTAGAGCAGTTAAAAGAGGCAATCAGAGAAAAAAGAAGAGGAAAATTGACCAAAGGTGTCCTGCTCTTGCACGACAATGCTCCTGTTCACAAGAGTCGAGTTGCGTTGGCTGCTTTGCACAAGGTGGGCTTCGATATCATTGATCACCCACCTTATAGCCCAGACTTGGCTCCCAGCGACTATTATCTCTTTCCAAATCTGAAAAAAGAGCTTCGAGGAAAGAAATTTTCAACCGATGAAGAAGTGAAGGATGCAGTTTCGGCGTATTTTTCAGAGAAAGACAAAACATTTTTTTATGAAGGTATTCATAAGTTAATTCATAGATCTGAGAAATGTATTAGGGTTTCAGGTGAATATATTGAAAAGGAAAAATAATTTTGTAATATTATTTCATCCCCTTCTATTCCATTCCGCGAACTTAAAAACGCACCCTCGTATGACTTTTCGAAGTCATATGCGTGTTATTATCGCTTGCTTTAATGGCGAAGGAAAACATCGTGAGGAAAACCTGACATGCGTCTGAGAGTTCTCCATAATGTTCTCGAAGATATGTGAAGTCTGCCACCCTGCATTGGGCCAGCGTGGTGGACTATGACCTAACCCTTCTCACACTGAGATAAGGCCCGTGCCAAGCAGTGGGACAGTGTAATACAGGGCTAATATTTTATAATATATGACTGATTGATGACGGCTATCGAAGTAATCACACCGCTATAAATGCGGTAGCGATGTTTACAATTGCATTCGAATGTGTCTAGAAAATATGAACTATTACTAAAGCAACCTATGTATGATGCTATTTAGAGAAAAGGGGCAGTTAAGCTATTGCAGCACGAAAAATTAAAGCAAAAAAAATCGAATGAGGTCGTTTTGTCTAATGTATCAAAACAAAATCGGTTGCAAAACAGTTAAAACAATTATTCGAATCATAGTTGCTCTTTTCCGTTATTTTCTATCACGTAAGCTATTTTATTATATATTGCGGTGCACATTAGTTTAATTTTCAACACAAGTGCAGTTATTGACTACAAAATAGTATGGATCAGATTTCGTCCGTCAGATTTTGGATTTCTGTCGTCTATTACTATGAAAATGATATAATAATGTAGTCTTTAATATCTATGACTATAAAGAAAAGATAATTGAAAAAATAAAAGTATTGCATTGTACACAATTATATTTTTAATATTCGAATACCTTTCGAATGCACACCACTAAATAGCAAATTCAAAACAAAAGACAAGAGTGTTGCATAGTTGATACATACATATAAAAAGGTGATTCGATGTTTGAATTCTTTGTATCTGTTTCTAGTCGCCCGCGAATGAATGAATGGATAATGTCTAGTCCGGCATAGTTTTATTTTTCTACACATTGTCTGTCAGTAATGACAGCGAACAATAGTTTTATTGTGTCTGCAAAATGGTATTGAATGTGTTTAATAAAACACTAGTCTAGCCATTGTTTTAATATAAAAAGTTGATAGAAACTATTTAATAAAATGGTCTTCCGCTAGTGGCGGTCTGAGACATTTTATTTCAGGAATAATTAGAATAATTGGGTGTTCAAAAAGAATATAACTTGGAGGCGCCGGGTATCGATCCCGGTACCTCTCGCATGCTAAGCGAGCGCTCTACCATCTGAGCTACGCCCCCCGTATATAAGCTGTCCAAAATGTTCTTTTAGTACTACATTACTTGACTGATGTCAATAGAATGTGCATCAATGGGATTTTTTATATCAAGTTGGTAAATAATCATATAAGGTAAGCTGTAGTAAGCTGTTAGCCTTTTTTATCTTAGGCGAATGCATTTACGCATCTCTCTCAAAAAGGAGGGCGGAGCGGGTATATCGAGCTCACTCGGGGAAAGATGATAAGCCCCAACACGTAACGGCTAAATCTACTACGGTGTGTTGACTTGCTGCCTTGAATAGTGGATAGGTCGCTGGAAGTAGAACTACTTTACTAACCCACCCAGCAGTGCCCGAGCTCATCTCAGCAACATTCGAGATTACACTCGCGAGTCATATTTGAAGAAAAGAAATTATATTGCCGGTAGGAATAAAGATTACTTGTGTCCTGTTAAAGATGGTAAACTCCCTGTCCTAACACCTTAACCTATTAAATCGCAGTGGCACACCGGTGGCCAGACACAATAGAGGTAACGTTCATCCAGAAAAATTACTGTTGGCAAGGGATACAAAATTCATAACCTAAATTTATAAGTCGCGGGAAAAATCTGGTGTAGTATAAATACTGCTTTTAACAGCAAGTTTGGAAACCTTAAACCCTACTCACCGTGAGAACACTGCACGAGGTTGCGTGGCTGCGATCATCGGTAGAACGAACAGACATCCCTCACTAAACTGTTGCAAGTTTAGCTCATGAAAATCACAAATCCCACTGTGCCAAATATTTCAAACATCTGCTTTTAAATATTAAAACAAACGGTCTATTTGTCAAGTCATTTAGAAACGTGCGATATATACCTTTACCGCAATAAACGGTTCAAAATTGCATGGTAATGTTTCTTATTGTATACTTACTTATCAATTGATTGTTATCATACGCCGTGATAACTGCTACATGCTGTCTTCCGATAATATAGTCAAGTGATCCCCGAAGGGCATCGTTCTAATCGTACTGATATAGGTAATTTGGTTCCGTTATCATTTGCCTTGGCTTAGTAAGATTTTGATGTGATGAGCATTAAGAAATAGGATGAATTAAGTAGGACTGATAAGCATTGAGTAAATATGGCATTGAAATATTTACGCAGTGATCTTTAAAATACGTTATCGGTAACCTTTAGAACCGCTGTTTTCTGGTGAAAACCCAAATAAATAAAAGCCGAAAGCCGATATTATATATCTTTATATATAAAATGTCAGCATTCGTCTGTTTGTGTCCGCAAAACTCGAAAAGTAAAAGATGGAATGACCTGACTTTTTAGAGAATTCACAAGACTGCAAGCGATCATACACGTCCAACGGAAACTGCTTACCATCGTACGGGCTATATTCTTTGCCAACTTTCTTGTACAAAAGAAATATACAGGGTGATTTTGAAATCGTGTAATTCCTTTTAACCACGCATTCTACTGGTGATATAGAATAACCCTGACCATATTTTTATTTAATTAGATTTTTTTTTTGAAAAATTATTATTCTGTTTTTTTCGTGAAATGGTGTCAGATAGTCATATGTTAACCAACCGAGGCAATTTTAATTTTTTACTAATTAAAATAAAAAATCATATTAATAATTAATGTCGTAAATAATAACGGGCGGTCCTTTTTATTGCCCCTTATTATTTACGACATCAGTTATTGTTATGTTATTATTTTTAAATTAAAAAAATATTAAGATTGTGTCAGGTGGTTAAAATATGACTATATGAAATTATTTCATGAAAAAAATCTGTACTCTAATTTTGCCGAAACCATTATTCTAATTAAGAAAAAATATGGTCAGGGTTATTCTATATCACCAGTAGAATGCGTGGTTAAAAGGAATTACACGATTTCAAAATCACCCTGTATAGCTCACATAAATATCTGTTTCTCTAACTCTAAATAAGAGTGATTTTATATACTTTTTATCCCGAAGTTCCAACAGGAACTTATAATTATTAGATTATGACGGGTTCAGCTAGTGCCTTGATGTTTATGGTGTTGGTTGTATTTAAGGTAATGTTAGCCAATTCACAGTAGCGGCAAGAAGTTCGTGTCCGGTAGATATTAAGGCTGCCTGTCCATGGAAGCGGAGAGAGGCTGCGGAGCGAGGAAACGGAGAAATATTAACCAATAGGATTGCATACTGGAGCGGAGCGGACATTTTATGCAATCCTGTCGGTTAATATTTCACCTTTTTCCCACTCCGCAGACTCGTTCTGCTTCATTCAACAGGCAGCCTATCAGGCTCACTCCATTATATGTGTGCATTTAAAACATAGCTGGCAAAATTTGGATCTGCACTTTTGTACATTATGTTATTTATTTGGTATATCGAGACGTAAAACTATGTAAGTTTTTCGAGTGTAGTCATCCACATTATCTCCTTACAATTTTGTGCAATACCAAAACATCTTAATATATCTAAATAATACTGGTTTCTTTGTCATAAGATTTAGTGTACGTTCTTGTGACGACACTGTTCATTAGAGGCATTTCTAGATCCTCTATACAAGCCCATCATGATATCGCTCATAATGGGCTTCTACGGATTATAAACGTATAATCGGCTTGTGAAATGGTCAGCCGGTACTTTTATCGCCTTTATCCTCCACATGATGATTAGCAGGCTATATATATTAGTTTTACCATACATTGACTTCTAATTACTCGTTTTTATTATCAAGTTACATTGGAATGAGGAACAGAAATAACTTGTCAAACAAATTATGCAGTAAATAGAAAATATATTCTAGTAGGTTTTATACTAAGTATACATAAATATGAGCCAGTAAATACCAAATTTAGATCTCGAGTTATAATGTACATACCGAGTTCTATTCTTTGTGTGCATTTGTGTTGAAGGCCAGGACCCGTCACCGAGAGAATGGGGTCCAACAACTTTGTCCAACTAGGAAGCTTGTTGTTCTATTCAAATATTGTCATTTCATAAATAGATTTCTTTATCAATAGGCAGATTTTTTTCTTATATACATAATAGTCGTGGGGTTAGGTTTAAAAAATGTAATGATTGAAAAAGTGATAGTTGTTTTATGTTTAATAAAAACTTAATGGAATAAAGCTCTTTAGAATGTGCCTGATCGCCTATTATGTTCCAATCACAACATGTACTGTACCAGTACATGTTGTGATTGGAATTTGTAGTTTTTGACCAGGGCTTCTCCTGCGTTTGAACAGCTTTTGAACTTTTTGGCTGATAGTCATGTAGTTCTACGCTATCTGCTATCGCTATCTTATCTAACTGTGCAATAAAAATAACTTACGAGAACTCGATACGTTTATCTTTGTAATTATTATAAGCATTGATATAATGCAACGTCATTCATGCATACCATCTACAGTTATAAATAAAAATTAAAGTAATGTTGTAATATTGATATAAATTACTGTTTGTAAATTCAGGCGATAATTTTCATGTTAAAAATTTGTTAAAAATGTATACGGCGAGCAAAAACTAGTATGTATTTATTTTGACTGTGTAACCATACCATGGGTCAAGAATAAAGGACCTATGTCTGCTCAAAAGTGAAGTATACGCGAGTATTTTCGGTCGTGCAAAATCCACACGGGGCGGAAAAATTGTTATTTACAAATAATTGTTCCGAAAAGAAAACTCATTCTTTGTGTCCATTGTTTGAATGTTTGTATATATTTCGCGATACCAGAATTCCCAGTGCCGAATTGTATAAACGAGAGAGGAAAGCAGAAAGACAGGTATCTATCGTAGCTATTAAGTATTTATAAAGACTACAAGTCTGGTCATGTGCTGTGGTCGACCAAGCTTTGATCTGAAATAAGACAAAGTGCAGTCTTCTTTCATCACATCATCAATCGAAAAACATTATCGACTTATGCAAACAACCGTACGGTCATACTGATGGTTAACGGATCCTGTATTTTTACATGTTGCCATGAAACAAGGTAAGGTGCCACACACGACAAATTTAAAAGTTTCCATTTTGAAAGCATTCTGTCTTATTAGACAGTCTGTATTCACTAACAATAAGAACATAATACGAGCTGGCTGTAATGTCTCCAATTGTGGAGCAGGCCTTTGAAGCATCTCTACTTTCAACAATGTTCCAGGTTAGTAACAATTGTGCTCTACTTCTCTTAAATTTAATCCAATAACCGAAACATTCAAAGAGTTTGAGGGCTTGTCCCCCCACTTCCAAATAGCATTTATCTATAAAATAAAAGTCTCGCTATCTCTCTTCTTTAACCTAACAAGAGTGAGACAGCAAGCTATTTTCTTTATCGGTTAACTTTTCCTTGTTAGTTGTGAGACTGGCAATTAATGTCTTAATAAAGCTGCGTTTTGCCAATGTTATGACTATGTTTGTTAAGGCAAAATCATCATTGTAAAAAACGTGATTCCTTATCACAGTAAACAAATTTTGTTTTAACTACATATAGACATAGTTAGGCGTCGGCCACACTGCGGGCGGTCAGCGGTTAGAGTTCCGAGCTCTGTGTTCCGCATTTATTGTGATGTATGTGGTTGTCTTTGAATCGTACACTCATAAAAGCAGTCAGACCGCGGCGGTCAAAGAGAAACTGTATATTATCAAAGAGGAACTCGACCGCAAAACGCAGACCGCCAGGGCAATGTATTCGGCACCTTATATTAAACGCATGACTGCTCGCATTTATACAAATTCATTGTTTACATTTAATAAATAAATATACAGATAAAACAAAGTTTATTGTTGAGATAATTTCAAAGTGACATTATCCTGTGTTGGTTTGAAACTTGGGCATTTACGTTTCATGGTAGGCCTACTTGCCATGCAGTAGGTACGCATAGACAGTATAGACATTTGAGTACTAAATGTTTATATTTAAAATGGCCCTATGTGTATTGCGGTACTGTTTATCAATTTAGCACTCAAACGTGTCGTTGCAGTGAGCGTATGACTCAGGCTGAGGGCATGCATTCCAACTCGTGTTACAATAATCTAATTGTGTTGAGTTATTTCCTCTAGTAGGTACGTAGCACATACGTTTAAACTCAATGGGTGTAGGGGAACTTTCGCGATAGAAATATACGACAAATTAGTCAATAGACTGTGTTGTTATAATTTATAAACTCTTATATTATTTAAAAGGCCGAATGTTGCCTTATTTACCTCTCTCATACCATTCCTCTTCTTTCTCCCACCATTCATTTCCTTTACTCCAAAGTCAGCAATGCGCAATTGAAACTACCGATATTGGCCAGCGATCATATCGCACCTTCAATAAGACAATGTTGTAATTAATGTATGTACCCCTTTCTTAATTAAAAGATACATAAATAACATGCACCGAACCACAAAAATAAGAGGCTTCATTCATGTCTAGAATAATTATATGACAGTATGAGCAAGATAATGCGACGGAATGTAAAAAAATAAACATTCAACTGGCTTTCCTGTAAATTTACAAGAAGTGCAGTTATGCCTTTGTCTTACCGATGCTGGTGGTGGATGGATCATATAAGATACGGTAGTCGCTTACCATGCTTATGTATTTACCAACCTAATCGCAACAAAACTGTAATGGTGTGTAACAATTTATCGCTAAAAGATATAGCTTTTGATTTAAACTTATAAATAAAAATCTTAACTTTAAATAGAACGTAATATCTTTATCATAATAACAAATATTTAAATAAGCTACATCATTCAACATTTTGATATCCATAATTTATCATTTGATGTTTGTCGATTCGATCGATTTATCACTTTATGTAGGTACTGAAAATAACTCCCTTAGTGGCGCAACAATAGTGGATGAGTGTGTGCATGTGATCTCAGGTTCAATTTCAAGGTTCAATAGAGTGGTTTTTGTCAAGAAATTGTCACTGACGGCAATGGCTCACCCCATATTATGGACCTAAAATTAAAGTAAGTGGAATGTCGGGGCTTTAAATCTTTACTTATCCTTTCAGAGAAAGAATCGTGAAACTGCATAATGTAGGTATATTAATAAAATTATGTATTAAAAATAATTTTCATAATATCGTCTACTGTTTACGCGAATGTTATTCATTTAAATTAAACTAGTATATACGGATTTAATCGTGTTGTTAATTTATCACTGACAACAACGCGATAAAACCGGTACAAAGTAGTTTAATTTAAAAAATATATGTGGTTAGTTAATATTTTACTTATTGTTTTTTTCACACAAATAACAGTGTTTTTATTTAGTTCCGTAGAAATAATGGACTACTGTGTAACTACTGAATGTAGAAACAAAAAATAACTAAAAAGCTTAAGAAGGTGCTTTTCTTTTTGACTTAAGTAATCATGTACATATTTTTTGTGATATTTTATATGTAGTTGCCTAAGTAATTGACTATTAGAATACCACGCGATGTGCTTAGTCTAATAACACTAGGTACTTATATAATATATTTCTATATAGTTTTATGTACCAAGAATCCAATGTGACGTGATCTCCGAAAGAAAATTTGATCCTTTAACGTGACACTAATAAAAAATAAAACTTGTATAGACACACCCACCATGTTTTTTTATACAAATAAGGTTACATACAAGTAGAACGTGCTTGATGATATACGATTACCGTAACTTAGAACAAATACAACACCAGGGAAACCATTTGCATGTTGCCAACATTACAGAAAACTAACGGCCCGCCCCGGCTTCGCACGAGTAGTACAAAACCTTAACAAATTATACACCTAAACCTTCCTCATGAAGTCTATTGATAAACCGCTTGAAAATCTGTTCAATAGTGTTTGGCGGGAGACTGTTTTATAAGTAGTGATGAATTTCTAGACGACTAGTGCTAGGGCCAGAGATTAAAGGTTCCTAAAAACTGTATCGTTTAGGGATACATGGTTGTTTAGTTGTACTTGTATAGAGTGGTATCGGCTGCTTTAGTTTCTTTAATTTAAAACGTCAACTCGCGCACTAGGAATGATTCCTATGTCGCGGGGACTTTAGAAACATTCAAACAACGGACACAAAGACCATCTAGACTCGGAACAACTATTTGTGGAATACACAAATGTTTGCCCAGTTCGAGGATCAAGCCACAACGCGTAGTAGCAATAGCGAGGCGACCGCTTCGGTTAAAGATGAAACACAAAATACAGTACAGCCAAAATTTTAAAAAGAAGTTTACTCGACGTCCCCCGGTTTTAAATAATGATTCTGACGAGGGCTACCTCTTATTACAGTGGTTAAGAAGTCACGACAGATGAACAAACAGTTACACTCATTTACTGTGTCCGGCAATTTTAATTGTAACTACGGCGTTGTGGTTAAAGTGGTCACCTTGCCATTGCTTTTGCACCAAGTTGTAAAAGTCTGATCCACGCATATAATATGTTTGTTGTGTCCATTGTTTGAATGTTTGTGAAGTCCTCCGCGACACGGCAATTATTCCTAGAGCAGCAGTTATCTTTAAAATGAATATGATAGATCGAACGGCTTTATTAAATGATTAAAAGATTGCACATGTCTCTTATTACGATGGACCTTAACATATGCGATTAAATAGGGGTGACACACCCTCCTACGCTTTCTACGTATTATACCATAAGATAAATAGATATATTCTTCTATTAATTATATGTAGTTTATGATGAAATTTGTTGATTGTGCAGTTAGTTGGAGCACATTGCATGCGCCAGAACTTGACCTTACTATTACAATCTGCGAGAACCCGGACTACAAAATAATAACAAACAATATAAACAACAACTTATTTTAAATAAATACTTAAACGTATATTGTATTTATATGTATATTATTATATAACTCTAACAATGATATAATATATGTCTGTACCTTAAAGATATATTTGGAAACTAATTGGCATATTTGGACTCGAGTACCTATTAAGGATGAAACGATGGTTTTTAGAGTTTTTTTCTATCAGTCTGCTTGTGCCGGTTTCATTCAAAACTACCTAAAATAATTTGATGCAGTTTTCACCATTGATTAGTTTAAAGACAAAATCTTATTCTATTCAGTACAACATGATGTAAGTATAGCGAGATTTATGTTACACGGACGGAGTTGGTCGCAATTCTCGCAGCCATTAGTGTTTTACTAACAGATAACTAGCTATATTAATATTGCAATTATACTGTATTATAATTATATAGTCCGTTAAGACTGCTTTACTATATATAATGCCAGTGTGGCTGTTGACGTGTTCCTTCATTTGAGTTATGGTAAACCATTCGGGGCTTAGTTATGCTGCCACCAAAAAAGCTGTGTTGGTTCCAGGCAAAGAGACTTGACAAAATATTTTATTTACGTACCTACTTGTACTTAAACAAAAACAAAATTTGACAAATACAAAGACTAATCGTAATTTGCGTAATAATTATTAACTTTATTCATAAAAAATTGGGTAGGTCCTCTAAGTAAGTAGTATTTAAATGGTATTATTAAAACATATTTTGTGAACTGTGGGTGAAACACATATGTATCTGCCTATTCTGTCATAGATAAGCGTGAGTTTAGTCAATATAATATTTTCGGCTCACGTGTTGGATTCCTAAAATCCCTACTCTTTTAAGTAACACACTTACACGCCTGATGAAAGAAACCAATAAATTTTCTTTTGCTGGAAACTACAATGCATTTTTGGTATAGATATGGCTCTCACGGCAATTGAATAAAACCATTTTTATACAAACTGGGTGTGTATTCACATGTGTGACATATAAAGGCATATGCAGTAATACGAAACACATAGAAAACGGTTTTTTTTTGTGAATACCGTTGTAGTGTAGTGCCGTAGCGTGGACATTTTAAAAGGAATACGTGGTGTACGTTACGTATGTTTTAGATATTTTGTACCTAAAATAACTGAGATTGAATTTCTAAATAAAACTGTTTGTTTATCTAGAATTACATGACTTTACATTAATGTTGGTATACTATTACCATCTTACTATAGCCTAAAGCTAACCTGTACAAGATCTTGTATTGCTTAAATATATTGTGGTATAGATAAAAAATATCTATTTACAACACTAAAATTCCTCGTATTATTACATATTTTTATTAAAATTTTATCGATTTAAGCCTATATCGCCAAAAAGATAGGCACAGTTCTATTTCTTGCAGAGGTGCTGTGAAACTTGTTTTCAGTAGACAGAATTAATATGAACGCAAAGCACCTACTTATATATAGGTCCACATGTCGCCTTACGAAACATCGGTAAAATAAGCCTTTTATTAAAGTGTATGTAGCAGAAAGGGGTCAGTCGCTAATTTAGATAAAAACAATTATAATAATTGATAGTTAGGCTAATGATAAGAATAACTGGAAACTAACCAGTGGCGGGCAGGGTCAATTTCATCATACAAACGAAAACATGCAAAATTTTCTTACCATGATAGGAAAATTTTGTATGTTTTGCAATCTGTTTGTTAAAGTTACTGGCGGATGTTTTTAATAATATCTATTTTCATCTGCGAAGTTAAGCTGTATTTGTTAATATAAGGTTTGGGATGGATGGCGTGTATATCAGCGGTTGTTTTATTAGATACTAGCTTTGGCCCGCGGTTTCACTCGTGTAACACTAGGTTAGGCTACGTTAGTAAAAGCCCTTTAAAAAAATGGCCTAACATAGGGCTTTCTAATGGCAAAAGAAATTTGATATCAGTTTTCTAGTTTTTGAGTTGAATCCTTACAAACAAAAAATCAAATCTTTCCTCTTTATAATATTATTATAAGCTATTGTTGTGATTACTTTTACATTAGAAATATGCCACGCGCGCTGGATCCAGGCATATACCGCTTTATATAGGTATTATAATTTAAACTAATGAGCCTTACGTGTAAGCAACAAAAATATTGAGAATAAGATACCAATTATAGATGCAGGAACATTCATTATAACATTGTAGTCATGAGAAATATCTATTTATGCCATTAAAAAAGTTGAAGTATTCATATTTAAGTTAATTTGTATCCTTGCATATACTGCTTATAACTATACAATAAACATATAAAATAACGGTATTATGGCGTCTTAACGCGTATTGGACAATTTTCACGTAACCATAAAATTTTTTTTTGATTGTACCTTATTGTGGTCACGTCAGTTTGAATTATCCGAAAATGTCCGAATAAAAAAAACAAATTCTAGTTTTTATTTTCTTATGCGTATGGTTTTCTGACAAAACATAACATTTCCGAAGTTTACCTATTGGCAATTTGTCAGTTGTTTGCAAAGATATTTAGTGTATCGGCAAAATTTCACACCCAATTTTTTCTATAAGTAAAATCGGAATGATTATATGATTTATAGAATTTCTGTTATTCATAGGGTTCTTAAATATAATGATAACTTAATATTACATTCTATGATACATTATCATGTCGTATAGTTCTCGGATCGATGAACTGCACAAACATTAAAACGTGCCTCTTAAGCGCGAGTCGAAATGTCAAGTAACACATTAAACAAAACGTGTACCAGCGTAGCAACGAACAGTCATTACTAGGGCTGACAACTTGTCAGACAACATTAGTAGATCCTGCCGGCGCCTACTAGGCTTGCCTAGCAATCTGAAAAGATTGACGCAGTCCTGGAATGTAACTGGCAAAAAGAAACCACGGGTCTGGTACTTAGTAAAAGTCTGTCATACTTCTTCGCTCCACTAAGAACGGGAAAATTATTTGATCATTTTTTATGCTAAAACAAGACTTGCTAACTTCTTGTACAACAAATAAAAAGGGTAAGTATAATATTGTTTTATGTTTACGCGAATGTTATTCATTTAAACAACGCGATACAATCCGTATAAATGAGTTTAATTACAATGTTATATATTAAATCGCCTGATTTGCAAATAAACTGTAAAATTAGATTTCCGTAAAAGTAAGATAATATTACGAGATTTCGCATGCGGCTACGCTCGTGTATATGTAGGTTATGTAAATTTTTATCCCTCGGGAATAGTACTTTTTCTAAATGCTTACCGCATATCCTTTTCTATTCTCCTGACAACGTGTATGCGAAATTTCATGATGATCGGTTGAGTAGATAAGGCGTGCAAGCGTAACAAACAAACAAATAAAGACAAACACAAATGACATTCACATTTTTAATATTAGTTACGTTTAAAAACGCGCCAGGCAAAAACATTGAAATTATTTCTCAGGAATTTGAAATAGGCTATGTCGTATACACTCCGGTTTTGCAGTTTTGCATTACGGTACGAAGATGCGGGCCAGAGCTGGTAAAACATATTGCTTTTTTGACAGCTATAACAAGTTGGTAACACTACCCAGCTGTCATCTCTTACTATTCGAAATTATTTCGTATATAAAAGGTGAATATATAATATTACTGTATATATAGAAGTGAGCTAATGCTTAACGGGGGTGTGGGGCCAAGCCTCCGAGGGGTCAAGTGACGACCTTACTATCTCGTGTTATCAAATCCGTTTCGTAATGTAAACTTGTGTCGATTACAGTTGTCTTTGTGGGTGTGAGAAGTAATCTTTTATGTCTATGTATTGGTAAAAGGGTGACCGTGATAGATGTCCTATCCCACTTTATATTAAAACTCTCCAGGATCTCTTTGCATGCTGTGTTGGACCCATAGCCATATCCTCATATAAGTCTTCTAAACAGCCTAGCCTCCTAAGGTTGATCCTTAAGATGACAAATCCTTGCTAATTAACGTAATAAAAACAATATCCTACAATGATATTTTAAACAATATAAATATTGAAAGAGCTTTCCAAAAAAACATAGCTGAGATCCGAACAATTACTTTTTACAAGTTGCAAAACTTTCAAAACGTTTTAAAATCTCAAGAAAATAGGAACAAGCAAAGCTAATTTTGCTTGTTCCTATTTTCTTGAGATCAAACGAAAAACATCCTAATTGGCTTTTTGGGTTTTATTGTTCGGGTGCAAGTAACATTTCTGCTTCTTTATTGTATATAATAATAGCATTGATGTCGTCAGAATTGTTTATCTACACCATGACACAGCATATAGATAATTCTTTATCAAAACATAAATAATTATAATTTGTAGACGTACCAGTATATAGCGCCATCTAGTTGAGTATTGCGTAAACCCGGAGTAATAAATTGTTATTATTTCAGTATCATTATGAGTTTTTATGGTCTATAAATTATAAGTTAGAGCTATTAAAGGAACAAAATTTAGGAGGTCATACACCTATGAACAAATAATTAAAACACATATTACAAGTTAGTATGACGTGTATTTAGGTCTTCAAAGAATAAGGTTAAGTTAATTGGCATTTTGCTAGTTGCAATTCATAATATAAGAAGCTAGTTTTCTTTGCGATCAAACCTAGAAGAGATCAAATACCTATTTTATATTTTGTATTTGATCTCTTCTAGGTTGACTTCAGACTATTCTGACGCCTATATGCCCGAAGGGGTTGGCGTACAGCACCCTCATTTTGCCAGGAACCCTTTGCTTCGACAATTTTTTTTGTCCTAGTTTAATTTGGCATACCTATTTCGGCATATTTTTTGTCATAATAATACTTTGACATAATTGTTTATTGGCATACTAGTTCAGTCGGTATAAATATCATTAAGGCTAATGGTATTTGCCCTAATTTTGATTTGCATAAAGTTCTAAGGCATAATTATATAACTTGGGTACTATGGTACCTATGGTAACAATAGGTTAAGGAGCGGAGGGCCGCCAACATGTTATTTTTATATACAAAAAGTATTTTATTAAAAGCAAACACAAAATTTACAAATCTTCAAATTTATGCTTTAAATAGTACCTATGCTTAACAATTATTATGCTTATAGAAATTATGCCTAAAGTTATGCCATATTAATATTGTGCGGAACTATTATTATGATAGGTAAAAGATAAAAGTATGCCATGTTAAATTATGACATTACATTTTTTGCGAATTATTAGGGAACCCATTTTGCCAGCCATGGTTTTAAGTCCCTCATTACGTCATTACAGACAGCGAGCCTATTGCCGTTTTACAGCAAACAGTTCCAAACTCCGTGTTGCTACTGACAATGTCTTTATACAAAAACGCAACAACAACAGCCCGGTAATCGAACCTGAGATTTCATACACAGCAGTCGCATACACGATTAGTTAAATTAATTAAATTTACAATTCCGTGTCATTCTGTACCTAAATGGAAGGATGTCAGCCATGTCGTAGCGTTATCGTTTGTCGTACACCTTATACTTAATTAAGTAACGAGCATTCCTACACCACTGCGTCAATGAAATACGCAAATGTCATTATTCATTAATTATAAATAGCTGTCAAAGTTATCCTTACTAGTATTATAAATACAAAAGTAACTCTGTCTGTCTATCTGTTTGTTTTCACTGCTAAACCACTCAACCGATTAAGATGAATTTTTTTTACAAATATAGCTTAATACCTGGGGAAGGACATGGGCTACTTTTGAATTATGTAGGTACCACGTGGGCGGAGCCGCGCGTAAAAGCTAGTAAATTATATTTTGATAAACTTTAAGGTCATGGATTGATTATAGAAACAACATATGTTATTTAAACAATGCTATTTAACCGTATCTAAACGATTAAATAATTTTTTATAAACATTCTGAAGATAACAAAAGTAGGCAGTTGGATTTGTTTGTTATAAAATGTAGATGGCGTACATCGTCTTTTCAGTTGAGAGTTTGCTGTTATTGTGAACAGTGGTATACGGGTGTAACTATCTGTAAAAAGTAGTTGATTTGTTTTTAGCGTATAGGGTAAAAAACATTAGTCTCCTTGCCGAGGCTTGCTCATATCTCAAAGGGTCTGCTATGAATATTCATAGCTTTTGATATTCCTCGATATGTTTGATCCCCGGCAATGACTTGTCTAGGTATTTCTTAACATCTCCAGCGATTCAAATGTAAGTGTGAGAAGTGGCTCCACGTCTATAGTGGGTGGGAATCCAATTCACAGATTCTTGATTGAAAGCTATTGGGCTAGCTAAAATTTGATTACATCAAAGTTTATGTTAGAGGTGCTTTTAGAATGTGTATGGAATCATTCGTGTCGACGTATATGAAGAGCTATGAAAACTTACACAGATTCTTCAAATTCCGTACTCCCTGATAGCATTTACTGGGTTTAGCCGTCGGACTGTTGTTAATTTGAGTAATCCCTTGTTCCCTAACTTACCTACTTATAAAGATTGCGTAGGTATTGTACTGGTTATGCGGGGACTGTTTTATTGTGACCGTGTGTGATTATTACCGCAATACTGATGTTAAATGGTAGCATTTAGCAACTGAATACTGTAAATCATAGCACCAGGATACTATATGGTGTTAGGATTAGTCGGCCTCGATGGCGTAGTGGTAAGTGTAACCGACTGCAACGCTTGAGGTCGCGGGTTCAATTCCCGCACAAGTCAAACATTAGTGTGCATGAACAAGTATGTTTGGCTTGGTCTGGGTGTTTCTATGTATAATATGCATGTATTTACAAAAAAAAGTATATATCTATGTTTATCCATTGTCTAGTACCCATAGTACAAGCTCTGCTTAGTTTGGGCTCGATGGTGTTGTGTAGGTATATATGATATAATATGTGATAGAATATTATATGATAGAATATACGATTTACAGTATTCCGTTTAGGAATTCAAAGCATTTTGCAAATCGGATAAAAGGCTCATGATCCTCTAGTCCATCAACATAAATTCGCGTGCCAACGATTATTTTACATTAAATTTGTGTATCCTGATTAATATTTTTTATGAAATTGAGATGACAGAGAAATATACGACCTGTCTGATAAAAACTATCGCCGCCTAGAATCACTAGTAATACAATGTCTAGTGAAAAGGAATTAAAGTTTTGACGAAAGGATATAAATGGGAGGACTATTAGGTACTTACTGGGCGAAACATAGTTACGGTGCGTGTAGGTGGATAAATACTGGACAGGACAGTCAAATTTTTTCATAGCTTCGAAGAATTTTCTTAGTAAAATTATTGGAAGGGCTTACAAATACAAATGCTGACGCGAAATTTCTACGTGATAGTAACTTTCATGACTGTCTTACAGCTAGCGTAATGGCGCCGATGACAAAGTAATTAAACAATAATAGCTTAATAACTCGTCATCGTTATTGCTTCTAAATATATCTTTTATAATGTGTGACAGATGGTACTCACATTTTACCTTGGCGGAGTACCTTGAAAGATTGTGGATTTTCGCAATTTATTAACATAGGTAGGTAATAAGTATATTTGTGTCTACTTCTATTTATAAATACGTATAAAACAATAATGGGGCGCTGTCTGCACGTTGTAAATAGCTAAGAGAAATAAAATTAGTAGTCAATGTAAATAAAACAATAGTTTTAGAATATTTGTTCTTTGTTTCAGTATCAAAAACTACTGAACTGATTTCTGTTCGGATTTCATACTAACTGGAAACTTAAAACTAAGGCAAGCTTCATCTAATTCCGTTCAGTAGAAACAGAGATATTGTGAATATAATATATATGTGATTCACGTAAATTATGTCATGTCACAATACTACAATTATATATTTCACTAGCTGACTCGGCCAACGATGTTATGCTATATAAATAATTTTTAGCGGTATGAAATATACTTAACGACCTATTCTCACACCCACCAAATGTATATGAAAACTTTCATAAAAAGCGATCGAGCCGTTTCGGAGGAGTGCGACCATAAGCACCGTGACACGATATTTTAATATATATAGATTATACAAATTAATACTATGTAAAATTAAAAGAGTTCAAAGCAAGGTAGTTTCTTTCGTATCTAATACTCGTATAACGTTTCACTTGGTATTAAAACGACTGACACTGTCTAGTGGTATGTCCATAACTTTACACGTTGCACGTATAATGAGACATTTACGCCATCTATACTTGACAACCATAAATTGCGACTTAAATATACGTGATCTTGATATAGACATACAGTTATTGAGAAAAGCAGTTTACAGTAATTCATAAAGCTTTGCGATTTAAAAAACGATTCGACAACGAACGATAATTGTAACGAATTGCTGTTTTAATCTGCTCAATTTATACGATACCAACGTCATCTGTCGAGCTCATTTATTAACGTTGCCTGCAGAAAACAACCGAAGCCGTATCGTCTATTTATTACGAATCAATGAATTATTGATACAACATGATGATACAACATAGTTGGATTAAATTCTATGCGTGGTATCAAAGAACATCTTTGTTTATATAAAAAAAGACAATTATTTATTAAAGAAAGTATTTATGTCTGCGACAATGGTAGGTACCACAAAATGAATTCGCACATAAAGCTGACTTCATATTAAACTTGAAATCGTATTTTGTCCTGGGCATGGCTTTGCAAAATTGGCAACAACTTGTAAACACTATGTAATTTTGTTTATGTAAATACATATTAGACATTTTTATTATTAATAATTACAAGGCACTTTTAAGATGTAACTTTCCAAAATGTTTACTATCCCTACAGTCATTAAATACGCCCTCTTTCAGAGGGCCTCAGTAACGGGTTAATAGCCAGAATACTCTAAACTGTTGCCGTACGTCATACGTGAAGAGTTATAACTTATAAGCCCTTGCTATACACCTAGTTACATTTTATATACGTGAAAGCCTACCACGATTACTTCAAAGTCTATATAACAAGTAATACTTCTGTTGTAACTTAACACTGTATCGGACACGGCAACTGGCGTCACGTTTGATTGATTGTAATGTGAAAATAGACTTGTAATTCACTAGACGAGTTGCGCACACGACATACATATATCTGATACCGCTTTGTGAAACTACATTGCTGTTGCTACGCCGAGAACTACAACTAAATGTGCGTGTAGATGGCACTAGTGTCTAGGTCACATTTTCTATTACCATTACTTTTTCTAAAAGACGATTCGCTCTCTAAGAATAATGCCTGTGTCACGGGGGACTTTAGAAGCATTACCTGATGATCAAGAACAACGATTTGTGGATCACAAAAAATTTTGTCCCGTGTGTGAATCGGACTCACAACATTCGGCGCGGCCGCAGTACCGAGACGACCACTTACACCAATACGTCGCCGCCGTGCAATCAACTTACTAGCCTCACAACCAGTCAATTCACAAATCACAACCAACCTCACATCTGTTATAATTTGAGGTTTGCTACAGTACTGCCGTCATAAGGAAAACAAAACATACCGGCCAAAAAGAAAAAAAAATATTGGCAGATGCGTCTTTTTACCGATTCCACATACGTAAAAACCAAATTTCGAAAATAAATGCTTCGTACGTCTTTTTTTTTCGACGGCAGAGTAACTATGGCTAACAGTAAGCTACTAGAGTTACTACTGAGGCGACATCTAAGTTGAGATGCGTGGTTATCAGAATTCTTCTGCAGAGCTTGGAACTAACTAGGTAATAAATAAGTTATGTGTTTACTAGTCACAGCACAATCTAAGCAAAGTTATTGCATAAAATCTGCTAATAGATGAACTAAAAAAATATTTTGCTTGAGATATAGTTATGCACTAAAAACCCGACGTTAAAATTTTAGGTTTTGATTATAAGTTCATCTCTCAGAAAATGGATATGTATGTAGGTACCTACTGCGCAATGTGAGCGTACGTGCGAAATGTAGGGTTCTTTAATTACATATTTATAGCTCTATCCACACCTATAACATTTAAATACTTATTCGGACATACGTAAGTATGTTGTAGGTATGTAGGTAATACAATTGTATGTATACAATAACACTGTAGGTATAGAATACTATTTTTGATGAGCATTTATTAAAAATATCTGAGCTACTATGTGATAAATATTAACTACAGAATATAATTAAATCGTTTAGATTGACAATCATACTAGCTTTTGTTTACGCAAGTGCCGCAACTTACGGATGTCACCCGAACATGCGTAATTTAAAGCACTTGCGAGTGCTTACTGCTTGCGTAACCCGTATATAGTTAACTCGCGCATAAATCCCGGCGCGAATAGCTTGCGCATGGAACCCGCGTGCTTGCGTTGTGTACAAATAATATATGGTATATGGTAGCTTCTATTTCTCAATTTGACACGTCATGTCATAATTAATGCAATAAGAATCAAACACTCACTTTCTAGTTATCCTTGACAGGAGGAACACCATTTTGATTATTCTCGGTTACAGGCTCAATTTTCGTATTATCTGTAACAACAAAACACTAAAATTAGTCGGGAAAAGAAATGGCCTATGTACTTTCTATATTCTATTTGTACTTTCTTTTAAACACAGGAGCAAATTGCAATCAATAGAAATCATTTTGTGTAAGCAGTATGAAAACTGGTCGCAAAATTAGGGAGTAATTAATAGGTATTTTAAATTTATATATAATTTTGTAGCATAATATACCTATTTTACTTAACTAAAATAATGAAAATATCTTAGTCAGCTACCCTATAGGTAAGTTAAGCCGGGATAAGAGCCGTGCTGTCTCGTTCTGATTTGTGAGTGAGTGTGTGGGGAGACTCAGACAAAGTTCAGTCTCCCCGTGAACATGGCTGCTGTAAAGCAACCGAATCGTCGGGGCAAAGTGTAAACTTAAATATAAATAGTTTAAATTAGAAAATATATAGCTTAAATAGTAGTAAAGTTCAATATTAGTAGTGTTAGAGTTTTCAAAATTATGTTATAATAGTGTTTAAAGTAAAATAAACAACGCGACAAAATCCGTATAAAGTGTTTAATTTCAAGGTAAATATATATTTTTTTACGTTTATAAATTACAACTACCGCACTAGAAATAATTCCTGTGTCACCGGGACATTACAAACTTTCAAATAATGGACACAAAGAACACCCAGATTCGGGACAACCATTTGTGGATCACACAAATTTTTGTCCCGTGTGGGTATCGAGCCCACAACACTCCGCGAAGTGGCAGCGTCGGCGAAGCGACCACTTAAACCTCTACGCCATCCGTGCAGACAATAATATAGTATTTATATAAAATATATAAGTAGCAACGCATAAATCGATATTCGAATACGAGCTCAAATCGATAGTAAGTATGTAATAATGTTGCATTAATTTAGTTGTCGTAGGCGTTTTTCTTCGCCTCTTTGGGGAGTCCGTTTCTACACAGGAAAGCAGTTGTCGGGAGTAAGGCTGTGCTAAACCTACACCCATTTGAGTCGCAATAAGCTTATAGTTGGAAAGGCTATTGCGAATTTGGACGCATTCATGCGAATCGAGGGCGTTCCGTCGGCAGCATTGTTGGTTGGCAAGGTCTACGGCATCAGCCGTCGGTAAACAAGGGCATCAGTCCCTTAGAGTTGCAAAAGGTTCCTAAGTGATCGATCGAATCCGGAGTCGCTAGTCAAAGGTACTCATGATGATGATGATCTTACATCCATTGCAGCGTCATAGCTGGACAGCAAGTGCAATAAATCAACTAGATCCATGTATTTGTTGATAGATTACAATATAATCCGTGGATGAAGCACATAAAAGCGCAGTTATCGTGCTAATGCTATTTACTGGGATATACCTACACTGTAAGTGTTTCCTGCAACGCTAGTCCTCATGAGAGCCGATAAGCATAGTTACGCAATTATTACTTAAGTGTTTCTGTCTGTCAGAGCAGCGATAGCCTAGTGGGAGACCGTTGGACTGCCACGCAGAGGTCTCGACTTCGAACCCAAGATGCGCATCTCTGACTTTTCGAAGTTATGTGCGTATTAAATAGTTAGTGATGTTGATAATGCTAAGTTTCTTGGTCTAATTATAGATAACAAATTAAACTGGAAAGCGCATATCACACACTTATCAACATAAATAAGTAGCCGAACCTATGCTCTATATAAGCTTGCTCCAGTAGTTAATATAACTGCATTACTTATAGAATATCATGGCCTTGTTGAATTCATACTTAGATATGGACTTATATTCTGGGTAAACTCAGTTGATAAGGATGTAACGTTCAAACTCCAAAAGCGCTGCATTAGAGCAATGTTTGGTCTACAAGTCACAGACAGTTGCAGACTTCGTACTTCGTAAAATATAAAATTTTAACGCTTACATCATTATATATCTACGAAACAGCTGTATTTGTGAAAACCAATCCGCAACTATTTAATAAACTATCAGATGTCTCTATTCGCAACCGACGTGATAATCATAAACTGTGCATGCAAACTGCAAAAACAGCGCTTTTGGGCAAGAGCATTTTCTGCATGGCACCCAAAATATACAATAAAGTGCCAAATAAATTTAAGGACCATAATATTAACGTATTGAAACGTAATTTAAGAAATCTTTTATTGCATAAATGCTACTATAATATTAATGATTTCTTATGTGATTAATCTTATATAATTTGTTTTCTTTGCTTTAATAATCGTTTATTAGGATCTAATTTAATTTGACATGTTCTTTATTATTGACTTCTTATCTATTACTATTCTATTATTGGAAATGACTTATTAATTAATTATTTTTTATATTTATTGTATGGATTTGAACTGATCTATTTATAATATATCTCACTTAATTATTTAGAGACGCTTAATTGACCTGTTAATTATTGTATTAGATCCAGCATAATATTAAAATTCTTATTAAGCACATACATTTGCATGTCTGACCAGACAGAGCATGTTGAGACAAAAAAATATCTGTAACACCTAATTGTACACATGTTGAGTCAAATAAATTTATCTTTATCTTTAATATCGCTCGCTTTAACGGTGAAGGAAAACATGGTGAGGAATCCTGCATGTCTGAGAGTTCTCCATAATGTTCTTAATAGATATGTGAAGTTTGCCAATCCGCACTGGGCCAGCGTGGTAGACTATGGCCTTACCCTTCTCACACTGAGAAGAGGCCCGTGCGGCACGGCCCTCTTCTCAGTACTGTTCGACTGAGACAGATGTGTGTAATCGTCTTTAGGCCGCCTCTTATCACGAGGAACATAATACAGTCAATACCCTTATATCTACCACTTTGGGGCTAACCCATATAACTAAGTATTTTTATGTATGACTGTAAGTTTACCTAGTAGATAGATATGTAAATATATATATGTAAACAGCTTCTTTTGTTTAGTTATAGATAGCTTAGTACTTTATTCAAAACTGCTTTCGTGGCGCAGCGGTAGTGAATGCGGCTGCTGTGCATGAGGTCTCGGGTTCAAATCCCGGGTCGGGCCAACAAAATGTTATTGGGTTTTTCTGTTAAAAAATCTGAATAGCAGCTCGGAGTTAGGAAGTTGGCGGTGTTAGACACTACCGTGCTTCGGAAAGCACGTAAAGCCGTTGGTCCTGCGCCTGATCTCTCTCCGGTCGTGTCAGATTACCGTCCCATCGGATCATGAGAGTTAAGGAACAGAGAGTGCATCTGTGCACACACTTGTGCGCTACAATATCTCCTGCGCAGATGGCCAGTCTCCGTTAAGACTTCGATTCGGTCTGTGGGACATTATTATCAATATTATTATTCAAAATTGCAAATAGGTTTTAGTGGTCAATTACTTCACGTTTGGGAAAATATTCAAATTACCATAATAAAAACTGTAAATAAAATCTTGTGATATGTCAATCTTGAATTAAAGATATATCTACCTATAAAAGTTATTTTAAATACAAAGCGATTACACTAACACACGGTACTAACTTTTGTTTGATGTTTGAAATAGAGGGAATCGTTTCATATTTTTTGTACTTTTATTAAATACTAACATCAATCCGTCAAGTCTTGGAATATTAGACTTAATTTAAAATATATTGTGTCTAGCCACCGGTATGCCATTACAAGTCAATTGATATCAATTCGAGAGTGTTCACTGATTGCACACAAATGCAATGGATACCGGCGCAATGTTGCTACTTTACTTATATATTGTGTAAAAGGGAGTACATTTACGGTCGAGTCGGGCCATTTATCTCAAAAATAGTAACGTTTCACAGTATTACGCCAAAACAAGGATGCAAAGTAATAGTCTGTCTTGTCTTTCGGGAGGTATTTGCGTTCCGGAAAACATTTTGTATATCAACAAAATGCTTTCCGAAAAGATAATGCTTTATCCCAGTAATGGAGTTGTATATCCCAAAGGAATAGACAAAAAGTCATACGCCTACATCTGTGTATCGTGATAAACTTCCACGTAATGCGTAATTTAAGACGAAGGGAAAATAATTTTTCTAGGACATGTTCTGCAAAACTGTTTTTTTGTCAACTGCCGCACTAGTTGCAAATTCTGCGTCGCGGAAGACTGTCAAACATTCAAATAATGGACACAAAGACATGTAGTCTCGGAATAACTATTTCCGGATCACCCAATTTTTTATCTCGTATGGCAATCGAATCCACATACAATAGGCGCAGTGGCAGCGGCGATACGGCCACTTTTTTAAACCACTCCACCATCTGTGCAATCAAATAAGTAAAACAGTGTCTTCTTCGTACTGCAGCAATGTTAGAGTGAATGAATATAGACGCCATAATGCTAATTTACTATAATATTTGCGAGAGTGATGTGAAAGGGTAGTACTTTCCCAGTCAAGTCGAAACAAAGCTCCTTTCTTGTCTTACGGGAACCATTTTGAAAAGCAAATGGTACACTCAAGTAATGGATCTGTCTACAGAGGTTGTATAAACCAAAGGATAATGCTGAAATGTCATAAGCTTTCAGTTTTCAGCAGCTAGATAGATTAGATAAAGGAAGTGCCTTGAGCATTTAGTGTATATTTTAGTGTTAGTGCCTCCGCGCTGTCTAAGGTATGGCGCCCTGTCAAATACACAAAACAATCAAATATTCAGAATAATAAAGGTCAAATATGATGCGAAAGTCTGTTAAATAATTCCGTTTTATTATGCTCAAATAGTTTAACATTTAAAATCATTATTTTTATGATTCTAACAAACGAGGAATAAAGGAACGAATGAAATTACTATGCTAAGTTTGTTATTAAACGAATTTGACATAGCGATAAAAACGTATCTAAGATCTTTGTACTCAAAGTATTTTTAAATACTTTATAATACATACTTTACCTAATAGCAATAATTTCAAAGCTACACATACTATAGTTTCTTCGAGGAAAAGTGCATAAATCGTTTTTGTGTATTCTCCAATGCCTTTGCCTTAAGACAATATATTGCTCATTCAATGCATCTATTTGCACAGATAACAACTCAAGTGGATAGCTATCGGTCAATTGTGTGTTTGCATCAATCTTCATCAGTGTGACAACAGGAAGATGGCAGGCCCTATAGTCTTAGAACATAACTATTGATATAGATATCTACCAGGATATCGAGCATACCTAGTATAGTATCCTTAGTGATATTATAAACTACATTTTGCCCGCCGCTTTCACGCATTTACAACTCGACTGATCGTCATGAATTTTTGTATAAGTATATGTTGTATACAGAAAAGGACGTAATTATGGACTTAAACCTTTTATCTAGAGAAAAGTATTACTCCCAAAGAATAGCTTGTTGACAAAATCTAAATAAAGCCATAGATGCCGCTGGTCGATGTACATATATATTTAAGAAAACTAACGTGAGGCGTCTTCATAAGAGGTATGGCAGCCAAAACAGTTAATTTTGAATTTTTCTTAGCTATTGACATGTATTTAGGCCCGTCATACAAAAAAATAGCGGTATTCACAGAGGAGGAGTGCAAAAGGCTATGATTTTGATATAATAAACATATGAATTACCGTCTAATTTAGGCAATTGGGCAACACAAGTAAAAATAAATGCTTTGTAGTCCAAATGCGAAAAAAGTACAGATCATTAGTTTTGGCAGTCTATCAGTATCGAATTGCATTTTATCGATTTAAGACGATTTTAACATTATAATATATCAATGGATGCAAAGTAAGCGCATCTTGGCATAGAACTTTGGCATAAAAAATTATATGGAGATCCATCTCATACTTAGTAATAACAATTATCATTTATTACTGTTTTATTTTTAGATTGAACATCATAATCTTAAACCTGGGCAATAATCTAACTTTAATTTAACATTTTAAATGTAGCAGCGGCACACCGGCGGCCAAACACAATAAGTTTTGAATTATGCCTGGCGGTCCAACAACTGACAGGTTAATTTAAAGGTAACAAGTGCATTGTTCCTTTTGTAGATCTCAGATATTTTATTAACATGTTTATGAACAAAATTCATTTAGTTTTTTCTTTGAGTTAATAGCATTTAGACACAGTCAATATCTCTAGACAAGAACTAGCTTCTAATGCTCTTTCGCTTGCGTGTTATGCGATCGAGAGCCACGGTAGTGTATCCGCCAAGTTATACCCTACTAGTTTTTGCCAATAAAATTCTATCTCTCGGGAACAGTTAATATTTTCTGGATGAAAGGTACCGTATGCCCTTTTCTATACGTCTGACAATATGCATGCATTTCATGATGGTCGGTAGTAAGGCGAGAAACCGTTACCTTCTAACAAACAAACTCACCTTCGAATTTATAATATTATATACTTAGGATACTGATTTTGGATAGTGTATCTAATGTAATATATGCAAACATAGATCTTATCTCGCATGGTAATCAAACCTGTCACTCGGTACTGGCTGTGGCGATAATTTAAACCACAGCGCTATGTGCAGTAATTGACCGCTACGTCATCCGTGCGCCAATTACTCGAGTCTTTAAGTTTTTGCTCCAGTTCAGTACAGTTATACTTTCCTCTTATAGGGCGTGAATCAGGAGCCTACTCGTTTTTTAAACTTGCAATTCGTTTCCGGTTCCTACTTCTTATCTGTATTTTCAACCAATCATGCGGTAGTTGTTGATTTATAAGAAATATATAATAATTATGTAAGTATAATAATTTGTGTGTTTATAAAACGTTAAACTTTGTAAACACACAAATTATTGAAATTAAACTACTATACGGAGTTTATCGCGTTGTTTATTTAACACTCTATTACATAATATTGTCTTCTGTTTACGCGAATGTTATTCATTGAAATTAAACTACTATATACGGATTTTATCGCGTTGTTTATTTAACACTCTATTACATAATTTAGAAACTGTTACACTACTATACTACGACTTACTAATTTTAAGCTAATTAAATTCTTAAAACTAATTAAACTGTTTGTATTTAAGATTACACTTTCAACAACAAAAGTTTACGCTTTCCCCGACGTTTCGGTTGCTTCTGAAAAGCAACCGAAACGTCGGAGAGAGTGTAAACTTTTTTCGCGTAAACAGAAATTAAACACTCAAATTAGTTAGGCACGGATGATCGCCTTTGCACGACCACTATGATACATAAAAGATGCCTAAAACAAGTGATTTTCGGTTATTTTCTTTTCTTTTTGTATAATATAATATAATACTATAATAATACATACAAAAACTACTAATCAGATTTTCACAGTAGTGTATTGATGGAACTTTAGCAAAGCAAGCCTGACTTTGAAGCATACCTATATGAAGGATGGGCATTGCCACAGTTCCGTTTGTGCAGTTAGGAGATCGTTATGCTCGTTATTCATAGTTTATTAGTATGCGATATTCGAATGGGTAATTAATGTTCGTCTGCGTCGTAGAATGATAATTATATTTCTTTGACACGGTCTTTTTAGTCTAAATGGGTTAATGGTTTATAGTAAATGAGTTGGCTTTAAATTCATTTTAATTGTAGTTCTTTCTAGAGGCGCACAGTGTGTCGCCTAGAACATGCTAGGTGGACAAAATTCATGTTATCATTTCCAGGAAATCTTATTTTCAAAACGTAAACAACACTATATACTAGAATTATATAAGTTATATACTAGAAGTAGCTATTTTTGTTAAAAGAAATTCAGGTTTATTTGTAGGTACTTGTCTCAGATACGTCTAAACGCTTACAAAGAGATAAACATCGGCTTTGTCTATGCAAAACAAATACGACATTTATGCACAAAAGTATTTTTGCCATGGCTCCTAAAATTTATAATAAATTGCCAAGAAGTATAAGGGAATCAAATGTGACCATATTTAAACAAAAACTAACAAAGCTTTTAAATGAGAAATGTTATTATAATGTCTCTGATTTTTTTAATGATAACTTATAATTTTACTGTGACATATACACTGTGGACATTTTATAAATAACATTATGAGACATACATCATCATCATCATCAATGCGATGAGACATACGCATGTTATCATATTTTTATTAATTAAATAATCTTTAACATATTTTTGACATGTAATTTAGTATATTTTTTGTTATTTGACTTTGTTATTAAATTGCATTAATCGTAATATATATTCTACTACATACACACAACACCATCTAGCCCAAACTAAGCAGAGCTTGTACTATGGGTACTAGACAATGGATAAAGATACATATATACTTTTTTTTTTCTGTAAATACATACATATTATACATAGAAACACCCAGATCAAGACAAACATCCATGTTCATGCACACAAACATTTGTCTTGTGCGGGAATCGAACCCGCGACCTCAGGCGTAGCAGTCTTTGTTTTGGTTTGGTAATAATTGATATTAATTTTTATTTTGGTTCTGGATTGTAATTTTATCTAATTGTAATTTGCACACCTCTTTAAGGTTATAATTCAGCGCACTTTATATATTTTATAAGACCTTAATGTACCTACCTGTTTTATGCAAATAAAAGAATTTGAATTTGAATTTGAAAAACACCCCCAAACCCCGAATTCCGAGTAAAGGTTGTTTGTCAAATTCGCAAGTGGTGAGTCATAAGAGTCAGAAGTCAGGTAATGACTTTAATGCAACCCTTTCAATCAATCAGTTGCAATTTAGCGACACTTTCGTGCACATCTCATATTGGCATATTGTAATATTGTAAAAGTTTTTGTGATGGATATTAATACTGAGGGTAAGTACTATTTTTTATGTATTTTTTTTTAATCAGTACCTATTAAGTAATTTTAGTAGTTTTTTTAAATAACCTGTACATGTTAGTTTTTTTTATTTAAAAACTGAAAGTTCAGAATATACAGACATTCACCTCTATCCGGGCTAGTTTTTAGATATTATTCAGAAATAACGCTATTCTTCGTAAAAATACACATATTGTTTAGCACACTTCAGCACAACATGTTTTTTTTTCTTTTTTTCTAGAACATATTTACTTTATTTCAAGGGTAGCCTTTTTTGAGGAGTGGTTGAAACACACGAAGAATGAAAAAAATTCGCGTGTATATGACTATCTTTCTTCAAAATATCACTTTGGTGACATTACTGAAAGCAGCCAAAAAGACATAAAGATGAAAATATCCAACTTGTCTAATAAGATTGGTGCCAAATCGTTGGCTTCAGGAAAGTCGAAAGAGCGTTTTTTAATTAAAAATTAATCTTGGTTGGATGAAGCAGATATACAGTTGAAATTAAACTACTATATACGGATTTTATCGCGTTGTTTATTTAGCACTGTATTACAAAATTTTGAAAATATTACACTACTACTACTATTGATTTTATTTTACTAATTTATAAGCTAATAAAATTATTTAAACTATTAAATCTATTTATTTTTGGTTTACACTTTCCCCGACGTTTCGGTTGCTTTTCAGCAGCCATGGTCACGGGGAGACTAAGATGGTAGTTGTCTCAATGTTCCAGTGTAGTTATTTCAAAGTACCCGAACATCATTTAATCATGGGTGTTAATGAAGATAAGTCAATTTTTACCATCCGTCAAGTGCCAATTACCTTTACAAGATGCAGGGGTCTATAAAATAGATTGTGACTGCGGACTCTCATACATTGGCCAAACCAAGAGAAGCATAGGCACCCGCATAAAAGAACACATAGCTGACGTAAAACACAAACGCTCGTTGAAGTCTGCTGTGTGTGAACATGTACAACAGGGGACCAACCACTACCAGAGATTTGACAAACCACAGATTCTCGCTAAAGAACACCGATTCCTACCAAGGATGCTTCGCGAGGTTATTGAAATCAAAAAACATCCCAATTTCAATAGAGAAGATGGTTGGAATGTACCACCAGCTCGGGATCTAGTACTTCAAATAGTCAAACCCAAGAAGAAACCAACCACAGCTAGACTTCATGATACTTTGAGCTCATTCTGCGTAAATAGAAACACCCATGATTAAATTATGTTCGGGTACTTTGAAATAACTACACTGGAACATTGAGACAACTACCATCTTAGTCTCCCCGTGACCATGGCTGCTGAAAAGCAACCGAAACGTCGGGGAAAGTGTAAACCAAAAATAAATAGATTTAATAGTTTAAATAATTTTATTAGCTTATAAATTAGTAAAATAAAATCAATAGTAGTAGTAGTGTAATATTTTCAAAATTTTGTAATACAGTGCTAAATAAACAACGCGATAAAATCCGTATATAGTAGTTTAATTTCAATGAATAACATTCGCGTAAACAGAAGACAGATATACAGTTTACTGCGAGTTCTTTTGCGCCACAACCTTCGACATCTACAAGGCTGTGACTCCTGCAGGAAGACCTCGCAAAAATTTCGAGGAATCGTCGTTTAAGACGAAGAAACGTCGCGTCGTGGATCTCGTAGAATCTCGAAGTGTCAGTGAATTGGTGACTGCTGCCGAAATTGCTGTGCGTTCAGCAGGGCAAAGGAAAATTGGCAATGTCATTAGAGACATTAGTGAGAGCCCAGATAATATTATTAAGTCTAAAAATACCAGTTCCGTTAATCCTAGGCAAATAAGTAGTGACGAAGCCTTAGCTTACTATATAGATTCTAAGTCAACAACGCATTCTTACAAACAAACTAGGAAGTGGTCCATGAAGGCGGGGCATAATGTGTTTCAGTCATATTTTAGGTTAAAAAAGTCCAAACAGGCCTGTTACTATGAATAGGAGCACATTGCTATAACAGAAACTCGTGCTGAAATAAATTTGCAAGCCTTATTAAATAAAACAGTGGAACGTCTAGTATTAGCACAGAATGAAGTTATCAGCAGTGTGCTCCCAACAAGTTTATCGATTACACTTGTTAGTAAATGGGGATGTGATGGAAGTTCTGGGCACAGCACATACAAACAGACATTTGAGAACACTAAAGATACGGACGAGTTTCTTTTCGTATTTTCTTTAGTTCCACTTTAGTTATATGATGGGTCCAAAATTATTTTGCAAAATCCTCGGCCTTCATCAACTTTGTATTGTCGCCCAATCAAATTTAGCGTGTCTAGCATAGAAGAGCCAAGACTGAATCGTCATCATATTGTCGCACAATGCCACAAAATGAAGACGATTATACAGTAAACGACTCATCAGAAGACTCTGTTGATAATTATTACGTTAAGCTACTATTTTTAGTTATGTTGTTAAATAATTTTGTTTGTACTCGTGCTTGTACTAAGCATGTAAACCTTGACTTGTATTTTTTTTGTACTTGTAATTCTTTATTTGAGTATATGTATTTGAATATTTTAAATATATTTCTCTGACTAAAAAAATATTTTTTATTACAAAATAAAACAAAATCTATAAATAATATTTAAATATGACTACCTCTATGTAAAAGCATCTTTATGTAACATAAAATAATTTCCACTTAGCATGTTCTACGCGGCACACTGTGAGGCGTTGGCACTAATTTAAATAGTTGCCACCGTTTCGTCACAGTACATAAATATACAGTATTGTAACTCGGCCGTATCTTTGAAATAAATGCCTACAACCGCGCGGTACGTAAACATGCGATAGGGCTGCCCACCTACAGCATTTTAATTAAATCTGCCTACTTTGAGTTTCTATCTATTTTTGTGATTGTAAATATTTTTATTTTATTTAAACAAATAAAATACTTTCTGAATGGAATAGGAAGTGTTCAATAAAATGCATATTGTTTTTTGATTGCTAGATTTAATTAAAAAAAAACATGTTTATGTTAGATTTAAGACTTAATAACAAATCGATCTTATAAATTTGCGACTGAAAAATATTTGCGCCTCGATTGAGACGTACGGAATGCTTTATTATTATATTTTAAAGTATAAAAAATCTGCATTCGAATATAAACATTAATTAAAAATTGTTTTGGGAAACATGGACAAGGAGGAGAAAAAGGAATATCTTTTACATATTATACCTGCAGCTACTTTACAATTTATATGTTTAGTTTTAAAAGAAGTTTGGAATATTTCTTTTTTTCTATATATTCCACGAAATCATAGCTGGGTATAATTAATAAAGTTTGCGAATTAATCTTACTGTAGTCCCGGTACCTATCGGGAGGGGAAAAAATCCTTTAAAAGGACTTAAATTACGTACCTACATACTAGTAAGTATAATCATTTTATAGTGTTACCTTTCAGTTTCCAGGTAATCTAAAAAATGTTATCTCTGGGTGCGTTATTGAGGAATTCATGCAACCAAAAACAGCACAATATATTCTACTTGTCATATTAAATAGGCTATACTTGTACTTATTTTGGGTATAAAAATCGCACGGTTACTGTTTAAAAAATAACACACCGTTCGGTCGTCACTGCGGCGCATTCGCGACTGGTTGCGTGCCGAGCGCATGCCGACGCCGAGGCGCGTAGGTATGACTCGAGTTCCGACTGTTTGTATGAAGATAGGTTATTGTATATTTATGTACTGTGGTTTCGTCGAATCATGATTGCGCGAGGTTATTTTACATCGAATAAACTAACGACCGACTTCGCCATTTGTCGAAGTACTATGGAGTATGTTTTATTTTATACCGATTGAACTAAAGCGCTCGGTTCGTTTATATTTTACTAGATTATGCCCGCGGCTTCAGTCGCGTACATATGGCTTAGGTGTTGTTATTAACAGTACTTTTTATCTGGATGGATTTCTCTGACCTTTTCCGTACTCCTCACATCGTGTATGCGAAATTTAATGATGATTGGTCGATTCGTTAAGGCTTGAAAGCGTAACAGACAAAGAAACACATTCGCATTTATAATATTAGGCAGGATACGGTGCGTAAAACGTATGCAGCAAACGCATTTCTTTTGTTCCGTCTTCGTTGAACAATACAAGACACGAGTCTTGTCGCTACGAATGACATTGCATTCAAAGAAAAACTAAAACTTACTAGTCGCTGTATATTATTATGTTATAAATAGTATGCGGCAGTTGTAATGCGTTCAACGCACAGTATGACGCGTAAACGAACTTAGCGTTTAACCTGGACTTACGTTTAGTGGAAAGCATGTGTGTGTTGTACGTACCAGGTTAAGTCAAATATCTAACGTTTTGATTTTCATTTATGGCATACTAGAACCGGCGGCGGTTTAAATAACGATATACCTACGCAGTATAATACGCAGTCTGTATCCTAATAATAATAATAATAATCTGCCCATGCATTGATGCTATTAGAGTATTCAGGGCAGATGCCGTTTTTCATCCATAGTTAGCAATATACCGGTCCACGAAACACTCATACTTATAGCACATATGTATACCTATTAGAATCCATAGCAGTAATAGTCCTACGCCTGCTGCGGCTAGTGCCGCTGTAGGTGTTCCATCCCACCTTTGATTTAAAACTCTCGAAGGGCCTCTTCACGTTTGACCCATGTCTCCGTGTAAGCCTCCCAAAGGGCCAGGTATTTTCTAATATAATATGTTAGAAAATACCTGTGATAAGAGAAACATAATAATAATAATAGCATTTGTTTGCTAAAATGTGGTATAAAAGTTGGTACAATTTTGAATAGACAGAATAGCACATTCCGCCAAGTAATGTTGCCATGCAAATGTTTTTACAAGTATACACAAAAATCAAAACGAATTAGAAATAGAATGAAGAAATAAACAGTTTTGAATTTATACGGTAACATTTATCTAGAAAGTCAAGATATTGTTCATGGCAAGATTTGTATGTACCTACCTATGCTAGACCCGGAATGTGTTTAAAAATATCACGGGTGTCGTCCGAAAGGTCAACAGGTATTGTATGGTTCTGCTAGAGATCTGCCTACATAATATGTCTGGTTAGATATATACTCGTACCTAGTATTGAGTAGGTAGGTAGTTAGGCGTATACGTCTGTTGTATAACTCTCTCTACTGAGCTGAACTGCTTCCGTGACGCAGCGGTAGTGAATGCGACTGCTGTGCACGAAGTCTTGGTTTCGAATCCCGGATCGGGCCAAGAAAAAGTTTTTGGTTTTTTGGGTTTTCTGTTAAGAAATCTCAATAGCAGCTCGGAGTTAGGAAGTTGGCGGTGTTAGACACCCTCGTGCGTCGGAACGCACGTAAAGCCGTTGGTTCTACGCCTGATCTCTCTCCGCGATCGGATTACCGTTATTCGATTTTCTCCCATGATTCGATGCCCATAGGATCATGAGAGTTAGGGAACAGAGAGTGCACTTGTGTTTGATCACACACTTGTGCACTATAATATCTCCTGCACAGATGGCCACTCTCCGTTAAGACTGGCCACCGTGACTGGAATTTCGGTGTTCTACATTACATTTTATATCTCTCTAATTTTATTATATTAAGTCTCTTTCATACAAAGATAGTCATAAAGTATAACTAAATAACTGAAAGATGAAGTAATTTGTTCAGAATTATAAATGCATGTAAATGTAAATTAGTAAATGTCTTTTACAGACAGTTCGTAGTGCTTGTTAGCTGATGAGGCTTAAGCTTGCAACTACTGATTGTAACGCTTCTTTGATTCAGCTCATTAAGTTTTATTATATTATTTGTCAATAGCAATAATCCTTCTGTTTAACAAATAAAGTCAAAGATAAGACAATTCCATCGGTTATCCTGTTGCTTACAGACACCCCGCAACAAATTTTACTTAAGAATAATTACTTTACAAACTAAGCATCTGGAATCTGCAACGTTTAAATAATTCAGATTGGTTTATAATTACACTTGGCAAAACACACAATTGTGACAAAATGCGTGTCATTATAAATACGTAGTAATTTTGTTTGAATAACACTGTTGTCTCATCAAAGTAGGCATTATATTTTGCACAGCTGCCGCGATTTCAATGCTACAGTATGTGGCAAAACACCTCATACATAAATAAAATAAATCGCCGAAACATTACGTCAGCATTAAGTATCGATTTGTTTGTTAATTATTAAACATCGCTCGGAGTATCCACTGGATACCAGTGCCAGTCACAATGCTGTTATAATTATGTTTCGATATGATTAACCTGAATGGTTAACCATTATTCGTAGCAAAAAGTATTATTATTAATAGTAGGTGTAAGTAGTATAACAAAAGATTATAACTTTTGCGGCATTATGCCTGTATCACGGGAGACTTTATAAACATTCAAACAAAGAACACCCAGACTAGCATCAACCATTAGATCACACAAAAATGTTTGTCCCGAGTAGGATTCGAAGCCACAACCCTAGTGTCAGAGGCAAGGCGACAACTTAACCCACTATACCATCCGTGCAGTGCCTATAATCCTAACTAATATAATAACTGCAAATGTGAGTTGTATATTTATTACACCTTTACGCCTTAACTACTTGACCGATCATCGTGAAATTTTGCATACACGTTGTCAGTGGTACAGAAAAGGATATAAGGACCAATAGGTCATCCAGAAAAAGTACTGTTGTGTTGCAAGCGTAGCCGGCAGCAATGGCAAGTTGTTAATAAACTCACACTAGTGAAAAAGTGTGTTTGTCGTTATAAAAACAAACTACAAATAAGTATAAACTGAGACCGACTGGAATCAAGAGATATTGCAATGACGTTGCAGCCAAATCTATGTGGGCGTGCAGAACAGAGGCATCTGTTGCTATTGCTCCCGATAAAAGCGCTACAAAGTTTAATCTAAAACATACCTTCTAGATTTTACGCGCGGCTTGATCGCGTAAATTCACCTAGGTTAGGTTAGGTTAGTAACAGTCCTTTTTCTGAATGAAATGTACCCTGAGTCCTTTTCAGCTCACCTGCAATATGTATGCGAAATTTTATATTGATCGGTCGAGTAGTTAAGGCGTGAAAGCGAAACAAACTAACATTCGCAGTTATAATATTAGATAGGACGTGGCAGTATGCAGCTGAAATAATATAGCGTCATATTATTTGGGTAGTATTTAACTGCACAGCAAATTAGTACTAATTGCACAGCAAAATATATTTAAAGAGATCAAACTAAGTCGACGTCCTATTTTTGGGTGGGTTTAAGAAGGATCCTAACATAACCTAACCTTTCCGAGAGGGAATGCAGTGATTTGAATCGTATAGGTGCTCGTTATCTTCTCCCTAGCCTTTATTATTCCCAAGTCACTTGAGGCTTTTCTGGTCTAACCGGATTTGACTGGATATCAGTTTTTACACGGAGCGGCTGCCACTTGACCTCCGCAACCCGAAGGCTGACGATACCCTAAGGCTAGACCAGTGTCAGGATATTATAGGGCAATGACTTCCCAGTAACGACTGCCATAGATGTTCATGGCAGCCGGGACCGACGGCTTAACGTGCTCTCCGAGGCACGGAGCAGGCGATAATTGTCAATCAATACGCACATACAATAACATATACCTACATCATAACAATAATACAACCGATGTATACAATTCTTGATGGCAACTGGCGTCTTTTATTGCACGAGGTTTCTCTACTTTCTTATATAATATAATTATAGAATCCGTATATTATGAGAGTGCCTCGGCGATGCAGAGATAGTGCATGCAGTCTTGGATTCGATTCCGGTGTCATCGGATAAGTGTTATTGAAATTTTTGTCTAGAAATTCTTGAAAGAAAATGTCTGGAAAACGGCAATATTAGACCATACTGGCGAAATGTGGATTAATATATATTACCCACTTACATTTCGTCGTACCTATCCATACTACGCCATGCCGATCAGTTTGAGGATATAGTAAAACTATGTTACCTAATATCTAAACTAGAATTCAGATTTAGTTCTTTCTATATTCTATCACATACACACACCACCATCTAGCCCACACAAGTAGAGCTTGTACTATGGGTACTAGACAATGGATAAACATAGGTACATATATACATTATTTTTGTAAATACATACATATTACACATAGAAACACCTAGACCAAGACGAACATCCATGTTCATACACACAATTGTTTGACTTGTGTGGGAATCGAACCCGCGGTCTCAGGCGTGGCTGACATCGGTCACACTAACCACTACGCCATCAAGCCGCCTCTTTGCTTTCTAAATAACTGCTAATCAGAGCAACTTAACACTACCTCTCTGCCAGTACGGTTTTTATGGCCGTTAGCAATGCCTACGACTGTGTTTGACAGTTAAAAGTCTCTGTTAAAGAACTCTATTAGGTAATACTAGACTTATCATTCGCATATAAAGTAATATTTATTATACCCTGTGAAAAAGAAGACGCTAATATCATGTCGATTCTTGTTTTACACTCTTATAGAATAGAACTCTGTTTAAGAATGTAAAGAAAACATTCCCTCTTACCTCCTAAAAGAGCCACTTTTCCTAATCATTTTATAATAATAAATAACGCTTTCAGTTTGGCCAGGTTGCAGTGACCGTAGTCATAAGCATACTCGCGCTGCGATGTCAGACTTTTCCCCCCTTTGTGCATTAGTTGTTTCTAAAACCCACCTACATATTTTATTTCTCCACATACCCCTTCCCTATTAGTATATAAAATACTAGATTTCTCACGCGACTTCGCTCGCGTTGATGTAATTTTCCAATTAATTTCTAGTCTTCGGGGACAAGACTTTTCCTGGATAAAGCCTGGACTCCTGACAATGTGTATACGTAATTTCATAATGATCGATCAAGTAGTTAAGGCGTGAAAGCGTAACAATCAAACTTAAATTCGCATTTATAATATTAGTTAGGATGCAGCGCGAAAATAAGAAAAGACAACAACAACGGTACGATAGCCAGACACAATTACTTTCCAATGATATCTGGAATTCCATCAATGGACAGATTATAAAGATTAAAACCATCGACAAAAGGGCAATGATTCATTAAGCTATTAACTCATTATCGATTGCGGTAACACAGTGCTATCTCAAATTAATTAACGAACATTATTGCATCAATATAAACAAATATAGGTACAAATAGTTGTGAAACGCATTGGTTGTATAATCTGTGGCAACATAATGAGGTCTGTGGTTATACGTTTAGAAACGGCGCGGCGGCGATTAACCGTAAATTACTGATTTGTGTTTACGTGAATACATATTGATTTTCGGGCAGTATTTTACGCTTTGCCCATCGCTAATATTGTATCGTCCGCGTTGTAATTACCAAAATTAAAAGAGTGTGATGGCTCGAAGATATAAAATTAGCAGTCTTTACTTTATATTTTTTTTATTAATTTAATGCACAAAACACATTGAAATCATTATTACATCTTATATCCATTATTCCATTATTAAGATCTGGATAGTAACGTTACTAAGTGCACACAAAGAAAAACAATAAGGATTACACAAAAATTATCTCTGATTTATGACTATCTAATATTGCAAAAATAACATATGATTTTAGATTTGGATGCCTATGCCAAAGTCAGAACCATCCAAACCCAACCTACTATGGAGGATATCTTTCACTATTTTAGTATATTTGTTATAGTTGCGATCAAAAACGTTTAGTAATTTATTGAGCTTTGCTATTGGATTATAATAATATTATATTTTGTAAAGATAAACTAAATCGAAATATATGCGTCGGGTTTCTAATGGCTGTACCTTATATTTGCTGAGTTTACTTTCGTAATTTAAACTTGACCGACCAGGGTTTTCACGGTAGTTGAGAATTTTAAGGAATTTTCTTTGAATACGTTCAATATCATCAATATGGATCTTGTAATTCGGCGACAATATGGGGCCGTCCGTTTAAAAACGCTCGCTGTTTTAAAATATGCCGAAGCCAAATTGGCGATTCGTTCAATTCATATTTAAAACAGCGAGCGTTTTTAAACGCCGTTCGTAAAACGCGAAATCATACAAATTGCCTGCGACAACGCTAACATATTCCAATATACTCCTCACCAGGGCAAAGTATAGATACAAAGTACTATTGGACTTTCTAAAACCTTTCGTTCTGTCTGAAACATGCATTCTTAGATTAACTTTTGTCTTTAAATAGATTCGTGTTATAAACTTCCTTTTAAAGTAAGTCTGAGTAGGTGCCTATCTGCTCATCGTCTTTAAATTGAGGATATGTATAATTATATACTTTGGTTTAAGCTAGTTTACGATGATAATAATGTATCTACTAATTTTATTGTGGGTGTGTACTATCAATTGGTTAGTAGATAAATAATCGTAATAAGTGCAAACAACAAACGATTTTAAAAGCATAAATAAATATAAACAATAAACCTCTTCACCCGGACTTGTGCGAAATGATAACAAACATTGACATAATTAGTCATTTTATAAAATTAATTAGAATGGAAAATTTTCATTTTGTTTACTTAGATTCATATTAAGCATCATTTTGAAATGATGTTTTAATTTATTAATATTCATTTGGGAGGGTGGTACAAATACTATGGGGTATTAAGGTATGTACAAAATTCATATTCGGTATGTTATGATGATTATTAACCAAGAGTTATATAGGTACATTTTAATATCAGACAACCATAGCAAAGCGTGGCCGAATAAGCTAGTAAATGAATATTTGATTAATTGTACTTTCCATTAAACACTAATCATAAAAACTATATACGTAAGTACGGTAAGTTACTTTAAAAGGTGTGTCATTTTAACATGTGACCATATTTATTTCAGCCTCGCTTAGTACTAAAATCAATGAATAAGATAAATTCATTCAATAATTGATAATAATCATTAAAATTTATTGATACCCGAAATATCTTCATAGTAACAACTACTTATCAATATGTAAAACATAACAACATAACGCTTAGAAGTTTTAGAAAATGCTTGTGTTGGCCCAGTTGCTATATTCACGAAACGAGTCGTTTTAGCTACGGACTGAAAGTTTTGACATAGGTACCTAATATTATACATAGAATATGTGTCAAAATTCACTGGCCGTAGTTAAAATGACGTTTCTTTTAAGAACCGGGCCTAACTAACTAAAACTAAGTACAATATATGCAAATATTTATAGCTACGGACAATACAATTATATATGTATATTTTTTATATAATATGTGTCAAAAATTAATTAGTCGTAGGTAAAACGATACCGGGGCTTAAACAATACAGACAGCAATTTATTATTGAAATTGATATGATATTTAATTACACTTTTATGTAAGAAGTATATCTACCTATACATATATAATTTCACCGAACTGCATTTTTAGTAATGCGTAGTATCGTTAAAATCGTCTAACACATACGTTGCTATCGTTTATTTTCTTTAAACAAACACAAACGAATATACAGAATGTCCGGTAATTAATGGATAACCTGGAAATGTCTTATAGTGGAACTGATGGCCGTTCAGAAAAAAATATGAAAAATCTAACCTAACTACTACCTGAGATATGTGTTTTTTTTAACTTTCTTGTATACTACGACCATAAATGAATGAAATCCATCGGTTTTTTGTTGTTTTATTATTAAACACTAATTATGCTAACAGATACACAGTCAAAAGTATGCTATGCTAATATAGCTAGCACTTCTTTTTTTATTATTATATTTCATTTTCATTTTTTCTGAACAACCTTCAGTTCTACTATAAGACGTTTCAAGGTTATCCATTAATTACCGGACACCCTGTATAAATTTTAAAAACTGCGTGTATTTAGATTTAGATGAGATTAGATATTTCTTAATTTTAGTTTGTCATGGTAATTAAACTTTCTTTTATATGCTGTCGAATAAAGTCCTTAATATGTCTTACATACATAGATTCTCGCCTATATTTCCGAAAGCGTAAATAGACCCCTCCCAAAGCTTTCGGGAATAAATTCAAAATGTGGTGTTAAACTTTTATATTACAACCACATTTCGCCAGCTAGGTATGTTTTTAGGTCCCTTGTAAGGATGAGTCTACTGCCGTTTACCGGACACAGTTCCAACCTCCAGACCACTACTATGGAATTTCTTAACATAAAACTAAAGTAACATTTAGCCCGAACTGGATCGAACTCGAGACCTCATGCACAGCATTCACAACAGCTGCGCCACCGAGGAAGACGTCAATATTTTTATTCATTACCTACGAATAATAATTCACCCTTCATCGAGGAGACTGCATATACCATTGCACTATACCTACGTGACAAAAAACATACTTTATGCATCCAATATTAAAAGGTATAACATGATTTATGTTATCCTAAGAGATCTATTAGGCGTTGAAGCACTCAGACCGAGGTCCTGTTATAGGGTACTTCGACGATGGAACGGCGCCCAAGGGACCTACACCACAAGGTATCTTCAGCCCACTACGACACACTTACAAAGCTTTTAAAAGGGTTAAGAAAAACTAGCTTCTTTTAAAAATATCTGCGTGCGAAATCCATTTGGTATCAGTAGTTGTGCCTCGTGGTTTTATTTGTGTTAAATGACATGTAGGTGCTGTTAGAGATTTGCCCTCTTTAATGTATCTTGATGCTATAACTTATACCTAATCTTCTATACTTATATAATAAAAAGAGAAGATTTATTTATTTTTATTTGTAATGAATATATGTACCTACCTACTTAAAAACAATGGGACCAATTAAAAAATCTTTTATTTGGTTAAATTGCTACTTTATATAGAAGTAACATACTATAAATTATCATCCTATAATCACACTACGAGCTACGAGTGCGCAGCAGAAATCATAAATGTGGGTAAAACCACAAGAGACAGCTAGCAAATAACAAACAAACAAACTCATCAGCTTTATAATGTCACTGTAGATAAATACGGTAATATCTATCTGTTTATTTACACGCCTCAACTACTAAACCAATTTAGATAATAATTGATTGTTTTGATAATAATAATTAATTGTTAACATGCTAGAAAACCTTGAAAATCATATTGTTCCAACAATTAGCATATCCATAAAATATTAGTCATTAAATTATCGCTTGAAAACATTATCATCTATAATTACAATAACCATAATAAAACACAAAACGAAGAAAACGTAACATCATAACAATCATACAGCATAACAAATACGCAGTGTGGCAAACATGACGCTGCGACAAACAACTCGTCTGTGACAATAACATTGTGACGTGTGCGCAGGCGCGTTATCGGTTGCGCCCCCGCACGGAACCTTTACATCATTCTGTTTGTTCTAGATAACAGGGGGCTCGTCTTTCCTCGAGTGGAAAGTTTTGCGCGATGACCGTTACTACATCGATATTTAAGTTTTAGTTTTTGTATTTACATATTGCCTTGATTTAAATAGTTTGAAATAGTAGTAACTACCTAGTAATTAATTGTGTTTTCTAATAAACTACGCTTTAAAAATCGTATTAAGTAGTTTAATTTTAATATTAAATTTTAACTGTATAAAAGTACTAGTTCATATAATAATTATAATTTTGTTTAATTGAAACATTTAGAAAACAATTAATTGTCGTGTTAATTGCCGGCTTACTTTGAACAATAAACCTCATCAAATAATCACACCTTTATCTCACTAAAGGGCAAGAGTAACACACCCACATTTGAAGCCATGTTTAATTCTTTAAGTTTATTACTAGACAGGTTTACGACGGAGATGTCGTTAACAAAAAATCTAAAAATCACTTTTATTGAAACGAACTTCAAAGTCAGTACAGTTCGACAGTTGCCCACATTACTGAGCGATAGATATTAAATATATCGGCGTATACGCCGAAGGGGAAAGCAGGGTGTAGGTAAGAGGTTAACACGCATAATTTACCAGCCAAATATGTTTTTAATTCTCATATAGCAGAAAGCGAACTTATTGTCTATGGAACGCAGGTAGAAACTCTGTGCGGCTAAAGCGATTTTTTTGATAGAAAAACGCAATATTACCATCAGCCACCGAACCGAAACAATCTATACTAATATAATAAAGAGGAGAAATTTGATTTATGACGTTTGTTTGTAAGGATTTAACTTAAAAACTACTCAACCGGTTTTAAGAATTTTCACCATTAGAAAGCTATATTATCACCGAGTAACATAAGCTAAATTTATTAAAACAAATACTTTTACTAACATAATCTAATCTAACCTATTTTTACGCAAGCGAAAATGCGAGCAAAAGCGAGTTACAAAAGAACTATCTTTATCTTTACCGATTGAATGTCATGCATAGCAGTTGCATTCACTACTACCGCGCCAGTGATTAGAAAATATTGTTTCAATAATTACGAAGAAACCTTAATCAGGTTAGATTATAATTTTCTAAAATAATACTGTTCTAAACTTAATTTTTTTGTTGCCCGTACCAAAGAATATTTATCCAATATTTCTGTTAACGACTTACCTTCCTGATCTTGCAGGCACGGAAATATTTAAAAGAAGTTGACTAGAGCATTTATTTGCCTCCAAAAAGCCACTTCTAGAAGCTCATATATCGGTCAGAAGCCACCAAAATTCCAAGCAATTGGTCTAATTATCGCTATCTATATTGGGTCACGGAGGTCGCCACTTGTTCTGGGTACAATAGTAAGCATGATGTTGCGTCAGCCCCGACTGCAAACTACTAAATATACATGAGAACTAGATAACTTATCTCGGTGATTATTCTTTTATTTGCTATGTATTAATAGCTGTTTACTATCAACTGTGTGCTCTTCTATAGAAACTGTTCATCATTCATATACCTACGGAACGATTAGGTACAGTTATAAGTCTCACAAGGAAATGAGTTAAGCTCGGTCGTACTTCAACAGATATAATTATAGCAACGAATAATAATTTAATAATCTGTATATAAAAATCTCGTGTGTGTGTGGTCGCACCTCCGAAACGGCTCGACCGATTTTTAATATTTTATGTATATTTGGTAGGTATGAGAATAGGTCATAAAGTATATTTCATACCGTTACGAAATAATTTATATGGCAGAACAACCTTTGCCGGTAATGGTCGGTCAGTATTTTGTTTACAGATGATATTATAATATTTTTCATTGATGGGATCTATTCACAAGTGTTATATATAAACAGCGTTGACATACTTACTCTTTTACTATTCAGACTTATAGCTATAGTAATCTTTATAACAAAACTAGAATTTAGATAAGGTTAGATTGATAACAGTATTTTTTTCTCGATGTAAGGTACCCTATGTCCTTTTCTGTTCTCCTGATAACGTGTATACGAAATTTTATTATAATCTGTCGTGAAAGAAACTCACGTTCGCATTTATAATATTAGTTAGGAGCAAATATATGTTTGCCCTTTTTTTTTAAATACTACTTAATTCATAGGTCTGGGGCATTTTTATCATCTCTTAAAGCATGAATATTGAAGCATTTTTATGAAGCCCGCTACAGTGTGCAGGTTTCTTACGTTGTATCTCGTACACAAAACAAAAATCTTGTCTTGAAAGATAAAAATTCTTGTCTATGAACGTAAGACAGTCAAATGATTTATGGCCAGTCTCAAATTCAATCCCAAAAAGAAATCGGTTTATTTACGAACAATTAATTTTTGTCACATATTCTATGAAAATACTTATGTCAAAATTTTACAACCCGTAGTTAAAACGACTCATTTTTATATATTGAATCCCACTGTTCATTAACAGTTAAAATTTTAAAAATAATGTTTCTGTGTGCACGAGATTAATCAGTTGTGTTTGGCTTCCTCGTCCGTCTACTGCGGGCTGTAACCCTCTCATTCAAGGTAAGTGACCCATAGTTCACAATAATAACACACATCTGCCTACATTACTATGTAGGTATGTGTACTTGACTTAATAGTTAAAAACGTAAGCAATTACAGAACTTAAATTTATTTACAAAATAAACGTCTTTGACTATTAATATTTTCTTTCCCATTTAATATTTCATTTGATTTATTCATGACTGTTCTCTTAAATTCTAGAAAAATTATCTAACATTGCTTGGCTCTTTTGAAGTCTCCATTAAGAAACTATTGGTACCTACCCACCTTCTTAAATAAAATATTTTTCTTTCACTATGACCTCCAGGCAAACAGAGAAAAGATGGCTGCTTAATAAAATAAAGAAGCCGAGGGAATAATGTTTAGATCGGTTACTAAGTAGGTTTTAGTTAATTCAAATTCTATACTTGCCTATAGCCAGCCAGTACCCAGTTTGAGCCATAGACCGGTATAATGAATGCGGAACTGATATCGACATTATTATCAGTTTCGCAAGCGGGTTTTGCCACACAGATGAATGTAGCCATTAGGTGGGAATATATTGATGTAAAATACCCAGTACTTGTAATATAAATAAAATAATAGTTTTAGTAATAATAATTTTGACGTATGCTATGCATAGACAATAAAATCGATGTTAATTCAATTACTTATTACAACAACTATTGAATTACAATAAATAACAACTTATTATGACGTAAAGCGAATATACATAGGTCAATACCCCTAGTACAGTAATTAAAAAGGAAGGAAACGTTTGTTCTAACTTTGAGTTAAAAATAGAACGAAATGCCGCTTTCACAAAGAATGTTTTAAACAATTTTTGATAACTTTACCACTTAAAACGCCAAATCATTTTAGCAACATATTTCATTTAAATGTTCTGGTGAGGGTTTTAGTAAAATACTTATTCCAGTTGCTTCCGAGAAGGAAAGTAAGATTGCAACATAAGTACGATTCTATAGATCATATTTTGTTATTTATAATAAAACCAAGAAAAAGGAAGTACAATCATAATAATAAACATACAATAAAATGTAATGGGTATATACTATAACGCCTAGTAGTTACCAAGGTGTCGTAAATTTTGACAGTTCGCTGAACACTAGTGTGAATGATTTAAAAATAAAACGAATACACCGCGAAAATAATTAATAGTTCTACTTTTTAATTAAAATATAGGCACAGAGCACAAATAATTATTTTTTAAGTAGTTACCCATTTGTGAAGCAAAGTAAAACAATGCCAAGAGTAATTATAAGTAGTAATCACATCTTATAATGTTATTAATTAGATTTATAATAATTACGGTATCGATTTCTTATCGACGTCATAATATTATATCAAGTTGCATTTGTTTTATAAACACATCTAAGAACAATAACAAACAACAGACTATTATTCTAAACAGATTTTAATCTACAAATACTGAAATATAAACATTTCTTACATAAGATTAAAAGAAATCACACTAAAATGCAATGAAGATGACGTTTACACTAACCTTATTTAACGGTGCGCGGGAAAACCGGTATTCTCGATGCAGTTTCACGTCAACAATTTTTTTTAATAAAAATGCGCAAGTACGTGTTGTATGCGGCCAGCGCACTGTTATACTGCGCGGTTACATGAGAGATGGCTATTACTCGGCTTTATCAGCGATTCAGTGTCTTCGATTGTGATTGCCAAACTCCTGACGTTTAGATAGGTAGGTCAAGGCCTTACAGGTGGTCTATTTGGCAGCATGCCTTGTATCCACGTGTGTTGTTATCTAATATAAATATATCGACTTATCGACTAGCCGGCAGGGAGGTACTACGCCGAAAGTAGGAGGTAAAACTACTCGTGGCAATGAACTACTTTTGTTCTAGGTAAATATAAATGTTTAATCAGCTGCATGCTGATGAGAAATAGATTTCTTTTATTAATTTTTTGAATAATAGTTGTATATAAGTATAAAATGTTGGAGTCCATTTATTATTGGTTATTGAACTAGCTTTCGCTTCGCTTTTTTAAGCTAACTATTATATCAGTGAGGCAAGGGTAGGCAGTTCTTCATGTGCCCGCGATGCAGTTTGCTTGATGTTTTATAGTATTCTTTCTAATTGAATTAACCTATCCGTTATACAGATAACTTGCGTATGACTAGCTGCTCGAGCCATCATTTCTCGGCTAAGCAGATTTTTGTCCCGACTATAAGACAAAATAGACATTGCGCTAGTACCCTCTTCTATTTTCGTAAGCAGCAACTTGGCTGTGTTCTCTAAACATTCGGGGTTATTTGACGTCCATGTCACATGCATGTCCACTTACCAATCCAGCGCTCGCTGGGCTAGACTGTCATTAATTTTAATGTAATTTGTAATAATCCCATCGTTAGTTTAAGAGTTCTTAACTTTTAAAATATCTTGTCGCTAATTATAGAGCGCGAACTCGGTCATCTACTAATCTTCAGGTACCCATAGATCAGAGGAATAAAGTTTATTCTCTGTTCACCTTCAAGTTAGTATGGCATTGATGCCAATGCACTAACATTGTGAGTTTCTAACCAAAGTAATGTGAGGTAGTAGATACGATAATGATATAATAAAACAATCGTGCCATTAATTGCCTATAGCACGTACAAAATAGAAAAACATTGGTATATTTGTAAAACTTAAGTACACTGCAGCGGCACACCGGTGGCCAGACACAATAGATTTTTAATTATGTCTGGTATTCTAAGACTTGCCAGATTATTAGGATCCCTGTGTCGCGGACTAAAATTACATCCAGACTCGGCGATAGTACTTGAGGCTCACATATATTTTTGTAGTGTAAGGCCGCCCGCACATTGAGCCACTAGTCCACAGAGACCACAAGCTGCGGACAAGTTTTTCATACATTTTGTATAGTATCGGGGCAAACCGAACGTTCGAGTGGCCGCGCTGGAGCCACAAGCTGCGGGAGTCACCCGAGCTCGCTACTTGTAGCCGCGTTTTGTCGCTCGCATCGCGCGAACACTCGGCCACAGTAGCCGGCATCTTCTCGGCGCTCGCGTTCCCACCAACACAGATCAGTCTTGCTGCATGCACGCAACCGAATGCACGTCACGATCTCGGCGAATTTCGATGTAAATGTTTTATAGTCAAAAGCTTTTTAGCCAAAAGTAGCGGGTAAGTGGCGGCGACTGGTGGCCGCCACTAAGCCACTAGCGGCTGCGATTGGTGGCTGCGACTAGTAGCTTCACTGAGCCACTAGTGGTCGCGTTTTGTGGCCGCGACTAGTGGCTCAATGTGCGGGAGCTCTTAGAGTTCAAACACAACACTCGGCAATGAAGAGCCGACTACTGCCTAAACATGCTGTCACAATATAGAATGTTAATGGTGCTGTAATTTTGGTTGGTGTAATGTGTAAAAATAAGTCACACTTTCTACCCAAATAAAATTATTATTTTATTTATTTCGCCTTCACAAAGGTGCCTTATTATTATATATTGTATATAATTATTTTAGTATTGACATATACCTATGTGGGAGACTAGTATCTGCACTAGATAACTGTCATACAGAATACCAGACCTACCTAGAAAATAATGTAAGTATTTAAAATTATTTGTAAGTTTATTTTTATTAGAAAGACAACTCTCCGCACTAGGAATAATTCCTCTATCGCAGGTGACTTTACAAACATTCAAACAACGGACATAAAGAACATCCAGACTCGGAACAACCATGGTTATGATGGTATGACTTTTCGTTTTATTTAGGTATGTACTCCTTGCAATTTACTACCTGGTTGTGGTGGTTAAGGAAAAGCAGAGGGCGCTGTTCATATCTACGACATATGCAATAGTAGGTAATCTTTTATTGAGAAACCAATTAGTGTTCTTAAGCGCAAGCCACATCGGAATTTTGTCTGGCACGGGCCTGAAGTATTGTACGTGCATACGCCATATTTGCGTCTGCGTCATAGCATGCTATTTCACGTCACACACATATGTTTTATTCGAAAAAGAAAGGGATAGTAAAATAAAGTAAAGCGAGCGCCAAACGCCATTTCTGTGTGGCTTGTGTCTAAATTCAATATATTCTAGAGTCTCTCAACTTAGCTTGCCATCAAATCTTTCCATCGGCGCATTACACAAACCAATAGGTAGCAACAATTCATGGAAAGATTTGAATTCGTAAGTTTCTTATAACATCCGTAGTGCAATAAATCTTATTGTGTTTCTTATGTAACATATAAATGGATTTTTAAGTGTGACGATTGTGTGGCGGTTCTAAGAACTGGTTTAATTACATGATTAGATTACTAAATAATAATATTATGAATGGCAATCGATTTTATGGTCTTAAATGTCATTTGAAAAGTGTGCAAATACACACATCAACAGAATCAAGGGATATTTTATATTTCATCAAATCTCTAAAAATCTATGTAGAATTTTCTGATATAGGTAGTAAATGGAAGAATGATAGATTATAAGTCTTTAATAAAAAATAAAAACCATTTCGTGATTTAATTGCTTTAAAAAAAATTAAATATATTTTAATCGCCGCAGAAAATTAGTACCTATGATTAAAAAACTTCATTTCTTCTTATAAAACTATAAAATTTAAAAAACCTTACTTAATAAAATTATTAATATCAGTGTTGCCACCTTTTACATTAATAATTACACACCGACATCGATTGTTCATCTTTAAAATTTAATTATTAATGTCTTGCTGCGGTATGAGATCCCATGTTCATTGCAAGTGTTCGTAAAGTTGTTGTTCCATCGTCAAAGGTGGGAAATCTCTCTAAGCTTTTCGTTGTAACATGTCCCAGGCATGCTTCAAAGGATTTAAGTCGGGCGACTGTGCAGGCCAAACCAAAAACATGAATATCGTGGTCTCGGAGAGCTGCCGACACCAGCCGCGTCGTATGGGAAGGAGCATTATCGTACACGAGTAGAAATTTCTGGCATTTGGATTCTGTGTGGGACAATAACAGGCTCTACCTCTTTGTGGTATTTTTGTGCAGTCATGCTGCTTTGGACCCTAACGAGCTGGGTTTGTCTGCCAAGACGAATTCCTGCCCACACCATGATTGTCCCGCCTTGGTATGAGTGTCCTGAGGATGCCGCAGACGGCTAACTCTCCCTGTGGTTTTCCAAACGCGTGTTCTTCGTGAATCCGGACGAAACCCAAACCGGGACTCATCGGTGAATAGCACCAAAGACCATTGTTCGTCTCTCTATGGTAAATGCTCCTGAGCCCACGAAAGCCGTCGACCGCGATTGCCACGTCGCAATGCTAGAACACGTAGCGGTCTTCGAGCATGAAGACTAACTTCATGCAACTTCCTTCGTACGGTTTGGTCGCTTACCAGCAGCTGGTGGTATCCTGGAGCCTTTGTACTAGTTGCATCGCTGTGATATTAGGTTGTCTTCTGGCGGTCATTTGGAGAAATTGATCCTGTCTTTTTTTATTACCTTCTTGCCAAGCGAGCAAGTGGCCCACCTGATGGAAAGTGGTAAATGTTGCTCATGGACTTCAGCAATGTCAGGACACAGCAAAGCCGCTGCCTACCGTGAAAGAAGAACTCTCTTTAAACCTCGTTTGAAGAAGGATATATCATAGCGCTCGGGAAACACCGATGCAGGCAGTTCATTCCAGAGCTTGCACGTACGTGGGAGATATGATCGCTGAAAGCGTACCGGATTTGAATTTGGATTTGAACGCTTGCAGGTGATATGGATGAACCCTGCTTCGTTGTCAAGTAGTACGGTGATAGAAAGGAGCCGCTGGTGCCAAATCAAACAGTTCTTCCGAGCACTCTCCGTGAAAGAGTCGGTAGAACACACAAAGAGACCCAAAGTCTCTCCGTTGCTCCAATGACTCCTATCTATTCGTGAGATTGGGATCATCGACGATTCGAACTGCCCGTCTTTATAGGGAGTCAAGTGGGTCGAGCTGGTATTCAGGGGCCCCTGCCCAGAGATGTGAGCAGTACTCCACGTGCGGCCGGACCTGTGCTTTATAAAGCACAAGACGTTGACCTGGTGTGAAGTACCGCCTCGCCCTCGCTGGCTTAATTAGCGAGCAAAAATTTTTGCTCGCTAATTTAGCTTTGTCCTCCAAGTGACTCCAAAACTGACTTTATTCGAGATTTCCACGCCGAGAATCAATACCTTCGGAGATACGGAGAGCAACTTCTTGCAACTGTGGTGAGATGATAACAGAGTCCTTATTGGCAGTAAACGCGCACACTTGTTGTCTTTGAGGGGTTGAATCGAACTAAGTTTTGTTCACCCCATTCAGAGGCCCACCGGCAAGAGAGTCCTCGACTTCAGACACAAATTGTGTTCGTCTTTCCTGTATCATGCGCCGAGGGACATTCTGATAGCTGGTATAACGCGCATCACCCGTGCTGTCATCCGCATAGCAATGTATGTTCTCGATTGACAACAAGTCAGTCTTTTTTACGCAGGATGAACAGCGTTGGGGAGAGCACCGAGACTTGAGGAACACCAGCGTTAATGGTTTTGGGTTCGGAGCTACAGCCATCAACGACGACTGTAATGCCCCGACCATCCGGAAAGCTGGCAATCCATTTGCAGAGACCCTTGAGGATTCCATAAGATGGTAGCTTCGATACAAGGGCCCTATGCCAGGCCCTGTCAAATGCCTTAGCGATATCGAGGCTAACGGCCAGAGCCTCTCCCCCTGCCTCCAAAGCCTCCGCCCAGCGATGTGTGAGGTACGCTAGAAGATCACCAGCCGAACGACCATGGTGGCAACGTGTAGGTGTGTCCTAGTGGCGGAGGCAACAGATATCGCCCCTGACGAACACGCACACGCTGGCTTTACGACGGAAAGAATGCTCCAACTCGTAGCCCGGGTATTATAAGTACGAAGTGTCGTCTGGGGCGCATATCTGCGGCTCCGTTAAAACGAGCGGGCAGGCCGTTACGTCTCGAGATGGTGGTGGACGGCATCGAGGTTACTGTGTAGACCCTTGACATTGCAGAAATCCACGAGAAATGTGGAAGGGGTGTCTGCTGTAGAAAATTTGCTCTTTTTCTAACCTTTCATGGTTTTTATAATTTATAAGAGAGGGGGATATGGATTGATGCATGGTTTGAGGTCGAGGCGGTGCCCAAAGATAGAGCAAATTCTTAGTGTAAGGTAGGACTACGAGATATGCAAGGAGCCGATACGAAGCACGGAAGGGCTCCCGGTGCCCCTCCGCACATAACCGCCGGGTCCACTCCGGTCTCCCAATCCGGCACGACGACTACGTGACGGGAATTTCGCCCTCCCGAGCAGAATGTACCCAGGTTCGGGTCCCCTACTAACCGGCAGGTGGCCGACGAAAACCATTCCCACCGGGTCTCCCTGTACTCCGCACCGCCCCCCACGCCATTTGGACCTACCAGCAGGTGCGTGCGTTTCATACAAGCAAATAAGCACTGCATACCCAAATCCGCTGACCTATGTAAATCTATATAATCGAAATCTATTCATTAAATACTACAAGCTGAATAATAATAAATACACTATAAAATTATCAGATACAATAAGAGCTTGTGCCACTGCCATCTATTGGTCCGTGAGCGAACTACTAAACAAATAGAATATATAATAGAGAGATCCAGACACTGGAAGCAAAAAGAATCGTGTGTGTGTAAAATGCACGTGTGTGCTCGCCGACTGAAGGCACTGCCTACAACGAAAATCCAACCAGTTTAAATAGTTCTCAAAAACATCATAATTGTTGTTTATTATAGGCCTATTATTTAAGCAATATAGCATCATACGCCATTACTAATTATTTCACAGAGCTGTCGAGGGGATTTCGGGTGCTTTGTAATTGATAACTAAATAATTAGTGAAATTACCGGAATGACTGTAAATTATGGAGAATTATACCTGTGAGATAGCTCTGTGTTGATGATGTGTGTTTAAATAAATTAAAAACTGGTGTTTTCTCGACGTTGTCTTTTGATGACAAAAATAAAATAATTTCTCTTGGAAGCTGTGTTCGCGATTTAGATCTGAAACAATAGAAAGGTAATACGACACGTTCTTTTAATAAAAAGTATTATGATATTTATAGCTAGCTAGCTAGCGGGCTGTGTACACACAAATAAACTATTTTGTTTGTTAACCAAATTGCGATCGACCGAAAAGAAAACGAGGTGTTGACAATGTTCAACAATATTACAGGCGCGTGTTTAACGAGATTATTGACAATGTCTTGAACGAGTGTCGTAGTCGGTATAAAAACTTAAAAGACCTTAAGTTTTCAATCTACTTTCGTATGAATATTATACTTTGTATTGTAATAATTTTCCAGAGCAATCGATTGTAGAATTCATTAATTCGCATGAACATTCCTTTAACGCGGATCGCCTGAGGAATGAGCTCCGATGCGTTTATAAATCAGACGAATTAAAAATGTTAGGAATATTTGATCTTATTCAATATTTACATACAAACAATTTAACAGCCATATTTCCCGAAGTTTACAAATTAGCAAAATTAATAGTTACGATTCCAGTTAGTAGCGCATCGGCTGAACGATAATTTTCTTGCATAAAAAGAATCCATACAAATCTACGAAACACACAGGGCCAAAGCAGACTCACTGATTTGTCTATGATTTCAATTGAAAAAGAACTTTTAATGATTTTAAAACGATCTTGTAATTTTTACGACGACGTTTAACAGAATTATTTAAAAAAAGATAGGCGGGTTGATTTGATTTATAAAAATTAAAATAATACCTACAGTCAAGTATGTTAGTAATATCGTTCATTTATTTTTGTTAATTTGCGCAAAAAACACTTAACATCTCACGGCCTTGTAATACCTACAAGGCCACGATGGATATCATTTAGGTGACTTGTTCTCACCATCAGTCACTTATTTGGATATTCATCGTGGCCACACACACAATCATCAATGGTGCCATGTCGAAAAGTCGCTGAATTGAATTTGGTAAGATATTTTATTTATTTATTGTACACAGATATATATACACACAAAAACATTTATAAATGAAATGTAGTGCCCTCGCAGAGGTTTCGGGTAGGGCGTGCATACCCTACCAGAAATCTTTGTGCGGTGTGTAATCAAACGGCTCAAATATGTACTCTATAATAAATAATAATAAGGTTTTGATATTTACGCCGTTTGAGCGTCTCCGCTGATGCAGCAGCAGCACCAGCACAACCCGCTGTGCTAGAAAGATGTGATGGCGCAACGGTGTCGACACAAGTTGCGTCCCACACCAAAGGCCTACCCATTTTCCATGGCAGTAATGACATACCATCTGGTCTCTTGCCATCGTCGCGTACCAAGCCGTAAGATTCAAGCTGAGCCAGGACGCCAGTGGTGACAAGAGCTCGACGGAGTATGTTATTCAGGTTGGCGTTTCGTGACATACGACCAGCACTCCTGCTGCATGATAGGCCATGGTGACCAAAACTGTCGACGGCTTCTCCACAAAGACACCGATGCGGAAAATTATTATTTACCTATTTTCTATTTTTATAGTCTATTGTGTCGAGCCGAGGGCTCGAATCGGAAGGTACGCAAGCGCAGACCATTCGCTTGCTCTCTCTCTCTTTCTCTCTCGCTCTCACGCAAAGGATCTGTGAGAAAATCATTAATTCTGACGATCCTAATCAGGATAATGAGATAATTTTATCAAATTATTGTATTGTCATCGGTCCTCGATAAGTCTACAACGTTTAAATGAAATCTGACCGCTTGAAGTAGGTCAAAATCAAGTCCAAAGGACTCGGTTACAAACAAACAAACGTACAGGTGAAGCTAATAAAAGCGTGTTAGAAAGAAAAATAGTCGAATACCTAATAATTTTCATTAAATAATATCAATAAAACAATTTTAATTTTCTTGTCGTAATGAATTACTAACAATTTTGTCGCCGTATTTTGTATTTCTTCTGGTTTTTATTTAAATTTTTAAAAGGGGTTTCAATCAGTATGTAAACTATTTATGGTAACTAAAAAGATTTTAAACTATAAGGTCGTAAATAATTTAGCATTATGGTATCCCTAGATTCTGTTGATGTGTGTATGTTCAAGTTTCTTAATTATGTTTGTTAAATAAAGGAGAAGACGAAGTACTGGCCCGCCTGGTGTTGCGTCGTAACAAAATTTGGAAACACTGGAGACATCAGTCCAATTGCCAAGTTAGTTTATCTAGAGATTTGGCCAAAGACTAATCAACACTTCACGTGACCAGACGCTATCATGTCTGTCATCAAAACTTTTAACAAGATCGGGAAGACTCGTAAATTTCTATGCAATGGATCATACTGTGTTAGGATTTGGTTACCTTCATAAGTTAGGTAATATTTTTCAAAGCCTGTGCCAGCCAGTAATCTTTTTTTATATAAGAAATAAAAACTAATTGAGTGCAACATGACATTTAATCATATTCACGATATGCGATATCATATATACGAGTTTTGATCACAAGAATGTTGAACATAATAATGTGAACAAGGCACTCGTCACAAGTATCAGCTTGTAATGAGTGCTTGATTCTGATACGATCGAGTATACCTCAGAAGAACGGAATCTCTTTAAAAGTGCCTGCCATTTACGTCAGAATAGGGTGATAGAGCTCTAAAGAGCCACGGGCCGCCAGCCTTGGGACCCGGCTTGAGTGAAAATGATATTATAAAATAGTTTTGATTAGTTTTTAAGGCTAAATATAAAAGTTAAGGGGGTGGATCGTTCGAGTAAACGATTGAAGATAGCCTTTGATTTTGTATAAAGCAGAGTTAGGTGTTATCTAACGAACATATACGAATTATAAAAATACATTATCTACAGTTAAATACATTTACAAAAAAAATATATCGCTCAGTGCATCCATTGCGCTAAGTTCATTTTATTTATTGACAAATATCTGAAAAAAAATACCATATGTTAGGTATAAGGCTATCTACAGCTGCTACAATATAAGCGATCTAAAGACACGAGCCATCGAAAATTCCCTCACCGTTACATGGAACACTAGATAAAAAACAAGAGCCCTTAAAAAGAAAATCCTTTTTACATTAAGAAGGGACATCATGTGATAAAGCTTATTAAAACTATAAAATCTGATCTAGACTGCAGTTCTCTCCAGGAAGACATAGATGCAATATCTGAATGGTGTTCTAATAATAACATGACCCTTAATGCGAAAAAATTCAATTTCATAAATTACACAGGTATCCATAAAAATTTTCAGATTCAATACCATATTAGTTAAAGACCTGGGTATATTGTTTAATAGCAAGCTGACATTCTTAGTATTCTTCTCAGTATTTCGACTACATCTTTTAGAAATCATTCAAAATGCTCGGATTTATTATTCGCAACACAATTTTTTTTGCAATACTTTAACCAAAATACCTATTTTTAACGCGTATGTTCGTAGCAACGTTAAATACTGTAGCGTTGTCTGGTCACTTAGCTACAAGGTGGATCAGCTGCGAATAGATCGAATCCAAAGGAGATTTGCAAGACATCTTGCTTTTTCTATTGGGTTACACAAGCAACTACTTACGTATGACGATAAATTAAAACATTTTAAGATTGACAGCCTACTGACCCGCAGACAACTTCTTTACTTAATATTTGTAGATTAAATCCTTAGAAATGGATTGGATTGTCCAAGCCTTTTATCTTCTTTCACCTTTCGAGTTCCACGACGAGTGGCTAGGCATGCAACGATAGTGACCGGGCTATTACATCAGCCCTTAGCAAAAACTAAGATGAAATAATTTTCTACCATTTCTAGAATATCAAAAATGTTTAATTTAATACTATGTTGCTGTGTATTAGATATCATTAACACTAACTTGTTAAAATTTAGAGCCAAAGTGTTGGAATCGTTGAGGAGCAATAACCAATATTACCTAAGTCTCTGGTTTGATAATGTAAATATACATATTTAATGTCATATCATTTAGATGTTATATCTCCATTTATGTAAGTTTCTTTTTATCTTTTAAGTAATTTTTGTTTTATAATAATTATAATAATAATTTATTTGCGTAAAATGTGGTAGTTACAAAAGTAGGTAGTAAGTACATAATTATAGGCGCTAAGCACATTTCGCCAAATTTAAATAGCATGCAAATTTTTATACATTTACACTTTTAGTAAATAGGAACACTTAACAAGACAGTACTTTACATAATGCAAATCATAGATAACAGTATATTTTATATTAATCCTAAATCAAGGTCAATTTTAAACAGAACAGGAACAAACTTAAATATCTATAATAATAAATAAACTTTATAAACGTGTTTTACAATACATGTCTAAAGTGATAGGAATGAGAGGCAAACTGTTTAATAAATTCGTCAATTGAGTCGAAGCTCTCTTTTATTAACCAATTTCTTAAAGCTGTACAGAAATTATTATAAGGAAGGTAAATTATTTCCTCAGATAAATAATTAAATACCAGCGGTGTCATGTACACACAACTACATCTAAACATTTCTGTATGTTGTACTGACATTTTTAAATATGAATGAGTGACTTTACGCTTATTAGTATTATCTTTTCTTTCAAATAGTTCGGAGTTGCATTTTACAATTTTTGCTATTTTGTAGATATACAAGGGAAAGTTAAGAGTTTCTGTATTGTCTTAGTCGATTAAGTGCTACAGTCCCTATACTTTGATGGTGCATGATGTGACTCCTTAAAAAATATACATTGAGTGTTAGTATTAGTATTTGTATTGTTAGAATAAGCATTAATCTAATAACTACTGGATGTCCCAGTTAATAAATAAATTTTGCCACGGGCTTGAAATGGTACAGTTACGGTACGGATTGCATCTTCATTTAGTCAAGGATTTTGTAGGAGTTGGCGTCGCTACATATTAGCGTATGAAAGTAGCATGCCTGGCGTCTTAAAATGAGGCAAGCCTAGCTTAAACTTTAACCAATAATTACTGACAAATTTTAGCTCTTTATTCTTTGATTTCACTTGCATTATATACTTATATTGATACTTACTTGGTGTGGATAAACTTGCCAACCACACCGAAGCTAGTGATGTATTAATATTATAATCATATTGTAAAGCATACCAGGCTTTTGAACTTACTAATATAGAGTTACCTTTACCGCTGCTAGATGTAGATGTGACTGATGGAATTCAGGTTATGGCTAACCTGTATAATTAAATAAACAGTTCACGAACCTTTGAAACTTTGGTCGCGAGATCGGCCTCACGACCGTGTCTCGGTCTGGAAAGTAGTAGGCTACTTTCCATCAGATGGACTGCTGGTTCATGTACAAATACAAGAAATAAATCAGTAACCTCAAATGTTATATTTTCTCGTCTGTAAATAAAAAACATTTAAGAAAACTCCTTTAGAGAAACATCTTAGTAACCTCTTCCACAAACGATAAAATAAAATATAATATCTTGTACTGAGAAAATAGAAAATAGTTTCTAAGAAGATTGTACTTTTGAATAGCAAAGGACATCGCACATCGCATTGTAGTTCATAAATATCCATCGACAATAGAGGCCATTTTGTAAAGCGCCACCTGGCGGATCTCACGGGCATTGTGCTCTATGCAAAGTAACAATAGGCAAATACATCAAAGAAATATCATGTATGGCGCACAATTTTCTTAAAGGTCCGACTGTGGGCATAAAGCTCCTATTTTGTGGTGTTTATAGATCGAAGGCACTTTATAGTAGCCCGGGAAACGAATCCTATTGTGTTTTAAAAATGGTAGGTGCGGCACTGCTAAACTATAAGGACCATACAACTCTGGCTAACATCTTAACTAATACTATAAATGCGAATATGAATTTGATTGGTATGCCTACACGCCTTTACTACTCGACCGATCATCATGCAATTTGGCATACCCGTTGACAGAAAAGGAAATAGAATACCTTTTATCCAGGAAAAAGTTCAGTTACAGTTTTTATGCTGTATGTTATTTTTTGTATTTATGTTATGTTTTGTATTTTATTGTGGGGGAATGCTTTGACGCATATATACCTCTCCGACAGACCTCCTCGGACCGCCTCTAGAGCCGAAAGAGCAGGTCCTTCGCCCCGAGCTACCGATTCCTGGCGCCAACGGTAGAGCGACGCCAGAAGCGCTGCTTGCAGGTCCCATGGCATAGATACGGCACTGTTACTAGCCTGAACTAACCTAATCTACATTTGCACAGGCGAAGCCCGTCAAATTTAGATTAATTAAAAATAGTCGATATTATTTTTTTATTAATGTCTTTAAACGTCGACTGCCAGTCGTCGGTGGCACAGCAGTAGTGGATGCGACTGCTGTGCATGAGATCTCAAGTTCCATTCACGGATCGGACAGTGTTACTACATTATTCGGTCAAAAAATTTTAAGTAGCAGCAGATGCTGAAACTGTACCTAATAAACGGCAATAGGGATGTGGTGCGATATAATTATGTGAGATGGAAGAAATGCTGATCACATTGATATATACTTTCTTTACTGGTACCAGAAACTTATAATAGATATACAAAAATAAACTACCTACATAATTACGCGACCTAGCTGAGCGGGTGTGAGGAGACTGCTGCGCTGCGCACACAGAATAGAGCGCCTTGTATATAAATTTGTAGCGTCAGCAGCCGCTACAGGGATATTATAGGATATCTTAAACACGTGCCGAAATATGTAAGTCCTTATTAGACCTCTGGCTACCCTTTACGGATAGAGGCGTGAGAGTAAGTGTAAAAGAAGGTATGTGGAGAAACTGGCTAAGTGTCAATAAACCAGTTGCCAGAATTGTCTTCATGTAATATTATTGCCTGCCGCGGATTCGCCCGCATGGTGTCTGTATTTGTCGCGTCGCCCTTGTGGGTCGTTGCGTGTTATTATTTATATTATCTTCCTATCTACTTACCTATGTTCTTTAAAACACCGAAATAAAAATATATTATATTTATTATTAAAAGTGGTAATTTAAAGGATCATCCTTAAATAAAGAAATGAATTGAATTAAAGTGTAATGACCGACGGCCGTTGGGGCAGAAAGGTTACGAAGTGGAGGCCACGCACAGAAAGAGGCGGCAGGGGTAGGCAGGTGTACCGACGACCTGGTAAGGTTCGCGAGAAGCGGTTGGATGCGGGTGGCCCGAGACCGGTCTATGTGGAAAGCCTTGGGGGAGGCATATGTCCAGCAGTGGACGTCTTTCGGCTGAGATGATGATAATGACAGTATGTTGGTTGTCGAAATTCTTAAGAGAGTTAAGGTCGCATATACCTGAGTATTTTATTTTAAGGTTTTCAAATGTAATTTATATATTTAGGATTTCTTTTGTTATTTGTTATTAATACACGCTATAGCCTAGTATAATAGTAAAGTAGAAATGTATCATAGATGGAATATAATTATTTAATGAATAACTAAATAAGTAATTATATTCCATACAGATGTTCATTATATTACACATTTTATAATTAGCTGCGGCTTTCGGACTAAGCTCGAGGCTTGTATCGTGGTAACCACGTGGTATACATTATACTATACATATATTTATTTTATATGTTATTTATAAGTTATTAAATTTGTACTTTTTACTATGTAAATAACGGAACGAAAATTTTAGAGCCGCAATGTGTATAGTAAAAGGACGATGTTGTTATTAGATACAGGCTACAAGACATAAACCCTCCAATCGAACTCGATCGGCCACCGCAGCTGCACTTGATCGATACGCACTTTGTGTTACATCCAATAATCCGATCGATTTTTCTCGATCGACCTCAAAGTTGCTTCGTCAACCTTCGTTCACCTTCCTGTTCAATCTCAATCGTTATCATCATCCTAGCGACATTTTATTAAATTTGCTTTTAAATCTTGTCAATCGATAAATCTTTTTCGTCGATTCCTATTGACCGCTATCAATCAATACAGGTTTGGTGGTATCATAAAACACGGGAGGTAACCGACTAACTAGTTAAATGTAGTAACGACACACGTTCGAACTTTTCCACATAACCAAGGAACCTAGTAATTTCCAACAACAGGTTGGGATCTTAAAAAAAGTTCTAGCGCAGTTACAGTCTCTGCACGGCTTTTGAGAATTTTCTTATTGTAATGCCGCGCCGTTTCTTGTCGGTGCCCTTCACGGGACAAATTGTGTGAGTCCTCCAACTGGTTGTTTAGAGTCTAGGTGTCCTTTGTGTCCGTTCTTTGAATGTTTGTAAAGTCTCCCGCGACACATCAATTATTCCTAGACCGCACTAGGAATAATTTATGTGCCGTGGGGGACGTGCTGTCCCTTTAAGAAAGAAAGAAAGAAAAAGGAAAAGAAAGATCTTATTAACGGCAGCTGCACTTATGTTCACACTTACACCGCTGCATTAATAGGCAATCCAATTATTATTATCAGTTTGTTAATTAGGTACACGGAATGAACCTTTTATCTTTTAACAATGGAATCAACAAAACTTTCCTCATGCCTACTGATACTAAGCACTATTTATTTATTTGTGTTCTGTTATCACAGAAAGTCCCCTTCTCTCTGATATCGAATCGTACAATTAAGTATCGTAATGTAAGTACTATAAAACAATATGAAGATTTAAATATTATAAGCTAGATTTTGCTTGCGGCTTCGTGGAATTAGGAAGTAGTTATCTACAGTTTCCTTTCTTTTCATTTTAGAAGTAAGAAATATAGCTTATTATTCCATCTCGTCATCTCTAACTATTTCCTGTTACGGCTTCTAGGCGGCGTATCAAACATGTCTTAATTTTGATACTCGACTTCTATGGGTGGGTACTAATTCCACACTGGGCAAAAATATATGAGATCTACAAATGGTTGTTCCAAATTTGGTTGTTCTTTGTGTGGGTTGCTTGCATGTTTGTAAAGTATTTTCAATACAGAAATTATACATAGGGCGGGATAAGTCTTTAAAAAATCCATGTGGTAAGTACGCGTAGAAGTACAGTTGCGTTTTGATGTGCTTTTCTCCTGTTTGCGTTTTACTTTACGTGCATATTTTATAAGAGGGTAATACAGGCACCTTTTGCAGTCGTTCTGGCCAATTTATTTTGCGACCAGCAAAGTGTAGTTGACAACATATTGGAGTAGTAAAACTCCAATATGATTGCCACTGCATCCTGTTATAAAAAATTTCAAACATGATAAAGTTACCCTTAACCTACCGTAATCGGACCAGATACCTCAGCTCAGCCGACGTGGTTACGCTTACGCTTCTGTCAAAACAGTATTTATAACCTCTTTTAGATGTAGGTACAAGGGGAAAGGAACAAGACAATTCATGATGCAAAACTGGAATCTGCGACTTATCAAGCTTTGTTTCAACTAAGATGCAAAACTAAGAGGCCTTTCTGAGTGGTAGGGCCACGCTGGATACAACATGAATGGGACGGCTCGACCGGGGAAGTACCACCCTCTCACAGAAGATCGACGTAAAATAACAGTATCTGTTATGTTTCGTTCGGTGAGTGAGAGCGCCGGAGGCCCAATCACCCTTCTCTTCCCAAATCCCATCCTGCTCCATTGGTTGTGTTTTTTTGACATTGCTTCTGTAAATCTAAGAAAACACAGCCATGTGTATGAGCCACGGTACTCGCTTACTATCAGGTGGGCCGCTGGCTCGTCCGTAACCGATGAAAGCATTAAAAAAAAGGACGTATTTCTATCCTTGACGTAGGACCACGAATAGCTCACGACACGGTTCGTCAAAGTCGTAGTTTCAAGACTGCACGGATGGCGTAATGATTTAAGTCCTTATCTAGCCACTGCCGCCGCGCTGAGTGTTGTGGGTTCGAACCCCACACGGGATAAAACTTTGTGTGATCCACAAATGGTTGTTCCGAGTCTGGGTGTTCTTCGTGTCCGTTGTTTGAATGTTTGTAAAGTCCCCAGCGACACACGAATTATTTTTACTGCGGGAGAATTGATGGGTTGTATTTTCTTTATTATAATTTACATTCTACCTTAATGGGAAATGCTTATAAAATAAATTCCACTTTGAGACCAATATACTCGCCACCATGTGACCTAAAACCATAACCGGCTAAGTGGAAGTAATACAAAAGAATAGATAAGGCATTGGAGTTGCGATCGAGAGGTCACGGGTTCTAATCCAAGTCACTGCACTACCGAAGTGAACCCACTTTTAACACAAGCATTCTTGCTTAGCGGGTTAATAATAATAATATAATATCAGCTCTGTATTAAACTGACCCACTACTGGGCACGGGTCTCTTCTCAGTTTGAGAACGGTTAAGCCATAGTTCACCACGCTGGCCCAATGCGGGTTGGCAGACTTCACATATCTTCGAGAACATTATGGAGAACTCTCGGATATGCAGGTTTCCTCTCGATGTTTTCCTTCACCGTTAAAGCCAGCGATAATTAACTTTTTAATACGCACATATCTTCGAGAAGCTAGACGAAGACGAGACGTGTGCCTTGGAATCGAATTTAAGACCTATGCGTGGCAGTCCAACGGTTTCAAACTAGGCTTTAACCTTTTCAACACCAACCTATGTAACAGTTGAAAAATATTGGCTTCTTCAATTTTGCTGTTTTTTGAACAAACAAAGGATATATATTGAAATAAAAATGTAAGAGTAGGGTTTTAGGCAATAGTAAAATTACGCATAATTTAACAAACTATTTTTTACGTATTTTATTAATAAATGTGACGATTAGACTTTGCTTTCTAATAAAGTCGTGGCGTGGAGAGCACGGAAACGTTTGTCTTTTATACAGTCACACAGTACAGTCTATCTAGACAGTGACGTTCAAAAGGTTAAGAATGGTAGTAATTTGTATACCAAGTTTGATAAATAGTGATATTTTTAAAGTAATAAAAGAAATCTCTGCTCACCCCGTCGCGCGTCGGGGATATAAGCGTGAGACTACGAAACCAAGTAAAAAAATATTTAACGTTCCTAAGAGTTTATTTGTTGTTGTTTAAATGCTTGTTAAGTACTTCCTATACATGATTTTCTACTGGAACGAGAGGAACTTTAAAAAAAAGCCGAACTTAGCGTTCTGGTCCATTTATTATGAAACCAGCAAACCTCCAGTACTCCAATATGTTTGCGACAACATTCTGTTATTTAGAATTTTAAACACGATACTAAGACCCTTAACCTCCGGGAATCGACCAGATACCTCAGCTCAGCTGTCGTGAATACGCTTGCGTTTCTGCCAAAACGGTGTCTAAGACCCTTACACATCCAAGGCAAACTAGCCTTGTCATATCTTATCATGCGTCCTAAAACCAGGTGAAATATGGATGTAAATCTTTTCTCATCCCTTCAGGGTTTTAAGCGTAAGACTGAGACCAAATAAAACAAAAATAATTTCGCATTTAACGCTCTAAAGAGTCTATCTGTTGTGCCATTTCGGTAACGACAAGCTGTTATTTTTATAAATATGTACGACACCATCGGGCATCGTATATTCATTTATGTAATGCTTTTTAAACGTGCTGTGTGTGGGAGGCAAAAGCCTGTCGGGATTATAGCCTATCATAACTATTGGTAAGCTTATAACTTTTATAAAAGTATTTATCATATCCTGTGGGTTTTTACGGATGACTAATATTATCTATGAAGAGCAAACCAATAATTTGCGCACAAATGTGTGTGCGATTTGCCATAGTTCAAGTTTATGTAACTAAATCAGAAAACTAAAACATAAAAAGACTAATGAATTATCTATTGTCGAATTTCTACTCTATGGCCAATGATATTATATTTACGGAAGCAGATATGTTAGAATCGCGTTGTCTTTGAAACGATCCAATTGTTGTAACATTTGTAACATCTTGTCTTTAGTCCACGGCAGACAAGGCGATTAAATCCACTAATCGCTTGCATACCATTGTCGCAGAGGCGTCGTGCGGTAGTGAATGTGACTGCTGTGAATGAGGTCTCGGGTTCGATTCCCAGATAGGGTGAAGATTATTCTAACAAGATCCTAATGCACCAGCTAAGGAAATAGTTACGCGATCCGATTTTTACAAATCGTACGTATCCGGCATTTGTCTTCGAAAGCGAGGGTCTTTTTAGGTATATTTTCTCAACAATGTACACTCAATACAAAGTCACTTTTTATTTATTGCTTAAATAAAGTTATAATTTGATTAATAATAAAAAAAAAGTGGAAAACGACGCCTCAACCAAAATCGAGAATATTTAAACAATTTCGAACATCATTCACTTTAATTAACCGCGTTATAAGCTATAATTGAGATAAAATTACTATTAATATCATTGGGCCAATTTAAAAATAGGTTAAATGATGTAATTAGTGTCGTGAGCAAAGTGCGTTGAATATTTATTGATAACATAGTTTTTGTGGGAGTGGCACCTAAATATCTAACTCATATTATACACAAATATTGCGTATAACTTTGTTCGAATGTTTTTACACATATTATTCGATTATCATTCGAATATATTAATAACATACAAAGTCTATAATTATTAATTATGTATGTATCGCGGTGCGCATAATAGGGTAATTGTCTATGTATGATTTTGTCCATTATTTTACACACAAGAACAAATAGCAATAAAATTAAATCTTTTTTAAAACAGTAGCAAGATTGGTAGAAAATATGGAAATAATTAAGATTTTGAATGTGGATATAAGAAAAGTGAGGATGTAGTGTGGATATTTGGCTATCTCTCTCGCACAGGTGTATTTAAATAGCTGTTACGTCACAGTTTATATATTAATAATATTTATTTCAGTTAAGTTACACATATATTAACATTTACTGTGACAGCCACACTAAGCACAGCCTGTGTCGTGGCCATCAAACTATACGTATTTTCATATACCTAGAACTTAACTATTACAAATAACTAATATGCATGAATAGTTAGATTTGAGAGTGGTGTGATTAGTGAGTGAGTGTTTGCGTTAGTCATGGTGAGTATGGTGTTATTAGACAATTACCTACTAACCTGCTACCAGATATAAAACGATTGTAGATATCTTATATTTTTAAATTATTAAATAATAAAAAAATGTGTGTCAATTACCAATTGTTTTCGATTGTCATTTTATATATCACGCTTACCGTACAAGTATCAACTATAATTTGTAAACAAAACGCTGACTTAGTTAATAATTGAACAATAGTGCTGGTTGATATCAATAATAAGTATATTATTGATATCAATCAATATATAGGTATATATTACAATAAACGAAATTTTAACATTTGAATAATTTTAGGACATCTATTTTAGTATGTATGTAAAAGCGCCCTGCAGCATGCAGCCAGGTCGTACTTTTAAAGGTTTCAATTAGTTTACAATATTTTGTAATTTACCTGAATGCTTAGGTTTTCCAGAGCTCCTTACACCAGGGGATGTAATGGTTATTGTCCGTTATGCTGGTAGCAATCAATTGGGTCCACATGCTCTAGAAACAGATTTATAATCAGTTGGATAGTTTGTCGAGTAAATCGTACTAAAAAGATAGCAACCGAAAACCATGTCGAGTAATTCGTTTATTTAAATAATATTATTATCTATACTAATATTATAAAGTTGAAGAGTTTGTTTGTTTGTTTGAACGCGATAATCTCAGGAACTACTGGTTCGAATCTTTTAGTGTTAGATAGCCTATTTATCGAGGAAGGCTATAGGTTATATAACATCACGCTAAGACCCACGACGGCGGCGCAGTAACCATAAACGCGGGTGAAACCATGGGCATACACTGCGTAGCAGTCCAACGGTTTCCCACTAGGCTATCGCTCCTTTTATTTAAAACTAGCTATGCCTGCGGTTTCACCCGCGTTTATGTTTGTTCGATTGTTCGAGTTCGATCCTAAGCGACTGACTTTTCGAAGTTATGTGCGTATTAAATAATTAATTATCGCTCGCTTTAACGGTAAAGGAAACCTTCATGTTTGCTCTCAGAAATGAAGGTTCTTATTAATCTAATGAATCTTCATAATATTCTCGAAAATATGTGAAGTATGCCAACCCGCAGTGGGCCAGCATGGCGGACTATGGCCTTACCCTTCTCACACTGAGAAGAGACCCATGCCCAGCTGTGAGACAGTTTAATACGGGGCTGATATTATATTATTGTTATATAATTATATTATCAGCCCTGTATGCCAACTGCCGAATATTGGGCAGGGAAGGGACCTCTTCTCAGTATGAGAAGGGTAATCCATAGTCTAGTCCAGTCACGGTATTCCAGTGCGGGTTGGCTGATAGTTACTTAGGCAATTTACTTTCCGTGTAATTCTTTGAGAATATTATGGAGAACTCTCTGATTGCTGATAACCTTATGATGTTTTTCCTTCACCGTTAAAGTGAGCGATAATTACTTATTTAATACAATCATAACTTCAAAAAGTCACAGTAGCGAGCCATGGGATCGAATTCGAGACCTCTGCATGGCAGTCCGATTTTCTTTCACTGGGCTCCCATAACAATTAATTATGGTTACTAAAGCACCGCTATTATTCTGGCTATTCATATTCATATTTTTAAAACGTAGAATCTTCGTAAAAGGCTTGTATTAAGGCATAAATCTCTTTTTCGTTGTTCTAAATAGTAGGTAAACAAAATATTTATATAATAATTGTGCGCCATAGAGAACGGTCAGTGATCTGTGCGAGATTAATAGCTAGAACCACAGACAATGCAGAAGTTAATAAAACTGTCCATGTGATACGCCGGTTTCGCGCCAAAATTTATTCACCCTATACCAATAATGAAAATGATATTGTTAACAAGTAAAATCTTAGACTATTTCAATCTCTCCTTTCAATTTTGTAAATATTTTAAATGAATTTAGAATCATTTAACTAAGTAGCTACTTCTGGTAAATAGTAACATCATTGTTAAAACAATATTTCAAACATATAAACTACTTACTAGCCTTTGCCCGCGGCTTCGCTCGCGTTTATGTAGAATATTGTTTTGTATCCTTCGGGAACAATTCTTTTCCTGGATGAAATGACACTATGTTCTTTTCTGTATACCTGCCAACGTGTATGTGTTTCATGATGATCGGTTAAATAGTTAAAGCGTGAAAGTGTAATAATCAAACAAACAAACTCACATTCGCATATATAGTATTAGTTAGAGTTATTTGTTCTCTTTACGTGTATTCCCCTAATACGTTCGGCAAATAATTTCGAGACTTTTAGTCGAAAACGAGATACCTACCGAGATACAACTCGCGGTAGGTGTAGGAGACTATTGCTAATTCTACTATTGGAACCTAATAAATCTGTGCTATGGGGATGGGTGTTTGATGTGCTGGCACAATTGAAACTATGAAAAAAACGGAGTCTGCCTGATATACTGTCTCAGTACAAAGTCGGCATGGCAAACGGTGGCTCGCCGATTTACTAGATGGGCCTGAATAGCTAACATTGTCATATACGCCTTAAAAGTAGCAAAGGGCAACACGGTACAGCGGTACGGCGTCGGTTTCATTATAATTAATTTATATTAGGATTATTATTATTATTGATGGCGTTACGCTTACTACCAGTTTTGTCAGTCAGACATCACGATTTATTAATACGGTATAGCAGCTACGAGTTTTAAAATAAGCTCCTTGAGCCATCATCTTAAAGTATTACTGTCGCGTGGGTGAGAAAGAAACAAAAGCTTTGTACTTTCACTTTGCAAAGTAATTAAGTATTTTGTTAAGTAAGATTCCCTTAAGACTGTTTAAATGTTCTTATTTTGTATGGGATCGCACATATTTTTCTTTTCTTAGATTATGGTACACGATCGTTTCTTCGACTAAGAATTCCCTTGTTTACAGAATACATACAGCGTGTATTTTTTTGAAGATATTTTACCAACGCCTTCACAAGCATCATAATAGTTGCCTATGTTTTGTCAAGAACCAATCAAATGATGATAATGATTATAAAATGCTTCTATTTAATTTTTATAGGCAAATCCCCTCTCTTGGTGCCATTAATATGTCGCCTAAGACTTAACGAATATTTATTTAAATAACGGACACAAAGAACAAAGACTCGGAACAACTATTTCTGGATCACACATTTTTTGCTCCGTGTTGGCATCGAACCGACAACACCCAGCAGTGGGAAGGCGACCACTTAAGCCACTTTGCTATCCGTACAATCTAACCTATGAACTGAGGCTGATATCAAAGGGCGGTTTGTGGCGCCTACCGCCCCGGGCCCCTATAAACCTTATAGTAAATAAATCACTAATACAAGAAAAAATTGAAAAAAAAAAATTATTTTCTTTGCATTTAGTGCATGCTCAATTAAAAAATAACTATAGTTGAGACGTATTTTAGTCAGGCAAGCTGGAATTATAATAATAGTTATTTTATAACACAAAAATATATTTGCGACATTAAGACGCCTATTTTACACCGTTTAGGTATAAACCTTAAAGTGAATTTGGATTTATTTTAAATTTTCAACATATTTTCTACACTCAGCGTCATGAGATGGTGTCCGAAAATTCTTAAGTCATTGATTCTAAAATAAATATTTAAGCGAGCTATAAAGAAAAAAATCATGTATATGTAATGAGATAATACGATTCTATATTAGCATTACAAACGATCGTAATAAATATGTCATTTCAATTGCAATCACATTCTATTTTTATATTTTAAACTGACGTCAATTGAAATCTCTTGTCTTCATCAACATCCCAGAAGTTCATGATTACGGATAATTGATGTCAATTTTAAAATATAATGACAGTGTCAGCAATTAATATCCCAGCAATTAGTAAAAGAGTTGTGTTATGTAAAAAGCGTCATTTCTGAGATTTAGCTTATTCGAGGGTTCCTTTCCCGTCCTTTAAATAGATACACTACTTCCTAGCTTGGCAAAATACATGGTTCATAGCACACACAGGGTTAAACGTTAGTAAAACCGCATTGGATGAAGCCATAGACCGGACAATATCGATAGTTATTTATTTAATTATATTACAAATCGATAAATTTGCTTGCATTATAATCTAATATGATGATAATATTACACATAAGTAGGTACATGCTACGTCATTGACCATGCAGACTACGATCGACTGGAATTCATTCGAATAAATTGATTATATTCTATCACGTATGTCGTTGGACTGCCATGTATAGGTCTCCAGTTCGATTCCAAGCCACGCATCTTTGACATTTAATTTTAATTTAATTTTAATCTTTGACTTTAAATAGTTAATTATTGCTTACTTTAATGGTAAAGGAAAACATTATGATATAAATTAGCCATAATAATGTCCTATTGGCGGTATATCTTAATGGAGACTGGCCATCTGCGCAGGAGATATTATAGTGTACAAGCGTGTGCGCAATCACAAGTGCACTCTCTGTTCCCTTACTTTCATGATCCACTGGGACGGTAATCCGACACGACCGGAGTGAGACCAGGCGCAGGACCAACAGCTTTACTTGCTTTCTGAGGCACGAGGGTGTCTTACACCGCCAGCTTCCTAACTCCGGGCTGCTATTGAGATTTCTTAACAGAAAAACCCAATAACTTTTTGTTGGCCTGACCCAGGATTCGAACCCGAGACCTCATTCACAACAGTCGCATTCACTACCGCTGCGCCACGGAGGCAGTTATGAGCCATAAGAGAGTTCTCCATAATATTCGTGAAGGCCGCCAATCTACACAGGTCTTGCGTTATAAACTATGCCCTTACACTTCTCACACTGAGTCTGACTTCTCAGACTTTATATACGGCTGATATTATTATTATTTAAGAAATTGTCAGGCGTATCTCTTAAAACAACATCACGGTTAATTTAACGACATTATACCTGAAAACTACACATGCGAGTATGTCTAACTGTAATTCTAAAACTCTTACCACTACTTACTTGATGTGTAAATATAATTAAAACTATATTAAAGCCATGAAACCATTTGCAAAGTATACATTGTACCTACAAGTAGTTTTTAGGCTTAAGTCGCCTCGCCATTGATACTGCGCCGAGTGTTGTGGGTTCGAATCGCACGCAGGACAAAATTTTGTGTGATCCTAAAATTATTGTTCCGTGTCTGGGTGATCGTTGTGTCCGTTATTTTAATGTTTGTAATCTCCCTAGTGCAGATGTCTTTTTAAATAGAAAAAAATGCACATACCTGCTTTCATATCGAGCTATACATGCAGGCAAAGACGCAGGCTTTAGCTTGTTTATCACAAGCACGATATGTCCCTCAATATCGTCACACCAACGCATTTACAAGTACAAACGAAACTTGAACAAACTCTTGAACGCGATAATCTTAATTCAAGATTTGTTAAAATACTTTTGTAGGCGAGCGTAACGTTCATTAAATTATTCTAAGATTAAAGCTTATTTCCGCGGCTTTCCCCGCTTGTGACACAGGGACTGCATACCTGGATACAACGTAGGTACTCATATGTATATCCGGGACTTGGAGCAGCAAGTTCCACCCAAATTTATAAACAAAAAACAGCTTTTTTTATTTACAGTCATATATTATTATATCGCGCCACTCCTTTTTATTTGTTTTACTTTTAATCAGTTAGGTTTGTTAATATTAGTTAAGTTGTATATTATCATTGTTATTTTTGAACATGTACATAAAACGAAAATAAAATTATAATACAAATGTTCTGCGTCTAGATGTTGTCAGCAATTCAAATTACCGTTTTACGATATTTTGATTATTATCATACCCTTGTTTACATTTATAATTCATGTTTTTAATTTGTTTTTCGGGCATGGATGTGAGTTCATAGTGTATTAGGTATATATACTCTTAGAGATCAGAAGCGGTTAATATGAAAAAAGAACAAAGCACTAATCAACCTAGAAAGTTGTATTCCTTACAAATGATTTTACTTAAGAAAAAGAATCAAATAAAAAATATAGATACGCAGAACTGCCCAAGATTTTTTATCAATTCCCAAGCACCACCGAAAAAGAAAGAAGAACGTCCTTCACATCCATAGACAAAAACACCCAATGAGTTCCCCGCGTTGTAGGTTGTAACCGCTCCGTTTTATTTGTCCTTTCACTCAGTCCGGTTTGCTGGGTGGGTTAATTTTATCTTAGAATACTAATTATTTCCCTCGTCTTATTTTGTAAACAAATGGTAGTAGTAGCTAAAGTATATACGTAGAGGATAACAGGTATATAATTCCACTCTCTTTTTCTCTTATCTATATATTACAGTATGTAGGTACTTACTAATATATAATATAGTCTTACGTTAACGCGAATGTTATACTCGTACATTGAAATTAAACTACTTTCCATCTTCAGATAGTTGTCTCAATGAGTTGCTGAGACAATAACTATCTTAGTCTCTCCGTGAACATGGCTGCTGAAAAGCAACCGAAACGTCGGAGAAAGTGTAAACTTAAATATACCTACCTAAATAGTTTTAATAATTTAAATAGTAATAAAGTTCATCAATATTAGTGTATAAGTTTCAAAATTATATACCTAATAAAAGTGTTTCAAAATCAACAACACGACAAAATCCGTAGAAATTTAATTACAAGGAGTAATATAGACTGAAAGCAGTATCTACTTAACTAATGATTTTTATAGTGTGAGTGAGTGTAAGTAAAATAATTGTTTTTTTGTATGTATAATTATGGTCTACAAATAATGTATATTCCGTTTTATGTAGTCTAACAATAATGGCACAGTAATTTAAATGAATGTCAATGTCCATTTGCGATATTTGCGGTTCCAATGGTAATAAGATATTTTAATTATGATTGAATTATTGCAATTCAATTACATAATTGATAAAAAAAATTATAATATTAATACTGTTTATGCTAAGAAATTTAAAACCTTTGCTGTTTTTCCTTTCACGGGGTCAGATGGCCTTTTCTTAACCTAAAAAAAGAAAAAAAGATGCTGTCGTCCTCCTGTGCACTTTATTAGTCTATGGAGATGCTGAGGAATTTAATATTATTTTTATATTGTTATTATTTAATTTTTATTTTAAGATATATTAGATATATAAGCCGGTTAGTAGTTCAATTTATAAATAAATAAACATTATAGTTGCAAATAAACCTTTTAGTTTGTAATTTTTTATAATAATAAATAAATAATATTAAACAATAAATATGACACTTGAAGTTCTAGATAAAGTAAAATTTACAATGAAAATCAATTCGTAGAAATGCGTCTTTGCTGCACCGAAAATCTTTAGAGATCTCAAAAAAATTTTTAAACATCTTCTCAATTTTATTTGAATAAATTTTTATTTGAATAGATCCAAAACGGAGCTATTGTACAAAATACGGAACGAGAAATTGAAATAATTACACTCGCGCTAATTTTAGAAGTGCAGAATAGGTGTACTTTTTTCAAATCTTTAATTTTTTAATTAATGGAAGCAGAATGTTTTTAAAAAGAAGGTTGGTTATGATCATATTAAATTCTTTATTTTATAAGTAGTTGTCGTGGGATCCGTAGGTGTCGGCGTGGCCGAGGGTGCGCGGTTTGCGCAGGGCATCCTCTATATAAGGTGAGTGGACAGTTGTCGGTACACCGTTGTTCTTTACTCGCGCCAACAGTTGCACACTCAGTGATATGAGTACAGTTCAGTGTAGGTGAGTGACGCTAAGTTTTATTTTATATGTATTCAGTGTATATTTTTTGTGATATATATACGGGCCGTTTCGAAAGTTTCAGAATTTTAGAATAATCACGTCGGAGATAAGTTGTGATGCTTCTTTTTAAACTTATTAGTTAACTTCAGCGCCTTTAATAAAATGGAATAATATATTTAAACATGGGAAGACTAAAAAAATGGAGTTACAGAAGTTCAAAAATCAATATCTAAATTCAAATATCGATAAATACTCTTGAAAATTAGTTTTGACTTTGTGAAAGCATTTAATTTCTAAAGTGTGGTTACGTGAGATATTTTGAAATACTATCCTTTACGCACTTTGCATAAACATTTAAACGTGTTTTACAAATATTGTTAATTGATAATAAATACGACGTGGTTGTTTTTAAATCAGTAAACTAATTGTTTGTATTTATTTAACATAAAGGAAATGTAAGGATTTTCCGCGAGCTGAACAATATTTAACAGAACTTTTCATTGCTAGATAATACGTCTTTTTTCATTCGAATTGATACTCGTATTTATTATGTACTAATACTTACATAATTAACTTAGTCTGACCAATTGAAACATTTGAGCAGTCCACATAGGCTGCTGATCTTTTTAAATCAAAGTGATAAAATAAATCTATTCGAACATCAGAATCTCAACATTCATCGGTCTTAGAAATTGTTGTCAGTTTAATAATCCTAATAACTAGCAATTTTGGGGTTATAACAAATAATAAGGAAGTATGCAATCTATACATATAATTAATAAAATAACTAACTAGTGATGTCTATACATAGGAGATATAAAAAAAAAATGGTGACTATAATATAGTGTCTTCATAGGATTTTTATCTATAAGTCCGTATGCTTGAACACGCATCAAGCAAAAACTACTGCACAAAATTGAATGTGGTTTTTACAATTGTATTGCTGGAGGTCTAACTTAAAATCTGATACATGGTTGACCTTGATACTTAAATAATCTAATAATAGGTATAACCTTCTTTCAAATTTCATACGATATTGCTTACAAAATCTTTTAAATTATTTTCCCAAATAATGTATAAGAGATACTTGCCAAATATCATCAAAATTGGTTTAAAATTTTTGCACGATATATTTTTACAAACAGACTGTGTTCCTTTTGCGTTTATAATATTTAATACGGTGAACTTGACATATAAAGACGTAATAATAGAGATTGCAATATGAAGTTGTTGCTTTGAATGGAGGAAATCGGTGACGTTGTGGTTTTCATACTAATTATTTCATCAATATTTCTTGAATGGCTAAGCCGATTTCTATGTTTAGTTTTCATGTATAGTTTCGTAGCTGTAGCTATAACTTGTATTAAGGCCACTATATGGTTATGGTTTGTCTAAATTAACAATAACAAGAACCATCATATAATTATGGCGAATTAAATCAACGAATACTACACTAAGCGATATAACTTTTAATATTCTAATATTCTTTCACATACACACAACACCATCTAGCCCAAACTAAGCAGACCTTGTACTATGGGTACTAGACAATGGATAAACATACGTATATCCTTTTTTTCTGTAAATACATACATATTATACATAGAAACACCCAGACCAAGACAAATATCCATGTTCATGCACACAAATATTTGTCTTGTGCGGGAGTCGAAACCGCGACCTCAGGCGTGGCAGTCGGTTACACTTTTTAAAAGACAACTCCCGTGCTAAGAATAATTCCTGTGTCGCGGGGGACTTTACAAACATTCAAACAACGGACACAAAGAACATCCAGACTCGGAACAACCATTTGTGGATCACACAAAGTTTTGTCTCGTGTGGGATTCGAACCCATAACACTCGGCGCAGTGGCAATGGCGAGATGACCACTTAAGCCACTACACGTCATATGTGCATATTTATATTTATTATAATACATAATATACATGTTATTAATAATACTTATATATAGTCTTTTATCGAAATATAAATGAATTTTTAAAATAACCAGTTAGTTTTGTACAAATCCATGAACCATGGAATTAAGTGTAGGACATGAACGGCAATTTCAATGATGTTGCTGCAACGTTTTGATTTAACAGAACATGTCCGTATGAAATGATTAGTAAATACAGTAACTAATTAAAATTTACATGGTAAATTACGATATTAATTTGGATTTATTTATTTTTATAAAAATGGCTATATACAAAAACCAAATATTTTGAAAATTGACTCATATTTATATTACTGACTAGATGTTACCCGTGACTTCGCGTAGAATTTAACAAAAAAGCATTTTTCTTTCGCGGTAACGTATTTTTCTGTAACAAAAGTAGTCTAAGTTACTCTTTATAACATCAGCTATCTGCCAGTGAAAGTCCCGTCTAAATCAGTCCAGCCATTTCAGAGATTAGCTGTAACAAACAGACAGATACACAACAATTCTAAAAGATGATTATTTGATATAAATATCACACATACTTTCATATTCAATAAGTAAAATGCTGTTTATTTTGTCATTACAAACAGACACTTTAATTTTATTTCTTTGTATAGAAGATATTTAATTATCATAATCTCTCACACTTCGTGACTGTGACAGCTGAAAAGCAACCGATACGAAAGTGTCTCGTTATTAATTAAATTTATTTATTTTATTTAAATAATTTGTTTGTCTTTGGAATAAGCCGCGATATAAATTTTTAATTTAAATAATCTCTTTTTTACGTTACTTATCATCTGCAGCTATATCAATACATAGTAAGGGTGCGTTTCCACTGATGCGGAGCTGGGCGGAGTGGAGCGGAGCGGCCCATGAACTGGCCAATCACAGTGCTCGATATCTCGACTCCGCATCAGTGGAAACAGTGCAAGTGGAGCGGAGCAGAGCTGAGCGGAATTTCAAATGAAGTATATGAACGTCCGGCCCCGAGCCGGACAGAATGGAGTCGAGCAGGCTGTGATGCCGAGCGGAGCGCACGAAGCGGAGGGTAGTGGGACGGTGCGGCGCGGCAAGTAGTGTAGACTTGTCAAGAAAGGACTGGTGTGCTGCATTTTAGTTTATTTAGCGAAATTACGTCATATACTTCACACGTCATCGACATTGTATGTGAATCAAAATGGATGAGAAACTAATGTCAAAAATTTCCATGTTTATGGGATACACGACTGACAACATACAAATGCAATGAAACCAAAGATATGGCTGGCGTGGGAAATCATAATGAAAGACACCGGATTACAAGATCATTGCAGCTCTGGTCTGCTCAGCTCCACTCCGCCCCGCTCCGCTTAACTCCGCTCCGCTTCAATTGAAACACATGCTACTTTTCACTGCTCTTCTCCGCACCGCTCCGTCCAGCTCCGCGTCAGTGGTAACACACCCTAGGGTTGTGCCCCTCCAAACGTCCCCAGGACTAGGACACACATGATTTATTGCGATACGAAGGTTCAAAGATTGCATGTCATGTCGAACCTATAAAAATATGTATAAAGTGAACTTAACATAATTCCTTTTTTTTAAAGTAAGTAGGTATAGGCCGGAAGAACCACTTTGGTGAATATATGAATTGGCTATTTAATTTCAGAAGTATCTTTTATTTAGCTTTTCAAATAAGTAATATCGTTATAGTATCATCTGTCAATAAGTTTTTAAGACCGGTTTTTAATTGTCAGATAAGTAGGTAACCTATTGACACAATTATGCATGTTTTTTTAACTAAACTTTATCTAATTGAGAAAATTACCTGGTGTAATTCAGTTAATATGTAATACGTAGGTTCTAGGGGGTACAACTCATAGATTGTTGGTTTCTGCAATACGCGTTAGTATGCTTACCCTCTAGCCAGGGGGCTTGAGGGTAAGCATATAAAAAAGAGCAGTTATACCGACGAAAACTTTACTGTTTTTACACATATCCTATAAAAATATGTCTTAATTTAACCGACCGTAGCTACAACGATTCGTTTTGTTACATAAGAACCGGACCTTAGCCATCCGCTTACTGCAACGACCCGGTTGAGTGCAAAATAAAATAAGCAGTACTGCAGAATATATGAAGGCACATTTAGAATATTAAAATTTTGCTTTCAAACGTGTAAGAGAAAATCATAGTTCTGGATACAATAAACTCTCTTATTTAATTAATCTGAGTTAGCATTTTCAAAACATCTTTAAAGTACAGACACGGCGTCTTTACAGTTATATTATAACGTTGATTGTATAAAATAATATCGCATATTTATAATTAATAATAAATAGGCATATTTATATGTATTTGTACTTTACCAAGCTATAGACTAGGAAACCGTTGGACTGCTATGTGGAGATCTCGAGTTGCATCTTACAGCACGCACCTCTGATTTTCGTAGTTATGTGCGAATAAAATACTTTACTATAGCTAGCTTTAACTGTAAAGGAATAATAGCAGAAATAAAACAGTAGAGTTCTTTTAAAAATATCTGCTGTCTGGTTGACTATGGCCTAACCACCCTTTTACTGAGAAGGGACCGATATAGTGGGCAAGTTTATAAACTGGTCTAATACCTATTATCATATTATACTTCTGACAACAGTATGCAATAGCTTATGATACTGCATGAGACCATTGCATAAATCAAATATTCGTAAACAATCGACGGTAGTCAGGACGAGCAGTTCCTCGATTTAATTACATTATAATTAATCAGATCAAATTCAAACGCATAATATATTTGAAAATAGCTAACACGGCCTTTTTAAATTATTACGCTTTTAAAACAAGAAATATTACTTTAGTTTTTAAATACATTGTCCAGCTGATAAGATTTTTCTGCATAAAAATAATATTTCATTACGAGGTGTTGTTAAGAGGCTTAGCCACCTTTTCAAGAAATGTATCTTGATACACTTATGCCGATGTTTTGACACCTTTTCCAGTAAAAAAGGCTCAGTCACTCCTTGATAGCTATCACCCCACTAAACCATCACTGAAGTCGGATAATGTCCACGTTGTACTCTTCTGACTAATTGGGTTAAACTCAGTCATTTTGCTTGTTAAAACATTGCACAAAAGTAAAAATATTCTCGTCAATAAATAAAAAAAATCTGTGACCTCCCTTCGCGTACCACTTAAGTAGTTGTTTTGATTTTACTATCCTATTCATTTTTTATTTAACAGTTAAATAATGATCAGTGTGCCTTTATAGAAAGCAAGTCCTGAACCATCTTTTAAAATACTCAACATGATTCTAGGTGCTATATTCATTTCACGAGATAAAATCTTTTGCTTTTGGACAAGATTTCTTCGAATTCTTTCCTTCACTGCTTTGATCGTCTTTTCGAACGAATACTACGTGGACGGCCAGATATTTTTCTGTCACAAAGAAAGGAGGTTTTATTGTACTTTTCAATTGCCCGATACACAAACATTCAACTAATACCAAGCGGATATAGTTTTAAAAATTGTATTTGGTATACACTTCATATCATAGCAATTCGGTTCTCTTTATCACCCCACTCCAATTTAATATCACAAAAATATTTAACACCGATTGGCGTGAAAATGAGAAAACACAATTCATTGTGTTTTCTCATTTTCACGCCAATCGGTGTTATATTCATATTCATATTAGAATATAGCAATATTCATATTCACATAAGAATGACAGATTCCAAATTCAAATGTAATTTATAGGGATCTATTCATCAATCGGTTCAAATATCATGATAAGTATTGACCGTATAGCATTCGCCATTATTTTCCATGCTGGTACGTAGATAACCTGCGCTAATCTGACTACTTACTTACTGATTACCTAATTTTAGCTAGCGATTCACGCAACCAAGGCGCGGTACATATTCCAGTATATCCTATATGAATAAACACACAAGAATCGAGTCGTTTTATCTTCGAACAGAAACCTTATTAAGTATTTGAACTTATTTTTCATAGAACGTGTGTCAAAAACTAACTCGTTTCTTGATTAGGGAATCGGACCCAAGTCGCTACCTTCATCAAAAACTTTGCTTCTTCTAAAAACATGGACATAATTTTTTTAAGTTCTCCACGAAATACAAAGATCCTGTTATCACATATCATGTTCAAGTTTACGTTGAAAATGAGCTAATTTAAGGAACATTTCCGTCATCAATTTCGGATTCTGCAAACTCTGTACGCGATACTAAATAAATATATTACGTACATAGCTGCAATAGTCAGGATTGCCAAGCCGTTTTCGAAGTGACAAGCCAAAGGTAAGCCAACACAGACCTGTATTGGCTTACCTTTTATCAAAAGGAGTACCTAGTGTTATTTTGGCATTAAATATTAATCCTAACTTATACTATAAGTGTGGATGCGATTTTGTTTGTTTGTTACGCTTTCGCGCCTTAACTACTTGTCCGATCGTCATGAAATTTCGCATACTCGTTGTCAAGGGTACAGAGAACGATATTGAATTTTCATTTTTTTCTTTCATTCCGAAAAAAAGGACTGTTCCCAAGCAAAGCGCAGTTGAAAGTAGGCAAAATTATAAAGCGTAATGAGTCTTAAGCGTCGCTCCATAATTTGTGTAAATGCGATTAAATTGTCCAAACCAGTGGTAATCTTCTAAAGTTTGAAACTAGTTAAACTTAAGAAAACTTGTGTCTGTTATTAGGTAGAGTACAAATAACTGTTTTAATTACAATGAATCCTTTAACTAAGTAATGTTATTGCAAAGCTGTATACTACAAGATGTCAGCATAGATCTTCGCATATAGAGCACTGCCTCACTGAACATATTTTTCATTGCCTATTACCGCGGCTTCGCTCGCTCGGGAATAGTACCTACCTTTTTTTGAATGAAAGGTACACTGTCTTTTTTTTAACCATACAAAGTGCATGCGATATTTCATGAAGATCGGTCGAGTAGTTAAAGCTTCATAGCTTAACAAACAAACTCACATTTATAAAATTAGGTATGATACAGCTTTTGCTCGCGGCTCCGCTTGCGTAAAAGTAGGCTAGGCTGGATTTAACAGAACGTTTTTAAATAAAAAATATAGCCTATGTTACTCAGCGATAACATAGCTTTCTAATGGTGAAAGAATTTTTAAAATCGGTTTTGTTGTTTTTGAGTTTAACCCTTAAAAACAAATCAACAAATAAATCTATTTTTTCATCTTTTTATTATTAGTATAGATAAGGACTTCAGCTGGAGTTTCATTAAAGATGACTTTATAAATAACACAATTTAATGTTTGGATTAATTAGGGATTATCTAATAAGAAAAAGAAACAAGATATGCTACATTAAGCTGTTAAGGATTAAGGTAGTTAGTTCATTAAAACAAATAATAATATGATTTAATGACTTAATGGGCTGGAGGTTTCGGCGCGGGCCTCTTCCTAGTGGGAGAAGGGTTAGGCCACAGTCCATCACGCTGGCCCAATGCGGGTTGGCAGACTTCACATATCTTCGAGAATATTATGGAGTACTCTCAGACATACAAAGGTTTCCTTACGATGTTTTCCTTCGCCGTTAAATCGATAATTAACTATTTAATACGCACATAACTCCGAAAAGTCTAAGATTCTAGCCTTGAGACGTGTTCTCGATTCGGGACTGTGCTGTCATAAACTCATAATAAGTACAAAATATAAAGAGTACAAGAAACAACACTATCTAGAACTTAGTGAAATAAACACAAAGGAATTACCTACATAGATGTGCTTACTAAGAAACCCTAACGTCAGTTCTAAAGAAGGACTACAAACCAAGCTCACGCGCTCACTTCACATAAAATAACTAAATGTGGCACCAAAAAAAATTCAACACGTACTGAATGATAATACAACGTCTATAAAGAACCTTTCTCAGGTCCGTCTACAAATAAAATATAAAACATTAATCACTTCATAGTCTTACACCTATTTCTCCGGGGATAGGTCGAGGAAGAGGTATTAAACCCTCTTTTAATCAGCTATGGTTTTTACGTCTCACGTAACGCTCTCTGCTCGGCCTCAATGCGAGGGTGAGCCTATTCCCGCGTATTTTCTTGTAAGAAAACATATTTAACACTTTGTTCAACTAAGCATCGAATCCAAGACTGAGGTCTTGGATTCGATTCTTGGTTAGACGAATCCATTTCATGGTAGGTACTAGTGATATGTATTGCTGAAATAGTACCATCATAATATTTGCATTATATGTTATCCATATATTTTGGGACCACATATGTAATATGTATGCCAAATGTTAACACATTAGTGTAGTATTTATTTCGAATGTAGAACGACCTCGTGCACTATGGATAATCCCTGTGTAGCAAGAGCTTTACAGAGATTGGAACAACGGATACAAGGGTCAGTCGCGCTCGGTATAACAATTTGTGTACCACAAAATTTGTTCCCTCAGGATTAAGCCCATTAGAATAGGCGTATGATAGTAGTGAGGCGAGCAATGAGCCATCAGTAGGTACAATACAATCAATTGTATAGTGCTAATTATCTTTTTTGCTTTTTATTACAATTAATTAATATTAATAATAATACAATTTTAATCAAACATTAAAATCAGCTTTGTAACGACTTTATAATGTCGAATATTATTGTTTTAATTCATTGTTTCATATTATTGTGTATAGTTAATAATTACCCATTAAATTTTTTCCAACTCGGTATGAAAGAGTGGAGTCTCCTAGCACAGGCATTAAATACTTAAAAGGAGAACTAACTTCAAGAATATTATTGTTATATAAATAAATAATATTGAATACTTATTTGAATTTTGCCCACGACTATGGTCATTCGGGAACAGTACTATTTTCATAAAGATACCCTAAGAGCAGCGATAGCTCAGTGGGGAGACCAACAGACTGCAATGCAGAGGGTTTCGGGTTCGAACCCACGTCGTGCACCTCTGACTTTCGGCAGTTATATGACTTTTCGAAATTATCTGCGTATTGATTGACAATTATCGCCTGCTCCGTGCCTCGGAGAGCACGTTAAGCCGTCGGTCCCGGCTGCCATGAACATCTATGGCAGTCGTTATTGGGAAAGTCAGAACCCCCTAATATCCTGACACTAGTCTAGCCTTAGGGTATCGTTAGCCTTCGGTTGCGGAGGTCAGGTGGCAGCCGCTCCGTGTAAAAACTGATATCCAGTCAAATCCGGTTAGGCTAGAAAAAGCCGACCCCAAGTGACTTAGGAATAATAAAGGCTAGGGAGAAGAAGACCCTAAGGTGTCTTTTTCTGTACCTCCCGACGAAGTGCGTGCATTTCAAGCGTAACTATTAATAAGAAACACACATAATATGTATGTATAGTGACTAGCTGCGGGCGCCAATTGGTATATAAAAATAAGATAATATATCGGCAATTCTAAGGATTTTACAAATATGATGCAAATTATCGTATGTAATTTTGTTTTTCTATGAAACAAGAATAAGAAAAAATTCAACAGATAATATTAAAAAATAATTGCGTTTAGATCTGGCTGTATGACGAGCCTTGGTCTATGAAATATAACACGGGACTCTTACACGAGCACTCGTGATTTTAATTCCGTCTTACTGTTATTGCGTTCACAGCTATAATTTGATCTTAATACGACAGTAATTGTGTGGACGTTCCTGCTGGTTATCCGATGACAAAAGACAAGACGTGCCTCTTCCTACGACCCACGTACTTGTATATACTACGATGGTATTTATGAATAACACAGCTTAGGGCTTCGTATTTCTATGAGGGTAGCCCAGTCAGTGATGTAATAGGATTTGAATGTTAAATGCTGCATCTACAGAAAGGTGTGTTCATATTTCGAAATTCGAACGGTAGTCAAAATGGCTTGTATAGTTTGTAAGTACTATATAGTATACATATAAATAGTATCTTATCTTATCTTGTGTGGGGGCCAGTCACTACAGACCGGCGACACTTCGACCCAGTGGGATCTTTTGTGTCGACTTCCCCAATAACGACTGCCATAGATGTTCATGGCAGCCGGAACCGACGCCTTAACGTACTCTCCGAGGCACGGAACAGGCGATAATTTATTGTCAATACACACATAATTTCGAAAAGTCATATAACTTCCGAAAGTCAGAGTTGCGCGAAGTGGGTTCGAACCCGAAACCCTCTGCATTGCAGTCTGTTGGTCTCTCCACTGAGCTATCGCTGCTCCATATTTTCGAAAAGTCATATAACTGCCGAAAGTCAGAGGTGCGCGACTTGGGTTCGAACTCGAGACCCTCTGCATTGCAGTATGTTGGTCTCCCCACTGAGCTATCGCTGCTCCATAAAAATAGAAATCTAGTTTATATCATCGTAATTTTATTTATAGGTACTTTCTCCTACGTTTAAGTTTCTTTTTAGTACCAAAACTATTTAAATTTGCACAGATTTAAAGAAGATTATTAGCTTAACTTTATATTAGTTTAGAATTAGCGTAAAATCTACACTAAATTTCATCTGTCCAACATTCTGTTAAGCAGAACGAAAGATATGACGTATGATGGTGACACCGCGGTCTATAATTACGTTGTTGTGTAGTGGTATATAAAAGCTACGGGGATTTTACTCGAACTACATTCCCAGTCAAGCTGACTGGGACAGTACCCTGTCAAGATCGCAGCGAAATAACCTTGTGTTGTGTTATAAATACTTACTTAGTTGTTTCTTAGTAGCTCGGATTTTGATAAGTGACTGTCATGTTTAGTTCTACCGCTAGCAGCAAAGCGATGCTTTCCTTTTGGAGCCTTTGTTTAGTAATGAACGCAGGTTTGCGGGCGTTCATAGTCAAAGAGTAGAGTAATTAATAGATGGGATTCATAGTCTATGAAAATCGTTTACTATCAGGCGGACCGTAGCTTGTTGGCTTTCTAGGCAGTATAACAAAACTGTCTTCAAATTTTAATTGAACAAGATCTCAGGACCCCCCCGGACATCTTATTTTCTCAGAAAAAATGTATGGGTTAAAGTGGTATTAGTATGTACTTTGAGTGTATGCATACCTGCTAGCTTGGCCCGGCGGCCATATGTCCGTTACCAGATGCTAAAGACAGGTAAAATAATACCCACTTTTCTTAAATTCTCAATGCTGATCTTTATGTATATTTTAGAAAATATTGTTCGAAATTAATAATCAATACTGTCAGACAATTTCAGACGGCGGTAACTTTTACCAGACTCTTTAAAACACTCAAAAATATTGTAACTGTACTTATATTCTCAGTCTTGATTTTGATATATTATGATACTCAGGGAACTATTTGAAAACTTGTTGTAAGCAGCCAGACCGATTAAAGGGGACCAATCACGCCCCAGACACACAAAGTGCCGCTATGAGTATGAGTACAATCGTGATAATGTTTTATATCATAGCCTCATGACACTTATGTTATTAATATACTATTGAAGTTTTAAGTAACAATACTTTAACCCATAATTTTTTTCTGAGAATATAAGTAATGTCTGGGGGACCTGGGATCTTGCTCTATAAGATGTACTGAATACTATATCAATATGTTAAGTGTAGGTAAATAAAGTACGTCGAAACTCGCCACAGCTGTGAATCATACATTTTTGGGAGCGTCCCTACTTATACTGATACGTCATTGTGCACTTATATTCAAACAAGAGCGGCTAATGCAAGCTTTTTATATTTATGATCTGGCTTAATGTGGCTTATAACTAAAACAGGTATTTCCATAGACAAATGTTTGATTCGAAGTTTCACGTGAAACGTTACATAGCATACAATCCTAACTAATATTATAAATGCGAATGTGATTTTGTTTATATCAGTAGTTCCCAAAGTGGTCCAGGTGGACCCTCAGGGGTCCACGGGAGGCTAGACAAGGGTTTACGTTGGCGTGACAAAAAAATGGGAGTTTACAATTCGTAAGCGCGGGTCCATGAAAATTATTTTGAGGAATATCACTCGCTACAGAAGCAAAGGTCAGCCCGTAGAGAAATTGTTTTTTTTTTAAATTTAATTATGGAATATGGTAGAAATGTAGCTGCAGGGGGTACACTGAAACCACCTAAATTTTGAAAGTGATCTATGAGAATACAAGGTCTGGGGCCCTCTGGTTTATATGTTACGCAGTTACGCTTTCACGTCTTGACTGATTATCATGATTCAGCAAACTGCATACAAGATGTCTGGGGCACAGGAAAGGTCCTTTTTACAGAATATTTTACTTTTCATCCAGACAAAGGGCTGTTCTCGAGGGATAGCAATTAATTGACAATCTAGATTAATGGGAGCGAAGCTGCGGGATAAAACTTGTACACACGGCTACACATCAAGTTAGACACCCTATATACGCATAACTACGCTAAATACAAAATAAAGAATTGTCGGCAAGGGACAGTGCATAGTGGTGTCGATGTAATGGTGAGGATAGAGCTCAATAAAAATATAACGCACTCTCTCGCACGATTCGCAGCGTTCAACTTCTAATAGTTCAAAGTCCAAACAGTCTAGGTTGATGTGTCGCTGTGTGTACAATATGTAAAAAGTTTACAATGTGTAATGGCCACTAATATTATTGTTATAAGTACATTTACTCTACGTTATTTTACTTTAAATTAGTATCAAGTTAACGTATGTAGATATTTAAGGACATGATTTTGTAGTGTCGAGTTTTCCCTTGTCAAGTCAATCGAAATTTAGACTGCTATATTCTATTTTACTAACAGTCTCTCTTCTTGATTTTCTTAGAACAGTTAAATAAATAAACATATACTAAGTTATACTAATGTTTGTAAATACCATAAGCGCATATAGATATAATTATAATAACCCAGTTTGTATACTTAACTTGTCAATTGTTGGAATGCTAGACATCATTGAGAACTTACTATATCTGGCCGTTGCGCGTTGGCCGGTGTGCCGCTGCCATTCAATAACAGTTTGACATAATCAATTGGTTGTAAACTTATAAATACTAGCATTCGCCAAGTAGTCGAAATTCGCCTATAATTGAAGTAAATTTTAAGTTTGGTCATTATTAAGGTTTAATTGCCTATAACTATACCGTTATATTCACATGTCATTTAGTCACCTACTCAACATACATATGTATGTATATGTAACCATAGTTACAAAGAATTCGCCGAACAATGCCGAAACACTACGAAAGCGATTCGACTTTTTTTCATTAATTTAACCTATTTATAATGCATATTTTATAAAAATATTAGGATTCGCCACTCTTTCCCCATATAAACGTTAACTGTGCCAAATTTCATACTCCTCCGTCCGCGCAATTTTCGTAAAATGGGGTACAAAGTTTTTGCTTCAAGTATAAGATTAATATATAGATGATATGGGATCAACGAGGAATCAAACAGAACCGAGCAAAACTAATGACTGCAAGGTTAGTGTACTGGATTAAGTGGTCGTTTCACTCTTGCCACTGCGCCTAGAGTTATGAGTTTGTTCCTCACACGAAACAAACATTTGTGTGGTCAACGAATAGTTGTTCCGAGTCTGGTTGTTCTTTTTGTCCATTATTTGAATGTTTGTCAAGGCCCCGGCGACACAGGAGAGAGGGAATTATCATTAAAAAAGATTTAGCTTAATCTTTTTTAATGGTAAATCTCCCTTTCTTGCTCCGTAAATACGTTTAAGCTAGATTTACATTTAAGTCATGCTGTTCAACAATAAATTTGCAAAGAGCATCTTCCATTTGTTTTAGTACCCTAAAGTTAGCATACGTCAGGTAATAAAAGTAAATAATACTGGTTTTACGAGTATAACATTTTGAAATGCTTTTAACGATCCATATTATAGCATATGCAAGGAACATCTTCGGCGATGTGTGGGACTTTCATTATCATTAATACTTATCTATACTAATATTATAAAGCTGAAGAGTTGGTTTGTTTGGGTGAACGCGCTAATCTCTGTAACTACTAGTTCGAATTGAAAAATTATTTTAGTGTTGGATAGCCTGTTTATCGAGGAAGGCTATAGGCATATATAACATCACGGTACGACTCACAGGGGCGGCACATCTAGTGATCTATAATGTTTAAATGAATGAATGGTGTGCTCATAGAGGGGATATTATGAGCTACATTATTTTGATGTGTGATTCGATGTGTTTTACAAGGAATTGTTGTCCTGCAGATTTCTTCAGACCGTCAATTATTCTTGAAATAAAAACTGGAGTGTATCCACATGATAGTCTTCTGACTACAATATAATAAATCTTTGTAAAGCACAGCGGATAAAATAATGTAGCTTATTATATGCACTATATGACCACACCATTTAGTTAAATAACATAAGTAATAATTACCGTGCCTCGGAGAGCACGTTAAGCCGTCGATCCTGGCTGCTATGAATATCTATGGCAGTCGTTACTGGGAAGTCAGTGCCCTATAATATTCTGACACTGGTCTAGCCTTAGGGTATTGTTAGCCTTCTGGTTGCGGGGTCAGGTGGCAGCCGCTCCGTGTAAAAACTGATATCCAGTCAAATCCGGTTAGACCAGAAAAGCCGATCTCAAGTGACTTGGGAATAATAAAGGCTAGGGAGAAGATCATAAGTAATAATTATGTGTAAGATTTAATCCCCTTAGACGTAAAAGACGTAATAGAGGTTGCAAACCTCTATCACGTTTAGAATTTTTAGATGGCTAAATATTTTTTTGTTATCTTTCTTATATGACTAAGATTACCAGAGTCTCTTATGAATACGCTGTCAGCAGGATTATAGGTTATTGTTTCTTGCTAATAGCGCAGCAATATGCATTTTAGCAGAATTGACATTGCGTGGGTCTAAATCCATTAACTACGAGAATCGCTTACCGTCCGACGGGCCTTATACTAACTATCTTATATTAATATCAGCCCTGTATGAAACTATCCCACAGCTAGTTACGGTTCTTCTCATTGTAAGAGTTAGGCTGTTCACTGTACCAGCATCCAGTGCATTGGCTGGACTTCACATATCTTAGAAAACATTATGGAGAGCTCTCAGACATGTATATTTCGTCACGAGATTTTCCTACACCGTTCAAGCGAGCGATATTATTTTTTGTTAAAAATACAACTCTCGCATTATTAACTAATATTTAAACAACGGACACAAAGAATCCAGACTCGAAACAAACATTTGTGGATCACACAAAGTTTTGTCTCGTGTGGGATTCGAACTCACAACACTCGACGCTGTGGCAGCGGCGGGGTTACCACTTAAACCACTTCGCCATACGTGCAGTCGATTAAGTTTAAATAATTAATTCTCAAAAAAGACAATACAAGTCACTTACATGAGAACAACTTATTTTAACATAAATAGAACATTTAAATATTTAATGAAATTTTAATAAATATATTTTAAGTTAGTAACGAGCGGTTGCTTTTTATATAATGTGATAATGTGGACTTAAATTGAAGAGAGCGCAACCATCTTTCACAGGAAATTACATGAAAATAATAAAATAACAAACGGGTACACGAAAAAAAAATTATATAATACACAAAACATACAACAATTTAAATCCGAACTAAATAAACAAAATTGGCATGAAATAATAACAACAAACAAAAACATAGATGAAAACTATGTCACATTTAACAACATATTAAGTAAAATTTAAATATGTTTATATCTTTACAACAAATCAAACTAAAAACGTCATATAAAACAAACGACTACTTAAAATTCTTACAATAAAAACAAACGACTCCATATTATCCCAATACTATAAAAGATACGAAAAAGTCATAAAAAATCTATAAATACAGCAAAAAAATTGCAATATATAAATAAAATAAAGAAATCAACAAACAAAATAAAAACGATGTGGTATATAATTGACGAAGGAACAAATAAAATAATAAAATACTTACGAAAAAACTAATATTAAATTACAAATAGACAATAACCTAATTAGTGAACCTAAGCAAATAGCTAATATCTTTAATGACTTTTTTACATCCATTGGGGAAAACACAACTCGAACATTTGGCGGCAATCCAAAAGGAGCCCGGTGGTCTATACTACAGAAAACACCATATTTCTCAAACTTGTGGACCCATATGAAGTAATTAATTAATTAAACCTTGAAAATAAAAAGAATTGTGGAATAGACGAGCTCCCTCTATGTTTATTTAAACAATGTGTAGATGAACTTACTCTACCATTATATTAACTGATTAATCAATCATTCGAAGAAGGAACATTAACAATAAAGCTCAAAAAAAAAACCTGCCCTTAAGAAGAACATAAAAACAAACCCAAATAACTACCGCCCTATCGCCATCTATTGCGGCATCTAAGATCTTTCAGCAGGCTATATGTGACCGTGTCTATTCCTTCTGTGAAAAGTACAAAATACTAGACGAATGTCAAAATGGCTTTCGCAAAAACAGATCCACAACCCTATCAGTATATAAATACACACAGGAAGTTCTTATTATCATAAGTAACAAAAATTACGTGTTGTATTACTTGACACGACGAAAGCTTATGACAAAGTGCAATTTAACATATTATTAGATAAACTGCATGGCGTAGGAGTACAAGGAAACACTCAAATAGTTTGCATCATACTTAAAAGACAGGGAACAATTAGTAGAGATTGAATATTACAATAATAAAAAAAAATAGTAAAAATCAGATCCAATAATAAAGCAGTGAACGCGTCAATCCCTCAAGGAAGTGTATTAGGATGCCTTTTGTTTCTCATCTACATTAACGACCTCCCTATAGTTATAAACGGACCATGCGTATTATTTGCAGATGACATTTCTCTGCTTACCTCATGTCAAAACAACATAAACTTATATGACAAACTCAACTCAATAGTGTTCGACCGAACTTTCGGTTCCAGTTTCGGTTTCGGTCTACATAGTTTCGGCAAAAAAACGAGTTTCAGCTTAGTTTCCGTTTCGGCTGCTATCCAGCCGAAACTATGGCCGAAACCAAAACTGAATTCGGAAGATTTCGCGCTGCGATCGGAAATGTTTGGTGCACTGAGCTGCGTGCTGCGTTATAGTCGTGTCATAATTGTTTGTTTTTAAGCCGAGAACTTTGCGGTAGTTTGTTTCGTTTGTCGTGAAATTACAAGTGATTATAAGATTATTTCGAAACTAAGAAGTATTAGTTCGCTATTGATGTGATTTAGTTCATGATAGTTAATAAAAAACAAAATTCGATTTCTATAATGCGTAGGTTTTCTTACGTTACGTGCTAACAATAAAGTTTAGGCATCTATTTAAATGTTTTTGATAGGTATAATTTTGTTGTTAATGTTCACTGATACCTATATACTATACCTATTAGTTATGCGAGCCAAAGTAACAAAGAATCGCAGATACATATTTATTCTTACTGGGATAGAATCCCAGTAAGTCTAGTTCTGTCTTTGAGAAAGACTGCACTGAATTTCTCCACCGACGAATATTTCCAGTGCTGGCCAAATTTATTAAGACAGAAGAAGCAATTTGCGAGACGAAAATGTTGATAAATTATTGTTTCCTACTTATAATATTAGATTGTTTAACTATGAATACTAGTAAGTATCAAACCATTAAAATTAGTAATGATTACTCAATTAAACATTTAATTTGCACTCATCTAGCACATTGGTTATGTCTATTAAAATTTAAAATAAATCGCCTAAAGAAATTATAGAAAAAAACCAAACAAATATATTAATTAATAAATTAAAACGTTTTCTATTATCTAAATGCTTACTACACAATAAAATATTTTTTCGGGGATAAATAAACTTCAAAATACAATTTAAACTTAATAAAACATTCAGTGCAATTTATTTCTTTAGCGTTTTATACATAAATATACATTATATAAAACGTAATTAACGTAAATAGCATAACAACATATGAATATTAACATAAGTACCTACACATAAATTACATTATATTTTATATACTTAAATAACATTATTTTAATTGCTATGTAGCCCTCTTCCTCTCTCATAATTTTGCTGTGCCCGACAGGGTCCATAATGAACTGATTTGTTTTATAAGACCATCTTTATATACCTAACATTGTGGAATGCAATAAAATATTAAGTATTGAGCAAATGAGCTATGTGTGTCAACATTTCTTATATGTGAGGGCAGACTGTTATATAGTTGGATACCTTCAAAAGTTATATTCTTTTTTCTATAATTGGTTCTTATTTTTGGCAGAACAAGTAAACTTGCTCGACGAGTGCTACGTTTATTTATATCAGATTTTTTTGTAAATGACAGGTTTGTATGAATGGTTTTATTTAGAATTTTTCTGATTAGTATGCATTTAAATATTTAATACGCATATAACTTCAAAAAGTCAGAGATGGGCGCCCTCGGATGGAACTCGAAATCTCTGCGTGGCAGTCCATCGGTTTCCCAGTATAAAAGTTACTTAATAGAAGATTGTATGTGATTTTTGGTTGTGTGTATGTTTGCAGGGGTGTATGCGTGGTTGCCGCCTGGCTACTGGCGGCGGCGCTGGTCTCCGCACAGATCACCTTCAGCCGCGACTGGACCGGAGGGAAGCGCGCCGCGCCGCAGCTCGCGCTTGACTGCGGACAGTTCACCAGACTATGCAAGCACTTTGTAGTTAGTACGCTTTACTTTTACTTCACTCAACTGAATACATTCATGTGAAGAGAAGCCTCGACATTACTTACTTATCACATTTATTTAACCTGTTTATGGTATATGGCCGCTATATCTCTGTGCCACGAAAATATCGCCCCATCGAAGCTCTAAACAGTTGCATCATACATTTGCATCAGATACTCGACGCTAAACCTTGCCTCGCTGAACATAATGTATTTTGTAGCCTTTTGATATCATCGTAAACGTTAAAGTATTAAAACACGGAGCTTAGTTCACCTACAGTGAAAAGTTAATAATTTTGAGCCACTATTTGGTGCACACTATAAAGAATTTTCGTAATTCCCTGGTCCAAATGTCCGACGCTCATGCAAATTCCTTTGAAGCTGATATTAAATTACTATTTCTAAATGTACGTTATTGCTGAAAAGAAGCGCTAAACTGTGCACTTTTAGAAATATAACATGCATTTGCCACTTGACGCTGGCGTTTCCTACGCTAACCGAATTGGTTTTAAGCGTCTGCATCTAACAGCTCATTTGAATTCATTCAACTTACCGCCTGGAGGCATCGTCATAATCGCCACATGAACCATTCTTATACATCTACTAGCGATCCGCCTCGGCTTCACACGGATTGTACAACCTCAACAAATTATTAATTATACTCCTTAACCTTCCTTATATATCGCCTCTGTCTATCGGTGAAAACCGCATGAAAATCCGTTTCGTAGTTTTTGAGTTTATCGCGAACAGACAGACCGACGCGGCAGGGGATATTGTTTTATAATATGTAGGTAGTGATAGTGATTATTACTACATTATGGACCACAATAATAATTACTATCTATAGGTAGGTCTACGTGCAACAGGGATTATCAATGTTATCATACATGGTGATGATGATATTTTACATTTTGACGCTACGATAATCATTGATTTCAGATGTCGTTTGCAAACCGATGAAGGCTAACCTAAATTTAAATATAACCTTAACTATAAGTGTAAATAAGTTAAGAGACTTAGCAGAACACTTTTACATACAGAATTAACTCTATAAAAATGTATAAAATGTTGGCAGCACGAGTTGAAGCAGGCCCTGACATCAGAGATGGCGAGCAAACACCACCAGGACTTCGACAAGCCACCTCTCTACGACGACGAGTAAACAAACAACTGCGACAATACATTAGAGGCAGCTAAGCATCAGACACCATGGCTTACCATTTATTTTGACAACGTTGGAAATTGGCAGGAATATGAACATCACGTATTTTAAATTAGGTTATGTGCCAAATAGTATTAAATATACGCATTTTTAGTATGTTAAACAACGAAATTTGTTACAATATGAGTGCCAAATATTTGTTTTTACTAAACAATAGTAAATTCGTTACTTATTTGCATCTAAAGGTTTTAGAAGAATATAAAATACTATTATTTGGCAAGCGTTTATTACAATCAGAATATTGTGGGACTGAGTTGACTTCGAGTTTATAGAAATTACCTGTACTCAGAACACTGAAACTAGGTGTACTTTAAATCAAGTGTTCCTATTTTAATCTGTCTTGATACTGCAGATACAGACAAAAATCATAATGTTATTTTTTTCACATAAAGATTAAAGTTAATCATTCAATCTAACCAGACTTAAAAACAGCAGAAAATGTAGTACTTGGATATCAATAGTCTATATCTAACATATACCATTAAATCTGTTAACTGCGCCTATGTTTATGAAAAGTGCCATAATCGGTTACTTTCATAGTAATATTTAAACTATACTTCAAATCTGAAGGCAGTATTTTCTTTTCTGTATACATAAACGTGACACCAAACCGATATTATCGATAAGGCCGTACCTCTTTTCAATAAAAGCCGCGAAAAGCATTTGTAATATCTGCAGATCCAGTAGCTTCGTTTACTGATAATCATAGTTAATAAAATATGATACATTGTTATTTGTTTTAATGCACTTTGTTCTAGTCACAACGCTTTACTACCTAGTATGTAAGGTAGTTAGGTATATAATTATAATATAGGTATCCAATTGTGTGAAGTAAATGCACGACATGACCCGACACCGAATATTTTGTATTAGCAAGTGAAAACTGATTCTCTCAAATGTATAAATAAAGGAGATTGAAGTGTTGATGTGTTTCTATTGCTTACTAATTATGCTCTGCGATTTCACCCGCTTTATTCTGTCAATTGTTGGATGTATTAGAAACCTATTTTATCCGGCCGTCTGTGTACTACTGCGACTCAATAGGGATATGGGAGATAGTAAGAGTCTGTGAGCAATTACCTATGATGGAGCCAATTATAATAATCCCATAAAGAAATCGCTCCAGATTGACAACAGACGACGTATCCAGTCCGTTCGTTACTAAATTGGAAATCAGCGGGTCCGAACGACCTGCATAATTTTCGGCTAAAATGGCTCCATAGCTCACATACTACATTTGGCATCTCCATTCCAATTATCCTTAGAATCAGAATCGTTACCACATTTTAAGAACTGGCATAACCCACCCGCTTTATAAGCGTGGCGCTACGGCAGTGATTGCGATTGCTGTGCATGAGATCTCGGGTTCGAATCCCAGGTCGGGCCAACAAAAATTATTGGGATTTTCAGTTAAGAAATCTCAATAGCAGCCCGGAATTAGGAAGTTGGCGGTGTAAGACATCCCCCGTGCCTCGGAAAGCACGCAAAGCCGCTGGTCCTGCGCCTGATCTCTCTCCGGTCGTGTCGCATTACTGTCCCATCGGATCATGAGAGTTAGGGAACAGAGAGTGCACTTGTGTTTGCGCACACACTTGTCATCACTTGTGCACTATAATATCTTCTGCGTAAGTTGACCGAATTTCGGTCAATGTGGCCAGTCTTAACGGAGACTGGCCGCCTTGACCGAAATTCGGTCTGTAGGATATTATTATTATTAGTACCATAGATCTCAAAAACCACACAAATCAACAAACCACACAAAAACAACACCAAACACATCTACTAACGATCTATAAACTTCTTGCATCTCGTATTGAAAAGTCCGCCCCCTGTTAAGCACTCATAGAATGCACCATCCACGTTCATCAGCAATGAGCTTGTACACCCCGCGGCAATGTGGAGGCCGTGGCTTGACTATGTAATAATGACGATGACGCTAATGCAAAAACAATAACGCAATAACGATGACACAATAACGATGACGCAATGACGACGCAGTAACGATGACGCAATGAAGATGATATAATGAAGATGACACAATAACGATGACGCGGTGACGATGACGCAAAGACGGTGAAGAAATGACGATGATGCAATGAAGATGACGCAATAACGATAACGCAATAATGATGACATAATGACGATGACGCAATAACGATAACGTAATAACGATGACGCAATAACGTTGACACAATAACGATGACGCAACGATGATGACGCAATGACGATGACGAAATAACGTTGACACAATAACGATGACGCAATGATGATGACGCAATGACGACGACGTAATGACGATGACGTAGTAACGACGACGTAAGGACGATGACGCAATAACGATGACGCTGTAACGATGACGCAATAACAATAACGCTATAACGATGACGTAATGACGATGACGCTATAACGATGACATAATGACGATGACATAATGACGATGACGCAATAACGATGACGCAATAACGATGATGCAATGACAACGACGCACTAACTATGAAACAATGATGATGACGCAATAATAATTACGCAATGACGACAACGCAATAATGATGACGTAATGACGATGACATAATGACGATGACGCAATAACGATGACGCAATAACGATGACGCAATAACGATGACGCAATAACGATGACGCAATAACGATGACGCAATAACGATGACGCAATAACGATGACGTAATGGCGATGATGCAATAACGATGACGCAATGAGGTTGACGCAATGACGATAACGCAATAACGATGATGCAGTAATGATGATTACGCAATGACGATGACGCAATAATGATGACGCGATGACGATGACGCAACTACAGTGACGTAATGTCGTTGACGTAATAACGATGACGTAGTGACGTTGACGCAATAACGATGACGTAATGGCGATGACGCAATAACGATAACACAATGACGATGACGCAATAACGATGACGCAATGACGATGAAGCAATGACGACGATGCACTAACTATGAAACAATGATTATGACGCTATAATAATTACGCAATGACGATAACGCAATAATGATGACGTAATGACGATGACATAATGACGACGCAATAACGATAACGCAATAACGATGACGCAATAACGATGACGTAATGGCGATGACGCAATAACGATGACGCAATGAGGTTGACGCAATGACGATAACGCAATAACGATGATGCAGTAATGATGATTACGCAATGACGATGACGCAATAACGATGACGCAATAACGATGACGTAATGGCGATGATGCAATAACGATGACGCAATGAGGTTGACGCAATGACGATAACGCAATAACGATGATGCAGTAATGATGATTACGCAATGACGATGACGCAATAATGATGACGCGATGACGATGACGCAACTACAGTGACGTAATGTCGTTGACGTAATAACGATGACGTAGTGACGTTGACGCAATAACGATGACGCAATAACGATGATGCAGTAATGATGATTACGCAATGACGATGACGCAATAATGATGACGCGATGACGATGACGCAACTACAGTGACGTAATGTCGTTGACGTAATAACGATGACGTAGTGACGTTGACGCAATAACGATGACGTAATGGCGATGACGCAATAACGATAACACAATGACGATGACGCAATAACGATAACACAATGACGATGACGCAATAACGATGACGCAATGACGATGAAGCAATGACGACGATGCACTAACTATGAAACAATGATTATGACGCTATAATAATTACGCAATGACGATAACGCAATAATGATGACGTAATGACGATGACATAATGACGACGCAATAACGATAACGCAATAACGATGACGCAATAACGATGACGTAATGGCGATGACGCAATAACGATGACGCAATGAGGTTGACGCAATGACGATAACGCAATAACGATGATGCAGTAATGATGATTACGCAATGACGATGACGCAATAATGATGACGCGATGACGAAGCCGCAACTACGGTGACGTAATGTCATTAACGTAATAACGATGACGTAGTGACGTTGACGCAATAACGATGACGTAATGGCGATGACGCAATAACGATGACACAATGACGATGACGCAATAACGATGACGCAATGACGATGATGCAATGACGACGATGCACTAACTATGAAACAATGATGATGACGCAATAATAATTACGCAATGACGATAACGCAATAATGATGACGTAATGACGATGACATAATGACGACGCAATAACGATGACGCAATAACGATGACGTAATGGCGATGACGCAATAACGATGACGCAATGAGGTTGACGCAATGACGATAACGCAATAACGATGATGCAGTAATGATGATTACGCAATGACGATGACGCAATAATGATGACGCGATGACGATGACGCAACTACGGTGACGTAATGTCGTTAACGTAATAACGATGACGTAGTGACGTTGACGCAATAACGATGACGTAATGGCGATGACACAATAACGATGACGCAATGATGATGATGCAATGACGACAACGCACTAACTATGACACAATGATGATGACGCAATAATAATTACGCAATGACGATAACGCAATAATGATGACGTAATGACGATGACATGACGATGACGCAATAACGATGACGCAATAAAGATGACGCAGTAACGAATACGTAATAACGATGAACCAATAATGATGACGATGACTCAATGACGATGAAGCAATAACGATGATGCAGTAATGATGATAACGTAATGACGATGACGCAATAATGATGACGCAATGACGATGATGCAATAATGATGACGCGATGACGACGACGCAACTACGGTGACGCTGTAACGAATACGTAATAACGATGAAGCAATAATGATGACGATGACCTAATGACGATGACGTAATGACGATGACGCAATAACGATGACGCAATGACGATGAAGTAATCAAGATTACGCAATAACGATGACGACGTCTCAATGATGATGACGCAATGACGACGACGCAATGACGATGACGTAGTAACGACGACGTAAGGACGATGACGCAATAACGATGACGCTGTAACGATGACGCAATAACGTTGACGCTGTAACGATGGCGTTATAACGTTGACGCAATAACGATGACGCTGTAACGAATACGTAATAACGATGAAGAAATAATGATGACGATGACGTAATATCGATGACGTAATGACGATGACACAATGACGATGAAGTAATCATGATGACACAATAACGATGACGACGTCTCAATGATGATGACGCAATGACGACGACGCAATGACGATGACGTAGTAACGACGACGTTAGAACGATGACGCAATAACGATGACGCTGTAACGATGACGCAATGACGATGACGCAGTAACGAATACGTAATAACGATGAAGCAATAATGATGACGATGACGCAATAACGATGACGCAATAACGATGATGCAATGACTATGAAGTAATTATGATGACGCAATAACGATGACGATGACTCAATGACGATGACGCAATGACGATGACGTAGTAACGACGACGTAAGGAAGATGACGCAATAACGATGACGCAGTAACGAATACGTAATAACGATGAAGCAATAATGATGACTATGACTCAATGACGATGACGTAATGACGATGACGCAATAACGATGAAGTTATCAAGATGACGCAGTAACGATGACGACGTCTCAATGATGATGACGCAATGACGACGACGCAATGACGATGACGTAGTAACGACGACGCAATGACGATGAGGTAATCATGATGACGCAATAACCATGACGACGGCTCAATGACGATGACGCAATGACTTGAGGTGGCTGTGTTAATGTCATCTTGGAACGAATACCCCTTGTATCTTTTAAACGGGATGCCGACCAGTTCTGCTACATTACGACTAATTATATCAACTAATTCACTACGTAAACGGATTTCCAGACACGTGTGCGTGTTACGCATAAACGACATGAGCGCTTTATACACATCAAGTTAGACATCCTGTATATACAGGGAAAGTCAAGGAAGCGAAGTACTAACTTACAAAGATGCAATTCATCGTCTGCAAAATGAGAAAGAAAAAAAGGAAAAAGCAGAAGAAACTAAACGGCTAAAGAAACTGAAAAAAGCAAGTAATAATGAGAACAAAAAACCACTGATAAATAAGTCCAAAGCAAAAAAAAATAAAAGGAGGAAGAACTTAGAATCAGACAGTGAGAGCGATTGTACATATACTTCAATGAATTCTTCAGAAGACGAAGACATTGATGACCTCGGTGGCGTAGTGGTTAGTGTAACCGACTGCTACGCCTAAGGTCGCGGGTTCGATTCCCGCACAAGCCAAACATTTGTGTGCATGAACATGGATGTTTGTCTTGGTCTGGGTGTTTCTATGTATAATATGTATGTATTTACAAAAAAAAAAAGTATATATGTATGTTTATCCATTGTCTAGTACCCATAGTACAAGCTCTGCTTAGTTTGGGCTAGATGGTGTTGTGTGTATGTGATAGAATATTATTATTATTATTATATTATATTGAAGTATTTTTTCAAAATATTTTGGAAGAAAGCATTGATGAAGATTTGCAGGAGCCGTTACCATTATCTACCAGAGGACAAGAAGAAAAGAGACCTAAATTAAAAAGTGAAAGATTGAAAGAAAGAGAAAAAAATATTCAGGTAGAATGAAGTAAGTGAGTTAGGATATTGTTATTAATATTATTAAGTGATATAGGTACACCCGGGGTCATAAGATCGTGGGAAATCTATGTTCTATGTTAACAAAATAAGTACAAATTTTCAGAAGGCAGGGAATTTATATGAACATTCTACTGTTTTGGAAGAAAGTTTTAACAAAGATTTGCAGCACCCGTTACCATCTACTTCTAAAGGACAAAAAGAAAAGACACCTAAAATAAAAAGCGAAAGAGTAAATGAAAGAAAGACTTACACTGCTAAGAAGAAAGTATTTACTCAGAAGGAAGTAAGTATACATCTCATAAACGTTCTAAGTTATAATATAGTAATACAGGAAGGATAACAATTTTATTTTATTTTTAGAATAAAATGCCACAACCACAAGAATCTGAGGTAAAAATAAATCTCAATGTGGGTGACTTCATTTTGGCTGGATTTCGGTCGATTAAAGGCAAGAGGACGTATAAATACGTTTGTCTTATTGAGGACATTAACCAAGAAAAAATTGTAGTCAAGGGACTCAAATCTAAAAAAAATAATAGAGAATTCAAGTTCGTTGAAAACGACATTACCATAATAGAAAAAGAAGATGTGATTTTATGTTTGTCCAAGGCTGTGTTAAATAAACAAACAAATACAGTAATATTTCCTTATAAAGTAGAGGTATTTGAATGTAAATGATCTCCTATTTTATTTTGTTACTTTTTGAGTATGCGAATATCTTTCAGATAGAATTAGAAATGTCTATGTGACTATAAGACTGATTTTTTGCAAAGATAAATAAAAATGGCTGTTTGATTACTAAATGATTACCTACTATAATTACACCTTAGAAGTGAGTATTTTAAGTTTCGTCAATTTAAATAATTATATGTTGTGCTTTGATTACGGTCAATATAAACATCTATAAAACTGATACTCTTGACTTTTAATTTTGCTACCATGCCAGTCGATAAAACCACAACAAGGTTCCCAGCACTATTTGTAGGTAAATACTTGCAATTACCCGTCCCATGGCTAAAAAGTGATTTTGTGCAAAATTGAACGTTATTACCAAGGCATAGATATCAAAATCTTATGAAATATTGAACAAGTCATATTTTTTTCATTTAACGGCAGCAGCACTCATAGCAAAATAGTAAAAATAGGCAATTAGTTGCAATTACCCGCCAGGACGGGTAATTGCAACTATTTGTGCCTGTGTCAGAAATTTATAAAATAGTTTTTTATTCTTTACAGCTTTCCTATATTTATGACGATGATATAAATCTACATTAAATTTACTTAATAACGAATCTTTAAAAAAATGCATTTTTCTTATGAATATAAAATTATCAAGCGGTGACGTAAGGACTCCAATATTTTTAGTTGCAATTACAAGACTCGATCTTATTTTAAATGGCGGAAATTTTGTTAAAATAAAAAAGACAGTGATACGACGTCAGTGTGTCCATTCATATAAAAAAATTTGGAAATTTAAACTTGTTCCTATTTATGGAAGTATGATAGCTGAAAATTGTCTTCGTATAATGAAAGAGCGTCTAAGTAAATTTGATATTTCCCTGGTAACTGACATCGTGGCTATTGCAATCGATGGACCGAATGTTATGATAAAGGTGAGACGCCTTGTTTGCACTGAACAACAACTGTGTCTCGCATCGTGATGTGCTTTATGAAAAAAATTGTGTATTTCAAAAGATCACCATTGTAAAATTAAACAGTACTTCAAAAATATGTGAAAATTGAATATGGCAAAGAGCTCTCACTTCTTTTGGACTGTAAATCCAGGTGGAATAGTCTTATAGCAATGCTGGAGCACTTTTATCTTTTAAAAACCTGCATTCAAAAAGCTCTTATTGATCTCAATCATCCAATTCATTTAGAAATCAACATTAATTTAATGCTGATTTTGAATTGGTAAATAAAATTGTTGATGTGCTGACCCCAATTAAATTGACAGTAGAAGCAATCTGTCGGCGAGATGCTAATTTACGCACAGCTGAAGCCGCTTTGAAATTTCTTATAAAACAACTGTGTAGCAAAAACTCAACACTTGTCAAAATAATTAAAATATCCTTAGTGGAACGTATAAAGCAACGACGAAGTGATGATTTAACTGGTGTGTTGAATTATTTACAAAATCCACGAAAAGATGATGAAAATCAGTTATTACCGGATTTGGAATGGCATGACTTATTTCTAGTTCCTACACAGGCTTTAAGATCATGAATAGTATTAGACGTGAAATGAGCCTGTTCGAAAATGGAGGAGTTCGTGGATATCACTTAGAAATAGCAATTAAGTATAAGTATCTATTGTCTATTCCTCCAACCAGCGTAGAACCTGAACGGGCGTTTTCAGCTGCTGCTTATGTTGGCAATAAACTACGAAGCAGGCTTGGAGTCAAACATTGGATGCTTTGATATTTCTCTTCTACCTTCAACGGGAGGAATCTGTTCGGGCCTCCATACACCCGAACCGCCGTGTGCGCCGTGACGTCTGCCGTCGAACCGGTTCTCCGCCGCCGCTCCTCCATTGCGCGGGGGGCCCACACACTACATACGAGACATAGGAGCGAACGCACGCTCACCGCAACGCGGTTTTTATATAATTGTTCTTGTCGCAATTAAAGATACAGTCCGCTCATCCTACGTTATTATTTGTTGAGACTCCTGGGGCTGCTTAGTTTTGGGGCTCGGCACACACATATTCTCTAGTTAGGACTAACCTAACCGTACTTATTTCTGGATTAAAGGTACCTACCATATGTCCTATTCAGTACCCCTGACTACGTGTATACGAAATTTCATGACAATCGGTCGAGTAGTAAAGGCGTGAAAGCGTAGGTAACAAACAAACTCACTTTCGAATTTATAATATTAGATATGATTAGGATTTTAGCCAATCGAATGTAATAATATTAATGGCGTTAATTTGGCATTGTTTGTTTTAAGTATAGTAATAGTTTTATGATAAGAAATAAAACAACAGATGTAGTTAAAACGTTATATTATGATAATAAAATGATTTTATTTACACATATAATATAATTACAAACTACACACACATAATTATTGCAAAATTCAATCAATTCTAATTACATTATTGGCTTTATCCGCCCAAATTACTAACTTATATTGTCATTTTATTTTTATATGATACTTGTATAAAATTAAGATAGGCGAGCAACAAATGCCTAAATAGGTCTGAGAGGTTTAGCTTTATTTCTTGAGTATGGTGGTATAATTTGTATCTATATATCGAACCCCTAGTGTAATAAAGGCGTAAGTACAATTACGTCGATAATTATTAATTGCAGATGCAAATAGTGCAAATAAAGAAACACAGGTCGAGTTTCCCCGTTGTAATTTTACGAAAACTAAAGGCCTTATATAAAAAAACATTTGTCGCGTCATAATAAATTGGATATTTTCAATCATAAATGTTTTAAACCTATCCAAATACTTAAAATTTGATAAAAATACATTTAATCTTGCTTGTGTCTTTGTTTCACTAAATGTAATAAAAGTTTATAAAAGTACTTCTTATAATCAGACTAAACAGTTTCTTTGCTCTCCTCTAAAGTTAGCATATTCTTCTTACGCCTTTTCTGCACTGGGAGTGTGATATTGGAAGGGTCTATGGCGGCTATTTCACAGAAATTAACATTTACTAATGCAATTAAATGATGTAAGAAATATTTTTATGTTCGTTAGTAAGACATACGAACATATTCTGTATTAATACATACAATACATTTTATCCCGGTATGCAATCCCGTGAGATTCACGAGTACACGCTACTCACTACATATTAAAGTCCCCCGCTGCGTCTGTCTGTCTGTTCACGATAAACTCCAAAACTACTGAACGGCTTTTCATGCGATTTTCACCAATAGACAGTGATTCATGAGGAAGGTTTAGGTGTATAATTTGTTATGGTTTTGTATTACCCGAGCGAAGCTGGGGCAGGTCGCTGGTATTGTATAAGACTGTTTATTAGATGTTTGTCTGCTAAGTGTGCCACAAGCGCAACTAGAATGCTTTTTATTCGTTAGTTTTTACTCGTATTTATTACATTTACTGATGTACCTTTATTGCTTTTGCAGTAATATTTGCATTAAGTTTAATGTACTATAATAATAATAATATTCTATCACATAATTAACGTGTGAAGTTAATTATGCATTAGAAGTTGCTTTACTTCTTATACAAGTGTTTTTATGAGTTACTAGTACTAACAGGTGGATAACGTAAACTTATAACGAAAAATTATAAATATATTCTATTGAGAAATTGTGTTATAGAGGTTAAATATATGTAGAAAATTAATTCCTATGTGATGTTAGTAACAGGGGTAAGATATTAGGTAAACATTTGCTGATGAATTTAGATTTTAATTAAGTACATAATTCAATACTCGATTCTCAATCAAGAGATTAGTGGATGCAGTTCTAATTCATATCTACAGATTAACCGTTTCAAACCGTTAAATGTTGTTCGCAAAAATATGACGCAGTGCACTGCCCGCGGCGTAATTTTTGCGAAAACGCATACCAGGTTAAAACACATAGACAATATCCTCAATAAGTATTGGATATCAAGCCTAGGTTTGATTCTGCTTTTATGTATTGTGTTGGTCCGCGACTACAACGAACTGTCACTAACAAAAATGTAATATAATAATGGTGTCTATAGATATGAACGAACCTTTAACTAAGAATATACAACAGCATAATTTATCGGTATACATATTGGTTAGAATTAAAGCTAATATATTCAGTCAAACTACACTAATACAAACTAATTTCAATTCCATTACATGCTGTAATCGTCCTTATTATCTAGGTAATACAATCTAAAATGTCATGACAAAGCGTCTTCATGAAAGAAGATATAGTTAATTATATACATTGTATTTGTACACTGAAGAACACAGATTTTTGAATCTTCCAAGATGCACGCCCTATATAAACGTACAGGCTCTATAATTTACTTTGTAAAATGCCCAATTTATGGCTTAGAATATACTGCAAGCCTGCATTTATTTCGCATATTCTAGGTAAAAGGAACCCTTAGAATTCATTGATGTTTAAAATGATCTCAATCTTTCAATGTTTTCGTTTTGGAAACATCTAGTAAATCTAGATTAAATAGAGATGTCTTGAAAAAGGAAATCATTTTAAAACATATCCTATTTGGTGTCGTTATCTATTTTCCGCAGTGTACAAATGATTTATACAGTTTTAGTGCCCTTAACAATTATGTTAAAAAAATGCCCTAATGACTTGCACATAGGTCACAAGGTCAATATTACATAATAACACAGTACATGTTTATATAAAATTGGTCCCGTTAGGAATGTGTACATACATTTACACAATACATAATTATTTTATACAATACATTATTGTGGTCCTGCCGTCGATTACTATGTAAAGGCGGATTTTAAATACAATTTATACATGTATAGATACATAATATCACGGATTTAACTCTCTAAAGGTCAGATAAAGATAAGTGTATAACAATTATATTTCGATAGTCATGTTTATGTCTTATGGTAAAAGATAAGCTTGTTAACGACTGAGCCCGCGTGATCTGAATTGTTTCTTGAAAGAACATCCCTTTACTATACAGTGTGTATAATAAACCTTGTCCGATCGTTAAAGGTGTTATAAAGTAGCTTATTATGAGTACGTGGATTTCATGCTTTTATAAATATTGATCAAAAAAATTACCCCGGTAAATTTATTTATTTAAAATAATATCTTAATAGATTACACATGGCAACACCGACAATTTATAAATCAGAATATCTAGGTACGACTAAAGTCTATAAAGGTTGACCGGCGCCGGTGCGCGCCGCGACGACTCGTTTGTAAGCAGCCGCCGAGCGTTAGCCGCCGAACGTTAGCCGCTACGCGTCGTGTACAAAGGCGCCGCGTGAACTATATAGACCTAATTCTTTGATATAGGCCGCTGCTGACAAACACGTGCCGACGTTATAGCATAGTAACCTACAGTACGCATCAGCTGATATTGCATTGATTTAAATGACCTCGAAGTTCTTTCTTTTAAAAGTAAAAATCTTTATGTTTATGAGTAACTTTTCAGACACTTTACAGAGCATTCTAGCTTATCATATCTAAGTTTCTAAGTAATAAAAACATTAACTTGTTGTAAGCGCTATTGGTCCCGCTTCATATATCCACTTCCAACGTAAACACACATATATGGCACATTTTAGCACGCTTTTAGCTGATATGTATATATCTATGAATCTATGTAACGGAATCTTTGGACGTGATTTTCATCCTTTTCAAACCGACGGATTGATTTAAAACTTTGCATGCTTATCGAGGACCGAAGACAGTACGAAAATTTTAAAGTAGAAAAATATTTATAAGAAATTAAATTAAATAATATATTTAAAAAAAATAGTAGTTTAGAACATTATTTTTTAAATATAAAATTATTTTTAAATCGCTACGAACACTATGCCCGTATTACACACGATTGCGAAGGTGCTGGGACTGCTAAACTTTGTGGTCTAGAAAACCGTTCCTCGTATTCCCTACGCGCAGCTGTATAATTCCATTCGTTCCTACTTAAACACATGAACATGTAAAAGTATTCAGCGTTTGAATACGACATAGCTAATAGGGAAAACACTTAATGGCGGGAAGTCCGAACAAGACTGAGTACGAAATTGTGGCACGCGTTAAAGGATACAATAATAATAGCTAGGGATGCAAGCAACAACTTAAATTTATATTTTCGATTAATATCGCCAGTCAGTGATAAAATTGAATTGAATTGAATAAGCTGGCGAGTGCGATCGAGAGGTCTCAGGTTGGATAAAGGGGTCACGCAAAATGTTATTTGTTTTTGTCTGTTATGTATTTCTCAGCAAGAAAATGGTCACAGAGTCGGAAAATGTGCCCGGTAAACGTAGTAAACACTTGGGTGGTATAACGTCGTAAGTCTATGTATTCTTTTTATTTATTTTAAACATATTTTTATTAATTCGATAGTTACATCTCTCGCGCGTTGCAATTGCGCCTAAGGCGGTGCGTTTGACCCCATTGTTAACTTTTTTATTACGTACGGCTCATGACCTCTGATAGAAAAGCCGACAAATTTTAAATAAAGAAATAAATGTATCAAAGAAGCTGTCATTTAGTGGAGTGTTGCTAGTCTGTGCGAAATTTCCGAAATTTGAGGGTAAAATGCTGATCAATATTGTACTTAAAAATATTATGTAGACGTTTTACGGTGACATGTTTGGTTATTGTGGTTTTGGTTATTTTATATATATACATTGTTGTGGTTATTTTATTATCTTCTTAGCATGTTTTTTAAGAGAGAAACAAGCCTTTATTGGATCGGGTAGGGTTTTGTATACATACTGTATACGCTTGAGTCTGACACCAAACCTCGCTATTGAGTTACTCATATGACTGTATATTTGCGCCATTGCACTAACGACGAAGTCAAAGTTCATGATCATTTTGATTAAATGGCCATAATTTAAATAATTTGTTTTTACATATACTGTTAATGATACAAGATAATTTTGCATATAATATTTGAATTTTACAGTAAGTAGCATACGTCATCATTACATCATTGTACTTATTTTGCATAAAGAATGTTTATGTTCGTTACTCTTTAAAAATATGTTATTTGCATTACATTGTTTATAAAAAGACAAGATTATAATTTAAGTTGTCAACATTATAATACAAAATTATCGAGAATATCACATAGACCGTACTACGACCCTGGCAAATTAACAATAATACGGAAAGAAGGGGAACGGACTGATAGAGATAAATAAATAAATAAATAGAAGAGCTAGAGGTGTCTACGTCGCCAATGTTATATAATTTATTGGGATTTTATTCGACGTTCTAGTGATTTCTCAGGACTTGCAGTATGCATAAATTACGATAACCGCTTATTTATATTAAATTTGTTTGTCATAACGCGCATGAGCAATACTTGTCACCGTGACTATGGAAATTGGTCTCTAGATATTTAACTTAAAGAACAAATCTGGAGCTACATAAAATAAGATTTTAAACATTAAACACTCAACATGACGACTGCACATAATGTGGGTAACTGCAAAGGAAATAATCTTAACTTTGCAAAGTTATCTTGTCAATTGTAGGAATGCCAGATATAATTGAGAACCTATTGTGCCTGGCCGCCGGCGGACTGTTGGCGCTTAATAGGTTAAGTATTGTTGTCTTTAACAGATTACTAACTAGCAATTTGAATTACATAAATATTATATCTATAGGGAGCGTAGAGCGTTGGCTGCTCGATGTAATATGCTTGCTCGCAGGTTTGCCAAGTGCTCTAAACAGATTAAACTGGCTCTTTTCCGGGCTTATTGCCAGCTGTTTTACTCGTGCAGTCTGTCGGTGAGTTCTACGCAGAAGGCTTAAAGCGCTCTGCGCGTCCAGTATAATAACGCGTTAAGGACGTTGTTGGAACTACCTCGATTCTGTAGCGCTTTAGGCATGTTTCCGGACGAAACGCTAGATAACTTTTATGCCATCATGCGCAAACGATGTGCGTCAATGCTTCGGCGAGTCAGGGATAGTTCCAACAATAACCTGGCAACACTGGCGGAACAAAAATATGGGTAGTTTATACAGCATTAGGTGCGTGGACATGTGCATGCAGATGTACATGTCTTTAATTAGTTTATTTTATTTATTACAGTTTTTCCCCGCGGATTTACCCGCATAAGTCCCGTTCCCGTGGGAATATCGAGAGTATTCCCGATTATATAAAGTAGCCTATGTGTGAATCCAGGTCTCCAGTTATCTACATACCAAGTTTCATCGCAATCGGTCCAGTAGTTTTTGCGTAAAAGAGTAACAAACATCCATACATCCATACAAACTTTCACGTTTATAATATCAGTAAGGATTTACTACTAACAATAGGCTAAGGTGATACTAGCACTACATGGATCATTGGTCTTAAATAAAAATATTAATAAAAATAACAATTATTATTAAAAATCTTTAGTGCTAGGCTAGAATGCTTGTGTTAGGAGTGGACTCACGTCGGTAATGCAATGGTTGATATTTTTGATCCCGTTACCCTCTATCGCAAGTCTAATGTCTTATCCATTAAGCTATCGTCGCTGTAAGTAGTTGAAGAATTTCTAGCAGTTTGGTTTACAAATTACTAATATTCTTGTTAATCTCTCTGGCTAAGCTAGAAAGTACTCGTTACGAGTGAGTTTACATCGGTAATGCAATGGTCGGTATTGATCCCGCTACCTTTCTATCGCAAGTTTAATATCTTATCCATTGGGTTATCACCGAATAAACATGAACATAAGATCTAATCATCGTCAGTACCGCAGCACCTAACATATTCGAGCGCTTTATTCAAGCAATCCAACCACATATCCCGGTCCTTAGGTGTGTCTGCGGCGAGGAGGTGCCGCCTGATGACGGAGCCGTCGGGCCGGCGCACGTACACGAGCGAGCCGCCGCCGGCCGCCACGAGCCCGGCCGGCAGCGCCGACTCCAGCAGGATGGTGTTGGGTCGCGCGCACAGGTCTCGCGGGGCGCGGACTACTCTTTCTGAGATGACAGTTGATAGATCTATATCACCGATTGGCATCTGAAATTGATAAAACAGAGGATCGGTTAAGTACTGTAATGTGCAGTTATATTTTTAACTTGTCTTGTAAACAAATATGGTGTACTGGTAATTGAGACACAAACACAGAAACCTATCTCTAAATATTGTCTTTCTTATATTGCCATTTCTTTTTATGAGAGAACGTATATCGTCTGCAGGCAATAAATAATGATTTTATTATTAATCGTTTGTTTACTGAATAAGATAAATAAGAAAAAAGACTGGCTGATACTGTAGTAGCACCATGACATATACAACGTGTATAAAGCTAATAAGATTTTAATAATCAAGTCTTTAGAAGTTTGATATCGACATCTAACTACAATAAATCGTATCGTAATAATAATATAATCAATCATCTACCAAAGATTACTCGAATATATTTCTATAATTAAAACTTCCGTATAAATCTAATTTTAGCACAACAATTGAGCATCGCTTACCCTTTCTTATACCTTATCTTTGATAATAATCATCAAAATGAACATCGAAATATACATATCCCTGTCTTTGTTTGTCGAAAGAGATATGTATGTATGAATATACATAATCCTGTCGATGTTAGTTCTTTTTTGGGACCTTTTGAACGAGAGCTCACCTTTGTAAGCACAAAGATGTACAATAAATATTCTATAAAACATAGTTATATATACATATTGGGCGAACTCGATAGCGTAGTGGTTAGTGTAACCGACTGCCACGCCTGATGTCGCGGATTCGATTCCCGCAGAAGTCAAACACTTGTGTGTATGAACATGGATGTTTGTCTTGGTCTGGGTGTTTCTATGTATAATATGTATGTATTTACAAAATAGAAGTATATATGTATGTTTATCCATTGTATAGTAGGTACCCATAGTACAAGCTCTGCTTAGTTTGGGCTAGATGGTGTTGTGTGTATGTGATAGCATATATAAAAAAACAAATAAAATATAGATCTCCCGTACCTTCTTCTGCACATCGTCAGGGTACTTCCAGAAGGCGAGGCGGGGCGGGCTGAGCCGGAACCAGCGGCGGTGCCAGGCGCCGAGCCCCGACACGTCGTCGAAGGCCGTGAGGAAGGCGGCGTGCGGCGGCGGCGGCGGCACCTGCACGCGCGCGCGGATCTCCATGTTCACCGAGCCCTCCAGCGGACTGCCGGCCGGGACCTGCGAGTTCATTTCAGAAATATATGTTTAAAAGGAATACTAATAATATCAAGTATTACCTGGGATACAAACATGCGATGAAACATTAAATTTAATAGGTTACCTCTCAGGGTAAGTTAATGTTAACTCGGAAGAACCATTTATTGGTCACACAAATTTTTGTCCCTTATCCAACCCATAAAACTCGACGCAGTGGCAGCGGCTGAGCGACCTCTTAAACCACTATGCCATTCACGCAGTCAGTAATGGTTAAAAGTAACATTTAATGTTACCAACCTAACCAAGAAAGTACCAGTTACCAGTAAAATGCTTGAAATGTAATGGAAAATAAAATGAAAAGTGGCGTAATAGTAGCATGGCGAAATTTAATGTGATGCCCCTCTAACAAAACAGTAGCATCCTTAGATCAGGCTCGGTGATCGTGCTTGGTGGACTGTGGCTCAACTGTAGACGTCGCGAACTTTTATACTTAGTCGCTGTGTAAACTTCACTTGCGCGTTTCAGGATTGTGTGTCGAGCGGAATCATAAGCGCTTATTATGTACAACGCCATCTGTTGTTTGTCGTCGACACTTGTTCGTATATACAGACTGCACGGATGACGTAATGGTTTGAGTGCTCGCTTTGGCACTGCCGCTGTACCGGAAGTTGTGTATTCGAATCACATACGGGGTAAAACGTTGTGTGATCCACAAATAGTTAATCGGGCTCTGCACGTAAGTTACCTTGTTGAGTGTGAAGCTCCTCCTGGTGTCTGCTGCAGCGCGAAGATGCAGTAGCCATGCAGCGCGAACTGCGGCGAGCGCACTGCGAGCGGGCCCGCCGGGCTCTGCATGTAAGTTACCTTGTTGAGTGTGAAGCTCCTCCTGGTGGCCTGCTGCAGCGCGAAGATGCAGTAGCCATGCAGCGCGAACTGCGGCGAGCGCACTGCGAGCGGGCCCGCCGGGCTCTGCATGTAAGTTACCTTGTTGAGTGTGAAGCTCCTCCTGGTGGCCTGCTGCAGCGCGAAGATGCAGTAGCCATGCAGCGCGAACTGCGGCGAGCGCACTGCGAGCGGGCCCGCCGGGCTCTGCACGTAAGTTACCTTGTTGAGTGTGAAGCTCCTCCTGGTGGCCTGCTGCAGCGCGAAGATGCAGTAGCCATGCAGCGCGAACTGCGGCGAGCGCACTGCGAGCGGGCCCGCCGGGCTCTGCACGTAAGTTACCTTGTTGAGTGTGAAGCTCCTCCTGGTGGCCTGCTGCAGCGCGAAGATGCAGTAGCCATGCAGCGCGAACTGCGGCGAGCGCACTGCGAGCGGGCCCGCCGGGCTCTGCACGTAAGTTACCTTGTTGAGTGTGAAGCTCCTCCTGGTGGCCTGCTGCAGCGCGAAGATGCAGTAGCCATGCAGCGCGAACTGCGGCGAGCGCACTGCGAGCGGGCCCGCCGGGCTCTGCACGTAAGTTACCTTGTTGAGTGTGAAGCTCCTCCTGGTGGCCTGCTGCAGCGCGAAGATGCAGTAGCCATGCAGCGCGAACTGCGGCGAGCGCACTGCGAGCGGGCCCGCCGGGCTCTGCACGTAAGTTACCTTGTTGAGTGTGAAGCTCCTCCTGGTGGCCTGCTGCAGCGCGAAGATGCAGTAGCCATGCAGCGCGAACTGCGGCGAGCGCACTGCGAGCGGGCCCGCCGGGCTCTGCACGTAAGTTACCTTGTTGAGTGTGAAGCTCCTCCTGGTGGCCTGCTGCAGCGCGAAGATGCAGTAGCCATGCAGCGCGAACTGCGGCGAGCGCACTGCGAGCGGGCCCGCCGGGCTCTGCACGTAAGTTACCTTGTTGAGTGTGAAGCTCCTCCTGGTGGCCTGCTGCAGCGCGAAGATGCAGTAGCCATGCAGCGCGAACTGCGGCGAGCGCACTGCGAGCGGGCCCGCCGGGCTCTGCACGTAAGTTACCTTGTTGAGTGTGAAGCTCCTCCTGGTGGCCTGCTGCAGCGCGAAGATGCAGTAGCCATGCAGCGCGAACTGCGGCGAGCGCACTGCGAGCGGGCCCGCCGGGCTCTGCACGTAAGTTACCTTGTTGAGTGTGAAGCTCCTCCTGGTGGCCTGCTGCAGCGCGAAGATGCAGTAGCCATGCAGCGCGAACTGCGGCGAGCGCACTGCGAGCGGGCCCGCCGGGCTCTGCATGTAAGTTACCTTGTTGAGTGTGAAGCTCCTCCTGGTGGCCTGCTGCAGCGCGAAGATGCAGTAGCCATGCAGCGCGAACTGCGGCGAGCGCACTGCGAGCGGGCCCGCCGGGCTCTGCACGTAAGTTACCTTGTTGAGTGTGAAGCTCCTCCTGGTGGCCTGCTGCAGCGCGAAGATGCAGTAGCCATGCAGCGCGAACTGCGGCGAGCGCACTGCGAGCGGGCCCGCCGGGCTCTGCACGTAAGTTACCTTGTTGAGTGTGAAGCTCCTCCTGGTGGCCTGCTGCAGCGCGAAGATGCAGTAGCCATGCAGCGCGAACTGCGGCGAGCGCACTGCGAGCGGGCCCGCCGGGCTCTGCATGTAAGTTACCTTGTTGAGTGTGAAGCTCCTCCTGGTGGCCTGCTGCAGCGCGAAGATGCAGTAGCCATGCAGCGCGAACTGCGGCGAGCGCACTGCGAGCGGGCCCGCCGGGCTCTGCACGTAAGTTACCTTGTTGAGTGTGAAGCTCCTCCTGGTGGCCTGCTGCAGCGCGAAGATGCAGTAGCCATGCAGCGCGAACTGCGGCGAGCGCACTGCGAGCGGGCCCGCCGGGCTCTGCACGTAAGTTACCTTGTTGAGTGTGAAGCTCCTCCTGGTGGCCTGCTGCAGCGCGAAGATGCAGTAGCCATGCAGCGCGAACTGCGGCGAGCGCACTGCGAGCGGGCCCGCCGGGCTCTGCACGTAAGTTACCTTGTTGAGTGTGAAGCTCCTCCTGGTGGCCTGCTGCAGCGCGAAGATGCAGTAGCCATGCAGCGCGAACTGCGGCGAGCGCACTGCGAGCGGGCCCGCCGGGCTCTGCACGTAAGTTACCTTGTTGAGTGTGAAGCTCCTCCTGGTGGCCTGCTGCAGCGCGAAGATGCAGTAGCCATGCAGCGCGAACTGCGGCGAGCGCACTGCGAGCGGGCCCGCCGGGCTCTGCACGTAAGTTACCTTGTTGAGTGTGAAGCTCCTCCTGGTGGCCTGCTGCAGCGCGAAGATGCAGTAGCCATGCAGTGCGAACTGCGGCGAGCGCACTGCGAGCGGGCCCGCCGGGCTCTGCACGTAAGTTACCTTGTTGAGTGTGAAGCTCCTCCTGGTGGCCTGCTGCAGCGCGAAGATGCAGTAGCCATGCAGCGCGAACTGCGGCGAGCGCACTGCGAGCGGGCCCGCCGGGCTCTGCACGTAAGTTACCTTGTTGAGTGTGAAGCTCCTCCTGGTGGCCTGCTGCAGCGCGAAGATGCAGTAGCCATGCAGCGCGAACTGCGGCGAGCGCACTGCGAGCGGGCCCGCCGGGCTCTGCACGTAAGTTACCTTGTTGAGTGTGAAGCTCCTCCTGGTGGCCTGCTGCAGCGCGAAGATGCAGTAGCCATGCAGCGCGAACTGCGGCGAGCGCACTGCGAGCGGGCCCGCCGGGCTCTGCACGTAAGTTACCTTGTTGAGTGTGAAGCTCCTCCTGGTGGCCTGCTGCAGCGCGAAGATGCAGTAGCCATGCAGCGCGAACTGCGGCGAGCGCACTGCGAGCGGGCCCGCCGGGCTCTGCACGTAAGTTACCTTGTTGAGTGTGAAGCTCCTCCTGGTGGCCTGCTGCAGCGCGAAGATGCAGTAGCCATGCAGCGCGAACTGCGGCGAGCGCACTGCGAGCGGGCCCGCCGGGCTCTGCACGTAAGTTACCTTGTTGAGTGTGAAGCTCCTCCTGGTGGCCTGCTGCAGCGCGAAGATGCAGTAGCCATGCAGCGCGAACTGCGGCGAGCGCACTGCGAGCGGGCCCGCCGGGCTCTGCACGTAAGTTACCTTGTTGAGTGTGAAGCTCCTCCTGGTGGCCTGCTGCAGCGCGAAGATGCAGTAGCCATGCAGCGCGAACTGCGGCGAGCGCACTGCGAGCGGGCCCGCCGGGCTCTGCACGTAAGTTACCTTGTTGAGTGTGAAGCTCCTCCTGGTGGCCTGCTGCAGCGCGAAGATGCAGTAGCCATGCAGCGCGAACTGCGGCGAGCGCACTGCGAGCGGGCCCGCCGGGCTCTGCACGTAAGTTACCTTGTTGAGTGTGAAGCTCCTCCTGGTGGCCTGCTGCAGCGCGAAGATGCAGTAGCCATGCAGCGCGAACTGCGGCGAGCGCACTGCGAGCGGGCCCGCCGGGCTCTGCACGCGCGGCGCCTTCAGCTCCGACACCTTCGACTTGGGCGTCAGCAGCTTCGAGCTCGACTGCCACACGACAACATTGTCTTAGATATCATTCAATGGAAACTCATAATAGATATACTAATGGCAGTACATCTAAGAAAGTATTCAAAATATGGGACACCTATTTTGTGAGCTCTATATATGTTTTCCTCATGGTAAGAAAGGGGAATGCCCAAGCGACTAAGGAAAATAGTATCTGTATAAATATTACAGTGTCAAGATGAAAACTACTGTTTAAGATTCGTATAAGTATGTAGTTTAATAAAAAATAAACATCATGTACGTAATTTGCCGGGTTTCAGAGAAATATATGCATGAACTTTGTGAATCAAAATGTAGAAACTTACTATTTATACTTTAAATAACAGTAGGATTAAGATCTAATGAAGCTATTGCGTTCAGTATATAAATATATACGTACGCAAACACAATTTAAAGACTAAGTGACTTAAAGTACCAAGTACTCCATTAGGAAGGGTACAGTTAATACACTGACGAACGGAACTTGCCATAGTGGTGAGAGATTCTATCTCACAAACATTTTTCACAAGGAGTCTCCGTCTCACAGTTAGTAAAAAATATAATAAAGCGTCTTTTTCTCAAAATACATGTAGTTGATGTAGCAATTGAGCACAATAACACACACGAAAAATAACAAATTAAAACAAAACTGAACATACAACCTGTTTGTCATTTATTATTACTGGCGCCAACAACCACGATTGTCAAGTAAGGTTACAGTGTTGCCAAAAATAATAAGAAAATAATCGATTTACATTTAATGAAAAACCAGTAACATTAACCAGCCGCCAGCTTAAGCCGGCTAGTTCCTTGTTATTCAAAGCTAATGTTTTATTTACTTGGTACTAGACCTTCGTTTAGTTAGGGGCTAATGAAAAAATTCGTTTACAGGTCTGATACGTATAGGTAACGATTTCTTGACAATAAATACTATTCTATTCCATATTTTTTCATTATATATATTTCTTTAACTCGTTAGTTTAAAATATTGTTTATAGTATGATTTTTAAAACTGTTTAATAGTCACAAATAGTAACAAAACCGACTGATAGTCATATAGAAAATCAATGTGTCTGTGTCATAATGTTACCACAACAAAAAATCTGTAAAGGAAAATTATGATACAAAATAAAACAACTAATATTTCACGTTTATTTATCCAGCAAATGTGAGACTCCACATTACGTTATAAAATCATTATAATTATGAACAAAAATTATCGATATCATGAATTTATGTCACAGCTTAGATTTTATTCATCAAGCGATACCACATATTATTATGGTCATTCTCCCTTTGACACAATTCTAGATTCCTTACTATTCAACAGCAACACGATAAAAATCTTGACTTCCTGCCTACAGAGCGTTAAGCTTACGTGTACAGGCTCGTAAGTTTTCGAACAAACTTATACATATAAGACAATTATTATCATACATATATAACGTATATAATAATATCAACCCTACATTTAACTATTCCACTGCTAGTCACAGTCCTATTCCCATTGTGATACAGATTAAGCCATAATCTACCACAGTGACCCAGTGCAGGTAGACAGACTTGACATGTCTTCAAGAACATAATAGACGACTCTCAAGCATGCAGGTTACTCACAATGTTTTCCTTCACCGTTTAAGCGAATGATTAACTATTCCATACGAACATAACTTAAAAAAATTGAGCTTTAGGCCCTTGAGTGGCATAACAAATACAATACACAAATACTGCCCTACGTCTGGGCTCGAGTTTCTTCTCATTACAAGAAGGGTTCAATCTTAGACCACAACGTTCGAAATGGCCGACATCACACATCTCGGAAAACACTATGAATAACTCACGTATGTAGATTTCTTTATGACTTATCCTACACTTTTAAATACAAATGTGAAGCAGATAATATACATATGTGAAGTCTCAACACTAACCTTTTTACTGGAAATATGATACTTCACATTGTGTGGCAGGAGTTCTTTACACGCTTGCAGCAAATAAACTTCCACAGTCACCTGCAAACAAAAATCATTACATATTATTGACATACTCATAATGACAGAATTTGAGTACATTAGGTTGTCCCTCCAGGCAAACTAACAACCGGGAAAAGGTGGTTTAAATAACTGGATATTATACAGTGCAGATAGATAGTTTGATTGATTTAATCCTAACTAATATTATAAATGCGAATGTAATTTTGTCTATTTCGCTTTTACGCCTTAACTACTCGACCGAACATAAAGCAATTTCGCATACATGTCAGATGTCAGAGGAACAGATAACGACGTAGGGTACATTTCATCCAGAAAAGGTACTGTTAATAACCTAACTTACATTTATGCGAGTAAAACCGCAGGAAAAATCAATTTATAAATGATGTTTGAAAAGACAGTGCCGATATTTGGTCTTACTATGTAAAGATAGGTTTGATATCCATTATGATGACGTGTTCCGATACTTACTTTAAAGTCGCTAGCGAGTCCCAACATACGTATTTCATCAGGAAAGTGCAGCAAGTTGGTAGTGGGCTTCGTCTCCTGCATGCTAGTTGCCAGCACTCGGTCGCGGCACTTGATCAGACACACCGCGTGATGTCCTACCGCACCATCTGTAAATAAACATTACCCGGTAAAAAAAACCGCAGACGTGAGTTGAGTTCTTAACACAAGTTAGGTTAGATTAACAGAGAAGCTAGAGAAGAACTTTTACTGCTGGAAATCGCAAGCAGTAAATGTAGTCTAACGTGCTCGTGGCGGTGCCGAGATCGTTACCAAGGTGGCGACGAAATTGCGCAAACTGAAAGGCACATTTCAGCGCCACTTTAAAGAGACGGCGGGCTGGCGTGGCTCCAGGCCGAGGTGGTAGAGCCGCGACAGGAGAATGCGCAGCTCAGAGCCGAGACCCGGCAGAGGCAGGTACCAAAGAAGACGCTGAAGCAGGCACCGGACAATGAGGATAGGCGGGCGTCTGTTTTCCGTTCGCTATAAGGTTCTAATAAATAGTCTTAAGCTTTCACTTGTAACAGAACATCGAGCCATCGCCGTTTTTAATTGTCAAACTGAACAATAAACAAAGCCAAACATCGCTTCGAATATTTTTTTCACGATCAATGATTATCAAGAAAAGATTCTTCACTAAGATGTCAGTTGCTCGTGTTCGCAAAAAGCTCGACGTAAATTTATTGTCCTTTTGTTAGAATGCTCACTAGAACGCTCGTTAGAATGCTTGCTAAATATATTTTTTTTTTTTTTTTTTTTTATTTGGATAGAGTACTCACCCGCGTTGAGTTGCCGTATGTATTCCCGTTTGAGTGGCACGGATAATCCAGTCAGGTGTAGCGTGGCCATGCCGGGCGCGGCGGCGGGCCCGGCACCCTCAACCTGCAGGCGCTGTAGCTCGTGCAGGCACGCCTGGCGCCGGTGCGCTATAAGTTACACATACATTATTAATAAAGGTCTTATTTATAGCGGCTCTTCGAAACATTGATGAAGTTTTTAAATAATTGCGAAGAGACGCCCACCGTACACTTTCCTTGAATGGCCCATCTCAACTATTGCTGATTAGTCAGAAATAGATTAAGGCTGTATTTCAACTTGCAAAATACCGCTTCGTAAGCAAAATATGACAAAGTATTTTTTGTTTTCGAATCGGTATTTGCGTGTTATGCTTCCACACGAGTCCTTAGGACAGTTTGGTAAAGAATAAATTAATTCATTTCAACGTTTTCTGTAGCATTCGTTGGAGTGAACAAACTGGGGTTGCACGGTGGATCTTATACTTATATAATATACAGATACCTTTGTAGACTTTCTTATTATACGATAAAAGTCTGAAATTATAACATAGTAATCATTCTACGTGACTGCAAGTATTTTGGGTACGACAGCTAACGACTAAATCTTTACATATACTATGATTGTAATGAATTTATTTCAAATAAAAATGGAATCTATTTTTTTATATAATAACGATTGTTAATGATGCTTTACTTACTTGCTAATAAAAGTAGTCTCTCGCCTTCTGCTTGTTCTGTGGAACCACTGAACTCCACTGTGGCAGCGCATAGGTTCAGTGCTTGGCTTGCCTGCACCCAAACAAGCACAAAGTTAACTTGATTTACCATTTCAAATACAATCGACCGAGCAATGCCGGTACTGTCAGATAAGTCGGGGTCGCCTTCCTACAATAATGTATTACAATCAATCTAATAAGAGAAATTATTCAATGCTGAATTTACAAAGTTTTTTAAGTTGATATTAGAAATACTTAGTAGTACAAATATTTGAGATCCGAAATGATTAGATTTCGATAATATAGATTCGTGTTAGAGTGATTTCGTGGTATGGCGATACGAGTAGAGTGGCGTAGTGGTTAACGAGTTCGCCTCATAAATTTGTGCAATCCACAAATAATTGTTCCAAGTTCCTCTCCCCCCGGAACTCTAAGGCGTTCAGACGTATTTGCACTAACAGTTATAATAAATTATTTTTAAATTTTAAATTAAAGTTACATATAAAATCAGTTTAACCTTTTGAACGCCAACGTCGGCTATACTCGACAGGCGCAAGCGTGCCCTGTGCGCCAACGTCGTCTATACTCGACAAAAAACAGGGCACAGAAATATACAAAATAAACATATTAAATCATTACTTTTCTGTATTTTATTGATCTAACTTAGAAATTGAATCCCCAATTATTACTTAATTGTACACAGCAAACAAAATTTGCATATTAGTTATTCAAATATTTGATAATAAAAACAATATATTAATATATCGATTTTCGGGCTTGGCGTACATGACATGGAGCTGGCGTTATGACGTGGCGTTCAAAAGGTTAAAAAAATAGGAGCACATAAACTACCAGGAGATCTACACTTATTCAAGGTACTACGCATCGCAGTGATCATATTATCAGCCCCCTAGCTGTCAGCCAAAGTCGACGCCCACTACTGCTGCCGCCTATAAGAATGTGTGAGGTTCCCTCGCCAATCGCTGCGCGCACGCACACGACTACAACAGCGGCCGCTACAACCATCAAGGACAAGTGGGAGGTACGTTAATAACAACTTCTTATTGCGCTTGTATCCTGGTAGCGGCGTACTCTCCGACGCGACGTTTAGTTAGTGCGCTGACGACGTGTTTGTGAACAACATGCCATTGAAACGCACACCGCCTATAATCCAGTCGCCGTTGAAACTTGACATTGACGACTCAGAACCGAACAGTGCTTCGATGAAATGTGATATTGATACGTCCAAGCTTAACGTAACAAGACGCCCGAAGCGTAAGAGGGAAGGTGATTTCAGCGACTGTAAATAGTAGTTTATGCAAATATTTAATGATTTTAAGTACGAACGAAATAAAAATTTACTTGTTTGCAAGAAAGCCTTGCCTCAATAGCTAAACAAAACGAAGGCATTCGTGATACTGTGGACTTAATATCGTCAAAATATGATGAGGTACTGAAAAGGATGAACGAACTTGAGAATGTGAGAAAACTCAACTATAGCTATATTACCAACTTAGAATATAAAGTGGAAACGCTAGAGTGTCAGCTGAAAACGGCAAGTATGGAAGTAAGAAATCCAGAAGCTGAAAGAAACTAAGGAGGACTTATCAACTTATCATAAACTCCAAAAAAGCTCTAAATATTCCACTTCTTAAGTCTGATATTAGATATCTTTTTCGCATAAATAAGAAATCTGAATCGAACAAGCCTATAATTGTATAATTTTCCAGCGTTTTAGTGAAAGATAATTATCTATAATATATATATAATAATATATATATATATAAATATATATATATATATAAATATATATATATATATATAAATATATATATACAGGGTGTCCAAGAACCTGGCGTCCAACTGGATTCCCACGATGCCCCAAGTTCTAACAGTACTCAGAAAAATATTTTAAAAAATCCACCCCATGTACTTACAGAATTATACTGATTTCAAAAAAAAGGGGAAATGAGCACCCTGTGACATACTTTTGAATGCTGTGACTGCTAATGCTGATAATTTCGATATTTCTTGGAGGTTTTGTAATCTAGGGTATTGCTGTGTCTAAATAGAATGTAAAAATAAAGTACTTATTGTACCATTTTAAAATAAAATATTATTTTAACTAAAGGTGATATGGAAAACTATTGAATTTCGCAACTTTGACCGACTGTAGTGTAAAAAAAATGTACCAAAATAGTATGGCAAGTGACGTCAAATTTTGACGCGTTTATTCCTCTTTTTAAAAAGGTATAATACTTACACATTAATTTGAAAAAAAAAATTTTGATAATATTTTTACTCAACAACCCAATTTTTACGAAGTGCCTACCTACTAACGGTAACTGTCGGACCCTTTCTTATCTTAGAAACTGTTATGTTACTACTATTATTTACTTCGGTTCCAAGAGTGAGCAAGAAGGAAATACACACAGGTAGATGGGTTCCCAGTAGAATAAAAGCAAAGAATGTTAGTTTAAAGATATTTTATTACAATAAATGTTCAAAATGTTGACCACCCGCGGCAATACAAGCTCTCACTCTCCTTAAAAAGGACCGCTTTATGTTTCGCGAGTAACTTTTTTGACGTATCACCTGCACTGCTTGTGTTATCTTCTCACGAAGGTCAGCGATGTCATTAATGGGCTTCGCATAAACGAGCTCCTTCATAGTTCCCCAGAAAAAAAAATCCAGCGGATTTAAGTCAGGTGAGCGGGCTGGCCACGGGATTGTTCCTGATCGCCCAATCCACCTGTTCGGGTATTGCTCGTCCAAAAACTCTCTAACGGATACGCGAAAATGTGCTGGACAGCCGTCGTGTTGGAACCACATATCTGGTGGGGTCTCTTCTAGTAAGTTTGGCAAATCATTTTGAAGAAAATTTAAATATGATTCGCCAGTCAAATTCTCGGGCATCTCAAATGGACCAATAATATTCCCACAGAGAATACCGGTCCACATGTTCACTTTGAACCGGTACTGGGATCTATCTTCTCGCATCAAGTGCGGATTTTCCACATGCCACTCGTGCAAGTTGTGTAGGTTCATGTAGCCATCCTTCTTAAATGTAGATTCATCTGACCACAAAATTTTGTCGATAAAGTTTTCGTCTTCTCGATGTTTTTGCAGGATTGTTTCACAAAACGCGACTCGGCTCGGATAGTCTCGAGGTAAAAGACTTTGCACTCGCTGTACGTGGTACGGATGATATTCTTCTTTTTGGAGAATACTGTGTGCTGTGCTCTTCGGTATCCCCGTATCAGCTTCTATTCCTCGCACAGAGATGCTTGGATTTGCCGACACCGCCTCTAAAACTTCATCGCGTATGAAGTCATTTACGGGTCGTCCTTCACCAGCTACTTGATTGGGGAACCGCCCGTCACATAGTGATCTGTGCACATTAATGAAAACTCGATGGTCGGGATATCGCGTAGCCCTCGGATACCTTTCTCTGTAAAGTCTCGCTGCAGCTCGTCCATTACCTCTACATTCTCCATAAATGTAGTGCATATTTGCGTATTCTTGCGGAGTGTAGGTCGCCATGGTAGCACACACAAAACACAAACTGTCCAAACACAGGCAAAGGTCGTCGTAAAGAGTTCGTTTCAAAGTCCAGAGCACAAAGAGTAATCGAGTCCAATAAACAAAGCTTTAAATCGTAGTACGTGATCAATGGTAACAATAAGAGAGAGGTGCGTAGTAACGGCAGGAGGCAGTGACGCGTACTGACCGTACTGTTATCCTAAATAGCACGATCCCAGATAGCGTCACTATCTATCTCACTCGCACCTCTAACCTTTTTCTCCCTCACTCTTACCTGAATAATGGGGTACCATAAAGAAGAACCAGCAAATCGCAAAGATAGTTTCTGTCTTGCTCCCTCCTGTTGTAATAACGAATCACTATGGTGAGATGCATGCACATACCGTCCCTTACGGTCTAACCTGTTTTTTGAGAGGCCTGTTGTTATTTTTATGAGCATACAACAGTAATTCTTTAGAGGTTAGATTCAATTCGTCGTAAATTTTTCTTTCTAAGAATTCTGTAAGACATCGTAAAAATTGGGTTGTTGAGTAAAAATATTATCAAAATTTTTTTTTTTCAAATTAATGTGTAAGTATTATACCTTTTTAAAAAGAGGAATAAACGCGTCAAAATTTGACGTCACTTGCCATACTATTTTGGTACATTTTTTTTACACTACAGTCGGTCAAAGTTGCGAAATTCAATAGTTTTCCATATCACCTTTAGTTAAAATAATATTTTATTTTAAAATGGTACAATAAGTACTTTATTTTTACATTCTATTTAGACACAGCAATACCCTAGATTACAAAACCTCCAAGAAATATCGAAATTATCAGCATTAGCAGTCACAGCATTCAAAAGTATGTCACAGGGTGCTCATTTCCCCTTTTTTTTTGAAATCAGTATAATTCTGTAAGTACATGGGGTGGATTTTTTAAAATATTTTTCTGAGTACTGTTAGAACTTGGGGCATCGTGGGAATCCAGTTGGACGCCAGGTTCTTGGACACCCTGTATATATATATATATAATATATATATATATATATTTATTTATTTATTTATTTTATTTATTTATTATAGTTAATTAAAACGGCAGTACACCAATTACATTAATTAACATAGAGACAATAAAAATCATATTACAAACATAAAACATAAAAAGAAAGAAATACAATAAAAGACTATAATAATTACAACAAAAACAGAAACATAACAAAATTAATATGGAATTGTTGATTCCCTCTCATACCTCTTCTCGCAGAAAGTTAAGCACTCTCGCATAAGCTTCTTCCATTCATCCGCAAACACATCACATTTAGGGCAGGCAGTCATGAGGGCGTTAAGCACCTCCAGGGAACGGCACACTGGCGACTGAGCTCTAGCAACAGTGCGACATTTCGGTTTGGCGAATAATTTGGGCCGGCAGCTTTCACGGTGCCTGACGTATTTATCAGGCACATATAACCTAAGCAACAAAGTAAGGAGCTCAGGGCTGTCGATTCGTCCATGAAAGACTTTATTAGCCATCGTGAGTTGATTAAAGCCTCGTCTGACCTCTAAAGAATTGAAGCCTAACATCCCTAAAAGGTAGTTAGTAGGGTACATATACGGAAAGAAATTATAAATCTTTTTAAAAAGAAATCTGAGGAAGGTCTTTTGAATTTTTTCGAGCATGAGAGTCTGGGACGCTGTATAAGGATTCCAGACACATGAATTGGCCTCTAATTTGCTTCTTACTATGGAGGTATATAAAAGACATATGACCTGAGGGTTCTGGAAGTCTGTAACATTTCTCAGAACAAAACCTAGTCGCCTATAACACTCCTTAGCAAGCTCGAACACGTGATTTTTAAATGTCATGCTACGGTCGAAGATTACGCCTAAATCCTTAATGTTGTGGACTCTGGTTATGCATGTACCATCTAATGTGTATTCGTAGTGGATCGGTCTCAACCCACGGCCATAGCTCATCACATAGCATTTATTCGTGTTAAAATTAAGTTTATTAATAATGCTCCACTGATAAAGCTTGTCGACATCTTTTTGTAGGGCGATGCAGTCCGCAGTTGTTTTGATCTCCAGAGCTATTTTCAGGTCATCGGCATATAACAGGCATTTTGCCGATTTTACCTCATTAGTGAGATCATTTAGCATAATAAGAAACAAAAGCGGACCCAACACAGACCCTTGACTCACGCCTGAACTGGTGTCATAAGCCTTAGACTCGAAGCAACCATGCCTGACAAACTGTCTACGGTCCTTTAAATAGCTGGCGAAGAAGTTGAGAAGGCCTGGCGTAAACCCAATATTTCCCAACTTCTGTAAAAGGACATCATTGTCAACTCTATCAAACGCTTTGCGGAAGTCAAAATAGAGAACGTCAACTTGACCTCCCGTATCCAAGCTTAGATAGATATAGTCCGTGTGGATCAGAAGATTTGAGTCTATAGAGCGTCCACGTCGAAAGCCATGCTGTGCGTCAGATAGGTGTTCCTCTATCTGTTTATAAATAATTGTGTGGAGAATAATTTCAAATACCTTGGCAACAGTTGGGAGGATGGCGATCGGTCGATGCTCCTCAACAGATATTTTGTCACTACTTTTAGGTATATATATATATATATATATATATATATATATATATATATATATATATATATATATATATATATATATATATATAATCTTTAACAGATTATAAAAACGTAACCAACAAGAAAAATAAATTCAATACCACCCACATGAAAATAGAAGGAACTAAGCAACCAGTCTATTTCTCTGAAAATTTGACATTCAAAGTAAAAAACTGCTTTACTTAGCTTGAGATTATGCAAAAATAAATAAATATAATTTTTGCTGGACAACCAACGGCAAAGTTTTCTTACATAAACGAGAAGGCCAAGCGCATGTAATTATCAACTCCGAAGCAGATTTAGCCAAAGTCAAAACGCAAATGTGATTAGCTTTAATAGTTGCGAATCTCTTTTATGCATGCCAGATATTAAACAAGTTATTGCTGACTAATTCCAAACTTCTTATCTTATGTAATCCTTACTTTTTTATATTTCTAGTTTGCAATTCAATTGTTTACCTTTTTATACATACAGTTACAGAAACAAAGTTATTCTCACAGATATTTACACTACCATATACAAAGTATTTCACCAACCACACAATAACAACTCAGCATATAACCTGCCTGTCAAATTGCATATCATAACCATAATGTTGGTATTTTATGCTTACCCAGTACTTGTTTATGTTATTGTCTCATAAGGTCCAAACTAATAACTAGATCAACTAAACTGTACCATTGCATTTTATACTATTACACAAATGAATAATGTAAATAAATTTGCGGCACCAGTGAAATCGCCTTAAAGTGTCCAAATCTTTTATATGTTCTCCTAGCCATTGTTCACTATACCTTAATTACACGAAGCCCACATTGAAGGTTCTGCATGTTAATATTAGAAGTATTAACTGTAATTTCGACTCCTTAAATGTTTTAATGTAAATAAACGTCTATGGAGCCATAGTCCTCACCGAGTGCTGGTTAAGTAAGGTGACTAATTTGCCCGACTTGCATGGTTACATTTCCATGCAGTCAAGCAATGACGGCGTTATTATATATATACGCCCTGAATTAAATTCGCGTCGTATATAGCCATCGTTGCTATATATAGATCGCCCTCAATTAGAAAAACTGAGAAGTTCCTAGACTCGTTGAATGATATGCTATCATCAGTTTCATCCTTTTGTAACCGTAGCCAAAGAGTTAAAGTGCAAAACTATGTTAGTGACGATGATGAGCTAACTTTTGGTGTACCACAAGGAAGTGTGCTTGGCCCGACGCTCTTTCTGATTTATGTAAATAACCTTTGTAAACTCTCTATTCCAAAGTGCAAAATACTTGCCTATGCAGATGATACAGTACTTTTAATAAGTGGACAGTCAGGACAGTTGGAGCAGAGCCACTCCGTCTGCTGAAACTGCACTTAAAAACACACATACAACACACACACACACACCAAACACTGTAATTGTGTAATTGCATGCTTAAATTAGTTTTAAACGTTCTCTAAATTAAAATAATTATGTTATTGTACTTATTGTGATAAAACCTACCTTAAATAAATTGTACCATGTCTTAAATATAAAATTGCGAAGTTAGGAGGGCGGTGGTGTCTGTCACACAGTTTATACTAGTTCAGCCACCATCGTCCACTCAATCTTTAAATTGTGAATTAAATATTATGTACATTTATTATTTGTTTAAGATAGATTTACTGTGTTGTGTTTTATGTGCAAATAAAGTTTTTATTATTATTATATTATGTTTCTATTATCACAGGTATTTTCTAACATAATTATTATATTAGAAAAATACCTGGCACGGAGACATGGGTCCAACGTGAAGAGGCCCTTGGAGAGTTTTAATTAAAGGTAGGATGGAATACCTACAGCGGCACTAGCTGCAGCAGGCGTAGGACTATTGCTACGTATGGATTCTAATATATGGGCTATGTGTGTTTGGTGGACCGGTATATTGGTAACTATGGATGAAAAACGGCGTCTGCCCAGCATACTCTAATGCCATCAATGCAATGACTCGCCAACTCACTAGATGGGCCCCCTGAATAGCCACCACAGGCATACAAACCAGCAGCAGAGGGCAATACCGGTACGGCTAGAGGTGTCGAGCGGTGGGGCGGCGGTTTCACCACCACGGGTCTCGTGACAACGGAGACCCGTGATGGTTTCCCCGTAGTTATGCCATTGAAAATGACACTTCCACCCCCAAGCATATATGTAGCTCTAGCGGCCTCCCTTTGATCGGCCGACCAAAGCAAGCCAGACTTGAGAATCCTACTGGCGCTCTTGAAGTTCCATCCCAGCTAACCAGTAACGGCAAGCTGGGGACGAGGCCCTAACCGACTCTCTGAGGCATTCAGAACCGCAGGGTCGCCACTCACATTCAGCTCGACACAAGCTGCCCTGCGGTTTGTGTGCTTTTATTTATACATTTTTTGTTTATATCACAAGGCGAAGGTGGTAGTTTAAAAGCTAGTGTACTGTGCTCTTCGTTATCGCGTTCGTCTCATGATGAGATAACGACTGTCCCAGAGTGTTATATATTATTAAGCTTGTGTATTCTTTGAATCTGTTGTTTGAATATTTGTAAAGTCGACACCGCAGGAATTGTTTCGAGTGCGAGAGATGTTCATTCGCGTTTCATGTTTTGTGATTGTATACTATATGGTGGTAAGTTTTTAACCTATTGAGTCACCGCGGCACACCCGTGATCAGACACAAAGATTTTTCATAATGTCTGGTATTCTAATACTTGTTAGATAATTTAAGCGAAGCCTGTCCTGCTTAATAAATAGTAGTAGTATACTGTATATACCTGTGATATGACAGTTTGTTGTTTGATGATCTCGTTCTGCAGTTCAGCGATGCGCTGGCGCACGGTAGTGACGCTTGCGGCCGGCTCGTCGGGCGTAGCCGGCGGCTCGCGCTCCGGGGACGCGTGCCGGATTATACGCATCGGCGTTGTGGGGGTTGACGACTGCAATATTAGACATATACAATTTTTCTTAGGTGTTTATTTGATAAACAAACGAACCCATTATAAAATCCTTCAATTCAGGCTACTTACTTACTCGCTGTCTTATAAAACGAAAAACTATTTCTTCGATAACTCTAAAGCTTGTCAATAGGTAACATAAAATCCAAGAAGAAAATCGGTTGACTAACTCAACAGAAAAGTTCTCTAAATTGTTTCGTCTTTGGTATATAACTAAGCAAATACTAAGTTCAGTACTTTTTTCTTTTCAATATAGATTATATAAGCTTCGTAGAGTGTATGTACTCACAGCATTCTGCATCCTCCTATAGAAGCTGACGCTGTGCACGAGTTCGCCACCCTTGTCGAGGCGCGCGGTGGGCACAGCTGCGTGCTTCAGCGGCGACTTGAACGTGGCGCGGTCCTGGTACACGAATGACGACGATGATTCCACCGAGCGCTGCGAACCGTCACGAAACGGCTCATGTACCATACTTAAGGGAGTAGATACTACTGTATCTAATACTAAAGACAATTGTGCGACTCCAGCTATTGCTGGTAGCTAGAACTAGCGATGTAGGCCTGTATTACATCATTTATTAGCAATTAGAATACTCTTGAATTGGGCCTTAATCACATTTATAACACGTATTTTGCATAAATATAATTTCGCATGGATTCAAGTCTTCACATATTTGTATTTTAAATGCGTATTACTAAGTGTAGCGGATGTAAAAAATATATTAAAATATGCTTACAGCTTTCCAAGTATATAAATTGGGGCTTAAACATGATGGACGTTATTGGCAATATACATAAAGATTGGCCAGGTGGTTTACTATATAATTAAGTTAATTGTAATGTCGTGTATAATAGTGATCGCCGAGTGGTCTAAATTCATCAGTAATTAAATACCATTTTCATCAAGTTTAGGTTACTGCACCTCTCTCTATGTAAACTTTAAATATGTCAAATCTCGCACTACCGCACACGCAATATACTAAAAAAAGGGGTGCAAGGTATTATTCCACGTATTATTATATGACTTCTCGGCACTTACCTTATTAACTTTAGGCGGTGTGGGTCCCTCACTTTGTTGTTCGAGAGCTTCATCTAGAATATCATCAAGTTCGCTGTCGCATGTTTCACTCTCAGAATCACTTTCACGCACTGCCTTTCTATAACTACTGTTGTTTTTCTTCACCACCTAAACAAATACAAAGAACGTTTTAAGAGGCATTCGAAGAGAATTTAACACATATTAATACGGTATATAAAACATTCGTTGCACGTTTATAGTAAACAAAACATAATTATGATGTAAGCTTTGGATTGCCCGATTAACTTATTTATGCCAAAGAGATGTCTAGCACTAACAAAAGTAAGGATACCCTTAAAGTTTTTACTAGGAATACTATTACAAATATTAGAATTTGCAAAACACAGTCATAGCTGTAGGTTTTCTACGGAAAGAAGATAGTTGGGCACCCATAAAAAGAAACTTAAACAGTATAAAACTACTGTACGGCTGAGAGAGCTTCAACAAAATAACGATGTTATTGTTTTTACTCTATTTTAAATGTCACTAGAATATTTACTTTTAATTACGCGTTGTATCACCGCGGTTTTCCTGACCATTTTCCTTCATTGATCTTGTAATAACGCATTGTTTAGCTGTGGTCACGCAAGTACCTATTTGTTGGTAGCGTTTGTCTTAAGTAAATTTATGTCAAGAGTAATGATGATTGTTTTATTCTGTTTGGATACCGAGTAAAGAGAAAAATATAGTGGGTGTCACAATTCTTTGCCGCGGTGGTAGTAGTCATTTTAACAATTTATTCTGGTAGTATTTCATATTCCAGCTATTCTAATAAAATAAAAAATAAAAACAATGGACAATAGAAATGGCTTATAAACTTACATTCATAACCTCTCGACCAAAAGATGTTTCAGCCCAGTTGTCGGACTTGTTCATTTTGTCATTCAAAGACTCTCGAATTTCTTCAGAGCTGAAAAAGTATACAGAAAATAAAGATGAGTGAATTGTGGATACAACTCTCTGGTAAAAAGAGCGTAGACATGTATTATCCAATAATGGGTAAAGATTTACATTTACATTTACGAAGATGTAACTTGGCAGACAAGTCATAGGCATAAGATTTCGTTCATGTATATTATTTAAAAATTGCTTGTTACGGTTTGAGATCTGAATTTAATCTATTTTCTATTAGCATAGTACGTAACAGGCTGTCTCGGCTATTAGATATTAAAACAAAATATTATTGTGTCTGTGTTGGTTTGTGTCTGCCACGTTCGTTGCCTGTAAATGTGAATTTTTGGGACTAACTTTCTTTAGAATACATCACTTAATAATTGCTACGTCTAGAACGTATAATCACACAATGATGTACAATTTAAAACTTAACATAACATTAAACCTAATCATCAGAATTAATACACCAACACTACAAACTATATAGGTAGATAGGTGTAGAAGATCGGCTCGGTACAAGAGTAAGAATGTCAATGACTGCATTCGGGTTGATTAATTTATTCCTTTGGTTTGCTGTGAATGTTTGCTTACCATGTGTTTGGTTTTATATCGCAATTATATTGTAAATTGAGCATTACGTTGTAAATTAATTCGTATCAATATAAAACAAGCAGCAGATCTGGTCTTAGATTTAAGTCGCTAGTTAGTGACTCAATTTTAAGATAATCATTAGCGCCATTTATATTATTTACGTGTTTGACCAATGCCAGTCCTAGTATTACCGGTACCCCTTTCCAGAAATTTCTACGGCACCAATTTCGCGTAATATTAAAAGTAATCTATCCGAACCCAGAAGTAGGTAGGTTTCACAATTACTTAGTAACCTAGTATATACAGACCCGTAGTAGGTATTGAAGGATGACTTAGCATAGGCCCTGTTTTACTATTTCACATTCATCCACAAGATACAAGTTTCCGCTATCACTCTTATGTACCTTAACAAGAGAAAGACAACATGCTAATTATATTTCAGGTAACTTTTACTTGAATATCGTAAGACTTTTTTAACGACTATTTCCGCTTTGATAATAATACCTGTGTTGCTAACAACAGACACAAAAAACACCCAATTATTGTGGATATGAGAATGTACGAATTCATAGCTGAAGTAAGATCAGTAGGACATGCTCTAGGCGTTTTCTAGTACGCAGCTGACTTATGCTTTTGGTTACTGATGATGCCTGTCATTTGGTACTATAAGATACCTTTTAAAGTCACTAGACTCAGATAAGAAGAGGACTTAATTTGTAGCCCATTATGCCAAAAGCTAATTGTTTTAATCATCCAGTAATTGGTTTATATCAACATATTTTCAATATAACACTCATAAACAGTGTAGGCTTCTAAACAGTGATGAGACTGAGCATTAGCATTTAGCTTACAGCAACTAAACGGATATTAAAATAGTGCTATTCAATAAATGTTTTAAGTCTATTGCAGAGCATACACACTAGCGCGTGTTGCTTATAATTTAGTATTGTCTCCTCAAGCACGTGATACATAAAGTCAAAGTATGTATACCGGGCATATTTTTTATCCACCCTCTCTGTGCTTGCAACTAAGCGTCTATCGGAAAATCTAATAACACTGCCTGACCCAGGAGATACCCAAAATATCACAATAGCCCAAAGTAACAGAGAGGCAGCTAGTAAATAAATAACCAACTTCTTAACGAAACGACCTAGACAAACTTCGGTCTCCGCCAATATTAACGCCAGTAGAAAGATCTAATTGTATAGAAATGACATTTGATTAATAGACATCAATGTCGGGCAAATGTGTTTATCATACATTTTGATCTTTCTGCTAATGTGAACCTTGACAGAAAAGTGATCTTATTTATGCCTCCAGATCGTAATCTATATAATTCTACTTGTAAGAGATAAATCATCTATTTTACTTTATAGTTAGGTTATGTTCGAACATTGCTCTTTATCGAACTAACATTATTCCATAAATTTTACTGCACTGATGACGCAGATTGTAGCCGTCTCGTCACTAGCAGTTCGATCAGTATTGCTCATAATACGGGAAATGAAATATGTGCTGGTTAAACATTTTGTGATAGACAAAAAGTTGCTTTGAGCCTGGATCCGTTGTTTGGAAGCAGTGACAAATACATATAACCTATTAAGCCTGACTTGCTTTAGGTACTGAAATCGAATAGGTATAGCGTTTTGGAAGAGTGGCCTTGAATTTCTTGCAGATAGCCACCTACATGCTCATAGTCTCCCTTTGCCGGAACCTAGCAACTAACCTAAATATAACTTCAATAACTTAGTAAACTCACTAGCCAATAGATTCTGACGTTCATTAATATAATTATAGTGCATTATGTTCAATCTAGCATAAGCATACATTCAGCGAGCTTTGCTGAGCTCATTTAAGAGCTACAAGCGAAATTAAAGAACAGGGAGAAAACAAGTTAGATATTAGTGCTTTTACTTTTAAATGACTTATCGGTTTGAATGTAACGGAAACCCACAGGACAGGCATGCCTAGCGTGGGTCCAATGGGTAGAACAATATTGTAAAGTTATTTGACAATACACGATATTCTTTTTGCTTTATTGTTCTGATATCTTAAGCACACTATTGTTCGTAACAATCCGGACAACATATAACATTCCTATTACTGTTTAGGCATTTTTAAAAACAACATGGGTCTGCAGATTTTCCTAGTTTTGTTTAGGAATTCAAGAACGTAGCTGTGTGAACTGTAGGTGTAATACACCTCAGCTTACTTTATCTAAGTTATATTGGCGTCATCATTATCATCATCATCATCATCATCATCTCAGGTGAAAGACGTCCACTGCTGGACATAGACCTCCCCCAAGGTCTACCACACAGACCGGTCTTGGGCCACCCGCACCCGTATATTGGCGAGAGTCAATGTAAATCGGGACTCGTTTGGCAAGGGCAGACTAAGAGTCATTAAGCTGTGTGACTAACGCATGGTAATATACTTCACATAACTACGAGAATGCTATAGAGCACTCTCAGTCAGACATTCAGGCATATTACATTTTATCTGATCACTAAGCTGAACAATATTATCCTCTTTGTAACATGCACATAACTTGACAGTCAAACTTGACCATCAGCTCGAAATTGGTACGTCGCTTTAAACCTTTTCTTTAAATCGACTATCAAATAAATATATTTTTAAACTAAATATAATTATATTCATATGTATACGTCAGTTAACGTTTGATGCATCCATGTTAAATGTTGGTATAACCATTATTTTAGGATAGCCAATCATGTTCAGATTATTTGTAATACAGGCAATACTTGTATATCTTTTGAATATCGCCACATAGCTAATATTCTTAGAAAATCATAAAAACATCTCTGGGTGTCGAACCTGAAATCTCAACAGTAGGTACCTACATTTACTGTGACAACGCAAATTAATTCCAAAAGTACGACTACTGAGAAATATGATTTAAAGAATAAGTTTACATAACAGAAACCGTTGACGAGAAGCAGTATATTATTATTTTGATGAAGGCATCTGTATGTTTTTTCTACTTTACTTGAAGGCTCTCTCCAGTGCCAACGACTTAGGGCGTACCGTGCAGGCAGATGTGTAACCGACAGTCAATTTGCCAGCTGTTCACTTTTTAGAAAAGCACTTTTGAATGTGGTATACATTTAAATTACAGCATACGGTAGCACCGTTCATAAGTATATGTGGTGTGCATTTGTATTAGAATTTATAGAACATAGTATACAGTTGCCTATGGCTTTATAACAAAGCAACCCTAATATGATTTTAAACAGAGAATGAAGTAAAACCCATCTTGTTCTCTCTTCGTTTATCAATATTAGGTACATGTAGGTTTTGAATGAACTTGTACACTGTAAACATACAAGTGCCAGATGAAACAAACTGTTAAATATTTTGTATTGAGCATTTTTATCGGTCAAGCCGAGATTTTGTAAGTGAATGTATAGCTATTGCAAATAAGTGCGTCTCTTGAATCAGTAATAACAAAAGTATGTATCGTGTAAATGGAATTCGAATATTATTCCAATTTCATTTACGTGATACAAATAATGGCATTACTAGTGTATGCTTATATTGAATATCGTTTGTTCACCGATGTGGTAGGCTGATACTACCTAATTATTTGTTACAAAGATGAACACGGCTAAAATAATAATAATAATGTCCTCCAGACCGAATTTCGGCCACGGCGGCCAGTCTTAACGGAGCCGTGATGTGATGTGCGCAAACACAAGTGCATTCTCTGTTCCCTAACTCTCATGATCCGATGGGACGGTAATCCGACACGACCGGAGAGAGATCAGGCGCAGGACCAACGGCTTTACGTGCTTTCCGAGGCACGGGGGTGTTTAACACCGCCAACTTCCTAAATCCGGGCTGCTATTGGGATTTCTTAACAGAAAAACCCAATAACTTTTTGTTGGCCCGACCCGGGATTCGAACCCGAGACTTCATGCACAGCAGTCGCATTCAACTAGAGATATGTACATTGTTTTGTGCTGTTTACTTTCATTACAGCCTTCATGCATACTCTAGCTTTAAGAAATTCTTTGCCAGATAGGTTAAATCCGATTTTACCAATTAGAGATTTAGGAATATGATTTTGCCTTTAATCTAGCCTATTCCGACTTAACTTATGTATGTTTATCGACTAATATTTGTACATGCCCAAATTATCCTAGCATTTCGTTCTTATTGTCATCCACGCGAGTATTACTTTAATATTATTGCATCTAATATCGTCGTACTTAACATCGTTCCCGAATAACAATGATGAATGAAATCAATAAACTACGGTTGGCCTATTTATAAACTCTGTTACCATTAAAAATGCATACATTCTTACATTTATCTTATTTAATACTTTACTTAATTCCTCGTAGAATATTGACAACACACAAGAACATAATATGTGTTTTGGCAGTATAAATAATAATTGAAAGGAAATTGAAGCTTGCAGTATTATATAGCGCCTTTTGTTATAAAATAGCAATCATATCTACCTATAGTAAATATTTTTATTGGCGCCTTAATCTCTTGGCCAACGTTCCTTCCGATTGGTTTCGGCTAATCGACTCATCAACAGTTTACTTGAGAACTTAATCACAATAGATTTTCTATTGTGATTATCACAGTACAGACAAAGGGTTATTAACTTTCTGGCTATATTTCACGACAAAAATAGCCGACATAGATAAATGGTACACCTGAATCGAGACATTATTGTGTCGTAAATTAGTATTTGTAGTCGGATGAATATCACATTCATATCCTACGCTATATTGGCAACGATCGTTCTATTTATGTACAATATCTGGTCGTAGGGTACTCGTGTATAAAATCAAACACTTTAAATCGATAAAAAACATTCACAGCAAAACAAGGGGAATAAAATAACCATAAATATGTTTGTCAATAGCTTTATTTTTACAAAAAAACATCCTTAAATTAAGTTTAATATTATCACAGACAACGTAATTTATAAAATACCTGAAAAGGAGTCTTATAATTATAAAGTATTAGTAATTAAATTATATTATATATTAAGTAATTGTGGAAATGGCTATTTTTGAAAATGCTTAGATAATATGGCATTGAAGACTTCGCACACTAGCCCTTACAATTGCTAAGCAAAGCAACATCAAATGTCTAGTGTGTGAAATCCCTTAAGGCAATTCTATGAATGCGTATCAGACATATATGAAAAGATCGGTATTTTTCCATATATGTATCGGTATGTTGGTCTCGACCATTCTCGAGATTGTGTGCTACAACTATTAAAAAACTATGGTAAATTTTAAATAATATTGCCACGATGCATTTCTGTGCAGATATTATAAAAATATACAAATCCACATTTTCATATGAATTATGGTGCATGTATATTTGTTTAACATCAATCTGTTGACGGCTAGGTACACTGACAGATTCACAAATATTAAAAATAATTAAAAAAAAATTAAAATTTGAATATTTACTAACTGCCAATAAGATCCATTTTATAACAAACTATTATAAACAATCCAACTAATAGCACATGAATTAAACAGGCCCGTTCGATCGCATTCATAGAATACTCAGTCAGCTTTTAGATATTTCAATCATTCACTAATGAATAACAGTTTTCAACCTTAAGAACATTTCTATAAAGTTTATATTAATTTGAACGGCAGCGAAGATTAATTATGCATGTATTTATTCTGGGCTAAGTCTAGGTTAGCCCTATAACCTTACCTATTATGTCTAATTGCATTTTCAGCTAGATATCGCTACTCAGATCTGGTAAAATGTACTTATTACTAAATACTGGTTTTATAGACCGGTCCCTAAAATCTGTCTATCCAATGTTTTGTATAGGATATGTAGGTTTTAAATGTATTCTTCATCTAATCAGTCAATTGATTGATTGATGGTCTAGATGCGCGGGTGTTGGGCGTAAATTTGATCTTACGTCCAGTGATGGACTCCAAAAACGGGTTTTCTGATTATATGTTCCCTTGTGTAGAAACGGAAGGCAGGCAAATTTAAGGTAACGTAATTGGAAACAGTAGACTGTAGATACGGTTGGTCTCAAAATTTGACCTACAGATTTGCTATCGGTAGTATTTCGGCAGGCTTGCCAATAAAAATGTCAAAGTATTACAATGTACTAGTAAGTCTAACCGACAGATCATTTGGTAGTTTTATATGTAGTACAATTCATACATTTTAAGTAGAATATTATTAAGAAACAATTTATTTAAGAAATTTCGATTTTTATAAAAGGCGTCAAAATCACAGTCTAGGAAATTTAAGCCACGGTGATCATGTAACAAAATATCTGTTCAAATCGGCAATCATCATCTTAATCTTACAAGTAGACATTTTAATTCACAAACGTTGTTTCGACTTTTACCTCGACATACATAATTGTATATGGTTGAATGGTTCTGCGATCAGGGCAGTGTTTATAGTAGAAATGTCTACGATGAAATAAAGCTTCGTTATTGAGATTAAACAACAACTTCAACGATTTAGGCAAAGCGAGGGTAAGCAGAGATCGCAAGTTTAAATTCGTGTTTAAAATATTCCACTTTCTATGATTTCATTTCAGATGACATATGATTAGAAACGATCTGTCAACTGACGCATGGACGTCGTACACGCCATGTCCTTAACGACCTTATTTCTTGTCAGATCCAGTGACAAGACCACGTGCTAGGCCTACAGATACAAATAATTGTGCAACAAGTGATCACTGATACGCTCCAGTGGACAGATGCCCTTAAAATATGGACATGGAAATGTACTATCAAATTATTATGCAAGAATAATAAGTAGTTGTGTATGGTTTTAAGTAGTTATGACAAACGTACTTCATATAATAAATACATACAAATAAGAATATAGTAAAACCACTACAATCTAATAGGCAACATACAGTCTTATATTAGAATTTAATTGTTTTTTTCATTATTTTCTGTACATATAAGGTGTAGTATAGGTATGTACGAACGTCGTATTTATTATAATAGCGAACTGCCTTTAGTATTGTCAATTTATGTATAGTGTTGCTGACCAAATATGAAATAGGTACATATTGGAAGAAGTATTATATTACATAACATAATACATACGTACAGGATGTCCCAGAAGATGGGAATCAAATTGTAACGGAAGATTCTTTAAGTAAGGACCTTTCAAATGTGCTAAATAAAAAAAATTAAAAACAATATGTTGTGTTGTTGGTCAAACGTACAAGATTTTCTTTGGTGCAAAAATAAATACACCAAAATAATGCAGCGATTTCAAAACTACGTCAGATTTAAAAAAAATCGTTTGTAGTTTGACGTATCAATCCTTCACAAATAATAATAGTGTAAAAATTAAAACTAGCCATAAACGAAGCACCTGTAGTTAAAAGCCAGAAAAGACGTACTTTTTAAAAACTATTTTAACCAAAGGTCATAATTTTTATTTTATTTAGCTCCGTTTAATGGTTCTTACCTAAGGAATCTCCCGTTACAATTTGATTCACATCTTCTGGCACAGCCTGTATACACACAGTCTCAAGCTTATATCTTCAAAAGAGTGGGCAGAGGAATACTACTACACCCAAATTTCGCTAGCTGTGGTTTTAGATCCGACGTGATAGGAGCAAACCTATGTATTACCGTTTACCTGGCACAGTAGGAAACTCCGTGCTGCTAATAAGAATTTCATGACAGATGGGCACTGCCCAACGCAGAGTCCAACCTGAGATCTCATACACAGTACTACATTAACTAGCTCTGTGCCACAGACGCCTCTATATCCCATAAGGGTTAAGGAAAATTGTATCACACCCATAATTTGGCAGATATGATAAGTTTCATATTTATGCGTGTAGTTCTAATACTTTATATTAAGACTTAATACTGCTACTGAGAATATCCTGATAGGAACAGGTAGCTTGCGCTTTTAATGCTGTAGTATTATCTAGTCTCCTATCAATCTTTTATAAGTGACCGTATTTATCATTACTGTAATTTATAGTGTTAGATAATTCGTCTAAACGATATAGGTATTTAAATACGATTACGCGAACTCGTGGTATACCTACCAGCTATTCTAAGTAAACCAAACGAGAGCGACAAAAAGCACAGCTGTGTGAACGAACTCTCATTTATTTTAATGGCTTCGCATTTGCAGACGCCCTTTAAAAGGAATCGTTGTGTATGCCATAGAAGTGTTTATGAAAAGGCTTTCATAACTCGCGTTTTAAAAAAATATAGGTTTTAACTACCATATGTCATAACTCAAAAGAGTGAGAGAGAGATTTTACTTTCAGAAAATACTCATTCAAAACCCGGTATAAGATAATATGCTCATCAATGTAAGACCAAACCATAGCTGATAAGATTTTGGATATTTTTAATGCATCTTCCACACTTGGAATTGTGCCTGTGTCTCTCTTTACAAACATACAAACAATGGACACGAAGAACACCGGGACACGGATCAAGTATTTGTGGACCACACAATTTTTTGTCCTTTATGAGGTTAAAACCACACCAATCGGCGCAGTGGCAGCGGTGAGGCAACCAACCACTTAAATCACTACGCCATCCGTGAAATCAGAGATTAGTGTGTAACATACCACTGCCTAACTCTTCGGGAATATGCTGCCGTAATGTTATTGCAAAAATATAGATATGTAGATACGATAACGATTTTTAACAGTCGTACACCATGAGCTGTCTCCATGCAAATTGTCATGACCCAATAACGGTGGTACATTTACTGAATACGTAATGTGTAATGATGGTTACTTTGCACACGTTCATTAAGTTTTATACAGGGTGACTGGTTAAACAATGTGCATACTTAAGGACATGATCATTTATGATCAGACGCAACGTATAAAAATAATAAAAAAAAAAAAATTGTGTAACCTGCAAAGAAAACCTTAATTTTTTCTTATGAAATGAAATATCCATAAAATGTGGACACCGCGCGTCGCATACAGTTGTCGAGCGTGCCGCATTACAAAAAAAAAGTTTAATGACCTTTGATACGAAAAGGACGGGCGGGGTTGCAAATTCGGGAGAGTGTGGGGTGCGGTAGCGGGAGGCGGGGGCAGAGGTTTTGTTTAGCTTTGGTACATGCGCAAGAGTGTCCGCACATTAAGTTTTTATTGGATAACTAGGTCAAATTTTAAGTACCTATTTTTTTTAGATATTCTTATCCAGAATCGACTACTGAATACTCTCCTTCAATATGTCTAGTCTTTTACCAATCAGCCTGTATAGAAAACCGTTTTACTTTTTACGTCATTGGCGGTGTAATATTAGAAAAACGTGTAAATAGTTGGGATTCTAGATAATTATATACGACTGAAGTCTGCAAGTACGATTCAAATTACGATCTTAAAAACGGTTACTAAAGATAATAGGTACCTATTATGTAAAAATAGATAAGTAATCCCAAAAATCCTTTTTGTTAACACCTCCAGTTAGGCAAAACTGTTTGTGTTAGGACTGCATTCACGTCAGTACTGCAATTAGTGGCGATCGATCCGACGAACTCTCGATCGCAAGTCAAGTATGCCTAGTCAATGCCTAATCCATTGCACTACCGTTGCTTAAGCATGAAAATCAGTTCAGTTGTCAACAGTGAAAATGTAAACCGGCATTTAGTTGATCATTTATATAAATTGGATTCTGACTGATAGCTTTAGTCTAGGACTAATCTTCAGTATCCATTTACAATAAGACCATGTTTGTCAATTAGCATCACGTTATCATATCATATATTCACGTCAAACACTGTATTTTTTTGGCGGCAATGCCAATAGTCCGTCAAATGCTAAGGTTGTAACAAGAGAATTCTTACTAACAGACGATTACACAAGAACCGCAGTGTAAAGTGACGGTATATTGTGAAATTTCACATACGGCCGTGTCTACAGCAATGTATTGAATTACTCGATACTTGAAAATATTTAAGTAACATGCAAAACTACATGCTTTGAATAATGAATGGTTTTGCTAGCGAGCACTTTTTGGAACAACACTACGTCGACTTTAGTAATCTACACTTAAGCTGAGCGGATTGTTTGCTTCCACACGGTTATTTCTGGAATTACTAAATTCTTTCCCTGGAATCACTACGTCCAATATGTAAAATCTTTTTATTAGTTTCTTTTTACGGTCGAAGGATAAATATCAGCAGCATAACATCAAGGTACGAGCCACGGAGGCGGCGCAGTAATCATAAACCCTCGGGAATCTGCAGAGGGCAGCTAGTTAACAATGGATAGTATTTAAACGCACAGCAAAAAAAATACTAATTGCACAGCAAAATATGATAATAACTAAAAAATACTAATAACAGTAGTTTAAAGAGCTCAAACTAAGTCGACGTCCTATTTTTGGGTGGGTTTAAGAAGGAACCTAACATAACCTAACCCTTCCGAGACGGAATGCAGTAATTTGAGGTGTATAGGCTCGTTATGCTGTGCAATATTTACTGGGCAATTGGTATTTTTGATGGTCATTATATGTAATCCTGTTGACAATTTGCTTGCCTGCTATTAGTTGGATTCTGTGCTAGGAGCACGTTATATAAAAAATTGTTAGTCATATAAGTAGTATTTTACATACATAAATTTTGCGAACAGAGAGAAAAAGCTGATCCAATGCAGCAAAAGTATGTCTTGAACGCGCAAAACCCTCTGTATTGATGAAGGCGATCCAATGCACCAAATATTCGATAAATTATGATATTAGTCATTATTCAAGCCAACACATTGATATGAATATACATATGTATATACATATGTATATAATCATTACGTTCAAATAGATATAGTACGTGAACCGGTTACTTTTATGACCGGATCTCGTCAATGTCAAGATACTAACTTTAAAGATTACAATCGTTTAATAAGTATCCAAAAACGTTACAAAATCAGTCAATTATAATTTAGGCACATGTTCAAATTCTAATCAACATATTTAATTGGAGTCAGTCTAACAATGAGACTATATTAACGTGTTATGAAGTTATATTCTCTTTAACGATGACCGAGTGAGGAACCTTCATTACATAGCATTCGAAAAATATTCGAATGTATTGATAATATTATTAATTACGCGAATTGCGTTTTTGTCCATGCCATGTAAGCATTTCTTTGTGTTTATGATATATTCGAATATCATTCGAATTCAATTATTCGCATCCCTACTAATATGAGCTATAATATCTCATAATTCTTGGCGCATCTTGACATGTTTGAACATCAGTATATCTTTCTACTCATATTGTTAAAGCGCCTATATAGTCTACTTTAGACAATAAGGATGTCAAGATTGTTGACTTAATAAATAATGCGCAATAAATTAGCTATTTGATTAATCTACTCGTAGGTTTCAATTCACAACATGAGTAATCATTCTTATTCGTATTTTATCGATTAGTAATATGATTTTCGAATAATATTAATTGAAACGCCATTGAAATAATTGTTAAACATAAGAACAAAAGTTTAGCTAATTATTTAGTCATTATTAAAAAATGAATTATTGATAGCCGCATAAATAGTATAATAGATAGTTCTTGCCATCTACAAAATCACTGAACTCATTTCCAAAATAAATAAATCTTTATTATTTTCAATTGTCATTGTAATTTGATTATCTGACGTTATGCCTAACCGTCTCAATAAACTTATTACTATATTTACGAAAAGAATACCTTTAATAGTAATGGCATATAAATTATTATTGCATAGTTGATGTCACTACATCACAAGAGATTCAATGCCAACGTGTTCGTAGGTTTGATCCTAAGTTACGACAATTTGTCTATACATAAAAACGTAACGTATAACTAATAGGAATAATAATAAATATGTTATCGATAAATTGAATTCTAGTTACAGTAACGTCTTAAAACTTGTCATTATGTACTTATAAAAAAGGCTAAGCAACCATATTTGTTAGAAAATGTCGTCTAAAAACAAGCAATCAGTATATTTGCTATAACGCTGACGTTTTGCCGCAAATTGAGTACAGCGCCATCTAGTATTCAAGTCCCTTAATTGTGTACCTGTAAACTTAAATACAGAGGAAGAAAAACACGCATTCAAGCGTATAGTGTCCACACCTTGAGCCTCCACAGTCGGAGTATTCCTCTTGAGTGTGTGACGTATCCGTTTCTATATCAGATAAGTGTGGGTATAAGCTTGTCGGCTGTTGGAGAACAGCTCCGTTCGTTTGCAGATCCTTTTTATTGTTGTTTACTTTGATTCGCTTAACGTCATCTATAACTGACAGTACTACGGGGGAATCTTGAGAACCTGAAACAATACATTTTTTATAGATATTATATTTATTTCAATATTATACAGTCATTTACAGTTGTCCCTGATGAATGATTTCCCACGCTTTAACGGTGTTTACTTAACCAACCACGTGCATTATGCAGTTCAGTACGAAGTAAAATGTAACTATGTAGTTGATTACGCTGAGCTTTAGTCTGAGACAGCATAAATATAAAATCTTTAAATAATAAAATGGGTTGTCTATTATTGGGATACAATTCAGGTCAGATGCATCAAAGTTTACAACGACTTTTGTAGTCTAATGCATAAAGCAGGAAGTATAATCATAACAAGTAGATATTTATAGTGTTTGCACAATGAGAAAATAGGCGAAAGATGTAGCACCATATAACAAAAAGATTTGGTCACAATTAATTAAGGCTGTCATCGTCCACATTATGGATAACCATAGACCAACATGTTGAAATCAAGTTTTACGGAGAAGTGCTTCTTATTTACGCAAATCTGGCCACAGCAGTAACATCCTTAAGATTTATTGATAGCTGATTCAGTTATTTGTACTAACATCGACAAGATAAATATCATTAACATAAAAGTAAATGGAGTTTCTAAAACAAAACAAATTTCATGTGAACTTCACTGCACTACTATACGATTCATAAATATAATCATCTTAATGTACTTGCTGTATAACTGATATATTTTTCTTTTAACACCATAGCATTATCGGCAACTCATCTTTAGGAAATATACGTATTTAATATTCAAATTGAAAACGAGCTTATATGTATATTCGTCTGATACAATACTCACTTCGTCTCTTAACAGGTTGTGATCCAATTACTCTATCGCTATCCTTTTCACTCTCCTTATCATTCAACGCGTGTTGCGACTTAGTCTTCTCCTCGAAGGTAACCTTGGGTATGTTGGCAATGATCTCTGGCTTTTTGCTTGCCTGAGAGAGGCTGGTTGTGCTGCCCATGAGAGGGGCTTTCTCCGAGGGATCATGTTCGCTAGGATCATCATCTGAATCGGTGGAGTTGTCAGTTTTTTGTGGTTTGGTTGGCTGGAAAGAAGACAAAAGAAATAAGGTTATTTCTACACTTCTGCCATAGAAAGTCACTATACAGATCGCTTGATGATAAGCAGATATCGTGAGTAAAAAGCAACTCACAAGTCACTATCGTGCTATCGTCAAATGCAATAATTGGTTGCTGAGAGCACACCTTAAGAACTTTTATAAAAACTATGAACATTGACACAATGTAGTGACAATTACCAAGTCTGCATCGAAATTATTCATGCTATCATGCAATATGGATGTAATACACCTCTACCTAATCTTACGGGGATAATAATTTGTAGAACATTTATTGTAGATGACAACCATATTATTCAAAGTCGTATCCCGTTCCTGATTGAACAGATAAACTATATACCTTGACCCTTAAGGCCTTTTTCTAATTCAAAATCATACTATACTTCTGCGGTATTTAGTCATAAAAATCCTTACTAAAGTCTTAATACATTTAGTAGGTACTTAAGATATTCAGTAGGTATGACTAATAAACCGCCTACAGTAATCATTATACATGAACTCTCTGTAAACTTATATTATCAACACTGTCGATAATAAGCAAGTTAGCATTTTTATGCCTTTTTGTATACTATTAGGTAAAAATTCTAGATATTTTCTTATAACGACGTTTTAAGCTTCGTGTGAACTTGGTTCTTACCTCATGCTTTTGGTAAGTTTTACCAATAAGATCGTATTCGTAAAATGTAGATCAAGTCTTGATTTGGTTAATATCTTATGCGACGAAATAGCTTATTCAACATATATGACTGTATTTTATAAGAACAGATAAGAATCATGAATAACGTAGTAAAACAAATACATGCGAATGAACCGAGGGCCGTGAGTGGCGGAAATGTCGGCGTAAGGCCCAACTGTTTCGACAATTACCTAGATGATTCATCGCACACTGTTTTGGGTCGACACCTCTGCAAGTTTTAGACATTTGCATAACGTCTGTGTATATTCCGTAGAGAGCTTTGGAGGAGGTGAGGATTAGAGTCGATGTTTTTGTCGTAAGGTAGCTTACTTGAGGAAGTCCTCAGAAAAATTGCCTGTACACACTGTTAGATAGTGTTGCTGAGGACGCCAAAATCAAACATGCCTAAGCTAACATTTATTGGAAATCGGTTCGTAACGTCATTGCCTATGCAACATATAAAAGTAAGAAATGCGCAAAAATTAAAGATTGTGTCTAGGATGGTCTGAATTCTTCTATTTTTCATCGAACGCGGCTCTACCCAACATTAAAAACCCTTTTCTTTTCAGTCAAAATCCGGGTGATAAGATATGTGGTAGCGTGATATGTTGGATCGAGAGGATCAAAATCGGTTCAGTATTTTAAGTGTTTTGTGATAAATGTAGCTACTTTGCCGTATGTAAAATTTGTAAATATATTGTATAGGTTTATTATAAATATCCCTTAGGCGCTAAAGACTCGACGACTTCTATCGCCTTCAAAACTAATCTGTTGCCATCTGTTATCATAATCGGCGCCCCACGGCACAGCCATCTGGCAATACTGTCATGATAAATGTTTATAAATTACTATTTGAACATGGTCTCAGATATTGAGTACATAATGCTATGTCCTTATTAGGTCAGTCAGAAATAAGCTGGGTTAACGTATAAGGCAAGTAATTAGTAGTTAGGTAACTCCCTAAGCACAGCTGTTACATATTCTACATAATATATTGATAAAATATGAAGCCAGGAGTATTTGTGTAATCGGGAAAATTTATTTGAGAAGCCTACGTAACGTATGTGTATCATTTTGATGCCTCAATAGTAGTAGAATAAGTGCATAGCAACGTGCCTGTTTTTGAGTACAAGGGATGCACTCATTTGCACCTGCTATAATCCTGTCTCTCTTGCTTAATTCCTACCCATTACGTTTTTCATGCATGCTCGTCGGTTTACGGTGTCCTTAAAGCTTACTGACACCAGGTCGTTAGGCTGACTTCGCCAGTGTATATGTCTAGTCGTCTGACGACTGGAAGTTCGATATCGAGCGATATTGATGCTTAGAACGGCCGAAAGCGACAGTCGTTGGTGTCACTACCCAAGTCGAGAGTCGAACTAAAGTAAATCAGATATAGGTATACGACATCGGAGACATTCTGGCAAAGATCGCGAATATTGGATTGGCCAAAGAACCATTTTATGAGAATATCCCATTTGAAGTGTAGCATTCGGTGGTTATGATTTAAAATACTATATGTGCTTAATTAAGTATTTTACAATATTCAATTTGTTTTATAAGACAACACAAATAAATATAAACAATAGTTTTAATGTATGTATACTCCACCTATGTAGTTCTCATGCAACCAATAACATTCTAAGAGGTTTTTAACGCATATGTATATCAAACTTCAATACCGAATTAATTAGTGCATATTGCACAATTTTTCACAAACAGCTTCGCTTTCGGGTCCGGGCTTCCTGTATTTGCTGACTCAGTGATTACTTATACATACACAGAGTTACGCCTGTATTTCCCTTATAAATTGAATGAACGAATGAGTTGTATAACATGCTTGCCAGCTATGTTTAAAGTAATAAGGTGCGAGCCAATTGCCATGTACGAGCACATTGCCGGAGTTCGTGCTATTACTGAGAATTTCCTACGAGATAATGCTGGAAAGCCTTATGGATTGAATCCGAGATTGCCCGATCGCCCATGTGGGTAAGGGCGAACTCATACTTTGGGACCAACGACAGCAACACAGTTAAGTACCCATAGGTAATTATTGTTATTTTGGAGAAACTAACGCGTGTAACTATGACGTCATAAGACATGTTACGGTTGCTTTAGTACAAGTTATGTGCTTTGTTAAGCGTTGTAAGTTTGCTTTCGTGACCTTACAGAGGAATCTTCTTTTAACACTGGATAATACTCAATATAATAATAGATAAATATGTATCTACAAGTTAGGCAGTAAAATGTTTGTAAAACGTCTCACAACATAAGGTTAGTTGCTAGTTCTCTAGTTGTTCGTTTAATAAATCATATACAAAAGAAAAAAGAATTAGAAGAGGACCTAAGACAACAAAAAGATTTTGGCCATATTGTTCAAAAGGTCATAAAATCTCTTAAAATATTAGTATTATTTTAAGATATTTTATGAAACATTTGACATACAATCAAAATCTCCAATATTCGTTACCTATGCGATCTTTCTCAAAGATTGCGCAATCAAATAACATGTATTTATCTCTAATTAAGTGTTAATTAATCAAGTGCCAGATTAATTGACTTTATCCATATCATCTTGTAATATAAAAGGTCAAGAACATTTTTGAACATGCTAATCTTCACAAGAAACCGATTAGAAAAATTATTGCGTTAGACAGTCTGCTTAATGAGGCACTAGAACGTGCCTATAAGAAATCTACGACCTAATGGCGCAAAGCTGTTAACAAACCCTCATTTAACACGGGTGAAACCGCAGGGCACCGGAGATAAGGCCAGCACGCGAATAGCTCTTTTCGCATTCCTCAGCCGTGCTCGTTTCACAAGTGTAAAAAGGTATTACAGTATTTAGTTTTAAGCGTCTGCCTTTGTGGTTTGGTCGCCAAGTAAGCGGTATTTTAATGTTTCTTGCTACTACGTCACTGCGGGTTTGGCTTTATACTCGACTCTAGGCATTAGCCAATGCTTATTATTATTAATTTAAGCGTTTTACTTAAAAGCGGATGCTCTAGTGAAGTCTCTAAAAAAAATAGGTGACAAGGGGAATGTATTTTTATATAATATTCTTACTTAATATTATGAATGCGAATGTGAGTTTGTTTGTTTGTTACGCTCTCCACGTTATAACTATTCGATCGATCATCATGAGATTTCGCATACACCTTGTCAAGGGGTACAGAAAAGGATATATTAAGGTAATCCTTTCATCCCGAAAAAAAGCAATTTGACGTAACCTACAGGTATTTACGCGAGCGAAGCCACAAACGCAAAATCTAGAGTGTAAAATATGTTTTTAAACGGATGTATGGTATCATAAGTAATCGCTTCTCCACTGACATTGCACCAGGTATTGTGCGTTTGCCCCGTACACGGCACAAAAATGTATGTGATCCACAAAAGGTGGTTCCAAGTATGTGATTTTTGTGTCCGTTGTATGAATGTTTGTAAAGCCCCTCGCAATACAGCTATTATTCCTAGATCGGATAGCCTTTTAAAGAAATAAAAACAACGTATTCATGAGCTCTCCGAACTTGGCAGAATCTGACTTGATTTATCGCTAGTGCTTTATTAGTTCAGACACTTCTTATTTATTAGTTTCTTTAAGTGGATGCTAAGAAAAAATATGTAGTTATAAAAAAGATAAATTATTCAGGTAGTGATTCAATGTTACGAATAAGCTAATTAATACAATCTTCTAATAAATGCGAAAAGATAACTATTTAAAATGTAAAACTAAGAATTTATACTAAAATAAATAAATTATGATTATTATTATTATTTAATCAGGCGGTACCTACATCACCACTTATCGACAATCGTTAGAAGACTGTGTGGGTTTGTAGCTTAGTGTTGAGGATATATTATTATACCTTCGTTATACGTTTGGTGCTGTTCTTTGATACTTGACCAAAAGTAATACATTAGGGTGCGCGATGTACAGTTTAAAATACTGCACCAATAAAGAGTTAATTTCTTATTAAACTTCCGTAATAATCCTTTTATTATTTTTAGACGTAAACTTTAAACAACTAAATATGTACAAGTATGCGTTACCTATGACTACAGTTCAATGCAATGCTAATCGTATAACCAAATAAGACAAGGTTAGTTAAATGTCTGACTATGACATAAGTGACTATGTATTTGTTTGATAGATTATAGTTCGTCGTTTGTCGTCTTTATAAAAATTTAATTATTATATTTGAATTTTTAGGATGTTAAAATATTTGTAGGTATTTTATTAGTCTCACGAAAACCGGACTACGGCTAGTAAAACAAAAGTGTCTAATATACTGTTACAGGTAGATACATACTAGGTATATATAAATTATATTTCGTCTCTAACTTAGCAATCGATTAAAGTAAAATCTAAAGTAACAACATTTTTGTATTTATTTATTTACTTATACTAATATTACCAATGCGAAAGTAACTTATTCTATTTGTTAAATTTAACGGCTGTATAGCTCAGCCGAATCTAATATTCGGTACATAAGTTAGGTTAAATCAAAATCGTAAATCAAATAAATCTTGATAAAATTCGTAAAATAATTTAATTATAATGTTTTTATAATAGTTCTAAATATTTTGTATATATAAATACATTTTATTGTAATAATTATATGTAGCAAGAAATAGACAGTCTTATATGTTTAAATTTTTTTCACCCCAAACAAATATTGCGTAATTCTCTCGCAATGAATCCAGACAGGAAACAAATAGAAACGGCTTGCTCCCTCGAGACGGGAATAACTTGAGAACTAAATAAAGTAAAGACGGGACCATTTTACCTGCGTTCCCTACGGTGTCACAGCTTGACTACTTTTTACTTAGTACGAAAATGGAGACGATTGAATAGACATCCGTACTGAAGTATCAAGCAGATAAAGAAATATATCTATATAAAGTCATGGAATTTCTAATTAACTTTTTATATATCTGTAACTTTGTATATAACGCAGAATGGTGTGATAGGAGAGCGTTATGCAGAGTACATGTAGGCGGTTAAAGAATGTGGAAGGAATGGAAGATTCACAGTTGGTAAGGAAAGACCGGGCATTCTTTAGTGATGTTAGAGGCAGTCTGGCAAGAACGTTTCTAAGGTTAATAATAAATAATCTTATTTTTATATTTGTTCGGATGTTTAGATGTTCATTACTTAATCAAGCAAAATCTATTAACGGCCCTGGATAAAATTTAGCACAAATAAACTATAACTTGCATTAGCATTAAGGTACCTTTTATGCCCGATATTGCGTTCTCGTGGATTTCCCTCAGGCGAAGCCACTGGCAGAAGCTAGCAATAAAAATAAGTAAAAGAAATGTGCCCGCTTCTACAAATATACGGCGGTTACTTTAAAGGGAGGATTTGCGATTTGCGATTCGCGTTCGGAATACTAACATCATGACGGTTAGAAATGAACCACTTTTAGGTATTTCACTGCGGGGTTGAGACAAATCACATTTCAAATACGCGGTGGAATGTAAAGGAGATTTACAATTATTATTCTGTCGATAGCAGTAAGTAAAGAGAAATATCTAGCTTTACTCACTGATTTTGTTTAACGAATGTAAAAAGAGTCGCATGCCAGAGAATAAAAGGATGACAAACTATATGCAAGCAAGTAGCAAACAAAACTCTTCATGTAGATAAACAATATACATAGATACAATAGAGAATTTTCTATAAGAGAAAATTGAACATCTCGCCATAATGAAGCTATTCACGAGGATAGAGCCAGTAACCGATCATTAAAGAAAATGTACTAATAATAGAATTGGTTTATATAATTAATACATTATAAAATTGTGAGATCGCAGCAACCAGTGCGAGAAGGCCGTGTTCTGTAATAGATAATAATACCTACTGGTTTTCTATTAGTTTAGTTTTTAAGTTGATATACAGTTAGGCGTTTGTGGTTAATTAAAGGTTAAAGTAACTAATTTATTAATTGATATAAAATAACGGAACGGAATATTATAGAAGTCAAAACGCATTTGCGATTGCTGTCTAATCGACATGGGACGACAATTTATCGTTTTCTAATTTATTAATATACTCGAATGGTTATGTAAAGGTGTATCACATCCATATTTGCCCAAATATCTCACGCAATAGCAGTGAAATGTATAAACGTTTATAATCCGGTTGACGCTTGCCGGGCTTAGTCTTAAGCTAGGTGCTGGTACAATCAAATTCAAGGACAGTAGAGTATAAAATAATGCAGCAAAACAACTCACCTTATAATGGAACCTGTTATTTAGCATCTCCATCTCTTTCTCCCTCTCTAGTTTAAACTTATTGGCGATAGTCGATTCGCTGATCGTTTGTTCCTTACTGAACAACGCAGCTAGCTTGCCTTTAATACCGCCTCCTAGCGAACTTTGACTTATATTGTCATCAGGGATTTCGTCTTTAGAATTAGATCTAGAGTTGGCTAAGGAACTGGCAGTTTTTGTAGGCGTTGTCTTTTGGGTCAACGACTTCTTGTCTGGAAAAAAGAAATACAAAGTGAATAGGTTGGAGGTTAGTGAGTATGTATGTGCCAACAATGAAGGCTGTTTTTGTGTGTATGTGTTTGTGACGCTCGTATTGTGCTTGAACAGAGCAAAAAGCGTGATAAAACACGTTTGAATCGACTATAGAACGTGATCGATAAGTTTACTTTAGATAATATTAAAATCATTTACATATTTATTACGTGTCTATTAATCGTTTAATCTTTTAAAATTGATAAAAAGAAGATATTCTGATAGGGATTTACGAATTTTCGACTTTTGTTTAGAATCTCATTAGGTTGTCATTTTTGAGAGTTTTGGTTTAATATACAACATAAGACAAGCATATTTTTATCGGCTAACGATCTTAAATTAATTAAAGAATTTCTAATGAATTACTAATAATGTAAATATTTTCCATTAATATTTTATTATATTAATTTCTTAGAGAATATTGCAATATTAATAACGTTAGAAAAATCCTAAACATACAAGATAACTCAAAGATAAAGTTAGTAGTCAGTATATTTAAGGAGAATTGCTTGTCATAGTAGGCTAGGTAGTATACAATCAGAAGTGACAGTTTTCAATGCTCAGTGATGTGATGTGACGTATCTTCCCAGGATTTAAATGGATCGCCTTATCCATGGCCAATTGTACTGTGAAATCGTAAATAAATTGCGAATCGCATAAAACTGTTACTTTATCGGCACAGCTGTCACAAGAGGTTCAATTGTTCAGGTTAACGAGGCGAACCTTGGTGAAACATCTGTTGTTATACAGGTCAAGTCAACTGAATAATTTAACCTGATAACTACCATCGATTGGCTTTTTATTTACAAACGTGGTATATAATTATAAAAAGGTATGTTCGTTTTTTTATATTGCTCGTCCAAATGACCACACTCCGCCTGATGGTAAGCAGTCATGTGGTCTAAGAGCAGTGGCCTCCACGCTGAGGCGATGTTGAGGTCTCTACTTTGACGGCCTGAGAAGGTGCTTTTCACGCCCCGCTTAAAAGACCCAGGATTAAAGAAAGAAGGAAACACGTGCCTTGGCAGAGAATTCCATACCTTGATCGTTCGGTAGAGGTATGAGGACTTAAATTTGTTGGTGCGCGCTCTAATCGACTCTACCGTATAAGGATGGCATCTGAGCCCAGCACGCGTTGTTCTGGATTGTTCTAGATAAAGCAGATTCGCTTTGATTTAATACAAGGTTCTTCTAACTTTTTGGTACCAGTAGGCCATTGGTAATCTCTTGTTTTTAGAGAAATCAGGTGTTTACAGATCCCACAGTTAATAAAAGAAGGCTTATGTTATAACTATAAGGAAGTAACCGGATAATGGACAAAGTTCAGATAATATGGTGTGTTGCGTGCGTTATGCTGAAATTTTAATACCCAAGAACATAAAAACGTTACTAAAGTATTAAAAGATTTAACATAGGCACTCTAACTATGCAACAATAGGAAGGAATACCATAATTTCTCTGCAATTATATTTGATAGGGATAAGACAGTACGATGTAGTGTATGTATAATTTTATCCGGATTTCTCATGTCGTTGGTTCATCCGCTAAACTTGGCCAATGCATTGTAATTAAACAAACTTTATACGGATTTTATCGCGTTGTTTATTTTTTATAAAACACTATTATTTAATTTCAATGTAGGTATAACATTCGAGTAAACATAAGACAATACAATGCACTGTAGTTTAAGAGACCAATCTAGTCACGGCGCAAGTTCAAAAGCTATCGAGTAGAGTAAGAGTACTATCATTATGTTATCCTCGCATATTTTGTAAGATTTGCCTTACTATTACCGGAAATATGTGAATTAAAATAAGCGGCATTACGGATGGTGAGTCAATAATAAACTGGGTCACTTGATTTGGCTATCGAGTTTTCGCGGATGTTATACAATTCGTAACTTTCCAAAAACCCTTTTAGTTGGTTGCTACGAGCGTAACAAATGTGTTGTTTTTAGGTAAATATTAGGTAAATATGAAGTAGGTAGGTATATAAAATATTTTGAGGTTTGAGTGCCTTGTAAGAGTTATAAAGAATTATTTTAATCACCTCCTTAAAGGAATAATTGTATAAAATACCAATGAGCTGATTATAACCTGAGGATTCTAAGTACGTATCTTAAGGTTAACATCAAAATTTAATTCGACTTATGGGCGGAGTATTTGACGGCATATTAATATGCGCCTTCATCTTATTCGTGGAGCCGGAAATGGTTTTGTTTTTAAAACATTTTAAATAGGTACTTATATTGTACCATTTGCAAATTGCAACACCGTGGATTTACTTGGCTTCTGTAACACCTTATATCAAAGTTTTATTAGTTATTTTCTATATACATAACTGCTACTAGATATTGAAGTTATGGGTTGGAATGTTACGGGATTAGCAGAATGGAATCATTATGTGCAGGAAACTTTAAAGTTGATTGCGGAAGGCCCATGGCATGCGGTTACGGAAAACATGTCTAACATGGACGTGTGAAATTTCACTTCATTATATTATTATTTATTTGACGTGTATTATTCTAAGTCAGTTATTTAGACAAAGAAATGAACAGATGTGTTAAAAAAATAAGTATTTAATTTTATAAATGCCAAAGTCATATCAAAATTCAGCTACTGGTATCCGCACTTAGGACGTGGATATTTATTAATAAAACTTTTCCAACTTATATTCATACTGAATCATAGACATAATAAAATACTGTAAAATAATTTAGAATTACATTTTGAAATAAAGTAACGTGATAACATCGTAGATACTGTTAGCAATCATTCCAATTGTTAACTCACTAGTGTTCAGATTTTGTCTGTATTGTATATTTTAGCACACCTATTTATATCAGAATTGAAAATAGATGAGAAACCCTTTCTCCTGATTTGTTTTATACTAAAAGGACATCTAAAGTCGAGTGCAAAACACAATTTTTACTATGAGAATTTAATTTTCAAAATGCGATTACAAGCAAATTCGCAATAAATTCGGACAAAATAGTAGGTATTCACAAGATATCACAACGAGAGTGAAATTTTAACATATAATTGGAGAAGCAAATATGCGCCACAAATATTTATAGTTTCATGAAAAGTCATTAAAGACACAAATTGCTTGTTTATATTTCAATAAAAATGCATATAATTATAAATAAAAATGAAACTAAAAAGTTCCGTTCAAAACATTGGGTTTCGTTTTGATAGACATTTTTCAATTGACAAAAAGTCAAGAAAATATTGCGGAATGAACACCGCAGTAGTTATCTCAGTATTATTATAATGGCGTTAACTTTAATGCTGTTGCATTGTTTTACTGCAACCATTCAACACAGAAAACGTACCTACTTGGGCTAATCATTCTGACTAATATTAGTTATACACGCCAGTGTCTTTGATGTTCTTTCGTCACGACAAGAGGGAACATGCGACGCGGTCTTTATTGTATATTATTTAGAGAATATAATATAACTGCTTTTACTTAGAGAAAATAACTATTTAATTTCGTTGAAATATTTTACACTAGTAACAAAATACGTTTTTGTGGAGTATTAGGTATATATTAAAGTATCCTATTAATGTGCTAAACAAATTATCCTTATAGAGAGGCGCCCGCATGACATCGCGTGCGGCAGCTTATCTCATATTTTTAAACGTACTACTATAGTTTAAAATAAATGAAATTCGTGACATAAACTATTATCAAACTTAGTAATAAAACGTAAAAATAATTGTACTTATAAAAATTAGCAATAATATAAATTACCTTAATTTAAATCAAACTCAAATGATAGAGCCACTATCAATTGGTTATTTTTATTCACAAAAATCCAATGAAGTAACTGAACACAAAAAATCATCAATCACGACCACTGTGCACGATCACGATAATCAAGAAAAAAAGAGATCTAAGTTATCTAAGAAGGTCTAACTTGCGTTGCGCGAGCGCATGGAATGACCATCGACGCGGATCACCAACCGTTGGTTTGGTCCACCTCTACTCTAGCTAGTGATGTGCGCTTCCGAATCCCACGCCCGCTACAGAGGTATAAAACCTTTTGTGTAAATAAAACTCTCAATGACAAAAGTATCTTGTCACATTTTCACGCGTCAATGGTTGGCTGTACAACTCGGTTCCGTTGACCGATTGGCGTGTTGACGTGCTAATCTCACTGGAAAAGTACCTCGCGGCGTCTCGCTTTCATTATTTATGCAGTAACTATTGCGAAATAAATTATCTTACGGTAGCTAGAAAAATACTTGCTACTAAACTACTCAATTGAATTATATACTTATTTTTACATATAAAATAAACATAGCAATGCTATGCTTTTACGAATAGCCATAGCGACAATAATGCTGTATTACCTGTAATAAACCGCAGGCACAAATATGCTTAGTCAGGTATCAGGTATAACCGTCAACATTTATTCACAAATGTAATTCTATAAAATTATATATAATTTTATAGAATTATCGCAAGATCATCATCTCTCATCAAATATAAGAGTTAATTACACAGTCGATAAAATAGCCTAGTCTTTTCTTATTGCCTTTGCTAGAGCAGAAATACAACAATATATATTTTTAAGCCAATAAGACATTTTCCCTATATATATCCTTATTCTTAGTACCTAGTGTAACGTCGCCCAAGCCTTTCACTTAGCGACGGCCTTTACGTGCTTACGGTGCACGTAGCATACCCGTCATTCCAGATAATGTACTGATATAGTGAATTACCCAACAGGAAAACCAATAACGCCGCACGGAACTCCCTTCTCTCACGATTGGCACAAACGCTGACAGTTACACCAATGAACTACACACATTAAAAAGCCTACTATATCTAATAAACTTGTCATAATAAATTTAATAAACTTGTCATAGTAGGCGCAGCGATAGCCTAGTGGGAGATCGTTGGACTGCTGAGGTCTCGAGTACGATCGGTGACCTATGACTTTTCGAAGTTATGCGAATTAAATAATTAATTATCGTCCGCTTAACGGTGAAGGATAACATCGTGAGAAACGCTGCGTCTGAAAGTTCTCCATATTGTACGTAAAGATATGTGAATTCTGCCAACCCGCACTGGGCCAGCGTGGTTGACCTGACCCTTTTCACAATGAGAAGAGGCCCGTGCCCAGCAGTGGGACAGTTTAAAACAAAGTGATATTATAAAATTGTCAAGGCGAAAATACTTGGCAAACAACGGGTTCTTGTCCTGTAACTCATCTACTGAGTCAAGGTTGACGACGCCTGCCCGCTAGCCTTGTTCGCAGCCTATTTAGTGACGTCGTTTCACTTAATTTCGGCTACAGTAGCACGTTTGTTTCACAACACTACGAAGGTACTATTCTGAAGTTACGTTACCGCTAATTGTTCTGTTTAGCATTCATTTTACATGTGTAATAAATTGCATGTTCAACCTCAATTGTAATATTACAGATTCACGAAATCTGTCTATCTTAATTATTGATAGTAAAAATGCGAGCGTGTTAATTATTTGTACTTTAAACACATTAAATTATTTTAAAACACGTTTACATCCTAAAACCAAAGGCTCTGAGTCTCATATCTTTCACGATAATCAGGAGCAAGGCCCTTACGTTGACCCCGAACATAAAAGCGGAGTCGGGCAGGACGTTTGCACGCGGATAAAAACCTGTATGTTATAGTGAGTCATTATATTTGCGAAAATGTGTATAGTCGCTCCACATTCTCAGAACTTTGTGAGGAACAAGTGTATTTTGAGTATTTACACTGAGTCAACTTAAAATAAATGTAATGAAAGCCTTAGTCGTTGTTCACATGACAACATAAAACGCGAACATGTGATTTTCTTTTATTCGTGCCAAGAAGGAGCGACGAAACAAATTATTTGGGTTGCTAACGACTTGGGCACAATATATTCGAACACAGTGTCAGAATTGACACATACTCTCCGACACCAATAAAAGGAAGCTGTTTTGTACAGTCAGATAAAAAACTTCTAACGATCCTTAATTGTAGAAATATGGGTTTGTTTCGCATTTTTCCCTACGTTACATCCCACGTTTAAAAATGTTCGTCACGCGTCCCTCTTTTTAAATTGTTCCTTTATCGGCCTACATATTTGTACATATGATTAGGTTAGAACAAAACATGGTCAAAATGCCATGGTTACTTTTGGTATCGCTTTATTTCCACATTATATTTCAAACCTTTTTTATCTGACTGTACTAAATAGCTTCAATAATATGATGGAAAATTGACGAATGGTCAGTTAAAAATATTAAATAAATGAAATTAAAATGTCTCAATTCGGACACTGTCCGAATATATTGTGTCCGAGTCATCAGCAACTCAATTATTATTGTAATTGAAATATCACATGCAACTGAATATTTGTAGACTCCTTATTTCTTTCGAATAGTGCCTTAAAATACATAAAGATACACTAAAATTAATTACTATATAAATGTTTATCTATTTGAATACAATCTATTAAATCAAACCAGATAGCAGTTTATCATATGTATAAAATAAATCTATGACAAATAACATATTGGACTCAAGTTTGGACCTCATTGACTAATATGATCCTTTGGACCTCTTTGTGCCGTTTGGATTAAGGATCATATTAGTCGATGAGGTCCAAACTTGGAGGTCCAACGGGTACGTAGCCACATATTGCTATACCAACCTTAAATTGTTTAGAAATGTTAAAGTTGTCACTTTAACTTCACCAGATAGTTAGCGATTACCCTATTAACTTATTAATTTACTATTATTGCTAATATCATAAATGAGAATGGTAGTTTGTTTGTTTGTTAGGCTTTCACGCCTCAACTACTCGAAAGATCATCATGAAAATTCGCATACACGTTGTCAAGTTTACAGAAAAGGACATTAAGCACCCTTCACTCAAACAAAAGTACTGTTTCCGAGTGAAACTAGCCTTAAAGCTAGTACTCCTAACACAAAAAGATAAAATGGCAGCCAAATGAAACCGAAACATAGCATCAAAATAGAACCTACTTTACAGAATAACACTGCGAACACTCGTAATATTAAAGAATGAATCAGAGTAAGACGGTAGCATTTCGGTAATGACGCCGTAATCTAATGGACGAAGCCCTCTAATCATCCATATTAAATTATACACCACAAGTCTATTACTATAACGTTGACAGTTGACATTGTTCTCTACATATTGAATTACAATACCGTAAGACTGTGAAAGTTTGTAAACAAAAAATTAGGGAAATTCAAGTAGATAATCAACTGTGAAATTTGTTATGTAGCTGTATAATTAATTATGAAACTAAAAAAAGCTATGAATGAGGAAGAGTAGGATACATGCAAGCTTACTATTTAAACTTTTTAGAAATAAATTACTAGATTTTGCCCGCGGCTCCGCCCGCGTAAATGTACGTTAGGTTAGATTAGTAACGGTACTTTTTCTGGATGAAAGGTACCTTTTCTGCCCCTCTGATAAAGTGTATGCGAAATTTCTTGATGATCGGTCGAGTAGTTAAGGTGTGACAAACAAACTCACATTCACATTTATGATATTAGTTAGGATATTACGAAGTATAAACTGGAGGCTTTGTTTCTAGATTTGCTAATGATTTAGTATATTCTAGATTTACTAATTTTTTAGGTATAGTGTTTCACCGCTCAAGTCAATTTCATGTAAGAAAGTGATACTTCCGCGAAAGTCCTGACGCACCCGTGCTAGTCATCAAATAATATGCAACACCGGGCTATACTTAATAAAGAACTTTTGTGAAAATTATTTTAAGTTTCTGATTATCAGTGTCATCTTCAGCTTTAATAAAAGACATATTTATTTCTTCTTTTTGAAAAAGACATCTCCCGCACTAGGAGATTTTTCTGTGTCACGGGGTACTTTACAAACATTCAAACAAGGTCGCTTGTTTGAATGTTCGGAGAACACCTAGACTCGGAACAACAATTTGCGGATCACACAAATTTATGTCCCGTGTGGTATTCGAACCCAACACTTGGCGCAGTGGCAGCGGCGATGCAACCACTTAAACCTCTGCGCTATCCGTGCAGTCATCAGTAGAGATAATATAGATAGCTCTAGCTCCAAATATATGGATTCTTCGTTCTCGTAGTTTACTATACCATTCCTTTTGTGGATGTCTGGTAGCACTACTAATTGACCGTTTCATAAGATTTATCAGCAGCCTAAGATCGCATTATACGTCGCTAACATTCCGAGTACAGTCGAAGATTACCGAAGCGCATAATTAAACCGCCTAATGGCCTACTACCGTAGTTTGTGTAGCACGTACGTGACAAACGGCGTCAATTATATTAGTTATGATGACATAATAATATGCAAGGTTGATACAAGTACTTCGTTTTATGACAAGCAGTACTCATGACCAAATATTTGTCAATCTTAGGGTGGCGCCATTATGAAAAATAAATGAGGGAAATATATCAGCCCCGTATTAAACTGTCTGAACTTGAACTTCTGCTGTACGGGTCTCTCCTCAGTGTGAGAAGGTTTACGCCATAGTCCACCACGTTGGCCCAGTGCGGTTTAGCAGACTTCACATATATTAGAGAATATTAGAACTCTCAGACATGCAGATTTCGTCGAGATGTTTTCGTTGATATTTAAAGCAATCGATAAGTAACTATTTAATACGATTATAACTTCGAAAAGTCAGAGATGTGCGCCTTGGGATCGAATTCGAGTCCTCTGTGTGGCAGTACAATGGTCTAAAGGGTAATGTTTTTCCGTAATAATGTAGTTGGTTATCAGAGTAGCAGAGGCGTTGAGTCAATACTGCAGTATGTAAATAGGGTAATAACGTTGCAAGATCTTAGTTCGATCGGACCGAAAGGCTGTTAACCGGAGAAGTGGTCAGAGGTTAAGTACGGATTTTCGCTTGCTACGATCTTAAGTTTTGATATACCACTTGCCCGGTTGTGTGTTAAAATGCGTTAAAATCCAAGCAGGATTTTAGTATGTAAATATCAGTATTACCGTATGTTTTTTACGTGTATATTGAGGTAACATAAATCACGTTTACTGTGCAATTAGTATTTTTGGTGGAACAAAGGCAAGAAATTGAGGAATAGTTAAATACTACCCGTTTCGATTCTACCAGAAAAGTTTAACTACGAAATAAATTTGTACAACGAGCCTGTCCAATCTCTTGCAATGAACAGTCGTTTGGAAAAACAAGCCTATATTGGAAAACTTTTTATTATAGATCTTGTCAAGAGCCGTTGCTTTTTGTGCCCCACAAAATAAATAGAACTTTAAATTAAGTTGTTTTGTGAGTAACAGAGAAGAGTTTTTTCATGTCATCGCCAACTTTCTCCCGATGCTGTCGCCACTAGATCGTAGCCGGAGGTCAGCGAAGTGTTACACTTAGGGCTGCCAATATGATCCTTTCAGTCAGTAACTTTAGCGATCAATAAGGCGGCGAATGCTAGATTCCGTGCAGCTTTTGATCTCAAGATTGGAACTGCTGTTATGAATTAAAGACGTGTACGGTGCAATTGATTAATCCGATTATAGTAATACCGCATTGGTTCAAGTAGTTGCCTTTTATACAAAACTTTTAGGCATCCGTGACTAACGCGTCATAGACTTATGCGTGTATAACCACAAAGTAGTAGGTAGAGATGTTTTCCGCCTGTTTAGGTGTTTTTGTTAATTTGAGTGTTGTGACTCCGATTGTTACATGAGACATACTCATTTGCGTATATATAGGGGGCCAGGTGAGCCATGCCCATCACAGAACTGTCTGGTGCCCAATTCTAGGCTCGTATGAAGGTTATCGCCGTTTAGTAACCGACTTTCTTCAAATAAATGATCCTTGATACGCCAATGTATATACCATAGATACTAGATAGCTTATTTGTTGTGTCTAATGTTCTTAAATCTTCAACATTTTATCGACGTAAAAATGATAAAATCTACGCTTAAAATGCACAATATCAGTTATATAGGTAGCCCTGCATTCAGATATTCGTTCCGTTACACCGCAGACTCGCTCAATGGCGCATTGTCGTTGAAAGCGGGACTATATTATTGCACTCGGACAAGATGTATTTCTTCGCTAAGGTAGCTTTTACATCTCATAGTAGCTCAGTGGTAAGATATGTATCTAGTAGAATAGCACTTAGATTTAGTTAGGTAATCACCGGTAATGTAGTCAGAATGTGAATTATTATAGTCACTTTATAACTAGTATCTGAAATATCTAATCCTTTAATGTGATTTGCTAATTGTATCAGTTATGAAATAGAGGAGATGAAGGTACTCGCATCTAGCTTTAATACGCGTGGCAAGTTAGTATTGACATTACTGATTCAATAGGCTTCCATATATACAAACAGTCTTACTTATAAAAATATCGCTAAACACTGCTTAGCTATCTCTTATCAAAGAAGCTGTCATAACTTTAATCAATAAATAATATTTCTTAACTTGTAAACCAATTTTAACAGTCTCTCAGGTGATAGCTCGCATAAACACGAAACACAATTTTATTCTTGTAACATTTGACAGTCAGCATAGAGCATGACCAAACTAACCTACTAAATAATGCAGTTGAAGTAATAAATCATCTTTAATACGTCCTTTTATAGGTTTTGGTAACTTTATCACATGGCATTCTGCATTTTGCTTTTAGTAATTCAAAGAGTTTGTTTATAAAATAGGATATTATCACTTCGCTTAAATATAATAACCAGACTACTATAAGAATATAATTTTGTCGCCTGGTTTGTATGATAGAGACGGTAATAAAAAAAAAACATAGCTTGGAAAAACTAGCGGTATACATTAATCAAAGCGAACTGCCGCATATTCTAATGAATAATAACAACAATACTATGTTTTCCTAAAAGTGCATTTATTAAGAACAATAAACAAAATATCAGTGTTTTTGTTCAATACCTCACATTTCATGATATGTGATTTTTTATATTTTAACATTGTCTATATCGAATCATTGTAATGTTTTGCAGCTCTACAGATCACAAATAGATACTCATAATTGAATTATCAAATCACTCCTTAATATTTCAATCATTTAGCACATCTTTTGTTTTATAATATGATATCTGATAGGAACTTCTGCAGCGCAAAAATCGTAAAGCGGATTCAACCACACTTTATAGATCTTCTTTCGTTTATTAGGAAAATCACGCAGTACGAAGAAAACTGCACTGAACCATTTTTCATTAAAAAAGTTTTAATCCACAATATACCAACTACCTACTTCATTTTATGAAATTAATATTTTCGTAAACGATGGACGTTAATGACAAATCTGTCCCAGCTGATCGGAAAATCTGCCATATTGTCTCTTAGCTATGTTTAAACAAGGGACCGCCGCTGTTTAGATTTCTTTACTGTTTAGCTGTTGATGAACTTACTCTTAGCGCTAACTAACGTTTATAAGTAAGATATCTTATGAACAGTCGGTATATAGTAGATAACTATCTGTCAAATATTTAAAATGGGTTTATAAGTAACACGGCTGCAGTTTAAAATTAACTTTAAATATATTTCTATGTTTGTAATTATGACGTAATTTAAAAATAAATCATTACCGACAGCTTACTCGAATAGCGAAATGTTTTAATTGATCACTTCGACATAACACGGGCGGTATTATGACGAGTTGTTTGAGATGACGCCCTCAGCTACTTTTTATCATCGCACCGCTCGCCATCGGCAGGGATGTCATTCTCACACCTTACAAGCTAATTGGTGCCGCACTAAACGGTTCCAAAGGAATTTTCTCCCGCGGACGCTCAGGTTGTGGAATGAACTCCCTGCCCAGGTTTTCCCACAAGACTACAGTATGGGGTTCTTCAAAAAGGGCGTTAAAAGGTTTTTACAAGGTCGGCAACGCGCAAGTGATGCCTCTGGTATTGCAGGCGTCGATAGGCTACGGTAACCATTTACCATCAGGTGGGCCGTAAGGTTGTTTGCCACTTTAGTAGCATAAAAAAAAAAAAAAAAAAAGTCAAGTGTTGCAAATTCGATCCCTACCCAGCACAAACAACTATGTGATCCACAAATAGTTGTTCAGTATTTGTGATCATTGTTGATAGGTAAAGCCCCTCGCGATACAGACATTACGCCTAGTGCGGAATATTATTATATAAAAATAAATACAGGCAAAAATATTAACAAAATGTAGTCACACACACACCTAAAATGCTTTTGATAACTTTTTTGTTACATCACCAAGTAGTTTTTATGTTAAAATATAACAACTGGACGTTTTTTTATTACGATATTACGTTTTTGTGAAAGACGGCATATAAGAAACCACCTACACTTGTATATAAAGGAAATCGTCGATTTAAGTGAGTAACCATAACAAGAACTTCATAAACATGAGAAAAACATACAAAATCATTGGCGTTTAGACACGACCAAACAAATTCGAAACACGTTATGTTATTATTTATTTAGCTTGGCTACTGCTCTTAGTAAAAGAGTTTTGGTAGTACGGATGGCGTAATAGTTTAAGAAGTCGTCTTGCCACGTAAGTATGACGAGTGTAGTATGTTCAATATCCACACGGGGCAAGAAATAAGGTGATCTATGAATAATTGTGTAATTATTGTAACATTATCCGCGATACAAAAATTACCCTAGTTAACTTTTAAAAAGATACAAAACTAAATTGTGATATTCTTAAGTTTTTATTGCTTATTAAATTATTTATTAGGAATACTTGAATCAATTCGACATTAATTATTGTAAGTTATTATTTACAAATCCTAAGATAAATAGAGTGACTTATCTATAAGTAATTAGTTATTACATAAGCTAAGCCTGACGGCAAACACTGCAGTACACTTAGCATCGAATGTAACGCGATATTCTACACGTGATCAAGTGCGCAGGTTGGATAGGTATGGAACTGATCGATGTATCCTGACGTTACGCCTACAGCCTGCTGTTTTGTAAATAAACATTTACTAACATATCTTCTAATATATTGCTGCACGGGGCACAGGATACAACATTGTGAGACAATTTTGTGTGAACCACAAATCGTTGTTCCGAGTCTGGGTTCTCTATGTGTCTATAGTTTGAATTGAAAAAGACGATACAAAGATACTAATGGGTCTCCATGAACAGTTGTCTTTATTTCTCTTGTTAGAAATCACATAAAATAATTATTTACAATTCATATACCTATCTAATATTTATGCATGTCTTGAACAATAGAATTCCATCGGTATTTTAAACGCTTTCCAATATAAATTTTCAGTAACAATATTGTAAGACATTAAAATATCTATTCAAAAGCGTAATATATACAGTTAGGTATATATCTCTCTAATGGCTGGCAATTACAACAAATAATTTTGAACTTCATTTGTTGAATTTACAAAGTAACAAAACACATAAATACTCTGTCATATAACTTAAATACAAAGATTTACCACAGTGCTTTCTTTATTGTGTCTGGCTTCCAACTAATTGATACGTAAAGGGATAACAGCCTATCCTTCGATTGTTCAATGTACTAAAGGTAGAAATATGTCAGAAGCTACATAGTAATCACGTCCAATATAATATATATCTAAGACAGGCCAAACAACAGAAACACGGATTAATAAAATTAAATATTGGCTTCTGTTGGCAACGGTTGGAAAAAGTTACTAGGGTTTAACTTTTCAAGTTTTGATGTATCGAACATGCTATAAATATAGTTAACTGCATTTCAAAGACAACGTTGATACGAATTCTAAATTCTAACTAATATTATAAATGCGAATGTGAGTTTATTTGTCTGTTATGTTGCCACGCCACTACTCGACCAATCATCATGAAATTTCGCATATAGGTACCTACTTGGTCAGGGGAACAGAAAAGGAAATAGGGTATCTTTCATCCAGAAAAAGTACTTTTCTAACCTAACCTACATTTACGCGAGCGAAGCCATGGGCAAAATCTAGTATATACTAGTCTAGGTGTTCTTTGTGTCTGTTGTTTGAATGTTTGTAACGTCTCCCGCGACATGAATGACTCCTAGTGCACAAGTGCAGGGTGCGGTAGTCTTTAAAAAAAATCTGTTCGTTTTTTTTCACTAGAAAGCTTGTAGGTATGTCTTCTTTCTAATGAGTTCTGTAGACAGTGAAGCTAGACGTGGGTGCGCAGTAAACACGTCGTGACGGGTCAATGTGAAGAGTCTAGCCGTAACTGTAATTAAACGGTATTGTCTGGGTGATCGCTCGGGGCAACAGCGCATCGCAATATGTGCCGTGGAACAGTTAGTTACTGATATATAGGTAGGCTTCTGTATTGTAAAGATTAATGTGTTTCGAAATGATGACGAAAATCTTTCATTGTTTCTGACGCCTGTGTAACGCTGAACTAATAAGCTGACCTCAGCCGCTCAGCCTACCAGTTCAGTGAAACATTTCGATATATGGGCATAATACCTGTATACTATCGAAAGCAACTTTTAAGATTCCACGAAATAGAGAGCAACCCTATAACTGTCTACCAGGTTAATTTTAAGATTCTGTTGGCTATCAGATCTCAGGTAGATGCTCAAACTTAAGCCACATAGCCTACGAGGCAGACAGATAACCCGTCAAGTCTTGGAATACCAGACATAACTAAAACCTATTGTGTCTGGCTACCGGTGTACCGGTGCGACTAGGTTAAGCAGATATCCAACACGCGAGCGAGGTAGCCGCCACAGCTGACTAACTATGTCACACAAACGCGTCATTTTTTACCTAGTTCTACATAATTTTAGATAAGTGTAAATAAAAATCATCCAGGTCATGCAAAGTGATACATTATTTACCGCAAAAGACCGTTTGACACGGTCTTAAAGTGTATATTTAGTGTTAAAACGTTGATTGATTGCCGTTATTTGCAGAAAGGTGTCTGGACGCTACGTCAAGAGTCAATATTAGTATTGAAAGTAAGATGACAGCGATGTATGGGAACTTCTAATTGGTATCGCCTTTTATGGTGGTGAAAAATTGAAAGCGTGTCGAGCAGTTTTCACTGAAATTGTTTTGGAAACTCTCACAAACATTATAGTTGTATTAGTATAAAATTATATAAATTGACGCCTGTTTACCGAAGGGGTAAAGATATGGGTAGAAGTAAGAAGTCAACTATGTCTTAAAAACCTTTACTGTTAAAAATCTTTTATTAGGTACCTTGTGGTACTCAGATGAGTGAAAATTACTTATAATTAGTGACTATTTTATTTAAAATAACACTCGCAGAATTAGCAATTAAGGAGGACTCGTAAAAAACATCATCAACCAATCAATTGACCACACATTTTTTGTCTCTTATAGGAATCGATCTTGTACCATTCGGCGCATTAGCAGTGGTGAGAAGACCGCGTCAATTATTGCGACATCTGTGCAATAATTTACTTAGCGTCGTACGGTAGAAGGGTAAAACAAAAAGTGAAAACAATTTATTAAACAAGGACAACAAAATAGATCAGGTAATAAAAAAAATTAAAGTATTTTCGTGTTTACTGCGGGTGGGTATTTCCTCTTAGGGTTCTACTTTAGTAGGTACTACGAAATTAATTGCTTATGTTTTCCTGTCAACATACCAATTTGTGGCGTATTTACTTATGAATGAATTACCATACTATGACAAAACTATGCTACCTTACAATATAATAAAAAAATACATATATTAATTTAATGTCAAATGTATTTTTACAGGATTTTACAGGGTCAGTACAATATAATTATTGTATGTCAAACGTAAGAAAAGATCTTTCAAGTATTATTGACTTTTCTAGTTAGTAGAAAATTCTTATTGGCAGTACTGAAACGAAATGTGCCTAATAGACGGCTAGGGCTACACATTTTCCTATCTCTATGGGATCTTTAATAGATAGGCGTAAACTTATGTATAACGTTATTTATTCATACTTAGGTACGCCTGAATATACATATTTTTTTATAGACAACATACGGCTGTCTATACGTAGTTTTGGATTTAACATAAACTAAGCCACGTTTCATCTGATAAGTACATTTAGCACCGCAAATATGAGGCTTGTGTGATTCACGTCGCGGGCGGACGTGCGCAAAGGCACAAGGAACAAGATCGCCGAGTTAGAGAAACTAAAATATTGCTCACTTTCATCCTAGCCAGATGCATTTTACCTACATATTCCATATTTACTATTAAAAAAATCAGCTATGCTAAAATAACGCAGATCCGGCGTCTCTAGCGTCCTAACTAATTCGTATAATAGCCCTAAGTACCACAAAAAACTTACAATAGCCAAACCAATCGCCTCGATAAACTAATTGTATAGTATTTAAATTTTATAGACAACAACTTAGTAGGTATACAAAACCTAGCATATCAATGGTCATTGCACTTCGTAGACGCACAAAAAACCGCACAAACCTGCTGTAGGCATGCGCTTATATCTAAACGACGTTAATGTACCTATTCAATAATAATATAGTAGATATTGGCTGAATCGATTTATAAATTGCTACAAAAACTGTTCTTGGTTACGTGGTATAAGTTTCCGATTACATTTACTTCCGATGGTGCAATACGTATGGATATTGTCAGTAGCCGCTCGATGTCTGAAAGAATGTCTGGTAGGTATATGGTAAGAGCCGGACCCCTATGACGTGGAACCTAAGATATACATACCTACTTGGCAGAATTTTGGTATGATAGATTTCAACCCACACTTTCTACCTTTAATTTCATGGCAGAAAATTCCAATAACTGTCTGAAAGCCCAAACCAGAAATGTAAATGAAACATTACCATATGACGCCCGGGAGATAGCAATGCATGTTACTAAAACTGGAATTATTTTTACATCGAAATCTACTAGATTATAATGTTGCTAACTCATAATTTATTATTATTTTATGCATAAAATATTAATATACCTATTATTAATATTTTGTCTATCGCATTTGCTGATTGGGATCAGCGTCGTTCCGAGAACTATCCGCGAACAGACTCAAGTAACTTATTTCAGTGCGAATTGATAGATAGCCGTTGATTTAAATTAACCATAACGTCTCTTTGCTTCGATATTAACCTAAGATCATCAGCCGAAATATTATCACCCCTTGGTTAAACTAATTTAAAACAAGGAACTATGTAATTGTCTGATTAATTTATTCTAACAGCACGTTGCAATAGCATCTATCCGACGTCACATTCAGACCCGAAACTACACGGTCATATATCACGAAAAGCGGAACCTTACGCCAAGTTAGTCTTAGATATATCCGTAAACCATGTTATTCTGGTATTACTGTAAGAGTATAACGGGTATGGTATTATTAGACTTAGGACTCTAAATACCGTACGGCTGTCATGCATGGAATCGATGACAGCCATCATCGACCGGCTAGCGTGTTATTACCAGACGGTTGGTATGATAACTATAATTATGCACAAGTTGATGTTGTTTTCTGCTTATGTTGTTAACTGCCACTATTATCCCCGTGTCATAAACGAGAGTGGTTGCGGAACTGCTGATTAATAGTTGCTTCCTTGGTACTTGTGTTATAGGGTTTTCAATAGCACTTGCTGTCCCGCGCAACTTCGTCTGCTTCAAATAAGACAATTTTCCCCGTTCTTGCAACATTTTTAATTTATGCTTTGCTCCTATTGGTCGTAGCGTGATGTATATCGATAAATGGGCTATCCAACACTGAAATAATTTTTCAATTCGAACTTGTTCCTGATATTAGCGCGTTCAACCAAACAAACTCTTCAATTTTATAATATTAGTATAGAAATAGAAGTATAGATTATCTATGGAGACTAAAAGGTGTTGAAGATATAATATCGATCTTGTACACATTAGTCTATACTAATATTATAAAGAGGTAAAGTTTGTAACTTTGATTGTTTGTTTGTAAGGGCTAATCTCAGGAACTACTGGTTCGAATTGAAAAATTATTTTAATGTTGGATAGCCCATTTATCGAGGAAGGCTATATTACATCACGCTACGATTAATTGGAGCGGAGCAGTAATGAAAAATGTTGCAAAAACGGAGTAAATTCTCTTATATGAAGCAGACGAAGTTGCGCGGGTCAGCTAGTATCTTATAAAGCTGTCGTTGAGGATTGTAATGTACTTCTATAGTAATTGACACTAGGAAATCATATAAGTATACAAATTGAAACGCGATCATTCGTATAGTTTGCTTTTAGAAACTTGACGTTGCGACTAGGTCGCACCGGCTGTGTTAAACATGCGATCTGATAATTTTAGTGGTTATGGAAGAATCAGTAGGTTATTATTAAGCAAAATAAAGGTAAGGAATAACGACATCTTAACTTTTAAGCATTTATTTGGAGCAGCCCAGCTAGGAAAGTCTCTTTAGTCTGCAGGAGATGAAGCCAATGAACCTTGTGTTGTTTTAATGAGCAGGATTTCCGAGCTACTTATGTAGGCGCTGTGCTGTCACCAAGATAGAACAGAGTGATCCTTGTCTCGTTGATACATTTTTTTATTATTACATTTTACTTTTTATTTTTAAGGATTACTACTAGCAGTAGGAAAACTTATGTATCGCGGGGAGCTTTACAACACTTAATCAACGGCCTCAAAGAACACTCCGAATCGGTACAAGTAATTGTGGCTCACACAAACTTTTGTTTGGAGATCGAATTAGGAGGGAAGTGGAATTTTATTTTCTTCCGTCTTCCAATATATTTTTGATTAAATCGTTGCGGCTTACAACAAAGTTTAATTTGCCCGGGGACTTTATGAGTGTCAACGTGGGCAATTTGTATAGTCTTCGCTGACCCTGGCCACAGTTGCTACATTGATTAGGGAGTGGGGTGGCATTATCTTTAAAAAAAGGTTTTTGCTACACATAAAAAGTTGCATTTATATGTTATCGAACAAAGTGAGGGACTACATTTGAAATCTATTTTTATTTTATTTTACAAGTATCTCGTTCGATAATAATTAACAAGAACTGTCTAGTGACGTCATAAAACTTGTCTCTTTCACAAAGGTCTTTGACATAGCCTAAGGCGACGAGTCTGGGTGACTGAACACAACCTTTTTATAAAACCACTCCGTTCTGCCTACGATACGATAGGTAACATGGCGAACCTTTAAATATTATTAAATTTGGATTCTACAGCGTATGGCAGATAGATGGGATGAAGAAAGGATTTCTATAGAACCACCATTCACAAAATAATAAGCGTAAAAGCTGTTATTAGTTTATTTTTTGTACCTATAAATTTATTACAATTCATTTATTATTTCATACACATACATAGATTTAAGAAGAATTTTAGATGAATTTTCTAACAGAGATATCCAATAACACCACTTTCTACAGGCATTATACCCAAGACCTCGCAATAAGCAGGCAAATTCGTGCCATAGGACCAAAGCGACAGATATTATTTTAAAGATCGTTCTCCAATAACAAAAACTCATGGAACTAGTTGCTTGTTCTATACAGGATTAAAGTTTTGTATTACTTATAAGTCAATTTAGTAATATAGAGGTACCTCGTTATTATTTGTGATGTTTTCAAGTATCGTGCTTGCCATTTCAATTATTATTGAAAATTAAATTAAACATGAATGCGCAATCGCATTTAGCCACGGACTACCTTTGCATTGTCACAAAGGCTAAGTGTATGCGCCCTCATGCTATCCTACTGTCTTATTACACATTATTAATACTAAATCCTTATTTTTTTTATCTCCTTTACATTATTCAGTAAGTATTTATTTAAAATTATTGTTATAAGCTTTAGATTTATATAGTCAGTATTATATGGCATAACGGCTGCAACACCTTCTTGATATGAGTTGTTAAATACTGAATTATATATAATTGGTGATATAAAAGAGTAGCCATGAGTTTCTTGGAAGTTTCTTCTCATAGGCTCAACCCTTTGCCTGAACCTAGAAACTAACCTAAATGTAGCTTCAGTAACTTAGTAAACGCACTAACCTATATATTTTGACGTTAATAAGTGTTACTTTGTGACCTAAATGAATAAATGATTTTGACTTTGACTTTGAATAAATTCATCTGTAATAATTGCCACTCAGTCTAAGTAATAAGTACAACTGCTTTAACGAATTTACGATAAATCAATATTTTACCTACTATAATTCTGTTACAACATTGACGAAACATACGTTAAAGAAATAAGTTTGACATAACACCATCATGCTCAAAGGATTCGGTAAAGTTGTAGCACGTCCATTCTACTAGCAATGTTTTGGTCTCACGTAATAGGGGCATGCCAATTGGAGTCTATCGGACACAGTTTTCAAATCCGTGCTAGTACTGAGAACTACCAGATGGAAAAACCCCTATGGCATTCTGCCAGACCCGGTAATAAAACCGACAAACGTATTATTAATAAGCTAATAACATATCATCTGTAATATTGTTATTAAAACATGATACAGAAAAACTAATTGGAATAACATTCAAAATATTTAAATACCAACATCGTTTATTACCCGTCTAAGCACTTATAATCGTCTATAGTCAACGTGTATGCATCGTTATGATTCAATAAACACATTTCTAAAATATGGAGGTAGTTTTAGAATTTGCATGAAACACGACTTTGACATTTACCATTTATTTCAAGTCGTTTTCTTTTATATTGTTTTCTTAGTTTAACACGATTGGCTAGTAGACTTATCTTCGTTCAATGTTTTTATAATATACGTTGATGAGCCAGCCACATCTGTGTATGTAGGTTATCAATATTTAGACACAATCAGCTGGTATTTACTTTATCTGCCATAAATATCCCTAATAACATACGTAATTAAGCTAATTTTATAATTAATAACGTATATATGACGTTTTTTAGCATTACATAGCGTTGTTTTATAATGCGTTTATTGCACAATACGAACGTTTACATAATTTACCTCACTTCTCGTGCAGTCTAAAGCAATTAAGTCAATTAACAAGATACAGAAAATCTTCTCGCTACTGCGTAACAATGAGGCTGGTCTTGGTAAAAAAATATACGGCAAACCAACACTGATTGGTCACAGACCATAAAACCGAAATAATTGTGCAGTGAGCTCGCGTGTTCCTTCAATGCTGGCAGAAATAATCAAATACAACTTACCTTTGTTATCGCCGTGCAGACTCTTCACGGAGGGTGCGAGCCCGAAGGGAGCTTTAGGAACGATCGCGGCGCCCTTATTTTTCTCAAAGAGCGCTTTACGCTCCCTCAAAGTCATTTCGGCGGGGTCCTTCGCCTTAGGGCTGCCGGCCTCGAACATAGCCGCTTTGGACAACACAGAACTCCGGTCGACATTCCCGTTTATTTTGGGATGCAACTTTTTCACTAGGGGCGATCCCTTCTCCGGCGCCGGCTTGTCGTCGGCCGGCTCCACTTTTGTTTGTTTACAACTGTCACTTGCGACATGTTCGTTCTCATCGGGTTGAACTGCATTCTCTTTATTGTCTTTATCACTTTCACATTCATCTTCCGTAATAATCTGCTGTGGCGGCGTGGGCGCTTTGTACTTCTTGAGCGACGGCTTTTTTGTAACGGCCGGGTTACCCGGCGACGGAGCCACCATAGTCGCCATGTTGGGGGCTGTAGCGGCACTGGGGGTTGTCGATGCACACTTCGGCTCCTGTCGGTCGGGATCGGCGGATTTCGTGGTGAATTCGTAGACGAGCCGCGATTGGCTGGCCGATACGCGCCGGTAGCCCTCGCCCTCCTACGATTGGACAACGGTCGCGTAACGCGAGGGTTGAGCACGTGGTTGCATATCGTTTATTGATACGTTTTGTAAGCGGGCGAGTTCAGTGCGCGCGGTTACTCGAACTGGGTTAGGTAGCTAAAAGGGCTGACGAAGTTGCATCACGTTCGGCGGGACGCGGCTTGCGCAATGTATTGAAATGGGATACTATGATTGTGTGACGTAGTTAGCGTATGTTTGTGGGTTGAATGAACGTGTGTTGGTTGTATGTCCGCGTGTGTGTGCGCACGTGAGGAGCGTGTGGCGTCCTACAACTGACTGGCTGTCTGCCGGTCGCGCCTCGCGCCGGTGTCAGGAGGGCCGAACACGTTACCGGCTCAGCTGATAATTATATTTTGACGCATCGCGTTGTTTGCATCGCCGACGCTTTGTACCATACATCCATTGTAATTATGAGGAAATATGCATTATTATTTCGGCCAAATGACATGTCTGTATGTTTATAAAATGATTTATAATAACCGGGCTTTTACGTTGGCGCGGATAAATCATAACAATGGTCAATGGAGGTCCGTGTTCGTTATTATAATTTCCCAACGAGGTTAATCCACTGCTTAGTACATAAATAGGTAGTAGTTAATTATTAGAGGAAATATAAATTATAAGTTATAACAGAGGAAAAGACAATCCATAAAGCAAGACACAGTCTGTAAAGGTCGCAGGTTCAAGTACTGCTTGACGGCTTGTCTTTTTCCTCTCTTATAATTTACATTCTACTTTAGCATGAGGAATGCTGTTAAAATAAATCAATATTTACTATTAAAAGCAATACTTAGCGAAGTCGTCCTCATTAAAAATATATAGTTTATCTTAATGTGTTCAACCCACAAATACTCAGTTTCGCTACCTGCTGACCGCAGATGGGTCATTAAAATAATACAATACACAAAGTGTCAGAAATAAACTGTTAAGATATCGGCATTCCTCGAACAACGCATAGTCAAAGAATTATAACCATTAATATACTATTTTTGTTTTACTACTATTATTACAATTTTTCTACTTTTAATTTGATTGCATTTGTATACATGTACTACTGTATCGCATGCTGTGATCTTTTGTAAGTAAGAAAACAAGACCTACAACTGTACTTAGCTTTAAATTGAAATATATGTGTATTTCTTGTTACATATCCTTATATATTAATAAATAAATAAAGATGCCATAGTTACTAAATACTTGAGGTCCAGCGTGTTACGTTTTATTTTTTTAGCTCACGTAGCTATTTGTTTAATGCATTGAATAACCTGTTGTTAAAGATCAAACACGCATTAGAAAATTGAACCAGTTTTGTAAATAGAATAATTGTATTGCAATATGAACAATTATTGTTCATTTAACTAGACCGCATTTTGCGATTACGCCTTAATTTTATTGCGTTAATTCTGCCATTATTCATGACACAAATATCGTACACACATCCGTATCCGTATATGAGGTATTCACGGATGTATTACAACCACATTTTATTAGATTGTAGGTCCACTGTAATAGGGGGCGAGTATTGCCGTCTACCGGACAGTCTCAGACATTTATATGCTATATAATATCTTGACTATATATCTTTATATATATATAAATCTTCTGTGCGTGTGTTTGTAATTAAACGCCTCCTAAACGGCTGGACCGATTTTGATGTCATTTTTTGTGTGTTCAAGTGGATTTGAGAATGATTTAAATTTGGTTTGCTTCTTTTTCTTTTTTTTTTCGTGTGTACAGGCCAACGTCTTTCGGGTCCGCTAGTAATCATTATATAATTTCTTAACAGAAAACCAATAATACTGCCTGAGAATCTAATCTAATGAAACCTCATGCACAGTAGTCGCATTGACTACTGCTGCGCAACAGTACTACTGGCATAAAGACAACAGCCACACGACAACATTAACGCATCATCCACGCGCCTGTGTTGAATACAGAATTTACATAGTTTAACTAATAGGTAGGTATACAAACTCATAATTAGGCATTTTTTATTAACATCCCGCTTCTGGACAAAGTCCTTAATAAGAGAAATCAGGCCATAGAAATAGTCCACCATACCGGACATGTACAACATGTTAGCAAACAACTTAAACTCCTTTAAATATAGCGAGATTTGAATTAATTTAAGTTGTTTGCTTCTTTAAAACTCCGAGTTAAAGCCTCAACTCAAAGTTTCAAAGAATAACAAAAAATTTTGTACGTATGCCCGCTACATTATTGACATATTTTACAGAATTCGTATGTTTTGAAAAAGACATCTCGCATTTTATCAATTATTTATGTATTTCTGTGACGCTTGGGATTTTACAAACATACGACACAGGACACTGGGACTCGGCAAAACTATTTGTAGATTACTCTTTTTGTCCTGTGTGGGAATCGACCCTCAATACTTGGCAGTGGCAGTAACAGGCGATTTTAACCACTTCGTCATCCGTGCAAAGTTAACATAAAATATGCTTATAATAAAAACAAGGGCGTGTGTAAGCAAAAACCTTGTCTCTTTCGGACATTTATAGTTTCTGAAACATCCATTTTATTAATGTGCTATAAAATCATGATCACTTATTTTAAGAAGACCTTACTTAGTACGGCATTGGGTTTTATTGTTACATTATTTTATGCCTGTTTATGTATCCTATTTAAACATGTTTATGAGGATATATAATTATCAAATTGCCTTAAATAACCAGTACCGTCGAAGGTCAATCGTTAAGTACTCCAGTGTACATGAAGTAACAAACAATATTAATGTACGAGACAAAAAATACTTGATACAATTACTTGTCTAATGTATTGAGTAACGAGATTATAGATAGACAAATTGGATATTAGGTTTTTTGTGCATCAATCGAGCTAAGGACGTGGCTAATATAAAGTAATGGAACAAGACATGTTTTCATTTGAATGTAACAAAAAATTCATAAGCAGTCAAACTAGTAGGTACAGTCGGCTAGTCGGCAGATAGTGGTCTACCAGTTTTGACAAAAGTTTCTGTGAGATCTGATTATCGCTAAGGTTGACTTTTCTACCGGAGTGTAAAGGTGGGCATTCACGGTTAGGCCATTCGACGTGGCTCCAAACGACTTAAGTCAAATGGATGGATTTTGGCGCGATTGGAAATCCAGAGTTTTACATCATGCCAATGGATTCCAATATTCACGATCAAAATTTGGCTATATATCACGCCATTTGACGCGATGGCGTGACCGTGAATAAGTAAATAATAACCTTAAGAGATCTTAGGCAAGGAGGTAAGTTGTTGTTAGCTGTGATAATTCAAATTTGACACATAGTATGATGTATAATTATAATACATGATAGCAGAGAGCATGGTTACATATGTCATAATATTATTGTAAGGGGAAATCGACCTTGTTGTTTTATGAGGTTCAAATTAACCTCAGCCGACGGATGGTAGACCACATTTTGACTGGCTGTACACGACCATTTCTTGTAGACGAGATCTTTAATTCACTTATGGCTTATAATCGTAGTAGCTTTTGCTCACGATTTTGTAAGCGAGGAATTGGAAGTAGGTACCTATCTATATTTCTTGAGGTAACAACACTGGATTCTAGACGGCATATCAAAAATGTCTTATTATTAATACTCTACTTTTAGACGGCGTATCAAGATGAAATATGAACCAGATTTTTAGTTAAATATTCAGCAATACAACTGTGGCAGCAATACAACTGTGGAAACCGCATTCCATTTCGCGCAGTAGTTTTTGTGAGATGCTTGTACAATCAAATAAATAGACAAACAAAATTTCTAATATATTAATTTATTTTCTATCCATAGATCTCTCGCAATATCTTTTTAATTATTTCCTATGGTAGGCATCGACCAGTTATAATTTTATTATATTTACCTATACATATTACATATACGACCATAACAACTCCATCGCAATCCAAACATGTAACATCAGTACTTATTTCTAGCTATTTACTACATTATAAAATGTCTGCTGCCGTTAGAGACGTAAACAATATAGTACAGCTGAACGAATGGCATAGTAGTTTAAGTGATCGCTTCCCTACTGTCAATGCGCCAAGTGTTGTGAGTTCGACCCCCACATGGGGCGAAAAGGAAACTGTCCATTATTTGCTTAGCGTGAACAGAATTCATACATAAAAACAATTAACGACGATCCTACGGTCGATGGACAGTAGGTTGCTGCGCCCATATAATGACAATTATTTGGTTTTGTGTTGGGCAAGATATCAAAACCATTTAAATCCACCAGCCCAGTTCCTAGATAATATTTTAGTAACAAATGAATCATAATAATAAAAAAAAGTAACATAGAACCAATTATATTTTATTTTAAATCCCTTTATATGAACCACCACAACAAACGAATTAGGAACATCTGGACACAAAACTTTGTTATTTTTCTAATTCCTACTGGTTAATGCTTCTAAATTAATATATAATTATTATTATCAGTGACTGTCCATTCCAAGCCAAAACTTCCATACAAAGTGGACAGTTCCCTTTGTGAGATCGAATCCGTTCTTGGTCCGTTGTTTGAATACTTGTAAAGTCCTTCGCGACTCAAGAATTACGGTAGCATTGCCGATTGCGGTAGCGGTATTTTATAACAGAAACATAAATAATTAATGTTTAACTTATTTATCATGACTCCTCTGCTAGAATTGTTACATATCACTAACAAATGAACAAAAAAAGAACAGGATCCTAACTCACGTCCTGCAGTTCGAATATCCGATACTCCAGAATCAGGCAATACATCTATGCACTGAACTATTGAGTTCAATCCTACATAAGTGTACTGGGGTAATAGTTAACCGAACGATATACAAATGTAACAAATGGTCTACTATTACCCGATGCAAATATCCCTTGAGTATATCATAATGTGATTTAGAATGCGCTTACAGCAATAAGGAAATCTATGGTATGACGCAATTGGTTATACATAGAAATCGGGAACATGACTCAAGCAATGTTACTTAGCTCTTAGAAACAAACCACAGCGCAAAATATTGTGATATATAGTCATAATTTTATAAATAGACACATATACACCTGCCGTTGGGGCAGAAAGGTTCTGGAGTGGCGGCCACGCACCGGAACACGCAGCAGGGGTAGGCCTCCCACCAGGTGGACCGACGACCTGGTAAGAGTCGCGGGAAGTGGTTGGATGCGGGTGGCTCAAGACCGGTCTGTGTGGAAAACCTTGAGGGAGGCCTATGCCCAGCAGTGGACGTCTTTGGGCTGAGATAATGATGATACACCTGCATATAAAAGAATATGCGCAACTATCTGCACCTAATTTCGTCTGCTACGTTTAGATCACCAGTAATGGTCGAGTCTAATGTACGGGGTGGGTCCAGTTCCAAACTTCGTATTACTATGCAGTGTTTACCAACAGAAGACCGTGATTACTTTGCCTAATCAAACCCGGCAACACAGCAAAATACTAACAATAGCGTGCTTAAGCCGTGGGCCTAAAAGGGTAGGAGGACTAAACACATTTATAACGTTATATAAAATAACAATCTATTTATTATTTGTACAGTATAATATGGTATTACAAGAATGATGAAATTCCTTGAAACAGTAATTGAACCTGCAACGACTGTGATACGTGCCGTCATTTTACCAAGTAATCTAACCTTCGGCCTTGTCATAAATGTTGTTTTTTACCGTTTGCCTGAACAGCAGCGCTACAGAAACAGCGGCGTTACATTTCGGTTTAAAATGTGATTTTATATAATTTAATTTAAGGAATCAGATGTTTTTGGAATCTGTAAATGGTTGTCAAAATGTTTATTGAATATTAGTTAAACCAATGTAAAGGGGTTGTCATAATATATTAATTCGTTAATTCGTTCCCTAGCCTATAATGAAAGTGACGAATAAATTGGACCCAAGCTCCAGTAACTAATTGGAGTTTGGCTCCAATTTATCTTTCACTTTCATTAATAAAGTCATTCGTGTAGACACTTACTCTATTAATTGATAGAAATCTTGTTCAGTTTTGTAATTTTATAGCCTAATTCCAATATTATTAATAAACAGGATTTTTGTTTAGTTTGCCGCAGTTACGATCTGGTCCATCCTTTAAACATTTAAGACCTTAGCATACCTAAACTAAAAGTGTCCTAACTGTGAATGTGAGTTTGTTTGTTACGATTTCACGCCTTAACTACTTGAACGATCATAAGGATATTTCGCATACACGTTGCCAGGGGTGCAATAAGGACATAGGTATATAAGGTACCGGTAAAAAATATAAATTTACTGACAGAATTTAAATCGATGCGATGCCGCGGGCAAAATCTAGTAATATATAATTACGATCTTAGTTAATGAGTAAACTACTGTTTCAAGTAGATAACAGATTTAACAAACTGTGGAGATAGCATGACCTCGTTGATTCTTTGGCATAATTAAGGGTACTTCCGTAATTAATTACATAACACTATCATCATCCTCCTGCCCTCATCCCAAACTATTTGGGGTCGGCGCAACATGTCTCTCTTCCATAAATCTCTATCGCTCGTCATCTCAGTACTCACACCCTTCCTGGCCATATCATCTTTTATGCAGTCCATCCATCTTTTCTTGGGTCTTTCTCTACTGGATAATCCTTGCACCTCCATACTCAGAGCTCTCCTAACAATATTTCTTTCATCTCTTCTCATCACGTGTCTATACCATGACAAACGTTCACTCCTCAATTTTTCCGTCACAGGTGCCACTTTCAAACTTCCTCTAATATACTCATTTCATACTTTATCCATCCTGGTTACACCACACATCCATCTTAACATTCGCATCTCTGTTACATGCAAACGTCTCTCATCCATCACTCTTGTAGCCCAACATGACGATCCATACATGACGGCAGGCCTTATCATGGTCTTATAGATTTTTCCCTTGAGCTTAAGGGGGACTTGGGTGTCGCAAATTGTTCCCGTGACCTGCCGCCATTTCATCCATCCTGCGTCAATTCTGTGCTTAACTGCACGATCTAAGTCACCGTCAGCTTGGATGAGCGAGCCAAGGTACCGAAAGTTGGAACAAACTGGTATAGGCTCACCATCCAAGGCCATGGGTATAGAATTTATATATTACATAACACTAATGGAACCTAAAACATAGATGACGGATTATAAGTAGTGTGATGCAGCTTAGTTTAGCCCTTCGGGAATACACGTCTTCATGTAGGTATGTTTTTAATAATTAGGTACCAGATAGGCATACAGAACAGTCATTATATTGTGTCTTATGCTTAAAAAAAAACAACGATATAAAGCACTCATCCACACAACTTCAAAAAGGCAAAGTGATTTGAGTCAGATGTCTAGACATTGGATAGTGCAATCGTCCACATACTTGGCTATCACTACACAGATAGTACACAAAAGCAATGAAACTGATTGCAAAAATATATTTTTATAGTGATAGACATACAAATGTTAATTTCAAGCATATTGTTTTATCCCGTAAATTCCAGATCTACGCAAGAAATCAGCAGTGCCCTAAATTCCTTAATAAACAATCATATTAACCTAAAATATGTATTTTAAATATTAGTATGATTTCCATATTAAAATAAAATACACATTAACTTGCTTCTGTAATCAAATTTATATAACCCAAACAAGGTATGTTACATTTCAGTAGTCATTACTGAATTGGAACCGAACTATGACATCATCAAACAACGTGACAAACAGCTAAGTCGCATAAGTCTTAAGTTACAAAACAAAGTATCTGTATCACAAAACAAAGGACTCAAAGGCTGTTATTATCGACGATTTAAAGCGCTCGTTTCTTTTGTGCACCATACGCTGCGGCAATTACACTCTATTTGCCGCCTCTGCATGTCACGTTGCGATTGACACTGAGTGCAAGTCAAAAACCAAAGTATAGCAATTGCTGCATCCTAACTAATATTATAAATGCGAATGTGAGGACTTTGTTTATTACGCCTTAACTACTCTACCTATCATCATAAAATTTCACATACACGTTTTCAGGGGAACAGAAAAGGGCATGGGGTTCCTTTCATCCAAAAAATAGAACTGTTAGTAAACTAACATACATTTACGCGAGCAAAGCCGCGGCCAAACTCTAGTAAGTCACAAAATAGTATGCGGCAATCGCAATGCGTTCAACGCGTTGAATGACGCGCATATTAACCAAGCCCTTTAAACAATGACATATATCGAACCAATGACCCAAGTCTCTCTGCCATAACGTGTCACATAAAATAACTTTTTAAATAGTTCAGATGAGGGCGCTGTCCAAAAATATCAAATTCCACTCTCCTAAATTGAATGAAGGCTATTAACCAATTCAACCTTATTTAAGTTTGGACACCAACGAAATTGTGATAGACATTCCCCTTTGGGTCAATGGCTTAGTTATCTAATACTGTACATTATAGTATTAAGACTGTTCTTATAGATTGCCTTGTTAGTCTTACGACCGATCGTGAAGTTGTTGGTTCAATTCGTAGGTTAGGCCGCTAGGCTCTGTTTCTTAATCGACATCAGTAGGGCCATAGGCGCGTCCCTTAATTTGAATCCTGGGTAGTCTGAGGCATAGATAATGCAACTAAACAAATTAGACACGTGTAATTTTTAGCAATAAGTTACTTTTAACTTAATCAATGCAACTGCACTAAAATTGGATAACAAACTACCGAATTATATTACTATAATACAAAGAATACGGTTAAATGAATCAGAATAAAATTTGCACTCTCAATTATCCTCCAATAGAAGCCTACAAAAACCTCTACTGAAAGAAAACGTATTATTAATCGGACGCAAATCAAAATCCGTCTAGACTGGCGACAACAAAATCGACCAGCACACCGACTGGTCACATAATCTGAGCGTAAAAGTTCGATGCACTCAACAAATCAATCTTGTAAAAGCATTTGCAAAAAAACGCCCGAACCAACCGGTAAATGATGCGAAAAAACACGGTTCAACAAACTCCAACCCTACCTATTTAAGAAGGCCATCGCACAGATAGAATATACAGCGCGTGACAGTTAGAATGTAATAAGAGTGAATGTAGTAAAAGAGCGTGCATGTGGTCTAGCAATTGAAAATCTGTAGTCTCTGCTTATACCTCATGAGTCATATAGTAACAAAACTGTCATGTAATTAAGGGTTCTAACGCGCAAGATACCGCAAGACATATTAGTCACAAAAGTTCTTATTATCATTGCTTGGCTGCTCACTTTTGCTTGACAATACACTAATATTTGTTTTTCCTTTCAATGTTATTTTACACAGACATGTACACATTCCCGCGAACGTTGTGTTAACTTAATCTTTGCATAATTCTTATTATATATGAAATGATTTAATCTATATGAAAAGCAGATAATTTTGATTCGATTTTATTTATTTTATGTCATTCATGATTTTACACCTTGTTGTTGCACGCTGTATAATAAGCATGACCATCTTAAATCGGACGGGTTTTATACTAGGGAAGCGAGGCTGTCGTAACAATGATGCAATTAAAAAAAAACGTTGCGACATAAAGTTGCGGCGATTAGTCGTAAAAAGATAGTAAATTCACACTATTTAATGTCCTACGTTTATGGTGTGTGGGCTATCTTGGTGTTTACAAGGTAACACATGGCGTTGGGACCGACAGGATTTCTTCACTATTGTAACCATATAGTCTTTATTTATCTTATTGATTAAAGACGTGTCACGTTCTATTAAGCAACAATAAAAATAGTTATGTTTAGTGCAATAGAATTCACAAAAATGAAATAGGATGCCATAACGGTTTCGCTGACGTAATTAATTTTGCCTTCGCTACTGCATGACGCAGTAGCCAGTCCAATTCTAGACTTCGCCCCTCTGCTTTTGCGTAACGATTACCATTGATTATTAACCAGGATAGCAAACAGGCAAAACCGGTTAACCGGGTATATGATACAACGCTTTTATTGTTATTATCGCCTGTCAAAATAAATACACTCAGCCTAAAGGTAAACAGTCGCGTGGTCAACAAGCAGATCCCTCCACATCAGGTCTTCACGTAATATTATTCTGTGGTCTCTACTTTGATGGCCTGAGGCGTTTTCATACCCCGTTTGAAGGACCCAGGACCGAAGGCAAAACGAAACGCGTGCCTCAGCAGAGAAAGCCAAGTTTTAACCTCCAAAAATGTGTGCTGTTAACGCTTAAGAGAAGGATCACGCTGGCTGACAATATACCGCGTCTTTAACTGGTCTCCAACTCTAATTACTTGCCCATTTGGGTCGTTACAGCTCAAGATAACCCCAAGTTAATAGTAATACGACTTTGCCTTATTTCCAATTATTAACAAATAAATAAATAAATGAAGAATCTCTGGACACTCTACCATGTAGTATTAACATACTCGTTCTGCTAATGACGCTAGATCAACAGTAATTTGGAAGCTTAATGATATTCTATTATATTATACAATAGAAATCATTAAGATAAATTGCCTCGCAGGTCAACAGTCCGGCCTATGAATCATTATAATTAAGTCCGTCACAGTCCACTGCTGGTCATGGACCTGTGACATTAAAGTAATGCAAAAAATCATTATTTTAATATAATTACATTTTCGAAAATGGGCGTTCATCTCATCGTCCTCGTCGCGAGACAACTCTTAATCTATAGTGTTTGTGAATGCTGTAGGCTTTCATTATTCGTTTACATAATGCAATATTTGACAAAATGTCTTAATCGATAATTAAATTAATTCGTGACCACGACTGTAATAAGTTGGTCAGAACGTCGGAAATAAATTAATATAGAATTTTTACGACTAGTCGCTGAGCAGTCAAATTCTACCGTAATTAATTAAATATTATTTAGTTATTGTTGCTTTTATAAATTTCATCAGCCTGCACTTCTCCATACAAAGTTTAACTATGCTAAATCTTACACTCCTGCGTGTGTGCAATACATTCAAAAAGAGATACAAAGTTTTCTCTTCACGTATTAATTTGCGATTCTAATACCTTTTGTCTTGTATAACCTGAAGATCTTGATCTGGCATTTTTGCTGATAAGTTCATCGATATGAAACTGCGTATCACTGCTATTCTGCATATAGTATTAGCGCCGCTACTAAACGCCAAATGCATCACACACAAACCAGAACACAGCAAACAGAACCAAACATTTTACCTAAACATCAAAAGGATTTATCATACACAAATCCATGGACTCAGGATTCTATTCCAAGCTCTAGTTTACTCAAGATATACAAGTTCATACATTGATCGTGTAAGGAAACGTACCCATACTACGTGACCTGATCAGGGGAGGGAGAGGAGTCTTCAAAATATACACATTGGTCATAGGGACGGGGAGAGGCTTAGGTTTTTGTCACGTAGTCAATATCATCTAACGAAATCGCGAGATTTCAAAAGCGCGAGCTTTTTCGAGTTATATTCAAATATGGTGCGCAGCGTTTAGCGCTTTTTAAACTCACAAGTGGCAAAACGTGGTAAGCGCCGTTTTAATAAAGACAAATGTGAGCCAAAGTTTTCTTGTCTTTCTGTTTGCAAAAAAATATTTAGAGTTATGTAAGAAATACTACATCGAAACTAGACGGTTAGGGGAGGAGGTCATAAATGTCTTATATTACAGGTGGTCGGTCGCCTAGGAAAGGCCACTCCCTTTGTTAAACAATTGTAAAAAAATAGCCGTAGTATGGGTACGTTCCCTAATGTATTGACCATAGTTAGCATAGGTTTGTTATGTTTAAAGCTTTGCTTACGAAACGTATCGTATTGTGTGGGGCATATGTTCGACTGTGTGAATGATATTTTACAGAGAATTCGAAGTATTGGATTACGTTTGTCGATCTGATAAGGGACATGTGTGTTGAGATCGTGCTGATGCAGTTTTTGTATATTTTTGTTTGGACGTAATTATAGCATTGGTGGTTTAAATTTTAGTATAAATAACTTAGCAGAGATGTTTTCTCAAACTTATCTTAATGCAAGTTTTTTAAAATGAGACCATTTTTACAAGTGACCTTCTGCACAACTAGGTACTGCTGAACACGAGCCTTTTCTCTATCTATCAGAGGTGTTAGGCCATAGTGAGGATTGGCAAACTTCACACATTTTCGGCAACATTATGGAGAAGTCTGACATGCGAATACCTGCATGCCAATCACAATATTCTCCTTCATCGTTAAAGAAATGTTTACAGTATATCTTTAGGTATAAAGAAAACATTAGGTATATCTCCTAAATTAACCACACATCGCTATAAAAAGTCATTTTTATAGCGATGAAAAAAATTTCTCACTTAAGACTTCACAGAATAGAAGCGTGCTATCGTACCATGCACATATTATATTATACACCCAAACTAATATTGTAAAGAGAAGTGCCGCCAACGCCTGCCGTTCCTGTCAATAATGTTCGAAAGGTCACTCACCTAAACAAAGATCGAGTCAGCTATGCCTATTGACACCTACTACAGCCGTCAATACATACCACAAATGCCTGGATATGCTCTCAAGAATAAAATAGACAAGCAACTTGATAATTGTAGCAGCCAAGCTTAGAGTTAATAACTTATGACTGAAAACATTAGCCAGAATCATTGGAGAGACATGCCGGCAATAAGTCTTAAGGATATATTAAATATTCGTATTATAAATTTTATCTCCGATAAGCAAAGCTGTATTATATCCATATTTCGGTGGCTAAAAGTTTGGGTCGCACGTTGTAAATAAAGAGCCTATTGCTTTTTCTGACATATGCAGACTCTGTGATGTTACAGGGAATTTCTTGACGAAAATCCCAATAACACCACCCGATTTAGGAAACGAAGACTCGAGACATCGTGCATAGCAGTTGCATACCCTTGCGCTGTGTCACCGAAATATACCTTAAAATATTTTGATTAAATTGACGTTAAATTTAACTGTAGTACTGCACAGATAGCGTGTAGTGGTTTAACTGTTCGCTTCGGCACTGCCAATACGCCGAGTAATGTGGATTCAAACCTCACACGCGACAATTTGCATTATACACAAATGATTGTTCCGAGTCTGAATGTTTCTGTGACCGTTATTTAAAAGCTTGTCAGGGTGGGGCTTAAAGCCCACGCGCGTCTGAAGCCCAATGATATCTGCGTGCAGAGTTCACTCAAAAGGTCTCTCTCAGTTATACCTTTATCAATATCAAATTAGACCAAGTATTTACACCAAGTGTCGAACTAATGAAGTTTCATATTTCTAACACGATATTTAACATCTTCATTCTCAGAACCCGGATATCTTACATCTTCGTATAGCCGATATATGAGTGGCCCATATAGCCGCTACACGGAAGCCCATCGGTGAAGCATGATGACATTTTAAGCGGCCGCAGCACGCGAGATGTGTATTTAGATTCAACTCTTGTGCAGTTACTGAATGTTCGCTAGAAATAGATGTTTAGGAACATTAGACGGTTTATTAAACATGCGTTTCATTCAACTTTGAGATGTTTTGGTGAGCATTTAATGACAAGGTTATACTTAGCTAAATATCAGATTTTAGTGATAATAAAGCCGTATTTTGGGTGGCCTTTACTTTTAGAATAGTAATTGGAACTCATAGTATTATCGTTGTGGGGAAATGTTTTTCTAGATATTATAACAATATACGTAAACAACGGTATATATGGTCCACTAGAGCGAATTTTGGTTGCAGCGGCTAGTTCTAAAAAAGACTTGACATCTGCACAGGCAGTTTTATAGGGTAATCAGAAAAGACCAAAGAAAAAACAGGCATAACACCAACGACTTCACGTATAACGTGCTTTCGTAAATCCGAGCTGCTTTTGAGAATTTCATGACAGAAAATCCAATAACCTGTTTTGGCCCAAACCGATAATCTAATCCGAGCCGTTAGACCGCAGCTGAATCTGTTGTATATGAGCTATACGAAGACATTCATGTCCAATTACCCCACGAGCATACAATGCAATACAATAGTTGTAACACAATTTTAATTTTAAGTTACACTTCTCTGTACGATACGCTTCACGATTTATTTAAAGCTCGCGTTCTCATAAACGAGGTTTAGTTGAAATCAAAAACAATTGCTGATTGAAAAGAATAACGAATGAAATCTTGACGAAAGAAGAATGATCAAAACTTCTGTATAAATAAAATATCAACCTTTAAAACCGAGACACAATAAAAACATAATATTTGTATCTATCCGAATAGCATAACATCTGGTGCCAAGGTCCGATCTCCATCATCAACACAAAGTGAACTAAGCATTATGTCGGTCTGCCTGTGTGAATGGCCCATCACAATAAACTCATATAACTAGAGGACTAATATTTTATTGTTATGAACGCTCGTCAAATATGGGAGCGAGTTGTTATGAATAATATACGTGATTATATTTTGAAGGTTTACTGCATGTCGCGATTGTTTTAGTTCCATTAGTATTAGTAACTTTTCATAAAATAATTAAACAAGTTTATTTATGACTAGATATTGCCCGCGGCTTCGCTCGCATTGAATTAGATTTTGTTTATAAATTTCCATCCCTCGGGAATAGTACTTTTTTATGGATGAAAGATACCGTATGGTCTTTCCTGTACAAATGGCATTCAGAATGAGTTTCAGAAACCTATTTATAGTGACATTATTACATTTCATTATATACTAGGCGGCAACAACTTAAAACGTAGTGTTTAGGTACACGAAATAAAGAATTAGGACGTGGCGTAAGCATTTTATAAGGTCTTTCAAGGTATTTTAACATTTAACTTGGCCAACGCTCGGCCGCGGCGGGCAGATACAATGCTTTTCCTATAGTGTCTTTTTCCAACTATTAAAGGATTAAATAACCGACCATACAAATTCATCTTATCACTTAATAAAGTAACATCAAGACAGTGTACCAAATGGGTAAATCTGAGATGTATTTCATGAAAATCTACATACATGTACATAAAATAATAAATTTATTAATTATGATATGTGCACAGAATCCACATCAAGCTGCTGTCTACCCCCCGCGACCATCCCACGTGTGGTCTTCACGAACGTATCGTTTGACACTATATCGCATTCAACATACAGCTGTTCGGATAAACGCGGTGCTACGATCCTATTTTATATTCTTGACTCACTAGACAATGCAACTCTTGATTACATTGCATGTTTTGAATGTTAATTCATTGAAAGTGACATGAGAACTTAAGATAAGTTTACGCGAATGTTACATAATATGATTGTTTTTGTATAAGTAAAGATGAATCTCGCACTAGACACACATATGACTGCACGGATGGCGTAAGTGGTCGCCTTGCCACTGCACCGAGTGTTGTGGGTTCGAATCCCACACGGGACAAAAATTTGTGTGATCCCCAAATAGTTATTCCGAGTATGGATGTTCTTTGTGTCCGTTGATTGAATGTTTTGTAAAGTCCCCCGGGATACAGGAATTCCTAATACCTAGTTGCTTTTTTCAAAACCAACGAAATCTCTGTTTCTTGAGTAACATTACAAACATTGACATATCCCGCTATTTCAATGTTTGTATAGTACATTTACTTACCCACACGGTACAAATAGTAATTATTTATACCGTGAGGAAATCGACGATTGATTCGGCGTTGACGTTGGCGAAGTGATCACCATTACACCAATATACCATTTGTGTTTACGCATCATGATATGCATACTGATATCTGACTTCAATAGTAGCAGTAGTCAAGCTGCCTGTGCCTCTTTGTATGTTATAAACAAAATCAACCGACACAAATCCTAAAAGTCATACAAGTTACGTTGGTACATAACAAGTGAAGAATGATTTACATTCATATATTTGTCAAAATATTGGCACAAAACATGCAGAACGCTCTGCAAGGATAATTAACATTTAATATTTCTTACTATGTTCATATTCGTACTATTCCAATCTACCTACAACTTTGAACGACCACCTACAAGCGCTATTAGCCACCGAGAATCAACAGAATGCAAGCTATTTCCCTACTATAACCAATAACACGTCTTTTGAATACAAATACATTCATCTTAAGAAGTTCGTCTCTCACCCCCTTTGTCCCGTTCCCTGTAACACAACAAGCCTGGAGTTTTACGACTTATTTTGATCTTTTACGGGTATATTTAAAAGCAAGAAGGAGTTATTTTTCGACGACGTCTGGGTGGGCTTGGACAAAAGGATGTTTGTGACGCGCCGAATTTCAAAGGTAGGGTTATAAGATGGGATTATGTTTTTTATAAGACGTTTGATGTGATTGTCTTAGCTAATAAGCTTTTACTTGCTCAAGGCAAGTTAAAACACTTTCGCGAGTACAACCCGTGCAGATAACTAGTATTATTAACTCATCCATATAGTTCGATGCGAGTAGCTTGCTCATGTAGCTTGCGTCAGCTGGTTTTATTGTATACAAGTACAATTACTAATGGAGGTTAGGACTTGAGATCGTTTCAGTTGCTAAATAAATTGTTATTTAGGTTCACAGTCAGAAAATATTCTGAATCAGTGCTACTCAAGATACTTTTAGTTAAGATAGATATTTATACACATTTTTTTAATGAATGTAATAATACATACGAGTATACAGTCGAAACCGAATATAACGAGATCGTTTATAACGACGGATCGGTTAATACGACTAAATGGCAAAGTCCCGGCCGAATCCCTATATAAACAATTAATAGAATAGAATAGAATAGCATTTATTTCTAAGTATATGGTACATTAGGGTCACATATATTCATCATTGGTTTACACATACTACCATTGCTGGTGTGGAAATATTAAAATTATGATTTAATTCCTTGAGTAAACAATCAATTTTATATTGTAATTAATTAAGTTAATACCTTTAATATTTCAATAAAAAATGACAGAATATTGTCAATTAAATTGCAATGTCAAGGAATGGTATAGTAATGTCAAAATATTAGTTAGAACGTCAGTAATATTTATATATTAAAATTGCAGTCAATAAAAATTTGTTAATACAATTCAAAATTTGTGATTAATAAATTCATTTACAGAGTAGAAGCACCTGTCTAAAAGAAACGACGCTTATAACAACATCAGATACAGCGACATATCGTTTAAAACGACGAAACTTTATCGATATTCATCGGCTTTAGCGACCAACCGATTCACTTGTTCCAGCAAAACAAACAAAAAACGAACAACTTCATCAAAAAAAAATTACTTATTCTAATCTATGAAGGAATATTTTAAGCTGAATACAGCTTATCGACTTCACTTAGTATAACGTACCTATATAAGTCTTTTTAGAATAACATATTTATTTCTTTCTTAAGCATAACCTATAGGTACCCATACTACATAATTGTACATATTTAAAATTTCAATCAAACATATGACAATTAATATGACTACATACTTGTGTATATTGCTTATAACAACTATCGGACATAACGTCCGAAGTTATATGGTCCCTTCAATATCGTTATATCCAGTTTTGACTGTATGTGTGTAAATACTATTAATTATAAAAAAATACCAAAGAACATGACGATATTGCCAAACAGAGGTAATTCGCTGAGAAAAATTTGTGTATGACATTTTAAAACATTATTCTATAAAATTAGTTTAATTTCAATTGTTATACATTATTTACTTTTACCTATTACCAGCATAAATCTCTCATTAATCATTGCAATTAAAATCTGGACCTTACAATCGTAAAGGCTATTATAATAAATAAAGATCATACGCTTTATTTTATTTTATTTATCAAATTCATTTTACTTCTTGCTACCGAGCTAAAAATATTCGGTATCAACCCTAAACTAAAGCATAAAACGATCGCGCATACCTCCAGTGCCAACCTAACGACGCAGTAATATGCGCCCAAGTGTGCGCTATTGTTCCCTTTATTTTACGCCAAACACACGGTATTCGCGGGCTCTTGACGAATTATTGTTGTGGTCACCATTGTTTCCCGCGCACATTTTATTGGTTTTCCTGGAGACAGTTCTGAACGAACGTTTTGGTGGTTATAAATGTTAATAATGGTTTCAATTTGAGTCGTATATATTTTTAATTCTTTTTCTTCTTTTCAAAAGAACGCCTGCACTAGGAATATTTCATGTATCGCAGGGAACTTAACAAACATTCAAACAACGGACACAAAAAAAGACTCGTAACAAGCATTTGTGGATCACACAAATGTTTGTCCCGTGTGGGATTCGAACCCATAACACCAGGTGCAGTGGCAGTGGCGAGGCGACCACTTAAACCTCTACGCCGTAGGCGTAGTGGTTTAAGTGGTCGCTTCGCTACTGGGGCCGCGCCGAGTGTTGTGGGTTCGATCCCCACACGGGACAATTATTTATTTGATCCACAGATATAGTTGTTCCGAGGCTGGATGTTATCTATATCCGGTGTTTGAATGTTTGTAAAGTCCCCTGTCATATAGGAATTATTCCTAGTACGGTAGTGGTCTTTTTAAATAATGAAATAAAAATAATATATAAAACGATTACTAACAATTGAGGTAGCTACTTATTAGTAGTCTTGATCACCACTTAAACTAAGATAAATGCTTTTGTTACGAGTAGGTTTTTGTAATGCAATGGGTGAGGATCGAATCCACGACCTTTCATCGCAATTCAAGTGCTTCATCTAGTGGGCCACCGCTGCTTATAGGCAGTGCTCACTACGCATACTACTAATGTTATTGCGTAGCACTTGGGACAAAAGTATATGTTATAAATAGTTGTTCAGCGCCTACATTCTCCTTGCTTTGTTTTATTTATAAAGCTTTCAATAACACAAAGATTATCCTTAGTACCTTCAGTCGTCTTTGAAACAAAACAGCTTAGCCAACGTTGTGTTTTAATGTTAGTAAATTATCAATACGAGCACAAAGTCTGGCAATATGCCCGATAGCCTACAAAAGGTTCGCTGTTTATTTCATGGCACGTAAAATTATAGTTAGCAAAATGTGGCTGTAATACTCCTTATCTATGATCCGCAGCTACGCTCGGGAAAAGTCTTTTTTCGGAATGAATAACGTGTATCCGAAATTTCATAATGATCTGTCAAGTAGTTAAAGCGAGAAAACGTTCGAATGTATAATATTATGTTAGGATTTTGTATGTACTTGTTACACCTGCTTATTTTACCAATAACTAAATCTGAAGTTTTTATTTGAGACTATTAATAATATAAACAAAGAATATTTTGTTTTTTTATGAATTTACGTGCCTAGTTACTGAATATATATACTTATTTGTGTCAAATATCCAATTGAGAGCATGGTCGTCCAGGACATAAAGCGAAAGCTTTTTAAAAAGGCACAAGGTATTCCTTGTCAAGGTTTATACATATTGCACAACATAACAACAGACTATAATATTGATACTAACCTAACTGCTGGGTAACTATACAAAAAGTTCAGCATATACCTTACTTTATATGAGAGCACTCTTATCTTTGGTAGAAATTTACTTTCCTATATTTTGTGCAATTTCATTTTGTTTTACATATAAGTAGTTAGGTTTGTTGATATTAGTTACGTTGTATATTATGATTGTTGCTTTTATAAATGTAAATAAACATAAAACTTGAGATAAGATTAAAATAAATATCAAATATGATCTTAAAAGACATATCATATTATTGCTTTAATATATAATTCTTATGTACGTGTGTTGACAGTGAACTCCTCCTAAACGGCTGGACCGATGTGAATGAATTTTTTTGTGTGTGTTCAAGTGGATTCGAGGATGGTTTAGAATTGTTTTTTTTTTGTATACAGGACTACGTCTGTCGATTATGCTAGTTGCTTTATAATTTTTTTACAGGTACCTACCTACTAACATGGCTCATACTCTAACTTGGAACATTCTGTGCACACATAGTTACAGCTACAATCTAATATTGTCTTCTGTTTACGCGAATGTTATTCATTGAAATTAATCTACTATAAACGGATTTGATCGCGTTGTTTATTAAACACTGTATTACATAATTTAGAAACTATTACACTATTACTACTATTGAATTTTACTCATTTATAAGCTAATAAAATTATATAAACTATTAAATCTATTTATATTTAGGTTTACACTTTCCCCGACGTTTTGGTTGCTTTTCAGCAGCCATGGTCACGGGGTTACAAATTATGTAATACAGTGATTAATAAACAACGCGATAAAATCCGTATATAGTAGCTACAATCTAGCTTTATACTGTACTTTTATTCTATGGTTAGTGTAACCAACTGCCACGCTTAAGGTCGCAGGTTCGATTCCCGCACAAGTCAAACATTTGTATGCATGGACATGGTTGTATGTCTTGGTCTGGGTGTTTCTATGTATAATATGTGCGTATTTACAAAAATAAAGTATATACATATGTATGTTTATCCATTGTCTAGTACCCATAGTACAAGCTCTGCTTAGTTTGGACTATATGGTGTTGTGTGTATGTGATAAAATATATTATTATTATATAATGTAAACTGTATATCTTTAGAAGTAATACCGAAGAGTATTTATTAATTTTGCTAGCTATGTACCTACATACATAGTGTCACCGCTATACCCCAAAGAAGACAATGTTGTTATACATACACATTTTGCCAGCAATGGTTTTAGTTCCCACGTAATAGACAGCAATCATACTGACGTTTACATAAAAACAAAATAAGATTTTGCCTGACTCGAGAATCGAACTCGAGACCTTATAGACAACTGTCGCATTCTCTACCCCATGGAGACAGTGAATTTCATACGTGACAATAAAACCGGAATGCTAAATAAGTGTTACCTTTGCCAAACCACGTTCAGGCAAATTTACTGAGTACATTGTGGCTGTGCTTACAGGGAAAACCAGCTTGCATAGATTGCGGATATGATATGCATGTGTTGGATAACGGTGAAAATATCCTGAGTTTAAGGAAATAGTTATAAGACCATATTTTTCTTATAAAAATACAAGAAACTAGGAATAATTCCGGTATCGCGGGGGACTTAACAAACATTCAAACAACGGACACAAAGAACATCCAGACAAGCACAAACATTTCTGGATCCCACAAATTTTTGCCTCGTGTGGGATTCGAACCCACAACACTTGACGCAGTAGCAGTTGAGAGACGACCACTTAAAACCACTAGGTACGCTATCCGTGCAGTCAAATTTATCTTTCTCTCTCCTTATAAAACTAGTATGCTGTGCCTGACAGGGACCTTAATTAATACATAGCTTTTAGAATACTAACTGTATATAATTGTAGCAAGCAAAAAATAAATTAATTGAATTGAATCCAGTTGTAACTATAAAGGTACTGATTTACATAATATTGTCTTCTGTTTACGCGAATGTTATTCATTGCAATTAAACTACTATATACGGATTTTATCGCGTTGTTTATTTATCACTGTATTACAAAATTTTGAAAATATTACACTACTACTACTATTGATTTTATTTTACTAATTTATAAGCTAATGAAATTATTTAAACTATTAAATCTATTTATTTTTGGTTTACACTTTCCCCGACGTTTCGGTTGCTTTTCAGCAGCCATGGTCACGGGGAGAGACCAGTCTCCCCGTGATGTGAGTAGTGTAATATTTTCAAAATTTTGTAATACAGTGATAAATAAACAACGCGATAAAATCCGTACATAATAGTTTAATTTCAATGAATAACATTCGCGTAAACAGAAGACAATATTATATAAAGGTACTGAATAAATCATTGGAATTATGGTATGTTCTTGATTTATTTTTATTTTATTATTTATTTATTGGTTTACCAGCAGTTATTACACTAAAACATTCATTACAAAACAGAACATAGTATTAAGCTTAATCTAAGTGCATAACTTATGTAGGTAAACACCACATGCATATAATTTAGAAAATAACTATTGACAAAAGTTATCCAACTATCGAGGAAACAAAACTTATATAATATATACATATCTCTGAATAGGTCAGCAATTAGTGGATGGTTAATCTATAGAAAGATTATGGACACGGTTCTTAAATCGTTAAAATGTTGTGCCGAATATATCTATATTTAAAATAACAACTACCGCAATAGATATTGCGCTCCGTGTTAAAGTACTTTACAAACACAATTAAAGGATACAACGTATAGCCGCAAAAAAATTATTTAATGAATGCATAAATAAAATAGTTGTCAGAATAAATAAATGTAGGCAACTATTTAAGGTATGTCCTTTGTTGTAGTTTTTGTGATACCTATCTCGATAATATATTACTATGTACCCTCTGTACGCGAATGTAATTCGCACTTGACCGGTTTTTTACCGATATCAATTGTGAAAAGGTATATTTTATGTAAGGGTTATTTTGCGACAAGACACATTCTGAGAAATGGACGTTTTGCAACGTGAAGACGTATTACAACGTTGCCATTTTGCGATTTAGCTAGTTACACAGTTTGACATACGATATGCGACATATGATAAACTCTTTTTACGATTACATACCATGTCCAATGCTGGACGTACATAGGTCTTCCCCGAGATTTTCCACACACACCGGTCTTGGGTCACCCGTATCCAACCGCATCCCGCGACCGATACCACGTCGTTGGTCTACCTACCCCAGCTGCTGTGCTTTTTACCATTAAGCTATTGGATACGCTATGCAAATTTAAATTGAATGTATCTTTCTTTGAAATATTTGTTTGCATACGCATGAACCTAAAAACCTAAACACTCGTATTCTGAATCATCTAAGCGCCAACTCGCCTAGACATGCAAATGTATCAGATAGACATTGTTTAGTATTCCATGCGGGCGACACTTCAAATTGTCGCTACATGACGCCGCGGTAATCCTTGGTTACGTGAGCACAGAGAAAGCTACAGACACGACAATCATTAAAAGAACTTTAGTCCTTAGTTTTTTTTTATATGTAGTAATTCCCTAATAGTAATTGTAGATGCATACACAGACTCATGCCTGTTTTTCAGACTAGTAGGTAGAAACTAGGGATAACCTTTACACTTGCTGAAGGCCAGGCAAATCTGTCGTAGAATACTATTTAAATAATATTTTTATTTTATTTTTATACTAATGATCCGCTCCGGCTTCGCACGGGTAGTACAAAACCTTAACAAATTATACATCTAAACCTTCCTCATGAATCATTCTGCCTATTGGTGAAAACCGTATACCGTTCAATAGTTTTTGAGTTTATCGCGAACAGACGGACAGAAGCGTGGGGCTTTGTTTTATAATATGTAGTGATAAGTGAATAGTATTCTTATTAACTCTTCCAGTTGACCTAGAATGCTTGTGTTAGGAAAGGGTACACGTCGGTAATGGAATGTGTTTGTTTCGAACTCACATCCTTGATCGCCAGTACATTACCTTGTCCATTGGGCTACCACTTATTAGCATTTTAATATCTATTGAACTGACGAATTTAACAATTTTATCTCATAAACCCATAATTATTTAGCATATGAGATCACGGTGTCTAAATACATAAAGAATAAATACAATAACGATAAATAATTCTTTAAGAAATCGTTTCAATTCCGCATTGATATTTGATATATCTATTTATTCGTCGATACTAAGTAGGTAACATTCGAATAAGAATCGAATAATCGAATACAATCGACAAGATACATATTTGGAGCGACATTTATTCCTAAGTAGACGTCTAAACGTCGACGCACAGACATAATAATATTTTAATTACTATGCCTTAGATATTGACTCATAATAGTTATGAGTCAATATCTAAGGCATATTAAAAATATATTACATTATTTGGGTAGATGGTGTAGTTAAAAGCGATTAACTTCACAAATCTTATGTATATGAGCTGTAGAATAGTATATTAGTTGCGTGTCTGATTAGTATTCACTGAAACTAACACAGTGGCCTTATGCTAATAGGAATTAACTATTTACATTTTATTAACCTACTACGGAAACGTAAATTTATTCAGGTGTTAATTTTGTTTGTCTTCAAACATCAAACAATGCTTTTGTCTATATTTCATATTTTATTACATGTTATTATTATAAAGAGGACGGATTAGTATATTTGTTTGTAATGCATAAACTAAAAGGCTACTGAACCGATTTTAAAAATACTTTACTATTAGACAGCTATTTTATTCAGAAGTAATATAGGCCAGCGGTCGGCAACTCGCGGCCCACAACTCTTTTGTAAATAAGGTCTTATCATTTGGAATTATGTGAATATCGCGCCAAAGCTGAAATCAACTCCAGCCGCAAAAGCCGGCACTGGCCCACAAAATATTTCTCAACATTTTTGGTTGTTTTTTTTGCATTTTTAACATAATCGTTAAAGGCCTACTAAGTTATGAACATATCTGGCCCACCTCTATTTAATTTTGTCACTATCTGGCCCGTGCCTGCTACAAGGTTGCCGACCTCTGATACAGGCTGTAACATTACACTACGATCCACGGCCAAGCAATAATTGAGGTGATTGGTATCAAAATTGGTCAAATCCAAAATTTATCATTTTTAATCTATGAATGGCAGTATATTCTCTGTAGTGTAAACTTTAAGTTGTCATCTTTCAAATGACGCCAAATCCCTGATATTTATATAGAAAACCGGTTTGAAAAACGACTTTGGTATCAAAATTAGTTAAATCCAACGCTGTTAACATTCAAATTTGGTCAATTCCCGTTCGGCCAATCAGCGATGAGTATTGTATAAGGCGCGTCAGCCATGATGTTTTTTGTATCAGTCTGTTGTAGACGTCGAGCACGTGCACTCTGTGTTTATTGTGTGAAATTTAATGTAAACAATGGAACAAAATGAAAACAAAATTGTCGAAACGCCTCCCAATTTATCAAGGAAGCCTCTACAACAAAAAAATACATGGGAATGCAACAGAACTAAGAAATCTAGGTAAGTAAACATTCAATCGTTGGAATATCACTTTCGTAGTATCAGATGTTCTCAACTTTTGTATCCATGATATTTTACTTTTAACTATCTGGTATTAATTACAAATAAGTATTACATAACATAAAGCCCAAGATACATTAACTGGTTTCTTGAAAAATATTTTACAAGTACTAGCCGGACGCGACAAGTTGAGACTTGCGCTCGATACCCGCTCCATAGCCCGCCAACAGTGCTCAAGTCTTAACTTGTGGCGTTCGAATTAGCTTTTTTTAACTATCATAGTTCCAATTAGGCTATCTTTCCTTTGCTAGCAGTATCTAGTTTTATTTTGCAATAGTGGTTTCCTATTACATACACTTTAAAGAAAGGAGGTAGTTGTCTATGGTCATGGACATAAGGCGATCGAGCTGGGACATACTAGTAGCTGAATCTTTATACCTGACCTAGGAATACTGACTTGCACATCACTTTATTATAGAAAATCTATGTTTGTTATTTTTGTTCTATCTATTTAGGTTATTTTGGTTTGTATTTCAACAAGTAATTGCAGTCCCTTAGCGATAGCTAATAGCCATTTATATCTGTTACAGGTATTCATCTAAAGCGCCGCCAGATATCAGAATTCCTTGTCAACATTTTTCAAAAGCCTACAGATGCACTTCATTAGCAAAAATCTACATTATTAAATTTCACAATGCTTTTTACAAATCAACTAAAAAAATTGATCAGGATAATTTTATTCTTCAACACATTAAAACATCTTCAATACAACGCCGTCGACATATATATATAACCGGCACAGGCAATAAGAAAAATTACAATATTACTTATTACGGACGACGCTAATTAATCTTAATAAATATTTGATATGTATATGGTTCTTTTTATTTACTTACTAAATTTCTTTCAAAAAGTTGCGAACCACTGACAATTACCAATGCCACCTTCTAAGTAAGCTAAATCCAGACAGTTAACATTCATAGATAGTCAAATCCATAGATATTATAATCAAACTAGGTCAAATCTACACATTATTATCAAACTAAGTCAAATCCAATCTTTAAATCAAGATTCTGTATTTTTTTTGTATGAGACTTAACTTTGTTATTATTTTAATATATTTAATATCCTCGTATAATTAAGTCTGTAAAATCTTAATACTCTTCGTTAATGCCATATAATATAATCTAAAATTTGAGGATATCTCTAATTTGTCTTAAATGGACTTGACCAATTTTGATACTAATCGCTTCAATTATAAACATGGGTGAAACCGCGACGAAGAGCTAGTATATTATTTGACAGTTTTGTGACAAAAGTACACACTGCTCTGCTAATATATTTTTTTGTATTTGAAATTCTCAGAAGCAACAAATAGCTGGCATTTGTTCAGTAGAAAGCAAAACGACTTATTAGATACGTGAGTCCAAAAATATAGCTAGCGTGAAGTTGGTGTAAAATAGTTCGTAGAGGACCTTCGTACAGGTCTGTCTGCGCTCTCTAGGTAGGTAATACAGGCAAGGATATGTTAATTTCTGTATATGATCGCTATCACTACTAATCGCTTAAAGTGTGGATTCCCGACTACCAAATAACTTCCAACAGCATCAATCCATAAACTTTAGCCCCGAAGTCTACTCCACGGTTTCTCCACACAGCGTGAGTAAAGGCAGCGACGGCACACGTATAATAAACGGCTAGTAATGACTCGTACGCAAATCTGTTGTCCATTCATGGCGGCCACGTGCTCAGCAGATATTTGTCAATTACAGCTACATTGTATGGATAGCGAAACGGTATAATATGTCACCTCTTCATTGTGTGTAGAGTTGTGGCGACTCCGCACAGACGAAGAAGTTCAGCCGACATCCAACAGATAGCGTTATATACAATAAGCGCTTAAAATGACGTTTCTCAGCAATCCTAAACCGCAGAAGTGGAGTTTACCCAGCTGATAAGTATATACCTATACAAATCCCGGACATCAACAGTAGGACCGCGGCCCGCCAGGCACGATCACCCAGCCTGGTTGGAGAATCCGCCCTGTGTGTTGGAGAGACATTTCACCCTGTTCCTCCACAGAGTTTAAGGTTCGATTACAAAACAACATTTTGTGTCATTTATTGATAATAATATAGGTACAAGGCCTAAGAATTTAAAGACCAAATTATTTTCACACTACCAACAATAATCTACACGAGACATCTCAACAGGAATTACCTAAAAACTTTAGCCCGAGACATCTCAACAGGAATTACCTAAAAACTTTAGCCCCAAGTCTACTCTACGGTTTCTCCACAGCGTGAGTAAAGGCCGCGACGGCACACGCCTAATAAACGGCTAGTAGTGACTCGTACGCAAATCTGTTGCCCATTCATGGCGGCCACGTGCTCAGCAGATATTTGTCAACATCGTAGCATCGCTTTATTTAAATTACAGCTTGATTGTATGGATGGCGCAATGGTTTAATTTGTCAGCTCATCGCTGTCTGTAGAGTTTTAGGTTCGATTACAAAATAAAATTGTGTGTAATTTATCGATACCTACCTAGATTTTGCTCGTGTTAATGTAGATTTTGTTAATAAATTTTAATCCCTCGGGAACAGATTTTTCTTGATGAAAGGTATCCTATGTCCTATTTTGTAGCACTGGAAACGTGTATGCAAATCTTCAGGATGATAGGTCGAGTAGTTAAGACGTGAAATAGACGTAATTAACTAACAAACAAACTCACATTTGTATTTATACTATTAGTTAAAATTAGGATGGCAGTTGTCAGCACTTATACATAGAAGTGTTTAGCAGAAAATGGTGTAAATGGTGATTTGAATTAAAGGTAAAAATTACTTCCATACAACCAACAAAAAAATGCTTAGAGCTGTCAAACTACTTTAGTTATTGTATTCCTTTTCGTTTTTATATTTTCACTTATTCGTTTTATGTTCTTTTTCTCTCAAAATGTTGAACCTGGGAAGAAGCGAGGTAGTCCCATCACAAGTATTTTTACAGTCTCATCATATTGTAACCATAACATAACTATAAGATCCAATAAAAACATTTTATTATTAGTATTTATTATTATTAACAAAAATCTACACGTGGACTTCCAACAGAAAGCACACAACAAAACTGTCCAAAAATGTTGAATGTTTATATATTAACAATTTTACTGTATAATGTGTTTGTGTACTTAATTATTATTTTCATTATTGATACAACCGCGAGATTGTACCGATGCAGCTGTCTCTATGAAAAAATAAATACGTGCGTAAGTATCGCTGTTGTAGTTGGTGCGTAAATTCGTGCGTACGTTTTAATGAGTAAATTACTGAGAGTAGATTACTGTAGAGGACTATTCGCAGCGCTTTTGCTGCGACATGTATAAACGCTTCAAAACACGCCAATGCTTTTAACATGTCTTCCCATCACGATTTTCTTCTTTCAAACATATTTAAGTAAAGATGTTAGGACGAAGAATATAAGGAATGGTTATAATGATTTCTTACTATCAAAGTATTTTGTACAACCAGTCAGATACATGATGATAAATTGTGTAAACCGCCTTTTAGAAACAACAGAGCAATATCACTCACGACGTTAGATATTTCTGCGATTTAATTGGTAGTGTCTGCAAACGCCGAATGATGCAACTTCGCCCTTATTCACTAAAAAATTCGAGCCCAAAACCGTTTGTTAAACTATTTACGAACACCCAGTCACCATTGTTCCAATCATAAGATATTGAGGTACGTATGTTAGTCATTCAAGATTATACATACTTTATTTAATATTATTAATAGAAATAACAATTAAAATGTTAGTTATAAATATATAAATACTGACATTCTGTAAGCACACAAAACTTATAAACAAACAAATTACAGATTATAATTTATAAATCGAAAATATCAAATAATAACATGAATAAGTCTTGAATATAATGTTATTTACAAAAATAATAAATTAATTCATAACTTACCTCACTATGAAAATAATTACTATAATTATTTTTGTCTATTTTCAAGTTTCAGACTTTCTTTCAATATTTCATATAATTTTAGACACCTAAATAAAACTCTTCATTTCACGCAAACAACTAATAAATGCAGGAAAACATTCAATACTAATTATATGTATGAATCAATAAATTGTTGAATAAAATGAAAAGATGTACAATATCTGTAAAAAAACACATTATAGTGACTGTGATAATATCTTAAATGCTAAGTACTTACCAGTTCCGCAACTATCTGTTTGTTCAATCTCTGACACTCGTTCATTGATGTCTTGATGTATGTGTGCGAATCGAACTTCTTGATTGCCTGAAACAATAATATAAAATAGGTTTAATATCTTGAACGAGATGGAACACAGCGAAATAGCACAAAAGATCCAACGCGTATCCAATGGCGTAGTGGTTAAAGTGGTCCGCTCGTTACGGGTTATAGTGGGTTCCATCCCTAACTGAGACAAAATTTACCCTCACATTGTTATTCCAAGCCTGCGTTTTCTTTCCGTTGTTTATAAAGCACTCCGAGACTTAGGAATTAATATACTAATGCGAGATTCATTGCTACATACCTAAAAAAATGTGTTTCTTAAAATATTCCTAGTCCAGGGGAGAAGTTTTTATCTTAAAAAAAATACTAAAGTTTACTGTAATTCAATTCGGTGGCATTGTATCGACAGCAGCACTACACGACGTCTCGTAGTCACCTAATGCCCAGAGCTGGTAGCAAAGGAACTGTTTTTTAGCAGGTAAGGATTAGACTGGTTTACCCGCCTAAATTAGAATAATGTTTTTAAAGTTGCCTTTAAATACGCCTGATAGGCAATAATAAACTAATGTGCTTGTTCTTCACTTCTGCATTCTTACAACAAACGTGACAGATAAGTATACGAGCTACCGTAGCCTACGATGACTTGCCGTAGCAAAAGTAATACTCGCGCGTTGCTATAGATGAAAGTAAAGGAATAGCAAAAGTAGGCAAGCATATTTCTAATAGCAGTTACAATTCTACTGATATTATAAATTTGAAAGAGTTTTAAGGATGGATGGATGTTTGTTATTCTTTCACGCAAAAACTACTGAACAGATTTTGATAAAACTTTACAGTAACTAAAAATCTATCATAACATAAATCAACATTAACGCGAGCAAAGGCGCGGTCAAAATCTAATAATATCTATAATGTCATTCAAAAATAAAAGTATACAAAATTAGAGAAGTCAAGTTAATAAATTCAAAATACCAATTTTCATACAATATAATTCGAGTTTGACAAACCTGTTTAGACTTGGCAGTGACATCTAGCACCTTGTTAATGTCCTTGATCGAGTGAATGGAGACGTCCAGTGTGGACGCATCTAGCTCTTTGCTCTTAGGGGCAGGTTTGTTGGGCGCCTTTTTGCTGTTGTCGGGTTGCTGCTGTGAATAAATAAAAATCTTATTTAATATTATAAAGCTGAAGAGTTTGTTTGTTTGTTTGCTTGAACGCGTTAATCTCAGGAACTACTGGTTCGAATTGAAAAAATATTTTAGCGTTGGATAGCCCATTCATCGGGGAAGGCTATAGGCTATATAACATCGCGCTACGACTAATTGGAGCGGTGCAGAAATGAAAAAATGTTGCAAAACGGTTTTTCAAATTCTCTTATCTTAAATGAAGCAGACGAAGTTGCGCGGGTCAGCTAGTAATATTATAAAACTGTTGTTCTACTAGTGTAAATGTAACTGCTGATTAATAATAATAATAATAATAATATATTTATTTGCTTAAAACATGGTATACAAAGATGTTATGTTACAATATAGTTCTAACATGTTTGGCTAAAAAGCATGCAAAAAATTGTGAACATTACGAACTATAATTTATGCTCAAGAAATTCCTTAATACTATAAAGATTATTTTGATTCAGCCATTCGTATAGTTTAATTTTAAGCAGTCTGCAATTTAAAGTCTTTAGATGCACTGGTAATTTATTATAAATTCGTACACACATAGCCAGGCAGCTCTTATTATATTTTGTCAATCGAGGGATCACACCTAGAACAAGTCTATGTTTATCACGTCGATTGCGAGAACTTACATCTTCGGCTGTTTTGAACATGTCTTTATGTTTACGTACAAACATACACACTTCGTATACATATAATGACGGAAGCGGTAGCAAGCCAAGCCTTTTGAAAATAGGTTGACATGATTCGTCAGGTGCAATCCCGTATATGGCCCGTATACATTTCTTTTGTGCCTTAAATGCTCTATCATGGTCGGTGCTATTCCCCCACATAGTAAGTCCATAACGGAGCGAGGACTCCACGTATGCACGGTACGTCATAATTGCTGTTTTTATATTTGTAAGGTTGTTAATCTGTCTAAGGGCGTATACAAATTTATTTATTTTAGTGCATACATTATCAATCTGCGCTTTCCAGTCTATGTATTCGTCTATGAATACACCTAGAAACTTCGTATGTGGTACTTGGGTAATTTTAGTTATGTTCATTTTAAAATTGAATTTATTATTATAAGATTTATTAAATTGAATATATACAGATTTATTGAGATTAATAGATAAATTATTATTATTTAGCCAATTAATTAAATTGTCTATTGTATTATTTATGTCTGCTTCATGATCAGTTAAAAAGTTATGTTTCTTGTCAGTTGTTACAATTATAGAAATGTCGTCAGCAAAGAGAAAAATTTTATGATTGGTGATGTCAACTATATTGTTTATGTAGAGCAAAAATAAGATAGGACCAATTATACTGCCTTGGGGCACACCGATTTTGACGTTTTTATATTCAGATGAATATGGCGTCAATATCTTATTTTCATCAATTTTGGAAATAGTGACGCTTTGTTGTCTGTTAGTTAGGTACGTCGATATCCACTGAAGTGGTAATCCCCTGATTCCGATGGCTTCCAGTTTTTGTAAAAGTAATTCATGTGAAACCAGGTCAAAAGCTTTTGACAAATCAAAGAAAAGCTCTGTCGTCAGTCGATTGTCGTTAATGTTTACTAATATTTCCTACAGAAGAGAAAAAGTTGCTAAAGTCGTCGACCTATTTTTTTGGAAACCGAATTGCTCTTTCTTTATTATATTAAACCTATCGCAATAGCTAATTAGTCTTTTGTACATGCATTTTTCATATATTTTAGACAAGATTGGTATTAACGTGATAGGACAATAATTACTCATATTAGATTTTTCTCCTTTTTTGAAGATCGGTTTAATAATAGACCTTTTTAAAGCGTTGGGAAAGACTCCTTGCGAAAACGATAAATTTATTAAATGTGTTAAAACTGTGTTTATTTCATTGACACATATCTTAATAATTTTAGTATTTAGACCATCATAGCCTTCAGAGTTTGTATTATTCAATGATAATATCTGTAGTCTTACTTCACTTTCAGACATTGCTGTAAGGAACATTGAGTTAGGGGTGTCGTAAAAACTACTACTATTGACACATTTCTGTGGGTGTTTCTGTAGGTTTACGTTTGCGTAATAGTTATTAAACGCTGAGGCTATCTCTGTAGGTTTTGTAAGTATAGCATTATCCATCTGAATATATTCAATATTGTCCTTATGATTTGAATTATGTATTTCGTTGCGGATGACTGTCCATGTCGCTTTGCACTTGTTTTTGTTATTATTCATAAACTTTATGTTAGCATTTCGTTTAGCATTGTAGATACATTTTTGTAATATTTTTGAATATGTTGTGTATTTAATCTTGTTCCCTATACTTTTATTTTTATAATAACCGTATCGTAAGGTTCGTTTCATCTTACAACTTTGTTTGACGCCTTTAGTGATCCAAGTTTGTTTTTTTTTATTGTTTAAATTTACCGTCACTTTCAGCTTTGGAAAACAGAGATCGTAAAATATACATATTAATTCATGAAAACAATCGAATGCCAAATTCGCATCGTTTTCCATATATGTATCTGTCCAAGATAAACTTTGTAAGCTTTCTTTAAATTTACGTATATTATCCAGATTATAATCTCTTTTGTAAGTATAGTATATTGACGTTTTTGTTTTATATATCAAAGGGAAGGTGAGCATTTGTGCTGTCTCGTGATCGGATAGGTGAAGTGGTAGTACTGTGGCGATTGCCATGATTATGACGGGCACAATAAGATACTCTGGTGGAGCAGTCCTTTCATTATTATACCAATAAGTAGGCAAAAGCCATGGTCTGCCTGATTATAATCTTTTATTATAATCAACTGGTATTGTGAGTCTGTGTGGCAATTTTTAATAACAGTATAATCTATTACTCTACTGAGTCCCGGTTGATTAGCTCGCACCTCTTTATCTTGGGAGATACATATAGACGAAATGTGGCTGTCAACATCTATTGTGCTTTTTAGCACTGTATAATGCTAAGTCTAACTAATTTGAATCCGAATTGAGTTCCTTTGAGAGTAGACAAACTAGGAGGCACAGTCCAAAGAAAGGCTATTGTAAAAGACATTTAACTGGTTCTTGATATCATGAGCAATCAAATTCAGAGCATTCTATCTTTCATTGTACTAAGATACTGTAGAGGCTGAGACTCCCACTAGTGGACAATATCACAATTAGAGCAAATAAGATCCCATATAGGCCAGTAATATGCTCCTATACATAATATCTTGTTCAGCAGATTTGGGCACAGAAAGCATCAATCTTTAATTGAAATTAAACTACTATATACAGATTTTACGTTACCATGTCCATGGTCCCGTGACCATGGCTGCTGGAAAGCAACCGAAACGTCGGGGAAAGTGTAAACCAAAAATAAATAGATTTAATAGTTTAATTAATTTTATTAGCTTATAAATTAGTAAAATAAAATCAATAGTAGTAGTAGTGTAATATTTTCCAAATTTTGTAATACAGTGCTAAATAAACAACGCGATAAAATCCGTATATAGTAGTTTAATTTCAATGAATAACATTCGCGTAAATAGAAGACAATATAAATCTTTAACTTACATAAGTATGATGCGACAAATCATCTTCCCAGTTGTTGATCTGGTCCGCCAGAGCTGCGAGTCTACCGAACTTCCTTTTGCCTTCCTGCTGCGGCCGTGGCTTCGGCTTAGCAGGCTCGATCTCTGATGGGGGAGTGGCCGTTGAGAACTCGTTCTCTGTCCGGTGAATCGGCGATGAGAGATTTGGTTTATCTGTAAAAGAGAACGTAATTCAATATTTTGCTGGTATATTTACTGCATAAATGCCATTTTAATGATCACCCTGCCAGCTATGAACACGTAAGTATTTCTGATTCGATAAATTCGCAAGCCATGTATATGAATAGACGTAAGAAGTACAAGCTCTGCATCCATGACCATGCATAGTAGGTATCACTATGTATGCAATCGTATTCGAATATTATTCGAATAAAATAGCTGCTTTTTTCAGTTACCTTGCCTATTGCATTGTTACTCACGAATTAAGTCTAACGCAAGAGATGTCTTTTGAAAATAATAAGAAATATATACTCCACCTTTAGCCCCACAGAAAAGTGTGGTAAGACAATCGGAAATGCTTCTTTTTGACATGCTGTGAAGGCTAAGAACTTGGTACTAATGACTTTGATATTGACTAAGATGCAGGAAAAGACAGCGAAAAACTAAATTAAACACGGCAATAAAATTCTTAACAGGCAAAAATAAATTTTTGTTTTCGAATTAGCATTATTAGTTCACTCACTGATCAATACTTATTAGTGCACCTGAATTATATCCTATGCCTACTTTATGAATGAATTCTCTACACTACCTTTACTACAATCTATTTTATCCAATCCTTATTGTTATCATAAATTTAATATCCTGTGCCAAATTGGTATCATTTTATCAATACAGGATATGATATAGGTACTGCTGAATCAAAATTAAGTGAGTAATTCTTAAAATATGACCAATACATAGTGTTTTATCTCTAAAAATGTTTATGATGTCCAGATTCGAATGTCGCTTACAGAAAGTGTTATTAGGTCATCCTGGATGAAATTCCCAATAGTATACAACAATAAGTTCCATAATTTAAACTCAGTTGAATCTGTCATAAAATAATATGTTTACATAATATCCTACACCTGTACCCAGCCCTTTGAGGTAGGCTTTGAGATGAGGTATACATATATGCATTATGCTATGACTGAAAGAACCTATTATTGTTGTTGTAATTATTTTGAGATAGTGCAACTAAAACAGTTCACCACCCATACTTCACCAGGTGAACTGGTTTTACAGAAACCTGGGTTAAGAGAAGTAACCAGTCTCATTACTCTTATGTGAGGTTGCTATATTTTGGCCCAACTACTTCCGTCAATCCTTTTTTTTTTAATATTAATACCAGAGGCATCACTTGCGCGTTGCCGACAATGCAAAAACCTTTTAACACCCTTTTTGAAAAACCCCATACTGTAGTCTTGTGGGAAAACCAATTAGGTTGTAAGGTGTGAGAATGACATCCCTGCCGATGTCGAGCGGTGCGATGATAAAAAGTAGCTGAAAGATGTTGGATGCTGGAAGATGATGCCCTCAGCTACTTTATATAATGGATTGTGTTCTGATGAGTTCATCAGAACACAATCCATTATATAAGCGGTAGAACACACAAAGGGAGGCAAAGTCCCGTCTGAGTCTTAGTGGCTCAATACCGTCTGTGAGTTTGGGCTCATCGACAATTCTCAATGCTCGTCTCTGTACCGCTGTATATTCCTATTCCATCACACTCTATTGCCTAGGGTTGGTAATACGCGTATTCTTAGTATTGCCAGAGGTCATAGACTATGGTAAGCACTTACTATCTGGCAAGCAAGATTCCACACCTTATGTTGTTAAGAAGCAATTTAAAATATATGTTAATAATGACATACATACATACAATGATCTTATAGCCTTTAGAATGTGTAATAAAATCTACATATCACACACCTGAATAGAGATTTCCAAGTCTGTCCAGTCGTGACTTGATATTGTGTCGGAGACCTCCGCGTTCAGACCTCTGCTCTGCCATGTTGGCTAACGCCTTTTCCTCTTTATTGGAATCTGAAATTTAATACGTGCTTTTGTTATTATACACTTCAGTTCAACTTAGTTATATAGATAATTTGTTATATATCACTTCGAGGTCCGAAAATCAATAGCTACAGTCAAATAATACACTTATTATCGATAGAAAAGAAATTCATCAGTTTTTAAAAGGGATAGGAAGAGTATCCTCTTTTAAACCTAACATGCAAGGTTTGGCCACAGCTTGTGTGAAATATCTTTTTATCAAAGCTCCTTTACTACATATACACCAAGAAGACAACAGAATTATTGTCTATATGTCCTTTGTGCTCAAAGAGATTCTTCCATCTCTTTATTTTTAGCAGATTAGTCTTTTTAAATAATAACACAACATTATTAATTATACAACCAAAATGTAGAGTAAAACATTATGGTATAAGCCACAATTGTGAGAGGCCATTATGCTTACAAATTAAGATTAAGTTGAGTTCAAAACAAGATCATTGTAATACAGTTTACATAAATTATATGTTAACATTTAGTACAACATGGCTTTAAGATTATTTGTGAATATAAGCAACCACCACAGTATAAGTGATAACATTTTGAGTACTAGTACAAGTACAATACACCAAATAAATTGCTCTATACCTTTTTGCATCTTTTGACCACTTAATTCGCCAAAAACATCACTTAAATCACAACCACTCAAACAAGAAACACAATTAAACTACAAAACAAAACAAAAAATAAGCTTCGTCCCATTAACTGGAATCCAATAAGCTAATGTTTTGTTGAACTTTAGAGCAACATTTAGTAATTAATTAGTGGAATGCTTATCATACATTATGTGAGTAATGCTTAAAACAGGATAACTGTATGGGTCATTGTCTCTAGTTAAAATATTTCTTCCTTATTTTGTGATAATAATAATGCATGAATAATAGTCGAAATTACTTAGGTTTTATTTATAAGTACTAGCTTTTACGCGCAGCTCCGCCCGTGTGGTACCTACATCAATGAAAGTAGCCTATATCCTTTCCCAGGTTTTAAACTACCCCTGTATCAAATTGTATGCAAATCGGTTGAGTGGTGTAGGTGTGAATAGGACACAAACAGACAGACAGAGTTACTTTCGAATTTATAATATTAGTAAGGATTATCATTTTAGCCAAAAGACATTCATTGCCGCACATAGGACTCCCGTAGGTAAGGTTTCCATATAGACTGATTTTGGGCCACCAGTATCCAACTGCTGCCCACAATCCTTACTAGCTTGTTGGTTCACCTTGTGCCTACCTTGAAGGCCTACCTCTGCTGTGTAGGTGTATATTTATGTAGTAATTCTACAATTGGTGCAGCTTTGGTAGGAGTCCCATTCCAATGTAATAACTAATTATTGCCTTACATTGCTTTGTGCTTGATACAATTGCTTTTTTAAAATTTTAGCTGTGTTTACTATATTAATATGTATTTAATAATACATATTAATACGGTATATAAATGGTGATTATGATATTATGATCGTGAACACATCTGTGTCGACACTATGTAATTGTATGATAACATGGACTATAAATGTCCTAAACCATATTATAGACTTAAAGGGAACATTGGACCCATATCTCTAAGCATATTTCCTAAATGACCAGGTATTGTCCTAAAGATAATGATGGGAAAGTATCCATTTTATTTTCATTTCATTAATACAGACAAACATCAATGCTATCTGAAGAACATAGTGTAGAGATTTTAAATTCATATTCTATGTTGTATTTGCATCAATCTCTCTGTATCTAGAAAAAGGTTATTTAAAAACTATATTATACGATAAAAAGTTATGAAAGCATAACAAGTATTTAGTACACTTTATAATAATAGCTTTAAGTGTGACCTCTATAAAAAAAAATCTTATTTTCTCGTCAACACTCAAAAGGCAAGGGGATAAGTGAGATACATTGTAACATTAACAACAACATTAATATTAACTTGTAGTTAATACAGTGGCATGGAACTGTAATTCACAAAACATGTGGCTAGTCCACTTTTGCCTTTCAAACATATAGTAAGTATTACAGAATTACTAAAAAATAAATGTCATGTACAAATAACACATTCTAGTAAGACATGTAACTTTATAAAACCAAACTAAAACTCACCAGTTATTTCCTTTATAACAACATTGCTCCCAGACAGTGCCTGTGAGTCATAAACCACACTTATAGGCGCATCTCTTTCTTCTACTTGCACCTCAATCTGAATGTCATTCCTATGAGAAATATTGATCTCAACAGACACATCAGAGTTACGGCGGTTAATGCTGCCTCTCTTGGGACTCTTGAACTCTTTCTTAGTCACTACGACGTCGTTGCGAGGGCGCTGTGGAGACGCGGCTTCAGACTTAATGCTTGACCGTTTAGCGACAGCTTTAGTTGGAGTTTCTGACTTCGTATATTCTTTGGACTGTCTTCTAGGTGACGTAATTGACTCCCGTGCAATTTTACTTGGAGATTTAGCCGGTGAACTCTCAGACTTTACGATAGCTATGTTTTCGGACAGTGGTTTCCTTTTAGGAACAGTTTGTCCAGAATTAGCAAGTTTCTGATCAATTTTCTCCTGCCGAGCCCTCGCTCTCTCTAACATGCGCTGAAAATAAATTTTAATTAAAATAATGCAAATCCAAGTGACCTTCTAAATTATGCGACCGTTGAAACGCAAATTATCACTCGCACATACCTGTGTGAACGGATCCATGTTAAAAACAATATACAAAGTATCCAAATACCACAAATCACTTAGTTACCATAGTTCACAAACACTTTTTGCAATTATTATCGGGTTCTACAAGTTTTTATGATATTCTCACGAGAAAACAATTTCAACAAACATTCACCCGTTAACAATTTGACGTTTGAACCGAAATATTTGAATTTAGTTTTCAGTTGATCCGGTAGGCGTCGCATCATAATATGTCGTTTAGAAACAAAGGTCGTTAATCCGGACAGAATAAAAATAAAAGTGTTTACAATCAAACTCTGAACTTTTAAATATTATTTAAATTGGTACATTATTTATATAATTTAAAGTATATTATTAAATATGTATGTGTCTTTCGTATTTTCAAATAAAACTATCACATATTTTGATATTTCTGAACAGTAAAGTGTAAACAAGTTTTTGTATTTGTAGTGTTACTATTGATTGATAGATGGCATTGTTCTCAATATCTAAAACTACCCAAAAGCTTAGAATTAATAAATATAAAATATACTTAGGTATTAATTCTATGCTTCTGGTCCAAGTAAATGTTGACGATGACCTTACTTGTATCACAATGCTTTTAGCTGTTGTTTACGTACGTGCTTATTATGGTGCTTATTATGAATTTAGTGTTCGTCCTGAACATCGTCTTGTTGACTTGTTTCTATCGGGGTCAATACTTTATTTTATTTTATTTTATTTATTAATGCACAAAACACATTACAATCATTATTGCATCTCATATCATAAATATATTGTTTAGATCTGGATCGTAACGTAGGTACCTAACTAATATGTGCACACAAAGAAATAAATAAGGATTACAAAAAATTATCTCTGATTTATGAAATACATATATATTGCAAATAACATATGAGTTTAGATTTGTATGCCTCTGCCGAAATCAGAACCATCCAAACCCAATTCACTATGGAGGATGTCTTTCAGTATTTTAGTATATTTGTTATAGTTGCGATCAAAAATGTCTAGTAATTTATTGAGTTTTGCCATATCATTATATTGACGGACCAATACCAATGCTAAGAAATATTATTTTTATATATTTGAAGGGCAAATATGTTTATATAATTAGCCCTACGGGCACTAAATTTAATATTGAAGCTGATTTGAGAAAGTAACTCTGGTGAATCGATAATATAGTGTATTATTTTGTAAAGATAAACTAAATCGAAATATATGCGTCGGGTTTCTAAAGGCTGAACCTTATATTTGCTGAGTCTACTTTCGTAATTTAAACTTGACCGACCAGGGTTTTCACGGTAGTTGAGAATTTTAAGGAATTTTCTCTGAATACGTTCAATATCAACAATATGGACTTTGTAATTCGGCTACCATATTCCAATATACTCCTCACCAGGGCAAAGTATAGGTACAAAATACTGCTGGGTTTTCTAAAACATTTCGTTGATCTCAAAACAAAGCCTTGGCGTTGGTTGGCTTTACATATTATATGGCTATAATGAGCACGAAATGAAAGTTTGTCGTCAAAAAAGATGCCTAAGTCTTTTACAATTTCTGTTCGATTTAGTATATGACCATCAACATTATAGTCCCAAATAAGTTTATTACATTTTCGAGTAGACGATATAATAAAACACTTATTAACATTTAAGAACATCAAATTGGCTTTACACCACTCAGATATTGCATTAACATCCTGCTGAAAAGCGGAACAATCATCCCTTATATAGATTAACGTAAATACCTTTAAATCATCAGCATGCAAGAGGCAGTTACAAGACAAGTGCTGAATTAAATCATTGATAAATACAATGAAAAGCAGAGGTCCAAGATGGGAGACTTGAGGCACTCCGGATGTTACTGCAGTAGCTGAGGCAACAAAGCCTTTTAATGCAACCAACTGAGTTCTGAGTTTCTGAGATCCATCGATATAAGCTTCTGTGGACAGCGTAAGAGGCCATTTTACGACAGCGCAAGTGGTAACTGACCCTGTCGAAGGCCTTGGAAAAGTCGGTATATACAGAGTCGACTTGACCACCGACGGCAAATGCCTGACAAAGATAATTTTTATACACTAATAGGTTGGTGATTGTAGACTTGCCCTTAACAAAGCCATGCTGTTTATCTGAGAGAATTGGTTTGATATGACTGTATAGGTGATTATAAACTAGGGACACAAATAATTTAGTGAATCATGGTAAATACTTATAGGCCGATAATTCTCACAATTTGACTTATCACCACTCTTATATATGGGGATGATGTGTGCTGTTTTGCAACATTTAGGGAAGTAGCCGCTAGTCAATGACTTATTAAAAATAATACACAAAGGAAGTGATAAATTAAAACACTCTCATACGTCTAATTCTTTTATATTATTTAATATATTACTCTCCTCAATTGAGATGTGAGACATTGAATTCAAAAAGCTTTCGCATGCATAGTCTAATTGGCTATGATTGATTGTATTAGAATAACTTTCAAATACTGAACCAAAATATCGTGAAAAGAGATCACAAATCGCCTGACCATCGGACGATGAAGTTCTTTCATAAGCCATAGTATTAGACACTGTTACTTGACCTTTCCGACTATTAACAAACCTCCAAAAAGATTTGATGTTCTTCTTTAAGGAACCTTAAATTTTAGTTAGAGTTTTGCATCTTTCACGAAGTATCGAAAAGACATCGTAATCACGAGGATTTCCATACTTTTTATACTATCTATTGTGATTTTTTTTTTTTTTAGGACCACCAGTGGTTATTACGAGTATGCATTCACAATAATAAAAAAAAACAATAAATTCCTAGTCACTTGCATAACCTTTTAAGGTAGCCACTGCATGCACAAATAAGTGAGCAATATAAATATAAGTATTTAGTATTTTCTATGTTGCATTTAATTAAAGATTTACTATACTAAATGGTATATGACGAGGGTTTGAAATAAGTAGTTGGTATGTGTTTTCTTATTATTTTAAACATTGTATCGTAGAAGGCTTCAGTGCACAGGTCGATGTCAGTATAAGATAATGTTTAATGCCAATCAGTAGAACGAATTAGTGTCAGATCAAATTCTTACAAAATCACGTCGTTTAAAATTAGGTCACTTAGACTTACACTGCTGTAGCCCTTTTGATATGTGTAAAGTAATCAAAAGAGCAGGATGACGCTTGTCTTGTAAGCTTAGCGCAAGTGTTTCACTAATAGTTAAAGAATCTGTATTTGAAAGTACCAAGTCCAGTAAGCGTCCATTAACATTGGTGACATTGTTATATTGTTTTAAATTACATAGCGATGACAATTCATTAAGTAGATATAGCTTTCTGTTTTGTATTAGGGGTGTAGTATTTAACAATGGATTGTGGATTAGCATAGCAGATATTTTAATGAATTAATCGTAACATATGGAAATTCCATAAATACTTACGAATCGTAGGTATATGTCCATGAAAAAGTTCTGAAGTCTTGATGCTTCAATAGAATATTCGACGTAGCGTGATGCTATATAGCTTATACTCGTAGCTTTCCTCGATAAATGAGCTACCCAACACTAAAAGATTCTTTCAATAAAATTCGAATTAGTAGTTCAACCAAACACACAAACTCTTCAGCTTTATAATATTAGTATAGATAAATATACCTAATATATTTTTAGGTTTCATTATAGCTCCGAATACCAGCGGTTATGATAACAGTATTTTGTATACCTACTTTTTTTTTTGATAAAACAGAAAAAGCTTCAAGACAAGATATAGATAGACATATATAACATTATAATGTTATGACAATTGTAAACTTGTTGTATGCTATAAATAAATAAAGGTTACTTAATATTCCTCTTCGCTTTAAGTCAGTAGATACCATTTTATTAAAAAAAAACTCGTTTATGAAAAACGCATCTAGAAACGAGTCCGTTGCCTTGCTAGTTGCTTACATTCCGAAACCAGTTTATAAATGTTATAATATTACTTCTGTAGTTTGTTGTGTTGATGTTCCTCTGTTCAATTTGCACTGATATAGGTATGTAATTAAGTTATCAGTGACGTGGGAGGAATATTTAGAACTTGTCATTAGGTCACAACGTGTTATCGAGGTAGGTCAGTAGGTTAGAACGGTTATGAATCGTTTGGTTAATTAATCGTAGGTATTGCCGTAACTAATTAAGATTTTTAGGTAATGTATAAGTACTACATTTATTAAAACAAACATGCGTAGGTTATAAATTATAATGTCACGGGTAGGAAGAGGTTTATTACAGCCACATTTCGCAAACTATGGGCGGGAGCAAGCATGTTGCCTGTCTACCAGGCAGAGATGCAGATTTCGGACTGACACAAAACATTTTTGTTTTAAAAATCCTTTAACTCTACTTGTCCAAGCGGTAATGGATGCGGCTGCTGTGCTCGAAGAGCAGCAGTCGCATCCACAACTAATTTTAATTTGAGGTACAATACATTACAGTGTTTTCCATTTATGGGTCAGATAATTCTCAAAAGCAACTTGGTGTCTGAAAATTTTCTTGGATAACACACCCTAATAGGTTAGTTCCCATATAATAACTATTACGTGGGACCTTAAATACAATTGTATAATAATAATAATGTTATATTAAAAGATAATGTTATTATGGCGAGGCGATCGCTTGCCTTCTAAACCAGCCGGGCAGGCATTGCATTAAAACATTGTCAGTGAACTTTTATGCTTATGGAAAACGGCAATACATAATTACGATCGCCTTTATTATTAACAAGCAATTACCTCGTTACTTATACTATATATATTATCTACAAGGTACAGTCATTAGTTGGAAGTGTAGGCTGCTTTTAAACGTACCCAGTTTTATTCTGCTGATGCTAGAAATATACTTAAGAAGCAATTATAATGCACGCCAGACGAGATTATATAAGCAGATACTGCATATATACATACATAGTTGCACGCCTATAAGTATTCCCGAAGGGATAAGCAAAAGCGTATTAAGTACAAAAGGTTTCAGAAATCTTTATTCTCATAATAATTATAGGTACATTCACTTACGTAAAATCTTATACATTAATAACTATAAAATATACTGACGAGTATGCATTCGTAACAACTAAATATTAATTACGTGTTTATAAAGGTATAAAATGTAAGTAAAGTATCAAATACAGCAATACCTCGAGTGCGTACACCGACATACGCGAACTCGGAGTTACGCGATTTTCAAATATCGTAGATTCGTCTTTTTTTTGATCATCGCACTCTCAAATATCGATTTTAGACTTACTGTCTCTATACTATTGTTCAGGAATTGAGGGAATATTGTAGGCGAAAGAGTCCTTGAGTCGTCAAACTACTTTCTTAGATTTTATGAAGCCTTCTACCTACATCACAATAACGGCAGTTGTCGATTTTATATACGTAAAATCCAATATTTATTTATATGCTAAATTATACCCCGACTTACGCGAATTCGATTTACGCGGCTTTCGCTCAGTCCCACCTATCGCGTAGGTTCGGGGTATTACTGTATATTAAATAATTACTTTCTCTTCTATTATACTAAAAGTCGTTTGCATTTCATTTTGGTTACAGTTCGACAGCTTTATGTTCTTATATCCATCCTGCGTAAGCACTCATCTCGCCCCTTTTCAGAGCCAGTTGGCAGATTAAAACACAAAACCTTTTCTCAAGTTTCACATAATACCTCATTCGCAAAAAGACACTACTACGTGGCAAGTACTAAACTTTATAATAATTTAAATAAAAAACTGAAATTACACTCCAAAACTAAATTTCAACTTAAACTTGCACTAAAGGATTATCTTAAAAAACTTACCTTCCGTAATACCGAGGAACTCCTGTTGGGGAATTAACAGTTGAATAATACACATACACAGTTATGTAGAAAAATACTCTCACACACTCATATTTATTTATATATACACTCATACACACTCAAACATCCTTGTATACACCCACCTACACACATACACACACACGTCACACAACAATTAATTATAAATCTCACACTATTATTAAAGCAGACACTTGCAGATTTTGTATTCCTTCTATACAATAAAGAAAGACACATTTCTCCATTTTCACTAAGCCTTTTTTGTATTTAGTATTGTCTCACTATTTATGAGAATATAAATGTTTGTAATCATTTGCTGTTAGGCTTATATAAATGTAATTATCAGAAGGTAGCACTGGCTTCTAAGATACAGGTCCATACCTAGTTTAGAAGTCAGGGTCTCCAGTTTGTTATATATTCCTTAAGGCCTAAATTTTGTACCTAGATTAAGTGTTATTCTTATGGAGTAATAAACTTATTATTATTACTTATTATTATTACATTGCAAACAAAATTAATTATAAATATGTAGTTACAAAGTTATGGGTAAATCTTGAGATTGGGAATATTCATTTGATCCCGTGTCGCATTTTTTTTATTACATTTTTTACTAATTATAGTTTATCATGATTCTTAGCAGAATTATAAAAACATTTATCAAATAGGGGTCATTTTTAAACGATGCATTACAAAGATATCTGAAATCGTTTTCTTTTTTGAGCCAGTGGGATCAAAAAACGGTGATAAGCGAAAGTTAAAAAATCGGTAATAAAACATATTATTTATTTAATAATCAGTCTCTTGTTCACAGTTATTGGCACTTTAAATCTATCAATCATATCAATCAATCACTTTATTCCTAAGTAATATGTAATTATAAAATCCTCTTCTCCCTAGCCTTTATTATTTCCAAGACACTTGGGATCGGCTTTTCTAGTCTAACCGGATTTGACTGGATATCAGTTTTTACACGGAGCGGCTGCCACTTAACCTCCGCAACCCGAAGGCTAACGATACCCTAAGGCTAGACCAGTGTCAGGATATTATAGGACCCTGACTTCCCAATAACGACTGCCATAGATGTTCATGGCAGCCGGGACCGACGGCTTAACGAGCTCTCCGAAGGACGGAGCAGGCGATAATCGTCAATCAATACGCACATTATTTCAGAATGTCATATAACTTCCGAAGGTCAGAGGTGGGTGACGTGGGTTCGAACCGGAGACCGACTCTGCATTGCAGTCTGTTGGTCTCCCCACTGAGCTATCGCTGAGTAGTGACACATACTAAATAATAACAATTGAAAACGAAACTTTTCTTTAAAAACATAATCAAAACTATGAACTAAAATGAGGAACCTTTCTTTTTATGACACAAGGTCTTAATATATAAAAATCAGAATCATAGCCTCTTTTTATAGTATATTGTCTAAAATATTTAAATCAAAATTAGAATTACTATCACAGGAACGTTCACCGTGAAGAGCTGTCAATACAGCGTTTGTTGTAGAAGCTGATAATATGTAGATATTCATTTATTGAAGGAATTTCTGCCCAGAAGCTATAAACAGAGGCTACATAAATATCATGTTGACTTTTCGTAGCTGAAGTTCCACCAAGTTCAGGATCCAAGTTAGATGAAGATGTTTTGCTGCACATAGCTTTAATACTATCATTGTCTATATTATTTTTACCAGAAATGAAATTGCTTTTCAATCGTCTTGTTATCGACCTGGTTTTTGATGGATTGGTATTGTTTGAGGTCGTATCGCCAATGCTATAAAAGCCAATATGTTGTCTATATGGACATTGCACAGATTTTAAGAACATATCCCCAAATCACAACTAAGACGCCTCATTGCTAAAACCTCAGGCATATTGCAGCTCCATATCACTTGATGAATTCTCATGGCCCCACGTGATTCTTTTAGACTTGAGGGAAATAACATTTCTTTTACTATAATGCCGGATTCTCCAATTTCCTCTAATGTAACTCTTGGGCATCTGACTTTAAGGTAGTATCAATATCATTTAGTATAGTATATTTGGAATATCATTTCCTTGAGCAACAATTTGATCAGCTGTTCTCTTCAGCATGCCCTCTTCACCGTCTGGAGCTACCTTTCCATGGCCCTTTTTAGAGTAATTCCAAACCACAAGACATAATCTCGAATTGTTCCAATAGAGCTTGGCCATCACGTAGAACATTCTTCGGTTTCTATATTGGGCGGATGGAGAGTCGGAAATAAAATGTAAAGAGTCCACCTCTGGAATCTCATTCTCAATGAAAGTCATAATAGAAATGATATACTCCCAAATTGCCACAGTGTAGGTTAGGTTGCAAAATGATTTATTGATATGTTCTCAAAAATAAATTCTCAGATATAGTGTACAGTTAAAAAAAAAATTACTTTATTTCAAGACAAATATAGAAAACATTGATTACCCTGGCACAAACGCCAAGGGAATCAACACCAAGGTAATCAATAAAAGTATGTTTAGCAATAATAAAAATATTAGTAAAGAGATATCCTTAATGCCTTTTAGTTTGTAATAATACCATAATCCTGAAAAATCTTAAAGGTAAGTACAATTTTTTATGCCGTCAGGGTAGTCAAAGACCTAGTGAAACAAAACCAGGGGAATCAAATATTTACCTTCGTAACTTCGTCCACGGGCAATGTGAGAGGAGACCTTCCACCACGGCGTTTGAAGCGCGACTAGAGCATGACTAGAGCTCGCACGTGAACGAATATCTATGCTTCTCGACCGCTCCACTAGCGATCTATGCCTAGTTATGAGGCGCACCAGTAGAATCACTGTTTAGCTCACAAACTCACCGTTTTGCTGACAAAACTTTCTTTAAATCTATTTCTATGTTAAACTATGGGATAAAATACAAACTGCATATTTTTATTTTAAACAACTACTAATCTAGTTGCTGATAAACTAAATAAATGATATATTTTAATTTATAAATTAGCGATGTCGGATTGTTTTCACTAAAAAACGCGTAAAGGACGCGCCAGAGTTATAAATATTTTTGACATTTTGTCGTTTTTAGGATAATTACACACAAATTAAGAAGAACCATCTTATCTTATCTTGTGTGAGGGCCAGTCAGTATAGACCGGCGATACTTCGACCCAGTGGGATCTTTTGTGTCGACTTCCCCAATAATGACTGCCATACCTAGGTGTTCATGGCAGCCGGGACCGACGGCTTAACGTGCGAGAGCAATCCTAACCTCCGCAACCCGAAGGCTAACGATACCCTAAGGCTAGACCAGTGTCAGGATATTATAGGACACTGACTTCCCAATAATGACTGCCATAGATGTTCATGGCAGCCGGGACCGACGGCTTAACGAGCTCTCCGAAGGACGGAGCAGGCGATAATTGTCAATCAATACGCACATAATTTCGAAAAGTCATATAACTTCCGAATGTCTGAGGTGCGCGACTTGGTTTCGAACCCGAGACCCACTGCATTGCAGTCTGTTGGTCTCCCCACTGAGCTATCGCTGCTCTAATTAGATACCATAGTATTAAGACGTATTTCAATATTATAATCCTACCTATCCTACCGTTTTACATATATATATTGCCAAATATAGGTTTATATCTCACGTAATAAGGGGCGAGCATAAGTATTGCCTTCAGCCGGGCACAGTTCCTGGCTCGGTACTGCTGTTAAGTATTTTTCCAGGAATACCCAATAACACTTTGATTCAAACCCCAGATCTCCCATATAACAGTTGTATTCACTACGCTACTGAAGCACTCATTTGAATTCATCTATCGAGTCGCAGCCGGCCAGCTGTTGACCAGACACAATTTTGACAGATTAATAATAATGTCTACCAGACAACTTTTATTTTAGGTAATATCAATAAATCAGAAATGCAAGACGTTTATATTATAAGTTCCTTGCTTATCTTGACCCAAGACCTTGACACGAAACGATTTGCAAACTAGCGCCCGCGGCCCGCCAGTGTACTGTATGAGGGTCTCCTCAGCTAAAATATAGCGTTGCTTATGTATAGGTACACTTAAGGCGATTCACACACAGCATCAGTATATTTGCACAGCACGACAGCTTTTGAAGGCAGTGTTTGGATTTGCCACGCAAAGGTCACTTAGTACACATGTACTCCGTTTATATTATGAAGCAGAGCCGTATTTTTTAATTCAAAGTAATATTATAATAATATTAAAATTAAACTACTTTATATAGTTTTTATCGCGTTATTTATTTTAAACACTTTTATTACCTACATAATTTTGCAATTATTAAACAACTACCTACTGTTAAACTTTACTACTATTTAAGCAATTTTAATTATTGAAACTATTTCGATATAACTTTACTCTTTGCCCGAAGTTTCGATTGCTTTTCTACAGCTTTTTTAACTGGGAGATCATAATAATATGTCATTTTACAATAGTGTTATAAATAGAAACGATTATAGATAAAAAAAGAATTTATTAACAATTTAAAATAACCGACAAATTCGATACAAATTCGGACAGAGTTGCCGCACGCTACGATGGCTTACGAAAAAGTGAACGAACGCGGCGAGCGCTGCTTCTTAGTTCTTTTATAGGCCGTCGTAGTGTTGCCTTTAGGTGTTTTAAATTATTTTCAACACGGCCTTTTCCTGACGGGGCTACGTTCTCGAAGCCTTTAACAGGAAGTCGCGGATGCACCGGCAGCGGCAGCTGCCTCTGCGTGCAGCGTATTTTGCTCCTCATCGCCATCTGCGAATATACACACATTTAAAAAAAAGAGTTACTCAATGACATTTACCAGAGGTTATATAAATTCAGCAGGCGTATATAGGTGTCATATTATGTACCAATTAGCCAAACAAATCAACAGAAAAACCAATCAAAGCTATATAGTTTATTACCTAGTTACATACATGAACTCGCACCCATATAATATAATGTGTAGGTATATGATATAACTTTATTAAAGATCTCTGGCCATAGGATCAATTCTCTTAATAAAACTGTTTCAAATAATTTTAATCTAGTCTCAGTGTCATTAAATCACAAATGGTCTCTCCTCAACTAAAATAAACGTCGAATATTATTATCTCATATATTAGATTAGATGGAAACTCTATTTTGAACCTAAATGTTCGTAACAATATACATTTGGCATATCCTTTATATTCACCAGTTCAACCCAATTGACATTTCCTTAAAAATGCTCTGGCCCAGCTCAAAGTCACTTCAAGGTAAGTTTGAGATTATTCGCTACTTGGGTCTACCACCTTGACATTGGCTATGCAAATCTTGTATTAACAAGATATCCTTAAGGAAAATAAATAAATAATGATAACCATCGATACAATGATTTTACATAATATTGTCTTCTGTTTACGCGAATGTTATTCATTGAAATTAAACTACTATATACGGATTTTATCGCGTTGTTTATTTAACACTGTATCTATTACATAATTTTGAAAACTGTTACACTACTATTACAAATTGAATGTTACTAATTCTTATGCTAATAAAATTATTAAAACTATTTATATTTAGGTTTACACTTTCCCCGACGTTTCGGTTGCTTTTTAGCAGCCGTGGTCACGGTAGTTGTCTCAATGTTCCAGTGTAGTTATTTCAAAGTACCCAAACATAATTTAGTCATTGGTGTTTCTATTTACGCAGAAAGAGCTCAAAGTATCATGAAGTCTAGCTGTGGTTTGTTTCTTCTTGGGTTTGATTATTTGAATTACTGGATCCCAAGCTGGTGGTACATTCCAACCATATTCTTTATTGAAATTAGGATGTTTTTTGATTTCAATAGCCTCGCGAAGCATCCTTGGTAGGAATCGCTAAAGAACACCGATTCCTACCAAGGATGCGTCGTGAGGCTGATACAATGATTGTTTAATTATTTCAGTTATTTTTCAATTTCGTACAGCCACTTATCAAAGATTTATCGCAAATAGATTAATAGGGTAGCTGTCTCACATTTTTATTATTTTAGTCAAATAGTTACATTACCTATAAGATTTTTTAAATCTATCCATAAATAAATAATATATAAGCGTTTCAAATGTGGTAGTAATGATACGTTATTACATATCATTATAATTTTTCTTATATTACTCCCTTATTTTACAACCACTTTTGATACTGATTGCACAAAAAGATTTCTTTTGATTGCTATTCGTTCTTATGTATTAAATAATGTACAAAATTAAACGTAGGCTAATAAAAACGTCGAAAATGTCGAAACGACGGGGCAAAGGGTAAACTTAAATATAAATAGTTTTAATTAAATTTAATAGCATACCTAGTAAAGTTTAATAATAGTAGTGTTAGAGTTTTCAAAATTATGTAATAAAAGTGTTTTAGAGTAAAATAAACAACGCGACAAAAACCGTATAAAGTGTTTAATTTCAAAAGGCTAATAAATATAATATGTTACTATTAGAAAGAACAAAGCACCTATTTTGATGACCGGTATCGTTCATCACTGGCTATTTAAGCAATCAGTCAGCAAGTACATACGTCATCCAAGGATGAAGTCTACGGCCTACTTTCATTGACCAATTACCAATTAAGTTGAGTGTTGTAAGCGAGAACTCTTACCTACCTTAATGTCCTACCCAATCTATTAAATAGTATGAAATACTTTTAAAGTTCAGTTTACTCAAAATAAAAATTTGACAGAAGCTGAATAATAATTACATAAATGAAATTAAGTAATTATTAAGAAGAACGATTGCTGGCAATAAAGTGAATGGCACTCTACGCGCTTTTATGAACAGTCGAAATGTATCCGAAAAGGCACGTTTGGCTGTTCATAGAGGACTATTAGTACCTACACTTATGCATGGTAGTAAAAGTTGGGTATGGCAAAAGAAGCATGAGAGCAGAATAAATGCTGTAGAAATGAGAGCGCTGAGAAATATAGGTATGTGGTGTGACTCTGAAAGATAGAATAAGGAATAGTGCGATTAGAGAGAGATGCGGCATAAAAGTGGATATAGTGACGAGAATAGAAAAGGGTATGTTAAGTTGGTTTGGGCATGTAGAAAGAATGGACGAGAACAGACTGACTAAGAAAGTTTATAAGGCTAGTGTGAATGGAACAGTCGCGAGGGGAAGACCTATGCGAACGTTTCTTGATCAGATCGGAGACGTTCTGGATAAAGGCCAGGTTAAGAGCACCTTAAACCGGCGAGCGTGTATGAGGAATGTTATGAAAGTGAATGAAGCCAGAGAAGTGTGTCAGGATCGTAGCAAATGGAAATCCGTAGTCTCTGCCTACCCCTCTGGGAAACAGGCGTGAATTTCTGTATGTATGTATGTATGTATAAATAAGTTTAATTTCAATGTAAAATTCGCGTAAACGTAAGCCAATCCTAATCCTAACTATTATATTAATCTATTCTTAATATTATAAATGTGAAAGTTTGTGAGGATGTATGGATGTTTGTTACTCTTTCACGTAAAATCTAATGAACCGATTGCAATGAAACTTGGTATGTAGATAGCTGGAGAACTGGATGGCTACTTTTTATCCCAATATTCCCACGGCAACGGGACTTACGCGGGTGAAACAGCGGGCAAAATCTAGTTATATTATAAATGCGAAAGTGAGTTTGTTTCTTACGCTTTCACGCCTTAACTACTCGACCGATCATCATGAAATTTCGCATACGCATCGTCAGAGGTACAGTATAGGACAAAGGGTAACCTTCATCGAGAAACAGTACAATTACTATTCTAACCTAATCTACATTTAAGGAAGCGAAACCGTGGGCATAAACAAGTATTAATATAATTTGCACGTATGTAAATTCCGCACCAAGTAAAAACATAACACTTGAGAAAAAATGCTGTTTTTGACTCATGTCTTGATGATGGTAATGTTGTGTGTAGGCCGCCTTATTATTGTATAATTTGATTTAATAAGCGATGTATTCGCGCCTCACACGGACTACGGAACCAGTTTTGTTTAACTTTCGATCAGTGCAGACGTGTCTTCGTACTTCAAGTCAAGGAAAATGGGTAAGTAACGAATGTTTATAAAAATATATTATGTTTATTGCATCTTAGTTGTGAGGTGTACTTAAATAGGAGCCATTAAATAATAATATACCTAGTGTGTGTTTACAATAATTGATAAGTTCATTAGCAAAGAATAAATACAGTTTCCCTGCTAAAATATAAGTAGAAACGTTAAATAATTTTGAATCAATACTAAGTTTATTTACTTTCAGCTTTTATTATATAATGATAAAGTGACAGTAATGATAATACTAGTAATATTTCTTTTATTCCAATCTATACTAATATTATAAAGCTAAAAAGTTTGTTGTTTGCTTGAACGCGCTAATCTCAGGAACTACTGGACCGAATTGAAAAATTCTTTTAGTGTTGGCTAGCCTATTTAACGAGGAAGGTTATAGGCTATATAACATCACCCTATAACCCACGGGAGCGGCGCAGTAATCATAAACGCGAGTGTAACCGCGGGCACATCTAGTACAGAATATAATCGAGACGTAAATTATTAAAAAAATACATTTCTTGACTTGAGTGAATTAGTGACAAATTTTATCAACTTCTTTTGGAATGCTTAAACTGTTAGCAATAAATTCATAAGATTTACCAAGAGATATTATTGAGGATGTCACCTTACAGTTTTGTCTAAGTTCTTATCCATTTTTTTGAGAATATACATATATTAATTGTACATTACCCTATAGAGTCGCAGCAGTTCACCGGTGGCCAGATACGATACATCTTTTTTTTTGGTCGGCCTGTTCTAATACTTGACAGATTAAATAACTTGAATAGAGATTTTTTGTTTAGTTTAAAAATACTAGCATCTCCAGCTATTTTCAAACGTGTAAATAAGATTTTTAAAGATACCTATCGGCTGTTTTGTTGACCCACGATACTAATGTTTTTACCATATATATATGTTCGATTGTATGACAGACCTCTACCTACCCCAAGAGGACATACAAGCGTAGTTCTATGTTATGCTAATAACGTCACATAACATAAGAAGTTTTATAAATTAATAATAATTAGACCGATTGCTATTGGATTAAATATAATAATAATATTCTATCACATACATACAACACCATCTAGCCCAAACTAAGCAGAGCTTGTACCTACTATGGGTACTAGATAATGGATGAACATACATACATAGACCTTTTCTTTTGGTGTATACATACATTCATATATATTATGCTTTTACCGCTTTGGCTAACATGCATACGGATCTTTTAATGGTAAGCAGCTACCGAACGAATACTGCTGTGTGTCCAAAGAAATCGACGAAGACAGATTACGATTACTACGATTATTATTATTATTACAGTACTACGATTCTCCCCTAGGGACATTAAAGATCTTTGGGTTTTATTGCTTGTTGAGGAAGTTTATTCCTTTTCTATTTTCGATCAAATAGAGATAATACTTACTTTAATCGGATGCCGGCTAATGGCAGATATACCGGTCTGTTTCACTTTCTTTTATTAGTATGAGGAAAAGTATCTACTGTGTGAGCAAGATTATAGAGAATTTATTGCCTGCTTCGTTAGTACAGACGGCTACACATCAAGTTAGACACCCTATATACACATAACTACGCTATATACAAAATAGAGAATTGTCGGCAAGGCACAGTGCATAGTGGTGTCGATGTAATGGCAAGGATAGAGCGTAACAAAAATATAACGCACTCTCTCGCACGATTCGCAGCGTTCAACTTCTAAAAGTTCAAAGTTCAAACAGTTTAGGTTGATGTGTCGCTGTGTATAGGTACCTAGATATATCCTAATTTTATAAAAAACTAGCTAACGTTTATGATTACTGCTAAGCTCCCATAGCTCGTAGCGTGATGTCATATAACCTACAACCTTCGTTACGAATTGGACTTTCAAAGGCAAAAATATTTTTAAGCCCGACAGGTAGGTAGTTTCATAAATTAGTGCGTTCAAACAAAAACAAATAGATTTGTAATATACGTATATATAATGGGTAAATAAAACCACGCTACAACCTAAACAAATGGCGCAGTAAACTTCTATAACGCGGGTGAAGCTACGGAACGCTGCTAGATGTAAATAAATGAGCAAAATGTGTGCTTATTTGTGTGTCAATTGTGGAGTGAAGTTGATTAATCCTAATATATTTAACTCGTTGAGCTTTGTAATAAAAGATAAGTTATTATTCTCACAGCGAGCGTACACAAAAGATCTATTGTTGCCACAGATCATGAAACTGTTGTTTCTATGATCTGTGATTGTTGCTTATAGCTTTATTTCAAAGGACATGTGACATGTCTGATGCAATAAGCTTTGATAACAATGGAAACGAAAAACAAACTCGGTACAACAATATATATGAAGTGTGATTCATAAACTCACCTGGACGTGGGGATTGAACCTATAAAATGACACATTGTTATTGTCAATAATTGGTCTGGGTATTTACCATGCGCCATGTGTATATTACTAATGTAGGACTATCAAAGATTTGCTTAGTCTCACGCCTAGATCTTCAGAGAGGTAGCCAGAAGTATATTAAACACATATTTCACTAGCTATATGAGTAGGTGCCACATAAGCTCATTGCCGTCTACTACTGAGAATTTATTGACTGAAAATCCCAAAAACATTTCGTTTTTTGTAGGGTCGAAAAAGGCGCGGACTTTTTTTGGTGTGGAGTCATGGCTCTTCGTAACACAACTCATGTCTTACTTTAGCAGGATCACTTTTTAAGAATTTACTATCTTCACTTACCTTTGTAAAATATTCTTTTATTATTTTTACCGAACATGCCAATTTTCATAATATATAACGAAACCAAAGTCAGAACTCCTTAATTCTTAAAAATAGGTACACAGCTTGTTAGGTTTCAAGAGAAAGTAACAGTGTGTAGAATAACATTTAGAATACCTACGCATTAATAGATATTATGTGAAAGAGCCGGAGCCGGAGTGTGAAGGAGCCGGTGAAATCGCAAACATGAACTCTGTATACAACGTTATCGATATCATTTAGATGTAAACAAGTAACTCATAACAGTCATAAATATATAAGACTCCGATATACAACTATTTGCAATTCCGATAATATTATGACTGTGAAAGTTTGTGTTATTGCGTTAGATGTTTTATTTTCCATCATGCGTAAACCATAGCATAAATTTAGGTGTAACTTGACAGACAGAGTGTGTCCTGGATTATCAGTTACCACAAAGGATACTTTAAAGTGTATTGGTATTTGGAATTCACGCGATTCCCGCAGGCTAAAAATAAATGTGACAATAGTTTACGTCGCTTCTTGAAACACAGCCACGTTTTAAAGCGAGCTTTAAATCTTGGTCATAAATATCCAAGACTCTGGTGAAGCAAGCAAGTTGCCATCAGGTCTGCAATATACTTGCTTGTCACCTTGCCAGTCGGAAAATGTGTTTCATTTAAGTTGACATTCTTTGTAAGACATTTTTATTATTGACAAGAATACGTATAATGTAGGTCATATAAATATACTACTCAAAACAAAATAAGGGCCACTAAGATTTTTTGCTGTACCATGAAAACAATAAAGACATTAAATTGTTTAACTTATGTAACTACAAAATAATGTTATTAGGCTAATAATTGTTTAAAATAATGATCATGAATTGTTTTTTTAAGTTCATAATGAAATTGGCCATTTTGAATGAAAAACATGAACAAAAGAAATCACCGGAAAAAGACAAAATACTGTTCTTGTCACTTTTGTTTCTTCTTTTTAGTAACGAGTATGTCCTCCTCTCCTAGCAATACACTCCTGAAGCCTCGTATGCATACTCTGGATCAAATTCCTCACGTTTTCATCTGCAATCTCCTTCCAGGCACGTTTTAAAGCGTTAATCACCTGCTGTTGGTTGTAGTCCCCTTGCTCATTCTCTCTAACCCTTCGTTTCAATTGGTCCCACAATTGCTCGATTGGATTTAAATCCGGACTGTTAGCTGGCCATGGTAATACCTCAATATGAGACCCTTCTAGGACAGTTTGGGTCGATCGAGATGTGTGTGCACGGGCATTTTCTTGCATCAGGATGAATCCAGGCCCCACTCGCTGTGCAAATGGGATCACTTGAGGCCTGATGACGTCCTCGATGTAACGTTCTGCAGTTACGGTACCCGCGTTTAAAATGGTGAGCTCGGTTTTACCGTGTAAACTAATCTCACCCCAAACCATTACGTTGGGACCACCGAAACGGTCAATTTCGTGGATGCAGGACTCCGAAAACCGCTCGCCGCGTTGTCTACAAACCCTAACACGCCGATCATCATTAAAAAAATTTACTTTGCACTCGTCTGTAAAAAGCACCTTGCCCCACTGATTAATCCCCCAGTTTAAATAACCCTGGTCTGAGGAATTTGAACAACTCGTCGTCTTGGCATTTGCTGGTCTTCGTGCAATCGATTACCTATAGTTTGATCACTGACACGGGTACCCGTTGTCAGCCGTAGGTGGTGTTGTACCTTACGGGCCGTTATTGTACGATCACGACGAGCACTTAGTTGGACGTACCGATCCTCGTGCGCCGTTGTTACACGAACTCTACCTGAACTGGGTCTCCTGGCAACACCGCCGGTCTCTTGGAAGCGATTGCATACATTTTGGACAGCTCTTCGAGAAAAACCCAACTGCAAACCCACGTAACGCTGAGAACGTCCTTCTTGAATCATACATAGTTATGGCTCTGGTTGCTGTAATTGTATCCATGTGCCTTCGTACTGGTGGCATGATTAACGCAAGATGATAAATGAGTCAATTAAAATTAAAAAAGTAAAACTTCTTTCCTAAAATAACCGAAACAAGTTAAGAAGACAATCGAAGAAAAACATAAGAATAACACAATTATTTTTTCTTAAAATAATGGCCAATTCTTTTCAAATTAGGAACACGGACACCAGCATAAAAGAGATCAAACACCAAAGAGTTCGTAATATCAATATAATGCTACTTATCAGTCACTTTCAGTTTACTCAAGTGCACTTAAATGTAAATAAACTAGTGGCCCTTATTTTGTTTTGAGTAGTATACATTGTATGATCCACATTCTTTTGAGCACAGAACATGTTAACTACTCTCATATGTTCTGTGGTTTTGAGTCTAGTTGCTCTTTGTTTGAATGGTAATAAAGCCAACTGCCATTAATTTTTAGTCTTCTATTAAGTTACCGCCATAAAGTTGTCTTCAAAGGAAAATAAAATACTAGTTTTCAAGTTGGAATTCATTGAGGAAAAGCGAACACAATCTTATCGTATAGGGGACCATAACAAAACTGCATTTTGTCATGGTTGTTATTATGATTCTTTATACAACATCATTATTGAGAACACGCCGATGACAACTGCATTCGAAATGTGTCGACAATACTATATTACATTAACACGTACGCGTCCTTGACCAACTCTTACCATAGTGTGTATTCGAATTTTATTCGAATAGAATCGCGCGCCGTTGTTTGAAACGCTATTCTTCTCAAGTGACAAATAGTTTACCTTCATTTGAGGAAATGTAAATCTTTGAATATCAATTTAAGTTTATGTACATAATTTATTATGTTTGTGTCCGTATTACTCAAAAAAAGTAGATGGCTAGACCCGACATTTTTAAATAACGGTACGTTTCTGTAAAATTAAAAATGTTTTGATAATCAGAAAAAGTGCGATGTATGGCTGGATTTTCCGAGTACTTAAATAAAACGTGTTATTAGTTGGGAGTTCTGTAGGGAAATTCTCATTAGTAGCATGAACTTTGGTATTTTGCATAAAAGACGTCGATATGTTTGGCTGCATTACAATGCCTATATATTCCAGTCTTATATTAAGATAAGACCGCGCTATGGATATCTTATATGTATAAAGTAAAATAATAAAAACAATAACATTAAAGTTCAAGTACTTATTTCGTGTTTATTTTTGAATTCAGTTTATAATATCAGTACTGTTATACCGTCCATATATTGTAGGTACTATTTCCAGGAATCCTTCGACTACATCGGAGATAAAAAATTAGTCTAATATTAGGCTTTTGTGATAACTTAGATGCACATGTACAACCGTTTATTTTGCATAATATTTACAGGTACATTGGTAGGTAAATATTTAAAGAAGTTAACAGTAACAGTTTACATAGATAAGAAGAAAAATATATATAAAAACATAATTCAAATATCAGTTTTAATTTATATTAGCTCAATACTAAATTATTATATAGATTTATTACCTCAGTATAACAATATATTTTTGTATATTTTTATAAATGTCTTTCTAGATTAATCATTTTTGTGCTTGCCGTGGTAAGTTTTTGTAATGTAATATTTTAATTCAATTAAACTTGTAATTGAAGGATTTCATTACAAAAATTAAAGTGAAATAATTCTATAATATTTTATGTATATACTTTGTTTGAAATCCTCAATAAAATATTAAAGAACAAAGTGTCTAGTCGTCCACTAAACGGACAAGTAACATATATTAATCGTCCGCTAAGCAGACGTAAAGATAACCTTTTAAGGCTGAAGCTAGTTGTCCGAAATTTTAGCGTAGTATGTCATCCCCAATTATTTTCTTTATGAGCAAAATTTTTAAAAGCTCGCAAAAAATGTAGACTGATGTATCATTAAAAATTGTAATTAATTTTAATTCTTCAAATTTTTATTTTAATAAAATAAATTAATGTAATGCAGAGCCTTATTTTATATGTCCGTTTAGTGGACGACTAGCAACAGCCATTAAAGAAATCCAATTCAAAATGTATTATCCTATGAATTATTTCATGTAGGTATATCTCATTATAAACATACCTATATTTTTCATTGTCTTTCTTACAACAAAAAATATAGCTCCTTTTGTGACCAGTTTTCATGTTTGTATAAACTATGTTGGTAATGTAACATTCCATTTGCCTTATTCAATAAGCAGCCCGCTCTTTATACCTTTATGGCTTCGTACATATTATGCGCAGCTGCAAACGTGATTCGAATATCTATGGGTTCTCTCGTTACTATGAAATAAACTAACTTTTAGTCCTTTTTAGTAACCAAATTAATATCAGCCCTGTATGTATTAACGTATACCACTGCTGGGCACGGGCCTCTTCTCAATGTGTGTCAGGGTTAGGCTATAGTCCACCACGCTGGTCCAGAGCGGGTTGTCAGACTTCACATATCTTCGAAAACATTATAGAGAACTCTCTGGCATGCAGGTTTCCTCACAATGTTTTCCTTTTCCGTTGAAGCAAGCATATATTTAATACGCACATAACTTCGAAAAGTTAGAGATGCGCGCCTTGGGATTGAACACGAGACCTCTGTGGCAGTCCAACGGTCTCCCACTAGGCTATCACTGCTGTTGCTGTAGACAGATAAACATTTGTAATATGTATGATTGTTTTGAGTTTATACATAGACTTACATCCCATATTTCGGAGAGTTAAACACAGTATTCGATTTAATATTTCATACGATTCTAGCATACCTTTCTTACTTTAATCACATTCACTATATTCTTCAGGGTCGTCGATTTGGTGTATTCTTGACGTGTACTTTCCAGAAGATTTCTGATGCGCTCAGAAAATGTTTAGGTGCCTCAAATAGTAAATGCCAATTTAATTTTACAAACAAATCTCCTATGTAGAGATATAACCTCGTCACCATTATACTTATACATACAATACTTCGTGACCAGAAGGCTGGACTTTTCTTGGCTCAAAGAAACAGCTTTGCATTCAACATGGCACTACTGTTATGTTCTTTCTTCTTTTCTTTTCGTGTGGTTAGTGGTCAACCTGTTGTCAAGAGTTGTTCAAGCTGCCCGTAGGCCTCTGACATGGCTTAACGACTGATGTCAATTTGGCAACAACCGGAAGCGACTTTTTACGTGCCCTCCGAAGCATGGAGATGCTCAGATTAAATACAACTAAGCGGTCACCCATCTATAAACTGACCGCACCCAATGTTGCTAAACCTCGCTAATCGTTTACCGATCATTGAGTGCAACTGGCTATGTTATTATGTTAATGTTGCTTGAACATTCGAATAATTCGATTTAGATTTTTGGGATTATGGTCTATCTGAGAGTTTTCCATAATGTTCTTGATAATATGAGAAGTGTGCCAAGTTGTAGTTGGCCAGCGTGGGGGACTATGGCCTAGTCCTTTACTCACTGGGATAGTTTATATACAGGGTTGATATTATTAGTTATTTATTAAATTAAATAAATAAATCATATATCGGGGCCACAGACGTCAAACTATGTACCTATAAAATATGGATGCTACCTAAGTGACAATAGAGAGTTTGAGAATTATCTTTACAGAATAGATCGGCTTATGGTGCGTATACTAACTACAAAATTTATACAAGGTCAGTTAATCATCTAGGGCATTTGCGCAGGTGGTTTACTCTGGTCGTTCACACAATAAATTTATACAACCGGCGCCAGTTACTCAATTTACACATTTTACTTACATTCGCAGAATTCTCGTAATAAAAACTGTTAAATAAAATAAAGTTTAGATCTAGTCTATAATAATATTATAAAACTGAGGAGTTTGTTTGTTTGGTTGAACGTGCCAATATCAGGAACTTGAATTGAAAAATTATTTCATTCTTTAGTGTTGGATAGCCCATTTATCGGGGAAAACTATAAGCTATATAACGTTAAGCTGCGACCAGTAGGAGCGGAGCATCAATGCAAAATGTTGCAATAACGGAAAAAGTCTCTCAAATGACGCATACGAAGTTGCGCGGGTTAGCTAGTCTTAATATACCTAATAGATATCAAAAATGGTATTATCCCATAATCGATATAAATGTTAAATGTAAATATAATTGTATTTCATATTTTATTAGACTAAGAGTTTTCCAATAGTTAGATAAATATTTATTTCCGAAAATAAATGGCGTTTAAGCATATTATCTACTAGCTTTTGCCCGCGGCTTCGCTCTCCGGGAACAGTATTTTTCTGGATGAAAATTACCCTATCTCCTTTTCTGTGCCCCTGACAACATATGCGTAATTCATGATGGTTGGTCCAGTAGTTAAGACGTAAAAGCGCAACAAACAAAGAAACAAGCAAACATACATTCGCATTTATAATATTAATAAGAATTACGAAGTTAGGATTAGTTAAACGTCAACTGTTAAAACGTTATTCCCCAAATAAAAGTTATGTAATGGTTGAAAATCAGCCCGAAAGCACTCTATTTAGAACAGTTTTATTACGTGAACTAGCTTTTGCTAGCGGTTTCGTTCGCGTAAAACTAGGTTAGGTTATTTTAGTAACAGTACGTACTTTTTTATATAAAACTAGCTGTCCTAGCTAGTGTTTTTTAAATGAACAAATCTAAACCATTCTCGAATCCACTAGAACACACACAAAAAATTCATCAAAATCGGTCCAGCCGTTTAGGAGGAGTTTAATTACAAACACACGCACAGAAGATTTATATATATAAAGATATAGCCTATGTTACTCGGTGATAATATAATTTCTAATTGAGTTAAATCCTTATAAAAAATAGTAATATCAGCCCTGTATTAAACTGTCCCACTGCTGGGCACGGGCCTCTTCTTGTGTGAGAAGGGTTATTTACAAACAAACAAAAAATCTAATCTTTATAATATTATTTATATTACACTTTGTACAAGAGCTTTAAAATTTACTTTGCGTATAGCTATCCAAAGGTTATCGCTTCTACAAACAAACTTAAAGTTTAACATAAAGACATTATTTCTAGTCATGTTGAAGGAACATTTAAACCCGTTTGACCACTAGACCACAAGACACAAGAGATCATTGCGATGTGTACGAAATGTCATTGCGATCTCTTGAATTTTAATTACCTACCTACCTACTTACTTAATATTTACTTTAACTCAAAACTTCACCTACTTAAGATCCATCTTAGAATGTCATATTCTATATAAAAAACTTCGGCAAGCCGCAACGATCAATGAGCCCGGTGATACCCAATATCACCGGGCTCATTGGTCGTTTAGCATGAATCTGTTTATACGAAAAGTGCGAAACGACACTTTATAAAAATAATACGTTTTCAGGTGTCGATTCGAACCGATTCAAACCCAGGTCCTAATGCCAGCAATAAGATGGACTGTAAGTTAGATTGTACTTGAACCAATCAAAACACAAGTATCATAATACTCGTGTTTTTATTAGTATCATGAGAGTCATGATATAAACGTAGGTATGATTTAGTACAAGTGAACTTATAATATACAAGAATATATGATTCTCGCCTCATTGACCCTTGACTCAGAATCTTGTAGACTCGTTGAAGCCTATTGTTTCATATATTTATGATGTCACTATTTAAAAAGTAAGTATAGAACTGGCGTACAAGCAATATAGCGATTATTTTTTTGTTATATAAAACAACTCCCGCACTAGGAATGAATCTTGTGTCTCGGGGGACTTTACAAACATTCAAACAACGGACACAATGAGCACCCAGACTCGGAAGAACTATTTGTGGACCACACAATCTTTTGTTCCGTGGGGATCGAAGTCACAACACTCGGCGCGGTGGCAATGGCATTTATATATACATATATTTTTCTCCCTAGCCTTTATTATTCCCAAGTCACTTGGAGTCGGCTTTTCTAGTCTAACTGGATTTGACCGGATATCAGTCTTTACACGGTGCGGCTGCCACCTGTCCTCCGCAACCAGAAGGCTAACGACACCCTTAGGCTAGACCAGTGTCAGGATATTATAGGGCAGTGCCCTTATACCGTAGTATAAGGGCACTGCCCTATAATATCCTGACACTCAGCACTGGCAGTCGTTATTGGGAAGTACGTATACTTTCCAATAACGACTGCCATAGATGTTCATGGCAGCCGGGACCGACGGCTTAACGTGCTCTCCGAGGCACAGAGCAGACGATAATTGTCATTCGATACGCACATAATGTCGAAAAGTCATATTATAACGCAACGTGGGTTCGAACCCGAGACCGCTGATCTGCTGACCGCTATCTCTCGCTGCTTATGCATTTATATATACATATGTGCATATTATATACGTGTTGTTGACATCGATACTATAATTAAAATAACACAAAACATGTTCATTCCAGGTTCAGCTACACTCCTGTTATCCGTCGTCGCCGTGGTGGTGATGGTGGCGTACTCCGAGGCTGGTAAGTTCACATCACTGTAATATCTAGACTATTAATTAAGACTGCACAATGAATAACGAAAATCCTAACCTAAACAACGTGTAACATATTAAACGTGCTTCCTGAAAGTACTCTGTTCAGAATCGGCTACTGAATCCATTTCTGATATTTTAATATAGGTATTTTTTTGTCCTAAAATAATTAAAACAACGTAAATTATAGTCATCCTTGTCTTTGAACAGTCGAAATAAACGAAAATGTATTATAATTTAAGGCAATAAGGTTTTTGCTGCAATAAAGGCAATAATGTTAGATTTATTGTAATATACCCATACTATCCGCGCACAATAAGGAGAACTAATTCGTTAAATTAAAATATTTAAGTACATAAAAGTAACAATTTAATGATTATATTATTATTACGACTTAATAATCTAATTGGAGTGTTTGAGGTTGTGAAATGCGAATTTAAGTTTGTTTGTTTGTTACACTTGCACGCCTTAAATACTCGACCGATCATCATGAAATTTCGCATACACATTGTTAGGATAACAGAACATGACATAGGGTACCTTTTATCTAAAAAAAAGGTACTGTTACTAATCTAACTTAACCTAACCTACAGATACGCGAGCGAAGCCGTGGGCAAAATTTAGTATTATTATAATAAAGGCTTGAAACGACACTTTATTTTGTTTCTAATTTATGTGTATGTACTTTCTGCATAAGTTGTTTATATAATAATTGCCAGTTGAAGCTGAATATGCTCAAGGTAGACATACATACAGTGTGTAAATTATCCAATCAAAGCATATTAAGTTTGTTAAACAAGTGTAGCAGTTTAGACGTCGTTACCGTAATTACCTCTTAATAAATTGATTACGTCATTGTGGTATTTTTAAAGACTATTATGAATATTTCCTGTGTCTTGGGGCACTTTAGAATCACTCAAAAACAACATAGAGAACACTCGGCTTCGGAACAACAATTTGTGATTCACACAAATTTTTACCCGTTCGTGATTCAATGCCTACAAAAGTAACATCCTGTGTAGTGGCAGTTACGAGACAACCATTTAGGGCTGGTTCCTAAATAAAGAAACGAGTCGTTTTACCTACGAATAGTTAATGACATATATGATACAGAGATGTTACGAATATTCGCATCCGCATCCGTAATTGCGGAGCTGCCGCATCGATTTGGACATCTGATTCCGCATCCCCATCCGCAATAATCAACGAGGATGTATAACTTTGGCAAGGCAGAAATGCGCGCCCTGATATCGAACCTAACCTCTGCAGGGCAGTCTAAACGGCCTCCCATTAATATCGCAGGAACGCTGCTATTCTTAAAAAAATATATTTAAATGATTTAAAATAGCAGTAGTAGTTTAATATATCGCACCTTTAGAATTGAAGTGGCTTAACTAAAAAAATTAAGAAAATGACTTTTATGCATTAAACGACTTATAAACATGTATTCTATCAATTTAATAAAAATAAACGGACTGTTTTACGCCAGAACAGGACAAACGTACTATTTCTGTCTCTTTCAAATCACCCGCTTACCGCGCGTCCCTTGGTATTAAACGACCCCATTCAGTGTTACGTAGACAGTGCTAAACGTTGGGTGCCACGCGATTGCTCCGCAAGCGACGTAAACTCTAATTCGCCGTTTTAATACTAAACGCAAGGTAAGTTATTTGTACGATATTTATTTTTGTAATGGCTCTTTTTGGTTTTGGGCGGTTTAATACTAAATGATAATATTATTGCGATGTCCTATTTGTACTACCGTCATTTTATTACGAAGCATTGCATAAATGATCGAGCCTTATTTTATATTGTAGCTTTACTTTACTAATCGATTTTGTGACTACGGAGTCGTATACGTGAATATGTTTATTCTTTACTGAGTGCTGCGTGGTTTGATGAGCGTTATTATAATTGAGTCTTTTTATTTTTATTTCAGTTTAAGTTTGAGATTAATAATGAGAAGAAGAGCAGATCATATTTTGCAACTATTAAACTTGAATGAAAATACAGTGCAAGATCATTGTGAAGAGATAAGAACAGCAAGTTCCGAAAGTTATACTAGCGTTCAAAATGAATCCGGAGAGTGTGATAAGGAAAATTATTTAAAACTATCCTTAGATAAGGCGACGGATGGAAGTACAAGTATGAATCCTGAAATTTTACCGCAAGTGCAATCTGAACTATCGATTTTAAAGGATGTTATCAATATGTCGGAAATTAGTGGTGAGTATAACGTTCAATTAATTAACGAAGAACAAACATCACAAGACATGAGAGATCGGTGCAGTAGTACAGCATCATCCAGTTCTTCTACATCATCATCTTCAAGTTCTAGTACATCGTCGTCGTCATCAAAGTCTTCTTCACTGCAGAAACAAAACGAAGACGAAATGAACGTTAACAGCTCACCTTCAATCATACCAGGTACTCCTACACACTGCACGAATATAATTTATGCCGAACCTTCAACTAGCAAACGACGTTTGGATAAAGACATAAACTACCGTCAATCACCTATTCATTCTGAGGAATCAGACGTTGATCTGAGTGACGCTGATCCGACTTACAACGATTCATCGCTACGACGTTCTTTAAGTTCATCAACCACCACATCTGACTGTGAAAATGATGTTAACGATCCAATTGTTTCCTCTGATTTACTTGAACAGAATAAAAAGTCTAGGAAGCGTCTGCGCAATCCATCTCAATGGAAACAAAATATCATTAAATCGCTTCGGAATAGCGGCAAAGCCTACCAATCGCTTTCAAAATCTAATAAAGAGGTACCTGCAAAAAAAGTAAGAGATAGTTGTGTTTGTAGACTTCGTTGTTCTGATAATATAAGCCCTGAGAAGAGATGCGAAATATTCGATTGTTATTGGCAGCTAAGTAATTTGGACTTGAAGCGATCTTTTATCAAGGCATGCATGGTGGAGGTAAAACCCAAATATAAGTACACAAATGCTGCTAATCCTCGAAAACCAAACACTGCCTTTTATTTTATTGTTAATAGCCAAAGAATTCGCGTCTGTAAAACGTTTTTTATTAATACACTAGATATAACAAAAAGACAAATAAGGACTGTGAAACTGAAAACGAATTCCAATGGTTTTGTAGAAGAAGATCTTAGAGGGCGTGCTAGAAGCCGAGCACCGATTGACCCAAGTCTTGTACAAGATATTAAAGACCATATCAATAGTATACCACGTATAGAGTCTCATTATCTAAGATCTTCTACTACAAGAGAATATATTGATGGCAGCAAGAGTGTAAAAGAACTATGTAGGGACTTTAATACTAATCAAACTAAAGAAAACAAACCTCTCGCTTCATACTGGGTTTATTACTTAATATTTACAACTGAATTTAATATTAGCTTTTTCAAGCCTAAAAAGGATTTGTGTGATCAATGTACAAGATATCAATTAGCATCTGCAGATGAAAGGTTAGGTATTCAAGAAAAGTATGAGAAGCATATTAAAGAAAAAATCTGTGTAGGGAGGAAAAGAGAAGCGATCGCTGTGATATTAACGAAACTAACATTTGTGCTGTTTACGATCTAGAAGCTGCAATGACTTGTCCTAAAGGAGATGTTTCTTCTTTTTATTATAGATCAAGGCTTAATTGTTATAATTTTACCATATTTGAATTAGCTCCTAAATCTAAAAATACCAATAAACAGAAAAGTGATTGTGATTTAGGTGCATATAAAGAAGTATATTGCTACTTTTGGAACGAAACACAGGGTAATAAAGGGGCAATAGAAATAGGCACTTGTGTTTTTGATTATTTAAAGTCCGTTAGTGAAAATAATGCAGAAACATTAAATGTAATATTTTATTCAGATAATTGTAATGGTCAAAACAAAAATAAATATATTTCCAGTTTATACTCTTATGCAGTGTTCCATTTTAGCAACATTCAATCAATAACGCACAAATATTTAATTAAAGGACACACACAGAACGAAGGAGACAATGCACATAGTTTAATAGAAAAAGAAATAAAGAGAAACCTAAGATCTGGTCCTATTTACATACCTCAGCAATATGTTCCTTTACTAAGAGGTGCTAGAAAAACGGGCACCCCATTTAGAGTAAAAGAGTTAGATTACAATTTTTTTATAGACATTAAAGCATTACAAAATGTATGGGGGTATAACTTTAACCAGGATATTGATAAAAACGCAGTGGGTTGGAGGGACTCAGATAGCGAGATAAAAGTATTAAAATTTTTTAAGGACGAGTCATTTGTATTTTACTATAAAAATACATACGCCGAAAAACATTTCAAGAAAGTAAATATGCGTAATAAAATAAATAAAATGAAAGATGCGTGTGAAATTACACTATCGAATGCTTATAGTAACAAAATAGAGCTTGCAGAAAATAAAAGGAAAGATTTAAGTTATCTTATAAGAACTAAAGCAATCCCTAGTACATACGCCTGGTTTTATGACTCGGTTTTGTAATTAATGACTACTAAATTATCTCTTTTGATCTCATTTTTGTGTTGAAGCAACTTGTGGTATTTTCTACTGTTTTGATTTTATAAAGGTATTTTTTGTTAATTCTTTCTTAGATATTTTTATGACTAGTAAATATCTTTTGATTTATTGTTATTTTTCCTATCTACTAATAAGAAATGTTTATTGTTTTATATTTTTTATTAGAGATTTAGTACTCGGAGATTACTTAAAATTTTAGATTTTTTTAACTTACTTTTATTGTATACCAATTATTACATTAAACCATATGTTGGGCAACAAATATTTTGTAATTTCAATTAAAAATTAATAGTACATAATACCCAGTTGGGTATATTCTTTGTGTGTGCTGACTGATCTTAGTACTAAATATTGTAAGCATCTAATAAGGCATTTTTAAAGTCTGATTGTTTATTTTCTAATAAGTATTAGTGAGATCAAAATATTTTTTATGTGATAATAATGATAATGTGGTGTTGGTAGAACCTAAGTGTTGATTGTGATAAGTGTTTAATGATGATTAGTAAGGCAAAATTTGAAATTACATGATTATAAAAGCAAACTCTGTTTTTCACTGTCCTTTAATTTAGCTAGTCATCAATAATTAAACTAGCATATTCCAAAATGAGTCGACAAGTATGAATTTAATATCAGAAATGAATCACCTCATTTTTAAATAGTCACAATTTATTTTGTATATTTAAGTAACAAATAGACACAATGCTAAATAAGCCAATAGTATCAAATGGTTTTCGGAAAATAAGTGACATCTTTTTTTAAATTATTAAATTACGATGGTTCTAATTAGTTGTACTTATTAGTTAAATATCCAATCATTAAAACAATTCCTATCCTATAGTTAATAACAAAAATTGTAACATCAAACGCATAGCCTAAACTATTACAATCAAAAAACTAAAAACTGGCCTATTCTTCAATTACATTTTTGGCCTTTACCAAAAAACAAGAATTTTGGATTAAGCCAGTTCAATTCTAAAGGTGCGATATTTAAAGTTATATAAAACTATTGTTTTCAAGTAAACAACGCAATAAAATCCGTCTAACAACTTGTCTAAAGCCTCGTATCCACTAGGCAATAATTGACGCACAATACGTGACGCTCAACAAGATCATCAACATTGCACAACAACGCGTGTCGTTGCTAGCTGACTCGCAACATGACGCGCGGCTTGTTGTTTGTTTCCGTGCAAGTGCAGTTGAGCATCAAATGTTAACAAGTGCAGACGTGTGAACGCCTGAACGTGAAATGAACACTAGTTCCTCTGGCGACATGTTGTCGACGACTGATGCGAACAAAATCATATGTAGACAGACAACGCTAAAGTTCCGCGCTGACTTTCAACACGTTGAGCAGCATGTTGTGCAACATTTCGTGCGCCAAATGTTGCCTAGTGGATACGAGGCTTTAGTTTAAATCTTAATTCATACAAATGTTTACAACTTTAGCATGACCGATTAGTTAAGCTGTATCTTGTATATTTTTCAGCTGGTGAGTGCCCCCTGCCATCGAAGGTGTACGGCTGCAGCCCCAAGTGTGTCCAGAACTACGACTGCAAGAACGGCAAGGTGTGCTGTCCCAACTCGTGCAACGCCAAGTCCTGCTCTGAGCCTGCTGCGTATGGAGGTGCTGGCGGGTCTAGCGGCAGCAAATACCAAAGTATGCAATCATTGTGCAATGTTTTTGTTCATACAACCATGATACGCCGTACGGGCCGCTTACTAATAAGCGGTTACCAAAGTCTATGAAATCTCGCAAAGGAGATTATTTGCGCGTTAACATCCCATCAAAATAAGGAATCGTGGTGCTCGCAGTGTAAGGGTCACAGATATCACTCGCCATTTTATTGCTTGGATACCATCTTAAGGAGTCTGAAAGAGTACACACATCAAGGGAATATATCGTAAGGATGTTACAATAATAGTCACACACCAAAGTATGCTCGCAATGGTTCTGTTCTGTTTCGCTGTTCGTTCTCATTCCGAGCTGTTAGGCGAGTCATGACATCGCAGTGCTGCGGGAAATAGTGAGCAGTAACACGCCTTACGCTTCTAACCTGCAATACCATAGATTAGGATTAGATGAAGTGTATAAACTAGTAGAAAGCGATTATTGATATAAGATTCGATTGCATAAGTGACTTATTGCGAAACTTGGGATTTATTTTTAATACGATTCTGGGAAACTATTTTTAAAATATTATGTAGACTTTCGCTTACATTTCGGTTGCTTTTCAGCAGCCGTGTTCACAGGACGAAGATAGTGGGCGCCTCAATATCTTAAAGTATTATTGTTATTGTAGCAACTCCGCACATACGAAGCTGTTATAAGATTGACAAGAGATAGCGCTGTACATAATAGGCGCTTATAATCTCGCTCACTATACAAACCAGAGTTACGCAAGTGAAGTTTATACAGCGACTGAGTTTATATATAAGTTCCCGACATCAACAGCCGGGCCGCAGCCTGCCAAGCAAGATCCGCCCTTTGTGTTGGGACATTACACCCTGTTCCTCCTCATTACTATTTACGCAGAGTCCAAGGTGTCATGCAGTCGTGCTCAGATCTTTTAAAGTATTCTAAAAACATATTGTATTTTATTTTTCAGCGGGTGCCGGCGTCTACTGCGACAACGTGAAATGCAACGCTTACGAAGTGTGCAAACCAGACCCCGTCACTAAACGAAACAAGTGTAGCAGAGCCTGAACAATGAACATCATACTACTATAAACCGTTATATCGTTAACATAATACTAAAGGCCAAGGACCGTTCTACCATCTTCCTTAGCAGTGTTATTATAAGCTTACTTTAAAGAAAGAGATGATACTACATTACTTGACACTTAACATTACTATCCAGGTCTTTAGTTTGGTGAGTTTATAATAATATTGCTATGGAAGATGATATTCTGCTCCTGATCTAGAAAATGTTATATTTTTATATGTGCAATGAATTTTTTTTATGTTGTATAACTTAATCGTATCCTATTAAACGTCTAAAATATTGTTTCTTTTACGTATATGTATGTTACTCTACAAAATAGTATTAAATATGGCTTTGAGTTATGGAATTAAGAAGAGGAGCTATCGTAGTTGCGGCCTTGTGGGCTAAACGCGCTAGTTCATCAAATCATAACTTAATATTATAAAATGTAAGTTTGTTTGTTTGTTACGCTTTCACGTCTTAACTACTCGACCGACTATCATACAAATTCGCATGTACATACGTTGTCAAGGACTCAAAGAACAGAAAAGGATATAGGGTACTTTCATTCAGAATAAGCACCGTGTCCGAGCGAGTGATAGCGCGCGAAAAAGTCTAATATTTCAATACATTTAAAGAGCTGAAGCGCATGATGTAGGTGTTGCACTTATTTGCTCAGTTTTATAGTAAGTACCTATATATTTGTAGTAAGTAAGTAGAGGTCTAGGAAATATGTTGCTAACTTATTGACTCAGGACAATGTATAATTTTGATCTGAGAAGCAACAAAAAAGCCATTGAAATGGAGGCGGTCCGATGTGCTGAGCTCACACGATTCGTGATAATATAATATGCATAATGCTTGTATCATAGAGACTTTGTATTAATTTTACAGTATAAATTGTAGGTAGGTGTTGGAGTCGTTTAATCGTAGAATGTCAACTTCGCAAAATGACTAGATACAGGTACAGGTCGCAAATGTCACTTTCTCAATAAGTCCCTTTCGCGAAATGACATTTTGCGAATTGGACATTTTGCGACTGAACTGCCGGAATTATAGGTATCACGGCGACTATATTACAGCCTAATAAATGGTAGGCATCAGGTACTACCTTGTACATTATCAAATGATAGTTTTGTTATATATAATATTATATAACAAAACGATCAGTTTGGACGACCTGGAAATCAAACTCGGGTTCTCAAATCAGATCAAGCCTTGTACAAGAACTATTATAATGTAAAATTGTCTTACGTTTATGCGAATCGAATACAATGAAATTGATTTACTTTATACGTGTTTACGTTGATTTCATTAGAACAATTTTATTATTTAATTTTGAAATCGCGTATACGTACTACTTCTGTTAACACTGTATTACATCATTTTGAAACTATTACACTACTACTACTATTGAATTTTACTAATTTTCAAACTAATATAAAATTATTGAAACTATTAAAACTATTTATATTTAAGTTTACACTTTCTCCGACGTTTCGGTTGCTTTTCAGCAGCCATGGTCACGGGGAGACTAACATGGTAGTTTTCTCAATGTTTCAGTGTAGTATTTCAAAGTACCCGAACATAATTTAATCATTGGTGTTTCTATTTACGCAGAACGAACTCAAAGTATCATGAAGAACTGTTACTGTTTACTCCTATTTAAGATATTTAAATTAACTAAAGATATTTAGATTAAAGTTAACACTTTCCTCAACGTTTCGTTACCGTAGTTTAATTACAATTAAGTATAATACTTCAAATGCCACATTATTCAATTATTTTCAACTTGAAATGTAATTCAGGGCACCAACCAAACAAACACGCCAATATATGTACTTTCCAATTTATTAGATACAAACAGATTATTATTAATTACATATACATTATTGCATAGAATGGCCTAGTAGTTCAAGTAGGCGTCTCGCCACTTTCGCCGCGCTGAGTACTGTGGGTTCGATCACACGGGACAAATAGTGTGATCTATAATAAATTGTTGTTCCGAATCTGGTTATTTGAACGTTTGTAAAGTCCCCCACTACACAGGAATTATTGCCAGTGCGGCTGTTTGCCTTTTCTACTTGACGACTTTACAATGACAGCATATTTTTTTTTTACTTCTAATTTGGCTAACAATTATACGGACCACCTGATGGTAAGTGGTCACCGTAGCCTATGGACGCATGCAACACCAGTAGCATCACTTGTGCGTTGCCGATCCTTTAGAAAAGGAAGTGGGAAGGAGAAGGAGTGGGAAGAAGTAAAGAGGGTGATTGGGCCTCCGGTATTCTCACTAACCGAACGAAACAACAGGAATACTGAATACTTTTTCACGTCGATATTCTGTGAGAGGGTAGTCCTTCCCCGGTCGAGCCGGCCCATTCATGCTGAAATCAGCGAGGCTCTACTACTCTAAAACTCTTTTGTTAGTGGCAGACCAACGTGCCTCGGGCGCGAGAAGGGTGTGTATTCCTTGTCAGATGCCGGTTACCCTTAGAAAGTGGTTGTAGGTAAAAGCTTTTTAAATGCCATCCAGAATATCCACCATATATTATGTTATTCATATTAATAGAAATATATAACAAATATATGAGCATAAGATTTTGTCTTCATACATTAAACAGGTTCAGATTGTACGGACAAAAAACCAGTTTAATTTTTTAACAATTACTTTTAAAACATGAAAATGAAACATAATAATTAAAGAAAATTTGCGTTGAAATTAAACTACTATATACGGATTTTATCGCGTTGTTTATTTATCACTACTATTACTACTATTGAATTTTACTAATTTATAAGCTATGAATAACATTCACGTAAACAGAAGACAATATTATGAAAATTTGCGTGTTATAGACATTTGAATTATGAATTAATATGTTTTTTAAATTAAGTACTTATCCATGGTACTTTGCATTTGCAATTAGGGTCGTCATTATAGTTTCTAGTCACATAAACTTAGGCTAATGTTAGTAAGTACTAAATTAAACAACACACAAAAATAAGTAGATAATAAATGCAAAACAACTATAATATTCACTGAAAACGATTATTTTTAAAATAAAATAACATAAAATAATAAAATTATTAATTGTATTTAATAATAAAGTACAAAGTTTTACCAAAAGGTTTCATAACATCCACGTTGGCACGCCTGTTTGTCTATAAGTCTTTCCAAACCAAAAGCGCCCTCAGCGGGACTTCGATGAACTAATCAAAATGTATCGAAAGAAATACCATCATACGTCGAGAGTTACAAACATTCTTGGTAGTTCTTCTGTGTTATGATGAGTAGGCGAGTTGTGCAATGTGCAAGCTGTATCAAATCTCACACTTATTTCAATACTGTCACTACACACTATTCAAAATCGTAATTTCGAATGGCGTATATTGTAGATTGTGAAATAGAATGTCGACAATTTGAAGATACAACATTAATGCACAATATTTGATTTGATATATTTATAACTACCGACCCGCCCCGGCTTCGCACGGGTAGTACAAAACCTTAACAAATTAAATTATACAACAAAACCTTCAGGAATCACTCTATTTCTGTGAAAACCGCATGATAATCCGTTCAGTAGTTTTTGTGTTTATCGTGAACAAACAGACAGACGCGGCAAGGGATATATTTTTATATGTAGTGATAGTGACAGAATATTTTAACACATTTCTAGTTTATTACAATAATATCTATATATGTACTGCTCTTCTGAGAAAACACATTTTTTGGTCAGTTTTGGTTTTAATGTATGAAATATCAGTGATCACTGATCAGTCTAAGGACGCTGGCATCTTAGACGCTTGGTATGGGGATCAGGTTTGCAGACTTCCCAGGGATTGCACTTGACGCCGTTACAGTCAGCACCAGAGCCTTTATATGAGGTAGATCCTCCGTACTTCGCTACAAAGGAATAATATACATATGTATATTTTAATATTATATTGTTGTATCACATACACACAACACCATCTAGCCCACGAATTGTGTGAGCTCAGCACATCGGACCGCCATGGCGGTCCGATGTGCTGAGCTCACACAATTCGTGATAATATAATATACATAATGCTTGTATCATAGAAACTGTATTAATTTTACAGTAGAAATTGTAGGTAGGTGTTGGAGTTGCTTAATCGCAGAATGTCAACTTCGCAAAATGACTAGGTACAGGTCGCAAATGTCCCTTTCTCAATAAGTCCCTTTCGGGAAATGACATTTTGCATCCTGTATACATTTTGCGAAGTGGACATTTTGCGACTGAACTGCCTGAGTTAGCGGCTGGCAATGAACTTACAATCATTATATGCACTACGATAAACTCGCATCCGAATTAACATCTCCGAAATGACAGGTATCTCGGTGACTATGTTATAGCCTAATAGATGGTAAGCATCATGTACATTATTAGATAACATGCTGCTTCAAAGAATATCCTATATAATCTATACTAATATTATAAAGCTGAAGAGTTTGTTTGTTTGTTTGCTTGAACGCGCTAATCTCAGGAACTACTGGTTTGAATTGAAAAATTATTTTAGTGTTAGATAGCCCATTTATCGAGGAAGGCTATAGGCTATATAACATCACGCTACGACCAATAGGAGAGAATTAGCAATGAATAATGTTGCAAGAACGGGCAAAATTCTCTTATGTGAAGCAGACGAAGTTGCGCGAGTCAGCTAGTATTATATAACAAAACTATCAGTTTGGACGACCTGGAAATCAAACTCGGGTACTCAAATCAGATCAAGCCCTGTACAAGAACTATTATAATGTAAAACTGTCTTACGTTTATGCGAATCTAATACATTGAAATTGATCTACTTTATACGTGTTGTTTTTATTAGAACAATTTTATTATTTAATTTTGAATCTCGTATAACTACTACTACTGTTTTCACTGTTACTACAGTTTCTGTAGTTACTGTTTACTTCTATATAAGATATTTAAATTAACTAAAGATATTTAGATTTAAGTTAACACTTTTCTCAACGTTTCGTTACCGTAGTTTAATTACAATTAAGTATAATATTTCAAATTCCACATTATTCAATTATTTTAAACTTGAAATGTAATTCAGGGCACCAACCAAACAAACACACCAATATATATTATGTACTTTTCAATTTATTAGATATAAACAGATTATTATTAATTACATATACATTATTGCATAGAATGGCCTAGTAGTTCAAGTAGGCGCCTCGCCACTTTCACCGCGCTGAGTAGGTACTGTGGGTTCGATCACACGGGCACACGGGACAAATAATGTGACCCACAATAAATTGTTGTTCCGAATCTGGTTATTTGAACGTTTGTAAAGTTCCCCACTACACAGGAATTATTGCCTGCACGGCTGTTTGCCTTTTCTACTTGCCGACTATACAATGATAGCGTTTTGTTATATATGTTGATAGTGTTTATTTTTTTGTTTTTACTTCTAATTTGGCTAACAGTTATACGGCCCACCTGATGGTAAGTGGTCACCGTAGCCTATGGACGCATGCAACACCAGTAGCATCACTTGTGCGTTGCCGATCCTTTAGGAAAGGAAGTGGGAAGGAGAAGGAGCGGGAAGAGGTAAAGAGGGTGATTGGGCCTCCGGTATTCTCACTAACCGAACGAAACAACAGGAATACTGCTATTTCACGTCGATATTCTGTGAGAGGGTAGTCCTTCCCCGGTCGAGCCGGCCCATTCATGCTGAAATCAGCGAGGCTTTACTACTCTAAACTCTTTTGGTAGTGGCAGATCAACGTGCCTCGGGCGCGAGAAGGACGTGGATTCCTTTTCAGAATGTCGGTTACCCTTAGAAAGTGGTTGTAGGTAAAAGTTCTTTAAATTCCATCCCGAACATCCACCATATATTATGTTATTCGTATTAATAGAAATAGATAACAAATATATGAGCATAAGATTTTGTCTTCATACATTAAACAGGTTCAGATTGTACGGACAAAAACCCAGTTTAATTTTTTAACAATTACTTTTAAAACATGAAAATGAAACTTAATAATTAAAGAAAATTTGCGTTGAAATTAAACTACTATATACGGATTTTATCGCGTTGTTTATTTATCACTACTATTACTACTATTGAATTTTACTAATTTATAAGCTATGAATAACATTCACGTAAACAGAAGACAATATTATGAAAATTTGCGTGTTATAGACATTTGAATTATGAATTAATATGTTTTTTAAATTAAGTACTTATCCATGGTACTTTGCATTTGCAATTAGGGTCGTCATTATAGTTTCTAGTCACATAAACTTAGGCTAATGTTAGTAAGTACTAAATTAAACAACACACAAAAATAAGTAGATAATAAATGCAAAACAACTATAATATTCACTGAAAACGATTGGTTTTTAAAATAGCATAACATAAAATAATAAAATTATTAATTGTATTTAATAATAAAGTACAAAGTTTTACCAAAAGGTTTCATAACATCCACGTTGGCACGCCTGTTTGTCTATAAGTCTTTCCAAACCAAAAGCGCCCTCAGCGGGACTTCGATGAACTAATCAAAATGTATCGAAAGAAATACCATCATACGTCGAGAGTTAGAAAAATTCTTGGTAGTTCTTCTGTGTTATGATGAGTAGGCACTTGAGTTGTGCAATCTGTATCAAATCTCACACTTATTTCAATACTGTCACTAAACACTATTCAAAATCGTAATTTCGAATGGCGTATATTGTAGATTGTGAAACAGAATGTCGACAATTTGAAGATACAACATTAATGCACAATATTTGATTTGATATATTTATAACTACCGACCCGCCCGCGCCACGGCTTCGCATGGGTAGTACAAAACCTTAACAAATTAAATTATACAACAAAACCTTCAGGAATCACTCTATTTCTGTGAAAACCGCATGATAATCCGTTCAGTAGTTTTTGTGTTTATTACGAATAAACAGACAGACGCGGCAAGGGATATATTTTTATATGTAGTGATAGTGACAGAATATTTTAACAAATTTCTAGTTTATTACAATGATATCTACTGGGTGTCCGGTTATTAATGGATAACCTTGAAATGTCTTATAGTAGAACTGAAGGCCGCAACTGAAGGCAACGCAGAAAAAATGAAAAAAAAATATATATATGAAAAAGTGCAAGCTATTATAGCATAGCATACTTTTGACCGTCTATCTATTAGCATAATTAGTGTTTAATAATAAAACAACAAAAAACCGATGGAATTCATTCATTTATGGTCGTAGTATACAAGAAAGTTATAAATGGTAATTAAAAAAAAACACATACAGGTAGTAGTTAGGATAGATTGTCTTCATATTTTTTTCTGAACGGCCAACATTTCTACTATAGGACATTTGAAGGTTATCCATTAATTACCGGACACCCTGTATATGTACTGCTCTTCTGAGAAAACACATTTTTTTGGTCAGTTTTGGTTTTAATGTATGAAATATCAGTGATCACTGATCAGTCTAAGGACGCTGGCATCTTAGACGCTTGGTATGGGGATCAGGTTTGCAGACTTCCCAGGGATTGCACTTGACGCCGTTACAGTCAGCACCAGAGCCTTTATATGAGGTGGATCCTCCGTACTTCGCTAAAAAGGAATAATATATAATATCTATATTAATTAATATTATATTGTTGTATCACATACATACAACACCATCTAGCCTAAACTAAGCAGAGCTTGAACTATGGGTACTAGACAATGTATAAACATACATATATACTTTTTTTTGCATACATATTATACATAGGAACACCCAGACCAAGACGAAAATCCATGTCCATGCACACAAATGTCTTACTTGTGCGGGAATCGACCCCGTGACCTCAGGCGTTGCAGTCGGTTAAACTAACCACTACGCAATACATCACTATAGCATATCTTTGACTATACTTAACGTTAATAATATTAAAATTGCAATATTAAAATTGGAGCGGCTTCAGTTATGTCATAATATTGAATAACTTAACATGTAAAATCTTATAAAACCAGACATAATTAAAAATCTATTGTGTTCTAGCACCGGTGTGGTAGCGATGGCCAGGTTAAATGTGTTGGTTGTAGGAACAAATCTAAGAATACTTCTGGTATGCTCTACCTAAAATATTTGCTAATGTCGCATAGAAAAAATGCTTACATTGATAGTAATATAATATATGCAAGCTAATAGGCACAAGAGAATTTTAAATTTGTAAAATAAGTTTTTTAGAAAAGTATTGAGTTTGTAAAAAGTGGTAGACCAAAAGTTGTTAAGTATTATAATATAATTAAGACACAAGCAAAAGATTATTAGTATTTTTCATTATAATTCTGTATATTTCTTGACGCACAGGCTTCTATTGCTGCTATTTTAAATACTAGCTTTTGACCGCGGCTTCGCCCGTGTAAAAGTAGATTAGGTTATGTTAGGTTATATTTTATATAAAAAAATACTTTTACTATGTTATTCGGTGATAATACCTATAGCTTCATAGCTAAATAATTTTTAAAATGTTGTCTGGCTTTTGAGTTAGTTACAAACAAACAAACAAAAGATCTAATCTTTCCTCTATATAATATTATCAGAGTAGATATAGGCTATTAGAAGTATAGACTACATACCGTTGTTCTGACTCCCGCTGCTGAAGGGCGCTCGGTCGGCGCAAGACTTCGTGTTGTACTGGTTGGGGCAGCAAATCTGGCCAGACTTCCGACAGTCGGCGTCAGAGTGGCAGGTCTTGTTGCTATACACCTTATGCTTAGGTGGGCAGACGCCAGCGTTGAGAGCAGCTGCGGAAATAGAAATATTATTATAATATATGGGCGACACGACGTCTTGTCGGCTGGAATGGATAACGCTGGAGTGATATTGTAGAAGCGGATCAGCGAGAGCTTCAAGGCAAGCCAAGAATTAAGTGGCGTTTTCTCGTATCGGCGCCCAAGGCACACTTTGGTTCGTAAAGCCAATAAAGTAGTAATAATAGTAATATAATATTACTAGGTTAGATTAGTAACAGACCTTTTTCTTGGTAAAATGTACCCTATGCCCTTTTCTGTACCCCTGATAACGTCTATGCATGCAAATTTCATGATGATCGGTGGAGTCGTTAAGGCGTAAAAGCGTAACAAATAAACAATCAAACTCATATTCGCATTTATAATATTAGTAGTTAGGATTAAGATGTACAAAAATACAATTATTCGAAGAGAGAGATCGTAGGCTACAACTGCTTGCAATAGCAGAGGTAGGAATGTTAATCTCCGGAACTCCTGGAAGTGGTTAATTTTATTTTAATTTAAAATTATTAGATGAATTCGTTTTATTAGATGAATTTTGTATATGTCGTTTATATAGATAGTAGTTTATATTAATGTGTTAGTAATGTAAAAGGCTGCAGATCATGAGATTTTTAGTTGGTTGGGTCAATAAAGAGTTATTATATATGAATAACTTATATCGATTTTAACAATTTCTTTAGAACTATGTTATACCTACAATATTATACACCTAACAGAAATAAAAAATAAAGGGAAAACTAAAACCTCATAATAGGCGTCATAGAATACCTCCACATCACAGTCGACCAGTAGTTAGCAGAAGACTAGCAGCATTCCCACGGTGAATGTCAATGCTTATTCTTTTCGCGAAATAAAGACTTTATAATATGGCTTTATCAAGACATTTTCGGCAGAAGCCTGGTGGTAGGAAATGGCAATGTTTCATCCCCTTGCCTTGGCATGTATGTAAAGCCGTTGGATTTGAGCGTGATCTCGCTTTGGTCATGTTGGATTACCGTACAATTCGTCAATGAAAGTAAGGTAGAAGAGAGTGCACTTGTCTGTGCAGACACTTGTGCTGTAATATCTCTTGTGTAGGCTAGTATCCGTTAGGATGTTCCGCTGTGATCGAAATTTGGTGTCTGTAACAGCTGTAACTCCATATTGTGATGAATTTGATGAAATTGAGTGAGCAGTGCTATAAAAACTTGTACATTTATTGGCGCATTGAAACAAGAGCAAAATTTTTTTCTTATTGTTTGTTAATGACAATCAGTCAACAAGTTGCGGTTTATCTAAACATTGTGGTGTTTTTAGTGGTGTTTTCTTACTATACGGTAAAACCTACTGTAAAACAGGCGATTATTGTATTTTCCCGCTCAGACCTTTACTTGAAACAACAATAACAGGTAGGTACGTACTTCAGAATACTACCTATTCTTCTAAGGTAGCGTTGCGGTGTACTTAGGTACGTAAAATGCAGTAACTAGCGTTAAGGCGTCGACTACGTAGAGATACTGGAAGGTCTTTAATATACAATTTAATTTAGGTGACCATAGTTTACAAGTTCCATATAAAACAACTGTTTTTACAGTTCGTGGCAATGAACTAGGGCCACAGTGAAAATGTTGGGGCTTCGTTCTACCGATAATGCCATTGGAGAATCTCGGCGCCAGTGTATCGACCTAACTATGCAATTAATGAATCCTAATTATTACACTGTTAGCCGATTTATTCATGTTTGAGTAACGAAAATACAAACATCTTCACTATTAAGGGTCCAGTAAATAAACTGTTCCACTGCTGGGCACGGGTCCCTTCTTAGTGGTAAAGGCTAGACTAGTCCACAACGCCGGCTCAGTACGTGTTCGCAGGCTTCGCATATCTTCGAGAACATTATGGATAACTCGCCTACATGCAGGTTCCTCACGACATTTTTATTCACGTTAAAGCAAGCAACAATTAACTATTGAATATAGCTTCGAAAAATCAGACCTTCGGGACCGAAATAGAGACCTCTGCGTGCCAGTCGGCAACAGTATCCCACTAAGCTATTGCTACTTATACTATTAGTAGAATTCATAAAGTAATATGAAGTAGTAGAGCACATATACTACTTGATTAAGCATGGCGTTTAGAGCCACTCTCGTCTTAATTTTCTTATTTACCTGAAGCCCAGTCGCAAACCAGCATTGCGCCCACTAGGACAACCAAGATATTGAAGGCACCTGAAAAGGAAAATAACAATATAAGTAAAGATTCTCTTGTAATTTCTGAAGCGTTTTCCCACGTTCGGAACCAATTGCTAGGTTCTAGGTTTAAGATCCAGGTAGGCCAAACTGTTTTAATACAATTAAGTGACAAACAACCATATTATCCGCCTAATAAGCGGTTATAGGGGTAGGAAAAACACACCTAACAGCTATTTATTTATTATTACTAACGGTCGCCTAGTGGTCAAAATTCGACCATAATTGATTTAAATTTTAAGTTTGATCGTTATTAAGGTTTTATTGTTTATAACTATACCCTTATAATCACATTTCATTTAGATTTCGCCAAGGCTATACCTACAGGTTAATTTACCTAGCTTTTACAAACAAATTATTATTTACTTAACTATACTCTTTCATTGACGATATTCCTGCTACTTTGTTATCTTTTTTTCTTTATTACATAAAAATAAAGTATATATAACCATAGTTACAAAGAATTGTACGACGTCAGACGAACAATGCCGAAACATGCCGAAATACTATGAACGCGATTCGACTGTGTGTATCAAATGCATGGTTGTGTGCGTGTAGTGTGTTTTCATTAATTTAATGTTTTTCTAATGCATATTTTATAAAAATATTAGGATTCGCCACTTCTTCTCCATGTAAACTAAATATGTGCCAAATTTCATACTCCTCCGTACACTCAATATTCGTAAAAAGGGATACAAAGGATTAATCTATCATTGTACGTTCTTAACCTAATGCGATACTATAGTAACATAACCAAACTCTAATACTTAAAATAGTATAATAAAATATCTTAAATCTATTAACAATAACTTAATATCCAGTACGTAGCCTTTGTGAATTCGCTCAATGAACATGAAAACGATGATCAATACGATCAATTCACGTAATAACTCGACGCACTGTTCGAGTTTCGATGCAGTCCGTATGCAGTCGCAGTTAAGTTTTACGTTGGATTTTGTATCTGAAACATCAGCTGTCAAAATTACGTGAATACGAAAAGAGCTGTTTTGATCGAAACTTAACTGCAACTGCACTGCAAGTAAATACGTGAATTGGCCTACTGATATGGTATTAAGTCCATGCGGCGAAGTGAGGGAGCATAAGCTAGTACTATACAATAAGAAAGATGAAATAATTGCTATTGTTATATTGTGTATGTGTGTGTATGTGTATTCAGTTTATTCAAACACATACGTATAAAAGGAAAAGTTGACCCGCGAAACTTCGTCTGCTTCACAAAGATATTTTCCTCCGGTTTTGCAACATTTTACATTAATGCTGCGCTCCTATTGGTCGTAGCGTGATTTTATATAGCCTTCCTCGATAAATAGGCTATCCAAGACTGAAAGAATTTTTCAATTCGTAACAGTAGCTCCTGAGATTAGCGCGTTCAACCAAACAAACAAACTCTTCAGCTTTATAATATTAGTATAGATAATCAAGTATGAACTTATTTCGTCAACACAGTTTTGCAGATATAGATTGCCTCAATGAAGCACCGTTAGTGACTGTGTCTGCTGTGAGAGGTCTTGTATCACCCGATCGGACAGACTTTATATTTTTTATTTTGTTTAAGAAATACGACACCCGCACTTAGAATTTATCCTGTGTCGCAACTCGCAGATGACACAGCAAACATTCCAATAATCGACACATAGAACACCCAAACTTGAAACAACCATTTATGGATAACATAATTTTTTGTTTCGTGTGGGCATCGAGCCCACAAAACTCAGCGCAGGGCCAGTGGCAAGGCACCCAATTAAACCACATCGCCATCGCCATACGCCCATTCTTCAACTAGTAACATTATTCCAAATGGACATAGGCTATATATTTTTTAAACCTGGACGAAGTCGGGGGAGACCTATAGTATTATATTATTTCGCAATGTATATAATATATATAATATGATAATAATGTATGTAATATGATAAGTAGCTAATGGGAAATCCAGAGTGCATCTTATTCAACGGTGGTTAAGTAGTAGGAAAATCCTTTGTTTTCTGTTTAACAAAGTAGGTATATGTATAAACGACTTATTCGTCAACTCGACCGCAAAAAACTCGTCCACGTAGTCGAGTTGGGAATAATTAATTCTACCTATTCTTTTATTATGCATCTCGATCGAAGGTATATCAACTACAGATGTTACGGAGGTTCGATTCCGATTCTGAAAGTTCGGAACTTTCGATTGATTTTGCACCTTCGATTCCGATTTCGGTTCCGCTAAATTTAAATCGGAAGTTATATCGGAGGTCGATGCATAGCAGCGCGGTGGCGGTGCCCAGCGAACAGTGCGTACAGACAGGTTTATACTTGTCACGCAGGGAACCTCCCTCCTCCCGCGCCTATAATATAGTTTGTGTACAGTACGTCAAATAGCAATTTAAAATTAGAAATGTATAAAACTGTCCAAGGTGCAACAGGTTCCCCTAATCATTATTATTTTAATCTGTGCCCATATAAGCAAGGATTTTTCGGTTATTACTTAAACCTGTGACGCGACTTTTTCTGCGCCCAGCGTCTGGATCAAATGTCGCCCAATGACCGGTTCGGTCAAATGACGACACTTGACTTGATTTTCGTTTTTTTAAGGCAATCGCGTGACGGGTTTTTGACTAGGCACTAGTAATGTTAAAGATTTTAAATTCGATTGTTTTTATTTTCAACACCCAGGTATAACCTATCTGTATTATTTTTTGAACTAATAATAATAGAACTGATAGAGTGTGTAATTTTATTTTCTTAGACCTACCCTTAACATACCTCTCTTTTGTCTCCGCCTCCGATTCCGATTACGAATTCGGTTCCGATATAACCACTTCCGTAACATCTCTAATATCAACTACGCGCTCGCGTTGATACAGCTATTTTTTGTGAATTTGTTTGTTCGTCATCTCGACCGAGTACAAAAAGTACATTCTGGTAGAAAATGTTTAAGGCATATCATGAAAACAATTATTTTGTTAGCCAGAATAATTAGCGTGCTGTGCTAACATAAAGATCGTAGATAGAGGAATTACTATCTTCGGTTTCGTAAAAACGTAGCCCTTACATACACATATCCTGATTAGAGTTTTGTCTCTTTCTTGCAATTTTGTTTTTTCGTTGCGGGAAAGAGACAATATAATGATCAATCGATCATTGCTTGAATAACGTTTATTTGTAAACTTCAACTTCAACTTAAACTTTCACTTCAATGATGATTTTTAAAATATACATATATTAATTGAACAGTTTTTTATTTCACCCATAGAAGATTTTTTTTAATTAAAAATTCGTTTTTAATAAAAGAAATTCTTCTATGGGTCATATAACTGCCGAAAGTCAGAGGTGCGCGACGTGGGTTCGACCCCGAGACCCTCTGCATTGCAGTCTGTTGGTCTCCCCACTGAGCTATCGCTGCTCGTGGCTGCAATATACTGGCCGGCTATAATAGCCATATTATAGAATACACACCAATATTTTGCATATGGCTATCCAAAGAATTATGTTTGGAATAGAAACATTAAAATTTTGAGCTGGTCGGCTACGATTGAAAACATTGCAGTAAAAATATTGACCTTTAATATCCATGTAATATAAATTAGACATCTGTGTATTATTTGTTTTGTTAAAAATATATTAATTAGCAATAATGCCTGTGTCGCGGGCGACTTTACAAACATTTAAATGATGGACACAAAAACACCTAGACTTGGATGAAAATATTTGTAGATCACAGAATTTTTCGTCCCTTGCATTAGTATAGAAAAATACTTTTGTCGTTTTTTTATATAATAGTTTAGTAATTACAAACTTAAATTGCTATTAATGCATTGCTATTTTAATACATTAAAAGCACCTCGTTGAATCTGAGATATCCATTTGCGCTAATGTTGGCGGGGGATCGCGTAAACCTAGATTGGATTTGCAGGTAGAGCAGTGTTATTTTTCATAAGTATTAGAACCTTTTTTTGCTAGGCATGCTTTGCCATATACATATATTACTTTACGATTATTGACGTTTTATGCTTGAAAATATTATCTTTAGTAAATGTCTTGTTGACTCTGTGTCATCGTCACGTTAGCGACCTATCATAAAGTCCTATATGCGAGTTAGGGGTCATTTATAATTGCATAAAGTTAATCTGTTAAGAATGACGCCAAAGAAAATAAATTATCATCTAGAAAAAAATCGCATGCTCAAAAATATACTCTCAGTCAAAATCAAAATAAAGTTAATATTTAAGCAACATGATCAAGACTTACCCATTTTACAAAATAATTCGTATGTCGTAAAATTTAAATCAGTAGCGTCCTCTTCGTATTCGAATTGGCAGAACACTGAGGATCCTTACCTCCTGTGATTTATATAAATAGTGACCTATCTACCTACTCATGCAGATGTCACCACTAAACAGGAAGAACATAGCTCGATGCACATGATGTAAAACTTAATAATAGGTCGCCTCGGGGAAAATGTCTTGCTGTATTTGGTATTAATCAAGTTGTGAACAAATCTCTTTGGTTGTAATATATGGTATCTGGCTGGTTACGATATCACAAAACTTGTTTTCCAATAATAAGTATTTTATAAAGACGAACTGAACTTTATGGCTGGTGGTGCGACGAGTGGTTTCATTCTCCACATAGGATGAAATTTGTATGATCCACAGATAATTTACAGACTGAGTGCTTTTGTTTCTAAAGTCCTCGGCAACAGAATAATTGTAGGTACCTAATTACACCATCTGTGCAGTCAAACTTTCACTGCACTTTTGATGTAAGCCCACGGCATTTTGATGAGCAGATTATGATTTAGACATTCAAATTAAGATTGTCAGTTATAACTGGTAATTAAATTATCAATATATTAAAAGACATGTCCTGACACACTCACTAATCGACTCATGAATGCTTATATTGACCCTTGAGTCCAAAACTAAACATTTTAATAGAAGTTTCCTTTACAATATACATAAGGCTTCATTTATCAAAATTTTCTACGAGATAGATATATGTATAGATATTGAGATGTTTTCTCATATCATCATTGTATATATCACTAGAGATTTTAAATTTGGCAAGTAAATAGGTACTTACTCTATTTTCAGGATTATACGTAATTCGTCCGGGTTTAGACAAAAAGTACGTAACAACAAAATTTCAGGCGGACGTAGTTGCAGGCAAGGGCAATTATAATATTAACAAAACTAGCGTCAGATTCTACTGTTCTTAAAATTATGGTCAATAAACCATAAATGTGGCACATCCGGCAACTGACTGCCATTTCTACCATATTATCCCGTGGTATCACTATGTTGAGGAAAATTAAGAATAATTATACCTACGCACATTTCCTTAATCTTAAACATAGCGCAAATAAAACGTCTCAACACTTGCACAGAAGGCGTAAGGATCATTCGATTTTAAAATCTTTACAGACAACCATACAATTCGTTGGGGATAGTAAACGGTAGTACAATTTTATTGAAATTTACATATTATAATTAAATACAAATTTGTTAATTATACTACCAACATAATTATCTACTAATTATAACTTTTTTTTAATACAACTTGTAGTAGGAATATTTCTTGTGTCACGAGGGACTTCATTCAAACAAAATTCAAACATTCAAACAACGCACAGTGTGTTATTTGATCATAGTTGCGGACATATTCTGTTTATGTGTGTATTGGATAGATATTATCCTACTAAAGCTTTTATGAAAACTTTCTCGGCGTTATCTTTTATATTTTTAAAGTTATTTAGAAAATCAAGAAATATCCATAGAAACCACTTAAACGCATTTTCTTCTTCCCAGAAATTGTTATTTTGTTAAAGAAAATATGGTATGATCGAAACCCGCTAAACGCATCGATATATCCACAGAAATTCAAATAATCAAGCACTTCTAGACGACATAAAATATAAAAATTAAAAAAAAGTTTATTTCATACAAAAGAGAATACATTCACTGTAGGCACATGGTTATTAAATACTAACTATACAATATGTATTTCACTAAAAGGTACTGACACTGTTTACCAAACTAGGCAATAGCCTGTATTTTGGCTGAAAGTGTTCAATCGTGGTAATTGACACTAGAGTTTATATTAAGATTAAGACGTGAATGTTGCTGTCGCTGTACAGCAATTACATTTGTTTTTACATTAAAATATTTTCTTTTATTTCGAAGAAAATTATTTTCCGAGATTCGCCACAGATTAGCATTTTTTCCAAGACGTATTTGTTAAATACGGTAATAACTACTACCATAAAATCAGGCGCAACTGGCATAGAAATACAGAAATATATGGTTCTAAAGTTTTAGGTTAGGGTTGTTACTAAACTACTTACTCGAAAAAAATATCGCACTCGAAAACATTACTGTTTTCAACATTAAAGTTTTCAACTTATATTATCGCAGGCAGACTTTATACACGATGATTAGTGAACACTTACTTAAGTTTTCACGATCTCTAATTATTATGTGTATACTGTGTAGGAAGTAACTACCTAGTTACATCTTCGGTGAAGGATGTTTTGTGCAATTGGGAAGAGGTCCACCCTCGTAAGGCAAATGCCAAAACCCAATTCCTATACATACCATCTGGAGAAGCGGGGGTGAGGTGTCATGGAGCTGGCAAAGACCCATTGCACTGAATGAAATTAAAAAAAATTGTTATACTTCTTAGCATTTGCCCGCAAGTTTGGTCGCGTTAAGAATGTACCCTAAGTTTTCCTTGTACTCCTGACAACGTGTATGTTAGATTTCATGATCGGATGAGTAGTATAGGCGTGAATGCGTAACAAATAAAAAAATTCATATTCACATTTATAATTTTAGTTATAATTACATTGTCTGATTATATTAAGGTTCCGTGTTAATGGCCCATGAACCCTCCCCAGCAAAACAGCTTGCAGAAAAACAAGTGATTAAATAAGGGTTTTTTTTTTAATTTATCATCACAGAACATTAATTTATTCACCCTGATCTTTCAGTGACAAATGACAACCCTATTTCCATAGAAATAAACAAAAACTTAGAAATATATTACGTTACGACGTATCTCTCAGTTCCTGCTAGATAGACCATTAGTTCTTTTTTAATTTGTAGGTAAATTTATATATTGAGCATATTTGCTAAAAAGAAATGCTAATAACATACAGTACCTACTTTTTTTACAAATATTAAAAAAAAAATACATTTAAATTATTTTTTCTTTCTCGTTCAGTTAGGGCCTCGAAATTCATTATCCTTGTATATTTTTAATCGATAATCAAAATTAATTTATTTGCGAATGCGATTTTAACCTCTTTCGAGAAATACATATAAAATTATGTTTCTTGGAGTTCAATGACCTTAAACCTTAAAGTAATGATTATATCTTTAAAATTAAGTGAAATAGCGAACCAGGGCCTGCAGTCTCGACATAGATAGCGATAGGAATATTATTATTATTATAGGAATATATATATTCGATAGGAATCTACCGATCGATAGATATTAACGAAAAACTGAGCTTGCCGTAACAACATTTGCATTAAATGCAAGTCTCTACTGACAAGAAAGCGTGCAAACTCATAAGTTACGCCGTCGCTATGTTATCGAAAAACCTCATTCATAGTAGAGTGTTTTATATTACAAATGTTACCCATTGAAAATAGTCCCAAATTTTAAGGCAAGTAGATAAAAACTTATTTTATTATAAATTATGAATAACACATAAATATTTATAACTATATTCAACATTACACTTTGCATTAACATCATATTATTTATAGCTTTAAAATGCAAAATATCTTGCATTTATGTAATTATAGGACGGGACAAAGTAGTTTAATTCCTTGCAACACGAAGTGCTGTTGACATTATGGACATATACATTTTGACAATCTAAGTTGTTGTGCGTTTTTTCATTTTTTGAGCTTAGCCAAGGTCACTTGTCTAATTACACGGCTGACAGATTTTTGGCTCATGTTGCAACCCCACTGTAGGCCAATGGGAAGTTGATAGCACCAAGCAGCGTAAAATCGGAGTGCAGTTAGAATCTGTAAAAAAGAAAATGTATCAAAAGTTAGCACACCATATAAACCTTGAGGTTACCAGAGTCTCGGTGCCTCCTATGTTTGAGGCACAGACTACTGAGAACAGTAAATAGTCTGTACCTCATACATAGGAGGCTAGGCAATACAGAATATAAAAACATGATTATATTCTAAGTAGCCTATTATTAATATGTAGAGCTCATTATTGGTACCTATTTACTTGGGATTCCGTAGTTAGTCCGTAGGGCCGTTGCCTTTCAAGACATGGTCGCAAGTCATTTGTGAGCTCCATTAAAATCTCTTTATTGACTCTGTAGAGCCTTAGAAACTCATCATCTTCCATAAGTAGCAGATTTTGTTCATTTCGCCTATTCCTTGCGATTTGTCGACGTCTCACCATTGCGAGTCGATGTTCTACCACCATAAAGTTCCACGCTAAATAAGCTTCCGCCATAATCTTTTCACTCACAAACCAATTTAGTAAAATTTTCAATTGATTTCTATATAAAACACCGTATGTATTCAATCGATTGACTTATAACGAGCTGTCAAATTTACACGCAACTTATATCGTTAAAATCGTAAAGTTAACCGACAAATCGGGCTAGTAGAGACTACAAAAAATTTATAAAATCTGATCGCTACGACAAAACGACAAAAATCGATCGCAAAGCCATCACTATCTATGTCGAGACTGCAGGCCCAGGTGTTTTTAATATAACTTATTATAACTAAATCTATCAAAATAAAGAATAAAATGAGGATGTCCGCTATTTGGACAACATTGCACACTGTACAAAGGACACAACGAACACGCAGACTAGGAACAAATTTTTTTTTAAATTATTTTCCTCGTCAATATGACCACACCACATCCACCTGATGATAAGCAGTCGTGTGGTCTAAAAGCTGTGGCCTCCACACCGTCCTCATTGCAGCCGAGGCGATGTTGAGGTCTCTACTTTGGCGGCCTGAGAAGATGCTTGTTCACGCCCGGTTAAAGAACCCAGGATTGAAGGAAGAAGGAAACACGTACCTTGGCAGAGAATTCCATGCCTTGATCGTTCGGCAGAGGTATGAGCACCCAAACTTGTTGGTACGCAATCTAATCGACTCCATCATGTACGGCTGGCATCTGAGCCTAGCACGCGTTGTTCTGGATAGAAAAGGGAAGGCCGGATAAGGTGGAATAACTCTTCAGAGCACTCCCCGTGGTATATTCTGTAGAAACATGCCACTCAGGCAATGTACCTACGGAGTTGCAGAGGTTCCAGTGAACTCGTGACCTCTGGATCTCCGATGATACGGACAGCCCACCGCTGTAACCAGTCAAGAGCGTCTAGCATGTACTGCGCGGACCCATCCCAAAGATGAGAACAGTACTCCACGCAAGGGCGCACTTGTGCCTTATACAATAGGCACAGCTGCCCAGGCGTGAAGAACCGTGTCACCCTGTTCAGAACTCCGAGTTTTCGCGAAGCTTGCTTCATGACGCTCTCAATGCAGGTTTGGGATTAAGAGAGCAGCAAAGATCTATACTTAAGATGAAGAGGCTGTCACGTATCACCAGTGGAGTGTTCTTCAGAGAAGGAAGGGGAAGGAACGGAGACTTTTTATGTGGATCACACAAAGTTTTGTGTGGGATTCTAACCCACAACACTCGGCACAGCGGTAGTGGCGAGGTCACCACTTAAAGCACTACGCCATCTGTCCAGTCAAGCAGTGGCGAAATTATCACTTAAAGTTGCATACCATATGCCTGAAGAAATACCCAGATGAATAATTACATCATTTCTCGCTAAACATTGTATAAAACATTGTTTAGAATTTTCATGTATTTTCCAATATGATTAGAAACCACAAGTTCTATAAACATTCTTAGTTACTGTTAAAACAAACCACAATAAGCCATATGAGAATATAACATGGACGTCAATTACCATATATGCATTCTATTGACATTAATGATAATTATAAATATGGGGCCATACAATTATTATTTGTTATGGGTGCACATAACTTACTGCTATTATTATTGCGCTATATTATAATGCTATAGCGTGACAGTAGCGATAGCCTAGCGGGAAAATGTTGGACTGCTACGTAGAGGTCTCGAGTTCGATCCCAAGGCACGCATCTCTGACTTTTTGAAGTTATATCCGTATTAAATAGTAAATCATCACTCGGATTTTTTTTAAACTGAACTTCTGTCTTCACTCTAAAACTCTGCGGGTACAACAAGGGCCAACTACGCCTGCTCACAGGAGCATTCACTGGCCATTTTGGCACCAAAAACTTACTGTACAGATTGAGATTGGCAAACAATCTGATCTGCAGAGCCTGTGGTGAACAGCACGAGTCCATATCGCACCTACTGCGTTAATGAGACGCGTTGGCTGAATTGAGAATGGGTCTGATGGGATTGGCATATCCAAACCCCGAAGACGTCAGGCTTCTCCCTCTGAAGTGTACACTGCGGTTGATGCAGTACATTCATAAGGAGATAGCTAAAGGATAGATCTTGGGGCCGACACAAAAGATCGCACTGGGTCGAAGTGTCGCCAGTCTGCACTGACTGGCCCCCGTATTAAAGATAAGTTATAATTTATAAGATCGCTCGTTTTAACGGTGAAGGAAAACATCGTAAGGAAACCTACATATCTCAGAGTTCTCCACCTAATGTTCTCTAAAATATGTGAAGTCTGCCAATCCGCATTAGGCCAGCGTGGTGGACTATGGCCTAACCCTTCTCACACTGAGAAAAGGCCTGTGCCCAGCAGTGGGATAGTTTAATACAGAGCTGATATTATTATATATAGCGTGAAAAACAAACAAAATTACCTTCGGATTAGGATTTCCATTATAAAAAGGTTATAGCTATAGGTACCGGAACTCAATCTTCATTATTGAACAATGCAATTTGATGTTGAAAACTGTCAGGTACCTATGACAAATAGAATTGGCGACTACTTACCTTGGTATAAACTATTATGACCAATGATCGGAATAGGCAGAGCTAATGTACCTAAAGTTCGAAGAACAGAGACAAAAAGTGGAGACTTCGTTACGACAAAACAAAATATTATTGTCTTATGTTTACGCGAATGTTATACATTGAAATTAAACACTTTATACGGATTTTGTCGCGATGTTTATTTTACTTTATAACACTGTTATTACATAATTTTTAAAAACTCTAACACTACTATTATTGAACTTTACTACTATTTAAGCTATATATTTTTAATTAAAACTATTTATATTTGAGAATACACTTTGCCCCGACGTTTCGGTTGCTTTACAGCAGCCATGTTCACGGGGAGACTAAGATGGTAGTAATAAACAACGCGACAAAATACGTATAGTGTTTAATTTAAAAAAAAAAAAAAAAATTTTAGCGTTTTGTTGTAAACTTTAATATTATAATGTGTTATATATCTAAACAAAACTAAACCGTATTCTTAGTATAATTAGTAATTATACTAAGAATACGGTTTAATTTAGGGCAGTATTAAATACAGATATTGCATTGAATTATTAATTACAATACAATATCTGATATTAATATGAATATTTCGATCACTGATTATGATGATTATGATAACTGACCATAACGCATCAACATTTTCAGATAATAATAAAATAATCTAATACATTTTAGGCAGTTATAATCAGAAAAGTAAGTCGTTCAGAAGCTACTTACCTATTATCGACACAACAAACTTGATTTTCGGTGCTTACGGATGAAATATAATTAGAAAAATTGCTTGTTGAATAGATATACAAGATCTCTAGATTTTGCATACATTTTAAACAATATTAGATATATATAAATCGTCGCAAGCCTATACAATGCCTAAGTACACTGTATTTTAAAGTCAACGGCGTATGCGATTACTGCCGATAGAAAATTACAATAAATTAAAATGTTACGTAAAATGCGGTACCGATATTATTTGTGACTAGCTTTTGCCCGCGGTTTCTTTCGCTCAAGAGCAGTACTTTTTCTGTATGAAATATGTCCTATGTCCTTTTCTGTTCCCCTGACAACATGTACACACAGCAACGCATCAACCTAGACTGTTTGGACTTTGAACTATTAGAAGTTGAAAGCTGAGAACCCTGCGAGAGTGCGTTATATTTTTGTTACGCTCTATCCTTACCATTACATCGACACCTCTATGCACTGTCCCTTTCCGACAATTCTCTATTTTGTATGTAGCGTAGTTATGTGTAGATATATAGGGTGTCTAACTTGATAGTTACTTGTTAATAAATATATTTTTAATAATTATAATAATAAATTTCGCATCGGTAAACACGGCTACATATCAATGTAGCCGTGTTTACCTATGCGAAATTTCATGATGATCGGTGAAGTAGTTAAAACAGTTTATAGATCAATTAAGTTTTCCAAGTTGCTTCTATACTTACTACAAAGGTGTCAAACAAGCATAATAATAAAACATAAAGAACCCTTCTTTACTTTGAATCTTGATATTATTCCCTAGGTAAAGTATCGCGGGAATTTTCCTTAGACATGAAATTCCTCTTAGTCATGTAATTATTGAGTGATTAAGTGCAACAGGAAAATTTACTATAACCGATAAACGCAAGCCGAAAGAAAAGTATTATGATTTGATGTTTCCTTTTCAAAATGTGTGATCTGGCTGTAATAGCCATGTTAGACACATTAGTTTTATTTATTTATTTACTAGCTTTTGCGCGCGGCTTCGCCCACGTGGTACCTAGATCGATAAAAAATAGCCAATGTCCTTTCCCAGATTTTAAGTTACCTCTATATCAAATTTCATCTAAATCAGTTAAGTGGTTTAGCGGTGAATAGGTAACAGACAGACAGAGTTACTTTCGAATTTATAATATTAGTAAGGAAGTCAGGATTTAAAAAAAGACTACCCTCGCACTAGGAATTATTCCTGTGTCGCGGGGGACTTTACAAACATTCAAACAACGGACACAAAGAACACCCAGATTCGCAACAACAATTTGTGGATCACACAAAGTTTTGCCCCGTGTGGGATTCGAACCCACATTACTCGACGTAATGGCAGTGACGAGGCGACCACTTAAACAGCTACGCAGTCTAATATAATTTTTTTTCTTTTATGCTACTAAAGTGGCAAACAAGCATACGGCCCACCTGATGGTAAATGGTCACCGTAGCCTATCGACGCCTGCAACACCAGAGGCATCACTTGCGCGTTGCCCACCTTGTAAAAACCTTTTAACGCCCTTTTGGAAGAACCCAATACTGTTGTCTTGTGGGAAAACCTGGGCAGGGAGTTCATTCCACAACCTGAGCGTCCGCGGAAGAAAATTCCTTTGGAACCGTTTGGTGCGGCACCAATTAGGTTGTAAGGTGTGAGAATGACTTCTCTGCCGATGGCGAGCGGTGCGATGATAAAAAGTAGCTGAGGGCATCATCTCAAACAACTCATCAGAACACAATCCATTATATAAGCGGTATTAATGGACTTATTAGCAGAATTGAAACGTACTTGACAAATAAGAAATAATTACAGTACAAACAGAACTTATGTGTGTATCTCTCAAAACGATTATTCATTTATTAACCTCTGAGTCTTCTTCGAAGAGGTTAATGAAAACACTATGTGGGTCTGTGTGCCCGTCTGTTAGTGACAGTTTGTTAGTGACAGGCATAACTCCGGAACTACTGGACCGATTGACTTGTAATTTGGTGTGCAGACACCTTGGGGTCATACCTCGGTCGAGTTTGAATATGGGCCCTGTGGATCAAAGACCTCCGAGATATAGAGGTCATTTCTTTTCATTACTTTTACATTTAAGACGAAGAGTTTGAATGCTGGGTTTTTACACCCATCTCGTTCATAATTAGAATTTGGCCGCGGCTTCGCTCGCCTAAATTTAGGTTAGTAACAGCACTTTTTTTAAATGAAAGGTACCGTATGTCCTTTTCTGTATCCCTGACATGAAATTTCGCATACTCGTTGTATGTGAAATTGCATGATGACCGGTCGAGTAGTTAAGGCGTAAAAGCGTAACAAACAAACTCACATTTTTGTTCGCAATTATTATATTATAATAGTCAGGATTCAGGACGACTCTGTGACTTTTGAATGACACGGTATATTCTTTTCTTTGTCATTGTTTGCTCTTACTCAAACATACGAAGAAACTCACTTTCGCATTTATAATATTAGTTAGGATTTAAGACGTTTTGTGTCCTATTGAATATGCAATAGAGTTGATTTTGATTTGTCTTGATTCACGTCTTGAACGCTATAACATACTATTTCATTCAATCATACATATTATGACCTTATCTGTTTAGTGTTTTATGTAATGCTCACCAAAAAAACAAATACCAAAGATTTTCAAGTAATTAAATTAAAAGGACGTAAATAGGTTTAATTTTACATATGCCATCAAAAGAACAACTATCATACAAAATTTAATCACTTCACTTAAACGTGCTATATTTAAATTAATAATAATTTAGTCCATAAATAACCTATGATATTTAGATTTGAGATTATTAATACCTATAACACATAATTATCTTTATAAAGGTATCGATATAATTATATAAAGATAATTATGTTATCCGTAAATAGCTGAGTACCAAATTGAACTTACATAGGAACTTATTAAAATGTAATTTGTGGTTCTCAACATTAGCTGGGTACTGGGGTATACTATGAAAACTAACTATCCACTTTACGAACATTGAGTGCACTTACGGCTTTATAGAATTTTTTATACTTGTTCCATTTAGAAAACAAACTATCCTAAATATTATAAATGGGAATGCAAGTTTGCTTACTTTGTTTGTTTATTATACTTTCCCGCGGCCCGCCTTAACTAGTCTACCAATTATCATAAATCTTTAGCATGCGCGTTGTTACACTTACACCGCCATTTGACACTTACCCCTACTACCAGATTTAAAAGGCTTCTGTATTCTATGTGTATTCATAAAAATCTTCCTATTTTAGGATTTTGATAAAGTAACATTCAGATAAAAAAAAAAATATTGACTTAAATAGTCTATTCGCAAGTTAAGTTTTGAGCCATTGAAATTAAACTCATTTATACGGATTTTATCGCGTTGTTTATCTAACACTGTATTATATAATTTTGAAACTATTACACTACTACTACTACTACTGAATGTTACTAATTTTTAAACAAATAAAATTATTAAAACTATTTATATTTAGGTTTACACTTTCCCCGACGTTTTTTGCTTTTCAGCAGCCATGGTCACGGGGAGATTAAGATGGTAGTTGTCTCAATGTTCCGGCGTAGTTATTTCAAAGTACCTGAACATAATTTAATCATTGGTGTTTCTATTAACGCAGAATGAGCTCATAGTATCATGAAGTCTAGCTGTGGTTTGCTTCTTCTTGGGTTTGACTATTTGAATTACTGGATCCCAAGCTGGTGGTATATTCCAACCATCTTCTCTATTGAAATTAGGAAGTTTTTTGATTTCCATAGCCTCGCGAAGCATCCTTGGTAGGAATCAGTGTTCTTTAGCGAGTATCTGTGGTTTGTCAAATCTCAGGTAGTGATTGGTTCCCTGTTGTACATGTTCACACACAGCAGACTTCAACGAGCGTTGGTGTTTTACATCAGCTATGTGTTCTTTTATGGGTGCCTATGCTTCTCTTGGTTTTTGGTTTTGGTTTCACAATCTATTTTATAGACACCTGCATCTTTTAAAGGTAATTGGCACTTGACGGATAGTAAAAATTTACTTATCTTCGTTGGCGGCTTGAAGTATGTGTTGAATGAAGCTCGCTTCAAGATGTAGCCAATCTTGTCAGTGATACCCCTTACATAAGGCAGTATAGCAGGTAGGCCGCTCGACTGTGTCTGGCTATTCTCGGGATCTGTGACAGCGGCGCGGCTGTTGGAGCTTGTTGTCTTGCAGTACTTGCTTGACATGTTGAAGCTCAGCGTCCAGGTGTTTCTTGTCACAGATCTCGTGGGCTCTCTGAAACAAAGACATTCCCACGGTAGCTAACTGTTTAAGATGGTAGTGAGATTCATCGTTTAAGTACCTACCTATTTGTACGGGTCCTTTTCCTATACACAGTGTGGCTCAAAGTATAATCAGGATTCCTGATGACAAGTACATCTAAGAACGCTAATGAATTATTTGGCTCATCTACAAACCTCTTATAAATCCTGAGTATATCACACCATTTATAAGAGGTTTGTAGATGATACTTTTAGGGGGCAGTCTGTAAAGCTCGAGCCTTGAAGACCTCCATATATATGTCGGCAACAACAGGCGATACTGGGGAGCCCATTGCCACACCATCGGCTTGTATGTAGAATTTATTGTCCCACAACAGATAGCCAGTTGTTAAGCAATGCTTAAGTAGTTCTGCATATTCCTCAGGCATATTGTACTCTATTAGCTTCTTTTTAGTTATTTCAATACAGTCATGTACAGGTATGCATATAAATAATGATAGTACATCAAAACTAACCATTGTTTCATTGTTAGTGAGACATAGGTGTTTAATCTCACTCACAAAATGTTATGAATCCTTTACAATTGCTCTCGAGTTGCCTCTGAGTGGTGAGAGTATCTTCGCTACGTGCTGAGCCAGTCTGTAAGTTGGTGTGTCGATCTGACTCACAATAGGACGTTTTGAGCCCTCAAAGGACGAGCCTATTGCCAAGCTCATTGACGAAATCCATGCTGTTACGGCGAATTTGCTAACAGACAAAATCCAGTTTACCAAAACCGTAGACCGTTTTATGCTTAAACGCAAGCTTAGTATGGCTTATTAAGGCAATCAGAAAAATAACTACCATAAGGGCACAGCGGGATTTTTGCGACTGCCGTGCATGATCGATTACCCGGATATTGGATAACCGAGAGATTTACAAACTAGTCAATCCTTAAATTTGTTATCATCTATAGGTATATAGATAGGCAAAGACCAAACAGTTCAGTACCATTTTTTTCTCTGTTTGCCAACCGTTTTTTTTCTTTTGTTTAGTAGCTATGATAAGCTTAACAGTTACTAACAAAAAATTAATGGAAATAAGTTCTTTTTCTATCTTTACAATCTATACACTAATACGTGAAAAGAAATTTGTACCCTCTATGCATATTGCGCGGGGGGAGGAGTGCTAGATTTGGAATAAGTAGACAACGTTTAGAAAGCCAACATAATATATAAAAAACAACCTATTTTTTAAATTTAATAATTTACGGATACGGATATTAGTATGGATTTCGACTACTGCGTGAACTTTAGAAAATAGCCGTAATCTTAAAAAGCCAATAAACTTAATTCGCATAAATCATTCATCAGCACATGCGTATTCTAAAATAATATGGCATATTAAGTTGTAAACATTATTTAAAACAAATAGTGTACTACATATTGTAATAATTAATATTTTGTGCCTACAGTTTAGTATTTACATCAAGTGATTCCGTTTGGTTTTCCTGCTGATTCAGAAAAACAACTTGCATCTTATAATAACATTATAATATGCCATGTAAATATCACAATTAAACTATTATATACGGATTTTATCGCGTTGTTTATTTAACACTATTACATAATTTAGAAACTGTTACACTACTATACTATACTATTAAACTTTACTAATTTTAAGCTAATTAAATTACAGCAGAACAGAAGACAATATTATGTAAATATCACAAGTTAAACGAAATAAAAAAGGAACAAATGGTTGGCCTCCGTCTCCTAGATCGCATAGTCCGTATAGTCGATACGTCTTGGCTTTGGCTGAACTAGTAATTCCTTTGCCTCACCCCAGACGCCACGTGCGAAGTTGCCGCCCTTGCGACCACACGCGATAATATAATTTCGAGCGAAAATAAATAAATTTGTAATGAATTTTATGTAAAAGTGCACATGCGAGTAATTATTGTAAATGGTGATATAATATTTCGTTAAAATTCTTTGTGATTAAGTAAATGTCTAAGTGATTACTAGTTTAAATATAGAGAAATTAACGAAAAGATTATCTTCCCTTATCAATTTAATTTGATTAATTACGGTTTGTTCAGGTAACAAAACTAATGTTTTAATTGCTGATCAAATCGGCTATCATCATATTAAAGAAATTAAATAAAATGGCAAATAGAGTAAAGTAAAATAAAATATGACATTTTCTAACAGGTTTGCCGTAATTATTGATTATTATTGACAATTAACGTAATAATGAGGCGTTATTACCTATGCTGTAGACTGTAGTAGTAATAGTAGTTATTCACGGTTAAATGTTTAAATTGTCTATAAATGAAAATAAATGCTATAATACCTACTTCGGAATACTAACACGACAGCCACCACAAATGCTAAAATCAAACTATATACATATGTAACAGATTGTATCGCGGTTAATATACCTACTTACAATTATAATATTGAATCATTTTGTCAAATCCTGACTTCAGACCTAGGTCTACAGGGCGGATCAATTTGTTTTCTAATCCGGAATATTTATATATTTTTGCATAGTATTTATTTAACTATGTTTTTAAATATAGCCCAATTTAAAACAATTCGCTTTAAAAACAAACGACATGTTACGATACGATTTCTTTTGTTCACCTCTCATTTTTATTTTATTTATTGTAATGGCCAAACAACAATAGTTCACACATCAGTTTCAAAAAAAAGAGTAGCAGACTGAGCGAGTGTGACAATCTTTTACATTAGAGGTAAGCACAGCATGCACGACTTAACATCAAACATTAATAAAACATTAATAAAAACAATAGTGTCAAACTGAAAATACAATACTAAGTTAAAATAATTAATACTAATATTGGGTAAACTACATTATTATTTTACGCATTATATTTTAAAATTAAATGCTACAAAAAGAATAAGATTATATAAACTTAAAATTGAATTTTTTTTTTTAGTCTGGAAGACCAGATTCTCTTTCATTTCAAATGTCGGTTACATTCGCCGTCAAAAATTTTTAAACGATCCCTAGGCCTTAATCTCGCGGTTTCATAGTTTTATATAATTGACCAAAAACAATATTGTTGCTACGCTCTATCATTGTTAATATAGTACTACGAATTAGAGGAGACTCTTTTTTTTTAACACGAGCATGTTAGAGTGCCTTCACTCTAACTTAGCCCATTATTACAACGACGTTTGAGTGCAAAATAATTTTTAAAACATGCCATAATTTTATGTATTAAACTACTGCATCAATAATATTGCATTCCAACGCCTCGTTCCAACAATCGCCTGGCTCAGATTAAGTGTGTCATTCTAACTAGTGTTACGAAAAAATTACTCGAGATGTCTCTTATAGTACATAGTACATATTAACTTGATAATTGAGCGTAGAAAACATATTCTAAGTATAAAGGTCTGAGGCAAAAATTACTTGTAGTGCTGAATAGCTCAATATGTTATTAGACATATGACGAAATAAAATGACGGACGTAATTTTGAAATTTAATCTCAAAGATTAAGTATCAGAACTGACTGCACGGATGGCGTTTCGGTGGTCGCCTCGGCACTGCCACTGCGCCGAGTGTTCTGGATTCGAATCCCACACGGGACAAAAATTTGTGTGATCCACGAATGGTTGTACCGAGTCTGGGTTTCTTTGTGTCCGCTGTTTAAATGATTGTAAAGTCCCACGCGACACAGAAAAAATGTCCATTATTTTATTACGTCTACTTCGTTTCAAGTCGTATTTCAGCCCCCTGGACTAATAAAAGAACTTACCACAAAAGTTTAGACATTGATTGGCACGTGAATGATGTCAATAAATACGAGGTCCGTCAGTGAACTTATGATCTGGCTAATGACGACGTGATCGATAATACTTTATTAATTCAGACAACGATGGCGATACACCACAGTTACAGATGTGCGGGTGCAGCCAGCTCATACGTGTTTGTTAAGCTATTTTCTGACTACATACAAAATTAATGTATTTTTATTTCAACTACTACAATACGCCGCTTGATTTATTAAGTCCATCTGAAATGATATTTAAAAGAAATAGATGATGCACAATCCTATTAAATAATCTGGAATATATTATACTGCCCAAATATCTACAAAAGCTCATTGAAATATATTTTAGATGAATGAAACCTGCCGTTTATAGTAAATTTAAGATGAATGTGTAACTAAAATTGTCACAATTTCATCAAAATCCATCGTTGTTTTTTAAATGTTTAAATGTAAATCAATAAGTAAGAGGTATAGCTTGTACGCTTCTACTGGTACTCACTCTAAATCGATAGGCGATTTCGTGAACTCACAAATCCGCCTACCGGGGTACCGTATCCTCAATAATATTACATACATAAAATAAGCACATATGTTAGTAGTAGCGCATGGAAAATAAAGGGTCATAAATTTTCCGATTGGTTAGTGTTTCTTTTGTAAATTGTTGGACTAAAATAGTAATTATTCGAATAAGAGCTATCTCAGTTACACGTAAGCTCCTGCGACATCTATTCCTTTATTTATTTGTTTAAACACAAGTGTAGCTATTAATATCAATACAGTATGGATCAGATTGTCGCCATCCATTACCATGAGAGTCATATATGTATCTAGTGTATATTGTCATTGCGTATCCCATATAATATTTTAATCCACGAGAATAGGATTTGTATGCCAAACTTGTTTGCACTTATGCGATTTTTGAACATTACTTTAACTTTATTGTATATTAGAGCTTTCGCTCTAATATACAATCTATTTTATCAATCGTAAGTGTGATATATAGATAAGAAAATTGTCTAATTAAATAAATAAGGTACGAATATAGCAGCGGTTAATTTAGTGGTAAAATCAATTTATTGATTTAAAAATATAATAATATAGGTACCTAGTATGATTAGCCTCTTTTTAATTATTTTATGTCTGTTTTAATACATGTGTCAATATATTCGTTAAACAAGTGTAATAATGAAAAATATATAATAAATCAAAAACAAGTTTCTGAAAATAAAATATTAGGCGCGTAACTATAGGATCAAACTCGAGATCCCTGTCATAGTAATCCTACATACTATTGCTAGTAGTGCAATACAATAAATATAAATAATTAAAACAATAGGCAATGTAAACTAAAAACTAAAATAAATACAAGAGACGATGAACGGTGACGTAGTGGAAAATAATGAAAGTAGTGAAAATGATCGGTGTCCGCTGTGGGAGCGGTTGGGCTGCGCACGCGGCGTTTGCGCGCGGTTTTGTCGCAGGCGCAGACGCGTTGCGCCTGACCATGCGCCCAATGGGAAGACCTGTAGCAGGTGAGTAATGCTTAAACAAAGTAGGAGTCCTAACTGTTCTTAGCAAGGCTGCCCAAATTCAAAGCCCGGATCTAAGGGCACTCCGCCGGGCAATTTATACTTCTTGTCTGCGTTGGACACTGCTGGTTGGTCGCTCATGTAGTTTCGGTTCCAACGATCCACCCACTATGCAAAGCAGTGAGATAGCACACCGTGGTAGGATAAGTCGGTAGTAGTCGGAACGTTCCATCTTTGCCCGGGTGAGAACAACATATCCTCTCCGCTCCCCTTTTCCGCGGAGTGGAATGCATTAATGCATACACTATGTTAAAAAATCTAAACTGTACCTAACTCTGATCTGAGTGAGATTTATACGAGTGTGAATTTTTACGATATCGCTAGCCGACTACAACTGCCTTCACACTAAATGAAGGTTTGTTTGTTAATTTGTTAAGTCTTGCAATGCTAGATGAACAAAGAACAAACCCGTTGTGTCTAGCCGCCACCGGTTCACCGTTGCTAGTCAATAGATCGTCGTCAGACAACTACCAATAGGATATTCAAAGTTGGCGAGCTATTTTGTGATCCTCAGGCTCTGGAGTGAGTAGCATAGGTCTATTGTGTTCATCGCTGTAAAGGTTTACAGCGATGTATAGGTACAGGTGTACCTATATTCTTTTTACATGAAAGAGCGCCTCCAAAACAATTTTTTGTTCAATATGGAGTCTTAAATTACAAATGGCATAAACTTGTAAGAAGCCCTTTAAGCTTCGTAATTTTAATGAGTTACCTTTACTTGCCACTTTTATCTCATTTGTAACATTGGCAGTAAAGCTAGCGTGATGCAATGCTTGTGCAAGAAACAAAGTCATTATTCATCGTTGACTATATGAGCCTGCCTAAGGAGTTATGGAAACCTTGGTCACCGAAAAAGTTCAACATATAATGAATCTGCGTTCATCTGTAAAGTCTATGTATTACCTACGTCTGTTCCGCTTTCAATAAACATACGGCCCGACCTATACGGCATAGCTTGAAATGCGATGCCCCTAACTTATGCAGAAATATCTTTCAAGTCCCTCAAGAAAGCTGAGAAACCGTGTAGGTAAAATAACTAAACAGGGTTGGTTCAGTTTATTTCAGCCATATAACGTAGTTATACGTTTGTAATAGTCAGTTACATAGTCAGGTAAAGGCTTATATATATATCTACTACCAGCGACCTCTACCGTTCGTTTTCTTTCAACTTTAATTTGCTCATTGGCAGGCTGGCAACGCACGAATGATACTCTTTGTATTATAAGAGATCATGGGCTAAGTTAACCACTTATATTTGCTTTATTTCATGTTTCCAAAGATAAACCGCTTAAAGTAAAGGAGTTTGTTATAGATCAAATCACCATGGGATGCATTAATCGCATTAATCGTTTGCATTTGCATTATTTTACGTTTTCATTGCTAAACCGTTTAACCGAATATATAATGAAGTAGATCAGTATAGATAGCTTTAATCTTGGGAACTATAACATTAATCGTGACGCCTGTTCTACTTCGATTAATATTTTTTTTTAATTTCATATTTTATTTCAGTTCTATAATATTTTAGTTATAAGCTCTATATTATTATTAGTATTAGTTTATAGTATATATATATTGACTTAATAATGGTGAATTATTTGAAAACCAAACTTCTATGTCTATCAATATAATTAGCAAACAGAAACATAGCCGCCAATGATAGTGCCAATGGTAGGTTTCCTCGTACTGGCCGCAACTTTAGTACTAATAACCTATAATTCAGACAGTACTTTGTACGAAATTATTTACTATTAGCCGCGGAAAGTGCTTGTATGAAAATTATAACAACAGACGTTATCAATGGAATAATGTTCATAGCAGGTATAAGCTTTACTTACCAAAATTACCTTTACAATATTTTTGGTTCACATTACTCTAGGTATAATTAAATCGTGACTAAGTACCAGGGGCGTTCCTGACAATCACGTAAAATAATCGGTAAAATCTTGTACAATTTGCTTTATTTTTATTTAGTTTCAAAAAGTACAATTTGCTTTATTTACTTTACTTTGCCGCGGGGGACCTTCTAAACATTAAAACAACAAATACAAAGAACGCCCAGATTCGAAAGAACTGTTTGTGGGTCGCACAAATTTTTGTTTTGTATTCGTATCGAACTTATAACACTCATAGCTAGTTTCTACTCAGTGCCCACTCATGGCCACAACTATCAAGTAAACGTTATCTGAAAGATAAACCGCATTCTGTCTCAGTCTTGTTAGGTTAAATCTGAAAGATGTTCAGACTTTTATCTTATAAATAAATGCTATTTGGAGGTGGTGGGACAAGCCCTTAGCGTAGTAGCATTGGCCATAAACCATCAGTCGATAAGGCAGTTGACACCAACACATCATCTATGGGGAGATTTTTCAGTCCTACGAAAAATAACAATCTACTCTGCAGACCGTGGTATCTTATTTCCTACTATTAAAACCTTGAAAATGTCCTTGTTAACCAGAGGGATCATAAAACCACCTCGTTGATCATCAATTTGCGCTCATATATTTATGTCTGATCATGAGATCTCGTATTCGATCACGAGTCGAATAGTGTTATTTGGTTTATCTGCCAAGTTTTTAGTGGCTGCTTTTAGAAATGTGTCCGATAGCTACAAATCTATAACCATAGCTGGCGAATTGACTTCACTTGCGTTAATGTAGATTTGGTCAATAAATTTCTATCCCGCAGGATAAATATTATTTTCTGAAAGAAAGTTTATTGTGAAATGTCAAATGTTCTTTCCCGTACCTCTGACAACAGGTATGCGAAATTTCATGATGATCGGTTTGGTAATTAAGGCGTGAAAGCGTAACAAACAAAATTCACATTCGCATTTATAATATTAGTACGGATTAGGAGAACGTACATATATATAACAATGAATTTAAAAGACATTCAGTAGAGAGCACATTGCTGCGTATACTTCTTAAATGCAACGTGAATTCTGACAGATTCAGTATTCTGGAACAAACTATTTAGGTCAATGATTTTCCTATTTCTATTATTGAAAACATAAATAACGTAACTATCGAGATTTCAATCTACAAACTGGTGGAATAAATCAAAAGGCTCTATTACGTCAGCCACGTCATCATCAATTGTATTTCTAATAGCTTTTACGATTTATTTCAATTGCTGTTACAAATGGACGCCGTAACCTTTATTTACATTTTGAAGGCTCACGCATACGCAATTATAATTTGGTTATATTATAATCCCTCTTTTGAAGTTGGGTTCAAATCGCGGGCAAAGTATTATTTGGCTTTTCTGTCAAGAAATTCTAATTGAGAGAACCTGAAGATTTGACCGTAAGATAAAAAAAAAATAGGCTCGCCTTGCATAAAAATATATCGTACTAAAGGCTTAATAGTTAAAATGCTCATTACGTCAAATAAATGCATTGTAAAAAACCTTTTCTGTAAAGCTTTATTATATACAGCATCATCACGTCCATCCATTATAATAACAAAACCTTTTAGAATGTCTCCTTATAAACGAGGTCATAACCCTTTTGTAAATTATATGAATATGGCCGTAGGACTGCAGCATAGTTCATTAAATGTAGGACTGCCATCACCTTCGGAGATATCTTTCAATATGTAAAGCGTTATAAACAGTAATGATTGTCAGAATCAGTCAGTGATGAATATTTAACATCAATGATATGCATTTACTATGTATTATTATATTCACACATGTTTTGACAAATAAACCTATCTTTATCTTATCTTCAGTTTTAGGGCGTGTGAATATTACATTTATGAAATTTAAAAAAATTATATACATCAAAAAATTGGTCATCGACAAGTAGAATAAAAAAGACGTCTGCGCGTTCACCGCTAAAAATCCGGTGTTCGTATCTCCTCATTTTGAGCACATGCCCATAGCAGCCTCAGCCAATATTGGAATACTTGGTGTCGACATATCGAGTGAAGTCCAGTTTCGCGGCTATTTAGAGGGTAAGGCTAAATTAGCTTCGAAAACGCTTGGCGTGCTCAACAGATCGAGACAGTATTTTACGCCGACCCACCGCCTACTACTTTATAAGGCGCAGGTTCGGCCTCACATGGAATACTGTTCTCATCTTTGGCGACGTATTTTCAGGACCCAAGTAGATAGGGTTTCGGGGGGAGAACTAGGGGTCTCCCCCTTTGGACCAGGGTACTACTTTGGCCACTGTGGCTGTCTTATTCCAATGTTTTGTTACTATGGTAGAACAGTCACTCTTTTCAATTTGTTTTCCTCGTTGTCATTTCTGTAGGCACCTAATTAACTTTAACTTATTGATGTCTCTACTTTACTATAATAATAATAACCAATAGTAATATCACTCAATAAAATCTACAATAATTACAAATAATTCATTAAGTATTATATTTATTCGTATTCATATCATGAAGTTTATTATTTTATTACCCAGTGCCCTTTTAAAACTTTAATACCTCGTGTACACGAACGCCTGACGTATTAGCTAAATCTTATATGACAAGTTCCAACACTGAATAAATTAACTATAGTATTACTGAACTAATTTATTTTATTATTTGCCTGCAAAGCGACAAAATTATGCAAAGAAACTTATTTCAACTGAAATAAATCCTATCAAGGATTTTTTATTAATATATATATACGTTCTTTAAACCGACCTGAAAAAGAGGTTCTTAATTTAATACGCTTCATATTTTTTTATCTTTGTTATATGTTCTTATAATCTGTTTTAAGCAGCAATAGCCGAGTGGAAGACCGGTGGATGCCCCGCAGACGTCTCGAGTTTGATCCGAGGTGCGCATCTTTGATTTTACGAAGTCATGTGCAATCGCTCGCTTTAACGGTGAATGAAACATCGCGAGGAAACCTGTATGTCTGAGATTGTTCCATAATGTTCTTGAAGATATGTGAAGTTTACTGACCCGCGCTGGGCTAGCATGGTGGACTATGGCCTAACCTTATCATATTGGGAAGAGGCCCATGCCCAGCAGTGGGACACGTTAATACAGAGCTGATATTATATTATTGTTGACTCCTGTCTAGAGTCTTTCTAAGTCAGTTTGTATGATTATTTTATTTAACAAGATATACTCACTGCGTGGTATCGTATAAAATTGATGAATTAAAATTAGTTAGGATCTCACGATTAATTTTAGATATAATAAATCTAACTCATCATCGGTTAACAGCTTATTAGTAGCAAAGATTTGCTGACTGTTCTGCAACTTCTGTGCATAAATAAGGTCATGCATTCAAATGAAGTCTTCTATAAGTTATTGGGTTTTATATCTAGAAGTTCTATAGATGCCCGGAGTAAGGTAGTTGGCGGTAATCCTCGGCGGCAATGGGATTATTAGACTACCCAACTAGCACACAAGCGCTATAACAAGCTGCACAATAGCCGGATAAAGGATTTTTATAACGGCTTCGGCTCTATTAGTAAGAAGTATAGTGGTTCTATAAGCGGCTATACGTCTATTGTAGCGTCAAATAGGCCCATACTATCCAGCTTATAGCTCTACAATAGATCTACAACGGATCTACAGTGGTCGTAAATGGTAGTTATATTAGTGGTTCTACAGAGGTGGTTAACGCCACGAGATTATGAAAAAGCTCTTGTGGAGCGATTATACCATCTTCACCTTATTTTGGCGCTCCTGTACCGTTTATTAAATGCCAACAGTTTAAATTAGTAATATAGTAGATTAAATGTGGTGTAAATTAAATATATTTTATTAAAATTAATCATATGTCTATAGTGACAAGTGAGGAAACATTTATACGGATTGGATTATTGAAGTAACTAAACAGGTAAGTCTAACATTGTTTTATTTCTTCGTGTACGTGTAATATCAGTGGGAGTAGCAGTTTGCTGTTAATATATATGTATGTTATCGTCCAAATTTTCACGCGCCCTCAAAATATTCATGTTTTTAATGCAAAAATTATATAGATATGTTGATTACGAAATTGTATTTTAACATAAATAAGACTTTGAAGGTTACAGATAGTTTAATTAGGTAAAAGGTAAAAAATGTTGACTGTAATTACGTCAAACGTTACCAGTGTATACATTTATATGATCTTCAAAATTTCGTAATAACCTTAAAAAATATGATTACCAAATACTGTAATGGCGTCTCGGTCCAGCAGCTTTCAGAATTGGTTACATATGTTCTAGCAGCTTGAGCTATACAAAGGCTCTGATGTTTGCTGTTGTAGACTTCTAGGTTTTACATTTGTTGCATAGAGGTGCTATTCAACTGTTTTAGTCGCACAACAGCCTTTTACTTGTACTTTTAACCGTTCAAAGTTGTATATTGGTCTTTGAGATATCCCTATATATAACCATTCATATAACCATTTTAGAGATCAGTCGTTGAATATTGAAAACGTTAGAAAGTCAATTTGAAGTATGATTTTTTGAAAACTGATGACCGATTGAGCCACCTCTCAAATGTTCACCTGTGTTAATATTAATTTTATAATAATATTTGCTTTTGTCAACAAATTAATCTTATTTTGTATTATAATGGAACATACATTATAGTCACATTTCTATTACAGGCTAATACATTTCTGAAAACCGTATCAGAATTTTAAAAGAATACCAGTTTAAACTGTTTATTTATTAATATGAATTAAATGAATAATTTAATATGAATAAACAGTTTAATGTTTATATGAATAAAATCATTACTTTTTACTACTTTTATAATGCTATGATAGATCTAATTTTATTTAAATAAACTATATATTACTTCATAATATAATTTTAGAATAGTCGCATTAAAGCTAAAATATTGTCAAACAATATTTTCTTATTATTATTTTTAAATTTGTTGTTTAAATCAGGCAACTATGACCCATAGAGTACACTAATAGGTACTATAAGTACATTTAACTTTAATAATACTATACACAGGATACTTCGTAAATATTAACTTAACTAAATAAACTGCAAACTAAATAAATAAACTCTGCAGAAATTAGAATAAACTATTATTAATGGACTCATATTATTATTATTGTAAACGTTATGGGTGCTAGCGTTGTGTTTTGTCTCCTTTTTTCGCATAACTGTGTCCTTATTCACAGCTCTGACGGGTTTAGAGACGAGACGAGCGGGAGGGGGTGGAGGAGCTGCGCAAGAACCATTCGTGGCTCTGTCGTTATTGCCGTTCAGTTTGTCTTTGCTTGCGGTGTGAGCTGTACGATTGTACGTTTAAAAGTTGTGTGACGTGTTTTCTGTAGATGATATCCCATCGTTGTGATAGTGATAATATAAACATGCAGGTCTCTTAGTTGTTTAGGCATAAAATTTATTTGTAAAACGATTTTGTTTCACTCCTTTCTCATTGGCTATGTTTATTTTATGTAAAGTATAATATCGCTGGGTATTACTAACGGTAACTTATTATATTTTCAGAATGCCCTTTAAAATTGTGAAAACGATCGAAAGAGGGAAACTTCGGCTATGCGTTGTACCATCTCTGTGGGAAAATGGTGGTATATTAAAATGGCCAAAAAAAGGTGCCGAAAGATTGGTAATCGACCAAAATTCCATTCCCAGACCTGAATGGTCCAACATTAACTGCACAGTCAAAAGACAAAATCTTGTGTCGTATGAAGCTGCTGATGCGGAACTCCAAGTGATGTTGAATAATACAGATACAGAACATGAGGACGAGCAAACGACCTTTCGGCGTCCAGGGCCAAGTCACGAACTGGTGAATTTAAACGAACTTGCGGAGCATTTGGTAAGTACAATAAATTATATAAAATGCATGGTTAATCAGACTGGCTGCGAATTAGATGACAGCGGCGGCGTCGTTAGTTACCAGCGAATCATGTGGCGGGAAACCTTTTGAGTCGCAGAGACGTGCCCGCCAGCGTAGTTCAATTCGTGGCCAACTCTGTCACTTATCTGTTTAATATTTTCAGTAATATTTTATGTAAATAGTAAAAGTTTTTGCTAATTTTAGTTACGCTTCTTGTTAGTTAAACCAAAGATTGATCTAACTCGCACACCGTGTGTTTTGCAGGTACTGCCCCAGGATACTTTTGACGTAGAAATCAACCAGGAAAATGTATCCAAATCTCAAGACACATACATCATGCTTTCCAACAATGCAGAAAATCAAACGCTAGTACAAACTACTGACGTTCAACACATATTATTGCAGAATCAAACCGCCTTGATCGAAATTACAAACAATATAGTAACAAATCAAAAAAAAATTATGCACAAATTGGCAAGCCTTTCAATTCAAGTGGAAGAGTCAATTTCAAAAATTGAGAACTGCTTGTATCCTGAAGTAACAACTTTGAAAGATGCTTCAAGTATTGAAAAAGAATCATTTAGTTTGAAACAAATTAAAACTGCTCGTGATTTGGAGGAAATGGAGAATTTGCTTTCTGCAGATAACGAATACAAAACGAAACTTATTAAAACGTACTCTATTGTTTGTTCTGGTGGAATTGGACGTGGGGTAAATTGTGCATATAGATTTTTGGATACATTATTTTCTAGAGAGTTTCTTTGTGAATGTTCATGGTCTGGAAGCACCCGTAAACATGGCGTTAAAATAAGCCTTAAATGTTACAAAAATACTGTACATTTCTTTTTTAAAATGATACACCAGTGGGATGATACTTACACACAGGAAGATAATGAATCATTTTTTAAAAGTGTTTTGAAAAATGCTAATAAGAGAAAATGTGCCAGGAATGAAAGAATACCAACCAAAAGGCGTAGAACAAAAGGAGTGAATAATGCTAAGGTGCAGGAGCTTAATAGGACAGCAAATGCAAACGAAAATTCTGTAACTGAAGAAATCAACCCATCCATGGAAAACCTAAAAAACGGTAAAGCAGCACAGGTGCTGTCTGATGAAAATAATGAGTCGGACGAAGAAGAAGAATCATTATGTTAATTTTTAATCGTTATTTTATTACCTTTTCACCAAATAACTAAACTACCAGAATTAAGGATTCGTTACTTTTTTATTAGAATTTGTATAACATAACGTGGACTGAATTAGAGTAGGTAACTTTAATTTGATAAAAAATAATTTTAATTTGGTTGATTAGTACTTTGGTTGTACTATTGTTTAAAAATGACTTACCTACACTTACTTATTTTAAAACTTACCAATCCCAAGATTGATGAACCTACCACCTTACTTATTATTGTGATTTAAATTATGGTCAATGCAACATTTTGTTTACTTTTAGTCATTAAGTTTATGAAAAAATATGAGAAAGTCGAAGTTACTTTGAACCTGTTTGTTAGTGTGATTTGTATAAGTATTAAGAAGTTGCGCATTAACGTTGTTAGGCTGTTGATTACATTGAAAAAGTTTTATTTAAGTAAAATACCTATATTATGCATAATACTTTAGGATTGTGATTTATATTTAGAAAGCATTACAATTTGTTTTTCTTTTTAAGTTTTAATTTTGTTAATTACGTTGAAGAGATTTTGTTTAATTATAATAGAGCTTTTATGTATTTAGGATCTTATCTTATTTTTGTCGTTGTAATTTAAATTTATTTTAGAATCTATTTTTTATTTTAATGTTAAAAACACAGAAGAAATTTAAAACAAGTTATTTTACTACTATCAAAATTAATCAGTTAATTTTTTAAATCTAATAACAGCTAACTATTTTCTGATTGCAGCAAAAAGCAGCTGTAAATTAAGGAGGATTGAAATATTAATAATCGATACTTATGATTTCGGACGCTATTTAAGTGCCATTTTCTAATTTGTTGATTTTGTAAGGTTTATACTAAAATAAAAAACTTTATCAGATTGAAATTCTTTTATTTTACAAAAACGTATGTAACAAAGGGAAAACATGCATTTCCCCTTTATGTTCAACCCATACTAGCTTACACATAATATCCCTTGGAGTGAACACAACATTTATTTTAGGTGTGGGAATAACTTTATATATATTAAGAAACGATGATTTTATAGGAGTATTAAATAAAGCCATTTTATTCACAAACTTTTTTCCGTGTACCAATGCATCTCCCGTATCATTACTTACTGTTTCAAATTCGATGATATCATTGTTTTTAGTGCTACTAGTGGTATATTGAATTCAACTGCCCATTGTCGTAATCCCTCCCGAAATTTTTCATTTTTTATGAATTCACTACATGATACAGTTTCTTCATCTGAACAGCTGAGATCAACACATTCAATATTATTTGAAATAGTGTCACTTATGACTTCTTCAGTATCTGTTACAGCCTTAACTTCTTCAACATCACTGTTAACATTGTTAGCTACAATATTACTGATATATGATGCACTATTATTATTTAACACAAAACTAGAAACTACGGAACCCTCTTTGTATTGAACTCGCACTTGGCTGTCATTTTCTTTGGTTCCTTCACTACGACTTTCTTTCGGACAATTTTTGAGTATATTCTGATATTATTTTTTTATTTTACGCTTCATATTACCGCATCTTTTTTTAAATTTCCATGATTGTTTTCTTTCCATGTTGCACTCTTTAAATTCTAACACAAAATGGCAGACCAATTAATTATCGGATAATGTAATAGCTACTATACGGCTTTAAACGATTTAATAACGCTAGTAATGTATATTTTTCCAGCATCGGCTGATTAAAGCAAATATAAGATATCTTGTATAAAGTTATGTTTCTCTGTTATAGATGTATAGTTACAAGAGCGCTAGTTTATACTATTAAAATGCTTAAGGTGCTTTAACACAATTCTTTAACCCCCACGGCTGTATAAAATGTTTCGAATCGATACCTTATACATTTATTTGTCGTACAAAAGCTATATAATTATCTGATATAGCGCTCAAGACGCTATTCTAGATCTACACAACTCTGTTATAGATTAGTAATACAATAGCCGTAAAAAATCCGTAATAGAACCTAGGGCATTACAAAAAGCTTCCCTATGCTCTTGAGCGCTATAAAAGTAACTCATAACTTCTTTTAAACTCCTTTAGCTCTTAAAGTACTCTAATATACCTCACGGTGGTATAGATGACTCCATTAACTCAATTATACTTTACTAGGCTGTCTAGCGACGCATATTACATCCTCTTTTATCACTATAAGTAATTTTGTTGCTACTAAACGGCTACTGTACCACCTAGCTGTTAAACGGTTTTTAAATATGCTACCATACACCTTAAGGAAAATTGTACAACACTTGAACGACTCTTATATAACTACTAGGCTGTATAATGGCTGTATAAGCAGCTTGTGTGCTAGTTGGGTAAGGAATTAGAATCCTATGGGATTATTACACTAAGGGAATAACGAGTGCACTTGTGTTTATGCACACATGTGCTGGTGCAATATAATATCACATGCGCAAATGGCCAGTCTCCGTTAAGCTTAGCCACCGTGCCCGAAACATGGTCTGAAAGACATTATAGTTAGTATGTATGTAGGTACAGTCGGCGAAAAATGTGGTCTACCACCTTACGGTTGAAGTCCATTTGAACGTCATGAAACAACAAGATCGATTTCCCCTTGTAATAAAATTATGACAGTGGCCATTGCTCTCTTTATCATGTATTATATTATTTACGTCATGCTATGTGTCAAGTTAGAAAAGGCAACCTAAGCTATATTTAGATCTCACATAAACTTTTGTCAGAACTGGTAGACCACTTTCTTGGCCGACCGTACATAATATCACGAGATACTCGTGATATTATGTAATGTCGGCTAAGCAGATTAACAGAGTCTGATATATTCGAAAAAATAAACTATAGCCCCTATTGGTTAGTTTATGGATAACACTAGGTCACCAATCTGGTACTCCCTTACTTCTCCTAAAATTGTTTGTCAGAAAATCATTATCCATAACACGTATGCCATAAACTTCAGTAACCATGTTCAAAAATTCGTAATTTGTTTTACTTAATTATCTTTACTTCTATTACTATTCTGCCATAATATCAAAGACTATAATCATTGAATCTTTCTAATTTTGTATGAAATAAAGTCATACATATGTCCTAAGTATTGTATTATATAAAGTGTATTATTCCGAATGCTCATTTATAATAAAAATGTTTGTCCCAAAAAAAATTGGTAAATTTAGGTTGCAGTGTCAGAAACGAATTACTGTGAATCCGGCTCCACGCAGTTTTGTCTGCCTGACCCCTAGTGTAATTTAGAATCGCGTAGGCGTGCAGGGGCGAGGCGGCCCGTGGGCTGAGGAGTAGGAGGCTGCGAGCGAACCGCCGCGACTGAGGCTGGCCGCCGAAGCCGGCCAGCAAGCTGAAGCTGCGCGGCGGGGGCGAGCGAAATCCGTCTGCGACGATTAGCACGCGTGGGACCGCCGTAGACTCGCAGCGCCGGAGCCGTGACAAAAGCCAAGCTTTGTAACACAAATTGGGTTTAAAAACATTATTAGGATAAATAAACATTAAATAATTTAAAATTTACGACTTATAACTTTTATTGAAAACGGTTTTAAGTCTTTTGTATATTATTGATTATAATATTTATGATAAACAAATTTAGGGCATATTGTATTTAAGGATTTTAATTTTATGGCATGTGATATTATGTGACATAAAGTTCGGGCAAGTTATCATTCTGACAAATGATGATTAGGACAAAAAAAATTATGGCACTTTAGATTATGGATAAAAAAGTTAGGTAACACAATAGAGCCTATCTATTTTTTTTTTTTTTTTTTTTTGGCGGAGGGATTATGTCGTACTCGCCGGGGTAAAAGAAAGATAGAAAGATGGAAATAATAGTAAAGTACCTCCCGGAATACCGACTAAACCTACCACGGTGTTCCTCGACAAAATCACTATCGACGGGGCCGCGCGAATCGCTTTCGCATGCGGTCGCGACCCCGCCGCGGTTACGGCCCGCCGTATGAAACGGCAGGCCACTACACGAAAGACCTACCCAAAATAGGCACTACGTCGCATAAAACCCTACTGTCTCCCCTAGAGGGGAGACGGACTCGTCACAGAGGCGCGCGTGGGAACACGCACGCCGCCTCTCGGACCTGGTGCTGAACGGATGGCGGGCAGGCCCACAAAGCCCGCCACCCCCAGGTCAAACCTCAGGGTGGCTGGAGGTCGTCTCGCGCCCTCCGGCGCCCGGCTCTGCGGTTGGGGAGAGGGTTTAAACGCTCCCTCTCCCGCTCCGCCGCCTCCATGATGGAAATTACTTCCTCACAGAAGGAGGCGACGGCGTTCCACGACCTCTCACTCCGGACCATAGACTGAACTACGGCCGGGAGCGAGTGGGCAACCGATCCGACTGCCGCGATCAAATCACGGCGCTGCGATGCCCAGGCGGGGCAAACCGCCAAAGTGTGCAGCGCCGTGTCCTCAACAACGTCGCGGCAGTCGCCGCAGTGGTGACAACCGGGCGTCTCTTGCCGGCGTATACGACACAGGAACTGACCAAAACAACCGTGGCCAGTTAGAACCTGTGTCAGCCGAAAGGTGAGGGCACCATGCCGCCTCTCCAGCCACTCCTCAAAAACAGGACTTACCGCCACGATCGTGGCGTGCCCGACCCACCTATCTATATTTTAACCTTGGTTAACGTATAAGAAGATTGTAATCTTAACCCTATATAACCTAAATTCAAAAACACTGAATAGGCAATGATAATAATTTTAACCGCGCCTCTCATTACGCGTGGCTTTAAAACATGGCTAAATGAGGGTATTTCACACATTTGCCTAGCTCTTCGAGGACATAGGGTAAGTATAGATTTACCCCTATGTCCTCGAAGAGCTAGGCAGTGATATAGCTAGTGATAATTTTCACCCTTTATTTTTCTACATTTATAGGAATGTAGAAAAATAAAGGGGAAAAATTATCACTCACGCCATCATTCAATTTAAAGATAATTGTTTCGATTGTGTGTGTATATACATACATAACTAACTTTCGTTATCTCTGACTTTATCATGACGAGTAATGGAAATATGTAGTTATATTCTTTCAGTAATTATATTTACAAAGCAAATTGAATACAATCAATTTATACATATTTATAACGGTACATGAAAACATCGTGAGGAAACCTGCTTGTCTGTAACAGTAGTTCTCCATAATGTTCTCAAAGATATGTGAAGTCTGCCAACACGCACAGGGTCAGCGTGGCAGACTATGCCGTAAACTTTCTCACACTGAGAAGAGGCTTGTGCCTAATGGACAGTTTATATACAGTGCTGATATACACATGCTTTGTAAATAAATGTTATTATAGCAGGCTCGCTTGGGAAGGTAAGCTAACTAGTCTAACGAGAAACCATTGTGAGTGTAGTATTACTGTTACTACCCGCCATTGCGATGTCATTAGTTATTTCTTTGCCACAGAGGATATAACAAACATATAATGAATAAACACAAACTTCATCCAGATTAGAGCTGCAGTCACCTAAATTGCCGTTGCTAGACAAAACCTTTAACAAATTATATTGGCTTGGATGCGGTTCACGATTACAAATGAATAATTTACTAGAATTTCCTTAATTTATTGTTTATTATCCAATTAATCAGTATTCTCCGTCACAAAAGTGTCCAGGTTATATCCGGATACTTTTTGAAAACCCCTTCTAGAAAACCCTTGGACGTCCCCTAAACTTGGACAAATCCTGAGAATCCCAGATGGATGGCAGCCTTAACCCTAACTCAGAACAAATATTTGTGAATCACACATTAGGCGGACTGTATGTCAGTTGGCCATATAGACAGGAAACATGTTTAAGAATAACTCAGCCTACTTTAAAATTGCCTTGCAGAAGTACTTTTTGCCACTGGCAAATACTGAATTTACGCAAATTGCTTAGCGTTAGAGCGATTTTTGGCCAGAGAAAACACTACCTCAGTTTTGCCTAATTCAAATTTATTAACCTCATATATCCAATTATGAGCCACGATGTAAACAACAGAGTTGCACAATGTTACAAAACTTACGTGTAAGGTGTTCGTGACTGAATTGTTTTAATTCCGGATATTACGGCGCTTTGACCCGGACGTAAGTGCCCACTGCGTGGTCACCAGTATATGTATACGTCAACCTTTATTTTATATAATTACTGCCAATTCCTAGTATTCCTAATACCTAGTAATAGGTACTTTGTGTTAGAATGAAATTGGTACCTACTTCTATTTGCGAGCATTATTTGACCCAAATAAATATAGTCTTAATAATATAGTCTCTTGGTCATTGTCGGCTAAACACATGGTCAAAGAATTACCTATAATAAATAGAACTACCTTTTTTTTACATAGAGGAATGCATTGACGCTCATTCCTCTGCGGAGAAAGATGATGACGCTACATCCCGGCCCTACCGACTAAACCTACCACGGTGTTCCTTCTCACAAACTATGGCCGGAGCAAGGATCGCTCGCGCATTCATCCTGCAGAACTAAAACTACCTAAAATAGCGACGACACTTATAATAATTATAAATCTTACGCAAATGTTATGTATTGAACTAAGCACACTGAGCAACCCGCCTGGCGCGGCGGCGGCAAACAGGCACAATAGGTAGGTATTTAATGATATCGGACATTTCGGAAATTGATAGATTAAATTAATTTATACAGATTGTCACGCATCTGAATTAAAAAATAACCTCGTGCTTGAACGAGAAGTACTTATACGTTGCTTACGTATAGCATTGTCCTTGTCCCGCTCGATAAGCCCAGCCCTAAGACACGGTAATGTTATCTAACAGTATTCTATCTTCATACAAACGGTCGGAACACGAGTCATACCTACGCGCCTCGAGGTTGGTAGGTATACACTTGGTACACAACCAGTCGCGAATGCTCCGCCAGCGATGAACGGATTGTATGATGGTTTTGTAAGCAGTAAGTTTGCGATTTGTTAATAGGTATTTGATTGAAATAAGTATAAGTACTAACATAATAATTATGACAAAATCCAATTACAAATAAAAGTATTTTTAATTAAAGTTTTATCCAAATGCGCATTTTTTATACTACTAAATTTAACAATGAAGCTTTTCGTACGTGTAGTCGCGACGCAAATATTTTTCAGTCTCAAATATATAACGCTGCTTTTTATTAAATCTACTAATCAAAAACATATATGATTTTTATTGAACACTTCCTATTTATTTCATTCACAACATATTTAATTGTTTTGATAAAATATATAATATTTACAATCACTAAACTAGAAAGAAACTCAAGTAAGTAGATGAAATTAAAATACTGTAGGCAGGCAGCCCTCTCGCGTGTTTGCGGACCGCGCTGGCTGCAGGTAATTATTTTAAGGACAGAGCCGAGTTACAATACTGTTAGATAACATTATCGTGCCTACAATAATAAGCCCGGTGATCATAATAATAGTAAGTGCTTCCGTAATGAAGTGTCAGGGGTGTGACATGGGTATACATATGAAATACGTCCTAAAGGGTCATGGATATTTCTAGAAAACATTTAACGGATTAAAAATATCTCTGCGCCGTTGCCACACATCAAAGTGTCAATTAATGTAAGCTTGTTTTTTTTACGCTTTCACGCCTTAACTACTCGACCGATCATTATGAAATTTCGTATACACGTTGTAAGGAGAAAGGGACATACCTTTCACCCAAAAATACTGCAAAATTTTGTTTTAAATAAAAGTGCCTAATTTTTAAATTTTCTATGTTGGAAGGTTCGCAATAGCAGAATGGAATTTCAATGCCTTTTTGGTAAAGAACAATAAGCCCGCTCTATATAAAGTAGAATTTCAATGCAGCGGACTCTAAAATGGTAGTAGGTCTTTTACTATAAAATTGCCGTTTATGTCCTACATCTAATATCTTGATTTCTGAACAAAATGTAATAGTTATTTTAAAATGCATTTTTATTTCAAGAATTTATTAATAACATGTATAAGTAACTAATATTATAAATGCGAATGTGAGTTTGTTTCTTTTTTTCGCTTTCTCGCTTAATTATTCGATTGATCGTAATAAAATTAACCATGAAATTAAGCATCGCACACGTCAGGGAAACAGAAAGGGACACTTAATCCAGAAAAAAGTACTGTTACTTAACCTACATAAACACGAGCGAAGCCGCGAACAAATTAAATAATAAATATCAATAGCCTTTTATACTATTTGTATTTAAAGTTATATCGCTTAGCATCTGCGCGTATTCGTTGTTTCAATTCGCCATAATTACATGATGGTTGATATTTTTGTTAATTTTAGACAAACCGACGTGGCCTAAATACAAGCAACTATACAGGGAAAAAGCAAGAATTCGAATTGACCATTCAAAAAATAATATGAAAGCCAAAACGTTACCGATTTTCTTGATACGAAGCGGTAATTTCATATTTAAATCTCTATTATGATCAAACTTATGACAGAACCCTCCCTCAGTGGCCAGGTGATCAAAATCCTAAACATCAAACCAACGATACTTCAACGTCAACTTTAAAGCGTTCCTCGTGCGCGTATCCGACTGTTACCTGTACAAGATGTTCGATGAAAGCTTATGACCGCAAGACTTGGTATTCCGTCGCTTCCGCGAACAAGTACCAGCCGAGCGCACATACATATATTTAGTGTGCCAAGTGAAGTTTCACTAACATAGTATTATGGTGTATTTACTAACATTAAATTTTATATGCAAATTTAGGTTGAGGTATTCATCCCTAGGCCTACGCAGCCTGAAATAAATGGTATTAACCTTTTTTATGTGGTGAATACATACAAAACACATACCTCTCCGTGGGGCGCCGGAGAAGTTATGTCGGACTCACAGGGGAAAAGATATCCCGGTAATACCGACTAAAACTACCACGGTGTTCCTTAACATATGTAACAAGAGACGGCGCGCGGCGAGGCTCCGCGAATCACTTTCACACGCTACCCCGTCGAGGTTTCGGCCCGCCCGCGCCGTGTGAAACGACAGACGAACGTACCCTTTTCTACTGAACGAAGACAACACGATACAGAGGTGCATGTGGGAACACGCACGCCGCCTCTCGGGCCTGGAGATTATTATTAAACACAGATATGGAGTCGTCAGTATACAGCCTACATTCTTAAAATAATAACATTTTCAATGGCCAACTAACACCCACATAATTGGTTGCACGCACCACATTGCGTGTCAGTTGACCGCTGGCATTTCAAGTGCCGTAACTCATGGAGTTCAGCACGCACGGAATATGGGTTACTGTTTTATGGGACCAACTCGTGTCGAGGTCAGAACAGCCCTCCCAGTTACGAAGCTCGTATTTACAAGTGTGTAGTATTCAACAGAATTATAAACATTATGAATTACATACAAATACAAGGCACTTTTTATGGGACATTAAGTTTTTGGTGCCAAAACATTGCTTATCATTTTAATTTATTGCTGGAAGCAGTTCTAGATCTGGTTCGTTTTGATTTTGTTATTACACTCGATATTTAATATTACCTTGGTGGTGCAGAATATTGTATTGAACGCGACTGCTGTGCATGAGGTTTTGGGCTCGATTACCGTGTAGAGCAAATTGTATTTACGTCTCAGGTTCGATTCTTGGGGCAATGCAAAGTGTTATTGAGATTTTCAATCAAAAATTTCTTATTAACAGCATGGAGTTAGGAACTCTGTCCGGTAGAGAGCTTTAGGCTCTCCCCCTATAATGTTCGCCCTCAAACCATAACTTGCGAAATGAGGATGTAATACACCTCTTCTTACCTCTTCGATATTATGGGCGTAAGACAATGATTGGATTTTTATTGGCTATGTTCTTTGTCAGCTTTAAAGTTATATTTTTAAGAAAAATATACTTAAGCCTATTTGACTTTGATTTGACTTATTACAGAAGGTTATTTACATACATGTCAATCATTTTTATAGCAATTAATATTAATGTGCTCACTGTCGACCCTAGTTATTATATAGCTATTGAACTGACCTTTATAAGGCATCTATGACATTTGTATTGTGTGTGTAAAGGGTCAGGGTGACAAATATACCACATGACTTGATTTTATAAGCCGAATGTCAGCGTTTTTGGGTCATAGACCCTTGCTGGTTTCAGCACAAATGTGCCGGCTTAATGAAGTAATTTTGTTTCAAGAATTGCATTTCGTTTGGTGAGTTAGAACGCCCGCTAAACTACTTTACACCGTTGTTTCCTACCCTCTTTTCTAAGTTCCCTTCACGAAGGCTTTATTACCACGAGGCAAACTGTATGTTTTCATAAGTGACTGCTTCGTTGACGCAATGATTGTGAATGCCACTGCTGTGTAAAAGATCTCAATTGATCTCAGTCATCCTGTGTAAAAGTTTAACATAAAAATATAGCATTTTAATGTAAAAAATATGTCAATAGCAGTGCGGAGTTGGTGGTATGATAAGATAACAAGCATAAAGCCGTTGGTTCACAGCCAGTCTCCATTAACATTGCTTATGCTGACCAAAATTCGGTCTAGAAGATTGCGGTTGACAACGATTTGGTTGAGATTTTCATCTACAATACCAAGAACGTACAGCTACAATAATCAGATAGCCCTATGATTCGTTTGCCATTAGAAGCAATAAAAAATCTATAGCCAAATCATCCACACAGGTTGTTAACGACCACCAGCTAATCAAACGCTTAGTCGGTACCTGCTTTCATAAGTGGCCCATATACCAGATTACCTACGCCTAAATTGGATAACATAGTGGCTTTAAATTACAGTGTTAATGTTTAGTAATTAGAAAACCTAATCCATGGAAGGATAAAGATACATTTTAAGAAAAGGCGTACCAAATCACATAAAATTTTCGACTTCTTTTTTTGTTCCGTTGTATCATCATCATCAGGCTATAATAGTCCATTGCTGGACAAAGCCCTCCCCCAAAGAGCGCCAATGTTTCCGTTGTATATATAGTTAAAATTAATTTTCATATTAATGATTGTAAATTGACATCATTTTAATTTAATATTTGCATGTCATCGTATATGGATGGCAAACATGTTGGATCAAAATATATTTGTAACACCTTGCATGCGACTGTAATTTTGTATGTGTTTAAGAAAATAAATCATTATTATTATTATTTCACATTTATTCACTACTAACCAATAAAAATTACAGCAGCGATAGTTCAGCGGGCAGACTAACAGACTGCAATGCACAGGGTCTCGGATTCGAACCCACGTCGCGCACCTCTGACTTTCGGAAGCTATATGACTTTTCGAAATTATGTACGTATTGATTGACAATTATCGCCTGCTCCTTGCCTCGGAGAGCACGTTTAGCCGTCGCGTCGGTCCCGGCTACCATGAACATCTGTGGCAGTCGTTATTGGGAAGTCAGTGCCCTATAATATCCTGACACTGGTCTAGCCTTAGGATATCGTTAGCCTTCGGGTTGCGGAGGTCAGGTGGCAGCCGCTCCGTGTAAAAACTGATATCCAGTAAAATCCGGTTGGACCAGAAAAGCCGACCCCAATTAACTTGGGAATAATAAAGGCTAGGGAGACAAAAAAAAAACAATAGAAATTACATTTTAAATATATAATTATAAAACAAACATATCTAAAATATAAAAATTATGGAGGCCCACCGGCCCACAGGAGGAGAGAGAGTGACATAAATAAGTAGTTTCGATTATAATTTCTTTTTATTTTAATCTTAAATGTATTTAGCTTATTGAGTCACAGCGGTACACCGGCGGCCACAATTGACAGGTTAATTGCAAACACAATGCAATTTGTTTACAAACTATGACTACAATAATTATAATTCACGTCAATGCGTCTTTAAAAGTAGACTTATGTTATCAATATAAATGTGCCATCTATAGGATGCCAGCAATTACACATGGTCACGACGAAACAAAAATAAATATGTAAATATTGTGTAAATATGACTTCAATCGGTCAATTCGTTCAAACTGCCATAAACTTTAGTTGTATTTATAATCGTTTGTACATACCAACGATTATACACAAGGTGCCGATTTAATCACATAATAAAGGGGTAATCAGACCACAATATACTAACGGTATCAGGAACGACTACCTTATGTTTTTTTAAATATGCATCTTTCTAACAAGCTGTAGCCTAGTGGGACACCGTTGGACTGTCACGCAAAAATCTTGAGTTCGATCCCACGACACGCATCTCTTACTTTTCGAAGCTTTATCGGTGAAGGGAAAAATTGTAAGGAAACCCGCATGCCTGAATTTTCTCGACAAATGTTAAGACTGTCAACGTGCACTAGGGCAGTGCACGTGCGCGGGACCTCCTCGCCGCCACGAAGTGGTGAACTTCGGCGAGGATCTCCACTTGTAGTTCCCAGGGGTGGTTACTGGCCAGCACGCACGCAGCCGTCCAGGACACCGTCCAGCTAACCGCGTATGGCCCTTGTCGCGACGACCCGCTGCGGACGTCGCAGCAGGGTCTTATTTATTTATTTATTTATTTATTTATTTATTTATAATATACTTACATATACCATTACAGATTTACTAATACGGTATACGCAGACAATAATTTTATGCTTAAATGTACTAAACTAATTATTATAACTATTACTACCTATAACTAAGCACATGACAAGTAACCTTAGAGAGTTCGCTCAATGAACATGTAAATATGTCGACATCAGACACCGCGTTGAGCGCGCGCAACGCACGCGTGAGCGGCGCCCTTTGAAGCAGGTTGGTGCGCGCGCGAGGCACAGCAAGGAGCTCGGGCCTCCGTCGTCGTTGCACGTAATCATTCGGAACACATAGGTTAATCTGAGATAAAATAGGTGGATATTGTATCCCACCACGTAATACCTTAAACAAATAAAATTATTGTCGTAAAGGCCCATACTCCGGATCACTCCGGAGTACAGTACGGGCCACCCACGTGGTGCCGCCGCTCCCAGGACTTTTGAGGCCAGCTGGATGAAGTGTGTCCCAAAAGTCCGCCTCCCGTCCAGGATGAGACCCAAGTACCTCATTTGGGTCCCAAGCCGGACCAGGACCCCGTCCAGGGCTACTCGCATGCCTGGAGAAGGTCCCCCTCGAGGCCCATGAAACAATAGGGCCTCAGTCTTGGAGAGGGCAACCTCCAATCCCAGGGCGTGGATACGGTCAACCACTAGGGCAGCTCCCACCTCGGCCAACCGCACCGCCTCCCCGAGGTTCCTCCCCTTGACTACGACCAGGGTGTGATCGGCGTAGCACGCCACCCGCATACTCGCAGGAAGCGAGCCCCGAAGCACCCAGTCGTAGCCAACGTTCCACAGGAGCGGTCCCAGTACCGACCCCTGTAGAACCCCGCAGTATACGCGACGGCGCCTCAGACCGTCGCGTCCCTCCACCAGGACCTCGCGTTCCTGGAGGTAGTCGGCCAATAGGCTCCGCAAATACCGTGATACCGGAGCGCCTCCTGTACTGTTCCATGCGGGAGGCTGTTGAAGGCGTTGGCAATGTTCAGCGAGATAGCCAACGCCTTGTTCCCCACACCGTCCGCTTCCTACGTCCAGACTTTGAGACAGAGCAGGGCGTCTATTGTGGACCGCCCCGCTCTGAACCCATACTGGGCCTGCGATAAAGCCGGCCCAGTCCCCTCCAAGTGCTGGATGACACGGGAAGCCACCACTCTCTCTAGCAGCTTTCCCATGTTATCCAGCAACACGATTGGTCTGTATGCGGCAGGCGAGGTTGTGTCTCGCCCCTCCTTCCGCAACAGGCACAATCGGCCGTCCTTCCACAGCTTCGGGAACCGTCCAGACGTGAGGCATGCGTCGAACAGCTCCCGAAGCGGATCGCCCATGAACCGAAAATAGCGCAGCGCAGCCCGGCCTTGCCACAGTTGGCCGCCCGGCGACCTGCGTCTCCACAACGGAATCACAGGTCACCCCTGTCGGCCGCGGCGGGATACTGAGGGCGCGTGGGCCCCAGTCCCATGTACCTGAAGCAGTGCATGGCAACCACCTTCACCGAGCTACACCCGATGAGAAGCCTGCCTCAGCAGCAGTTTGGCTGCCAAGACAGGGCAGAACACAAGGGCGGAGCCGGCGCCATCGAAGCCGGGGCGGATCTCCCCGACCTTGAAACCTAACCTAAGCGGAGACCGTAGAGGGAGACGGATTGCAGAGGGCTGTAGAATATCGAATGTATAATAAATCGAACATTTAATACATCTTAGGATTTGCCTCAAAGACATGGTAAATGTTGAAATAAACATAAATCGAAAATTTAATATATCGTATATTCAATAAAGCAAATCCTAAGATGTACCAAGTGAACGGTGGTAAAAGTTCGAAATAAACGATGATCCTAGAATGGTTCGGACTTTTACCATTAAGCGGTGGTAAATCTTAGGTTTTACTGGAAAATCTTAAGATTTACCATAGTTCGAACTTTTACAGTAACATACAGTGTTTATAATAAACCCTGTCCGATCCTTAAAGGTGCTATACAGTAGCTTATTATGAGTACGTAAGTGACATCCTTTTATAAAAATCGATCAAAAAATTAACCCAGTAAATTAAATTTATTTAAAATAATATGTTAATAAATTACCCTTTTTTTTTTTTTTTTTTTTTTACGTGGGGGAATGCAATGACGCATATCCCTCCGCGGGGGCGGGCGGAGGGATTATGTCGGTCTCGCCGGGGTAAAATAAGATGTTAAAAAGATAATTTACTTCCCGGAATACCGACTAAACCTACCACGGTGTTCCTCGACAAAACCACTATCGACGGGGCCGCGCGAATCACTTTCGCATACGGTCGCGACCCCGCCGAGGTTCCGGCCCGCCGTATGAAACGGCAGGCCCCTACGCAATAAGACCTACCCAAGATAGGTACTTACTCAAAAATAAAAGCCCTACTGTCTCCCCCTAAAGGGGGAGACGGACACGAAACAGAGGCGCGCGTGGGAACACGCACGCCGCCTCTCGGACCTGGTGCTGAACGGATGGCGGGCAGGCCCACAAAGCCCGCCACCCCCAGGTCAAACCTCAGGGTGGCTGGAAGTCATCTCGCGCCCTCCGGCGCCCGGTTCTGCGGTTGGGGAGAGGGTTTAAACGCTCCCTCTCCCGCTCCGCCGCCTCCTTGATGGAAATCACTTCCTCGCAAAAGGAGGCGACGGCGTTCCACGACCTCTCACTCCGGACCATAGACTGAACTACGGCCGGGAGCGAGAGGGCAACCGATCCGACTGCCGCGATCAAATCACGGCGCTGCGATGACCAGGCAGGGCAAACCGCCAAAGTGTGCAGCGCCGTGTCCTCAATAACGTCGCGGCAGTCGCCGCAGTGGTGACAACCGGGCGTCTCTTGCCTGCGTATACGACACAGGAACCGGCCAAAACATCCGTGGCCAGTCAGAACCTGTGTCAGCCGGAAGGTGACGGCGCCATGCCGCCTCTCCAGCCACTCCTCAAACACGGGACTTACCGCCACGATCGTGGCGTGCCCGGCACTGGGGTGCACAAGTCGCTCCTTCCAATTCGCCACTAGGACCTGGCGGAGCTCGGACCTCGCCGCCTTGATAGCGGGAGGATCCGGTCCTTCGCCCCGAGCTAGTGCCTCCTGGCGCCAACGATAGAGCGACGCCAGGAGCGCCGCTTCCAGGTCCCATGGCATCGATCCGGCGAGGAGGCTCGCAGCCTCGAACGAGATCGTGCGGTATCCCCTAATCAACCTGACGGCCATGGCGCGCTGTGGTGCACGAAGCGCCGAGATATTGCGGGCCGTCAGGTTGTCTGCCCAAACTGGGGCCCCATATAGGGCCATGGACCGCACGACCCCCTCGTAGAGCCTCCGGCAGGAGGTGTTTGGCCCCCCAAGGTTTGGCAGCAGGCGCGAGAGCGCGCCTGCAGCGCCCCGAAGAATGGGGGCCAAACGACGAAAATGGGCTATAAAGTCCCATCGGCTGTCGAGCAAGAGACCTAAATACTTCAGGGTTGACTCGACGCCAATGCGGACCCCTCCTACCATAATATGGGCCCCTGGAGGTGGCCGTTTCCGAGGGCCCTGGAAACAAACGGCCTCGGACTTGGACAGGGCCACCTCGAGGCCCAACCGCCGGATACGACCAACGACTTGTGCGACCCTAGCGGTCGCCAGTATGGCCGCCGCCCGGTGCGACTTACCCCTCGCTGTGACAAGCGTGTCGACGGCGTAACAAATGACGCCGACGCCACGGAGGAGCGCACCTCGCAGCACCCAGTCGTAACCGATGTTCCACAGGAGCGGACCCAGAACCGATCCCTGCGGAACACCGCACGTCATCTCTCGCCGACTCCAACCGTCGTGACCCGGGTAGACGACTACCCTCTCTGACAGATATGCCCCGACTATGCGGCGGAGGTAGGTCGGCACTCGATGGAAAATGAGTGCCTCCCTAATACAACTCCAGGGCAAGGTATTAAAGGCATTCGCGATGTCCACAGACACCGCGAAGACGACCTTGCCCCGGGATACCGCGTCCTCCGCCAGGCTCCTCACACGCATGACTGCGTCTATAGTGGAGCGCCCGCGGCGGAAACCATATTGGTTCTCCGCCAGATCCGGGCCCACTGAAGAGAGACGCTGGACGAGGCGCTCCGCGATAATAAACTCGAAGAGTTTAGCCACCTCGTCCAGCAACACAATGGGCCGGTAGGCGGACGGAGAGTCCGCCGGGCGCCCCTCCTTCCTGATCAGGACCAGTTTCCCCACCTTCCACTGGCGCGGAAACTGGCCCTGCACTAGACACTCGCTGAGGAGCCCCCTAAGTCGGGGCGCGAGCTCCTTGAGGACCAGGGCCAAAGCAAGACCTGGAATGCCGTCGGGCCCTGGGGCGGTGTTTTTCGAGCGAAGTCTCGACACCGCCGCTCGCAACTCTACTTGGGTCACTTCGGGAACCACGTCGTTGTCAAAGTCCACGCTGGACGCCATGGAAGGCGGAACCATCGACGGAGGAGTGTGCTCCGCCCGTGAAGGGAACAGAGCGGCCACCACCTCCTCCACCAACTGTGGCCGGAGACTCTGGGACAAGGGGGGCGCCCAGGGGCGAAGCTTGCCCCTTACCATAAGGTATGGACGCCCCCAGGGATTAAAGTCCAGAGTCCCCAGCAGCTCTTGGCGGGCCAGATCCTTGGTCCGCTTGATGGCTATTTTGAGGGCCTTCTTGGCCGCTCTGTATACCTCGTACAATTCCGCCTCCCTGGCGTCAAAATCGGGAGGGCGGCGACGCCTCCTACGAAGCCGGATGTACTGGCGTCTGGCCATCACACAGGAGTGGCGCAGGTCGGCTATATCGTCCGACCACCAGTACACCCGGCGCCTAGCTGTAAAGTTTAAAGGCACTCTAGGCATCGCCGCATCACAAACTTGCGTTATGGCCTCCCGGAACCACTCAGCCTCCATCTCATCATTATCAGGCCTGGCCGGTGCTGGCACCCAGGCCTGAACGATGGAGGCTTCCAGGAGGACCTCCCGATTCAGCTTCTTCAAAGCCCAACGCGGACCGCCCCCAATCGGGGCCCTTGGGGCTGGGGGGTCGGAGGTTTGGGCGGAGACGTCGAACCGAATATAGCGGTGGTCCGACAGCGTCTCCACCTCCTCGACGACGCGCCAGCCTTGGACACGGCGTGCTAGTGCGGGGCTGGCAAAAGAGACATCAATAACTGACCCGCCCCGCTGACGCACGCACGTGTGCACTGACCCACGATTGAGGACTAGCAGGCCCTTTTCAACGGCCCACTCCTCGAGCAATTCACCCTCGCGTCCGTGGTCGCGGAACCCCAAGCCGAGGATTTGGCATTGAGGTCCCCGACGAAGAGCACGGGCCGAGGGTGGCTTCGAGCGACAACGACGTTCAGTTCGAGGAGATACTCCTCGAAGTCGGCGAGAGGTCGGTTGGGTGAAAAGTAACAGCCCACCACAACCGCTTCTCCTACGAGTGCTGCGACGCAGCCCCGTCCCCGGACGATGTTCTCGAAGGACGGGGTGCCGGCGGCGGCCGGCGAAATTAACGCCACCGAGCCATCGAGGTCCCCTACCCAGTCAGCCCTGGGGGGGACGAAATAGGGCTCGGCTACAATTGCGACATGAATTGACCACTGCGCCATGCTCTGGAGGAGAAGGTCCTGAGCCCTGGCGCAGTGGTTTAAATTACTCTGGAGGAGACGGAGGCGTGGAGACATTACGTCTCCATACTAACCTCCGCCCCTCCGACCGCGGGAGCGGCGACCCTTGCTGTTGCCGATGACGGGGCAGGCGACTTTGGGGGTAACTTTTTGTGGGCGGCGGCGCACTCCTTGCCACCCGCCCGGTGCTTTGCCGGTTTGCCCACCGCCGCACACAAAATACAGTGCGGCGTGGCCTCACACGTAGCGGCCATGTGACCAGGCTGACCGCAACGGAAGCAACGGCCGGTGCAGTCAGCCTGTGAGGGGCACTTGACGCCCACATGGCCGCTGGATAGGCAGCGGTAGCACCGGGCAAGCCTGGGCTCCAACGCTTTTACCTGCGCCGACACCCAACCCACCAAGATTCTACGACCATCAGCGAGTTTTTTGGTGGCGGCCACGGGACAGCTAATCAAGGCCGTCCCCATTCCGGCGCGGCCCTGTCCAATTTTTCCGCACCTTACTTGCTCTTCGGGGCACCCACCGGTCTTGGCGACGGCAGCGACGACCTCTTCTTTTGTAATGGAGTCATCCAGGCCCGTGATGCGCAAATCGACGCACTTTTGGGGCCTGGAGACGCGGACCTCTTCTGATTGCAGAACCTGGCGGAGACTTTCCGCCAGACGGTCCGCCTGGTCGCCGCTAGCGACTCCCGGCACCTCAATAAGGCGGGCGCCGGTCTGGGTTGTCCGGCACCGCAAGCCCGCCGTTATCCCTAACTTGCCGGGGTCGATCGCCGTCCGCGCCTTCTTGAGAAGCTCCGCGTATGTTGTCCCTCGCTCGATGGCAGCCGGCTGCAGTGTTATGACAACTGCAGTGGAGCGAGGGGCTTGGAGCTTCCTTGCCTCTTTTTTGGCCGCCTGCCTGGCCTTCTTGGTCGCCTTCTTCCTCTTCTTTGCTGCCTCTTTTTTCTGGCCGACGACCTCCCAGTCGTCGGCTTTGCGCGTGGCAGCTGCGGGTTGTACGCTGGGAGCGGCAGGGCGTTTGGCAGCTACGGGCGCCTGCTTAGCCTGCGACCTTTTCCTGCCCTTTCGGCTAACAGCTGTTGTGTTAGCTGCTGGAACAATTGCAGGAGGCTGCGAGGACCTTAATTTTGCCGCGTATGTTGGCGGCGCAGGCATTGGGGGAGAAGGAGGGGGAGGCACTCTGACTCTGTCTGCGGCCAGAATAGGGCGTAGTAGCCGGCCCCTTCATAACAGAGAGCCTGGCGCGAAATTCGCCAAGCTCTTGACGGACCAGAGCCACAAGCTCCGACTCGGTCTTGTTCCCGCCCCGGTCATGCCTCCTCTCGAACTCCTCCTGGCGTCTTTTGAGCTCGGATATTTCCTTCGACAACCGAGCATTTTCCGACTGGAGTTTTTGCACTTCCTCATTCGTCGTGCGGGAAAAGACGGCCTCCGTAATGTCCCTGATGGCCTCAATTGATTCTTTTAGGGTCTTTTGGCATGTGCCTTTAAGACCCTTCGACTTTTTGGATACAAGGCGGATTGCTTCCAAAGCGTCAATAAGCCGGGTCTTAAGCTGTGCTACCGGCAGGTCATCGGTATCCGGATCCACAATCGGCTGCTTCCTTCCAGTAGCGACTCGCTGAGCAGCCGCAGCAATAAGGCTGTCCTCGGACGTGCGCTCCTCGCTGTTAGCCTTCCTTAAAGCGGCGGCAAGTTCGGCCTTGGCCTTACCCAGACCCATGTATCTACCGTGGGTGGGCGGACGACCGCGTCCACGTCGCGATGTCGGCACTTTCGCAGCAGACGCCGTGTCCTCACTGGAGCCGTCCGACTCCGATTCCTGCGCTGACCGCAACCGCTTTCGTGGAGCTTTCTCCGGTGTTGCCACCGGAGTAATCTCCACAACGTCACTATCGTGCTCCGACCGCACGAACTCCTCCTCCTCTTCGGAACGCGCAGTACTGGGCGTGCGCGACCTACTTTCTCTTAACGACTTTTTTTTTTAAATTGTTTTCAAAGATTCCATATCAAAACCCACGAGTATGGGAGAAATAAAAGTCGACCCGGGCAGAGATCCCGATACCCGGGCAAGCCTAATACTTCAGGGGGACGGCAGGTACCCTGAAGGGGCCGCACTAGTGACTGAACTACCCATCAGCCATGCATCTCCTCGCCGTGCGGCAGCAACTTGAGATTCGGGGTGGTTTTTATAGAGGGCCACTCCCTCGCAGTCCGGGCGGTGAAGCCAAGACCCTCGCTCCCATCAGCAGCCGCGAGACGTGATCCACGATACTGCACAATACGGGGTTACGATATGCGCCAGACGGTGACAACGGGGACAAAAGTCAGAAAAAAGGGGGGGGACAACAAGAACAAAAACGGGGCAAAACAAACAAAAGGGGACAAAACAACAAACAAACAAATTTGGACGCAGAACCAAACCAAAAAGGGGGACAAAACTAAAGGGGGACAAAGAGGGGGAAAGAATCGTCAGAACGACGAGAAGAGACCCCGTTGTCTGTTCAGCGGCAGGGTGAGTGCACGCCGAACCCGTCAAAGGGGCTCTCCCATGTCCACTCTAAAACAGAGCGGTACTGGGAGAGCCGGGCCCAAAATAGGGCCTCCGGCTTGGGGATGGGACTCGCGTCCATCCCCCCGCCTCCGGTGCCAAACGCGATAAATGGCACCGGTTGTCAGAATATTAGCCACCAGCAACAATGAAAAGCATTGTTGCTGGTGCCCAGGGTGCACCACGGGGAGGTTTTCTGACACGCACCCCATGTTAATAAATTACCCATGGCAACACCGACAACTTATTAATCATAATATCTAGTTACCTAGGTAACACTAAAGTTTATAAAGGTTCACCGATGCTGCGCCGCGCTTGGCGCTACGCCGCGCCTGCCTACCTACTCCTTAGAAAAATGTCGCCAAAAGTATGCCACGCTCCGCGTCCTTGTCAAGTTTAGTGGAGTGTTGCTAGACTGTGCGAAATTTCAGTAATTTAAGGGTAAAAATACTGATCAATACTGTACTTAAAAATATTATGAAGACGTTTTACGATGATATAGTTTCTTTTTTGTTATTTTTCTTAGCATGTTTGTTAAGAGAGAAACAAGCCCTTAATGGATCGGGCAAGGTTTATTTGTACACTGTATACATATATTACTAGATTTTGCCCGCAGCTTCGCTGGCGTAAATGTACGTTAAATGTAGGTTAGGTTAGTAACAGTACTTTTTTTCTGAATGAAAGGTATCTTATGTCCTTTTCTATTCCTCTGACAACGTGTATGCCAAATTTTATGATGATCGGTCGAGTAGTTAAGGCTTGAAAGCGTAACAAACCAACTCATAATCGCATGTATTATATTAGTTAGAATTTTAACATGTACAACACCATCCTGAATTATTTCGTGAATAAATCGACACCATTGTATATCAAAGATGATCATTTATTACATAAATTTGTCACATTTAAATAACGTTATAAGCATTCCGTTTTGTCAGTAATTAATTAATGATAATAAAATACTAGAAACAAAATAAATTACCTTTCCTTATCCTTAACTACAAGCGCTTAAGTTATATAATTCAGAATAAATAAATCGTATATAAAATATGACTATATCTATGTATTTGTAGTTTTATTGGGGTGTTTGTAGTTCATTGTATGCTGTCACCAAGCGCCACTCGTGCTTGTCCAATACCATTAATGTTCGTCCTTCACCGCCAGGTACCGATAGCAAGGTAACCTTTCGAAACATGACGTCTAAATATATTTTTAGTTTAAATTATTCAGTCAGGATTAGTATTACGAGTTTCTTTAAACCCAATCAATCAACATTGGCGATCTGTTAGCCATGATACCCAAATATCCATTGTTAATGATGATATATTACCTATTGATAATAATCAGTAGTCAAAATCTTTACTAATTGATTCGTAGCGGCACACTGATGGTGAGACACAATAGGTTTTTAATTATGATATATTCTAAGATTAGACAGGTTAAACTTTGCTAAAATATAATATCAGGATACAACCTGTGTGGTTTTGATCAGAATTCGTTAAGCTGCTTATTTTAGGGACTAACCCCATCCACTCTTATCACTGTGATACCTGTGTTCTAACATGTAAATTGCCTGGTTGAAAACAATGGAACTAATTTTGAGCAAGTCTTAACACTGGATTAGCTTCATACAAATACAATAAAAGCATGCTCAGTTTAGCAGTGGCGATCATAGAAGACACCTGGTTTTGGCACTCGTAAAGCCCGGGAAAAGTTAATATGTTCCGTTTAACAAGTTACGCACAATGAAATAACGCAGATATAGGTAATATTTGCGTTATTGCATTGTGCATAATAAGGAAACATTGTGAATTGAATTAAGTCATCGCATTAAGAAAAGACAAAAATATACATACATACTGACACAGATATAAGGCCTATTCTATTACTAATCAAATCAGACACGTGTTTGTTTATTTGTTACGCTTTCGTGCCTTTACTACTCAACCGATCATCATGAAATTGACATCAGGGGTACAGAAATGGACATAGAGTACCTTTCATCCAGAGAAAAGTACTGTTCCCAAGGTATAGATAATTGACATAACCTATATTTACGCGAGCAGAGTCGCGAGCAAATATCACTTATGTTTATGCCGACCCTACTACTGTCCAATGGGCTTTACGTTTGTTTATTTGTTCAACACAAAGGGTAGCGTACTAAGCTACGTTCAGTATTAAATATACCTTTACTGAACTACAACGTGGACACGTACTGAAATACCAGTTTTTTGTGTCAGAACAATGTCCAATATCCGCTGTGAGAAACAACGACGCAGGTCCAGCATTAATTTTATTAATTTTCGGAGATTCCATTTCTTGGACAGGTATGAAAGTACTTTATGTTAAAAATATAAACTTCTCTCGTCTTATTTTTATAAGCTTCTTAATTAAAGTAATGGTGGCCCACTACCACCTTCATTCGCACTGCTACAATCCGACTGTATAATACCTTTATTATACAAAAGCATACTGTCAGTATCCGACAGGAAAAGTATTCTTCAAAAAACCGCAGCTGATCAACCTTGTGATGTGTTCCTGCGAGCTTGTAGAATGTCTCATGCTCCTTAAGTAAACGGTGTGTTATCTGGAAGGAGAGACATTATTCGAAGTGGTTGGAAATGTGCAAGGCACTGACCTCGTGAAGCCAATGTCTATAGGATGGTGTATTCGCCGTAACCTTAATGGCCGCCAAAATAATTAATATTTTTACAGGAAACTATTATGACTTCTATGACTCTTTAACTATAGTTAGTTCATTGGCTCAGTTACCCAAAGTGTGTGTCAGCGGCCAGCTGATAAAAGCAAATGCCCCTTGCTTCGGTCTTTGATAATTTCTCGCCAGTCATTGGCTTAAAGCTCTTGCAGATGCACTTCCAAAGTACCACACTTGCGAAACTTGAGACCACCGACAGGACTTCGACTTTAAACATGACCGAGCCAACGAAGTCTGTGTTTAAAATGTTCAAATATTTGTTTCAATCGAGAAATTCGCCGTAGTGGCACAAAGTCCGAAATGTGTTAGACACTTATGTTCTTACCTTCTATTATATTAGACCTAAAACTATAGCTGGCGAAGTGAGGGTGTAATCTGTGGGATATAATACCTTCGGGGATGCAAGCACGAGACTATGTATGTATAATGCATGTAAATATAATTTTACAGACGTGACGGTAGGAAGAAGAACACATAAGAAAGATAATTTTGACATTATTGTATTTGTATATCACCTCCCTCTAAAAACACCTTAAAATATGTCCCAACGTTTTTAGACGTTTTTACACACGGAACACAAATAACCTAGATTTTACATCTGTAAAAACGTCTAGACATCTGTCTACCTACTATAATCTTTATTTCTCTGAATGGAAATCATAAACATTTCATAACGATTCTCTTAATAAAAATGTCAGAATGTACTTCTAAAATCTCTTCTACGTCTAACCATTCGTATATCCTTTTTAACAGAAGCCGTGAATCTCGTCGGCGTATCAACCACCCGCCATCAGCGTTGTACAGCGCGGTTGGCGAGCGACTCCGCACTAACACTCCTCGGGCACTCCAGTGCGCGTTGTTCTGTGGAGGGGCTCGATGTCCCTACGAACGCCCGCAGACCGGCGCTGCTATACAAGGACTATATTCTGATTGGTAAGTCTAACTTCGTTTGTGTGTCATACGTTGTGTTGAACGAATTAAGATTGCCGCATACTGGTTTATTAAATACAAGATGTCCCTTGCGTTTATAAAAAATGCTCCACTCCTGCAGTTCGTTGAGAATTGGGCTATGAAATACATTTAAAAAAGCGATATATCAAAATGATATACTAATATATACATATAAAAGAGCTCTTCAGTTTTGTTATACATAAGATTATAGATAACCAATTGTGAGACTGGTTTTTGCATTGCAGCGTTAATCGCGACGACGTGACATCTTGAGCGACGCAAACGCGGCAAATGGAGTGCATTTACCGTGAGCGTCTGGCGCATCTTATGACGCATAAACGATAAGCATACTAACAGTATGCTTAGAAACTACTAAACTACGCTAAACTATTAAACCTGTTACGAATAAGTTAAAGGCAAATGGTTACCCGCTTGTATAATATAGGTATACATACAAAAATCTGCGGCTGTAATTACGTATCGTATATAGATCAAGTAAATATCGACAATTACATCTAAATATTTTTTACAAGACTATAAATTCTGTTTATCTCTTTATTCGGCCTTTAGTAACAGCTTTGCCCGTGTAAGTTACTTTGTAACTTTGCCAATAGTGTCTATTTTAATAATAATGAATAGTCAGGACTGATAACCTATACGTACTACATTAATATAAGGGATTAATTAATACAAGGTGTCCCGAAAGAAAGTTTATATTTAGTGGACCAATAACAAAAAAAATAAGGCAAATAATGAAAATCTGTTTCTTATTTATTAAAGAACACAAAATGGGTATTTATTTCTTAAAAATAACATCATCCAAATGTAAACCTCTCTAAAAAGAAACTCATTTATTCAAACACAAAAATTTCTTATGACGGCTCGGCAGATCGACTTTGTGATGGTTGTCATTTCGTGACGAATATTTTCTTTCAAATACGCCAGAGAGGTTGGTCCATTGGCGTAAACTTTAGATTTGAGATAACCCCACAGAAAAAAGTCCATAAGGGTTAAATTAGGACTGCGTGGAGGGAGGCCAATTTATGTCACATTTCCTAGAGATCAATTTACAAGGAAAAAATTCACGAACTCGAGGCAGGGATGTGTTGGACGTGTTTGCAGTTGCTCCGTCCTGCTGGAACCATGTTCTTTGATTATAGCTAGGAATGTTTTGCAATTCAGGCACCAAGAAGTTGTCTAACATCTCCACATAACACTCCGAATTGACTGTAAATGTACGTACCCTTTCATCTTCATAAAAAATAAGGGCCGATTATTCCTCACGCCGACATCGCATCCCATACGGTCACTTTAGACGAATGTAGGGGTTTCTGATGCTTGCGTTTATGATTCGTCGCACTCCAGTAGCGGCAGTTTTACTTATTCACATGCCCATTAAGATGAAAATGAGCTTCATCCGAAAACAAGATGTTAGTGAACGTTGAAAAGCGCTCAATTGCCTGGTTTACGAAGTCAAGCCTTTGGCTGGCACCCTGGGGCTTTAATTCTTGTACCAATTGAACTTTATAGGGGTAAGCTTTAGGTCTTTGTGTATAACACGGTGTAATAAAGATCTAGGCACACTTAAAGCACTTGCGCGCTTCCGAATTGAAATGTTCGGATCGTTAGACTGGTTAACACTCTCCACGTTTTCGGCCGTTTTTGATGATCTTGGTTTCCCCAATTTTGATTTTTCTAAAGTTGTACCGGTCTTTTCAAACTTCTCCACCCATTTTCAAATAAGTTGTATGCTTGGCGCCTTATTTAAGTAGCGAAAACGCACTGCAATCGCCGATTCACCGTTTTTGTAAAACTCTCGCACACTTTGGGACATCTTGTATAATGACAAGTAATCGTATAACCGGGCGCTAATATACCTAAACTTTATATTTTACCCACGAAAGAATAATACAGACATGTCTTTCAGAATAAAGTATTTTTGTTTTCGTGTTTTAGTTTTTGGATAAAGTAATCTACTCTATAAAGTAATCTAATGTTTTTGTGTTGCTTGCTTGGAAATACCAATAATTAAAAAATACAACTGTTAACTTTTTTAGCAGTCGGAGGACAGTTGTTATAGTTAGAAAAAGTTTACAGTGGTGTTTTAATTTTTTACGGTGGATTTTGACAATTTAGATATCCTAAGTCACTCGGGATGATATAAAGATTCTAACAATAGCACACACTTTTAAATCGGTTCAGGAATTTAGAAGTTACATACATACATAAAAAATATTACACTCCTTTTCTTGGGTAGTCGTGTAATAAATACAAGTCATATTTTTTAGTCTTCTGCTCGTATAAAATACAATAAATTATTCGAATCGATCACTAATCGGTTAGATAGATAAATCAATTTCCTGTACTTGACCACATTGTGCACATTATCATTTTTTATTGATATTCCATTTGTTTTGAATAAAATAAAGATACTAAATCAAAATAACCACTGCTACAATTTCTTAAGATTGTTATAGTCGTTTTTACAAAATTGTTAAATCCCGGGAACCCGGGATTACTTACTTATTCATAAAGGAATATCCATATACTTCTTTCGTGGGAAGAAATTTAGGTATATCGCCCGATTATCCGATCACTGATAATGACCATCAAAAATACTAATTGCACAGCAAATATTGCATAGCATAACGTCTCAAATCATTGCATTCCGTCTCGGAATGGTGAGGTAATGTTAGGTTTCTGCTTAAAACCACCCAAAAATAGGACGTCAACTTAGTTTGATCTCGTTAAATATATTTTGCTGTGCAATTAGTATTTTTGGTAAGTAAGTAAGTTTTTTTTTGCTGTGCAGTAATAATAATAATAATAATAATATACTACCACATACACACAACACCATCTAGCCCAAACTAAGCAGAGCTTGTACTATGGGTACTAGACAATGGATAAACATACATATATACTTTTTTTTTTTGTAAATACATACATATTATACATAGAAACACCCAGACCAAGACTAACATCCATGTCCAAGCACACAAATGTTTGACTTGTGCGGAAATCTAACCCGCGATCTCAGGCGTGGTCGGTTACACTACCCACTACGCTATCGAGGTCGTCAATTTGTAAGCCTTCCTTGAAATTGGACTGGCTTGGTGGTTATATTTTAGCGTATAGGTTTAATTGGTCGCTTCGCCATTTCCGACGCGACGCGTGTTATGTGTGCGAATCCCACGCGGGAGATATATGTATGTACATATATATTTGTGTAGTCCACAAATAGTTGTTCCGATTATGGGTATTTGTCTTAGTTGAGTATAAACAAACTTTCAAACATTACCTTTTTATAATATTACTTAAGATAAAATTGAATTGAAGGATGATAAAAATGCATATTTACATATCTACGTAATCTCATGCCTCTGTGAAGAGGAAGGTAGAGATGAATTCTGTCGTGGCAATCGAGAGGGCAGTAAGTCAAAGATGGCCATTTTTTTTAATTACTGATCTACTATAAACAACATATTTTCCCTTTCTTTTGACATATACTCGTAGAACATAAAAACCGAGTATATATATAGTTTTATCACAAACGCTGAACTTGTAACAAAATCTTTGTGCGCTGTTTTCTAAAACTGCCTTTTCTAAATTACCGCCCTCTTGATTACCACGGCACTATTTATACCCGCATTTTATAAAAGAGCGGGCTTAAAAATAAAACAACTATACTAAATTATTATCTATTATCGATCTCGACCATTCGAGGCATACTCACCCTTGTACAAGTACAATCGATTACTGCACTAGCCCTGACTACAAAGGATAAAAATAAACTTCAACAAACACACTTTATAGATAGCACACACATATTGTAACCCGTACCCTTGTAAAAAAACTACACTTACATATATCTAGTGTGCTGAAAAGGCAAAGGCCTTTTATTTAGAAAAAAGTACCTACTGTTCTCGAGGGATAAAAAATTGACATAGCTTACTTTTAATGATCGGTCGAGTAGTTAAAGCGTGAATGTGTAACAAACAAACAAACACATGTCCGCATTTATAATATTAGTTGAGATTAGGATAAAGAGTTTTCTGATGTATCTTTGGAATCCAAAGACCCCCAAAAACAACCCATATTCCAACGAAAATGATTTATTAAGTTTGGCTTAAGTGATTCAAAGACGATGTTATGAGGTAACATACCCTTAGCGTTTTGTTATGTCCCACTGTTGGCAAAGGTCTCTCCCTTGGACTTCCAAGCCACTCTGTTCGCAGATATCCCCTGCCGGTCCCTTTTGAAGACGTCCAAGTCATTTCGCCATATCCGTTTAGGTCAACCCCGGCGCTGAGGTAACATATGTATATTAAAAGAATACAAAGGAATTAAGAACCTCGTTCTATTTTTAAAATAGAAACTTTCCATATAAACGTTGTCAGTTGGTGACACGAGGTCCGTGTTAGGCACATAATGAACGAGCACCTTCATTAATAATGTACCGTGTACGATTCGATGCAGCGACCGTGTTTACGCAGTCGACGGCTTATTGTTCATTATTTAGAATAACGCATGTTGTGGATCAATGAAGTAGGCAACCAAAAAGTTTAAATATACGCACACATATACAACATGTAACTTAATAAACGCACATCCTGAAAGTAGTTTGTTCAAAATCGGCTACTGAATCAATTCCAGCAATTTTTAATATAGGTAATTTTTATTCCAAAATGAATTAAAACGATTTAAATTATAGTCACCCATTTATTAAACAGCTGAAATAAACGAAATGTATCATAATTCAAGGCAATAAGGTTTTTGATGGAATAAAGGCAATAATGTTAGATTTATTGTAATATACCCATACTATCCGCGCACAATAAGGAGAACTAATTCGTTAAATAAAATGATTATATTATTATTACGATTTAATAATCTAATTGGGGTGTTTGAGGTTGTGCGTTATATCTGTGACATGTTGTAATGTAGATCCAAACAGTATTTTGTCTAACTAAAACAACTCAAACGATATTGAAAATTCTTTCACCCTTAGAAAGCTATATTATCACTGAGTAACATAGGTTTTATTTTACGCAAGCGAAGCTGCGAGCAAAAGCTAGTTCTATATACTTAAGTAGCTTTCTTACAAGCTCTAAATCTCTCATCACAAAAATTCTTAACCTTGACTTTACAGCTTCAATCTAGCTTTCAATCTAGCACTCTTGTAGAATGCTTAAATGAGCTCATTTACTACATACAGGTGAAATTAAAGAATAAAGAGTGAACAATGTAGAATGCCTTTTACTTTAATTTTTCTTTAACTTGTTTTTTTTTTTTTATTTATTTGACCTCTTCACAGTTGTTAATACAAAGTAACATTAATGTACAATCATCTTAAATGACTTAACACTGTGAGAGAATTGGTGCCTGAAGTAGGTTTTATAAAACCTGTATTACAGGTCACCAAGGCCCTCCAATTGCTATAGTACATATTAGGATTATAGTTACAGCGTGCAGCGATCAAACATGTGATATACAATTATAGAAAATAAAGCAACAAAAAATAAAACAATATTAGAACTAGTATCAGCCAGAGTGAGGAAATAAGCTTAATATATGTGCGTATGACTGTATGAGTAAATCTGTGTCTGGTGAATGAGTATGTGTCATGTTAGAGTGCGTGTGTATATTAGTATGCATATGCTTATTGGTATGAAATGTATTTTTAATGTATAGTAATATTATTTGCGAGCAATATCCCAAAACAAAAAACAAAATAACCTTTCCGATGTGTTCTCAATTAATTATGTCACTGAAGACATTAAATTCTCAGTTTCATCATAGTTCAGTGTCTTAAGATAGGCAGAGACAGCAACTTTACATTTTGATTTGTTTAGGGGGTAGATATTCAAAAAAGTATTTAATTTGTTATAGAGGTAAGGACCCAAGAAATCAAAGAATTTGTGTGCCGGTGATGATTTATAAGTGTGCCTTTGACAAACCTTGCCCTTGCGTCGCTTATCCTTCCCTTGAATTTTTTTAATTCCCTTGAATTGGTTTGTAAGGCGTTAGCGAGTGTTGCTTAAGAACGGTGTGCAGGATAAAAGATTTTCGAACGGTGTGGAGATCCAATTCTTTGTAAAGATCCACAGTAGGGTATCGATAGGGCAGTCCAGCGCCCACCTTGAGAATCGCACGCTGTGTTCTCTCGATCTCAATAAGTGACGTCTTGGCTGCCCCACCCCAACAAGTGATACAATAGTCAATAAGCGATTGACATAGAGCATAGTAGACCATTTTTAAAACTCGTCGGTCAGCTACATGTCTTAAGGTCTTGAAGATATAAATCAATTTCCGTAATCGACCCACGAAATTGCTAAAATGTTGTTTAAAGGTTAGACATTGGTCCACTGTAATACCAAGGTACTTCAAGTGGTCTTTCCTTTCAATTAAGGCACACGAACAATCAGAACGAGGAAGACCGCAAGTATGAGCCGTGATAGTGAATTTTAGTGAGGGCAGAAGGTCAAGTTTATGGGCAAATGCTATATACTTAGTTTTATTTATGTTGAGTGTTAAGAAGTTAGAGTCGGTGAATGGCTGCGTGCTGCATTCACCGACTCTGTTTGCACCACTCTGAGCAAAGCTAAATACCTCTTCCCAACTGCATCCGCTGAAAGAGAGTGCTGTATCATCGGCAAAAGTAACAATTTGTCCATTTTGGAGTTGCAACTGACAGAGGTCATTTATATATATCAAAAACAAGGTAGGCCCAAGAATGCTTCCCTGGGGTACACCAAATTCAATAGGCAACTCATTACTTGTTCTCTGATCTATTTTTACCCTCTGACGTCTGTTTGTAAGGTAGCTTGTAATAAGTTTGAGTGGAGTACCCGTAACACCATTCTGGTCCAGTTTTCTTATTAGGAGTGGAATAGAGACCGTGTCGAAGGCCTTAGCTAGATCTAGAAAAACCGTTAAGCATTTATGCCTTCTGTCTACATTTGCAATGATCGAATGTAAGAGTTTAGGTACTGCGTCACTGGTGGAGTTGCCACGACGAAAGCCAAACTGGTTGGGCGAAAGGATGTTGTTACTCTCTAGAAATGATGTAAAACGATTATTTATAAGACGCTCTAGGATCTTGGACAATGTAGGCAGAATGGAAATTGGTCGAAAATTGCCGACACGATCTCTCTCCCCATCTTTATGAATGGGTTTAATAAGCGCTACCTTAAATGCCGTAGGAAAGATACCGGTTGTGAATGAGAGGTTACATATATACGTAATTGGAAAGCTGAGTATGTTTAGATACCTTTTAATAATTTTACTAGTGATTAGATCGACTCCTGCAGCACACTTCTCTTTTAGTCCTTGAATAATACGAACAACCTCTTCCTCATCGGTAGGTAGTAGAACAAATGAGTTAAAAGAGGTTGTGCTGGAGAGATTGCATTGGGTAGTATTAAATATTAAGGACTGGGTAATCTGCTCAGCTAGTTTACTTCCAACGGTGGCAAAGTATTTGTTAACTTCGTTAATGCTCTTATCTGGATTGTCATTCGAAATAAGACAGGAAGATTGGTCTGTTATTTTGTTGGTACCATTAATTTCTTTAACAATTTCCCACAGCCGTTTCTTATCATTCTTAGCCTTTTCAATCTCAACTTTTTCATAACTTCGTTTTGCTTTTTTTAATAAGTTTGTGCAAAAATTTCGATAGCGCCTGTAAGTCGCTTTAGTTACCTCATTTGTGGGATCACTTTTTAACTTTTTATGTAAGTTATCTCTATTTTTCATACAGCGTAATAATCCCTCGGTTATCCACGGTTTAATGGTCCGTTTCCTGTTAGATATTTTTACCAAACTAGAATTTTTCCTTATAGCGCTTGATAAGGAAGATACTAGAAGGTCAGTGGCGACGTTGGGATTACTACAGTCAGTAATAGTGTGAACGTCTATGTTGCGAACAGATTCATCTAGGCCCTGGTAGTTAATTTTATAAGTTGTTAAATTAGAATACTTTCGCGGAATAATGCTAAAACTAGTCGCCACGCTCTCATGGTCTGCAAATTGTATAGTCTTTGGATCTTCTATTACAGACCATGAGAGCGTGGCGACTAGTTTTAGCATTATTCCGCGAAAGTATTCTAATTTAACAACTTATAAAATTAACTACCAGTACAATTATGTTCGGGTATTTTGAAATAACTAGGTTCTAGAACATTGGGACAACTACCATCTTAGTCTCCCCGTCAATATGGCTGCTATAAACCAACCGAAACATCGGGGCAAAGTGTAAACTTAAATATAATAAGTTTTAATTAAATTAAATAGTTTAAATAGTATTAAAGTTCAATAATAGTAGTGTTAGAGTTTTCAAAATTATGTAATAAAAGTGTTTTAAAGTAAAATAAACAACGTGACATAATCCGTATAAAGTGTTTAATTTCAATGTCTTTTACTGTTAAAAACATACCACCAAAAACATATTCATGTAAAATGTAGCCAATACGAGGCCATATTGTTCGCACTGTCAAAAAGTTGTCAGATGTAGAGCCGAGCTTCTAACTCTACACGCCCTAATTCTACAAGCCCTAACTTCACAAACTCTACACTTTAGTCCAAATATATAGATTGGCCGTTTATATGGCAGATATTACGTTAGGCTTACCTTATTTACCAAAAAATCTACGCACTGACGTATACACTCAAAAGGTATTACATCTACATGTCCCCAACTAAACTTCTGGTTCATGCAATAGTGAAAGAACTTACGAACTGCCTAACAGGTAAAGACAATAAGCACCTTACCTCGGCATCGATCCCAGTTCCTCATAACCGGTTGCACATATGGTAAACATAATATAATTCAAGACTGAAGAGGTAATCCACATGGATCAAAACTATATAATGATACACAACTGTCCTTATAAACACTGAAGACAAGTGCTTAAATATATAAAATATTATAAAAGTATAAAAATTTCAATGTATACATTGGTTTCAACATAATCTAGGGTTCTAGGCAAAAGTCTATTTAGCTAGGGCGCTAACATTTGAATGTTAAAGATCGGTAAAGATAGATGGGTGACAGATAGTCGTCGCAAACAGGTTGTTTTAAGATTCAAATTAGCAGTAATTATTATGACGCAAAATAAAATCAATAATTTACTCCAAAACATAATAAAATTATATGCATGTGCAAAAACCTTATGGAAGTCCGTTGGACTGCGACGCAAAGGTCTCGAGTTTGATCCCAAGCAACTCATCTCTTCCTTTTTGTAGTAATAGTTAATTATTGCTCGCTTTAACATTGAAAAAACACATCGTAAGGCAACCTGCATGCACAATCGTAGATGTGTAAAGCCTGCCAACCCGCACTGGGCCTTTAACCTAACCCTTCTTACACCGAAAAGAAGCCCGAGCCCAGCATTTGTACAGTTTATAAGCTAGGCTGATATTATTAATAGTTATAGGTACTACATGCTACCATTGATGAAAAACAAATAGGTCGCGTAACATGCCACCTGTAGAAACGCACAATATTCAGTAAAAACGAATACGTTTGGGTACGCCTAAATCACAGTGCACATACACAATCTACATATATGAATAGTAAGTAATTGTCAGTTCTATATATCAATTGGTTGCATTTATTTTCTATATAGCATACTTATTATCCTATACTTTTCATCCCATTAAATCTTTTTACCCTAGAGGCGAGGCGCGAGTAATACCTGGTCTTGCGAACGACAATAGACTACGGTTACTATTCACATTACATTAGGCATTCTGTATAGTTATTGCCTAATTGATAATAAAAATATAACATCGGTTGTTAAAGTCTTTGGATTATCGTCAAAAGCCAGATCAGAGAAGAGACAAGTCAAATTTCATAATCGTGTACCTCATTACATTTATTATGGACATGCTAAATCCGTCCACGCTTGGCTGTTGCAATTTGTCCCGTGAAACAGGCAACAATAATTCGGGATAGGAAGTATACTTGTGTAAAAACACGTCATATATACAAAGATAGATTCCATGGCACCCACTACCTATATTACGAGTTAAGCGAACAACACAGCACGGTTTCTTGAACAGTGACCGAAGAAAAGACATTATGCTAGCTAGGTTCTTGGGATATAAAACCTTCGCTGGCGAAATATAACTGTAATACATCTTCATGCTCATTCCTTTAGGGGCGTGAAACTGTGTGTGATTGTATATTAAAGTATATTATTAATCATATAAAGATCCCATACCATACCGTCTCACCGGCGGGCGGCAGGCCTAGGTAGGTAATACAAAAAATTATCATACGCCTCCACTTATCCTTGAGTGAAAATATAGTAAAATAAATTCACTCTATCGCGTGACTTCCGTCATACACTTTATGTTATGTTAATCATTGTTAATAATATACTTTTTGTTTCTAATTTTTAGGCCTAATATTACTGCAGTCCAACTTACTTCACTACAGCCAGCAACAAAAGTTGTTGGCCAAAGAATTACGGCAACCTACATAGCTAATACACACATTACTTTCTTTTTATACTATCTTTAATTTCTTTTGCTTTTTCTTTCGCATTTTTATAACCGCAGTCGGCACGTATCCTTGATTGACTTCACGGGTACCGTAATGGTTTAAGTGACCGCCTCGCCACTGCCATTGCGTTAAGTGTTTTTATGATTGATAAATAGTTGTTGCGAATCGTTGTGTACTTTGTGTCTGTTGTTTAAATGTTTGTAAAGATCTTCGTGACACATAAATGATTCCTATTGCGACAGTTATCTTTTGCGTGTTATAAATATCTAACATAAAATATCTCATGCAACGTGTAAGTTTAAAAGTAGATCATATTATGATCTATCTATTCTAGAATGATTTATCATCTGAAGATTTTGTTTCTTTTTTTGGTCATACCCGCTTATCTCAGGAACTGCTAATCGGCTTTTGCATTTGATAGCACAATTTTTGAGGAAGACTATATAACATCAAGCCCCTGAGCCTCTGTAACAGAATAGTAAGCATAAACGTATGTGAAACCGCGGCGACATTTAGTTAACCATAAAACGGCAAAATGCACTAATGTTCTTTTGCTAACCTTATGCATGACATTTCTTAAAAAGTAGTACTGGTGAATTATAATGAAAGAAAATAAGCACATGCAATAAGTAGCCTTGTTCGCTTTTTCTGATTAATATAATGTCAAGATATTTTATGTTGAAGCGGTCATTAGAACAAATGTATGCGAAAATGGTTTTGTCACGTGATGCCAACTGCTTTCTTAAAGGATATTTCAGAAATTGTAGCGTATACCTGCTAGTTTGTTTGTTTGATAAAAAGCAGATTCTTTTTAAAAATGCAGACATGTTTCATATTTAATGGTACATTAATCTATATATGTATATAAAAATTTCGTGTTACGATGTTTGTGGTCGCACTCCTCCGAAACGGGTCGACCGAAATTTATTTTCTTTTATATGTATATTTGGTAGGTATGAGAATAGGTCGTAAAGTATATTCCATACCGCTTAGTGGTTAGGGTGTCCCTATCGAATGAATTTATATAACAGAACAACGTTTGTCGGTTCTATATTGTATGTAGGTACATATACACTGACGGACTCATAAACTGCATCAAAGTTCAGGATTACTTTCGAATTAATATTTTTGATAAGTATGCAAACTTTTTAGATTAAACTAAATGAAAAAGTTGAGACTGTCCGTTCAGTCATGTCCAAAAACAAAATATAAAAATAAAACTGCTGTAAAAGATAAATTTATAGCCGGTAAAATAAAATTTATGCATAATCTCAAATTCGCGTGTTATTAGAGTAAAGTGTTGAAATTATTTAGTTTTGCTTTTTTTCATTTGCGATTCAAACTATTGTTACCTACCTATATAGTATTAATTATTAGCCTTTTAAACTCAACAAAAGTTTCGGAACCATAAATATGTATACTTTGTCCGAACAAGCCACTCAAATTGTGGCATTGGTGCGGAAAGGCTTGGATCAACGAACGATTGCTTGAAATTTAAATTTAAACCAGTCTACGATTTCTAGAGTATACCGAAGGTTTGTAGAGACAGGTTCTTACAAAAGGAGACCCGGTACCGGCAGAACTCGAGCATCCAATCGTCATGACGACCGACTTATTGTTTCAACTTCCCTACGAAATCGTTTCCTCACGTCAGTAAACATCAAAACAGAGCTGAATGAAGTGCGTGGAGTAAACGTGAGTGCACAAACAATAAGAAGGAGGCTTAAGGAAGCGGCAATCACCCCTTTTATACCAGCAAATGGTCCAAAGCTATCTGCAGCTCACAGACAAACTCGTTTAACATTTGCGCGTGAAGATCTTAATTGGACTGAAGAGCAATGGGCCACGGATGAGTGTAGGACATGTTTAATTGGTGCAAGCGGTCGCAGAAGAGTCTATCGTCGACGTGGGGAGAGATATGCTCAATGTTGCATTAAGGAGCGTGTTCTTTTTGGAGGCGGTTCGTGTATGGTGTGGGGTGTCATTTCGATGATCGAGCGAACGGAACTTGTGTTCATCGACATGGTTCGTCAAAACGGTAGAAGAGGTGGTTTGATGGCACAACTCTATATAACAGAGGTTTTAGAAGTTCACGTGGTACCTTACATGGGATTAATAGGCGAACATTTTATTCTAATGCAAGATAATGCCCGACCCCACGCCACTGCACAAGTTCGACAATATTGCAAAGAGACTGGGATATGAATTGGCCAGCACGCAGCCCGGATCTTAATCCCATTGAGCATGTTTGTGACAGTTTAAAAAATGCTGTATATGCGAGAAATCCAGTGGCCACAACAGTGGCAGCACTAAAAACAGCGATTTCATAAGAATGGAACAATATGCCGCAAGACCGTTTAATAGTCCTAATCAGATCTATGCGGAACCGATTAAAATCTGTAATAAGGGCATGTGGAGGCAATACACCTTATTAAAAGAAAAAACCTGTGCTTCAACTTTGTTTTTAATTGTAAAAACCAATTTTTCAATAAACCAACCAAATCAAATATTTGTTACATTTATCGTTTTTGTTCAAAAAAATTGAATGGTCCTTTCCAGTATGCAAACATACATGTTCTGAACTGTTATGAAGTTAACGAACCAAACTATAGGTTTCAATTTAAATTTGTATAACAAGTTTGAATACTTGGTTAAAATGTTTATTTCAAAGGCGTCTTGAACATTGATGCAGTTTATGAGTCCGTCAGTATATTTACCGCCAATTATAAGGCGCCGTTTTGGATTCCTAAATCAAGCAGGATTGATAGGGTCTACAGTTCACAAATTCTTAGGAAAAACGCAGCGGCTGCAAGTTAATAATTCTTGCTTTCAGACTCCAATCTAAATGGCAGGCAATTATGCCTACAATTTAGATTGCTCGAAGCGCCTAATGTAGTTAATATAGTAATCCTTTTTAAATATGCTTGGTTCATATTCTGCAAGTAAAAGCTACATATTTCAAATAGGGTGACGTTTGGTAGAATGGAGGTCTATGTCCCAAGAATATTATAATAACCATACAACAAAACAGAGCATGAAACTAAGAGAAAATAAATGTAAGCAACGTTAATCTCATACAAACAGATTAAGTACTCTGTTTTCTTATCAACAACGGTGCCAGTCTAAATAAAGAAGATATAATATAATATATTAAATCTTCTTTATTTAGACTGGTACTATATCAACCATATGCACCTAATATAAAATATTTTATGGGGTAACGGTAAATGGCAGTCTGATAATTTCTAATACCTCTTATATTGGAAGCTTTAATTACCACTTTTGCATGATGCACTTGCATCACGCTCGCTGCCAGCTCTCTAGGAAAATAGCATCGAAGATGATCCATTGAAAGGAAATAATAGGAAATAAATAGTTAATTGTAAATGAGCTTACTTATTTGGTGGTTCTTGTTTGGCAGAAGTAGTAATCCTACTCTTACACCAATTATTTATCTAGCAGAGGGTAGAACATCGCCGGGGGTGTCAACCTATTTATACAGTCGGCGACATAAGTCAATAAACACTTACAATCTTTCACAAATCTTATAAGTAGGTACACGGTAAGCATCAGATGTCGATGATCAACTCTGGCAACATAATACGGTGTTCATCATAAAACTACAAATATCGGTGAACGTGATAGAAACAAATTTACTGAACACGCTAATACTACAAAACTCGGTGCACTTTTATAAAAAGTTAATTAAAACACATTTTTTTAATCACGGACTTTTGTTAAAGGAGACGGATACGCTGTCATACATTCTTGGGCCTGGATGTAAAAGGATAAAAGTTGAATGAATTTAAAGCTTATATATTATCAAACCATCTCTGAAAATTCTGAGGATTTTGGCAATCTGAGAGCAGAGCTATAAGAGATTTAGTAAAAGTGAGGTTATGCAACAAGTTGACAACAATCTATACTAAACAGCTGATTTTTGAGCTGCGAATTATAAAAATAAATTTAATTTATTCGAATTATATATTAATTATTTATTAATATTATTCGAATTATAATAAATACTACAATTTATATAGTTAATAACTGTCTAGTAAAACAAAGTAGCAAGACTTTGTTTTACTAGACAGTTATTTACTATATAAATTGTAGTATTTATTGTATTGTATTGAGTGGGAGGATATTAGGAAACTCACAAATAGATTAAAATATAGGGAAGACAAGGATGTGATGTTTAAAAATAAAAATCACTTTTTTAATAATAATTATCTTTTATTCATCTTCAATTATAATCAGAATATCATCTAAGAAGTGCGCAGGTGGTAGATGGCTGACTCATGATGCAAGAGAACGACCGCAGTGGAGACATACACTACGGTGGCCAAGTTATTGTGGTTCATCAACAGATGGTTGTTGAGCCAAATCCCAACAAGCTTGGCAAATATAGTCACTGCTGTTTACCTGAAAGATGAGAAAAGAATTTAAATTTAAAAAATCATGATTACTGCAAAATATACAGTCAGTTTAGGTTTTTAGTTGTTTTTACATGTAAATAATCTTCATATGACTATTATAATATGTTTAAGTATCTATACTTTATTTGTAAGTATAATGCAGGGGCCACACTTAGGTTTAATGCCGATAATTATTAACGTGTTTAGGAACACTTATTAACAAGCAGAGTCAACTTTTGTAGCAACAAGCATGATTTTTACAGTAGGTTAATGATTAGGTTAGGTTAGGAATAATAGATAGGAACAAAAAGGAATAAAAGAATTTATGGAAAATCAACCTCTCAAAATCGATGTTTAGTAGGTATCCAATAACGCGTTAAAAAACGACGTTAAGCAGTAGTGTTGCTCCTGCATAATGGTTATGGAAAACATAGGAAGGAGCCTATAGTGAGAGACGCTGGGTAGCCCACAAACAAAAGGTTGTACTTACAGGTTCTGGTGCACGCCATTGACGAATCACTGACAGTGTCGTTTCATCATCTAAAGCTCGTCGCTCCAGCGTATTACAGCGACTAGTCGCTATACCACAATTCACACAGCGATCCATGGTGTCAATATCCAATCGATAAGCAGGACGTAAAATCCAAAATAACGAGCCAAATTCAGACGAGTAAACGAGTTTATTCGTGTCCGTTAAGATAGCAAGGGTCGTACAAGTTAAGCAAGATCAGAAGTCCGTAGAAAGAAAGCACTGGTTGGGGAATATATATAAAAAACTGGAAACACACTCAAAACACACACGCAGTAAACGATACGAGACGAGTGATCATAGATTGAGAGTCAGGTAACTGTCGCTGTTAGCACAGATTAAAAATACAGTTGACAAACACAGGTAATAAATCGATCTGTAAACGAGAATCAATTTACAGATTTATTTTCATCAAGTTAGAATTTCGATATTTTTAACTGTTGACATTATGTTAATTATTGTTAAATACATTTACTTTGATTGAATTAATCATCTGGTGCAAGTGATTTTATTATTTAATACATTCACATTAATCGATTGTAGTAATCGATATCCTATTTTATTAGTGACATAAACTTATTTTTAAGATTTCTCGTCTTCCAGATTGTGAATTAAGCTAATTTTTTATATTTTACAATAGAAAAATACAACGCTTTTTTTAAACCATATCTTAACTTAAAGCAGTCAGGCCCAGAAATCCCCGTCTCCTTTATATGTTAAAGTAATTTATTGTTCTTCTTATTAACATATTAGTAGTATTCACCCGTTTTCAGGTTTACGGATTATATGTAGTAGTGGTAGATTTTCCTACCTCCAAATTGTAAATCAAGTGGCAAACGGTAGAGCCCTACCGTTTGCCACTTGATTTACAATTTGGAGGTAGGAAAATCTTTCCATGCATCCCAACCGAAAGGATCTAAAGGTAGACCTTAAAAATGTTTACAAATTAAAAACGTGTATATACTATCAAATGTTAGTTATTAAATATCTTTTTTGCACCAAAAGTATTGTAACTGACTTTACCAAAAAATTCAAGATTTTGTAAAGCAGTCTAATAAATCGTGATCGTAAAATTACAATTTTCTGGTAAATAATTTCAAAATGTTTAATGGAGTATATTTATTTTATTGTCATTCTACAATACCTATAGCATTTTGTTCACTATATATCTCTCTATTTACTTTAAAATAAAGACAAAGCACACACATATCTCCCGTGGTCTACAATTAGCTAGCCTATTGCTCTCTACCTCAGAGTTCCAGAACCCATGCTACAATTGATAATTTCTTAAAAAAGTGACACATTGCCGGATCTAGGCTATGAAACTAAAACTTTACACAGCAGCCATTTTTGTTCTATTCTCTATCGCCACAACCTTCCAACCTTTATGCAATTTAAATGTTCTATACTTCCGCCTTAAAACAAATCGCAACCATTAAATGTTGTGTGAAGCATCCATTCCCAAAATTACCCAAAACAACAACTCGTAGGATGTTTGACAAAGGTTTCGGTCAATTTATGCGTCAATATAAATGTGATATATGTTGGCAGGGTTACAGACGAAATTCTGGCGATGGCGCGACCTAGCACCGCCACCATCGCGGCCAGGAATATTATACAACAATTCCACAGGTAAGTGCTTCAGAGTATTGCCACACAGGATGAGCTTTTTTTGTGACGTCTTTATATTTCGTCATATTTCTAACAAGCTGAAAGTCACACTGAGGATTTTAAATCCTAACTACCTTAACTAATATTATGTGCGAATGTGAGTTAGTTTGTTTGTTACGCTTTCGCGCCTTACTCGACCGGTCATCTTGAATTGCATACACGTTTTCAGGGGTACAGAAAAGGACATAGCGTACCTTTATAACAAAATTAAAAGTCCTGGTCCCGAGGGATAGGTAGTCAATATTTTTCATTGATTTAGGTCAAAAAGTAACATTTATAGTTATAACTCAGTAGAACACAAAATATGATAACATTACAATTATTCTTTATAGATTTCAAAAATGCAACTCTTCCATATCTTTATGTATTTGAAGTTGCTATATTTGTCAAAGTAAATTTTAAACTATTCCAAACTCTTACTTGACGTCATCAAGGCACAATACAGATCCCTAACAGTTGCACTGTTCTCAAACAATGTTATACGTAAGCTGCAAGATATATTCGACTGCCGAAATCATAAAAAGATTTAGATAGCAACATTTTTAATCTCACTATGTTAATCATTGAAATTAAACTACTATATACGGATTTTATCGCGTTGTTTATTTATCACTGTATTACAAAATTTTGAAAATATTACTCTACTACTACTACTTTTCAAAATTTTGTAATACAGTGATAAATAAACAACGCGATAAAATCCCTATATAGTAGTTTAATTTCAATGAATAACATTCGCGTAAACAGAAGACAATATCACTATGTTAATTCTTAATTAGAAAAGCATACTGTATAGTAAAGAGATTATTGAATATAAATGCCTTACATAAAATCTTAGACTCTTATTTGTCTATAATTAAGTTAAATTCAATTTATTGAATATAAAATATTTCATATAATATAAAATTGTCAAAATTTACTCTTCATTTAGTTAATATAATTCAAATTCATATCATTTATTGTCAACTATGTGTATATAATTATGATATTACATTGATATGGGTGCATATTACCTATAATCTACATCGTTATTATAAATGTAAAAACTCGTGGTGGCTGGAAATCGTCTCACGCCCTCCGGTGCCTCCTTGATGGAAATAACTTCCACACAGAAGGAGGCGACGGCGTTCCACAACGCCTTGCTCCGGACCATAGACAACGACGGCTAGAAGCGAGAGAGCAACCATACCGGCTCCCTCAATCAACTCACCGCGCTGCGATGCCCAGGCGGGCAATCCACCAAAGTGTGTAGCGCCGTGTCCATTACAACATTACGGCAGTCGCCGCAGTGATGACATCCAGACGTCTCCTGCCGGCCTATGCGACAGAGGAACTGGCCAAAACATCCGTGGCCAGTCATTACCTGTGTCAGCTGGAAAGTGAGGGCATCATGCGGCCTCTCTAGTCACTCTTCAAGAACGGGTCTTACCGCCACGACCTTATATTTTACTTTATCAATATTAACAACGAGTAATGCAATGTCAATCTTTATTGCATTTCTTGATGTATGGTAACAATTATGGGCCCTGTCGAGCACAGCGACAGTAGGAGAGAGGAAGAGCACTTACTTTTAAATAAAATACTTAATATTTTGTACAACATACCAGGTCCCGCAACTAAATAAATTTGAGTTTGAATAGATGACGTTGTTACTACAAGCGAGCATACAAACAAAGTAATTTACCTTAACAACACTAATTTAAACAACCTGTATACAACGTCGATACAAAATAGCTCTTGTTAACGTCTAGAAGGACTGTTTTTTAAAACGAACTATCTCGTATTTCGTGACAAGGATTTATTTGACGACAGAAATAGCTCACAATTGATTGGCGAACTTGGGACCCGCCGTATAACAATGATTGATATCATTTGCGTAACAATTTTTCGCAAATACAACATGATATTCGCTTGGCAGTACTGTGCCGTGAGTTTGTGATTACTTTTGCGGTCGATCGTTAGGTTACTGGTTTAATTTCTAGTTCAGGCAGAGTTTTAATGAGTTTTGTTTTGATATTCTAAGTAGCAGCATGTGTCAATGACAATAAGTTTGTAGTTCCTTACAAAACTCGTAACTGCTATAAGCATAGCTACCGCAGTTTTGATCTTATACATCTCTAGACATACTTTTTGGAGATATGCAGTCGTGTAAAATTACAGATGACGGAATTTCAATCTTATTGTATGGTGGATAGTAGTTTTTGTAAATATATGTTGGGACGTTATCTATTAAGCTGCCGGATATCCATATATTTTTCTGATTTCTATAAAAAATAGAAGTAATAGTTATTCTGAATATTATTTTTATTTTGAGGGTTGGCTATAATTATGTTCATTATATATTTATATATGTTAAAAGTTAGGTCGTTAAGTGTAATTCCGGATTCGTTGCTTCAATTCGCCATAATTACGTGATAGTTGCAGTTTTCATTATTTACCTCTCAAATACCGCTGACGCCGATCGGCGTCTTCAGATTTGTACTCGTCATACCCCGGTGACGCGATAGGGCGTCGAGCAGTAACCTATGCCTGACGTAAAAGTAGCGCAATTACACTTGTAAAAATAACATCAAATTTGGATTTGTATTTAAGTAATATTGATATAATATTTTACAATAAATACAACACTACCTTTTTGAAATCATTATTGCAATTTTATAATAACTAGTAAATACCTAATATATTTTGAAAGTAATAAAGCAACATGAATGAATAAAAAAAATGTTTGACCAAATACTATTTATTTAATTTATTAATTTAAAATATTATAATTAAGATCTAATTCCCTCTACACAAGAGAGATTATAGATACTTTTCTATTATTTTTAAAGCAACTGACAATATTGTAATTTTTATTTAGTCAAGTGCTGCATGTATACTTTTGCATTTAAATAATGTTTACGATTCAGGATACCTATTCAAAACATGGTCGCTCTTAAAAATATATTAGATATGTTTAGAATAACCACTATAAGACTTTAAATCAAGCTTTAATTATATCTAATTATTTCCAGCTGGGGTATTCGAACGGTGATCAACCTTCAGACCCCTGGGGAGCACGCGAGCTGTGGACCCCCACTCACTAAGTCCGGCTTCACGTATGACCCTACTATGTTTATGGCTAATGACAGTAAGTATGGTAGCTTTAATCTTAAGGTTTTTGTTTTAAGACTCCTTCACTAGTCTTGGTTCTATGTCAAGTTTACAAATATACAATTAACGTACACAAAATGCAACTAAACTGGAACAATAATTTTAGAATACACAAATAACTATCCCATATGAGGTTAGTAGCGACATAGTCTGGCAATGTGCCTGATAAACGACAACATATGTATACAGGATGTCCCAGAAGATGTGAATCAAATTGTAACGGGAGATTTCTTAGGTGAGAACCTTACAAAAGTACTAAATAAAAAAAATTATTACCTTTGGTTAAAATTAAAATATAAAAGTTTCTAAAAAAGTACGGCATTTTAGATCTACAGGTGCTTTGTTTATGGCTAATTTTAATTTTTCTCTATCATTATTTGTGAAGGATTGATTCATCAAACTACAAACGATGTTTTTTAAAAACTGACGTGCGTCTTTTTGAAATCGCTGCATTATTTTGGCGAATTTCTTTTGCACCAAAGAAAGTCTTGTACGTTTGACCAACAACACAATATAATATCTTTTTTTTTTATATTTAGCGCCTTGTGTAATGTCCTTACTTAATTAAGGAGTCTTCCGTTACAATTTGATTCACATCTTCTGGGACAACCTGTATAACCAATATTATGCGGGTTTTAAAAGATAAAACATATCAACGGAATATAAGCATAATAGTAAGTATTATGCTCATATTCCGTTGATATGTTTTAACTTTACGTCTGCCTCTAATGCAGTGTTAAATAATTTCACTTACACTAAGAAAAGTACAGCTTGTATATCTAGCGTGCAATAATAAGAAGCGAGAATATAATACTTAGGTATCTATTTTACAGTATGCATTTCTTATTTTTATTTATTTGTTTCTCTCTTCACAAAGGTGTTTCTTACACATCTATACAGGGTGATTTTGAAATCGTGTAATTCCTTTTAACCACGCATTCTACTGGTGATATAGAATAACCCTGACCATATTTTTATTTAATTAAATTTTTTTTTTTTGAAAAATTATTATTCCCTTTTTTTCGTGAAATGGTGTCAGATAGTCATATGTTAACCAACCGAGGCAATTTTAATTTTTTACTAATTAAAATAAAAAATCATATTAATAATTAATGTCGTAATTAATAACGGGCGGTCCTTTTTATTGCCCCTTATTTTTTACGACATCAGTTATTGTTATGTTATTATTATTAAATTAAAAAAATATTAAGATTGTGTCAGGTGGTTAAAATATGACTATTTGAAATCATTTCATGAAAAAAATCTGTACTCTAATTTTGCCGAAACCATTATTCTAATTAAGAAAAAATATGGTCAGGGTTATTCTATATCACCAGTAGAATGCGTGGTTAAAAGGAATTACACGATTTCAAAATCACCCTGTATACATTAGATATAGGAACTTTATGATCCTTTGTGAGAGGCTGGTGTCCATACTAGGGAAACCCTGTGTGACGGATCACCAGGCCCTCACCTCGGAATATACAATTAAAATTATACACTAAAATACACTTTTTTTTTTTTTTTTTTTTTTTATTTTGCTCGTCAAAATGACCACACTCCGCCTGATGGTAAGCCGTCGTGTGGTCTAAGAGCAGTGGCCTCCACATCGTCCTCATAGCAGCCGAGGCGATGTTGAGGTCTCTACTTTGACGGCCTGAGAAGGTGCTTTTTCACGCCCCGCTTGAAGGACCCAGGATTGAAGGAAGAAGGAAACACGTGCGTTGGCAGAGAATTCCATGCCTTGATCGTTCGGCAGAGGTTTGAGGACCCAAACTTGTTGGTACGCACTCTAGTCGACTCCACCGTGTAAGGATGGCATCTGAGCCCAGCACGCGTTGTTCTGGATAGGAAAGGGGAGGGCGGGATAAGGTGGAATAACTCTTCAGAGCACTCCCCGTGGTATATTCTGTAGAAACATGCCAAAGAGGCAATATCCCTACGGAGTTGCAGAGGTTCCAGTGAACTCGTGACCTCTGGATCTCCGATGATACGGACAGCCCGCCGCTGTAACCTGTCAAGAGCGTCTAGCAAGTACTGCGCGGAGCCATCCCAAAGATGAGAACAGTACTCCACGCAAGGGCGCACTTGTGCCTTATACAATAGGCACAGCTGCCCAGGCGCGAAGAACCGCCTCACCCTGTTCAGAACTCCGAGTTTTCGCGAAGCTTGCCTAATGACGCTCTCGATGTAGGTTTTGGGATTAAGGGAGCGGCAAAGATCCATACCTAAGATGGAGAGGCTGCCACGTATCACCAGTGGAGTGTTCTTCAGAGAAGGGAGGGAAAGGAACGGAGACTTTTTTGTTGAGAACGCGCATGCCTGGGTCTTCTTGGCGTTGAACTGGACCAAGTTCTTGGCACCCCATTCAGAGATGCGGTTCAAGGTCTGGTCAAGTTCAACGACAAGATCCTGCCTTTTCCCCACAACCTCAGCCTGTTTGGCTCCAGGACGTCCGAGATATCGCCCATGCACGGTACTGTCGTCCGCATAACAATGTATGTTGCCGAGATTCAACATATCATTGATATGCAGAAGAAAGAGCGTAGGGGATAAGACGGACCCCTGAGGCACTCCTGCATTGACCTGCATAAATTTGGAAGCGCGACCGTCGCAAAGGACCCGAATACGACGCTTCTGCAGGAAATTTGCAATCCAGGTGCACAGTTGAGGGGGCAAGCCATAGGCCGGAAGCTTGGAAAGAAGAGACCGGTGCCAGACTCTATCGAAAGCTTTGGCTATGTCTAGGCTGACAGCCAAAGACTCGCCGTGCTTGTCCATAGCCTCACCCCAGAGGTGCGTGACGAACGCTAAAAGATCACCCGTTGATCGTTTAGCCCGAAAGCCGTATTGGCGATCATTGATCAACGAGTGATCCTCCAGGTAGCGGACAATTTGGGTTTTAATAATCCGCTCGAACACCTTGGAGAGCACTGAGGTGATAGCTATGGGTCGATAGTTGCCTGGCTCGGAACGGTCCCCCTTTTTGGGAATCGGTTGAACGTTCGCCTCCTTCCAAGCCTCAGGCACAATGCCTGCGGCGTAAGACGTCCGGTATAGGCGCGTAAGTGTGGGAGACAACTCCGCTGCACATTTTTTGAGGACCACAGCTGGGATGCCGTCAGGTCCACTGGCTTTCCGAACATCGAGAGACTGCAGTATCGCACGAACGTCACGTTGCCTGATACGTATATCAGGCATGGTGTAGCCGCAGTTGGCAATGTTAGGCGGCTGCGAACCGCAGTCATCGATTCGGGAGTTGGCCGCAAAGAGATTTGCAAGCAGATCTGCTTTCTCTTGCGGCCGATGAGCCAGTGATCCATTCGGATATCTCAGAGGGGGCAGCGAGGTCTGGCAGAAGTTGGACTGCACGGCTTTGGCCAGGCGCCAATAGCTACGACTGCCCGTAGGATGGGCCATGAGCTCCTGGCCGAACCGTGCGACGCGCTGGGCATCCGCTCTTAAGTATGCCCTCTTGCAGACCTTTGTGGCTTGGTTGAACGCTGCCTTCAGGTGATCCACGTTAGAGTCGTGGAGAGTGCGAGCCCTGGTCCAAGCGCGGTACGCTGTCTGTTTGCGTTCAACAGCATCAGCGCATTCACGACCGAACCAGGGCCTTTTCCTGCCACCGCTCGTGACATCACTGTATGGAATATAATATTCCATACCCAGGATGATTTCACCAGCGACAGCAGTAGCGCTCTCTGAAGGATCCCTGTTCTCAAAGCAGCGTTGAGCCCAAGGGATGGATGCGAAGTACTCCCGCATTCCATCCCAGTCTGCTGACGAGTAGTGCCACAGTCGTCGTCTTGCCTCCTCGGGTCGTGGGGGGTAACAACAACAGCTGTGGCACAAACCAGACAGTGGTCTGAGGTGCCCAGAGGAGCACTAATCGACACACTGTACCGGTTCGGGTTACTTGTCAGCAGCAGATCGAGCAGAGAGGGCGCCTGACCTGCAATGTCCGGTATCCGGGTGGGCTGGAGTACCAGTTGAGACAGGTCATGCGTGAGAGCGAACGCATGGGCAATTCGTCCCGCGTGGTCTGTTTTGGGAGAACCCAACCAGGTCTCATGGTGGGCATTGAAATCTCCCAAGAACACCAACTCAGCATTCGGAAACTGCTCCTGCGCGTCGTCTGCCGCCTGACTCAGGTAATCAAAGAGTCGAGTTGTCTCAGCGTCTCCTGAATGGGATCGGTAGAGGCACATGTAGATTTGGCTGAAAGAGCCGTGATCTACGTGTACCCAAAGGACAGAGAAGGAAGGGTCCTCTAGGCAGTGTAGACGGCGACAACAAATATCCGCCCTAACAAACAAGCATACCCCGGCTTTCGCGAGGAAACACTCCTCTAGCACGTAGCCGGGATATTGCAGGTAGGTCGTGTCTGCAGGCCGAGCCGTCTCCAGGTGGTGATGGACAGCATTAAGGTTAGCGTGGAGTCCTCTGATGTTAATGAACTCCACGACACCGGAAGAGGAAGCAGCGGTGGGGTTACGGCGATTGGCTGCTGTTAAACGACAATGCTTTGTTCGTACTGCCATAGAGTGAATGGAAGGGAAAGCGTGAAAAAAAAAAAGAGGCGGCTATTCTCGCAACAAAGTGGGGCAAGGCGCAGAGCAAGTTTCGTCATATTACTGTGTGGTATGGCGATAGCCGATCCGACGGACGGAAGGACCCCCGTACCCTCCCGAAAGTGGTCGCCGGGACCCACCCTCCGGTCACCATCCGGCACGATGAGCCACCTCGAGATTATGCGCGGCATGATGAGGCAGCCAACCAAGTTGGTTAGACTCGGTTGGGCCTCTGGACTATACCGCGGGCGGCCAGCAGAGCACCGTTTCTACGGCTCTCCCTGGCCGCCGGGTCGACTCGCGCCACCCACACAATGACTCTACGGATACTCTGCAGGTCCCTCGTAAGCTGCGAGAATCGTCACCTCATGCTTAGGCCTCCGGCACTCTCATTCACCGAACGAAACACAGCAGTGAGACACTGGTATTTCACGTCGATTTTCTGTGAGAGGGTAGTACTTCCCCGGTCGAGCCGGCCCATTTATGCTGTAACCAGCTTGGCTCTACTACTTATAAAATATATATATAACACTAGATATACAATTCAAATTATACATTAAAAACATGCATAAAGTATATAACATTTTGAAAGACTGTCATTAAGTATGAATGCAAAAGTAAGAGTACATAACATAATGAGGTATGTGTTCTTTGTGAGAAGTGTGTGCGTGTGTGTACGTGTGTGTGTGTGTGTGGGTGTGTGGGTGGGTGTGTGTTTTGTGTGTGTATAAGTAGGTATAAGTGATGTATATTGTAACATATGTATGGTGTGGTACTAACACATATATACACATTTACTTGTGGTTATAGTTAGCGAGGGACGATGATGAATTGCTCCGTCTCGTCATAACTTTGTTTTTTCAGCCACCTGTATAGAGTCACTTTACATGGATTTTTGGTTAAATTGTAGATTTTTAGGATTTTGTTTAATTTGTTGTAAAGGTACGCTTGATATTTATTTATTTGCTATTATTGATTGATATAATGCTAAACGATGAATATATTTTTAGTATTTTTGCCTTATATAATGTTCAAGACGTGTTATAAGCGTGTACAATTTGCTATGTCTTCAGGTGTACCTAATATTACAAAGATGCGCTACTTTAAATTATGTTTTCTTACAATAGTTAGCTCTTGGTGTTGGTAGTACAACTTTGTTGTCTCCTAGTGTTATAATAATTATGATACATTGCGCTAGTTATGTGAAAACGCCATTTTATAAACTGTCTCACTGCTTGGCATGGGCCTCTTCTCAATCTGAGAAGGGTTAAGCCATAGTCTATCACGCTGGACCAGTGCGTGTAGGCAGACTTCACATATCTTCGAGATCATTATGCAGATCTCTCATACATGGCAGCTTTCGTCACGATGTTTTTCTTCACTGTCAAATCGAGCGATAATTAACTACCTATTGAATACGCATATAGCTTAGTCAATCAGAGGTGTGTGCCTTGGGATCGAACTCGATACCTCTGCGGGGCAGTCCAATGGTATTCCTCTAAGCTATCACTCCTGATATTAATTATTATTTTGCAGTATACTACTATAACTTTGCATGGCCGGACTACGCTGAAGCCAGTCTGAGCGGGCTCCTGAACATGGCGAAGGTACTCTCGTTCGCGCTACAGGAGGGCAGGGTGGCCATACATTGTCATGCAGGTAATCTTTAGTATACTAGTGATAAATATTCGAAAATTATTCGAAAGTTATTCTAATGCCAAGGTTAGTATTTCGTGCAAGCATGAAGCCGGCCTGTTAGTAAACGGTTATTGTAACATTGTGTAGAGTTTCGTCTGCACGGTTGGACGGCGAAGTAGTTTAGGTGGTCGCCTCGCCACTGCCGTCGGGCCCAGTGTTGTGGGTTCGATCCCCACACGGCACAAACATTTGAGACATCTGGCTGTTCCGAGTCTGGGTATTCTTTGTATCCGTTGCCTGAATGTCTGTAAAGTCTCCCGCGATACAGAATTATTCGTAGTGCGGGAGTTGTGTTTTTAAAAAAGGAAAACCTATGCTTTCGCTCGTATAATCTTCACGCATCAATACTATTATATCTGAATGAAATTATTATTTACCTATTTCTGGATCACACATTTTTGTCCCGTATGGGGATCAAACCCACAACACTCTGCGCAGGCGCGGCAGTGGCGAAGCGACCACATAAACTACTACCGACATTCGTGCAGTCAAAATATTTATTAATTTTTACTAAAATTTGATTGTCGTGGTTGTCTGACACCATAGCATTGTAAGAAGAGTAATTCTAACCAATCCCAATTAATAATATAAATGTGAATGTGAGTTTGTTTGTTTGTTACGCTTTCACGCCACTGCTCGACCGATTATCATGAAATTTCGCATACATGTTGTCAGGGGAATAGAAAAGGGCATAGGATACCTTTCATCCAGAAAAAAGAATTGTTACGAACCTGGTGAAATGTAGGTTACATTTACGCGAGCAAAGCCGGCTAAGTCAGATTCGGTGAACAGATAAATTTGCTTTTATTTTATTATTTTTATTAGTAATTATGAAGATTAATTTATTAAACAATTTAATATTGCATCATAGAAGAAGTAGAAGAAAATGAAGCCTGTATGATATTTTGACGTATAGTAACACAGATATACCTATATATGATCACACCAATTCTTGGTCAACTCCTTCCCGCCATATTGGGATATATCGTAAATATTTCCCTTGACAATTGGATTTTTCCTTCCTTGTGGCGTAATGCCTTTGTCATCCCTCTTCCTAAGGTACCTAGTCCTGCCCTTCCAAACCACTACCGACCCATATCCATTCTTCCTTTCCTGTCTAAAGTGCTTGAGGCCTGTGTACACAAACAACTTGCACGGTTGCACGGAACCTGAATAACCTATTGAGTCCTATCTAATCTGGCTTCAAGTCCAGGCACAGCACTACTTCCGCACTCTTCAATGTGACTGGCGATATCAGGGCGGAAATGGAGGATACCAAAATCACTGTGTTGGCCTTGGTTAACTTCTCAAACGCCTTCAATACCATCAGCCACGACATCTTACTAGCGATCCTATCCCATCTTAATATCTCACCTGGTGTACTTAAATGGTTCTCGACATATCTTTAGGGGCGCCAGCAGTCAGTACGCATCGATGATACATCATCGCCTTGGCGTGACCTCGACTCTGGTGTTCCTCAAGGCGGCATTCTATCTCTGTTACTATTTTCTCTATTTATTAACTTCATAACTCAGAATCTTCAGCGCACGTATCATCTTTATGCCGATGACTTGCAGCTATATGCTTACGACACTGCAGATAATCTATCTGAAGCCATTTTAAAGTAAATACTGATCTTGAAGCAATTAGAAGCTGGTCTTGCAGATTTGGATTGTCTGTTAACCCGACTAAGTGTCAGTAAATTTTAGTTGGAAGTCAACGATTGATAAGCAGGCTAGGCTCCAGTACTTTACCGCCTGTTGTGTATGATGGGACACCTATACCGGTTAGTCCTACTGGCAAAGGATCTGGGTTTACTCATTGACTCCAATTTAAATTGGCAAGCTCAGGTTACTGGTGTCAGTCAAAGAGTAACCGGAACGCTATGCGCTTTTTTTCTTTTTAATTTTCTCCCTACGACTTCTAAATAACTGTATTCGATTCATTTATTATCTTCGTAAATATAACCACATTTCATCTTATAGATCCACTTTAAAATGGTTACCCATTTGTCAACGCCGAAGTTTGCGTGCCCTTTATTTTCTATTCTAACCTCACCAAATGCCCCACTTATTTACACTTATTTAACCTGCCCTTTTCAATACCTATGTTCCAATCATGATAGAAATCTTCGTTCTTCCAATAATCTCCTCTTACTTTGTCCCTCCCATACATCTGGTTTCCTACATTCTTCCTTCTTCGTCCAGTCCGTTTTACGTTGTAATGCGCTCCCTCATAAAGTCAGGATGTCCACAAATCGTTGCACTTTCAAGTTAAAAGTAAATGCTCTCTTCCTTGACAGTTTATCTGTTCCATCTCATCAGTAATATGTTACATATATATGTATATAGATACGTATGTATGTAGGCGTCTATATATTTATATGTATATATTTTATTTATATTATATGATATATTATTGTATAAATATCATTACTTTTGTGTTATTCTTTAGTTTAAATACATTTATATTTATAATGCTATTGTACGCGTATGCACCTACTTCTTTTTATCTCTGCTTCACCCTACGGTTGACTGGAAGAGAATGCCCTTGGCATTAAGTCCGCCAATATATTGTTCTGTGCATGAAGTTTTAAATAAATAAATAAAAAATATATATGAACGACAAAAACGAATAATGATGACCGCTTCAAAATTAAAAGTCAATGTCAAAAATCCTTTATTCATTTAGGTCACAAAGTGAGTTTAATAATTTACTTAATTTACATTTATGTTAGTTGCTAGGTTCAGACAAAAAGGCTTTAAGAATCTTTTCATTGGGTCAACTTTTTTCCTTGCGGGTACCAAGTACAAGTCATTACATTACCTGAAATAAGAATTATTAATATTTTAAAATTTCGTAGCGCTATATATAATTCATTAGTCTTTTGATCAAGAGCTCGTGGCTTCTAATCCCATCAAGGACCACTACGAACCTTAATGCGCTCCTTTTTTTTATCAATTTACACATACTTCTTCCCGGAAAAAAGGGCGCGGAGAGGTTATGTCGGACTTAAGGTACAACCTCCCGAATACTACCAACCAAACTACAGTGTGCCTACTCCTTTTTGAATGTGTTGTTGTTGTGTGGGTCACTGGAACAAACTATTTCAGCGACTCATCCAGCAGTGCCCTACGCACAAAGAGATGCTTGCGGGCGACGACTCCTGGGCGACAACACGACAGAGGGCGTCGCTCCGACGTTAACCCACTCCTAGCACAAGCATTCTATCCTAGCTGAAGCGTTTAACAAAATTTCTAGTAATTTGTTAAACGAATCGCTAGCAATCTCTTAAAAAATAATTCACTATTCGATATTTTACACGCCAAATATTTATTAGAAATATAAAAATGGAAACAAAGAAACAAATATATAACCGCTTTATCGAATTATTGAATTATTTTTATTATCCAGTTTGTACAAATACCTACACCCTGCCTCATAATTACCATATCACGGGTTTTACAACACACTTACCTACGCAATATACAATAATAATATGCGGTGTCATTCATAGTCGACAAAAAAGTTGTAACACTGACACTGCACCCAGTGATGTGGGTTCGAATCCCACTCGGGACAAAACTTTTTGTGATCCATGAATGGTTGTTCCGATTCTGGGTGTTCTTTGTCTGTTGTTTGAGTATTTGTAAATCCCCCGCAACACAAGAATATTACTAATGCGGGAGATGTCTTTTAAAAAGAAAAAAGAAATAAACACGAAAACGTCCTGACTACCATTACTAATGCTAACAAATGTAAACATTACAGATGCGTATGTGAGTTAATTTATTACGCTTTCACGTATCTTAACCGATAATCATGAAAATCTAATGAATGAATCGTTTTCGGTTTAGAGGGCGGAGAGCACGCGGTTAGAGCATCATTTATTTCATAGTTTATTAATTATTAATAAATATATAATTTTCATTTCTTATTAACACTACATTATATTTAGTCGGCCTCGATGGCGTAGTGGTTAGTGCAACCGACTGCCACGCCTGAGGTCGCGGGTTCACCCTACCATATGTAGGTTTTGAGAGAACTTTTAGGATGTCAAAATACAAGTTTATACGAGTTTATAACTGGGTATCTCAAATTCCGAGATACTTACCTAATTTTGACTAAGATTTCTAGACTAACTAGACTACCATTGCTAAGTACCACAAACATCAGTAATTTTAGTTTTACTTGAGATAATTAGTGGTATGACTGAAGTGTTCCAGGCGGCGGAAGTCAGACTCCAGAACATTCTATTTCTCTATAATTAGTTCTTTGCTCATACTGTATTTAAGAGCACACACTAAATAGCACCTTTTCCACATAATATGCCAATTATGAAACCAGTTGCTCATTACATCTAAAATGAAACCGTTGAAGAATTTAGTATAAGTAATTAACTCACAAAAACGTTAGCGGTTTAATTCTTATTTATATATATTTTGAAACTCTCTTTTTATGGTTTTTATTTTAAGATTTTGTTCTTTTTTCAAGCTAGATATGGAGGTCCATACTTTCACAAATTTGATTAAAATCGTTTTGATTTTCGTCGTGAAAAGTGGAAAATCTTCTTCGGCATATATGTACCTACATACATGTAAGTTCCAAAAAATTGTGTCAGTAGAAATTCAAGAGGTTGATCACCTACGATTACCAAATTATCCGCATGTGTTCTGGGATTTTAGATTGTTTTTCGTAGCTGGTTTAGTACTCGCTTCGCCATTACCACTGCGCCGAGTGTTGTGAGTTCGATCCCCATACGGAACAAAAATTTGTGTGATGTGAGCATGACTCAGAATAACTTTTGAGTCTAAGTGTACCTTGTGTCTGCTGTTTGGATGTTTGTAAAGTTCCCCGTGGCTCACGAATAATATCAGTGTGGAGATGTCTTTAAAAAATAAAAGAACGAAAATTCTCGGATTCGAATTACGAATCGTACCAACAAAAAAGTTATTCCGTTTTTATGACAAAAAATTCTCAATAAATCAGGTAGTTGGTGAAATATTATACCCCTGTTATAGAGAGCAAACAAAGCCCTTGGCACTACGATTGAGCTCTACAGCCGTGTCAGTTCGGCGACACATGGTACTATAAAAGTATGGGAATAGGATGCACATGTTTGTAACATGTGCACTATAACATCTCCTGCGCAGAGTGACGCGCATAATTATATTCGAATACTATTGTGCCCATCTCTACTTTGCATGGTCAAGAATGCAGCGCACGTACCTACTTGCGTATAGTGATTGGTAGGTGCTATGAATACATTCGAATGTAATTCGATTGCAATTCTACACGTCCATATTGCGTAGGTGACTAGTCTAGTAAGAAGCGCCGCCGTGGCGGACATTCGGTCTGTAAAACATTTAGGTAATACAACTTTGATAGTATTGTATTAATGAGTCTTTATTTCATAAAGCTAGGTCAGGTACTTTTGAAGATATTGGAGATTTTCTAACCGACCCTTTTTCTTTGCGGTCCAGTGTATATTAAAACTAGATGATTTGGTAACCTTTGTACCACCTAAATAAAATTCACATTAAAAATTACCTATTCCATAATTTTATATTTTTCGCCCGATCTTTTGGGTATTTCCTTATATCGTAATATTCTATTTTCCTAAAGCACTCCAGTACCTACTGAGGCGAACAAAACAAAAAATAATTATATCGGTCGACCCATTTTCGAGATTTTGCGAGACAAACGCATGGCAATTGATTTTTATTTGAAGCGGCGGCGGTAGCCCAATGGATAAAGCATATCTAAATGTCGCGGGTTCGAATCCTACCCATTACACTACTGACGTGAACCCACTTCTAACACAAGAATTCTAGCTTAGCTTGAGAGGTTAACAAGAATACCTACTAGTAATAAAAAATAATACAATAGTTGACCGGACGGAGCAGACGTGTGCAAAGTTTTATTGTATAAAATAAAATATAAAAACAACGTAAACTCAAACTTAAATTGATACTGTGAAAGAATTGTAAATACTTTTACAATACGATATTAAATTATTTAATTCTAACAAAAGAAGTGCCCGGCCGCAGTCAAAGCGCAGGTACGTTTTTGCACTTGTTTATCTTGTATGTATTGTTTATCTTATCTCATCCTTAGATGAGTGTACAGCGATCGCCGATACGCGGTAGCGGAAGCGGTTCAGAGCCGGACTTATCATCAATTTCACGCGAAGATGCATTTGTCAGTCAAAGAAAACGAAAATTACCCAATGTGGAAACAGACATAAATATCGAACTTCAAAAATACCGTCAAGATATGGTTTCCTTGTTGTACGATTTTTAGTGAATGCCCAGCGCCTAATAAAATCTTTAGATTGGGCAAATACAAGCCTGGTAAGCATCGTTAACTCAAAGTCTGCTTCAACTCTGCGGAAACTGCAAAGTATTTATTGCAAAAGCAACTAAAACTCATGTAATAATATACGTTTATACTCCGATCAGACACTCGCTCAAAGAAATTATATGAATCAACTTAAAGAGGAGCTAAGTCGCCGCGAGAAAAATGGGGAATTAGATTTAACTATAAAATATGTTAGAAATATCCCTAAAATCATAAAAAAGCAAGCAAAAAACGGCGCTCAATAGATGTTCACTTACCACTAAAATATCAAGAAAATACCTACTATATGTAACAATTATGAGAACCTACCCACCCAGAAGTTAATACCAATATACGCAGTTTGTGCAAATCTGGAAAGCTTGATGAATTAAAATGTATTTTAAATGCTATACAGAGTGTCATTCATTTGATAATATTAACAGAAACATGGCTAAGAAACGAATCGGATGCCAAATCGTTCAACTTACTCAATTATAAACATATTTACAACTATCGTTTAGATAAAAGAGGTGGAGGTGTTTCTATTTATATACTTATGATAACGGCGTACATTATATGTGGATTTGCCTAAGGAAATATTCTATTAACGTTGGCGCTATTTACAACCCTGGGCGAAGATATTTGAATGCCTTCCTTGATAAGTTTGCGAAGCAATTGGAAAACAAGAAACGAAGAATAGTGTTTGGCGATTTTAATATCGATCTATTGAGTCAAACCAGAGGAACTTTATACTACAAAGATACATTACAAACAACTGGCTATGACATTTTAAATAAAATAGAAGCTAACTATTGCACACGAGAGACAACTACAACTAAAACTATATTGGACCATGTTTGTTCAAATATCCATAATGAAAAATTTCATCTTTCAATTTTTGACTCACCGTTATCTGATCACAAGCAAATATATGTAGAACTACTTAAGCACGAACATAATCCTCTGCAACGTACTTCGTATGAGGCAATAAATTATACAGCATTATACCAAAGCATGAAGGCAAGTCCACTAAATAATGAAGAGCACAACTACACCACTTTAGAATCTTACATACTGGAAGCAATAAAATCAACAAAATCAAGATATTAAATTTACCGCAAAAGGACTGGATTAACAAAGATATCACAAACGGAATATACAGGCGAAATGGTCTATGGAAAAAATATAAAGATAATCCTAGGAATAAAACATTAAAACGTCAATTTATAACCGAAAGAAATAACCTACACAAATTAATTAGAAAACAAAACAAGAATTTTATCATACTTCCTTTAAAAATTGTAATAATGACTCAAAAAAGCTTTGGAATTTAATACATTGGCTAACAATAAAATTAAAAACGATTCAGTTCCTCCAAAATGAGTCGTATCTGGCAAAACTATCAACAATGGAAATTAATGAAATTAAACTACTATATACGGATTTTATCGCGTTGTTTATTTATCACTGTATTACATAATTTTGAAACTATTACACTACTATTACTACTATTGAATTTTACTAATTTATAAGCTAATAAAATTATTTAAACTATGAAGTCTATTTCTATTTAGGTTTACACTTTCCCCGACGTTTCGGTTGCTTTTCAGCAGCCATGGTCACGGGGAGACTAAGATGGTAGTTGTCTCAATGTTCCAGTGTAGTTATTTCAAAGTACCCGAACATAATTTAAACATTGGTGTTTCTATTTACGCAGAATGAGCTCAAAGTATCATGAAGTCTAGCTGTGGTTTGTTTGACTATTTGAAGTACTGGATCCCAAGCTGGTGGTACATTCCAACCATCTTCTCTATTGAACCACCAGCTTGGGATCCAGTACTTATTTCGTGCACAAAATAAAGTTATTAAAGTGCTGTTCCAATATCCCAAGCTAACACAAACTCCTACACTATACCAAAACACTAAAATATTTAACCTCGAGCAAATTTATACAGAAAACATAATATGCATGTTAATAAAACAAATGTTAGACGGGCGCATTCAGACGCAAACTTCTCTTACCAAACGCAAGTACACACACCACCTAAGAAATACAAACAACCTAACACGCTCGCCTAAGTGTAGACTAGGTTATGTTAGATTAATAAAATACTTTTTTCTGAATTAAACCTACCTTATGTCCTTTTCTGCTCCCTGACAACGTATATGCAAAATTTTATGATAATCGGTCGAGTAATTAAGTTAACTGTAAATATGAGTTGCTGTGACGTATACTTAATTTTTTACATATTAATATGTATCTTAGATGTACTAAACCTTTACTTTTTAATTCGTATTTAATTAAACTATAGTACCAACTACACACAGCAGCCCATATACTTCTTTTTTAAATTGAATTGTATTGTTAAATGTGAATAAACATTTGGCGATTGAAAAGAGTGGCCATGAGTTTCTTGCCTGCTTCTTCCCATGCCCTACTCCTCGAACAGGCTTTTTTCAATGCAACATTTTTATTTCCTGTTATTTATTTCTATTATTATATTTTAATTAATATTTCATTGACGTATCTAAGAATTTTTATACTTTTTTTGAAAATAAATATTTTTGTCTTTGACTTGAATAGTTAAGGCGTGAAAGCGTAACAAACAAACTCACATTCTCAATTATAATATTAGTTAGCATGGACATTATGACGCTTAGCCATTGTTTTATGTAATGATTAAAATGTCAGTTATTTAATAATAAGTTATAAGAATACTAGAAGAATGTAAAACCAAATTATTAGTATTTAACGTTTAAAAAACCAAATACAAATATGTTATGACTAGCTGGCCCGCGCAACTTCGTCTACTTCATATAAGATAAGAGAATTTACCCCGCTTTTGCAACATTTTTCATGACTGCTCCGCTCCAATTGGTCGTAGCGTGACGTTATATGGCCTATAGCCTTCCTCGATAAATGGGCTATCCAACATTAAAAGAAAGATTTCAATTCGAACCAGTAGTTCCTGAGATTAGCGCGTTCAAGCAAACAAACAAACAAACTCTTCAGCTTTATAATATTAGTATAGATTTTAAATGCTATAATAATTATATTTTCATTTAATCAGCGTTTTCTACAATTTTCCTTGACACATATGTAAATAAAAAAGATGCAATTTCTATGTGCATGAGTGATTATAACTGAATTTGAATAGAATTTATACTAGCTCATCTAACAATTTAATCAACACTAATATTATAAAGAGGAAAGATTAGACTTTATGTTTGTTTGGTTGTAAGAGATTAACTCAGAAACGAAATAACTGATTTTAACATTCTTTTACCTACCATTAGAAAGCTATTATCACCGAGTAGCATAGATATATTATACGCGAGAGAAGCCGCGACGACAAACTAGTGAATCTAATGAGGGTACTTTTATGTTAGCTAGGTAGTTATTATAAAACAACTACTCAATGTTAAACAAGATTGTTGTATATCAGCTCTGTATTACGCTGTCCCACTGCTGGGCACGGGCCTCTTCTCAGTGTAGGAAGGGTTGGCAGACATTGGAAAAGATCGTGAGGAAACCTGCATGTCTCAGAGTTTTCCATAATGTTCTCTAAGATATGATATGTGATGCGGTTGGACTATGGCCTAACCCTTTTCACGCTAGAAAGAGGCCGTTGCCCAGCAGTGGGACGGTTTATAAACAGGACTGATATTATTATAATAATTGAATAATATGTTGGATTGAATTTGAATAATATCAATATTGACTAAAGATTTCTTGGTATTTGATGAACAATTTGTGGTGACATAGGGTGACAGACATATATACGCACAGACAGATAACGCTTCGTCTTTTGGCAGAGATTAAATTGCTTTTAGCAGATCGTAAATAAAATATCCTTAGCTTCATTCATGTTTGATAAATTCATTGATAAAGAACGCATTTTCTCATTTAATAATATTTAGCCCTTCATTAGTATTAATAACATGTAATTTCTTAAAAATTAACTTTCTTAAATTCTATTATTATTTTATTCACCTAATAAAAATACTTTTCGCGTGGGACCACTAAACAATCGTTCTCGCTAGTTCTAATGAGATCTTCCATGGTACTAATGAGAAAATACTGAAACTGAGAATAAAGTAGAAGATACTATTTTATATATTATATAGATATCAGCTATAGCCTACTGAAAAACCGCTGGACTGCCACGCAGAGGTCTCGAGCCTAAGGCACGCAATGCTTATGTGCGTATTAAATACCTAGTTAATTATCGCTCGCTTTAACGGTGAAGGAAAACGTCGTAAGGTAACCTGCATGTCTGAGAGTTCTCCATAATATTCTCGGAGATATGTGAAGTCTACCAACTCGCTCTTGCCAGCGTGGTGAACTATGGCCTAACCCTGGGACCTAACAGTGGGACAGTTTAATAATAATAATATAATAATAATTAAATTTATTCAGATAACATTGATCCTTGGTATTAGTAACATTTTTTCTTAAAAAGCTATGTTAGTATTAGGTACCTAATTACAGCAACTGCGAGCCCATGAGAGAGCCCACCCGCGCAGCCCTATGACCACAAGTTATCTGACCATAGTCCGCACGAAGTGCCTCGTCCATGGTGCGTGTAAGTCCTCGGCCACTATTTTCAGGATGCTATTGTTACTCCCCCGAATCCTTGTCATCAATGATGCGACCTTTTTACGTATAATGGCCTGAAAACCATCAATTTCGTTCTGCGCAAACATCTCTGATGCACTACAAAAACGGGGAAGTCCCAACATCATCCTGAAAATATTATTATATTGGACGCGCAGGGTATCAAGCGATCTTTTGGCATACGCCATCCACAGGCCACCGGTGTACATACCCTGGCAGTATGCCTTAAAAAGTGTAATTTTGACTTGATCTGTACACCGGGAGAACCTGCGAACCAGCATATTACCGCGAACCGCCAGAGCCCTACGCTCCCGTTCTATATCGACATCATCTTTAAGGTCGTCGGTAAGTATATGTCCCAGGTATTTGAATTGATATACCCTCTTTAGGCTTGAGCCGTTCAGGCTTATGGGTGGTATTTGTTCTGGACACTTACCGGCGGCCCTAAAAACCATGTACTCACATTTTTTAACATTATAGACCAGTCCATGGGAAGCAGCATAACTCTCGCACACCGTCAACATTTCTTTAATGGCATTTGCACTCGGCCCCAGCAGCACGATGTCGTCCACATAACTGATATTATTCACTCTAAGACCACCCACCGAGCATCCGACACGCATGCTACTGAGCTCTACTATGAGATCGTTGACGTATAGGTTGAAGAGCCCTGGAGAGGATATCCCACCCTGCCTCACACCGCACTCCAACCCATACGACACCGAGAGTGACCCTGACCATTTGACATTATTGGTCTGGTTTGCATACCAGAACTTAAAAAGCCGTAGTATTTCTACCGGTACACCCCTGTCCGCCATCTTCCTCCAAAGCACCTCATAGGAAACGAGGTCGAAGGCCTTGGAGAGATCCAGAAAACAGGAATATACCGGCGTCTTACGCTTAGTATAGTATTGGACAGTATGCTTGAGACTCAGAACTGCGCTTTCAGTAGAAAGTCCAGGCCTAAACCCGAACTGAGCGTCATGTAGATCTAGGTATTTCTGCAAAGTAGTGTCAAGCAGACCGTCCAATACCTTAGCTATAGTTGTAGCTAGGGAAATCGGGCGGTAGTTTACACTGTCCGAAATATCACCTGCCCTGCCCTTGACCAGAGGCACCACGGTGGTTTTCATCAAGTCTGTTGGAAGGTAGAAGTGACTGATACACATATTAAAGAGCAAAGACAGGACCCTCGGGAGATGTATGCCCGCGTATTTTAGGTGTTCGATACTCAGCCCGTCGTGCCCCGGGGATTTACCTCTGCTCATCGCCTTAATAATTGCTCGGACCTGATTTGTCGAGAAACATAGCAACGGCTCTCCCCCGGGACTCGCGGACCCAGCATCTCCCACCTCACCGGAACGACCAAGCGAAGATGTGACTCTAAAATGTTCCAAGAACATATTCGCAATCTCTGTCGGTTCACTTATCCCGTTCACAGTAGTCGGGAGGCAAGGCCTAAGATTTAGTATATTTGTCAATTTCCAAAACGTTCCAAAATTTTTATCCGCTCGTTGTTTAGCAATTTTGTCCATTTTTATTTGTTCTTGGTTCTTTTTACACCACTTCAGCCTACTTTTAAAGATTCTTCGAGATTCATACATTTGTTCGTATACCACACCAGATGACGGTCTGTCATGTAATACCCAGAGGTTGTACTTAAGCCTTGCCTCCCGGTGTGCCTCCCTCACATGATCGCTCCAGCCACACAATAATCTAGCCCTTCCCCTGTTTTGTGCTTTACATCGTTTTCCAGAACAAATAGCTGCCTCCCTTAGGACCTGCACTATACGACAATATAAATTATCTATAATTACTTTATGATTAGTATTGCTGCAGGAGCCATGGCCACAGTCTACAAATTCCGCTAGAGAGTCGATGTCTCGCAGGCCACTATGACACATATTGTGATATTTGGTTATCTGAGACTCACCCCTCTCGCCCCATACAACATCATTTGGCAGTATATCACGTATCAGTTTCGTTCTTATAAGTTCTATATTGACCTCTAGACATAGCGGTAGATGGTCGGACACAAATACCTCCTCCATCACAGCGGCACTTGCGACTGTTTGCCAAGCCGACTGAGTAACCACGCAGTGGTCTAACCAACTCCTTGACCCATGATATACATCCAAGTACGTATAGCTACCAGACTCAACTCCTAGTTTCTCAACATCCGCACAGACCCAAGACCTGTCTTTGCAGAAATTGCTCAATTCACTATAAAAGAGCTTATTTGGGTGAGCGTTAAAATCGCCCAATATGTACAAACATTCAATGTTGTTACTCTCCTCGATTGCACTTATCTCACTTAGTACTTCAGTGAATAGTGGTAAGTTTTCATGATTGTTTACTGGCATATAAACAGAAAATACTAGGATGTTGCGCTTACCCAATGTAGCCTTGATAGCCGCCAGACGAGTACTGCGATAATCTATAACGGCCACAGCATCCAGGATTCCTCTCCTCCAGGCGATAGCCACACCTCCGTGAGGCCTCCCTTTCAAAATGCCAGACTCAGAGGAGATTGCAGATTTACCAAAATATTCAAAGTCAGGCGAAATTGTTCCCAATAGTGGGATATCATGTTCAAATAGCCAGGTCTCCTGCAAGCAAACTATGTGTGACGTTTTACAAATAGTTCTTACATCGTCGATAGAACTTTTAAGCGAGTGACAATTAAATGTAGCAAATTTTAAATTATTATTATCCTTACTATTCATTGCATTAAAACTAATTTACTATAACATAACTACTTAATTATTTAGGTCTGTACATAAAGTGAACAAAACGTCTAAATGTAATACCTGCCGGCCAAAAATCATCTTTTAAAAACAAGTCCAATTTAGATTTACATACAAATAATTTGTAGGCATTATATTTCCTAGCTGATTTCATGTTTATTATTTTTAATGTTACTTTTTCATTAGTTTTATCTTTAATATAATTTATAATGTCCTGCTCACTCGTTTCCTTACTCACATTAGATATAAACAGAGGCACTTTAACATCTGCCGCTTTAAATTTACCGTCGGGAGCTGTAGAAGCACGTCCTTTCTGACCAATGAGCTTGTACCTCTTTGCGCTCTTATTTTGTACAATTTGCCATTCATTACAATCGTTTGATGGCTGTATACAAGTTTTGCTTACAACATTACTAACTATCATATTTGAATTATGTAATTCCGTATGTTAATACAAGGCTGATATTACGAGTATGTTACTAATACCATGAAACAAAATACCGATGGAACTAGTAAGAATGATACATTTTTCCTTAGAATCACGGGAGCCAAATCTTGGATAAGGTCAGTAAACAATACTACTTTTAAACAAACAAACTCACATTTATTAAGATTAAAATTTAATGTAATTTTATTTTTATATAATTTTAATTACAAACAATGTGTAATAATTGAGCACAATATGGATCTAATATGCATTTTATCAGCATACGATTTGTTAACAAGGCATAAAGACAAGCGGAAAATTTTTACAGCAAACAGTTGTAAATACATATATATTTCCTTATACACATGGCATGACAACCCTAGTCACGGTATAACGACATCGGCTTAAGGTCGGTAATTATATAAACAGATATATTATTTTGTTCTGCATCCGTCACTCAGTCGCATATCCAAACCCGAGCCATCAACATGATACTCGCACTAATATACTATTTGTTGTTAGTCACAACAATATTAGCCCTAACGTATTTCGTTGTCAGTATAGGTATATGCGTATTTGTCAAGTTTAAGCTAGAACCGGTCAAGGGCGAGTGCAAGTCAAATGCAAGGCTAGACAATAAGGTCGTGCTAGTGACTGGAGGAAACCAAGGTATCGGACTGGAAACTGCACGAGATCTCGCTTCAAGAGGCGCGAGAGTCATCATCGCTTGCCGCGACGCAAAAAAATCTGCAGAAGCAATCGCCGACATTATTAATACAACAGGCAACAAGAATATTGAATACAAATACTTGGATTTGGCGCAGTTTAGTTGTGTCAGAAAATTCGCTGATGAATTCAATAACACCTACGACCGCCTGGATATTCTGATCAACAATGCCGGTTGTGCAGCCCTTAAGCACAAGGCTAGTGAAGACGGAATCGACCTGGTAATGCAAGTCAACTATTTAGGGCCTTTCCTGCTCACCAACTTACTTCTGGACAAAATAAAGGCATCTCCAGCCGGCAGGATAATTATAGTGTCTTCATACTTACACATGTTCGCGCGGTTGACTCCGAATCAAGTGAACGGATTACATACCACAAGTATCTTCCTGAAATACTGTAACAGCAAGTTATGTGACGTTCTATGGATGAAAGCACTGGCGAAAAGGTTACCTAGTAACGTCACGGTGAATTCACTACACCCTGGTGTCGTCAAAACAGACATATTTAGGCGGATCTATCCTATCATTCGGAATTGGTTAATGATTTTGTTGGAACTGTTCAAATTCAAGACACCTAAGGAGGGTGCTCAAACATCCATATATTTGGCTGTTGCAGAAGAAGTGGCTGGTGTTAGCGGCAAATATTTCATGGAATGCATGCAGGCGGATTACTCGCATGTTGCAGACAATGACGAGTTTGTTGAAAAAGTTTGGAGCAAGAGTTGTATGTTGACAAATTCGTGATAATCGTTTGACATTCTTGTGTTAATTGTTAGTTATTTGCCTGTGCGTGTAGACGTCCGTAGATTTACGTATTATGTAAAGTCGTGATATAAAAGTATAAACAAACATATATACAGACCACTATATGGTAATGAAAGAATTTATTAACCTTACAGTTTACTTGTGAATTCATTTATTTTCGAGTTGAGTTCATATTATGGCTTGCTTCTATTATACGAAACTCAAATGTTACTAATGTAATGTTAGTAGCAATTCTTTGTGGAAAACATACGTGCTTTTAAATTATGTTTGCTTATAAATAAACACAAAGTAGACAACTCGTTCATGTCTATGCATGTACTTGTGGATGTATGCGTATCTAATGTATTGTTAATGTAATTAACTAGTTGACAACTGATAGGCTATCAATTGTCAATGAGATAATTACACAATTATGTTATTAGAACAATTAACTAGGTATCTGACAACTGATATAAATATTTTATAAAATAAATATAAATAATGACACCGCGTTACATGTTACGATACATCTTTAAGACCTAGTATGTGATTAATAAAACAAACAATAATAAGATTTGAATTTATCTTATGCACTCTTGTACCTTACTATCTACAGTTTAAATTGTCTTCCATGGTTTAAACTAGAAGCCTTATTAGTATTATTATGCGATACTGTGTTTATTGTTCCGTCTCCTTTCATGTAGCTAAAGAACCTTTCGAGGTGATTAGTATGAAACTTTTCACTCTAAAATATAATCGGCTACTCTGCTATATATCTTTTAAAGCCAGGGTCTAGTATTATTTGTACTGCAGATAAATGTGAGTAACTTCTAATGCGGATCAGAGAGCCAATTCTTGTTATAAATTTCATAAATATTACCAATGGTATTACCCTAATTCAAAATAACGTCAAATGTGAATATAGATCGCATTTGGTTCATATTTGAAGTTTATTAGACTAAATCGGAACTCTATTTTCTATAGTTTTTTATTACGAAAATGTGGCCTCAGATGACTTTCATGTTTTACAATTTAAAGGTACTTACTTTTAATGCAAATGTTATACTTTAAATTTAAATAAAATCATTATATAATACCTAGTTTCATTTCAATTTAACAGTTGCTTGTTAGTTTCAATTGTTTTATGTGTAATGTAAATTCTATTTTATAATCACTAGGTATAGGTCATTGACTGTATTGTTTCTATCTTTAAATTGCTAGAACGCCAGATATTGAAAGATAAAAATTGCTGAAATACTCCAGATTTTGGATGCCAGAGCTATTTCAATCGTTTCCATTCATCATCTTTGCTTACTTTTCATACAACGCGCGAGTCGCGAGTAAAACGCCTGATATGATAGCTACAGGAAGGGCTTGCCATTGGCCGAGTGTTTAGGTATAGATGTATCTTCATCTGTATTTGTCTTAGGAAGATGTCTTAAACATACTACTAGCCTGCGAATTAGTGTTATTAATAAAATTATCTTACAAAGTATGTCAATTTAATTACACCTCTGTAATTAAGGCACTTATGATAACGTTTCGTCTCAAATAATTATATATGTACAATGATTTATATAAATACTGCTGCCTCAGTGGCGCAGCAGTGTATACAATAGCTGTGCATGAGGTCTTTGGTTTGATTACAAAGTCGAATAATATGTTATTGGACTTTACTTTGAATAAATTCTCAGTAGTAACAAGGAGTATGGCAATTTGTCCAGTATTTCACTAGAGCTGTGCCGCTGAAGTAGTCTAATCATAACTAATTATAATATGGCGGCCTTGATGGCGTATTAGTTAGTGTAACCGACTGCCACGCTTGAGATCGCGGGTTCGATTCCCGCACAAGTCAAACATTTTTGTGCCTGGACATAGATTTTTGTCTTGGTCTGGGTGCTACTGTGTAAAATATGTATGTATTTACAAAAAAAGTATGTATATATATATATATATGTTTATGTTAACATACCTATAGTACAAGCTCTGCTTAGTTTGGGCTAGATGGTGTTGTGTGTATGTGATAGAATATTAATTGGTCACTTTTTGTTTTTTGCTGTTGACATGAACATTAGGTATAGTATATGCTTCGTTCGCTATGGAACAGTACGTTTTCTGGTTAAACGGTCCCATATGCCCTTTTCTGTACCACTGACAACATGTCTGAGACATTTTATGATGATCGGTCCAAGAAAGGCGTGAAGACTTTACAAACAAACAAACTAGCTTTTCCCGTGGCGTCGCTCGCGTTAATATAAATTTTGTTAATAAATTTCAATTCATCGAAATCAGTAGGTACTTATTTCTGGATGAAAGTATGCAGTGTCCTTTTCTGTATCCCAACATGTATGCGAAATTTCATCACGATCGGTCGATTAGTTAAGGTGTGTAAGTGAAACAAAATATACTTACTTTCGCGTTTATAATATTATAGTTAGGATGTTACGATGTTGTTCTTTATACATTATCTTCCATCAGCCGTGACCTCTGACGAAGTTATCGGTGCGTTTGCTTGTTTGAATTTGGTTTAATCAAGACTGAACGCCATTACATATATTATAATTCAGCCCTTTATATAAACTGTCCTATTGATGGTCACGAGCCTCAATGTAAAAAGGGTTAGGCCAAAGTCCACTACGCTGCCCCAATGCGGGTTGGCAGACTTTACATATCTTCGAGAACGTTATGGAGGACTCTCAGACACGCAGCTTTCCTCATGATGTTTTCCTTCATCGTTAATGCGAACGATAGTTAAAATTTAATACACACATAACTTCGAAAAGACAGAGGTGCCAAACAGGCTGAGGTTGAGTGGAAAAGCCAGGATCTTATCGTTGAACTTGACCAGACCTTGGACCGCATATCTGAATGGGGTGCCAAGAACTTGGTCCAGTTCAACGCCAAGAAGACCCAGGTATGCGCGTTCTTAACAAAAAAGTTTCCGTTCCTTCCCCTCCCTTCTCTGAAGAACACTCCACTGGTGATACGTGACAGCCTCTCCATCTTAGGTACAGATCTTTGCAGCTCCCTTTATCCCAAAACCTACATCGAGAGCGTCATTAAGCAAGCTTCGCGAAAACTCGGAGTTCTGTACAGGGTGAGGCGATTCTTCGCGCCCATGCAGGCGTGCCTATTGTATAAGGCACAAGTGCGCCCTTGCGTAGAGTCCTGTTCTCATCTTTGGGATGGCTCCGCGCAGTACTTGCTAGACGCTCCCGATACGTTACAGAGGTCACGAGTTCACTGGAACCTCTGCAACTCCATAGGGACATTGCCTCATTGGCATGTTTCTACAGAATATACTACGGGGAGTGCTCTGAAGGGTTATTCCACCTTATCCCACCCTCCTCTTTCCTATCCAGAACAACGCCTACTGGGCTCAGATGCCATCCTTACACGGTAGAGTCAACTAAAGTGCGTACCAACAAATTTGGGTCCTCATAACTCTGCCGAACGATCAAGGCATGGAATTCTCTGCCAAGGCACGTGTTACCTTCTTTCTTCAATCCTGGGTCCTTTAAGCGGGGCGTGAAAAAGCACCTTCTCAGGCCGTCAAAGTAGAGACCTCAACATTGCCTCGGCTGCTATGAGGACGGTGTGGAAACCACTGCTCTTAGACCACACGACTGCTTACCATCAGACGGAGAGTGGTCAAAATGAACAGCAAAATAAAAAAAATAAAAAAAACTACGCCAGACCCAGATATAATTTATGTGTGAACCTAACAACCCTAATAGTGAATAATAATTGTGGGCACGAGGCGCTATTACATTGTTATTTCACCACGCCAGACCCAGACAACATTTATGTGTGAACCTAACAACCCTAAAAGTGAATAATAATTGTGGGCACGAGGCGCTATTACATTATTATTTCACCACGCCAGACCCAGACATCATTTATGTGTGAACCAAACAACCCTAATAGTGAATAATAATTGTGGGCACGAGGCGCTATTACATTGTTATTTCACCACGCCAGACCCAGACATCATTTATGTGTGAACTTAACAACACTAATTGTGAATAATAATTGTGGGCACGAGGCGCTATTACATTGTTATTTCACCACGCCAGACCCAGACATCATTTATGTGTGAACCTAACAACCCTAATAGTCAATAATAATTGTGGGCACGAGGCGCTATTACATTGTTATTTCACCACACCAGACCCAGACATCATTTATGTGTGAACCTAACAACACTAATTGTGAATAATAATTGTGGGCACGAGGCGCTATTACATTGTTATTTCACCACGCCAGACCCAGACATCATTTATGTGTGAACCTAACAACCCTAAAAGTGAATAATAATTGTGGATACGAGGCGCTATTACATTGTTATTTCACCACGCCAGACCCAGACATCATTTATGTGTGAACCTAACAACCCTAATAGTCAATAATAATTGTGGGCACGAGGCGCTATTACATTGTTATTTCACCACGCCAGACCCAGACATCATTTATGTGTGAACCTAACAACCCTAATAGTGAATAATAATCGTGGATACGAGGCGCTATTACATTGTTATTTCACCACGCCAAATCTAGACATAATTTATGTGTGAACTTAACAACCCTAATAGTGAATAATAATTGTGGGCACGAGGCGCTATTACATTGTTATTGCAATAAAGTGTTATTACTTGAAATAACATAAACGACAATGGGTACATGTTGACGGGTTACCTATTGGTAACCTACAATGTAACAGACATTAAATACTGTATAGTTTAAGGAGAAGTTAACAAAGAAGCAACATAATAAATTTAAACTAAACTGAGACTGAAAGAAACACAAATATAATTATTTGTTAATACATTTTACCTTAACCCCTATACTTACGTCATGGCCTTACGCTGCAGTTCTTATGCATACCTATTCTAATCCTAACTAATATTATAAATGTTAATGTGACGCGCGTTTTTTTTTATGCCTTAACGGCTCAAATCTGGTAGTAGGGGGTAATTGATAAATAACAGAAATGATTACAAGCTATGTCGTGACCTTTATTTAAAACCAAATTATTACTCCCTTATTTTGCAACCAATTTTGATACTGTTTTCGCAAAACAGTTTCTTCTGATTGCCATTTGAACTTACAAATTGTACAAATGTAAAATCGGCAACTACTCTAATGGCTACAATAACCGCTTCCCATCTGACGGGCATATGCTGCTTGCCATGTAACAGATTGGTATCGTTCCAGGTCTCGGCCGAACCGGAGTCCTCATCGCCTGTTACCTGGTGTACTCCATGCGTATACGAGCCAACGACGCCATTCGCCTAGTGAGAAAGAAGAGGCCTAAATCTGTGCAGACGTCAGGACAGATCCTGTGTGTGCAGCAATTTGAGCATTATCTATTGCCGCAGACTATCGTTTTCAGTTCTAAGTGAGTTAATAATGGTTTCACGCGGTGACTCATACTAACTTTGTCTAATAATATCATTCATGAATATAAACTGTCCTACTGTTGGGCACGAGCCTATTCTCGATGTTAGAATGGTTAGGCCTTAGTCCACCTCGCTGACTCAGTGCGAGTTGGCAGACTTCACATATCTTCCAGAAAACTATGGAGATCACACAGATATGCAGGTATCCTCACGATGTTTTTTTTTACTTTTAAAGCGAGCATTATATACATAGCTATTTAATACGTACAAAACTTTGAAAAGTCAGAGATAAGCGCCTTGGGATCGAACTCTAGACCTCTGCGTGGCTGTCTAACGGCGGTCACTAAGCGGTCGTGTTGTGGGTTATGTATTCCCGTAGGATAAACGCAGGCGAAAGGGATTGAGATCTCTTATAAATGTCCCCACAAAAATGAAAAACAATGTCTTCTAGTGTAATTATAAAAGTAAAGTTACTGTATTACAGGGAAACTTTGAACCTGACCAAGGATAGGAAAACATCGGAGTTCACAATAAAACAGTACCTGTATAGACAACGAGCCACGCTGCACGGACTGGAAGAGCGAGCATTTAGAGAATTGCCTAAGGTTGGTATATAATCATCTTATGTTATTAGAGAATTGCCTAAGCAATAGCATTTTCCCTTAACAACTTCACTGCGGAACAGGCCCATATCGGCCTGCCGCGGTACTTCAGCTGGTGCGGACGAAGAAAACTATGTCCCTCTCGCTTGTGCGGAACGATTATCTCAGGTGTTTGTAAGACTTCGACAGAGACAAATATACATTTCAGCTTGTAGTCAAAATTGTAGGTTTTCTCCATCAAAACATCACGGCAGGCCCTTTTCGGCCTACCACGCACTGACGGTGAAATACATCCGCTCAGTGCGGCAGTGGGCCTATTCCGGCCCGCCGTCCCAACAGGCAGCCGGCGACCCGATGCCGCACGCGCGCCGCGCCAATTAGTGTTGTGCTATCTAGCTGATCTGATGTAGCGTTCGTTTGATATAATCAACGATGGCAAGCAATGAAAGAAAATACATATTTTGGAAAATAGAGTAATTCGCCCTGCAGTTATTGATAGTGATAGCAGTGAAGAAATATTTTCCACTAAAAAAATAAAAAGAATTTAGAAACAAATCAGGATGGAAAACCAAATAAAAGCGGTAAGTTTTGTTTACTACCTACACATATTAACATATTTGGAAATGTACGGTCGCCTGCGAAAGTGCAGTCATATGGGCTATTTTTAACCCCCGACGCAAACAGAGGGAAGTTATAAGTTTGTTTGTCTGTGTATGTGTGTAGGTGTGTATGTGTGTATCTGTATGACTGTCTGTTGCATCGTTGCTCCCTAATGGATGAACCGATTTTTACCTAGTTTCTTTTTTGTTTGAAAGGTGACTTAATCGAGAGTGTTCTAAGATATGTTTAATCAAAATCGGATCAGCCGTTTGAAGATCATCAGTTCTTTTCTAGTTGATGGAGGGATCTGGGATATTGCTGGGAGTGTTTTAAATTTTTATTTATAGTTATTATAAATTAAGTTCTTGAAGAAACCTTTGATGTTATCTATCACCTTAAAATTTGTCAATAACATGTAGTTTCTATGAATATCTTTATACAGGGTGTAAGGGGATACAGGGGAAAGGGGGTATCAATCCGAATAGAACTCATACAGTATCAGATGTAGATACTCTACGCAAAGTGTATACTATTTATGTAAAAAAAATATATTAAATGTTACAGAAAATTGTTTAGCTGAATAGTTTTACATTACTAGTATACTACTTAATATTGTCTTATGTTTACGTGAATGTTATACATTGAAATTAAACACTTTATACGGATTTTATCGCGTTGTTTATTTTACTTTAAACACTGTTATTACATAATTTTGAAAACTCTAACACTACTATTATTGAATTTTACTACTATTTAAGCTATATATTTTCTAATTAAAACTATTTATATTTAAGTTTACACTTTGCCCCGACGTTTCGGTTGCTTTACAGCAGCCATGTTCACGGGGAGACTAAGGTGGTAGTTGTCCCAACGTTCTGAAGTGTAGACACTTCACATCACTTCACTTGACACTTAAATAACACAATAAAATTATATCCGGTAGGTGGCGCTGCAGTTGGTATGTCAATGATCTTTTAAACGGCGGCTAGGTAGGTTATAATACCCAATGACACTTTGTCACTGCCCGTTTTAAAAGCACTAACCGGTATGGTATACATAAAGATTCTACGCCACTAACTACTAAACTTTTTTGTCATCTGCGGACGTTTTCAATAGCCCCAGTGGAAGAAAATTTCATATTCTCAAACCAGTCTCGTTTTCACCTAATACTAAAACCGCTATTCTTTAAGTGTTATAGTAACTGCCGAGCATCTGTCAACATCTGTCCACATTTCATGTATTATATTTAAATTTTTACCTATATTACTGTAAAGTTTCATCTAAATCCGTTTAGTAGTTTTTGCGTGAAAGAGTAACAAATATTCATAAATCTAAACTTTCGCATTTATAATATTCGTGTAGATTAATTTTATTCCACTTACTTTATTGTTTTGCATTACAGAATTTAAAAAATAACGTACACCACGGACTTTAAAAGGATTGTCTTCACCTTGCTCACCGTCACCGGACAGATGAAGTATGTATAGCTCAAGAGGATGCATTCCTTTGGTAAACAATCTGTCTGTTTCTAAGCTTATGCACGGCATCGAACTGCCTGTAGATGAAACCGAATATCATGACTTGATAAATCTAAGAAACAATGATAAAATAAAAGAAAATTAAAATAAAAAAGAAAGGGAAAATCCAAAGACAGAACTTTCATTCACTTATTCTTTTGAAGACAGTATGTCGCATGAGTTAGCAGAAAGCAATGAAAATGATGGTATTCATGACGAAAAACGTGAGTGTAAAAACAATGAACAGTTAGAAGAAAATGAAAGACAGGAAGAAACACTTAATGAAGGAACAGAGAGAGAGGAAGGAACAGGAAATGCTGAGGAGGAAGATGAAGAAGCAGAGAGAGAGGAAGGAACAGAAAATACAGAGGAGGAAGATGAAGAGAAGGAAAGTAGTGACACAAGGTAGGGTAAGTAGGGCTGTCAGAAGGACTAGTAGTTGTTCAAGTTGATTGAAGTTCAGTTTGAATCTATACTCACGTATTCTCAATACCAAGCCCAGTATGAGAATGATAAAACCGATAATAAGGTCTAACCTCAACCGAAGTGAGCACTCCGTTTATTGCGGAATCCAGTCTAATGTGAACGCACTATGTCCGAGCACCGCTTTTGAACAAAAGTTAACATAGTGGGAACTGGACTGGACTATTCATCATAACCTATTCACAGATGGAATAAAAAGTTTTATTTTCGATAACCCCTTATTTTTGTCCGTCCCTTCACTACTAAAAATACTTTCTAGTGCACGTTTATATCTCATTTCCTGTTTGGTAGATCCCGGTGCGAATCGAACCTAAGGAAGATGGGTTGGAGGTTATTCTAACAGTACAAAAAAAAATTGTATACATCATGTTTTCGCAAAGTTATAGCATTTTGATCTATCATAGTGCCGGTGGGTCGAGAAAGATCTGCTACGCAGTGGCGGAAATATCGTTGGGGACGCATTTCGACCCGCCGCCGCACCAGATGAAGGTTTATGATTTTACTTGCCGCAGCCAAGGTGTTAAATTAGTAGTTCTTAAATTAGTTGTGTCTAAAATAATATACATTTTTAAAGACGTTTAACCGCCTTACTTCATTTCTGTATCACGAGGGCTTAATATACATTGAACTTAAAACGGCCAGACTCAGTACAATGATTAAATAATTAATATATATATTAATAATATAATATATATATATATATATATATATATATATATTAATTCATATAAATGTTTGTCTCGTGTGGAGATTGAATCCTCGGTGCATTGGCAGTGAATATTTTAACCACAGCGCCTCAATTTTAAAGCAGGTTTTATTAATTGACGTTTTCTCGATACGTCGTAGAATAATCAAGGTGATGCAAAAGAGAAGTACCTAATGGCTCAGTGTATTAAAAGATACTGGTTTTGAAAATCTACCAGGCCAAGTCCCGCTACATAAGTTTGCAGTCAATCATTGGGTCTCGGGTTCCATTGCCAGGTTAGTGTCATTAGGTTATCCGGCAGGAATTTCTCAGCATCTGCACGGACCCTGTAAATGAGTCCGGTACTCGTAGAATTGCCTGTATTGTATGGGACTTAGCACATTGCTGGCAAAACGTAGGTGAAATACACGTCTGCTTATCCGTTAAAAAATTATAGTTTATGTATGTACTTAGGAGAATGACAAACAAAAACAGCGAAGTATATTTGAGAGTTTATTAAAAAGCCGCACATTTTACATATTTAAAAAGAAAACTCCGGCACTAAGAATCAGTCCTGTGTCACCGGGGACTTTACAAACATTCAAAACGAACACAGAACACCCAGATTCAGAACAACCATTTGACGCACACATCGCATTTGAATCCATAACACTCGGCTCAGTGGCATTGCCGCGCCGCCGCGCCCGGGTCGACAATGAAACCACTACACCCGTGCAATAAAAAAAAGCCGAGCCGACGAGTACTACTAACTATTTTTGTTTATGGCGACACTTTTACTTTAATGAAAAGGTACCTGGTAGCATAATAAAAAGGTTATTACCACACAATTCTTAAAATTTACATTATGTATCAATATCATTTGAACTTGCCCTCAGCGATGGCACATGGTAACGGATTTATTGTTGAATTTATTTGAATATTTATCGGTAGGTTTTTAACCGCACAAGTTAGCGACATAAGTGGATAAACATTTGCGAAATTTTGGATTGCTTTATCATCACTACATATTATAAAACAAAGTCGCCTGCCGCGTCTGTCTGTCTGTTCGCAATAAACTCAAAAACTACTGAATGGATGTTCATGCGGTTTTCACTAATAGACAGAGTGATTCATGAGGAAGGTTAATCATATTTTGTTAAGGTTTTGTCGGGTCGCTAGTACACAATAATAGTAATTCCTAATCTTTTACTGCAGGGACAGTTAAAGGATAGTGTTTTAATCACAATTTGTTATAATAGAACCATAATAAGTAAATTTTATTAATAAAATACTTATTTAAAGTTTCATGTTTAGCTGCTTACATATGTCGTTGACTGTACAACGTAAAGAAATATTACATTCGAAACGGCTACAACTACATATAAAGAAATTTCAAATTAAGCTGCACGACTATTGACGGCACAGATGGCGTAATGGTTTAAGGGGTCGCCTCGCCACTGCCACTGCGCCGAGTGATTTGGGTTCGAATCCCACACGGGACAAAATTTTGTGTGATCAACAAATGGTTGATCCGAGTCTGGGTGTTCTTTGTGTCCGTTGTTTGAATGTTTGTAAAGTCTCCCGCGACACAGTAATTATTACTAGAGCGGGCGCTACCGGAAAAAAACAAACTGACTTCCTTCTTTAATCAACCAATACAACAATGTATCTACACAAAAAATTTACATACAATCGAATCACTTTACATGATTAAATAGTCATTGTCATTAATTACCCTTTTATAAGCCACGTGCCAATCAGGAAAATTCCTGAAGTGTGTTCAGTTAAAGGTCTAAAGTCATTTCGTATTCTATAAAGAAGAATCTAATAATGTCCTCTAGACTGAATTTCGGTCAATCGGCCAATCTTAACATATACTAACTTAGATATTATAATGCACAAGTGTGTGCGCAAATACAGGTGCACTCTTTTATTTATTTATTTGGACATCCAGTAGTTATTACATTATTTCTACTTAACTAAATAAGACCATAAATAGCAACTAAATGCACAACATTTTAAGGTGTCATAGCATTCATAAATTATGGTGTAACACCGTTATCTTATTGTATAAAACAAAAGAAAACGACAAACACAAATTAGTGAGATTTAAAAAAGTCGTAAAATATAAAGTAAGTTAAAAATAATAATAACGAATTAAATAATTTTAAAAAGAAAACGACAAACACAAATTAGTGAGATTTAAAAAAGTCGTAAAATATAAAGTAAGTTAAAAATAATAATAACGAATTAAATAATTTTAAAATAACAATTTGGTAATATAATAAATTTACAGATTTTGTCTACCTCATTTTATCAACTTTTTTTTTTTTTTACTTTTCGGCATGCTGTGACGCGTACCCCTCCGCGGGGGCGGGCGGAGGGATTATGTCGGACTCACTGGGGTAAAAGAAAGATGTTGAAAAGATAATGTACCTTCCGGAATACCGACTAAACCTACCACGGTGTTCCTCGACAAAAACCACTAACGACGGGGCCGCGCGAATCACTTTCGCATGCGGCCGCGACCCCGCCGAGGTTTCGGCCCACCGTATGAAACGGCAGGCCACAACGCAAAAAGACCTACCCTATGGTCACTTCTCGAAAATACCCTACTGTCCCCCCCCTCCTTCTAGAGGGGAGACGGACTCGAAACAGAGGGGCGCGTGGGAACACGCACGCCGCCTCTCGGACCTGGTGCTGAATGGATGGTGGGCATGCCCACAAAGCCCACTATCTCCAGGTCTAACCTCAGGGTGGCTGGAGGTCATCTCGCGCCATCCGGCGCCCGGCTCTGCGGTTGGGGAGAGGGTTTAAACACACCCTCTCCCGCTCCGCCGCCTCCTTGATGGAAATCACTTCCTCACAGTAGGAGGCGACGGCGTTCCACGACCTCTCGCTCCGGACCACAGACTGAACTACGGCCGGGAGCGAGAGGGCAACCGATCCGACTGCCGCGATCAACTCACGGCGCTGCGATGCCCAGGCGGGACAAACCGCCAAAGTGTGCAGCGCCGTGTCCTCAGCAACGTCGCGGCAGTCGCCGCAGTGGTGACAACCGGACGTCTCTTGCCGGCGTATACGACACAGGAACTGGCCAAAACAACCGTGGCCAGTCATTACCTGTGTCAGCCGGAAGGTGAAGGCGCCATGCCGCCTCTCCAACCACTCCCCAAACACGGGACTTACCGCCACGATCGTGGTGTGTCCGGCACTGGGGTGCACAAATCGCTCCTTCCGCTTCTCCAGTAGGACCTGCCGGAGCTCGGACCTTGCCGCCTCGAGAGCGGGAAGAGCCGGTCCTTCGCCCCGAGCTAGCGCCTCCTGGCGCCAATGATAGAGCGACGCCAGAAGCGCCGCTTCCAGGTCCCATGGCATCGATCCGGCAAGGAGGCTCGCAGCCTCTAACGAGATCGTGCGGTAACCTCTTATCAACCTGACGGCCATGGCGCGCTGTGGCGCACAAAGCGCCGAAATGTTTCGGGCCGTCAGGCTGTCCGCCCAAACTGGGGCCCCGTACAGGGCCATGGACCGCACGACCCCCTCGTAGAGCCTCCGGCAGGAGGTGTTTGGCCCCCCAAGGTTGGGCAGTAGACGCGAGAGCACGCCTGCAGCGCCTCGAAGAATGGGGGCCAAACGACTGAAATGGGCCCCTGGAGGTGGCCGGTTCCGAGAGCCGTGGAAAGAAACGGCCTCGGACTTGGACAGGGCCACCTCGAGGCCCAACCGCCGGATACGATTGACGACTTATGCGATCCCAGCGGTTGCCAGTATGGCCGCCGCCCGGTGCGACGTACCCCTCGCCGTAACAAGTGTGTCGTCGGCGTAACAAATGACGCCGACGCCACGGAGGAGCGCACCTCGCAGCACCCAGTCGTAATCGATGTTCCACAGGAGCGGACCCAAACCCGATCCCTGTGGAATACCGCACGACACCTCTCGCCGACTCCAACCGTCGTGACCCGGGTAGACTACTACCCTCTCCGATAGATATGCCCCGACAATGCGGCGGAGGTAGGTCGGCACTCGATGAAAGATGAGTGCCTCCCTAATACAACTCCAGGGCAAGGTGTTGAAGGCATTCGCGATGTCCAGAGACACCGCGAAGATGACCTCGCCCCGAGACACCGCATACTCCGCCAGGCTCCTCACTTGCAGGACTGCATCGATTGTGGAGCGCCCGCCACGGAAGCCATACTGGTTGTCCGCCAGATCCGAAAGATGCTGGACGAGGCGCTCCCCGATAATAAACTCGAACAGTTTAGCCACCTCGTCCAGCAACACAATGGGCCGGTAGGCGGACGGACTGTCCGCCGGGCGCCCTTCCTTCCTGATCAGGACCAGTTTCCCCACCTTCCACTGGCGTGGAAACTGGCCCTGCTGCAAACATTCACTGAGAAGCCACCTGAGTCGGGGCGCGAGCTCCTCGAGGACCAGGGCCAATGCAATACCTGGAATGCCGTCGGGCCCTGGAGCGGTGTTTTTCGAGCGAAGTCTCGACACCGCCGCTCGCAACTCTACCTGGGTCACTTCGGAACCACGTCGTCAAAGTCTGGACGCCATGGAAGCCGGAACCATCGGTGGAGGAGTGTGCTCCGCCCGTAAGGGAAACAGAGCAGCCATTACCTCCTCCACCAACTGTAGCCGGAGACTGGGACAAGGGGGGGCGCCCAGGGGCGAAGCTTGCCTCTGACCATAAAATATGGACGCCCCCAGGGATTACGGTTCAGAGTCCCCAGCAGTTCTTGGCGGGCCTGATCTTTGGCCCGCTTGATGTCTATCTTGAGAACCTTCTTGGCCGCTCTGTAGGCCTCATACAATTCCGCCTCCCTGACGTCAAAATCGGGAGGGCGGCGACGCCTCCTACGAACACGGATGTACTGGCGTCTGGCCGCCACGCAAGAGCGGCGCAGGTCGGCTATATGGTCCGACCACCAGTACACCCGACGCCACGCTGTAAGATTATGAGGCACTATAGGCATCGCCGCATCGCAAACTTGAGTTATGGCCTCCCGGAACCACTCGGCTTCCAATTCGATGTTGTCAGGCCTGGCCGGTGCTGGCACCCAGGCCTGAACGATGGAGGCTTCCAGGAGGATTTAGCTTCTTCAGAGCCCAACGCGGACCGCCCCCAATCTGGGCCCTTGGGGCTGGGGGGTCGGAGGTCTGGGTGGAGACGTCGAACTATATGTAACGATCCGACAACGTCTCCACCTCCTCTACGTCATCTTATCAACCTTAACAACTCTTTTAATGTGGATAATTTGTCCTCAAACATATACACTTCGCCACTAATAGCATTGTATTCTTTGAATAAGCGGGATATGACAGAAAATTGTTTTAAATTTGTTCTGGCAAATGGCTGGTGCAACAATCCCACATTGATCAGCAATCATCACTTTGTTATTTTATTTTAATTATTTTTCCGCTATCTCTCATAATCCGATGGGTCGACAATCCGACACGCCTAGAGAAACATCAGGACCCATTGCTTTACGTCCTTTTCGAGGCAGAGATATGTGTAGCACCGCTATTTTTTTAATGTGGACTAACCCCCATCGTGAGTTACTTGGCAGAAGAACCCAATAGGTATAATCTAAAGCGCAAGGTTTTATGTCCTATCCGAGGGACGAAGTTGTGCAACATTGCCATCTTAGTAACTCCGGGCTACTGCTAACTCTTCCTTACTTGGCAAAAAATCCAATCTAATCTAATACCAACTATTGAAATACTTATGTGTAACACATCTCCACCCATTCCTAGCAGATTTACCTACAGGTGTAATATAAAAGAACGTGTTATTGTCAGATAATCTACTGTCTCTGCGAGCGCCTGCTCAAGCTGTGCGGGTGTCAGCAGAGCGTCGGCCTGGACTTCCGTATAAAGAATAGACCGTTTTACAAGAATTTTATGGTGTACCGACTCAGGAAGAGCAAGCCTCCTGACCCCACCACTCCTGAAGAAGCTGCCGAACTTGGTAACTTATCACTTTTTATACAGATGATGATGCCTAATGGGTGATGCACTGCCACGCAGAGGTCTCGAGTTCGATCCCAAGGCGCTCATCTTTGACTTTTTGAAATTATGTGCGCATTAAATAGTTAATTATCGCTTGCTTTAACGGTGAAGGAAAACATCGTGAGGAAACCTGCATGTCTTAGAGTACTCCATAATGTTCTCGAAGATATGTGAAGTTTGCCAACCCAGTCGCCAGGCCAGTGTGGTGAACTACGGCCTAACCCTTTTCACACTGAGATTGAGGCCCGTACCCAGTAGTGGAACAGTTTAAAACAGGGCTGATATTATTATACATGAGCGTTACCAACGTGTAGTTACGCGTCAACCAATTGAGCCGCAGCGGCACACCACCGGCGGCCAGACAATAGGAGATTTCAATTATGTCTGGCATTCCAACAGGCTAATACCATTTATCTTCTTATCTTCTCTCTGCCAACTCTTTGGCTGATACTAGCAACTAACATAAATGTGTGTTCTGTAGCGCTCCATACGACATCAGATCGTACCGGTTTGTTTTCATGTTCATTGAGCGAATTCACGAATTCAGCTACAAACTAGATATTAAGGTATTGTTAATAGATTCCAAAATTATTTTTATATAACTGTTTTCATTATTACATTTTAGATGTGTTAATATTATCGCAATAGGTTAAGAACCTGTAATGATAGATTATTAAGTAGTTAAAAATAAATAAACTTTAGTAAACCATAATCTATGACATACATAACTGTTATTTTATGACCAGAACTATTATTAGGATGCCTATAAAGAGCTTGGAGATCTATAGCACTAACGTTTGGGTTTGTTATAGGCAACGTGACCACTCTACCAATGGTGGAATGGCGTGACCCGGTAGAGGAAGACATCGAGAGGAACTTGGAGACAGTTACCAGGATCACAGGCACCTCCAACAATGGCAGCAGCATACCTGCTGTGCAGATACATGAGGTACGTTTGCCTTCTTTTAAGGTTCTATCTGTCTAGAACAATTTTTTAGAGATGGCTGGATCCAAAACATTGAGGGTCTGCATACGATTCTAAAATTTTATGTTAAATCTTTATATCCTAGGGTAGGCACCAGACAATTCTATGATAGGCGTAGGTAGGCAAAAACAAGTGAGAATCGGCAATGAATTGCCGTAAATCTTAGAGTTCGAAAAATGGTTTAAGTAATATGCAAAGGTCACGTGATACCACGTGACCAAGAGGACGGTCAGAGGTCAAAGGTCATTCGAACTCTAAAAAGTTATTCTAGTTATTCCACAGTGGGAGTTTCAAAAAGTCGGCTATCGTCTAATATCAACCTACTTTTTAAAGGAACCTTGTGTGCAAAATTTGAGAGGTTAATAATTCATTAAGTGAGACAGAATTTCTCTTTTTATCTTAACAAATGTGAGTTTGTTTGTTACGCTTTCACGTCTTAACTACTCAGCCGATCATCGTGTAATTTCGCATACAGATTGCTAGGGGTACAAAAATAGACATAGGGTACCTTCGTCTAGAATAAAGTACTATTTCCGAGTGAAGTCGTAGGCAGAAACTAGTATAACAATATTGTTGATAAGGATTCTGTTTCCAGGCCTTCACAGTGGACCACAACAGTCTTCCCGGAGACAGGATGAAGTATTTAAAGGAGCTTCGCAATGACATCAATCAACAAAGAGAGGCGTTTGATAGAATTAATAAAGAGGTATAAATTCTATATGAATTTCAGACAGTATATCTCTGACGCGTTGCTATATTTTAGGTATTATAATAATATCAGCCTTCTATATAAACTGTCTCACTGCTGGACACGGGCCTCTTCTCGGTGTGAGGAGGGTTTGCAGTCTTAATATATGTTCGAGAACGTTATAGAGAACTCTCAGACGTGCATGTTTCTTCGAGGTGTTTTCCTTCACTGCTAAAGCGAGCGATAATTAACTACACTGACGGACTCATAAACTGCATCAATGTTCAAGACGCTTTTGAAATAAACATTTTAACCAACTATTCAAACTTTTTATACAAATTTAAATTGAAACCTATAGTTTGGTCGTTAACTTCATAACAGCGTAGTATAATATCCATAAGTGTATGTTTATATACTGTAAAGGACCATTCAATTTCTTTGAACAAAATCGATAAATGTAACAATAATTAGTTTTAAATGTTACAAATATTTCATTTGGTTGGTTTATTTACAATAAAAAAAAAGTTAAAGCTCAGGTTTTCTTTTAATATGGTGTATTGCCTCCACGTGTCCTTTAATCAGTTCCGCATAGATCTGATTAGGGTTAATAAACAGTCTTGCGGACTATTGTTCCATTCCAAACATTCTCAATGGGATAAGGATCCGGGCTGCGTAGTGGCCAAATCATGGTATATATCCCAACCTCTTCGCAATATTGTCGAACTTGTGCAGCGGCGTGGGGTCGGGCATTATCTTGCATTAGAGTAAAATTTTTGCCTATTAATCCCATGTAAGGCTTCTAAAACCTCTGATAAACAGCGTTGTGCCGTCAAACCACCTCTTCTACCATTTTGACGAACCATGTCGATGAACACAATTCCGTTCGCCCGATCATTGAAATGCCACCCTACACCATATATGAACCGCCTCCAAAAGGAACACGCTCCTCAATGCAACTTTGAGCATATCTCTCCCCACGTCGACGATAGACTTTTCTGCGACCGTCTGCACCATTTAAACATGTCCTACACTCATCGGTGAAGAATATGGGGCCCATTGCTCTTTAGTCCAATTAAGATGTTCACGCGCAAATCTTAAACGAGCTTGTCTGTGAGCTGCAGACAGCTTTGTACCATTTGCTGATCTAAAAGGGGTGATTGCCGCTTTCTTAAGCCTTCTTCTTATTGTTCCTGCACGCACTTCATTCACCTCTGTTTTGATGTTTACTGACGTAAGGAAACGATTTCGTAGGAAAGTTGAAACAATAAATCGGTCGTCACGACGGGTGGTTACTCGAGTTGCCGATACCGATTCTCCTTTTGTAAGATCCTGTCTCTACAAACCACCGGTATACTCTAGAAACCGTAGACTGGTTTAAATTTAAATTTCTAGCAATCGTTCGTTGATCCAAGCCTTCCCGCACCAATGCCACAATTTAAGCGGCTTGTTCGGACGAAGTATCCATATTTATGGTTACGAAACTTTTGTTAAGTTTAAAAGACTAATAATCAATACTATTGGTAACAATAACTTAAATGGCAAATGAAAAAATAAAACCAAAAGGAAATAATTTCAAACTTTACTCTATTAACACAAGAATTTGAGACTATGCATAAATTTTATTTACCTGGCTATAATTTTATCTTTTACTGCAGTTCTATTTTTGTTTTGTTTTTATGATTAATGGACAGTCTCGACATTTTCATTTAGTTTAATCTAAAAAGTTTGCATACTTATCAAAAGTATTAATTCGAAAGTAATCCTGAACTTTGATGCAGTTTATGAGTCCGTCAGTGCATTTAATACGCTCATAAGAATTAACTATTTAATTCGAAGAGTCAGTGGTGCGCGCCGTGGTATCGAACTTGAGACCTCTATGTGGCAGTCCAACGGTCTCCCACTAAGCTATCGCAGCTATACAAACTATTTTTATTTACACTTTCCTGATGTTTCGATTGCCTTTTAGCAGGCAAGTCACCGGAAGACTGCTAAGAGATTGCAGATCAAAAAAGATAAAGTAATAAAATACCTACTTAGTGTTAAAAATCATGATGAAATCCGTGTATAGTAGTTTAATTTTAATTGTTTTATGATTAAAAATATTCGGGTATTTTCAGGAGGATCCAGTGATCCTAACCGGTCTACTGTTCGAGTGGCTAGAAGGTCTCAAGCAGCCCGTACTGGACAGAGAAGACTTGTCCCTCATAGTGGGGCGGGCGTACAATGTAGAGTCGTGTATACTAGCTTTAACTATGGTCAGTATCGTTTATGGTATTCTATAATTATTTGCATCAGGCTTTTGGGCAGTAGAGCCGAAAAGCTTGCCTTAGTAACGTGCTCGATCCAGAATATGCAATCTATACATAATTATAATAGATACGATTGTTACTGACCGATATCCATATAGGAGGTATAGGAGGCATACGAGGTATTAAAAAACTTGAGATATTTAAAAAATTCAAGACAATCATTTTAATTATTGTTGACTAACTGTGTTTGCATGCATCACGCAAAAACTACTGCACAAAATTGCATGCGGAATCGACTAAACTAACTTTATATAAGTCTGTTGCAGTTTATATAAATATATAATATCAGCCCTGTATATAAACTTTCTCACTAGTGGGCGCGGGGTGAGAAGGGTTAGGACATAGTCCACCACGCTGACTCAATGCAGGTTTGCAGACTGAAGAACATTATGCAGAACTCTCAAATATGCATGTTACCTTAAACGCTAAAGCGAACGATAATTAACTATTTATTATTTTGACTTAGAAATGACAAAGGTTCATGCTTCTGAATCGAACTCGAGACCTCTACGTGACAGTACAACCGTCTCCCACTAGGCTATCGCTGCTATATATAGATTATAGTTTAATTTATTTATTTGCAGGAAGACATAATGCTTCTGGAATACATTCTTCGATTCGTCACACGTCTTCGTCCCCTCGCTGCAAACAAAAAAGTAGACATTTTAAAACGTTTTCTGGCATCTTTGACCCACCAAACTGTCAATGTCAGCGGCCGATGTCTTCCCACCCGCAAGGACTTCCACAGGCTCAGGGATGGGACATGCAGCCAAGTGATCAACTTTATGTTACGTATGATAGTCGAGTTGCAAAAAGATATGTTGAAACCAGGCGCAGACGATGCAGATGTGGTTGTACCTCGACGGGTTAAAATAAAGGCGTGGAAATAAATGTTTTTAATTTTATTTTAGCTATAAGATTTTTTTTGTTTGACTTTGCTACTAGTTCACACAGGTTAACGAAGTTACGACATGTCGGAAACAATTTCATACTAGGTACTCCATATTATACGAAATCTCATGCAATGAACAATCAGAACAATGAACAATCAGAACAATGAAATCACTATGAGCTATTATTTATTTAAGTACTCAACATATTAATGTTGAGTAATTGTCGCGCGTTTCTGTTATAGGCCGCGCCCAGCCCACTATTAAGTCTGGGCGCGTCCCGCCAGGCACGATCAGGATCGGCCTCGGAGAATCCTTTCTTTGTGTAGGAGTGACATTACACCTCATTCCGTCACAACATTTCATGCCAGTGCTTTACGAATTAGACTTTTCCAAATATACTGGCCCTTTATTCCTTGAAATTTATTTTAATTAATGCCTCATTGGTGCAATGGCAACGTTTGCCTTTAAATTACATAAAATCCCGATAGTGAGATACCGGCCTGGGGGTAAAACATTAATGTTGTTTAGAATGGTGCTCTATAAGGTTGGAGTCAAAACGTTTTTTAGTAATGTGGAAATAAGACACGAATGCCTACGTATCCATTTATATAATTATGTATGTAAAACGACGAGAAATAATGAGACATAAATGTATGTGGGCGCGCAGCAAGTGAGTTATTATATGTTTGATGTAGTTCAGTGCATCGATATACGATGAATGTGCTAAGCTGCTAAACCAACGAAACAGAAAAACGATAACGTTAAACCCACACTACGTTATATTTTTTACTATTACTATGATACTGTGGAGGAACGAGGTGCCACGTCCTTCCAATATGATGTGAATATTAGAGGCTGGGTGATCGTGCATGGCGGGCCGCGACCTGTCTGTAGATGTCAGGCACTTGTACACACGGCTACACATCAAGTTAGACACCTTATCTATGCTTAACTACGCTACATACAAAATAGAGAATTGTCAGAAAGAGACAGTGCATCGTGGTATCGATGTAATGGTGAGGATAGAGCGTAACAAATATATAACGCACTCTCTCGCACGATTCGCAGCGTTTAACTTCTAATAGTTCATAGCGTAGTTATGCGTATAAAGAGTGTCTAACTTGATGTATACATAGCCGTGTGTACAATACAATCATAGAATTGGGCCAATTTCACCAACACGGTACTTAACTATCAATTTCTATAGTAACGTATGTGTCTACATCACTGAGATTTTGACATTTCGCCTATCGGTGTGTGAGCTCGTGCCGTGTCATCGAATCGTAATTACACGTCGTATACGAACTACAATATACCTTTAATCTGAGAAGTGCAACGTTGGCATTTTTTATTACTAAATTTACAAGAAAAATTATAATAACCATGTCGTCCACCGAGGAAACCTCACAACTTAAAGCTGGACATCCTCCGGCAGGTAAAAACTTAGTTTCCTAATCTTTGTTTATGTATCAATCAAGCGTTTATAAAAAGTTTTGTTATTTCTTATAAGACGGATGTCAGAACCATATGGCGGCAGAAACTTTTGCATTTATTATTTTATATATACCAATGCCTGCTTTAATTATAAATGGTTTTAAATATTGGATTTATTTATAAACCGCAATGCGATCAAGTTAAACAAGGCCATGAGTTCGATAATGACGTCAGAATTATGTTTCATGTTACAAAATGAAGTGTTGTCAAACAAAGGATTGAAGAACTAGATCTCAAGGTCACTAGGCGGTCATCCGATTGGTCAGCAATTATCTACATTCATGCGTAAAAATATCTATATCTTTTTCCTCGCTCAAGACAAACAAAATATTCATAATGATGATGTGGTTCCTAAGAATTATTATTATATTGCATAAAATTTAAACTTACTAGATACAACTTCCTGTTCTAATCAGACAAAAGTTTTATTGGAAAATTTTCAATTTAATTTACAGAATAAACATATCTTATTTACATAATGAACAATTTTACCATATTGTTTCTTCAATCCTATCATCGAACACTCATTATAACTCTGCTAGCTTAAAAAAACTACATTTCTGTAATGTCATGCTTTTACATACCATGCAAAATTGAATCATGATTACTGTTTGTGAGTTTCATGTGTTGCATCATGTATTCAGTAAATGCAATCCAATAAAAGGCCATCTCTACATTCACAGTGAAAGCCGGTGGCATGAGAATCACCCAACATAAAGTGCCTCATGCAAAAGACACCACCAAAGAACCAGCGAACGAAGACCTAACTGGTCTATCAGGACCATCACCTGTGCCTTCTAACCCTGTTTCCATATCCGGAGCCCCGAACAGAGGGAATGCAGACTTTACTCCGGAAGCCGCACAAGTGGCTCACAGCCCAAAACCACCCGCACATATTAATATTGCACCCAAACCCCACATCCAGCAACCCAGGAAGTAGACTAGATCATCAATTGATGCGGTTAAAAGGTATACGGGATATGTTATTGGAATATTGGCAGACTGTGACAACAGAGATTAAATTTATAAAGATTTGCAATGACATTGCTGCTACATAAGTCAGTAATCTAGGTTACAACATTGACTATGTAGCAACCAAAATTAAAGAGATTACTTGGGAATAACATTACCAGATAAACAAGTTTAAAAGCAGGATTTGCCAGACACTTTTTAGCAGAATGTATTGCAATTGTAGCACTGTTACCTACCCTGTATGCAATGCATATTACAGGTATAGAACCAGTCACCATCAAATTTTGCTGATTGATAGTGTTTAAACATTACTGGCAACCATAGTTTAGACAGATTACCATTTAGAATGGTAATCAGATGTTAATAATATTATATTTGGAAGGTCCTTATCTACCTTGATAACTTGCATATCACATAACAATTTTTGTTTACATTATGTGTTTCAATAAAAATTTATATTGATGAGACCTACTTTAGTATTGATAGCATATCTTCATTTACATAATGATAAACTTAATGTTTTATATGAACACATCAACATAGTTGCATCCTGTTAAAACCAGAATTATGTTACAATTTTAATAAGATTATGTTGGTAACTGCCTCCTTGGTCACAGATGTAACTGTTGGCACAAGTACATCTGCTTAGAGGTCCTGGATCAGACAGAATGTTATTGATTTCGCTTGTCATAACTCTCTAACTGAACAGAGTTTTTATTCCCAAGTAAGTCTTTTTATTTAATTAGCCTCAAGACTAGATACGGATGAAGTAGAGGTGCTTTCACCATACAAACATTTATTCACATAGCACAAATATTTCTAAATTCAATTTATACCATCAATATTTTCATTGTTATTAGTATATGTTACTTAAATCACTTTCAAACAAAGCTATTATTTACCGAACATACACCTGTACAAACATAAAGTAACAAATTCTCCATCACTGTTTGTTAATCATTTGAATGGACTCATTCAACTTGTTTTCAACATGTTTGTGACAAGGCTAAGCATAATACATGTAAATTCTGCTATGCAATAATAATATTTTTGTTTTAAATTATGTTTGTAGTATCCTTATAACGTTTCCTGTATTATCTGGCTGACTATTCTGTATATTGCCCAAAAAATGAATTTTACTATAACGAGAAAAATAAATCTACAAGACTATAAATGGCAATCTTAAAAAAAATTGAGAATGTGGTGGTAAGATTTCATTCACTAATGATGACATAAGTGGATGTGTGATTTCCATAAAAGAATTGGTTTAATTTCGAACTGCTAAACGCGTTAAATACTGTGTTTAATTGACATGAATCATCTGCATGCATAATGATTACAGACCAATATTGGGAATCCTCAACATTGTTAACAAAAACAATCAGTACTATAAAAATGCATAACATAATATTGTTTGTAGGTAACTATGAATATTGTTTGTGGTTAATATGGAATGTAGCATGGCACATAACTAATATGGTTATCATACATATATTGAGTGAAATACTTCCCAAAGAACTTTAAAGTTCTATAATTTGAAATTATATAAGTATAATTATTCCACACACTAGATGTGTGTTTGCACTTTGTTTTAAGACTGTTGTATGGCATGGTTACTGTACTTAGGAATAAATAAACATTTCTTACACATAAATAACTAGATAGGCAAATAAATTACAACAAATAAAACTTTAAATAAGGTCCAGTAAAAATTATAAACAGCTCACTGTCATTTTATCAGCGTACAATAATAATGTAAGTATCTTATTTAAATGTAAGCAATGTTAATTTTAATTAGATAATGTTTGTATGAGTTGAAGTTGAAATAAAATAGTTCATAGGTAATACATTACATAAGTATGCAGTGTTATATCAATAATAAAATATATATTAACATAATAAATTTTAATGTCCACTAAAGTTAATATGCACAAATTTTCCTTTCAGTTGCATTTGTTTAGTTTTTATTTTGTCTCCATATCATGGTCCTATCAAAATTCAATGCTTATGTCATATAATTTGTTTTAACACCTGGAAATATTTTAGAAAACGTTTTTAACAAGTTCAGAATTTTAAAATTACAGGGTTCTAAATTATTGATTTTTTTATTAATAAATTTAATAATTGGATAATTTACTTTAAAATTTAAATTGTTTATTTCAGAACTGTACTCACTGATCACAAGCAATAATAATTAGTGGGATTTGATCATAATGTACAGTTAAATTACATAGGTACTTTATTATATTTTATTTTGGTGCTAAGCCAGTAAAATTTTAATATAAAACAAAGAGAGCATTTTATTAACATTCCTAAAGCTAAAGTTTATTATTGCATACAACACAAAAGAAAATAAATAAATTATTAATTATAGTTTTGCTATTCCTTTTCGGTCTAAATGTTATGCGTTGGGACCATATTGTGTGTTAAGCAAATATTTCATTTTTTATTAGTTTTAAAATAAATTTTAATGAAATTAACATGTTCTTTTTATTTATCATCCTTTTTAAAATACAATTATGATTTCTGTTTGTAATATTACGCAATCTGTTTAGGAACACCTAGGGTTTACCCCTTGTAAATCTGAAGAAGGCTGCAGCGAACTGTGGAAGTACCGCCACCATAAAGAAGATAGCAACAAATTGTGTTGTGTCCGTACGGTAAGTAACTACGCAGAGTAACTAGAGTTCCGACTATCGCTGCGATTTCTTTTTATAATGTTGTATGCGCTCATAAACTACTTTATCTGCTGACCATCAAACTGGCTGTAAGCTTGTACATACGAACGTAGCTTCACGCCCATATATCCGAAGGAGAGCATTTCAGTTCCATGTAATAGAGATCGGGCTATTGCCATTTACTGCGCACAGATCCAGAGTCCGTGCTGCTGCTGAGAGTTTCCTAGTAGATAACCCAGTTGCATTGAGCTTGACCAAGGAATTGTACCCGAGACCTCATTCATGTACAGTATACTCTACCACTAGGTACCCAAGTAAAATATCTAGTGGATTGCAACACAGGACTGGGACGTAAAGTGAGACTAAAGCTTGGAGTACAACTTATATTCGTGTTATAAAAATCTCTCTTATAGGTACAGTTAAACTAAAAAAGGAATATAATTAAACTCAGTAAGGGTCCTTCAAAAATATTTATTGGAAATAAACATATTTTTGACTTATGTAAAAATAATATCTACAAAAATATTTTTACCTATATCATATTGAAAATTCCGTTGATGAAAATCTGCTAGCTACAAAATAACATGGTAAGAAAAATCAACAAATTATTGACGTTTTTGAAAAAGCAATAGTATTACACACAGTTAACGAAGTAAAAGAACGTACTTAGCTACCTTAGTACCTTTCAATTTATGATTCTAGGTAAGTAGGTACCTATATCTACTTGTCCGAAGGATACTTAGTAGAGATTGTCGAGCATAGGCTAACGAGGCTGCAATATTGAAGTGGGAGTGGGCGAGCCATGTCTATGGAAAACACCCACGGGAGTGGACATACACCTCAACGTGATGGACACATAGGGAGCCCGCGAAGTAGAAAGAACAGCGCTCGCGCAATAACAAAAGTTACAAAAGACTAGGAAACTTGTGGTTAAATATAGGATAGACCTTTTTGCAATAATAAGACAATGCAGAAAAATCTTTAAGAACAGGTCAAATGTAAGTTTTAATGAAAATCTGTAATAATATTTAATAATAACAGTTATCTTTCTAAAATTTTAAACAAATCAACAATTTTACAACATTTCCTAATATGTTATTTTTAAAAGCAACAAAAAGTAATTGACTAATGTGAAACCAATAATTTGGACATACCTACCTAAGTAGGTATCTAAGTTCCTACATTTGAATTAATTAAAAGGTAAAGCTGACTCCGATCAAACCTTTATAAATAAAATAATTTTATATGTGAAACGGAATAGCCCACAGAAAAAGAACGTTAATATTTTTTGGCCGATGAAGATCTTCTGACTTTACCCAACATAGTGTTAAAAAGCTGAAACAAACAGATAAAGTAAGGTTCGGGAAATAAGATATAGCTATATGTCATACGATATATGTAGGTATACAAATTACTGAGATTAACACAGAAAACTAAGGTTTTAATAACACACACATATTTACAAAATTAAGTACTTAGATAATTTTTGTTTTTACTTTACAAAATATAATCCCTGTGCCCTTAACAAACAACGGACATGAAGTATACCTAGTCTCGTATTAATAATTTGCAAATTACACAAAATTTGTCCCGTGTAGGGACTGAACCCATCATACAAGACTCATTGACAGTGGCGAGGCAACTTCTTTAACCGCAGCATCATCCGTGCAGCCTAGAAATACCTAATAAATATGCTTGCCTGCCATCATTATCACATGTTCACTTATGTGTTTGCTGGCTTCAGCTGTTGCCAGTCACTATGTGTATACTAAGTGTAGAAAGTAGTAGGTAATCTTAAGCTAATAATCACCTCTTCTTCTGAGTTACCATTAGTGGCAGGTGCGTTCGGCTGAAACACGGATCCTCCCGACATTTCTGCGTTACGTGGTTCAGCAACTGCTTAAACAAAGATATTGCGTATTCTAATATTCCTTACTTAACGATTACGTTGACCCAGTATAAATAATACTGTTTATACCTACTCATTCAGACGCGAATTAATTTTGTGTATTTAAAACTAAAAAATTCCACAAAGTGTAAACATTTACACTTTGTGGCAAAACACAAAATAAAAAGCAATATAAAAGCATACACATGCACTCTCATACCATGCTACTGTCTATTATAAATTACTACTATTACTACAAAATCTGAATTAGTCGATAATATTGATCAATTTGTTTAATTCAATTCATAATACTACCTAGGTATCAAGTACCTTTCTTATTTAAGGTATAACTATTGATTTTTCTACAAGCAGGCAAAATAACAGGAACGAAAATTAATTATGTAATAAATAATTATCGGCATTACTGTTGCTGTTGAAAGCTATTGGTGATAGGTACCAGTTTAGTTAACTTATTTTTAATTTAGTGATTTCTATACTCAGTTATCTACTAGTATAGTATTATATTATCTGTCTCAGTAAAAAAATTCATATTAAAGATACGAATTCAATTTCGTTTAAATGAAATAAATTAATAGTAATTTTAAGTAAGTACTTAAGTTATTTTAACGTTAGACTTATTTAAAAATAAGTTAGCACCTTAACGTCTAAGTGACGGGATCTTTAGATTTCTATATTAGACAAAGGCTATACCTACATATAGGTAACTATACTTAAATAAAGATCAAAATATTAAGACTGCGCCGAGCGAAATGTGCCAAAACAGGCGGTCACAGTTAAGTTGATAAAATCAACACTTTTTGTTTAATACAAATATATAATATTCATTAACCATAGTCCATAACAATAAATGTGTTTACAATTACTGCGTGTAAAAAACTTAAAATAATTAATATTTTCGCCTACATAATTACGTAAATTTGCACGTAAAAACGTAAGCTCGTGTTACGTGATTTTAGATAATAACAGTAGAAATATATCCTATTTTACAGCTTAAACGAAATATAAATAGTTATATTACTTACAATATTTCCGTCCCAAATAATTATGTTATTGGCTACCAATAAAGATACATATTTATCAAAAAAGCACTTCAAATCCTCCATACAATTTTACTATGGCGGCCCCGCGCCGATTTGAATTTCGAACTCTGTCATTCAGTCCAACCGCGTCTTACGCTCGGCGCAGTCTTAACGTCTAAGTGAAACCATGATACAGAGCTTATCTTTAGATTTTTATATTAGACAAACGCTATACCTTAATATAAGTTTACTTAAATAAAGATAAAAATAATAACAGTACAAGTTTAAAATGTGCTATAGCCTCACCTTTTGACTTTGAAGTATCCGATCTTAGTTTGTCAGACTGTAAATACAAAAGTATTTAATATACAATATTTTAAATAGTAGGTACGTAACATGTATATCCTAGATGGGAGACCGTTAAACTACCAATCTGGCCTCTCTGGTTCGATTGCAAAGCGCGCATCTCTGACTTTTCGAAGTTAAATGCGTATTAAATATTAAATAACTTTTAACGGTGAAGGAAAAACAACGTCGGGAAACCTGCATGTCTGAGAGTTCTCCAGTATTCTTGAAGAAATGTGAAGTCTGCCAACCCGCTGTGGGCCAGCGCAGCGTAGTGAACTATAGCCAATTACCTACCCTTCTCACTCTGGGAATAGGCCCGTCAGTAGGACGGTTTAATATAGCGCTGATATAAAATGATCATACATTATTTTCTAAATTCATCTGATTATCTGAATTCTTCACAGTAGGATTACATTAATATAAAGTGCTGGCAGGATAAAGCTTTACAGAGTAAACAATGACGATATCCAACAACAGTTATCTAATTTACAAGACAGTCAGGATCGAAGGTTTAAATGGGGCCTTGATATAAACCCAGGCCAAACATCTTCGTTATACTGTTATAGTAGAACATAGGCCTTATTCAAAGATTCTACAGCAAGGCCTATATATAAAAGTACTAGATTTTGACCGCGGCTTCGCTCGCGTAAATGTAGGGTAAGTATTTTTTCCTGGATGAAAGGTACCCTATGTCCTTTTCTGTTACCCTGACAACATGTATGAGAAATTTCATGATGATCGCTCGAGTAGTAAAAGCGTACCAAACAAATACACATTCGCATTTATAATATTACTAGTTTTCCCCGCGTAAGTCCCGTGGGAATATCGAGATAAAAAGTAGTATATGTGTGAATCCAGGTTTTCAGCTATGTACATACGAAGTTTCATCGCAATCGGTCCAGTAGTTTTTGTGTGAAAGAGTAACAAACATGCATACAAACATACAAACTTTCGCGTTTTTAATATTAGTAAGGATAGTTAGGATGATGCAGATATATCTAACACAACCTAAATCTTTAAATAATTATGTTTTTCAGTTTTTATACAACTAAGATGGCAAAGTAAATACGGCCCACCTGATGGTAAGTGGTCACCGTGGCCTATGGACACCTGCAACACCAGATAACTTGCGCGTTATCGACCCTTTAGGAAAGGAAGTGGAAAGTAGAAGGAGCGGGAAGTGGGAAAGAGGGTGATTGGTCCTCCGGCACTCTCACTCACCGAACGAAACACAACAGTAGGAATACTGCTATTTCACGTCGATATTGTGTGAGATGATGATGATCATTCGTGCTGCAATCAGCGAGGCTCTACTACTCAGAAAAAAGTAAGTCCATGATAAAATCTGTTATATAAAACGAACTTACAATGTCGACACCGCTTGGCTTGTAGTACTTAGGTGGACCCATTTCTTTATCGCTTGGAGCGCCACCGATCATCTGAGATGCTGTATGTCAATAATAATTTAACATTATTAGCATATTTTAGCTGTTGTCCGAAGGAAATTACAAAAGCGTTTAATAGCTAAAAATGGCTATACAGAGTGTTAATTATACTACTGATGCTCAATACTAATGTATATTGTAAGTAAGAAGTATATATTACTAGATACTGCCAGCGGCTTCGCTCGTATAAATTCAGGTTAGATTAGTAACAGTGCCTACTATTTTTCTGGATGAATGGTATCTACCCTATGTCCTTCTATCTATCTGTTCCCCTGACAACGTGTATGCGAAATTTCATGATAATGGTGGTTGACCGTTAACGCGTGAAAGCGTAACAAATAAATCAACTCACATTCGCATTTATAATATTAGTTATGTTAGTTTAAAGTTGCCTTACCATCAGCAAAGCACTGACATTGCATGCGTGTGATCGAAACAGTATTAGTTATAGCGTGTACTCAACCTCCTACATGCACTAAAGCCCGATTTACACGTATTAAGTTGTCAAGTAGTTAACTAAAGGAGACTGGCGGTTTTCGGCCTGAGCAACTACAGAAATGAAACCTATAGGAAAAAAGTTGATATTGACTCTTAACTATTTTCTTCGGTACTATATACATAAAACTTGTCTAAGTGGACAAAATAATTTCCAAATAGTGGCTACAATGCGAAAAATTTATACTTGCATATAATTGATACACGCCCAATTTGTACCTTTAATGAGATTGGTTCATTTATCACTAATATCCCAAAGTAGAAGTAGGTATTACCCAGGGTAATGAGGTATTTTATGAGATTTTTAGTTCAATTCGCAGGTTTTGGAATCGATTATTCACTCAATATGTTTGTAATCTGTAATCGATTATTCATGTTTGTTGCCAAACTAAAGCAACTGTAAATAGTTTTGTTAGGTTGGCAACAAACTCTTAATTGTCACCTGTAGATCATTATCTGACGTTATCCTTACTTCCTAATCTAAACTATAAACTTAAGTTACAATACAAGCACAGTTGCTTCCTGAACAATGTTGAACCTGAGACTTAAGCTTGAAACCTATATAATAATAAAATAAAGTATAAAATTCACGTCATATTAGTGAATTAACATATTATACTTACAATATTAGAAGTTCTCGTGCATGACATAACCTTATGTCAAGATATCTACTTTTTTAATTATATCTACTTTCAGATAAGTTTTTGGAAAAAGTGACGACAATACATGGTTTTCTAATTAATAGTGCTACCAGGAAACATTGAAATTATCCGTGTAGGTGACCAGGCCGAACACTCCTAGGAAACCCGCCAGTCTCCTTTAACTTAATTTTAAGTCACTTAATGCATGTAAACAATGAATTTAGTAATAAGTAGCAAGTTAAAATTTAGCGTACATACAACTAAACAGGCAGATTGGAAATGTTTCTAAATTTTCAGTTAAGTTGGTAGGCGTGGCTACTACTTAACACGTTTGGACAGGTATGACTTAGTTAAAATTTAGTTATACGAACAATTTGGCGAAGCGGTCGTGTTCAGTTTGTTTATATAGTGTTTATTTATCTGTATCTTATCCAATTTCTCAACCACAGTCTTTTAGGTATCGACGTTTCTCTTATTATTTCATCTTTAATTTCATATAGAATCTGCCTGAGAACAAAACGAATAATATCCGAACGTTGTTGATCGTCCATCCTGACAGAACTAAAAAGGTTAACTCAAGTACGTGTGGACACTTACGAAAAATTAAGTGACTTAAAATTAAGTTAAAATTTACTTATTTTACTTGAAAACTTAATACGTGTAAATCGGGTTTAAGCGATAACCTGCTTTAGCGAGTCCAAGTTCATACTTCTACGATTTGTATTATTATAATTACCTTGTTTATTTAAAAGCCTACTAACCTACAACAAATTTTCTTTTGGAACATTATGTGCACTCATAGAGCTATATTCTAGCTTAATACGGTATACTCTATGTTCTACTTCTCTATGACTGTGCGTTTTGTAAGCCGAATAAATAAAAAGATGTATATCCTGTCCAGTATCTTGAGTTCATAGTATGATAAGACCTCACGTCGGTATTGCAATGTTAAAACGTGTAATATATGTTTTAATCTAACATCTTGACCGCTCTATCGTGCTATCTGCTATCGTCCGAGCTGCACCGTTCGACACCACACAAAATATTGACTTATCTTGTTGGGTAAGTCGATAAGTAAAATACCTATTATTGTCATTAAACTACTTTATACGGCTCTTATCGCGTTGTTTATTATAAAATACTAGTACCTTTTCATAATATTGAAACTATTAAACTTTACTACAATTTAAGCTATTTAAATTATCAAACTATCTGGGCTTTCTTTTCTTCTGGATGTCAGGTACCCTGTGTCGCCTTCTGTACCCCTGACAACATGTATACGAAATTGCATGATGATCGATCGAGTAGTTAAGGCATGAAAGCGTAACCAATAAACAAACTCACATTTTAAAACTACTACTGTTAAACTTTACTACTATTAAATGATTAAACTATCTTAGTTAAGGTTTACACTTTCCCCGATGTTTCTGTTTTTTTCAGTAGCCATAAACACGAGAAGACTAAAAATAATAAAACTATTTAAGAAACAATCTTAAGCTCTTACAGATTTGTTGCTTGCCCCACACGGACTCGCGGTAGTTGACCCGCCTCGCGGCGCGGCGGCGCTTGCTTCGCGCGCGGCGCGCCGCGGGTGCGCGGGAGTCGGTCGACACTCGCCGCGCCACGCGGTGGTACAGGCAGCGGGATGACACGTTCGAGATCTATAACACCACCACTAACATCAATGGCATGTTTTCAACAATCTACTAACAAATACACACCATGTCTAATATTACTACCTCCGTGGCGCAGCGATAATAAATGCGAAGCGACTGCTGTTCATGAGGACTTTGGTTGGAATCCCGGGTTGGGCCAACAAAAAGTTATTGGGTATTTTAAGTTAAAAGTTCTTTTAAAGAAGACATCTACCGCACTAGGAATAATTCGTGTGTCGCGTGGGACTTTACAAACATTCAGATAATGGACACAGAACACCCAGACTCGGAACAAATGTTTGTCCCGTGTGGAAATCGAACTCACAACACGGCGCGGCGGCAGCGGCCAGGCGACCGCATCAACTATTACGCCATACGTTTAGTCACACTTACAAGTTCACATTGCAGGTCGTCAAGTTCATCTTCCATGATGTCTAGTTCATCCGTGTCTTTGGACGGTACGATGAGCAGCTTGGTCTCTGGACAGCCCGCTGTTATTACCAGCTGCGACGACTTTGGGAAGATCAACCGGTGAGCTGTCCTGGATTAGATTATAACATAACTGTACGACGACGTCCACAAAAACCGTATTTATAAAGCGCCTAATGGGTTTGTTCCGCATTCGTTCCTCATGTTTCGTCCTACACGTAGAAATACGCATACGTCTCAATAATCGTTCCTAGTATGCTACTAAATTTTAATAAATTTTAATTTTATTGTAATTATGTGTCTTTCCCGTTCCTGTTTTTTGGATGGTTTTTTGTTGTACCGTCATCCGAAGAATATTTTAAAATATCACGTTAATCTCCCGGCAAAACTTTGCGCTTATGATTGAATGACATCACGAGTCGACAACGAAATAATTTAAAATAATTTTACCAACACCTTATGTAATTTTCTGTACTCCTGACAACGTGTACCTACATATGCGAAATTTCGAAAATAGTTAAGGCTTGAAATGGTATCAAACAAACAAACTCACATTACATAGGTACATATGATAAACGGTTTGCAAGAGCCCCAACGGTATCAAGAGCAGGGCTGCATACCCCCAAAAAAAATGTTTATGCCTAACTCCACGAACATTGGCGAATGAAAATATTGTCAAATTTTGTTTACTTATAGAAAATTATGGATTTATAATTTATACAGGGTGTCCGGTAATAAATGGATAACCTTGTAGAACCGAAGGCCGTTCAGAAAAATGAAAAATAAAGAAATAAAAAATATAATATTGTCTTCTGTTTACGCGAATGTTATTCATTGAAATTAAACTACTATACCTATACGGATTTTATCGCGTTGTTTATTTAGCACAGTATTACAAAATTTTGAAAATATTACACTACTGCTACTATACTATACTATTGATTTTATTTTACTAATTTATAAGCTAATAAAATTATTTAAACTATTAAATCTATAATATTGTCTTCTGTTTACGCGAATGTTATTCATTGAAATTAAACTACTATATAGGGATTTTATCGCGTTGTTTATTTAACACTCTATTACATAATTTAGAAACTGTTACACTACTATACTATACTATTAAACTTTACTAATTTTAAGCTAATTAAATTATTAAAACTATCAAATCTATTTGTTTTTAAGTTTACACTTTATCCGACGTTTCGGTTGCTTTTCAGCAGCCATGGTCACGGGGAGACTAAGATGGTAGTTGTCTCAATGTTCCAGTGTAGTTATTTCAAAGTACCCGAACATAATTTAGTTATTGGTGTTTCTATTTACGCAGAATAGTATAGTATAGTAGTGTAACAGTTTCTAAATTATGTAATAGAGTGTTAAATAAACAACGCGATAAAATCCGTATATAGTAGTTTAATTTCAATCTATTAAATCTATTTATTTTTGGTTTACACTTTCCCCGACGTTTCGGTTGCTTTTCAGCAGCCATGGTCACGCGGAGACTAAGATGGTAGTTGTCTCAATGTTCCAGTGTAGTTATTTCAAAGTACCCGAACATAATTTAATTATTGGTGTTTCTATTTACGCAGAATGAGCTCAAAGTATCATGAAGTCTAGCTGTGGTTTGTTTCTTCTTGGGTTTGACTATTTGAAGTACTGGATCCCAAGCTGGTGGTACATTCCAACCATCTTCTCTATTGAAATTGGGATGTTTTTTGATTTCAATAGCCTCGCGAAGCATCCTTGGTAGGAATCGGTGTTCTTTAGCGAGAATCTGTGGTTTGTCAAATCTCAGGTAGTGGTTGGTCCCCTGTTGTACATGTTCACACACAGCAGACTTCAACGAGCGTTTGTGTTTTACGTCAGCTATGTGTTCTTTTCTGCGGGTGCCTATGCTTCTCTTGGTTTGACCAATGTATGAGAGTTCGCAGTCACAATCTATTTTATAGACCCCTGCATCTTGTAAAGGTAATTGGCACTTGACGGATGGTAAAAATTGACTTATCTTCATTGGCGGCTTGAAGTATGTCTTGATTGAAGCTCGCTTCAAGATGTAGCCAATCTTGTCAGTGACACCCCTTACATAAGGCAGTATAGCATGCTGGCGCTCGACTGTGGCTGGATATCATTCATTTATGGTAGAAGTATACAAGAAAGTTACACATGGTAATTAAAAAAAAAACACATATCTCAGGTAGTAGTTAGGATAGTTTTTTTTTTATATATTTTCTGAACGGCCATGTGTTCCACTATAAGACATTTCCAGGTTATTCATTAATTAACGGACACCCTGTATATTATCTTAAAGCCCCTCCTAATATTTTTATGAAGTCGACGCCTCTAACTACAAGTGACTACACATATTTAATTTTAATGATATTTTTAATTTTATGTCGATATGTCGAAAACCATCCCGCACTAGGCCAGCGTGATGGACTACGGTCTAACAGCTCCGGGGACTTAAAAGTGTGTATTATACCTCTGCCAATCTTTTTAGTGTTATACAAGAAAATATATATATGTTACGGGCAACTCGATTAACCGCACAGTATTATAAATATAACTAAATTATAAACTAATTATAAACTTATTACCTTGACCGGCCTATATTAAGAAAGCGTTGCCTAACGGTCCGTTTTCCATTTAAAATTAAAGTTTAAGATAGCTTACATTTATCACTTGGACCGGACAATATGTATACTTCCAGCCAATAATTTGGATTGTGCCGTGCAACGTGCGTTATGTTAGGATAGGTAACTTTTATTTCGCTCAAGGTAGGGTAGTAATTATTCATACTGACCGGAAAGTGTGACTAATCGTGCAGTTTTACCGACATTGCCCCCTTGATACGGATGTAAGGTATACAAAATGGTCATTACTCATATCAGTCACTATAAATAAGGACCGGTCTTTATTCATAGTGACCGATCTTCTGAAGTTGCCCACAATAATGTTATGGACCACTTGACTTATATAAGATTCAAAAAGCGGTAGGTACTCGAATGTACCTGGGTATATAACTGGGTGGCTGGAACACTTCCCTGGTGGCCATATCCTGGCAGACGCCGTCTAACAGCACTATATCCTCCATCAGCTCATTCACAACGAACACCTGGGAGATACCAGCATTTAATCTCCTGGTCAAAGGTTGGTCGGGAACCAAACACCAAGGATCGCTAGCGATTAAGGTATACAGTTTCGCTACCGGTATAAAATAACTTTAGCGCTTTATTTAAAAGGTTTACCGAAAGCTGTTAAGATTTGCGGTTACGCTACCGGTATAAAATATTGACAGCGCAATTTTTTTATGTATCGCTACCTTTATTTTTAACCTTTAATCACCTGAAATAATTTTGATACCGAGAACAATCCTTTGATGAGTAGCTACGATCTACGTGACATTTGGAAAATTACAAAAAAAACAGTCTATGGTTACAGAGAACACCTAGAGTCGGAGTAACTATTTGTGGATCAAACACGGCGCGCTGTCAGTGAGAAGACGACCATTTAAACCACTACGCCATTGGTGCAGTCGGATAAATAGTTATGTCAAAGTCCCTGCATTGCAAATTGTGTTTTCATCAATTTGGAGAAATTTAAAGGAGCCTGCTGTTGCGAATTATTTGGTGACGACACGCATGAGTCGGCTCGCTACAAGAAACCAGCGTAAAAACACAGTCTATAAAAGTTCTGCGTTTCGCCAGGATTTCAGGTTATTTATAGTACCAATAAGCCTCGCTCGCCTTTAAACTGGCGTGAAAGTATGTTTCGCCTGTGTTTTTAAGCGATACTACGATAAATCTGTTACCTTAAACGCTTTGAGGCAGGGTACGAAGGCATGCTCGAGCCTCATGCTAAGTTTCTCGTAAGACCAGCCGTGGTACGCGGGTACTGACGGCAGAACCATCATTGACAGCTTTATACCGATCTCTCTCCACATAGCTGCTTCTAACCTGCAAGAAAAATGGAAACAAGCCACATCTTAACATAATCACGCTTCCATTGGTCATGAAATTTCGCGACAAATGCTCTCAAATAAGTATGATTTGCGACAAGCGCAGGTACTACTAGTTTGTATTAAAGTATTTTTTATTATAAGTAGCAGTGATAGCCCAGTGGGAGATCGTTAGACTGCCACGCAGAGGTGTAGAGGTCGATCCCAAGGTACGCATCACTGACATTTCGAAGTTATGTGCCTATTAAATAGTAATTATCGCTCGCTTTAGCGGTGAAGGAAAACATCGTGAGGAAACCTGCATGTCTGAAAGTTCTCCATAATGTTCTCAAAGATATGTAAAGTCTGTTAACCCACGCTGAGCCAGCGTAGTGGACTATGGTCTAACCCTTCACACAGGCCCATGCCCAGCAGTGGAACAATTTAATATAGGGCTGATACTATATAGGCTTACGTTTGACCATAATCTCACCTGATGTTAATTGACGATGTGGTCGACGATAGAGCACGCTTACCTTACCAAGGTACAGTCAGCCAAAAATATGGTCTACCACCCTTCGGTTGAGGTTCATTTGAACATTATGAAACAACAAGGTCGAGTTCCCCTTGCAATAATATTATGACAGCGACCATTGCTCTCTTTATCATGTATTATATTTACGTCATGCCATGTGTCAAGGTAGAAATGTCAACCTTAGCGATAATTAGATCCCACAGAAACTTTTGTCAAAACTGGTAGACCACTTTCTTGGCCGTCCGTACTTATTCACTTGCGACTTGAAGACGCCTAGATTGTACTAATCGGAAAAAAAAACCGTCATGGGTATTTGAGTTTCACTCCTTTGCAGTGACTCCGTTAAATGATGACGACAACGTGACATAGATAATAATAATAATAATATTCTACACATACACACAACACCATCTAGCCCAAACTAAGCAGAGCTTGTACTATGGGTACTAGATAATGGATAAAGATACATATATATACTTTTTTTTTTGTAAATACATACTTATTATACATAGAAACACCCAGACCAAAACAAACATCCATGTTCATGCACACAAATGTTTGACTTGGGCGGGAATCGAACCCGCGAATTTAGGCGTGGCAGTCGGTTACACCAACTACTACGCCATCGAGTCGTCATCGATTTGATCGCAGTCCTGTTTTTCGAGTGCTCATAGGCTGTAAAGTAACTGATAAACATTAGACAGTATGGCGTATGGCTGTTTACCACTTTATGCTATAAAATACAAAATATACATAAAATAAAATACCAGGGACCACAAATTAAAGTATCTACATACAAGAAATATAAAAATAAACGCTGCCTTATTCTCGCTTATGCAATGACAATGATTTATAAGACGGTGGTAAAGACCCAGGATTAAGTAGGACTAACTTCTAAAACTTTATAGATTGATATGTTTTTATAAATACCCGCAATTTGGTTTATAAATTACCAGTCCCAACAGCGAATGCAATAAATTATAGAGAGAGGTCAGCTATTGCTGTGGCGTCCATATGCAGGTATACCTTGCGTTAAATTTTAGTTCCCTCTGTCCTTCCCTTGCAGGAAAGCCAGAGGGGTAGAACTACGTAGACTATAGCAAGCAGAGTGAACACGAAGTTTTACTTGAATGTGGAGATGATGGTCGCTTACCCCATAATAGGATGAGGCGCCAGATTGAAGGATTCCTTGATGATTCCTAGTGTGATGTAGTACGCCTGCACCGCACTGTCACACCGGACGGTGTAACTATACGGACGACTCGTCAGCACCTGCAGCAATAAATATTAAATGGCGAAGAGGTCCTCCACCTTGCTAATCTTATATTTTAAACTAGATGTGGCCGCGGTTTCACCCGCATTTATAATTACTGCGCCGCCCCCGTGGGTCGTAGCGTGATGTTATATAGCCTATAGCCTTCCTCGATAAATGAGCTATCCAACACTAAAATAATTTTTCAATTTGGATCAGTAGTTCCTGAGATTAGCGCGTTCAAGCAAACAAACAAACAAACTCTTCAGCTTTATTATATTAGTATAGATATATAATCTGCCTGGGGAATTTTCTTCTAACCACGCCACAAGACACGGGAGTGGAGCAGTAATAATTAAAGTTGATGAAACCATAGGGGTTTGCTAGGGCATCAATCTACATATACTATAAATAGGCAAAGAGCACAGTTCAGTATCTGTTTCTCCTGTTTGGCAATCGATTTGCTTTTTCTTTATTAAATAGCCATTGATCAACGAAAGTAAAAGCAAAAAAAAAAGAAATATGTAGGAAAAATGTAAATTCATATATGATTGTAAGCAGCAGAGACCATTGAAATGCCGCGCAGAGTTCGATCAAGACACGCACATCACGACACCCACGACATTTCGAAGTTAAGTGCGTCTTAGATAAAATTATCGCTCACTTTAACGGCGAAGGAAAACATCATAAGGAAACCTGCATGTGTGAGAGCTCTCTATACTCGTAGTTGTCAAAGATATGTAAAGTGTGCCGGCCGTGCGGGCCGGCACACTAGTTCGGTATGGCGAATTATATCCTAACCATTATATCACTATGAAAACGCCTGTATATATATATATATATGTATATTATGGTCGAAATTTGACCATTGCACAAACACTACTAAAAAGAAATACACTAACCCCTAATACTCCAACGGCGTTTCCAGACACGATGTAGTCCTGGCTCGGCTCTCCAAACTTCAAGTCTGTCATGAACTCGTAGTTGGGTATGGCCTCGTCGATGTCATCGTCAGGTGGAATGTATGTAGCCTCCAGAAGACCAGACACCAGGATGTACAGGCCTTTGGGTTCATCACCTGACATAATTACAAGAGAGATGCTATGATCACCTTCAATAAGATATACCTACCTTTAAATATGACGAAATATTGTATGACATCTATTGTGGCAAAACATGATATTTACTATATTTTAATAATTGTAAATAAACATCTTATCTATACAAATAAACAAAATTGAAGTGTCTGTTTGTAATGTCAAAATAACAGCTTTTTACTAAATGCGTAAGAAAGTATTGTAAGTGTATACCGCAACTATATACGGTACTTATATAAGACAAGTGAGAAACCGCAATGAATTTATGTAAATATTAGAGTTCGAAAAATTGGTTCAAGTAATATGCAAAGGTCACGTGATATCACGTCAAAGGTCATAGTCATTTCAGGGGTATATCGACTATGCTGAGTTGAATGGCGTTGACCGCGAGGTTCTAGCTCTTACGGTTCTTGAGTTGAAAGTTGTATAACCGATAGACGGACGCACAAAGCTGTTGTATAAGAGTTTTTCAAACTAAAAAAATGATTTTTTAAGTTTTTGTCTGACTGTCTGTGTTTGTTCAGGCTAATCTCTGGATATCCGTATATTCCGTATCTTTAAGATCTAATATGTTTTTGACATTTAAATAAAGACTAAACGGATGGCGCAATGGTTTATGTGGTCGCCTCGCCATTGTCACTGCGCCGAGTGTTGTGGGTTCAAAATCCCACACGGGACAAAACTTTGTGTGATCCATAAATGAGTATCCCAAGTCTGCGTGTTCTTTGTGTCCGTTGTTTCAATGTTTGTAAAGTCCCCCGTGACACCGGAGTTATTCCTAGAGCGGAAATTTTCTTTCTTTAAATGAGATAAGATTCCTTACCTCTAGATATGAGTACATCGTTGATGTTGTAATTGATTATCTCCGAGTGCTCAAGAAAGAAATCAGCAATTCTCTCGTTGCCTTGCAGCCATGACACCGCGCGGAGTTGAGTCTGTATACAAATGAACATTATCTTTTAAATCAGAAGTTCCCAGACTTTTTGCCATAGACCACTTTCAAAATTTAGCTGGTTTCGGTTAACCCCCTGCAGCTAGAAATTTAATTCACCAAGTAAAATCGGTATACTCCGACCAAAAATTTAAATAGGGTTGAAATTAAAAAAAGTATCAAATATCTACGGGCCAAACATTTTTATTTTTTTAGAAATTCTCTGTTCTTTAGCGAGTGGTATTCCCGAAAATATCCGTCGACCGATGTTTAAAAAGTAACAGTCACTGAGCTTCTTAAAATATTATCTGTCTACATTGATAGGGGAAGTCAAGCCAACATTTTAGTTCTTCACTATCGAAAACAAATAAATTTTCGTGGACCCCGCTTACGAATTGTGAACCTCCATTTTTTTGTCCGTACAACGTAGACCCCGTCGAGTCTCCTTTGGACCCCTGGGGTTCCACATGGGCCAATTTGGGAACTAAAGTTTTAAATTATACAAAGTTTAATGGACGACTTACCGAAAAAGGACACCGGCAGAAATAGGTTTAACATAACTTCATGTTACTCCAATGCCTTATTATTCATAATTCTTTAGATATTTTTTGATGCCATGTCCTCTAATATTTTGTAGATTTACAATGGGATATTATTTTATTAAATTAATAGAACTTCAACTTACTTTTATTAACTGGTTTCGGTTGACTTTGGGTAATATACAGTGTTGCTATGTATGAAATAACAATTAGGCAAATCGATAATTCTTTCACTTTTTTTCAAGTGTCAGTGTTTCAGGATATTATTAGTATTACATACACAGACCAATTAATGTATAAAAATATAGATTTAGTTGTAACTCAAAAAACGATTTTGACAGGGTCAATTATTGTCAAACTTCTCGACAATCGACAATCGCTTTCTTGCGCGGCGCTTGCTGCTCTCGCATTGTGAATACTTCTCGTACTGTATGTTTTTATTGTGTACTGTGCTTTCTTGACGATTTTGGCGATATTTTATGGACTCTGGCGTATATTGCTTTCACGAACGATCTACGCATTCTCACAATGGATATTGGTTTCTTGTTTGTTCGACCGACAACGGCTTGTTTTAACGGATTTCGATCACAATGCATACGCAACAAAATCATATAACGACATATCAGTGCAAAAACATATTTTTCCTATATTATAGTTGACAGCTCTCTTGTTGGTAGGGAAGCGATCGAGCAATATTATTGTAATTGTGTGGTAGGTAAAGGAACTGTAAGTTGTTGTCTTATAATGGTCATAATATGGTGCTTTAGCTGCGCAATGCTCCAACAAAACTTAATACCGCCTGCACAGTTTTAGATGATATTTTAATTATCTATGATGATGATAATGATTAGTGATTAATAAAGTGTAGAAACCAACGAGTATTTTATTTATGCTCCCACTATCATATGAGCCGATAATGATGATCATGATAAACTATACAAGTGTTTAGTTTTGTTAGTATAATATATGTTTATGTTCCAGTACATAACACACCTCAAATAACTCTTAATTACTTGGTGATCTTAAGATCTTTGATACTTTTAAATACATGTGTATGTGTATTTCATTTTTCTTTGACAATAAATATCTCGTTACTCCCATTGAGCAGCTAGATGAATATTTTCATTTTGAAATGTTAATATTATATCTAAATAATAAAGCAAAAATCATCTTAGTAACATCAGGCCCAGAGATATATAAAAACTTGCCGGTCTCCTTTAGCTAAGTATATAGGTATACTAGATTTTGCCCACGACTTCCCTCGTGTAAATGTAGATTATGTAAATTTTCTTTTCTGCTATATCTCTGGAACAATCCTTTTTCTGGACGAAAGGTACCCTATGACTTTTTCTGTACCCCTGACAACGTGTATGTGAAATTTCATGATGATGTCGTGTAGCGAAAGCGTAATAAACAAATAAACAAACTCATATTCGTTTTTATAGTTCGAAAAAACTCATAAACAACAGCTTTGTCCGTCCGTCTGTCTGTTATACAACTGTCAACTCAAGAACCATAAGAGCTAGGGACTCGCGGTCAACGCCATTCGACTCAGCATAGTCGATATACCCCCGAAATGACTATGGCTTTTGACCTCTGACCTCAAGATCACGTGGTATCACGTGACCTTTGCATATTACTTGAACCATTTTTTCGAACTCTAAGATTTACGGCAATTCATTGCCGTTTCTCACTTGCTATAAATCTTAGTTAGGATTCTACTCTAAATAATTCGATGCCATCTTCCCCTGATACAATGTAAAATAAGTAGTTTTAAAATAATAGGCGATTGTCGACATCAGCACTAACCTCAGGTGAGGACGGCGCTACCAAGCTGCCTTTGTGACGACACAACTGGATCTTCTCTTGAATGGCCTTCAACAACATCTTGTACTCCATCTCATCCAGAAAACCTGACACAATAATATTTCTTAGGAAAATTATTACTATAAACTGCCTACAATCTACCGGCAGCATTGCCACGTTGAATAACTGCAAGCAGTGGCGTAGCGTAGTCGGGGCGGTAGAAGCGGCCCGCCCCGGGCGGCACTTTTAGGGGACGGCAAAATTTCAAAATAAATAATATCTTGTAAATATTTGAACTGTATACAGGATGTCCAGTAATTAATAGATAACCTGGAAATGTCTTATAGTGGAACTGACGGCCATTCAGAAAAAAAATATGAAAAATATCTATCCTAACTACTACCTGAGATATGTGTTTTTTTTAAATTACCATGTATAACTTTCTTGTATACTACGATCATAAATGAATGAAATCCATCGGTTTTTTGTTGTTTTATTATTAAACACTAATTATGCTAATAGATAGACAGTCAAAAGTATGCTATGCTAATATAGCTTGCACTTTCTAATATATATATATATTTTTTATTCTTCTTTTTTCATTTTTCTGAACGGCCTTCAGTTCTACTATAAGATATTTCAAGGTTATCCATTAATTACCGGACACCCTGTAAAATACACAATAATCATGATTGTTCTTGCCGAAAAGTTCTTTAAAATGACTATATTAAAATTATTAAACTGAAATACTTAAAAATAGGGCGGTTAAATTTTTTTCCGCTTCGGGCGACTGACACCCACGCTACGCAACATAATAATAATGTCTTACGTTTACACGAATGTTATACATTGAAATTAAACAACTTTATACAGATTTTACCACGTCGCGCACCTCTGACTTTCGGAAGATATATGACTTTTCGAAATTATGTGCGTATTGATTGACAATTATCGCCTGCTCCGTGCCTCGCACGTTAAGCCGTCGGTCCCGGCTGCCATAAACATATATGGCAGTCGTTATTGGGAAGTCAGTGCCCTATAATATCCTGACGCTGGTCTTAAAGCCTTCGGGTTGCGGAGGTCAGGTGGCAGCCGCTCCGTGTAAAAACTGATATCCAGTCAAATCCGGTTTGACCAAAAAAGCCGACCCCAAGTGACTTGGGAATAATAAAGGCTAGGTAAAAGATTATAAAACAAAGTTCCCCGCCGCGTCTTTCTGTCTGTCTGTTCGAGATAAACTCAAAAACTGCTGAACGGAGTTTCATGCGGTTTTCACCAATAGACAGAGTGGTTCATGAGAAGGTTTAGGTGTATAATTTATTAAAGTTTTGTAGTAACCGTGCGAAGCCGGAGCGGGTTTCTAGTTATTTATAAAACACTATTATTAGATAATTTTGAAACGTTAAACTACTATTTTTAAGCACTTTTACTAGTTACTGTTCTTACTTCTATTTAAGCTATTTAAATAATAAAAACTATTTGATTTAGATTTAATTTTACACTTTCCCCGACGTTTCGGTTGCTTTTCAGAAGCCATGTTCAAGAAGAGACTATAACTAACACAAATTGTATGTATGTTAGTCTATAAGATATTTATCACATATGCCACGCGAAATAAAATGGTTTATGATTATTTAATGGCTCAACTATGTACTCACTAGAAAGGATTTTTTCATTACCTACATATTTTCGTCGTTACAGGTAGGTAAACATGAACGGAAAAACAGTCAACGACGGTTAATGAAGATAATACACGGGGTATAGCATATGTTCTACCTTCTTCTTTAAGCTGCATAGCATCCAGAGTCATGATGTTCAGCGTGGAAGTGGTCGCTTGCTTCGTCTTGACAGTGATGGCAGTCCACGGACGGTCACGTTGGAGTAACCCCAGCTGACGGGTTACTGCCAACCTGGTGATAACACAACACAATAATTTGATATAGCATTTTCAAAGTCTAATATTATTAATCGTGTAGCGAAATTGCTGACGCTTTAGTTTTAAATATTCAGGATCAAGTAAGCGATGCAGCCATGCGGCAGTCGTCTTCCCGCAACCACTGAGTTAGGTCGTGGCTGAATATGTGTTTATTTTATATGTAATTGGTAACAGTAAATATATGTACATACATACATAGATACACGCCTGTTTCCCAGAGAGGTAGGCAGAGACTGCGGATTTCCATTTGCTATGATCCTGACACACTTCTCTGGCTTCATTCACTTTCATCACATTCCTCACACACGCTCGCCGATTTAAGATGCTCTTAACCTTGCCTTTGTCCAGAACGTCTCCGATCTGATAGAGAAAAGTTCGTGTAGATCTTCCTCTTGCGACTGTTCCATTCACACTAGCCTTATAAACTTTATTAGTCAGTCTTTTCTCGTCCATTCTTTCTACATGCCCAAACCAGCTTAACATACCTTTTTCTATTCTTGTCACCATATCCACTTTCATGTCGCATCTCTCTAATCACACTATTCGTTATTCTATCTTTTAAATAGTATACTATCAAGTTATTTCATTGGACTATCCACAACAACACATATCTGACTCTGATTACCCGTAGATGGCACGGCAGGTGAAGCAGGTCAAGTGGTCGCGGTGCCGCTGCCACTGCACCGACTGATATGGGTTCGAATCCCACACGTTTCAATTATTTGTGTGTTACATAAAATTTCTGTATTCTTGGCCTTGCTGATTTCAGCTTGAATGGACCGGCTCGACGAAGGAATGAATACCCTCTCGCAGAATATCGACGTGAAATAGCAGTAATACTGCTGTGTTTCGTTCGGTGAGTGAGAGTGCCGGAGATCCAATCACACTCTTTCCGCCAGCCCAATTACCCTCTTCCCACTCCTTCTCCTGCCCACCTTTTTCTCTCCTTCCTTTCTTAAAGGGTCGGCAATGCGCAAGAGATGTCTCTGGCGTCTATAGGCTACGATGACCACTTTGAACATTAATAATTTTGTATTTGTAAAGTCTGCCACACAGTGATTGAATCCTAATTAGGAACTTGCCTCGTAATTTTATTTTATTTAAGAGGAAATACGGTCATCAAAACATTTAAAAAAAGATTTTCTGCAGATCTATTGCTATCGCGCTGCAAAATCAATGTGCAAAAGATATGACTACAGTTCGGACTGATTATAACTCTGAAATCATCATCTTGTATTCCCCTGTTTAGACTTGTTGAAAAGTATCGATATATCGATGTATCTATATTTTAATCGATATATATTGATCCGATGTATCGATATATCGGTACAAAATATCCAATATCGAAAATTGTATCCAATACTATATATTTTTTTTTATTTATGTAACTAACTTCGCTGGTATCCAGCACTAACTTGTTTAGAGTCTATCTAGTACAGATACCAGTCTCTCACACATACATTCTGAATTTTTGTAATTATTTCTGTGTGAGAGAGAATAGCCGATTATTATTATTATATTATACATACCCAGACTGCTAAAATCAATACCCTTCCTTTTGGCTTCGCCGTAGTCGGGTAAAAAGGAATACTGATAAAAATACCTTCGTTCTAATTGAGATTTTTGTACATTAAAATAATGTACATTTTGTATGAAAATAACTATTGATATTATTGAGCTAGGCTGAACTAAATAAACAATTATTTTAAATACACCTTTTTTTTTTAATTTTCCTATGTATCGATGTAACGATATTTTTCCTTTGAGATATCGATGCTGATATTGATATTTTAATAAATATCGATACATCTATTTTATTTTACTTCCCTCATCCCTATCCCTGTTACCTCGTCTAAAACTAGAACGATTTTAATAATATTTCATAAATAATATAAGAAGGAGTTTGGCTATGTTTGTATGTCTTAATTATTTTTATTAGTTTCTTTATATTCGTTTGCTCATTGTCTTAAAACAGCCTTCATGGAAAAAGAAAATATAGAAGTACATGGCAGTAGTAGCTATATAGTTCATTTTTGCTATATGTTATTATTTTGTGTGGAAAAATAGGAATACTTTTGTGTAGACAAAACGCAGCCAGTATTTCCTCTCAAGTCACAAAGATTTATAAATGTCAAAGTTTAGTGGTTAGTGAGTTTACTAAATTACCAGTACGTAGGTTGCTAATTACAGATAAAGGACTATTTCTATTTCTTCTTTGTTAACACACGGCTGCTCTTTTAAATATTTACCTGTCAGGTAATTTACCTGTTGGATTATTTACCCATCACGTGTTACCTGTCGCTATCGATGGTAGACGTGAGCATATCCTGGATCTCCTTGTTGTCCACCAGCTGTGGCAGAAGATTGCACACCTCCTGGGCTCCCGTCACGAATCCCTTCAACACATAACATACCACAGTATTAACTGCACGGATAACGTAGAGGTTTAACTGGTCGCTTCGCTGCTGACACTGCGCCGAGTGTTGTGGGTTCGAATCCCACACGGGACAAAACTTTGTGTGATCCACAAATGGTTGTTTCAAGTCTGGGTGTTCTTTGTGTCTGTTGTTTGAATGTTTGTAAAGTCCTCCGTGTCACAGGAATTATTCCTAGAGATTGCCTTTGCAGTTCCCTTTAAAAATAAATTACTAATCTGACAAAATGTGAGTGAAAACACCACTGCCTATCCTTCGGGGGTATTTTTGAGTAGTAGAGTATCGCTGATTTCAGCATGAATGGGCCGGCTCGAATGGGGCAGGACCACCCTCTCACAGAATATCGACGTAAAATAGCAGTATTCCTACTGTTGTGTTTCGTCCGGTGAGTGAGAGTGCTGGAGGCCCAATCATCCTCTTTCCCCCTTCCCGCTCCTACTCCTTCCAACTTCCTTATTCTCTTCTACCTTTCCTAAAAGGCCGGCAACGCGCAAGTAAAGCGTCTGGTTTTGCAGGCGTTCATAGGCTACGGTGACCACTTACCATCAGGTGGGCCGTATGCTTGTTTGCCAAAATAGTTGCATAAAAAAATGTTGGCGTGAGCCTATGTAGATATGTATAAGTGGTTTACCTTTCCAACATCGTATCCAAAAGCCAATTGTATATCAATCATCCGGTCTATATAGCCCATTATTTTTGGCACCGAAACTCTGGAAAATAGACAGGGTATACACAATAGCATGGGACCATAACAACAAAGCAGCAATAATTTAGTGGGAAACCCTTGGAAATTTCACAGAAGAAACCAGGTGAAAGAAACACTATTGTCTTATTGACGCAGCAATAGTGAAAGCGACTGCAATGCTTTACGATAGTCTATAAAGCAATTCTTGGTAGCAACACGAACACACAAAAATTAATTCTTCGACCATAAATTAATTTATAAATAAAACTAAGCTTACTCAATTCAATGCATTTTTCTTTAACTTTTTAAACATTTAAAGTCATTACTATTCATAGTGAGTATTCATGTGTATATGTATCAATAGTGATAAGCCGAAATAGCGTAACAATATATAGATGTTAACATAAATACTCCTAAATAAATGTAGATATATTATTTTTATATACTTTAAAGGAAATTATTTTAATTGCTACGTAGCTCTCGTAGCTACGTAGCAGCGTACGTAGCTAGTGAAGACAGAACGACAGAACCCTAACATAGTATTATAAAAGCGAATGTGAGTTTGTTTGCTTGTTTGTTTGTTACACTTTCACGCCTTACCTACTCGACCGATCACCATGAAATTTCGCATACACGTTTTCAGGGGTACCGACATTTCTGTACCTCCTGCAAACGTGTATGCAAAATAGACCTGCCATCTAAAAATAGAAGTATTGTTTCCGAAGATAGAAACTTATTGACAAAATCTAGATAACTGCAAGTTCAGCTGCGGGCAAAATCGAGTGCTATATAATGGAGTACCTACCTGGCCAATTTGCAAAGCCTGAGGAAACGAAGCATCCTCAACAGTTTAGTAGCAGTGATGAAGCTGGAGTTCACGTTACTCCACTTGTCCCACGACGATACACTGTCTATGATGTCCAGCACCAAATCTACAAATAAATTGCGCAGTGATGTGATGTCAGCACTTCATATTAGGCAAAAGACTGATTGCCTTTTTAATATAACTTTTTCTATTCAATCTAGTGCATGCCTTCAGTGAGTTTTGGTGACCAAATACAAGTAAATTGAAAATTATACTGGGTGTACGGGCGCCGCGGCGTACCGAAAACTTTAGCAAGATGTCTTTCTATAGGTACTTATCTCGACACAAACTGCCATTAATAAAAAATACGCAGGATTATGTTTTATATTGCTCAACATTATTACGCGGTACGCAATGGATTCCTTCCAATACAACACACCGTTCACGCCGGTGGAAATGACCTCTGCGTTTCGCACGTATAAAACAGCTGATCTGTTTAAATCACGACGATTTAATTACATTGCTGTGATTAAGTAAAATGAGGTATACATTCTATGATTATCACTTTGTTATGATACTTATGATTCACAGCCAGAAAAATGATAAATTGCAGAAAAAATCTTAAGATTTTTTCTAAAGAAAATGCCAACGATTTTAACTCAGAATAATAGTCTGAATCTACTATTTCAGTTTTCGGTACACCGTCCCTTACTTTTACTTACTGTTAAAAGAAATATATGGCTCTACCTACTTATTCCGAAATCGCAAATGTAATTTAATATATTACAATAAATCAAAGAAGAGGAATAGCAAAACAATGCATGTTTGTTATATTTATATTTGTACAGTATGTACTATCATACACGTTGTTTAATCGAACTTCAAACTGCCGAGTAGGCTTGTAAAATAAATCGAGATTGAAATTTGATTATTAATATTAATGTAAAATAGGTTACACACAACATTAACCCGGATGAAACGTTTTATTTATTATGTAAGTATAACAAGAAAATAATGATTAGTTTCAATTATTTTAATAGGACGCAAGATGCATCATTGGTGCACTTTTATAAAAGAATAATTGTATTGTTTTTTGACGAAATACGGAATTTGATGTGCATGATACTGATGACATCTAGCATAGAAACCATTCTATATTTTACGGAGTATAGGACATATTCCATCACCAATTTTGATTAGACAATTATATCAGATTTTATTATACTCCTACTATAATATACTACTTTTGTTGTAATGCTTCGGTGGCGCGGCGACAGTAATTGCGACTGCTATGTATGAGGTCTCTCTTAACGGAAAAACTTAAACACACACACAACTTAAGAATCGAATTTATCTATCATAACTTTTATTGGCCCAACCCAAGATTCGAACCCGAAACCTCATGCGCAACTTCATGTGCATTCACTACCGCTGCGTATATGAGTACATGACATGACTAACAGCCATGGATCAATCCAAAGGACCTGGACCGGATGCCATCCCAACTTCCTTTTTAGTTAATAAGGCTGATGTCATATATAAGCCACTGTACATAATTTTTAATAAATGTCTTTCTTACAATGTGGAAACTAGCCAACGTCAGTCCTATACATAAATCTGGCTTAACGCAAAATGTGGAACAAAATAGACCTATCTCTATTTTGAGCGCTATGCCTAAATTGTTTCATAAATTAGTTCACAATACAATAAATAAAGACAGAATAGAGAGGATACAGCCGAAGTGCTTGAGTGCTCTACATTTTAGAACTCGCCGGGGTCACTTAACATAATTATAAACAGTTACTAACAACCTATAAACTACCTACCCTAGAATCTAGAAGACTTCTTCTACAGACATTAACTTTTTACAGATTATGTAACAATGCTTTCGACTGTAACACACTGACAAACAGAATCTGCTGTATTGTGCCAAGAATCATGCATATCCGAGAGGTAAGACAACGACGCCTCTTTCTGACGACTAAGTGCAGAACTAAAGCCGGTCTGAGATCACCTATGCGACGTACTGTTGATATTTATAATAAAAAGTTTGAAGATATTGTTAATTTGCCATGACAATACAAAATAACAAAAAGATTGATAAGCCTTATTACACCTAAATTAAATTAAATCGATTACACGTAAACTAAATTAGATCATATTTATGTGATATATGTGAATAACATAACATTAACAGTTTTAATGTATTTTAGTTAAGCACCATGAAAACCTGTAGATTGTAACATGTGGACAACGTCGTTTGTTGTACATTCATTAACCGTAGCTGTGATACCTACTAACCTAAACTTATACTGTATATGTTTGTTATTCCAATAAATAAATAAATAATGTAACTAACCGCCAGTTGCCATGACAATGATAAAAAAGTCAAGTTTATTCCAGTGCGATTTAAAATATCCACAGAAGCCAAGCGCACACATTTTAAGAACCATCTCTATTACGTATATTATGAAGAAAATCCTGAAATTAATATTATACAAATTAGCATGCATCCTGATATTACAAATGCGAATATAAGTTTATTTGTTACGCTTTCACGCCTTAACTACTTGACCGATCTTTATGAATTTCGCATACCTACATGTTGTCAGGGGAACAGAAAAAGATATATGGTACCTTCCATCCAGAAAAAACTACTGAATCTAACCCAACCTGACCTACATTTACGCGAGCACAGCCGCATTCAAAATCTATAAAATAAATCAGTAATTGTCATCTAGTAATGTGCTCGATTGCATTCGAATATACAACACTATACGTAGTACTAATGTGTATTCAAATGACATTCGAAAGCAATTATGCGCGTCATTATTGTCATCTACTGTTAAACACAGTAACATATAAAAATCAGTCATTGTCATTTTCGAATAGCCAAAGGTGCGTGAAGAGGATCGGACTCAAGACCTTGCGAGGCAACGATCACTTTTTCTTTTTTACTAACTGTAATAACCTATACATATAGTAATAAGCTATATATAAGTAGCCTTGGGTGAGGCCTAGGTATGCCCAGCTTCCCTCTGTCATGTCGAGGCGCAGCCCAGGAGACATCGCCCGCAGACCCTTTTCTTTTATACATTGGGCCGTGCTGGGTTGGTCGCTGATGTAGTTCTAGTTCCGGTGACTCACTCACCTTACAAAGTGGCGAGTTGGCACACCGTGGTGGTTTTAGTCTACCGACTCTAATGTTCTTAAAGATATACATATGTAGTCTGCCAACCCGCACTGGGCCAGCGTAGTGGACTATGGTCCAACCTTTCTTACACTGAGAAGAGCCCGAAGTCTAGGGAGAGCCCGATATAGCAATCTCGCCTGCCCTTGTGGCGAGGGGCAAAGCATAAAGAGCATTTCCCCACGTTTTAATAAGGTCTATGTCCAGCATTGGATATATTTTGGCTGAATTAATGATGAATAAGCTATACTAACAGGTTAAGCGTCTTAATAGTCAGCATGGCAGGTTTCGAAGGCATTTTCATAGCCACCTCGCTGAGAATCACTGGTGTGTTACACAGGATAATGAGGTAGATGAACCCATCGAACCACACGTTGGTGACCAGTCGGTAGCAGTGCTGCCGCCATTTCTGCCGAGGAACTTGGGCGTTCGCAGCCTCCGGCGTGATTATGTTCACTAACTTACGGCGTAGCCATTGAGCGTGAGTCTACGGACAATTGAGCAGGAACTTTTAAATCATTTATTATTAGAAAATTAAAGAAAAATTATAAATCAAAATAAAAACACAAGTGCACCCTCTGTTCCCTTAACGCTCATGATCCGACGGGAAGGCAATTCGACACAACCGGTGAGAGAATTTTTTAAGAGCTTTCCGAAGCACGTTGTGTCTAATACCACCAACTCCCTAACTCCAGGCTGCTATTGAAGTTTCTTATCAGAAAATCCCGATAACTTTTGTTGGCCCGACCCGGGATTTAAACCCTAGGCTCATGCACAGCAGTCGCATTAATTACCGTTGTGTCAATGAGGCAGTTAAACGTGCTTATAATAAGAGAAGGATAGAGTGCTGACTTAATATATCGCTATATCCTACAGCTATGCAGCAAATTTGATTGCCTACCTTAGGCCTCCATAGCGTGCCAAGTTGATCCAAGTTGACCTTGCCATCATCAGCATCAGCAGCGATTTCTACTGCCTGCACCAAAACCCTGACTCCGTCCTTACTGATCTTGCCATGCTCATATTGCCGCCAATATGATATCTTAAGAGCTTTCAATACGCGTTGATTGGCCTCTCTATAAAAGATAATAATATCAGCTCTGTGTTAAACTGTTCCACTGCTGTGCACGGGCCTCTTCTCAGTGTAAGAAAGGTTGGGCCATAGTCCACCACGCTGGCCCAGTGCGGATTGGCAGACTTCACATATCTTCAAGAACATTATGGAACTCTCAGACATAGAGGTTTCCTTCACCGTCAGAGCTATAAAAGATACACCGTAAATTCAAGGTCGTCTCCACAAGGCGTAGGCTGTATTATGCAGGGTTAAATGAAACATTATAATAACTTTACATCATACTTAACGTATTTTCTTCACCACTTATTATTATATAACTCAATACTGTTTCCAAGAAACATATTTAAACTAGTTTAAAACTGCATAGGTACCCTCCGCTTCCCGCACGACGCCTTCTGCCCCCTCGTTGTGTTATTTGATTGCGCCTCTGCTTTCTTTTGGGACGTTGGGTAGTTTTTGTTATGCGATTAGATCAACCAATTTCAATACTTGAATTTTTGTATGAAAAATATCACACAATGAATTATGAAAAGTCACGGGTTATTAGAAATTTTCGGTATACCCTGTATAAATAGAAAATGTTGATTGATATGATTTTGTGTCAATAAATTTTAAGGTACAACTCGGTGTCTGGCATTGTGTCCAGTAAACGAGAAATGGTACCCACGTAAGATGTAAGACCTTAAACCATATTTGGCGGCATGTGGGTGCGACACACCTCTTCGGGGATGTAGGCTATAAATAGTATAAAGAAAGTTGTTAAGTAAGGTATAACTAAGTTATTTTATTCATTTAAAGTATGTATTTAGTAAAAATATTTTCTCCGACAATACCTGACCATTTCAGCGAATTCTTTCTTAGTTGGTTCATTAGGTATTTCTCTCTCGCAGTCAGGACATGTGGTGTAGTGATAGCCCATGTAAGCATCATCGTCGCTGTCTTCATCACGACCTGACATCTGCAGCTGGTAGGGATGCTTTATTGTTGTGCCTGAAAGGTGGGCAGTACATGAGATCTCCGGTTCAATGAGCCGAGTAAATAGTTATTTGGTATTTCTCTCAAGAAATTTGTCGTCGGGCCGATCTTATGACGTCGGGCCTTAAAATAAAAGTTTAAAAACTATAACCCGACTACGTACAAAAAGGGGTCTAAAAGGGACAAATTTAGAATTGATATAGCCTATGTCACCTGGGACATTACTGCGAATCTATTGACACCTCATTCATTAAAATCGGTTTAGTAGTTTAGGCGCTACGGTGGAACATACAAACATACATACCTAGACTGTCAAAATCATTACAATTCTTTTCAATTCAATTGCACTCCACCCTTACCTCAGTGACGCTGCGGCACGTGGCTAGGAGTGACGCGTGTGATTGTGTTTGCGGCGCTCAAAATCTAATTATTTCACTCTGAACTATTTGACGTAAGTATCATTGTATTTATATTTGTCTGCGTGCATTGCTATGAAATATTAGACAGTTTAATTGTGATTCCATGAGTGTTATTCAATTTTGTCTAATCATGACCACGTATTTTTTAGTGTTTTTTTCTTAATTAATACCTTGTTGCTATCGATGGACCTCATGAGAGTTCCACCGTTGGACCGGTCCAATCTCAGCAACTTTTTATTGTATTTTTTTGGTCACAATTATGGGAATAGGCCACGAGTATTTCACTAATTATGGGAAAACACAGAAAAATCATAATAAAAAAATTAAAATGTGTTAATAAACCAGTCAAAAAGTACCTGTCATCGTCATCATCATTGCACAACATAGACAACAATTGCAAATGATGACTATGTTATGCTATGATTGACTTTGTTTGCTTGTCATTATTATATATTATTATATATATTCATAATTTTACTATAATTAGTTGCCTCGATTGAACCTCTAGAAAAGTGTTCGTGGTCCACAGAAGGCAACCCCAGATTTAGTTTTCTTAGTATAAATCAAAAACTGTAAGCCCGAATTAATTGTGTGTTTGATTATTATAAATAAAGGTCCCACGAAATAAAAATAATAAACGGCTTTCATTCTATCACTTATACTTTTTGAGATATGATGTCGTAAACTTAAGTGGTCCGTTCATAGCAACCTTCCCCTATACTAGGCTTATATGATTTTTCCTGTGATGGGATCGAACCCGTAAGCCTTGCCGCAGTGGCAGCAGCCAGGCGACCACTTAAGACCACTTTAACTACAACGCAGTCACTGCCACTTTGTTATTATACTTATTCAAAGAAAAGTATCTCACCTTCTTGAACTAAATCCCAATTAGCATCAGCAAGAAACTTATCCATTTTAAGCATAGATATGCAGCGGTCTCTTGTCAACATAATTCGTTTCACGCAATTCGTCATGTTAGCCTTCTTGGCAAGAGATATGTCTGCTAGACCCAAGATCTTCAGCACCTTTATCATGGATGTCGCGTTAATCAGAACTGATAGAACAACCACGCCTGCTATCTGGATGATAAAGATCTAGAAATATAGATTCATTAGCTAGTTATACATCAATTGATTTGTTGATTCAGTAAATTTATTTTGTGTGGATGAGACCGCCATAGCATATTTTTGGGTAAATCATTAGAATATGTCGTGGTCGTAATCTTTAGACAAAAATCGTGTCTCTTATTTATAGTGTGATACCGCATTCGATACCGATTCAAGAAGATTCGATCGTACGATTGTGTTTACGTAGGCAGTCAAATAGGCTATCAACAATTAATACAACAGGAAAACAATCAATTTATTTAAACATTCGTAAGGTTTGACATTCGAATCATTCGATTATTTTTATCGAACATTGCATATCGATAAAACACGTGAGCTGGTTTACTCAGAGAAGTATTTGTCGTCCTATTTTAGGCAAGCGTCGTAAAATCGTTTCGCTGGTGTGTAAAAAATCCGTACAGAGTAAGAGCCCAGGCCTCCAGACCTTAATTAAATTATCTTAATTATCTGAGGAACAAAATGTGCGAGGGTAGTGTTAGTGTGTATTTTGAACGTCGGGATACCTGCTAACTTAGAACAATTTACATCAGGAGCCGAGGTAAGGAAAAAACATTACCCACTTTTCTTAGTCTGACAGTCTTATTTACAAAAATATCTTAGTAAAGGGTTAATACGATGGGTCGTCAAAATACTTAGTACCTATGTCTAATACCGGCATTGTAAAAGCTTTATTCATTAATGTTCTGTAAGCTTTTATTATAGGTATACAGCATCGTTATTAGACAAGCTGGCATTTTTATGCATTATTATGAGCAATACTTTTTAAAATTTTACTTACTACTTAGATAAAAGAGGCTTGAAACTTACAAGAGGGTTATACCTATTGTATTTCTGAATTTGGCCGTGAATGTTGATGTTTATGTTAATGTATGTATGTTTTACAGAATATTGTTAATAATTAATACCTACTCAGTAATGACAGACACTTTCCGTCGGCGGTAATATCGGCCAGACTAGGCAACTCGCAATAAGTAACTTCATCTTACTTATAGTCCGAGTCTTGGTTTTTATAAGTAAATATTATATGATATTCAGGGAAGTTCTGTATGAAAATATTTGAAATAAAAAATACATATGAACTGCCAATCGCGAAGTGTTTAGTTTACACACACCAGTCGAAAAATCTATAGATATTAGCGATAGCACACTACTGACAGCCTTGGTTGCACAGCGATAGTGAATGCTATACACTACTGTGTATAACACCTCAATCTTTAATCCCGGGCCAGGCCTTCAATAGGTTATTAGATCTTAGAGAAATTGTGGAAACGTGGGGGTGTAACACATCCCCGTGCCTCAGCAATCACGTAAAGCCGTTGAACCCCCGTTTGAGCTCTCATCGGACGTGTCGGAATACCGTCTCATCGTATTATAAAAGTTAGGAATAGACTTGTGTCTGCAAATCGCCAGTCTCTAAGATTGCCCACCTTGACCAAAATTCGTAGGCCTCACTAAAAACACTTAAAGCCCGGTTTGCCGCTGTACTTTTCTAACCATTGCCAGTCACTTTACGTGAATATATCTCTCGACTCGATGACTCAAAGGAAGGATGAAACACGAGCCTAAAATTTATATACTCAGGAGTACATAAATTTTATTTACATTGCTGCTGTCACGTACCCTTCCTACTCACTTACCTCACCAGCGTCAGCCATAGTCGGTGTCTGCATTACTATGAGCGCTAGACACAAAGACAGAGGCCCTCTGAGTCCTCCCCAGACACACGCCATGCAATGCTGCCATGTCATACCGTAGCCAACGTGGCGAAGTAGTGGTGTCATCGCCGCATATACCAACAACCTGTAGGGTATAGATAAACTAAAGACAAAGACCTTGCTATGGTTTTCCGTACTAATAACAAAAGCTTAATATGAAATGATTGCATGGATGACCACTGACGTCATACGTCATACGATGAAGCGACATCACACAAGGGCGCCCTTTTTCCATCTAATACTTATATACATTTATTCACTTTTCTTACCATCGATGTGCCTCGGTCGGCCTCTTGGGGCCTGATGCCTAGAGCATCTTATCTTTGTTTAATCATCTCTTAGTTCACCCTATGACAGGATTGGATGGCGTTATCGTTTTAATAGTCACCTCATCCCCACTACGCAGAGTGCTGCTAGAGTACCACGCGGGTCAAATAATTGTAGGATCCACAAATGGTTCTTCGGAGTCTAAGTGTTCTTTATGGTCGTTATTTGAATGTTTGTATACCATACGGGAATTATTTCTGGTGCGGTAAATATATATTTGTGAAATACAGATTCATTAACACTGTCAAATTTCTTGTCAAGTAAGATAAGGTACAATACATTTTAACAACTGTTGTTCATGACAAAAATTCATAATTATAGAAATGAATGATAATCGTGGAGCATTATTATTAGCAGTAACACTAACATTATATTATTTGCATTTATTTTAGTAGAGATTGCTGCCATGGTGGCGCATCAGTAGTGTTTGCGATTAGGGTAAATATTTCATTTGGTGCATATTTGATAGTTTGGAGAATAGAAAAAATATGCTGATAATAATGTTCTTTATGTATTATTTAAAAAGAATTTAATAATTAGGTACAGCGGAATTATATTAATTAGCCAGTAATTACTATTTTATCTTTTGATTTACTGACGATTGAATTTTTTGAGAGAACGGTAATGAGATGTCTCAAAATTGGTAATTAGATCTCAAGATACGGTAGTGAGGTAAACTTAAATGGTAATGAGAAATAAAACAAAAGGTTTCTCAAATCAACCTTTTATTAAGCCATTAGTATTCGATGTTTCATAGGAACATCATTGAATGATTAATTAATACAAAATAATTACAAAAGATAAAAAATATAACCAAAATGAGATACCTACTAAAATAAGTTCTTCTTTATAATTAGTGTGTTTTTTTTGTTTTCTTTCCCGTGGGGGAATGCATTGACGCATACCTCTCCGCGAGGGCAGGCGGAGGGGTTATGTCGGACTCACCGGGGTAAAAGAGAAATATGGTAATGAAGATAATAATGGACCTCCCGGAATACCGACTAAACCTATCTCTCGCTCCGGACCATAGATTGAACCACGGCCGGGAGCGAGAGGCCAACCATACCGACAGCTGCGATCAACTTATGGCGCTGCGATGCCTAGACGGGGCAAGCCGCCAAAGAGTGCAGCGCCGTGTCCTCAACAACGTCGCGGCAGTCGCCACAGTGGTGACAACCGAGCGTCTCTTGCCGGCCTATGCGACACAGGATCTGGCCAAAGCTACCGTGGCCAGTCATTACCTGTGTCAGCCGAAAGGTGAGGGTGCCATGCCACCTCTCCAGCCACTCTTCAAAAACGGGTTTTACCGCCACGATTCTGGCGTGCCCGGCACTGGGGTGCACAAGTCGATTCCTCCATTCTTCCACCAGGACTTGGCGGAGCTCGGACCGTGCCGCCTCTAGAGCGGGAGGAACTGTTCCTTCGCCCCGTGACAGCGCCTCCTGGCACCAACGGTAGAGTGACACCAGAAGCGACGCTTCCAGGTCCCTGGGCATCGATCCGGCGAGGAGGCTCACTGCCTCGACCGAGATCGTGCGTTAGCCTCTAATTAACCTGTCGGCCATTGCACACTGAGGTGCACGAAGCACTGAGATATTACAAGCCGTCAGGTTATCTCCCCAAACTGGGGCCCCATAACGGACCATTTGGCCATTTCGGTCAACGGACGAAAATCACTTTAAAGTAGTCAGGCACTGATTGGAGATATTAAATTAATAATAATAAACAACATAATTATCAAATAGTAATATTCAACATACAAAGTCGCCAACAGCATTGCAACAAATAATCATCGAAAAATTCTCTATAACTTAAATGAAAGAGAAACTTAAATCTACGCGAGCACATGATCATGAATTAGTTAAAATATATCCTATTTGGAAAAATTGTAAATCACTGTCACTGTATTATTGGTACTTAAAATTGGTACTGGTTTTTGTGGTACAAAACCGTCATAAAGGTTCCTAATCTCGATACTATCATCTATCAGAACTATCTAAAATCCTGTTTCTGCTCCTCTTGCGAGATACTTTAAGAGAGTGACTGATCGGTAGCGCAAGTTGATTTCTAAATGAACTTCCACTAGCTTCTATTAGGGAATTTTGAGGTGATCGAAAATCTTTAAGAGCATTGGGTTTCGGGTCCTTGTGACACATTTTGGCAAATACTTGGCAAACTGTAGTTATTAAATTAGGATCCTCAAAGTAACCAGAAAAGTTAGATGTAGCGTTAGAAATATTGTATACTTTTACCGTTACGTATATGTATACTACGGGATATAAGTTAAGTTTATTGTTCGGTATTATATCACACAGCCTTTAACTTCAGTATTACTTTTACAAACTGGATTCAACAAAATGTTGGAATGGATAATCACATTTGATTGTTCGATAAGGGTGATGCTATTGCTGTGCTCGATTTCTTTATTATGCACATTCTGTGCTTCGTATCGCAACTTCCCCACCATTTTTATATTAACTTGATTGTAAAGTAGATTGTGCCCCACTACACACCACACCATCTACTCTAAGTGGATCTTCATTATCACTGCAACTTGGGGTATTGCCATTGATCATTTCGATACCGTTTTAGTAATAGTTTTCTTTTGTACAATTTATTTATATTTTCTCTCCATTTTTTCTTTGTTGTATTTTTCCTCTTGGAGTCATATCATTTATGGACAATTTTGTTTTCTGTTCCTTTCTCTTTAGATATATTATTACGTGCTGGGTTCGACGGATAAGAATATAAAACGATATTACCGACTACAACACGTTTTATTCTATTTTCTATTAAATTTTAATACACAACAAACACTATACTACACTTTTCCACTGTAACTGCTTCAAACTTTGTAGTAGTTTCGCTTCCATTCGCTTCGATGAACACTTGACCGCTTACGATTGTAAAACTGACTCGGCGGTGCGCGTGCGCTCTATTTATACACGGGTAAAGCGCTTCTGGAGTTTTCCAGAAAATGTCACACACGGCACGCAACAGCGCGATGATTCGAGAATGTGCTAGCGCTCTCTCTACTGTGCTCGCACTGACACTACGTAGTTCCGCAAGATGTCAATAGATGGTGCTGTAATAAATTATTAGAAGGGACTGCCGAGTGCCGTCAGATGGCACTAGCCGTAACAATATTTTATGTTATTTTCCTTCTGCTAAGCGTGAAGAGCGGGATCTGATTTAATATTTTCATATCTTCTTCTGCGGGCTAATTTTGCTTTTCCTACTATTTCTTCTCTAGTTTTACGTTTTTGTGGCATTGTAATCTAAAACAATTATGATATTTTTTTTAAAGACAATGTCAGATTACAGTCAATAATTACATTAATTAAAAATCATTACCGTTCGTTTCTTCTAATTACCATTCGAACTAAAAATGATGGTAATTAACGGAAATTAGATTCATAAGCATTTCTAATAAATACATTTCTTTGTTATTAAATAAAGACTTGTTTAATTTATCAGTTTATAGAAAATGTTATACTGGATATACCTGGCAAACAATTAAATAACAAACAAAATATAATTACCTTTCAAACTCCGAATGGTTTGTAGAAATATTCTGAACCACTTCACTTTCCGAACCGGAGAACTTTAAATTACGTAGCCAAAATCGCTCTTCCACGCACGTGCTTCCCGCTCGGTAACAGTAAGGTGACTGTCGCTAAATATTGTGTTTAGTCTAGTGCACAGAGATATTTAAATAAATACGAAAATATCGGCTCGAGAATACTGTCGAATGGTAATTATGGGTAAGTGTAGGGACATTTTTCGAAGTCTACTTACATGACTTTGAAAAATGTAAAAACCACTTAAATATATGTTCTTTCGCATACAAAACATAATTAATAATATGGATTAATTGATATAAGAAACGAAAACGTATTAAATCGTTCTTCCAACAGATTTTTTACTAACATGTACCAATAAATTCAAATCTGGTCTCTGGTTTAGCTTTTTTAAATTTGATGCATTTCTTATTAAAAACAAGTTGTTTCAAAGGTTGCGCCTAATAGAACCCTTTTTTTTTTTGATACCCAGGAAAAAATGCTTGATACACTACCCTCCGGCTAGGGGACGGCACCGGCGGGGCGTGTGGGACTCACCAGCCGAGTGCTGGTATACCCACTAAAAAAACCTGGGGTGTTCCCTCTCTCACCCAATGGCGGGGCCAGTTGGGAGTCTGAAAAGATTCATCCATAGCAGGCCCCCCCCGCGCCTAATAGAACCCTAAGTTAACTAAACATAAACAATGTAAGGTTAAGATATTTTCAGCATTTAATGTATTCTTTATTGTCCGCCGTCTAATATGCACGAAATGAAATATTTGCCCATTACTGTACTGTACATGTCTCGAGTTCGATCCCCGGGTCGGCTAAATTTTTGCGTCTTCTACCAAGAAATTCTCAGTAACACCACGGAGTTTAGAGCTATAACAGGTAAATGGCCGTAGGCTCTCCCCTTCTTAAATATAGTTAGCGAAATGTGGGAGTAGTACACCTAATCCATTCTTATACATATATTACAAGCTTTTGCGAACGAAGCCATGGAACTTCGCTCGCTTGGGAACAGTGGATACTCTTTTCTGAACGAAAGGTCCGCTATATATTTTTCTGTACCCCTGACAACATATATCATGATTATCTAACGTATAAGAAAAAAAATTAAGACTTGAAAGCGTAACAAACAAATTCAGATTCGCATTTATTAAATTTGTTAGGTGGCAGGGATACAGGTGAGATATGTATGTATGGATATGTAACTATTTAATAACAGATATATGCAAAATACTCACCTCGAACAATACACCGTAGTATACGTAACAAATATCAACGATACTTGTCTCACGCTGATCACATCATTCACCTTGTCGAAGATCACAACCCCAATCATAGTGAACAGCACACTGTTTGCCGCATGCGCAGCTATCGTCCAGAAATGTGACACAACCAACTCCACGTCACCAGCTATAGTAGACTTCTTCTTGCTCACCAATATACCAGTGATAACCAACGCCAGTAACCCTGAGACGTATAAAAACTTCTCGCCAATATAAAACGTTAAATATGCCCCGGCCAAAGTTACAGTGACCGCGCAAAGTTCGTCGTAATATGTCATAGAGAGAATCGTTCCTGTTATTTTTCCTGACACTATTCCAAGTAATAATCCACCACCGGCGTATCGTAGCAAGTACACTGTTATCTGCGAGGGATTGGACAAAGCTTTGGCTATATAACCGAAAACAGCCACAAATTCGATCATCACAGTGACGTCACCCAATAATCCTTCACCGAGAAGCAACACACTGATATATTTCCCTTTAGTCATTGTCTTCAACTGGCCTACAACTTCCAAAGGATCTATTGGCGAGCACACTACACCGAATAACATCGCCATAGAAAAACTCCAGTTGGTTTCTATTAAGTAATATGCCATGAAGCCAACTATGAGAGCAGTTAACATCGCTCCAGGAACGCCAACCAAAAATATTTGGAGGAGACTCCGCCAAAACGAGTGAGCATCCACACTATAGGACGTTTTAAAGACAAGTATTGGTAGAAACACAATTAGAAGCAGATCAACGTCTATATAGCAAATGTTTACAACAGGTCGGAATCTGGGAAAATTGTTGGCGCACAGACCAGCTATACCGCCGAAAGCGAACATGATGACTCTGTATGGTATAGACATGCCGACCCAGAGCATTACTGAACGCACTAGCACTCCAATTAGGAGAATCGTGAAGATGAACAGGCAGCCTATGTAAGGAGGGTAGGACAGCTCCGGCCGGCCTTCGTCGTTCAATGCTAGAATATATTCATCAGTTAGGGATTCCAATGTGTTGTTCGTGCCATCGTCCGATCTTAGTTCAATCCCTTTGGTAATAGTATTGTTAGCAAAAGTAAATGGCAAAATAATAAAAAATATTATTTCGAGTGCCATCTTGGCATGGCCTAATGGATTTTATTATAATTTTTGTCATCTTGCTTTGTTTGCAAATGACAATGGTGGCAACACTATAACAGTGTTGTTTGTGTTGTACGTATATTATATTACCTACTTACATAATTTGTGGACCCAGTACTAGTCGGAATCACAGACCGAGGCTTTTATTCAACCACACAATACCGCGCCCCGAATTTACAATTGGAGTCTTTTGTAAGATTTGTATAAGTTTAGAGTTAACACAACCTTTATTAAAAATTTTAAGTCTATATAAATATATTTTAGACAAAACTTTCATCCTTGTATATTATTTGTTAGAATAGCAGCCATAACAACGTATTTTGTAAGCTTTACCTTTTCTAGACATGGTACAAAATATAAGTATATATTTCTTTATTATCAAAATTTACGATTTACAATGCATTTAGGACCTTGTGTAATTTTTCTTATACATTGCAAATCACATGTAGTTTGATATTCTGGCATCCAAACTAAGATTAAATTTGTGTTATGGAGAAAAGAGTATTTAATGATAGGACAGACAAGAAGCTTGGTAATAGAAAACCATTGACAAATTTAAGATAAAAATAAAAACACATCAAATTAAAAAAATTTAATCATTTAACACACAAAATACATTAAAAATAAAATCCACACAAATAAAATCATCATAAATCTATAGGAAACAAGAGTCTAACACCATTATTTCTAGAATTTCCTTTACTGGGACTTTTATATGGGGAAAATTTCTGTGCTGCTTTTCTTGGGGACTTTCTTGGTGTGACACTTTTTCTGATATCCTTCTCTTGTTCTCTAAGTTCTTTATAAGCTGTTTCTAGCATGCGTTTCTTCCAGTCTTCATAGGATTCTATCACCGGTTGAGGTTGTTCATCCAGCTTTGGAATATCTATTTCCATTTTTTCTGTTGTTTCAACTGTAAAAGAGAATATTTTTGTGAATTGTTGGTTTAAAGAAAAGAGGATTTGAGACTTAGATACAGAGAGCAATATAAGTTGATACACACATACAAAATTTTAAACATCTTTAATTTTTTTAACAATTGTCGCCGACAGACGCCGATAGACCGTCAATCATTTCCGACAATATCATTTCCGAGAAATTTTAATTTTCTTTTTATTAACAACTACGCAAGATTCCCTTAGCGACAATAGTGTTAATAATTTAGAAGCCTTTGTCGCACTCAAAAAGATTTAAAGCCCTTTCTCATTATTTGGTTAGTTTTAGAAACTTTTGCAGTTACGTCATTATGGTTCTAGAGAACCGTTAAATGATAGTTTATTACTGCTATAATTAATAAACATTTATTAATTTAATAATAATTTACGAGATTATTTTCTGTTTTATAACTCTCAGTAGCAGCACTGAGTCTGCGAGAAATGTCGATTATAGGGCTTCGTCATGCCTCAGTAGGGTAGTTGCACACACAATTTCTTAAAGTCAAATAGCTACATCTATTAGATTTTGTGGGTAAAATAATATGCACAATCAAACATAAGCAACTATGCTATTGTCAAATAACCTATTACATTTTATTAAGGCAAAAATTCAGCAGATTCTACATCTATAGTTGATATATTATATACAGGATGTCCGGTAATTAATGGATAACCTTGAAATGTCTTATAGTAGTAAAGATGGCCGTTCAGAAAAATATGAAGAAAATCTATCCTAACTACGAGGTCGCGGGTTCGATTCCCGCACAAGTCAAACATTTGTGCGCATGAACATGGATGTTTGTCTTGGTCTGGGTGTTTCTATGTATAATAAGTACGTATTTACAAAAAAGAAAAAGTATATATGTATGTTTATCCATTGTCTAGTACCCATAGTACAAGCTCTGCTTAGTTTGGGCTAGATGGTGTTGTGTGTATGTGATATAATATTATTATTATTATTGTTACTACCTGAGATCAGATTTTTTTTAATTACTGTGTTTATCTTTCTTGTACACTACGACCATAAATGGATGAATTCCATCGGTTTTTTGTTGTTTTATTATTAAACACTAATTTATGCTAATAGATAGACAGTCAAAAGTAACTATTGCACTTTTTAGCCGACTGCGTCAGGTGGGTAATGTTTTTCGAGCGTATGTATGTAAGTATGTATGTATGTGTGTATGTATTTCCATTTCTTTGGCACGCCCTACAGCCCAAACGGCTGAACGGTTTTTGACATATGAGGTGTCGTTGAATTCATCAGAATTGTGATAAGTGACATAGGCTGTATAAATTTTCAAAATGGCGACCGCGAATGAAAAAAGGGGGAGAGTTGTTTTTATTTTTCTTACCTTAGCAATATGGGTATCAAATGACAGATCGTAAAAAGACGTTAATATTACTGTTTTAACACAAATTGTCAAAAAGCGTACCAATTATATATCGGGACGCCCGAAGTATCATTTTCTAGCAAGAATGTATTCAAGTCAGGAATGACATTACCTGTACAGTGTACTTAGTTATATATTAAAATAAAACTATGTAAACCAAAAAGTCTGAAATAAAATTATTATTATAAAAACAAAAAACCCGACTGCTTAAAAGTAATGAACTAAAAGAGAAGAACAAGTATCACAATATCTATTTAAAATTTGACTGACTAATGCATTGTTTTGTAAGCTTACTTTATCAAATAATGAAATAACTACATATGTATATTCAAATAAGTTAAACTAAACACTTTATGGTGCTGCAGGCGGAGCAAACAATACTTTGTTACCTACGGGCAAAGAAAGATCTACCAAAACTACATTTGTCACCGCATGCGACATCATAAATTGTACATTGTAAAATTCTACTCTTTTCAGTTCATTACTTTTAAGCAGTCGGTTTTTTTGTTTTTATAATAATAATTTTCAACAATTTTTTTCATATCTTTTCTTAACGGCCATCTGTTCTACTATAAAACATTTCAAGGTTATCCATTAATTACCGGACATCCTGCAGGTATAGTATCTTGTTCATCTTAGTCTTTTAGTCTGATGCGACTTAATAAAGACCGTGGCCAAGATTATACTTCTTGGTTTTGCTATCTAGACCAACAATAAGAAGAGTATTGAGTGAGCACAGATGGCGTAGTAGTTTGAGTGGTCGTCTCGTCATGGCTACCACGCCGAATGTTGTAAGTTCGCATTCCACACAGGACAGTTATTTTTGTGAACCACAAATAACTTTCTGAGTCTGGATGTGTTTTTAAATGTATGAATATTTGAAGAAGTCTGATCAATTGTCAGTTTCCCAGTTTCTACTCACCATCTTCAACGACGGTCTTAGGTTTTCCTTTCTTCTTCTTGGTGGTAGCGAAGTGCTGATCAGTGAAATTTGTCCAGTCCGCCTCTAATTTAGACCACTGTGCGGGCTTTAGTCTTGACTTCTCTATTACTTTACTCTTTGATACTTTTACTCTATTGACTCTGAAATCAGCATTGATTCTTTTAGTTTTTAGGGTATATACCCCAGGGGTGCATACGGAACCTTGATACTTAACTCAGGCCAGGGATGGCAAACTAATGGTACGCGTGCCACTGCACGTGACAAAATAATTTTGTCATGCCAGTAATTGACTAAGTAGGTATTACTAGGTTCTTCTTTTTTACATGAGGGAAGACGGGGAGGTTATGATAGACTCACCCAGTGAAAGATGGAACGTCCCGGTCCTACAAACTAAACCTACCACGGTGTTCCTCGACGTTACCAGAGTCGCCGGGCTGCGCGAATCGTTGTCACATACGAATCACGACCCCGCCAAGGTTTCGGCCGCCGCCGTATAAAACGACGACGGGTCTCTACGCAAGTATTTTTCAATACTTGACGAATCTTTGATTTTGTTTCTTTGATGGCACATTAAAGCCATATTGCTTTTGTTTTTACTATAATAACGGCACGTTAACCAATATAGGTTCATTGTTTTTTAAAGAGCATTTTACTAACTGATCGCAGACCACTATGGTTTATCATACTGAATGACATATAACAGACATAATAGAAAATGTATTGTTCGCAGTCATTTGTGACCGGCACGGCGTTTGATTTACCAAGTCGTTTCGTCATGTGTTGTGAGTTCGATCCGATGGAAGAAAATATGATCTACAAATAATATTCTATATCTGTTTTTTGAATGTTTGTAAAGTCACTCGCGCCAGCGGCACACCGGCAGCTAGACGCAATAGCTTTTTAATTATGTCTGGCATTACAACAATTGGCAGCTTAAAAAGAAAGAACTCCTGTTGTTGCGGGTGTCCAAATGAAATGGTAATTTTTAACCTTCGGATAAGCCGTATACTTGTTTGCTGTCATCATAGTGACAAAACATACATACATAGAATCACGTATAAAGCTATAAAGCATATAAGCTATACCCCAAAGGGGAAAGCAGAAGACTACAGATTTTCACTTGCTATGATCCTAGCTTATGTCTCTTGCTTCATGAACCCTTACTGATTGGTGTGCTGATTTAAGTGTTTGCCACGTTACTGTCACTATGCTAAGTGGGTTCGAATGCAACATGGTACAACATTTTGTATGTTCCAAATATAAATGTTCCGTGTCTTCTAAAGCAATACAGGGTTTAATCTCTAGTCTATTGGGAACTTGTAAGGTAAAAGAAAACTGTTATGATCCTGCCTTATCTCTGGCTTGAGAGGGAATGACGCTCAGAGTATAGAATTATAGTTAAATATTTGGTAGACTCACCTACAAGCTTGATAAACTGCCATACACACATACTGCGGGAGATTCAAATCAACTTCCTGAAAAGAATAGTATTTTATGTATACAAATAATATACATGAACTGCCTTGTTAGTCTCCTGGCTAATGCCAGTTTTATAAGGTCCTGGATTTGGTTTCTGTCAATGGCTATTAAGTAAACAAAAACGTGTCGAGTTTAAGACCCTAAGGTCTTTTGTAATTCTTAGAAACAATACATGTGCATGGTTGGTAGTGTTGTTTATGTATCGATTAGAAAATGCTAATAATTAAAAGTCGATAAAAAAAAATTCATTGTCTTCGTGAAAATAATGTATACAAATTTAATTCTCGCGGTTTGTACATGGGCTATATTATGTGACCTTTAAATATGACCACACCTTTCTGTTATACCCTGTATAGTTGATTGCCCTTTAATGCAATCATGTCCCTGGATAAATAGCCATACCAGAAAACATTGCGCGGTCTCGATAAAGTAGTGGTTAGAGTAACCGACTGCCACGCCTGCGGTCGCGGGTTCGATTCCCGCACAAGCCAAACATTTGTGTGCATAAACATGGATGTTAGTCTTGGTCTGGGTGTTTCTGTGTATAATACATACTATTTACAAATAAAAAACAGTATATACATGTATGTATATTTATCCATTGTCTACCATAGTACAAGCTCTGCTTAGTGTGGGCTAGATGGTGTTGTGTGTATGTGATAGAATATTATTATTGCTTTTCAATCAGTATTATTCTCAGTAGCAGAATGCAACAAATTGTGTGTATAATAAATACAACACTACCTAAAACTTAAAACTGCATTTACACACAGCATTTGGACAAAATTGTGTGCAGTTATTTTAACTAGTAGCTGATATTATAAATATAAATGTGAGTTTGTTTGTTTGTTCCTCGACTGATCATCATGAAATTTCGCACACGTCTGGGGGTACAGAATAGGATATAGAGTACCTTTCATCCAGAAAAAGTACCATTTCCTTTGTTAATGTGAGCGAAGCCAAAGGCAAAATTTAGTTTTTGATAAACCCAACTAGATTGGGTTTATTTAACCAATACCTAGGGCTACCTAGGACTGGCAAATTGCCATTACTCACTAGTGAGGATTTATTCCAGAACTATATTTATTATATAGTGGGAATTTCTGGAAAACCAAAAATTCTGAATCTCATATTTTATGATGACTATTTTACTTACCATTTTGGCCTGTCTCTGATACTCCTCCAGTATTTTATCAGCCAGATCCTGAACACCGGTGCACTGGAGGGTGACACACAGCAGACTGATGGTCAACTTCTCACTGTTCAGCTCTAGAAGGTTCTCAACAACTTTTTTTGTGTTGTTGTATGCTGACGACTTCAGACCCGAGTATCTAATTGCTAATTTCTGGAAATCAAATATAATATTTTTATATTTGTCCCCATTTTTTTTAATGCATTTGTTTAATTATGTTGCCTTAGTAGTTCAGAAGATTGTTTCTGGATCATTGAACACTATTATTTCACCACAGTAATGTTCATGAGCAACTATTGCCACATACCACAGCAAATAAAATATTTTTTATTAATTCCTTGGGCATTCTATTTCTTCTACCATCCATTCCATTCCATTTATACTCACTGTATCCAAGTCTGCTCCTAACAGACCAGCAGCTAAGTCCAAGCATATGACCACTTTGCTGGTTTCTGTCAAATTACTGCCAGCAGTACTCTTAGTTAGCAATAATCTCTGGAACTCTGCAGCTTTACTGAAATTAGAAATGTATTATGTGTAGTAGTTGGCAGCTCTAACCAGGCATGTAAGGCTTAAGAAAATGGCATCCAGACTTGTCAAGACTTATTAAAAGACCCAGTGATTTCAGTCTTAAATGCAGACTCAAGTCTCTGGATCTTTTAAGTCTTCTCAAGACTGCATCCTTTATTCTTCTTCTCATGGCTTACAGACAAGTAATATTATGGGTGATTTGTTGCCCAAATCAGGCAAAGATCTATTAACTGTTAAGCAATTTTCAGCATTGGCAAACTAGAAGTTTGTCAGGCACACTGCACTTAGTATACTGCCTGATAAAAAGAAAAAGAACTATATAGTTAGGCAAACTGTTACTGAGTTTTACACTGAAGAAATTCTCAGTGGTGGCTCAGTGGCTGGAGCTATGCAAGTTTACCGGTAATAGGTCCATCAGCTATTATGAGATACCTAATACCATAGCTGGTATTGTGGGTGCTTACTACCCCTCTGCCTACCTCCTCAGGATTTAGGCATGAGACTATGTATGTATGAATGTTTGAAGGTATGCCTAATGCACTTTTGTACTAAATATTATTTCTGCCATATTTTTAATAACATCCTTTATAGTATCTCTTCACTGGTCTGTTATTTAAGCTAAGGGTTCGACTCTACAACAGAATGGAACAGAATGATTTATTTTTCAGTTTAGATCTTACCTATTGGATGTCAGTTTGTAAAGGATTTGTCATATGTGTAAAGTTTTATTTGATATATAATGTAAGTACTTTTTAATATTCCTTTCTTTTTAACAGTCAACAAAATATCATACTTATTGTTTTGCTTAGCCCCATTCAGATTGTTGATCGCATATCACACCTATGCTCTGTATATGCTTGTAACATCTCTACTTATTCACAGTTAAGTAGATAAACATAAATTGTAATACATATCAGCACTTGATATAACCTTAATGGTGTCTCATGTTAAAATCTTGTCTTCTTTAGCTAATCGTTTAACCAAAGGAATTGCCAAATATTACAGAAATATATGACACAGTTACCAGCTTATAACAATAACAGTTAATTAAAAGCGATGTTATCAATCTGGTTAGTGGTTTTAAACTATACTTACTTCAAAACTTTATCTTCCTCACCAAGTCCCAGTTTGGACGCTATAAGACTTAAAGTTTTATTGGCCATTTTGCTATATTAAATAATCCGAATTAATGATATAGAATTTATTCAAAATATATAAAATTGATAACAAAAGTCATTCCTAAACTAATCGCGCAGCGCGCCATTTGAACGAAACTTTGACATATGACATTAAATACATTCACTTCAGACAATTCAGTAGTCTAGTTTCCTTCATTCGAATTATAGACAATGCCGAACAGATAATTAACGTAGACACAAAATAAATCCGTAATAAATGAATTATTCTTCACTTTCGGACAAATATTTTAATATTACATTTAACAAGTCCTAATAATTTAAGACAAGAATTTTTGAACAAATATTAAATGTGAAGTACAAGCCAAAAAATATTCACAATGAATATGTATTGTTTTAGATCATAAATCAAATTAAATATCTTATTTATATAAAGTGAAGTTAATAATTAAATGGCTATTAAATATATACATGATAATTTATAACATATAAATACAATATTTGAATAAAACTAATTATTATAAATTTATAATTTAATCTTTGAAAATTATAGAAACGTCAGAAACTAAGGTAAGAAGAATATTATAAGATCTGCCTCAGTTCTTACAATAGTCGAGTAAGTCGATATCGTAAAATTATACTTTTGTAATTGTATATTTAATTAAACTAGCCTATCTACGCAATATACTTTTCAAAGATTATGTATATAAATTGATGGTCTGAAAAATCTTTATTCCGAGAAAATTTTGCATCAGACATTGTTTATCTCTTTCGTTCATGGTCGGAAAATCTACTCGATTATCGATGACCACGCCCCTTTATCTCGATTTTGAATGAAGTTTCAATGATAAAACACCTTGCAATATCACAGGAGGCGACATGTTGATTTTTTTCTATAGGTTCTGTGAAGCCGATACGGATCGCTGTCATTGCTACAAAATGTCTTTGTAGTTATCAGGGTGTAGGTCATATAATTGTAGTAATATTAACTAATCCGTGCTAATTTTCATATGTTAAACGTATCGTAAAGAGAAAGAAGAGGATCCACTCCACTCGAATCAGGGGTGTGTATGCAGTGATAGACCGATATAGATTTGTATCAAAATAATCCGAAGCTATTTATAAATATTATTTTCTCAGCTTTTACTTATGTTCAAACGTTAATAGTAACGTCTGATCTATAATTAACTTGTGAAAGTTTATAAATATTACAGTATTCCATGGTGGACTCGTGAGTCGAGTCGGGTCATTACTGCCAAAGGTTGCCATTTTTTAGTTGGATATAATCGTGTGTGGTGATAATCAGGGCGTGATCTTGTGGTTGTCCGCTGTCGGTGGCGAGCGGGACGGTGTAGGAGTGTGGTGGTGATCCGTGCGTCGTGCAGTGAATGTGCGAACGGAACGCGGGATACTTAGTCGCTCGCAGTGCATAAGATAGTGTGGTGGTTCAGGTTGAGATGCAACTAGTGTCAGTTCGGTCGAGATAATAGCCAGTGCGTGTGTCGTGTGGTAGAAAGTGATAATGCGGTCGCAGTGAGAGGCTCGGAGACTCCACCACGGCTTCTTCAGTGGCGGGTGGCGCGCGGGGAGCCGAGTCTCCTTCGCAGGCCAACCAGGACACCGTGGACAACGCCACTCCCACCTGCTGGTGAGTACCACATTCCTAGTCATGTGCTGTAAACATCTGTGTGACATACAGATAATTGTACCAACATTATTAGGAAATTCTAACTATCCATAATAGTTGGCTGTAACTTAACTTTCATTGCCCCCTTTTGCCTACAAAAAAACTGAGACCTAGTTGACACGTAGGATACAATAATGGAAAGGTATTTTAAATAAGAACTACATCCATTTATTTTTCAACAAACAGATAGGATATGTCACTAACCAAATTACTATCAGTAAGAAAGCATTATCAGTCACAATATATAGCTTACATCTGTACCTAATAGATAAAAACCCTTATAAATAGTGATTATATGAGCTCACTTAGTATAAGTACCTGATTTGTCTGCTTTAGATGTGCCATCACAGTTATAACATTCAACAGTAGTTTTCAATGTATTGGTTAACATTATAATCTGAGTGTATCCTGCCTAACTATTGCAAATTGTAATATATTGGTTTTGTATTGCAAAATTGTAATTATTGCATATTATTCTTGTTATAATCTTATTTTCTTGTGATACTGGGTGTGTGTTATATGTCTGGTAGGCAAGTAACTATCATATAACTTCAAGGCTTTGGGCCATTCCAACATCTTCTGAGTGCAGAGCAAACATTGTGTTTGTGCTATTTGATTTTGTATGATGAAGTTTATTGCAATTATACTATTATAATTGTAACTATATGACAATATTGTAGTGTCACTAAGGGCTTATATAGAAAAAACAATTATTTAAAAAAAACCTTTTAATTTACAATTAAATTTTACAATTTTACAAAAGTATTAAAAAAGTATTATAAATTAGTGTATTCCACAGTTAACATTTAAATACTTTTATGGGCAGGCACAATCTTTACTAACTTATCTTCTTGGCAGTCCATCATTGCCTCTCTAACATCACCAGCCAATATCTTAGTAATCTAAAGGTCAGACTTTTGTCCAACTGTGGGCTATCAATACATGTTAACATAAAATAAATATGTACATATTCTTTTGGTCTAACTATTGGCACATCCTCTACTATAAAATACCTAAAATAGCTGACAAAAATGCTTTTGTATACACTGTTCTGCTTACCCGTTTGATGTTCACATGTGATGTTAGTAAATTTAATTGTAATAGCTTTATTGTTTCTTCTGCAATATTGCTCAATGGAAATTGGATACAATAAACTTGCAATTTTCTGCTTCTGTTCGATCATCATACATTACTTCTCTGAATCATAACCTAAACAACATATTATTCACATAATCTTATAAGTTTTGTGATAATTTGCCGTTGAATTTGTACCTTTTAATTTTGAATTACTGCTTTTATTTGTTAGTATTCAATTGATATCTGGACACAGAATATTTATTTTTTCATTTTGTCTTCCTTACTTTTATATGTGTAAATATAAAATGTATATAGAATTTTGCTAAATTAATATGCATGTTAAATATGAACATAGAAGTGGAAATCTTATATACTCCTTAGGTATAGAACTCTGCAAATTGTGTTTATCATTATTCTAATCTATAAGAGAATCAGTAGTATAGATGGTCAAAGATCACAATAATTTTATAATATCACATCTAGATAGACTGTATTGCTAATATTAAATACATACCTAATATTCAAAACATATTTAGTGAATACTTATCATTAACCCAAGGGCTAAACTGTGTAACTACTTAACCTATCGAGTTGCAGTGGCACACCGGTGTACAGATACAATCGATTCTTTATTTTTTATCTGGTATTCTAAGACTTGACAGATAATAATAATAATACTAATTTTTATTTCATAATTTACAAGACAAGGCATACATTGTGAATTATAGTAGTAGTGCATTTAACAATGCCTAGTAAGCCGCTGGCACTTCTACTTTTCTTCACTTCTTTCTAGTTAACAGGCATCATTATATAAACATAGGAATACTTTTTAGGTATATATAGGTATAACTTACTAAAGAGTTTATATAGCTTGCATTGATTATGCAAATGTCTTGATTAATTAATTTATCATCCTTGTGGTTATATTGTTATCAATTCATCTCTTCTAGCTATCATCTCAGTATGATAATTTTAAATTGCTTATCAAACTGTAATGCAGTTATCAATTCACTCTGTACAGTCCCTAAGTAATACTCTATTTGGATACTCCTAGGTTGTAAATAAATATTAAAATGTCACAATGACTTCAGAAAATGTCTTGAGTACCATTTTGGCTTTATAGCATATACAAGAACATATGAGTAGCACTCATTTATGTAATTCTGCTATTCAATTTTGTGTAATGCACATTTGATGCCTGTCTAATCCTTTAAAGATTATTGGAATTTACTATATTATGTACTTAATTAATTCTTTACGCATCAGTCTTAAATCCTAAATTGACCACTATGATTAATACTAACCACTCATTATTTAGGATGTTGCCTTTTTTTACTTATGCCATCTACTGAAAATTTGGCAAAGTGACTGGTATGTTGCATCTATAGGGTGATTGTTTTGATAAAGAGCAGTGATCGCAAATAGTGTAGCCATTTCATAAACATATTTCACAAACACGTAACATGACTGAATTTAACTGATTTTAAAACTTGAGCTTATGAATTATGCCGCATTGAATCATCGAATCTGAAAACAAGTTTGTCTGGGGCCACACAATTATGTTGTGGGAAAGTCTACTATTGTGTTTAGATATATCTAAAATGCTCCTTTATGCCTTGAACAATGCGGCAGTTATTGTATGTGTATTGGAGGACGTCATATAACTGTCACAGTGCTCAAGCTCAAGGTGATTGAGTTTCCTTGTATCCATGGCCAAGATGTAATATTAAGAATTTATCACATGAAAGAAAAATATATTGTTTTTAACTTATTAGATATATTAGTCAAATCTTAGTACCCAATAAAAGTTTATTAATAAGTGCAATTATTTACAATTTCTAAAAACATCTATTTAATTTCAATTTGAAACATCAGACTACCACACCACCATACCATATTTAATAAATTATAAATAATATCTTATTCTTCATTACTTTTATTTAAGAATAGATATGAATTCTTGTGCTGTACAGAGCATGCTTTTCTCTAAAAAAAAGGTATGTGAACCATTGAAACAATGGATACAGAACAGGTTCAGATTTATTACTGTTGTCTATGGATTACACAGAATTTTTACTCATGTGGCCATTGTTACTTGATCCACATGTGCATTGTTTTAAAATGCTATATCAACACAAATATTATAAACGCAGAAATGCTGTTAGTCCCATGGTATAATTAAGCAAATACTGAGGAAATTTTTAATAGTTGTCTCGAATTGTGACTGGTTGACGGCAATAGGTTTGCTGTAAGAATTACGGATTTCATACTATCAAGCATGTAACCTCCAAAGAGCTAGACAGAGGTGTATTACACCCATATTTCGCTAACTATGATGTTCGGCTCTAAGCAAGGCCAGTTCTGAACTTCGTACTGCTCTTGAGAATTTTTTGATAGAACATCTAATAACTGTACGAGAGAGAGAGAGACTTCGTGTCGAGCAGTCATATTCACAAGCATAGAGCTACTGAGGCAGCCTGCCGATTAAAACATTCAATTGCTTAAATAATAAATATTGATTGATTATGTCACGTATTAGCGCGATCGACACATAACTTATCAATCGTGTCATCATCAAATTCATTTTCAAATATGCGATGTACCTACATATATGAAATATAGGCGTGGTATTATACTTCGTACGTATACTAATGATAGACAAATACAAGAGAAATAAAACAATAAAGGTTTACTGTGATTATCTATGATTTGATCTGTAACTCAGCGAGTTCGTCACCCGAATGTGTACGCGCACGAGTCTCCGTCGCTTATATAACGTCAATATGACACTGACAGTTATAACTGTCACTCTAACTGACACATTGGCTCTATGGCGACCTCACTCAAGCTTCCACTTGACGTTCCGAAACAAACCAATAGATGGCGCTTTATTCAACTCCAATTATAGAACTAAATTACATTCCAATGATAATTTTCTTGACGCTCCGACATATACAGGGTATCCGGTAATTAATGGATAACCTTGAAATGTCTTATAGTAGAACTGAAGGCCGTAGAAAAAATGAAAAAAATATATATATATGTATATTAAAAAGTGCAAGCTATATTAGCATAGCATACTTTTGACTGTATCTATTAGAATAATTAGTGTTTAATAATAAAACAACAAAAAACCGATGGATTTCATTAATTTATGTTCGTAGTATATAAGAAAGTTATACATGGTAATTAAAAAAAACACATCTCAGTTAGTAGTTAGGATAGATTTTTTTTCATTTTTTTTCTGAACGGCCCCCGATTCCACTATAAGACATTTCCAGGTTATCCATTAATTACCGGCACCCTGTATATACACTGCCGGTCAAAAGTTTAAGACCGCACTTAAACGACGTAATCATCTATCAATTGCAGTAAAAGCCCGTAAGATAAATAAATAAAAAATGCACATCTGTATATTCTATTGTTAATACCGAATATCTTAAGAAGTCATTATTTTGTTTACTCTCAAGTTATTGGACAGTAAACATCTATTGTTTTCAAACACCGACAAATGCTACGCAAGAGCCAGGTGGTAGAGTCGTGGTAATATTTTTATGATGTGCTCATTATTAATTACTTTACTTTTCTTGCGCATTGATCAATAATAAGGATTATTTCGTTTCCGAAAACACATGTTTCCGACTTATTATCTGAGGTTTCTTGTGTTTGTTCACAAACAAACTCAATTAGTCTAAACTTGTGGTTTCTACAGTCAAGACATCATAAAATGGGTAAAGCACGCGAAATTAGTAGTGTAGTGCCTTCTACCATCGTTGTTTAACATAACGAAGGCAAATCCAAACGTGAGATTGCTTCACAACTGAAGTTATCGAAGACTTGTGTTCATAGTACAATAACTCGATACAGGCAGACAGGCAGTAATCAAGGTCGCTTACGCTCGGTAAGGCTGAGAGCTACCACATCTATAGAAGATAATTTCATCGTTGTTACCAGCAAGCGAAATAGACGCCTAACAGCAGCAGAAATCCGCGTTGAAGTGAACAAAACCCGAGTTAAACCTTTATCATTGACTGCAGTTAAACGGCGATTGAGAGATGCGAAGTTGTATGGTCGCGTTGCCGTTCGAAAATCTCAGACCACAAAACAAGAAAAACGGATGCAGTGGGCTCTTGTCCATTGAAATTGAACTGAAGAAGATTTTAAAAAAGTTCTCTGGACTGATGAATCCAAATTTGAACTATTCGGTTCATAATGAAGAATTTATGTTCGACGTAGCGCCCAAGGAAAGATGATGCCAGACTGTGTAGTCCGAATAGTCAAGCATGTCGTGGTTCAATTATAGTCCGGGGTTGCTTCTCTAGCCAAGGAACTGGCGACTTGATCAGAGTTGAATGAATTTTGAAAAAGGAGCAGTACAAACAAATTTTAGAACAAAATGCCGTTCCTTCTGGGTTGCGATTAATTGGAGATGGATTCATTTTTTAACAAGATGATGATCCAAAGCATATCTCAAAATTATGTAGGGGATATTTAGAAAAAAGAGGCACAGCAAAGCGCGCAAAAGCGTGGTGTGGTCTCCTCAGAGCCTGGATCTCAATCCAATTGAACTTTTGTGAGAAGAGCTTGATAGGAACGTCCTTAATCGTAGCCCATCCTCGCAAGGAGACATGTGGAATGCTTTATGCGAAAGTTGGCGCAATATATCAGAAGACACCATAAACAAATTGATTGTTCGTATGCCGAGACTTGTGAAAATAGTCAAACAATGTTAAGGAGTATTTTTTTTATGAAAAATCAGTTTAGCCAACTAAAGCCCTTTTAGCATGGATTATTGATATTTCTTCACGGATTTAAAGTATATTGTCTATTAATCACTGTTTTATAAGATGACTACACAGTTTTATTTAATTTTCCTACTTTAATTAAGCTGGTCTTAAACTTTTGACCGGTAGCGTATGTAGATGCGATATAACTTAGTTTCATAGTTACCTTTTTATTGTTAAACTGTTGGATTAGCAGTGATAAGATTTCTTTGGAGAAAGGCATACTATAAAATATCTCTAGTGTCATATAAACGAAAACTTGGCATACTATATTGGCTTTTTTAAACGATTTCTCCCTACTATTTCCAACATCAAGGGCGTAGACTGCACTTAGTTAGCGGTTGCCTTGTCGCGCTGAGTGGGTTCGAATCCCTCATGGGACAATTATTTGTGTAATCCACAAATGATTATTCCAAGTCCGGGTGTCCTAGTGTCCTAAATTGTATGTTTGTAAACTCGAGACACGCCTCAATAAATAGTGCGGAGTTGACTCTTTTAATAATAAAAAAAGTTTTACAGGACCTGTATTACAAGTCGAACTGGTGCCTATGCGTGGCAACAAGCAACAGTTCTACTTCAGGTCGAACAGGTGTATAGTTGTTAGCCACCTGAGTAAAATAAAAATGCAATAATATTTAAAAAGATAACTCCTGCCCTGGAAATAATGCCTGTGTCGCGGGGTACTGCATGAACTTACAAACAACGGACACAAAAACCACCCAGACTGAAAACAATTATCGGATCGCACACATGTTTGTCCCGTATGGTGATCGACCATCGACCCCACTAACACATGATGCAGTGGCAGTAGCAAAGCAGTCGGCGCAGTGGCAGTCGCGAGACGACCACTTAAAAAACATAACGAAATCACGAGTTTAATTTACAACCATTTTTGTTATTGCCAGTGGCTGTCGTTATAAATGGCTGCCGTAATAAATATTTTATAAGATAAAGATATTATGACGTCTGTTCAGTTTTTGGGTGGGGCTAATGTTACCGCATAATTAAAACTATTATATTTTCTATACATCTATACTAATAAAGGGAAAAGATTTGATTTTTCTTTGTTTGTTTGCAAGGCTTTTACACTAAATCTACTCAACCAATTTTAAATTTCTTTCACCTTTACAAAGAATATTATCACCGTGTAACATAGGCTAGATTTTATTAAAAATAAGTACTGTCACTAACTTAAACTACTTTTACGAGAGCGAAGCCGCTGGCAAAAGCTAGTATTCCATATTCGTAGTATCGCATCTGAATACCCTTTGCAGGGTGGGCAGATATGACACTCACACTTATCCAGCTATGCTTTTAAGTCCCTCGTAAGGAACATAGTCTTTGAATTTGGGCTAATGCGGTAGATGTCGATAGACTTGTGTCTTATTACTGAGGATCCAACTGTTACACTACTGCCAGGGAATTGCTAGCACTTTCCTGAATCGGAATTAGTATTCCTACGGGCTCGCTATAACCATCGTCTCCGTGCTGCTACTATATTTCATCCAACCCAGAAATAGAATCTGGGACTTTACGATGGCATGCAAACATAACCACAAACTTACGCCACATGACCTACCGAAAGCCTGGCAGGTCTAATCTATGAGTCAATAAAAAGTGCTAAGTACTTATAAATTTATTTATTAGTGATATGACTTAGATCTTACTTATAAGGTTAAAGTTGCCTGGGTTTGCCCGATCATCGACCTCCTTTTAAACTAATGCGGAGAGTTCATAGGGATTTTGAAATGGATCCAGGGCTTTCTTGTTTAGTCATTAAGCCTTAATACTTTTTCCTTGTCATCGCGACTGGGTAGTTAATATTTTCTGTCATAATATGCACCTCTATATATTATTTTTATTTTATTAATTATTCGTAAAGAGGATATTGGGTATTCCTGTTTTAAGCATACTTGTATTGTCAGTACGGAGGAGTGTTAGCATAATATTGTCTTATATTTACGCGAATGTCGTTATATAGTTTTTGATTCCAAATTAACATTTCTACCTCATATTGACAACATTATTAATAAATCGTCAAAAATGTTAGGTTTTATGATTCGTAACAGTAAATTATTTCGTAATCCAGATACAAAAATATCCATATATAACGCCTACGTACGGAGTAATCTCGAATATTGCAGTGTAGTGTGGTCTCCTCAATATCATGTGCATCAAATCAGAATAGAACGTATTCAGAAAAGATTTTTAAGACATCTTGCTTTTTCATGTCGAATACATAAACAACTGCCCTCGTATACCCAGAAGTTGACGTTTTTTGCGATGGATAGTCTATTGGTTCGTAGGCAGTTACTCGATATGACTTTTTTGTTTAAGGTTTTGAGAAACGAATTTGATTGCCCCTTGCTTTTAAAATTATTTGGTCTGCGTGTTCCTAGACGTGTGCCAAGGCGAGCACTTGTCGATGCTGGATTGTTGCAATGCCCTACCGCTAGAAGTAACTTAAAACAATTTTCTACCATTTCACGGCTGTCGAAGGCATATAACACAATTTGCGGTGAACTTGACATTTTTGCTGATAGCTTACCATCCTTTAAGAAAGACGTATTGAGATTGTTAAGAAGTTCTTAATTGCACCTATTTTCAAATTGAATTGTATCTTGTTTAATATGTATATTCTCTTGCTTATTTTGTTGTTTAAATTATTTACCTAACTGTTAACAGTGTTACTATACTGTGGATGCTGTGACACCTTCAAATGTTGTGCATTTAATTATTTTTTTTAAGGATGATTTTAGATATAAGAAACAATGTAACAACTACTGGTTGTCCAAATAAATAAATATATTATATGTCGAAATTACAAACAGATATTTTAAGGCTATTAGACTTTACAAGATATGGCACAGTTAAAATTAATATGAAAACGAAGTTAGGTGTACAAAATACACTTGGGTGCAAGGAAATCGCACACGTGAATTTTTTTTGAAAATACTATTAATTTTTTTTAGTAAGGAAATACATATATTTTTTAATACAGGATTAAAGGTTATTTCAATACCTATTCAGTGATACCACATAAGCGGTAATAAGTTTACCATACTGTCGAAAATAAGACAATAACAAATTCATCTTTATTGGAAGAGTTTTGCTTAACTAACAAAAAAAAATACTGAAAAAATATTAATAAGAAGTTTTGCCCCCTCTTGCTCCAATAGCAGCTTGACCCCGGTTTTCTATAGATTCTATCAAGTGTTTGATAAAGTCTTATGGCATAGCATCCCATTCCTACTTAAACGCGTTTTGTAGCTCCTGAAGATTGGCTGAAGCAATATTTCGGCCTCTTATTCTTCTTTACCTCGTCCTACAAGTGCTCAATCGGATTAAGGTCCGGGCTCCGAGCTGGCCACTCCATTACGGGGATATCCACCTCTTGCGAGTATTGTCTATACTATAGCAGCGGTATGGGTTCTTGCATTGTCATGCAGTTCTCTCCAATAAAACTGCCAAATGGTACGACATGTTCCTGGAGAACTTCCTCTATGTACCGCTGAGATGTTAATCCTCTTGCTTGTCGCCCAATATTGGCCCCAGCGATGAAGACAAGCTCAGTTTTAGCTTCGAGTGAAATTTCTCCACAGAACATACACAAAACACCGCCGTAATCCATACGTTCCGTAATGCAACACTGGGAAAATCTCTCTATAGGCCTTCTGTAGACCCTTCCTCGTCCATCATTGGCATGTAGACACATCCTGTACTCTTCTGAGAACAGGACTGCTCTCCATTGGTTGACTGTCCATGCAAATGTTCTTGTGCAAATCGAACTCGGGCCCGGCGATGAGCTGGCGTCAGTTTAGGGCAATTTGCTGGTCTATGCGCATTCAGACCTGCTGGCTGACATCCGCTTCACGCACCTCTTGAAGATGATTTGCAAGATCAACGGCAGTCAGACGACGATTTAGCAATGCCGTCGTTACGAGAAATCGGTTGTCGTGCTTTGTTGTAGCTCTGGTTCGACGAGATCCTCGTGGTCGTTCATAGCCACTAGTCTCCCGATAGCGCTGGTACACACGACGAACTGAATAACTGATATACAGCTGTCGAGCTACAGCACTCTGATTCTGGCCCGCTTCAAATAGAGCAACGACTTGAGCGGCTTTTTCCGGAGTAGTATCCATTTTCTTCAGATAAATGCAACTGTTGTCAGGAGCCGTCCTTTCAGGTTGAGCGTTGAAATGCAAATTATGACGTTTTACTGAAAACATCCCTTTTTGTACCTGTAATTAGTCCCGCAAACTGCAGTGAGCTAAGTGAGCAATTTTGGGGTTTGTTATTGTCTTTTCTTTACGGCAGTAAGTTAAACTTATCTCAGCTTATTTGCTACACTAAATAGGTATTGAAATAACCTTTAATCCCATATTAAAAAATACATGTATATCTTTAAATAAAAAGAAATAAACCAAATTTTCAAAAAATATTCACTTCTGCGATTTCATTGCACCCAAGTGTATACATATATAAAAATACTTCTTTCTAAATTATCATCGGGGCGACCAGTAGCCCTTACATAATGATAAATTAATGGGCAGTGTGTCAGTTTGTCTAAGTATTACTTAGCAACAGTGCAATGCATGGACGTGAATTTTGCATATATAATTATGTACATCATATGTCTGTGAGCCGATGTGATGCTACATCGGCTCACAGACTTATTTCAGAGAATGTGAACGGTATTTCTAAATGTCCATCAAACAGTGGGGTACATCTTCTGTTTATTTTGCTTTTAAAATCGTCTTTGATATATTACACTGTATTGTTAGACCTTATCTCTTAAACACAAAACGAAATTTATTTAGTGGCTTTTATAGATATAGATTGTTTACAATGTCCCCAACTATTATTTTTATCATGGATGTATGTATGCCATTTACGCCTAACCCCCTCCACCACGGGGTGATCAGAGAGGATATGTCGGGCTGACCCTGAAAAAGATAGAAAGTCTCGGTTTCTACCGACTAAACCTACCACGGTGTTTCTTCTCCCGATCTATACCCGGGGCGCAGGGATCGCTCTCGCATTCATCCTGTAGCCCTGACAGACAATGTATCCACCTGCATTAAGTTGCCCACTTTTCATACTTGGTAATGTGTTGTCTTTTCGATCTATGGTTTAAAGATTGAAGGTTTTTATTATTTTCCACCTTTTGTACTACCGTTGCGATGCGAACCCATTTCTAATACATATCGTGTACATGCATTTAGTATACATAGATTTAAGAGTCATTACTTAAATACCTAGCTTTTTCCGCATCTCCGTCCACATGACAGAACTACTACGTCTTCCAAGGGTTTGGGCTGGATGATGAACTCAGTCAGTAAGTGAATTAAAGCAATTATTATAGTTACTTTTGCTGTGCTCAATCTCTGTGAAAATCTTCCTACTACCTATCAAAGAATAACTACCTACGAAGACATAGGTGTTAGACTGTGTACATACATACATATAATATATTATATATATATATATTACTTATGTATATATAATGTACCTGTTTTAGACTGTCTCAGTGGCGCAGCGGTAATGAAAGCAGTACATGGGGTCAGATTCCTGGGTCGAGCAAAGTTTTAATGGGTTTACTGATGAAAATATTTTAGAAGCAACACGGAATCTGGAATTGTGGCCGGTAGACGGCAATAAGCTCGTTACCTATTAGATGTGACCTAAAAACATAGTTATATATTACACTTTTACCAGTTAAATAGGCTAAATGTTAGAGGCAAAAAGTGTAATATATTTTTACTACCAGTCACAAGCGCCTTCGTCTTCATTATCAAGTAAACACAACCTAGGTAGCAACCTAACCTAGCGCGTTGTGCAAAATTTCATATCACTTCGGTTAAGCCGTTTCGAACAATACGCTGTACAGACACGCAAACAGACAGAAAGTAGTCGTAGTGGTTTCAATTGTCGCCTCGCCACTACTGCCGGGCCGTGTGTTGTGGGTTCAAATCCCACACGAGACAAACATTTGTGTGATTCTTTGTATCCATTATTTGAATGTTTGTAAAGTACTCTGCGATCCAAGTATTATGTCTAGCCAGTGCGGCAGTACTTCTCAAATAAAATGAAAAATATATTGGGAAGGCATACGATCCGCGTAGGATATCTTTAATCGAGAAAAACGTGAGGGAAGCCGCGTGCAAAAATTACTTCTAAGTATTATTACTCGGATGTCATTGTGCACGTCACTAGTATTGCCTATATTAGAAGTATTTATAGGCATGATATTTTAAAAGAGATATTCTTATCTGATAGCAAGTCCAAGGGAATACATACTAATCCAAAAATACATCGTAAATTTATTTATAGAACCAGCAATGATAATTCTGTTACACATAATTATGTATTAAATTGATAACAGGATGGTATTCTATATTGTACTGCGTTATTCTCATATTTAACGGTGTTTTAGTTTAGTTTTCTGGTAATCGTATATGAGTAATAATAATTAGTTTATTTAGATGGATAGAGGTTAAAATACCATATAATAGGGTGTGATGTAATATAACAATAGCCATTATAGCTTTAGACATTATGTAGTTACTGAAAATTTCTGAAAACCCTTTACCCACTGTTGTCATGCCTGATCGGAATATCGAATATGGGACTTCAAGATCAAAATTAGACAAATAAGTGCTAAATTACATAATACGAATTCAAATATGAAATAGGTATAAGTGTTAGCGCGTTTGTAAGCGTCAATCTCCAGAACGGCTGAAGCAATTTGGATGTCGAGTTTAGTGATAATATAGAGTTATCATTTCTCGAGTGCTTTATTTAAATCTATTGGCAAATGAAAATAAATTCGTCAATGAATAATGTCATCAATACACAGACAAGCCAGTAAACTGCAAAATCTTGCATCATTGCCTTACGTAAAAAGATATGCAAGTAACTCATTAAATATACAATTATTTTCTCTCAGTTTATATCTACATGTTGAGGAAACCTGTCACAATTGATTACGAAACACCACTCAATAGAGACACAGCATTTAATATACAAAGTGTAATTAAACATTGTTGTCATTGTTTTAAGATCTTATGTACTATGTATTAAGTACTATAGTTAATCGATGGCGCAATGGCATACGCCTAGTATTTTACATTTTATCCTATAGGCTACGTTTAACGTTTTGCCTAAACTAAGCACCTAACCAAAATGTAAATTCAGCAACTTCACGAACTCATAAACTTTGACGTTCATAAGTGTTACTTTGTGAATAGGTAAATGATTTTTGACTTTGACTTACACGGGCAAATATTGGTACGATCTACATATTACTTTGTTAACCTCTCAACCATTCCGGTTATCAAAAATACGAAAATACAAAAAATTTATTCAAACAAAAGTAGTATTATATGTAGTATTATAACAAAATGTATGTTTCTGTGTTTTTAAAATAGTCTGGTTAAGCTCGGACGCCGACGTCCTAGCGTTGGTTGCGAGGTTAAGTTACTTCCGACGTAGAAATCATGCCTAGTTCAGATGTTGCCATTCAAAAGTATAAATAAATAGCTTTACCCGCGGTTTCGATCAGATAAAGTAAGTTTTCTGAATAAAAGGTACCCTATGTCCTTTTCTGTACCCTTGACAACTTGTATTTCATAATTTCATGATGATCGATCGAGTAGTAGTTAAGGCATGTAAGCGTAATAAACAAACTCACATTCGCATTAGAATAACTAAAGAACGGGTAGATAACGTGTTTAGGCCAGCAGACTATGTAGGCAAATCAGCACAACAGCCCACCATCTCCGGTCAGAGGCCGGACCAATACAAGTTGAAAAGATGAAGTATTATGAGATATAAGAAAGAGCAAGCTGTCCAAAGAGGATGACAAGGATAGAGCGAAGTGGAGAACACAAAAAAAGAAGATTGACCCTTATCAACGAAAAGATATAATAGAAAAGTTCTACGTTTAATGCTGGGATTCCGCTCAATCTAAAGAAGCTCGGATGGAGAAGTACCTCTTAATCTTAGAATAGATCGTATGCCAACCTTGTGTTGTGCCTATAGTGGTTAAGGTTTTATGACTTTAGATAGATATAATATTTGCTGGGACCTGAAATCGTTTCCTCTCACATTGATAGTATTTCGATACCATTTTTAAAGAATAGGCAACGCCAGTCATTATCTCTCATTTACATGTATTTGCCATCTTAGTTGCATTACAAAAATATCATAATACGGAAGTTCGATTAGAAAATGAATCCACGATATTCATAACTTTAGTCGAGCATAGTCAACTGTCATCCATATTAGCACATTGTCAACTAAGAGCCCACAAACAAGAGAAAGTTTATTTTCAGCGTTGACATGCAAGCCTTTCTAAATCTCCGAAATATTAAGATCAAAACAACTTTTTATTATTCATAACCTGTGTTAAGGCCTTCTTTAAAGAGATTGTTCTGTGCCAGTATTTGCCAGTCTTCCCTATAGAAGTGATGCTCCTGAAAAGCCTGGATAAAAGTAAGTATCGTTGAGGAAGGGTTTGGTTTCATAGCCCAAAATGTACCAAAAACTGGTCTTTTTCTTAAGCGAACGCAAAACTTAGCCTACCGCTGACGCTAAACCAGCTACATACTGCACTAAGAAAAGAAAATGTAAAAGGAGTATTTAATGGATATAAGCATTAAGAAAGCTTTTTAAAAAAAATATAAACGATAACACCATTATTACGACGATTTAAACTATGCAACAATCTTCAACTAATTAAATTAGGCTAGTTTCTAAAACTAGCCTAATTTAATTTTCAAATACCACACAAAACACAACATGATTGACATACCATAAGCTATATAAAAAACTATATACTTGGTGATAAAATCAACACATTGAAAAAATTAACACGTCAATAATTCAATTAACCGAAGAACATGTTGAAAAGTAACCCAATCACCGGGATAAATCTAAGCATGAACATTATAAACCGGCATTAATAGGGTATATAAAAGTAAAAAATACAGAAGTCACCTCGGATCTTGAAAGCGAAAACGGCTATGCCACTTATACAATTCGACACTTGATGGCATTTAAAGATGAAAGACAACTCCTACACTGCGAACAATTCGTTCATCGCAAGGGCCTTAATATTGGACAGTGTCAGTGAAAATCTGTTCCTATTTGCTGCTTAAGGCACATTGCGTAAAATACTATAATTTGTCCGGGTATTGAGTGGGCTAAGTTGGCGAGGTTTAGCCCTGTCACGTGGCACCAACGGTGGTGTATTTTTATTGTGCCACAGTTATAAATAGCAACTTATCGGGGGGTAAAATTGCAACCGCGCGTGAGGAATCGTTTCAAACTCATAGCAAAATGACGCACTACCATGATTTAACTGTGGAACTCTACCGGTGTTTTATAGTCTGTTGTCGCCTGTCTATAGAATTTTTGTACTGTGCAAGGCTGTTGCAAGATGTTTGCTTGTGACAGATGTCACAGAAAAACCTGTATGAATCTATACTAATATTATAAAGCTGAAGAGTTTTTTTATTTGTTTGGTTGAACGCGCGCATCTCAGGAACTACTGGTTCGAATTAAGGATTGTTTCAGCGTTGGATACCCCATTTATTGAGGCAGACTATAAGTTATTAACATCACGCTACGACCAAAAGGAGCGGGGCATCAATGAAAAATGTTGCATAAGCGGGCAAAATTCTCTTATATGACGCAGTCGAAGGTGCGCGGGTCAGCTAGTTTTAATATAATAAAACATAGATAATTTTACGCCTATATCCTGAAGGGGTAAGCAGTGGTGTATTTTACCAATTATTTCGCCAAATGGTTTATAAAATACCACGTAATAGGGGGCGAGTCAATTGCCGTTCATCCTCCGTGTTTCTACTTAGAAGTTCTTGACAGGCAATCTAAACGACAAATTTCCATACCCGGTGATCGAATCTGAAACGACAAGCGAAGTAGTCACTGACTAGCGCGACCAAGACAGTAATCAATATAGTCCTTAAGTAAATAATATGGCAACAACAATATATTTCTGCAGCACTTCCACCATATCAACTTTTTAAAAGCGTATTTGTTAAGTAAAGAGTTGTTATTTAAATATTTTTCAGATGAGAATATGACTTCAGTTTATACATATGCGTATTAGGAAACCTAGGACCTTATCACAAACCACAGAACAGTGCTAAACAAGAAGACTCACTTAAAATTCCTTCTCTAAAGGTCACAAAAAAATAAATCACGCTCTGGCTACTCCGAAATATCAGCTTGTCAGTGTCACATATTGTTGTAATGACATGCCATCCACTTACTACCGTTGCGGAAATTCGACTCGCAAAATGAACGGTGTTTCTCGTTCATTCCCCATACAATTTGTTATCTTTACCAAGTGTTATGACACTACTTATTGAATTACGGCCCGCGGATTTGTACATATGTGTGTGACGACAATTGTAACACTATACAGAGGGCTAGTTCTCGTTATAAAAACTGTTTAAAATGGAGCGCCCATCAAGCCACAGTGTCACAAATATCACACATGGTATTCGCCTAAATTAAAATATATGTTAAATGTGTACATAAATTGTATTACAGTGCACATTTAACATATATTAAATTACATTGGGACTCTATATTGAACAGTTTATGTAGGTAATAATACTAATAATAGTGTATTAAAATAAACAACTCTATAAAATCTGTATAAAGTAGTTTAATTTCAATGTATAAAATTCGCATGAAATTAAGCCAATATTAGTCGGCACTCTATTTTAAACAGTTTTTTCGAGAATTGGCTCTTTCGACCAAAGACTTAAATAATAGATGCCTATGTTTAAATATGGTCACCTTTCTGGACGTTTAGTGGTCATCTGACGCAATGCCAACATGACAACTGAATTATAATTATAGTATTGTCACGCTCAGTTATATTGAAAGTTGTACACTATCGTTTTCTACCTAATGTTTTTTTTTTAAGCCTACTCCCGCTCTATGAATAAAGCCTGTATCGCGAGGGACTTTACAAACATTCAAACCACGGACACGAAGGACCATCAGACTCAGAATAAACCTTTTTGGATCGCACAAAGTTTTGTTCCGTGTGGGATTCGAACCTACAAAATAATGTGTGAGCGCACTTTTGATGTTGACGCATTTTCGTACGAATTAAGTGCGATGACATCTATGATCTTTGATTCTCCTATATTTAAGTCACACGTAAACATAAATTGCATTTCAACTTACATTCGACGTTAATAAGATTAGATGAAGACTCTATTTTAACAGTTTTGATTACGAAAATCGGACCTCAGTGTCACTAAATATTATTGATGTCTATTCCACAGATAGTTGTGTCAGGTCTGGGTATTCTTTGTATCCGTTGTTGTAACGATTATATATTTCTTAAGTTTTCCATACTGCGATACTTAGTATATTTTGTATCTGTTACTAGATATTTCGCTAGATTCGCCCGCGTAAATGTAGGTTCTGTCAATTTTTCCATCCCTCGGGAACAGTACTTTTTTCAGATTGAAAGGTACCCTAAGTCCTTTTCTGTACCTCTGACAACGTGTTTGCGAAACTTCATGATGATCAGTCGAGTAGTTAAGGCGTGGAAGCGTAACAAAGAAACTCAAATTTGCATTTATAATGTAAGTAAGGATTTAAACGTTTGTATAAACTATACATAACCTTACACCCAATTTAAATAGAAAGTAATAAACCCTGAAGCCCTTTGCTTCACATTCGAGGCATGTCCGAGGCGTTATCATTCAAGTATTTGGTCGTCCAAAGAGCTCATTTGACTAAGTACAAGCGTGTTACTCATTTGTGTGAGAACTTGTTTGTACTTACGTACGTTTGAACGTTTTGTGAACGGTATTTGAACTATTTATTTTTAACCGTTTTAGATGTAAATACCGAACATTGTTTGTGACAATGTTGGGTTTTATTGTTAGTTTAAAGTAGTGATTTATAAATTAGTCTTTAAATACATATAGTCTTATGTTAACATTTTGCGAGGTATAATTTCAGGTGTCATGTAATAGAGTTTATTACTGTTTAGCGTGCACAGTTCCAAACTCCGTGCTGAGAATTTCTTAAGGGAATCAGAACAGAAATCGAAACCAAGACGTCATGCACATGCGCCGCATTAACTACCGCTACGACAAGGAGGCAGTCTTTGAATAACTACATATTATACATGTTTTTCTTAATTAAACCGCTAACCAATTTCGATTTAATTACGTTTAAGATGTAATAATTATTAATACGTGCGTAGGACATAGTTTTTACATACTTGAGGGCCGATTTTACAATCGTATGATAGCTTCCTATAAAAATAAATTTGCAAGACGTAATAATTATAACGGCAGTAGTTACCTAATTATCAGGTGAATTATCTAAAGCTGCTTCTAAACGGAAACTATTTTAACTGCATTGTCCAATACTGGCCGGCAATAAGAGCCATATGGTGAATGCATTTAATTATTTATAGCTGGGCTATAGTTCATCAAATGCAGCCACATATTGCAGTATAACATTTTCCGTTCAGAAGCCCTTTAACGAAAACACTAATTGCAAGCGACCTGCTCCTAGCTTGCGTAATGCATTCTACCACAGTTGTATGTTATTTGAATTAATTAATTAAAGTAATTAGCCGGCTATCGATATTTTCACGATGATTAGAATTTCCTCTACAGCAGTCCTGACGTTACACATGCTTTCGAAATACGTCATGGAAAGACTGACTAATATGCCTGAGTAAAGTAACGGGATAAATATAAATAATAAACGACGAGACAAAAACTCTAAACAAAACGTTTTTTGTAATAGGTTTTAAATTGTTTATATTATTGGAATTTTCTGTTTACTTACTATATTGTTACATGGTACAACATACTGGTGTATAGAATGGAATTGTACCATAATCTGAAATAGGCTGTATAACTGACAAAATTGGGATTATTCTTAGCTAGATGAAATATCCTTTTCTGTACCCCTGACACGGTGTATGCGAAATTTTATGACGATCGGTCCAGTAGTAACAAATAAACAAACTCACATGTCGTTCAGAAAAACGTACGAACCGTGGGCAAAAGCTAGTATTATATTATTTTAGTAGGATTTCATGTTTCGAAGACATATAGACGGATCCGTACAGACATTTGAAGAAACGTTATTCATATTTCGTTTTTTAGATCATCTACAAAGATACACACAGCTTAAAGCTAGATACAAGATTATGTAGTATTACATGTTACATGCAAGTGAGTTCTCCGTGTCCAATCAATACCCATCAACAAATCTGAATCACCAAGGGAGAACACAATCACAATTAATCCATCAAAAGACCGTCTAAGAGACTTAACAACTTTATCCTGTTGAATTATACCTTATTATAGGTAGAAAAAACTCGGCCTCTCTCGACCGTGGGACAGTGAAACAATGATATATATATAGATGCGTCAGTTTTATTCAATAATTAATGTTTAATGAGACGTTTAAGCCACGCGATGCTTCGTGATTGAGACAACTACAATAATACCATGTGTCAGCTGTAAATTTTCTCTCTAGTTTTCTTTAATTAAGTTATTGAGAAGAGAGGAACCCGCAATGCAGTCTGAGATTACCAATCTTTTGTATTTTATTTAACTGTTGGAAATGCATTTACACGTACCTTTAATTGTCTCGGCTCTTACATACCACGGTGTACCAGCTCTCTGCCTTGAATAGTGGGTGGGTCGCTTGAACTGAAACTACATTAGCGACCCACTCTGCAGTGTCCAACGCAGGCAAGAAATGCCTATCAAAGCCTATTGCCTACTCCAACAATTGCAATAGATATATGCTTAACAATACTAAATGCCTTCCTGTTGTACATTATTTTTATTTTGATTTAGCTTGCGTTTGACCACGATCTCACCTGATGTTAAGTAACGATTTGGTCGACGATGGAGCACTTGTGACTTAAACACGCCCAGATTGGATTTAGAAACCTTTAAATATTTGATCTGTTTTGTCATTTTCTTCAGTATCATTAATTTTCAGAAGTACAGACATCATTCTTATCTTTAATTCTTTATTGTTTTCTACAAATGGGAAATGTTAAAACTTGTATCAATTATGAGTCCTGTCGGGCACAGTATAGAAGTTATATTGTGAGAGTGGAAGAGGGCTTGTTCCAAGTTTCTATTAATATAAAACAGTATACGCGAACTTTTATAACCAACCAGCCGTTTAAACTCCCAAATGCTCATCTTTAATTAAACGTAATGTTGGGAATACCAAACGTACTAACATGATATTTTATACCTATACACAGTATTGACTCACTTGTTTATTATTTTTGAATATGGAACTTGTTTGTAATACGCCATTAAAACTTTCATTCATTAAACTCATTCGATCCAATGACGCAATATCAACGACAGTACAAGGAAATCGACATGTTTTCGCGTTGTTGCAACAAACAGCTGCGTGTACAATACATTGTATGTCATACGTAGAACTTGTGTGATGATTACGTAGAAAGTACGCAATGTATTGAAAATAGTCACATGTAATTGTTGTGATTGAGTCTTGCTTACGCTGAGGCTGGTTTGTTTTCGATATATATCTTGTTTTTAAATTCACATTAAGGGTTGATCGGTGACATTCTAGAGTAGGTTAAAACCGACAAGCTTTTGTAAAAATAAGCAATAAGACTAAAGATCCCTTTAAAGCGATACCAGTGTCTTGAAGTAAGTAAATATCGTGCTATCTTGGTCATAGTTAGCAAATAAATTGGGACAGCATGACACTTATTCCAAGAACTTCCCTCGTGTAATTGCGCCTTAAATTAAGCAAAAGACAATATGTCGAGATCCACGACATGCAACTGTAATTTATGAAGGAAGCTAGAACAAAAGGTTCCTAATATGCAGACATAACTGTTGTTGGTATATCAATAATTAGTAAGGACTAGCTGCCCCGCGTTTTCACCACGTTTATAAATACTGTTCCGGTCCCGTGGGTCGTAGCGAGATGTTATATTATATACCTTCTTCAAAAATTTGACTATCAAATGCAATATGATTTCTTCATATCCGACTGGTTCAAACAAAAACAAACTCTTCAGCTTTCTTATATTTATTATCTTTCTTTTCTTTCTTTCTTATGTACTGTATATTGCAAATGATGTGTCCAAATGTAACTGGATGTCAGATTTACTCATTGTGTACTATTAAGACTGTAATTTGAAATATGCTAATCTGTTATCTGTTTTTGTACCTACTGAATAAAATAAAAATAAATAAATATTAGCTAGGATCAGAAATTTTCTGTCATTGTCAACTTAAAGGAAAATAGTATGGCGGATACATCCATTCCAGAAAGGTCTAGACAACTCTTTCCTGTAGATATCTCGTATAGTGACGTAACATATGTCTATACATATTGTTTTCGCAGCGGAGCATTGCAAATGGGGTAAAACCTTAGACTTTATGACGTTTCTCACTAGATTAGAAGAATTACTCAACATTTTCTGTTGAGCAACAGTTGAAACTGGCTAAAAATATTATAGAATCCTCTTACACACTCGAAGTCTTCGCCAACGAAATTGGTAGAGATGCATTATACTCTTACTACATCAAATATGGTTTTTAAGTTCCACGTAATAGAGGATGAACTTATTGCATCTACCGGATACAGGTCCAGACCTGTATACTCTTGACGGAAAACCTAATAACTCTTTGCCGACCCAGGAATCGAACCCAAAATCCCATGCACAATAGTCGCATTCATTGCCACTGCGCTACAATACCTCTGTAGCGATAATTTAACATTGAATCAGTCAGAAATCATTAGAATCTCGTATATTCCCTGGAGGGATACAGAGCAACCAATTGCTGACATATCGCTCTTACTTCACCCGGTATTGTCCGCTTTTGACTTTCCTATTTACATTCACCTTTATACCGTCTTGGCTTTCTTTTCACCTGCCTTAGCCATCTTAGTACACCTTTCTCAATCTCTGTCATCATAATCTTTAACGTCACAAAATTAACTCGAATACAATCTAATTATAGACAGATTAACAATTCTTTTTTCAACCTTTACGATTCACCGGTCTGATCACAATTCGGTGGTAGCACTTACAGACAAAAACCTCGATGGTTTTTGTACTTTTTTATTTTGTAATCAGACATTTGACATGCCATTACTCACTTAAATACCTTGTGACCCTGTCTTCTTAATAGACTACTCTTGATCGGAAGACCCCGTTTCCTAGTAAAGTTGTCTGGTTTTTCTATTAGTTGTTTACATTTTGATGCGGAATTTTGTTATCATAGCGTCTACAAGATACGAATGTATTAATTATGTTCTTGTGGTGTGACAGATAGCACTGGGCGCAAGCGCATATCAATTTGACATTAGCGACATATTTGTTTAGATTGTGCAGTTGTGTTGATTGTATAGAATCTGTCAAGCGGGGCATTTTTAAATATGAAGCTTACATGTACTATCTGTGTTATGTAGTTTATGTATTACTACTCAAAACAAAATAAGGGCCACTAGTTTATTTACATTTAAGTGCACTTTAGTAAACTGAAAGTAACTGATAAGTAGCATTATATTGATATTACGAACTCTTTGGTGTTTGATCTCTTTTATGCTGGTGTCCGTGTTCCTAATTTGAAAAGTATTGGCCATCATTTTAAGAAAAAATAATTGGATATTATTCTGTTTTTCTTCGATTGTCTTCCTAACTTGTTTCGGTTATTTTAGGAAAAAGGTTTTACTTTTTCAATTTTAATTGATTCATTTATCATCTCGCGTTAATCATGCCACCAGTACGAAGACACATGGATACAATTACAGCAACCGGAGCCATAACTATGATTCAAGAAGGACGTTCTCAGCATTACGTGGATTTGCAGTTGGGTTTTTCTCGCAGAGCTGTCCAAAATGTATGGAATCGCTTTCAAGAGACCGGCAGTGTTGCAAGGAGACCCAGTTCAGGTAGAGTTCGTGTAACAACGGCGCACGAAGATCGGTACGTCCAACTAAGTGCTCGTCGTGATCGTACAGTAACGGCCCGTAAGTTACAACACCACCTACGACTGACAACGGGTACCCGTGTCAGTGATCAAACTATACGTAATCGATTGCACGAAGACTAGCAAATGTCAAGACGAAGAGTTGTTCGAATTCCTCTGACCAGGGTTTAACGTGCAAACCGTTTAAGATTCTTCCGTCAGTATTTGAACTGGGGGATTAATCAGTGGGGCAAGGTGCTTTTTACAGACGAGTGCAAAGTAAATTTTTCAATGATGATCGGCGTGTTAGGGTGTGGAGACAACGCGGTGAGCGGTTTTCGGAGTCCTGCATCCACGAAGTTGACCGTTTCGGTGGTCCCAACGTAATGGTTTGGGGTGGGATTAGTTTACACGGTAAAACCGAGCTCACCATTTTAAATGCGGGTACCGTAACTGCAGAACGTTATATCGAGGACGTCATCAGACCTCAAGTGATCCCGTTTGCACAGCGAGTGGGGCCTGGATTCATCCTGATGCAAGACAATGCCCGTGCACACACAGCTCGATCGACCCAAACTGTCCTAGAAGGGTCTCATATAGAGGTAGTACCATGGCCAGCTAACAGTCCGGATTTAAATCCAATCGAGCAATTGTGGGACCAATTGAAACGAAGGGTTAGAGAGAATGAGCAAGGGGTCTACAACCAACAGCAGCTGATTGACGCTTTAAAACGTGCCTGGGAGGAGATTCCAGATAAAAACGTGAGGAATTTGATCCAGAGTATGCATACGAGGCTTCAGGAGTGTATTGCTAGGAGAGGAGGACATACTCGTTACTAAAAAGAAGAAACAAAAGTGACAAGAACAGTATTTTGTCTTTTACCGGCGATTTCTTTTGTTCATGTTTTCCATTCAAAATGGCCAATTTCATTATGAACTTAAAAAAAACAATTCATGATCATTATTTTAAACAATTGTTAGCCTATATTATAACCAATAACATTATTTTGTAGTTTCATAAGTTAAACAATTTAATGTCTTTATTGTTTTCATGGTACAGCAAAATATCTTAGTGGCCCTTATTTTGTTTTGAGTAGTATATATGCAAACTCATTTTAACAGTGATTTTACTTAAATTGTCTTGAGCGATTACCTTAAATCATATAATTCTTCCTACTTCATAGTAACTAAATCCATCTTCAACTCTATTACCATTCTGGGGTTAGAAACCTAGGATGGTAAACGTAGTGATGAACATAGTTTTATTCGAATGGTGTTCGAATACGTAACACAGTATCTGCTTTGACCTTGACCATGCAATGTAGTCTGGCACTCTGCCTGGTAGACGGCACTACGTCTTATGAGGCCGCGGTCAGATCACGAGCTATAAACTAGTAGATAGTGAGCTAGTAAAGTTATAACGCATGGCAGTCAGATCAAGCAGCTTTAAATATGAGGATAGTATGCTAGTAAAGACATAATATAATAGTTTGCTACACTCTCTAAGCTTCAATCAGTGAGAGAGTATCTGCTTAACTATACTAGTTGTAAAAGCTGAGCTGCAATTTCCATTGTTCGCAAAGTGAAACAAAAAATATTGAGCTATTGCCATTTTGCTTTAACATAGAAAATCAAATGACATTGGTATTCTTCGTGCGCTATTAAATATCTACTAGCCATTAGTTGAGAGCCCGCGTTCTGACCGTGCGATCGTGTACGTGTAATCTGAAATCATAGCCGGTGAAATGTGGGTATAATACAAATCCCTACGGCGATATATGCGTGTGTATGTCAATTGACACTACAGTCATAACAAAAAAAAGGCATAAGAATACGACTATACGCTTGTTTTGACTATATTCCTCTGCAGCCACAACAATTATTGCACATGACTGCACCGAAGCCGAAACGAGTCGTTTTAGCTACGGACAGTCAATTTCTGATATATATTTCACTTAATTTGTGTCAAAATTAACTGTTCGTAGGTAATATGTTTCTTGAATATAGGATCCGGACCTAAGTGGTCACCTTACCACTACCTACGCCGAGTGTTGTGTATTAGTTACCAACATGGGACAAAATGTGTGATCCACAAATAATTGTTTCAAGTCTACGTGTTTTTTGCGTCTGTTGCTTGAATTTTTGTAAAACCGCCCGCGAGTCAGGCACTATTTTTAGTCTTTTTGATAACAGAAACCGAAAAAGTTATCGAAATATCCCCGAAGTCGTATAGCCGATGTCCCAGTCGACAGGTAGCCAGTGTCCTTTATCCCTAATCCATTAGGAGGCTCATACGATACCCCTGGGAAGTCAGGTAACCCGTGAGTTCCTCATATTCACGTCCCGGAACCAAATGTCATTAATATTTACCAGTTTTTGTGCCGTACCGTGTATTTTTTATTTGATTACGTGTATTAAAGTTTGTGCTTTTATGAGTAAGGTTTTGGATTGCTGAGGTTATTATTTCATGTGAATAAGGTCTCGATTGAATAGCCAATTTCGAAAAGAAGACATTATATAAATTTAGAATAGGAGTGCCATTTTTTTGGGTATGCTTAGTATACAAAGTCTACATTATTCCACTATTTCAAAAGTAGTACTATAGCAGTTGATTTCCAAATATCTTTTGCAAACTAGTTAGTACTACTAATGTAAACATTTCTTACTTTTATGTCAAGTCAATAATACATTTAGACTCTTGAAAACACCAATAATCCTGCTCCCTAAGTATTTTACCGGAGGCCTCACGCTCGCACGCGAACGTATGCAAAATGACCAACAAGGTAGACATAAATCTTAATTCAGGCATAAATATAGGATATATACGGTTTTTTATCCGAAAACTGTCAATAACTTTCAAGCCTATTTTCTTCGTAAAAGAGTGGTTATATAACAGTTATAGACTTCTTCTATATTTCTGGCTTCAGAACGTTAGATGTATAATGGAGTTTTAAGACCTTAGATACACCAAAATGTATATAACGTACTTCGGTATCCAACTACAACTACTCTCTAGAGTCTAGAGCATCTCAAATAGACTGTTTTACTATATTTTTAGAACGATATTAATCAATACATGACGTACCAAAATTACTTCAAATGTCAACGCTTAAAATAACCAATTATTCCTAGCTACGTAAATTTAAATATAAAATGCTGAAATGAATGGAAAGTCAGACTTGACTAACGGTGCGTAGGAAGCTAGTATCATTATTATCCTGCATTTTTTGTAAGTTATTCGAGTTCGTGTAGTTACATTTTGTTTCTTGATCTCATTTCTGTAATTTATCATCAGCTCGGTACTAAGTCTATTTCGAATCATGCCATTTTAGTGATCATTTTTGTTTAGCCCTTTGGTCTGATCCAAATCCATATTTAACATTCCTTATAACCGTTATTACCGTTATTTTTAAAACATTGTACCGTGCTATCTAAGCAAGATATTTTTATTAATTATAGAAAATAATTGTACATTACTTAGTTTCGTAGTACGCTGTTTGCGATAGATAGGGATACGTCGTCATGAAAGAATCAATGCAAAACAACGACAATTGGGGCTGGACTGTCCTAGTAGGCAAAGCAGCGGCATAGAAAGGCGAAATCCTGCTTCAGGTTGCACTTTTCCTTCCGATAATTTCCCCGTCGAGCTGCCACGCAGAGGTGTCAAGGTCGATCCCAAGGCAGGCACTTCTTGACTTTTCGAAGTTATGTGCATCTTGAATAATTAATTAAAGGTGAAGGAAAACATCATGAGAAAACCTGCATATCTAAGAGTTCTCCATTATAATCTCGAAGATATATGACGTCTACCAATCCACACTGAGACAGCGTGCTTGGACTATGACCTAACCCTTCTCATATTGAGAAAAGGCCTGTGCCTAAGAGTAGGACAGTTTATATACAGGGCTGATATTTAACATTTTGTCCAGAGCTGGGTAAAACACGCCATTATACTTCAAATAAGAAGTAGAATATATTCAGAAGTTTAAACGGGCTTCTCGAGGCTCTTGTTAGAACACAAGGTTACTGGCCATGGGCGTCAGGCAGTGTAGGGCAATATCTTATCTAACTACTGATTACCAACTGCGATTACATATAGTAGTTAGCAATCATGATTACTGGTTACAATGAAGTAATCGTAAAAAGTAGTTAAACATTTTGATTACTAACTACAAATTGTAGTTGCAATCACGTGATTACTTTTTACAACTACCTACACACTTAATAAAATGTTGCTTATTAAAAAACAGCAAACACGCGCACCGCTGGTGACCGTGGTAAAACTGCAATGTTCAACTGGTTGTACCACGGGGAAGTAAAGTTACCCATGGTTCAACTGTTGTAACATATTTTTTTGCTATTTATGATTATGACCCGCAGTGCAACGGTGGAATTATGTCCAACTAGTTGTACCACGAGGATAGGTACCTAAAATAAGTTGTCTACATAACACATGAACGTCTACTAAACAAATGACTATCAGAAAGTGATCAGCCATCGATAGAGCTTACAAAAAACAGGTGCATGCGATTTACGACCTTATTGACAATTCACTTTTTTTGTATTTTCTTGCTTTCTGACATTAATGCGTTAATGAAATGATATATTCTGAGTAATGTCAGCGGTGGGTCGCTGAGGTAGTAATTTTTGCCAGCGGCCCATCCACTATACAAGGCAGCGAGCGTGCACACCGTGGGGTTTTGGTCCGTAGGCCCGAAGTACGGGAGAACCGGACATAACCCTCTCGCCTCCCCTTGTGGCGAGAAGGTACGCATCGAGGGCATTTCCCCAAGAAAAAAAAAAGGGTACCTATCTCCGTGGTACAACTAGTTGCACATAATTCCACCGCTGTACTATGGGTCATAATCATAAATAGCAATAAATAAAATGTTACAACAGTTGAACCATGGGTAACTTTACTGCCCTGTGGTACCACCAGTTGAACATCGCAGTTCTAGCAAGGGTCGGGAGCGAAGCGCGCGAGTCGTGTTCACACGAGTTAGAGCATCGCCTAAATACCTACTAAATACTCTTCATAGATATGCAGAAGTAAAAAAAGTATCTATAAAATAGATTATTCCTTTACCTTCTTCGGCTCCAGTGGAACGACTGTTTTAATATGCGACTATGATATACCATCCTAAATCCCAAAAGTTGTCGGATGAAATATTCGAAAAACGTGTAGGATTAAAGGCTTATTTAAATGATAAGCCCAATCGACACTTCTTTATTTTTCCATTTAATTCGTAAATAATTTTAATTATGTTGATCTTTGCTGAGTAAAGTTAATTTTTTGAAAACATGTCAATCAACGCAATAATAATAATGAATATAGGTACATATGTTCCTACATATGTACCTATATTCATTATTATTATTGCTTTTTTATTATTGACTTCAAACAAAAAATTCATTATTATTATTGACTTCAAACCTTGTATTCAGCTATTCATAAAATAAACATACGTGAAATAAACTGAAGAATTTTAAAACAGCCTAGTCCAGTCTTCACATTAAATTTTAGAGCCAGATTCAGTTTTGATTTATTGATAATTATAACACATTACATGTTTATTTAATTGCAAAACATATGTTCTTAGAACTCAAATAATCAGTAGTTATAACTACTAGATTGCAGCAATCAAATTAACAACTACTTCATGTAGTTTGATTACTGTAGTTTAGTTACATGGAATCATAACTACACGTAGTTTACTACTTTTAATCGTAGTTAGTAACCTGATTACAAAAAATAGTTAACTACGCCCTACATTGGCGTCAGGTATCCTTACATATTTAACACATATTTAGTAGGAAATTGTAGACGTTTTCTTCGAAGATCTATCTTCGGATCAGGTCTAAAAATAAACCGTCTTATTAGTGCGTGGGTGTCGTACAACAGATTAAGGGAATAGTATCAGACGGATCAACAATCTCCCTAAGGACGTTGGAAAATTGTATAGCTGATAATTTGTGTCCTTAACAATTAAGTATTTTACTTAGGACAGATCCTCTATTATAAAGTCGGCTAATCTATCTTAAATATCTACGTTAAAATCAGATTTTTGTTTGGTTTAATATAAGTGAAACTATTTAAGTAGACTATGGCCCTGATTTTATCATCAATGTATGTAAAAAATAAACCATAGTAAAATCTACACTCATACCCAAAGTATACCATTTGGAAAATACTTCCATTTCATAGATAATGTCAGACTTATAAATTTGTTAATTTTCTTCTGGCAACAGGGTTGCTAGAGTTCTCTTAGGAGTCCTTAGAAGAGCAGGGAAAGCTGCTATCTTTATTTAACACTTATGCTGCACGCGTAGCTACTCCTTTTTGAAGACATTTCACTTCACACACTTCTTATATCGAAACTGCTTACATCAGGCGAGTCGTAGACTTTTTGCCGAATATGTAAAAATATGTGGGGCTTGTTTCTTGTCTGACATCTTCACATAGACTTAACACAATGCTTCTTTAACCTGGCAATTGTAAATATGATTTTATACCTATGACATTCCTGCTTCTGTGACACTCTTCGCTAAACATGCTATTTCGTTGCTTCTCGACATGAAAAAAAGGATTGAAATGAAACATATTGACATGACAAATATTTAAAAATGGATGTTTCAACAGCCTTTAAACGCGGCTCCATCATACACGTACACATATTTATCCCTTTAATTACACGTCCGAAGTGAAACACCATTGAGAGTGGCCACTTTCCCATATAAAGCATGCCGTCCGTATCAGCATCGTGTCGTTTCGACACTGCCCATTGTGCCCGTCGTCGACGCACTCCACCGAGGAATTTAAATCAGTTAAAACTTTACGCTTGTTATGTTAAACTTGTCTTATGTAATTGTTAAGAGAATACGAGTTTCTGTCTTAGAATAAGTGTTTGTGAGCGCTCGTGATGATTTAAAAAGGATTTTTAAGGTTGTATTTCAAATTATATATTTTTAAATGGTGGTTTGGATGTCGCATTGGTTTAATTCGTCAGCCACAAATCCTTCACACTGCTGTATAATAATAAGGATATAATTAGACCAGGTTTTGGGTGTGCTTTGGTATCTGGTATTTCAGTGTTTGTGGAATAAACGCCTTTAATATAGTATAGAATTTAGTCAGTTGATTTTCCCCACGCAACAAATGTATTTTGGTTTGCAGGTACATAGACAGTCCCGGATCTGGGTATGTGTTTTGTGTTTCTTTTTATCTGTGTAAATATTCGCACTACAAGGATTATTAGATCAACAGTAACACATTTATCCATTCTTAATGTCACCTAAAACTCAACATCAGCAAAGCCGGTGCCTTGCCTAAAAGTTTTTCAAACTGAATGCGCTTTATTATCCAATGACATGCCGACATCTAGCTCGGATAGTGTGACCGTCTAGTAGAGGGATGACTCCTATCGGATTTTTAAAAGGTAATGGTTGTGCTACGCTTTGACCAATCCGATCAGTATTATCTTTTTGGGGAGTTATGATCCAAAACACCGCTTATGTTGGCGCTTTAGGTAAGGGTACACGTCTATGAAAATAATAATATCATCACTGTATATAAAACTGTCTCACTACTAGCCACAAGCCTCTTCCCAGTGATAAGAGTGAGGCCATAGTCCAACACGCTGGCTCAGTGTGGGTTGGCAGACTTAACATATCTTCGAACATTATGGAGAACTACATGCACGTCTTCTTACGATGTTTCTTCTACCGTTCAAGCGAGCGACAGTTAAGTATTCAATACGCGCATAACTTCGAAATGTCAGAATTTCGTAGCTTGGGATTGCACTCGAGGTTTTTATGTGGCAGTCCAACGATCTCCCACTGGGCTATTGCTAGTATAAGGGTAGTCTATTATAATTTCCTGCCTCTTCAGTAAATAAAAATATCTGGTTAAAACTAGTATTGAGACTTAAATTACATAATATGAATTAAGGTCAACTTTTAGCTTTTTGTTTTGTATTTTAGAATTATGCACATGTATCACGCAAGTGTAGAAATTGATCCAATTCACAGTTGTTCTTTCCAATATAAGTGTGGGGCTTGCAAATGTAACATATGCACTCAACGCTGAATTCAAATGTCGCGAATAATTACGTGTATGCTCATTCTATTGCGCGTTCGATGCGCTGGAATATACTGGAAATGGTCTGGATTCATGTTAAATGTATGTAATGTTTTGAAACGGTGATACTCTATTGGTTCATGTTTGGTTGATTGAAAGGGGTAGTGGTTTAGGTGGCCACCTTGCTATGGGTTTGGATTCCATGACCTGATGGGAACATACGTGTAAGATACTCTATGTTCAGATTTTAGGTGTTCTTTGTGTTCATAGTGCCAATGCTTCTAAAATGCCTAGCGGTATAGAAAATGATTAATATCATACATGTCCTCAGCGCACTTAGATCGCACGAGAAAATGTCCACCGACGATGTGCTATTGCAGTGTATCTACTTTCTTACCTTCAACATTTAGGTTTATCGTAGTAATAAAAAAACTTTTTGTCAGATTATATATATTTAAATGTGTTATACAAATATACAAAAAAATAAACATTATAATAATAAATTACTTATTTAAAATGTTGTATAAGTAAATTCTGAAATAATTGGAATTACCCACCAGAAATATCCCATATAATATAATAACAAAATATATATTACACAGTGTCACAATTATTATACGAAGTATGGTTTACAACTTAACAATGAGTTTTGAAAGGGTCTAATAAAATTTTTGTGAACGAATTTAGAATAAATATCATTTGAATTTATTAACCAATAAGGTTCAAGTTTTAATAGAGTTCACTGTTCTTATAAGAAAAGCTTGTGCTAAGCATTCAAGACTGTAGTAGTTTTCAAGTATTATCTGTAGATAAAAGAGGCTTTTTTAGGGGGGCGACTAAGATGTTATGGCGGGCTCACCGGGGGAAAGATACCCTGGTAATACCGACTAAACCTACCACGGTGTTCCTTTCCATAACCATAGACGGCGGGGCCGCACGAATTGCTTTCACATGCAATCGCGACCCCGCCGAGGTTTTGGCCCGCCGCGCGCCGTGTGAAACGGCAGACCACTACATAAGACACTTCCTCTACTGTCCCCTTGTAGACAAAAATACGACTCAGAGGCGCGCGTGGGAACACGCACTCTGCCTCTCGGACGCGGAGCGCCATGCCGCCTCTCCAGCCACACCTTAAAGACGGGACTTACCGCCACTATCGTGACGTACCCGGCACCAGGGTGCACAAGTCGTCCCTTCCATTTCTTCACTAGGACCTGGCGGAGCTCGGACCTTGCTGTCTCGAGAGCGGGAAGAGCAGGTCCTTCGCCCCGAGCCAGCGCCTCCCGGCGCCAGTGGAAGAGTGACGCCAGAAGCGCCGCTTCCAGTTCCCAGAGCATCGATACGGTGAGGCGCTGTCTCGAACGAGATCGTGCGGTATCCTCTTATCAAACTGACGGCCAAGGCGCGCTGTGGCGCACGAAGCGCCGGAATGTTATGGGCCGTCAGGTTGTCCGCCCAAACTAGGCCCCGTAGAGGGCCATGGACCGCACGACTCCCTCGTAGAGCCTCCGGCAGGAGGTGTTTGGCCCTCCAAGGTTGAGCAGCAGGCGCACAAGCGTACCTGCAGCGCCCCAAAGAATGGGGACCAAATGACTAAAATGAGCTGTAAAGTCCCACCAGCTGTCGACCTAGATACTTTAGAGTTGACTGGACTCCGATACGGACCCCTCCTACCATGATATGGGCCCCTGGGGGTGGCCGTTTCCGAGGGCCGTGGAAACAAACGGCTTTGGACTTAGACAGGGCCACCTCAAGGCCCAACCGCCGGATACGATTAACGACTTGTGCGATTCCAGCGGTCACCAGTATGGCCGCCGCCCGGTGCGACTAAACCCCCGCCGTGACAAAGGACTAAAGTTACAGAAAAAGGAAAACTCAACCCTCTTGTACCCTCTTCTTTCTTTAATTTCTCTTGCATGTCCTGGATGAACTCATTAAATTACACTGAAGGCATAATGCTAGTGTTTAGTTGACTTTTGTTAAGGCAAGGCAGACTTTTGGACTATGAAGGAACCTGCATTGATAGGTAGAACCCATCTGCGCGATGGGTTCTACCTATGCGCGTGGTCGATCTATACCACATTTTTAAATATTCATCTGAAGATTCGAGGTAACAGCCCTTAATGCCAGTAAAGAAATAATTCATATACTAAATAATATCAGACAGTCTGTTAATAGCATTGAAAGACAACTTATTTGCCACATTCAGTCTAAACATGGTTACAATTAGTGCCGTGATACTAATTTCCTTACCTTTTTAAGGTCTGGCACTATTTTACATGCATCTATTGATATCTTTCTAATTAAACCCTTACGGTTCTCAAACTATATAAAACTAGATTTTGGCCGCGGCTTCGCTCGCGCAAATGTAAGTTGGGTTAGTTTAGTAACAGAAGAAAGTTGGTTCTGTTGGCCAAACCGGGACGGCCTCCAGAATCGGTCGCGGCCTATAGGCCCATTTTGCTACTGGACGAGGCGGGGAAGATGCTAGAGAAGATCCTTGCTACCCGCATCGTCCAGCATTTGAGTACGTTTGGACCCGACTTGTCGGATGCCCAGTTTGGATTTCGTCTGGGGCGTTCGGCGGTCGGGGCTGTTATGTACCTTAAGGCCGCGGTCGAGGAGGTGGTCGCTGGTGGTTGCGTGCTGTTGGCGGTGTCCTTGGAAATCGCCAATGATTTTAACAGTCGGCCATTCAGCTGTATCCGGCAGGCGCTCCGGTACCACGGAGTGCCTTTGTACCTGGATCGACTGGTGGCAGACTACCTGAGAGGAAGGAGTGTCCTCCTCGAAGTCAGTGGCCAAGTTTGGCGGCAGCCCATGTCCTGCGGTGTCTCGCAGGGCTCTGTTCTTGGTCCGCTCCTGTGGGACATCGGGTTTGACTGGGCCCTCCATGGTGTCCTACCCTCCGGGCCGTCATCAGCTATGCTGACGATACTCTCGTCACAGCCAGAGAGGGGGTAACTTCGAAGAGGCGGCCCGCCTGGCTACCGTGGGGGTATCCCAGGTGGACGGGCGTATCAAGGCGCTAGGTTGGGTGTCTCTCTCCAAAACGGAGGCCCTAGTTTTTCATGGGCCCCGTCGCAAGCCACTCAGCGGCGCCTTGATAGTGGTGGTCTCGGTTCGTGTCCCAATCCAGGCCCATATGAGGTACTTGGGCCTGGTACTGGAAGGGCGATGGCGCTTCGACAAGCACTTCAGCCGTCTCGCGATGAGGCTCCTCGGCGCTGCGTCTGCCACTCTTTTGCGGAGACCGCAGAAAGTCAGTCAGGGTCATACGTGGATACCGCACGGTGTCGGCAGACGCAGCCTGCGCTTTGACCGGAAATCCCCCGTGAGACTTGGAAGCGAAAGTACTCGCCGAAGCATATAAAGTGATTTCGGCTGTATGGAAGGAGACGGGTGTTCGTCTCCTTCCCGGAGGTCTTAACTGACACAAGGAACCGAGCCCGCCAAGGCCTATTTCTTAAATGGCAGGCGCGGCTGGATGTGCTCTTAGCCGGCTCCAGAACCGTTGGGTTTAGTCCTCCAGCCGGTGTTGGAGCACTGGGCAGGGCGGCAGCATGGGACTCTTTAATTCCGACTAGTGCAGCTGTTGTCAGGGCACGGTTGCTTTGGCAAGTACCTGCACATGGTCGCAAGGAAAGAACCAAGTCCCATCTGCACCACTGCGAGTGTATTGAGGACGACGCAGCACACGCTCGAGGCTTGTCCTGCCTGAGCGGTAGAGCGTCGTCAAATCATCGACGTTGTGGGTGTTGACCTCTTGCTGTCGACTATGGCTTTGATCACGGCCGGCAGCGAGAGGTCAACACGCACAACTGGATATAGGTCGCCTCCTTCTGCAAGGACATTATCTCGCGGAAGGAGGCGGCGGAGCGGATCCGTGAGGAAAGTATCCTTGCGGATCCGAACAGGCGCCGGGAGCCCGGTCGTCGCAGGCGCGCCTATGCGCGCCTGATGCCGCCATAGTTAAGGCCGCGGGCGGGAGACCGGAGATCTCCTGTCTGTCAGCCATTCGATTGATTCGGTCGAAGTGACGCCCTCTGTCGTGCCGGGTCGTCACCCAGGAGTCGTCGCCCGCAGACATTCCTTGCCTGCTTTGGGTAGTGCTGAGTGGGTCGTTGATATAGTTTCAGTTCCAGCGACCCACCCACCACTCAAGGTAGCGAGCTGGCACACCGTGGTGGGTTTAGTCGGTAGTACCCGGGATCCGCGTTTTCCATCTTCTGCCGGGTGAGCCCGACATGACCTCTCCGCTCTCCTTTTCCGCGGAGAGTTATGAGTCAAAGCATTATACCACATTTAAAAAAATAGAAAGGATTAGTAACAGAACTTTATACTGGCTGAAAGTTCCTATTCTATACCCCTGTATATGAAATTTTATTAAGATCGATCGAGTAGTTAAGGCGTGAAAGCGTAACAAACAAATAAAATCACATTGGCATTTATAATATTAGTAAGAATTATACTTGGAAACACATGATGGGATATTAAAAAGTAAATTTAGAAGCAGTGACAGCTTAATATATTAATCGTTAATATATCAGGAACTATCAATATAGTTGATTTATTGCAAACTCGAGATTTTGATTTTGATACTTTTATACCTAAGGATTATGACCTTAGGTAGTATAAGAGAAAGATCACAAGTGTGGCCTTAGTCAGTAGAAGTCTGCTGACCTACCTTTTCGCTCCGTCTAAAGATGATTTGACAAAGCAACCCTACCTAAAAAAAGGTGTATAGGTTTCTAAGAAGCCAAAAATTCTTGAAATCTGTTTGTAAGTAAGCAGTTACAACATCCTAAGGACTCTGGAAAATCAAAACGTATTAAAAAACTGCAATCTATACCATGCAAAAAGGGAATCGCTTCACTCCCAACACAACACTGCCAGTTTTTACTTCCATACTAATTATTTAATACTCCTGAAATAACCAGCGCCACGTTTAAAAACATGTCTGTCTCTCTGGATATAGTCTGGCGAACATAGCGGCGGAAAAGGAAGATTGCATTCGAAGAAAAGACTTTGGCAATAATCTCGTTGATCTCAAAAAGGCCATTGTCGTACGTTTGGTTTTATCCTGTCTATAAATAGTACGTTTTGTTCCCGTGACCGTCTTCCCTGTATTGTTTAATGTATCTTTGGATTAAGATCGCTTTGTTGGACCCTATCATCCTGTGGCATAAATGCTATTTCCAGTTTTGGTTAACTAGTAGAAAAAAGTTTCAATGGGATTGCAGAATTGTTTTTATTCGTCCTATGAGTATTTTATTCATTAGATGCGTGTTTCTTCTACGTGTCATGCATACTTTTGAGAACCGTAACAGTTTTTAATTAATCTCGAAAGGATGTCCTTTTAGAGAATATAATGCAATGTCCTACATAAAATTACGATACATTATACATCTGATTTGCTTTGCAAATGCTGCCAAATGTGGATCTGGCTATGCAATTAGTCACTTGTTAAAGAAATGTTTCAATTTAATTGTAATTTGCAGCTTAGTATTAATGTTTATAAAATCTAACAGTTGGTTTGGCAGAACGTAGAATTAAAAATAAATTATGATGATTTTTCTTACGAACAGCACATCACATTCTTAATGGTCTGTAGAAAGTATTCACGCATTAGTCCAGCGCAAGGTTAATTGACAGCAATCATTTTTAGTACGGAAGTATTCTTCCAATATTTATAATAATTAGTTTTACACTATCTTTTCAAGATGAATTATTATTTTCACTACAATTTATACATGTATGGATTTCATTATGTATGTTCTATATTGACATTATGCGTCCATATAAATCTAGCTAAACAGCCGGACCCGTCAGAAAAACTAATAACACACACATTTTTTCCTAACATTAAAACACGAATTCGGCTACCGAAATCGCTTTGCATACGGTCACAAAGACGTTCTAACATAATGAGCCCATTAGCATATTTGTTGCATTACGCAGAACAATTGGTCGGATGAATAGCCCTCACTACGGACATGTGAGGTCGTACGACGTTTGACAAGTGGAATTTTTGAGAGTTGACAGGCTTGGAGCACTTATTTGCAGAAGACTACATTTTGCCAGAAGACGTCGAATATCAGCAAAAATATTGCCTATTCGTGCTGTTCTGAGAGGCTTTTGTATACGATGTGTCGCTATCTTTATTAGTAATAGATAATATTGCGAGGTAGTTAATAAACCTGTCTTTGTAAACCAAGTCGTAAAAAGTGTCTTCTAAAGACACGTAGGGGAGAATAGGCACACTATTTTCGCAAAGCAATTTAAATGATTGTCTTTACTGTTAAAGTTTAACTACTTGCCATACGGCTGTATGGCATGGTAAGTAGCTAGTAAACTCTACGACCAGCCTTAATTTGAAGGTAAAATAATTATGATTGAAAGGATTCCAAAGCCTTAAAAAATAAAGCTAAGCCCTGCGTTAGTGTGAAAACAAACCTGTTTTTCAAATTTCTCCAATTTCACTTGCATGCGGTAGATGAACTCACCACAACTCACTTTAGATATGCTATGACGACCACATGTATAATCTGGTTTGAAAATTTTAATAAAGCATGCTAGGGTTTTAGGCTTTATAAATGTGCCGCCCCCGAAGGCAACTAATCACTAGTTAATCTGTAGGTTTATTTCCGAGTGGATATTTGTGTTTACAATATACAATTTCATTGTTTTGCATTATGTCTGTACTATAACTCTGTTATGACAACAACGTGAGCAAAAAATAAAAGAGACAAAGATATCTGAAAAACTGGATCTTTAGAATTTATTTATCTTAAACAAGTCTGTAGGTTGATAGTTGTGCTATAATATAAAGCTGGTGCTCGCGAATTAGTTTGTATTACTGTAGTAAGGTCGTAAGTCGCCTTACACACCTTATTGCCTATGTCATAAAAAATAGGCTAACATATGTATATACATAATAGTGGTGGACCAGTGGTCGAAATTCAGTAAATCATAGAATAAATAGATTTTTGCCTCATATTACAGGTTTCTGCCGTCCTTCATATAAACTTTAACTACGCAATATTCTTAAAAAGGGGTACACATATAACTCTTCACTAATTAATTTGAATGTGATTGGAAAGCCAATCACATTCAAATCATTCCCTCAGTATTGGTAAAGACCAATACTGAGGGAATAATAATCTATACTAATAGTATAAAGCTAAAGAGTTTGTTTAGTTGAATACGCTAATCTCAGGAATTACTGGTTCGAATTGAAAAATTCTTTTAGTATTGGATAGCCTATTTATCGGGGAAGGCTATATAACATCACGCTATGACCAATAGGAGCGGAGCAGCAATGGAAAATGTTGCATAAACGGTTTTGCAACATTTTTAGCAGACGGAGTTGCGCAGGTCAGCTAGTACTGAAATAGGGATGGATGCTGTGACGATGACATGACTAACCAGGCTTCGTAAATGTACAATTAAACATTCAAAGTTGTGGTTTATAAACAATTATTCATCCTACTAACACTATAAAAGTTTATAAAGATCTCTAGATGTTAGTCATCCAATCACGCGTAAGCCGGTAAACGAATTTGGAACTTAGTACACAGGAAGACCAAGTCATAGATCACAAACAACACGTAGGCTACATTTTACTTATAGGGATATGTTCTCGTGGGATTCACGCGGGCCTTAGCTAATTCATGGGAATAATTATAGTGTTTGATGAAGTTTAGTTCTTTTTTAATAATTGCCTAAAATAAAAATGTCAGCACGTCCTCACGTGTCGTGGTGCTGAGGTCTCTAATTTGATGGCCTAAGGAGTTGTTTTCTCACGAACGTTTGAAAGACCCAGGATCGATGGAAGCAGGTAACACGTATTTCTGCACAAAATTCAAAGTTTTAACAATTCGGCAAAGATAAGAGGAGCCAATCTTCTTGGTACGTGTTCTAATCAGCTCTACCGTGACAGGGTGACGCCTACGTCCAGATCGGATTGTTTTAAAAATATATCAATATAAATTATAATCCTGCATTAGTGCATTAGTCTAAGTATTTATTACAGTTTGCCCTCCAAAATAAGTCAAGTAGCCGAACCTTTGCTAGGCCTAAGCACATTAACCGAAGTAGTTTTCCTGTTGCCTTGACATAGCGTTACACGGGCTATATTTAGAAGTTTAGGCACAATTATGAATTAAAAACACCGTTTGCTTTATAGCCGCTAGTTTTACACGACCGTTTCAAGGCTGTAGGTGTATTTTACAGCTTAGTATGTGTACTAGATTTTTGAATTATAGGTCGCAATTCTATTACTTCATAGTTCTCTCGTCCGAATACCAGTTGTCCGGAAACTTGTAAGGATAGTGTACCTGATTAAGTTATATTATATATATATGTTGATATCCGAGGTACCTAAATATTTATATTATTATCATTATAAATGCGAATGTGAGATTGTTCGTTACGCTTTCACATCTTAACTACTCGACCAATCATTTTGAAATTTTACATACATGTTGCCAGGGGTACAAAAAATGGCATAAGGTATATTTCATCCAGAAAAATTTACTGTTCCCGAGTGAAACTAAAGGCAAAAGCAAGTAATAAATAATTAACAAATATATTAAAAAAGCCTATTCATGGAATAGACCTCTCATGAGAAGGACCTCGAGTCACGACGAGGTGTTGCAGATTGATCCTGCAACACCTCGTCGTGCCTCATTACCCATCCTCCCCTCTTTTCTCCCACCATGCTAGTGACGCCCTTGCCTTACGATCTTATTGTCCAGCAGATCGCATTTCTAACTATGTAAATCAGATCACAAATAGTGAATGTCATCAAATAACTTATCAAGAAGTAATTTGATGCAACAGAAAGTCATCGTCGTTGTCTTTGTAGCAGCAAAATTTGTAAGAATGCGCCCATCTTTTACTACATATACTTGAGTATAGATTTAAGTGGATTCAGTTATACTTACCAAAGGTAGACCCATGCCTTTTGCTGGAACGGCTTGGCACACGTTGTAGATTTTGTTTAGTTATGACATATATTATGTACTTCTTGTGCTCCGTTTACTTCCATCGCTTTCTTCATTTAAGTTCTATGGTTTAGCGTTCTTTCGAAAGTCATCTCTAAACCAGTAATAAAAAAATTGCCAAGACTATACACGTTTACCTTCCTGCATTTTATCTTATTCGTTTTCTTTCGTTCATCCTATCAAAAAAGAAATACACTTTGTTCATAAGCTGTTACGCTTGATGCTGGCTGCGGATTGCAGTCATAGCCTGCTATAACCTGTAGAAATAAACCATAATTACAGAGATAGTTATAAATTTAAATAACACTACTTGAAACCGCAGGCTTCATCTGTTCCAATTGAAGCGTTCTTAACCAGCACGATACTCTTTCAGGGATAATGTGCGACATGTAGGTTCTGAAATTAGCTTAGCTTAGCTTTTGCTTCTTCTTACAATAAATACTAGGCTAATTAAAAAGGCGCGAAAAAGAGTTACTGGATGTCGTCAAAGTACTGATTAGTATACCATTGGAGTAAAATTGTAGAGACGGTGGCCTTCTAGACTCCACTAAACTCCTTACCACATAGAATAATTTCGTAAGTAATAAAATATGCTATCGCTGCATTGTTAACCTATTGCCGTAAGCTTAACTAGATTCGCTCCTATTATGTGGGACCAGAGAAGGGCATAATTGCTTTCGAATAATATTCGAATACAGTTGTACACAACGCAATACCTACTTTGACGCAATACACACTATACATAAGTGCAGGCGCTGCGTCCTTGATATACAAATACGTAGCGCTTGCCTAGTGCTATCCGATACATTCGAATAAATCGACAACACAGCTATGTAGGACCTATATAACTGGCAAAATGTGAGTGTAATAGGTGCCTACATTACTGCGAGGTGCCCAACTGCCAATACTTATTCTTATTTAACACAAAAACAATTAGCCCGACCTCGTCTGGGTGTAGCATACAAAATATAGCCCATGTTTATCAAGTGTAATAATTTAACTGCACGGATAGTACACACACGGCGTAGTGGTTTAAGTCGTCGGCTCGCCAGTGTGCCTAGTGTTGTAGGTTCGAATACCACACGGGACAAAACTTTGTGTGATCCACAAAATAAATTACGGTTGTTACGAGTTTGGATGTTTTTTGTGTCCGTTGTTTGAATGTTTGTTAAGTACCCGCGACAGAAATTAGACCTAGTGCGGGAAAGTCATTCTAATACGCTTTTATTAGCTTGGTATGTATATACATATCTATCTATGTAACGGAATCGTTGAACGTGATTTTCACCCCTTTCAAACTAACTGATTGATTTGAAACTTTGCACACTTATCGAGGACCGATGACATGGCAATAATTTAGAAAAATAAAAGGAAATACAGTTGTTTAAAAAAATAAAAATAATACAGTAAATACCGGATATAACGACATTGAATGGACTACGAGTATATAACTTCAGACGTTATGTCCGATAGTTATTATAAGCAATATACACAAGTACGTAGTTATATTAATTGTCATAATATATGTACGTCTAGAATTTTTAGATATGTACAATTATGTAGTATAGGTATAGGTTATATATAGGCTTGAGAATTTGTTTTCAAATAAAATGTCGAAAAAGAAGTAAAAATGTTTATTCTGAAGAAACTTATATATTTATACACTAAGTGTAGTCTATAAGCTGTACTTAGCTTAAAATATTATTTCATAGATTGCAATAAGTTATTTTTTTAATAATTAAGTTGTTCGTATTGTTTTGTTTTGCTGGAACAAGTAAAACGGTTGGTCGCTAAAGCCGATGAATATCGAAAACGTTTCGTCGTTTTGAACGATATGTCGCCGTATCCAATGTTGTTATAGGCGCTATGTACTTAATTGTTTATATAAGGATTCGGCCGGGACCTTACCATTCGGTCGTAATAACCGATCCGTCGTTATAAACGATGTCGTTTATAACGACATCGTTTTTGTTTTTTAATTTTTTAATTATTCGGTTTTGTTAAAAAATGGTGCTATTTATTTTAAAAATAAAGAATATTCCTGTCAAATAGAAAAATATTGATGCAGTAGTTTCGGGGGTTATCCTCCACATACACATAAACTCACAATTCACGTACGTGGTAAGTAGATAGTATTGACATGACGACAGTATTCTATTGCAACATGCTTCATAAGCATAATACTGCGTAATTTATACGGAAAGTTTTATTTTCCTGTACCTTAAAGAAAATGATGAAATTCTTCTAATTATTTTCTATTTAGTACGTGGTGAGGAATCTTTTTACCACGTAATGTTAGTTATCCTTATTTTAATATAAAATGTAAAGTATAACCGTTTGACTTACGATTTAGTTTGAAAACGAGGGTGAAGAACTGTCAGTAAAAATGCGCTTAAGAATTATTTTTATATATTATTGTGCAATGGAATTCTTTAAAATATTTCTTCAGTTGTAAGCATATTTTTTGTTTCTTTATTAGATTTTAAGTGGTAAGGAGTTAAGTGGAATACAACATGCCACCATACTAATGATTTTACTTAAATTAAATGGTAGAGTTATTATTGTTATGGCAGCATCAAGGCCATAAATAGCTCTTAAGTCCATCTGAAAAGCCCAGTATCGGAAACAGTACAAAACGTGTGCAGTGGTTCTTTTGCTGTATATAGCCTAGGTGAATAAAATGAAAACAGCTTATTCATTTTATCATATGTTAAAATTTGTATAAAGGCTATAAACCAATCTATAAACCTTCATTTTAAGAATTGAATCCAACACCTATACAAATAAATAAAATTGAGGTGTCTGTTTGCAATGTAAAAATAATAACTTTTTACTAATACATATGAAAGTATATATATACAGCACTTATATAAAAAATCTATTTTAGAAATGTTTGTGTATCTGTCTGTTATACGGCACTTATATAAAAAATCTATTTTAAAAATGTTTGCGTGTCAGTCTGTTTGTTCCAGCTAATCTCTGAAACGGACGGACCGATTTAGACGGGATTTTCACTGGCAGATAGCTGATGTTATAAGGAGTAACTTGGGCTACATATATTTTAGAAAAAATTTGGGTACCGCAAATAAAAATAAAACCACGCGTAGGAAGTCGCGAGTAACAGCTAGTCTTTAATAAAATCGGATATATTTTCCCCAAGTGCGTTAACGGAGCACCCCTAAGATATTCCGGTATATAATACGTATATTTTGCGGTTATTGAAACACAATAAATAGGGACCACATCCATATTAATATTATAAATGCGAAAGTAAGGCCAACCAGTTGTACGATTTTTTGCCGACCGTTTTTAAAGCCGCGAAGCCGATGAAATCGCCCTGGAGTGCGTGACTTCTGGAGACTGAAAATAAACTTTTAACAAATAACGAATACATAATCGCAGGTAGATCTAAAAGTACATATATTAGGGGCTAAAGTATGAAATTGCCGATTTGTAGGTACTGAAAAATTGAAACCCGTTTTTTTCTAAGATGTGCCATATTTATTTAATCGAAATATTTACCCTTATTATCTATACATTGCTGCCATCTAAACGGGAGTTCATTTATGCCTTTACGATAGAACTCCGGGGATCTAGATTCGACAAATTGTGTGAAAGCATTTTGTACTGCCTCCTGGGAAGAAAATTATTTATCACGTAGAAAATTGTCCAAATCACGAAAGAAAGGTCCGTCACGAAAGAAAGGTTGGTAGTCCGTTGGAGCAAGGTCTGGCGAGTACGGAGGATGACGTATGGTTTATAACTTCAGCTCCTGTAGAGTTACAACGGTTTTTCGTGCAGTGTGAGGTCTTGCGTTATCATGGAGCAATAATGGTGAAGATCGATTCACGAGTCGGGACTGTTTTACTGCCAGTTTCGCCATCATTGTTCGAAGTTCGGCACAGTAAACATCTGGTGTTATTGATTGAACAGACCTGAGAAAGCTATAGTGAATAACACCATGAAGAGACCACCAAACAGTTACCATTACCTTTTTATTGGTAAGCTTTGCTTCAGGGCACTGTTGCGGCGTTTGACCTGGGATCTCAGCCATTGTATTTTTAGCTTACGGTTATCGTGAAGAATCTACTTTTCGTCACATGTCACAATTCGATCCAATATTCCTTCATTTTTGTACCGATTCAACAAGGCATCACAAGTTTCAACACGCATTTCTGCAGATTACTCAAATCATGATCAGGCACCCTTTTTTCATATTGTTTATATTATAGATTTGATGCATATGAGCCAATATTGTAGGTAGGGTAACGTTAAACCATGCCGCTAATTCCTGGGTAGTTTGACTCGGATCGGCTTCCACCATCTCCTTCAATTCAGCGTTATGCACCTGTCTTTCACGTGGTTCGTTCTTCAAGTCGAAGTTTGCGCGGTGCGTTCATTAGCAGTCTCCTCTCCAAACGCAGCGTTGATATTGCGAGCCCTATCTGCCGCGTTAGTACCGCGTCGAAACTCATATTCGAAAATGACTCGAATTTTCGAAGTATCCATCTTTCCCGTCTAAGCTGAATAAAAAAAAACAATTGAAAGTCGAAAATCGATTGTAGCACATTTTTTAAAAGAAGAATCTTAGGTATGATTATCATGTGAAAAAAGTTTCACTCGAAAATCTTACACCATAAAGGTTTTATGTCAATTCAAAATATATATTACTATACAACGGCAAATTCATACTTTAACCCCTATTATTATACTAGCAGATTCAACAGACGTTGCTTTCTGCAAATTTCATGTGGAAACACGTTTACTTCGCCAAAATTTTTGCAAAACACCATGCAATTTTTCGAATTATTATTTGGCCTATTACGAAAATTATTACTACAACATAATTGACAAATGGATCCAGCCCTTTTTCTTTTTCGAGTGATGCGCTTACCAACGAACAGCATTTTTTTATATTAATTAATGTAATATTGTCTTCTGTTTACGCGAATGTTATTCATTGAAATTAAACTACTATATACGGATTTTATCGCGTTGTTTATTTATCACTGTATTACATAATTTTAATTACACTATTACACTACTATTACTACTATTGAATTTTACTAATATATAAGCTAAAAAAGTTATTTAAACTATGAAATCTATTTATATTTAGGTTTACACTTTCCCCGTCGTTTCGGTTGCTTTATAATAATAATAATAATAATAAGTCTTTATTTACTATAAACAGGGTAAATTGATGTTATAGATTATTTAAGAGTACAAGCCTATTTAGCCATTTCAAATGGCATGCAACTTGAAAATGCTTTTCAGCAGCCATGGTCACAGGCCCCGTGACCATGGCCGTGACCATAATTTTATTAGCTTATAAATTAGTAAAATTCAATAGTAGTAATAGTAGTGTAATAGTTTCAAAATTATGTAATACAGTGATAAATAAACAACGCGATAAAATCCGTATATAGTAGTTTAATTTCAATAAATTAATGTATTCAGTACAATATAAATAATTATCATGAAAGTATAGTTTACGTGATACATTTTATATTTTCACTTGATACTTGAACTATCTCCTACATTTACCTACTGCTTCTACATTTTTCATAGAGTTATTATAATAGCCTGCCATTTTATTCTCATTACTGTACTCGTATTTTTTATGTAGCTTCAGACCATCTGAGTAATATTCTACTAGCAATTGGCTGCACCCACCCGGCTACTTAGCGTGATGAATTTTCTCATTAAATCTATATTTGCTTGTTTCTAAGTGTGGGTGGGCTTCTTCAATCGTTCCCTCACCACTGAAATAGATAATCCCTCCGTTTTCTCCGTTATGTTGTGCTTATAAAAAATGATGTTTACCTATTTCGTGCGTATACTAGCCATTCATTTCAACAGGTATAATAAAAGAGTCATATTGATTTCCTCAGAGCCACATTTTATTTTTAGATTAGTGATTTAAAGAATTATAGTAAATACACATATGTAAGCACCATGAGGAGGTTTCCTGATAATAGAAAACATATTTCCTAGAACCAGGAAGCTTTTTCTCAGTACTAGTATAACCTTTGTCCATAATGCTGGCAGCACAGTGTCGTCTAATGTTACAAGCAAGGCTAGTCTAAGGTAACCAAGAACCACCAGGTAGGCTTTAGGCTTGTTTCCCTCTTTAGTACTACATAAAAATATCATAGGTATCTTGTTCGTCCAAGTCTGGCTGTTAGTTTTAATGCTTAAGCCTTTCCTATATTGAAAATATATCTATGCTTAAGGCAATCTGAGCTCATTGCCATACTCCCTACTCCTAGCGCAACACTAGACTAGTTAGAGGGGCTAGTAATAATACTTGCAACCTGGTACACACAGCGACACATCAACCTAGACTGTTTGGACTTTTAACTATTAGAAGTTGAACACTGCGAATCGTGCGAGAGAGTGCGTTATACTTTTGTTACGCTCTATCCTTACCATTACATGGACACCACTATGCATTGTTCCTTCCCAACAATTCTCTATTTTGTATGTAGCGTAGTTATGCGTATATAGGCTGTCTCACTTTATGTGTAGCTGTATGTACCTGCATTTCTTGTAGTTCTTGAAAATATCTGACTATATATGAATGGCAACTACTGTATTTCTCAAAAAGAAATAAATCAACGTTATCTTTGGAAGTCGGAACTGTGTCCCAACTATTAAACGATTAGTTTTGACAGAATCATTTATTTTGTTTACAGGTGGGCGGCGTGGTCGGCAATGGGATGCTTCGGCTCGCCGGGCGGCAAGAGCAGTGAAGATGACGCCAAGACACAGAAGCGGCGCAGCGATGCGATCACCAAGCAGTTGCAGAAGGATAAACAGGTTGGTACCACTAAATAAACAGAACACGATAGTGTGGCTAACCACTGGCAGTATCTTCATATAAACCCAGAAACTGTGCTTAAATGAGATTCCATGACATCCAGTTAAATTCATGGATACATAAAAAATGGGTTCCATTTGATTTGGAGTTAAGAAGACATATATCAAACTCGCCTTTTTAACCTGTATAGCAATAAAAACTATTTAACATTAGGCTAGGAAAACTAAGCACTAACTTATTATATATAATATATAGCAATTCGCCGTTGACCAGAACTGCGAGGAACGCAAATCTGCTTAGGATGGTAGCAAATAATTTGTTAATTTATCAAAATATTGCGTAGCTCTTTGTAGATTTAGATCCATAATTTTTACTTGGGTTATGAAACTACCTTAAAATACGAATCTGTTAATAAAAGAATCAAAATGAACACTCCCAAAACAAAACACTGCACGGATGGCGTAATGGTTTAAGTGGTCGCCTCGCCTCTGCTATTGTGCCACGTGTTGTGGGTTCGAATCCAACACGGGACGAAAATTTGTGTGATCTACAAATGGTTGTTCCGACCCTGGGTTTTCTTCGTGTCTGTTGTTTGTATGTTTGTAAAGTCCCGCGCGACACAGCCACACGCCTGGAAAATATTTTATTTGAAATAAAATTAGCAACACTGATAGATACACTTATGTCATGAGATTGGTAAACAAAGTCTTAATCGATTGTTTCATTCGTAATTCCAGCTATACCGCGCGACGCATCGACTGCTGCTTCTGGGCGCGGGCGAGTCAGGCAAATCCACCATAGTGAAGCAGATGAGGATCCTGCACGTCAACGGCTTCTCCGACAAGGAGCGCCGCGAGAAGATCGAGGACATCAAGAAGAACATACGCGATGCGATACTTGTTTGTATTCACACTTACTATTTTACTTCTTGACTTCTTCTGTTGCGCAGCAGTAGTGAATGCGACTATGCCTCATATACAGCAGTCGCCAACAAAAAGCTTTTGGAATTTTCTGTTAAGATATTGGCGTTGTTAGGCAGTTGGCAGTGTCAGACACTCCCGGGCCCCGGAAAGCACGTAAAGCCGTTGGTCTTGCGCTTGATCTCTCTCTTGTCGTCTCTGATTACCGCCATCACATCATGAGAGTTAGGGAACAGAGAATGCACTTGTGCACTATAATATCTCCTGCGCAGATAACCAGTCTCAGTTAAGATTGGCCGCCATGGGTCATGGCGGCCAATCTTAACTGAGACTGGTTTTCGGTCTGGAGGACATTATTATTACTACTTTACTTTTAGGATTCCGTACCTGAAGTGTGCCAACGGGACTCTATTAGTAAGCCTTTGCTGTCCGTCTTTCTGTCAGCGTGCATGTCATGAACCGTAATAGGTAGAAAGTTGAAATTTTCACTGAGTGTATTTCTATTGCCGCTATAACCAGAAATAATAAAATCCTGTCAAGTGACAGGACAGACAAGACTCTTGTACGATGGCACGAGAATTACGTGATAGAAAAGCCCCCGAGACCAGCAATACAACAGCCACATTCGGCTTCATCTGTCTGTTGCGCTCAAAGTTAAAAACCTTGCTCAATAGTCGGACTCGAAGCAACTATTGATTAACTTATATAAAGCCGAATGTGGGTGTTGTACAGCAGATCTCGGGGGTTTTCTGACGCGTAATTCTCAGTAGCAGTACGGAGTCTGGAACTGTGCCCGGGATCTTAAAATATAGTAGTTTAGGCAAATTGCGATGTTTATAAACACCTCTGATTTATCCCTCGAGTATAAACGTGTAACACCAAGCATCCATTTTTATATTACTTCTCCCCGTGTAATATATATATTTTTTGAGTAGATGGCACTGACGGTCTTTCAGCCCTGTATATAAACTATCTCACTGCTGGGCACAGGTCTCTTCTCAATGTGACAAGGGTTAGGCCATAGTCCACGCTGATCCAGTGCGAGTTGGCAACTTTATATATCTTCGTGAACATTATAGAGAACTCTCACATGCAAGTTTCCTCACGATGCTTTCCTTCACCGTTAAAGCAAATATAATTAACTATTTTATATGCATATAACTTCGAAATGCTAAAGAGATCTTGGTATCGACCTCAAGACCACTACGTGACAATCTTATAAGGCAGTATTTTATTTATCTATATTATATATTACAAAAAACGTAAAGACATGCCAGTTGCCATTAAAATTCTTTCAGTGTTCTAACTTCTTGGTATTAACTCATATGTAGTAAAAATTATAAATAGCTTTTATAGTTTAGCTGATGAGACTATCAGGAATGCACAATGCTAATAATAAAAACCTTCTGTGTAATACGTAACAGGATATTATTCACGTAGTTTATAAGAAAAAGAAAAGGCGCTTTAACTTTATATGACTTACATATACACTGACGGACTCATAAACTGCATTAAAGTTCAGGATTACTTTCAAGTTAATATTTTTGATAAGTATGCAAACTTATTAGATTAAATTAAATGAAAACGTCGAGACTGTCTATTAATCATAAAAAAAAACAATTATTAAAAAAAAAAAGAGTAAAAAAAAAGATAAAATTAGAACCAGGAATAATATTGTCTTCTGTTTACGCGAATGTTATTAATTGAAATTAAATTACTATATACGGATTTTATCGCGTTGTTTATTTATCACTGACACTATTTATAACAGAAGACAATATTATGTAAATCAGTACGGACTGGAAACAGCAACAAAAATACGCCAGTTAGAAGATCTACAAACTAAGCGCGCAAGATATGTAACATCTTTAAATTTCTTGAAGAGATGTCGTGATCACAGTCTCATTCCTACGTGTGTCAAGATATCAGCCAAGAAAGACATACGAGAAAGCGCTACGATCTTAAAACAGGCAAGTCAAAAAAAAAAGACTGATAAATAAACAACGCGATAAAATCCTTATATAGTAATTTAATTTCAATTATAACCAGAAAAATAAAATTTATGCATAGTCTCAAATTCGTGTGTTATTAGAGTAAAGTTTGAAATTAATTCTATTTGATATATTTTCATATGCGATGTAAATTATTGTTACCAATAGTATTGATTATTAGGCTTTTAAACCCAACAAAAGTTTCGTAACCATAAATATGGATACTTCGTCCGAACAAGCCGCTCAAATTGTGGCATTGGTGCGGGAAGGCTCGGATCAACGAAGCAATGTATTGATTATTAGGCTTTTAAACTCAACAAAAGTTTCGTAACCATAAATATGGATACTTCGTCCGAACAAGCCGCTCAAATTGTGGCATTGGTGCGGGAAGGCTCGGATCAACGAACGATTGCTAGAAATTTAAATTTTAATCCAGTCTACGGTTTCTAGAGTATATCGAAGGTTTGTAGAGAGAGGTTCTTACAAAAGGAGACCCGGTACCGGAAGAACTCGAGCAAACCGTCGTGACGACCGATTTATTGTTTCAACTTCTCTACGACAACATCAAAACAGAGCTGAATGAAGTGCGTGGAGTAAACGTTAGTGCACGAACAATAAGGAGGCATAAGCAAGCGGCAATCACCCCTTTTAGACCAGCAAATGGTACGAAGCTGTCTGCAGCTCACAGACAAGCTCGTTTAAGATTTGCGCGTGAACATTTTAATTGGACCGAAGAGCAATGGGCCTCCATATTGTTCACCGATGATTGTAGGACATATTTAAATGGTGCAGACGGTCGCAGAAGAGTCTATCGTCGTCGTGGGTAGAGATATCCTCAAAGTTGCATTGAGGAGCGTGTTCCTTTTGGAGGCGGATAGTGTATAGTGTGGGGTGGCATTTCGATGATCGGGCGAACGAAACTTGTGTTCATCGACATATTCCGTCAAAACGGTACAATAGTTGGTTTGACGGCACAACGCTATATAACAGAGGTTTAAGAAGCTCACGTGGTACCTTACATGGGATTAATAGGCGAAAATTTTACTCTAATGCAATATAATGCCCGACCCCACGCCGCTGCACAAGTTCGACAATATAGCGACGAGGTTGGGATACGTACCATGAATTGGCCAGCACGCAGCCCGGATCATAATCCCATTGAGCACGTTTGGGATAGTTTAAAAATGCTGCATATGCGAGAAATCCTGTGCCCACAACAGTGGCAGCACTAAGAACAGCGATTTCATAAGAATGGAACAATATTCTGCAAGACAGTTTAATAACCCTATTTAGATCTATGCAGAACCGATTAGAATCTGTAATAATAGTAGAGGCAATACACATTATTAAAAGAAAAAAACTGTGCATCAACTTATTTTTAAATTGTAAAAACCAATTTTCAATAAATCAACCAAAATGTGACATTTATAGTTTTCGTTAAAAAATATTGAATGGTCCTTTCCAGTATACAAACATACACTTAAGGATATGATACTACGCTGTTATGAAGTTAACGAACCAAACTATAGGTTTCAATTTAAAATTGTATAAATGTTTGAATACTTGGTTAAAATGTTTATTTCAAAGGCGTCTTTAACATTGATGCAGTTTATGAGTCCGTCAGTGTTTATAGGTATATTGGGTTTATAATGTATATATTAACAAAAACAAAAACAAATCTGGAAACAGGATTCTTTAAATCCTTTGGCGATTCCAACAGCTATAAAAATTATACACAAATAAATATTACAATTATTTTATATTTTCTTTTTCTTTCGTATCTATTGTTATTAATTGCTGTTTAGTCAAAGTCAAAAATCATTTATTAATTTAGGTCACAAAGTAACACTTATGAACGTCAAAATATATAGGTTACTGAGTATACTTGTCGGCCTCGATGGCGTAGTGGTCAGTGTAACCGACTGCTACGCCTGAGGTCGCGGGTTCGATTCCCGCACAAGTCAAACATTTGTGTGCATGAACATGGATGTTTGTCTTGGTCTGGGTGTTTCTATGTATAATATGTATGTATTTACAAAAAAAAAATGTATATATGTATGTTTATCCATTGTCTAGTACCCATAGTACAAGCTCTGCTTAGTTTGGGCTAGATGGTGTTTGTGTGTATGTGGTAGAATATTTATTTATTTATTTATTTATTTAATACTAACATACTGATTACAAACTGTTACGTGCTGGGTTCGACGGATAAGAATATAAAACAATATTACTGACTAAAACACGTTTTGACCGCTTACGATTGTAAACTGACTCGGCGGGGCGCGTGCGTTCTATTTATACGCGGGTAAAGCGTTTCTGGGGTTTTCTAGAAAAGCCATACCCGGTATGTAACAGTCCGATGATTCGAGAATGTGCCATCGTTCTCTCTACTCAACTCGTACCGACAACTACGTAGTTCCGTAAGATGTCAATAGATGGTGCTGTAATAAATTATTAGAAGGGACTGCCGAGTCTTCTTCACAGTGCCGTCAGATGGCACTAGCCGTAACAATATTATTATTTAAGTGATCATTACACATGAGTGTATATAAGTGCTGGTTGGCCTATAATTGGTAAATGCATCAGTAATTACATTTTTGTATGTATTATTTCATTTGAACCAAATAAAAAACATTATCAATGACAATGGCAAACATGTAATTTTAAATATTTTGAACGGTTACAAAGAATCCTTTGCTTCAATTATCTTTGTTAATCTTCTTTAAGTAGTCCAACTGATGATAAGCTTTGGACCTTACGAAAAAGGTCATCATTCGCTGTATTGACCCTTTAAACAAGGAGTCCCTGCTACCGTTAGGGTCAAACATTACCACATGTACCATACAACCACTCCTTAGAGAAAAGAATGGCAACCCTGCTCACTCCAGGAATAAAATAAAATGCTATGCTATATGGCGCAGGCCTAAAGCGACGGTATTTTATAAGTTTAACCAAAGTTTCGCGTGTATACCTCTATGTTATCTTTGTAAACAGGTTTCATTACAAGGTAAACTTTACATTATGTATAAGATATATATTAATTTGTGGTTTGTAATGTTTCAGACAATCACGGGTGCTATGAGCACCCTGACGCCGCCCATACCGCTTGAGAAGCCTGAAAATAAGGCGCGCGTCGATTATATACAGGTAATGGCATTAATATCCACACAATAGGAAATTACTTTATTATCTAAACATTCCTTGACAATCGTATTATGTAAAGCAGTAATTATTTTTCTCTTTAAAAAGACATCTGCACTAGGATTCTAAGCTCTGTGTCACGAGAGACTTCTCAAAGATACAATTAAAGTCACAAAGTATACCCAGATTCAGTACAATGTGTTTTTTATTTGTGGATTATATAAATAATTATCTCGTGTGGTATTCGAACTTACACTTGGCGTAACGGCAGCTGTGACGTGATTGCTTGCCTGCCATCTGAACTAAAGATATATACTACTGTTTATTTAATAAATTGAACTTCTAAAGTAATAACTGTGTATTCATATAATATTTATCGTTACACGAATGCAATCTGTTATCAATAGGTATGGGATATACAAATCCCATATTGATAACACATTGCAATCAATGTATTGTAATATTATATTTAGGAGATTTTTACACATTAAAATAAAACGTCCTGGCTGTGAAGGATTACGAACGCCCATAACAGTTTCTCTTGTTTTGAGTACGTTATATTTCTTCTACATATGCCAACCATTCAGGGCAATAGTTGGTACGCTCAATAGCCGGCCTCATAGGCCACACTTGTCAGTTTGCTGCCGCAGACTGGGACACTATTGGTTCGTTGCGGCTACCAGTTGTTGGCTCAACTAAGTGCGAATTCTTTTTATTGTTAATGTAATCGTTTCTTTTGGTATATTTAATTGGAAAAGGGAACACAAGGTGTCCTTTTATTTGATTTCTATTGTGGTACATTTAGTCTATTCATTGGTACTGCAGGAATAATAAAAGAACATTTAATTGATAGGTCTGTGAATTACGAAATCGACCGGGCTGCGCCGCAACACGCTGATATTAGTATTCGGCTTGAAGCTTGACTGGGGTCGAGTGTATTTAGATGACAGGCTACTAATCGCAGCCAGAAATGGCGATTGCCGAATACTCTCGCAGCTTATGGCTTACAAGCAGCCACTTGGACGATCTGCGTGTGGCGATACACTATCAGAAATATGTATATGGAACAAATTTTCATTAAAATGTTTACATCCAATATGCCAGAATATTACCTTATTTTGTTATATTATAATAGTTTTATACGCAGTTTTGGATTATTAGGTAATTACAATCTTTTGAGACATCCACATTTACAAAGTTTTGGAAGTGGATAGATTCTTTAAAACTAACTCATGCCTAAAATATTATTACGGGAACGGAGAGCGTTGTCGGTCCGATGCAATATGTTGGCCCGTAGGTTTGCAAGATGTACGAGACAGGTCAAGATCACCCTTTTCAAGGCTTATTGTCAGTCATTTTATACATGCAGCCTGTGGGTCAAGCATACGCAGAGGGCCTACAGCGCTCTTCGTGTCCAGTACAACAACGCCTTCCGGGTGCTGTTGGGGCTACCGCGATTCTGTAGCGCGTCAGCCATGTTTGCTGAATCTACTATCGAAAATTTTTCAGCAATCATGAGAAAAAGAACGGCATCATTGTTAAGCAGGATTCGTGGGAGTGCCAATGGCATCCTGAAGGTGATTGGGGACAGGCTGGACGGCGTTTTCCTGAAGTATTGGACCCGTATGCATTGCTGCGGGTCTGATAATGCAGGAAAATACATGAATTAAAAAAAAAAAAAAAATTTTTTTTTTTTTTAGGTCTTTGTTTTGCTAGTTTGTTTTTAATTTAAAAGTAAGTACTAACATATTTACGTAAGTTGTATCACTAACAAACTATGGAGCAAGTCTCTGAAATAAACGTTTTATTATTATATTATTATTATAAAACAGAAATAAAGAAAAGAAAATTAGAATCCTCTAATAGGCGTCATAGAATTCCTCCACATCACAGTCGAGTGGTAGTGTGCCCAGAAGACTGGCAGCATTGCCACTTTGAATGGCAATGCTTATTCTTTCTGCGGAATAAAGGCCAGCCGTCTGGTCACGAGAAGTGTCGATTAACGTTTTTGCTGTTTCTCTATAGAGAGCACGAGCACTGGAACCCCATGACTCTAGCGTTTCGGCCCCAAACGGCGCAAAAACATTCGCATTTTAAAAATCTCCTACCAGGTTTTTGTCTTTGCGCCGTTTTGGAACAGATACAAATATCATGTTTTGTCACAGTAAATGAATAAAATATTTTGGCATATTAGATCTAGATGTAGACATTTCAATGGTATGTTCCGTATACATCTTATTAAGGGTGACTCTACCATACGAAATATATTCAAAACTTCGTCCACAAGTTGTGTAGGCTATTTGTGTCCGTACGGCTGTTACTGGTGGCCTAGTTTGTACTTATCGGGCTAGTTCTAAGCGTGAGTTGGTTTGTTCCAGGACGTGGCGTCTCAGCCCGACTTCGACTACCCGGCGGAGTTCTACGAGCACACGGAGGCGCTGTGGAAGGACCAGGGGGTGCAGCGCACCTACGAGCGCAGCAACGAGTATCAGCTCATCGACTGTGCCAAGTAGTGAGTATAAAACACAACATACCACCTACTGGACTATTCACCTATTGAGTCGCGACGGCACCCCAGCGGCCGGATACAATATGTCTTCAATTATTTATTTATGTATTTTATTTGGTTTGCCAATAGTTAATATATAATTATTATATATTATTATTATATCAACCCTGTATATTAAACTGTCTCGCTGCTAGGCACAGACCTCTTCTCCATGCTAGAAGGGATAGGCCATAGTCCGCACGCTGGCCCAGTGCGAGTTTGAAGAGGTCACATATGTTCGAGAACAGTATGAAGACCTCTCAGACATGCATCTCACAATGTTTTCCTTTACCGTTAAAGCAAGCGATAATTAAGTATTTAATATGCACATAACTTCGAAAAGATCAGCGTGTGAAAAGTCAGAGGTCAGCGTGCCTTGGGATCTCGAGACCTCCGCGTAGCAGTCCAACGGTCTCGCACTAGGCTATAACTGCTAAATATTTATTGTTAAATATATAAATACACTGAAATAATAATTGTGACACAGATGAAATTACTGATATATTTACCAATTATAAGCCAACCAGTACTTATACTTACATATGTGTCATGGTTATGATACTGTATTAAATGATAATATTTTATAGAAATTAATAACAAAAGAATTAAAAATATAAGTAAAGTAATTCTAACATTTATTTATGTATGAGATTGTTATAGCTATTGGAGACGCCAAAGAATTTATATATTATGTCTGGCATTCCAAATATTAATAGATTAAAAAGATTCCTTTTATAATATTGGTTAGAATATATAAGTTTGTTATCTACTGTGGAAGCCTTGCTCCTTATATTTTATTTATTACTATATATCTATGAATAATTTGACATATAAATATTTTCTTAGCACCACAAAACCTTACAGTCGGTTTGACTTTGCGATCAAGTTTCCGTGCAACAGTTTATATAACATAATAAAATTATGTAATACGGCTGCATTAATCACATGTAAATTACACGATGTAATTATGTTATTGTTTAATTTCTTTAATGTTGTTTTATTTTAAGTTTGAATAACTGTCACGACGTTTGGAAATTACTGGTTAGACAGCAACTCCCGTATATGACAGTCTAGTCTAATGGGATTCGGCTGAGTAGACAGATCGTGGGATATAGATTACAATGCACTATGTGTAACAGTAGGTAGGGTAGACAGGAATTCTCGTAAGTACCCAAAATGGGGTCTATCGTTTTAGTGTTCACCAGTCATCGCTAGTAAAGTCCTGTCAATTCTATCACCGCTGCTGTCAAAAGCCGTATATTACGGTTATTATTGTAAGTTCCTATGGTTACTGTTGAAGTGATTACAGAGTTTGACGTCTAGACCTTACAATTTACAATCCACTAGCACCTCTACTGATGAATTTAACCGCGGTAGATCATTGCCCGTAAGGATATGGATTTTAAAACTAATTTTGAAGTAGAATTATTTATAATATTAATATACCAGTTTAGTAACTCAGAGCAAATAGCAGCGATAGCTCAGTGGGAAGACCAACAGACTGCAATGCAGAGGGTCTCGGGTTCGAACCCACGTCGCGCACCTCAGACTTTCGGAAGTTATATGACTTTTCGAAAATTATGTGCGTATTATTGATTGACAATTATCGCCTGCTCCGTGCCTCAGAGAGCACGATAAGCCGTCGGTCCCGGCTGCCATGAACATCTATGGCAGTCGTTAGTGGGGAAGTCGACACAAAAGATCCCACTGGGTCGAAGTGTCGCAGGTCTGTACTAACTGGCCCCACACAAGACAAGAACGAGTCGAGGAACGAGCTTTCTTTCTGTTTTTAATATTACACGTTGTTCTACTATACATAAAGTAAAGGTCTACAGAACTTCTTCATGATCTTCAAAGAGACCAGATGTAAGTGTAACCGTTGTTGTGTTTCAGTTTCCTGGACCAAGTGCACATAATAAAGCAAGCGAACTACACACCGACGGAGCAAGACATCCTGCGGTGCCGAGTCCTCACCTCCGGCATCTTCGAGACGCAGTTCGTCGTCGACAAAGTCAATTTCCAGTGAGTATTCCCATCACACCTTCCTGTTGTCCGACAGTCGCCTTTGGAAAACAAAACGTTATAAACATTAAAATAACGAACGCAAAAGCATTTTATTCCTTTATTAACCTCTGAGTCCTCTTCGAAGAGGTTAATGAAAACACTATGTGGGTCTTTGTGTCTGTTTGTTAGTGACAGGCATAGCTCCGGAACCACTGGACCGATTGACCAGTAACTTGGTGTGCAGACATCTTGGGGTCATCCCTCGGTCGAGTACTTAATAAATGTGGGCCCTGTGGGTCAAAAGACCCTCGAGACATAGGGGTCACAAGGTCATAATGTTAGGGGATATCCACCAACAGAGTGATTTGGAAATCCAAGGGAGAGGCTTTTGTCCAGCAGTGGGACATAATAAAAAGCTGATAAAAAAAATTAATCCTGGACTTTTACACCCATCTCGTTTTCTTTTAAAATCGGTAGACTTAACAAACATTCAAACAACGGACACAAAGAACATCCAGACTCGGAACAACCATTTGTAAATCACACAAATTTTTGTCCCGTATGGGAATCGAATCCACAGCACTCGGCGTAGCCGCACTGGCGAGGCGATCACTTAAACCACTACATATCCGTGCAGTCAATTGTAATCGTTTGTAAATCGGACTGCATAATAGACATTATTATTTACATTGACTTTATTTCCGTACCAGTATGTTCGACGTGGGCGGGCAGCGGGACGAGCGGCGCAAGTGGATCCAGTGCTTTAATGACGTCACGGCCATCATCTTCGTCACGGCCTGCTCCTCCTACAACATGGTACTGCGCGAGGACCCCACACAGAACCGTCTGCGGGAGTCCCTCGACCTCTTCAAGAGCATATGGAATAATAGGTATAGTACACCTTACCTAACTTACACTTCTGACTGCCTTTAGCCTATTTAGTGGCAGCGGCACACTGGCGGCCCGAATAGCTTTTCAATGATGTCTGAAATCCTAACAATTGACAGGCTAGTATATGCGGCTAGTTTGCATAAAGTTTCGGGTCCGATTATCGGCTCTAACAATGTAATATAGGATTTACTTTGATAAGAAAATCTGAGTTGCAACAAGTATTCTGAAACCCGATTAACCGCACTTTATTAAGTGGGATCTAAAAACATAGCTAGTGATATTTGAATGTAGCACGAACAGGTATGTTTACCTCAGGATACATTTATCCTGAGGTAAACGTACCTATTGCGTGAGCCTTTATTTTTTCATAGAAATCCCGCAATTTTTTATTATTCCTATATCGCAGGGACTTTTGTCGCGTTTAGGATTCGAACCCACAACACTCAATGTAGTGGCACTGGCGAGGCTAATGTAAAAACTAGTAGTAAAGAACATAGCGCGATGATTAGTAGAAGAATCAAATTATTTAATTACAATCGAATAATAATTAGTGTTATTCGATAACTCTCGATCGAACGAGATTTGTAGCACCTGTGACAAAAGGTCGAGAAGGATGTGTTAATGATAAAATAGATGCACATACATCCATCCTTTGGACATCCGCCTTGCATTTTAGCATCTTAAATAGGAATATCAGTCTTATAGATTTATTCGTAAGTACTGCCACTGGCATTTTTGAACGTCGAAGTAGCATTCAATTTGTGCTAGTAATACCCGTGACTTCTTCTGCATAAAATGGAAACTTCTGGGAACGCATACCTGAATAAAAAGCATCCTACGTGATAATTTAAGACATATCTGTGTGCCAAGGCTGTTTCAAAACCGTTCAACGGTTTAACCGTAGTTACGTAACAAACATTAAAACATTTTCACAGTCTTTCAAATTAATAATATTAGTTGGATCTTTGTTACATTGGGCCAAGCCTCGTATGCAGATTGCTTAAGTTGTCTAACTTCGCTGCAGAGACAAGAAAACCACTGCTTCTTATTACTGGTGCAAGTTAGGAATATAATATTATTGGGTTCGACGGATAAGAATATAAAACAATATTACCGACTAAAACACGTTTTATTCTAGCACACAATTAAGTTTAAAAGACAACAAACACTATACTACACTTTTCCACTGTAACTGCTTCAAACTCCGTAGTCTTTTCGCTTCCGTTCGCTTCGATGAACACTTGACCGCTTACGATTGTAAGCTGACTCGGCGGTGCGTGTGCGTTCTATTTATACGCGGGTAAAGCATTTCTGGAGTTTTCTAGAAAAGCCATACCCGGTATGTAACAGTACGATGATTCTAGAATGTGCCAGCGTTCTCTCTACTCTACTCGTACTGACAACTATGTAGTTCCGTAAGATGTCAATAGATGGTGCTGTAATAAATTATTAGAAGAGACTGCCGAGTCTTCCCCACAGTGCCGACAGAGGGCACTGGCCGTAACAATATAGGTGCCATATCTGTAATTATAGACTCACGAATGACCGCTAAGAAGTAGTCAAAATTTTCTGTAACGAAGCAAATATGTTTATAAGCAATATTTAAATTGCGTAAAACTTTTGCAATCCATCCAAATATATTGATTAATAGTGCTCGAGTCGTCGTAGCCATACAAGGAATAGGTTGAATAGTTTGAGATATAGCCAGCAGTTTGTGACAATTTCACTAAAATAGATCTGAATACGAGTTCAGATCAGCAGCAGTTAGCGTAGATTTAGAGAGATGATTGTATGGGTCTCGATGTCTGTTATACTTCCAAACCATTCTTAAGAGCATAAACCAGATGTAAGTACGACACAAATCCATAAGCTGAGATTACTCCATATCGAACCACACATATTGGGTTTTAAATTACTTACACTGGGAAATACTAAAATCTGCATTTGTTACAATATCTATAAATGCACACATTTATTTTCAATTTTTATAGATGCGTGAAGTTCATTGTGTCTTTCTGTATGGTAGACACCATGATCTTAACGAATCCATAAAAAATTAAAGCATAGGAAATATTCCGCTCTAAAAAAATTTTCCGCCACGCATGATACCAATTTATATTTTTGTGCCTTGATACCAATTTATATATTATGTCAATGCATATATCTAAGGGAAAACAAATAGAAATTGTTGTTGTGTACCGTCGTAAAGTACAGAGTAACGACTAAAACCCGTCAAAGACTTGCACTAATATGCAATTATTGACAAATAAATAATCAATCGACGCCCAATATCGGCAGTTCGAACGTCATGCATTTTTGCCATACTGTGCTCTTATCAATAATCGCGTTGGGGCCCGGGGGCAATTACCATCAATAATTTTTCAACAACTATGAATGGATAACAATCGAATATAATTCATTAGTTTTTGTAACAATAGCGCGTCAGTAGTCGATAACAGTTGGGTCCATGATAGTAAACATTATTCACGTTGATAACTATGACCGTTTGTTTGAATTTCAGATGGCTGCGCACAATATCGGTGATCCTCTTCCTGAACAAGCAGGACCTGCTGGCGGAGAAGGTGCTGGCGGGCAAGTCGCGGCTCGAGGAGTATTTCGCGGAGTTCTCACGCTACAGCACGCCGCCCGACGCCGCGCCCGACGCGCGCGACCACCCCGACGTAGCCCGCGCCAAGTACTTCATACGGGACGAGTTCCTGGTACGTGCCTCACCCAACACACACTACATAATACACCCCGACGTGGCGCGCGCCAAGTACTTCATACGGGACGAGTTCCTGGTACGTGCCTCACCCAACACACACTACATAATACACCCCGACGTGGCGCGCGCCAAGTACTTCATACGGGACGAGTTCCTGGTACGTGCCTCACCCAACACACACTACATAATACACCCCGACGTGGCGCGCGCCAAGTACTTCATACGGGACGAGTTCCTGGTACGTGCCTCACCCAACACACACTACATAATACACCCCGACGTGGCGCGCGCCAAGTACTTCATACGGGACGAGTTCCTGGTACGTGCCTCACCCAACACACACTACATAATACACCCCGACGTGGCGCGCGCCAAGTACTTTATACGGGACGAGTTCCTGGTACGTGCCTCACCCAACACACACTACATAATACACCCCGACGTGGCGCGCGCCAAGTACTTCATACGGAACGAGTTCCTGGTACGTGCCTCACCCAACACACACTACATAATACACCCCGACGTGGCGCGCGCCAAGTACTTCATACGGGACGAGTTCCTGGTACGTGCCTCACCCAACACACACTACATAATACACCCCGACGTGGCGCGCGCCAAGTACTTCATACGGGACGAGTTCCTGTTACGTGCCTCACCCAACACACACTACATAATACACCCCGACGTGGCGCGCGCCAAGTACTTCATACGGAACGAGTTCCTGGTACGTGCCTCACCCAACACACACTACATAATACACCCCGACGTGGCGCGCGCCAAGTACTTCATACGGGACGAGTTCCTGGTACGTGCCTCACCCAACACACACTACATAATACACCCCGACGTGGCGCGCGCCAAGTACTTCATACGGGACGAGTTCCTGGTACGTGCCTCACCCAACACACACTACATAATACACCCCGACGTGGCGCGCGCCAAGTACTTCATACGGGACGAGTTCCTGTTACGTGCCTCACCCAACACACACTACATAATACACCCCGACGTGGCGCGCGCCAAGTACTTCATACGGGACGAGTTCCTGGTACGTGCCTCACCCAACACACACACTACATAATACACCCCGACGTGGCGCGCGCCAAGTACTTCATACGGGACGAGTTCCTGGTACGTGCCTCACCCAACACACACTACATAATACACCCCGACGTGGTGCGCGCCAAGTACTTCATACGGGACGAGTTCCTGGTACGTGCCTCACCCAACACACACTGCATAATACACCCCGACGTGGCGCGCGCCAAGTACTTCATACGGAACGAGTTCCTGGTACGTGCCTCACCCAACACACACTACATAATACACCCCGACGTGGCGCGCGCCAAGTACTTCATACGGGACGAGTTCCTGGTACGTGCCTCACCCAACACACACTACATAATACACCCCGACGTGGCGCGCGCCAAGTACTTCATACGGGACGAGTTCCTGGTACGTGCCTCACCCAACACACACTACATAATACACCCCGACGTGGCGCGCGCCAAGTACTTCATACGGGACGAGTTCCTGGTACGTGCCTCACCCAACACACACTACATAATACACCCCGACGTGGCGCGCGCCAAGTACTTCATACGGGACGAGTTCCTGGTACGTGCCTCACCCAACACACACACTACATAATACACCCCGACGTGGCGCGCGCCAAGTACTTCATACGGGACGAGTTCCTGGTACGTGCCTCACCCAACACACACTACATAATACACCCCGACGTGGCGCGCGCCATGTACTTCATACGGAACGAGTTCCTGGTACGTGCCTCACCCAACACACACTAAATAATACACCCCGACGTGGCGCGCGCCAAGTACTTCATACGGGACGAGTTCCTGGTACGTGCCTCACCCAACACACACTACATAATACACCCCGACGTGGCGCGCGCCAAGTACTTCATACGGGACGAGTTCCTGGTACGTGCCTCACCCAACACACACTACATAATACACCCCGACGTGGCGCGCGCCAAGTACTTCATACGGGACGAGTTCCTGTTACGTGCCTCACCCAACACACACTACATAATACACCCCGACGTGGCGCGCGCCAAGTACTTCATACGGGACGAGTTCCTGGTACGTGCCTCACCCAACACACACTACATAATACACCCCGACGTGGCGCGCGCCAAGTACTTCATACGGAACGAGTTCCTGGTACGTGCCTCACCCAACACACACTACATAATACACCCCGACGTGGCGCGCGCCAAGTACTTCATACGGGACGAGTTCCTGGTACGTGCCTCACCCAACACACACTACATAATACACCCCGACGTGGCGCGCGCCAAGTACTTCATACGGGACGAGTTCCTGGTACGTGCCTCACCCAACACACACTACATAATACACCCCGACGTGGCGCGCGCCAAGTACTTCATACGGGACGAGTTCCTGGTACGTGCCTCACCCAACACACACACTACATAATACACCCCGACGTGGCGCGCGCCAAGTACTTCATACGGGACGAGTTCCTGGTACGTGCCTCACCCAACACACACACTACATAATACACCCCGACGTGGCGCGCGCCAAGTACTTCATACGGGACGAGTTCCTGGTACGTGCCTCACCCAACACACACTACATAATACACCCCGACGTGGCGCGCGCCAAGTACTTCATACGGGACGAGTTCCTGGTACGTGCCTCACCCAACACACACTACATAATACACCCCGACGTGGCGCGCGCCAAGTACTTCATACGGGACGAGTTCCTGGTACGTGCCTCACCCAACACACACTACATAATACACCCCGACGTGGCGCGCGCCAAGTACTTCATACGGGACGAGTTCCTGGTACGTGCCTCACCCAACACACACTACATAATACACCCCGACGTGGCGCGCGCCAAGTACTTTATACGGGACGAGTTCCTGGTACGTGCCTCACCCAACACACACTACATAATACACCCCGACGTGGCGCGCGCCAAGTACTTCATACGGAACGAGTTCCTGGTACGTGCCTCACCCAACACACACTACATAATACACCCCGACGTGGCGCGCGCCAAGTACTTCATACGGGACGAGTTCCTGGTACGTGCCTCACCCAACACACACTACATAATACACCCCGACGTGGCGCGCGCCAAGTACTTCATACGGGACGAGTTCCTGTTACGTGCCTCACCCAACACACACTACATAATACACCCCGACGTGGCGCGCGCCAAGTACTTCATACGGGACGAGTTCCTGGTACGTGCCTCACCCAACACACACACTACATAATACACCCCGACGTGGCGCGCGCCAAGTACTTCATACGGGACGAGTTCCTGGTACGTGCCTCACCCAACACACACTACATAATACACCCCGACGTGGTGCGCGCCAAGTACTTCATACGGGACGAGTTCCTGGTACGTGCCTCACCCAACACACACTGCATAATACACCCCGACGTGGCGCGCGCCAAGTACTTCATACGGAACGAGTTCCTGGTACGTGCCTCACCCAACACACACTACATAATACACCCCGACGTGGCGCGCGCCAAGTACTTCATACGGGACGAGTTCCTGGTACGTGCCTCACCCAACACACACTACATAATACACCCCGACGTGGCGCGCGCCAAGTACTTCATACGGGACGAGTTCCTGGTACGTGCCTCACCCAACACACACTACATAATACACCCCGACGTGGCGCGCGCCAAGTACTTCATACGGGACGAGTTCCTGGTACGTGCCTCACCCAACACACACTACATAATACACCCCGACGTGGCGCGCGCCAAGTACTTCATACGGGACGAGTTCCTGGTACGTGCCTCACCCAACACACACACTACATAATACACCCCGACGTGGCGCGCGCCAAGTACTTCATACGGGACGAGTTCCTGGTACGTGCCTCACCCAACACACACTACATAATACACCCCGACGTGGCGCGCGCCATGTACTTCATACGGAACGAGTTCCTGGTACGTGCCTCACCCAACACACACTAAATAATACACCCCGACGTGGCGCGCGCCAAGTACTTCATACGGGACGAGTTCCTGGTACGTGCCTCACCCAACACACACTACATAATACACCCCGACGTGGCGCGCGCCAAGTACTTCATACGGGACGAGTTCCTGGTACGTGCCTCACCCAACACACACTACATAATACACCCCGACGTGGCGCGCGCCAAGTACTTCATACGGGACGAGTTCCTGTTACGTGCCTCACCCAACACACACTACATAATACACCCCGACGTGGCGCGCGCCAAGTACTTCATACGGGACGAGTTCCTGGTACGTGCCTCACCCAACACACACTACATAATACACCCCGACGTGGCGCGCGCCAAGTACTTCATACGGAACGAGTTCCTGGTACGTGCCTCACCCAACACACACTACATAATACACCCCGACGTGGCGCGCGCCAAGTACTTCATACGGAACGAGTTCCTGGTACGTGCCTCACCCAACACACACTACATAATACACCCCGACGTGGCGCGCGCCAAGTACTTCATACGGGACGAGTTCCTGGTACGTGCCTCACCCAACACACACTACATAATACACCCCGACGTGGTGCGCGCCAAGTACTTCATACGGGACGAGTTCCTGGTACGTGCCTCACCCAACACACACTACATAATACACCCCGACGTGGCGCGCGCCAAGTACTTCATACGGAACGAGTTCCTGGTACGTGCCTCACCCAACACACACTACATAATACACCCCGACGTGGCGCGCGCCAAGTACTTCATACGGGACGAGTTCCTGGTACGTGCCTCACCCAACACACACTACATAATACACCCCGACGTGGCGCGCGCCAAGTACTTCAAACGGGACGAGTTCCTGGTACGTGCCTCACCCAACACACACACTACATAATACACCCCGACGTGGCGCGCGCCAAGTACTTCATACGGGACGAGTTCCTGGTACGTGCCTCACCCAACACACACACTACATAATACACCCCGACGCACTGTGGGCTGAAAATCGACGTCCATAGACATAGAAATGAAAGTTGCTAGATGTTCGTTTTGTTGACAGATATGGCTTCTATTAGCTATTATACACATAACAATGTCGTCTGAGCTAACTCCGCACAGAAATGAATTTATTATAAGGTTTTTTCGAAAAAAATTAAAAAAAAATTTATGGAGCTAGCATGAAAAATCTGAATATCTCTGAACTTGCAAGGAAAACAGTAATATCCTCAGAGATGGTTATAGGACTAATTATTTGTGATTTTTTGACATACTTCATATAACGGTACCTGCTGCAGAATTTTTTTTAAAAATCATCTAATTTTTAATTAATTTTTTTAACATTAAACGATTTGTTTTATTGTAAAAGTAAAGAAACAACACGTTATATGCATATAATACTAAATCTTCGCCAGTTATTTGTTAAAATATCAAGAAAATTATTTTTGCCTTACTTAGTATATATGTTTTAAAACAGGTAATTGGATACCATTACTAAACTTTGCATACAGGTAAACCACTGAATATTAAATTAGCCTTCTAATGAGTTCTGAATAAGAGATTTAGTGAATTGCAATATCGCAGAATGGTAACTACGGAGTACACTAATTAAATTCTTACAGGTAAGTACATAAGTAAACTAATTAGTTAATTAGACATGTTACGAGTTCTAAGAAATATTTTCGACAACTGTCTAATTATTTTATTATTATGTCTAAATGAAGGTATTTCTTTAAATCATTAAATTCTACTAATGTCAAAGTAAAGATCAATCGATAAGTTAGTTATTTTATTAACGCTAATAATAGGCATTAAATAAAAAGAAAAATAAATTAAAAAGGTATTTTTTAATAGTTGATAAAATTTATATAAAACAAAACATAGGTACAAAAGTATGCAAAAATATAAATAGGTACAAGAATAGTAATATAAAATATTTAAAAATAAATCAATTGCAAAACATAGTTATAGGTCGCGCATTTTATCTTGGCCGGATTGAAGTTAGCTACAAGGTACGTTCGCGCATGTACAGTCACTAAGAAAATAGTTAAATGATTATATTTAAGCTTATTATCTTGCGGAGGTAGGCAGTGACAATGGAACTATTTGCTTATTATTAATACCAAAAAAAGTCAATAACAAAAGTCAACAACAAAATTTAACAACAAAACTTAACAACCAAACTTAACAACGAAACTAAATAACAAAAATAACAACAAACGAAAACAATATCAACTTGAGTACACGACCGTACGGAAGAGCGAGATAGTTACACGAAAAACCACAAAGTGCTGACGAGTGACTGAAATAGCGAATCCTTAAGCATTATGGCCGTGCAATTATAGGGATGTACCACTTATTTTTCGCAACTTCTAATTTCTTAAGATTGTCTATGGCACTAATCCGATTGACTATGCCACTCATCCGAAGCTGGAAATAAAAAGTTATTTAAAAGGTTTTTAGTTTTTAAATAACTTTTTTATGTAATACAAAATAACGTAAAACTATGTGTGATTAAAATTTCAATGAATACAAAGATATCGATGTTACGTAATAATAATAGATGAAGTAAGGCGAGCAAAGTAAATTGTTAATATGTTGTAACATTTAATAGATCTCTTAAAACATAATAATATATGTTAATATTTAAAGTATTTCATTTTGTACTATATTAAAACAATGAATATCATAGTATTTATTTAACTGTTCAACTTAAAAATAGACTATAACAAAATAAATCATAATCTAAATCTGATATTTATAATATACAACATTATTTAATATATTATATCGTAATGGATTAAATCGATTTTCCAGTATTTATGGTATTATTGTTACGCATCGAGTATGTATTGGTCAGTCACTAGCTAGTGTTACCGTCCCCGCACCCCGCACCCTGTCACCAATTAGTTCCAAAAAACTGCACTGCGCAGCCACTTGTGACGAACTTCAATCCGGCCAAGATAAAATGCGCGTACTATACGTACCAAAGCTAAATAACGAAAGATCATGAAAAAATTACATTGAATAGAATTATAATTAAAAGCACAAAAAGTTTCTAGTTTTCCTTATCACTCTCGTCGATTTCTGAATCAGAATCTAGATTGCCTAGAAACTCAAAGTCAGTTTCTTGAAACTGAATTAAATTGAGAGTTTCAGGAAATAAATCCTCCTTTTTCTTGGCATCTAACTTGGGCCTTTGTACATTTATAAAAGGATCCGAAGAAACAACTAACATATTAAGGATATCATGATTCGAATCTTGCCTGCTCTTTTTCTGCGAATGATGTTCCCGAAACCTCCTAAAATCTTTATTGCGAGACTCGGATGCTTCTTCCGAGAGACTTCCTATGGGTACAACATCATTCTTCTCGATTATGTCTGCCCCGTGTATAAGTAATTTGTGGACGGTTGATGACATATAGTACCAGTCATATAATTCCACGTACCTCTCTGCTGTTTTGAAGGCATAATCTTTAAATTTAATTATATCTACTTTTTCCCCGGAAGTTATTGCCTGTAAAATCACAGCAAATCTTCTTATTAGTTCTTCGTCCAACCCAGTAATGGCTGCAGTTTTATGGGGAAATTTGAAAAACTTTCTTGCAGTGATGCCGTCATTAGTAGTTCCGGAACCTTGTTTAACAATGTCAATCAATAGATTTAATTCGTCTTTAAATTTGTCTTGAATAATCTTTTTTCTCTTACTTAGCATTTCTTTGTGCTCGTTACCTCTCGCAGCCCACTCTTTAAAATCTAGTCTATACGAAATATGTAGTAAACATTCCATACAATTTATACGGGCGTGTAGAGATGACAATCCAAACTCGTATATATCAGAAGATACGGTCTTTGCTGTTACTACACTCAAACGGTTCATTTCTGTCGGTTTTGCCAGACACAAATAGCATGATGAACTTGATCTGGCTTGAGACAAATACGTGCAGACTTTACCATCGATCATTGTCATCATTAGGTGATGATTCACCCTGTTTCTATTATTGCACTCTGTAGGAATGAGAGCCTTAATTTCTTCATCCATTCGTCGTTTGTGTTCGATGACTACTGCTTCGCTTTCCTTCACAAAAGTAAATTGAACTGGACGACAATACATTGCTGAGCATGGTTTTGGGTTCATCCACAAAGTATTGTCTCCATCAGTCAGTTTTAGTGGCACCAAGGAAGTCATGAAAATACTTGAATCGTCTTGATCGCTATCTATTTTCTGCTTGTATCGGCTTTGGTTTGACGCACCATCGAAACCCCATTTTGATATCAATTTTAAATCCTTATTTTGCACATCATCGTTAGGAAAACTTTGGAGGATTCTTTTGACCGTAATGTCGAGTAAAGCTTGAAGGGTTATTCTTGCCGATGAATCGGTCACTAACACTGATTGCTTCGGAGGATAGCATGCCAGCTTGGTTTGTTGCACTTTATAGTAGGATGGATAAATATCCTTTCTACCTTCCCGAATAGCTGACTCTCGTAAAGTGATGTATTGCCACTTTGATAATTTTAATGAAAGGAGTAATCCAAGTGCTTTTTCTGGTGTAAATAAGATAGTTTTCACCGGTTGCTTAAGCGTTTCCTTAATTTTAGAGGCTGCTTCAGGATGTTTCAGCATATATTCGATTACAGATGCGATATCCTCACAACCTTCTTCCTTAAAACGCGCTGCTGCTGTATATGCCAATTCACTGGGATTGTCAGTTTTATGCTCATCAGATCTTCTCTTCTTCTGTTTGCTTTCCAGATCTTCGAATGGTTTTCGTGACCTCTTTGTCATTGTACCAACAGAGTATGATGTTGAGGGTTCTGGAGAGATTGATCTTGATCCTTCAGCAACAGTTGGTTCTTGAGCGACTAAATTTATACAACTTGGCCAATCGATAGTTGCTTGCAGCCAAATTTCGTATTGTTTTCTAAAAGTATCAAGAATTCGGTGAGATTTTTGCCACCTTTGTGATGCAGCTCGTACAAATCTCCGACAAAATTCTTTTAGAGTCACTTGATCTTCAACGGAAAGACAAACGTCTAGGCGGGATATAACTTCACTAAACAATACCTCATGATCAAATGAAGTACTCTTACATTTTAGAAGAACGAATAGGTCTAAATTGGTATTTAAACTTTCCATTATAAAATTTCACAGTGATATGTTAGGGGTAACAAAGCTTAGAATAAACTAAATTATGATGCAAAATGTTAACCATTTTATATTTCAGTCCAACATTAGTTAACGACCTCATTAGACAGTTGTCGAAAATATTTCTTAGAACTCGTAACATATCTAATTAACTATTTAAGTTACTTATGTACTTACCTGTAAGATTTTAATTAGTGTAATCCGTAGTTACCATTGTGCGACATTGCAAATCACTTAATCTCTTATTCAGAACTCATTAGAAGGCTAATTTATTATTCAGTAGTTTACCTGTATGCGAAGTTCAGTAATGGTATCCAATTAACTGTTTTAAAACATATATACTATGTTAGGCAAAAATAATTTTCTTGATATTTTAACAAATAACTGGCGAAGATTTAGTATTATATGCATATAACGTGTTGTTTCTTTACTTATACACCAAAACAAAATTAATTAAAAATAAGATGATTTTAAAAAAAAAAATCTGCAGCAGGTACCGTTATATGAAGTATGTCAAAAAATCACAAATAATTAGTCCTATAACCATCTCTGAGGATATTACGGTTTTCCTTGCAAGTTCAGAGATATTCAGATTTTTCATGCTAGCTCCATACATTTTTTTCGAAAAAACCTTATAATAAATTCATTTTTGTGCGGAGTTAGCTCAGATGACATTGTTATGTGTATAATAGCTAATAGAAACCAAATCTGTCAACAAAACGAACATCTAGCAACTTTCATTTCTATGTCTATGGAGGTCGATTTTCAGCCCACAGTGCGACGTGGCGCGCGCCAAGTACTTCATACGGGACGAGTTCCTGGTACGTGCCTCACCGATCACATATACTAATTAATATAATAATGCTGTATGTATGTGACTACAGCGCATAAGTACGGCGAGCGGCGACGGCAAGCACTACTGCTACCCACACTTCACGTGCGCCGTGGACACGGAGAACATCAAGCGCGTGTTCAACGACTGTCGCGACATCATCCAGCGCATGCACCTGCGCCAGTACGAACTGCTCTAACCGCACTCCAGCCCCGCGCCAGCGCAAGGGGGGCCGCCCATAGGTAACCATCTACAACAAGCGTTTTTAAAGATAATTTCTGTGTCGTGGGTCTTTACGAACATTCAAACAACTGTCACCAGAATTTTCAGACTGCCCAGGCTTCATTCTGTCGTGAACACTTTTGTCCCATTCGGTAATCTAACCCACAAGTCTTGGGCCCAGTAGCAATAGCGAAGCGACTGCTTATACCTCATGTCATCCGTGCAGTATAAATTTATCACTTTTTTGGGAGAGATCTGATACACAATACCAACGTGACATCTAAATTATAAAATAAAGTGTTATCACGCTTACTCATATTGAAACACGCACAACTTTCAGTAATGTGTGGAGTTTTTAACAGACTTCAAAAAACGGAGTAAGTTCTCAATTCGACTGTATGTCTTTTTTATGTGTATTACCTTAGAACTTATTCTTTTTTATACTTAAAAGCTCTTGCCGGCGGAGTATACGCCATCAATCTCGATTTCCGGCCAATGCCTTGCCCTCCTTATAAGATTCCGAAGATCTGTGAATGCCCTTCTGGGTCTGCCCCATCCTCTCTTTCCTTCCTCTTTTCCTTCTATGATGTTTTTGAAAGCTGGTGCTCACCATGTGGTCCCATTTAAATTTGATCAAGATCTGACCAGTAGATTTTGAGTTATTTTTAATAATGCGTATTTGGTTAACTTCGCTTACATGATTTTTTTTATTACTTATGTATGTAGTTGGTGGCTAGTTGAAGTCGGTTTTCTTTTATGATTATGTCTTGTTTTTCATCCTTCTTAGTGTGGACACTTTCGTGCAACCTAAGATTGAAATCTTTTCTCGATAAAAATTGTGAATATCGGTTAGGATTATGAATGGTTTTTTGCATAGCCTATTTCTTTTTTAAGTGCTTTTTACTATCTTGGCGGATGGTAAATAAAGTTCTTTCAGCATCCAAAACTTTGTTATTAGTTGTTAAGAATCACTATCATGTTTTGAAACTTGTGTTTGTTTGGCAGACAAACGTTTGTGGTGGTCGGACGGGCTGCAGACTGTCCCGCACACACGTGTCACGTACCAGGTCGACGCACGCTCGCTGTGAACCCTCACTCGTTGTACGCCAACGTAACGGTAACGCTTCGTAACGATTGTCACGGTAACTTCACCACTCTTGCTAGCTGATGGTTCAATTGACGCTACTTACGAAATAACGTTAACCAAATAACGATAAGTTAACAATATTTCAGAGTCCTGTTAACTGTTTACGATTTCATCGTTAAGTTTCAAATTATTCGAATTATTGTTAATATTGTAACAATAATACTATCGCCGTATTATTACGTTAACAAATGTTGATATTAATGTCTAATTGTTTTGTTAATTTAACGTTATTTCGTTATCGTTATTATATCTTCTATGTACATTTGTTAACCTAATAATTTATTTCTGTGATCGCCTGTTTTGATATTTTGAATATACATTTATTTTATCGTCTTAACAGACAGAGTAAAATATTTCGGTTATGTAAGTTATCGGTAAACAAGGAGCAAAATGACTAGGAACATATCCTATAACAATTTATTAAAAGTCAGTTTCTCGAATTTTTTCAAGCGTGGCTCGATCTCGAATATTTTTCTAGAAAATTTAGTGTTTTGGACATATTTTTGGTACTTTTGGAACAAATTATTTACTCGAATGTATACTTGTATATTCAATATCAATGAATTCAAATCAAAGCCACTCTTGTTATTAAAAACAGCATAAATATCACTACAAATTATAGTTTACTTGGCGATCATTTTAGGCGATTTTTAATCGAAACGAAGCGATTATCGATATGTCACGGCTAGCGATGCTCCCATGGTGTTTCCGAACGTCCAAGTTCCCAATAAGCTGGCAACTAATAATCGATTCAGGCGAAAACTTACTAAATATGTGATATGCATTATTACTTCAGGTGTAATTTTATTTTTGTGACGATTAACTGAAAGTGTTATGGACAAAATGACTATGTTAACACCCTGATTACATATTTCAGTGCAACTGCATCGTTAGTAAGTTTTGGCGTTAGTTGATTTTGTAAACGCACAACACTACATACTTATACCAAAGTCGTAGTGATGTGACGTTGTCGGGTCTTGGGTTGTGACGTGATTCGACTAATTCGACTGCTCTATTAATGTGTGGAGTTTTCGAATGCCGCAAATTATGTTTATATTGTATCGATATTTTAGTCGAATGGTCTATCTACGATATTTAAATCAGTTGACGCAAACAAATGGTACTTATAAGTTGTTCTTAATTCTTATTATAATTATTTGCTTCAAGATTCTATTTTAAATTAATAGTTGAATATTGTTTAAACGTTTATTTTTAATTATAACTTATACATTAATTCATTGCGATACAGTAAGCTGGGTTAGGACACAATGTAACAACATTACGCGATAGTTTTTAAATGTTGAATCGACTAAGTCTTTTGAGAACATAAGATCGCCTAACCGCACACATCGTATTATTATTTAAAAATAACTATAACGTAAAACACTGAGTATATTAGTGTAAATATTCAGATATTTCTCATGTCGATTTGATGTTGGTATATATACCTAGACTTAAATCTAGGTTAGACTGGTTCAAGTAGGTGCGAACGACCCGAAAGGTGGGGTGAGAGGCGGCGGCGATACGACGGCGGGACGACATACAAACGACAGATTTGCACAAGAAAATAAAAAATAAACTGCCAAAGAAAGCTGTATAATACATTTGTTATTACTTAAATTTAATATATAAGTACAATTTCTTAGACAAAAGATTGTTAAGGTTTAAGACACTTGTCCGTCGTCGTCCGCACCGCTCCGCAGCTGATCTAAACGGTTTTATATTAAGGATCATCGATGTATTAGATACGTCTCGAGGCTAGATCTATAGTATTCATTTCATTTCTCGAGGACACAATTTTAGGTTTTAAGCTTTGGGTATGGCGGTGGACTATACATGATACACAAGAAAAACATCCTGTTACTTGAGACTGATGTTGTTTGCGTTTGTCTTGAGATGAGATATAAATTTGTAACGTGCAATGCATTACGGATATGTTACGTGACTACCCCTGAATTAGCTAATACATTCATCCATTATATTATCCATCCATATTTAGTAATATTAAAAATATTTCATATCGAACTTCACAAACTATGATGCTTTATACTTCTAGGCCATGTCCTAATAGATAACGATAGCTAGCCTATCGTAAGTTCGCGCGAATTTAGTTCATAAGAACCCACATTCAAAAACATACTGATGTGACGTGTGTGCGAATATTCGCGCGATAATTTCGTCGAATATATGAAGCGACAATCTTATAAAGACAGATTACAGAGACTAGATTTTTGTCGCATGAGCACTCTCATTGTATTAAGACAACGCCTTTGCCTAGCTTTTTCTGATAATTTTATAGAACTATATTTATTTAAAAATCTGCAACAGTGGTATTTAACCCGCTGTATCTTGCGGGTCATACTACGCACAATAGCTAAACATTTGTCAGAACATGGTGCATTTTTAAAAGGTTACTTTTAAATATAGCACCGCCAGTCTTATTTTTATAAGTTTTAATTTAATAACCAAATCTCGCCATTTGGTGTTGGTTTATACGCACAAAATCTATAATAATATTTGGTATGAAATGCACAACTAACCATATAAATAGGTACCATAAGTTATATCAATTCATAAAATGAACAATATTTACTCCAATCCGATATTTTTATTTCTATTAGTTTTTCGTGCATAGTTCACTGCCTGACTGTCAACTTATCGAGCGCAATAATATGCTCAAATTAGGCCAAATTATTTTATTTATTTAAACAATGTCCGATATTTAAATATAAACACAATTTTGTAGTGAAAATATACACCTTTGTATAGCATTTTTTTTTGTTCTATTTTCAAATCTATCAAATATTTGTTATTGTCTGTATATTTTTGATTACAGAGTTTTATTTTTATTATTTTGGAATCGTGCGGCACTGATATGCTATGTTCAGCCTATAATGTCAGATAAACGCGGTTCTTTAAGCGTATTGATTTAGTTTTCAATGGTATAGATTTTATACCATTTATAGTTGTATTATAATTATTTTATTTGTATTGACCGAACAAGAATATATGGGATTTATTTCTTAATGCTTCCACAAGCACAAATTAAACATGATTGTGAACATAACACCTCAGTGCCATCGTTTATTTAGTGTTTACTAAATTAATAGTTTAAATCAATTTATTTTTATTTTTATCAATGTACGTCTTCCAATATCGTCTATAGTGTTTTGTAATACATTTTTGTTTGTCTAACTCGTTTATAGCACATTTTTTTACTTAAATGTAATAAAACAAGTGCTTTTTGTAGATTTTAACTTAGTTTATTTCTTTTGTAATGTGAGCTTTTAGTAACATAAGGTCCAAAGACCCGACCGTATCTAATGCGGCCGGCAGAATATCAATATCCTAGCAGTATTTGAGTTTAAAAAATATATATTCAAAGATTATACTATTTTTTTTTTCGTTTTTAAGGTGGACACATTTTAGCCTTTAAGTACAAAGATTACTAACCTATCCTAACATTAATTTACTAAAATAGAATTATTTTTATTTATATAAAAAAAAATTAAAATTGGTTTATGTACTTACAAGTTGTGCTATTTTAAGAAATATTTTTAAAATACAAAATGATCTATTCTGTCGTTATGAATCTTAATATATTTTCATTTATTGAACTGTTTAGATTATTGACCGTTTAAGGTAACGTTCAACTGTTGTGTAATAAGTGTCCGACAATGTTGGCTGAATTAGTTTGTCGCGCACCTGTCGGTCTGCGCTCATTCCACTGAAACATTGTATAATATCAACGCGATTTTCATTGTAGACGCGACAGTTTATTGCTCCACTGTAACCCAACAGTTGAACAACTAATATTAATTAATTTATATATATATGTTAAATTAAAATGTAACTATTACCACTTATGTTTTGGTTGTTCTAAATACCTTAAACGGTAAAATAATAGATTGTTAATATATAATTTGTTAGCAAATGGTCCTTAATATAAGAAAGTTAAGCTGGAGTTTGTGTTATGTGCCATAATCTAGTGTTGCCAGCGGAAACACCATATCCTTTGTTACCATACTAAAAAAAACTGAAATATTCCTTCCTCGTATCGTATGTAAAGTAACAAAAATCGCTATTTTTTGCTTTCTAATCGTAATACTATCGTTATTTTTTTTAAATATAACTATATTGAAATTGTATTTTTTTTCTTTTTGTGTTATATAAGTTTTCACTTTAAATGTAAGTAGAAGAGAATATAACGTACATCTAAAATATTAAATGAAACTATGTTTAATTCATACTGTCCGCGTACGGAGGTCGGCAAGTTATATTTTCGTAGCCTGTCAATTATAGGCGAATTGAATGACGAGTGAATGCGGTGCGTTGTGGTAGAATTTTTTAAATAAAATAATATAGACGATAGGTGAAACTGTCTTGTTCAACCCATCATTTTCAAGTACCAGACTCTGAGCGCTTACCCTTAGCCGACTTTAAAGTGTACATCTACGTCCCGCGTTCGCAATCTGAGTGCAATAATGCGACCTCCGTATTGCACCACATCACTATAGAATTCATTGTGTAATTAAAAATTAACATGGCATTCTTTATTATATATGTAAAATTAAAAAAAAAGTAAAAAGTACTATTTGGTAGCTATTTAAGTAAGTCCTAGCGTATCGCAAAAAAAAATATTAATATAAATCCGAATGCAAAAGTTACAAATATATGTATTTAATGAATTTTCGTAGGCTGAATGGCGTGGTCTTTCTGATACGTTTCTGTCTATAGTCGGATCTGTTCGGACTTGACGGTGACTTTTTGGACTTAGGGTTTTAATCTAAAACGGGGAGAACAATCTCCGGTTCAGTGGGACGAAACCCTTAACCTTTGTTTTCGAGCTGTAATGCTCTCAGGAATTGAATATAACTCTATCTCATTAGAGATGGATATAGCGTAGTAAGGTATCTTGAACACCAATTACCTTTATATCATTCACCGATAAGTATGGACATATAAGTATTTACAGACTTATAAAATACTTTGATTTATTATTTAGTAATTAAGGGTTTGACCTTAGCTAGTCGCATATCCCAGTGAGTATATTTTATTATTGTACTTTGATACTTTTAGAAGCACATGATACAGTGTGGTATAAGTAGGCAATTCCCTCGACTATTCCTTTTGCTAACGAAGGTTAAATGTCAGTATATAATTGAAGTCAAAATACTTCTACACAAGATGCTATATACTTTTTTCTCTATCAAAGTACGTTAATAAAATACATTGAGGTGTATGGCTATATGGGGTTAGTCCGGTTAGTTCTAAGTATGAAAAGTCGCCGTCAGAATAAAGGAACATACTGAACGTTTCGATAACTAAAGTATGTGCACACTCGTTTAGTTCAAACCGACTTCAAATATAGTCCAGGTGCATATGAGTAGAGTTTCAATAATCAGATTTATTAATAATAGTACAGATGATAAAGTACCGAAGTAAATTTTCAAGCAAATACACGTGATTGTAGTTGCACTATTTCTGAAATTTTTACGTCATATAAATCAACTAGATATGGATTTTGTGATCTTTATTTGGTTCTTTTAAAGATCTTCTTTATTATGATATTATTTTACGTGAGCTACGCTCCGCTCATAATATGAGTATTTTGATTTTCTATTAATAATTCATTCCTTGCCAAAGAAATACTTTATTAAAAACATGTTAGCTCTCATGACAGGTTTCAGTAATTTAAAACTTATGGCAAAATTAGAGGAACCCTCTTGAAGTTAAGAGGGACCCTTAAAAAATGTATTCAATAATTTGCCGCGTTCCTGTAAGGTCGTATAAGGGTAAATTCGGGCACCTACAATGAGTTGTAGTAATGTTTAAAATGCACGAACGGCTGGTTATTGAAACGCTCGCTCAGTACAAGCGTCACCTGGCTAAGCTTTTGATATAAAGTTCACTATTTTAGAAGAAACACAATTTATAGAGAAGCACTTTGAATTCTAACATTATTTAGGGTTAAACGCTTAAGTTGGAATAGTCATTTAGTTAAATAAAGTGTTGATTTAAATAATGCCATTAAGCTCACAATATTTTTCGGTTGTTCGTACTACAAAGACTTAAAATTATACGTAATGGTTTTAGTTTGGTTTTTTATATGAATACAAAGCGTCCGCGAGTCTCTGAAGAGCCCGGCGTCGTGGGATCTTTAAATATTCAATCACAAGGTGTACATATGGCGTAGTTACACTCTTAGGGGAGACATACAACGGCTGTGCGGGTCTCTCAAGTGATAATATGTGTGGGATAGATGATTGAAGTAAATATTTTCAAGTTGAACTGTGGTGGAGGAGGGCAACGACTGCCTCGAGTAAACATTTCTTCAATAGACATCGACCGTGCGGTAGGAGGTATGTGTGTGTAGCGTAGTGTCGGCGCCGGCAGATGTCGCCCCTATCGGTTGCAGCTGCGCGATACATAGTGTAAACATTGTATATTGCTGTCCTACCCTCATCCCTTTACGATTTAAGTGAACGCAATAACATGTGAGTCATGTAACGTGTATAAAGGTAGCTTAGAACATAATTTTCCATGTTTTTCAATATTTAGATGAAATACTGCCAGTGTGAAGTGGGGTGATTAGGCTTTCGGTTAGACCGTGTCCGTGGGCATATATTTCATTTACATATTTTTCATATAATCTTGTTGGAAGCAACAATATCGACGTAGTAATTCTTTGTTTCACGTGTTCGGCTCCTTGACTAGTAGGTACGTAACGTCCGTTGCCAATAACCAAATAGTATTGAAAGATTCCTCCTTTTTTAAATATATCTTCATAGTAGTGATAAGTGAATGTACTTGCGCACAATATGTATGTGAGGATCGTGTCGAGTACCATTTTGTTTGAACAAAGTGCAGCGCAACACTGCAAATATTTTTGGTAATGTTTTACCTGTACCGCATCTCTCGCTAAACATTAAAATGGCATTTAATTAGTGCTCATAGATTTCTTTCCATTGTAGCACAAAAAATAATAATTAAAAGTCGTATTTTCTCTCAATTTTGGGTAGTTACTTTTGTTGACTAGGTATTTTATAGCATAGCTCGGTCACACTTTGTTTAGACTCGGTATTTGAGATCAGCACTTAACATTTGTGTTCGTTCTGGCGGACTGCGGAGTATGTGTATTTACTCTTAATACCTACGTTTAATGATATACTGAAAATCTATATTTTTAACAAATTTAATTTAAAAAATATACCTAATTAATGAAATTCCTAAAGATAAAAATGAAATTTTTAATATTTATGTGTATAGTAGTGTGTACTGCAAAGTGATTATAAATAACAAACGCTTATAATTTTTATTGTCTCCACAGATTCGTGCAAAGAGAATATATAATTTACTGTCCATGAAATTAATAATAATCTATAACTGATGTGTACAAAAATCAGTATGTTTCAGGCATTTTGAATCCGACTTAATGTATGTAAAAATAAATGTTGTTTTAAAATTGTCGTATTTTATTTTGTCACCTTGATGACGCTGCCTCTCACACCCGAATGAAAAATTATAATAGGTGCCAATTTATTATCTATTTATGTTCTAGAAATTGTTTGCTTATTTGATTTGAACATTAGTAGGTACAAATTTCTATAACGATGCACATACATAATATGTATATTACTTTCCTAAACCGCATTTTTAATGTTAGTATAGATTATACTTGATGTAAGGGACAGCGTACCGAAAACTCAAATAGTTGATTAAGGCTGGTTTCACAGTGCCGCTTTCGCCAGCGCGGTTGGTAAGCGTCGCGGGCCACGAGCTTTGTCTTGGATCGTTACATAGTATAACCAAACCGCGCAGATGGCCCGCGATGACTGCAACTCGGCCGCGTGTTTCAATCATCATCAGCAATCTAGTGGCATTGTAAGGATGTACTTGTATACGCCGTCGTCGTTGCTTTTTTTCCATAAAAAATATAATAATTAAGAGAAGTCTCATCGCGACTGTTCGAGGTGGTAAACCGACCGGCACTAAACTCGTTTTATTGTTTCAAGCTGATCATCCATGCGCGTACGGGACGCGCTTATCACCCGCGCAGACCGTAAGCTTCACTGTAAAACCAACCTCAAGCCACAAGTGGAATTTTCTTCAGGCAAAATCCCTTCTTTTCTGCAATTACATATTTTCCTGACTGTGAATTATTACATATCATACATACTATCGACTTGACCGACGGTTGACCATTTCAGAAAAATTTACGCTTACATATGTTCACTGAGTTGAGTTTGTATCGCCTTAGAATCAGTAAACAAATGCAAAATGTAAAAAAAACTCATACAAAAAAGGGGCGTGTCACGGGTGGCCTATGCTATGCGATTTTAACCTTAGGAGTGGTCAACCTCGCTCAAGTCGATAGTACATTTTAGAAAAATGAGTAGGTAATTGCAGAAATATTAGATTTCTCCTGAAATTCAGAATAACGGTCTGAATCTACTATTTCAGTTTTCGGTACACTGTCTCTTACATCTAGTAGGTATATATAAAACTGTTCCACATAGACGATTGAAAAGTACGACACAGCACGACGTGTTTGTTGAGTCTGGGCTGCGCATATAGGTACTCGTATTTATCAAACGCATATAGGTACTAAAGATACGCTAATGTGTAGCTTTAAGTTCCTTCTCATAAAAGTTGTACACGTTCGGCGCAGTGTTTTAAGAAGTCGCCTTATTAGCAAATCGCCGTATTGTTTGGTTCCCACACGAGACAAAATCATTTATAATTATTATTATTAGTGAATCGTGGGCTGTTGATTGAGTATTGGTACAACTATACATATATAATTATTGAATAATATCACACAAAAAAGGACGAGAATGGTTCACGAGACCTACGCTGATTATGACATGGTATAACAATATGACATAGGTACCTCATAGTTCCTAGATCTGATGCTGACGACTGCTTCGTTAGGTGCTTGAATTCCCCGGTTCAGGCAGTGTTTACTGTAAACAAATTTTCGAATTTATTACGTTTATCTTGAAAATATAATCGGTTATTTGTAGGTTTATTTATTGTCGACATGCTTACAGACTAATAATACCGACTAATAATACAAATATTGTATCCTAATGTTCAAAGTAGATAATATTGTCTTCTGTTGCCGCGAATGTTATTCATTGAAATTAAACTACTATATACGGACTTTATCGCGTTGGATTGGGATCCAGAAATTAAAATAAACCAAACACAAAAAGAAGCAAACCACAGCTAGACTTCATGATACTTTGAGGTCATTCTGCGTAATAATATAAATTATGTTCGGGTACTTTGAAATAAACTACATTGGAACATTGAGACAACTACAATCTTAGTCTCCCCGTGACCATGGCTGCTGAAAAGCAACCGAAACGTTGGGGAAAGTGTAAACCTAAATATAAATAGTTTTAATAATTTTATTAGCTTATAAATTAGTAAAATTCAATAGTAGTAGTAGTGTAATAGTTTCAAAATTATGTAATACAGTGTTAAATAAACAACGCGATCAAATCCGTATATAGTAGTTTAATTTCAATGAACTTCTAAAACAGCTGGTATGGAATTCGACTTATCGGCATAATTCTAAAGAAACAAACTAGCCAGTCGTTATTTTTTGCACAATAGGGAGTTTGATATTTAAACCTATTGTTTATCTACACAATCACATACACAACAGATATGCTGAATAATTCATTTGGGCGCTACTAATATTATTTCACAATACGTGTCCTGTCTGTTAATGCGACAGCTGGTTACTGATACTATTTCTGAAATAGTCGGCCAAATGTTATTTACTAATAGATACAGTCAAAAGTATGCTATGCTAATATAGCTTGCACATTTTAATATTTACTTTATTTTCTTTTATTTCTTATTTTTCATTTTTTCACAGTTTTTCGGACAGCCTGTGTATAAAAATCAATGCCACTTTTCGTTGTAATTAAACTCCTCCTAAACGGCTGAACCGATTTGAATGATTTTTTTTGTGTGTGTTCATGGATTCGAGGATGGTTTAGATATGGTTTCTTTTTATGGTTTTTTTTTAAAGGGGCGGGGCTGGCCCTGTGCGCCAGCGTAGTGTACAAGCGATTTTCGACCTAGAGGTGGAACACCGGAGTTTTGGCCGATTGTATATGGGCTATATTATGTGACCCTTAAATATGACCACACCTTTCTGATACAACCTGTATATTCATACATATTGTTGCAGTAGCAGGCAATACAACTTTTATTTAAATTATTCAATTACTAAAGATACATAAGCACCTACATTTAAAAGCCGAGTTAAGCATGGTCGTACGTATTTTCAAAGAACACATAATTTTGAGTTAAAAGGAAAGTTTGTTAAAAAAGGACAATACAATAATGGTCGCTGTCTGTAGCCTAGTGTGGAATTCTATGACTGCAAGAACTTTAGCACAGTCCACGGACTTGGTCGCAGTGTTGATTTTATTACGTGATTGATACCGTTAACTGTGCTTCTGAATTTAAGGGGCAAGAAATGATACCGCTTGCATCGCTCATTATGATCGATCAAATCAATAATATAAATTTTGCCAGTCCTTCAGAGTTACACAGATGTGAGTCTGTAATGCTGTATTGTGTTCTGTATAACGTCCATTGGTTTTCTGACATACGTAGCGGTCAGGCGCATATAATCTCTAGAGTGGCTCTAGCTGATATTGCAAAATGTTATTAGGAAGAAAGAAAAATGTTTTATTCGAATCTTCACACTAACCTACATAACCTTAAAAGATATACCTAATAATAAATACAATTGAACAGAAGGCGGTACATGACAGGGACGGTTAGCGGTTAAGGTGTATGGTTTCGCTACCGGTATAAAATAACTGTAGCGCTTTATTTTAAATGTTCACCGAAAGCAGTTTAGATTTGCAGTTACGCTACCGGTATAAAATATTGATAGCGCTATTTTTTAGGTATGGCTATACTTTTATTTAACCATTACTTATCCGAAATAATACCGGTACCAAAAAAAGGTCCCGCGTATGAATAACTACGACTTTCGTGACGTGGTCAATTCACAGCGACGAGTGCATTGCGATTGTCGTAGCCGGACGTCGACATATTGATATAGGTACTTTATTGCTAGGGGTCTAGGTAGCGTAAAAAATAACGGTAAAGTTATTTTACAGTAGCGAAAAATTTGTGAATCGTGGTTTTGAAATACCTATTAAAATAAAAAGGTATGATCCGTATGGTCATACCGTTATCCTTTTATAACTGATATTTTTGGATATATGGTCCCTTAGCTAGGTCTCTATAAACAGACACTTGGAACCCATGACAATTTCGACACCACCTTTGTGCCAATTTAGTTAGATATATAAAATTCATTTACGCTAAGTGTAAATACTTGCGTGATCTAACAGAGTTTACTTTTATATATTGCCATCAGTTCTCGCCCTATTTTATAGCCTCTGAACGCACGGTGACTCTATGTAGTACCTAACATATTTAAAAGGCGGGGTACTCCATATTAAGTAGCCCACTTCAAGGTAGGCAGACATGTGATTATATCCAGTACTTCTTCATTAAATAAAACAAAATTTATAAAATCAAATTTATTATTTAAACCAAGAGCACACTTCGTTGTGTTACTAAACAGTACTTCGAAAAGTAAACGAGAATTTTGTCAAGACATCGAAAGAGCATTGAAACAGAGAAACAGAATTATAAATAAATACCTATTATTTACACGTCTATGGCAATAACATTAGGTACAAGACATCTTTGGGCTTGCCACTATCGCAAATAAAATCGTTCAGAATGTCTGAGAAATTTCAATATCAGAAACAATACAGTAATTATAATATAGAAATACAAAGGGTATGTGAGAGCATAATCCCTAGTGGAAAGAATAAAACTGACAAATTCAGATCAAAATATAAATAGAGAGACTAGGATTGCCGATGACACATGGATAATTCTTAATAACATTAAATTAAGCTTAGCACAGAACTGTTCAATTTTTTCTGTCTGCACATAATAATCTCAATGTTGAAATAGAACACAAAGATCACCCAGATTTGGAACAACAATGTGTGCATCACACACATGTATGGAGCTCGATACACAAGACTCGGCGTATTGCTGAGGAATAATAGGCTTTCATTTCAATCTCTGACAGACAGTGAATAGATGTAAAACATGGAAATAACAAATATGTAACGTAGATTTTTGAGCAGTAGAGATGAGTAAGTTTTTGTGGTGTCAACAATAAATCGTGTTTATTATGAAAGTGCTGCTTCCATGTTTTGTTCACGTCCACAGCTGATAGGCCTAACAATCTAAACATATAATATGAGACTTACTCTAAGATGTCTAAGTTTGAGATGAACAGTGTTTAAGTTGTTCTCAATGTGAAATTCTGAAATCAGAAACCGGCTCTATTTAATTTATTTCAACAACTAATATTTTGAGAACAGTCTAATAAAATTTAATACAATAGAAAAAGCGATAATGTGGAGTATATTTTTTATTCATACATATTCTCACGCTGATATCCCTGAAAGGGCAAAGAGATATGTATTAATAAATAATGTTCAGGAACTATGGTTGGTTTTAGGTATATGAGGCATATCTATTGCTGTTACTAAAAATTTCTAGACAAATATCTCAATAATTCTGGACGATCCGGTAATCGTACCAAAGACCTTATATACAGCAGTCTCATTCAATACCGCTGCGCCACCGAGGCAGTCAAATTTATTATTATTTCTAAATAAATAACATAGAAAGTTAACATTCTGTGCTAAGCTTCACATTAGACAAAATTCAATCACAAAATTTTTCTTTTCAAATAAGAGTATATAATCCTTTAGCAAGTTAGCCTAAGCAGGACTATTTTTTAAAATATACAATGTTGCGTTACCTTAACATTAAATATAAGCGTACTGACCTGACATAAAATAAGTGGACATAATATATATGTGCATTTGATAAATTTAGATCAAACTTCACATTTTTACACAATATTCTCTTTATCAATAGAAAGGTTATTTAATGTGTTTAAGACATCGCTTCGGGGGTTATTTTTGATGTTGTATATCTCTGAAAGAGCTGTTTTTACTGTGTTTAACTCCTCAAGGTATATTTTTTACTTTGAGTATCTCTGGAAGAGTAATTCTCTACAACAAATGTGGTAAGCAAGCATTGGCCTGATGGTAAGTCAGGTTTTATAACCGTGCAATGGCTTGCAGTTCATAAAAAAAGAACTAAGTATAGATTTATACTCCATAGTTCAATTGAAAATAAGATCATTTAAAAAATCCTATAGTATATTGCTCAACCAGGAAATTGAACCCAGTACGTCAGGTTCGGCTGTAGTGCTTGTGTGTACAAAAATGTCACCGAACCATCGGGGAACCTAAAACCATTAAATTCTTCATCACTATCAGACTAAATGTGTTGGCAGTGAGAAAGTCCGATTTTGTGTTAAATCCACGGTTTATAAGCTTCTTTTCTAAAAATGCACATATATATATTTCACTTAAAACTAAATACAAAATGCTTGAAAACTTATAAGCTATCTTAGACTGAGGTATTGGGCTATTTGACTTATTTTTTTAGTTAACAGATAACTTAATATAAGCGTTTTCGTTTGGGTAGTTTATGGTTTATGAGGATATTGTCTATGGATAATCTTATGACGACTCTATGTGTCGTAACTGCGTGAACTATATAGTTTTCGGCGATTACTTATGACTAAATACATTTAAATCTCATTACTGAATTTATAGAAAGACCTTAGGGTAAAGAATTGGAGACGTCTTAGCCATTCTGACGCCATAATACAGCCAACGCCCCTACAAGGAACTCTGGCAATCCTACTTACCGTAGGATAAACAAGAAACAATCTTATAATATTTTAGTCACATAAGCCTATGTGACTAAGATTTTATAAAGAGGAGAGGAAATGTTTTCCTCATAGGATTTCTCCATGCTTTGATGATATTCCGAGAGCCACATTTAAGGATTGGCGACCTTGGGCAAAGAAGGAATTAAGGGACTCAAATAAGTTTAAAACTGGACAAAAATAATCCGACTCTCAAAGTAATTTCACTGAAATGACATGTGGAGTCCACTTTTTTGTGTAGGCTTGGGGGACTGAAACTCCTGTAAGTTTAAGGGCTATTCTTAAATTACTCTGCGTTGAAACTGCACTAGGTATATTACAACTATGGGAGGTAAATGCACAGTGGTTCAGTCTGCTATTTAATATTGTTTTCACAACACAATTTTGGTATCATAAGCAACTTTAGTTACCGGCTATAGACATTTATGAAGTTCAAATTAATTGTCAATGTAATCCCAAATCGTCACATACAGGATTATATACATAAATAGATTGACACCTGTATCACCGAAAGCGTAGGCTGATATGTGTTACAAACACATTTCGCCTGCAATGGTTTTAGGGCTCGCGTAATCAAGGGTGCTGTCTTTCGAACAATTTAAGACGCCATATACTTAGATTTTCTTGACAGAAAATCAACATAAACTCTTTACTAAAACTGGAAATTGAATCCGAGATAAAGCGCAACGATCCTTTTCTCTACTTGCTGCGCCGCCGAAGCAGTTTAGGATTAGATACAATTTGTTTGATCCTAGATCTATAGATTTGGGAATAGATTTATTAATAAATCTGACCATTAGTCTCGCTTTCAGTTGTTTAAATGGAGTATAACTAAACAAAATCATTCAGAAGCAGCCAAGCTATATATCCAATAATAAAAAGTCACGATTTAAAAATGTACAACATCGGAAAAGAACTTCAAAACGTTAGTATCAAAATCTCAAAAGTACGTAAAAAGTTAAAACTATCTTATTCTAGTTTGAGGCACATATAACTTACAAATTAAACACTTATTATTACAATTATCAACAATTACCGTTTTTGCTCAACAGATATTAAGTTAAGTAGATCATTTTATATCAATAACAATTAAGTAGGTAAGAGGTAAAGTACCCAAGACCGTAAAAACTAATTTAAATAAGTCTACTTTTTTAAATTAGTTTTACTGATTAGATTTATGATAGTTCCTGTATCGCGGGGGCTTTACAAACATTCAAACAACAGACACAAAGAACACATAGACTCGGAATAACTATTTGTATGGATCACACAATTTTTTGTCCCGTGCGGGGTTCAAACCCACAATAAACACTCGGCGTGGCGACCACTTCAAACACTACGCCATCCGTGCTGTCAATTCTTATTGTTTTCCTCTTAGCTACAAATTTTTTATTAGCGGAGAACACGTTAAAAGAAAAACACAATGAAAATATAAATAGACAATCTACTTAATTCTATATCTGCAATTTTCTTCACTAATAACTATTTAAAATGCGATTGACCAAAGCAGTACACTGGCTAGCTAGCCACTTTTGAGCAATGGAAGTTACACATTCCTTGTTATGTTTATTGACATTACTTAAAAATTAAACTATTTTCTCCGAGAGTCTTATAGTCAGACAATTAAATTTAGGTATGAAAATGTAAAGTTATTTAGAATAGTTGTACATCATACAAACATAATATGTTTATATTTTAACAAAGATTACTCATACAATTGTCAACAACTATAACATTACGACCAGTTACAAAGAAATCATGAAATTGGTCCCTAATTATATTATTGACATTATTTTCCATACATTTTTATTTTACATTAAACATTGTAATAACAATTTATAACAATTGCTGTTTTAAAAACAATAGGATATTGAAATTTGTTTTGCTAGGGATGTTAGTAAGTTACTATTTGTAAAATTTCTGTACTAATGTATTGCTTTTGGACTTTCATAAAACTATGGGATTTAAAAACTAGAACACTTTTCAACCTTATGGTTCTTTTATGAGTAGCGCTCATTTGTATTTCACCTTCTTAGGGCTTCAAGTTGAAGTTTCATTATTTACTCCTAGAACTAATCCTGTTAAAACAGTCTTGCAAATCACTAAATTCACTAATCAACTCTGATCATACTAGGAATGCATGCAGACACTTGAAAACACATCAGTCCATCACTGAGGTAGCCATAACACTTCTCATTTACTTATAATACTATATTGTTTATAGTACGAGCCACTGTTTACGAAGAAAATTCACTTCATATCACTGACGTCGTAAGGAAAAGTATTTACGTATTTGGAATTAGTAAAAAAAGACGCAGTTGCCAGTACTTTTATATTCAATATTAGCTTTTATCCGCGGCTTTGATCGCGTAAAAGTTGGTTAGGTTATGTTAAGAACATGACTTTAAAAAAATATATTATAACACTTGGTGATAATATAGCTTTCTAATGGTGAAAGACTTTTTTAAATCGGTTGACTAGTTTTTAAGCTAAACCTCACTAGTCTATACGGGCAGATACGTATTTTCCTTATGACGGCAGATCAAAACTATTGACTTTCTGCCGGGTTAGGATACACCCAACAGATTTCCCAATATTTTTTTCTTTTTTTTTATACATAATCTTATGCGACAGGGTCATCGCCCTTGATGGCCCTCGTGTAGATCACCTGTTCGTGGTGTTGGACTACCTGTTTGATTAGATCCTTTTCCCTGTTAAACTCTAAATCACTGTGATTACTGACGTGTGAATCTTCTTCGAATATTATCAGTACATTTAACTACTATCTACACGTAAAACTCCGTGAGTTGAGTTATTCTAGTCGAGATACACGAAGAAGTTAGGTGTTCCACAGTATTTAGTGGCGAAGGCCTTCCCCTGCGCGGTGGGCGCGCTGAAGGCCAGCTCGCGGCGCTGCAGGGCGGCGCCGTACAGGAACGAGGCGCGCGCGCACTCCACCAGGCGCGCGGCGATACCACGCCGCCGGTGGTTGATGTGGGTCCATATTCGGGATACACCGCATCTGGAGATTAGACAAGTACACGTCTCAATAAACACATAAATAATCAACACAATATTTTTGTACCATCCAAATGTCAAGCAAACAAATATTGGCCGCCAGAAAGTAAGCAGCTACGCCTATGGGTTGTTGCAACTTAAAATACACTCTACTGACAGTACAATGCCTCCTAAGAACTCCAAATTCCTACTTACTGCACAAAAGGGCGGCCTCGATAGCATAGTGGTTCATGTAACCGACTGCCACGCCTGAGGTCACGGATTCGATCAAGTCAAACATTTGTGTGCATGGACATGGATATTTGTCTTGGTCTGGATGTATTTTTTTGTAATTTTTTTTTTATTTTGCTCGTCAAAATGACCATACTCCGCCTGATGGTAAGCAGTCGTGTGGTCTAAGAGCAGTGGCCTCCACATCGTCCTCATAGCAGCCGAGTCGATGTTGAGGTCTCTACTTTGACGGCCTGAGAAGGTGCTTTTTCACGCCCCGCTTAAAGGACCCAGAATTGAAGGAATTAGAATTCCATGCCTTGATCGTTCGGCAGAGGTATGAGGACCCAAACTTGTTGGTACGCACTCTAGTCGACTCCACCGTGTAAGGATGGCATCTGAGCCCAGCACACGTTGTTCTGGATAGGAAAGGGGAGGGCGGGATAAGGTGGAATAACTCTTCAGAGCACTCCCCGCGGTATATTCTGTAGAAACATGCCAAAGAGGCAATATCCCTACGGAGTTGCAGAGGTTCCAGTGAACTCGTGACCTCTGGATCTCCGATGATACGGACAGCCCGCCGCTGTAACCTGTCAAGAGCGTCTAGCAAGTACTGCGCGGAGCCATCCCAAAGATGAGAACAGTACTCCACGCAAGGGCGCACTTGTGCCTTATACAATAGGCACAGCTGCCCAGGCGCGAAGAACCGCCTCACCCTGTTCAGAACTCCGAGCTTTCGCGAAGCTTGCCTAATGACGCTCTCGATGTAGGTTTTGGGATTAAGGGAGCGGCAAAGATCCATACCTAAGATGGAGAGGCTGTCGCGTATCACCAGTGGAGTGTTCTTCAGAGAAGGAAGGGGAAGGAACGGAGACATTTTTGTTGAGAACGCGCATGCCTGGGTCTTCTTGGCGTTGAACTGGACCAAGTTCTTGGCACCCCATTCAGAGATGCGATTCAAGGTCTAGTCAAGTTCAACGACAAGATCCTGCCTTTTCCTCTCAACCTCAGCCTGTTTGGCCCCAGGACGTCCGAGATATCGCCCATGCACAGTACTGTCGTCTGCATAACAATGTATGTTGCCGAGATTCAACATATCATTGATATGCAGAAGAAAGAGCGTAGGGGATAAGACGGAGCCCTGAGGCACTCCTGCATTGACCTGCATCAATTTGGAAGCGCGACCATCGCAAAGGACCCGAATAGGACGCTTCTGCAGGATACTTGCAATCCAGGTGCACAGTTGAGGGGGCAAGCCATAGGCCGGAAGCTTGGAAAGAAGAGACCGGTGCCAGACTCTATCGAAAGCTTTGGCTATGTCTAGGCTGACAGACAAAGACTCGCCGTGCTTGTCCATAGCCTCACCCCAGAGTAAAATAAGAAAGTATTTTAAAAAAATGTATATGTTTATGTTTATCCATTGTCTAGTACCAATAGTACAAGCTCTACTTAGTTTGGGCTAGATGGTGTTGTGTGTATGTTATAAAATATTATAAATTAAAATTATTGAACTGTAGGACGAAAATATTTCATGTTTGGACATGGATTACACTTAAAAATTATACACTACTATTGTAAAAAACCCAGCTTCTAATAAAAAGCTAACACAATAATTATAAATGCTTGCAACTGTAGGCTGTATATATATATGTGGGGTGTAATTATTTGCCGATTCTATAAAATAGGAATATTGCACTGCTAGCACATAATGTGCACTAGAAAAGTACTGACTACCATAATTACCAAAGAAATGAAAATATAGATAAATATAAGTATAGAGTAAATGACTCACTTGACAGGGTAGTCTTCGACACTGCAACAGTCCGGGTTCCCGGGTATGAGCTTGTACGCTCGTACTTTCGGCTCCACCACCAGACATCCCACTATTTGCTTCTTGTCCACATATAAGTACGCCTGGAATAAAATATAACATCATAAGATTGCTGTCTCCGTCATCCAGTACAGTGATTTCCAAGCTTGTTTTTGTATATATATATCAATTCTAACAACAATTTGCCAGGCGGGTGAATCCGCAGGACTGCACATTTGCAGAGTGTAGCTGACCATTTAACCTCTTGCGTTATTCATTGTGTTAAGGACTTTGAGTCTTCCGCCTATAAGTCCTTCATCTCAATTCTTTTATTTCATTGTTTACAATCATGTGTGGAAAACGAGTTCGTTATTCCTATGTATCAAAAACTAATTCAACAAGATAAAAAACGTCCACACTTAACTATCCAGTGATCATGCTAAAATACAATAATACTATTAGTGTTACATTGTTTCCATGGCATATTAAGTATGTGTCATCCCGAGGTCTTAGCTTCGATTCCTAGGTAAAGTAAAGTTTGGCTGTTAAAAAGTTCTCAGTAGCAGCAGGAAGTCTGAAAATATGTACGGTAGACAGCAGTAGGCATCCTTATGAGATGGGATCTAAAAACAGCTAGCGTTATGTGGGTGTAATAAAACACCTCAATAAAGATATACAATATGAAGTAGTATATATATGGTTACATATAATCATCTATAAAAAAGTAAAATCTCTGTCATCAGCGTACGGATACTGGCGTTGATACAATGCTTTTATCAATATACATTGATATGGCAAAGTGCGCAGGTTAAATCATATATCCATAAGTAAAACTTACAGTGTATGAATGTATATGTTCCTTGGGCAGGCTGGTCCCGTACCCGAGGTGTGGGTGTATGACCCTGTCCAGGAGTTGGTCCACTTTCTTCCAGCCCGGCTCGCCGCCTCGCACCCGGATGCAACGCGTGGTTCCTGAGCGATCCACCACACATTCGTCTTTCCAACCCTGGAATGTTTATACATATTATTATGACGGTTTTAACGGTGATAATAAATTTTATGTTTATATAGAGATTCTTTGATAAAAACCATTGTAAAAATAATAATAATAATAAGTCCCTGCGTAGAACAAGGTAAATTTTCTTTGTAATTCTTTTATTTTGTATACAGCGGCGTGCTTATGCCACAGTAATATGGTAAAATGTGCCATCAGGATTAACAACATTGCCGCGGTCAAATTCCTGCCTAATCGTTTACCAAATACATCACATCTGTCGCACAGCACGTAGAATGATATATTATGACAGCCGATATGTGGTGAGAAGTCACTATAAATGCTCAAAAGTTCTGTTGGAAATTTACCGATATAATATATAATTTTGAACTGTCTCAGTGACTGCAGGGCATGACTTCTCGATTTCGATACCCGAGCAGTGTGTTTGGGATTTTCTGACAAAAAATCCTTAGCAGCAGTGTCTGCACTACTACATGGAAGCAGGCGCGTGCGCTTCATACAAGCAAATAAGCACTGCATACCCTAGTCCGCTGGCCTATGTAAATCTATATAATCGAAATCTATTTATTAAATACTACAATATAATATACAGATATATATACACACAAAAACATTTATAAATGAAATGTAGTGCCCTCGCAGAGATTTCGGGTAGAGCGTGCATCTGGTAGGGTACCAGAAATCTTTGTGCACGCCCCTGCATGGAAGTTACGCAATGAGAGTGTTAACACTCAAACACGTGAGACGTATGTATGTAAGTATAATATGTACTACGATGCCTATTGCATTGTAAAAGGATATTACATAATAATCATAATAAACAATTGGTACTTACATTGAATCTTAGAACATCTATTGCATTGTGATGTACCAAATGATCGTGTTCGTCTTGTGGGTCACCAATCTGAAAGAAGTAGCAGTAATAGTGAATGTCACACATAATATAATTTGTAATGCCGTAATAAGAATATAGATTTTTTATGTTAATAAGTCATCAAATACTAACATCTAAAATAAATACACAATGAAATTATTGTAATTTTGAAGCAGTTATTATATTCTTTACTCGTTTATCTTGGGTCGTTAATCACCAATGTAGGTAGCTGCACTGACGAAATTCACCGACGAGCTGGTATGGCTAAAAGTGCAATGACCAACCTAAAGAAGATATGGGGGAACCGAGGTATACATCGCAAAACTAAAATTCGTCCGTTTCGAGCTCCCGTGTTCTCCATTTTTTTGTATGGTGCTGAAACATGGTGCATCAAAAGTCGCGACAGCAATAAGATCGATGCTTTTGAGAAGTGGTGTTGGCGGAGACTACTCCAGATACATGGACAACCATGAGGACAAATTAATCTACTTTACAAGAGCTCAACATCACAAAGCGGCTTACAACCATCTGCGAAGAGTGGGCCCTCAGTTTCTTTGGACATATCATACGGTCACCTAAGCACTGTCTAGAGAAACTCTTAATATTGGGTCAAGTTAACGGAAAACGCGCCAAAGGTAGAACACCAAAATGATGGTCGACCGTTATAAAAAACGCAGTACGCGGCACCTTGCAGCAAGCAGTCCACGCAGCTCTCAACCGCTCTCATTGGAGGGACATCATTTGTGCTCGCGGTCCTCAGAATTGAGGGTACGAGGAAGAAGAATTGTATTCTATAGATGCCAGCGATTAGTTGTATGTTGTCGACTCCACAAAAGAAGTACACCTCTATGTAGCAAGACAGTTATATTTCTTCACAAAAGGGACAAAATGCACTGGTTCTGCTGACGGAGCAGTCGCTCGTTAAACAACTTCTTCTTCTTTTTCGTGTCAATGGTTCTTCTTGTATGAACTTTATATTATTTGCAATAATATTTGGCTATGCTAATTGCGTTAGGAATGGTAAGGTAAGCAGCTTTTGATATGTGGCTTTTGATGGTGGCATACTTCCGACGGTTGTTTTATGATCATAATGTTTTATTCCCCGTCAGACTGTATCAGATTGAGGCGAATTTCGCACTATACCCTAACTCTGACTGACATCAGGGTCTACACACTACAGTCTCAGATAGCAAACCACAAAAACCTTACCTGGTAAATAGTCCCACATTCCGTACACTGCGTGGCACCAAACTTCTTCTGCCCAGCGTCAATGACGTACTGGTCGTCACCGGTCTTCAGCAGTATACGCTTGTTGTTTTTGTCTGAACCATCTACCGAAAGCAATTCATCATAGGTCACATTAATTTATATGTTGGTCATCTAATATGACATTGAGGATTGTAATATGGATCTTTAGGATTTCTGTTCCCTTCCACCAATCTATGATCTATAATTTATTCTCTCATCACAAAAGTATCTTATGAGTAAATATAAGAAACTATTGTGAAAAAGAATACATGATTTTAATTATTGTTATTATTTATTTATAATCCCGCTATAATCGACCCATCCGTGACATATTATTATAACTCTTAAAGCCGGTAGCCGATATTAAACCGATCGATGTGTAAGACTTCGAGAGTGGGTCTAGCACTTGATCGTCAAACATCCGGGTCAATTTATTTTTAAGTAAGTACGGCTACACATCAAGTTAGATATATCCCTATATACGCGTAACTACGCTACATACAAAATAGCGAATTGTCGGAAAGGGACAGTGCATATTGGTGTCGATGTAATGGTAAGGATAGAGCGTTATAAAAATATAATGCACTCTCTCGCACGATTCGCAGCGTTCAACTTCTAATGGTTCAAAGTCCAAACAGTCTAGGTGGATGTGTAGTTGTGTGTACAAAGTACTAAATAATTGTTCTTTTCGCATCATATATATTTATTAAGAAATGCATTAAATTAATGTATAAAGTATTCATATTGCGATCTAGAAGTCATGAGTCCGGATCCCGTTTATTAATAATATACAATAACTTACTTCACAAAAAAAAAATTCAAATGTCTTAATACATTTTTACACAGGCATTTATTAAAATTTATAAATAAAGTTTAAAGGATTTTATCCATTAAACTTTATTTATAAAATTTAATTGATTTAGAAAATATTTAACGACGTGACCAATTTCAAACAATGCCATTTACGATAATAATATTATAAAGAGCAAAGATTTGATTTATGTTGTAGTTTTTGAAGATTTAACTCAGCAACTACTCAACCGATTTTAAAATTCTTTCACCATTAGAAAGTTATTTATTTACATCAAATAGAACGACTTGCGCCAATTACACTATTTAATCATTTTTTATTTATGTAATAATATAATATAAATTTAAAATTTAGCATTCACGCATTCTGCTCACAGTATCTCATACATTCTAAGAATAATACTTTCCATTCATCCGCAAAAATATCAACTTCTAGGGTAAAGTCCGAGAGAGCGTTAAGCTCCTTTAGTGACTGAAGTATGGGTGAGTTACTCCACAGTACGGCACGCTGGAACCGCCAGCAATCGGTGCTTTCTACCACGACAATAGTTGTTAGGCACAAACAATTTGCAACATTTGTCGTGAACAATGACTATATTATGACCGAGTAAACAAAGGGAACATTTTATTTTTTTAAAGTACTTTTTCTAACATAACCTAACCTAGTTTTAAAGGGAGCGGAGCCACGGGCAAAAGCTATACCTAATACAATCTATCTACCTAGCTAAACTGGAGAATTTAACAAGAATACTAGTCATTTGTAAACCAAATTGGAAATAATATTTATATATAAAGTGTAGTCATCAATGTGTTAATTTTGCTATGTAACTAAATATTCATTTTACCTTTAGATCCTGGAGTGGCGATGCCTGGGTTAGGATTGTCGAAAATTGAGAATAGTTTTGGCTTCTCAGCCTTTTCTGTGTTCTCGCCAGTAGGCACGGATGACACGTCTGAAAGAACATAACAAGTTTAGTAGTAATTTGTATTATAAATACGGAACACTCATTTATCTCTAAGGAGCAATGAATATGTTCTGTTTTATGGCTTTGCAAAAAGCGGACGTAAATAGTTTAGATAGTAATATAATTCTCATTTAATAAATGAGTAAATGTTTATGTATACTATATATGAACTTCTTTTCATATCCGCAAAATATATAAAAGAATATATATTTTCTAAAATAAAAGATGGCTTATTTATTCTTAATAACTTAATAAATTTATCTGCCAGTGAAATGCCCGTCAAAATTGTTCTAGCCGTTTTAGAGTTTAGCCGGAACAAACGGGCAGACAAAAAATTAAAAGAAATGTTTTTTGATATAAGTACCATATATATTTTCATAAAATACTGTTACTTTGACATTACAAACAGGCACTTTAATTTTATTAATTTGTATGGCTTGCAACAAATTGGCTAAAAATATTTTACTCAAGTGTTCAATGTTATTTTTGATATATACGTATGCTCTATCAAGACCGCATAATCAAAGAGTTTGGTCGAAGAATGTCTAACATTCAAATTATGTTTCTATTTAGAGTACCTAAGATATGTTCATAGAAAAACATCAGATAATGACGATCCAACAGTGCCATCCAATTTCACAGAAGTTTGTGATTCTATAAATTAGGTTGAGCATACGGATTTGGCACATCAACTGTTGTAAAAAAATTGATTTTGAGATGAAATATTTTTTGCTTCTGATGTGAAACAAAATCATGTGACTTCAATGCATATTTATGATATATAAATATAATACAGTGGTTCCATTTATCAGTGTGTAATATTTATAACCTTGAGGTAAAAACGAAACAATGCAATAATTAGTGGCCATCTATTCAAAACGTTAAATGTTAATAATATTATATATTTATATTTATTGCTCATTATATTAAAATTTGCTCACAGAGATCATGATAAAAGAAATTATTTGTTCATTATTAGATGTTATCATGCTGTGTAATAAAAATAATGTAATTAAGTGCTTATTTTTATAAGGACATCTGCAGCATTGGCACAAATTATGTTGGTACAGAATGCATCCAGCATAGACACAATCAAATAAATTAATAATACTTTTTTAGGCATTTGCGATTTGTATACATCTTCTCCCTAACCTTTATTATTCCCAACTCACTTGGGATCGGCTTTTCTGGTCTAACCGAATTTGACTGGATATCAGTTTTTACACGGCTGCCACCTGATCGCCGAAACCCGAAGGCTAACGATACCCTAAGGCTAGACCAGTGTCAGGATATTATAGGGCACTGACTTCCCAATAACGACTGCCATAGATGTTCATGGCAGTCGGGACCGACGGCTTAACGTGCTCTCCGAGGCACGGAGCAGGCGATAATTGTCGATCACATTGATTGTACACATCCTAACAAATATTATAATTTATAAGTGAATATTTGTTTGTTTGTTAAGCTTTATGCCTTAACTACTAGACCGATCATCATGAAATTTCGCATACACTTTGTAGCAGGTACAGTATTCTGTACACCTTACAAAGTGTCATATTGGACAGAGTAACTTACACCCAGAAAAAACTGTACTGTTCCTGAAGGATAGTTTATTGACAAAATCTAAATCATATATTATAGTTATACGATATTAGACAACGGGTCTTGCTCGCGTAGGTACCTGCGACCACCGATGCAAGTTAGTCGAAACGTCAGACGTAATTCTTTTTTACCATTGCTTAAATTTAAAAGTGCCGTTAAACTACAACTTATTTGGAAGGGTAATTATGCAGTCAACGGCTACTTAAATGACAAAATCTCATGGAACTAGTTGCTTGTTGCATACAGGATTCAAACATCTGTATATTACTAAAACGTAATTACATTACTAAATTGACTTATAAGTAATAAGTCAATTTAGTAATGTGATGTATTTGTGATGTTAGCAAGTATCTTGTTTCTTAATTTGATTATTATTGAAGAATATAAATCCACAACCGCATTTAGTCACGGACTACCTTTGCATAATCACAAAGTGTAAGTGTATGCGCCATCATGCCACCTACTGTCTATTTTAGATTTATATTAAAACATATACCTTAGCCCAAATTATTTCATATCTATAATATTATTAAGTTATTATTGTTATTATCTTTAGTTTTTTATAGTCAGTAGTTTATGGTGTAATGGATGCAACACCTTGTTAATCTGAGTTGTATAATACTGAAATTATATTTAATTGGCGATTTAAAAGAGTGGCCGTGAGATTCTTGCAGGTTTCTTCTCATAGGCTCAACACTTTGCCTGAACCTAGCAACTAACCTAAATGTATCTTCAGTAACTTACTAAATTCACTAACCTATATATTTTGACGTTCATAAGTGTTACTTTGTGACCTAAATGAATAAATGATTTTTGACATTGTCATTTTTTACAAATCATGGCAATCTCTTACAGATACTTTTTTCGAACTAAAGACGAGCGGTTAGATCGCGCACAGATCAGCTAATCGAATATTAATTTATTTCTGCTCGCTTAAACGACAATCTCCGTAGATTCTATGTATAAAATGGATGTATTTACAAAAAAAAAGTATATATGTATATTTATCCATTGTCTAGTACTCATAGTACAAGCTCTACTTAGATTGGGCTAAGTAGATGGTGTTGTGTGTATGTGATAGAATATTATATATATAATTGCTATGCCATCTAGCACTGGTTGCTCCTTTAAGCCAATGAAATAAATAATCTCTATTATGTCTGACCTTTGAAATGAACCATGGTTTAGATATACATTTATTGATGACTATTTTCTTGCTGGTAGCCAATGTGGTGTTAATCTTATGTATATAAATCCGATTTTAATTTCAACATTCCTTGTCGGCCTCGGTGGCGTAGTGGTTAGTGTAACCGACTGCCACGCCTAAGGTCGCGGGTTCGATTCCCGCACAAGTCAAACATTTTGTGTGCATGAACATGGATGTTTGTCTTGGTCTGGGTGTTTCTATGTATAATATGTATGTATTTACAAAAAAAAGTATATATGTATGTTTATCCATTGTCTAGTACCCATAGTACAAGCTCTGCTTAGTTTGGGCTAGATGGTGTTGTGTGTATGTGGTAGAATATTATTATTATTATTTTGTTAATTTAAATTGTGTTTAGTTATTGCTTTACCACATTTAATACCACTACGTACACAAATACAATAGATTTTTACAAACGAAAATGTATTGTTGGCATGGGGTATGTGTTTCTTTAACCTTTTGAACGCCACGTCATAACGCCAGCTCCATGTCCTGTACGCCAAGCCCGAAAATCGATATATTAATATATTGTTTTTATTATCAAATATTTGAATAACTAATATGCAAATTTTGTTTGCTGTGTACAATTAAGTAATAATTAGGGATTCAATTTCTAAGTTAGATCAATAAAATACAGGAAAGTAATGATTATTTTGTATATTTCTGTGCCCTGTTTTTTGTCGAGTATAGACGACGTTGGCGCACAGGGCACGCTTGCGCCTGTCGAGTATAGCCGACGTTGGCGTTCAAAAGGTTAAAGGCCTTTTTTCTTTTCTTCTGAAGTATTGTCTATATTTTATTATACTATAAAGTCTTTTTTAAACTTTAAAGATCGTATTGAAGCAGTATTTGAAGGGTCTTATTTTCTAATGGCATCTCTTGCGCAATTAAATACTCCTTTATCATAGACACAGGAATTTATTTTCTGTCATTGTGAAAATTAAACCTTCAACAATTTATGCTTTGCATTTTGAAATAACTACTTTAACTGGTCTGGCCACTGGTGTGCCACTGAGAAGTGGTTAAACAGCACTTTATTACTAACAGCAATCAAAAATGTAAAAACCACGAGAATAGCTAGTGATTCATTCCAATACCACTTTATAGTTTATCCACAGACCCATCTGTGCATTCACTCACTTAACGTTTACAAAGTAAGAAATGATATAAAGTACTTACCAGTAACAGGTGGAATAGCTGTTTCAGTGGAGGCAAGAACGGCTTCAGGATTGATATTGTTAGATTCCGCCATCTTGAGGATCTGTTCGTCAAGCATTTTCAATTCACGCTCAATCTCGTCCAAGTCCGGCAGTTCTTCTTGAGCTGAAATAAGAAAGCCTGTCAGTTATATCCACATTTAATAGTAATTACTACAATGCTTATAAATAAATGAATTTACGACTAAAATTATATAACAGCTGAAACTGCAACAAACATTCTGTGATCAGCTTCGGAATTCAGAAAATCAAGACAACGAAAATCTAAACATCAAAACAACTAATCAAACTGAACTTTCGGTCAATTCGATTAAACAAAACATGTTTTAGAAAAGTATATAGTTAAATAAGTACTGTTCCTAAGCAAAGCCGCGGGCATAACCTATCTATAATAATATTATAAAGCTGAAGAGTTTGTTTGTTTGGTTGAACGCGCTAATCTCAGGAACTACTGGTTCGAATTAAAAATTCTTTCAGTGTTGGATAGGCCCATTTATTGAGGAAGGCTATAGGCTATATAACATCACGCTACGATCAATAGGAGCGGAGCAGCAATGAAAAATGTTGCAAAAAGGGGAAATTAGTTATAAATATAAGTGCATGAACAATGTGTTGAAAGTAAATGAAACAACCACCTACACTGCTGAGAAACAGTCATAATTTTAAATGTAATATTACAACAAAATATTTCATGGCATTTAACGTGGTTAAGGCGGTTGACATTTTTTTTTTAAATTTATGTGCTTTGAGCTTTTGCTCGACATTGTTTGGCACTTGGCAGACCTAAAACTTCATAACTAGCAATATCTGCTAAATAAGTATAACGGGAAAAGCCTTTATCTATTGTTATGAAGAGGAAATATTCATACATACATAGATTCACGTTTGTTTCCCAGAGGGATAGGCAGAGACTACTGATTTCCTGGTCACGGCTGCACCCCAGGCTGATTAAAATTTTACATTTCCATATAACTGGGATTTTTACTAATAATCAGCCCTCCCTCTGTGGAGAGGGTTTAGCGCCCCTAACCCCGCCCTAAACCTGTAGGGCTCCTCCCTTACTGGACATCCTCCCACCGACGGTATTTACAAAGTGTAAATACTTGAATTATGAGAGGAAATCAAAATAACACTTTTGAGGACGAAATCAGATATCTTATTTAGAACGACGATACATTAGTAGGTATTGGTTTGTGATCACTCTTCCATACAATCGCATATCGAAAAAAGAAGTTGCACGGTCGCGAACTTCAACAGCCTACGATTGCCACGACAGGGAATTAAACCCGCATCTTCCGCCATCCTACGGATGTCATGTCCGCTATCTGCCGTACTCACACTCATGAACGAGGCTCACGGCCAGGCTGCGTCCACCACGCATGACGACGGTTGTATTGAGCACTATACGACGTGGAATCAAAGCCTCAGTTTATCACCTTGGTCTACATCCCGATAATTGATGTTCACGCGAGCACCGTTCTTCGTATAGGGCTACCGCGCATAGATTACAGGGTCGCAGGGTTTACGCCTCACACAACGGGAAATCGAACCCCGATAAACCGTCGAGGGTATGACGGGTACATAGACCACTATGCTACTGGGATGGCTTCAGCATATAGCTTACAAAGCCCGCACCTGTTCTATTGCCTGATTCCCGATCCTCAGGACATCCTTTTATTCATCCCTGACTAGGTACCGGACCAATACTAATGCGTACGCGACAAACGTTGCACGAATTCATTGCTGGATATATTATTATAAATGTAATATTTTACTTAGCCTGGGATATTAATGCATCTACAGAGTGTGGCGTAAATAATGGATAACCCTGCAACTGTCGACTGGCCAGATTATAATCTATCATTTACCCCACTTATATCACCATATGGCCATGGATGACCAAATTATTGATATTTTAAATAAAATCGTACTTACTCATACAAAACCAGCTGCCATTTCTACAATTGGCGACATTTGCTCGTTCTGTTTTTTTTATGTCACTCCTGAATACTTGTATCATCAGACCAGCATCAAGTTTTTTTCTTACAATTTATTTTAACAGTATATATTCAAATTTTAACATGTTTTCTAAGGAATTAGGCATTCTTGGGCCAAAAAGAAATGTATGGTGATACAAGTGGGGTAAAAGATAGATGATAATCTGGCCAGTCGACAGTTTCAGGGTTATCCATTATTTACGCCACACCCTGTATATATATTGGGCATATTATACACCTATAACGCCGTGAACATAATATGAATATTAAGCTTTCACCGGATTAGATAAAACTGCCGCACAACTACAGTGCCTTTATCTTACCCATTATAATACTAGATTCTTGCTCCCTTCACTAAACTATCACTCGGACGACCTTCCTCTTCCAGAGTTAAAAACTAAATGCTCCTAATTTGCTCATTCTGAACACGTTAACCTGCTAAGATCCCCTTCTCATGGTTTTTGTCCTATGATCCTTTTTTACACCTCTTTACAACTTGTGCAAAGATGTCCACTCAGGTTACCTACTTTATGATAACCAGATATGGGAATGCTTTGTTATAAAGAACCTCGTAATAAAATGTTTTCTAAAATTCACAGAATGCATACTACTGAACCGATATTAATTATTCTTTTGAACCAATTTTAATTATTCTTTCACCAATATAAAGCTATTTTTTCCACAAGTCACAAAGGCTGTATATATATTCATGCTACAAGCCATGGCAGCGGAGCAGTAATCATAAACGTGCTCGAAACAACAGGAAACAGAGAGTAATCGATAAAAGGTTAGAAAAGACATAATAATTTAGTTATTTTACCTGGAGTCGCATTTTCTTCTACTAGTATATATCCACCTTCCACTGGCAAGAACTGGCCACTTTTTGGCATGGCTCCATGGTTTTCCATATGCCCTTCAGCTTCAACCATAACTACATCATTAGGAGCTTGTGGCAAAGGTCCCACACCTTGCGGCAGAGATGCCACGCCTTGTGGCAAAGGTGCCACTCCAAGGGGCAATGCTAATTCTTGCTTCTGTCCTCCCAACTCTACTATAACTGCTTCAGTATCCTGTGGCAGAGTTGCCATGTTGACTGGCACAGCAGTGACTGGCTGGAAGATCTGGTTGGTCTCCTCTATGACTGTGCTGTTGAAACATGGCAGCTCTTGAGCTGGTTTTGTGTAAGACAGTTCTGTTTCTGGCACTTCCTCTTCGGTCCATTGGCTGAGGAGAGCTTCAATTGTTTGCTTCTCTTTGTCAAAAGGGTCTGTCTTATCTATAAAAGAACATAGTAATGGTTGGTGATTCAACAGAAATAAAAAAGAAAATACAAGAAATTATATGGTGCTAATATTACACACAGGAGTTATGATTATGTTAAAATTCTGTCACAACCTTGAACTGGTTTGGCCATCCTGTATTAATATTAGCAATTAAGAAGTTTAAAATATTGAAAAGTTAACTAAATTGGATAAAATATAGAACCAACCACAAGCACTTACTATAATTTCATGTAAATTAAGACAACAAACAATAAACTGATTTGAATATTCATATATAATATTAGCAGGTAATAAATTAACAGCTTAATTCCTGTACAATCACTGCTATAAATGCCATCACTACTATGAAACTAACATTTCTTTATGCCTAATGGCAATCTATAGATAAAGTAAACTTTTATAAAATTTATAGCTTGCTATTAGTTTACCATTAATTTTTTTATAAAGATTAAACTGCCAGTGAATTGTGCAAGTAAATATATTTTTTTAAGTCTATGTTAATCTTCTTTTTTAGATTAGTTTCATTATCACTTCCAAAATAACTTAAGGCTTAAGTTAATTTCACACAAATAGTTTCAGCAAGTGAAAACTTAAATTATTGAAATTAAAAGTACTTTATACGGATTTTGCCGCATTGTTTGTTGTTGTAAACAACGTACCTATGTCATGTTTTTATGAGTTTTCAATAATTATATTTAGAAAAGAGGTTTTGTTCTCAGTACAAAAAAATGTTTTTGTTTATGTTGTTTATATATACCTATTACCTATACCTAAGATCATAAATTTTATATCCAAATGAAAGATAATACCTCTACCTAGCTAATAATAGAGATTGTTATTTTATATTATAATAGATATTTAGTCAAATAAATAAATCTGCTTCATTTAATCCAGTTCCCTTATCTCTTACTTTATATTATACCTATAGAGTAAAGGAACTGGAACATACGACCAATAAATTAGACAAGATAGATATCTTTAAAATATTTAATTCAGAACCAAGTTATTTTTTGCTATGAATGTGGCAAAACAGCATACCGTCCGGTTGATGATAGGCTGTTAGCACAACAATGGGTATCATACTATATCTCTAAAAATATATATAAAGTTTTTTAAGAGATTCGGCAATATTCCACGATCTAGGCGTTGGAAGGCGAATTTCCTGCCAGTGACTAACGTGGCGATAGTATCCGACCGAACTTTCGGTTTCGGTTTCCACCTAGTTTCAGCAAATAAACGAGTTTCGGTTTAGTTTCGGTTTCGGCTGCTATCCAGCCGAAACTATGGCCGAAAATATTTCGCACTGCGTTCGGAAATGTTCGGTGCACTGAGCTGCGAGCGATGAAGTGTCATTTTGCCGCGTCATAGTCGTGTCACTCGTGTCATAACTTGTTTGTGTTTGCGCCGCGAACTTTGCGCCAGTTTGTTTTGTTTGTCGTGAAATTACAAGTGATTATAAGATTATTTCGAAACTGGGAAGTATTAGTTCGCTATTGATGTGATTCAGTTCAAGATAGTTAATGAATAACAAAATTCGATTTCTTTAATGCGTAGGTTTTCGTACGTTACGTACTAACAATAAAGGTTAGGCATCTATTTAAATATTTTCGGTCGGTATAGCTTTGTTGTTAATGCTAACTGATACCTATATACTATACCTATTACTTATCAGACCCAAGGTAAAAAAGAATCGCAGATATTTATTCTTACTGGGATTCTAGTCAATTTCTGTCTTTGAGAAAGGTTGCACTGAATTTCGTGTCGGCTGTCGGCTCCACCGACGAGTATTTCCAATGAACAACTATTTAGTGCTGCTGGTCAAATTTAAAGACAGAAGAAGCGATTTGCGTGGCGAAAATGTTGATAAATTATTGTTTCCTACTTATAATGTTACTTTAACTATAAATACTGATAATTTATTTATTTATTACAATACTATTTACACACACAACACCATCTAGCCCAAACTAAACAGAGCTTGTAGGTACTATGGTTACTAGAAAATGGATAAATATACATATATATACACTGACGGACTCATAAACTGCATCAATGTTCAAGACGCCTTTGAAATAAACATTTTAACCAAGTATTCAAACGTTTTATACAAATTTAAATTTTAAGCTATAGTTTGATTCATTAACTTCATAACAGTGTAGTATCATATCCTTAAATGTATGTTTGTATACTGGAAAACTACAAAAACGATGAATGTAACAAAAATTGGTTTTGGTTAAAAATATATACCCTATATATTTTTTTTTTGTATGTACATGCATATTATAATATTATCGAGCCATTAAAATTAGTAATGAATATAGCTCAATTAAACATTTTATTTTCACGTTCTTTTTTACCCAGAGAAAAGTCTTTTTATTTGCATACCTTGAATATTATTTGCATTAAATATGTTTAGTGGACAGCTTCTACATATATTGTGTTCTCTTACGAAGAGATCTTCTAAACTTTGGTCATTTCGTATATGAACTCACTCTTGTTTACGAACTACAATTGAAATAAAAATTAAAACTTTTGTACATTTTAATTATAATTTTATTGTAGTTCATTAACAAGAGTGAGTTCATATACAAAATGACCAAAGTTTGGAAGATATTATTTTGTTCTTAAGATGAGAAAGTATTTTTTATTTTTTGTACCTCAACATTTCCCTTTTAGATTTGTACCTTTTAATATATCTTATTCATAAATAATATTTATTAAAAAGCAGTAGTACGTATATTTATTATAAAATCTTTAAAAATCTCCTTAATAAACACGAATAATTTAGTTGAAAGAAGGAGGGATAAATTATGTTATGTTATCAATCATTAGATCAGTTCAAATATCAGACTGAATAATTAATATGTAATTTAAAAATGAAACTGTTTATGACTGACTGTTTTCTACGAAAACATGACCTTATATAGAAGTTTCGGTTTCGGCCGAAACTAAGACCAAAGCCGAAATTCGGTTTCGGCCGCAAAAACTAGTTTCGGTCGGACACTACATGGGGATAGTAAGTTGGCCATAGAAATGATCACAAAGAATAACTCAGAAGGTGGCAATTAGGTAATCTAAGGAATGAATCACATTATTAGCCTGTAAACACGAGGGACAAATCCCAGCTTACTATTTGTCTCTAATATAAATCACATGAAACTATATTGCGTAGAGCACACAAAGGTTTTAACGTACCGCGCGTTATAACGCCACGGAAAGAACAGCCGTCTTTGATAGAAAGGACCACATAGCAGTACGCAGGTGTTCCTAAAATTATACAACTAAAGTTCCAAGGCGCATCAACGCACACGGTGGCTTTTAGTTCACGTTGAGCATTTGAAAGCGACCATGACTACCTATGCACGATGACTTCAAAGATCGTCACTGAACTTTTTACCAACGTAGTTCAAAAAAGTACTCCCGTAGTTTATATATATAATAGATAATACGTCCAAAGATATCTTAGAATATTCGCTACCAAAATAATATGCTGCTGTATGAGCTATACTAAACATCTAGCAAAAGAGAATGCGGTCACTATATGCGTTGATTCGCGTATTATAAGTTTTGCAAACGTTTGTTTATTACGGACAATTTTGCCTCATTTGCGCTGGCCATAATAAATACTTTTAATATTATATCACATCAAAATAATAAGCTTGCACAATCACAAGTAGCGCAATATAAAAAACAATGTATATAACAAACTAAGGAAATACAATGACAATACATTAATAAATTAGAATGAGACAAAAAAAACTCTTTAATAATTTTAAAGATAAAATTTCATGGGAATTGGTAAGACCACATTGTTTAAACAAATTATAATTCAGAATAAGCAAAAGAAAAGGAAAGCAATTGTTGAATCTGACTTAAATTTAAACTGCATCATCATCAATACTTTACTTTGAAGCCGCGGTGGCCCAATGGATAAGGCATTGGACTTGCGATCGAGAGATCGCTGGTTCGAAAGCCCACCTATTGCACTACTGAAGTGAACCCACTTCTAACAGAAGCATTCTAGCTTAGCTGGAGCGGCTAACAAGAATACTAGTAATTTGAAACCCAAATTGCTAGTAATTTTTAAATCAACAAATAATAACTATAAATTCAATAACACTAACTATACTATATAATAGTACACCCACAATTAACATTAGGATGAAATGATCAACTCAGTCTGCAATAGGTAATCAGAGACAGCTATTCATAGAAGAATTAGTAATCTTCTCAGTACAGTCATTATTTAGTCACGTACCAAGAGACGATTATTCTTGTTGGAAAAGGTCAAGGAAGTACTAAGGTAGAGAAGAGTCAAAGCTTAGGTCTAGTAGAAATTATACATCGCGGCAGTCGTTTTTAGCCATACATTAAAGTAACGGGTCTCACTTAATCTGTCTGTAAGTATAGCTGTTATAATCGCAATATATAGTATTTTCGCATCAATTGGTAAACATTTACAGTTGAACGGGACTGGTTTAATGAATAAAAAAGGACATATGGTACCCACAGAAAACTGAGTCCTATCCCGAGCGAAACGCGGGCAGAATCTAGTAGACATATACTGTATAGTATCATGATACTTTGAGCTCATTCTGCGTAAATAGGAACACCAAAGACTAAATTATGTTCGGGTACTTTAAAATAACTAGCTATACTTCAGAACATTGAGACAACTACCATCTTAGTCTCCCTGTGAACATGGCTGCTGTAAAGCAACCGAAACGTCGGGGCAAAGTGTAAACTTAAATATAAATAGTTTTAATTAGAAAATATATAGCTTAAATAGTAGTAAAATTCAATAATAGTAGTGTAAGAGTTTTCAAAATTATGTAATAACAGTGTTTAAAGTAAAATAAACAACGCGATAAAATCCGTATAAAGTGTTTAATTTCAATGTATAACATTCGCGTAAACATAAGACAATATTATGATTTTCTACTGCTTCTAAAGACTATGCACTGCTGCCTTCATTGAAGTTAGTTCAGTTGCTAGATTAACTTGCCTAATAAACAGTAGGTATTATTATTATGCTGATAGCTGCTAAATTATAAGATTTTACTAACTTACTTAGATAGATGTTTTAGTCAATGCGTCAAATTCGTCAAAACAATTATCCTACTACGACATTATTAGTTTTATAACTACTACCTTACTAATTGAAATGCTCACCTCACTCACCCACTACCACTATTTCAATAAATATGAATTCACTTACCATTACAAAGATCCTGAGACGAATTCTGACTTAACATGGATGTGTCCGTCATACTAACATTCGACACAACTGTGTTATTCAATGTAGAACTATTTATTGAACTATTATTGTACCGGGCCACTTTATTTTTCTGGATCCTTGGCTTCCTGATCCTGTGTTTGACTCCTAAATTGATCTGACCAGGCCTTCTCTTACGCCTGTGGGAATGAGAATGCCGCATTCGCCTATGCGTAGTACTAGCTTCAATAGCACTGGAAATCTTCGCAGTTACACAAGTGTTGAGATCTGGGTTGCTCTTCCCGTAAAAAGACTTTGCAGACAGAATTTCTTTAAGCCTATCACTGTTAAATAGTGACAAGCGAGCCTTAGGAGCATTCTCCAGTCGAGGATACTTTGAATTCGGACCATTGTCTGTCAGACTATCATTCCGAAGTCTCTTGTGACTTTTCTCACTATCGCAAGCAGATTCAGGACTTTCTCCAATCTCTACAATAGAACGCCGATTATGACCAAGCTTTGGCGGCGAAGCAGCCTCCGTCGTATTATGCGGCGTTTTCTGCATCTGTGTAGGTGATATCATACTGTTCATATCCATTTTAGTTAAGCACACCATAGCATTCTTTATTGGAGTAATGTTTTTCTTCTGTTCTAATAGCACGCCTTTGAAACTTTGAAGTTTCGGCGTCATTTTCAACATTCTGCTAGACCTCCTCACTGATTTAGTAGGAGTATTCTCTTTCGAATCTGAACCAGAGTCTGTGTCAAAGTTGAGATCTTTTAGAGAGCTGCTACAGCTTTCAGTGTCAGCGATAAGACTAGCCAGGCTTTTTCTGGCTCGGCTTGATGTAGAAGAAATAGTATGGACGCTGGTGCAAGAATGTGTAGAAGACGGAGTCCCCGGGTGATTGTTTAAGTGTGGTGTAGCCGGTGTAGACACAGAACACTTTGTGTCCGGACATGAATACCGTGTTTGGTACTTTTTCAAAGTGAATGGTGACTTAATAAAGTTTTTAATATCAGTTGTTTCTTTAAGAAGCTTTCGTGCTTGACTCCTCGTTTCGTCTGTGAAAACAAAATTTATACATTAGGTACATATTATGTTAATTTATATAATTACTATTATAATTATTTATGCGCCGAAATTTAAATACAATGCTTGTTTGTGCTTTGTGCAAATAGGACTGATTTATTTTCCAAGAATTTAAGTTATACCTACTGGTTTTAAAATTGCATAGTTTGGCCTAACATTATCATACACAAATATAGTGCTGGCTTATGCAATACAAAATGCAATAATAGAATTCTTGTTTTTTATTTTTGTTTTTATTTACATTTAAAAGTAATAAATTAATTTCAAGATTGCATTGTACTTCATTGCCTCAACACACAGCACAATATATTAGTTGAATTATAGTTTGTACAATGGAATGGAATGTAAGATACCTGGATTTAACTCAAGAGAAACAAAAGGAAAGTTGGTGTTGTGAGACAATTTTTAGCCATCCACAGGTTTCTAACTAACAGTCAAGCTATTACACTTATATCAGTTATTATGAATGCTGTATATGATAGCTGAAAGCAATAAGTTATAATGGTTTTCCAAGACATGGAGATGCTGATATACCTACATGCTACCCAGTGTAGCTATTAAGAACTCACTAAAACCCTAGATCACTTTGCATGATAATAAAAATATCAGCCCATTTGCCAAACTGCTCCAGTGTTTGACATGGGTATCTTCTCAATATGGGAAACATTGGACCAAAATCCATTACAATAGCCCAGTAAGGGTTGACAGACCTCATAATAATTGTTATGGACATTATGAAGAAACCTAACTATGCAGGTTTCCTTCACCACTTATGTAAGCATAATTAGTTAATTATCTTGCTTATATATTAAAAAGTTATTATTAAATTTAGTTACATGCAAATTAAATAGTTATTTAGTATGCATGTTACTTGAAAATATAACACAATATATGGTTTGGATTCAAACTTAAGATCTCTGTGTGACAGTCCAACAGTTTTTGAACTAGGCTATAGGTAGACTTGTCATCTAAAATATCATAGTAAAATTGAAGAAGTAAGGCGCCGAACACATTGCACCGGCGGTCTGCGTTCTGCAGTCGAGTTCCTCTTTGATAACATAGTTTATTTTTGACCGCCACAGTCTGACTGCTTTTATGTGTGTACCATTCAAATACACCGCATAATCACAGTGAACGCAGAACGCGGAACTCTGACCGCTGACCGCCCGCAGTGTGGCCTGTGCCTAAAGACTGCATGTTTGAACATAGTATCATCAGAAGTCCAATTTGCAATAATCTTTTTGCATAAGGTAGCTTATTGTTGAACAAATAAATTAACAAAAAAAGCAAATTATAAAAAACAAGGCAATTGGTATAGTGCACTAAAGATAAACAATATTTACATAGGTGAAATTGAATAGCACACAATTAAATTAATAATAATCTATAATAACATTATAAAGCTAAAAGAGTTTGTTTGTTTGTTTGGTTCGATGCGCTAATCTCAGGAACTACTGGTGTGTATTTTAAAATTCTTTTAGTGTTGGATAGCCCATTTATGGAGGTAGGTTATAGACTATATAACATCGCGCTACAACCAATAGGAGAGGAGCATCAATGAAAAATGCAAAACCAGAGAAAATTCTTTTATGTGAAGCAGACAAATTTGTGCATGTCAGCTAGTATTAAATAAAACTTATGTGACTGCCTGGTGTGGAACTAATATACGAAACTGTATACATAGACACACTTATATCAGAATGAGGTATCTCTTTAGATATATTGGTATGAGACATTTACAATTTCTGCAAATTGGCAAAATTTAAATATAATCATGTAATCATAACATACTCAAATGTATTTAGTTATTGTATTTATTATAAGTCTATTAAGATTAATGAATATGTAGGTCTTTGAACTCAAGACCTCAATTTTTACTTGATTATGACCTAATCAACTGTAAATATATAATGATATACATTAATATTATAGCAATTATTAAAACGCTTTCTACAAGTATGATTCAATTTATCTTTGTTATATTATTATTGTATAAGGATAAATAAAAGTAAATATCACCATCTTGTTATGTGTGTATTTGTGTTATATTCATAAAACAACAAAAGTAAATTACATCCATCTTGTTGTAATTATACAAATTATCAGCTGTTTTTAGTAATGTCTATTATTAATACCATACCATTTGGTTTCTGCTGGAAACTAGCTGTATGATCCTGTAAGGATTGTTGCATAATTGAAGCAAGAACCTTTTGGAAATACTGCTGCAAGTATGTTTATTTTTAGCATATTTGTAATGGACTTGGTTTTCATTTTTAATTCTATTTTACTTTTATGTGATAAGTTATGTAATGTATGTAGGTTTGATAAACATGTCTTGTTTCTTTTATTTAACTGAATAAGCATTAACATTACATATATCTGTTGGGACTAAACCTACCTTCAATATTGTATTTTCATTTAGATATTTTTGACATGATATAGACATGCCTTATTCAAGGTTTCCCATACTAAGACATGCCTATATCATAGAGCACCAAATAAATACTTATTAACAAAGAATTGTGATATAATATAAACATGTATTTAATGACTGTATTTAAGATGTATAAACAATTACTATTATGACAAAACATGTTTGGGTAAGTAACACAAATGTTTTAAAATGATTATTATATGTTATTGGATATCTTACAGTAATATTAATTTGTAATATTTTAATGGAGGGAGTAATTTCATATAAATAACAAAAGAAACATGTGTCACTGATGACCCATCGTAACTAGCAAAAATTGTCTCTTAGAAGCTTACAATATAAGTATCATGTAAAAACAATACAACAAAGAAGGCTTGCGTTTTATTTATGGATGTAAAGAGTTGACAAAAAGGACCTTGATCAACTTGTTGCTAAATGGAAAGTTACATGCATTGTAAAGACCTCCAAAAAGTACTGCCTGTAAAAAGTTATTGTTTATTGAAGATACGTGTTCTGAAAAAGTAAAACAAGTTTGTATACAAATACTTACGCCACAAGCTTCTCTCTGGCGTCTTGGGAATACTGTGCTCATTCTCGTCAGAACTGGAATCCAGTGTGCTGATGATGCCCAGGTCGCAGTCTTCACTGTCACTCTCACTGTCCACAACCGGCAGCGTCCGGTGTGTCGTCAAAGACTCCCGCGCAGCCAATTCCTCGCTTTGAAATAACCCTTTCTTTCTCTCGGTCATTTTCGGCGTGTGATTGTGAGGAATCCGCAAAGAACGCCTCGGCGTCGTCGAAGCCATCGTTCTGATCTAATTACTGACCTTAATTACCAATACAAGTCGAAATCGGTCACCCCTCACCAACGGAATCATGGGCTAGCCTCGCTACATATTCTAATGTTTATCTAAATTAAGTGAGTTATGACACTTTTAATATAGAATGAAATGGTTATGAACCTTATAGAAACAGTCACTGTGTGTAATCATATAATAGTGAAGTAAAATGTATCAAAAAACGCGTGTAGAAAAGTTTATCAAACGTTAGCCACTATATCCAGCAACCATTGTTGTTTGGCGCGTAAACACCTGTCATTTAACTGTGTTGCCACTTTAAAATAATTGATTTACTTTTTACATGAATTTCTCCATGTATAATAATAGCTTGGGATTTAAAAAGTAATTGCAAATAATGTTAATAACAGGTTGTAGTTAGATTATTTGGATTCATCTATTAGACCTGGCAACTAAAACAATCAAATTAAATGTTTAATTGTTTAAATATTGGCATACCTACTACTATTACCACGGCATTCAGTCAATTGTTTTAAGGTACGATTAAAATAAACGATATCAGGAATACCAGGAATATACCTATATCCCCGAAGGGATAGAAATGTGTAATGTGTGTATGTGAGAGTGCATTGTATTTGCTGCAATATCGAGGGTTAGATATAGATGTATTGTTAAAATTTAATAATAAATATTGATAACAAATAACAATTGAAGGCATCCCAATGAATCAGGCATTGAACTTGCGATCTTTAAAATATATAAACATCAGATCTTATATAATACATAAGTTTTAATTGAAAGTTTTCCATTAAATATACATAGCAGACAAAAGATTAAAGAATGATGGTGGTACTAAGGTATTATTTCTGAAGATTCACTATTAACGATTCATTTATTATGGATGGACGGCAATGAACAATTAAACAATATTGTTAAACATGAGTATTCACAACTACAATAATTAATTATTATAATATATATTTTTATTATTAATCATTATTTGTTAGTTAACATAGCCGTTATTAACAATTTATTAAGCAGTTAATTTGTAGTTACTGAACAATAGGCAAATCTATCCTATTATATAACAAAATAGTTTTGTTATATAATAGGATAGATTTGCCTATTAAATGAAGAAGATGAAAGATAGAAACAAGAAAAAAAGATGATTTAGCTTGGAGGCGTTCTTCCGCCGAGATTATTATAATTAAATACGGTAATGATGATATGTTTAAGGAAAAATTATTAGGAACAATAATCTACTAATAAAATTATATCCACCTTAGTTTTAAGTACATAATATAAAAATATGAAGTACTTACAAATAATGTAATAATTATGAATTGCCGCACCGCTTGACAATGCAAAAATATGGTATCAATATCAAGAAGAAACGCTCTAACTATTTAATGAATATAAAAGAGATAATAATATAGTATTCAATTAATACTATTATTAATATTAGTATTTAATTATTAATAGTTGTTTAATTACCTGTTTAAAACACAACAGATGAAGTTATTGTCATGGCTACGCGGGTAGGTTAAATATTACCTATAATAATTTATTTGTGCTTATTTATATACTTTATTATTATTGAATTAACTTTATTTCCATGATAATCGGTAGTTGTTAGTTGTTTCTACCCGGTAAAACCTGAAATGCTTATAGATAAAAGCACTATAAAATTTTCCTTATGGTTGGTCCATTTCCGGGGAGTATACGTAAATTAAAATCTCATCGTAATATGTGAATTGCAGGTACAAGATTAAAAGCCATATATAACATCAAATTAGATCTGTGTCAATTCAAGACAATAAATAATATAATTATAATTATGTATTAAATCTGCGGTGCATGGTAAATAAGATCACATACATGTTTATGAATATATTCTAGTCACTTACTATTTCCTGTTTGGACTGTAATATAGTAAAAAATATGATTACGCAAAATATTTTAATGATGCAATCATACATACGAGTATATACATAGATTCAAGCCTGTTTCCCAGAGGGGTAGGCAGACTACGGATTTCCATTTGCTACGATCCTGACACACTTCTCTGTCTTCATTGACTTACATAACATTCCTCATACACGCAATCATATCATACATCATTTGCGCTGGATGACAGAGTGAGATTATCTTATATAAGAAATATATTGTCTTACGTAATTATTATATATAGCAACACTAGCAACACATATTGATATTTCGCGCCATACTCGTATTTGAGTTAGAACTTGGAAGTGCATCTGGGTGAATAACTGTCATAATATTATTATATTTAAACTGCAAAGTAGTTAAAGGTGAAATTTTAATAAAATATGTGTGTACCAGATGAGAATTTCATTCGTTTCCCTTTTTTATGAAGGCATTGCTGCACTAAATAATAATTATAATTATGGGAAATAATTCCTGTATCGCGGAGGAGTTAACAAACCCTCAAACAACGGATACAAAAAGCACCCAGATCTGGAAAGACTAAATAACTGTGAATTATAAAAAAAATTGTAACCTGTGGGTATCGAACCCACCGCACTTGGCGGTGTGGCAGTGGCGAGGTGCCTTTTTAAGCTACTACGCCATTCGTGCAGTTAGTTAGTGTTATATACAGAGTGATTTTGAAATCATGTAATTTCTTGTAACCGCGCATTCTGCTGGTGGTAATAATAATAATAATAATAATAATATATTTATTTGCTTAAAACATGGTATACAAAGATGTTATGTTACAATATAGTTCTAACATGTTTGGCTAAAAAGCATGCAAAAAATTGTGAACATTACGAACTATAATTTATGCTCAAGAAATTCCTTAATACTATAAAGATTATTTTGATTCAGCCATTCGTATAGTTTAATTTTAAGCAGTCTGCAATTTAAAGTCTTTAGATGCACTGGTAATTTATTATAAATTCGTACACACATAGCCAGGCAGCTCTTATTATATTTTGTCAATCGAGGGATCACACCTAGAACAAGTCTATGTTTATCACGTCGATTGCGAGAACTTACATCTTCGGCTGTTTTGAACATGTCTTTATGTTTACGTACAAACATACACACTTCGTATACATATAATGACGGAAGCGGTAGCAAGCCAAGCCTTTTGAAAATAGGTTGACATGATTCGTCAGGTGCAATCCCGTATATGGCCCGTATACATTTCTTTTGTGCCTTAAATGCTCTATCATGGTCGGTGCTATTCCCCCACATAGTAAGTCCATAACGGAGCGAGGACTCCACGTATGCACGGTACGTCATAATTGCTGTTTTTATATTTGTAAGGTTGTTAATCTGTCTAAGGGCGTATACAAATTTATTTATTTTAGTGCATACATTATCAATCTGCGCTTTCCAGTCTATGTATTCGTCTATGAATACACCTAGAAACTTCGTATGTGGTACTTGGGTAATTTTAGTTATGTTCATTTTAAAATTGAATTTATTATTATAAGATTTATTAAATTGAATATATACAGATTTATTGAGATTAATAGATAAATTATTATTATTTAGCCAATTAATTAAATTGTCTATTGTATTATTTATGTCTGCTTCATGATCAGTTAAAAAGTTATGTTTCTTGTCAGTTGTTACAATTATAGAAATGTCGTCAGCAAAGAGAAAAATTTTATGATTGGTGATGTCAACTATATTGTTTATGTAGAGCAAAAATAAGATAGGACCAATTATACTGCCTTGGGGCACACCGATTTTGACGTTTTTATATTCGGATGAATATGGCGTCAATATCTTATTTTCATCAATTTTGGAAATAGTGACGCTTTGTTGTCTGTTAGTTAGGTACGTCGATATCCACTGAAGTGGTAATCCCCTGATTCCGATGGCTTCCAGTTTTTGTAAAAGTAATTCATGTGAAACCAGGTCAAAAGCTTTTGACAAATCAAAGAAAAGCCCTGTCGTCAGTCGATTGTCGTTAATGTTTACTAATATTTCCTTCAGAAGAGAAAAAGTTGCTAAAGTCGTCGACCTATTTTTTTGGAAACCGAATTGCTCTTTCTTTATTATATTAAACCTATCGCAATAGCTAATTAGTCTTTTGTACATGCATTTTTCATATATTTTAGACAAGATTGGTATTAACGTGATAGGACGATAATTACTCATATTAGATTTTTCTCCTTTTTTGAAGATCGGTTTAATAATAGACCTTTTTAAAGCGTTGGGAAAGACTCCTTGCGAAAACGATAAATTTATTAAATGTGTTAAAACTGTGTTTATTTCATTGACACATATCTTAATAATTTTAGTATTTAGACCATCATAGCCTTCAGAGTTTGTATTATTCAATGATAATATCTGTAGTCTTACTTCACTTTCAGACATTGCTGTAAGGAACATTGAGTTAGGGGTGTCGTAAAAACTACTACTATTGACACATTTCTGTGGGTGTTTCTGTAGGTTTACGTTTGCGTAATAGTTATTAAACGCTGAGGCTATCTCTGTAGGTTTTGTAAGTATAGCATTATCCATCTGAATATATTCAATATTGTCCTTATGATTTGAATTATGTATTTCGTTGCGGATGACTGTCCATGTCGCTTTGCATTTGTTTTTGTTATTATTCATAAACTTTATGTTAGCATTTCGTTTAGCATTGTAGATACATTTTTGTAATATTTTTGAATATGTTGTGTATTTAATCTTGTTCCCTATACTTTTATTTTTATAATAACCGTATCGTAAGGTTCGTTTCATCTTACAACTTTGTTTGAGGCCTTTAGTGATCCAAGTTTGTTTTTTTTTATTGTTTAAATTTACCGTCACTTTCAGCTTTGGAAAACAGAGATCGTAAAATATACATATTAATTCATGAAAACAATCGAATGCCAAATTCGCATCGTTTGCCATATATGTATCTGTCCAAGATAAACTTTGTAAGCTTTCTTTAAATTTACGTATATTATCCAGATTATAATCTCTTTTGTAAGTATAGTATATTGACGTTTTTGTTTTATATATCAAAGGGAAGGTGAGCATTTGTGCTGTCTCGTGATCGGATAGGTGAAGTGGTAGTACTCTGGCGATTGCGTCTGGTATATTACTTAATATATGGTCTATACAAGAGGACTTACGAGTAGCTACATTAATGTGGATTATAATATTATGGTTGTGTGCTAGGTCAGTGAAATCGTTTGTAATTTTACCTTTTTTCAATGTGTTTATGTTAAAATCACCTGTTAAAACAATACGAGTCTTAGGTTTAAATTTCTTAGATAAATCATGTAGAAGATTATCTAGCTTATTTAAGAATAGATTGGGATCTGACTGAGGTGTTCTGTACACACAAATTATTATTAATTTCTCATCTGTTAGCTCAATGCCACAGATTTCGAATATATTTACTGATGCATAACTTACAAATGATAATTCTTTGAATATTATACCCCTTTTGACCAGTATACAAGTGCCACCCCGTTGTTTTTCTCTACAAAAATTTGTTGCCATTTGGTATGACGATAACTTAAGATAGTTCTCGTAACCTTTTTTAATAAATGTTTCAGAGAGGCAAATTACATGTGGTTCATTTTGTGAAACTCGCATCTCCTGTAATGTTAACTCTAATAGTTCCTGTTTAGGCAATACACTCGCAATGTTTTGGTGTAGTATTCTAAAATTATGTGTAGGTGTTGTGTTACTATGCTCGAAAAAATGTGTCACTTTCCCTAATTTTATGAAAATAATAAGGTATGGTACCTTTTTTTATTTGGTCTGGAACACAAATGTTTTCATTTAGCATTGGCGCACTGTTGCTTATATTTCTAAAGTAGAAAGGGATAGTTCCCTTTTTAGGTTCAGTCATAAGGCTTTTCGGCAAAAAGCTTGCTTTGCTACTCGCAATGTGTTTCCTGATCTCGGCTGGATTTAAATACTTATCTTTATAATCTATACAGTCTATAATGTAATTTATCTTTTTACATAAGTTAGGTAGGCTATGGTGATCATAATTGGTGAAGTGGCAATTACTGTACTGTTTACAAACATTATTTATGCGATAATTTAATTTTTTTACATCTATTTGGTAATTTTTAAAGACTTTTAATATAATTACAGTGTTTTTATAAAACGTTTTCAACATAATTTTTAGCTGCGTTATCACATGTTGTATGTTATTGTCGTTCTCGCCCAGACATATTACAACTTTGTCGTCGGTTCTCAGGTTGATATTGGCACAACTTCTTCTTATTGTATCGCTGCGTGCGTTTGGCATAGTTTGGGCGAAGACCCCATATCTTTCATATTGCGTAGTATTTCTCGAAGCAATAAGGGCAGCAGCTAAATCGACACATTGCTGGGTACCAAAGATCACTATTCTTTTGCCAGTTTCTCTCTGTTTTTGGTCTGTGGTCATTAGGTTTGGTGTACTATTTTCTGCTAAGAAGCTATGTTTCGATTTAGGTGTAGCTCCAATAGATTGGTTCAAAACCTGTAATTTTGTAGTCAGTGATCTTATTTCCAGCTCTGCCTCTTGTAAATCCTTTTGCAGGGTTTTAATTTGTTCCTGTAATTGGATATGTTTAATATGGATATCTGCGTTTGACGTGATTCGCGGCGAGGAAGATGTGAAGGAGGTATTATAACTCAATAGAGATCTTCTTTTCTTTTTGTTATCGTCCATTGGGCTGCTCTCTAAAGTTGTGGAAGAATGACATAAAGACTTTAATATTTTAATTTCAGAAGTCAACTTGCTCACTTGCTTATTTAAATCGTTGTTTTCTAATATAGTATTTTCTAACTCATTTTCTGTACTTTTCAATTTTTCAGTCAGCTGTGCTATTGTGTCTTGCATTTCCGATGTACATAGGGTATTGCTCGTTGTGCCGTCCACACTTTTTGAGAGTTTATTCGGCGTGATATCGATTTCGTACGAAGTATCATAATCGGTGAGTATATGTGAATCCTGGTTGGGGGATGATTGAGTGGTCTTCGTTGCATGATATTCTGGAGGTGATCGTTTTGTGGTTTCCGTAATTTTTTTCCGCATTGTTATGTTGGATATATCCGACGAACTAAAAGAAGGCTTTTTTCTTATACATGTTTTGCAGCGCCATTTCTTTTTAGAATCTTGGCTCATTAATCGATATGTTTGTTCCGGGTATCCATCGCAGTTTAGTTCGAATCTGTTGTTACAAACAGAACACAACGCAGTTTTTTTCACGTCAACAGACTTTTTGCATTTATAACATACTACTAGTGCTGGCATCTTGCGGCCGCTATGTGTAACATTCGTGTAGGTCAGTCGTAGATATTCTAGAAATGTATTGTAGAAATGTATTGAACGTGAAATGAAACGTAATTTTTATGTGGCCAAGATATCAGTATTTGGCACCTGTCAAATCTGGTCTATAGATATAGTGAACTTGGAACGGAACGTAATTTATGTTCTGTAAAACAAAATAATATGGTCAGGTTATTCTGGTATAGAATAACCTGACCATATTATTTTGTTTTACAAGAATAATTTTCTGGAAAATTTATGTATAATTTTTTCCTGAAATGGTGTCCGATAGTCATATGTTAACCACTAGAGACAATTTTAATTTTTTACTCTTTAAAATAAAATAACATATCAATAATTAATGTCGTAAATAATAACGGGCGGTCCTTTTTATTGCTCCTTATTATTAAAGACATCAGTTATTGTTATGTTATTATTTTTAAATTAGTAAAATATTAAGATTGTGTCGGGTGGTTAACATATGACTATCTGAAACCATTTCATGAAAAAATCGGTACATTAATTTTCCAAACACATAATTCTAATTAAAAAAATATATGGTCAGGGTTATTCTACATCACCAGTAGAATGCGTGGTTAAAAGGAATTATACCTTAATATTTCAAAATCATCCTGTATATAAATACTAGATTATGCCCGTTCACGTATGTAGGTTATGACAATTTTATATCCTTCGGAAACAGTACGTTCTTCTAGACGAAAGGTACGCTATGTCCTTTCTGTTCCCCTGACAACGTGTATGCGAAATTACATAATGATGGGTCAAGTAGTTAAGGCGTAAAATCTTAACAAAAAACCAAATAAACTCACATTCGCATTAATTTATAATATTAAGTTAGGATACTAGCTGTCCCCCGTGGTTTCAACCACCTTTATACTTACTGGTTCGTTTCCGTAGCTCATCGCATAATTTTATATGGCGTATTATGTTACTTTTGATAAAACAGCTTTCTAATGGTAAAATAATGGTTAAAATGTTACTTTATAATTGGATGTCGAGGGATATTCGGATGGTGATGCGGCGCTGGGATCGTACATTTCGCACTTTTAAAAAGGATCGCTCTGATGACAACTGGTAATTTTTTTAAAGTTGCTAGGAATCGGTGTAATCAGATGATACGTAATGCAAAACGCCGCCATATTCTCGATAATATAACATCCTCATCTCCTGCTGATAGTTGGCGGTTTCTTGGAACCCTAGGCATTGGCAACAAGCAACAAAGTGATCCGCGTACGACGATTGATATCAATCAACATTTCACGTCTTCTATTATGCTGTATCAACAAATCAAGCGTCATACTGTGGATTATTTAGCTAACCTACCCAGACCCAACATTGATCCTTTTCTGTTTCCTTCTGTAGGTAGAACCACATGAGATCAAAAAGATTATCCTATCGATCAAGTCTAATGCTGTGGGCTGTGATGGTATTAGTCGTCCTATGATCATACCAATTCTTGATCAACTTCTTCCTGCCATATCCTATATCGTCAATTTTTCTCTTGACACTGGGATTTCCCTTCCTTGTGGCGTAGCGCCTTTGACATTCCTCTTACTAAGGTATCTAGTCCTTCTCTTCCAAACGACTACCGACCCATATCCATTCTGCCTTTCCTATCTAAAGTGCTCGAAGCCTGTGTGCACAAACAACTTACACAGTTTGTGAACCTGAACAACCTATTGAGTCCTCTCCAATCTGGCTTTAGGCCTGGGCACAGCACTACTTCCGCTCTCCTCAAAGTGACTGACAATATCAGGGCGGGATAAAATATACCCCACGGCTTTGGTTGACTTCTCGAACGCCTTCAATACCGTCAGTCACGACATCCTACTAGCGATCCTATCCCATCTTAATATCTCACTTGGTGTATTTGAATGGTTCTCAACATATCTTCAGGGACGCCAGCAGTCGGTACGCATCAATGACACGATCATCGATTTGGCGTGACCTCAATTCTGGTGTTCCTCAAGACGGCATTTTATCTCCGTTACTATTTTCTCTTTTTATTAACTTTATAGCTCAGAAACTTCAGTGCAAGTATCATCTTTATGTCGATGACTTGCAGTATAGCTGCTGCTCAAGACACTGCGGATAGTCTTCTTGAAGCCATTTCTAAAGTAAATGCTGATCTTGAAGCAATTAAAAGCTGGTCGGGCAGATTTGGATTGTCTATTAACCCGACTAAGTGTCAGTCAATCATAGTTGGAAGTCAACGATTGATAAGCAGGTTGGACTCCAGTACTTTACCTCCTGTTATGTATGATGGGTCACCTATACCGTTTAGTCCTACTGTAAAGGATCTGGGTTTGCTCATTGACTCCAACTTAAATTGGCAATCTCAGGTTGCTAGTGTCAGTCAGAGAGTAACCGGAACGCTACGCGCCTTGTATCGTCTAAAGAATTTTCTCCCATCTAAGACAAAAATAATGCTTGTGCAGACTTTGATCTTTCCCATAACCCTTAATTACTCGCGTGGGGTATATTTTATCCCAGTCAGGTTTTGAAGTGTTATAACTCTACCATTTTTGAATTGAAGGGAACGGCGTTTCCTGTAGCTGCTTAAATATCTACCCCGCTCCGGTTCAGTCGCGTGCACCGCTCCGCACGGTGTGGTTGTGTCCAGAGATCGCGTCTGGGGTATATATTGCCCCACGCGAGTGTTAGTGCGACTTTTTTTTACTAGTAAGTATTAATTAATTATAGTTTTTTTAATGTGTTATAAAGGTTGTTAGTAAAGTGGATTTGTTGCTTATTGTTAATTGAATGTTTGTTTTTAGGTAAGTAAGCGCGAAATGGCATATCAGCGGCTTTCTTTTATTAGATGAGGAGGAAGAAAACGTCGTAGACAGTTCCGATGAAGATGAAGTTGAGGCAGAAATGATCCAAAGCGACCATGAATCAGAATCTCAAGAAAGTGCCAATGAAATGTCATGGAGTCGGAATGGAGCAGCGATGACAGTGAGCCGTTGTCTAGTCACGTAAGCAATTGCTTACGTGACAATAACAAATATTTATTTAAAAAAATAGAATCTCAAAGTGGGTTTTGCCCACTGAGCCGCCACGTACCAGCGTCCGCGTTCGTTGTCACAATATTATGAGAGAAACAGCCGGGCCTAAGGGAGCAGCCATATCCGTCAGTACTATACAAGATGCATTCTTTAGGATACTATGACTCTTATATTACTCCACACCAACAATTACATACAAACTATTCAATGTAAGTTTCAACGCGAGCGTGATTGTAAATTGCTAGAATATGAGAAACTGATGGCCTATTTAGGTTTGTTTTACATGTTTGGCGTGCTGTGTTCCTCTCATTTGAATTTCAAGGATCTATGGGCTAGCGACGGAACAGACATCGAGATTTTTCAGAACACAATGTTATTTAACAGTTTTCATTTTATAACGAGATGTATTTGCTTTGACGATAAAAATACTAGACCACAAAGACAAATGATAGATAAACTGACAGCAGTGAGAGAGTTCACTGATATGATGAATAATAATTTTATGTCTAATAATTCTACGTCTGAAAATGTTACTCTGGATGAACAATTACATGCATTCCGAGGCAGATTTTCGTCTGTCATTTATATGCCAAATAAACCCACTAAGTAAGGCATAAAGCATTAAGTACGCACTCGTCGATTCTACATTTTATCTACAAAAATTTGTAGTTTATGCCGGAATCCAACCCAATGGCCCATATCGAGTGTCGAATGATACAATAAGTCTGGTGAAGCGGATGATTGAACCCATCTCAGGTAGGTACTAGGCGAAATGTTACAATGGACAATTGGTTTACAAGTGTTCCACTTGCAAACATACTTTTGAAGGATCACCAGCTCACTATGGTCGGCACTATTCGTAAGAACAAGCCAGAAATTTCCCCATGCTTCCAGCCCAAATTAGCCCAAGTTGAACATTCCCGTTTATTTGGATTTCAAGAAGACGTAACTCTTTGCTACTATTTTAAAAAAAAATCTAACGCTGTGCTGTTAATTTCATTTATGCACCATGATAACGCAGTAGTCGAACATGAGAAGAATAAACCGGAATTATTTTGTACCATAACTGTACCAAAGATGGCGTAGATACTAACGATCAAATGTGTTTAAATTACAACGTCTGTAAGCGCACAAAAAGATGGCCCATGGTTGTATTTTACCATCTTCTGAATGTTGCTGCTATCAATACCTACTTATGTCATTTATAGGCACAAAATTATTCACAAAATGACAAGAAGGGAGTTTCTTAAACACCTGGCAATTGATTTGGTACAGGCTCACCAAGAAAGTCGATCAACAATACCGCAACTATCCCGGGCCATACAAAAACGTAAAAGATGCCATATTTGTCCAAGGCCGAAAAACAAAAAATAAATTGTGTGTGCGAGATGCCACCAGCATGTTTGTCATGACCACTGCATCATGACAAGTGATGAATGTACCAAAAAATTAGTTCCTACATATCTTGATTGATATCGGACATCAATGATATATACCGAGTGAGGCCAAAGTCTGCCACTAATAAAAACTCACCCATTGTAGTGGAAACTAACTCGACATTACTGAAGAATGATGTTTTAAAAGCAGCAAAATCTTTTAATATCAGACATAAAAGTAAGCTATGCGCCAAACACCTTGGCTTTAAGACACAAGAGGACACCCCAATATACATATCCGAGCACCTCTCTCCAAAGGCCGCGCGCTTGTACTTCTTAGCACGTGACCTAGCTAAATCAAAGAACTTTAAATTCTGCTGGACCGCTTATGGAAAGGTGTACTTACGAGAGAATGAACATTCTTCAATTATTATGATTACTAATGAGAACCAAATACATCACCTCCTGACTGACCATCATCGTGACCCACAAGGAATCTGACTATCTGAACCTCACCCGACTGTCCAAGGTAACCCATCGACATTATATAAAATTCCCTCAACGCATGTTTTTCTTACTCAACTTAAAGATACGTCTTTATTTTGTTCATTATACATATTGTCTGCATTTCTACTATTTCTAAATTGTAAAATACAAACTGTTTACGGTATTTTAAAATATTTGAATACTAAAATGATCAACTCGCACCACAACTCACATACATCTCAATCACAAACAAACACACACGAATTCACACAAATCATTCTACGCCAATTTACCTATAAAACTCTACACTTACAAGCTATCAACAGAATACACATTTACTCCTCAAACCTTAAACATACTCGAACAGATAAATTGAAACTCAAACCTACCTCTACTCCTGTAATAACATATTTATCTTTTATTAACACAAAATGGGAGATACACTTTATAACATGAACGTGATAAATGATGTTGAAATTGCCCACGTAGTTGAATGTGACTGTGCTAATCTCTCATCTTACAAGCTAATTAATAAAGACGATCTCACTATAGTATCCCAAAATATACGTAGCATATATCGCAACTTCGATGATTTTTTAGTGACATTATCTACTCTTTCATTTGACCCCGATATTTTGATCCTAAATGAATGTAGACTTAACTCTAATAAATCTTTACCACAAATTGAAAACTATAACTCCTATTTTACTACTTGTCAGCTGAACCAGAACGACGGGGTAGTTGCATATATTAAAAAATCTCTACAACACAAAGTAAAAGAAATTATTGTTACACATGCTTCCTGTCTTCAGCTGGATTTATTCACTAACACAATACTATGCTTATACCGATCTCCATCTAATGTAAATGCTACTAGTTTCATAGACTCACTTTCATCGCACATTGATACTTTAACAGCTCAAAACAATATAATCATAGTAGGAGACATAAACATTAACATTGCACCCAAAACGAACGAACCAACTCACGAATATAATAACAGAGTTAACTAACTACTTAAGCACTCTTTCCGGTTATGGTATACTGGCTGGACACACTTTACCTACAAGAGAAAGAAACTGTTTGGATCACATTATGATAAAGATTAATAACAATAAATACTCCGCATTTATTGCAATCTTGCAAACCACAGTGACAGACCATTTTACTACACTTCTGTCTCTATCTAAAACCAAATTCGAACGCACCATAAATAAAACAAAAACATATACAAACTATTCAGAGGCTCTTAAGAAACTTCAACAAAAAAACCTCTCTGCATTACTACTCTGTAACGACTCTACCACTGTGACACAGAACCTGATAGCTCAAATTACTGAATGCATAAAAGCCAGCACCACTAATAAAACTATTCCTAAAAGTCAACGCACACTAAAGCCATGGATTACTCCTGGTATTTTACGTTGCATTAGAAATAGGAATAAATTACAAAAGCAACTTAAGAAAGAGAGTCACAATGAGGTTCTAAAAGTGACCTACTTTCGTTATAGAAACTATTGCAACAACCTTATTAAAAAGCTCAAACGAAAATATGAAAGAGAGTTACTGGCTAAGTCAGTGAAAAATAGCAAATTATTGTGGAAGAATATAAAATATATAACTTACTCTAATAAACCACGAGATAATAATAAAGAGCTGATCAACCTTAAAAGTAATCCTTCTGAGTCTGTCAATTTTATAAATAGTTACTTTGCAAACATAGGAAAACATCTTGCCGATCACATACAAACCAACATCAAATTAACTAAAAATACGCTTACTAACAGTAAATTGCCTCAGGCCAACTCCTTTGTTTTACAGGAAACAGATACTAATGAAGTCGAAAGAACCCTTATGAATTTAAAATCTAATAGTGCTTCCGGCTGGGATAACATTCCTATGGCTTTCCTAAAGTTTGCAAAGGATGAAGTTGTTCCCGTAATTACGCACCTAGTTAACCTCTGCTTTCAACAAGGATTATTCCCAGCTCCCTTAAAAAAGTCTTTTATTACCCCTGTGTACAAGGGTGGTGACAGAGGCGACATCGGTAATTATAGGCCAATTGCTGTACTTCCAGCCATCTCGAAAATATTAGAGAAACTATTAAACTCTAGACTTATAAGTTACCTAAATAGATACCAACTTCTATCACCCTCACAATATGGCTTCAGGCGTGGTAAGTCAACCGAAGACGCAGTTATAGCCCTAACTCAAATTGTCACCAAACAAGTTGATAAGGGTCAAAAATGCATATCGGTATTTTTAGACCTGAAAAAAGCCTTCGATACCGTATCTGTCCCTATTCTAATCTACAAACTAGAAAAAATTGGTTTAAGATCTATGGCGCTGTCTCTCTTCAGCAGTTACCTTTCTGAAAGGAAGCAAACTGTGAGACTGAATCAGTATACGAGTGAAGACGTTACAGTGTCTTATGGGGTTCCACAGGGAAGTGTGCTGGGCCCTACACTGTTTCTAATATATATAAACGACCTCTGTAATCTAAACATTACTAACTCACATACTTTTTCTTATGCTGATGACACTGCGCTGGTCTTTACTGGTAAAACATGGGCTGCTGTAAAAGAAAATACAGAACATGGCCTGTGCTTAGTTGCAAATTGGTTAAATCATAATCTTCTTACACTGAATACACTAAAAACTAACTTTATCTGCTACAGTATCCAAAACCACACACAACCTAATACCGACTTTAAACTTAAAATACACTCATGTAAAAGATTGACTACTAACACAGACGCTTGTGACTGTCCTGCTATAGATAAAATTGAGAACGCAAAATATTTAGGAATCATGGTTGACCAGAGACTGTTCTGGCATTCCCATATTGATCAAGTCACTGCTAGAATAAGAAAACTTATCTGGATTTTTAAAACCTTAAGACATGTGGTACCAAGGGAGCAGCTCTATGTTCAAAACACCTCAAGGAATATTCTTAAGGAAATCTATACAGCATTGGCGCAGTCCATACTAACCTACTGCTTACCTGTCTGGGGAGGAGCGGGTAAAACAAAAATGTTGGAGCTAGAACGTGCTCAACGTGCCTTGCTAAAAGTAATGCATTTTAAACAAAGAAGATTTTCTACTAGCAGTCTATACTCCATCAGTAAAGTCCTGTCAGTAAGAAAGCATTATATTCTCTATACTGTTTTGAAAAAACATGTAACCACTAACTTTACCCCAACCACTAGATCAAAAAGAAGAAAATACATAATTGCTCGTACTCTAATAAAAACATCATTTGCCAATAGACAATATAACAGTCGTTCTGAGACTTTATACAATAAAATTAATAATAACGTAGATATTTACACTAAAACCTTTCAAGAAAATAAAAAAGCAATAACTAACTTTCTACTACCTTTAAGTTATGAGGAAACGGAGTCTTTATTACAACACACTCTATAACAACAACACTAACTTATACACGCGCATACACACACATACACACACACAAACACACACACACACACACACACAAACACACACACACACACACACACACACACACATTATAGTGAGAATGATTATAAACGTTAAGTTACTATACTGAATTATTCTGTAACTAAGTATGTTCGCAGTACTTAAGAATTAAGTTCACGTATTAAGTACAAATTATAATTATTATTTTAAGTAATATTATTATTTTAATGTTTTAGTTTTTATTAGCTATGGAAGAGCGTAGTCACCTGTCACAGGCATTGTTTGCTTACTAGGTGACTTCGATCACTACACAAAAAAATGTAAATCTGTTTAATGAAAATAAAACAAATTATTATTATTATTATTATTATTATATCTTAATTACTATAAGAAAAATGTTAATTTTTAATACTGTTATCCTAAAGTACATAGTTGATTATTTCAAAATGTTATAATATTTATTATACAAATGAGCCATAACTATTTTTATTTCACCTTCAAAATTGGGGTTAAATATACGCGAGCGTAAGTGTAACTTTTTGATGCGAGTGTATGTAAGGGTTAATTGACTATAGTGATGTGTCGGGCACGCAACGATCGTGGCGGTAAGTCCCGTGTTTGAGGAGTGGCTGGAGAGGCGGCATGGCGCCCTCACCTTCTGGCTGACACAGGTTCTGACTGGCCACGGATGTTTTGGCCGGTTCCTGTGTCGTATACGCCGGCAAGAGACGCCCGGTTGTCACCACTGCGGCGACTGCCGCGACGTTACTGAGGACACGGCGCTGCACACTTTGGCGGTTTGCCCCGCCTGGGCATCGCAGCGCCGCGATTTGATCGCGGCAGTCGGATCGGTTGCCCTCTCGCTCCCGGCCGTAGTTCAGTCTATGGTCCGGAGTGAGAGGTCGTGGAACGCCGTCGCCTCCTTCTGCGAGGAAGTGATTTCCATCAAGGAGGCGGCGGGGCGGGAGAGGGAGCGTATAAACCCTCTCCCCAACCGCAGAGCCAGGCGCCGGAGGGCGCGAGACGACCTCCAGCCACCCTGGGGTTTGACCTGGGGGTGGCGGGCTTTGTGGGCCTGCCCGCCATCCGTTCAGCACCAGGTCCGAGAGGCGGCGTGCGTGTTCCCACGCGCGCCTCTGTGTCGTGTCCGTCTCCCCCTTTAGGGGGAGACAGTAGGGCTTTTATTTTGTAGTACCTATATTGGATAGGTCTTATTGCGTAGGGGCCTGCCGTTTCATACGGCGGGCCGAAATCTCGGCGGGGTCGCGACCGTATGCGAAAGTGATTCGCGCGGCCCCGTCGATGGTGGTTTTGTCGAGGAACACCGTGGTAGGTTTAGTCGGTATTCCGGGAGGTACATTATCTTTTCAAAATCTTTCTTTTACCCCGGCGAGTCCGACATAATCCCTCCGCCCGCCCCCGCGGAGGGATAAGCGTCATAGCATTCCCCCACGTAAGAAAAAAAAAAAAAAACTATAGTGATGTGTGTTACTATGACCTGAATGCAGATCTACTCAATAAATATGACCGACTTCTAAATAAATGCATCCCATTCATCTATAATCTTCGTAAATATGACCCTTTCAAACCGACGGATTGATTTGAAACTTTGCACATTTATCGAGGACCGATGACAATACAATAATTTAAAAAGAATATAATTGTTAAATATAAATAATAGTTTAAAATGAACTAAAAAACACGCTTTATTAAAAAAACAATCTAAAAAGTAGAAAATAATTTATTAATTTTAATGTAAAAATGCGTGGGGTGCTTTCTAAGTTATTTTGAAAACCCACACCCCACGCTTTTTTACTTTATATTATTTCTGTTTACGGAGCGGCGGCGCGTGTAGCGGCACTGACCATCGCACGCATAAACACAATTGACAATATACGATGTTGTTTATAGAGATGCGAGACGGGAAGAGTTGCGGTGCCAACCGCCGCCGCTGCGCCCGCGGCGAATCGTCAAGCGTGTAGCGAAGCACGCGGCAGCTATCGCTGCGTCGCACAGTGGGCTGAAATTCGTGTTTCATAGACATTCAAATCCTTTTTTGAAATCGACGCTATTTTTTGCTTGGATACGATCGGGAATACCTTCTATATACCTGTTATGATAAACTTTTCGGTTTATAATCGAAATCAGCGCTCCTAGAATTTTTTCGAAAAAATTTGTATGGAGTCGACACAATAAATGATGATATCTCCGTTATCGCACAATTGCGCCTAATATCCTCTTAGGTTATTAATATATGAATTATTTTTGATATTTTGACATACTCCATGACAAGGTCAGACGTGCGCTTTTTTTTACAAAATCTTTCCAAATATTTCATTTTTTGTTTTGTTTATTTTTTTGTTTTAACTAATATCAAGCTTAACTTGGATGTATATAGATTGGACATTAACGCAAATCAACTATGCGCCATATTAGAAAGTCAAATTCGCTTGAAAACTCATTACCAGAAATAGTAATTATCTAATGATTCTCAAAATCCCCAATAAAATTAAGGAAATTATTGTTTGTTAATGACATGTTAACTATCTACTGACTTTTTGAATATCTATATCTATTGAATAATAAGTTCTCGTTAATAAATAATTAAGAGGTTATTTAGCAAATTAGTTGTTCGGGAAAATAGATTAAAGTCGATCGCAATAAATAGGAGCATACTACGAGTAAAAGAAAATCATTTAGTATTCTTCAATCATTGAAAGTACAAACACCATGGCAAGTATCGTAACAAACTTGGATTTGTTCGTTATTTTGAAAAGCGCTCCTAAACTCAGTGACTATACTATTTTGTTTCAAACCGTGCTATCTCGTTTAAACAACAGTGTGTCTGAAGAAAATTGTGTGACTTTAAAAGAATTTTGCCGAAGATTCACTAGGGCTGCGCATAAACGGTATGAATGAACACAACGGAAATATGAGAGGTTCCGAACTGACTACGATAGTTGGCTCGAGGCTGATGTTGATTGGCCGAGTTGCTTAAAAGAAAATATAAAGTCAATTACTCAGCAGGAGGGAAACCTTATAGTTCCACTTTCGGAGCCATCACCACGTTCTCATGTAACTGTTTTGGAATCATCTTCAAGCGCTACTAGTTCGCATTTGGAGCCATCTACATCATCAACGGGAACTATGACAAACCGAAAAATATCAAGCCTTTGAAGACTTGGGAATGAAACAGAAAAAGAGGCGGAGTGGAGACCTGACAGACAAAGATTCCAGTGAGCTCGTATTTGCTACTATTTCTAAGTTAAAAGACGAAGGCCAAAACAACATTGCTGCAGTGATCGAAAATATGGTGAAGCACACAGAATCAATCGAAAAATTTCAAGATTTAATTAAAAAACCAAGTAGTAAAGAAACTTTTTCACCCCAAAAAGCATTCGGTTTACTGATATCTCTAAAATTATCAAAGTGGCAATACATAACTCTTGGAGAATCAGCAATTCGAGAAGGCCTTAAGCAATTGTACCCTTCGTACTACTGCGTGCAAAAAGAACAGAACGTGTGCTTTCCACCTGAGCCGAAAAATTCAATTACGGTGACAGATTCTTCAGCAAAAATTTCACTCCAAGCTTTGCTAGATCTGACAGCAAAAAAAATAATAAAATCTTTGCCAGAAGTTATACAAAATAAAGAACTGATCTTAATATGTAAATACGGTTTCGACGGAGCATCCAGCCAAAGCAAATACAAACAGAAGATGGATTCTGCACAAGATGACTCTTGCATCTTCATGACTTCGTTATCGCCACTGAAAATGACATGTGAAGACATCACAGTTTGGGAGAACCCGAAACCTTGCTCAGCAGTGTATTGTCGTCCAGTACAGTTCACCTTTATTAAAGAAAGTGAAACAGTGGTGAAGGATGAAAATGAAAGAGTGAAAGCTGAGATATCGGCTCTCCAACCATATGGTGAGTCATAGGCGTATGCTCACCATGATTAAGGCTAAAATAAAAACTTATCTTTCACCTAACGTGAGATCGAATGCAGCGTGCGACCTTTGTTTGGCAAAACCATCAGAGATGAACAACTTAAAAGTATTTAAAAATAAATCAACTGAAGATAATTTGATGGAGCTCGGACTTTCTTCACTACATGCACGTATTAACACAATGGAATGTCTTTTGCATATCGCTTATAAATTAGATATTAAGAAGTGGTCTACTAGAGGGGAAAGTGAGAAAGCCGCAGTGGATGCAAGAAAGAAAACTATCCAAGCCAGGTTCAAAACGGAGCTCAACCTATTAATCGATGTCGTAAAACAAGGTTATGGCACAACTAATGACGGCAACACTGCACGACGATTTTTTGAATTTCCTGATAAGACTGCGGCTATCACTGGTCTAGATGAAGATCTGGTCCGAAAATTTGCTATATTGTTGCAAGCCATAACTTTAGGTGAACCCATCAATGTTTCAAAATTTAAAGAATATGCGTCCATTACTGCTGAGAAATATGTGGAATTGTACAGTTGGTACTACATGTCATCAACAGTGCACACGATACGGAGCCGAAATTATTGCTGCGAACGCAATTTTTTCCGATTGGGTGTTTATCTGAAGAAGCTTCAGAAGCGAGAAACAAGGACTTCAGAAGATTTAGAGAACATCACTCACGGAAGAAGAGTAGAGTGAGTTCCAATGAAGATATCTTTAATTTTCTTCTACTTTCGTGCGATCCGCTTATTTCAGCAGTAAGACCAACATTGAATACCAAGAAAAAGAAACCTTTGTTTGATGAAACATTGGATAAATAATTCTGACTCCGAGTTTGATTCTGAAGATAGTGATACAGAATAGGCAATATTTTTAAATAATATATAAATTGTTTTATTTAATTTTGTCGTATATATATATATATATATATATATATATTTATTGTAATTTTTTTACCATATTTTAATTTTAATGAGATGTTATTTGTATGATTATATGTATTGCACAACTACTAAAATTTAGTTTTAAGTGTATTTCTAGTGCTACTAAACTAACCACAGAATGTGTCAATATTTAATTACAACTAATTTTGTAGTATAATTATCCAATAGATATTAAAGTAGTAGTAGTAGATAGTGGTGCTGATTCCTGTAGACATCTGCTAATTTTGGGTGAAGGTGTCTGCAGGACTTAGCGCCAATGTCAGATCACGATTTGTATTTAAGTCATTATGTGTAAATGTTTCTATGTTAGAAATATAAGCTTAAAGAAATCAAGCAATCAATAATTGTGTATGGTTTTTAATGAGTTTCACTTTCTAATATTGCACGCAACAAATTTGCGTTAATATCTAGTCTATATACATCCAAGTTAAGCTTGATATTAGTTAAAATAAAAAAATAAACAAAGCAAAAAATGAAATATTTCTAAAGATTTTTAAAAAAAAAAGCGCACGTCTGACCTTGTCATGGAGTATGTCAAAAAATCAAAAATAATTCATATATTAATAACCTAAGAGGATATTAGGCGCAATTGTGCGATAACGGAGATATCATCATTTATTGCGTCGACTCCATACAATTTTTTTCGAAAAAAATTCTAAGTGCGCTGTTTTCGATTATAAACCCAAAAGTTTATCATAACAGGTATATAGAAGGTATTCCCAATCGTATCCAAGCAAAAAAAAGCGTCGATTTCAAAAAAGGATTTGAATGTCTATGAAACACGAATTTCAGCCCACTGTGCGTCGTACGCAGCGGGCATCACTGCGGCGCATTTATTATATTAAATAGTACACTATTAAAAAAGAATATTCTTTTAAAAAAAAGTCTTCTCCGTAAACGCACTCATACAACGCCATATATTTGAATTCAGTGCGGGCCGTCAATCGCAACGCGCGACGCCCCGCGTCTCCGTAAATGAGGCTTTAGTGACAAAGGTGTGGGTGAGTTAAAGCGTGCGACGGTACGACACGCTGAAACCGACAGCCATCGATCAACCGACAGCAATCCGGTACCGGCCTAATTAATGTTGCACACAAACGTTGTTGCTGTGAGCGCATGCCTCGGACTAAATGAGTTGGAGAGCATGCACTCTAACACGTTTCACAAATTAGTAGTCTTCGCTATTACGTGGTAGGTACTTACATATAATTATATTTACTCAATGGCCGCTGTTTGGTAAATATGTAATATTTTACAAGCATTGCTATTTATAATACCTACTTATAATACATAGGATTTTATTTTAAGTCATTTATTATGTACTTACTGTACTTACTAACAGCAGGTAGGTAAACATTTTGGTGACGTAAGATTATAAATTAAATGACATTAATGTTTTTAAAAATATAAGTATTTGTTGCTTCATTATACCTTAATCCTATTAATGTATAACCACGATCATGGCAAATTTAAGCTACATTGCAAAATTGTTATTGAGACGACACTCAAGAAGACAAGACTAATGTAGTGGCAAGACTGTCAGGGATATGCAGAGCCTTTGTCATAGTTTATAAAATATACTTTTTAATAAGAGAAAACTTTATAGTAAATCTAAAATTCAAAGAAATTGCGATATTTACTCAAAATTAAATTAGGTATTTACACGCGTTTTAAAATTGGTAGTATTATGAAATGACAGAAAAAGGATGCAGGATTCAAGTTGTGACGTAGTTCCTAATGCAGCTGATCGAGGAAGATAGTGCGATATCCCTACAGCACCCCTACTTTTTCTTACATTATTAACTCTCTTATTTTGCAATCAGTTTTGATCCTGTTTTCACAAAAAGATTTCTTGTGATTCCTATTTAATTTTGCTCTTGTGTGTAAAACGATGTCCCAAAACTCCCAAATAGAACATAAACAACTACCTACCCTATTCCTTACAGAAATATTTCTCTGTTTTCTCTATGATAATAGAGCAAAAACAGTTACATCATCTTTTTTGTGAAAACTATGATATTTTAAAGATGATTTAAATTAAGCACAAGAATATTTAAGTAAACAATCACAATTATTATACAATTATTCTTTTTCTTTACGTGCCTTTCCCAACTTATGAAAGTAGGACAAACAAAAAGCAATATATTTCGTGCAAGATAAACCTATGCATTCGTAATATCTTTTCTTAGACTTATTCCAACCAAACGTTTTTATTCGAATCTAGTTCTTTTCTTCCAATTCTTTTTATCTTTATTTGCTGAAGGAACACGAAATGAGGAACGTTTTGAAACTAGCTGTGATTTCACCAAGAGTATGTAAGATTTGAACTTATGAACTTTACTTCGCTATTCTATAGGTACCTCTTCAGTAGTTGCTATATTGTTGTCACTTTCTCTTCTACCTGAACTATAAGGCTTGCGTCGATCTTTGTCGGGCAGAATATTTACTAATACATTTATATGTATAGATATTGAGTTTACAGAGGGCTGACTATGAGCTGTCATTAAGGATTAAGCTTTGTATCGTGGGGGACTTATCAAACTTACAATTACAAAACGGACACCAAGAATCATTACATATATTTTTGACTTACACGAATTGTTCCGTGTGGGTTTCGAAGGTTTTTTAAGGTGCGTTATACGTGTTTTCTACGGTCTCGACGTATCTCGATACGCATCGAATGAAAGAAAGAAAATGCTTTATTACACTCTACCTCACGTAGATACAAAAAGCTTGAAACTAAAATTAAAAAGCCAATGTACGAATGTATAAGTGTATGAAAAGAAAAGAAGACTATCAAACGTAGAGAAGCTTTTCGACTTATGATGACACATCGTAAACCACTTTTCTAATAAAGTGGTTTACTCACTTTTGTCATAATAATGTTGGCAAGGCAGCGAATCTATTAGTGCAGAATCGACTACACGCAAGTGATATTTAAGAGTTTTCTATAATGTACTCTAAGGTATACTTATGCAGTTTATCGAATAAGTGTTACCAAGTGCGATCATTCAGTGATTGCAGTGCAGCATTGAATCAGTATAAGAATGACTACATAATTATCTAAAAATAACATCGGAAACTTTCATCCTTATTTTAATATACTGTACATGGTCATTTTCGAACGAATACGGACGTTCAATGAACTGTTTCAGGGTTTATTACTATGTAAAAGTGATTTCGTATTGCAACTGTTATCTGCCTTTAATTCTTCGGAAGATGAGTCTTTCTTGTTAAACGAGGGATGGTATGTCGCCTATTCATTGGCTTTGTTGCCTGAGCCATAAGCACCGATATGCGACATAGCCCAGTTTCCACCATAATGGGTTTCAGGTGAGCGGAAAACTGGATATCGATAGAGGACAGACAGGATATTTACGATATCCTTCAAATAAGCCTTTTTGGATGGCAAGCGGAACAAAGTTAACTCAATGTTGCTATGAAGATAAAAGGTACTTTGATTCAGTATCAAAAGCGTCGTTCATGCGCAACTGCAGTCCATGAGACTATTTACGTCTAGGTCGCACAGGTCAAATGTGAAAAGAAAACATGGTAGTGAATGCCAATATCGGAACGCAATATTTAAACGTCACAGAGCGTCAATGGTCAGCCCTCAGCCCTCCATTCACAAACAATATTTAAGTGACTCATCTCTATGCGAACGCACAGCGTCGAATACAGATCTGTAATTGGTCCATTTGCTTTGGTAATTTCCCGCCGATATTTGACACTTGACACTTGACAGATGAGCGTATGGCGTAAATATAAACTACCTAATTTGTGTACTGTTCTGGTGAGGCCTTAGCTTTGCTAGAAGCAATGATATTTATTGAGTCACATAAACTGAACAAGGCGCTCATCCTCTCAGACTCTCGGAGTTATCTTGCAGATTTACAAAAAAAACTATTTCGCTGTCATGACAACTTTATAATTACTATTACCATGATTGTATAGGTGTCACTTGATGAGCATGGAGGTGGCTATGGCATGGATCCCTAGCCATTTGGGTACAGCAGGTAACGAGTTTGTCGACTCCTGTGCAAAGGTTGCGGCGGTGTCTGGTTGCTCGGACCATAATTACTGTTTCCCTCGTGAACTTCGTTCTTTGGCTCGTCCTTCCTTGATTAGTGCTTCGAACAGCTTGTGGCAAGCGTCGAGGTTGATTAAAGGAAAGTTCTACGTTTCTATTCAACCTTCTATCCCTGCTAGACCGTGGCTTTACTGACAAAAGAATGTAAAAAAATTACAACTTCTATAATTATTCGTCTCCGTCTGGATTTTGTTTGCTCTCCCAGTTTTCATAGCCAAAATTCGAGTCAAAGATTTGTCTCTTTGTGAATGTGGTCTTGAAGAGGGCATCTTGGAACATCTATTTTCTTTTGCTCTAAAATATCATATCCTCTTTATGATCTACTTCCTAAACAGATCCCTCGTCCTGTCAATATACCCTTCCTATTAACTTTGGCACACACCCCATTCATAAAAAGGTTATATAAATTCATCTCCCTTAATAAAATCAAAATATAGTCTGACCCTCTTGTTCTCTTCAATCTACATATATCTCTAAGCCTATCGTTGGTTATTCCTGTCCTCTCCCATCTAAAATTACTAATATGTAGGTATATATTATTACTAATATTTGTGTTGTAGCCCAAAGAAGAACTATCGCTCTAATGATCGGTCAATAGTCACATTACTGCCTACTGATCAAACCACTTATATTTTTTTTATTTTTGCCACCCTGACGTTAGCAGAATCATTGGGACCTATTCGTTGGACCCATTCGACACCGAGAAAACTTTAAGTTGAAGTGTAGTAATATCTTCGAGTTCAAACGTGATTAATAATAATAATTCTTGTGTATTTATATAAAGCATATAAATCAAATAATGGATGTGTGAAAATGGTCATAAAAGAGTAAGCATGCTTTCTGGAAAAATAAATGATTAATATGTGAGTCTGTGTTTCATTTTGGCTTAAAGAAGCGGCCATTTTCTTCTTCGGAAAGAGAATTGATTGTAGCATTAGTACGCAAGTGGCCTATCACTGAAGACAAGTGCACACACGCTGAACATAGAGCTAAAGAGAGCTAGGCATGTAAGGATTTGACTGTAGATCATATACATGTGAAAAGATACTGGGAAAACATAAAAAACCAGAGGAGAAAGTAACATTCTGTAGACTCCACACAGTGTGATTTTACGACCACATCTAATAATGTAAACATAATTCTATCAAATGAAATCAAAATAATTATAAATTGTGTGACATAGATGGTACACGGTGATATCTTTTTTTATTAATGTGTTCTTTATTTAAGACCTAACTGCCATTATACAAAATCAAAGGCTACTTTCAGACGTTTGCTCGAATAACCCATCCTGGTGTTCTGATAATTTAAAAATATTTTACTTATTATTCTGATAAATGTTAGTGTCTTCCTGAGCTTCCTGTCAGGCCCCAGGTCCGTGACATTGCCCGCTCTGCCACCCTATTGTTACGCCACTGGCTTCACCTCTGTTTAAAGAATATATGAATACAGGAAAACACGGTGAAATGTTATTAAATTACAACGATCACAGTGAGAACATGTCTAAGAATATCCAAAAATACAAATATGTAGTTATCATTTGTCACGTTTGTATTTGTCTTAACAATTGTGATAAAGGTTTGATTTACATTTTAGATTGTCTGTAGGTAATCCTAAACAAGTAATTATTCTAATTATAGAAATGATTTGGCTAGGTACCTATCTACAACGTAATCCTTGGTCTAATGAGACATGGCCGATGAAGTATCTTTACGCGTTCTGTCACATTTTCCTATGATGACAGTTACTATAGCCCTTTAAAGAGGCGCTCTACTGTTCGTTAGGTGATCAGAAAGTTTACATAGAATGTTATTGTGTGCAAATTTAGAGACGTGTAGTTACCTATTACTTTTAGTATTAGAATACTGAGTACAAGTGCCTATAGGCTACAGTAGACGAGCTTATTGCAATCTTATCTACCAGGCAGTACAACTCCGCGTTGCTATTGCTACTGAGGCTTTGGTAGGAAGATCCACCAATAGATTGCTTGACTCGATCAAACCCGAGATCCTGGAGACGCGTGGTAGCTTCACAATTTCATGGTATATTTGGCTATCGTCATAATTCTTTGTATGGTAAAACAGAACTAATACGAATGCTGTAGGTACTGTTCACCAATATTTTGGAGATGTTATGTTACTTTGTTACGCATACCTAAACCTTTAAACGATTTAGGGAAAGCTTTTGCTCGCGACATCGCTAGCGTAAAAGCAGGATTTATAAAATAAAAGTATAGCCTATGTTACTCGGTGATAATATAGCTATCTAATGGTAAAATAATTTTTAAAAACGATTAATTAGTTTTCGAGATAAATCCTTACATACAAACAATTAAAAATCAAATCTTTCCTATTTAAGTATACTACTTATAAGTAGGTATTGACAAGCCAAGCAAAGCTGGGAGCAAAAGCTATTTAATTATATACTTAAATCAAATTCATACGTAAACTCGACTGATAGACAAGTAATTAAAATCACATCAATCAATATCAAGTGTAATAAAATTCTCTGTTCAACCTTTTTTCTTAAACAAAATGCACGTCACGTCCTGACTGGACATTTGGCGGGAAATGCTTCTAATCACAATATGGTGGTTAACTGCTCAGCAACGTGCTACGTTTACGTTACGCTACTATTTTTTATTATTTTGCAATAATAGTAATAGTTAAAAATAAACAAAAAATGCTATCTAATACAATACGTAATCGTTTACGTAATAACGAAAAATTGTAATTAATATCAATTACCTCGTTAGTTTATCTTTGCTAGCTTGAACGTTTCTTTTACAAACGAGGCAATGAATTATAAATAGATGATTTATTTTTTGTGTCATAGTGTTTGATAGTAGTTAGATTTTCTGAGGCGTAGCAGGCTAGGAAGGGCGGTCAACCGGTTAGGTTATGCATCACCGAAACGTGTATTACTTTTTATGAAAGGCAATGTACGTAGTAACAATATAATGAAGAACTAAAGGCCATAAGAAATGGAGGGGAAAAGAAAGTGATTTATTTTAAATTATATATTTAACTTTTATTTGTTTTATATTACTTGAGACATAATTAGGAGGCACAGACCCCTTCTCTTAAGTAGACCAATTAACTACTTAACTAAACTATAAAGTGTGCGTGATTCAAGTATGGTGAATAGCTGGTGAATAGCTTAACGCAGAAAATGTGAAACTAATTCATTAAATTATACCCACAATGTGGAAGAACGTGGTTTCCCTCCAAGTCCTTCAACACAAAGGGATACTCCTCCTACCAGGCTGTTAGAATGGGTGATCGTGCTGGCGGGCCGCGGCCCGATGGTTGATATACTCGTATAATTATACAGGTGTCCGGTAATTAATGGATAACCTGGAAATGTCTTATAGTGGAACTGATGGCCGTTCAGAAAAAAAATATGAAAAAATATCTATCCTAACTACTAGGTACCTAAGATATGTTTTTTTTTAATTACCATGTATAACTTTCTTATATACTACGACCATAAATGAATGAAATTTATCGGTTTTTTGTTGTTTTATTATTAAACACTAATTATGCTAATAGATAGACGTCAAAAGTATGCTATGCTAATATAGCTTGCACTTTTTAATATATATTTTTTTTTTTTTTTTATTATTTTTGTCTCATTTTTGCTGAACGGCCTTCAGTTCTACTATAAGACATTTCACAAGGTTATCCATTAATTACCGGACACCCTGTATAGTAACTAGCTGTTTAAACTTCGCTTGCGAGAATCAGGACTGTATGACGAAGTCTTTAATTGGGTACAGCGTCATCGCTTTTCGCGTGTCGTAATTTTAAGTCTCTGTTGAATCACTACACACAAAACATGTACCTAGTACTTATACAAAAAAGTGTATTAGAAGCGAAATATAGATGATTTCTCGTTTCTTTTGACGCAGGTGCAAAAGCTGCTAACGTTCAGTGCGATAGTTCGCGAGTGACATGCGCTTTCTATCTTTACAAACCTATCCTTTGTTGTATAATGTCACGCTCCAACAAGCAACATCATAAGTCATTTAAAGCGAACTGTGGGTAATAACCACTTTAATATTATTATAGCTGTTGCCCGCGGCTTTGCTTCCTTGGTTCTGAAGATCTATCTACAGGAATTATTGTTCTGTTTGTAGTACTTTTATCATAAAGCTCTCTCCTATACCTATAGTAAATTAACTATGTTGCTCTAGTAGTTAATATTCAATATTCTGGTCTTCTATCATCGTTCAAGTATATTGTACGTTCCCTATCTCAAAGGAACCGGAAATTATTTGGTCTTTGATTTAGTTTAAAGACCGAAAAATTATATAATTTAATAACCCTTTTTGCAATGTATGTCATTTCATTCTAATCCTTTACTCCGTTGCTGCGTAAAAGAAGGACAAACTATCAAATATGCTTTCGCATAGTTTATATTATTAGTAAGTGAGTGAGGATAAGGACTGTAATTGCACAGCGTACCACACACCCAAGACTAGGGTACATTTTATACATTACGAATGCACCTAAACTACTATTATGTAAATATCTGGCTACGCATCAAAGGGGTTCAGCCCTTTGATGCGTGCACCTTATCGAGCAGGACAAGAACAACGTTATACATAAGCAACGAAAACCTATGTTGGTACTTCTCGTTCGCTCGCGAACGGTGACAACCTAATGACGTCGGTTTTGCAGTACTGCCAGAAGTACTGCTACGCGAGCAAGCGTTGCTTCTTTACATAGTAAATTAATCTATAGTGTCGCGGCAGCGGCTAGACACAATACGTTTTCAATTATGTTTGGTATGCCAACAATCGACGAGTTATTAGTTATCATTCTTTGTCAGAGATCTTTTTTTACTTTTGCCACCTTACGAGTCTAAATAGTAAAATTATTGTAACAAACCAATTAATTATTTCCGAAATTTAGCTCAATCCGCCATCACAATTAGAGCCTCTTGTGTTGCCTTCTGCTTTTGCAGCATGTTATTACAATGTACTCGCTTTTGATAATACATAGTACCTACGAGACATAGTTTCTGGCTTGTATCACGGTCTTCTATCTTCTGTATAGTCTATAAGGAACTCTCAGTAATATAATAAGCCCAGGAATAAGCTCAATAGACGCCAATAGTTGTTTTTTATCCTGATCTTTCTAATTGATAAGATTCACGGTGTTATTATGAATTACTGCACGCATGGCGAAGTGGTTCAAGTGGTCGCCTCGCCACTGCCGCTGTGCCGAGTGTTGTGGGTTCGATGCCCACACGAGACAAATTTTTATGTGATCAATAAATGGTTGATCCGATTCAGTGTGTTCTTTTTGTCCGTTGTATGAATGTTTGTGAAGTCCCGCGACATAGGAATTATTACTATTTTTAAAACAAAAGGAAATATATTATCTAGGTAATTAGTCAGTAACTTGTACTCACTAAAGGACCGTTCAGTTATTAGCTAAACTGGTTTAAAGAAACACAGTAGATATGTTATTATAAGTATTCTTAGTATTTTCATTGTTTAGAATACTGCTCACTCCGCTAGGTAATGGCCGAACTAATGTGCAGGTGTATTGCAACAAAAAACTTGTCGTGTCATTAAAGGCAATAACAATACTTCTATATCACCCTCACACCTACGTCACTGCATATATTCCGTCCCTTTCCCACATTGATTGCATCAGGTACAATTGTTTACGTTTAGTTAGTCGGTGTTTGAATACGATGTTGTTTTTCTAGATACAGTACAATACGGATGTTACGTATTGTTTTATATTCACTGCCGGTTTTGTTAAAAGACTGAATATATTATTACTAATACCTTATATGAGATAGTCAATGTACTGCAATTAGATAGTTAACCCGAAAATAATGTGAATTTGTCTGAAGCTTTTAGTGAGACAATATCATTGTTTCCAAACAGGTTATTTTGACTTAATTGGATGAACATTTCCTCGATAAACGTAATATCAAGTCAAACAACGTAAAAGCGAGAGAGAGATGCATATACCGGTACAATGTTTCTATCGCCGTGTATATAGTTTTAAAATCCAGCATTAAACCTTAACCTTCGGCGTTAAGCGTGAATGCTACTAGCAGCTAGCAAAATATAAAACAATTATAAACTTGGAGTTAATAACCTATATACTAAGTACTAGACGAGATCAAGAGTCAATTCAAGTAAATACAATGATTGTTTCACGCGTTAGAGTGCGTGCTCTCTAGCTCACTTAGTTTGAGTTATGCGCTTGCTGTAACGACACGTTCGCGTGCAAAATAATAAAGCAGTAGGTACCTACCGCAATACACATGATATTATATATACCTACGCAATATACATATTTGAATTATTTTTAAGCGTACTAATTCAATAAATAATGGATCGAATTTGCGATCAAGATGTCGGTTTCGAATCCCATCTCTTGAAGTTCCCAATTGAACCTACTTCTAAAACAAGCATACCTACCTATTAGCTTAGATGGAGGATTGACGCGAAATGGATTGAAGAGAAAGAAGAAGAAATTGAACAAAGAATATCTTTAGCAATATGGGTTGAAAATAACTGGCTGAAAATTTTCATATAATTAGAACTACATAAATATTGGTATCTATCCATTCCATTCCAAAACATAAGTGCTTTGCACTTGTCGGCGTAGCAATCTCGATCTTTTTCTTTCCAATGCCATCTCTTTTAGTTCCATATAAGTTTTAACTTCCACAACTTCTTTCAGTTGATCGGTGTACTTTCTTCTTGGTCTTCCCCTCTTCCTTCTTGCTTCTATCTTCCCTTCCATTATATTTGTGATAAAATTATCATGTCGAATTAGGTGTCCTATCATTTTACCCCTTCTGTTCAGAGAGACCGGAAAAGGTTGGAAGCTTTTGAGATGTGGTGCTGGCGTCGAATAGAGAAAGTGCCCTGTATCTACAGGAAAAGTTACTAACACAGAAATATTGTCAAGAGTAAATAAAAACGTGAAATTTTGAAATTGGTACCTATAGGTGAACTAAAACAAACTATCAAAAAAAAAGTAATGTGTGTCACGGACTATAAGTAGGTACTACGTACTTTCCAATGCATGCTTGGATGCTTTCTTTAGTTGTTACTACTGAAATTTAAGAAATAATTAGCGTAAAAATTTAAAAGTACGCTCACTTAATATTACTTGTTATATTGGTCCGTGCTGTTTTTGAGAATATCTTTCAAAAATCGCAAAATACAAATTGACAATCGAAGAATCGTAGGTAGGTATCCACAATGACTGTAAATTAATTTCACGCGACCAAGGAGGTTGTCAAATAATATAATAAACCATAATTTTAGTATACCAACCTACACTTGTTTACATTTAATATCTACGTATTTAATTATAATATTTTTACCATTAGTTCCAAGTGCTGCCTTATAATGCCATTTGCAAAGTCAAAACATCTATGAAGATGCTGAGTACATAAACAAATTATCTAAAATTAATATACTTAAATGTGTTTCTTTTGGTAATAACTTTTAACTTTTGAATTTTAACTTTTACCTTAAATGATAATTTTGATAAAGGTTTTTATCAAATAATGACTTTTAATTGTACCCTAAAATTCATTGGACCATAGCTTAGTTGGAGGTGAACTACAACAACAACTACTACTGTAGAATTCTAGTAAGTAATTTTTTACCCAAATTGATAGAAATCAAAAGTAAAGAAAAGAACACACGATGATTAAGCAAGTAGGTAGTAGCGATGACGTAGGTAGTGGTTTAAGTATTGTGGGTTTGATCTTCACACGAGTCCACAAACTGTTTTTACCGAATCTAGATGTTCTTTGAATAATTTCTGCGTCACGGTGATCATATACCTAACATCTGGAGTGGCAGTGGTGGCATCTTTAGCCATTAACCCATCCGTGCAATCATTGGATGTGTTCTTTATTCTCCCTCTTCCCTAAATAGTTTATAGCGAGTTGCCTTAGCATATATGACCAGGTAGCCGTATCCTTAAAACGGGCCTTGTTTACAACAGTGTATTAATAATACTATATAATTTGCTAAGAATGTCATATTATGCAAATCTGGGCGTAACTCAGTAGCGAGTTACATAAACGTATAAATAGGTCGTCGGGAATGTTTACGAACATGTGGCGGTAATCGGAGCGGTGGGCGTCCATCTTGATTTTATAATGAGCGCGCCAATCGCTAGCGAGGGCGGTACGCAGCTTTCTTGCATATCAACTGTGATTTATCGTTCGCTAGCTGTCCATTATCGCGGCATTGTTTCTACTGCCTACCGTTTTATAAAGAATTGAGCTAATGTTGCACATCCTAATGTTATCCTAACTAATATTATAAATGCGAATGTGACTTTGTTTGTTTGTTACGCTTTCACGCCTTAACTACTCGACCGATCATCGTGAAATTTCGCATACACGTCACGGTACACAAAAGGATATAGGCCACCTTACATCTAGAAAAAGTTGTGTTCCCGGGGGAAATAAATTTATTGTCAACTTTAGCGCGAGCGAAGCCGTGTTCAAAATCTAGTCCTAACTAATAAACAAACAATCAACATGCAAAACATGAAATTAGCATAGGTACACGTTGTCGGGGGTACAGAAAAGGACATAACCTTTCATAAAGAAAAAGAAAAATGTACGAGCGAAGCCGCGGGCAAAAGCTAGTACTTATACTATAACCTAAAATAATTCATGCTAGAAATAAATATATTTCTCTACCTGCCATTGTATCTAAGTGATTATTAAGCTATAAAATCTTAATTTATGACATTGCATGAATGCCTTGATTAAGTGATTACCTCTGCAATACTAATGCGTAGACTGACTTGGTCTGCCTGTGCTCTGAAGTCCTATGAGTTTATTTTTGGTGCTGATAGGATGTGTCCATAGTTATAGCGGTTATGGATGCCTTTGCGACAGAAGCATTATAAATACGGATATAATTAACTGTATTTTTTGTTGAGTAAATAAAGTTATATTAAATAGATTTTTCACGCGGCTACGCTTGCGTAAATGTTTTTAGGTTAGGTTACTAATAGTAGCATTTTCTAGATAAAAGGCCCTATGTCCTTTTTTGTACCCCTGACAACGTGTATGCGAATTTTTATGATGATCGACCGAGCAGTTAAGCTTTCAAAGTACCTATAACAAACAAATAAACTCACATTTGCATTTACCTATACCTAATAGTAAGTTAGCATATCGTCTTACGTTTACACCAGAGGCTCCCAGACTTTTTTTGGCATAGACCACTTTCAAAATTTAGCTGGTTCCGGTAGAGCCCTTGTTAGAAATTTAATCCGTCAAGTAAAATCGGTATATTCATATCCGGACCAAAACGTAAAAGTGAGGTAAAATTAAAAAAATTGAAGAGATCACTACGGGTTGACTTCTTTTTAGAAATTCTTGTGTTTTCGCGTTTGTTATTCCTCAAAATATCCGACGTTGCCTACATTGATAGGTGAAGTCAAGCCAACATTTTAGTTCTTCACTATCGAAAGCAAATACATTTTAGTGGACCCCCGCTTACGAATTGTGAGTTCCCTTTTTTCGTCACGCCAACGTAGACCTCCGTCGAGTCTCCAATGAACCTCTGGGGACCACCTGGACCAATTTGGGAACTAAGGATTTATACGAATGTTAATCATTGAAATTAAACTACTTTATACACTTCAAGACATTGAGAATACCAACGTCTTATTCTCCCCGTGAACATGTCTGCTGACAAAAAAACAAAATCACATTTGCATTTATAATTTTAGTTGGGATTAGTATTAGGAAAACAAAGCTTCAAGATGTGTTGTTACCGTTCACGGTGTTGCCAGTCCCGGAAAGGATTTGCTAAGCCTTGTGATACAATCTTCATTTAATAACGATTCTTTGACATTCTGTAATATTATGAGGTAATTATTGTTGTCTGATAACAAGTTGTTAACGCAGGAAATTATCTAATAATCTTTGCAAATAAGGTTTGTAGAAGATTTCCGCAAAAGTTTCCTGCTTAGTCTCACGACAGCCGTATTTTACTTGCTGAGTTAATAAAGTTTAATATAAAGCAATCAGTTCATTCTTTACATTATTATCTTGCACTAATTAGAGCATTCTTGGTTATAGTTGCATTGTAAGTATAATTGTAAGTAAATAGATTAATGGCCCACTTTAATTGTTTCATTAGAAACAATGTCAAGCTATTTACGGACTTTTAATAATCTTGCATTTAGTATTTTAGGATTTCTGATAATATTTATTTCGATGTCCATTTGACCTGATTAATCTTTACTCAGTAATAAATGTCGAATCTGACTACTACTAAGATTGACCCGCAATAGGAATGTTGACAAAAAAAAATGATTTTACTCCGTCTTTAAAACTAGCAAAATATAATGGACACGTATTTTTTCTTTTGTCACACAACCTAATAATAGCGAGGATAGAACGGGTTTAAATTTCGTCTTGCGTCAGTTATTGGTACAAATTTTATAGGAAACTGACGTCACAAGCTCCCACTCCCGAATTTTAATGCGTTATATCTTAGTAAATACATATTTTATGTTTTGTTAAAACAAAAAATATGTGTCCAATATTTTTGCTAATCTAAAAGATGGAATAATTCGTATCACTTATTTTTAACCCTGTCAACATGCCTATCCTATTGTATGTTTGTGTTTTTAAATAGAATACCTATTATCAAAGGAAAATGTATCTATATCTTGCAATTTATGTTATAAAAACTGCTTCGCTAGAACGGCTAAGGAAAAACGTCATCTTCTTTGTCTTTAAAATTAACGAAAATATGCCGATAACTCTGTGTAATTCACACAGAGTTCCATGCATATTTTCTTTAATCTTAATTCACGCTAATTACTTGGACAATACTGGCAATAATCGTGTTTTGTTGCCTTTTCCGAACGATACCTATTCACAGCTTTTGTGACCAAGTTTCCCAATAAAAACATCTTGCAAAAATTGTTACGTAAACTAAGCCTGTAAAACTATTAACACATTTACCTAATTAATTGTCATATTTTCTCAGTAGATACATCGTAAAAAGTATTATTTATAATTACACAAACGGGTCAATGTTACCTGCAACAATATAGTCATATAAAAAATGTGTGACATTGGAGCCATACTTTTTAAATTTCAAAGGCCGCACTATAATTAACTATTAAAGTAATATTTTCTCATAGTTATTCGCGGAAAATGATGCTATTATGCTTGTTATTTCTTTAAACTTCAACCAAAATGAAGGACGTTTGTATCTCTTAAATTGTGTGTTGTAATGAAGTTGTTTAGAATACGTAGTCGCATACGTAGTTATTGTAACCTGTTTGTAATTTTAGATTTATTTTATAATATATAAATTAAATCATAGTATTGCGTCACATAAGTTTTAAAAATGATTTCGTAAATAGGTGTTTTTATCCAGCAGGAGATAATGGAGGGCAAAGTGTTCTTGTTGTTATTCCAACTGTCCACAGACAGTTACTCAAGTGACTCACAAATAAATGTTTGTCCTGAGCGTAAATTGAACCCGCTATACTTCGCATATCGGCTGTGAGGAGGCCATCACTTAGTGTACTTAGTTAATTATTTGCTGGCATTCAGTATGTTTGTGGTAAGGCAAAACACATTTGAGACTACAAAAGCTATGCTCTACAGTTGTTATTATTTTCAATGTGACAGATCAATTAGTGTTTTAAATACGTCTAATAAGTTATTCTTGCTACCACAGTTTTTGTCGCAACTACCAAAACATGGGCATCGGGAGCAAATCAGTAAAAATTTGTACAAGTTTAAGACGTATTTTTTACTTAACAAGTTGTAACAACAGTAATTGTACAAAAGTATCAAAGCAAAGCATGCTAAAGTTCAATTTACATACATTTTGGTAAACAAATCAACAAAACAATGCTTATTCGAAGAGTAAGCAGCCCTTGCTAAAGCTTCCATCAATTGACAACTTAATTATTACAGACTGATCATTTAAACTCGTGTGCTACTAACTCATTACGAATATTCATAGACAAAAATATATACCTGCTTGGTATAAAAAAAGTCATGACTTTGAACCTAGGTTGTTGGGGTCACTTGAATGATGCAAAGAAAAAATACTAATTACTATGAGCACAGTTTTGCTGTATGATGTAATATTATGTTAAAATATTTGTACGTACATTCATTCACGTCAATTTCCTGGAAGAATAAGGTGAAGGAGGCGTGGATTTTTACATAATCTAGCATGGCGCCCGTATATTCCATAAGGGTAATGTTGAGGTGTGCATCTAAGTTTTGCAAAGTACGTATATGTCGACATAAAACTTTAATATTGGTGTTATGTCAGCAAACAGGAGATCAGGTTATTATCGCATACAGGGCACAGTTTCCGACTTTGCACTTCTATGTGCTAACAAAAGGCTACTCGAATTGAAAATCAAACGAAAGAGACGACACTGGATTAATGACTGCACGCATGACTTTCAGGGTTAAGTGGGCACCTCGCCATTGCGTGGAGTGTTGTGGGTTCGATCTCCACATAGGACAAACATTTACATACACATAGTCGGCCTCGATGGCGTAGTGGTTAGTTTAACCGACTGCCACGCCTGACGTCGCGGGTTCGATTCCCGCACAAGTCAAACATTTGTGTGCATGAACATGGATGTTTATCTTGGTCTGGATGTTTTTGTGTATAATATGTAAGTATTTACAAAAAAAAAAGTATATAATAATATGTATGTTTATCCATTATCTAGTACCCATAGGTGTTGTGTGTATATTTGTATTATCCAAATAGCATATGTGTCCGCTTTTTTATAATATATGTAATAGATTACAGAAATTAACACGAGCATGCTACATAATTACGTATCTTTTTAGCTCGTTTGACGTTTCGGCCATGTTGCATTGGCTATGGTCACAAGCGGTCTATCTCACTATGATAGCCTGCTCACTTAACGTTTTGTCCCGTTAGCTATAACATATATAACAGAAAACGTTAGCCGAAGTCTTCAAAAAGTCCCATTCACACTAAAATACATTATTTATGTATTGAATGGCGTATCGTTTCCGGTTTTGTGTATTACTTTCTTGTTGTGGAAGTAGAATCCGGTAAAGCGACATGCGAGCCACTCGATCAGACTATTGACATAAAAAGTTAAAGGTTTTTGGCCCAGTTTTATAATTGATTTTGCATAGAATCATTCTGGTCGCAATGGCAGAGTAGTTTTCTACACACTTGTAACTTACCCACGTTTATGATTACTGCACCGCACCTGTGGTTCGTAGTGTGATGTTATGTTGCCTATATTACTTCTGCTTAACGTAGCTTTCGAATGGTGAAAGAATTTTTTAAATAGGGCCCTTAATTTTTAAGGTTACAAACAAACAATACAGGTAGTAGAGCTTCACTGATTTCAGCATAAATGGTCCGGCTTGACCGGGAAAAGACTACCCTCTCACAGAATGTCGACGTGAGGTAGCAGTATTCCTACTGTTGTGTTTCGTTCGGTAAATGAGAGTCTCGGAAGCCTAATCACCCTGTTTCCCTTTTCTCGCTCCTTCTCCTTCCCACTTCCTTTTCTCTTCTTCCTTTCCTAAAGGGTCGGCAATGCGCAAGTGATGCCTTTGGTATTGCAGGCGTCCATATGCTACGATGATCACTTACTATCAGGTGGTATGATTATTTGCCACATAAGTTGTATAAAAACATATTAGGTATACATTTCTTCTTTATTATATTAGTATAGTGTATAGACTAGGTGTCGCCCGCGGTTTCACCCTTGTTTATGATAACTGCACCGCTCACATGGTTCGTAGTGTTATGTTATTTATAGCCTGATTTAATAATTGGGTCAGCAAGCAAACATAATTTAGCAAAAACTACTGATGGTTTCAGATTAGCACATTCAAACAATAAACAAACAATCTCTTCAGCTATATTATATTAGTTGAGATTTTGTATCGCAAGGCAGATTAGTTTTCTATAAATTGTTATTTACTTTAAAACTTTCTGCATTATATGCACAGACGAACATGATCTTTAATGCCAGAGTATTAGATAGGCAAATAGGTTCTTCTATATTCATAAAACGAGTCGTTTTAGCGACTGACAGTTAAATTTTGATATATCTTTCGTAGAATATGTGTCAAAAATGAGCTGTCCATAGATAAAAGGACACGTTTTTTAAATATAGGAAGCTTGAAACAATTTACTTAACATATTGTCGAATGTTCTGAAATTTTGCACACGAATATAAAATCGATGACTGACTACAATAGAATGCACCTATTGATAATATTGCTTAAATGAATGTGGCATTTAATGATAATTTGGTTAATTTTAATCTACATATTATGTATTATTTGTCAACTAATTACTAGTATACATATGTACGTTGTTACACATAATTGATTGTGGCTGATTTACTGTCTGAGCACAACCTTGTGTTGTGTTTCTCTAATGAGTGAGATTTATAGGAGCTGGTATCATAATCATGAAGCCTATATACTAGTGAAGAATACAACATAAACTGGATCAAAAATATCTTAGCATAGGATAGAGCTAGTAAAATTAAAGTCAAATATCATTTATTCATTAAGGTCACCAAATAACACTTATGAACGTCACAGGGGTTAGTAAGTTTACTAAATTCGCTGAATTTTTATTTATGTTAGTTTCTAGGTTCAGGTAAAAGGTTGAGCCTATGAGAATATAGGTATGTACCTGCAAGAAACTTACGGCCACTTTTCTATCGAAAAATTATAATTTCAGTATTTATTTACAATTTATTGACAAGGTAGGAGAACTACTGGTCTCCCCCTTTGGACCAGGGTACTGCGGGGTCAGGAAGCCCACTGTGGCTCGAAAGGCGTGTTCTATCGACCGCGCTGATTAGAGTGCGCGGTGCCTGACATTGGTGTTGGACTCGCAGTGGTATGTGGTTAGCCGCTGAGGACGACATGTTCGTTACTCGGCAAGCACGTGGCGTTCAAACGTCGTACTCAGGCGCGGCTAGTGCGAACCAGTCGGTCGCATGAGGCACGGAGTTGTCTTTAGCGAAGTGGCAGTGTGGTTTCACTGCCACGACACATCTTAGGTGCTTGCCTGCTCAGCAAGTAAGAGTCGTAGCTAACGACTCGAGCAATACCCAGCATGTAGACCAGAAAGGGCAGACGTATGGATGTACGTTCGGAAGTGAGCCTTACAACTCCGGCACCATACTGGAAATATGGAAGGCGGCTTCGCCGTCGGCCTCAGCGGAGATATCATAATCATAATATTTATTTGCTAAACACAGGTTTACAGAGATATTACAAAGCGCTGAGTTTTGTCACAAAGGGCGTGCAAATATATACAATTCTATTGAAATTATCATATATATACCGTTACATATATCGTTAGCAACTCTCAGAGTTCGCGAGTGGTGAGCGGCTTTATTGCTCCGGCACCTAGCTGGACAATAGGTAGTGCCACTTGGGCACGACGTAGCTTGCTTACGAGAACTGGGTCTTAGGATTTGGGGACAAGACCTGTCTATAACTGGTCCCTGAAGGAGCTCTCGGACACTGGAAGGTACAGCGGCTCTCACTTTTATACCTAACAGGTGGGAAAGTGAGAACGCTATATAATAAACTGAAGTAGTCTGTAGAGGGAAGGGTCAGATCATATAAAACTAAAAAACTGTAAGTAAAAGGAAATATGATGAATGAAGCATTTCGGGTTTGTAGTAATATTCTTAAGTAGTAATTTATAATAGACAGTAGTATGACATGAGGGTGATACGCTTACACTTCGTGACAGTTAAAAAGGTGATTGAATGTAGATAAACAAAATTTACGTTAATATTTACAATGTTTGTTTAAAGTAGGTATTTATTTATTTAAGGACAACCAACAAAGCATACACTAAAACATTGTAATGATACATACACAGAAATCCATTATATAGTGCTGCCTCAATTAGGTATAGGCTGCCACGACATGCATTAACAAAACATAAAATATTTATAATGTATATAATAAATACACGGACCTGTCAATTGTTGGAATGCCAAACATAATTAAAACCTATTTTGTCTGGCCGCCCGTGTGCCGATACCACTCAACATGTTACAGACAAGCGTACCTATTTGTTATTATTGTTACCCATTCTTTACATTTAGCCAACGTTATTTGAAGTACTACCTACTACGCAACAGGCAGCATTCCTATTGCCGTCTGCCAACAATATTGCAATCCAATTAAAAACCCAGCAACAATTTACCCCCTTGGAATCGAACCACAGAACTCACGATCAGACTTAAAGCGGTAGATAAAGTCGCTACGAGAAACCTACAATAATTGCCTAGTAACCAATAACTTTAGCTACTCGGAGTTTGAACTGTTGCTCAGTAGATGGCAGTAGCGACGGCGACAACATGAAATCTAACTTTTAAAACACTATTACAATGTAAATATATCTTTGGAATATACACATTTAATAATAAATATTCAACGTGGCAACATCGACACATAATATTTAAACCGTAAACTACATCTAATTAGTAATTAACCTTCATTGGTTGTAACATGTTAGGTACCTATATCTTTAAATGTCTAAGGGTAAACATTGAGAATGCGCTTTTTTCGTTTATAAAATCACAGGAAAAACTTAGGTAGGTAGCTAATTAATTTTCACACGTAAATAAATCTATAAACATTGATAATAGTTTTGGTAATAAAATTTAATTGTATAATGCGATAATTGCTGTTATTTTCTGTTCTAGAAATAAGATTTTGAACGATAATAAATATCTTTGGGTATACATAATGTCACTATTTGTTTTTTTAAACATGTTAGCTAAGTTTGAAAATCGAACGATATATTTATGAAGATAAAATTTTCGGAATATGTATTGGCTAATATACCTAACTAATCTGCGGCTTTTTGCGTTCTTTAAAACTATAATGATTATTATTCTTTTGCATTTATCTATATGTTTATGTGCCATTATTTTGACAAATTCTAGTGGCCATCCACTAGTAGTGGAATTCGTCTGTCCAAATACTAGGATAAAAAGATCCGAGGTCTTAATAAAAGAAATATATATTAGTAACTTATCAAACGCTCAAATATCCAAACATCTTCACCAACTTTCACATTTATATTATTACTTATTATGAGTAAAATAATATTATATTATTCATTGTTCAAGTGGCTTTTTAATGTCTTACTTTATATAAGATCTAATTAATAGGTATATTAAGGAAAAGATGATTGTTTGTTTATTAACAATAAATTCATTTTATTTGATTATCTGTCTACTGATAGCCTAGAACATTAAAGAAACAAACGCGTTTTTAATTAGCTATGACACTACATTAAAATTAAAACGTACTATGAATGGAGTTACCTGTAATTTGTTAGGTAACTAATTAGGTAGGAACGTACTTACCTACGAAACATTGATTACTCATTCGAGTTTCTCAGTTCAATCAAACAAAAAATGCAATGTAATCATGTACTAGTTTCGCCGATTCGCAATAAAAAACAAAAATAAGCATTACGAACAAAATAATCAGTTTTATTAATTAATTGCTTAATCCTCGACCTTGTGTTGCGCCTCCTTATTTTGTGTAAACGCTTATAACACGATCGCATAACACCACATCTATTTACACTTTCTCTAACATTAGGTTAACGAGGTTGCCGAATTGCGCGGGCAATGTATAGCTCAGTAGTTGCACAGTAAAACGCTTCATTTTGTCAAAAATATAATGTTGTATACACAATCGCCATTTGACAGCGACCGCACAATCTCGATACTTAGAACACTACACCTTCCATCGCCACTCCAAAATGCATTCTTATAGTAAAGTTTAGAATATAAAGAGTGATTTATAACGTTGGCAACGGTGCTTAAATTTCGAAATGACGTGGTAGAAGCAGCAGCTATCTCATCATCATTGATAATGGTCGGTTTGGCAACGTCGCGTCGCTCACCTGGCGCTACCTGCGCACTGTCAACAGGGGGGCAAGCGAGGCGAGCGCCAGTCGATCCAACGATCCGACAGACACGCTCGTCTCGAGCTGTCCTTACCGTTCTATTTTCAAAATATTCCATTAATATTACTTTTAAACTTTATAAAGTGACGCGTCAGTAATATTTTAGTGTTTTGTAAACCCCATCAAGTGAAAACTTAGCAGTTTGTGGACGATTACCGTACTTAAATTAGGAACGTTCAACGACACCGTTTGAAAAGCTTGTTCTTTCCATTGAGTAGCGACTGGACTCTTAGATTTCGTGTGGCTATGTGATGTGAGTTAATTCTAGATTTTCACCTACAGCGGAAACAGCTTACGTAGACGGCTAGCGGTAAAACGCCGTCCGCGCCGCACGCTACTTCTTGTTTCATGTTGAGTAACCGTCAGGTTTCTAAAAAGTGCTTTCGAGACGAACATACACAAACGTGTACGTGAATTTTCGTCGCCCACTCGTAGTAGGACGCAGAGGTTTTGATCCCGTTAGAAAGTTAAAAACTTGGATAGTCATCGGATTAAATGGACGTGGAGTGTTGAAGTTGTTTGTTTGTAGCGGAAGGTTGTGTTGTGTGGTTGTTGGTTATTGCATGGCGCGATGATCAGCGGCGGCTGGGTGTGCGCTCTGCACGTGCGCACCGCAGGGCTAGGCGGCGCCGCGCTCGGCTCCGACGAGGAAGAGATCGTCTACCTCGCCTACGTCGTGATAGACGTCCTCACTAACCAGGTAAGCCAACATATTACAACACACAAATAACTTAAGAAAACAACCCGTTCAAATTAAGAATGAATGAAGTAAGATGTCAGTTCATTGAAACACAGCTATCGTGCTGTTACCGTCGCGTCGTTCCGTACTCGGGAGACGGCTTGTTGCCGTTCACCACGTAAAGGACCGGTTGTTAGCTGTTATTTCTTTGTGCGAATTAACCGTGAATGGCTAAAATGTGCTATTATTTAATAGTCGGGCGAAAAAAAATTATTGTTAATTTACCCTAACGTTACGATTAAAAAGATATACCTAACTAAAATTCTATGAAAGATTTTGTTAATGCAAGTAATGAAGAAGGGGGCACATAATTAAACTGTTGATCCCGCAAGTTGGTTAACTTTGTTAGAGTGAATTTAGCGTCTAAGCGATCATATAATAAAGAAAATAATACTTTAGACCAAAAATAAATCATCTATTTCTATTAGACCTCTCTATAACTACTCAGACCGCTACCCTTTTACCTGCAACTCAAGTAATTAACTACTATTCTTAGTAAATAAACAATACGAATGTCAGGTACATCATTTTGTTAAGAAGTATATTCAATGTTATAAAAATAAGCCTTCCGTAAGATTAAGTTAGGAGGTCGATATATAAAAATAGGAACTGGCAATTTCCAGTTCCCAAAGCTATTTAAATTACATGTTACTAGAAAAGATACATCGGCGAATAGATTTTTTATTCTATTACCATTCAAATTACTTTTCAGTCAGAGAATTGAACCTTTTTTCATGAGTAATGGGGACTAGCATCAACCTAGTCTTCCTAAGTGTTAAGATTGGCATCTAGTATAATGTGATGCGACTGATTACTACCTCGTAGCATTCAAGTCGGTCGATGCTTCATCTCAGCAATCTCAGTACATAATTGCCTCTGGACTTAATTTAACTAAAGTTAATATAACCTGGTATCAGCGATGGCTTAGTGGTAGAACGTTAAACTGTAAAGCCACGACTTGTACTTCTTTAGACGCTTTGAAGTAGTATTAAATACTTATAATAACGAAAACATTTAACATAACGCATGTCTGAAGAATATCATAATGATTTGCGAATACTCTAATCCACACTTGGCCGGAGCGCCGTGTCGGCCAAGTGTGGATTGTAGCGTGGTAGACTAAGGTCTAATCCTTTTAGGAGAGTGCCTGTACGTATTTGGAAGTGAGGTAAAGTTCTCAGGATTATAAGCAGCGTTGATAATAATAAAAAGCAAATCAAGTAAGATGGGAAAAATATTTTAAGGATAAATATTTGGTAAAATGTACTACAAGTTACCTACTTTCGCTGTAGCCGCCAAACTTGACGGCATGTAAATAACCATACACCAAAGAAATAAAACATATCTCTGAGAATAACAGCTGGACAAGGCTGTCGGTATTTCCATAGGTTTCATTGCCGGGGGCTGTTAAGAATTATATTATAAGTTATAACACTTATAACAGGTGCTAGAACAAGCAATATCATACTTAGTCGCATAGTCTTATCGTGGAAACCATTTTGCAAATTTAATGGCAGATCTCTCTTTTGTACGTCGAATATAACTTTGTTGTTCGAGACAATTCGTTGTGTTCTGTAGCGTGTTAATACAGGCTATTATCTTTGGACGATTTTATGAGCGTTGTTATTATCTAGTGTTCTTTTACGAGATTCCTAACAATTTTGCACGGAATAACACGTAACCCATCACGAACGTTTAGAAGAATAATGGTCAGTTTAGAAGAATAAATCAGATAGAGATAAGCAGATTAGAAAAGCAGCTATATAAGTTCGCAACCATATGACTTTGCGTTTGGTCCTAAGTAGACTTACCAAAGCCTCTTTACTGCCAGTAGTTGAACAAATGTCCTATGATAGGATGTGCAGCAATTTTTTCCAGGCTCTGCAGCGTGTATGTGATTCCTTTTGTTTTGTAAGTGTCTATACCAATAGACTCAGGCAAATCCTATGCTTGTTTGTCCTCTTAGTAAAACGACGAAGAAAGAACAAGATGGTTTAGGCACTTTGATTTTGTTAAATAGTCACGGTAAGGCTGATTTCTACATCTTAACAATACCTATCTAAAGTGGTGTTATAAAGTTGCTACACAAATATACTTTAATTTATTGTTGATCTTAATAAGATATTTTCTCTCTTTCCATCTTAATATTAGCTAAATTATTGGTGAACGATAAAATATGAAAGTGGCTTGAGTCAATAAAATTTTATGTATATCGATGAAAGTTTTTGTTGCTGTTGTCAGTAAAAATAACATACGATAGCAGTGAAATGATGGTTAGTACCAGTAGTGCTATTCCATAAGATCTCACTATTAAAGTCACTGCCGAACACGCAGAGATTGGGGATAGAAATGTATGTAGAGTTCACTCTATATTTCGACTCAATTAAAGATCAAAATTGAGATACTTCATTTAAAACTCCATTTCTGTAAAGTCAAACAGACTATCGTTACTGTTTAAGCTTGAATATGATATGAATCAGTAGTAAACGTTTACGTTATCGTGTCTTTTTTAATACTTTTTGTCAGTACCTCTAAGAAATACTTTGTTTAATAAAATGAATATAATATGGAAAGACAAATCAATCACAAATTACGTTGATATGACCAGTTACACGCAACGATCAGCAATAGACGCACTTCACAGATAAATGTGGGCGAGCAGTGAGTTCGGATCAAGAAGGGCTAATCCAATAACATTTGACCGACTTGATGCACAATCGCTGTACGCCGCGTCTTGTAAGTAGGTACAAATAATTTGTGCATTGACGTTACATGTAATGGTAAAGTAACGTAGTGATATTAATATACTAGCTGACTCGCGCAATTTCGTCTGCTTCATATAAGATAAGATACTTTACCCCGTTTTTGCAACATTTTCCATTACTGCTCCGCTCCAATTGATCGTAGCGTTATATAGCCTATATCCTTCCTCGATAAATGGGCTATCCAACAATAAAAGAATTTTTCGATTCGAACCAGTAGTTCCTGAGATTAGCGCATTAAAGCAAACAAACAAACTCTTCAGCTTTATAATATTAGTATAGATTAATACGTATATACGTACTCGTATATAGTTCTCAGTTATACTGGCGATTTATAAGAAATTAATGTTATACTATACTAGCCTGCCCTCGAACAGGAAAGGTCCTGTGCCCTGACAACGTGTATGCGAAATTTCATGATGATCGGTCGAGTACTTAAGGTGAGAATCAAACAAACTCACATTCGCATTTATAATATTAGTTCCGATTTACCAAGCTAACGGCCTAATCCATAAACTCCAAATACAAAAGGCTCGCCATCACTTTTCTTTAACCTAACTAGAGAAAGACAGCGTGCGCCTCATATTTCGGTTATGGCTTACTTGATTATTAAGAAACTGGCCATATGTCACCCTTACATAGTTAAGCCACCTGGTAGTCATTTTTAATCGAAACTATAAGTACAATACAAAATTTGACAAATTTCGTTAAATATGTTTTTTGAACATCTAAAATAAATTTTAATTACCTTCGCAAATACACACATAAATGAATTCTTAACAATACACCGGTAGTGCTGAGTAAAACTTAAAATACAGAAAAAAACAATGTCGCAAGAAAAGCTAGACAGCTTTAAATCTATATATCTATTAATACTGAAAATAATAATGAAAAACACTACACGCACACAACCATGCATTTGACACAAGCAGTCGAATCGCGGTCGTAGTATTTAGGCATTGTTCGGCTGATGTCGTAGATTTCTTCGTAACTATGGTTACATAATTATGTATGTGGAGTGGGTGACTAAATGAAATGTGATTATAAGAGTATAGTTATAGACAATAAAACCATAATAACGATCAAATTTCAGATTTAAATCAATTATGGTCGAATTTCGACCACTTGGCGACCGCTAGTATTTATAAAGCTACATAACTTTTGTTGTGAATGCGCATTATTTTGTCTTGTTAAACATTCTCAATTTTCGCACAAGGTCTATCAGAACGACACGAATCTCACAAACGCTTCCTTATAAAACAGCTCAAAATCTTGTCTAATGATGTTTTGTGGAGTTGTAATTGTAGGATGTGATTAGGTAGTAGTTAGTGGCGAGATAATCTATTCGTCCTAGAGAGATGACAGATGAGCCAGCACACAGACTCACAGTAATTACAGACTAGTGATGAGTTAGCTACCCCTTTTGCTACTAATCTTTGAATAATGTTCGCACTTTAAAAAAGCGTGGTGGGCCAAAGTAACCAAACCGCCGATGTCTGTATTTTATTTTATTTTATATAAATCTGTATCGTTATTACTTATTACCCAGGTGTCGACAGTAGATCCTAACTAATATTATAAATGCAAATGTGAGATTGTTTATTTGTTATGTTGTCACGCGCCTTAACGTCTCGATCGATCATTATGATATTTAGCATACACGTTGTCAAGGGTACGAAAAAGGACACAGGGTACCTTTCATCCAGAAAAATGTACGGTGCCCGAGTAAAGTTGCCCGCGACGTAAGAATAATGCCAAATGCGGGAGTAGGTAGTCTTTTTGAAAATAGAATTGAAATAGATTATTTTGCTTTTTAACACTGGCGAAAAATTTTCATTTTTTTGCTATCGCTCTGACAGTCGACAGGCGGCCCTAATGCGAGAGTAAGCTTCCGCCTTAAAAAGATCAGAAGAGAACCAATCAAAAAGAGTAGACGTCTATGGATGCTAATTAAAGCTAAATGTACATAGGTACAATACACGGCTGCTTAACGTTTCGGCGGTAGACAGGATAGTGTTTGTATCTTGTACTAACTATACCCTAATATGCCCCCAACAATGACACGCTTCAACGCGCTAATTCATCCACAAAATTGGCTACAGTGTGGTGTGGTCGCACAGTAACAAAACACATCAAATAAAAATGTTATAAAGAGGATTTACTATTGTAGTCTTAAAATCAGTTTTTTTATGAAACATAGCTGTGCTTCGCGGTTTCAACTGATGTGTGTCGTGATGAAGAAGTCAGACCGTATCTCAAGAACTATTCACCTAATTGAGATAAACCATGCCTTAGTTTTCAAGTTAGAGTAGCAGCTGTTCATTGATATAGATTATATTAAAATACGGCCAGCGATTTTTGAGTTTTTATAGAACAAACATACAGACAGACTTTAATCTAAAAGTATCAAATCGTACTTTTGTTGGCTGTTTTTTAGTTCTACTACTTTATTTTCATAAAATTGGTCAAAGTATAATGTATACTTTTCAAACAGTAAATTTTTTTGAATGCTAGACGTAATTGAAGGTCTGTGTATGTGTTTGTGTGATAAATGTGTGTTCCGCTGCGACTCAAAAGGTTAATCACAACAGCTTTATGTAGCAAAGCTAGCTAGAACTTTACACGACAAACCAGTTCTATATCATGCTTCTGTGACTCAGAAAATTATAAAATCTATGAAAAGATAATATCTATTGTTAGAAAGTCGAAAAATAATACAGAATTTGCGTCTTGCTTCTGTTGTTTGAGTTACACTCTCGCTAATATTGTGTTATCGTAGTCGTGACGACTTGTATTAAGCCAATACTTGTCTCATTTACCTACTAAAATATCTCTAACTTAAATTTTATATAATACTATATTGAAATTAAACACTTTATACGGATTTTGTCGCGTTGTTTATTTTACTTTATAACACTGTTATTACATAATTTTGAAAACTCTAACACTACTATTATTGAACGGGGAGGGTCCCCGTGAACGTGGCTGCTGTAAAGCAACCAAAACGTCGCCGTCGGGGCAAAGTATAAACTTAAACATAAATAGTTTTAATTAAAAATATATAGCTTAAATAGTAGTAAAGTTCAATAATAGTAGTGTTAGAGTTTTCAAAATTATGTAATAACAGTGTTATAAAGTAAAATAAACAACGCGACAAAATCCGTATAAAGTGTTTAATTTCAATGTATAACATTCGCGTAAACATAAGACAATATTATAATACTACATTTTGCCCGCGGTTTCGCTCGCGTAGATGTATGTAGGTTAGGTTAGTAACAGTATTTTTTTCTCGCTGAAAGGTAACCCTATGTCCTATTCTGTAACCCTGACATCGTGTATCTCCTGGCTGATCGCTCGAGTAGTTAAGGCGTGAAAGCGTAAAAAACAATCTCACATTCGTATTTATATGGACTAGCTTCTGCCCGCAATTTCACCTGCACGAATCCCACGGGAACGTAAACTGGAATAAAAATATACTATGTGTGAATCCATGATATGATTTATCTATGTGCCAAGATATTTCAGATTGAGTAACAAATATTTCAATCGTTTATACAATTATAATATTAGTAGCATATAACCTGGAAAATGTTTACCTGTACTTTATGGGTACTTACAATACGAGTGCCGTGCGTTTGAGAGCCACAAAAAATATAAACAATTACTCTGGGTTTGGTAGTCTTTGTCTTCTCTGTTTTAATGGTTGTAAAGAGAAGAGACAGTAACAGTATTAAAAAAAAGGGAAATGTTTTTGTTCTACTTGAAGTAAGACTTTATGCCTTCAAAGTAATCGTGGATTGTATACCACTTAAGTAGGTAATTCAAGTAAAATAAATTCTGTTTATCTTATGCAGTTGGAACAAATCCTTTGTTTATTATATTGTGCAGTCGCAACAGAGGATTGTAAAATGATGCCGTTGCTCCAAAATGCAACTGAAATTATTAAGATAATTTAAAATGTATTGGCGGTGAAAATTACCCGGAAGTATGCGATTAAATACAGCGTTTGGAGATGGACCTTTTTTAAACTGAGAAATCTCCTTGAATACTCTTGGCCTAAGTCTTATAGAGTGTCGGAAACTATTCCATTTTGTCATTTATATTCTCACAGGTACACATAGAATTTCTCAGCGAATATTCTACTAAAAGACGCATCTTGCTCGTTTAGAGAGGCACTGCGGATTCTTGGCTCAAACCGGTACCGCCCGATTGGGGAAATACGGCCATCTTGCCGAAGATCGCAGACAAACATCCTTGTGTTGTGTTCCTATAGCCAGTAGGGTTGCCAGATTATATATATAGGAAGCGCTGTGCTGTCAGAAGGCAAATAAATGTTATTTGTCCTTATGACTATCTCTTAAAGCATTAACATTGCATGCGCCACAATGCGACAGCGTTACAGGGCATACAGCTATGTCCCGTTCACTCACAAGCAAAGACAATGCTTTAGAAAATGGTGGCACCTGGAAGCACATATTTCTTTTAATTGCAGGGTCGACAACACGTAGTAAAGGTTATGCCGTTTCCATATCATATTAATACATCGGATTTTGGCAGCTTTCATATTTGCCCTTTCATGTCAACTTTTATGTTTCTAGGTGAACGAGAAATACCTTATATGGTTTTATAGTCGGACTTATCCTAATTGTGCCATGTACGGTTAATTCGGGGGACGACTTCTCGAACCTTCGATGATCTAGTAATATTTACGGTACTGGTGCGCTGCCTGTACTACAATTCTACTGTTTCCCTTTACTATCCTATCACTTATGGCAGGGTTTAATTCGGTCAATCCTTTTAAATTCACGGATGGCGTAGTAATTTAAGCAGCCGTCTCGCCTGTGCCACACCAAGTTGTGAGTTCGATCCCTATACGGGACAATCACTCAAACACACTTGTGTGATCCACAGATAGTTTAACTTTGTCCCCGGCTCGTCTCCTGATGGTAATGCTTTAAGTGACCGCCACGCGTCGACACAAATCAAATCGGATTAAAATATATAATCTACATGTAGGTAGTTTATACCTTTATGTCTTTCGCGACGCTAGAATTATTTACGTCGTAAATGCCAATTTTTTATATACAAACTCTTTGCTAAAATACTTTTTAGCATATATAATTGGATTTGTTGTTTGGCGCGTAATCTGATTTATATACTGACAGCATGATGTCATTTTAATTTTTTTAATGTTTGATAAAATTTAATATTCAAATGAAACATACACACAGAAAATGTATTATTTTAAACCAGTATAGATGCAAATGCGATCGTCGGTCAAACTGTCGTTTGTCTATTGTGTCTGGCGTCGTATGTGCAACGCGTGAAAAGATTTTCGCTCTCTTTCTCTCTCATTGAAAAGAAAGAGATGTATGGTGCTAATACATGTTACTATCTCTTTTCTTTTGCATGGCTTTGAGATAGAAACCAGTAGTGTTTCATGAGTATTCCGGTTTAATGTCCCTGATATGACAATGGGTTCGGTCGTCGCCACGAAAAACTGTGGTTGAACCGAAGGAAGTGGAATTAAAAGTTGTATTTATGGATAATTAAATGGCAAAATATTTTATGGTTTGCCTGTTTTAGTGGCCATAGCCAAGTGGGATACTGTTGGACTGTCACGAAGAGGTCTCGAGTCGCATGACCTGCATCTCTGGTTTTTCGTTATATGCGTATTCAATAATTAATAATAATAATTATCGCTCGCTTTAACGGTGAAGGTAAACATCGTGGAAAACCTGCATGTCTGAGAGTTTTCCATTATGTTCTCGAAGATATGTAAAGTATGGCAACCCGCACGGGGTCAGTATGGTGTACTATGGCCTAACCCTTCTCACAATGAGAAGTCGCCTGTGCCCAGCAGTGGGACAGTTTGATACAGGGCTGATATCATTGGCCCACTGCAGGCTGAGCTTCCTAATCCTTTGGTAACATTTCTACTATTTACGCTAGCTTACGTCTGTTACTTCTACGTTGATGCTTAACCTCTATTGGGATTAGATCCTGTTTGTTCTGATTTTGCGATGCAGCAAAGTGCCCGATCATTTCAAGTATTACGCCTTTATACATCAAAATAAAATCAAATCCCTTTTTTTTGTTTGAAACTATTAGTTCCGCAATAGGAATAACACCTGTGTCACGGGGGACTTTACAAATATTCAAAGAACGAACACGAAGGAGACCCAGACTTGGAACAACTATTTGTGATTCATACAAATTTTCTCTTGCGTGGGATTCGAACCCACAACACTAGGCGCGGCGGCAGTGGCGAGGCGTCTACTTGAACCACTCCGTCATCTATGCAGTCATCTTTGTTATAATGACTATATTATTAATGTATACAAATTTTAATTGCAAATTTTATTCATGTTTATTTAATAAAAAAAAAAAAAAAATACTTTAAATGATGTTACAAACATGAAGTTTAGTTGGTAAATAAACAATCAAATTTTCGTTTGGTTTTTATGGTATTTAAAACTGTGGTAAATAATACAACAAAAGATGCATCTAGTTATGCTAGTCTTATAAATATCTATAGTATTTGCGACTAATCTTGTTTCAACAAATCTTGTTTTTGACCAGTTTCATTGTACTTATAATTTAACATGACAGTTACATGCAACCTCTTTAATTTACATTTCCGTGATCGTCGCCATATTTGGTTAAAGTTTATATATTTGAATTAATTATTATTAGTTTTAAATGTTAACTACACGGAACAAGATAACGTTTAGTTAACTAACTAGTTAAAACGGGTGTATCTTAGTGTTAAAATGACGGTCGCACGATATTATTAGACGATATTGGTATTCTAGCATAAATCTGAATACCAAGAGCTAATAAAAATTTGTGATAATATCGACTGGTTTTTAAACGGGGTTAGAATTCGTGCAAAATGTCAAAGAAGTTTGGTGCACAACGAAATCTGTATTGAGAATTTACTTAAATTGAGATTAAGAGAGTTTTGTCTTTACAATTTACATCAAACATTATAACCCTCACCTCAGTTTCAGTAAATTCTCAACACAAAGTTCGTTGCGCACTAAACTTCTTTCGTTCGATTGCATCTTTAGAACTCAATTGCATTTTTGATTTATGTACTACTACAATCATTTTTGAAGAACTATAAGAATCTCTTCTAACCCAGCGCAATTCTATTGGAGAATAATCTCAGCCGTACACACTTACCTAATATAGTGTATCTGTAGAGATACAGGTTCACAGACTTTTTTAAGGGGAAGAGTAGTACCTACTGTTAGTAGGGGAGAAAAAGTGAGGAGTCATTGTAGTTTCTGTACTTTGGCAACATAGCGACTGCTATTCTAAAGAGTTGGCAGCAATGACCGAATGGCAAAAAGAAGAGCATTTTAAAACTATTAGAAAGTATATAATAAAAAGGAAATGTTATGCATTATGTAGATACTAATTTATATTCCTTGCCTACGTCGTCAGAATTAGCTCGAGTTTACGTAGAATCACGCCTATAATAAAAAAAGAAATTATTACGTTTAAGTAATAATTATATTTATATATAAACCAACTTGTATGTAAATATTTGATTTTATCAACGGCAGTGCGATAATCTTGAGCCTGTTTGATAATACATTACATTATCAATGTACAATCGCGTTATAGTAAGACAATTTGTTATCTTTTTAACATACATTCGTGCGAAGTTTTGTAAAAATGTCGATATTGATATAGGATTACTATCATACTAAAATAAAGTAGGTACCTACTGATACAGCGTACCTATCATAGTTGCAAAATAAAAACGTGTTGAATACCTTATATAGTTTGTACTCGTATATTTCAGCAGAGGTAGGTATACCTATTCATGTTTTATTAAGTTATATTTTATAATTTTTATTTTGCTCTTCATAATGACCACACTCCGAGTGATGGTGAAGGAATGGAAATGGAAAGGACCCACAATTGAGGAAGAAGAAAACACGTCCTTTGGCAGAGAATGCCATGTCTTGATTGTTCGGCAGAGGTATAAGGACCCAAACTTGTCGGTGCGCTCTAATCGACTCTAACGTGTAAGGATGGCATCTGAACCCAGCATGCGTTGTTCTGGATGGATTAATTTCTTTACCTTACCATTTACCCGTGGTATATTCTGTAGAAACATGCCAATGAGGCCATGTCGCTACGGAGTTGCTAACGATTAGTAACGATTGCCACGTGCTAAAGATTGAGCCTATTGAAGGCTTAGTGGTCGTTTTGTTTCAAATTGTGCCAGTTGATTCTTTTTAAAATAATATTTTCTTAGGCGTCGACACTTACTTTTTCAGAGGTAGTCGTTTCGCACCAAAATTTTTCAAATACTCAAAACTCAAATTTCAAATATATTTAATATTGTCTTCTGTTTACGCGAATGTTATTCATTGAAATTAAACTACTATATAAACAACGCGATAAAATCCGTATATAGTAGTTTAATTTCAAATATATTATTTTTAAGTGTTGCTTCGCAAAATTCGTGCAAAATGGCGACAAGCCCTATTGCCGTTTATTTAATTTCATTTCGAGGCCTTGTTTCCACTTTTATCTGTACCTACTATATTTGATAATACTGCTGACATTACCGCATTATTGCTCATGAGTCCTTCCAGAGAAAATATGTAAATCTAGATATGTTATGCACGCAAAACTCTTGGTCCTAATGCAACTAATCTATTTCTAATCGTGTCGTATTGCCGTCCTGTCGGATTACGAGAGTAAGGGAACAGAGAGTGCACTTGTGTTTGGTATATCTCCTGCGTAGTAGACCAGTCTTCGTTATGATTGGCCACTGTGCCCGAAATTCGGTCTGGAGGACATTATTATTTACGTTCTAATGGACTTATATATTACTAATAATGTTCTGATGGAATCATGAGATGCATTTGAAGTATCTTCTTTAAACATAAATAAGTCAGAAGAAGATTGAATCGTATCAGGTCACAAAGTAACAGTTATAAAAGTTAACGTTTAGAGGTAACTAAGTTTACCGAAGTTACATTTGGGTTAACAAATTTCATTTAAGTTAATTAAAGTTACATTTAGGGTAGGATATACGAATATTTTACTATTTGTTTACCTTAACTACACCTACCTAAAAGTAGAGAATATTGTAAAATTTTATGATTGATAATAAACATTATTATTATACAAATGACAAACTTAATACAAGGCAGGTGCAGATGCACTAACAGACACGTGACTATAGCTATATCGAATCTAATTTGTGCTGGAACTGGAAAATATAATGCATTTCGGATAAGTTTCACCTATATTTGTATATAGTTATTTATTTAACGACAGTTGTTTAAACAAATGTGGCCTAGCAGATACAGTTTGGTAAACAGGTTGTATTCTTTTTTGCATAATTGTACTCGTCAAAATTATATTTTTTCGCTATCGTACAACACTTGTGAATAGTTAGTGGGTTCCACAAAGTCCACTAAGATCAGGTTTTAATTGATCAGATTGAAAAAAGTAGGACGTATTTCTCTTTGGTTCGAAGTGATATTTATATTGTCATGACCTATTTCAAGAACTTTGGATTAAAGGATGAGGAAAGGAATTGAGAAAGCGGTTTAAAGATTTTCATCGATAAGATCGAAGATTCTGGATTCTAAATTTTGTTTTAGTGTATCGACTTTAAAATATATCTTCTTGACTAATTATAAATTTGACTAATACTTTTGAGTCAATTTTGCAGTCAAAAACATATTTAGGTACTAGTTTTAAGTAACTGCATGGTAGAGGATCGTGGAGGTAAGAGATCTGGGCCGACCGACAAGGCAACGTCCTGTCAGCCGTCGCAGATATCTGGCTGGAGTGATACTGTGGAAGCGGATCTGCAAGAGCTTCAAGCCAACGACTGGCGAGAAACGATTAAACACCGAATGAAGTGGCGTTCTTTCTTATCGGCGACCAAGGCACATTGATGCAAAATTCTATGGTATTTTAAAAAGCCGTTAACTGAAACTTGTATATTTATCTGTATCTGTTCTCTGGGGTCAACCAATAAATATGTTTTTACAGAAAACTAGAAATCCGTAACGGAAATAATAAGTTGTCCAAAAAGAAAGCATTAATATACGACAATATTATGCCAAACATATAATGCGGTTCCATTTCTTGATTTTGACATAATCTGCTTTTTGATCTAACATAGCATGAATAAAATAATACATATATCATTTGATAATAATTATTACCGTTCGTTTACACTTCATGATACTCCTTATTTATGTAGCGTTATATTATAAAATGTATATCGTTTTTTTATACTCTCCCTGGATTTATTATAAATTTGCTGTGGCAGGCATATTACTTAGAAAATCTTTTGCTTTAATTAGTACCTTTTTATCAACTATATAAATAAAATAATAAATCAAACGTTGCATAAAGAATTAATATGACATTTATAAAAGATATTACATTACATACACAATTAAAATGAGAAATATGACAGGCACAGGTAAGTTATAAATTGTAGGCGAAAATATTAATTATTTTAAGTTTTTACACGGAGTAATTGTAAACACATTCATTGTTTTGGTAAATGTATATTTTATATTTGTATTAAACAAACAGTGTTGATTTTATCAACTTAACTGTGACCGCCTGTTTTGGCACATTTAGCTCGGCGCAGTCTTAAATCTGCTGCCTGTAGTTCGAGAAGATTATATTTACCTACCTACATAGTTCTAGTAGATTTTGTTTCCAAATATATTGTTGTTCCAAATTACATCCATATTATGCCGACTGTTATGAAGTTTGACGTCTGGTCATACCTATTACTTGACTCCATGCTGCTATTATAAATGTACCAATAGATAACCTAACAAAAGGTACCTATTTTAAAAGGTAAGTTAGCCTAGACCTCGATAATGTATCGAAATTAGGTAAAATAATAATAACAAGTAATATTATATGTAATTATTATAATTTGTCGCGGTTCGATTAAGTTAATCGTAAAAGAGCCCTGCAAGCCAGTATACCTCGGGAGCAGAACATGAGTTTATTTGTCGGCGATGTAATATTTTTACATTACTGTTAAATGAACTCGTGATGTATTAATTAAAAATATTGTAATCGAGAAATAATATATTGTTTATGTTTTATAAACATATATAAACAATACCTGTATCTAATGTCATAGATTGAAATATATGACATTAGATCTCTTATTTCAGTCACTATTCCTACGTAGCTTTACATTATCAAAGTCAAAAATTATTTACTCATTTAGGTCACAAAGTAACACTGTTGAATGACAACATCTATTTGTTTGTGAGTTTACTAAGTTTCTGAAGTTATATTTAGGTTATTTGCTTAGTTCAGGCAAAGAGTTGAGCCTATAAGAATATACCTGCAAGAAACACATACCTAGCCATTATTTTAAAACAGTAATTAAAGTATTTTAAAACTTATATAAGCAAGGAGTAGCAGCTAATGTACCGTATATTACTGATTATATAAATAAAAATAATAATTTTAATAAAAAACATAATAAACATAATAATATCGTATTGTAGAATTGCAATTTGTGGATTCTATCATGTTTGTCCCGTGTGCAGATCGAACCTACTACACTCGGCGTTACCTGTGCATACATGCCCACTTAAACAGCTACGTCATCCGTGCAGTATCAAATTAAATAGAAAAGTAATACAACCTTAGTTATACAGTTTGAAACTTTTTCAACGTCACCGAACGAAGGTAATTAACAATTATAATGATTAGATGTAAAGCATTTGTCGAGTCAAAGGTTAATAGTATGCTAACTCATTGGTATACGATAGACGATTTTACAATACCAATTTATAATTTTATATTGTGAGCTGTTTATTTATTCCTTACCATAAGGATGTCGTAACTAAGGTGTTGTTGTGACCAGGATGTCAAGGGATATAAATTATTATTATTAATTAGCGCCCCGACTTCGCATAGGTAGTACGAAACCTTAACAAAATATACACCTAAACCTTCCTCATGAATTACTATGTCTATTGAAGAAAACAGCGTGAAAATGCGATAATTATGTTTTTAGATTTTTAGATAGTTTTTCCAAACGTATCCAAACTTGCCGTTGAAGATGACAACGATTACACTGGCCTTTACTCATTTTGGCACCTGGGATTTTAGACTTGATTTTAAGAATATCTTATAAGGCGATATCAAATATGCTACTGATTTTTTTGTATCAGCACTAGTTTATGAGATAAAAATATATGCACTTTTTACAAAAACATCAATCTAATTGTCTTTTGAGTGATTTTCTCGAAATAAATTATCTTGGAGACTGTATTGCACTGACCCACTCACACTTTATCTTGATTATAAATTTCAGTGCTGAACTAATCAAAATACAAGTGAATCACAGTCTTTCTAATTTATTTTTGCTGATTTTTCAATATGTATTCACCACAAACATAACAAAACATATCGGGATCGTTAACACAACATCTGGACGTAGGTACTAGCCATTAAATGAGATAAATTTTATCGGTTTTATTGTAAGAATGTCTGTTTTTGAAATAGGTACTCAAAATGAGTCTAGCAGGTAAACAAGAGCTGATGAGTTATATCAATATATTATACATTACCATTCTTATCGACCGCAGAAACAAATAGGGGTTAACCAAAAAAAATATTTTATTTTTGTAGGTTTATGTTATCATCAGCTTCGTAAAACTATTACTTTGGTCACTGTTCCGGATACATGGTAAAGGCAAAAAATAGTTATATTTGACTTAACATTAAAATTTTTGGTACGTATTATGTAGACTTACGCCTGTTTTATATAGTACATAGTAGTGTGATAAACCACATCAAATATAATCACAATAGGTATGTGTACTAAGTGTAGTTTCTTTAAGATATTCATTGTTTCTTAATTCTAAACCCATGCCATCAAATTACCTTTGAACTACTATTTTTACCATTAATAAGCAATTTAATGTCAGATGACGAACATTACCGAACGTTGGTAAAACTGTCAAAGAATGCATAATTCAAGTTTCGAATTCGAAGGTTTTGGCAATAATCATTTACCCAGCGTAAATCAACATCTGAAAGACTATTCTAGAATATTTAATTTATTTCGATAGTCTATTGTCGTTCGTAATTTATATTTAAAATTTATTATTCGGTGGAACAACGTCATTTTAAATTTAATTTATAATTACTATGTAAAACACGAAATAAGAAAGTAATATAATTTCGATCACGTTTGTGATTTATGAATATTCCCTATTTTATTTAGTTGTGTAATTAGATGTAGGTATGTATATATTATCTCATGTCTCTTTCATGGGCATGGTTTGGTTACGCGTGCAAATGCGATGTAAATACTCGATAGAAATTCTTTATAAAAATCTTGTGAGTTAATATTTATGGATTTTGAATAATTTTGCATAATTATCTACGTATTGATTTATATGTTTTTTATTTGATGTACGAATTAAGACTATTAAGCATCGGCATTTTTTATTAAGTATAATATTTGATCGAAATAATTTTGTAGCGGTATGTTGCTCTAATCTAGTGGGCGAGTGTTAGTGCAAGCACAAATATTGCTTGTATGATTTAATGTTTCAAATCGATCTCAGTTTTATTTTCTTGTTAGTCCTTTTAGGTATCAACACATCATTTAGAATCTGATGACAACTGAATAGTAATAGATTCGTCCACTTAACTGGTACTAAAACATAGATGGTTATCCCAGAGCCGTGAGACTTACGTCATTTTAGCATGGGTTATTTATTTACTAAACTATAATTATATAAAACACGTAGATCCGGTTCAGAGGTTTTAGTCTATGCTATGTGATTGATACGTCTTTTCCTAAATCCGTATCTGAATTTGTAAAAAGCAATTCTCACAATTGAGAATGATGATTCGAAAATTGTATTCTCGCATTCGCATTTCGATTAGAGAGTTATCAGTGATTACTGTTTAGTTATACGAATAAAAATGGATATTCGAAACACGATTTGATATGACATATGGATGTTATTTAACTTGTTGTAAACAGTTTAGTTATTAAAAAAATAACATCTAGCATGTTATTTTTTATAACTAAATATATATATTTTTTTTAAATAACATCGTCTTCAATACGATATTACTATTTTAATCTATTTTATGTTGACACGGTGTCTATTAATTTATTATTCAAATCGAATAAAACGTTAAAGAGTCAGCTAATCGTTCAGTTAAGTAGAATTTAATTTATACTCGAACGAATTTGTTTCATAATAGTATTTCGTAATCAACATTTATTTTTAGTAAGTATACTTATTGATTAATTCTGACGGAAAACCATATAAGACACACTTGGGTATTTCTTGCACTTAAAAAAAGTTCTGTATCTAATAAGCTTCAAAACTTTACTGTACGGATCGCGTAGCGGTTTAAGGGGTCCGTCTTCGGCGGTAGTGAATGCGACCGTTGTGCATGAGGTCTCGGATTCGAATCCCGGGTCGGGCCAAAACAAAGTTATTGGGTTTTCTGTTAAGATATCTCAATAGCAGCCTGGAGTTAGGAAGTTGGCGGTGTTAGTCACTCCCGTGCATCGGCAAGCACATAAAGCCGTTGGTCCTACGCCTGATCTCTCTCCGGTCGTGTCGGATTATCCGTCTCATCGGATCATGAGAGTTAAGGAACAAAGAGTGCTTTTGTGTCTGTCCACAAACTTGTGCACTATAATATCTCCTGCGCAGATGGTCATGCTCCGTTAAGATTAGCCGCCGTGTTCGAAATTCGGTCTAAAGGAAATAATTATCAAGTGTTGTGGATTCGAACTCCAAACGAGAAGAAAAATGTTGTGATTTACAAATAGTTGCTCGCAGTCTAGGTGTTCTTTGTGTCCGTTGTTCGAATGTAACTTAAAATTCATATAACTTCCGAAAGTCAGAGGTGTGCGACGTGGGTTCGAACCCGAGATCCTCTGCATTGCAGTCCGTTGGTCTCGCCACCCTATTAACTAAACTAAAAAATATTGAATTGATTTTTATTGTTAGCATATGAATGCTTAATGATAGATAGCAACGTTTTTCTGCTTATACCGGTAGGTGGCGCGATGAGCTTACACATATCGACTTTTTTTACGTGGGACAATGCATTGACACATTTTATGCTCCGCGAGGCGATGGAGAGGTTATGTCGGACTCACCCGGAGAAAGATGGAACGTCCCGGTCCTACCAACTATACCTACCACGGTGTTCCCTGACGTTAACAGAATCGGCGGGGCCGCGGGAAACGTTCTCGCATGCGAATCGTGACCCCGCCGAAGCCTATTGTAACCTATTTAACCAATTATTTATTTACAAAATTACGATTGCAAACAATCTACTACCAAATAAATGGCTTTGAAATAGCCTAGGCGATGTCTTTTCTGTATCCCTGACAACGTGTATGCGAAATTTTATGATGATCGATCGAGTATTTTGGGCCTTAAAGCGTAATGAACAAACTTACATTCGCATTTGTAATATACGTTAGGTTTAGGTGTAATGTTGGCATTGTATGTCAGATGACAATTTAACATCTAAAGAAGGTGAAACCGTGAGCAAAATCTAGTTAGCAATAAAGGGCACATCATTAATATGATTTATATTATGATTGAAAAAGCAATACGTCATTATTCTATATAATTAACTAAGAAAGATAATTAAACACAAAAAGCCGCAAATAAAAATTTATTAGCAATAAAATAGCTTTTTAATTAATTCTATAGCTCATTGGAACAATTAGTGTAGACATGAAATTATGAACATAATTTATTACCAATGAGCACAAAAATGGAATGTAATATTTATCTGTAAGTTTTATAATGAGTTACGATTCTGAATGCTTTTTGTAAAAAAGCTAATAATAATAATAATGATAATAATATAATAATGTAAAAAAAGCTGTATAAAAAGCGATGGCCTAGTGGGATACTCGTGGACTACCATGGAAAGATCTCGAGTCTGATTCCAAGACACAAGCCTCTGACATTTCGAAGTCATGAGTGTATTGAATACATCGTGAGAAAACCTGCAAGTTTAAAAGTTCTTCTTAATGTTTGCTATAATGTATGAAGTCTACTAACCCGCCCTGGGCGTAGTGGACTATGGCCTACCCTTTTCACACCGCGAAAAGGCCTTAGTCCAGTAATAGGTATATCATATCCTGTATAAATACGATAGCTTATTGGGATACCTTTGGACTGCCACGTAAAGATCTCGAGTCTGATTCCAAGAGCCTCTGACTTTTCGAAGATATTTGCGTATTACAAAGTTAATTATGATTAATATCGTGAGGAAACCTGCGTGTCTAAGAGTTCTCCATAATGTTTTTAAACATGTGTGAAGTCTGCTAACCCGCATTGGGCCAGCATGGTGGACTATGGCCTAATTCTTCTCACACTGAGTAGAGGCCGAAACCTAGTAAAATATACAGGACTGATATCTACAGGAGGTCTGGTATTCTTGAGTCACTTGTATTGAAACGTACATACAACCCACCATACGAATAGTTATTATAGTTACCCAGATGTATTTCTGGCTTTATTAAATAATAATAATAATATCAGCCCTGTATTAAACTGTCCCGCTGCTGGGCACGGGCCTCTTCTCACTGTGAGAAGGGTTAGGCCGTAGTCCACCACGCTGGCCCAGTGCGGGTTGGTAGACTTCACATATCTTCGAGAACATTATGGAGAACTCTCAGACATGCAGGTTTCCTCACGATGTTTTCTTCACCGTTAAAGCAAGCGATAATTAACTATTTAATACGCATATAACTTCGAAAAGTCAGAGATGCGCGCCTTGGATTCGAACTTGAGAACTCTGCGTGGCAGTCCAACGGTTTCCCACTAGGCTATCGCTGCTTATTTTCATTGGTACGAACAAAATGATCAATTTACTAGTTTTTGCACGTGGCTTTTGGCAATTTTCTATCCCTCGGGAACGGTACTTTCTACTGAATGAAAGATACCCAATGTCCTTTTCTGTTCCCCTGTCAACGTGTGTGCAAAATTTCACGATCATTCGTCTAGTAGTTCAGGCGTAAAAGCGTAACAAACAAACAAATAAACTCACATTTGCATATTATAATATTACTTCGGTCATGCTTGAAGGGCAAAGCAGAGGGCTAATTAGAATGAAAGATTGATATTTCTTCGCCCATGATTACGTCATAGGTTATAAGATTCTAGACTCCGTTAGGCGTCTGTGCCTTCCCCTACGGACAACAGGCGTAAATATATGTATGTATTTTAAGCTACTTACATACATATATTCACGCGTAAGTGATAAGCCTCTACTTAGATATTACGTCACATAAGGGTATGATGCCTTTACCACGAAACAAGGGCTTTTGTACGAGTTTTGTTTTTAAATTATCATTATTGCTTATACGCTCTTTATATACACTGTTCCACTCTATTCCTCTCAGAATGAAAAAAGATTTGGTTATGGACAAAGCCTTGTTGCTTTTCCTTTTTGATTACTGCTTTGTGGCATGGCATGTAGCCATAGGTTTCGTTCAGTTGTTATCTCCGCGTTGGGATTTAATTTTCTAGTTAAGCAGCGTGCCATTTGAACTGCGGTTTTTTTTTGTCGTTGTTTGTAGAATGACTAGTGCCCATTTTCAACGTAGCAGGAGGCATTTTTGGCTTAAGCCTTTGCTTATAACCCATAATATAGTTTTTATCATACTGGCTAAATGTAATATACTTCTTCCATACTTTAGAAGATAAGTAGTTCTTGCCCACGGCTTCGCTCACTCGCAAACAGTACTTTTTCTGGATGAAAGGTAATCATATGTCCTCTTCTGTGGCCCTGATAACGTGTAAGCGAAATTTCGTAATAATCGGTTGAGTAGTTACGGCGTAAAAGAGTAAGAAACAAACAAAATCACATTCTCATTCAAAATATTAGCTAGGATACAACAAAAATTTTACACGGAACTTGTAGTTTACGCTAGTTGTCACTTTCCTCATGGAATATACGTGTAAGTAAGGTCGTGATTTAGCAGTTAAATTGCCATCTTGAATAAATAACACGTTACGTTCGAATTACAAATTCAAATTATACATCCATTTGTAACGATTCAAGTCAGGTGCGACAATGTATTGGTGAAAATCGTTGTAAATAACGTTGCTAACGTAATGTTATACACTATTTATTGTATTTAAACATATTGTGAACAATATTGCTTGTCTATTTGCGAATACCTTTCAATAGCTATGATGTTATTTGATTAAGTTTTTATCCTATGTATTTCAAGCTGTTGGTATTTCGAAAACAATAAACTAAAATAAAAATATTGCGCGTAGAAATAAATGTAATATGTTTTGAGTTTAAAAATATGTTTTTCATATAGTATTTCAATGCGCTATTTTTACAAAACCATTCCTCGATAATGAAATCTTTTGAAATTCTAATCTAATATTTTTTTATTTTGTATAATCTGTATCGTTAATAGCCAGGTGGCGATAGTAGAACTTATATTATAAATGTGAATATGAGTTCGTATGTTACGCTTTCACGCCTCAACTACTCGACCGATCATCGTGAAATTTCGCATCCACGTTGTCATGGGAACAAAAAAGGACATAAAACACCTTTCATCTAGGAAAAAATTCTGTTACTAATAACTTAACCTACATTTAATTTAAAATTTATTGACTAAACATTTTATTCCAGCTTCTTGAAACTTCACTGTCTGGAAATGTTTAGATCATATTTGCGAATAAGTCCATGTCTGTTGGAGCAGGTGCGGCAAGAGCGTGAGCCTTGACCGTATCTGTGAGGGTGGGAATACCAGATATTTGTGTGACCTATGGTGCAAATAATTTTTTCGCTGCACAGCAAGAAGGAAAACGTCCAAAATGGCGGCATCACTGATAAAAAAAGAGCGCGAGCGAAGCCGTGGTAAAATCTAGTATTAAATAAAACCTTTTATATTATGTTATAAATAGGTAACTTAAAACGACGCAATAATTTACTTGTTGACAGTATATTATTATACAATTTATATAACTGTATAATTCTTTAAATTAGGTATGCATATGAATTGTATACAATGACAACTTGAAGAAATGTAGTTGCTATAATACGATTGAAATTATATTGTTTTAGACGGAATTTACCACGCTGTTTATTCGTTTATTACAAAACTAGCTGACTCGCGCAACTTCGTCGGCTTCACATAAGAGAACTTCCCTTTTTCGCAACATGTTTTATTGATGCTCCGCTCTTATTTGTCGTAGCGTAATGTTATATAGCCTGATAGCCATCCTCGATAAATGGGCTATCCAACACTAAAATAATTATTCAATTCAAACCAATAGTTCCCGAGATTAGCGCGTTCAAACAAATAAACTCTTCAGCTTTATAATATTAGTATAGATTTTTAAAATATTGCTCTATTACTGAACTTACAATACTATTTTAGCTATTTAAAATTATAAACCATATTGCTTTCCAGCAACTACATATGTACGGGGAGATAGCTACTGAATAGTAAAGCAATAAAATCCGTATAAAACAGTTTAATTTCAATGTATAACATTCGCATGAACGTAAGACAATCCATACTTCCCTTCATTTTTAATCCTTGATTCCTTAATAATATTATAAATTCGAAAGTCTGTCTGTTACCTTTTTACAAATAAGCACTCAACCGATTTAGATGAAGTTAGGTACAGATATAGTTTAAAATTTGGAAGCACTTTTTATTGATATATGTAAGTACATAAGCACCACGCGGGCGGTGCCGCGCGCAGAATAAGATTATTAAATAATTCGATTTTTAAAGTCTATTTAAATAATACGAAAAGTTAGTAACGATATTTTGTCGTGGCAATTCGATTAAGTACCGATAAGTTTCGAATCGTGCCGCTGCGGTATACGAATTAATTATGACAATATATGCACGCTTTTATATATGAGGGGGAACAAGCAATCGATATTAAAATTTGAACTATTTGTACCTGTTTCTGTCTATTGTAATTTATTTACATTGTATTCAATTTATAAGCTGGGGGCAGGGTGTCAAGGGCCCTTGAACATCGAAAATAAGTCAATAGTTATTTTCGTAGACTACTTATATAAAATATAAAATTGATTAGTTTCTAGCTGGTGCTATTTCTCTCATTGACGTTTAAATGAGGTATATAATTCTATGATAGTTTTTAACAACATATCATGTCAATGACAACAAAGCAGCATTTGATGAAATTTATTTTAATTCGAAAGTGTTTTTAGATTGACATCATTAAAACAGCAAAAAATATTTGTAATATTTTTCATTTACCTGCATGTTAATTTTGGGAGCCCGTCTTTTCGCATAATGTTCTTTGTCCTAATATACTTCGGCATAACGATTTTGGCACAATTTGTTTTGGCATAATAATACTCCGGCATAATTTTTTTAGGCATACATTTTATGTTGGCATAATCATCTTAAAGACTAATTTGTTTAAGCATAAATTTGATTCGCATAAATAACGCGATATTCGCACAAAAGTTAGTGACAGAACCTAATTGCTACAAAACCGACTCTACGTAGTCTTGTTTGTCCTACCCCTAGAGTGTAATTTAAAATCGTGTAGAAGCGTGGTGCCGCCGGAGGCCCGCAGCGCCGGAGCCGTGACAGAAACTCTGCCTGCTGCATGCTTGCTTGCATGCTGCATGCTTGCTTGTTTGCTGCATGCTTGCTTGTTTGCTGCATGAATATTATGCTTAATCATTATTATGGTTAGAGAAATTATGCTTAAAAAATTATGCGTAAGCTGTTATGCGTAATTATATTATGCGAAAATATAATTATGCCAAACAAAATTATGCTAAGTTATATTAGGTCTTAAAATTTTATGCTAATGGATAGGGATCCGTTAATTTTGTGTGGTAAATAAAAATCCATTATTAAATACTTATTATTTTGTTATTGTAAATTTATTAAATTGTTAGTAATATCATAATTATAATTATAAAACGTGAACTTCGTTTTTACGTTTTACTTTCGGCAAAAAGGAAGCACGTTAGAAGGTATTTATGATGCTTTGTTGCTGACTAGCATGTCAAAACGTTTGATATAGTTTACAAGTAGTGCAAATTAGCAATAGTACCTTGTTTAATTACATAATACCTTCATATATACGTGAATGTATTATTAAAAAAAAAGTGCCCTTAAAGATGTTGGCCATACTAAAGTTTCATAAGAAGACAATCCACAAATGGAATCCTAGGTAATCCTAGCGCATATTATAAATGCGAATGTTTGATTCTTTATTTGTTTGTTACGGTTTCGAGCCTTAACTACTCGACCGATCATCATGAAATTTCGCCTACACGTTGTCAGGGGTACAGAATCTATTCTGTACCCCTGACAACGTGAATCTGAAATTGTACTCTATGTGTTAGACATAGGGTACCGAGGGATACAATTTTTCTTTACATATACATAGTCCGAGGAAATAAGAAAAAATTAGCCCACATCATATTCAACTATATGTAAATTGAACTAGAACTTGTTAATAAGACGCGCGTTAGTATTTCAAATACGCAAGTATAATGGAGTCACGGAGCGTGAACAAGTTATGAACAATTTTATTTAAAGAACTGTTACTTTCAAACCACGCATTGCTCACGTTTAAGCACTAGGAATTATTTATAATTACTTATGTAGTATATCTTGAAAACATTATTCAGAGACTGACTCTGAATACTATTTTCAAGATATAACATTAAATTGTCATGTTACGATTTCTTGAGCCTTTTTCAATCTGGTAGATTTTTACAACGCTGACATTTTCTAACGTGGAGGAATGCTTTGACGCGGAAAAGGGAAGCGGAGAGGTTATGTCGGGCTTACCCGGGAAAAGGTGGAAATTTCCGGGTACTACCGACTAAGCCCACCATGGTGTGCCAACTAGCTGAAACGGCCTAATGCAGTCATTATAATATCTGAATTTTTTTTAAATTTACTGTCCTTTATTTTGTGCCATTTCATTTTGTTTTACTTATAAGTAGTTAGATTTATTAATATTAGTTAAGTTGCATATAATGATTGTTTCTTTTGTACATGTAAATAATAGAATATATATTTTGAAAACACACATGATCAATCTGATAGAAATATTATTGTACAATGGATTAGTAATTTTTTGCAAGGGTGTGATAATGCAGCATGAATCAGGTACGAAAGTCAATAAAGGTACCGACTATCTAAGGGTGCGTGGTGAATTATTGTATTACATAGTATCTTTATAACATAGAAAGGAAAAATCAGACAAGAGAAACCTAAACCATGTTGCTTCGTCAGTAAATCAAAAAAATCAAACTACATGTCAAAGCCGTACGTTTATCAGCAGTTAGTGTCAATAAGATAAACGTGTGTAAAGATAACAACATCGTAATAATCTGACCTGTGATAATGGTGTGTTTTATTGTTCGTATAATCGCAACTGTAGCAGGCATGACACCGTTTTAATAGTTTGTTGTACGTGTGAACAGTTTTCTTTTAAACGACGTACCGTGCGTATCCGTTCTACGTCCAATTTTAGCCGAAGAGTTCAATATGACATACATATATGAGCGCGTTTATTATGATTGCCAGTGTGTTCAGCTGACAGAAAAGACAATTCTTTTTAAAGAAGATAACTCACGCACTTGCAATAAATCCTGTGTCGCGGGGACTTTCAATTAAAATTCAAACAATGGACACAAACACCGAGTCTCGGAACAATCATTTGTGGATCACACAAATTTTTGTCCCGTATGGGATTCGAACCTACAACACTCGGTGCAACAGCAGTGGCGAGGCGACCACTTAAACAACTACGTCATTCGTTCAGTCAGTCATTAAATATATTATACAAAGTTTTGCAGTAATATTCACAATAAAAACAGATCAATTGAGAGTCAGTCTCGCACAGGAATAGTTCCTTACCATTATACGTGATAATAGCGGACCCGACAGACAGTACTGTACACACGGCTACACATCAAGTTGGACACCCTATATACGCATAACTACGCTACATACAAAATAGAGAATTGTCGGAAAGGGACAGTGCATAGTGGTGTCGATGTAATGATAAGGATAAAGCGTAACAAAAATATAACGCACTCTCGCACGATTCGCAGTGTTCAACTTCTAATAGTTCAAAGTCCAAACAGTCTAGGTTGATGTGTCGCTGTGTGTACAAAAGTAAAAAAGGGAAAAAATGGACCACACAAAAAATTTCATCAATATCGGTCCAGCCTGTTAGCCGGGTAGAAGTTTTATTACAAACACACGCACAGAAGATTTATATATATAAAGATAACACTATGCTTTTTTATTATTTGCTGTTACAGCGGCAATAGAAATTCAGACGCTATGAAAATGTCACTATTACGGTTTATGAGATACGCCCTCTGACAGTAATCGGACGAACAGCGGAGGCTTAATAGTACGGTCCCGCAGGAACCCTTCGGCAACGGCATCTTAAAAAATTACAACCTTATATTTGTAGCCATGAACAGATGCTTCTGAAATAATTTCTTAGATGTAAGACGTATTATGAGTCATGACAACAGCCCTATAGGGTTATCAATACGTATGTTACCATTTAATTATATTGCATTTAATGTTTTATAGTAGTGTTATCTTTGTATGTGGTTTGATGACAATTTTAAAAATGAAAGTTACTATTGGTATACGGAGAATGCCTTCTGTAAATAAACTGTGATTTGGCACAAAACGGTGTGGTTATCAGAGGATATGGATGAAAAATCAGCACTTAACTACAAAAAAATTACATGCTAATTTAAAAAAATATATCTCTTTTATTGCAATAATTGATTTCGGATTAAAATACGAGTTACTCTAGTGGTATATATATTTGGTAAAGTACAGTTAATAAATATATCAATATAATGCATCGATAAAAACTATTCTTTGCTGAACGTGACAACAGGTAAATGAAAATTCATAGTATATTATAGGTAATTTAGTTAACATACATATATACATAAATTCACGCCTGTTTCCCAGAGGGGTAGGCAGAGACTACGAATTTCCATTTGCTACGATCCTGACACACTTCTCTGGCTTCATTCACTTTCATAACATTCCTCATACACGCTCGCCGGTTTAAGGTGCTCTTAACCTGGCCTTTATCCAGAACGTCTCCGATCTGATCAAGAAACGTTCGCCTAGGTCTTCCCCTTGCGACTGTTCCATTCACACTAGCCTTATAAACTTTCTTAGTCAGTCTGTTCTCGTCCATTCTTTCTACATGCCCAAACCAACTTAACATACCCTTTTCTATTCTCGTCCCTATATCCACTTTTATGCCGCATCTCTCTCTAATCACACTATTCCTTATTCTATCTTTCAGAGTCACACCACATATATTTCTCAGCGCTCTCATTTCTACAGCATTTATTCTGCTCTCATGCTTCTTTTGCCATACCCAACTTTAACTACCATGCATAAATGTAGGTACTAATAGTCCTCTATGAACAGCCAAACGTGCCTTTTCGGATACATTTCGACTGTTCATAAACGCGCGTAGAGCGCCATTCACTTTATTGCCAGCAATCGTTCTTCTTTCAATATCTCCCTCATGTGTACCATCCCTTGTAAACAAAGTGCCTAGATATACAAACTCTTTCACTTGCTCCACTTGTTCTCCATCAATCATAATATTGCACATCGTCATGCACTCCTCCCTTTCAAAGTCCCTTAGTTTAGTTAAACCTTAATATAAGTGTTATTTTGTGATAAAGTTATTTTGATATTGATTTATTCTGGCAATAATACGGACATTTGTAATTATCCTTTTTTGATATAGAATAATCATTTGAAACTATCAAATTAAATAATCTCCAGAAAAATAATACTGATGTTCAAAACAGGTCAACTATCATAGAAAGTAGTATTTTTATATCTTATCATTGTACTTAATTATTGTTTAAATAGATAACCTCCCCCAAAATATCTGAATTGTTGTAGGTTATTTTAGTCATTAATATGTATGTATCATTGTGTATTTTAAAAAGTTACGTCGGCTGTACGCATTTCAGTAATTTAAATGATAAAACTATCTTTGTCTTAGTATGAACCTTGTATTTAAATTTTAATGTTTAATTAAGGTATACAAATTTTTTTGAAAAATGTATTTGAATGTTATTTGTCATCTGTCAGCAATCTATAAAAACATGTGTTGTAATTATTATACTGCAATTTTTGCGATAAATTCACATGCTATGGCTAATCTCAATTAACTTCATATGCCTGATAACCGGGTGAATTATTTTATCAATTTTGATATTAAAAACAGTCGTTGTATTAAATTTTGCTTCATACATAAGATAAAAATGGTAAATATGATTTCGATGATACTGTTAGTAGTACCGGGTCAAGATTAGGGCCCTGGAGTACTCTTTTTATTAGGTACCCTGTATCTTTTAGTATTGCTATGTTATCGTTGTTCTCTGTTCTTTTTGGCTGTTTGTCAAAACATACCTTATAACCTTTCTAAGTATAAGTCCTAAATACATAATATCATGGCCTTTTAAAATGAAACCATGAAGGCTACGTAGTCAAAAGCCTAGTATAATTTCAGCTGTTCTAAATATTGTTGTAGTCTTTAATATTCTTAGTTTCCATTAAAATAAATATGAGATTAAAACTGCTAAAATATTAACAACTTTCCAGAGGTATAACTCGGTTGCTATATTTATTTGATAACTACTAGTCTTTGTTTGCGGTTTCGCAGTGGAATGCTGTTTGTCAAAGAAGTACCGTTCCTTTAGGAACTGTTCTTTGTTCTGAGATAGACAGGTTTTTGTGTCCATACCTGAAACACGGTCTCGTAGAGAAACTTGTTTTTGGAAACTAAAATAGATAACTATAGATAACACACACTTCACACTCATTTTTATAAGTATAGATTCTACTCAATAACGATCAAATCTACTGCCGTGAATCAGGTGTAATGTTAGCCTAACTGATTGTTTTAATTTATTCCGACAAATAGACAGTTGACAGTATTATTTGGTTTTATTCCAAGGCGATGTTTATACATAGAAGTTCAACATTACTACTTTAAATGTACACAAACTGTATGATGTTTAGATATCGAATTTTGGCGTGACTCATTCGCGTGACGTTACGGAAAACATGTAAATCCTTCAAAATTTATTTACGATAATCTTCTCTCGCATGGTACTTTACTCGAAAATATTGTTATAAATTTTAGGTGCTAAACATATTTTCAGCTAATCTGAAAATTACCGCATACGGACGGAGAGATGGGCATACAAAAATAAAAATGATGTCTATGTTTATGTAGATGCCAATACCCATCTAAGTCTAATAAAATGCATTCATCTCGATATTACCGACATGCACTTATACATTATTTATGTATCGAGCTATGTTACTTTTATGGTTGTACAGTACCATGTTGCAGTAATTATTTATTCTCAGGGACAGTCGTAAAACTGTGTTGGTTCTAAAAATTATGATCTTGACACTTACCTGTACAGTTACTTTAGTCATTACCGCTACTAAGATAAGTGATTATGCATTTAGTTCTTCTCTTCTTAATATTGTCTTCTGTTTCCGCGAATGTTATTCATTGTTTCAACTTCTTTCTTTTATTTCAAGTTATTAAGTCGCAACGGCACACCGGTAGCCAGACAGTAGATTTTAAATTATTATAATAATTATAACTATAATTTTCTATTACATACACACAACACCATCTAGCCCAAACTAAGTAGAGCTTGTACTACGGGTACTAGACAATGGATAATGTATATATATTGTTGTTGTAAATTCATACATATTATACGTAGAAACACCCAGACCAAGACAAACATCCATGTTCATGCAAACAAATGTTTGACTTGTGCGGGAATCGAACCCGCGACCTCAGACGTGGCAGTCGGTTACACTAACCACTACGCCAGCGAGGCCGACGGTCGATTATGTCTGGTATTTAAAGACTTGACAGATTGAGAGAGAGATGAACATTGTAGGTTTGTTATACATTTGATATACTAGGTACTGCAGTGTTGTTAACGGGCGATGATTTCCTATATCTGCACCATTTTTACCCAAATGTGCCAAAATGTCATCTTTTACATTTTCGCCATCACAAAATGCAGTCTCCACTAGTAACTGTTTTCCACAAGGTCCTACGACATTGCGTGAATTTAAGTGTGTTAGTAAATGATTAACTTTGTGCGCAGTTTTGAGCATGTGTGTGTTCATACAATCAATAGCGATGACACACTAATACGAAATTAGTGTGAGGTTATTGTGTATGTAACTACTTACCTTATTGCTCGTTAAGGTGATTAATTAATCATTTAATTACCATAATGTACAATTGCTTTTTTGGTTCTAAATGTAAGTGGTGACCTAAGTGTATGCAATTGCATAATATGTGTGTGGGCAAACTGCTATTGGAATAACGGCCAGGAAATTCTCAGTATCTGCAATAGGAACTTTACTTGATTTGTTTAATAAGCTAACCTCTCATGTCATAATAAAGGCGGCAATATTTTCTTGATATATATCTGTTGGGGGTAGGTGTATTCCTTCATCTTTTTTGCTACGCCGTTATTTCTAAATGTTAGCGATTTGTTATTTACTTAATTTGTCAAGTCTTAGAACATATAATAAAAAAATATTGGCCACCGGTATGCCGCTGCGGCTCAATACGTTAATAATATCGAAAGTTCGAATAAAATTTACTTTAGAATTGTTATAAATTTATAACACTCGATTCAAGAAATACTTACAGCGCTGCAGCGGCTCCACGTGTGATAGTGAAACGTAGGTGATACTCAAACGAATAGTGAAGCGTAGCTAAAGAAACACTGTTGTGCCTATTAACCGATAAGATAAATATAGACTGACTATTCGATTTTACTTATTTAAATGTCGTCACGACGATCTAAAAACTAGCTTCTTTGAGCAATCGCATAAAAAATATACATTTTATCCTTTGCCTTTCATTATTATGTATATTTTGTATATACATACATTATACATTATTATTTCAGCATAATAAAACAAATATCTAGATTGCGTAATATTGTCTTAAGTTTACGCGAATGTTATACATTAAAATTAAACACTTTATACGAATTTTGTCGCGTTGTTTATTTTACTTTAAACACTTATTACATAATTTTGAAACCTCTAACACTACTATTATTGAACTTTGCTATGAGACTAAGGTGGTAAGACCACCTTAGTCACCCTGTGAACATGGCTGCTGTAAAGCAACCGAAATGTCGGGGCAAAGTGTAAACTTAAATATAAATAGTTTTAATTAAATTAAATAGCATAGTAAAGTTTAATAATAGTAGTGTTAGAGTTTTCAAAATTATTAAAAGTGTTTAAATTAAAATAAGCAACGCGACGAATCCGTATAAAGTGTTTAATTTCAATATCTAGATTGATTACGAAAGAATATTAATATTAGGAGAACTAACAATTGTAATTTGTGTCCGCTTATGTGACAAGTGACTAATATTGATATGAAAACCATTTTTTTATTTGGCCTGTGCGTTATTTTATTAACTTAGGTACTAGATTTTGCTCTCAGCTTCGCTCGAGTTAATGTAGATTTTCGATAAATATCTACACCTTGAAAAAGTACTTATTTCTAAATGTACGTACCCTATGTCCTTTTCTGTATCTCTGACAACGTTTATGCGAAATTCTATGATGATCGGTCGAGTAGTTAAGGCGTGAAAGCGTAACAAACAAACTAATAAACATTCGCATTAGTTGGGATTAGGATAGGCTAAGAATATATTAGGCTATGAAAAGGTTTATAATCAAAGCCAGATCAGTCGCTCAGCGGTTTAATTATCACATTACGTATTAATAAAATTATAATTATTACCTAATCAATCTTATACATCTTTGTATCCGAGGGCATAAAAATATCCTGGTTGTCCAAGATCTCGATAAATTATATACAATAATTCTTCAAAGTTATGATTCCATTGTAACCAAATATACTTCAGACATTTTGTTTGTCAAAATATTATGCGCAAGTAATTAATTGTAATAATTATTGTGCATTTAAATAATTATGATATATCTAACCTTTAGTGATAAATATCTTTTCGCTTCCATGAGCGCTCAGAGTATCGAGCCATGATATTACGATGAGAACCACAGACTATACAATGCTTTTTTTTTTCAATAGTATAGGAAGTGTATGTTATTGTGTATCTGTGTGTTTTAAATAAAAATAATTGCGTGGTATCAATTTCGTGGTAATTTATATAAAATATAATAATTTTGTATGATATTAAAAATCATCTTGTATTATTTGTAGTACAATTATTTTAAACGGTGGCCCATTATTTTTGTTTGTTATATCATGCTACCATACAAAATAACAACTGAAAGGGCGTGGGGTACCTTTAGGTGCGTATTATAATTACGTGAATATTTAAAGGTTAACCTTCATTGCTCTATTATGGGTATTTTTTACATTATGTTGAACATGGTAACACTGAGTGTTGCCACTACAAAATGTCTGGATATAGTTAAGTTTGTATTAAGTAATATTCAGATTGTAGGTATGGCAAACTTAACCCAGTTTAGTGTACCTAATGAAAACTAATAAAATCAAATAGTCTCGTAAGAACAGCATAATTTAATTAGTCATAGACTGCCGCGGTGGCGAATGCGACTGTTGTGTATGAGATCTCGGGTTCATTTCTCGGTGTTATTAGTTTTTATTGTCAGTAAAACCTCAGGAAGCAAAGTGTCATTGGGTTTTACTGTTAATAAAATCTCAATAACTGCATGTAGTTTGGATCTATGTCCGGTGGACGGCGATAGGCTTCTCTTAAGTGGGACTTCAAATCTGCATAGCTGGTGATGTAGGTGTAATAATAATATTCTATCACATACACACAACACCATCCAGCCCAAACTAAGCAGAGTTTGTACTATGGGTACTAGACAATAAATAAACATATTTGGGTATATACTTTTTTTTGTAAATTCGTACATATTATACATAGAAACACCCAAACCAAGACAAACATCCATGTCCATGCACACAAATGTTTAAATGATGTGTAATGTCTGCCTACAGGCGGGAATCAGGCATGTGTACATATGTATACAAATTAATTATTTATATCAAAATATACTAGGCGCGTTTTTAGAAAGCCTATGTCTTTTCGTAGAGTTAAAGATACCTTCATTTCCAATTTCGATGTCGTAATAAATTTAGTTATTTAGCTACCAAAACGTGGTAAACTGGCAGGCTATCAATAACTTATTTCTTACTAGATTTTGCTCTCGGCTTCGCTCGAGTAAATGTAGGTTAGGTTAGTAATAGAACAATTTCTTGGATGAAACCTATGTATGTCCTTTTCCGTACCCGTAACGTGTAGGTATGCGAAATTTCATGATGATCAGTTGGTAGATAAAGCGTAACAAACAAACAAACTCACATTCGCATTTATAATATTAGTTAGGATTTTGATTTATGTGTATATCAGCCAAGCGGCTGTATGCCTACAATATTTTGTACATCATATCACGTAAGCGTCATTAATATCTAACCTGCGGTTTTAAAATAGCATAGCAAATAGTGGCTCGTTGTTCTGCTAAAAATAAGAGATACATATATATACATATTTGATATAGACAATAATTGCGTTTTGTATACAGGTGTCTATATTTCTTTTGGCGATATTTTTACGGTGCAGATATCACTACCATGCAATTTAAAAGTCTGTGCCATTCGTTTGTTGTTTAAAGGGGCTTCGGGTAAATGCGATGGAAATAATAATAAAAAATGTAATGTATTCTATGAATTGGATGATGATGATGATGAAGATATGACACGACAATGATCAATGTAAAAACTATCAGATAATTTACTAGAACATTGTATATGTTATTTTGTTGTTATGTAGTAGCACAGAGACAAAGAAACATACGACATATCTTTTATTAAGCGGTTAATTTTGCCTATGGTCTGGCATCCTCTATTGTATAACCTGAGTGTTGTCAACCCTTAAAACGAAATCACTGAGTTGCCAAAGAAAATATCCCATTATCCCTTGCTGCCAGCACACCGGGTCATCAAGTAGTCTAGAAAGGCTAGTTAACACAGTAATATAATATAGTACAAGGTGTTTTCAAGTTTTGTCAAAGTTACATATTCTGTAGGACAAATGGAACTTTAGTAGTAATCTGGAGTAACCCACTCCAGATCGATCGAAATCTCTGGTACAGGCCGACTCACAACACTTACCCACACTTGGTTTCTGACAGTCATATCACTCCAAAAGTATGTTAACATACCATACGTAGCAATAGCCGAATGCATGTCAAGGGGCTTAAAAAAAACAAACCCAAATAAATTTTACATATGTATAAGCGACAATCTTTGGATCGCAACTCTATATGTACGATCCAAATATTGTCAACTCACCTCCATATTATGTAAGTTGGCTACATGATATGGATATTTTAAAAAGGTAACCTAGTTGTATAACACACTGTGTTCCACCAGCGCAACTGTAGAAATCGGAGGGCGCCACTATATTTGCCGCTGCACAATCTACATTGTCATCTTAATTGTAGTTCTCTTTATAGCAACTTCACAAGTAATTTGGGAGTACTGAACCCCTCAATCTATAATAACAGTTTTTGTTATAGGTGTGTAAAAGAGAGTTTAACTACTTGAAGTTATATAGGTAAACTAAATACCAAAATTTAATTAATGAATGATCCGTAAGCATTATATTACAGCTTACTTCGCCGTAATACCACACCGCATACATTTAAATGAGTTTCACTATGCGGATGCAAGAAATAGGTGTGGCAACACCGATTCGTTGCATCGGCATGATAAACATATTGCCATTAATAAAATCGAAATAGGTGTAATTAGATATTTGTAAATAGAAAATAAAACAATATGAAGGCGCTCTTTTTCCTTTTGAATCTAGTTTTTCGACTGTCTGATAATTGACTTATTTAATAATAGTGACACTGCTGTATCGCAACGAAAATTTATTTTTTTGTTAAGTAATGCCTAGAATCATTTCATTTTTATTAAGTATTGCATTTGCAAACTGCAGGCTACAAAATTATGATACTAGATACCACTGACTGGGTACAAAAATCACCATGAATACTTTTATATAGTGCATCAAAATGACCATAGGATATTATATTTATGTCTCGAACTCTCGACATCCTTCGCTACATTTGGCCGACTGCTTATCTTTCCATACATTTTCTAAAACTGCCTCCAGCCAAAATATTTATAAAGAACTCAGGTATGTGGAAGAACAATCACGACGAAGTGAAATGGCAATTTATGGTAGAACCTTTGTAAGATACACGCCACATCGACTTTTTAATGCACCTATGTGGTGTCACTACATTTATTTTAAAGTAAGTAGCAATGCAAATATAATGTTTAAGAAAATATAAAATAAAAAGAGAAAACAAAATGTGCTGACATTTTCACATGCACACAATACAATCATTTTTATGTAAGCAATGCATCAATTAAATATTTATCATACAAAATGTACACTGATGATGACTTGCAACTTAAAAAAGGTGGACAAGGTTTAAATCAATTGAGATATTCGCCTATCTGAGAAGTAAGAATAAGTTCCGTCTATAGAAAGATCTAGAACTTTATGACTGACGTCACTGGCTGGCAATTCCTAACGAAACTTCATGAGAGAATACATCATACCTTCCAAATCGAAATACTAAGTAAGTGTTTATTTATTTATCCCTAGCTCTCCAATATACGTGTATCTCATTTTTACGATAATACGGTAACAGTAGGAGAGAGCGAGATGCATCGTGACAGCGTAGCCAATGTTGCAGTAATTTTGACTGCATAATTATATATAAAAAGTGACTGAATTGCTCAAATTTATTACTTAAATAAAATGCTAGAATTGCTGAAAGTTGTAAGGTAAATAAATATGATGTCATGCGTGACGGAAAACTTGGTAAAATTACATAAATATTAATTTGCAATATAGAATTTGCCCGTGGCTTCACTCGTATAAATGTAGATTATTAACAGTCCTTTTTCTGGATAAACTCTATGTTCTTTTCTGTACCTACCCTGATAACGGGTATGCGAAATTTCATGATGATCGGTCGAGTCGTTAAGACGTGAAACTCCGTGAAAGCGCAACAAACAAACAACTCACATTCGGATTTATAATATAAGTTATGATATACACTATTATTTATTATTTCCCCGTGGAAAACTATTGTCATCTGTTTAAATAAAAAGTCAGTCATGAGTTTTGTACTTACATGTCGGCACATTGCTAGAAGCATGAGTTTAATAACATTACACATAAAATAATTGCGAGTTCTAGGTAAAGAGTTGGCAACACGAAAGTGACTAGGTATGCGGATATGAAACCTCGCAATAGCTCAATCTCTATTTTAAAATTACCCACATGCCTTAAAGACGGTAGGCGAAGATTATATTTTAAATTATTATTACTATTTAAAATTGTAATAATTATTCTTATGAGTGTTTAGCCATTACATGCTGTATTACGATCAGTTAATAATAAATCTAATGGAAACCAATGTATTTTAAAATATATATATTGTTTTTTGAAATTGTATCATACAAGTTATTTTGGGCTCGATGCATTACATTAGTAATTACGACCGATCAAGTAATGGTGCAAAGTATTATATTATACCGTCCCTTAGATAATTATCTTGTACTGGCTTGGGTTTGGGATCAGAGCATCATACCTTCTAGATAGATTTGACAAAAAGACACAATGCCATACAAACATTTTATACCACACCCTACTCTCTCATAAAACTATATCGCTAGAAAAACCGATAAAACTCAATTTACAAATCATCCAAGCTTATTCAATGTCAAAAACTAGAGCTCTATCCTCCCGAAATAGTTTAAAATACTTGTCTCCTTAAATATGCAAGCAATAAAACAGACTGCATATAATTTATAGAGGTCCATACTCCGGTCATTAAACTTTTTTTAACGAGACCGCTTACACCACTTTCACTAGCGTATGCATTAGACACTAGAACTAGATTGTATTTTAGCTAGTAACATGCATTTTTTTAAATGCCTCTTGTATTTGCCTGCGTGTTCTCTCGCGTAATTGTAGGTCCCTTGAGAACAGTACTTTTTCTAGATGTGCAGTACGGTGCGGTAATGATGTACATGCAGCTACACATTAAGTTATAAAACCCTATATACGCATAACTACGCTACATAAAAAATAAGGAATTGTCAGAAAGGGACAGTGCAACGTGGTGTCGATGTAATGGTAAAGATAGAGCGTAACAAAAATATAACGCACTCTCTCGCACGATTCACCCCGGACAACGTGTATGCGAAATGCCATCATGATTGGTCGAGGAGTTAAGCTGTGAAAGCTTATTTAATAGACAAACTCACATTACCATTTATAATATTAGTTAGGATTATTTTTATTTTTCTTGTCTGTCTTCTTCGGGAAGTAAGATTACAATAATACTGTTGAAGTAAAAGCGCCACCCGAGATACAAAACCATAAATAATATAATTTTGTTAATGTACCAATCTTGTCATAGTCCAAAATAAGCATCAAATGTATGCGGTACTCATTTTTTACAAGTTCGTATGGTCTACGTACAAAAATGTTGAACAAAAACATCAGTTTATGTTAATGTCCCAGCCCGCGCCGAGTTTCATATAATTTAATTATTTTCTAGTGTTATGGAATCATGCATCATTCTGCCATTATACAGTAACATTACAGAATTCCAACTTGTATCTGTCCATGGTATTGAAAATAACCTCACATGAGAGATAACTGTATTCGTATTTATAATATTAGTTTGGATATAATATCAGCACTGTATATAAATTGCCCCACTGCTGTGCACTGGTCTCTTTTCAGTGTGACGAGGCGCTCATAGCCAGTTGCACTCACTGATCGGTAAACGATTAGTGAGGTTAAGCAACGTTGGGTGCGGTCAGTCTATAGATGGGTGACCGCCTAGTGGTATTTCATCAGGGCGTCTCCGTGCTTCGGAGGGCACGTAAAAAGTCGGTTCCGGTTGTTGACAAATTGACAGCAGTCGTTAAGCCATGTCAGAGACTTACGGGCGGCTTGAACAACTCTTGACAAAAGGTTGGCCACTAACCACACGAAAAGAATGAAAAGAAGAAGTGTGACGCCATAGTCCACTACGCTAGCCCAGTGCGGGTTGGCAGACTTCACATATCTTCAAGAACATGAAGAACTCTTTGACATGCAGGTTACCTCACGATGTTATTTTCACCGTTAAAGCAAGCGATAATTAACCTACTTATTATAGCCTAGGGCGGTTAAGTATACGATGACATCTTATTTTGCATTTAGAGCATATGTTTACATTACATTTATCCTAAAACTAAAGTTTATTTATAAAGAATACATAAAGAGTGTGTGCGTTGGGTCATATTTTGTCTATATTCTTTTTACTTAGTATTCTATAGTCTTTTTACTATGTAAATAGTGGATCAGAAATTGACCATGCGCAATGTGCATAGTAAATTATAATTATATTACATCTATAATAAACTTTTAGTCCTCAGTCTATCTTCTCCCTAGTCTTTATTATTCCCAAGTCACTTGGGATCATCTATCAGTTTTTACACGGAGCGGCTGCCACCTGACCTCCGCAACCCGAAGGCTAACGATACCCTAAGGCTAACACTAGTTTCGACACCAAACGGCTCAAATATGTTTGTTCATATGTTCCACGGCAATGTATAGCAAATAATAAAGTATTTTATGTGGTATCAGCTTATGGTCTATCGATGTGTAAAGTTTTATCAGAATCCGTCAAACTATTAAGACATGAACGAGAAACAAACAGCAAAATCACTACCTTTCCCCCATTCCCGCTCGTTCTCCTTCCCACTTCCTTTTCTAAAGGGACGGCAACGCGCAAGTGATGCCTCTGGTGTTGCAGGCGTCCATAGGCTACGGTGACCATTTACCATCAGGTGTTAGTCCTCAGTCTATATAGAGTGAAAATATTTAAAAGTTATTGTATTTAAAAGCCTCGAAATATGACAGTAATTTGCGACATTCTCCTTCAGAACAAGCCACAAGACGGAAATGTTTTTCAGTATTGCCGTGTATCTTTTTATAGTTCGATTTCTATATACGAAGCGAACAACGCCACGTACCACAGCTAGTATATAAGCACGATGACTAAGCAACTACTATTTATGTATATTTTGATCAGTTATTGTTTACCTATTTTTTAAGAAGGCTATCAAGTTTATTTATATTGGAACCGGTACTGCCACTACAAGTAGTTGTTTTGGTACCTGATTATTCTTACGCCAATCTTTGTTTACAATCATATTAAATTGTTGGTAGAAGATGTTAACGTTCCTGAAAGTCGGTTCTACTAGAAAATTTGTTAACAGACTGTCTAATACGTGTCAGCTGCTGTGATTGGTTGACTGAATTAGAAAAAGCCAATCACAGCACTAGACATATCATTTCAGATATCCAGTGTATGCGTGTATGTGTTGACATTTACAAGTGTTGAAAATTGGCTTAATGGCCAGAATTGACTAGATTATCCACAAAAAGTTGTAACTTTCCACGTTAATACTTTTCATAGTCACCATGTCCTTTCATACATTTTTGATAAGCACCTTCAATAGCGTCTCTACTTGTTTTATTGGCAGTTAAAGCAGGTAATAAAATCTATCGTGAGAAGGAGGAACAATTCCTCCTATCTGATTCTGATCAGCTATCTTTTCTTTACAATATGCGGTAGAAATATACCGTCATGCATTGAAATTATTAATCAATATTATAATTTATTTTGTATGTCAATCCTTTGTCACAAGACCGATAACATTGACATATATCTGCATATTATTATTATTATGATATTTAAATGACATTAATTTATATCTCAATTTGTCGATTATTTATTTTTGTATCGACTATTTATAACAACTTAAGGTTATAATATTTAAATTTAAATTATTTGGAAACAAGATATATTTAAAAAATTTCTTATTTGTAGGTATATTGCCTTTCTGAAAACTTTCTTGATTCTAGGTCAACGGGAAGTATCCTAAAGATTTAAATGGTCGCTTTATACAACAGATTATATTTAAAAAACGTGTTTGCAAGGTCGTTACTTTTAATTGGATCTAGTTAGAAGCTTGAACTTTTTTTAATATATATATCTATATATATATATATACTCGTATTATATTTAGTCTAGTCTTAGTATTTGTTATGCCTGAGAAAAATAGGTTTATCGAAAATGTAAAGGTTATCTTATAATGACCACACCCATTACAATACTTGACCAGCGTGAGTCCTTCGGGAACGCATACTGTAGGATAAAATATTTGTAGGACATGGTCTATCCGTGTGTCAAGTTTTAATATAATCTGTTAAACTATTACCGTGTGGCAGAGTAACCGACATTCAAACACGCAATCTTAACAAAATTTTTATACTAACTAATATAATAAATGCGAATGTTTGTTGGTTTGTTACGCTTTCACTCTTTAACTACTCGACTGATCATCATGAGATATACGTTCTCAGGCGTACAGAATAGGACATAGTGTACCTTTTATCCAGAAAAAAGTAATGTTATTAACCTAATCTTTATTTACGCGAGCGATGGCGCGGGCAAAATTTTAAGTATTATTATTATTATTATTTGAATATTAAAAACATTAAATAATAATATATTAAACATTAAGAAACCAGTGCTACTCATCTCCTCTATGCTAAATATAATTCCCGTAGTACAAAGTAATAGATGGAATATTCTCTGAGATTACTGCTCCTTGCTTGTTAGTTCGACTAGTCCACAAACAGGTTTGTTAGATGTTTCAAACGCGATGTTTTTATGTCAATCTATAGAGTGTAATCATGTCTAAGCTTAGTTAACAACGAACTAAGTTCGAACACATTCATATAAGGTTATCATGAATATATTACTAAAGACCGGCTCAAGATTCGCCACCTTAATTATTTCTATAGAAATGTCGAAGAATGGAATGAATTTTGAACAAAATTGAGGAAAGATACACAAGATTTCAAATAAATATTTGTACAAGTTAGATCATGATTAGCATAAAAAAGGTACGTAAAAAGTTTATCAACATCCGTTTCGTAATACGTCGTATAGCATGAAGCTGCAAAGATAGATATTTTTTGTGACTGACCTTTTTGCTGTCAGAATAACCTTCTTAGACCTTCTGTGGGTAAATTATTGTGCTCTTGGGATACAGTTTTGTTGGTCCTTCATTTCAATTCATCTTAAAATTATGCATATTGATTGGTGAGGTTTTAATTCATAATAAGTATTTAACAATCATTATCAATAATGGACCACACCGTCCCTTGAAACCAGGTAAAAATTTTTACGAACGCAACCGTATCCTAACTAATTTATTTTGTTGAGTTTGTATGTTTGTAACGCTTACACACCTTAACTAGTCGACAGATCGTCGTGAAATTTCGTATACATGTTATTGGGGTTATATAGTAGACATAGAGAACTATTCATCCAGAAAAAAGGGATAGATTTGACAAAATCTAGAATAACGTGGCGTACCGCTTCTATTTTCGGAAACCAGCCGTATGTCAAAATATTCGACAGTCGATATAAATTGCGTTTTATTTAATTCAATTACAAAGCTACCTGTTTAAGATGTTAAAGGTTCAAGGTATACACAATAAAACGATTGGTGAAGCTAATTAGGGATAGATTTGCGACGTAATGATAAAGGTTAAAGACAGGTACATCGTTTATTACTTTATTCATTTTCTCGTCATTATTATTAATGTCTTTTAAGACATTTGATCTTTGATTTGGTTTAAAGGTCTGATACGTCGATAAAGTGTTCGCTAGTTTTGCTATCGTAAAGTAATTTACAGACCGAAAACTTTTATTTAAAAATATGAACTATTCCGTGCCTTTACCTTTGTCTTTCTTATGGAAGACATTTCATTGAAATTAAACAGTCTTATACGGATATTAACGCGCTGTTTATTTTATAATAAAACACTATTATTACATAATTTTGAAACTTTAAACTACTATTGTTAAACACTTCTACTAGTATTTACTGTTTATGTCTATTTAAGCTATTTAAATTATAAAATCTATTTAGATGTAATTTACTCGATGGCGTAGTGGTTAGTGTAACTGACTGCCACGCCTGAGGTCGCGGGTTCGATTCCCGCACAAGACAAATATTTGTGTGCATGAACATGGATGTTTGTCTTGGTCTGGGTGTTTCTATATATAATATGTATGTTTTTACAAAAAAAAAAGTGTATATATATGTATGTTTATCCATTGTCTAGTATCCATAGTACAAGCTCTGCTTAGTTTGGGCTAGATAGTGTTATGTGTATGTGGTAGAATATTACTTTCCCCGACGTTTCAGCTGCTCAAGAGGCGACTAAGATGGTGGTTGTGTTAATGTAATGTTAAATGCTAGAGAGAGTTCGATGCTAGTCCGCTAGTATACCTGTAACACCAGCTGTGTTTCTACCAAAACCCGGCTTTGGTTCGCATAGATAGCGTATTTCTCACAGAAAATAAATTTCAGTAATAAGAAAGCGAGAAAGAAATCTACTTGCATTTAATCTCAAAATGGTTTCGTACATTGGATTAATAGTTGCAGCTGCTTACATAAAAGATTTGTAAAATAAACAATACTGTAAACTTGGCGATTAAAAAGAGTGACCGTGAGGTTCTTGCCAGTTTTTCTCATTGGTTCTACGCCTTTGCTGAACATTGCAACAGGTAAATGTAAATTCCCATCAATAAGTGTAACTGTGACGTTCATAAGTATTACTTTGAGACCTAATAATGAATAAAAAGAACTGATTTTGGATTTCGATACAGGCGGCTCCATAAGCGCTCAAGCTTAGTAAAAAGCCTTGACGGTAAATCACCATAATGAATGAATCGAAATTATATACATATTAACATTATTGGGAAAAGAGGAACCCGCCACGCGCCCTCGGATTGCCCACCTCAACCATTGCTATAGAAAAAGGTTGACAATACTAAACTCCTCTGGATAGGGAGAGCCACGATATGGGACCTGAGCGTACTCCAACTTGCAGTATTCCGCTTCGACCACAAAATAGGCGTCCACACGTGCTTCGCCTCAGCGCGAGGCATCTTCAGGACCGTTTGGTAACGAATGGCTTGCGATTCGTTGCGTTTGGCAACTAATTATTGAGGTGGGCAATCCGAGTGTGTGGCGGGTTCCTCTCTTCCCAAAATTTTTATTACAATGGACCGCCAAGTAACGCCTACTTCAAATCAATATATTATATACATAACTGGTTTCTAAAAGCTAGTTCAAACAAAATGCCATCGCGATTTCCCTCGTCAGTGAAAGTGGTGCAACTGAATTGACACACGATTAGTGTACGAAATTATTGTAATAATGAGAAAAAAGTACGTAATTTTAGTAATACTATTGTTTGAGCTCTTTGCGACACGTTATAGAGGCGTTAGAATGCGATTTTTGCTACAGTCGCTTATATTAAAATCAAATTAGTCTTTTGATTGTAGTTATGTCATGTTTAGGAAAATTTTGACGCTCTTAAATCGGTTGCTAGTAAATCATTGAAATCGGTTTATTCAGCATTCGACCCTCATGTTTCGTCCCGAATGTAAAAATACGCATTTGCCCCAAAAATTGTTCCTCATATGCCCTGAAATTTAGATAAATGTTGATTCCTTAACGTAATTCCTGTTTCGTCCCAAATTATGTTCCTTTTCTGATCCTTTTTTTTGTATAGCAGATTTTGGTGTACAGTAAGACGATTTTTTTTTAAATCACACAAACCTCCTTTGTTTTTTGGCGAAACTTTGGGCTTATGATTGCTTGACGTCACGAGCCCGACATTGAAGAGATTCAAAATAATTTTTAAACATGTTTTGTTTTGCTAACCATACGCTCAAAAATGTAGTACGAAAAAGGAATAATTAAAAAAGAGAGGCGAATGAGGAACATTTTGGAATGTGGGACATAATGTAGGGGCGAATGCGGAACAATCCTTGAAATCTGATATTGGATTACTTCTTGGAGTAAAATTAAGACAAGAGGTTCCTAATAAAACAATAATGGATGTTTTATTAAAGTAATTTATACAATATTCAATATAATATATACAATGTTATATTGAAACAAAATTATTTACTGAAATAATTTCAATTTGCACGAGTGCACGGATGACATAGTGGTCTAAATGGTCGCATCGCCACTGCCGCCGCGCCGAGTGTTGTGGGTTCGAATCCCACACGAGACATAACTTTGTGTGATCCACAAATGGTTGTTCCGAGTCCGGGTGTTCTTTGTGCCCGTTGTTTGAATGTTTGTAAAGTCCCCCGCGACATAAGAATTATGCCTAGTGCAAACTAAAATAAATATATTCTACAATTCAAATGATGAGGCTTTTATTAATAATATTTTTGTTTGTTAACAGGTAATTTGCGTGACATCCAGAGTATCAAATTCAGGTATTGCTTTAGTCTTTAACGGTTGTTCCCAATAATGAATCGAGCGTGCTTAATATTGTACTTTTTAAACTAGAACTCGTTCACTCTTATTAGTATCATCTATATTTACTAATATTTTAAAGCTGAAGAGTTTGTTTGTTTGGTTGAACGTCCTATATCCCAGGAACTACTGGTTCGAATTGAAAAAATATTTTAGTATTGGATAGCCCATTTATCGAGCAACGCTAAAACATCACGCTACGACTAATAGGAGCGGAGCATTAATGAAAGATGTTGGAGAAACGAGGAAAGATCTCATAAGTGAAGCAGACAAAGTTGCGCGGGTCAGCTAGTATAATTATACATTTGATACAGCATCCCCAAAAGGGTAAGGTTCTACGTTACCCTAATTAGGCGTAGTTGTAGTTATCACCCATCGCAGGTAACAAACCGCTAGCTTTCTAGGTACCGTTCCCAATTCCGTATAACAGACACTCAATTACAATTTGTTTGTGTAACAAAGATCATCCAGACATGGAACAACTATTTGTTGATCACACAAATAATGTTTGTCCTGTGTGGGTCAAACAAAGAACATCCAGACATGGAACAACTATTTGTTAATCACACAAATAATGTTTTTCCTATGTGGGTCAAACAAAGAACACCCAGACTTGGAAGAACTACGTATTTGTAGATCACACAAATAATGTTTGTCATGTGTGGGTCAAACAAAGAACACCCAGAGTTGGAACAACTATTTGTTGATCTCACAAATAACGTCTGTTCTGTGTGAGTCAAACAAAGAACATCCAGACTTGGAACAACTACGTTTTTGTAGATCACACAAATAATTTTTGTCCTGTGTGGGTCAAACAAAGAACGTCCAGACATGGAACAACTATTTATAGATTACACAAATAATGTTTGTCCTGTGTGGGTCAAACAAAGAACGTCCAGACATGGAACAACTATTTATAGATTACACAAATAATGTTTGTCCTGTGTGGGTCAAACAAAGAACATCCAGACTTGGAACAACTATTTGTTGATCACACAAATAATGTTCGTCTTGTGTGGGTCAAACAAAGAACACCCAGACTTGGAACAACAATTTGTTGATCACACAAATAATGTTTGTCCTGTGTGGGTCAAACAAAGAACACCCAGAGTTGGAAAACTATTTGTAGATCACACAAATAATTGTTGTCCTGTGTGGGTATCGAGCCCTCAATACTCAGCACAGTGGCAGTGACGAAGCGATCACTAAATCCGCTATGCCTTCGGTACAGTCTTTATAATACAAGTCTATATATATTTTTATATTCTGATCATCTGTGATACATGCATGCAAAGACTCAGCGATACAAATTATAATGTAGTGCAAGAATAGCATTAAAAAGATTTCTCTTGGTATTTCCGATATCGCATAGCTTAGCATTTTAATTAAGCATATCATGTAAATGATTTCCTGTTTGAATGTGTCAGATAATGTTAAATTGTGTCACCACGGTACATGTGTATCGTTTTCTTATTATTTAATAAATATATCATATTCAAAAATCTATCAATGGTGCCAATTCTGTTGTCACAAAATTCTCTTATCTTAGCTAAAAATCTCTAAAATTTAGTTTAGTCCTGTCATACGACATTTCGTATTCTGAAATCGCTACAAGTGACAGGACTAAATTAAATTTTAGAGATTTTTAGCTAAGATTAGAGAATTTTGTGACAACAGAATTGGCATCAATATCTGCCTAAATGATTACGTTTAAAGAAATTAAGTCGGACTTCGGAAACTTATTAGAATTCTTTAAGAAGAATACAGAGTGTCTAATGTCTTTTACGTTAACGCGATTGACACGCTTATGACGTTCGGCGCTCTGATTGGCCCGCTCCAATGGCTTAGCCAATCAGAGAGCCAAACACGGTAAACGTTTCGATCTCGTTAACGTAAAAACGAATCGCACTAGGCACCCTGATTCTTCTTAAAGAATTTATGTGATAAATTATGTGAGGGACTTTTATTTATTTATTAACTTGGACATCCAGTAGTTAGAATTCCAAAGAATAATTTTAGAATGTGGTTTTAATAGTTGTATGTCTAACTATAATAGTCTAGTAGAGGTCTAACTAAAATCTGGAGCATATTTCATCTTGATACGTCGCCTAATAGTCGAGTATGAAATAGAGAGAGAAGTATCTACCTCCACATTTCACGCGTACGAAGTCGCGGTCAAAAGCTAGCTATTATGCTGAAGAGCTTTTTCTTTTTGTTTACACCTTTGTAACAGTCGGATATGAATAAAATATTTTTCGTTTGACAGCCCGATTCTCGAGTAATCTTATAGGCTGGATAACATAACGCTACGAGCCACGGAAGCGAAGCAGCAATCATAAACATAGGAGAGACCACAGGGACAGCTAGTATAATAATAATATTCTATCACATACACACAACACCATCTAGCCCTAACTAAGCAGAATTTGTATCATGGGTACTTGACAATAGATAAACATACATACCTATATACCTACTTACTTATTTTTGTAAATACATACATATTATACATAGAAACACCCAGACCAAGACAAACATCCATATCCATGCACACAAATGTTTGACATGTGCAGTAATCGAACCCGCGACCACGCGTGGCAGTGGATTACACTAACCACTACGTACTACTTATTACTAAATTGACACATATGCTGTAAAAAGTGTATATAAAAAAGATTTTACATGTAAAATAACCTTAACTAGGGCTAGTATGAAGGTTGTATCGAAAGGCTCCGGACGTGACATAGATCCAAACATGAAACTGCTTCTGCGCAGTGTTAATAAACAAATGTAACTAGTTTTTACCAGTTTAAAACTAAGTTATTAGGTATAATAAACTTCTTTTGTTGTATCTGGTTTACTCAACGCGCGACTACTTGTGTAGTTTTTTATTATTATCTATTTTGTGTCGTAATTATTATTTGCTTTATAAAAAACAACGTCTGCACTAAATCTGATTCCTGTGTCGCGGACTTAACAAACATTTAGACAACAGACACAAAGAACATTTAGACTCGGAACAACCATTTATGGATCACAGAAATTTTTGTTTCGTGTGGGATTCGAACCCACAACAGTCGGCGCAGTGGCGGTCCACTTAACCCACTAAGCCATCTGTGCAGATGAGAAAAGTCATAGGTACGTCTTTTGAGATCTAGCTCGAGACCTAGGTAGTAGTCAAACAGTCTTCCAATTTGTTATCGCTGCTTCTTTAGCGTTTGCCTACTTTTATTAACATCTGAGTCTTCTTCGAAGAGGTTAATGAAAACACTACGTGGGTCTGTGTGTCTGTCTGCTAGTGATAGTTTGTTAGTGACAGGCATAACTCCGGAACCACTGGACCGATTGGACTTGTTACTTGGTGTACAGACACCTTGGGGTCATCCCTCGGTCGAGTTTATTATTAAATAGGGTTTAATATGGTCCCTGTGGGTCAAAAGATCCCCGAGATATAGAAGTCATAAGGTCAGGGGATATCCACCAACAGAGTGATTTGGATGTCCAAGTGAGAGGCTTTTGCCCAGCTGTGGGACATTACAAAAAGCTGATGAAATAAAAAAAGGTCACATTAAGACGAAGAGGTTGAATCCTGGGTTTTTACATCCATCTCGTTATAATTAATATTATAAATGCGAATCTAAGTTTTTTTTTGTTACGTTATGACGCCTTACCTACTCGACCGATTAACATAAAATTTTGCATATACGTTGTCAGGAGTACGGAAACGGACAGCTTTTATCCAGGTATAAAGTTAAGTTGAGCGAGCAAAGTCACGGGCAAAATAGAAGAGCCGTGTCGCTTTCTATTATGAGATTTATAGCTTTATATATGCAGCTATCTGTTCGCAGTAAATACATAATTTCAGACGTATAGAAATCTTCATATGTTTATATGTATGTATGTAGCGATATGCATCGATTATAAAGCGCAAAAGTGAATACCTATTAAATAGGCGTTAGAAGAGAGGTCAGTTTAATTCTTTGTCTCCTATGCAAAGTGATACAAGTCAAAAATCAACACAATACAGGAGAACGAAAACAAGATTTAAAAAATCTAGTTCGCGTTGTAAGTGGACTACGTTAAACTTGAGTAATTTTTTGTAGATAAATACATTATACACACTTTCACTGATCATTTATATTTTTGTTTTCAATATTATAGATTTAAAATATAATTGTTAAAAGACCTGTGAATTGTACTTTTTTATTTCTAATAGATGCTCTAATGACGTGATAAATGATACAACTACAGTTAAATTATATTGCACTTATAAGTTGGCTTTGTGTAAGATGAAACATTTAATATAAGTATACCATAAAACACGAAAAATTGTGTGTGCAACAATTACTTATAGAGGTTACAATTTGGAATATATCTATATTCACGATATTTTTGCAAAAATCCTGCAAGTTATATCACTGCACAAAATTATCTCCGAAACTATGGTAGATAGGAAAACGTGAGTTAGTTAAAAAAATGCCTATTATCTTTGATTATTTCTATGTAAAAATTACAAAAAGGACACAACTCGACTTATATCACTCATCACAGGAGGCGCAGAATTATACCTATTAGGCATAATATGATATCAGTTAAGTTATATATGGGTCCATCGCCTTGTCGCCGAAATGGTAGGTTAGGTGGTTACATTCACATTTAGCCAATAGCCAATAATATTAGGTCAAATAGGTCCTACCCAAAGGGACGAGCCAACTACCGTCTAAGAGGGCTTATTCCAAACTCTCTGTTAATAATTATAATACAACCTCAACGCAATAATAAGTTTTGAGTTTTGAGTTCAAATATAAATTCTAAACGAAACGAATAGAAAAATATATATTTTGTATTAAAGTATTCACTAATTAAGTAATTACTTAAGTATGATAGCAATTGTTATGCCATACGTAATGGAAACTTTATACTCATAGTTGCTTGTTGTCACCTTATTTTTCAATTTACCCACATTATAAAATATAATTTGTTTGTAATGTATACTTACTTACTCCTAACTAGTGTTGTTATTATTGTAATAAGGAATTAAAATTACTGAGCACGACTGTTCTGATAATCGTTTCATGTGTAAAATAGCTAACGTTTACATGTACTTCACACTGTAAGTGAATCATTGGTGCCAATTCTGTTGTCACAAAATTCTCTTATCTTAGCTTAAAATCTCTAAAATTTAGTTTAGTTCTGTCACTTTTAGCGATTTCAGAATACGAAATGTCGTTTGACAGGACTAAACTAAATTTTAGAGATTTTTAGCTAAGATAAGAGAATTTTGTGACAACAGAATTGGCACCAATGTATTCTGTTTTGAGAGATAAACTTCTTAATCGAATATTTATTACCCACTAAGTACGCATTATATATATACTATAAATTATACTATTATGGAATATGTAATTGCATTTTACAGCCTTATGCAGTATTAACTATTGTCCGCGACTTCACTCGCAAGTTTAAAGGTAGTTCAAATTGTCCCTATCTATAGCTTATTCAATCGTTTCAATAACCTTCATAACAAACAAACAAAGTTACTTTCGCAATTATAATAATTTATTTACATAAATACTAACCTAACTTACCGCTATCCTAATATGAGTTTTTTTGTATGTTTGATACACTTTCACGCTTTTACTACTCGTCCGATGATCATGAAATTTTGCGTACGCGTTTTCAGGAGTACCTTTAAGAAAGGACATAGGGCACCGTTCATCCAGAATAGAGTACCGTTACTGGAGCTCTATAAACGAAAGGTTAAAACTTTAAATATAAAAAAGAGAAAACTAGCGACTTTTTTAAATTTTACCGTGAAACATTTTTATTGAGTGCTTTAATCTTGTCCATTGGTTTTATTTAAATAATCAAAATAGTAACTTGATAAATAAGATGACGGTGACTGGCAAAGGTATTATTTTATGTTCTTATTGCCAATGCAATATCTAGAACTTACATTGTTCGCTCAGAGTGTTTTGACAATTGGCGGAAAAATGTCAGTGTAGTAACAGATGGTTGCATTGTCATGTAAATTAATTACTTTATTTACCTATATATTATGTCGCATGTTAATCGTCGATAATAATAAGTTGCCAGTAAGAAAAATGCATTATTTCTTTCTAGAAGATACTAACTTTGAACGTAAGAGTATTTTATTGATTATTGATTTTTTAATAAGTCAGTTACATTGTTATATTTGATAATATACAGCGTGATATTGGTAGATGCAATAGTGTACTATCTAAACCTATTTCAGAGCTAGTTAGTTCTTTATATAATAATTATGTTTAACAAAATTACGAAATGTCGGTAATAATACATTCGGTGGCTATGATGGAACGACATAGTCATATTGTGACATTTGTGACAAAGCTCCTTGCATAAAGAAAAACAATTAAGTTATCCAAAACATATATAAGAAAATTAGATCAACACAAAATAAAAGCCTTTCAAATCTTGTTAAAGGACTAATTGTCTAATAACGACAATAATGAAAAAGTATCTTAAGATGGTATTATGTGACGTAATCGCCTTTTAAATGCAGGTGTGCAAGGGCAATAGCGAGATACTTGCTAAATTTGAAATGATGCCTCATTTTTAACTAATTTTAATGTTTTTCCACAAAAGGTTACTTCTCCTTTTTTAAATAATAATATATTTTAATATTTATATTTTCATGTATAAAATCAAACATTATCTGCCGTTTATTTTATTCTTTGTTTTAACGGGACTTAGAGTAATCTATTGTGATGACCACAGAGCACAGTTTTATTAGGAAAGCAAACAACTCATTATAAAATCATTAATTTACTGCTTTCAGAATATATTCGTTCTCTAATAAATTAAGATGTCAACAAAAATACAATACATAAAGATGGGTCTCTAGGATCTGTATTGCCAGTACCTACTTACTACACATTTATTTACTAAATAAGAAGTGAAATTAAGAAATATGTATATAATAGAAGCAGCACGCTTGTTTTATGGAGCGATATTGTTTACGATAGAACCGAAATATATATTATGTTGAGATCAAATGTAATCTTCAGATTATTAAAAATACAGCATATATTTATAATGCTGGTCGAGATTTCGAAACTACCTATTATCGCCTACGCCTATAATAGCAATAAAGCGTGAATCAACTTAGTTATGCATGTAAATACAATATTAGATAGTAGCATAATGATTACGCTAATGTACCTACTTGATAAGACAAAGTGCATTAAACTCATAAAACTATATAAATAGTAACTACTTCGAATAATCATCTATATTTTAATAAATAAATAAACTGTCACTAAACTGGTTCCGTAAATAAACCGTCCCACTGCTGGGCACAGGCCACTTCACAATGTAAGAAGGGTACTCACCCTCACCCAGAATCCTCCACGCAGGTCCATTGCGGGTTGGCAGACTTCACATATCTTTGAGAACATTATGGAGAACACCAGGTTTCTTCACGATGTTTTCCTTCACCGTTAAAGCAACAGATAATTAACTATTCAATACGCATATTACTTCGGAAAGTCAGAAATATGCGTCTTCGGATCGAACTTGAGACTTCTGTGTAGCAGTCCAAGGCTCGCGTTAGGCTACGGCTGCTCAAAACAATTATTATCTATACCTACTAAATATAATAAAGATTAGGTTTTTTTTGTTTTGAACGTACTAATCTCTGAAACTACTAGTCAGATTTGGAATATTATTTTTGTATTCTATAGTTCTTGAGGCAGGTTATAGACTATATAACAACACGCTACGTGCTATTTGAGGAAAGCAGTAGTCATAAACGTGAATGAAACTGTGGGGCACAGCCAGTAATGTTATAGTAGACGCTCTTCGTATTGTGTTTCGCTAGTCACAGGTGTGTGTGTATGTGTGTGTGTCTAGTATTATTTGTGTGTGTGTCATTGTGATAGTAAACACAAGATTAGCATTGGAGTGTAATTTATTGCGCTTGTCGACTACCTCGCATCACGCTAGAGTCATCGCTCATTGACATGGTCGTGTTATTTTGATATTGTGGATAGAAAAGCAACCGCATCCTGTTATATGAGATAAAATTAGAACAATTAAAAACTAAACTAAGGTATCTTTTCTAAAATATAATATATTATAAATAGATGATAAAGTTAAGAATTAGCAATGTGCGATAATCAATTAAATGGATAGATACATTCGAATTGTCAAGTTAGTAGAATCGATGGTTGATTGAGTGAAGTACGTAGGTAAATATCGAAGTTTTAAGAGAAAAGACTTACGAAATCAATCGAATTCGAATAGATATTGCAGTTTTTACATACATAGCAATTGCACATCGCTGTATTTGTGTCTTTTTCTGTTGACAGTTACGTGAATGTTACGCTGAGCGCAACCATTACTCCACGTAATTTATAACTTTTTTAAATGCATATTATGTAACTCTTAGTTTTAAGCTTCATAAATAAAGTAGTTCCAATAGTAATCATTATACTCGTTGAATAGTTCTGTCTTGTCAATCAAAGTGTGTGAGAGAGAGAGAGAGAGAGTAGACATAGAGTTCCATTTTTAAAAACTTCATCTATCTCGACCTTACTTGAGTAGTAAAAACATTTAACTTAAACGTAATATCGATTTCAACTTCAGGAACTATCATACTTTTAAATGAGTGGCGAATCAGGTTGATTGCGCACTTCTATGGATCGGTATAGGTAATTATGCCTAATGGCCGTACTACGAGTGTTGAGGAGCAATGCTCGGATTCCACAAGTCGATCACGCGATTCGATAACACACGAATAAACAATTATATACTGGCCTATTTCAATCGTATGCTCATGTTTTGTGTTGAACTTAATCATGCCACGTTTTGTTCTATTGTTTATGCGAATGTTCTATGTTTAAATAAAACTAAGTACTAAAGTCAATTTAATTTGGTAAGAAAACTCTTTGTCTTTGTCTCTTTGTATTGTGCTCAATCTTTTCGTTGCGTGCTGAAAAGAGATAAAAGGCGTCGTAAAATATAGAATAACAAATATACGTAAGTACGTACGTGCTAAGATTAGCTCACGAACAAAACAACATTTTTAATCCACCGCATCTTGACTTATACTAATTATATAAATTGTACGCTTTTGTTGATCATTCTAGCTCTTCAATCGTTTCGAAGATGAGCCTGCACAAACGAGTTCACAAAAAACACACTTAAAGGTTGAACTTATTATATATATGTTTGTGTGCTTCAAATGTCTATCTTTAAAATTTAAGGAAGTCTGTATAATTCTCTATTAAAAGGAGTTAAATAGTTTTCAATGTTAATTAGGAGTTTTATAATAGCAATATAATGTATTGGCAAATATGTAAATAACGCAGGATACTAACTAGTAAATAACTAAGTATCCGCGTCATACTGACGATATTTTATATCACATTGCATGAGGCATAGAGTTCATCATTCTATAGAGGATTAAGCATTTAATCTGAATGCGAAATCACGAGACGGAGACTGTCTTAAAATATTGACACCTACTAGTAAATATTTTGTTTTTAACTGACGGCTAAATCGTCTTCGTGTAGGTACTGTTAAAATATATTTAATTGGAAGGCAATTCAGGACTGGAGACATATCGTAAAAAGATCTCATTTTTAAGAGGTATGAGGACCTTTCAGGATTAGCTAGAATTTGCACAGCATTCCTTTTATTTACATACATTTTCCTTAACCATATAAAGTGGGCACTAATGTATAATATCGATGAAAATATGTTAAATTATATTATTTGGTGAATATAAAATTGAGCGCGTATCCTCTCTGCGTTAATTTGGGATGAATACTACACCTCATGCTTTTTAGCGATACAATTATGAAAATAATTTTATATTTTGTTGATTGCGGAATGCGATGTAACCATACTTATGCATCAAATTTCAATATCTAGTAAATATCAATCAAAAGGCAATTTACTAATTTTGGCTTTTAATATTCAATTTGGGATCTCCTATCCAGAAATTGAGCACACTGGACCTATAAAGAGCAGCCATGATTATCCCAGTTCATTCTGAATACTTGATTACTAGTTATAGACGAGCTATGCGTGCTAAGTCCACTCCATCGAGTACAAATGAAGAGTCATTACCGCGGTGGGCGGTGTATTCTCTCCGTCATTTCCTACTGCAATGTTATTGCGCGTCACTTCACAGCTCATAATAATACGTGTGTCTGTAATATTGACACGAATCACTGTAATAAGAGGAAATCTTCCTTTTACGTAGGAATAAAGGCGTTCAAGGATTTCTTACGAACGCGTTTTTACAGTTCGAAAAAACTCTTTTACAACAGCTTTGTCCGTCCGTCTGTTATACAACTTTTAACTCAAGAACCGAAACAGCTAGAGACTCTCGGTCAACGCCATTCGACTCAATATAGGCGATATACCCCCGAAATGACGATGACCTCTGACCTCACGTGGTATCCGGTGACCTTTGCATACCTATTACTTGAACAATTTTTCGAACTCTAAGATTTACGGCAATTCATTGACGTTTCTCATTTGTTTATCAATGATCGTCGCTGTGGCTTTGGTGAGGGCGCAATTTTGTAACTGGCATTAGATTTTCTTTTTAGTTTTGTGGTATAGTGCCTATATGCGGCTTATCTTTGATAACTTAGCATTTAAATTGGCGGTGTTCTGGATTTTTTTACATAGATCATACTGCCTTGATGGAACTGCGGTAGTGAACGCGACTGTAGCGCATGAGTACTTAAGTTGTTTGGATACTGGGTCGGCGATTGTTATTGGGTTTTTCTGTAAAGAGATTCTCGGAAGCGACACGGAGTCCGGTACCATGTATCAGATTCAGTGCTGTGCTTGTGAGTTTGTTCCTGGCAGAAGGCAATAGTCTCGCTGTCTATTACGTGGAATCATAGGGAAAAGGATAGGTGTCGAATATCATTCTCTTTAAACTACACCTTCCGGCATACAGGCGAGACTATGTTTAACAAAGAATATCGGATGTTATTTTATTATATTATATTTATTTGTTTTTAACTACATGCTAAATATAAGCACATGTCCAGTCATAAAAGGGATCTGGGTCAAAACCAGCGCCCGGCTCAAAAATTTATATTTTCTGTTACCTACACTAGCTGTAACCAGCGATATCGTCCACGTGGAATTTAACAAATAAAGTCTAAGATAAAAGTAGCTTACGTTACTCCTTATAACATCAGCTATCTTCCAGTGAGGGTCCCGTCAAAATCGGTCCAGCCGTTTCAGAAATTAGCCGTAATAAACAGACACACAGATAAAAAATTTGAAAGTGATTTTTTGGTGTAAGTACCGTTTATACTTTCATATGTATATTCTACCGCATATATTCTACCGCATACACACAACACCATCTAGCCCAAACTAAGCAGAGCTTGTACTATGGGTACTAGACAATGGATAAACATACATATATACCTTTTTCTTTTGTAAATACATACATATTATACATAGAAACACCCAGTCCAAGACAAACATCCATGTTCATGCACACAAATGTTTGACTTGTGCGGGAATCGAACCCGCGACCTTAGGCGTGGCAGTCGGTTACACTAACCACTACGCCACCGAGGCCGACGAAAGCTGTTTTTTTAACATTACAAAAAGACACTTCTATTTTATTTATTTGTATAGATTTGTAACGGTTCAATTTTTTTAAAATTTTCTTTCTTTCTTTCTCTGTATATGCATATAGATCATACTATGTACCATATCTTGAGTTGCCAAACACGACAATCGTGACAATCATTTGCTAAAACGTTATACCTACTTGTTTTAAATGCTTTTAGTAGTATGTGAATTCACACTGATGTAATTAATAAATAATGTTGAAGTAACAAGCGGCCAAAGGCCACGGTAACCGCTTACTACCAAATGGTATATACATATGTTTGTTTGTATCAGAATTTGTTTATATTAGTACAAAATATTCCTGAATACCAGTACCTACTTACTGGAAATTTTAACAGATCTGGTGATAAAAGATTCAGGTTTCAGATACTTTTAATATTGAGATAAATACTAAATAGTGCCGGTAGGCATGTAAATAATCCTTGAGTGTACTCGTATACGTATAAAAGTCAATAAAATCTCTCCAAGATGGGCGAGCAGAATACCTACTGGTTAACCGCTCGATCAGCCGGTACCTTCAGTCATATGTCGTAACAAACCCTATGACATAACATGACAGCATGACATGACAACTTCCACTCAATGAATTATAATTTCTGTGTCGCTAGGGACATGAGAAATATTAAAACTTCGGACACAAATAACACCCGTAGTCGAAATACTTCCCGTCTGAGGATAGAACTCACACCGCTCAGGGTAACAGCGACGCAATATATATACAACTAGTTTTTCCCCGCGGTTTCACACGCGTAAATCCCGTTCCCGTGGGAATATCGGGATAAAAAGTATCTCCAGCTATCTACATACCAAGTTTCATCGCAATCGGTCCAGTAGTTTTTGCGTGAAAGAGTAACAGACATCCATACATCCATACATCCTCACAAACTTTCACATTTATAATATTAGTAAGGATAACTTGTCGGTGTAGCAATTTCCATCTTTTTCGATCCAATGCCAAATCCTTCAGTTCTCGATATGTCTCTACATTTGCTTTTTCTTTCATTTGATCTGTATACTTATCTTATCTTATCTTATCTTATCTTATCTTATCTTATCTTTCTCTTTGCCTCTATTTTGCCTTCCATAATATTGGTAATAAATTTGTCATGACTAAGTAAGTGACCAATCATGTTTCCTCTTCTATTGTTATAATGATCAACTAATATTATAAATGCTAATATAAGTTTGTTTGTCAGTTTCTTTGTTACGCTTTCAAACCTAAATTACTAGATCGAGCATCATGAAATTTCGCAAACACGTTGTCAGGGGTACAATGAAGAACATAGGGTACCTTTTATTCAGACAAAGAACTGTTCCCAATGGATAAAAATTGACATAAAATCTAGTAAATTATGCAGGTGTTATTGTCCTTGTCCTTATATATGTTTGTTCTCAATTAATATGTCAAATATAAGCGTCAGATCTGACAACTGTTTATCAACAGTTCTTATAAGAGTGTTAATTTTATTGAGCGTTTGTCTCTTCAGATATGTTGACATTAAACTCCCATGGACGCCGATTATCCAAATATACTTACATATTTAAGTAAACAACGTTTCAACCAACATTTATTTGAATGTACGTAGAATTGAATGTTACTAGAAGATATAGCGTGATGAAATCACATTCTCAGCTATTAAGTGTCACTAGTTTCTGCTCGCGGCTTCACCTGTGAACTTCAAAGGACAAAATCTTGTGTATTAATCCAAAACATGGTCTATTTTTGCACCAAGTTATACCCAAATCTCTTATAATCCAATCAAGTAGCAAATATGCAGACATCTTTATTTTCACATCTTAACTAATATTATAAATGCGAATGTGACTTGGTTTGTGTGTTTGTTTGTTACGCTTCCACTCCTTGACTACTAGACCAATCACTGTGAAATTCAATATGAGAGTTAGAGAACAGGGATTGCACTGGTAGGTATATGCTCACACACTTTTTCCCCAAAAATATCACCTGCGCAAAATGCCAATCTCCGTTAAGATTGTCCGCCGTGACTGAAATTTAGTATAGTAGACATTATTATTATAGCCTATTATATTTTGTCCACGGCTTCGCTCGAGTTGATCTAGATTTTATTAATACATTTCTATCCCTCAAGAACAGTACTTTTCTTGGATAAAAGGTATCCTATGTCCTTCTCTGTACCCCTGCCAAATTGTATGCAAAATTTCATGATTATCGGTCTAGTAGTTAAGGCGTGATAGCGTACCAAACCAACAAACTTATCTACATTCGCATTTATATTATAATATTACTAGATATTGTCCACAAATTTATGTTAAGATAGTCCGTAGCCTATATGTTATTCTGATGTATAAACAATAATACCTACTGTAAAGTTTCATCAAAATCTGTTCAGTAGTTTTTGCGTGAAAGAGTAACAAACATCCATTCATCCTCACAAACTTTCGCATGTATAATATTAGTGGATAAGTTTGGATTATTATAGCCTTGAACTATGACGCTTCTACAAGAACACATCTACGTTTACATTATTAAAATTAAATTAGATTACATAGCAAAACAAGGCATTTAAACTGGTATATTAAAACAGCCTTATAAACACTCGTTTGTCCTACATCCTTAAGTTAATTACACTTGCCCTCACAATTGCCGGTTCAATCCTCGCGCGGGCATAAACAACTTACTCTATGGTCAGAGATCAGGACCGTAAGCAAATAGCGCCTCTTTATAGCCAGGTAAACTTGCATACATTGTTTTAAATTAAACGGCAGCGGCTTTTACAGCTATTTAATGGACCGCCATTATGTATAAGGCTCTTTTTGCCGTGGTTATTTAGGTAACAGTTACGACTGCAGAGGTCGATCGATGTATGGGTGATCAAATATCGTACGTCTTCTATTCGTCAAGAAGTACATTAAAAGTCGATGATATATGGCGCGTATCGCGAAAGATTGGTTTACTATAATTATCTTCTAATAAAAAGTCAAATATAAAAGGAACAGCGGGATGGATGTTAATTCTTGTTAATATAAAATCGTTTAAAATGGGAATATTTTGACTGCGAACTCACTCGTGTTTATGTAGATTTAGTTAATAAATTTATGTCTCAGAAACATTCCTTTTTCTGTATTAAAGGTACCCGATATCCTTTTTTTACTCCTGACAAGGTGTATGCGAAATTTCATGATTGTCGGTCAAGTTGACAAGGCGTGAAAGCGCAACCAATTCACATAAGTATTTTTAATATTGTGGCACTGTGGAGCATAATATTACAAACTTAATAAAGTTTATCAGACAGGCATTTTATTAATAAGTTTTTCTACTTTACAGGTAAAGTGCAAGACAATCAATAAAACTTCTTACATCAAGAAAACTTCAGGTATTGTACAAGACTGATCTTCTGTTACAGTAGACATCTGTTCTGTTGGTCTTTTAGTTTATATATTTATTTATGAAACCGTTTTAATAGATAATCGACCCGGTTATTATTATGTACCGTCCTATCATAACATAAAGCTCATCACATTCACATCATCACGATAACATTCTGTCGTAATATTATGATATAACATCCCGTGACAGCGTAATATGCTGTATATAACTTTGTCTCTGTCCAACTAAGTTCTGTAGTACAGAGGAAAAGAAGTGGTTCTTTATCAGGCTGTACCAGGTTTGCATGCGTTCAGCTGTATATTTATCACTCAAAGCGTGATCTAAAGTGATGTATTATGTAAGTGTTATAAAAATAACTTAGATAGCATAACCCCGAGGAAGCAGGCGTCGAGGTATCAGAGCCACATTTCGCCAAGTTAATAGAGTAGAGCCTATATCCGTCTATCAAACACATTTCCATAGTTCAAGCTGCTACTGAGAGTTTTCTAGATCACCCTAATAACACTAGCCCAACTTGTGACAGGAAACCAGGCACATATCTCAGGATCGCACACGAATATAAGCTGAAACTTATATAGGCAGTTCTGCAGTCAACAAATACTAAGGATTGTCTGCAAAGATTACACAGTGGGCTCGTAGTCGTCTCACCGCAGCCACCACCCCTGTTGTGGAGCTGAATCCAACAAGAGACAATTAATCGCATGACACACAAATAATTTTTCTTCATTTGAATGTAGGTACTTTGTGTCCGTTTATTTTGTTATATTTCTGACCGACACAGCTATACCGATCCCAAATGCAGGAGGATAGTAGCCTTAGTCAAATTTATTTTTTATATATAAACATGTATCACTTTCTACGGGAAATATGTAAGTGTAACAGTCACGTATTCCTAACTGCAATCGTTTTATTTTCTAGATAAACATGGTGCACATGTAACTGTATTATATAAGTGCGTCCGCCGATGATTCCGCCATTCGCTTCCTCTGTCGACATGCCCCGTTTTCCGTAGAACATCACAATAGTTGTAACTTGTAGTTGTGTAATATATAATTACTTCTGCACCTGCTTATTATTGCTAGCTGTTGCTACAGTTTTACTGTTAAGTTGCTTTACCTTCAGTATGTAATAACATGAAATGCGTGTCAGTTATAATTGGTTCAAATGTATGGCAGTCAGTGACCAAAGTTAGTGCAAACTGGCCGAATCGTTATGAGTTCCAAACAGCTGTGCTATTAGACTAGTTTCTCCATCACATTCACATTCATCCATCTCACATTATTTAGTAGTGTCTATGACCTACAAATAACGTCTATTTTAAAACTACAGTGATTACTTAAGCTGTTAAAACACTTGCTCCGGCAATATGGCGTCATTACGTCAAGTGCCGTAACATGTTTGTAGAAAATGTAGAAATGGACAGTAAGCAATGACAGAAGGCGTTTACAAACGTGTGACGTCTAATTAAATGTAGCCAGCCAAAATCGTTTACGACCACATGGTTTCAACTAATATAAATTATTATATTTTCTTTGATTTTTAGTAAAAATAATTAGTCTTGTTTAATTATATACAACGTGTCATAGACATAACGCACGGCCTCAAACACCCCACAGATTTTTAAATCGTAATAATAATATAATCATTAAAATATTACTTTCATACTTAAATATTTTAATTTAACGAATTAGTTCTCCTTATTGTGCGCGGATAGTATGGGTATGTTACAATAAATCTAACATTTATGTCTTTATTGCATCAAAAACCTTACTGCCTTGAAGTATGATACATTTTCGTTTATTTTGACTGTTCAAAGAAAAGTACGACTGTAATTTAAGTTGTTTTAATTGTTTTAAGACAAAAATAGCCTATTTAAAATCTCAGAAATCGATTCAGTAGCCGATTTTGAACAAAGTACTTTCAGGAAGTGCGTTTAATATGTTACACATTGTGTATCTATTTATATTATTATTGCAAATTGCTTTTAAAATCTCTAATCTTCGCAGTTTACATTGAATAAGTCTTTATTTTTCATACTATCAATTTGATAGTATCAAATATGCTTTTCTATTAAAACTTACTACGAAACTCACATCTGAGTTGGTTGTTAATGTTTGCGTTTTCTATAGTAATCATGGCAATACCAGGTGGTTACTAATGCGGTGACAATCGAGTTCGAGAAGAGCTTTTTAGCAGAATACCGTAGGCCTGAATTCCTAGCATTATCGCCCAAATACTTGACTTCACGGTATGAGTCATGGACATTTCAGAGGTTAAGAGAGTTTTCTGTAAAAAATTGGAAAGCGATTCTGTTATATTATAATAAGAAGGTGGCCGGATTGGCAGTTATTACAGGGCTGTTGGGCTGTGATAAAACCTTGTTGGTTATTCTCGACACTAGTTTAATTCAACGAAAAATAAACCGAGTAGGTATATCTCCAAATTCAAAACCTTGTTATGAATACTTGTGCTGATGCCGAGTCTCGATATTCGCCATTGTTTAAATGTTATTTAAGCTACCTGAGATGCAGGGACCGAATTATCTTTATAACGAAGAGGGCACAAAAAACCTTGTTTTAAGAATAGCCTTGGGTATAACGCAAAATTAACTTTAATTTTAATTTAATGAGTAGATTAGCCGGCATCCAGACATTAAGAAAAAAGCTAAGTCAAATTATCTGGTCATAGGGTTTAGAGCGTTGGCAAAGAGAATATACACGTCTATCTTACAAGTGCTATCGAAAGCGAAATTAGTAAAAAGTGACTAGGTATAACGACTAAAACACTAAAGTTAGTTAGTACAAACTTAGGGAAAGTCGATGTAAAAATGTTGTATTTATAACTCTCGATTTTTAACGCTACAAAAATATGTTTGTAAATACGCGTATAACTCATTCGATGCATCCATTTGGTTGTTTTCAATAAGCTATTACGGTAGTAATCTATATATCATGCTAAAAAAATAACGGAGGATTCTCAAATGTGTGTAATAAATATGATCGATAATAATTATATATTTTTGATTTTATCTATTCAATTTATTGCTAACATAAAGGCTTCATAAAATAAAAATCGAACATAGAACCTACTTTGTACTTGGCTGCAGTGAACTTTGACACCTTTTATATCTGTAGAACAGTTGTTAGATAATAATTATTAATAATTATTGTTAGATTATGCACGTGGATTAAATAAGGTCAATAGACCCCACGTGTAAATCGCAGCATTTTATTATTTATCTTATTTTTATTAGCAGCCAACTGCGTAGCGCGGATGCAGTTAATAAATGGTAGGTCTATAACATTTTTACAACATGAGACTTACATACAACATGGCAAGTCCTATTTCACTTGCTTGGAATGGTTTGCCTTAAAAGCCCCTTTTAGCTATAATCCTGACTAATGTGAGTGTGAGTTTGTTTGTTACGCTTTCGTGCCTTAACTCCTTAACCTATCATCATGAAATTTCGCATACAACCGTGTTCAGGAATACAGAAAAGAGCAAAAGGTACATTTCACAGAAAGAATTAACCCCAGGTACATAAATCTAGATTAACGCTAGCGAAGCCGTGGAAATACCTAAGACGCAGACAAATATATCGTAAAAATTCTTAGCTGTCAAATATTAGTCAGCGAGAGGCATTTCGCTTTCATCACATTGCATTTATTTATCAACATAATATGTGGGATATATTAAACTTCTGGTAATAGGATAATATTACACCAGGGACCGAAACTCATCCGACTATCCCGAACAACATCATCATCACACTCAACATATATGCCTTTGCTAACTTATTTCGTGCTGACAGACAACTATCTGCAAACAAAGCAAAAAAAAAAATGAACATGATTAATTTACAAATTTCATTAACTGTTTTTCTATATCTCAGCTTATGCAAAGCTTAAAAGAAATGATAGAAAGTTTTAACTGCACGATACGCCGACGACTCGAGTTCATGTGCCAGCTTCATGGTTGAAATACTTTCTATAATTCAAAACTTTTTACATTATTATATCAACAAATATTGATATCTACTTTCTTTTCAATATATAAGTAGGTATGATTTGGTCATTTTTAGGTGAGTGAATGATCTATAGACTTAACAATAAAAAAGATGAGAAATGATGATGATATTAAACTGTGGTAAGCTCATGTTTTTGTAGTGGCCAGTATTATTTGAAAGTGTTATGTACAAAGAGCAAGGAGCCATTGGCTCATGTGCAGATTACACTGCAGAAGTGTGAGCATCCAATAGGCAAGGCTACTGATTAATCCAGATACAACGAAAGGCGAAGAAAACGAAGGAGTTACCGAAACCCATCGGTCGCCTAATCTCTTTCTGGACATAATTGAGTAACGAGTAATAGCGGAATTGCATGGCTAAGAGCGAAAAATACATGCCCAACTAAAACTAAGTGTACCTGCAATGTTTTGATGAAATATATCTATATATTTCACATCGCCCCATTGGTTAGGAAAGTAAATTTAGTTGCAATTAAATCTAGGCCTTTACGGGCCTATACTATATATATAAAGTGTTTCTATAATTAGTAACTATTCTAGGGCAACTTAATGAAACGCGGACAGTCAGTTTGATAGCCGGTAGTTTGCGTCCCTTGACTAGGCGTCGCAGCGGAGCGCTTTTTTATAGGATTGGTAACGCATGAGTGGAATCTTAGTGTTGGAATCACCCATAAGCTTCAACTACCTTATAATCAGTCGGGCCGAACGTTTATATCCTAGCTGTGCAAAAAAAAAGGAATAAAACCAATAATATTGCGAGTTTTATCTTAGATTTAGATGCGCACGCACGTACAAGAATACGAGTCGTATAAGAATACGACCATATTTATCAAGAAACAAAGATCTACAGCAAAGAAAATCAAAACAAACATGTTCTTCCGAACAAGTTACTTAATCAGGAAGAATAGCTTTTTACAAAGTATTTTTACAACGCAAGAAGGGATTTCTTACTGATACTCATTCCGCTACGGTCAGCGGCCATGATATTAATATTTCTTAATAAAACATGATTATAGTTACAAATGATGTTTAATTACAGTGCTGCTGCTCTGGGCCCATAACTGTGTATAATGGCTACCTTCGAAATATTGCCCACTGTTACTAGTAGCTGCTTTACCATAATATTTACTACTAACAACATTGACTTACTTTGTTACTAAAAAGAGAAACGAAATCGGTAAAACTACTACGTAAACTTAAAAAAACAAATGTCATATTGACAGCTTGTCAGATTATTCGCGGTAAGTTTAAATTTTATTTAATCAATTTATTTTATAGACCGTGTGTATAAATATAGATATTTTTCATCAACATACGTATCCTAGTATATGTATGTCGTAAGTTAGAATTGTATGCCACCCACACATTGATAATTATGATTTGGTCTCAGGTAATAATTATAGTCGACATAGTCCATCTGAGTGCGACATCTAATCAAAAACCCGTTCAGTTGCTCGGTTTATAATTACAAAATAGTATTAGATGCTACTATTATTTAAAAACAAAATGTTAATAGCATTTATTCCTTGAAAGAACTTACTTGCAATTCAAGAGTTTATTATTTTTATGAGGAATTATGCATTCGAAGCGCCCTTCCATTTTTTATTGGATTTTACGCTCAGATAAGTATTTAACAGCCTACTTATAATTCTAGTGCACAATGTATTCGCAATTTGTAGATTTGTATCTACTAACGATATTTTCTAATGCAGGGTAGCTTAACGTTACGTCTATTAAGATAAAAGTTTATCTGCATTAACGTCACAGTTCAAGTTTATGGGTCCAATTTTTGTGTAAAATAAGGGATTTTCTTTGACAATGTAACCTTCTTGTTTATTGTCTAATAGCTTTTGACCGCGGCTTCGCTCGCGTAAAAATTGGTTAGATTAGGTAATGTTAGTAACAGTATATTTTAAAAATAAAATATAGCCGGTGATAATATATGTAGCATTCTAGTGGTGTAAGAATTTTTTAAATCGGTAGGGTAGTTTTGAGTAAAATCCTTACAATCAAACAAACAAAAATCATATCTTTCCTTTTTATAATATTAGAATAGTTATGTAGATAGTATAGATGAACTTTTTCTTTCTAACGGTCATCTCGGCAGCCGTGTGACGTTCATTGCCTAACATGTGTTCTTCCAAAGATTTTTGTAGGCGTTTGTTTTGTTGTGACTATCAGTGTTACATTCAAGGAACAACAATCGTACGATAAGGAAAAATATGAAAATATCACAATCAATGTCCAACCATTCAATACTAAGCATTATATTTCTTGCAGAATTTAAGACAATAACAAAAAAATAACTAGTCATTACAATGTATTAACGTCAATGGAGGATTATTCACCATTACAATGAGTGTCTGTAAACGACGTACATTATTTTTATGGGATAATTTACATGGAATGACATCGATCACAATCGACGCATTGCGAAATTGCAACACTGCAATAAATGCTTCGATTGTGATGCAATTCTCAGGTAGTGAATAATAACATGGCTTCCGTATGAGATGGATCTACGTAAGTTTTGCTATAAGTAAGAGTCCATTTGCTCCCGTAATGTGTATTAAATATACAACGGGGTGATTATAAATGCATAGTTGAATACTTTAACCTATAATTTTTTGGAATGGCATACATTATTAAAACATTGTGTGGCGCCACCGGTGTGACGATGTAACTCGATAAGTTAATATGTGACATGCGTGTCATATAACTTCTGTAATCAAACAATACATGGTGTTGGCGATGACTTGATAGGCACACTGAAGTTGCAGATTCTATCCTGCTTCGTGCTTTAGACCTATCATGCACATATAGCGAAGAGGACAGAAACCGATAAAGGAATCGAATATTTTGGATTGTTCGAAATAGTTTCATACATTACACTCACGATCGCTCGGGATCATACGTGTAATCTTTCATTAATTTGAACGATACAACAAAATCGCCATTGCTACTGCTTCGCCAACGCTGTTTGTATGTGGTGGGCTTTTAGTTTTAGTTATTAATAATTTAATAAAACAAAGCTAGGTCGTTGATGACAATGACACTCTTCACACATAAACGCAATTATATAGAGATTCAAGTTATTCTCACCCAGGGTTAAAACGATGATGTTTACATTTTTAATAATCATTATGAAATGTCAAAGGTGCGTGGTAGCCGCTAACAAAGACATATATTATAACTTAAAATCAGCGATCTTGTCTCTAGGACTTAACAATTGGATTTTGTCAATAAATTTATTACACTCGGGAACAGTACTTTTTCTGGATGAAAGGTACCCTATGTCCTTTTTTGTACGCTTAACAACGTGTATACGAAATTTCATGTTATTCCGTCGAGTAGTTAAGGCGTGAAAGCGTAACAAACAAACAAACCCACATTCGTATTTCTAATATTAGTTAGGAGTTAGGACTAGCTTTTGCTCGCGGTTTAGCTCGCGTATAATAAGCCTCTGTTACTAGGTGATGATATAGCTTTCTAATGGTAAAAGAATTTTAAAATAGGTTAAGTAGTTTTTGAGTTAAACCCATACAAACAAACAACCAAAATATATATATTTTTTTCTGTATAATATGTATATAGATAACGCAATTTTTCTTTATTACACTTTCTGCTGTCATTGCCTGTTAATTAATTCTAACTGACATTAAACTACTGTCATGGCTCATGGCGGACCTAACACAAGATTATATTCATTACCTATTTATCGTGTGTTGCCAGTATTAAAATTCATAGGTTTGACATTTGACATAGGTGTGTTGCACTAGCATTATTCTGTGGGTATATTTTGCAATAATTATTCAAGATTTACAATGAATAGGTAAGCTGGCGGGTTATTGACAATAAGACATGTCATTAGAAAAATACATCAAGGTATCTGTTAACCAATCTCTCTATGTTTGTAGCCTTCATACGGATTCTTTTATATTAATAGACAGGTAATATTTCTTACATATATAAAAACGTGACAAGGGCAATGTTGCTAGGTAATTATCCTTAAGCTCGTCCTTCTGTCACCCTTATGTCAAAGACGCTGAACCGGTTTTTTTATTTACGTAATGTTAAAAAATAATTTGAACCTATTGCTAGCCATAGGTAGCAAGGGTCTGTTCCACCACCTCCAAATAGCATTTATCTATAAGACAAATGTCTCGCCATCTCTCTTCTTTAACCTAGGTAACAAGAGTGGGACAGCATGTGATTTATCTTTAGGATAACTTTTACTTGATAGTTGTGAAATTGGCCATAATATTTAAAATCACATACGCTTGATGACACGTTTGTCAGTTAGCTCTCTCATCTCATCTATAAATTTGACACCTACAAATTTGGCCCAGCATCAAGAAATGAGTTGTTTTAGCCACGCATAGTTTAATTCTAACATATTTTTATAGGATACTAGCGACCCGCTCCGGTTTCGCATGGCTAGTACAAAATCTTAACAAATTATACACCTATATCTTCCTCATAAATCACTCTATACTCTCTGTCTATTGGTAAAAACTGCATGAAAATCCGTTCAGTAGTTTTTCAGTCGATCGCGAACAGACAGACAGACGCTGCGGGGGATTTTGTTTTATAATATGTAGTGATATAGGTACCTATCAAAAACTAACTGTCCGTAGGTAAAATACATGTTTCTTGATATAGGAACCAGCCTATGTGTAAACGAAAATGTTTCAAGTGACGAAATATCTACACAAAAAATGAGTTGTAGACGATATAAACTGTTACGAAATCCTTAAATAAACACTTAAATATTGGCTAATTATTATGATATAGAATTTGTTCTAGTTCGCTTAAATATTGGCGTGTTTAACTAAATCAAATACGACGGGGGAATTACTGCAACGTTGAGGAAGCCAGTACTAAAGATACGTTTAACAGCCTGTGTTTTATAGTTCCGTATGTATGTTTTATTAGACTAGTAATGTGAATATATTATAATAATAATTTATTAAGACTGATTAAAGACGCAGCGGTTTATGACTTAACGAGATGATTTACAAATTGTTGTTGCAAGGCCGTCAAAACACATTGGTGCCAATTCTGTTGTCACAAAATTCTCTTACCTTAACCACAGATATCCTTAACTAAAAATCACTAAAATTTATTGACAGGACTAAACTAAATTTTAGTGATTTTTAGTTAAGATAAGAGAATTTTGTGACAGAATTGGCAACATTATCCCATAATAAGGCGTAGTGGTGTAGCGTGGCAGGGGCGGACCGCCCCGGGCGGCACTTTTAGGGGGCAGCAAAATTTCACAATAATTAATATTAATATCTTGTAAATATTTGAACTGCACAATACACAATAATGATAATAATAATATAATAATAATAACATTCTATCACATACACACAACACCATCTAGCCCAAACTAAGCAGAGCTTGTACTATAGGTACTAGACAATGGATAGACATATATACACCCATGTTCATGCACACAAATGTTTGACTTGTGTGGGAATCGAACCTGCGACCTCTGGCGTGGCAGTCGGTCACACTAACCACTACGCCATCGAGGCCGACAATGATAACTGTTCCTATCGACAAGTTCTTTAGAATTACTGAAAATTATAGTCCTTTAAATTGAAATACCTAAATAAGAGGGCGGCAAATATTTCCGCCCCGGGCGGCTTAAATCTACGCTACGCTACTGTAATAGGGATCCTCAAATAACTATTTATATGGGAACTTCAATAATATGGTTTAAAATACATATTTTCATTTCAGTTACATTTCAGTCATTATTTACCTATATGTGAAAACTTATAATTGGCCATACTTAGTTACTTTTTTTTTTTTTTTTTTTACGTGAGGGAATGCTATGACGTATATCCCTCCGCGGGGGCGGGCGGAGGGATTATGTCGGACTCGCCGGGGTAAAAGAAAGATGGAAATAATAGTAAAGTACCTCCCGGAATACCGACTAAACCTACCACGGTGTTCCTCGACACAACCACTACCGACGGGGCCGCGCGAATCGCTTTCGCATGCGGTCGCGACCCCGCCGCGGTTACGGCCCGCCGTATGAAACGGCAGGCCACTACACGGAAGACCTACCCAAAATAGGCACTACGTCGCATAAAACCCTACTGTCTCCCCTAGAGGGGAGACGGACTCGACACAGAGGCGCGCGTGGGATCACGCACGCCGCCTCTCGGACCTGGTGCTGAACGGATGGCGGGCAGGCCCACAAAGCCCGCCACCCCCAGGTCAAACCTCAGGGTGGCTGGAGGTCGTCTCGCGCCCTCCGGCGCCCGGCTCTGCGGTTGGGGAGAGGGTTTAAACGCTCTCTCTCCCGCTCCGCCGCCTCCTTGATGGAAATTACTTCCTCACAGAAGGAGGCGACGGCGTTCCACGACCTCTCACTCCGGACCATAGACTCAACTACGGCCGGGAGCGAGAGGGCAACCGATCCGACTGCCGCGATCAATTCACGGCGCTGCGATGCCCAGGCGGGGCAAATCGCCAAAGTGTGCAGCGCCGTGTCCTCAACAACGTCGCGGCAGTCGCCGCAGTGATGACAACCGGGCGTCTCTTGCCGGCGTATACGACACAGGAACCGGCCAAAACAACCGTGGCCAGTCAGAGCCTGTGTCAGCCGGAAGGTGAGGGCGCCATGCCGCCTCTTCAGCCACTCCTCAAACATGGGACTTACCGCCACGATCGTGGCGTGCCCGATACTTAGCTACTTGTTCTAACTGTGTTAACTAGCTGTAAGTTATCCAAAAATTATAAAATAAAATAAATAAATAATATCAGCCATGTTAATAAACGATCAAATAATAATAATAATAGTAAATGGAAACCCGTAGTCTCTGCCTACCCCTCTGGGAAACAGGCGTGAATCTATGTATGTATGTATGTAATAAATGATCATACATATCATATCATAGGAGGGTTAAGAATATAATTAAACATGCTGGCTAATTGAATAGATAATAGATTTTAATCATCTTCACGAAATACTCTTTAGACATGCTGATCACTGATTATTTTTTTCTATAGGTACCATAGGCTACAGCAAGTGGTTGTGTACGCATTTTTCATTAGATGCACGTGCCATAGACATTTTCTTGTCAGCGAAGCCATCGCCATTTTCTTTATTTTACTGTTATTTTTATGTCTTGATACGACACAATGTTTACTTCTTCTCTGACTAGTTACATAGCACTTCTTATAAAACTTCTTATAACTAACCATTCTTCTATACTTTAAAAAAGAAATATCTCATGCCTTAAAGTAAACTTAACCTCATAAATTCGACAACACACAGCAACGTACGCAACCCTAACATTTACCTGGCAATAAATAGAGCCATTGTGATAAGGTGTTTTGCATAATTTTACATATTTGTGTCAGTTAAGTATGTGTGACGGTGAAATAATGGCTATACTAACAGCTTTGAGGAAAACACGACTAGTAGTACATACAGCGACTCATCAACCAACTTTGAATTATTAGAAGTTGAACGCTGCGAACCGTGCGAGAGAGTACCTACGTTATATTTTTGTTATTTTGTCTCATTCACGCTGAACGGGCCGCAGGCATCGCCGCACGCGCTAATGCACCATAATGGGTTTACACCACTATGCACTGTCCCTTGCCGGCAATTCCCTATTTTGTATGTAGCGTAGTTATGTGTATATAAGGTGTCTAACTTGATGTGTAGCTGTGTGTACCAGCCGTCTGTTGTAACAAGCGATATAAATTAAAAAACTAAAGAACACGCTCATAAAAAAAGCAAACTAAAAAGTAGAAAATCATTTAATAATATTTATATAAAAAGCGTGGGGTGCTGCTTTTTTATGTTACTAAATTATTGTATTGTCATCGGTCCTTAATAAGTATGCCAAATTTTGAGTTAATCCGACGTTTTGAAGGAGGTCAAAATCATGTTCAAAGTTTCCGTTACATACATAGTAACATACGTATGAAGCTAATAAAAGCGTGTTAAAAAGAAAAGTTATGTTTAAACATGTTATTCTTCTGGTTTCTTTAAACTGCCTCCGTGGCACAGCTGTAGTGAATGCGACTTCGGTGCATGAGGTCTCGGGTTCGAATCCCGGGTCGAGCCAACAAAAAGGTATTGGGTTTTTCTGTTAAGAAATCTCAATACGAGCCCGGAGTTAGGAAGTTGGCGGTGTTAGACACCCCCGTGCCTCGGAAAGCACGTAAAGCCGTTGGTCCTGCACCTGATCTCTCTCCGGTCGTGTCGGATTATTCGTCCCATCGGATCATGAGAGTTAGGGAACAGAGAGTGCACTTGTGTTTGTGTTCACACTTGTGCATTATAACATCTCCTGCGCCGATGGCCAGTCTCCGTTAAGATTGGCCGCCGTGACCGAAATTCGGTCAGGAGGACATTATTATTATTATCTTCTGGTTTAAAATGGACATGATATATGCACGGATGGCGTATTGGTTTAAGTGGTCACCTCGCCTCTATTACTACCCAACATGTTGTGAGTTCGAATCACACATGGGACAAAAATTTTTATGATCCACAAATGGTTGTTTCGTTTGTCTTTGTGTGTGTTTTAATGTTGGCAAAGTCCCTCGCGATATTAAAATTATTTTTTGACTGCCTTAGTATATATGGCGTCTGACAGTCTGTCAATTTGTTACTTATTACGATATCGAGAGAAAATAAAATTACAAAATATTGCAGGATGCTTTTTTTTTAAATCAATATTCCTTTCTTTATAGCGATTTGTATATCCAAGGGCAATATATTATAAAAAATCTCAAATGGTTATATAAAATACTTTGCCCAGCAGTGGGACGTACGAACAAGCTACAACTTTTCTTAATGATTAAACGATATCTAACCTTTAATACTATCATCGATTGCGTTTTAATTTGGCAAGTTAATTTTATTACTGACGTTGGAAAACGAAAATAAATGTCTAAAGAAACTGTTCTATGTTGAAGTCTTATATGTTTATGTATTTAAAAGCGCTAATTTTGTTTAACTTCTTTTATAAATAAAATCCCGGCGTCACGCATTAATTTATGCTCACCAGAAAATTATAAAGACAACCATCACTAGATTGCTGCAGTAGGCAATGGAGGTATATAATTGTAAAGTCAAACAAATTGGCAACAGCGCTAAGACCCGGACAAGAAACACAAAACTACGAACTATAAAAATTACAAAACATAAGAAGATTACAACCAAGTTTTGTATTTTTAAGTTTAAACACCACTTCTCACAACAAAAGCGTCATATTTAATAAAAACTCTGAATAAAGCTAAGAATTCTAGAATATTCTTTAGATGGTAGTGTAAGTAGCCACTGGTTGTTTGATAAAGTTCTAGAAAACGTACTAACGGCGAAATACTGTTTCTGTATGTAATAGTTCTGACGTAGGAAGAACTCACAGCCTGCCAAACAATAACACCATAGATTCATGACGTCATTAGTTATATTTTTAAACGTAAAATCTTGGCGGTGAGTTCTTTTTTTAAACTTCTTGCGTAAAACAGCCAGCTACATATTCTGCACTCATGCTTATTGACATTTACCTTTGATGTAATATAATTTAATCTTAACTCAGCAACTGGTTTTAAAAATATGGCCACGTCCTTTTTGCATTACAACGTGATAACGTCTGACGCAATAAAAAAAAACGTTCTAATTAATGACGGTGACAAATTTAGGTCCCGCGCTTTTTATTGTGACGCTTTATATTTATTTTGTTGAGCGTCCTTCTTATTATTATGAGAAGCTAATGGCAATCAGAGAAATACAAGTAGGTTGCTTCTACTTTTTATAATTGCATTTATATCAATACTAGATATTTGATATTGCCCGCGGCTTCCCTAGCCTATATGTAGGTTATGTCAATTTTCTATCCATCGGGAACAGTAATATTTCTGGATGAAAGATCCTTTTCTGTACCCCTGAAAACGCGTATGCGAAATTTAATGATGATCGGTCGTGTAGTTAAGGCGTGAAAGCGTACCAAACAAACAAACTCACATTCACATTTATAATATTAGATATGATGGTTAGGATTAGGATACCTACACATATTATAAAACTAAAAACATGTTTGATTGAAAGCGCTAATCTCTGGAATTACCAGACTCATATTATAAAACATTTTGTATTTTAAAGCCTATTTACAGAGGCGGGTGGGAGGGTGATAGGCCGAGGAGGGGAGTGAGAGAAACCTTCGAGCACAGCTAATGAAATAATATTCCGATTATCAGCCATTACTTGTTCCGCTCATAGACAAAACTATTTTGTTTTTGACAAATATCAAAGATAAGTAAAATAATTACGTAGATGAAAACTGGTCATTCAGAATGGTGGCATAGGTGACAAAGTTTTCGTAAGCATAAGTTAATTTTAATTGAAAGCTACGTTGAATCGGTAGGGTCGGTAATAAACCTGGGTGTTCTTTGTGTCCTTTATTAGTCGTCTTACTCAAAGCCGTAATCTTTTTGACTGTTTTGTTGACTACCCGTGACACAGGAATTATACCCAGGGCGCTAGTAATCTTTTTTAAAAGGTAAAAAAGTACTTACAAATGTTAATGTGCGGTAGTTTTAAATAAAAGGGGTTTTTGAGTAACTATTGACGTCATGGGATAGTCCGATCTTAAATAACACTTGGTAATATGTCGTGTCGTCAGCTGTTGTTATCTATTTCTGTTAGTGGTTGGAAAACCAGAAAGCATTTAGGTACATAATGTATATATAGATCTATCATATTTATGAATATTATTAATAGCTTTAATATCTTGCATTTTAATAACAAGACTTCAAGGATGATATCAACTCGCTGAAATGTAGTTCACAACTTATTCCGAGATGTCCTCAAATCATGATTATTTGACCTTGCTATTTGATTTATATGTAGGTATGTAATATAATTTGCCAAATGTTGCCAATTCTCAGTCAGATATTTTTAATGACCCGTCCTTGTGGGCATTTCAGGATAAAAAGTACATAAAACACATTTATATAAAAATGTAACGTTGCATAATAATTTTAAGCTGGGAATGACTTGAAATTTTCTAATTTATCGACTCGAGTCGAATTTATCGACTACTGTTCGAATTGTTCGAACACAAATATACGAAAGATAAATTTTATTTCTAAAGACAATTTGGACATTTGTAACTCAATCATGTAAGCCTGAACAACTCATGGGATTTTGATGCAACATAGTCTTTGTACCAAATTTGGTACGCGGATAACCAGAAATGTGGTACTAATTTATTGATGAGTGTATACGAAGTTGCGCATATCAGCTAGTATATACTAACCAATTAGAGGCTTATTAAACAAGTAATATTTTACTGCTGGCTGGCTGGCTGCAGAAACAACATAGTGCAGAAAAATGTAATCCTTTCAGTTCATAATTTTTTTAATCCTTAGAATTGTATCAATTGAATAAATCTTTGCTACTAAAGAACCACGACTCCTATTTTACGCATCGTAAATAGATGGTATGGAATCTAGCATTGTCAAGCGAACATAATAAATAAGCATGACGCCATGACACTTCGCGGACACGGATCTGACGTCAGAGCATACTCTACACTAATGTCAATAGATGGAACCCTTGTACTAAGTGGTTATTGAAGGCGTGCAAATATCAATACAGGACGGATATGTTTCTTTGCCTAAATAAATAAACTCTCTGATGTTATTAGCTACTTATGTACTAGACAATTTACGATTTGTTTTTACATAAATATTGTCTGCTAACGGGTAGGCAGATTTGTATTAAAAACATTTTGTTAAGTATGTTTTAAGGTTACGTGTAGAGCAAGACTGTTACTATGGAGTTACAGTGCTAAACTCCGTACTGTTACAGAGAATGTATTGATAAGAAACCTGATAATATTTTGGCTGACCCGTGAATCGTACTTGAGAAGTGATGCACAGCAGTTGCATACACTACTACTGCACTGTTTATTACTCTATATTTGTTAGATTCGATACATTCTGGGTAATCTGAAAGTATTGGCTAAGTAGATTAATATCTCAATGTACTTTTTCTTAAATTTGAATCAATGCCGTAGAATTGACAACTATTAGTGCTACGTACGTCTGTAAAGAACAAAGCTATTTTTAGCTGACATGTAGAAAATGTTGAAAATGCTGAATTTGTATTAAATACCTATGGAACTTTAACTTTTTCTAATGCTGTCTTAATTTTTTTACGGTAGGGAGTATTTTATAGTATAGTGCAAAAGGCAATCATGAAATATCTTTTGACAAAACAGTAACAAAATTGGTGCAATATAAGGTAATCATTAATATTTTAACTATTGATCTTGCTTCTCTCTCGGACAGCTGAATTTACATAGCGATTACGTCACAGTTTGTGTCGTGCATCCTTTTTCTATGATTTGGCACTTACCCCTACTATCAGATTTGAAATGCTAAATTTAAATGCTAAAAAAATAAAAATTAATGCTGGCACTTCATTTATCTATGAGAAAATTTCTAAAGTTCTTTGTATTTTAGACTTTATGTAACGTAACTATTTAAATAAATAAATAATAGACAATTATTAGTCAGCTACCCTGCCTCTATTATTTGCTGCTTAGTCGCCTAGTTAAATATTTAGTACTAAAGCATCGTGAAGAAACCTGCTATCATAGAATTCTGTACTACTCTGTACTGAATAAAACAACGAGACGGACGATTGCACGGCTATCGTAGTTGTTTATATGGTTGCCTCGCCTTTGCCACTGCGCCGAGTGCTGTGGGTTCGTTCCCCACACGGGACTAAAATTGTGATCCAGAACTAATTGTTTTGAGTCTGCGTGTTCTTTGCGTCCGCTGTTTGAATGTTTATTAAGTCCTTCGCCACGCAGGATTTAGGACAAGAATTATCTTTTTAAACGAAAAAGAAGAAAAGGACCATGAGGAAATCCATAGTCACCGATTACTCTGTCGGGAAAATGCGTAAATATATGTATTAATAGTTCCTATATACCATATATGTATTGTCTTGGTTACAAATAGTAAAGGTGTTAATTATATTTGTTTAAAAATAAACAATGTTGAAACCGGATTATAATGGTATAATTAAATGAGCAAACAACATTTTTCCTTAACTTCCAAACTCATAGACAGATGATGTACAACACACATACCTCTCAATTATCACTCGTTGTTTATTCATTCGCTTATAACTCTATTTAGAGGTTATTATCAGTGCCTCGGTGGCTCAGTGGTTATGAATGCGGCAGCAGCCGCTTGAGATCTCGGCGTCGATTCTCGACTTTGTTGTTATTGGGTCTATTTGTCAAGAAACTTTTGTAAAGGGCAATACAACTAACCCAAAATTAAAGGCAAGATTTGGATGTAATTTGATTGCACGAATGGCGTATCGATTTCGCATTAAGTCTTGTGATTTCGATCCTCACACAGGACTAAAAATTCTGTGATCCACCAATAGTGGTTTCGAGTCTTGGTGTTTTGTGCAATACTGAATCGTCCAAGTACGGGAGACGTATCAATAAAATCTAAAAAATTTTGTAACAGTTTGCATAAAAAGGCCTGGTTAAGAGTATCTTAATCTTGAGTTCTCCGCGACACAGGATTTATTACTAGTGCGGGAGTCGTTTATAAAAAAGACGAAACCTAGGATCATTGATGCCCAATCCTTCGGGGATATAGTCCTAAGACTATGTATGCTGAGAGCGCTGAGAAACATATGTGGTGTGACACTAAAAGAGAAAATAAGGAATAGTGTAATTAAAGAGAGATGCGGCATGAAAATGGATATAGTGACAAGAATAGAAAAGGATATGTTAAGCCGGTTTGGGCATGTAGAAAGAATCGAAGACAAAAGATTAACTAAGAAAGTTTATAAGGCTAGTGTAAACGGAATAGTCGCAAGGGGAAGACCTAAGCGAATGTTTCTCGATTTGAGACGTTCTGAACAAAGGCCAGGTTAAAAGCACCTTAAACTGGCGAGCGTGTATGAGGAAGTGTGTCAGGATCGTAGCAAATGGAAATCTGTATTCTCTGCCTACCCCTCTGGGAAACAGGCGTGAATCTATGTATGTATGTATGTACGATGTATGTTGTCAGTGTTTATTATTCTCATAAACAGTGAACACGGGTTAAAAGTTATATAACCAGTCGTCCAAGGCCGTCCGTTGATGGGTTAAGAATCAAGTACTTAAGTGTCAAGTGCCCAAGGCGGTTCTGTACCAAAGAGACTGATTGATTACAGAGCTACGGTTTTAAAGTTAATTAGTATTGCCTTTTAATTTGAGCGATGTGAGTTGTGTGTTGAAATTTATAAAGGCGGGCCTGTATTTGGATTTCAGTCAATTAATACGTTGGTATGAAATGTTTGGTTTTAATTTTTTTATGACTAGCTGTCTTCTGGGTGCCTAATGCAAGTTGTTTTTACGTTAACACGATCGAAACGTTTACCGCGTTTGGTACTTTGATTGGTTAGGAGCTAGAAGCGGGCCAATCGGAGCGCCGAATGTCTTAAACGTGTCGATCGCGTTAAGACTGCGCTGAGCGTAAGACGCAGTTGGACTGAATGACAGAGGTCGATATTCAAATCGGCGCGTGGCCGCCATAGTAAAATTGTATGGAGGATTTGATGTGCTTTTTTGATAAATATGTATCTTTATTGTCAACCAATAACTTAAATATTTGGGACGGACAAATTGTAATATAACTATTTATGTTTCGTTTAAGCTGTAAAATAGCATAGATATCTACTGTTATAATCTAAAAATCACGTAACACGAGCTTACGTTTCTGCATTTTTCGTGCAAATTTACGTAATTTTTGTAGGCGAGAATAGGTATTAATTATTTTAAGTTTTTTACACGGAGTATTTGTAAAAACATTCATTGTTATGGTAAATGTATATTTTATATTTGTATTAAACAAAAACTGTTGAATTTATCAAATTAACTGTGACCGCCTGTTTTGGCACATTTCGCTCGGCGCAGTCTTAACGTAAAACAAACTCGCACAAGGCACTCTGAGGTGTCAACCACGTCAATGATTAATGTTTGAATCTTGTGACTCGTACCGTGATGTTTGCCTATGTTTGCTTTTGGATAGAGTAGCTTACTAATCCTAACTTCCTAACTAATATTATAAATGCGAATGTAAGTTTAAGTTTGTTTGTTATTCTTTCACGCGTTAACTACTCTACCAATCATCATGAAATTGTTTATTCGCTTTGTCAGGGCTATAGAAAAGGATATTGGGTACCTTTCATGAAAAAATATAGGTTTTATTCTCGAGAAAATTTCTAGACAATATCTTCATTAAGGCGAGCGAAGTCGCGGGCAAAAGCTAGAAATGGATTTATTTTTAAAATTGTTTAGAAGTTTTTGAATTTAATAATTAAAAGCAAAAGTATAAAATATAGAAATACAGATATCTACTCCATATAATATTAATATAGATGATAGGCGCAAAGAAACTTGTTGAATGGATAATAATTTTTCGAGAAAATGATAACAATCGGCATTAACAAAGATGAAAGAAATGTTAAAAGATATAATAGCATCATTATCTATTATTTGTCAATCAACACTTGTCATTGCATGAATTCCTATTGCGCATTTATTCTTTACACAGGATAAAACCTTTTGTGTCACAATCAGTTGTTACCGACTCTACAAGTATTGAGTTATGATAACGTGTATTCAAAATTTCACGATGATCGGTCGAGTAGTTAAGGCGTGAAAGCGTAACAAACAAACTCACATTCATAATATTAGTTAAGATTAGGATAGTTACTTTTTATTTCACATTTACGGTTTTTTTATTTCCTCATCATCATTGTACTTATTGACTATTGGCATCCTAAATGTATTATTATATCTCATAAAACTGTTTTTGGATGAAGTACTATCTATATTTTGTTCTATATATACTATCTATAATATAATGTTTATGGTATCTGTTTGTTTCCTTGATAAAGGCTACGAGCCCGCACGCCCCTTGACTTTCGCCCCTTTCGTAGAAAGACGGCGGCGGCGCCTCGCTTCGCAGGACTCCTATTTTTGGGTGGCTTTAAGAAGAAACCTAACAAATACCTACTAGGAGGCGATACTTGAGGGGTGAACGGGCTCGTAACTCTAATAAATAAACAAACATTATTTAGCCTTTATGAGGTTTGACTTATAAAAGTGAAGGATTTAAATATGAAATACAGGGATGATTCCTAATACGAAATATCATTTAAAATAACTTAACCTCTTTTTGGCAGCTATGCATTTATTGTCCTACAAAAAATATAAACGCCCTATATTAGAGATTGCCTTTAAATCTCAGGTGACTCTGTGAATATTTAAATACCAAAGTAAATTTACAAGTTCTATATATAATACAGGTGGTATATTATAATTATGTACATAATAATACTATAGAAGCTCGCTTCAAACATGTTAATCATAAATACAAATGTGAGTTTGTTTGTTACGCTTTCGCGCCTTAACTACTCGACCGATCATCATGAAATTACGCATATACGTTGTCAGCGGAACAGAAAATAAACCTTTCATTCAGAAAATTTACTGTTACCTAACCTAAAGTACACATACGCGAACGAAGCCGCGGCCGAAATTTCGTTGTCAATAGAACTCTTAGAGGTCACATATTATTATGTACACAAGAGCTATTATTTTTTTGTTTAAAGTAATCAGGGATCCTACGATGCAATTTATTAACTGTAAAATATTCAACTTATATTTAAATGCCAGAAATTATAATCAATCAAGTGTATATAGTTTTAACTGTATCAAATAATAATGAATATTATTAATATGAAGTTAGACCAGTTGAGCAGTTGAAACAGATAATTCGGTTCCAATTTACGATTAATTGATATTGCAAGGATAATTGACTACTTTAATTAAGGTTTACAATTTACCTAGCTGTCTACCGCGATTTCACTTACTTTTATGACGCTTGCTTCCTCAAGAATTGGGTTCTCAAATGCAAAAAGCATGTTCAAATCTGACCAGTGGTTCAAGAGATGCGCGTTTACAAAAAACAAACAAATTCTGCAGCTATATTATATTATTTTATAATTATTGTGTTCTTTTACAAAAATAAATGTATCGAATGTGGCGGCCTTTTTTGTATATTTTGTAAAGTAGATATTTATTGATTCAGGTGGACAGACTATAATATGCAGATCAGATTATAATTTTAAATTACAACTTCTGTATTATTTTCAACATACACCTTTTTATAATTACTTTAAATTTATATTCATAAAATCTACATAGACAGATGATTATTATAATTAAACTATCGGTATCGATATTTTGTAATTATTTTGTTGACAGCAAAGGCTTGCTTTAGTGTTCCTAGTTCTATTTAAATAATAACTATTTTCCTTAAATGGTACCTATTAATAAAAAGGGGCCATGGCCGCACTACCTTAAATATATGAATACCTAATATAATAATAGTACCTATTTATTATATAGTACTTAATACTAGATTGTGCCCGCGGCTTTGCTTGTGATAATCTAGATTTAGTTTATTGATTTCTATCCCTCGCGAGCACTACTTTTTCCCTGGATGAAAGTTATGTCCTTTTCTGTACCCTTGACAACGTGTTATTTGTTACCTTGTGAAATAATATCAAGTTAGTGTCTACAGCACCTATACATAGATCTGTTGCGTAAAAAATGGAGTTCCTGCATTATTAGTGACTACCTATATGGTGTGCACTTAGTGTTGCTAGGTCCAAAATCAAAAGATAATTTGTTATTTGCGCGGATAACGTAGTGTTTTAGACGATTGCATACCTACTGCCGCCATAAAAAAAGCTGAGAGAAAAAAGACTGCACTAGGAATAAATCCTGAGTCGCAGGGGACTTCACACAAACATTTAAAAAACGGACACAAAGAACACTCAGAGTCGCAACAACGTGTAGACAAAACTTCAAAAGTGTTCTTCGTGTCCGTTGTTTGAATGTTTGTAAAGTTTCCCGGGATACAGATATTACTCCTAGAGCGTCTGCTTCAAGAAAAATTCCTTGCTATTTTATTACTTATAAGCTTACCCTTGTCTCGTTTACCTTTGAATAAGCGGAATGTGGATTTCATAGCAACACAACTGCCTATCCTTTTTTACAAGTGTGATACTATAATATGTTAATTCAAAACAAAATAAACATTTGGATTCAAGGTCAAACAAAACAGAGGCTTTTAAAGTACTCATATTTTATAAGTTAAATAAAAAACTATAATATGATTAGACACTCAAAAGGCCTGACATAATTCGGTCCGGCTAGCAACCGAACGCTCTAGGTCATAGTTAACATGCGCTATTATTTATTATCTGTGATGCAATTTGATAGATAATTTACAGATTTATTCGGATAATGATATATTGTCTGTACATAAATTAGTTTTGACGGCGCAGAACGCACTTTTTGCTTTTCTGCGGTTGCCATAATAAACATTCTGTTGACTATAAAATGTCTAATAATAGATACGTGTTTATTGTTGGCTCGGCAATTAATGAATGAAGTCTCCTTGTACTTAAAATTTGTTTACATAGAAAAGTATAGTAATATCAGCCGTATTTATAAACTGTCCCACTGTTGGGCACGGGTCTCTTCTCAGTCTGGGAAGAGTTAGGCCGCAGTCTATCACGCTGGCCCAGTGCGGGTCGGTAGACTTCACACTTATTCGAGAACATTATGTAGAACTGTCAGACATGTAGGTTCCGTCACGATGTTTCCCTTAACCGTTAAAGCGTTTGTTTGTTTAAATTGTGGGGTAATATTTTTTTATATCAACATAGTTTCAAGCTTCAATGTACTGGAGGTAATATCTCAATACTTAGAGTGTATATGACGATATATGTACCTACACAATAAAATTGTAACTATATGTACATATTGTAATTTTAAACTGGTCGATGTCTGTACATAGAATGAATTAATGACATATTTATATCATAGAAGATGTTTAAGATTCATTTATGTAAGGGCTTTTTCCGTAAGTTATAGAAACCAAAACAATTGCAGTTAGAATGTGTGTGTATACATACCTTTTGACCGAAGTCGTTAAAAAATTAAAACCATATGTATTATACTCACAAATTATCCATAGCATTGCTAAAAAATAAATGAACGTAAACCTTAAAAACGACGTAAGTATTTAATTTATAACCAAACATTATTTAATTTTTTTAACGGAATCCCATTTGTACTTATCTTTTATTTTTCCGTTAATTACATTTAAAACTGAAAGGCAACGAGCAAAACAAACAAGTAAAAAGAGCATCATTATTTTTAATTTACGTAAATAATTAATTACCTACAGGTAACCAGAAGTGCATGGGGTCACGGACGTCAATTAGTTTACAATGTATACTTATAACACTAATACACAGTAATTGTACTAGGGGAACATGACATGATACGCAGAGGACGGCCGCAAACCTTGACACTGCGTAATGATAGAGAAACGATACAATCTAATCCTAGCGAGCGCTGGTCTCCTAGTGCGCTGTAATTCTATTCAATTTATTTATTTCAGACTATGTAGAAATATAGGTACATTCATAATGTATAATAATTAAAACAAATTGATATTATGGGGTTAAAACTAAATTAAACCACAATTAGATTTGATATCTCATTTTAGCGAGCGTTGTTCTTCTAGTGCGCTGTCATTCTATTCAACCTATTTATTTCAGGCTATTTAGAAATATATATACAAACAATTTATAATGTATATAAATAACCGAAATGATATTGAGTTAGAACTAATTAAGCCACACAACTAAATAAAATTGACTTCTAAACTAACTAAACCACAAATCAAATCGATATTAAACGGTTTCGGCCTGTACCCAGTTCCTACGTGCGCTCGTTAGCAACTTTTTAGGCCTGACTCTAAGCATGGCCGGATCTCTCCATCATCACAGCTGTTCGGTACTGTCAATCTGTACTATTGCAATAGTTAGGATGCGGGCCAATCGTGGTAGTGGGTAGGTATAGTGCTATTCGCATTCTTTGCGATAATTTACCAATATCTTCAGGATACCTACAGAGTTTGCTCGCACTCTAGTTATTATCGAAGCAGTTCTTCTACATACGATAGCATTTAAGTCTTATTAATGTTATCTACATTTTCGTTTGTTGATTTAAGCGTAAAGACGAGCATGCTAGTTTCAGGCTCTATGCTTTAGTGCATGACACGTGTATCATGTCAAATCAACGCAATGCTCAAACTGAACGTTCTAGAAACTTCAAATTTCACGTTTCCTTTAGGACGGTAATGTAGGCATCCAGGCTTTAGACTGAAATCAGGGATGTTGGGGATGCAGATTTCTTGACATCCGCGGATGCGGACACGGATTTTTGAAGACTCACATCCGTGTATACCGATGCGGATGTCTAAATAGATGCGTAAGCTCCGCAATTGCGAATGCGGATGTTGATGAAAATTGTTCATCTTATTTAATAAAAATTATCTAATATCACCGCCTTCGCAGGTTTGATCAAGCCTGTTTTGCAAAAGTTCATAAATTAAACACCACATTTCTTACTGTAACATACGCTATATCTGGATCCGCATTAATATCCGTGTTGATTATTGCGGATGCGGATGCGAATATTCGCAACATCCCTGATTAAAATAATACTTACACACTGAATAATCAACTACGACGTGTCCATAAAAAATTACATGCGATTTGCTTACATGTTGCTATTCAATCAACCAATCCTTGCAGTTGACATTCGTTTGACCATCTAATCTTTAATGGCAAATTATAAAAAAATTGGCATTCATTTGGTTAGTCAAAAATCACATCATATTTAAAGCAAGCCTGCAAAGTGAAAATTTAATTTGCAGCTTAGTGTAAATAACGTATTTAATGCATAAGGAGGCGCGCGGCCTTGGGTTTTTAGTTTGTCTACATCCTATATTATACGAACTTCCTAATTAAATTAAATATATTAAGCCAAACGTGTTGTAATTAAAACTCTAGTATTTATATTTCATTGTTTTATTGTTTAATGTATTCGAAAATATCTTTATGTGTTTTAAACAATAGTAGAATCACACGAATTTACTCAAGGTTTTGATAATTTGATAAATGTTGCTCTCAGCTATATCTGTATTCATATTTTCATCACTAAAATAGAAACTGGAGCCACACAAGGAGGTCACAATATGTGTCTTAAGGAATAGAAACTAACCGGAATTAAACGTAATAATAAATAATAATATTACAATAGAACAATAAGTATTTAATTATTTAAAACTTTAACAAACATTTAATCAATTAAAAATGTATATTAATTGCCCTTAGAACATAATAATATATCCAATTATGAGGTAAAATAAAAAAAGCAAATCTAACGCCTTACCACATTACATGCGCAAGATTCAGACAGCGCGTTTGAATGTGTAACTAGATATGGTAAGTCTTTCCCATCTGGATACAATTGCTCTGAGATCTATATTTAGAATTCTCTCTAAAAACAGATTTCAGAACAATTGTACCGATGTGATGATGTCAGATGTTACCATCTCTGTTGATACAGCAGCAGTATCCGCACAACGCTCTGTGCTTGGGGTATGACATCGACACAAATGCCATCCCATACCACAGGCCTATCCATTTCCCATGACCGTAAAGACATAACATCTGGTCTCCTACCATCATCGCCTAGAAAGCTTGGGTTTCAGCTGAGCTAGAACGCCAGCAATACCAAGAGCTCGTATATGTCATAGAAACAGCAGTACTGATGCATGACAAGCCATGGTGATCAACTAGACTTTGTACTAGCATTATCTATACAGTCAGGAGGGCGCCACTGTCTACACCACGGCCAAGTCCATGCTCATTATTTAAATAGTTCCACTTCTAGCCGCTTAGTAATAAATAATTTTGTCCCATTGTATTGTTAGCTGGCAGTTTAGGTACATTATTCAAAGTTATCTATATGTGTATAAGTGTGGGTATCTATTCAAGACTCGTCTGTCATGAAAAAACAAGAATGATGGAGTTACAAATTGTAAAAACAATGGTCTCAGAATACAATTGCTGAGGTCTTCTTGCGCAAATGAAGATTTTATTGCAAAAAGGTTTTTTCATGTTGTCAAGCAAAGTTTTTAAATAGAACACTTGATATAAAAGATAAAATAATAAAACTGTATATTCACATATTTATAACGATATTCTTTTTTTGCATATAAGTAGTTATGGACCGGAAAATGACACAGGCTATTTATATTTCGAGAATATTAAACCGTTTTTGTTGAGTAGTTATTTTTGCTTTGGCAAGCTCGTAAATGACAATAGTTATAATTATATAGGTATATACATATAACAAGATAACTACTTAATAAGCTGATGAATAACTGTTTTCATGGCTGAACCGCTGCCTGGCGTTATTTTGGTCTTTGGTATGAAGATGTATGCGTTGAATCTTCCACAAACGCAAGGTGAGAGAAGTGAATTGACAGTCACAAAACAACAGAATCACAGTTCTCCATATGTATATGTTACGGTAAGTGTGATTAATTGAAATTTATTAATAATTGTCTCATGATTAGGTAAATGTGAATATAAAATTGAAATTCATTACTTTTAACAGTTGTTATTAGTAATTCACTCCTCTCGTCGGTAAAATTAATAAATTCAGACTCGAAGTTATTTGTCCAGTAGTTATTTATTTATAATACCAAAGTTCTTACAAATACTAAATTAACATGCAAATCGTTTATTTGGTTTTGCTTAAATCAAACAAAGACAGATGGAAAAATTATACAATTATACACTCCTAAAATCAACATTAGAAATTAAAGTCTTTCTTCTATTTCTTTGTTTAATAGTTATTTATAGATAATAATCACCACAATACGTATAGGTACTGAAATAAAATACTAAATAAACTAAGGGAAAATTTAAATTAGACAATCATAGACTCATCATGAAATCAACATTAAAAACCTAATAACAATTATTATTATTTGTTTTTGCAAGAAAGACTTTTGTGGCACTTAGAATTGCAAAGCATACAAATCTTTCTGCATTTACAGCGGTTAGAGTTGCAATCGCCAGTACATTGCAGTGTTGAAAGCCTTGTCCTTCTAAATTTGAGTCTTTGCGGCATATTCTCCTGCACATCCCGCACACCGCTCGCCCACCCCCGTTCTCACCTCTGATAGTCGATCGAACAGAAAGACGCTTAAATTAAGTTATTTTTTTTTAATTTATAACATTTATCTGTACAGAGGTTATATTATTAATAATCACTGATAAATGTGATTAATTTCTTACTTTTACCCCGCCTTTTAGTAATTATTAATAGTGATAGACGATTATTAATAATTTTCAATTAATAACACTTACCGTAACATAATATATATACCTACTTACAAGCGTTTGCTCACGGCGTCGTTCAGGAACAATACGTTTCGGAAATTTCATAACGATCAGTCGAAGGCGTGAAAGGCGCATTTAAAATTTGTAAGGATTAGGTATTTTGTATCCCCGGCGATCCAAATTAGAAGCCAAAGTAAATCTAGAAAATCTTAAAACAAAAACAATTCCTTGTCAGCATAAAACAGGTTGGTTAAAATAGTTGTCTACCTCGATACCGGGATCCTAGACAATACTTAAGTGTGTTAAACTTTTACCATTATCCATAGACAAATAAGTAGTAGCGCAGTACTAGTCAAAGAAAGTTTTAAAACTGGTTAATGGACAATTGAAAGCTGCCACTGACTTTTCTGTAGGAATAGATTAGTAAAGTAAACTTTGTAAGAGTCACAACAACTTATTTTTCAATCTCTGTAAAGGCATATGTAGCAGTAATAAGATTACAAGCATAAAACACATCCAAGTTATGTTTAATATCATATAGAATTTTACAGACATACACAGTTTTACATTTATATCCTGGAAAGAGTAGGCAATGGTATATTACACATCCACATATCATCGGCTATGGTTCTAGGTCACAAACAAAGGAGGCAAGCCTATTGCCAGTACAATTCCAGACTTATTGTTCTAAGTAGAAAACGGAATAAAACTTTGTCTGACCCAGTAATTATATTCGAATTTTAAATTCATCTTAATGAAACAGCGATTTAAATATGGCTAAGGCATCTATTTCTTCATTATTTTATATGGACACGTGCTCACGAATTCGTTCTACCAACTTCCTTAAATCTTATTAGTTATGGTAAATTAATATCACCTGCTGCACGAACATCTGTTCGTAGTGACAAGGATACAAATTGATATTATCAATCAATAGACGTATTCTGTGTCATCAATACTCAAATTAATTTAATTATTACTGTGACGACTCCGTACCTACAAACGAAGAAGTTCCGCTTATAGTTAACAGGTGGCGCTACATACAACAAGCGCTCAAATGACGTCATACTATTCTGCATCGCACAAGTGGAGTTAACACAGCGACTAAGTATATATACAAGCTCCCGACATTAACTATCGGGCCGCGGCCCGCCCGGCACGATCAACCTTTGTGTTGGAGGGACATCACACCCTGTTGATCCTCCACATAACTTTTTTATTAAAAACTGGATTCTGCCCGCGGCTTGGCTCGCGTGAATGTAGATTTTATCAATAAATTTCTATCCCTCGAGAACTTTTCTGTACCAAAATTCATGAGGATCGGTAGAGTAGTTAAGGAGTAAAAGCGTAACAAACAAACTCACATTAGCAATTTGAAAACATAAAAAATATCTTAAACAACTATCCTGTAACAAACAAGTATACGACCCGTGAAAAGTGATTACCGTACATTGAATCGTTTGTATCACCAGTGTATTACTCGTGTTGCCGACATTAAGTAATTGAGTTAATGATGGGATCGAAGGAGGAAGAGAGGTAGGAAATTAAAGCAGTTTTCTTCATTAGGCGAAACGCACTAACAGGTATGTAATAGGATGGCATTTCCCAAGATTTAACAGCTCTTTTGTATTATCAAAAAGATCTCATGCTCTCTGAAATAAATGCTACAAGGATTAAACGAAGCAGATTTATAAAACCATTGCGAATCGGACTAAAGAAATCTTTAAAGATAGCTCTCTCTAACCAATATAGAAATACTACATATATTTTACCATAACGTAAATCATGGAGTATGAATGAGGAAGGTAAATGGGATATCACAAGTTCGAAAAACTTTTGCCTAATCTCATAACAAAAGTTTAGCCTATCTATGTTTACAAGAGCTTTTATTTTACTTTCTTTTTTGCTTGTTATATATACATAGATTCAAGCCCATGTTTGAGGTATGAGGCATGCTAATAGAATGGCATTGCCATTACATACATCTTCTCCCTAATATTGTTAATATGGCCTTTCTTTAGAGCGGCTTTGATTAGGTCAGAGAATGTTTGCCTTTTACGCGACTGTCAAATTTTCTAATGATTTGTATCTGAATACTTCACTTTCTCTTATGTAGGTCACACATTCTCAAACTAATTCTCTCTCAAATCTATTCTTCTTAGTATGTATTATATTTAATTATCCCAATATTCCTTATTAAGTCTCAGATACTTTGTTCACATTCATCACATTACCTACTCTACAGCGAATTTATTTCTCAAACATTCGAGAACTAGTTACCTACCACACGTTTCAATATATAATTAAAAATAGACATTATTAATATAAATGGTAATTTACAATTCACAATTATTTTATATTGTCGGTACATAACGATGGTAGAATATTCCTACGTTTTTCTAATAAAGATTTGTTTTAATAGGTGATATTTATTCATTTAAAGATCTTTATTTATCTTATTTTTTATTAGTTTGACTCGATACCTTTCTGCTTAGCCCTGGCTTCATTTCTTTAAAACATTAATTATTATAAATTATAATATTTTTTGCAAAATGTTGCTTGTTCGAGCTATTTATTTAAAAAAGGGGCTTTCACAGAGTCAGGGCCTGAAGCCGGCTTTTTAAATACAAAATGTATTCACACTATCAATAATTTAAAAGATATTTGTATACAAACTCGGTACTTAATAACAGTATTTTATCGAGTAGCAACCCCGGTTTCCCGCCATTGTCGCCGGTGACATTTGACCCGCGCATGCGCAATGCGAGTCGCGACCCAAGCCACTTAACAATTTACATACAATGTGGAAAAAATTGCCCACACCAAACGAACTACGATTTTTAACAATGATTTTAGATATGACTTGGCTGTTGCTTCATGTTTAGTTAAAAATTATAAACTGAAACCTATTTATAAAAGATTTGCGATACATTTGCTTAGTCAGAATTCTTTAATGTCTGAAATATATCATTAATAAAATTTAAAAGCGGCTTTCCATAATATTCTTATGATGTTTAGAACCTATATAAGTACTTATTTTACTCGAAAGTATATACAGATTTATACTTTTTAGTTTTTACATATTAGAAACGAATTGTTTTTATATTACTCAAAATGACGTAATTCTGTTTCATTAATGGAATGCTGCTAACGGCTGGGAGAGTATGTGAGCATAATTATGTCGGTAATAGATCAATGTCTACTATTCAAATGTTGTCTCGGAACAGTGCTGACATAATATCTATACGTTTGTATCAAACTAATTCAGTGATGATATACAGTAACTAAATATAACTATTATTTTTTATCATACGTTCATTAAAGTGTCATATCTATCGTTTAGCACATCACATGGCATGCATTTCGGCCATATTGCTGTTTATAATTCGTCGTGCTATCTGATTGGTCTATAGTGTACATACCTAATCGTATCACGCTCCCATTGGTCCTGACACAGTTTGAAATTTGAAGGTGTGGGTTGGTTTCAGGCGGGAATTAGTGTCGGTTGTCAATCAACGAGCTTAAAAGTAATGGATGCGGCAGTGCAATGAAAAAATATTGAACCGTTAAAATTATTAGGCGCTTTAATTAATTCGTGTGGTCACGTATTATGTAACCTTTAACCCCGATTGATTGCTTATTTGTTGTGTTAATGTATCGACAGAGGATAAAATAAATTAAATTAGTGAGCTTGCACGGATAATTTAGCATGAAATAATTTATCTCTCTTAAAGCAGTGACGACCATGCAACTATTTTGATTGTAGGGATTATATATAACGTTGCCACCACATACAAAATTCCTTCGTGCCTCACAGAGTTAAATATATTGTTATTTCTTCGAAATATTGATATTCAGTCGAATATAGTTAAACTAGAAAACCGAATCCAACGTAGGTATAAGAAGAAGGACGGAAATAGCGAATGGTAACATTTTATTACCCGCGCATATTCATGACGTCACAAGCAGCTACTTGACCGGAGATATTCATTTCATAAAATCACGATAAGTGCTATTAAAGTGTCAGAAAAGGTTATACAGAATAATTTAAACGATACTCACTTATTTTCCCAAAAGCAGACTTCACATTTGCAGGTGCGACAATCATTTTTATTGCGCAAAGTTGTATATATGCCTTTGTACTCATAATTTTAACCACCGAGCAACAGTGTGTTACTAGTGTCTGACCAAAGTCGAATTTTAGGCCGAGATTATGGCCGACACTGATGCCGAATGTGGATTCAAAGCTTATTTATTCATATAGTTTAGAAAGAATGACATACATATGTATAAACGTGAGAGAATTTGTGGGTTTACGACAGTTACACTTAGGTTTAGTCGTAATAATACGTTAAAAACTGAATTCTGTTATATTTGTTATTTTAGGTATAGTCGTAATAAAACATTAAAAGCTAAGTTAAATGTTCAGCTAAATTCTGTATTTCTCATACCTGTAAGAGCGATAATATTTATACCTAATAATATATTATTTTTTGGAATGAAACTTTAAAGGAACATGGTACCAAATATATACGAACCACAAGCTAATAAGTCATATTTTTGGTAAAAAATCAATAATCGTTGGTTTCGGATGTTAAGGCCCGGTACATTTTTGACACATATACTAAAATTTCAAAATTTAACAGTCCGTAGCTAAAGCCACTCGTTTCTTGTATATAGGAACCGGGCATAAGCCGACGTCAAAATGTCGTCTTCGGCCACACAATCTGCTACTTTTAGCAGAAGTTTCGATCTGAGAACGAGTCGTCATTTGCCAAAATTGTGCATGTCATTCGATGCAGGCATGCGAAGGCCGTTGCATTGCCACCGAGTCGGGAGGCCGGGCGGTCGGCGATCGCACGATTATCTCCGTCCTTCTCCGCGTACTTACACGTACATAATTGCTGAACATATTTCTGTGTATATGATATGCGTAGTACCTACATGGTAAGGATCTGTTGGCAGATGATTTAATATGCGTAGGTTCTACTAAATGACTTGGTCACATGCAGATTCCCAACAAAGTTAATTTTTTAAATATTTTCTCTCAGCGAGCTTTGTTCATCTAACTATGTATGTATTAATGTTAATTCATATGTTTATATCTGTTTATCTTTTAAAAATACAAAAACATCTATAGATACTAAGCATGGTTTTATAATTAATCTGTCAAGTCTTAGAATACTAGGCATAATTAAAATCTTTTGTGTCGGGTTACCGGTGTGCCGCTGCGACTCAATAAATTAATCATTGCTATTAGTGCAATATTTATTTTCACAATGTTATTTATGTTTATACTGGCCTCATACAATGCGCTTTCAATCAATTGACAAACGCGTGATACTTATGGCCACTCCTATCACTAACAAGTCAAAATTATCCGAAAGATATCAAGAATAGATCGCATGCTGTCTCACTTATGTTAGGTTAAAGAAGAGAGATGGCGAGACTTTTATCTTATAGATGAATGCTATCTGGAGGTGGTATTACAAGCCCTTAAACTCATAAAATACCACCTTACATAAACACGCATTAGCCTCCAACTAACTCTCACAGTTAACATAGTTAAACTAAAAATAAAACAGTGTTTAGTCGATTATCAAAGCATTATGGCAGTTCTCACATTTTTTGCCTCGCGACCGGTTACCGCTGACTTTCATAACAGCCCGATCATCAGAGTACGTGTAAATTGGACAATTTCGTGGCTACGCAATAACTGGCATGGCCGCTGTAGGGTTACCATACGTCAAACTGCCAGCCAATGTCAGCCATCTTGTTAAAGACGTCAGAAAAGCGCGCGTAAACGATTGATGATAGTTTAAAATGGTTTAAGGATCGATTAATATAATTTAATTGTGATCATTATTAATTCATCTTGGATTTGTCAGTAATATCTGCTATTTATAGTAAAACTGGATTATAATTTTATCTATTTTGATCATATTAATTCGTTGGTAAGTGCAGCAGTTTGCTTAATGATCTTGTCACGTTCTGCGGTCTCAAATGTAGTTCAAACTCTCTGCAGGTTAGATCAAATAAATAAATTCAGACAAGCGTTTATTTGTTAAAATCTCTCGACGTTTAAGGCACATAAATTTATCTCAAAAAACGGATACCTAAAATGTACCTACAGTTCATGGTATAAGGAAATGTCGCGAATAAAGTAATATTTACATAAAAATACTACTTATTTTGTGTTTATAATGACAATTCTCTGACTAGGTAACCATTGGATGCAAGGTCCACCTTCAAACAAAACAACAATTTTTCCATAAGATTAATAAAGATATATTATTATATTAATTGAATTACGGTTGTCACTCATAATAGTAAAAATCAAAGGATTTTTCTTTACTATAGAATCACAACACACCTAAAAGATTTAATGAGTAAGAGGTTTTGTCGCTTACTTTATGTGTTACGGATGCTCGTTGTTTGTGTCAAAGATTCAAGATCATAAATGTCTACAGAGCGGACTGGTAGCCCTTGATCTGTGGTTAGCAGCGACGATTAGGAGGTGACTGTCGCTTTTGACTCAACCGCAAGGAAACATATCACGCAATACATTTGCGATACACACTGAATGCTTTAACACTAACTAACTGTATTATATACACAGAAAAGAAGCAGATAGGTATGTATTCCAAAGTCACAATTGGGAAGATTTTATGCATACTAGATTTTGCTTTGCTCGCATAAATGTAGACCATGTTGATTTTCTGTCCATTAGAAACTGTACTAATTCTGGATAAAATATATTATATTATGTCTTTTTCTGTGCCCCTAACAACGTGTATGCGAAATTTCATGATGATCGAGATGGAGAAGTTAGGGCATGAAAGAGTAACAAACAAACTCATTTTCGCTATTATAATATTGGGAAGAATTAGTCTCAAAACAATATCGGTTCAACTAAATCCATATAAAGCGCAAATTGTATGATAGCCATCTTTTTCACTTAAGGTCTTTTCATAAGTACTCGGTTACTTATTAATTACTTAACATAATCAACACAACTGCAGTTTATAAATAAATAAAATATTCTGGGCACCAGATTTTTGACGTATATTACTATGGAAGTCACATATCTATCCTTATTTAATATTATGAATGTGAAAATTTGTGAGGATATATGGATGTATGGATGTTAGTTACTCTTTCACGCACAAACTACTGGACCGATTGCGATGAAACTTGGTATGTAGATAGCTGGAGAGCTGGATTCACACATAGGCTACTTTTTATCTCGATATTCTCACGGGAACGGGACTTATGCCGGTGAAACCGCGGAAAAAAGCTAGTATATTATAAATACGAAAGATTTGATTTTTGTTTGTTTGTAATGATTTAAATCAAAATTTACTCAACCTATTTAAAAAATTATTTCACCATTAGAAAACTATATTAGCACCGAGTAGCATAGGCTATCTTTTATTTAAACGTAAACGTAATACGAGCGAAGCCGCGTGCAAAAGTATAAAAAAGACGCTGTGAATTAGGATATCTTATAATCCTGACAAAAAGTCAACAGAAGTGACTAAAGCTATGTCTACAGAAAAGATATAGCTCTTTTCTGTGGTCTATGTTTCTAGATTCTCAAATATGCATCTCACATACAACAAAACGGTATATATTTAAAACACGTAGGAAAATAATAAATATCTACTTGCATAATAAAGACTTCACATTCAAGTTATGAAGACAGATTCTTGATTAATTAACACTAACTCACTATATTGCTATTTCAACACATTAAGAAGTATGTATGGCTTATGCTTGGAGAATTGAAATATTATATTACAAGAGAGTTATTGGTTAACTTATTCATAGGAAGTATAATATTTGAAAAAAATGAGGTGAGTCGCTATTCTAAAGATCGTTTAGGCAACAGGTAAGAATCCTAATCCTAACTAATATTATAAATGCGAATGTGAGTTTGTTTGTTTGATTGTTACGCGTTCAAGCCTTAACTACTCGACCGATCATCATGAAATTTCGTAAAAAGGACAAAAAGGACCTAAGGTACCTATTACGTTATACACGTTGTCAGGGCAACAGAAAAGGACAAAGGGCCCTTTCATCCCGAAAAAGTACTGTTACTGACCTAACCTACATTTACGCGAGCGAAGCCGCGGGCACAATCTAGTAAACGATAAATAAAGTAGACAAAGTGTGACTGATGGTTGGAAATAGAAAACCTGGACTTACTGTCATGAAATTAAGGATGTTTTGAAGGCAGGACAGGTTCCTACATCGACAAACGTGCATGTATATAACATGTCAGTGATTTAGTTAAAGAAGTTTGTAACTCGTGTGGTCAATGGTCCTTTATGGGGCACCAGTTTTGGGAGATAACCTGACGGCCCGTAATATCTCAGCGCTTCGTGCACCTCAGTGTGCAATGGTCGTCAGGTTAATTAGAGGCTACCGCATGAACTCGTTCGAGGCAGCGAGTCTCCTAGCCGGATAGATGCCCTAGGACCTGAAAGCGGCGCTTCTGGCGTCGCTCTATCGTTGGCGCCAGGAAGCACTATCTCGGGGCGAAGGACCAGGTCTTAACGCTTTAGAGGCGGCACGGTCCGAACTCCGCCAGGTCCTGGTGGAAGAAAGGAGAAATCGACTTGTACACCCCAGTGCCGTGCACGCCACAATCGTGGCGGTAAGTCCCGTTTTTGAGGAGTAGCTGGAGAAGCGGCAAGGCGCCCTCACCTTCCGGCTGACACAAATAATGACTGGCCTCGGTTGTTTTGGCCAGTTCCTGTGTCGCATAAGCCGGGAGGCGACGCCCGGATGTCATCACTGCGGCGATTGTCGCAATGTTGTTGTGAACACGGCGCTGCACACTTTACCGGATTGCCCCGCCTGGGCATCGCAGCGCCGTTGATCGCAGCAGTCGGACTGGTTGCCCTCTCACTCCCGGCTGTGGTTCAGTCTATGGTCCGGAGTGTGAGATCGTGGAACGCCGTCGCCTCCTTCTGTGAGGAAGTCATTTCCATCAAGGAGGCGGTGGAGCGGGAGAGGGAGCGCTTAAACCCTCTCCCCAAACGCAGAAAACGCCGGAGGGCGCGAGATGACCTCCAGCCATGCTGAGGTTTGACCTGGGGGTGGTGAACTGCGTGGGCCTGCTCGCCATCCGATCAGCACCAGGTCCGAGAGGCGGCGTGCGTGTTCCCACGTGCGCCTCTGTGTCGTGTCATTGTCCTCCACCAGGTTGACCGTGGAGGAAGTATTTTGTCTTGCCGTTTCACACGGCGGGCCGAAACCACGGTGGGTCGCGATTGCATGTGAAAGCGATTCACGCGGTCTCGCCGTCTATGGTTATGTCGAGGAACACCGTGGTAGGTTTAATCGGTATTACCAGGGTATCTTTTCCCCGGTGAGCCCGACATAACCTCTCCGTCGCCCAGCGGCGAGATATGCGTCAAAGCAATCCGCCAGGTAAAAAAAAAAGGAACTTTGTAACTGGAAAGTTAATCCTATTTTAAATGTGTTAGGAATCGCCTGAAATGTTTTGTTTATTGTGTACATATGTTGAACTTTATTACTTAATTCGTCACTTGCCGTAACCTGTAAGCGCTTGTGACATTACGGGTTTAACCTGTATTTTGTCCACATGCAACGTGTTGATATACATTTTCGCCAAATGTAAGAAACACATAGTAAACAAGCATATTTAATCATAGGTACAATATATATTTTATTTTAAAACATATCCCGCACTTGGAATAATGCCTGTGTCCCGTGTGGTAATCGAACCCATAACACTCGCAATGGCAGCAGCGACCACTGAAATCACTGCACCATCCGTGCGGTCAAAATTTACTGCTGTACACTCAGTTTATTTTAGATAGTAATAACCATAAGTACGATCATTACGATGTACTTCTTGTTATTGTAGAATGGCAACGCTTGTCGGCCTGCCTCAAAGAATTGTTGCATACAAGTCGATTTTGTGTACCTAAGCTACGCGACTCATAGGTTGATATTTGTTATATTTAATCTATATGGACAATCCTTACCCATTTTATACATGCGAATGTGAGTTCCTTTGTTTTTTTAGCTTTCACGACTCAACCTACTTGACCGATCTTCATAAAATTTCCCATACAGATTGTCATTCAGATTGTGATTGTGCAAAAAAGGACAAAGGGTTATCATCCAGGAAATATTATGTTACCATGGGATAAAAGTTTATTGACAATATTTAGATTAACATGAGCGTAGCCGCGGGAAAAATCTAGGTTATTTTTTTCATTAATGCGTGTTCAGAATAAGCAGTACATCTAGCATACACAAGGATGTAGCCCAATGTACTTCTGATGATGGCTTAGCGTCACCATATACATTATAACATCTACTGCAATGTTTTGCAGTCAAATCGTCAGTCATCTCCAAGACATGACCATCATTAAAGCATATCATTACAGTCATCATTTAAGATAAAGTCAGTTGTCGACCATTAAGGTAATTTGTTTATATCGTTGCAGATCATCGGCGAGCGAGAGTATGCCGTACGGCCGACTAGGCGGCCTTCAGAAGAATTACAGACTGGACAACCCTTGGACGTCATTGTACAACAGGTTAATATTATAACCACTTTTTTTTCTACCTACTGAAGGCATGGTGACGTCACTATACATGCAAAGTTTGTTGAATATATAAAGAACTACAACGTTCGGTAATGTCCCTGCCGTTAAAATTAGACGGGACGGATGGCGTAGTGGTTTAATTGGTCGCTTCGACACTGCCACTGCGCCGAGTGTTGTGGGTTCGAATCCCACACGGGACAAAAAATTGTGTGATCCACAAATTATTGGTCCGAGTCTGGATGTTCTTTGTGTCCGTTGTCCCCGCGACTCAGGCATTTTGCCTAGTGCGAAAGTTGTCTTTTAACAAATAAAAATAATGTAAAGAAGAATTACTAAATTTAACTAATAGTTTAATAACTCACTATCTATTACATCTGATAAGTTCAGCAATATGACTAATGACTAATGAGCCCATGAATCTAAATTTCTTAGTTACAGTAAGACAGCTATGCGCTAATTGTTTACTTAAATAGTTCAATATGGACTTCTTTAGTCCCAGTAAAGCTATATTGTCAGTGTGACCACAGTTGACTAACAATGCAATAGCTGACTATCTACTACTTCACACTTCAACTAACAGTATGACAGCTATTCGCTAATAGCTTACACCTAACTCTTAGATAGTGACCATTTTCACTAATAGCGTTTTAACTACCACACGTGACTAATTAGACGGACAATCGTTCGCTAATGATATTAAGACTAATGAGTTAAAGTTATTTATGAGTGTAGCCGTCATTAATTATTTCTTTATTACCTTATCTACAAGAATTGCACAGTTAAACTAATTCATACACATTACTAATGATTGCACTAAAACAAGATGGACGAGGAATGACCAGCTAACCGCTTGAGTAGACGGTACTTTCTATCATTCGTCAAAGAAAATTACTGCACCGATAGCGCAGCGGACAAACGGGCACCTCGACCCTGCCGCTGCGCTCAGTGTCCTGGGTTAGAATCCCACGCTACACAATTATTTGTGTGATCCGTAAAAGTAGTCGTTAATGGTATGATTGTAAAGTCTTCCACGACTCAGGGATAAACATCAAGAGTAGAAGTTGTCTTTTGGAAAGTAAATATGTGTTTTCAAGGTCTATTTTACCAAAACCTTACTTACGGCAAAGCCTCTTACAAAGGTTCAATGCTTTTTTTACACAATATTTTTTTTTGGAGGAAACATATGTCAATAATAACATGTTATGTTTTTTTGCACCCAGAGACGTCTAAACTTGTGTAAATATGAACATAAAAACATGTTTACATCTCAATGATTTATAGCTATATTTGGCTTGCATAATGTTGGTAACGCTTTGTGAAGACGCTAGTATGGTGTATGGCCTAGAAGCTAATAATAAGAAATCTTTTAGGAATAATGCCTGTAGCGTAGGGGCTTTTACAGACATTCAAATAACGGATAAAGATAAAGATAAAGAACTCTCAGATTCGGAACAATCATTTGTGGATCACACTTTAATATATCAAGTGTAGGATTCAAACTCACAATACTAGGAGGTATATTGGCAACAAATCGAAACATTAAAAGCGTAACAAACAAACTCATAATGACATTTATAATATTAGTTATGATGACGTATTAGCTTTACACCAATACGAATGCAATACCGCCATTCAATTATCCACGCGGCGTAGAGCATGTGGTCCAGCCACATGCCCTACGCCATTCAGTTCAAATTTCTTTTTCTGTTGCCTTTCGCTAATGTTTACAGAAAATGTCTAAGTCAATCACCTCTTAGCTTAGATCCTCCAATATTTTCAATCGATTTCTTTACCTACACAGAGTCTACTCCATAAGTTTTAATTCATCTTATCTTTTACGTATTCATTTGATTTGCTTCTAACATTTCTAGCAAGTAGCAACGTTCAACCCAAGTGCAAAATTGCTACAGTGTGAACTTCGCTTCAAAGACTTCCAACGTTTAGTTTAAATGGTCTGTCTACTTTTAAAAGTTGGTTGAGTCGTATCGATCCTTACACATGTCCACGCCTTTCAGTTCCATGACGTATATTTTGTGGTAATATATACATATAATAATTTATTTATAGTTACCTATATATAAAAGCTGTCATATTAACAGCTTGTTTGATCGAAGGTTGTAAAAGTTAAGTGTTAATGTTTATGAAATATGCAAAATATAATTTATGACGCGTTAAAAATACCCGGCTATTTTTTTGCATTGTAACACTGAGGATTAATTTTGCAATTACCTGAACGGTCCGTAATATAACTTATGTAGGTACGTGAGTATATTATTTTGCAATATTTTATATAAATCTGTCAGGTAAACGTACTTTGGTGAATAATTTACATATTAAAGCTTCCGTTTCGGTCTTTATGAACTATAGACTTACAATTATAGACTTAATGTGATAGGTAGAGATGTGTTACAGTCACACTTCACGAGCTATGATTTTAGGTCAGTGGGGAGACCAACAGACTACAATGCAGAGGGTCTCGGGTCCACCCACGTCGCGCACCCCTAACTTTCGGAAGTTATATGACTTTTCGAAATTATGTGCGTACCTATTGATTGACAATTATCGCCTGCTCCGTGCCTCGGAGAGCACGTTAAGCCGTCGGTCCTGGCTGTCATAAACATCTATGGCAGTCCTTATTGCGAAGTCAGTGCCCTAAATATATATATAATAAATATCCTGACACTGGTCTAGCCTTAGGGTATCGTTAGCCTTTGGGTTGCGGAGGGCAGGTGGAAGCCCCTCCGTGTAAAAACTGATATCCAGTCAAATCCGGTTAGACTAGAAAAGCCGACCCCAAGTGACTTAGGAATAATAAAGGCTAGGGAGAAGAGAAGCCTATTACCGTTTACCGGACACCAGTATTCCAGACTCAGTGTTATTGAGTATTTTATGACAGAAAAAAACTCATTCGTAACTTCATGCACCTACTCGCGGCTGAAACGCGATACTGGCTTAGTTCGTAGTGATCTTCGGCAAAGAGGACTTGGCTTGCAACATAGCGAATCCTTCGCATCGGTGTTGCAAGCATCAATAAAATACAGCTACTGATACCCATTACGCCATTCTCGTTTATAATACGAGTCTATTTATTTAAGACTCACACCTGTATTTCCTTTACTGCGATACTTATAACATTCTTCATGTATGCTCGCCAGTTTAGGTTATTTACAATAGTAAGTACCCTACCAGGATATTGATAATCTCCTGGCCTACTCTTAGAACCCTGATTTCAGACCTAATTCTCTCATTTATACGGTCGTTCTTCAGAATTTCTCAGACGTGGTCAGAAGCCAAGGTGAAAAGATTAGGTATTCCCTACCAATTATCCAATTTTGTAGTGGTGGTAGCCCAATGGTTAAGGCATTGGACTTGCGATCGAGAGGTCGCGGGTTCGAATCCCACCCATTTCACTACTAACGCAAACCCACACCTAACACAAGCATTCTGGCTTAGCTGGAAGTGTAAACAAGAATACTTGTAGTTTGAAACATAAATTGCCTTAAACCTTTAAAAAATGTATTTTATCTTATGTCGCCACTTACATCAAACCAAACTGATTTCTTTTGTTTCGATAAACGTTTACTTACGCACTAGGAATAATAATAATAATATTATGTCCTCCAAACCGAATTTCGGTCACGGCGGCAAATCGTAACGGAGACTAGTCATCTGCGCAGGAGATATTATAATGTACAAGTGTGTGCACAAACACAAATTGCACTCTTTGTTCCCTAACTCTCATGATCCGATGGGACAGTAATCCGACACGACCGGAGAGAGTTCAGGTGTAGGACCAACAGCTTTACGTGCTTTCCGAGGCACGGAGGTGTCTAACACCGCCAACTTCGGGCTACTATTAAGATTTCTTAACAGAAAATCCCAATACGTTTTTGTTGGCCCGACCCGGGATTCGAACCCGAGACCACATGCACAGCAGTCGCATTCACTACCACTGTACCACGGAGGCAATAATAAATTTCTGTGTCGCGGGAGACGAAACATTCAAACAACGAACACAACGAAAACCCAGACTTGGAACAACAATATATGTATCACACAATTTATTATCCCGTTTGGGTTTCAAGCCCATACTACGTGGCACACTGGCAATGGCGAGGTAACTATATAAACACTACGCCATCCGCACAATTTACTTGATCGCTAAAGTTAATGATTGATAACACATCATAATTCATAACAGTTTGCTAGTTTCCGTTTTCCAACAAGCAGCACAGTGAAAGTTCCATTACGATGTGTTGTAGTTTTTATGCGTTGTGCGTTGATGTGTGTTGTGGTCTGGTGTATAAAAACTACCTGGTTAAAACCACCAGCGTCGTTCTTTGGAGGTGAATGGCGTGTTTACCTCAGGGCTTGTGACGTGATAGGTTAAACAGTATATGTTACAAAAAGTTATAGGTCTTTATTTCTGTGTTTAATGCTCGCGTGGCATGCTCGTGTATTTCTTTACGTAGGACAATGATATCCTTTCTAATTTTAATAATGCGAGGGTATTGTTGTTTTTTACTTAGTACCTAATGGATTCGACATGTTTTATTGCATGGGTTACTTCATGGTTCGGCGAGCGATATAGGCTAGGTACACCGAAAAAATTACATTTCTGGTGGTATCGTATTTATCCTTAGAATTGCGTTACTACGTAATCTATTGAGTCACAGCGGCACACCGACGGCAAGACACAATAGTTTTCAATTATATCTGGCGTTCCAACAACTGACTGGTAAATGTAACGTACCGGGTTAAAAAACTAATCTAGAACATGGTCTATGGGTGTGCACAATTTTATTACAATCCGTTCAATGGTTCACGCGTTATTGCGTATCAAACCTCGAAACATATTCACAAACTATAACATTTTAGCTTAGTAGTCGTTTCGCACGAATTTGTTCGCACAAATCGTGCGATAAGACATTATTTTAAAATAATATTTTTCTTGTTGTCGTTTCGCAGACATGGAATATATTTTCGTGCGAATCGTGCCCGTCGGAAAACGCAGGTGTCCATTCGCACGTTTTCTTTTTTATGTTAATAAAAGAAGAAGTATTGTACATTCGCGCACGAAGGTGATAGTTTTAAATAATACAACGTATATCAATAAATCAAAAAATATAATATTTTTTTAAAAACAACTTTCCTACAAACCAGTGCGTAATGTATATACATATTACTTATATAAAACTGAGCTTTTATTGAGAGAACATTTTGAGAGAACATATAAATATTACTTATATGCACTTGAAAGAAGTGTGTGCACGACTGTTTGATATTTTTCTTATTAAAAATACAAAACATACGAAACCACACCTGTGTTTTCAGACGGGAACGATTCGCACAAAAATATATTCCAAGTCAAAGAAAAGACAAAAGAAAAATATTATTTTAAAATAATGTCTTCGCACGATTTGTGCGAACAAATTCGTGCGAAACGACTACTAAGCCACATTTTGAATGAAAAACATGTTATTTACGGTATAAATAAGTCACTGGTAAAAGGTTATTAAAGCATTATCATATCTTTTTTATCTATTGAGTCGCACGGCACACCGGCGTCGAGACACAATAGGTTTTCAATTATATCCAACAATGGACAGGTTTAATATAACTCATACAAAATACCAAAGTCTGTAGCTATCCTACCTAGAGTACTAAAGGATCATAAAACTCAACCAACCAAGCATTTAATATCTCAAAATCAAGCGCATTTTATGGTTATTTTATTGGATACTTCAATCTATTATTTATAGTTTTAAATTGGGATTTTATAAGTCATAACATTGGCTTCCTCTGTGTTGATCTTGTCCACAATAAGTGAAGTTATTATTATATCTATATTATAGTTACTATTATCTCTTCGGTTGGCAAATACGATTAAGATTATTATAAAGCCACTAATAAAAGTATTCCTTGTGTATTAAACAGTTTTATAGCAAAGTCTATCATCGTACAAAAATGAAATTCATATTGGTACTTACGTAATCTATTGAGTCGCAGCGGAACACAGAAGCCGCGATGGCCAGACACAAAAAAAAATTATTAGGTATCTCTTGTCTTGTCTATATTCTAAGACATACAGATTACTTATGATAATGATAATTATAATTGATCGATGCTCAAAACACGTCTTTAGTATTTTGATAAATTAAATTAAATTAAATTAAATTAAATATTCTTTATTCCAGGCAATTTTAAACCCATAAGACATACAAACATACATTAATATTTAAAAATAAAATAATAACAATAATAACAAAATAAACATTTAAAAACTTAACCTAAATTAAATTAAGAGCAATTACTATAAGTCTTTTCTCTCTCTTTTTAAGTGGACTAAATGGAATACAGCGGACACAATTTCGTTGTTACTCATGGCTACTCTGTTGTAGAATGAGAACCTGAGTTTCTGTAGTAGCGCGGCAAAACCTGCAACTCTGCTCTCAGCGAACATGTCAGTCGCACTACACCGCCATGTCAGGTTCATCATCACCCGGAATGCATTATTATATTGTACACGAAGAGTGTTATACGCACTCCTCGTGTACCGGTACCAGAGTTGGCTGGTGTATAACGACTGACAGTACGCCTTGAATAGCGTTACCTTCACTTGTTTAGAGCAGTGGTAGAAACGTCTGGCTAGCATGTTACTTTTACAGGCTATACTGCGCCTCTGTCGTTCCAAATCGTCATCATCCGATAAATTATCTGCTACAATATGCCCCAGATATTTAAATTTCGTAACAATTTTTAACACTGTTCCACATAAACTTATCGGTAGTATTACATCAGGGCCTTTCTTATATTTAAATATCATAACTTCCGTTTTCTTTACATTGTATGTTAGGTGGTGTCGAGTTGCATACTTCTCACATATATTTATTAGTTTCCTAATGCCGTTGACCGACGGACTAAGCAGCACCATGTCGTCCGCATAACTAAGGTTATTAACGCGCACTCCACCGACCTGGCATCCGACTCTGGTGCTGCTCAGTTCCTCGATCAGCTCGTTTATGTACAGGTTGAATAAGACCGGTGACGTCAGACCGCCCTGCCTCACTCCACTTGTTAGCCTATACGTCTCTGACATAGTATTATTCCACTTCACCTGATTTACTTGATTGGCATACCAGTATTCTAAAATATTTACTATTTTAGGTGGTACTTTGGTTTGCCTTAATTTGTCCCATAGTATATTATAATTTATTGTATCAAATGCGCGGCTTAAATCTAAAAAGCACGAATAAACTGTAGTGTTTCTATTTAAATACTCGTATACTGTATTTTTCAAAGCAAAAATGGCTGAATCGGTGGATGAGCCTCGTCGGAAACCAAATTGTGCATTATGTAAAGGTATATTGTTTTCATTCAAATGTCTCATAATTACAGTTTCAAATACTTTAGAAAATATAGTGGCCAAAGAAATAGGTCGGTAATTTGAAGAACTGGACACATCGCCCGTTCTATTTTTTACAACAGGAACAACAATAGTTCTCATAAAATCTGTAGGTAAATAACTATGTTCAATACATGAATTGAAAAAGATAGTCAGCTTCTCAAAAAGTAACTCAGGTGCAAATAAAAGGTGCTCGACGCTGAGCCCATCGTGGCCCGGAGACTTGCCGCGCTTCATGCGCGTGACACACCGGTACACGTCATCCGCCGTGACGCGCAGCGCTGTGCAGCACTTGTCTGCAGTGTCCGAGCCACCATGGGCCCCGCGACTCGCCTCTACACTTTGACTATTGTAACTGGTAAAGGTAGACTGGGACTGCAACGGAGGATTAAATTTATCTACAAACAAGTTAGCTATACTAGATGGGTCTTGTTTTCCTTCAACAGACAAAGGCCTATTTGTCTTATAATTTAGTTTATTGGTTTCTTTCCAGAAATTCCCGAAGTCTTTACTATTTCTGTACATTGCTATAATATCCATTTTTATTTTAGTTTCATTTAATTGACACCATCTGATTTTATTTTTAAAAATCCTTTTGCTATGTTTCATATCGTTATATACATCACCCTGCGTAGGGCGCCCATAAAAGTTCCACAACTGATAGTATTGCCTAGCTATAGCGTGGCAATCTTTAACATGATGGTTCCAACCAATGACTGGTTTTTTGTTGTTACGTATTTTGCCCTGATATGAGTGCTTCGCAGCTTTTGTGATACTGTTTACTATCTGCCTATAATATGTATCAATTAAACTATGATGATGATGACAATCATTGCATGAAGCTACTTTACAGGTGATAGTGGGCCACTCATACGAATCCAAATACTTAAAACATAAGTTTGCATAATTACATTTCTGTTCCGGATTCCTATAACCCCATATTACTCTATTAATTGAGTGACTGTGTGACTCATCTATCTTTGGTATTAACATATCAATATTGCATTTAATAATAATAGGGAAATGATCTGAATAATATAAATCATTTGAAATATAAATACTATCAACAATTTTTAAACCAGCCTCAGTAACAATACAGTGATCTAACCAGCTCGTCGTGCCGTGCGCATCACTTAGATACGTAAATGAATTCGACGATGTGCCAAGCAAGGCAAGGTCGGCACACACCCAACTCTGGTCATTACAGAAATCTAACATCTTACCCCCGAATAAGCTACTTGTGCGCGATACATCCGCATTGAAATCACCAAGCACTAACACTGTTTCAGTATTGTTCGTTTCGATAACCGCACTAATGACACTCAAACATTCCGTAAACAAAGGTAGATTGTCCGCGTCCTCCGTAGGCATATATACCGACATTACTATGAAGCTGCGGCCGGCGGTAAGCTGGATACACACAGCCGCGACGCGCGTCGATTCGGTGTCAATTGGTCTTACATTCGGAAACACAGACTTTTTCCATAATATTGCTACTCCCCCGTAAGTTCTTCCTTTCAGTACGCCTGTCGTCGTATCTACCGCTGAAACTCCATTACTAGAAAAATCGGGATGAATTTTGTCCAGATAACCCAGGTCTTCCGGAAGCAGCCAATGCTCCTGGAGTGCAATAATGTCATGTTCTTCACATAGGTCTGTAATATGGTTAACACATCGTTTTATAGATCTACAGTTAAAAGAGACCATGCTAGTTCTCATGATTAGGTCTAGGATTGATAATAATCGAATATTCGAAACTTGCTACGATGATGACACAATTGTTCGTGATCCTATCGTGTGATATCGTCGAAATCGACAATGTTTCGTATGGCCTCGGACGACAATGACAACCTCTTTTTTAAGTCTTTTACCTAATATTTTCATACCATGCCCTTATTCCATGTGCATAACCCAATAGCGATATGGCACATATGTCCATACGTGTGTTTGCGTTGAGCTTACTACGTTATACGATGATACGATTAATAATTCGAAATCAAAGTTTACCACATTCCAACTTTTGTCAATGTTTCGAATATCCCGATTAGCTTGAAGTTTCGAATATTTCAAATATTTAATTGCTAATCGCCTAACACGAACGATAAATGATAAAAAAACATCTTGACGAAACTATATACAGTGCAACTTGATTTTCTAGCCGCTATATTGCAATAACATGTTCTATGAAAACAATATAAATCTTATCTGGAATGTTAGGATCAGATTGAGTTATTAATGTTGCTTGTAGTGTATATGCCTTCTCCTGTCCGTCATAATGCTCTATAATCAGGTATTCGTATGGACTACAGTAACTTACATTCTCTTGCACGTGTGTGTACTCAAGGCCACTGCGATTTTTGTTTGATCGTTACGTTTGATGGAAATATAATTACATAGACTCACGACTGTTCCCCAAAGATATAGGCAGGGAATACGTCCTTCCATTTGCTACTATCCTGGTACACCTCTCTTACATTATTCACATTGACAATATTCTTCATGCACGTTTGCCGGTTTGCGGTACTCTTAGCCTGGTCTTTCACCAGAATGTCTCCAATGTGATCAAAGAATGTTCGACGTTCACATAACATATTATGCATAGGCGATTTTATGACGACATTTTATGAGAACATCTGAGAAAAGTATGTTTACTGTAGTCTGAACTAAATAGCAAAAAAAAAATTTTTCTTATCCTAAGTAACATGTTGGTCTTGCTATAAGTGTATCACCATAATATTCTGTCCAAAGTAAACTTTAACAAGCTGCTAACGATAACAAGTAAATTAAAGCAAATATCAACGATTGTTGATGAGGCAAGCAGAACTTGTGTAGTCCGTTTTGCTCCACAACCCGGTCGATGATTTTGATACGAACATTAGCAGTGGTAGGTTAATGTTGTCCTTATTATCTTATTACACATTTTTATTACACATACAACTATTAACGCATACTCAATTTGCACGGCTCCGATAAAATACCTACATTAGTTTTATTTTTATTTTCTGTCTTTTACATGGTCGTTTTTTTGATAACTCTGCCACAGTTTTTAACACTTTTGGAGCTATCAACGTTTGTATTTTAAAAGTGATGTATACTTAACGTGTTCCAAATATACGTTATTATTATTATTACAAATATATAATAACAGCAACGCTTTCGTTCCGAAAATGACAGCGTTCGTTAAAAACAAAAATATTATAAGTAAATACATAATTTGTTCAGAACCTCTTGAGGAAGTAAATATCTGCCGCGATCCACATTTTTTATTTCGCTCCCTTCATTATTGGACCTGTTTGTAACTGTACAAGAAGGCTAAGAGAAGGGTCACCAAGCGTCCCAGTTTTTATATACACCGGTTTTTTGTATAAGCCCTCAAATCAATCACATGTCACTATATATTTGTACAAAACGAACACTAACTCATGCTTGTGCCTATATCGATCGATTGCCACCGATGACATTTATACTTTTTGTTCTGTTTCTTTCAATTCGTGTTTCCTTTCGGCTGATTATTTTTGTTATATTTAAATAATATTGCATAGGTATTTTTGTATTCTTATAAAGTACTTCATTTCATCATGTTGCTGTTGAGGAAGGATAAAGTTATCTTCAGCCTTCAGAGGGAGTAATGATGAATGATTAGCAACAATTATAACAATTATACCTAATTACCAGGTCACACGAATGATGCACGACAATTTTCTATTTAGTAAATTTAACTATTCCTTTTCCTCTAGTCAAGAGGCAAAATTAACAGAATATGAATCAATGAATACTACTAAAACATGCGTAATTATAACATTCGATTATTAGGTTTATAATTTAGTAATCATCAGCTTTGTATATAAACTGTCCCACTGTTGGGCACGAGCCTCTTCTCAGTGAAAGAAGGATTAAGTCATTGTCCACCACGCTGGCCAAGTGCGCGTTGGCAGACTTCACATATCTCAGAAAACATTATGTAGAACTCTCAGACATGCAGGTGGAAACCTGAATATCTGTTTACGATGAGTTTCTTTTCCGTTAAAGCAATAATTAATAAATACTAAGTTTACATTTATTTATTTGTGGACTGTTGCCTCTGTCTTTAGTACCTACTTTTTTATATCGGCTGCGTACATTGGCTCCAACAGCCCTCTTAGGCGCTATATAGTACTTTTAAGATGTAAAGAGGCACTTGTATCAGTGCTTCTCAGAAGCAGAAGGCAAGTAGGGCGCCTGACAAGCGAAGATTAATGACTGTCCGACTTTAAGTACAGTCGAAAACTCTTCATCTTTCGGTAAACACGTAGACCCTTTCCCTCCACTTTTATTCACTGTTCAAGTTAATCACAAGTTAGTCCATGATTTCAGGAATTTAAATACTATCAGGCTGTTGTCCGAAAATAAATTGATACATGGTAACCCTGTACACGGAAACCGATGGTTGTTTTCGAGGCTGTATCTTGTTTTTTTTATTTTGACGTTGAACAGTAATGATACAGTACGGAAAGCGATTCTGATCGAGCGAACCCCGAGGCTACAGCAATGCTCATTTCGATTACTCCTTCACAAATTATGCAACAAAGTCGCTTTGACTTCATAATATTTTAGAACTGCAATCTTATTCATCCTGGAGAGTTATAGGCCTATTTGCGGTGCCGACCATAACTTTTTGTAATATCTCATGGCCTAGGGATATTGTCTGCTACGCGAGCGTTTTCATTGAAATAACGGACAAAAAGAACACTCAGAATCAAAACAGGTATCTATGGATAGTATTATTTTTGTCATGTTCTGTATTACAATCGCGAAACTCGAGGCAATAGTAACAGTGAGATGATCATTTAGTTTTAAAGTATTGTGTTATTTTTGTTGTTTAGTTCGCTCGCGTTATAATATCTTAGATCTTGTCTATAAATTTATATCCCTAGGTAACAGTACATTTTCTGGATGTGAGGTATCCCATGTCCTTTTCTGTATGAATGCGAAATTTCATGATGATCAATCGAGTAGTTAAGTCTTGAAAGCGTAACAAACTAAACAAACTCACCTTCGCATTTATAATATTAAGTTAGGATGACATTGTTTGCAAGTTAACTGTATCAAGAATAAACTGCACGGCGAAGCGTGGCCGGATTTAGCTACTTTACAATACCTACATGAAAAATTGATACCTATGAGAAACTATTAGTTTACGGATAAATAACCAAATATATTTAGAACATAGGAAAAATACTGAAATAATGGTAAAGTTAATTAGTGTAAGTTCATCTAAACACGTTATCATTTCTCTGTAGGCTGGTATATCTTTAAAAAAAGTTGCGCGCCTCGCTGCGGAAATGCATCGGTCTCACAATGTAAGCAGGTAGTGCTTGGGAACAGGTTCCTAACTGTACCGATGCGGGTTCGATGCCCGGCCACATACCTGTCACTTGGCTGCCAAAAACACCAATCTAATTAGTGGCTACCGAATTTTGTGAATACGGAGAGATATAGGATCTGTAGTTATAGTTGTGGAATCGAATCAACCTGGATTTTTATTAATTTGTTCAATGTTGAGCATGAATTTCGATTGTTCTTATGCGTTTTGATTTGTGTTAATATTCTATCAATAATAATTTTTGTGACTCTTTGACGCAGTGTTCGTTAAAAACGATTGCTGTGAACGAAAGTTTTATACTCGGGACGTCCAAAGTCTAATTGGGTTTTATCGTCAAGAAATTTACAGTTACATGGAGTCTGGAACTGTGTCCAGTAAAAGGTAATAGAATCGGTATTTTAAGTTAGGATTCTTTCTATATACCTATGTATATATGTACATAAAAAAGCGTGCCCTTACCACGCGTGAAAATAAGACAGTGCGTTATAGAAAGTAGGTACATCTTTGTCGCGTCTGCAGGCGTTCATTAACAATACTTTTATGTTAGTAACTGCAGCCGGTGTTCCTATTCTGATTAAAATCTATACTAATATGATAAATGTGAAAGTTTGTGAGGATATATGGATGTTTGTTACTCTTTCACGTAAAATCTACTGAACCGATTGCGATGAAACGCTTGGTATGTATATAGCTGGAGACCTGGATTCACACATAGGCTTCTTTTTATCCCGATATTCCCACGACAACGGGACTTAGGTACGTGGGTGAAACCGCGGGCAAAATCTAGTGACAATATAAGTTTAAATGGTATGTTCGCAATAGTTTATGATGTGAAGAATCGAATGGAGTTGTTGTTAAATCTAAAATCTTTTGTAGGATTTCTCGGCTTTACGCGGAAACCTATATTATGGTTTATGTACTAATTCTGTTATACACAGAATGATAGTTTTAGAAATACTAGCCTTGCTGGTTTCAGCCTAAATGAGCGACTCATAATATATCCATGAGAAGTACCAGTATAAGTACTGTTGCGATTCCAATCACTCCTTCGATCCTCCTTCTCCAAGACTTATTTACCTGTCACTGTCACATAAGCAACGGTAACTGCCTACCATCAGACAGACCATGTGCTTTGCCACGTCGTTTGTTCATGAGTGACGGTTACCACTTACCGTCAATTGGCTCGCTAGCTCCTTTGCCATCGACAGGAATATAAAAAGTTATGAACTTCTAGACAGCGATATCTTAATTTAATTATATGTAAATACTTATAGTAAAAGAGATGTATTTTTAATTACATAAAAATGTAAATTTCGTAATAACTCGTAAGAAAGGAAAAAGCCCTTTGAGTACTTAATCATAGAAGATTAAATCTCTAACATTACTATTTATATACGAGCCTCGCGAACGTGGTAAACTTCACACACTTTCGTGAAGGTTTAAATGACGTCTTAAATATGCAGGTTTTCTCATTATGTTTTGTTTTAATGTATACCATACACAACATCATAGAAAATAGCTATAAGTACGGCTGTTGACTGGAAGAGTCGGCTGAAACTAAATTATTTGCTAACAGTACGTATAAGCCGGCACGCCTGGGGTAGTATCATTCCCTATGCCATATAGTAAGAATAATAACACTTACCCTAGGTTACTGAATTGACAAAAGTAGCAAATCTCTACTAAGTTATTCGCAAATATTTTTTACAGAATCTAATTTCATAAAACCGCTATCAATTGAGCATTTACAAGTATATTATAATGTTTAAATACCGATCCAAATTGTTTCACAGTTTAAGGAAACTATTGATATAAATACAAAAAATAATGACGTAAGAAGTCAAGGTTAAGTCGTTCTTATCATATAATTTTTATTTAAAAACCAGGAGTTACTGTGTTTTACCTGGCAAATAAAAGTTCTGTAGGGTCATAATATGAGAACATCGATAACACGACTGTGTGATCCGACCGATGGACTACAAGCTATCTATCATTCGTGTCACCATTATACTAGTTTTTAATATTCGATTATAATTCGAACTATTTGTTACTAATTTTTCAGCAATCGAATGCGGTATCATACAATTTTCCAGATTACAAGCTATATATCAATAATTTCATCATTTTACTAGTTTTTATTATTCGATTATAATTCGAATTATTAGTAGTAACAACAAATTATTCGCCAATCGAATGCGGAATCATAAAATTTTCGATTATTAGAATTTCTTATTTTATGACAATTAATAACTGGTAATAACTAAATATGTCCCTATCTTTGCTAAGCCAACAATGGTGGCCCTTTCTAGTCGGTAAGGGTCATATGCGTCGTCGACAGCTCGTGGTCTCGTGTATATAACGGTTCTTAGGTACTGTCTGTACAAACAACTGGTGTTTAGTGTTTATATGGCACGTTAACATCAACAAAATAAATAAAGAAAATAATCTGTTGAACAGTCAAGATGAATACTTAACCTATATGGTTGGCTAGATTCTACCCGCGGCTGCGCTTGCGTTAATATTAATTTTATTTATTTAGATGGAAGGTACCCTATGTTTTTTCTGTACCCCTGACAAGGTGTATGCAAAATTTCATGACGATCGATTACTTAAATAAGGCGTGAAAGCGTAATAAACAAATGCGCATTCGCATTTATAATATTAACTAGCTTTTGCTTTCGGCTTCGCTCGCGTAAGAGTTTAAATAAAATATAGCCTATAAGTATTACTCGGTGATAATATAGCTTTTTAATGGTGAAAGAACTTTTTAAATCGGTTAGATAGTTTTTGAGTTAAACTCATACAAACAAACAAAACATGAAATCTTTCCTCATTATAATATGTACAAAGTAGTTTTTTTTTTTGTATAGATAATTTAGGATGTAGGTACTAAATACAAAAATCAAGGTAGTGGGTACTTTGAATAAGTTCTGTTTTGTACCATTAATGTATTTGCCGCCGGTATCTTGCTAGAACAAGAATATTAGGTTAAAAAAAAACAGCAAGTCATAGGTAACTATGAAATTTCGCTTTTTCGTTCATGTAATTTCGCAATTCTTAAACAAAATGTTATAGTTATTTTATTTCGAGATGGACTGTAGATACATATAATCATAGCAATATTTTTTATACGTCTAAAAAGTAATGATTTTGGTGTCTGCCCGGATTCATTGATTTTATTTGCCAAAATTATATGATGGTTGCTGGTTTTGATAATCAGGAACAAACTATACTTGGCCAAAAGTCAAGCAATCTTTGTATACCATAAATAAATAGTCTTACGTCCATATTCTATATTCCCGAAGGAAAAGCCAGAATACATTTCGCCAACTATTGTTAATAGTAGTATCGATAATAGGTCGCCTATTTCGTAGATACCAGAGAACCACAGATGGCCTAGTGGCCTAAGTGGTCGACTCGCCACTGCCACTGCGCCGAGTGTTGTGGGTTCGAATCCCACACGGGACAAAAATTTGCGCGGTCCACGAATGGTTGTTCCGAGTCTGGATGTTCTTTGTGTCCGTTGTTTGGATGTTTGTAAAGTCTCTCGCGACACAGGAAAAGAATAAGATATAGAAGGCCTACTGCCGACTCTTTATACTAAACAAATATAATTATTTTTATCAAGAACATCCTAATAATTATCTAGGCATCAATGCCGTGCGACCTTCGAGAACACATAGAATCGCCTTCAACAGAACCAACACATTGATACTTATTGCTTATTCTGACATTAAAAATCTGTAGCTAAAGATGTAGGCGACCTTACTGCAGCTTTTAAGGCGATTGTACAATGAATGGTAAATATATATATTAAAAAACGGTAATTACTTATAGGAAGTCAAATGTCAAGCTAGGCGGGGAAGTACCACTGTTTTTAAATTGAAGTATTACCTAAACAAATTAGATTCTATTGTGCTACTGTTGATTTGGGTTTCTAGAACTCTTGTAGGGGAATTATGTGCTTTTAGCAAGGATTGGCTGTATAGTCTCCTTGTACTGGCAATGTAGCAATTCCTTCTTTAGTAGAGTATGTTATGCGTGAGTGATGTGGTGTCGCAAAGCCGTTAGTCCTGCACCTGTTCACTCTCCGGACGTGTCGGATTCCTTCCTCATGGGACTATGAGAGTGCGGGAATAAAGAGCGCACTTGTTTTTGCGCGCACACTTGTGCACTATAATATCTCCTCCGCAGATTTAACCGCTCAAACCCCGTTGACGCCTTAAGGCGTCATCACTTTTGTACCCGTCAAACCCCGTTGACGCCTTAAGGCGTCAAGCAACAAAAAAAAGAGGGTCGCGCGCTAGTTTTTGCCGTTTTTGTATTGAAAGGCCTGTATTTAAAGTCTTGTATTGTATATCATTGTACTCGGAATGAACTGAGCTTTTCGAACGAACCATTTACTAACTGAATAATAATTGTCTAATATTGTTATTGTTATGTCACGTGACTTCGCGCCGAGCGTTCGTTCGTCGATGTTATTTGTGCCGCTGTTTACTGTCGTTTTTTGTAGGGCAAGTATATAAGTGTAATACATTATTGAAAAGCTTATTCTTTCTATTTTTAGAGACAATAAAAACAATACTGACTTACGTTATTTTTGTATAACAAACTGAAGCCCAAAGTAACCTATTATCATTTATCAGTTTTCCCGCGCTTTTTTATATTTGTTGTTTTTTAGTACAGTATTATATCGTATTTCAGGTTTCAATCACTATAATAGTGTTATTTATTAGTGTTTCTATAAAAATATCTGAAAACAACGCACAAGGTTACGACTAATATTCTGTAAAAAAAAAAACAAAATTTACTTTTGCCGCGCTCTAAATGTACTCGTCACGCATGTCAATGCTACTTTCAAATGTCAATATCTTAATTTTTTCTCACAGACATATATAAAAAAAAATGTTTAACTATAAAGAGCATATTTCTATTTTTAGACACAATAAAAACAATACTGACTAATGATAATTTTGTTTGTCAAACTGAAGCCCAAAGTAACCTATTATCATTTATCAGTTTTCCCGCGCTTTTTTATATTTGTTGTTTTTTAGTACAGTATTATATCGTATTTCAGGTTTCAATCACTATAATAGTGTTATTTATTAGTGTTTCTATAGAAATATCTGAATACAACGCACAAAGTTACGACAAATATTTTTTAACAAAAATTTCAATATTTACTTTTGCCGCGCTCTAAATGTCCATGACACGCACGGTAGTGCCACGTTCAAATGTCAATATCTTAATTTTTTCTCACAGCCATATATAAATACTTCGTTTTACTATAAAGAGTATTTATCTAGAAAATAGAAAAAGTAAAAACTCTTCTTATAGCATTTATATTTCTTTAGAAACAAATATTTTCAATAACGAACAATTTGTACAGTTCTGCTTTGTTTATCCAGGCGTATAAACTCAAGTATACACTTCAATGCGATGATTCATAATACTTGTCGTAGCTTACAATGTGTATTTCTAAGAAACACGAGCGATGTTATCATAACTCAGAGCTCAAAAACATAAACATCGATAGGGCGTGTCAAGTGGCGCTTTAAGTGCCGACCGCGCGACGGGTGTCCGATTACCGGGTAATCTGTTATTGTTTACATTAAGTGCGCGCGGGGCCGGAAAGGTTAAGATTGGCTGCCGTGACTAAAATTCGATCTAGAGGACATTGTTATTAAAACACATTATACAAATAATCAATTTAACTATCCATCAATATCCCTTCTCTTTTTAACTCATTCATTTGACAAAAACCAGACACATCACTTTTTTTTTTTTTTTTTTTTTTTGACCCAGGAAAATCCTTTATGGATACTCCCTCCCCCGGGGGGGAGAAGGAAGTTATGTGCGACTCTCCGCCCCTGAAGGGGGTCGGTATACACACTAAAAACCTGGGGTGAGCAGTCCCTCCGCCGACGGGGTAGGGCGAGATGGGGTCGCGTTAGCAGTCACCATCCCGCCCGGCGGTTGGCCCGGCTGATGGTAACCGGGCCTCAGCACCTGTGGAGGGGTGGCCTTGCTCACCAAGGCCACTCCTCAGACGTGTGGGGCCGTGCAAGCCGGTAGAGAGTCCCCCGACTCTGTACCAGTGACCCCACTATACAGGAGCGAGAAGGCGGGCAAATCGCCTCCTCCTCGCTCCCGTCCGTCTGCGCCGGAGAGGGTCAGCGAGGGGATTGTTCTCCCTGACCCTCTCAGAGGCCTCCTTCTGCGCCATGACAGCCTCACAGAAGGAGACCACTGTCTGCCACGACCTCTCGCCGCCGAGCATGGCGTTGATCACGCTCGGCAGGGAGAGATCCCCGCCTATTATGGCCGAAAGCGTGTGCCGTTGCGGCCCCCACGCGGCACACACCTCCAGCGTATGGAGCGCCGTATCTTCTGGCGCCCCACACTCGTGGCAGACCGGGGTCGCCTCCCGTCTCGCGATCTGGTGCAAATACTTTCCGAAGCAGGGCGGCCCGCGCCTGTCGCCGCATGCGTGCGATCTCCTCCCACCCCGGGGGCTCCCCGCGGGACCTCCTCGCCGCCACGAAGTGGTAAACTTCGGCGAGAATCTCCGCTTGCAGCTCCCAGGGGGGGTCACTGGCCAGCACGCACGCAGCCGTCCAGGACACCGTCCGGTAACCGCGTATGGCCCTCGTCGCGACGACCCGCTGCGGACGTCGCAGCAGGGTCTTATTGTCGCGACTGAGGGCGTCCGCCCAGACCGGTGCCCCGTACAGGGCCATACTCCGGATCACTCCGGAGTACAGTCGGCGACAAGTGGCGCTCGGGCCACCCACGTTGGGCAGCAGCCTCCCCAGGGCGGCCGCCGCTCCTAGGACTTTTGGGGCCAGCTGGGTGAAGTGTGCCCCAAAAGTCCACCTCCCGTCCAGGATGAGACCCAAGTACCTCATTTGGGTCCCAAGCCGGACCAGGACCCCGTCCAGGGCCACTCGCGTACCTGGAGGAGGTCCCCCCCGAGGCCCATGAAACAATAGGGCCTCAGTTTTGGAGAGAGCAACCTCCAATCCCAGGGCGCGGATACGGTCAACTACTAGGGCAGCTCCCACCTCGGCCAACCGCACCGCCTCCCCGAGGTTCCTCCCCTTGACTACGACCAGGGTGTCATCAGCGTAGCACGCCACCCGCATACTCGCGGGAAGCGTGCCCCGAAGCACCCAGTCGTAGCCAACGTTCCACAGGAGCGGTCCCAGTACCGACCCCTGTGGAACCCCGCAGGATACGCGACGGCGCCTCAGACCATCACGTCCCTCCACCAGGACCTCGCGGTCCTGGAGGTAGTCGGCCAACAGCCTCCGCAAATACAGGGGCACTCCGTGATACCGGAGCGCCTCCTGTACTGTTCCATGCGGGAGGCTGTTGAAGGCGTTGGCAATGTCCAGCGAGACAGCCAACGCCTTGTTCCCCCCACCGACCGCTTCCTGCGTCCATTCTTTGAGCCAGAGCAGGGCGTCTATTGTGGATCGCCCCGCTCTGAACCCATACTGGGCCTGCGATAAAGCCGGCCCAGTCCCCTCCAAGTGCTGGATGACACGGGAAGCCACCACTCTCTCTAGCAGCTTTCCCGTGTCATCCAGCAACACGATTGGTCTGTATGCGGAAGGCGAGGTTGTGTCTCGCCCCTCCTTCCGCAACAGGCACAATCGGCCGTCCTTCCACAGCTTCGGGAACCGTCCAGACGTGAGGCATGCGTCGAACAGCTCCCGAAGCGGATCGCCCATCTCTCTGAGGGCAATCCGGAGGACCCGCCCCGGGATTCCGTCAGGACCCGGTGCCGTCCTCTTGCCACATAAGCGGCTGACGGCTGCATCCATTTCCGCCTCTGATATAAGCGGGATGGAGGCCGGATCCAGTTCCTCCGGGAAGGACGGCGCCATCATCGGAGGGGTGTGGTGGGGGTTCTGTTCGGGAAAGAGCCCCACCAGTACCCTGCCCAGGAGCTCCGGCTCCAGGGACTCCGCGACGGGGGGCGTCAGGCCCCGAAACTTGTTCCGGGCAGCCCTGTACGGACGCCCCCATGGGTCCCTATTCAGGCCCTCCAGGGCCTCACCCCAGGCCCGGGACTTGGCCTGGCCGACGACCAGCTGCAGCTCCTTTTTGGCTGCACGGTACCCATCGTACAGCCGGAGCTCGGCCTGTAATTCTTCAGCCGACAGCTGGTCATTCGTCCGTCCATGCCGCCGCCGCCTACACCGCGTGTAGGGACGTCGCGCCGCCGAGCAGGCGGCTCGGAGATCTTCGATCTCCGAGCTCCACCAGTACACTTCTCGGCGGCCGGGGCGGCGGCGGGCCCTCGGCATGGCCGCGTCGCAGACGGCCGTGACCGCTTCGCGAAAACGGCCGGCCGCGACGTCTAACTCCGCCGTCCCCCTCTCCACCGAGTGTATGGGGGCGGCAAGCCACGCCTGGACGATGGCCGCCTCTTCCGCCAGCTTGGCGTCGAGGCGACTCACCGACCAGCGCGGAAAAGCCGCTCGCACCACGCACCGGGACCCTTCCCGACTGTCGGAGGCGGAGATCTCGAACCTTATATATTTGTGGTCCGAGAGCGTCTCCACCTCCGACATCACCCTCCAGGCCCGGGCACGTGCCGCGACAGCGGGGCTGGTGAACGTTAGGTCCACCACGGACCCTCCACACCATCGCACGCACGTGTGGACCGACCCTCTATTGAGGAGTGTCAGTCCTGTGGCAACCGCCCACTCCCTGACTATCTCCCCTCGAGTGTCAGTGGAGCGGTTGCCCCATTCCCGGGCCTTGGCGTTCAGGTCCCCCATTAGGAGGACCTGATGTGGTGCCTGCCTTCTCACCACCGCGGCCAGGAGGTCCATGAAGACCTCCAGCTCCGCGGCGGTTCTGTTGGGGGAAAAGTATGCGCCGACGATCGCATACCTCTCCCACCTGGCCACCACATACCCCGCTCCTCTCTCTTTGACTGAGAGGAGGGGGCCGCCAACCCTCCCAATGATGGCCACGGAGCCGTTCAAGTCCCCAGCCCAGTAGGGACTGGGGGAGACAAAATACGGCTCCGCGGCGACAGCCACACCGATTTCCCACTGCGCCAGGCTCTGCATGAGCAGGTCTTGGGCCCTGGCGCAGTGGTTCAGGTTCGCCTGGAGAAAGTTGTGATGTCTGACTTGATCCATACTAATCAGACATCACAACCTCCCCGCACAGTGCTTCACGGCGCGCTAACTCAGGGGCGGCCTGACTAGTGGCCGCAGGGATGGCTCGGGTCCCAGGGGCCTTTCCCTTCGTCTTCGGGGGGATGCAGCTGCGCCCCCCCATAACGTGCCCCGAGGGCTTTCCTGCCTCTGCGCAAATAGCGCAGCGCAGCCCGGCCTTGCCACAGTTGGCCGCCCGGTGACCTGCGTCTCCACAACGGAAGCACAGGTCACCCCTGTCGGCCGCGGCGGGACACTGAGGGCGCGTGTGCCCTAACCCCATGCACCTGAAGCAGCGCATGGGGCGCTCCCCCAACGCCACCACTTTCACCGAGCTCCACCCGATGAGAAGCCTGCCCCTGCTCAGCAGCACTTTGGCTGCCGAGACAGGGCAGGACACAAGGGCGGAGCCGGCGCCATCAAAGCCGGGGCGGATCTCCCCGACCTTGACGAGCCGCACCTCGCACTCGCCTGCCGCTGCGACCGCCGCCGCCACCTTCTCCTTTGTGGCAGCATCGTCCAAGCCCGCAATCCGCAAGTCTGTGGACTTTACGGGCCTGGTGACGCTGGCCACTGCGGATAGGGCATCACGGAGTTTCTCCGCGAGCCTATCCGCCTTTTCTCCGCTTTGTGAGCCAGGAATTTCTAAGATCCTGGCTCCCGTAGCCGTCTGGCGGAAGCGGAGCTGGTCGATACCCAGCTCCTTCAGGTCGACCTTTTCCTGTGCCGCCCTGATGGCGGCAGCGTACGTGATCCCCTTTGCCGCTGCGTCGGGCTGTAACGATAGCACGACTGCCGCGGATTTCGGGGACCTCAGTGCTGTCACCACATTCTTGGGGCCAACAGGGGCAGCAGGCCGGGTTTTGGCGGCGGGGGCACGGGCCACCTGGACAGGCTCAGATGCAGTAGATGGGAAGGAGGACTTTCCCTTCCCATGGCCCTTCCCCTTGCCCTTCCCCTTTCCCTTCCCTACCACCGTCACCCAGGTTTCCTGAGGGACGGTGGTGGCAGGGGCAATCCCGCTGACGTTTTGGGTCCCTTTAGAGCCAGAGGGACCCGCGGTCGGTGCCACTGCAGGAGCGGTGGCAGCTCTGGGGGCCTGCTTGGCCCCCTTGCCCACCTTGAAGGCAACCGGCTGAGACGTCAGTGTGGGTGGCGTGGCGTCTGCCCTCGTCCTCCTGGCATCCGCTTTCAGCGGCGGGCGGACCGTCGGAGCCGGCAGAAGCCGGTCCTGAAGCCCCGCAAGCCGGGCGCTCAACATCGTCCCGAGCGTGATGGTAAGGGAGCGCTTAAGCTCCTCCACCAGCTCGGGACCCAACTGGGGGGTGGCAAGGGCCGCCCGCGTCTCCGCAGTGGCGGTAACGGCAGCGGCAGGGGCTGCCCGCGTCTCCGCAGTGGCGGTAGCGGCGGCGGCAGCGGCGGCAGTAGCGGCGGCAGTCGTCGCCGCCGCGGCCTCCGTCTTCGCCTCAGCGAAGCCCCGACGGAGCGCCTTTACCTCCGCCTTAAGCGCCTCCCCGTCTAAACGCAGGCGGGAGATTTCGGCCCTCAGCCGCCGCGTCTCCTCCGCCTCGCTGCGGCCTGCCAGGGTGTCCACCACCTCCCTTAGCAGTGACGCCGACCGCTTCAGGCGACCAACAAACTCGCCCTTTAAGTTGCCCGACTTTCGGGCCACCTCCAGGATGCAGGCTAGCTTCTCGCCCGCCCGCGCCCTCAGTTCTTGGGCATTTAGGTCGCTCAAGTCACCGACCAATGGGGTGGAATCCGACTCGTTGCCGATCTCCATCCCTAGGTCGGCAGCGACAGCAGCCGGCCCCTTCCTAAGGCGCCTCTTGTGCAGCGCCGCCTCCAACTCCGCGTTCTGCTGCACCGAAGCGGGCCTGAGGAACTCTTCCCTGGAGGGTGCCCCCTTCACCACTCTCCCCCGCCCTCTTCTGGTAGTGGGCACCTTGGCGGCCGCCGTCCACTCAGTCTCCGTGTCCGAGCCTGAATACCCAGGCACGGAGAACAGAGCGGACGGCCGCTTTCGGCTGCCTACCTCCCCAGAGGTGGCCACCGCCACCATGTCGGCACGCGAGTTAAAAGACTCCACGTCCAAAACATCCTCCGGAGCACTCTCCTGCTCGGAGGGGCCCTGAGAAGGGCCTTTTTGGTGGCCCTGAGAAGGGCCTTTTTCAAACTGTTGCTTGGACATGGCCGCAAGCGAACAGACAGGGACAAACAAACAAGCACACAGACTCGAGTAACAGTAACACCCTCAAAACAATATGAACCGGCACACAAGTGCTCTTTAGCCGAACACCGGTCTGACACTCCGTTACGGTGACAGAACCGGGTCGTTACCAGGGGACGCGACGAGGACGCAAGCACTGTGGGGGGTCCCCCAGACACACATCACTTACTTTGAGTCATCGTAGGCTACGCTAACCGCTTAACAAGCAGGCTGTATGAGTTTCATTCCTTTGTCACATATTAAAAAAGATAACTGTCATTTTGACAATTGTCTATTCCAGTCTATAATTGCGCCGAGGTACAGTGTATTCGTGTGCTTATATCGAACCATAGACGAGCATGTTATTTTCATCAATTATAATATTTTTTCCCACCACGCAAAGCTGTTATGCCCACTAATCATTGATAATAACCGCGGTGTTTTGTTTAATTGACAGTTTGTCGTGGCTATTTATTTATTCCAGCTCGACTCTTCCGATGTAGCTGGATATACAATAAAATTGTAGTAATTAAGTATTGAATTTTTATGCAAGCAAATTACGATTTTATTGGCAGGATTTAAAGTTAAATGACGTCAACTTAACACGAATGCCCGTTCGTGTCAAATTAAACTGTATTTTCTTTCCTACGGCGATAGAAAAAAAGAAACTAATACGGAATAATTAAAAAAATCTCTCATATGTAAATTAGATTGTAGTAGAGTTAATTGTCAAGTGAAAGAAAAAGGATGCACGATACACGTTATAATGTAACCTTATTTATATGCAGGCGTGCGAGAGATATACTGATATATCCCTACATCACCCCTACTCCCCACATTTCTAAATTTATAATTATAATATCTCTCTAATTTTGCAACCGATTTTGATCCTGTTGAAAAAAATTTTGGTTGCTATTTGCTCTTGTAAGATAACCGAAGATACTATCCCATTGGCTAACTCTTATTTATATTATAATGTTTTCTATTTCAGTTCGATGAGTTCGTGAGGTCACTGCAGGTGGACCCCCACTCGCCACTCTTCAGACTTGTCACCGATGGCCAACCACCTTTAAGGTATGTTAAAATATATACCTACAATTTTTCTTATACATAAAGGAAACCACGGAAGAGGTACTAAGGTATCTTATGGTCCAACAGCGGTTTCAGTGGTCTTCTGCCACTACTGTTGGGCAAAGTGGTGTGAGCTCGCTCCTACCAGGTGTATCGCTGCCAGTCACAAATAGCTGTGCTGTGTTGATACAATAAATGCGATTATTATTGATCTATAAATGCATTTTCTAAGTTTAGATATTGTATCATTTTCGGCATTTATCTATGTCCATAGACAAATAATAATTTGACATTAATCACTACTCCTTGTTTTTTCTGTATATCGTTATCGATATTTGGAGGTTAGGTAATTTGAACTCTAAATGTCACACTATTGGAGTTAAAATTGCCTAACTTACAAATTTCGATTTAAGTCTCTGTTTTATCAAAAGTGCGATATATACATATTATTTAATTTTCGAATAGACGTTAAAAATAATGTTCGCGAATACAGTTGACATTTATTTATTTACAAGTCCGTGTTATCTGCAGTAACATTTATAAAATTTGAAAATAGAACACAATAACAAAAAATGGTTGAAAGTTTTAAAATCTCGATACCAATCTGTGCACATCCGGTAAACATAATAAGAACGGTTGTTTACACTGTTTCCATTCGTCGATTCGATACGTCATCCATATATAGGTTTTAGTTCAGTAGGTACTTAATTTAAAAATAGTAGTTAAGTCACATACTAATTCTAGTCCTATTAGATTTAATGGACGTCTATGTGATTAATTTTAGTCGATTTATATTTAATTCTTTGTGGTTTGAATTTGAGTATCGTTACTTTTTGATAAAAATTTAAACAAATCCCGTAATAAACTTATTATGAGACCTATATTCCGCTACCTTCCAGCGCTTCTTGTCAAAATGTAGTTAAAAAATTGATTTGTAACAGATGGTAAAAAAACATATTTAAAACTCTAACTGCGTGCACTTCCAACAGCCTTTCAATGAGCAATCGCCTCTTAGATAACCAATGCAAAGAAAATCTAATACAAAAATCCAATATAACTTACCAAACTCTCGCACATGGCAGTTACGAATGCTCTACAATTACCATAATAAGGATAATCATAAATCTAGTCATACACAAAGTAAATCATTCTACTTCTATAAAAACGACTTGTCATGCACACAAAGAAACATATTGGCAGAGAGACTAGGCAAGTTTTTATGAGCATACATGTAATTTGACATTTGCACAACAAACCTCGATTAAACAAATCACGTTCGAGGTATTTTTTCCTTTATAACCCGCCATTTACACAGATTTAATTTGATTAGCTATGTCCCGAATAGGTAATATAAGGCGTAATACTTTAATTCATTCGGACTGACATTATGATCTAAACAAAAAGATAATGTAAATAAGTGCTAAAAATAAATAAAACTAACTTATTGACATGATTAGATATGGCGGTATGATATGTTAATACATAATTATACAGGTTATGCATCGTATATTTATAAAAAAGGCCAAGTTAAGATTTGTGCATATATTAGTTGTTTTCTCGATGTAAAACAAATACACTTTTCTCTCTTTCTTACGAGTTACATAATGTTGAATAAAGCAAAGAAATTATGTTTAAAAAAAGTGAAAATTATTAAGTAGTATCACATTGCCTCAACCGGAATTCTCAGCTTACAATAAGCCGCAAACATAAGTCAATCTTATTCCTTGGAACCTATTCATTCATAACAAATAAAACTTTTTTGTATGAATCTAAATCTTCATATATAATATTTTAATTAAAGTTGGTGTGGAGATAGTTTCAAGCCTAATGAATAACATGGCTATAAAAAAAGAAATAAAGTTAAAAAACTAGTTATTTTTAAAACTACATCAAATATAGGAATAATTTTACAAAGGGCCGGAATCTAAATATATGAATAAACATTTCGTCCAAAACGGTATTTTACGCCGTGCCGCCGCGCCGCCGTGCCGTCAATGGTATTGGAGTTGCGCATCCATTAACCACGTTCATACATAATTTGTGTGACAAAACATAGGGGCACGAACGTTTCCCGCCTTTCTGAAACTGGTTAGAGGTCACAGATACACAAATACAGCGGATTTGAATAATATCTATGGCACAACGTAAACTACATGCAAGTTTTTGTTAAGAGTGCATTTAAAAACTCTTTTGTATTTATATCTTGACTATTTCATTTCTTTTGTATTCGATGATTTCTTTTCTACGGATATTCACAACATTATTATTTTAATCTTGTTCATTTCTTTTAAAATGCAATGCATGGTAAGTTTAATAAAGTCATAAATAATTGTTGTTAGTAGCACTTTGGTCATTTAGGAAATTGGACGACAAATGATTAAAACCAAGTAAATATTTATAGCTAAAGTGAATGTGACAATCAGAAAGGGCAAAAGTAAGTAAGTGTATGCTAACAATAATAAGTATCGAAGCATCTTTCTCTAGAGTCGATTTGCTAGCGTTCCAGCCCTATGTCGTAGAAGACACACAGACTTAGAACTGTCATTTCTAGATCACATTAATGTGTATAATGGGATTGTAATCTAAAAAAGCGTAACGGCATCGGCAAAACTAGCCGTTTGCAGCCGCTTCTTTGAATTCACTGATGATTCACACCATTGAGTTATGAACTGTTATACTCACAACCCAAAGTCATAAGCAACACCGAGATTATTCCTAAAATTAGTTGCACATTTGCAAAAAACATCATTTCCTGAGGTCTTCAGTTAATATCAGTTGTTAAAAAAAGTGCCTTAGGGATCAAACTTTCGTTATACTAAAATTGTATCAGTACGGTATAGCGATATTACGATAATCGGTGCAAACAGAATTACTTTCAGACATAGGTAATATTTTTATATGAAATTGTTTTTAACCCATAAAAAAGACAACTCTATTTAGTTTGTTCAAAAACATTAAGTAATATTTAATGCCTTCTTATCATATTTTATCAATTTAAATAACTTATGTTAAGTTCTATAATCTTTGTACCTTATGCAGGTGCAGAAATTTTGGGTTAATCTGCCGTAGCAACATGCCTTATTGCACTCAAATTATTTTGGAATGTGTGACAACACTACTTGGCCAAAGCATAAAATCTATTACTAAAAACTTTTATTCTTGACTAAACTTTCGCTCGCGTAAATTCAGGTTAGGTAAGATTAGTAACAGTTCTTTTTCTGGATAAATGTACATACCTTAGGTATGTGCCTCTGACAACGTGTATGCGAAATTTCATGATGATCGGTCGAGTAGTTAGGCGATTAGGATAAACATTATCATGATATGTACAAGCATTTTTGCACTTTTGACTGCAGTTGAGTAGTGATTGAGTATTATGGGTTCGATCCTCACATGGGACAAACATTTGTGTGTTCTACTAAAAGCTAGTAGTTTCGAATCTGGGTGTCCGCGCATTTCGCACATCAGAAATAATTGCTGAGGCCGCGACTTAGGAATAAGCCATTGTACGGGAGATATCTTAAAAAAAATAGACTTATTTTATTTAATAGTTACTATATCTATGCAATTTCATGCGTGCAAATAGCATCGACATTTCGAGCGATTTAAATAAACAAATAGTACAAAACCTTCCTATTTTAACACATCTTTAAAAACACATTGAATTTGGTTCAGCTATTCTGGAGATTAGTTTTTCAAACGCACAGACAGAAAATCTGCATTTTATTATGTGTACTTAGTATAGATTAGTATGGATTATCAATGAACAGCTCGATTTATAATGTGAGCTTTATGATAATCATGGCGTTATTTACGTTGACAAAACATTATTAAATATAAATAAATAATAAATAAATATTCTATCACATACACACAACACCATCTAGCCCAAACTAAGCAGAGCTTGTACTATGGGTACTAGACAATGGATAAACATACATATATACTTTTTTTTTTGTAAATACATACATATTATACATAGAAACACCCAGACCAAGACAAACATCCATGTTCATGCACATAAATGTTTGACTTGTGCATATTATATATATATATTGTGCATGGGAATCGAACCCGCGACCTCAGGTGTAGCAGTCGGTTACACTAACCACTACGCCATCGAGGCTGATTATGTTCTTACATTAATAAATTAAAATCAATTTATTTTTGGTTTACACTTTCCCCGACGTTTCGGTTGCTTTTCAGCAGCCATGGTCACGGGGAGACAGATTTAATAGTTTAAATAATTTTATTAGCTTATAAATTAGTAAAATAAAATCAATAGTAGTAGTAGAGTAATATTTTCAAAATTTTGTAATACAGTGTTATTTAAATAAACAACGCGATAAAATCCGTATATAGTAGTTTAATTTCAATGAATAACATTCGCGTAAACAGAAGACAATATTAAGTAAATTATTTGTAGCATGAGTTAGAGTGTATGCTCTCAACTTGCTTAGGTTAAGTCAGGCGATTACTGGGCCAATACGTTTGAGGACAATATTAATAAAGCAGTAGCGCAATGCACATGATAGCAAATCTGATTTTGAAATCTTGCACTCAAACGTTTTGTTGCAGTAATTGCCTAAGTGAGTCAAAGATCACACAATCTGGTTGAAATGTATCATCTAGTACCTACCACATATTAACTCAATGTATCTATAAAGTAGTTTAATTTCACATTTCCATTAAGCACTTATTACTGGACCATACATGCCCATTACATACAAAGCAATTGTCTCCAAATAAAAATATCGTTTAACCCATCTATTTCTATCATTCACAGACAATGCCTGCACCCAGAGGCGTGCAGCAAAGAGCTGTCGCTGCCGACATACTACGCGCGCTTCCACGACCTGCGCAAGGAGTATGTGCGCGCATACACGCTACGCGCCGTGGCTGGCCCGCGTGCGCATGCGCCGCCACCACCACCACCGCCAGACCACCCCACGAGTTTACTGGATATGCTCAACTGTATCCTTTTTAAAGACCAGTAGAAAACACCCAAGTCTTTTGGAACTTTATTTCAAAACATAGAGAACAAAAAGTCTTCGATTAAAACTTGGCATTTTGCTGAAGCAGCTTCACCATAGAAGTACTTTTAGTTGACAGAATATTGTAGTCTATACCTTTTGTTGTATTAATACCACCCACCAAGGTTATATTAGTGGATCCTGGAGTGCTAAAGACCCCCTAGGAGACTTTTCTGGACAAGACTTGTCCCCAAGTCCATAAGCTTTGTTCTAGTTCCAAACACACCTTAAGGGACGGCTTATAGGCAAGTCTCGTCTCAAATCCATGGACTCGGTAAAGACAAGACCATGACCGAACTACCTGTTCAGGCCAGTAGATTTCGCAGCCTCGAGGGTCTGGTTAAAGCCACGCAAAGGTAACAAACAAGCATTTGGTCCGCCATAATAAACGGTTAACTCATGGCCGCTGCAATACCAACTTTGGAGTATCACTCTCGTCCCTTGAAATGAGGAATTTAAGATGGAATAAAAGAAATAAGCTGGGCGATACAGGTATATTAACATCCGGATTTCTTTCTTACCGAGTCAATATTTTGCTACTGTTTGCCCGTAACGGGTGTTTTTACAGGAAACCGGTGAATGTGTAGTTGTTCTGTAAGAGGGAGCTCTTAAAATGGCAGGAGAATATTAGTACTAGCAATCCCTCCAGCTCGCTCAAATGAGTACGTCTGTTCTTCTTTGGGCGGAACTCTTTGCTCCGACCGTTATCAAATAATTGCCAATAGCGAAGACTCATTTCACCATAAAGTTGTAATAGAATGGATATAGTCCTTAACGAGTGGATCAGACCTAGGTATAACTCCGTATAACGGGGAGAACTTCTATGCTGCAGAGGTCAAGGACATGGCCAGCATCATACAGAGGATAATATCCGACGGTACGATATCATATCAACTTATAATAAGTAGATAATAATTAATTCCAACGTAAAATATGTAAAACAATCTAATATTAAGAGAGATAAAACCGCAGCTATGTAGTTCTTAATAAAAAAACTGGTGATAAGACTACGAATTCTCTTTTTTATTTTAATTAAGTAGAAAATCAATATAAACGTTATAAATACCTTCCTACAAACAATAATACTTTTACAATAACAAGCCAGTAGTGACATCTATCGGCTAACTTATAAGCCATGTCGTGCAATTCATAATACGCGTAAACATCATGTCGTAATTCTACCAGATTAACTGTAGAGGCGGCAAAAACAGGAACTACATTAATCGTAAATATTTACGACCCACTCACAAATACAGTGGCGACCTCTTTGTTGAATACAAAAATTAGCTCAATTATAAACTTATATACTACTACTATTGAGATTTTAATTTTCTAATAAGCGTCTGTCCGCGGTATCACTTCCGTGGTTCTAAGAAAAAAGAATTATCCTTCAGGAATGGTGCATTATCTGGCACAAAAAGTGTTTGTCTTGGGATTTTAAAAGACAACACCCGCATAAGGAATAATTCTTGTGTCGCGGGAAACTTTACAAACATTTAAGCAACGGACACAAAGAACATCCAGACTCGGAACAACCATTTGTGGATCACACAATTTTTTATCCCGTGTGGGGATCGAACCCACAACACTCGGTGCGGCGCCAGTAGCGAGGCGACCACTTAGGTATACTAGTGGTGTATCATCGTCATCATATACATACTATTGCTACTTATGCCAAAGATCATGTTTCGTTCCTTTGCTAAGTGAAAGCAAGACAAAGCAACAAACTCACTTTTAGTTTTATATTAAAGTAAGGAAGTAAGGATAAGTACTTATGTATAGATAAACAATAATGATGATTAAAATATGTTTTACTTTCCAGGTTTTCGGTTAGAACTGCCCGAGACTGTCGACTTAGTTTTAGAAACTGGTATTTGGTAAGTGTCTTTTCTTTTACTTTTATTTACGTTTTTAGAAACTTACCTAATCTACCAATGTTAATTGAAGAGCAATCCGTTATTTTGTTAGCGTATTGGAACCTATACTAATATGAGTAATGTACTTATAACAAAATGGATGTATCTAATCTGTGATAAAAATTAATGTTCGAATGTATACTTTCGCCAAACGCCTGATTATATTATTAAGCAACAATTTGCACCGTAGAATAACAATAGGCGCTTACTTTTATAAACATACTATATTTTGCCCGCATCTTTGCTCGCATGAATGTAGGTTATGTCAATTTGACACTATGTTAACTTGAACCACTATGCCATCGAGGGCGATTTTGATTAGCATAAAGTTATAAGGCATATTGGTTATTATCTGGTTTTATATCTAATATAACTTGGATCCCATAGTGTAACAATAGGTTAGGATGCGGCAGAGGTGGCCCTTGGACCATCCCTAAGCCACCAACATGATTATTTTATCTACATAAAGTATTTTATGCCTTTAAATATTATGCTTAAATATCATTATGCATGAACAAATTTATGCTTAAAAAAATGTGCCGAAACAGTTGTGCCAAATTAATATTGTACGTAACTATTATTAAGATAAGAAAAGTATGCCATGTTAAATTATGACATATAATTTTATGTATTAAATATAATAGTGACTAGCCTCTATAGAATCAACGAAAGTGCCTCAAAGCGTGATATTAATGTCATGTACAAGAACCGTAAATATTGTAAAACATACTGCTAATATAAACTACGAAACTTATACTAAGGCCACTGCAGGGCATGACCACGCAATTATAGATTAAACAACGACATGGTCGTGTTATTTATAAATAACTACTAAATATTATATTGCTTGCCAATCTCAAATATTTAGTTATGCAACGTTGACAATCAACAGTACTTAAGGAAACTCATTGCTTAGTAGGTTATTAAATTATTGACATATCAATTTAAACCCTTGTATAGCATTATTTTATGTTATTGCTGCACCTTCTTAGAATTATTATAAGCTCGCTAGTTTATTTTATAAGTAGGACAATACAGAGTTACTATGCGAAATAGTTACATTTAAAAATATCAAATAATTCGATAATTATAAAATCCTTCTAAGATTGTAATGTTGATGTAGTTGTTGTCGCGATTTATTATTCGAATTGTAATCGAATTCTGATATGAATACACATGAATATCGAAGCTTTAAGATTGTTTTGATGTATCTTTTATGATCGTCTTTCAAATTTGCTTCTTTTTGTAGAGGAAAATGAAGTCATTTAAATTATATATGGCATGGCTGCCTGTATGTTTTCGAAAGATTAGACAGAGGACTACAATTTGCCAACTATGTTTATGTGTAACTGCGAGTATTATAAATTATATTGGACAGCTCCAAGTACAGATCAAATAACAATGGATTCTTAAAAACCAATCCTGGTGCGTAATAATTCCAGAGCCATCAGTTTGCCAAGCCTAAAGCCAGGACTGGTTTTAACTTAAATAGAATAACTTACAAGTAGTACGAGATAAATATCTTCTTTGTCGCGAGAGACATCACAAAGATAAAAAACGGGTACAAAGAGCACTTATTACGTTTTATTGCAAAATAGCGACCTGTCCCGGCTTCGCACGGGTAGTACAAAACCTTAACAAATTACACACCTAAACCTTCCACATGAATCACTCTTTCTATTGGTGAAAATCGCATGAAAATCCGTTAAATAGTTTTTGAGTTTATCGCAAACAGACGCGGTCAGTGGGGCATTTATTTTGTAATATATAATGATTATCACTTTTAACGGCATAAAATCAGGCAATTTACTCTGAAGTAGATTTGTCCTCCCCTTATTACGTGAATGCCTGTAATACGCTAACGTTATCAGGTATATATTGGCATGATTCTAAGTACGCATATATCGATATATTAGAAATGAGGTCGGGATCTAGACGCAAGGTCGGAGAGGACGTTCGAAGCGCAGATAACAGCTGAACTATAAGAACATGAACTGTGCGATTATCGCGACGGACTGAACTTCAGCGCAACTGATATAGGCGGGTGCGTGACTACCTTATGATTTACGATACACTGCATTTTGAACACTGATAATGGAAAAGAAATTGTATATGCTTGACACTAACTTAAGTATAAAATGGTAAAACTATGGCTACTTGCCGCGGCAGATTGGCTGCAAGTAGGGTTACCAGATGAAAAGGCCTGATTTCCATTGAAAAATCCTGAGAATATTTTAGTTTGAGAATTATCTCTCAAAACAATATTAATCTAGATTCCATCGCAAACCATTATCATAGAACTCACTTTAAATAAAATTAATTTATTGAAGAGATCTTTAAAATGTAAGCTGTATTTTATTGAAAATGCTAAAATCCTGAGATTTCATGAGATTTGCAAAATCCAGCCGCAATCCTGAGAAAAGTCCAAAAATCCTGATATCATTTCAGGATTTACTATAATAGCTGCTAGTCTTCTACTAAATATATTGACTTTCTCTTCTCCATAAGACGAACAAAGAGTTGAATTTAACTTACATTGGAGATTTACGTTCGCTGTGTAATAGTAAATTCTATTGTTAAGTTCACATTATACACAAAGAAAGAAATTTTGAAAATAATTTGGGTAACTGTGGTTCAAGTCATCGCCTGACCATTGCCACTGTGTCAAACGATTTGGGTTCGAATTCGAACCAAGTAGGTCAAACGTTTTATAAGAGCTACAAATAATTATCCCAAGCCTGAGTGTTATTTGTATCGGTTATTTGAAAGCAAGTAAAGTAACTGTCGTATAGATATAAGACATAGTGCTTAGGTAGTCATTTAAAAATAATATATTTTATTCAGCAATTAATGAGAAATAAAATAAAATATGTGTTTCAGGAAATTAAACATCATAGCAAGTTGCAATTAAATGTATTCTCTTACCAGTTCTCCTTTCTTGCAGTTAATATATACTTGCAGTTATTGCTTACAAATAAATACAAGGTGCCTAAGATGTGTTCCGAAATCGACGATAAAGGCTAATGTGGCAAGTTTCTTGAATTAAGTGTTATTTTATCCCTAGTTTTATCTAAGTAATCCAGTAATAACATTAGAATTACTTCAGCTTAAATGTAATTTAGTTGTAAAATGTAACATTCTTAAATTCCATCTTAATGATAGATCATATCCAGGATCTTGGAAACCAAAAGAGGTCCTATGTCTTGTATTGCCGCAGAATCTCATTAAAAGAAAGCAATTATTCTCATTAAAGGGAGACCTCACAGATACACAATTACTAGACTTCTTCAATCGTACTCGTAAAATAACCTCTAACGAGCAAACACTATGACAATGTTTATCATCATTAGCTGCTAAAATAAACATCCGAAACTTGTAAATCATATCGAATGCTATGAGTCATGAGTTCATGACTCATGACTAGATTTAGTTAAGTAACCCTAAACGCTCAATATCGTTTGATGTTACATTAGATAGTATACTCCAAATATACTTGTACTTCAACGGAAAAGAGGATATTATTATTTCTTTCCTAATTTTATAAAACTCTAGCTGCCCTTGCGGTTTTACTCACGTTTATGATTGCTGCTCAGTCACCTTGGGTCGTAGCGTGATGTTATATAGCTTATGTTCTTCTGGATAAAATAGCTTTCTAATAGTGAAATAATTATTACAATCGGTTCAGTGGTTACAGAGTTTGTCGATTACAAACAAATCGTTCCTCTTTATAATTATTTTAGTATAGACTAGCTGTCTTGCGCGGTTTAACCAACGTTTACGCTTAGCCTGCTTAGCCTCTTTGGCTCGTAGCGTAATGTTATATAACCTATGTTACATCTGGATGTATTAGCTATCTAATAGTAGAAGTATTATTAAAATTAGTTCAGTAGTTTCAGCGTTTATCCAAATAAGCGAATCTTTCCTCTTTGTAATATCAGTCCAGGGCAGTGATAAAGAACCCCTGTTCGAAAGGTGTCTTTATCAGACAGGTAATAAAGGGTTCATTGAATACGACGAGAGCAAGTCCACGTAAGATGACGTCATATGCAGCCTTTAAAAACCTACACTAAGATTTTAAATTGTCATAAAATACATTGCGACATTAATAGGAAGTTCTCACAATCGGATTTCCTATAATACTCTCACACATAGAAAATGAAATTTAGTTTTATCGACAGAAAATGGTGCTTGTGTGTGTGTCACACGTGCATACACACACAGGCATGGACGTCGCCGAGCGCTGACTAAACTAAACATTACTGGTACCACTGTACTGCAATTCGAAACAATGTCGCTCGCCGGTCGCTCATTTTCACCTGGCGTTTTGGGCTACTTGCCTTGTACCAAATCAAGTTGACAGACAACTGCTGTATGCACTTTCATTTTTATCCTGTGTTGCGGCCACTTTTATAGACATTCGAACTACTGGCAGAAAGAACACTCTGACTCAGAAAAAGTATGAGTGGTTCACACTTTATGTCCTCTGTGGGGACGGAAGCACTCGACGCAGTGGCGATGGCGACGCGATCACATAACTACACCATACGTGCAGTCAAAATTGGTACTTATATTTATGAATTACTAGTTTTTACCCGCAACTCGCGTAGATGCAAATTATGTAAATTTTCTACCCCTCGAGTACAGTACTTTTCCTGGATTAAAGGTACCCTATGTTCTTTTCTCTATCCCTGACAACGTGTATGCGAAATTTCATGGTGATCGGTCGAGTAGTTCGTCGAAAGTGTAACGAACAAAGAAACAAATAAACTCATATTCGTATTTATAATATCAGTTACGATTATTATTCTATATTGTGTTATATATTGTGTTATAGATAAATATATTATCTATTCGTTTGAGACATATTTGCGGTATATTATTAAAATACTACTCTTAACAGCCCAATAAAAGAACTAACAAGTAAGTAATTACTTAATAAACTGATCAAAAATTTATTAATTATTAGGTACTTATTAATGTTTCCATGGCCATGTTAACTGTTATAAAACTACACACCTGCAACAGATATTTATTAATGTTGCCTTTAACAATAAAACCTTATTAAAGGTTACGATTTTAATTAATAATAATGATAATCATTTTAATATTATGATAAAAGAAAAGAAAAAATATCGTTCAAATTTTAAAGACGTGGCTTTAAAATTTGAACGATATTTTTTTAATTCTATAGATGTTGTCCTCTTATAGACTTCAAATTCATAAAATTACAATCCTTCCTCTTAGTTGAAAGTATTATATTATAGCTTACGTGTATTGTCCGTAATTTTATATTTGCTACAATGAACTATTTTTAACCGTATTATCCACTTTAATATAGAATCCTTACTCAATGATCTGAAACCTGAGAGTCTGCAGATTGCTGTAGTAGGTTGAAAGACACCTTTTACACCATATTTATCTGTTAAAATTTTTAATTGGATAAAAAGCGGTTCTCTTTAGGCAAGCCCGATATGTTTTTATCAGTAAATGAATTTAAATACACCTTGTCACTTCTTTATATTTCAATTTTAATTGCATGTTGAGGATGAGTTCACCAAAGGACAATGAAGGCGTACCAGTATTAAGTGGAAATAATGGAATACAATAATCTGTTAGGAAGATTACGCGGCTTTTGGCCAAAGTAGAAGATAGGTACTACCTCCGTCTTAACAGCTGATCCTTTCGTTTAACTATAATTGAAGCAACGGGCGAAAAATCTGGTCTATTCATCTCTATAACCTCTGGAAATCACTTACATAACTATTAACGAAACTATCATAGCAGAACCCAGAACAGATATACCAATTCTAACTAATATTATAAATGCGAATTTGTTTGTTATGTTTTCACATCTTAAATTACTTGACCGATCATCATGAAATTTCGCATACACATTTGTAAGGGGTACAGAATAGGATCTAGGGTACCTTTTATCCAGAAAAAGTACAGTTCCCAAGCAAGTGAAGCCGCGAGCAAAAACAAGTAGATTATAATTTCACATATAAATGTTAATCAGTTTGTTTGACACTACTTCACACATAGTCATTGTGACTGTGGATTTTGAAGTTCAAAAACAACTTTCAAAGACCTTGGTTACGAGTTTAGTTGTGCACTCATTGTACAATGTCATTATCTATCGTGATAGGTACATACAATTAACTACTTATTGATATGTTTCTGCTGTCCAAGTTATGATCACGGCGATTATCAATATATCATATTATAGTTGGCTTTGATCTCGGTCAATGTGTAGGTTGACTTCATTTTGGTATTACGGCTAAGAGTTGTTCTATTCAAGAAGAGCGTTTATTACATGCCTAATACCGTTCTTATTTTGATATATACAAACATAGTCTCACATCTCCATCCCGAAGTGATAGGAAGTGGTACACACGGCTACACATCAAGTTAGACACCCCATATACGCGTAACTACGCTACATACAAAATAGAAAATTGTCGAAAGGGACAGTGCATAGTGGTGTCGATGTAATGGTAAGGATAGAGCACAACAAAAATATAACGCACTCTCTCACACAATTCTTAGCGTTCAACTAATAGTTCAAAGTCCAAACAGTCTAGGTTGATGTGTCGCTGTGTGTACTACACGCACATTTAAACTATGACTTTAGGTCCACGTAAAAGGGAGCGAGCCTATTGTTATACCAGGTACAGTTCCAGACACCGTACTGCCACCAAAAATTTCTTGATAGAATAAACTAATAACACTATGACTGACTCGGTAATCAAACGCGAGACGCTCGTGCAAATCGGTCTTATTTTGATCATCATCATAATTAACTCGTGGCTTGTCAAGACTGGACATAACCACTTCTGAAGTACGTCACTCAATCTGATTTTTGCCTGATTGGAATTGTATCTCCACCATGCAGAATATAGTACTTAAATAAGCTTGTAATGTATTTCTGTCGTGATTGGGTTTTCCAGCAACGCAGTGCCATTAGCAAGGAAGCGTTGTCTCTAACATTGATAGCACAGGGTCTCCTGGGAAAAGAATAGCGCGTTACGGGTATAGCATTGTCTTGATCTCGTGCATGCTGTAATAATCCTTTAGAGACGATGCAACGGTCTCTGATCCTGTAATTAATAACCAGCATTGAACTGGTCGGCCTTAGAGTCTAGTTTATAAAATTGAGATGTACGATATGATGGTGTGGATGGATGAAGTCTGAAATTTCTGATGACTTGAATTACTCAGCTTTATTAGCAGACAGTGGTCAAGTGTTCACTATAATTTATACATAGACTAATGCATCTATATCCTGGAAATGCTTGGCAGAGGTGTGATACAACCACATTTCGCTGGCTACCACACGTTAATGAGGTTAATCCTATCGTGGAGTATTACTTGTCCAAAGCTATTAAGTATAATATAATTAATGAAAATGTTAAATATTCGTTCATTATGAGGTCGGGATTTAAAATAAGTCATACCAACTAAATACTATTTAGTAAATAATATAAAATATAGTATAGTATGCTATTGTAAATATACCATTGTATTAACTAAAGGAACATTGGTGGGGAATCGAAGTCTAAATTAATTTATTCATTTTGGCCACAAACTTATAATCGTCAATGTTTTGTCGTTAGTACATTTATTGAAGTTCCATTTATTTTTGACTATTTGCTTATAATTATGATAATTAGTATTTGATTTGTGTAGTAGCTGTACTGTTTTTAGGACATGATACCATATTGGATACTAAACTCTTACCACAAAATATTATATATTGACTAAGACAGTCTCACTTCGATAAGTATGAACTTATTTACGACACACAATCAATAAAAAGATACCTATAATTATAAGCAGTTATGAAATTGTTATCGTTGATTTCACAAACATCGTATATCTAGGAAAATTGTTTAGAGAACTATTAACACACACTCATAGACTTTTATCAAAAACACTTGAATCAATAAATAATAAACAATAATCGAAGACTAAAATAATTTAGAAGGACTAAAACCTTCACGTATCGTAGTAGAGGCATATCGTCGCAAGCGCAACTCAAGTGTCGCCCAAGCGTCACATAACGCATTCCGTCCCCGACCGTCGCGCGGAGCGGACGTCTAACGATCAAAACAAAACGTTCTTATCTTGAAATTTTATGTTTTGGAACGCGTCAACTCCTTGCCCGTGCTAGTGTAATAAAAAATAGCGATAAGCAAACTATACAGGACTGTCAAGTGTTTGTTTTATGATAAAGTGGTACGCTTTCGGGACTCTTTTACACTTTTATCGGTCTTCGGCAGCAACTTAAGATAACGAGGTGAGTGTTGATAGCTTTACGATAATTAGTTTGCTTTGCACACCAATCTTATTGGTATGTTTTAAGGTCTAATATATGAAATCGATCAGATTCGTTGGCGAATAAATTTGTCATGGGACGTATTTAGATTGGTAGGGTTCATTGTTTTCTGTTTAATTGTCGATATATAAATGTTTATTAGATAATCGGTTTATTTTCAGTTCATTATTGTTATTTATAGTGCTGCCAATACTGTTGTTTGTTCTTTTTATTCATGTTTTCTTAGAAAATCTCAATTCACTCAACTCAAAGGAGGAAACAAAAGGCCATTATACCTAATTCATACACGACTGAACCAATTTCATTTGTTTCTTGACTTTATTGTATTTCTACAGAACTTATTACATTGCTACTAGCTTATCATTGGTTACATAAAACGTACTTGAAATAGGGGTGTCCGATCGATAAATATACATAGTAATCAATATAATTCTCTATTTGATAGGAAACATAGTTCAAATTTCTTCATGCATTATTTCAGGAGATTTGCCAAAATCAAGCAAAATAACTTTGAGAAGTATGTAATACCGCATGGTGTTCATTCATATTACGTATTCGCATTCTTGGAATTTTGCTGATGAATAACGTAGTTTAGATCAAATCGTACTTGTCTTAAACAATTGTAACCAAAACAAAGATATAACAGACACAAGCAAAAATAACCAATGTTACTAGAAAATTTACAAATTCTAGAAAGTATTCTTTGAAGAAAGGTTTTAATATATTCAACGTTTCGTCACATACACAAGGTCTTTAAGGTCAAAGAGTCTGTCTACATTCCTCAACAACTGTCAAATTTCTCACTAGTCGGATATGCAATCAAGAGGTCGTGGGTTCGTATCCTATCCATTGCACTACCGGCGTGAATCTACGCCTAACATAAGCGTTCTATCTTAGCTAAAGCGATTAACAGGAATACTAGTAATAGTAAACCAGCTTGTACCCAATCTTTAAAAAAGAAACACATCATAGTTAAATTCAGAACCATATCCATGTTTACCCATTCTAATCCTCAATATAATATTATAAATGCAAACGTGGGTTTCTTAGTTTGTTACGCTACGCCTTAACTACTCGACCGATCGTCATGAAATTTTGCATACACATTGTCAGGGCAACTAAAAAGATATAGGGTACCTTACATCCAGAAAAAAGTTCTGGTACTAATCTAACCTTACCTATATTTACGCATGCGAAGCAGCGAGCTAAATCTAGTAGAACAATACCTTCATTTTTTATTTTGTATTGCCTCTTATTATATTCGCAAGTGCTTACAGTATTGACGGATATCAAACATCTCCAAAAAGAGGAATTGAATGATTAGCTTACTCAATTCCTCTTTTTTTTCCATTCCATTCATTGGTCTTTGTGTTTAACACCTACACTACAACCTGTTTTGACTTCGAACACCTCATGATAAAGCCACCTTTTCTTTCTAAACAATCAAAAGTAAGTAAGAACAATAAGAAGTCGATATTTTTTTGCACTTCCTGCAATACGTTACATGTTTTTTTGGTACAAAATCGCGATCGATAAGCTCGCGTTTCAAATACTCTACGGAACGCATTTTGGAAGATTTATAGTACCGGCCGATTCGCTTGAAATCTGACTCGGGATTGCAGACGGAGTTCAGAGTAAACTTTAGTGCTGATAATCGTTAATTTCTTAGAAGTCGTTCTACCTACTGTTTGAAAATACACATTGCAGGAATGATGGATGATGGTTGTCATTAAATTATACAAAGACTAGATTTTAACTTCGTTCGCGTATATGTAGGTTAAGTCTGTAACAGTACTTTTTCTGGATGAAAGGTACCTCATGTCCTTTTCTGCTCCCTGACAACGTGTATACCATGATGATCATAATTTCGTGATGATCGGTCGAGTAATGAGAGCGTAACAAACAAATAAACTCACACTCGCATTTATAATATTAGTTAGGATTTCAATGTCATATATATAGGTACGTAGTCTGACGTCTGTGACCCTGAAGGACAAGCGAGAAGTGTATTACACCAAAATTTCACCAACTGTGATTTTAGGTACCATGTGATAGTTGGCGAACCAATAGGTCATCTATTGTGGTGCTCCATGCTGCTACTGATAATTCCTAATAGAAAACCCGAAAACAGTTTGCCGACACCGGCGTCTAACTCGAGATATCTAAACAGCAGTCGCATTCACTACTGTTGCACCACCGAGGCGGAGATGTTTTAAAAGGAGGACTTCTAACTGAAACTAATAACAGTCCGAGTACAAAGTAATTAGACTATAGAAGATTTCAGCCAAATAACTTTATACTACCCTTGCAGTGATTGGGCGCTTTTAAATTTCATTAAGTAGGCTACTGGTAATACGCAAAGTTGGCTTTGGCAACTTTACTATGTTATATTTTATTCTGAGAAAAGATCGCTTAAAAAACTTTTATTTTAATTTGTTATATATAGTATAGTATCCTTTTTTTAAGATATCTTCCGCACTAGCAATAATTCCTGTGTGGCGGGGACTTTACAAACATTCAAACAACAGACACAAAGTACACCCAGACTCGGAACAACCATTTGTGGATCACACAAATTTTTGTGCCGTGTGGGAATCGAACCCACTACACTCGGCGCAGTGACTGTGGCGAGGCGACCACTTTACAATATATATGAATGCACGGATGACCACTAGTCATCCGTGCATTCATATATATTGCAATTGGTGGTAGTCCTAATATACTGTATCGTAGTTTTACTGTTAGACTTGGATGAATCTTTGCACTACCTATCCGTGTGGAAAGATTCATCCAAGTTGATATAACTGTTTACGGATGACTCAGGAACAAACATTATAAAATCATAACAATCTTTTACATCACTATCACTACATATTATAATGTCCCCCGCCGCGTTTTTCTGTCTGTATGTCTGTCTGCGATAAAGTCAAAAAGTACTGAACGGATTTTCATGCGGTTTTCACTAATAGACAGAGTGATTCATGAGGATGGTTAAGGTGTTGATCAGGTTTATACTACCCGTGCGAAGCTGGGGCGGGTCGCTAGTTTATAATATAAAATGGGATTAGATAGCCGCAACTTTGTTCCCATTTCCTTAAAATTTAACTTTGTCCTATCACAAGACTGAGCTATTTTAACTAAATGTTATCAATATAAGTGAAGCGGTTTACCTGTAAAAATATAACAAATACATTATCAAATTAATGAATTGGCTGTAACACCTTACGTAGATTTCAGGCATTCTGTTAAGGACATAGACTTCTATGAATAGGTGCATCTTAGTTCTCTATAACTAAAATCAATAGAATAGAAACCCACATATTTGAATGATATTTAACCAAAGAAATCCTCAATTAATTGCCAGTATTGATATCATGACATCCCACTGTTTAAGACGATATTTCATCATAAGCCTTGCTATTTTTGAAAGTATTTAAATCTACTATTTTAACAAGATACAGCCAAATATTTGAAATAAGAGCCCAACCTGCAAGAATCAAGAATCCTGAAGTGCCTTATAGGCCAGCTATAAACGACTTGAACTGCCTTACTATTGCTACGAAAATAATAAGTTAAATTACAGGATGTTTCTTTAAAAATAAATTTATAAATTGTCGCAGTGCACGGGTTCGCTCATAATAGGGATAGACTAAGCCTGAGTGTCTGGTACTATCCTAAGTAATATTATAAATGAGAATGTTCATTTGTTTATTAAGCTTTCACGTCTTAACTTCTCGACCGATCATCATGTAATTTCGCAAACAAGTTGTCAGTGGTATAGAATAGGACATAAACGATAAATTTATTTTGGAAGCAATACTTTTTCCTATTTAAAAGGTATTATTCGGAAAAAGTATTGATCACGAGATATAAAATTTATTGACTAAATCTAGATTAAAGTGAGCGAAGCCGCGGGCAATATCTAGTAGGTAATATGTGATTGTTTGAAACATCACATCATCGGCCAGTACTCTTCAATATCGTCACCCTAAGTTTCGGTGTCGCAACGTGCGAGCGGATTGTCAACTGTCAACAAATACTGTTGTGTAGTCAGCGGAGAGCTACGTAGGCACTTATAGTTTGCATACCGAGTTGTTTGACGGAGTTACTTTTTAGCGTTCCTTACTAAAACGACCAGATCTTTGTGGAATATATTTGTTCTTATTCTTATATCCTTTTAATCTACATAATATATGTACATATATATAAAAGCCTCGCGTCACGGTGTTTGTAGTCGCACTCCTCTGAAACAGCTCGACCGATCTTTATGAAATTTTTATGTATATGTATTTGGTAGGTATGACAATGGGTCGTAAAGTATATTTCATACCGCTAGTGTTCAGAGTGTTCCTATCTAGAAATAATTTATATGGCAGAACAACATTTGCCGGGTCAGCTAGTATTTTTATAATTTATAAAACTTTATTGTCAAACTACCTTCCGCGATCCGTTACTAGACCCCGTGTCTGAATCTTCTCATGTTATCATTGTTCAATGATTTTCTTTTGCTTTATGAAAGCCCTGACATCCAAAATACAAGTTAAATCATAGCTTGGGTATCGGACGTTATAACTACTGTGTAAAATTGCAATTTAGAATAAGATGAATTTTTGTAAAACAATTTGTAAAGTTGCCAATAAAATAGTATTATTATAATCCACACGTATTAAAATATAAAGACATACTATCAATAAAGTATATGGAAAACTAGATTTTGCGTGCGGACTCACTCGCGTAAATGTAGGTTACGTTAGGTTACAAACAGTACTTTTTCCAAGATGAAAGGTACCTCAAGTTCTTTTCTGTTCCCCAGACAACGTGTCTGCGAATTTTCGTGATGATCGGTGGAGTAGCTAAGGCGTAACAAACCAACTCCCATTCGCATTTATAATATTAGTTATGATATACTTATATGTCTATAAAGAAAATACAGTAGTCCTTCTGAGTTTAGGTATTATTTGGGTCCGTTGTTTGTTGCTTGTAAAGTACCCTGCGACACAGGAACTACTCCAAGTTCGGGAGAAGTCGTTAAGAAAAATAATAAACTCATTTTATATGCACTCGTTGCACACAATTGCGCTCGTCCACAAAACTTCAGTTGAAGTTTTGATACTGTTACGAATGGCTCGTATGTGATGAGACTTAAGAGGCACCTAGGCTGCTTAAAGACAAATGTTATCTATGGACACCGAAAACATTAACAAAACAGCTTGATTGCCTCAGGCGAAATTTTTACGCCGAAGTAGTTCTATTAGCATTGTCACTGCATCGTGCTGCTTCTAAAATTTCCTTATTGACACCGAATATCCTTTTTGTGTAACCAAATAAATTAAAATAAATCACTGCCGACCCAGTATTCAAACTCATAGCCTCACGATTGCAAACAAACAAGCTGATGCTATGAGACAAAACTACTTGAATAAGTGGTGTAAAGAACAGTGCAGATAATTTCCCATGACACGGCGTAACGGAACCCACTGTTCACCGCCATAAGCTTTAATTGATGAACAAGCACAATGTGATAGCTACACGTAATTCTGATATTACCTAGTTACACGAAACTTGTCCGATGTTTGCTTTTTACAATGCATTTCCGCTAGCATGCACTTATTTTGTGTTAATATATTAATTTAGAATATAATAAATGAGGTTTTGTTATTGTGAACTTTGTTTATTTTGTTTTGGTAAGCATGCGGTTCGGCTGACGGTAAGTAAATAGCAAAAGTAGGTTAGTTTAGGTTATGTTAGTAAGACTAGTTTTGCCCGCGGTTTTGCTCGCGTTAATCTAGACTGTGTCAGTACTTTTTACTGGACGAAAGTTGGCTTATGTCCTTTTCTGTAACTCTGCCAGCATGTATGCGAAATTGCATGATCGGTCGAGAAGTTAAAGGTCTGAAAGCGTAACAAAGTCACATTCGCATTTATAATATCAGTTACAATGTTAGTCGATCTTGTAGACACTACAAAAAACCCTAGTATTACCTGCTTGTATCTACTAAGAGACTTATGTACTTTCCATCTATGTATATTGATCCTTTTGTGTGTTCAGAGGTATCTGTTAATACGTTATTACATTTTTTAAGAACTATACTTAATAGCTATGGATACTGACGTTAGTAACACAAACTTAGATGAATAGTGTTATAAATCCTACTGTATACACAAAAAGCTCGGCTAATCTTGGAATTTTATACTAAAATAACAAACTGGGGTTCTAAGGGATTACCCTGTGTATCACACTTTATAAACATTGAATCACTGCACAAGATGATCGCTAGACGGGATTAGTATCCGTGGAATTATAATTCGATGATGACATGTGACAAAATATTTGTGATACCAACTAATATTTTGTCATATGTCGGCATCGAATTTTGACTGAGTATTTAAGTGGTGCCACTGCCACCACGCCGAGTGTTGTGGGTTCGAATCCCACACAGGACAAAACTTTGTGTGATCCACAAATGGTTGTTCCGAGTCTGGGTGTTATTTGTGTCCTTTATTTGAATCTTTTTAAATTCCCCCGCGACACAGAATTTACTCCTAGTGCCGGAGTTTTCTTTTAAAATAGAAATAAATAGAAAATATAATTCAGAATACTCGGTTTAATATATGGTTAAAGTGACTACTGCAACATCCGTACGATCATTATTCAGTGTTAGTAATATTTTCTTTGCCAGGAAACTTATTCATCATTCGAAGCGACGATACGCCATCTTAATGAAAATCTGTAATCTTGTAAACGGTCAAATCAATCACCCTGTTAAAGTCCTTGAATGTTGAATGCGTCGAATGTAGATGTGGTCTCAGGATCAATTCCCATGTCGGAAAACGTGGTATTCGCTGTATTGTTAAGAAATTCCAAAATGCAGCGCGGAGTCCAGTACTGTGCTCGATGGATGGCGATAAACTCGCCTCTGTTTTGTGAAACCTAAACAATACCGACGAAATGTGGATATAATGTATTTGTACTTAGTAATACCCGCGGCATCGCTCGCGTAAATATAGGTTAGTTACGTTAATAACAGTATTTTTTTCTGGATGAAAGATACTCTATGACCTTTTCTGTAAACCAGACAACCTGTATGCGAAATTTCATGACGATCGGTCGAGAAGTTAAGATGTAAAAGCGTAACAAAGGAACTAACATTTGCATTTATAATATTAGTTAGGACATCCTTATATCCTCAAAAAGTATACAGAGGTGTACCATCACTTACTTTTTAGAGGATATATACTTAAAAATATTACTATCACATCATTATTATAAAACAAAGTCTCCCGCCGCCGCTTCTGTCTGTCTGTTCGCGATATACTCAAAAACTACTGAACGGATTTTTATGCGGTTTTCACCAATAGACAGAATGATTCATGAGGAAAGGGTAGGTGTATAATTTGTTAAGGTTTTTACTACCCGAGCGAAGCCGAGGCGGGTCGCTAGTATGGGTATATTTAAAGCCTAATGGAAAACCGTTGGACTGCCACGCAGAGGTTTTGAGTTCGAATCCAAGACTTTTCGAAGTTATATGCGTATTAAATACTTACTTAATTATCGCTTGCTTTAACGATGAAGGAAAACATCGTGAGGAAACCTGCACGTCTGAGAGTTCTCCATAATGTTCTCGAAGATATGTGTAGTCTGCCAACGCGCACTAGGCCAGCGTGGTGGACTATGGCCTAACCCTTCTCACACTGAGAATAGGCCCGTGCTTAGCAGTGGGACTATTTAATACAGGGCTGAGGAACTAGATAGATTGTATAACTAAATTAATGGAATCAATCAGATCAATACCCACATAGATACAAACGTATCAAATAAACCAATATAAGAGAACTCTTAGTACAGACCACCGCCGATCGTTAAACATAAATTTACGACCACTCTTAGATAAGCGCCTGATGCATACATAGATGCTGTTTTTCATCTATAGCAACCGTTTTATATCGGAAAATAACCGCTTATAAGATGGAGTACGAGTTTACTCCAATATGAAATAAACAGGAATTTACCTAATATACTGGCCACAATATTAGGTGGCTTTGAAATTTCTTCAGTGGCAGGATTAACTCGCGCTGGGCCTGTTGCAAATTGCGTCAAACTCTTTCTGACAAAGAATCTTAACACACATTCGCATTTATATTAGTTAACTATATTGATATTGGTTTTAAGTTTTTACCTTATTCACAGTGAGTAATCTAATAATTTATTATTATGAGTAATAATGGCGCCAGTCTATGATCAGTCTTCATTATCGGTTGCCACGAGACCATTATCGGCTATCAACGTAATTATCTACATAATCTAATGTTGTAATGAGGTTACATATATATTTATAAGTTACCTATGATTTGACAACTGATTACACATTTTATTTTGATTTATAAACGACTCAGGAAATTGTCATATTGTGGACTATAAATTTCCTTTTCATTTTCTGTATCGTGTGGTACTTTAAAAGGATTGAAACAGAGCATATAGAATATCAGATTCGGAATGACTATTTATGGCTTACACAAATTATCCAGTGGGGGTTCGAACCCAAAACACTTGACGTTAGCGTAGTGACGTGGTGACTTCTTAACCCATTTTGCCATTATTGCAGTCAAATATGTATCATTAATAGCTTTTGCAAGCGTCTTCGTCTGAGTTAATGCAGATTTTATTTTATCAATAAAATCTATGCCTCAGGAAAAACTTTTTCTGAAATAAAGTACCCTATGCCGTTTCTGTAGCCCTGACAACATGTATGCAAAATTTCATGATTATCGGTCAAGTAGTTAAGGCATGAAAGCGTAACAAACGAACACATTCACATTTTTTATATTAAGTTTCGATTAAGGATATCAGTTACGGTAAATAAAATATACCAATACACATACAATGCGATTCTTCCTAACTCCATCTAAGTCCAAATATATAAACGGATATAAAACAGTAAGAAAAAAAAATTACACAACTTCAAATACATATTGATTGGTATCAAGAAGTTAGTAGGAAATAAGCATTGCTTTTTTTTGCGATTGTGACAACATTTCGCCAGAAACTCGTTTGATTCAATCGATTCGTAATTAATTTTATACGCGGAAAGATAAGCCAAACGACTCGTTGTATTCTCTAGTAGATAATTATAAGTACTGTCTGATGTATTTTTACCTTTGTATGTGGAGGAAATCTTGATTTGAGTGCTTTAAGTAAGATGGTGCTTCTTACTAATTAAACTGTCAATTGTTGGAATACCAGACATAATGAAAACCTATTGTGTGTAACCGCCGGTGTGCCGCTCCTACTCAATACTATGTACTATTTAGATGCACTTACATAACATAGTTTTAAGGATTTAAAATATATAATTGTTAACTAGCGTATTTTGCTAACAAGCTGTGCATATTGGCGAGAAGATTTGTATTTTGTACTAACTACTTACCACTGAATCACTAAACAAAGTTCGCCGCGTCTGTTCACGATACACTCAAAAACTACTGAACGAATTTTCATGTGGTTTTCACCAATAGACAAAGTGATTCTTGAGGTAGGTTTAGGAGAATCATTTGTTAAGGTTAGCAACCCATACGAAGCCGGGGAGGATCGCCAGTAAATAATGGAAAAGAATGATAATTTGCATATGGTCTTATACACCTTGCGTGGTAGTACTTATATCTACAGTTAGTCGTGAGAAACTTAGGCGATCTGAATAGTACGGCATCTCATTCGGAAGTTGTTTATACGACATCGTTCAATAACAGTCATTTTTGTCACCGAGACAAGAGACACAGGTGTGTGTCTGTTATGATGGCAATTAGGCACCTTACACAATACACGGCTACTCCGCCAAATGTTGCAGGTTCGATGCCCACACGAGATACAATTTTTATGTAATACACAAATAGTTGTTTGTCCGCGACACAGGAATTACTCCTAATAAATAAGTGTGTTTTTATATATAGTATTTGTCTGCCTCCGTGGTAGAGAATTGTTCGAACCATTCATCACGGATCGGGCAAAAAATTATTGGGTATTTTGGCTAAGAAAACTCAGTAGAAGAAAAAGAAGAAAAAGAAAAAGTTGGCGTTAGACGCCCCCGTAGGGTGTAGCAACCATCCTTCCTTGGCAATGGCCTCTTCGGTCGTGTGGAATTACCGTCCCATCGGATCATGAGAGTTAGGGAACAGAGAATGGACTTGTTTGCGCATACTTATGCACTACTAGCTGTGTAACCCGCGACTTCGTCAGCGTGGATTATATTTTAGCGACACTCTAAATTTTTCTAAAATAAAAGTTTTTTCCTGTACAGGAGGCTACTCTCCGTTAAGATCGGCCGCCATGACCGAAATTTTTCTTGAGGTTATTACCTATATTATAGTGAAGCGCATGTACTACGTATTACGTCAGCAAGTTGCTACAATATAAAGTCACTTACTGCTCTCAGTCTTAGCTTGAAGCACCTTTAACCCTTTGAGTCATCCCAAAACCTGTTAAACAATGGCATCAATACCCTTTGTGAGATGGTCAAACGGTGAAGCGCGATGGTCAAGTGTCGTAAGTCATTGTTCACCGTGGCGTGTTATGATTCAAGTGTCTCAATGCACATTGTGTGTCTGTGGGACTGTTCCCAGTCTTTCTCGTATTATTATAATAAATGACATATCTTTATTGTACGGATATGAAGTAACCATTATGCATGTGCTTGAATAGAGTTGCTTTTGCAAACGTCAATAGGAAACCGTGTATAATAGAACTAGTACATGCCACCGGTTTTGCTTGCCTTTCTAAGTTTTTTCCTGAACCCTCTACTTTGAAGGCTTTACATATTAAAATAACGTACTCAAGTAAGATCTAAGGATCTATGACGATTAAAATGGTGTATTGGTAACTTATTTATCTACAGTACTCAATTCTGTCGATAAATTTATATTCCTGGGGAACAGTGCTTTTTCTGGGTGAAAATTGGTACCCTATGTTCATTCTGTTCCGCTGACAACATGTATGCGAAATTTCATAATGATCAGTTGAGAACAACCTCTGACGGCAAGGGTCGTGTGGAAAGGGTAACAATCAGATGTATCTGGTTAGTTTATTAGAACTTTAGATGTAGAGTTAAATATATCCGGTTATAGTAATGCTAGTTTAGTTTATATTGATACTAATGCCTGCTTCGGTGGCGCAGAGGTAATGAATGTGACTGCTGTATGTGCCTCGGGTTTGATTCCTGGGCAAAGTTTAATAGGTATATCTGTCAAGAAATTGGCAGTTACAGGCTCGTCCCCTATTTCGTGAAGCCTAATATCATACTTAACGAAATTTAGCGGTAATATATATTTGCCTAGTCTTTAGACTTTAGAGTTTTAGATGATAAAATCTTATAAATGCGAATGTGGGTACTCCCTTTCTTCTCCTAATATTGTTTGTTCGGAAATTATTATCCATAACACGTTTGCTTTAAACTTCAGTACCTAACCATAATATTCAAAAATTCGAAATTTTGTTTTACATAATTATTTTTACTTCTAAAACTATTCTGTCATAATATTGGGTACGTGCTATAAATAATTGAATCTCCTAATTTTGTATGAAATAAAGTCATATGTCCTAAGTATTGTATTATATAATGTGTATTATAATAAAATTTTTAGGTCCTAAAACAGTTGCTAAAAAGTAGGTTGTACTGACAGAAAAAATCGCTGTGAATCCGACTCCACGCAGTCTTGTCTGCCCTACCCTAGAGTGTAATTTAAAGTCGAAGTAGGGGTGAGGCGGCCCGCGGGCTGAGGAGCAGAGGAGGTTGCGAGCGAGCCGCGGTGATGAGCGAAAGCCGTCTGCGACGATTAGCACGCGTGGGACCGCCGCGCGCCGTAGACAGCGCCGGAGCCGTGACAAAAGCCAAACTTTGTAATACAAATTAGTCTTAAAATCATTATTAGAATAATTAACATTAAATAATTTGAATTTAAGCCTTAAAACTTTAATTAAAAACGGGTTTAAGTCTTTTGTATATTATTGATTGTAATATTTATGACAAATACATTTAGGGCATATTGTGTTAAGGATTTTAATTTTATAACATGTGATATCATGTGGCACTAAGTTCGAGCAAGTTATCATTCGAAAAAATTATGATTAGGACAAAAAAAAGGGCACTTTAGATTATGGATAAAAAAGTTAGGTAACACAATAGACAACCGCGAATCTGAGTTACTTTGTTATGCTTTCACACTTGAACTAGTTAAACGATCATCATAAAATTTGGCATACACGTTGTCAGGGGCACAGGAAATGACATAGAATACCATTTATCCTGAAAATGTGTACTGTTTTTGAGCTAAACCTAGTAACGGGCAAAAGCTAGTATAAACTAATCGTTCAAATTAGCAAGCGAAGTAATGCTGATATTTTTTACATAGGGTATTTACATTTCATTAAAAAAAATGTATTGTTCCCGAGCGAGCGATGCCGCGGGCAAAAGCTAGTATACAAAATAACGTATGACAGCTAATATATATAATATGTAGTTACATTTAAATGTAACATTATCGGCTACTGCATTACGCGTCGATAACTTATTGACAAGTAAACACAGATAGTGTTAGAAACATCATTTGATAACGACGCAATAATTAAATAACATTAGACATAGGTATGTACAAGTAATAATTTGTGTTAGCTAAATATGATACAAATAATCATTTAGATTTTACATAATATTTATTTCAAAGGAATATACTAATTAGAATTATTATTAGTATATTTAAGCAAAATATGCACTTATTACATATGTATACAAATAAATAAATTTTAAGTGTCTGTTTGTAATGTAAAATAACAGATTTTTACTAAATATATATGCAACTATATGTAAGTATATGTTATACGGTACTTAAACAAAAAACCTATTTATAATTTTTTGTTGTCTGTCTGTTTGTTCCGGCTAATCTCTGAAACGGCTGAACCTATTTAGACGGGACTTTTATGCTAGATAGCTGATGTTATAAGAAGTAACTTAAGCTACTTTTATTTTAGCAAGAATCTCTGCGAGCAACACTCTTTTGTTCAATTCCACGCGGACGAAGCCGCGGGTAACAGCTAGTTATAAATAAAGATGCATGTTTAATATTAAATAAAAATAAATAATAGATGTTATAAAAATTCCTCCGCAATTAAACTTATTCGAATGGATAAATTGTACAATATTTGCCACCAAACGATACCTAAAATACGAGTTTGCGACACTGTTACGTCATAAACTATTATTGCAGCTTCTGTCTAATAATAAACAATACAATGATCTTAATATTAAATAATTTTATTTTTGGAATTAATAATCATTTTAATAATAATTAATTTTATTTTTAGTGTTAATTTATATATACCTATAATTATTAATAGTTTCATACCTAATATAATTTTAAATGCGAATCTAACTGTGTATGTTTGATGCATTTTCACGGCAAAGCTGTTGAATCAATTTTGATGAAATTAAGCAAGAATATAGCTTAAAATCAGGGTTATAGTTAAAAAGGATATTTGAAATAAATGCGTATGCAGTCACAAGTAACAGCTAACATAATATAAAAACATATACCATTAAGAACTTCATCAAAACTTACCCCTGTTATGGGGTAGCTTTATTGATGACGACGATTGCGAATACTACCGAGCGAGTCTGAACTCCTTTGTGTATTAGCCATGCGTCTTAAAGTATCAACAAATATCAAGTAATATATGTATCACAACAAAGCTGTAGAATGAACTGTCGCTTGCGGTATTGCCAGACCAATACGACTTTCAAACCTTCAAGAAATGACCGCACTCCTTTTTAAAAGGCTGGCAACGCACTTGTGACTTCTCTGGCGTTGGGGGTGTCCATGGGCGGCGGTAATCGCTTACCATCAGGCGATCCGTCTGCTAGTTTGCCTCCGAGTCCTATCTCAAAAAAATATTAAATATGTCGCCTCAAAAATTACCATTTATCGTTTATACCATAAATAAAACTGTAAACTATATATCTACGATCATACTAAGTTACTAATGCAATACTGCTATGGTTTTTTCTAAATCAAAGTATGATAAGGAAGGAAAACTTAGTATAGTTGTGAACGTTGTATGTCTATATATTCATGACAGATAATCTCGGGGTCTAGGTCAGGTGAAACGCTACTGATAGAAATATTCCAATCGGTAATACGTAGGTACTTGGAGACTTTGTACCAAGTGTAGATATAAATATAGTTTCGTATGTGAATGAATGTTTGTGTTATTCAATTTATACCATTGATGTATATTGAAATTAAACTATTTTATCACAGTTTATTTGAAGAACAAAACTATTATATAACTTTGAAACTATTCAAATTTTACTTTTAAGTTTCTAAAGTAATTTTATAATGGTATCTAAAGATAAAAAAATCGGCAGCGTATAAATTATTTGCGTCGATTACAATAAAGGATATATAGGTAGATAACATTTATATACGAGGAATATTTAGCTGCGTTTAAAAAAAATTATCCAGAAAAATTACATTTCGCTTAACATTTGCTACAAGCGAGTTAAAAAAACGTTACGTATAATTTTGAAATTTTACGTACACATGGCTACACATCAAGTTAGACACCCTATATACGCATAACTACGCTACATACAAAATAGAGAATTGTCGGAATGGGACAGTGCGTAGTAGTGTCGATGTAATGGTAAGGATAGAGCGTAACAAAAATATAACACACTCTCTCGCACGATTCGCAGCGTTCAACTTCTAATAGTTCAAGGTCCAAACAGTCTAAGTTGATGTGTCGCTGATGATTATATGATTGAAGAATTACAGATTAAAAAACGGAATGAAAATATATTGCTGAACGATCAAACAAACTTCAACTTCATTGCTTAATTTATTTGCCTACCCACAAAATAATTAACATTTTTATTCGAACGATATTGCGGGTAGTTGGGAATAAAAAGGCGATAAAAGCAGGCGCAGAGTCTGGCACGTTGGTGGCACGCACTTCAGCGCTCATCCACAGTCGGCGTAAAGTTGTCAAGGCCATCTGAGGCCAACAAATAACTAACTACTCATCACTCATTAGTTGCCTCGCGCTGAGGCAAAACACGTGTTGACGTATATTCTGTGTTTGAAGCAGCATACTGTAAGTTAAAGTATGCCCGGCTACTATGATGTGGCTGTTTTTTACCAGAGGAGTTCGGTATTGTCAACCTTTTTCTATTGCAATTGTTGGAGTTGGCAATCCGAGAGTGCATGGCGGTTTCCTCTTATCCCAATTATTTTATATTAAAACGTATTCAAATATTGATCAAGTAGTCTCCTCGCCGCTGCTACTTCATCAGTTTCATCCAGTGTTGTGTTCGATTCCTACACGGGACACTGTGTTATCCACAAACAGTTGTTGCTAGTCTGGGTGTTCTTCGTACCCGTTAGAATATTTGTAAATTTCTCCGGTTTACAGGTATTTTTACTACCTAGTGCAGCAAGAGTAGTCCTAAAAAGCTGTTATTGATAAATATACCGGTAATTATACTGATATAATTATTATTTAGTGAATTGCCAGCTATACTCGTAATCTTAACAGTAATAATTAATAGGTAACCTATTATCAATATCATTTGTAATTATAACTTCTGGTGAGAGTGATAAGGTAATGGCACGTGAAAGACCTTTATATATAGCAGACATAGCAGTGTAATTTAGTAGATACAATATCAATATTAACCTATTGAGTCGCAGTGGTATACCGGCGGCCAGACAGAATAGGTTTTTAATTATGACTGGCATTCCAACAATTGACTGTTTAATCGCAATTATGTATTAAGACGAAACAGTTAATACAGAGTGTTGTGTATTTGAATCACACGGGAGAAAATTTGTGTGATCCACAGATTATTCTTCAATCTGGATTTTTTTGAACGTTTGTAACATCCCCAGCGATACAAGAATTATTGCAATAAAATAATAATATAATAATAATATTCTATCACATACTCAACATCATCTAGCCCAAACTAAGCAGAGATATACTATGGGTACTATACAATGGATAAACATACATATATACTTTGTTTTTGTAAATACATTCATATTGTACATAGAAAAACCCAGACCAAGACAAACATCCATGTTCATGCAAACAAATGTTTGACTTGTGCGGGAATCGAACCCGTGACCTCAGGCGTGGCAGTCGGTTACACCGACCACTACGCCATCGAGGACGACAAATCTATATCCATATTCATATCAACATGTATGCATTAACTGAGAAACGATGATATATCGTCGGTACCTCTGACGTAGAAGGCGATAGCGCAGCGGGGGAGTGCATGTGACTGTTGTGCATGAGGTCTCATGTTTGATGCTTAGATCGGGAAAAGTATTATAGGCTTTTTCAGACACGAATCGGGAACTGTGTCCGGCAAACGGCAGTAAGCTCGCCCTCTATTACGTATGATATAAAACCTAACCATATAAGCGATGTTTATATGACATTCTGTACCCCAGCATTCTTAGTTATAGTTATAAAACACATAAATTAAACATAAAAATAATATAGCACACTTAAACCGTATAAATAAACTGCTTTCACAATATGACTTAACATTGAAGGTTCAATATAAGCGGTTAAACAGTTTCCCTATAAACCAACAAACACTACATTTCTTTATAATATCCAAACGATAAAGTTTTACGACGCATTCTGCGCGAGCGCAAGTAAGCGCATGCGTATCACCGCGCCAGATTGCTAGCCGCCATTGTTAAGAATTACCTCTATATTTTAATATCAGTTTACAATGAATTTTAGGAGGCTGCGTTTGAAAGATGATTTCCGTATACCATGAACTTCATGAACAGATCAATACTAGTTGATACTTGCAACTATGTTACCTTTTTTACGTAGTTATTGACCTTCAGCTTCCAACATCTCTCTCACGCCGTGTCTCTCGCTCTCAAATTCGAGATGTTTATAACGGCAAACTTGCTAAACCTAGAATTTTCTCTAATTGGAACAAACAGCTAAAAACGTACGTTGGACTTAGAGGATCGCAAGCAAATAACTATTGTGTTGTATTCCTGCGGTGAATAGGGTTGCCTACTAAATAAATCTAGCACTACTAAACATCACCAGGCTGACAGCCGGGACTAATGCTTTAATCCTTCGCACTGTCCATAAAACGACTCTCATTTTAAAGGTTCCGGCGTCGTATAGCAATCGTGGTACCATTCTTATATAAAAAAACGCGTGTCTTCCTTGGGATATAATAATCGAAAATCGTATACAATTTGTGTTTGATTCGATTTTCGGATGTATTCACAACTCTATTCATATTATGTACACATGGGCCAAATAGGTAGCCATTCGAATACAGTGATGTCCATCACTATTGAGTATATCTCGTATATTCAAACAGTTGGCCATATTGCCTCTGATTACCTTCATCTATTGGTATTTATAGGTAAATGTGTCGGTCCGTTAGAAAACGAAACAGGTATATTTATATAATAGGCGTGTAATTGTAATTTACCACCGTTCATTCTTTTACCTGTATTTATTATTTTTCATAGATGATAATAACCGCATAATACAGCCGTGTTTATACACCGTATAAAAAAATAAATAAATATTATTATGGCCCGTTTGTCTTTAAACGTTATGATTGTGGATACGAAGGGGTACCAAAGAGGTCACCTGTTTAAGAGTGCTTGGATTAGATTTTGTTGGATTTTTATTGTTTAATTGTCTGATTGATGTCTGATTTCCTAATTATTGATATTTAAAGGGCAAATCAGATTTTTTTGTCCTTCAATCTTCATTTGTTTCCCTCATCAAAGAAAGAAACATTACAGACTCAAGTTTGATTTTAAGGCTGATTTACATAAGGATATTTTCTTGACGACTCGTCTTTCTTTTTCTCGCTAAGATATAGTTGACACAAGACTTGCATCCTTGGTTAGATCAGCATTAAATCTGCATGTCTTCTAAAACTAATGGTTTAAGATTTAAATGTAAATTGTGATTTTCCAATAAAAATAGTATAGATTTAGATTTTATAACGTATGGTTTGGTCTATTTAGTCACCTATAAGTGAAATATGTTGTTTAATTTGATGTTCTCTATTGTTTCAGCTCAAAGGACGATGAAATAGACGGGAACTGCATAGTCCGCGCGCGAGGCCTGCCCTGGCAATCTTCAGATCAAGACATTGCCAAATTCTTCAGAGGTCTAAATGTTGCAAAGTAAGTTATACCTTTATTAATAAAAAGATTCAACGTATTTTGGATTACAAATTATTTATTGATGAGTGTTCTTAAAATAAATGCGGATTAGGAGTGCCTTCACGTCAGTAAGGAAGAAAATCAAACTAGGACTTACGACCTCTCCATTGAACTCCAATGTTCTATTCATTGGTCTTCCGCCAGTTCAGAATAGATTGTCATAATAAACACCTAGTTGTGTTTTGCATAGATGCAAACTTCAAGGTAATAAATTTTTACAATCCATTGCTGGATAGGTATGGATCCTATTTAGATAAAATAGGCCTTAAAATGAATGTTCGATATTACCTCGTTCAGTGTTGTTCAGTGAATGGATAATTCAGCAACCTTCCTGATATAAATCTATAACAATATTTTGCGTTTATTTCGATACGATCGAAATTTATCATTAAAAAATCTTTGCAATTATTTAAGATTAAACATTATTTATCTCAAGTTTTAAGATTAGATCACTTATTAATTTAGATCAATAATTTTATTACAGTTAATTATTGCTATCTTTATCACAGATATTCAAACTCTCTCGATGATCCTTACACAGATACCCAATGATTGCCAACCCAAAATTAAGTGTAAAGTCTTTAGAAAGCAAGTTTTTTTATTGGTTCATCCCAATTTGTCCTTTTGCTCTTATCTCTAATTTCTGTTGAGCAAAATTAACCATTGAATTGTCGTGTGTCCACAGGGGAGGCGTAGCTCTGTGCCTGTCGCCTCAAGGTAGACGCAACGGCGAGGCGCTGGTGCGGTTCGTGTCACAGGAACACAGGGACATGGCGCTCAAGCGACACAAGCACCACATAGGCTCGCGGTACATCGAGGTAAATACACTAGTTTTCTTTTATTTTTTCGTATGATATTCGACTAGTTATGCTCTCTTTAGCAGGTAAATAGCAGTAGCAGGTAAATAGCAGTAGTAGCATCTTTGTTACCTGATTGTGAGGTTAGGGCCTCAGAGCACATAGGTATTTATGTAAAGTGCTATCTAAACATTCGAATGTAATTGTGTACATCGCTATTCGACTTCATATATCTTGAGTCCTCTATCTACCCAAAAGATAGAAGATAAGATCTACCCAAGAAGTACATGCTTATTGTGATCTAATGGTTTAAGTCATGTTCATAATGGTTTAGCTAGGAGTTAAGTAGTACTTTTGCCGATATGAGAATCGAAGCCCAGGTCATATGATATGCAATTACAATTGCACTCTGAGTCCATAGTGAAGTACAGATGAAATTATTACAGGTTCTTCCTTCTAGTCTTGAGTAAATATGTCTATAATTGCTGCCACCATTTCAATTAATCACCCAACCTATCCATTGCTGGTCTTAATATCCAGCAAAATAGAAAAGACCTACGCATCCTCCAATTTGCTTTATAATAAAATATGCTTTCTTATTAACCTGTCAAGTCAGAGAGTTACAGAAATAATTAAATATCAATTTTTCTGGCTATCGGTGTGCTGCTGCGACTCATTAGGTTAATACCGCTCCATATACTGAAAATTTGAACCATAAACTCTTACCAAATAAATTAAAATCCTTTTTAATATTTTGTTGACTCTGTTCCACCAGGTGTACCGCGCCAGTGGTGAAGACTTCTTGTCAGTAGCTGGAGGCGCAACATGCGAGGCCGCGGCGTTCCTGTCGCGAGGGGCGCAGGTCATTGTGCGGATGAGAGGTCTACCTTATGATGCCACTCCACAACAAGTTGTAAGTATAACATTTCTATTTTGGTTAAAAAAAACAACGCCCGTAATAGGAGGACTTTACAATCATGCAAACAACAGACAAAGAACATCCACATTTGGGAACTTGTATTTGACGATCACATTTTTGACCCGTGTCGGACCCTCTACGACATCTTGACTACCATGACATCAAACTATTTATAAAACTAAGAAAACCGAAATTTTAACGCCACTCAGGGCTCCCCCACGGTTACACGGCTATGTCCAGCAGTGGACGTCTTTCGGCTGAGATGATGAAGCCGTTTATATACGTATTCTTAATGAAGAAAATAATTTTATTAACTACATAAAGCATCCAATGGGATGCTTTATGTAGTGAATAAATATTTGCGCAATCAGATGCTGCATTTTAGATCTATGTCCTTTTAATTTTGTTTTTACCCTATTTACCGATACTTACCTATTTTCTAGAATATTCTCTCCAAGACATACATGATTTAATTTATTACTATTTACTTGTCTCACAAGCTTTATGAAACGCAACTAGGTACTATTATAATTAAATGCCAAAGCTTGCCAATTTGGCTGAAATGTAACACATAATAGACTATGTTCTGTGTTAATGCACAGGATTTTTAACCAGTAAGAACCCTGTTGAACTTCAGTCAGCGAGGCTGCTGGTTAGTTCTAAATAATTCTCAGTATCAGGCAGAGAATCTATAGAATCTATCTTGTTGGATGCGAGTTGAGCACATTACGTAGTGGGCAGTTGCTAGCCAATAGCGAGGCGTTAGGACGGCAGTTATCTCGACAACTGTTATTACCCCTCACCTCGGGGTGAAGCGAGCAGATTAACTTAAACTTACATCTAACCTTACTGATTGATACGGACATTGAAAAGAGCAATTATACATATGTATTACGAGCAGTCTTGAACTTATCGACAGATAAAGAAATAAAAGCCTTTGAAATAATGTCTTCAGTTCTCAAAATTCCTAAATTTCTAGAACTTTTTCTTATCGGTGATATTTCAAATTCACTTTTTTACTACTATGCTTTTTTATGTACTTCGCTTGAATATGCAGAATACCAATGGTTTCAATAGTCACGTCGAAGGCATAAAAAAACAAGGGCCGTCATTTAAAAAAAAACTCCCCTTCATTATTAAACGGATACAAAGGACATCTCATGTCCTTTGTATCCCTTGTATCAATGCTTGTAGCATCTCCTAGGGAGTTTCCTAAAGTGAAGAACTTTCCTATAAGAAATAATCTACAACAGTAGCGAACAAACATAATTAACCACACTAAGTAAACTACGTTTGTTTTTAGTTTTCCCAAATGGCTCGTCTTAGTGTATACCGGATTTCAGTTATTGAGACTTTCCTTCTCCTGTAGTCTCCTGCCACTGCGTCGAGTTTTGTGGGTTCGAATCCCACACGGGACTAAATTACGTGTGATCCACAAATGGGTATTCTTTGTGTCCGTTTTTTGAATGTTTGCCCGCGATACAGTATTTATTCCTAGTGCGGCTGTTGTCTATTTTCAAATCAAAAACATAAAAAGAATCTTTTGGCCCGGGATTCTCTAGGCCGAGCGTAATTTACAATTATAACATCGTATTGTCGTTTATTCGCCTTGAAACCTTAATGGAACTGCCAATATCTGGCAACTGGTAATTATGAGAAGTAATTGATTGTGAACAGCACAACAGGTCAATGCAACGATTTAATATAATATATTTAATATAATATATTTAATATAATATATTTAATATAATATATTTAATATAAAATAACCAACGACAATAATAAAATCAAGGTGAAGACTAACCTTTGCGAAGTAATCAAGTTATTTAAAACGAAGGAACTGCTTCAGATTTCTAAGATAATACTGTCACCCTTAATAAGATGTTTACGGAACAATATGCCAAAATATTGTATACAACTATTGTGGCAAAACATATTTACTGTAATTTGTCAATTCTAATAACATATTTTGTTTTTAAAACTTTGTAAACGTGGTTTTCCCATAAGTATGACCCTAAAAATGTAAAACGTTGTGTACAACTATTGTTTAATAACTGAGTAAATATAATAGACTAGATGTGCGCGCGGTTTCACCCGTGTTTATGATTACTGCATCGCCCCCGTGGGTTGTATCGTGTTGTTATATAGCCTATAGTCTTCCTCGATAAATGGGCTATCCAACACTAAAAGAATTTCAATTCGAACCAGTAGTTCCTGAGATTAGCGTGTTCAAACAAACAAACAAACTCATCAGCTTTATAATATTTCATATAGATGTAGACAATATTTTTGCACATTGAATGTGGACATTTTTAGAACTTTGAACTTTATAAGATAGAACTGTGTTCCGTATACATCTTCTAAATTGTGACTGTATCTTAATCGTTCAGAACACCGCATCCAAATATTCTTATCTTGAGTTCCAACGTAAAGTAGTAGTTGTAGGTCATTAAGAGAGACCTGCTAATAGCAGTAGGTCCCGTAAACCTTGTCTTATATGATGACAGCGCAGCGACTGATATCCCGGGTGAAAAGCACCTTTAGGGTACCTACCATCTAGTTATACATACGCATTTGAATGGTATTCGAGTACTAGAGGCTTTTAAAAATGTCCTTGACGTCACGAATGATGATTTGGTCTTCTGTAAGGTCGGGATAGTAAGCTTACTCTGAAATCCGTAGGCATTGATTTTACCATGTTTATTGGCTCTAATATAATTTATTTTTCCAGCTGGACTTCTTCTCAACGGGTGATAATCCCGTACAAGTCCTAGACGGAGCTGAAGGAGTGCTGTTCGTGAGAAGGGCCGATGGAAGGGCTACAGGAGATGCGTTCGTCCTGTTTGCTAAAGAGGATGATGCGCCTAAAGCTCTGTCCAGACACCGCAAGTCTATCGGGGCGAGGTACATCGAGCTGTTTCGGTCCACAACAGCTGAAGTGCAACAGGTAACTACACTACACTGTCCTATTCTTGATATTTACGTATAATTATCTGGTCTATGCGTTGATTAGCCAGGCTATATAATCACTTTATATGAAGTTAATTTTGAACGTAATTTTACAGAATATTAAGCAAATTTTTCATTTCACTAAGATATCGAGTGTCTCTTTTCTGTAGTTTAAGGTTCGGGCAATACTTCGCAACAACATTAGGTACCATTATCTAATTATGACATTGAATAAGTTTTGTTTCCTTGTTATGAATGATGGAATTAACTTAGTTTAAACCTGAAATTACTAACACTGGTATTGTTAACTATTTTTATACAATTAAATTATCTAAATATGGAAACATATCTAACAGCCATACTTTACCATTATCTTCCAAATAGTTATTCAACTCTGTTATGAACAAAATATTCCATTGAATTATCATAATAAATAATATTTGTGCGAAATGTTTACCAGTCTAATTCTAATTCTGTAATGAGTACGTGATCATGAAAGCACAAACAAGTGCGGCGGTATCACGTGCTGTGTCTGATATCTTGTGACCTCTGCCACCTACTGGTTCTTTGCAGTTGTGGAAACACGCCGCGATGAGACTAGAATTATCTTCTAATAACTAATGGCGCTAGTCATATAACTACCTACTTGAATTTTCTCTAGACTTTTCGTTTAATCTGCCACGTCTTGGAACACCAGACTTAATTAAAAATCTAAGTATTGTGTCTAGCCAACGCTGCAACTCAATAAGTTAAATATTATTATTGAGTTTAAATATATTTCAGCATTGTGTCAATACTACAAAAGACTTTAAAATAGGTATGCTAAACAGATATTTTTAGCAGAATAAACGCTGTCAGAATGGTTGAAGTATTAAAATAGAGATAAGTTATGATCTAAATAGAAATATTACATCAGACTTTTAAGTAGGTACCTGTCTATTCTTATTCAATAGCATCATAACATAACTCTCTATCCTATAAGAAAACCTTAGCAATTTTAAAACAGATTGCATTTAAAATGCAAATAGTTCACGAACTGACCAGTTCTTGTATCAGGCTTTCACGAGCGGAAATATAGGTAACGTTATCTGAGAAAACTCAGTACGTTGTTTGTTAGTAGTCGCTCACCGTGCAATATTACCGGTGATTGAAACAATCTGCCGTCACCACAATGCACAAACGGTTACGCAACACTTTTCCTTTCGAATTGTCTACACTTTAATACATAGTTACATATAACTATAGTTCAGAGAGAAAAATCAACGATATGTTTTTCCTTTGTGTCGACGTAGACAATTCTGAAAATGTTAGATATAAGATAGAGACGCGAGTGATGTGGAATAGATTATATTATTTATGTACCTAATGTAAAAGTATAAGATTTTTGTCAAAACGAGCTAGGTATATTGTAAATATGTCAAAACTTAAGCTCATCGATGTTAGATTCGTTGTCAAATTCGATCAAAGTTAGCCATTCTTAAATTCTAAGCCTCGGATGGCAAATTACATGTCAATTGTTATTTTCATATGCCACGGCCACTTATGACACTAGTTGACAGTTATTATAGACGAAGCTCAAGTCAAACCATAAACATATACTTGTGCTTCCATACAATATCATCCGGCATTTCTTTTAAGTCGTCTGTGCATAGGTTTAATATATACAATTATCTACTAAGATTAGATATCTCATGTAATAGAAGCGTAGCGTGCGTACGACATTTTAATACACATGGCCATTCTACTGGTCTTCCCCAACATTTGTGGGTTCTCCGAACTGTCCATTGTACTTTGTAGTCGGTACAAAGGCAACATGTTTGTCATCCTTATTTTTCTACAGATGATTCTGTTGTTTTATCGTAGTGCAATGCGAAAAAATCGCTCTTCTTAGCAAGTTATAAATATTACACAAATTAAAAAGTTTATCGTCAAGTTATCTTTGATTAGTTGGCTAAAGCTATAGTAGCCATTTTATCTTTATAAAACCGCTTTATTAGCGTTTTGTTTTTTGTTTAAAAAGTCGTTGTTGTTTAACGTAGCTGTCTAGCGAGTAATCTAACAAATATTATCAAAATCAGTTCATTCGTTACTAACTCGTATTAAACAGCTTAAGTTGCTTTCGCATTTATAACATTATATTCTTATTGACGATAACATTTCTAGATTTGAATATTTGTAAGACGAATTGATGGCTTCAAAATGGTAGACATAGTGTAATACCAATCAATATTATACGTATAGATCACTCTGACGACAATCATGTCTAATATATGAAGACCAGGGGCCATAGTACTATCTCTTAAAGTATTATTATTCAACGCTAGAACGAGACAAACCAATACACATATCGCGCTGTCACATTCTCGAACAATGTTATAGATGTTTGTAAAAGCTCAGGTACTTTGACCGACTTACTTATGTATAGTCATGTTTATTTTCTGCAAGCGACACCTATAGTTATAGCCCTGACATTAAATTATACAACATGGCTTGTCACCGTTTACGTAGAACGAGCGAACGTGCTTATATTGAAAATATTAACGTACTATATTATTTCTTATATTGTTACACTACCTTACTACCACTGGGTCTTTAGACACTACATAGTGTCTATAGGCCCAGTGGTAGTGAATACAACTGCTTTGTATGAGGTCACCGGCTCGAAACCCGGACAAAATGTTATTGGGAAAAGCGCATTAGCAATAAAAACCTCTGCTTTGCATGAGGTCACCGGTTTGAATCCCTGACAAAGTGTTATCGGGTTTTTCTATCAAGAAATTCAAGTCTGGAACTGTCCCCTATGTAGTCTCGGGTTTTCTACATGAGGTCTCTGGTTCGATTGCAGGGTCCGACAAAGTGTTGTTGGATTATTGTGTCAAAAAACGTTTGGAACTGTCCCTAGTAGATTGCAATAGTCTGGCCCTATATAGCGTGGGACGTAAGTACATTACTTCACAAAAGTGAGTGTAAATCATTCCTGCCTACTCCTCCAAGATGTAGACGCAAGACTATAATGTATATATGTCTAGTAGCTAATGCCTTCGATTTTAATTCCAGGTCAAGTAAATCTTAGAAGAGCTAGGAAGTTGGCATCGCAATTCACAATTCGGTGCCTCTAAAAGCACGTAGACACTGACATTGCGGATTACCCGGCATATTTCGAGTATTTTGATTAATAAATACACGAAACATGGGTAAATCCGCAGTCAAAAGCTAGCTTACAGCTTATACCTATATTGTAACTACTGTGAACATAATAAAATAATCACAAATAGACGTAAACTGTAGATTCACTTTAAACGACAACAATTTGTCGACCACGTCCATTTCAACCAAGGCCCTTATTGTTTTGTTTTTAAGGTTTTTCCTCGAGAAAATTGGATAAAACATCCATCATTTACATTATTAAGCTAGTTATATCAACAATTTAGTATATTCTTTAATAAGACATACTTAGTACACCCATATCTAATTAAAATATAAATAATATATATATATATATATAATTAAATCATCTAATTAAAATTTCAAGTTTAGCTAAACGGAAAAATAACTTATACAACCGAATGAATGAGGTACTTTTGTAGATATTTTTAACGTTCCGTTGCATATTGTTACTAATTGTTTATATGACTTCGGATATGATTGCATAAAAAAGAAGATTACTTATACGTAAACAGAATTACTTACACAATTATATTAATAGCATATACTAGGTAGATTAGTACGAAAGATTTAGTCAAAAGTTTTAATTAACGGAAGAATTAGGTACTTACTTATGAATTTTACCAGAAAGCTAATTCGGGTAATGAAATATAAAAACAAAAAGTTCTAATTTACTTTATAATGTCAAATCTAACCTGAAAAGGTAATTTACGATCACATGCGACTTCTTTTTTTAAATTTAGGGACAAACCATTTGCCATATTTATGACACTGAAACACTAGATAGGAACTTTATTGTGAACAGTTTTTAACCCCCGACGCAAAAACGACGGGGTGTTATAAGTTTGACGTGTCTGTGTGTGTGTGTGTGTGTGTGTGTGTGTGTGTGTGTGTGTGTGTGTGTGTGTGTGTGTGTGTGTGTGTGTGTGTGTGTGTGTGTGTCTGTCTGTGGCATCGTAGCTCCCGAACGGATGAACCGATTTTAATTTTGTTTTTTTTATTTGAAAGGTGAATTAGTCGGGAGTGTTCTTAGCTACGTTTGATAAAAATCGGTCCAAGATGGCCGCCACCACAAAATGGCGGATTATATATTTTTTCACAACTCCCTCAATATGGGTATCAAATGAAAGGGCTTGACGAGTAGAATACTATACACTATGATAAATTTCAAATCCAAGATGGCCGCCACCAGAAAATTACAAATTTCCACAAATTAAAATTGTTCAATATGGGTATCAAATGAATATTGTGTCGGGGGTTCTTTAAATTTTAATTTTAGTTATAATTACAAGAATTGTCCTTTAGGTCTTAATCTGTAGAGACAATAATCCACAAAATTGTATTTGTATTGTATTGACCAAAAAGCACCAACAATCAATGTTTAGGTACGTAATTACTTGAATGATGCAAGTCCTACGTATAAATTTTCTATCATCTAGTACTAGTTTACAAATATTTTGTAATACTGAAATGATACTTTTATGTCTCAGCCTGCCCTTGAGTATAACGGTAAGTGTTTATGGTTTATAGAGGTTCGTAGCATGCACATACAATTTGCTATGCCTTTGCCACCGCAAGGCCAACGACAACATCAAACCTTTTTAGTTCCTTTCAACTTAGTGTTGCTATGTTACAAGTTAATTTTTATTTATGGTATTTGAATGTTTGGAATTATATATTTGAATTTATGCTTTTTTGGAACATTTGCTTTGTGTATCGTAATGTAAATAATTATTATTGTAATTTAACGTTGCTGATTTTCTGCTGACTATAAGTATTTCGTGTTGTGATATTAAATACTTACCGTATTCTGTAATATCACGCAAATGTTAAACGTTGAAATTGGACTACCCTTTCATATTTTATCGTTGTTTACTTTATTTGCTTATTTGAATGTAAGTAGGTCAGTATCCCGTCTAATGTTTTGGATAATTTTTAACAGCAGAGTAAGCAATGCTTGTTTATAAATTAAACAGGTTCAATAGCCTAATATTCTAAATAGGTGTTTCTATGTAAAATATGTATGTACTTACAAAAAAAAAAAAGTATATGTATGTTTATCCATTGTCTAGTACCCATAGTACAAGCTCTGCTTAGTTTGGGCTAGATGGTGTTGTGTGTATGTGGTAGAATATTATTATTATTATTATTCTCGATGGCGTAGCGATAGTATATGGGACTGCTGTGCCTGAAGTCTCAGGTTCGATTCCTGGGTCGAAGAGTTATTGACGTTTACTGTCTAGTACTTCTCAGTGGCAGCACCGTGTTCGAAAATCCATATTGTTTTGAACTAAAATCTGAATTCACTACCTTTCTGAGGAACAGACTTAATTCTATTTATGGATATAAATATAAGTTCAATACATAAAGAAACACAAACATTATTCCAATTATTATAATCATGATGACATACTGCATTGCAAAGAAAGCACCGGATATTCTCATATACGTAGTATTATAAACACACCTACTATCTAAACATGTCATGATGACGGTACGAAAAAACACCTTTTTAGTATCACCTCTTTTAATAACAAATATACAGTGTGACTGGTTAAATATTGTACACACTTAAGGACATGATAATTTATGGTCAGACGTGAAATATAAAAAAAAAGTAATATCTGAGTAATCTGCAAAGAAAACCTTTATGATTTTTTTTATGAAATATTCATAAATTGTGGATACTGCGCACGTCGCACACAGCTGTACCGAGGTTATTGAAGACAGGCGGGGGTGAAAATTCGGGAGAGTGCGGGGTGCGGTAGCGGGGGGCGGTGTGCGGAGGTTCTGTTTAGCTGTGGTATATGCGGAAGTGTGTCCGCACATTAAGTTTTTATTGGATAACTAGGTCAAATTTTAAGTACCTATTTTTTGTAGATATTTCGTTCCAGAATCGAGTACTGAATACCCTCCTTCAATATGTCCAGTCTTTTACCAATTAGCCTGTAGAACAATTTAGTATATTATTATACATATAGGTATCTGAACGAATGTGGTTTTGAACTTATATATCTTTATCCTTGACGTTTTGAATAAATGTTAACTAAATTATTTTTAAAAGCAATAGTTATTGTAAGTTTATTTATAAAGATATAAAAATACTGTTACAATTATCCCAAACTCGGTAAGCGCATTTATTATTGCGCACTCATTTGCATGAATGAATGATTTATTTGTTCTGCAAATAAATAAATCAAATAAATAATTTAATTTACATTGATAAATGAACATTCATCCATGCGAATTGAATTAATAATATAATAATAACAGCCCTGTATACAACTGACCCACTGCTGGGCACGGGAGTCCGCTAAGTGTGAGAACGGTTAAGCCATAGTCCATATGATATGGAATTGAAATATTAAAAAATATTCCATTGCGTATCACTTAAGCATACACATGTAGGATCCGTCACCACTCGCTGTAAAGCCTTAAAATTAACTTTATGTTTCTCCACAGGTCTTAAATAGGTCGCTGGAGACTCGCTCGAGTCAGTCAAGCACGCCTTCGACAGCTCCTGCTCAAGCCGAGGGTCTGCTGCCCGTGGCACTGGTACCCCAGCATGTGATCACATCAGGCACTGCCAAGGACTGCGTCCGGCTCAGAGGACTGCCTTATGAAGCTCAAGTGAGTTGACCTATATTTGCTGAGCTGTAGCTTCGGTTCTGGTCCTGTAGTGCAAAATTATAATAAATACTAGATTTTACCTGCGGCTTCGCTCGCATCAATGTAGGTTTTGTCAATAAATGCCTATCCCTTAGGAACAATACTATTGTTCTGAAATCGTGTATGCAAAATTTCATGATGAGCGGCCGATTAGTTAAGGCGTGCAAGCGTAACAAATAAACATACAAACTTTTAACAAATAAACATTCAAATTTCACATTTATGTTTATAATATTACTAGATTTTGCCATTGGCATATATTGGGGAGGGCTACACCAGGATGTAGGTTTTGACTTTAACACAATTCTAGGCCATCGCTGTGTAGAGTCTAAAAAATAACCCTAGATATGCCAATGCATGTCGGCAATATAAACAAAGATATCGGGATTGTAAGAGCAATAAGAAATTACTTGATTAAATTAGTTTTCAATGGAGTCGAGAGGTGGGCTTCATGTACATGTCGCGGTGTGTAATAGGACGCTTACGGCTGGTATACGCTCTCCTGATCTAAAGATGGTGAGAGTCTCGTGTGAGAAACCAAGAAGACATATGCTGAATCTGCTGAATATAGATTTTCATCGACCTGTTCTTAGATAATAAAGGGTTACAAACTAGTCTAACATTTAGAATATTTCTCTTGCAGGTGGAACACATACTGACTTTCCTAGACGAGTTTGCCAAAAATATAGTCGTGCAAGGAGTCCACATGGTGTACAATGCTCAGGTAATCTTACACATCTCTATCTTCCTTCCGCCATAACGGTATTGGAAGTGTTTTAAGAATTTTTGGTAATTTAATTGGGTATGTGTTCAGGGCCATCCCAGCGGCGAAGCGTTCATCCAGATGGACAGTGAGGCCAGCGCTTTCCTTTGTGCGCAACAGAAGCACCACCGCTACATGACCTTCGGCAAGAAACAGCGGTATATTGAGGTACGTTAATACTGTAAGAACTTGTATATCCTAAAGAAAATGCGGGATTTATGCAGTATAGTTAATATACACTGGAGACATTTTTACAAGTATAAGTCATTACGTTTGAGGCTCGAGGCCTATGGATATAACCTCAAATATACCTATTACACAGTGGAGACAGTATTAGACAGTGAAGAGAATTGTACATAAAAATATCGACCATTGTGAGCTCTCGAATTTAGATTATTTATTATGTAAAATGGGTTACATTACAAAGGTTACATTACTTGTGGCACCAGGTGTTCCAGTGCTCCGGCGACGACATGAACCTGGTGCTGACGGGCGGCGTGACGCCGGCCACGTCCCCGAAGGTGCTCTCCCCCGGTACGTTGATGTCTCCCCCCCCGCCCGCGCCCGCGCCGCGCCTGCTGGCGCAGCACATCGCGCACCAGAGCCTGCTGGCGCGCCAGCACGAGAACCTGCTGCTGGCGTCGCTGCGCCCCTCCCCCCTCGTCCCGCTCCTCCCCGCGCACTACGCGGCCGTCCGCTCCCCCGCGCCCGCCAGCCCGGGGTATCCCATGCAGCAACTTCTCTCCCAGCAGGCCGTTATGCCCACTAAGAGAACGTATGAGAGAGCTTTCTCTCAGGCCGAGGCGACGCCTGCGAAGAGACCTTATACGGTCCCTCCGCAGATGGCCCCGGCCCTATCTCTGCCCGTATTCTCGTACGGAACGTCTGCACCGATATTTTCTTATGCTAATACGAGCCCTATGTTATCGACTTATAATGCATTGCCTACGGCCTTACCGACCGCTTTGCCAGCAGGGTATGGAACTGCTCTATCTGCCGCCGCTCTCCAAGGGTCTATGACCTCACCGTTCCCCGCGACTCTGTCTATGTTCCCCACTTACCCGTACTACCCTGGCGTCTAGATAATTTTTCTAAACATTCAAATATTATTTTTATTTAAAAACAGGTTTATCACAAACCTATGTATAATGACATCCAGACTGATCACGCTCTGAATGTCTAAAAGGTGTACAAGTGTACAGCAACCTCTATAACTAGGATGCAAGAACGCGAACAGCGTCGACATATTTTAAATTTAGAACCCCTTTTCCATAATTTTAAATAAAGTACTATGTTTAAGTTCGTTGATATTCAATAAGTACTTAGCTGAAAGCTTGTCAAACTTTATACTAGATGATCCGATAGAAGATTTTAATGTAACGGTCGACCGATGTGAAATCCGTCAGAAGAAGGTAGCTTTTATTGAATGTTGCTATGCATCAGCTTAGTTTTGTTTGTAACGCATTAATAACGTACTTTAGTAGGGTGATTAACGTAACTTCGACAGCTAACACCGCGGAGTACAATTACTAACTCTATAACTAAAGGTACCTGAGGAAATACATACATATGACTGATTTTTACATTTTCATTACAGAATACATGTTTCGCTAGATTCTTTCTAAATTATACTAGGTAACGACACGTCAAACGTATTCGAAAAATGGAATACAAATTAAGATAAACGTCATTTTTTATAACGGTATGTAACAGGGTAGGCATAATGACATATTGACGATGGAAAAGCTCAAATAAAGAAAGTGCCTTCACGATTTTTACGATATTTTAGGATAAAATATGAATTTACTACAAACATAAGTGTAACACTAGGTATGAGAAAGGCAGTTATAAGCAGCTCGATATTTTAGGATAAGTACTTACTTAAAACTTGTTGAATTTATTACTTGACTTTTAATATTGTTGAACTCTCATTTTCATATTTTTAATTTATGAATAAGTGAACCAGAGGTTGTTTATCAATGACAAGTAGTTGTATGATTTATTTTACGTTTTATGATTGGGTTGCCATTTAGAAATCATATCGTATAATATTTTATCTCCGTTTCTCATAAACATACATTGCTGTGGCAGATTTAATTTAAGTCTAGTAACAGCAGCAGAAATCCCAGTAAAAATATGTAGTTGTTGATTATATTGTTACAATTATCATGAATTAGACAATGATGGCAACCCAAGATGTGTGATTAGATGTCGTTGTGATTTTTAAATGTAAACATTCCATATAAAAGACAATGTTTTGCCAAGTTAATGAAGGCTGATATTAAGTCTGATACTTATGATATGAAGCTTTTAATATGTGCTGCGTGCTAACGTTATAACAATTACCACAATGGTAGGTGGTAGGTGGCAATTGAAAAATGTAGCTTGATTTTAGCTCTGCAATGAACTATAATAACAAATATACACCGCGCTGCCTTTGAAAATATATATAGTTAAATTTAGTGTCGAGTTACTATTTATACAAGAAATTTATTGTATCAAAAGTATAATCATATAATAAAACAGAGCAGTTATACGTTAGCTGTCAGAAATTTTGACAATCAGTGAGCGGGCTTCTCGCTAGCTTCTACATAAGTATAATTCGTTATTGTTTTTATCTAATAAGACGCAGTACTGCGGCTTGTAGGCGCGATCGTCGGTAGCTACTGAATTGTTTAGATACTTAATCATTTTTGTTTTTATTTTGAGTACAATAAGTGTGCCCACGTGTCGTGGTTAATATACGCGTTGTTTATTATCACTAGTGTTTGTTTGGTACCGTTTTCGTGTTCGTATCGCACTTTAAGCGAAATTCATTTTTATGACACCACGCACTTTTTTGGCTTTGTATATTTTATCGATTGCAAAATCATATTTTACTTTTGTTTGCTGCTTGGCATCTTTTTGTGTTTTACTGCAGAATACAATACGTTAATATTATAATTTATATTTATACTTTGAGAGAAGGCATTTAAAAAAACATGAAATGTGTTAAAAATAAATCAATCAATTCTAAAATCAAAATTACGCTGCTGGAATACATATACATTATATATTTATTATAAAACTTCTATGAATTTTAAAGGAAGTAATCCATAAATTGTTAAGGACGGCCGCAATCCACGGTACATTATCCTTTAATCCCGGTCCATATCCGATAATTGTGTCCGTATTATTAAATGATCGACCCGCTAATAGTAACACTTGGTTATACCCACTAGCTTAATTTCATCGTCTGTACCTCACACCACATAGTGTAGTCTATATTAAAATTATAATTTACATCTATATATAAGAATATATACCCTAATTACAATAATATACAATGAGTTAATATAATAACAATGAGAAATATACAACTCACATTTTGATAATTAATGTATATTTTGAAATTCGGGTATATATTCTAAATCGGGTGACTTGTATAATGGAACAATAGAAACTTAAAGTTAACGTCATTTTATACGGTGTTGCCATTGTCTCAATATTCACAAATATAGGTATGGGGGCTTTAGTCACAAATACACGGTGTTATGGCTAATCTTTGTTCTGTCATCTATAAATTTATTTTACTCGTTGCAACTTTAGCGATTTTAGAATGAACAACAATATCAGAACTGATTATTTGATTTCATTTTTTGTATATGAATTATTATATACATGTATATTATAAACTCTACATTCTAAGAAATCGCTAAAGTTGCAAATTAGTCTATTTTACAATGCAATATTGTGTTTATTAATGGTTATATTTACAAAACTGTTGTATTACTGGTGTATCCGTCGGGTTGTGTTATGGAAAACATGCATGAAACCCATCTGACAAACGGTAAGTGTTGCACACATTACTTAGATCTCTAAACAGTTCTGATATCGAATTATAAAACGAATATAAAATCGGATGTAGCATGTACCGCTTACTTTATGGAAAAATGGTTGCATGGCTCGGGACAAAAATATAAGTACCGAAGTTTTAGCTTTTGTAGTTTTCCAAAGCACATCGCGACGTGATACAGCGCGTCTCGATACTGAAACTTTAATGTTACTGTTTCATACAAATATGTATACGGTTGTTACTTTGTCCTGGTACTATGATATGGAAATACAAATATACTGTACTGAAGTGCATAAAGTTATCAACAAAATTATGCCATTTTAAGACAACATACAGAGATATCTCTGCCTTTTATCCAAAGCCGTCGTACAACGCCTCATCTATTGGGTGTAAAATCAATTTTACTCTCATAGTATCATGGCTTAAAGTGCAAATAGAATCTTGATAAGGGTCCTGGTCTCCTCCAGTCATTAACACGCAGTTTTTAATCACAGCTTCTTTCTTCTCCTGCTATTCTGAAGATTCTGCTTTACTCTTGTCTCGTTTCGGATTAAACGAATTTGTTTTAAAAGATTTTCAACAATTTTAAGTGCACTATTAAAACCAAATCAGACGAATTCTTTCTTTATCAAAATCTCTAAAATTTTAATATTATAAAATATCAATGTTTATTCTATGTAAACTTTTTAGTAGTAATAATATATTGTTGTACTGATTATTGTTGGAGTATCTTGTGTAGTGACTGGGGGAAGTGGTGTGAGGAAATCAGATTTTATATATTCATTAAATAATAGTGATATGTCCTGGGTCACAATATGAATTGCCAAAAAGCGTTTCGATTACAGTTGTATGACTTATTTTGCATATATATATTAACTTTTTCGATACGTTTTGCTATTACGATTACGTATAAAGCCCGAAAATGGTATGCAATCATACTATTATTGAATAGAATTAAGTTACTTTTCCGTTTTACAAAGTTTTTTATGTCTCATCTTGTTAGTATCATGATGGTTTTTATTATAATTTTAGTTGGATAATTATAGTGTATTGCGATTAGAAATAAAAGGTTAATTTACATGTTAGATTATAATTGCGAGTTTCTCTGGTTTGTGGTTGTGCTATCGTCTCTATTATATATGTACTATTTCTGAGGTCTGGTCTTCAGTGGGTCTGATTTTTTACGTTTTCTAATTCTATCAACATCATTACATTAATTTATCATCCGTTTTATTCTGGGTAAGATAGAACTAAATTATTATAATCAAATGTCGACTACATGCACTGAGATATTTTGTTCGATTATCCAGAATAAATCAGAACACTTATATATTCTTACTATACTATTTTGTGCCTTATTATAAAGTACATAAGAGGAAAAATCAGGTTCGTTGCGAATTGTAAGTGAGGCTTCCTCGCATAGATAGCAACAGGTACTTGTGAAGGAAGGGTATACACTAACATTCGAGCGCTTCACGTCTCTGCTGCGTACAGTATCGTCCTTTATGTTTACTAACATACTTCAGGGTGAGTGGGCATACAAACGTTCTTTGGTAAGTTTAATTTTACTCTTATTTGTGCGAAAACTTTCATGAAATAAAACCTAGTGTCGTTATTTGCAGTAGGTATGTGTATTGTTAAATTAGAATCGTTGACAAATATGGTGACATTTACTAGATATTGCATTTAATTTTCCGATTCCTCTGACAGACCTGCACATACACTTAAATGATTAATGAGTACGTACACTCTCAAACTACACAAATCAATATAAAATAATACAATGATCCTTGACATGTGTTTAGTATAACTTTCCTTCACGAGACTATAGATACATAGCACAATCATACCCGCCTCCTAACTGCTTCTAACCGTTCCTTGTGTCTTGTACGAGAAACAGACACTGTATAAACCCACGGGACACCAATAAGGTCAATATATAACGTTCGTACACACGAAGCACAGGCTTTAAGTCATAATACCTACTTAATTCTTGGGGCATACTCGACTAAATGTCACTTTACTACAATTTTAGTCGTAATTAATATTTACTTTCAATATTGTCTCTTCTTCCGGCTAAGGTAATTTAATTGTAAGATACCATTATGCCTTAGCTTGGTTGCTTTTCTTATAATTTTCGCGTGAACCTAAGCTTTTTGGCTCTCCGGCAGCTTAATCAGCTCTTTGTACATATATATTTATTATATACATACAAAATATTATCGTAAATTTTCCAGCTTTAGCCGCATATGCCCCAATATAAAACAACATATACATTGTTCGCTTAAAAATGCATGGACCGGTGACAGAATTATAATTAAAACTGTAAAACATGTCCGAGGGACTCAAGCTTAGTGTGTTGTAGAAACAAATGTGTTATGCTTATATAGGTCGTAGGTCCATGGGTATAAGGTGTTAATGCCCCAATAGAATGGGTCCATAGTGGTCTCCGTGTCTTACAGTGTACTTAACATGAAGCGGCGTAAGTATCTACCTATCATTTGTTGTGGGATCACGTGAGATAAGCTCAGCTCTGTCTACTCTTGATTTATCGCCTTTTGATTGTGACCTCAATTCGTTTCTAAGTAATATTACTTCTAAACATTATATAATATTCGTATTATTATCAATGATACTGGGGTAAATAATATAAGTATTTGTAACAATAAAACATTTAAAATAATAAGCTACATATATTATTAAAAAGTATTTGAAATTTTTATTCTTATGCTATCTACTCCGAAGCACGAAGTAAATATTTTATTAATACAAATTATACGTTTAGTTAATTTAATATACACATTATTAATAATCATAATATAATATACATAAATAAATGTATACGATACTACTCTATACTATAATAATAAATTAATATAATATACATACAATTGAGGTTGCAAAATAGTGGTGCTAAAAGTACTAGGGTTACTAGGCGTGCATAAGTTTGGTAAAGTCCGCAGACTGGCTTGGTGTTGGCGGCATCAGCGGCGTGTGTAACAAACAGAGTATTGGTGTAAGTGCGCACTGCTTTGGTGGAATGTTAATGCGTGAGACCCGGTGAGTGTTCATCTTGTTCTTAATAATTACATACTTAAGACTGCTGCGAGTAATTGGACATATCTTATTTACTTATCTACTATATATTATCCATAATTTTTTTATATAAATCCCGTAGTGATAATTATGTTATTTGCTTAGTGATAATTATTTTTTATTGAAACTGATAATAATTAATTATTATAACAAAATATGATTTTGTTATAAAAATATGATTATATTTAATATCGTGAACCAATTACTCACAGCATATCTAACCTACATATTATATCGTGTACGTCTCCTCGTATCGTTTACGACGACACCCTGGCACAAAATGCTTAGCTTTGTCTCTTCGATTTATAATTCGTTAATCGCTAAGCATTTTAGTATTAACTAGTTCATACACAATAATTTACATGTATGGGAATCTTCATAGGCACGAGAATGGGCGGTGAAAAATTTAATGGGATACAATATTGGTACACATATATTATTATATACGCGACGTGGAGAAACAAACTCATTTGTACGTATCACATCATGCCCTACTTGACATTATAACTCCTTGTAGCATTCCTTCTTTCTACACGTCGTATTGCACAGATAACATAGAAATAATATAGTATACATCATACAAATATCCCACTATGTAGGCATCATAAAATGTGACTAACATTGCATGATTTATATATGAATCAACAGAACATACTAATTTGTAATGTGCTCTAATTTTGCTGCGAACTCGTAAGGAGGATTGTAGTTCAATATGATGGCATTTTAATTACATATACAGCGACGGTTAAATCATTTATGACGTCATACTATCAAACTTTTTGTCTGTCGTTTAAGCTATCCGTTACATCTACCAATACTTTGTTTTATTCGAATTGATTGTTATATTTGAGGGTAATTAAAACATGGACAAAAGGTTTAACGACCTCATTAATAAATTGGGTATATATTTGGCTTAAGTATCGTGACGTTTCAGTTTTGTTTTATGATTTAATATAGCGTACAAAATGCAAAACTAGCTGTAAGGAATGCACAGTTTGAGCCAGATCTATCTCGTTAGATCAAGTACGTTATAAACTGGCATTTGAGAAGCCATTGTCTCAATCCATCGCTTTAAGTCTAACTTGAGTACGTTGTGTGTGTGGCAGGTCCGCTGACGTACTACTACCCGGCGATGGGCCCAACGTTGCCCCCGCCGCCGCTCGTGTACTGGGGCTACCCCACACCGCCGGTGTCCCCGGCGCATTACTACCATCCTCCGCATCATCCCCAGACCATGGTGAGTACGTAAATCTCATATATATAATGTAATGCCGTCAATAATGACGTTATATATTTTTAGGTATTTCTTATATATCCTACAAATATAGTATATTATATTCAGTTGGTCAAGTGTAAGTAAGTAAGTGATTTTGTGTGCAAGTGTTTTTGGTACTTAAGTCTTTGTGACTCAAGTGCCGCTGAGTGTATTAACGTACATTCAGCGGCACAAAAAGCGGCCCAAGCATATTTCTTGAATTATAATCATAATTAAATGAAAACTATGCGATGTTTTTAATCATGTTTATCTATTTTTCATTTTCATAGTAACTATGATTAATAGAGCGATAGAAGATTTCTGAATTTGATAATTTTATACAAATTACAAAAGCAGTAATTCAAGGTAAAAAATAAGATTAGACATTTATCGATTTTTTTGAAATAATTATACACAGGTCTTAATTTAATTACCAGTACTTTTACCTCTGAGCCTAATAATTGCCTGCGTGCGATTAGACATTACCTGGACCATATTTATAAATCGCTACTTGAGGAGGAATTACTTCCTAGGTAGAGATTAAAATCTTCCAATACGGTTTTTAACTCATAGAGGACGTGCGGCGAGCTAACAGTTAGTCTAACATTCCTGTTAAGCATATTCCAGACATACTCTGTGATATTTATTCCAATACTTCTTGCTAGCTACTAAATTTGCCGCATTTTGATCCCCGAAATGTACTTATCTACGGAACAAGCTGTGTGTCGTCGGGTATTGTCTTGTAATAAAAGTAATATCTCGCTTTTGATGAACACCTGATATGCTAAACATGTTTTTGAAGGATATCTTCAGTGTATCAAGCATTAGTTAACTCTCAGCCCTCCCTAACTCTGTATGAGCATCTGAACTTATCCTGCCCAAACCATGAAAGACTCTCTATGGAAATTAACGGTTTGCCGGGTTTTTGGCGGAAGAAACCGCTGATCATGCTTTTTTGCACACAATCACTGCTGTTTAAAGCTCTAAAGGCTATTTTGCATTCAATCGTACACAGAAATTTACTCCATAGCTCATGTGTTGAAATTGACTATTTTTGGCAAATCAAAGTCGAGCTACGCGATGTTGCCCGAAGTGTTCTGAACCTCGAGCTGGTCTTTTAGCATCCAAGTCTTGTTACTCCATTCTTCTTCTGACTGTTCGCTTATTTATGTCGACTCATTTTGCTGTTTAATGATGCTGCCGTATCTTCACCGCAGTGATAAACATAATTTCCAAACCAATAACTCAATGATTGCGCACTGAAGAATGTCTAAATCCGCCGCTTACTGATCTTTTCGTGTAAAAAAATTTCTTCTTGTACCTTTTCAACGAGTATCTTTAAGTTGTATGAGGTACATTTAAAGTTTTAGCGACCTTTCGTTGAGTAAGCCCTTGACTCCTAAGAAGTACAGTTTTAGCAGCCTGTGCAGGATTTGTCGACATTGTGTGCACCTAGAAGAACTACGATAAGTTATACATTAATTTAAAACAAAAAGAAATTATGCTTAAAGCGCAATCATTTTAAAATCAAATTTGAAGTCATTTATATTCTAAGTGTCCCAATAAAGTTATGCGGTAAATGTGTCACAAAAGTTAAACTAACGGATAATTTTTAATTTTATTTTGGTTTGAGTCAAGAATAATACCTACTGGTTCAATTAAAGTATAACACATTTTTTTTATTTGCGGCTATAAAAGACTGGTTTATATTTGGGCCACATTTTGTGCCACTAAGTGTATAATTTAATGAATAAACCTTTAATAATAATAATATCAGCCCTGTATTAAACAGTCCCACTGCTGGGCACGGGCCTCTTCTCAATTTGAGAAGGGTTAGGCCATATTCCACCACGCTGGCCTAGTGCGGGTGGGCAGACTTCACATATCTTCGAGAACATTATGGAGAACTCTCAGACATGCAGGTTTCCTCACGATATTTTCCTTCACCGTTAAAGCAAGCGATAATTAACTATTTAATACGCACATAACTTCGAAAAGTCAGAGATGCGCACCTTAGGTTCGAACTCAAGACCTCTGCGTGGCAGTCCAACGGTTTCCCACTAGGCTTTTTTTATGAATAAACCTACATTATGAATAATAAATTTTCACCCAATTAGGATTTCATAAAGATACTATTTCTATATAGGTATATCTAGGCACTCATCAGACTATCCAATGACAGCGATATGTTAATCTATTATTTTAAATTTGATCTTTTTTTATATAATGTTGTAGATACCAGAAGTAGTGTCAGTGGGAGGCGGGTCACCCATCCCGATCCCGCCGCCGGCCGCGTGTCCCGAGTGGCCGATCTTCATGGTCAACTGACACCATGCCACCGAACGAACCAGCTCATCTCCACACACGGCAATAAACAATTCTTATATAAATAACTTATTAGAGAAATATGAATGAGTTTTGCACCCTGCTCTTATTTTTGATTTAAAACAGCACGGATGGTCTTCCCTTGGTTTACATCCTACCAAACTTATGTATATTATATTCTATATTTTTGTATTTTATCTTATCCTGATGTATTTAGTTCTCGGTCTCGAACACTTGGACATTGCATGCAAAACTCATTCGTACTACTTGTACAAAAGTATTTCTATTTTCATATTTTCTTATTATTTGTAATATTCAAAACATCACCAGTGAAAATACAAGAAATGGCTCAAAAATATATTTAGAGTTAAGGTTATAATATACATATAAATAGATAAAATATAAATGTTATAAAGAAAGTTTATTTATAATTACGCTCACATATATAAAATAGTTACAATTTATTTTTTATTTTGTTTTAACTTTTGTAAATGATCTACTCTTTGTTGATCTTTCAGATATTTTAGCGAATCTTAAATAATTTACAAATAGAAATAGGATTATAAATCTAAGATATTAGTTTAATAATTAGCTGAGAAATTAAGATATTAGTGACTTTATTTTATATAAAAACGCCATGATGGCGATAATAATGAAAAAGGCCAAAATGAAATCATAGGAAAGTTCCTCTTCATAGCATCAAAACTATCTGATATTTATTTTTTACCTTAAATGTACAGTGTAGGTACAGATACAAGCAGCTTATACTTGACGCAGAGTACAACAGTTCTAACTAAGTATATAAAAATACTTAAATTTGAGTTCTGTTGATAACGCTGTAGGGTCTAAAATTCCTCTTTCGAGTGCGTCTGAACGTTTAATTATGTGTTATACATTCTGAATCGTTCGTGTCTGTCCAGTGCACTGAGTTAAATTTTTGACAACGAATGTACCACAGTGATATAAAGGTGCTGTTACTTTATATTTGTAGAAATTAAACCAAATATATGTTATTGAGTTTATGTTTACTTAGAATAAGTTGACGCTCAATTAGTAATAATTATAGTAGTTATTCGAACCAGAAATATGCCATAACTATAAGAATAATCCGTTTTAAGTCTACATGAGCAGCTTTGATTGAGCAGAACATAAACTATATAGGTATTCATTTATTTAAATGGTTTCAAAAAATTTGTAATATCTAAAATTTTTATATATAGGTACTAAAACTTTGTTGCTACTGTAGACATGTTATAATATTTTATTTCGATGGTAAAAAGGTAAAAGGGCGTAAGCGACATTTTTAGTAACATTAACGACATTTCAATTCTGAAAAGTAACGCCAAAGTAGCTATGTAGCAAAATACCTATTAACAGAATCAGCACCTAGTGGCCACATGTATAGGCGCCATTTTGGAACGATAAGTCATTTTATGTTTTATACGTCGTTATAATTTTTAAATTATATGACCTTATATTTATATAATGCTGATTAAGCTGCTCATATACACACTAATACATTCGCTTAATTCTGTGTCACGGTGATTACTAACGAAAATAGTCAAGCCAAATTTGACTAAATGTTCTAAAAAATAGTTTTATTAATATTTTAGATGTAAGAATCGTTATGTTATGTGTGTGAATGTCAAAGGCCAGTAGAAATTTTTATAACTTTAAATTTGGCTTGACGTGAAGCAACTAATATACGAAAGAGTTTATCTTTCTTTTACATGCTCAATTTAATATTCAATGCTCAATTTGATATTGAGATATTGAACCAAATTAATGAGTTCAATCGTCTCGAAATTGGAGTCTTGAGTTAGACTAGATAGTGTTTTAGAATTTACTACGATTATATTTATTTGGGCCACACACAATATATTTTTTATGAATTATAGAAAACGTTACGAAATTTACTGTCGTGAAACCTAGCCTGTCACTTACGTTACACTTATAAAATGTTTACTAGGTTCATTCATAGTGACAACTGAAATGTGCAATATATCTGCAGTGTACCTAATAGGTTTCATGACTTAATAAACTAAAGAACACAAAAGAATATTATCTTAGTCTCGATATTAAAAAGTAAATTAACAAAATCTAATATAAATTGATAGTATACGAAATATTATAATAAATTTAATATATTCTAAATTGTTAAGCGGAGAATAAATATATTTTATTTTAACTTAATTGTTGCTGACAGCGCCCCGGAGCTTCTACAGGAAGTTACTGAACTTAGGACATAAATATTGATCTTTTGCGAAGTCATATTTCAATTTCGACAAATATGTATTTTATATAATATTTATATAATTTTAAGTTTTATTAATTACTAAGGCTATTTAGACTAAGAATATTTATATTCATTCAAAATTGTTCACTTATGTTTTGTTTTGATAAATATATATTTTCTAATCTTTCATAAATAATTGTTATATCATTAAGTTATTTTTAAGCGAGTTTCATTGAATGAAATATGATTTCCTAAAGATTCTAAATTTTAATTTAATGCTATTATTATTTTAGTTATTATATTATTGGCATAATAATATTTTAGTTTAATATATGATGAGAAACAACAAAATCATAAATGTCTTCCATTCTGTATAATATTTATTTAAGTTGGTCACAAATTGTTGTGATAAGTTCGAGAGAATATATTATTAAGTTTAATTATATTATCTATGTTACAAATTATTTGATGTATAGTTTGTTATTAGATTTAATACAAAATATTTTTATATTTAAAGAAATATTTTCAGTGTACAGGTTGTTGTGTAAACATTGTATACCAATAACGTTGACTAAAATTCGACTGATAAATGGTACTAAATTATAAAACTGCCTAGATAGCATTGGACATTATTCCCATAATAAGTTTATTACAAATCGGCCTAAAAAAATTACATAAAAGAGAAACATTTTATTGAATCTATACAATGTTTTACAATATCTGTATTATTAGATATTTTATACAATCTCCATTAGATTGAGTGTTAAATATCATGTCCATGACACCACAATTATAATTATATATTAATATAAATAAATATAACAGTATGAAGCAATATAAATTCCTCCTTGTTATACCTAATACTAAATATAATTTTAATTAGGTGCTTGTAGTTTAATCTGAGACCTATTAATCGATACCAATCAAATTATATCAAACCCACGGATACTGGCATAATAGATATCTATCTACCTATAACCTTATTAAAAGGCCTTGCTAATGAAGAATGATTAAATAAAAACTATCGAAGTACTTATATATCTTACGCTATTAAACTAGTAAAGAATAAAATATATTTGCAGAAACTGAAATAGCAATTATACCGTAGTCCTACATTATGTTTGTCATTTTAGTTGCAAATAAAATAGATATTTTAAACTCAATTATAATTTTGTTAGCTGTAGGCCTGGCACGTCTTAACTGAAAGAATTTCTTCTAAGTATTTAAGATCTAGCATTGTTAATAAAGTTAAAACCATGGCATTTATATATACTTTAGTAGGTACATAACATCTCTTCAAAAATGTCTTGATGTGTCTGTGAATGACGGTTTTTCGTCATACTACCGACAAGATGACAATGTCGCACTTTACTGCGCTTTGGTGCTTCGAATATTGCGTCAAGCACTTGTTAAGTATGCCAAAGCAGTAACATCTGCCTTTATATTAAACACGGTTAAAGCAGAAACTCGCTAGAAATAACAATATGGCCCAAATCTTTAAAATGTAACCGTGTTTAATTTTGTCGCATAGGTAATATTTTAGTCTCATTTTGGCAAAGTTATCGTTTACGCATATCATTTATAACTTCCTCGGTGGCGCAGCGGTTTTGTATGGAACTGCTTTGCTTAAGGTCTCGAGTTCGATACCCGGATCGGACTAAGTGTTAGGTATTAGGTTTATTCGTCACGAAACTCTCGGTAACAGCACGCAGTTTGATAAGTAGGCGGAGTAAGTGCAATAGAATGGCAAGTAAGGGTGATACAGTCTTTATAAAATATAAATATATTTTTCATTCTGGTATAATAAGAAAATTATATAATATATAGGTACGTATCCATCCCACAAAATAGAATTAAAAATTCACGAAGTAGGTCTCAGAGCTGGTCTCTTAGTACAATAGCATTCTTGCCGTTATTTCCTTTAAATGCTAGTGAAATGCTATCTAACCTATATTTTTATACTTACCTACTACCTAACTCATAAACTAACTTAAACAACGAATAATAATTTCCTTCCTTTTACATTCACATAACTATTCATCAGGAATTATAAGAGTCTATAAGTATTATACCTAGGTTCTTAATCTGAATTAATATAATAACCCAGTCTTTATCTAGATTTAGTTTTAATTGGCACCTTTCATGACAAGTAATAGTAATAATAATTATGGAATTACTTGTAATAATACTTATCGACTTTAATAATTATTTATTGATACTAAATTCCAAAATCTATTATTGTTAGAATTTAGATAATTTATTTTGTTACTTTTATATTGCACGATAATCTACATATTTTTTTAACTCCGTTAATCCAGTGATATTCTTGTTTCAAGTGATGTTGACATATAAATTGTTACCTTGATCCTACGTTGTTTCTTTAGGTCTGTTATGATATAACGATAATTATAACAGTATATTAGTGCATAACAGATTAGTTGTAGTCATTATTAGATGTGCAATTTTAGTAAATAGACATTTTTCGATATTTAATGCCAAAATAACTATTTGGTTTCATATCATACAAAGTAGTGAATTGTTCCGATAAATAAATAAATATAGACAAATTATATGGATTGTTTTATTTATGTTTGTTATTATAAGTTTCCGTTATCTACTATCTACCAAATTAAACTAACCTATGCTGCTGATAGAGATACAATGCCGTCCTGATATGTATAATCTCTGTCCTCTCTCTTCCTAGCTATTGGTGCCAATTCTGTTGTCACAAAATTCTCTTATCTTAGCTAAAAATCTCTAAAATTTAGATTAGTCCTGTCAAACGACATTTTGTATTCTGAAATCGCTAAAAGTGACAGGACTAAACTAAATTTTAGAGATTTTTAGCTAAGATAAGAGAATTTTGTGACAACAGAATTGGCACCATTATATACCTGTACAATCTCAAACTTATATTTCGAGAGATTACACCTACATAACGCCGGCTATGGATTTTAATTTCTACATTTAAGAGGGATTTTAAAGTTTTGGGATCGTCAACTAGAAAACCAGATTTTATTAAGTATCTATTTCGGAATGGGCTGCAACATATATTTTAACATTCTAAATTCTTAATATAGACATGGCAGAAACTCATAAGAGTCAAGATAAAAGACCTAGTAAAAGATGATCTAGATCTGATGACAATCCCGAAAAGGTGTCTATAGAAGTAAACTTAGGAAAGTCGATCTGAATCAGAAATGAGAAAAGGCGGAAAGAAGAAGCAATATAGGTACCTACTGTAGAATAGCGTTGATTCGATGCATAGGTATGGCAACATATGATACAGCCCATTTCGGATCGATTTATGCCCGCTTAAACGGCAATTAAACGAGTCGATTTAGATAGACAGTTAAATTTTGATTTGTCTTTAAATACTAATACTATAAAGAGGAAAGATGTGATTGTTTGTAAGGATTTAACTCAAAAACTAATTAACTGATTTTAATAATTCTTTATCCCTTAGAAAACTATCTTATCACCGAATAACATAGACTATATTTATTCAAAAAGAAGTACTGTTACCAACATGACATAACTTGACCTACTTTTACGCGAGCGGGGCCGCGGGCAAAAGCTAGTCATAAAATATATATCGAAATAACTATGTGCCCGTAAATAAAACGTCTCGTTTCTTGAATAGGTACAAGTAAAGGAACTGGGCCATAATAAAATCCGATTCGATTCGAGCCGATTTTCTGGCAGATGACCCTATAAGTTTAGAAATCGGATCACTAAGATTCTGAATGATTAAGTAAGTATATCACGACGATAGCAGATATATATAAAATGTTATAATATTTACGTACCTATGTATTAGGTTTGATTAGATAAGTTACGAACAAAATATTAAAATGTAGTTTTGTAGAACAATAATTTGGAAAATAGATCGACGGCGGGTGACCTATGTAATATCAAATAAAAGCAACAAATATAATATACTTACTATTTTTTACGAATAAAATACACTTATTGGTGTGTGAAATGGTTTGTCGCTTATTAAGACATTTAAAGATACACTTAAATCTCTTTGTCCGTGACAATGTCATGACTACGCTACGTGCTGGGTTCGAGGGATAAGAATGTAAACAATATTACCGACCGAAACACGTTTTATTCTAGCACACAATTAAATTTAAAACACAACAAACACTGTACTACACTTTTCCACTGTAACTGTTTCAAACTCTGTCGTATTTTCGCTTCCGTTCGCTTCGATGAATACTTGACCGCTTACGATTGTAAACTGTGTGTGCCAGCGTTCTCTCTACTCTTCGCGTATCGACGAGCTAAGTAGTTCCGGAAGACGTCAATAGATAGCGCTGTAATAAATTATTAGAAGGAACTACCAAGTCTTCCCCACAGTGCCGACTGATGGCACTAGCTGTAACACTATTTATATGCATGCCAAACATGTGCTAAACTGTAGTGACCGGCACCTCATACGCAATTTGTTTAGTTACATATTAAACGACTCTTTAAAAACAGCCGCCATAATATGGTAAACCAATAATTATTACTTAGTAATCTCTTCATACGCACGTCATATGACCAACTGTCCCCAAATTGAAACTGTGGTTCGTAGCGTGATGTTATAAATATAACCGTTGTTACTTTTGAATAACATAGCTTTCTAAAGGTGAAAGAATATTAATATCGCCTCAATCTGTTTTTGAGTTCATTCATTACAAATATACAGAATGATTTTGAAATCGTGTAATTCCTTTTAACCACGCATTCTACTGGTGATATAGAATAATGACCTGACCATATTACTTTTATTGGAATTATTTTTTTGGAAAAATTAATGTATCGTTTTTTTTCTTGAAATGGTTTCTATTAGTCATATGTTAACCACCCGAGATAATTTTACATTTTTACTTGCCACGGAAAGCACCTAAAGCCGTTGGTCCTGCGCCATCTCTCTCCGGTCGTGTCGGATTAACGTCCCATCGGATCATGAGAGTTAGGGAACAGAGAGTGTATTTGTGTTTGCGCACACACTTGTGCACTATAATATATCCTGCGTAATTGGCCAGTCCCTGTTAAGACTGGCCGCCGAGACCGAAATTCAGTCTGGAGAATATTATTTTTTATAAAATACTAAGCACTTAATATCGACCAAATTATTTGAGGTCGACATGAATAACTATTATTTGTTTCCTGCCTTGGTGTAACAGTGGTAGTAATTCCAACTGCTGTTATGTGTTGGATTGGATCCCGGGTCGGGCACAGTGGTTGTTTTGTTAGTAAAATCTTAAAAGCAGCACGGAGACTGCGTCAGTGCCCGGTAGACAGCCATAAGCTCGCGCAGTAACGTGGACCTACAAACATAGTTGGCGAAATATATTTATACTCAATTTGGTTAAGTACTTAGCTAAAGGTAAACAATCTTGATGCGTCTTTTTATCTGAAAACTCAGTTTAAAAATAAAATGTTGCTGAAGATCAATGTAAATACAACAATAACGATTACTAAATCAATTGAACCGTTAGTTTAAGCAGTAGTTTATTTGTTTAATGTGTTTGTGTAAAAAGTCACATCAAGATTGTTTACCTTTAGATACCTAAGTACCTACCTAACCAAATGGAGTATAAGTGCATTACGCTTCTATTCTAAAAGGTAACATCAAGATTTGTTAAGTATGATGTAAAGAAGCCATGGTTAAAAGGTTGTTAGTATTTTTCATTTAACATTGTTTATTAATCTATACTAATATTATAAAGAGGAAAGATTTGATTTTTTGTTTGTAACGATTTAACTCAAAAATTAGTCAACCATTTTAAAAATTTCTTTCGCCATTTTAATGCTATATTATCACGGCGTAACATAGGCTATATTTTATTTAAAAAGTATTGTTACTAACAAAACTAACCTACTTTTACGCAAGTGAAGCCGCGTGCAAAAGGTAATACATATAGCTAGTACGACCTAACCGAGTGGTTCCGGGGAGACGATTGCCACAGTGCGCAATCGCACACTTGCGCCTTAGTTTACCAAACCATCAGTAGAACGCTGCAACGCATCTCTAAACTCAATATCTATATTATGTAGAATTTGCTGGTGTCAAGAAAAATATATCAAACAAAAAAAGCATTATATTCCTATAGGGGAGAGAGGGGCTTGTTGTAACAGAGGTAAAAAGCTTTATTAACGTATTTCTTTGACTCAATCTTACCGTTATACCGCGCCGCGCCATGTCATCACCGCTAGTGTCCCGCCAGGGCGGCGCGGGCGCAGTAAGTGAATGTGCACAAGTGCATCATTGTTGCCAGGTAACGTATAATTTTACTTCAAACGGTCAAATTTTGGTTGGCTTCACTATTATCGACTAATTAGAGCTTTCTGTATGTTATTTGGTGTTAAAATGTATCTATTTATGACATCGTGCAACAGTTTTTTTAATTATCTTCATAAATATTAATAACTATACCTTGGGGTTAATTGTAACAAAATCTTGGGGTTTGTTGTAACATGTTACAACTTGCGCCCATATTGTTCTTTTATAATATATAATGTAATTTACCTAATTTGTTTTATTTTAGAATGAGAGACTATAAATGTGCTGTGCAACTTGGTGCTAAGAATATTCTTCCTTATGCTTGTATAATACATCGAAACTGCGAACACACCAACTTCTAGTTGCTCTGGTTTAAAAAATCAATTTTCCCCATCGAAGATTATACCATGTACAACTGGCAATAGTTGATATGTTTTTTCTTATTTTTCACCACTGGTGACAAAGCCAGTTGCTACAACTGTGAATGTATGTGTTAGGTATACATCTCTACTGGATCGCCAGTAGGGACGTATACCTAACGAGTACTATCGAGTTGGGATTATTTTTCCCATTTATCCTCAGTGGTGACAAAGCCAGTGGTAAAAACTGGGAATAGACGCGGAAAACAAATACAAAATGCAGACGAGTCTTCCTTCAATCCTGGGTCCTTTAAGATGGGCGTGAAAAAGCACCTTCTCAGGCCGTCAAAGTAGATACCTCAACATCGCCTCGGCTGCTATGAGGACGATGTGGAGGCCACTGCTCTTAGACCACACGACTGCTTACCATCAGGCTGAGTGTGCATCATGAATCTTCAAACAAACCAAGTGACAGTTTATACGAATTCCAATCCTCAGTCTTTTGACGTTCGTTACAAGTTTATAGCATGATTCGACAGGGCATGAATGCACAGGTTACTTAAAACATTTAATTTATTTTTTGGGTTATATTTCTTTCATACTTTAATTAAGCTGGTCTTAAACTTTTTGCCTGCAGTGTATATAAAGTTGATAATTTAAATAAAACCACCGCAATACATTTCGTTTCATTTATCTGTTACGTCACCACAAATAGTATGACACAATATTACAGGATGGAAATCTTACTTTACAATATAATCTAACAAATTCATTATTGTTACACGGAATCGGCACGATCCTATCGGAACTGAATACAGAATCAACGGCCTCATATCAAATACTTGATTTAAATATTATTTAAACAATGTTTTGTACATGATTAATTGATTATCATCACCAATTATCAGGTTATGAATACGAAGATAAAATAATCACTATACTTAAAGTAAATGTTACATAATTAACCATAATCCTCTTCTCGTACGGTTATACTGGAATGATGTCATTCATTCTAATCCAATTCCAACAGACCGCAGTGTTCCTAAATGTTATTGGAAAGAACAGGCAATTAGGCATTCGTCGGTCGCGTGCGGCCGCCATCACACAGCCGTCACCCCCATGTTACTTGTTCGACTATCCAACAGTATAGAGTGACAGATACGGTGTGAGCGACGGCCGAACATTCACATTCACATGTTTCAAAGCTGGCAGAAATACAAAACTTGTTCGTTATATTAAAGCAAAAATTCGGTACTTGCGCTAAATTACTAAGACCTTAAAAAATAAAAAGCATATTATTATTTTGTTTTATTAAAAAATCCTTGTAAACCCACACACTAATTCCATCACAACCTCCTAATCTGATCACAGCTTTACTTACGACGATTACTCTACTCTAACATTACATTTTACCAGACATAAGCGGCAACAGCAAACATTAATTGTTTCTATTACAAATGCCTCGCTCATTTATATTGGGAAAATCTTGCAATTGATCCAAATAATCATACAGACATAAAAAACATCAATATTGTACTACCAGAATAATAATAACCCTTGCCATCTGTCGGCAAATGGAGAAAGTAATTTTAAAACGCTCATGACTTTGTCTTAAGTTGTCAAATAAACGTTACATCAGATTTTTTGTAGCATACTAATGCATTTTAGCGACATCCGAAACATCTCGTTAGATTTTAATTAATTTTTATGTGAAGAATATTTATGAAACCAAAAATATCATGTTTTTCTAAATACAAATGGACTGTGTTTAATAGTTTAAATAAAAACAAATTAAACATTACACTATAATCACAACCAAAACTTTTTCTAAAACATGAATAGTGGCAGCTGAAAAATAAGTAAAACTATCTATAAATGTCTTTCGTATGACAAAGACAATTTCATTTTAATTTCATCACGATATCATTATTTATTGAATATTGTTACGAGTTTGTATTGTTACCTTACCTTACCAGTTCTGACAAATTCAAGTATGACGGAATCACAACTGCATTATGTTAGCAGTATGGAGTTAAGTAAGTAACTTGTACGAGTAAACCTGCTATATCCGCTTGGTGCCAGAATTCACTGTCATTTGCAGTCTAGTTCATACTACAATGTTTTTTCAAGTCTATATAACAAGCACAAGACGAATAACATTATGAAACGAATTCTTAAAATCTTTATTGCTCTTCAAAATCCGGATGTTAAGGTACGTATTAATAATAATAAATTATCAATTAATAATTACATCTTAAGATAAAGATTTTAAAGAAAATTTCGTGCATAAGGTAAGTAAAGTTAAGTTGTCTATCTACTCAACTCTATACTAATTAACTTGCAGACTGTGTATTTAGGTTGTCACCCAGTCCCACAAAACAACACCAATGACTATACTGCTCCTTTATAAATAATACACACAGAAAATGGATTGTAGTGTTATCCGTAAGGTTTAAAGTGGACATACGTTCTTGCAGACCCTTCAAATTTCTCTACCAAGTTGTAAGAGAAATGTGCATGTGCATACTAGATGTCTGCACTTGTTTCTTTTCTCACAGATGTTGATGCGTGCGACTGAGTAACAATCACAATTATTGTTTTCTCTTTCAAATAATGGGCGCCAACAATGTCATTCAGTGAATATTGACTGAAGTATAACTTATTATAACAGACAAGGCCATTACTTAATACGACATTTGAAATACAAGAATTCAGACATGTTTATAAATTTGTCGAGTTTTAACTCATGCATGACACACCATCCTTTCACAAACAGACAAGAGTAAAACTCTTTGTATATTAAGTATAAATTGTGCGTTACATTAACAAATACACATCGCATAAATCTGGTAAAATTCTCACACATTTAAACATAAATCCATTAGTTAGTACGTAAGACGTGGGTGGACACTCACATGTGCATACTTATGATATATAAACGAACAAAATTAGATTTTTTAAGTCAAGTTTATATGCTAATTACCTTTCTGTAGTAAATAAGATTACTCAATAAGAGATATTTATTTATTTATGTTACAGTAAATGTATTAACAATCATTTTTATTGTAAGCAGAGTGCACTTGATTTAAATATATTAAAACATACTTAATATGAATATACATAGAAGTATTTTCTTACTATTTCAAGTATAGATACTTGTTTTAAAATGATGCTAATTATTTAAAATCTCTGTGAAATTGGTATTTCCTTCTTAATATGGCTAACAAGTATTTGGTATGCGGCTTTTGTAAGCAGTTATCATAGCGTATGGACGCTTGGTATTGTTAGTGCTTCTGGTCTATCAGGATCTCCTTATCCGACAATGGGATTGTCAGTGTAAAGGACAGAGATGACTGTATCTTCTACTGACAGTACAGCGGCTCTTACGAAGCTTTAGAAATGTTGAATATACACATACTGAGTGTCCACAGTTAAAGATACAATGAGAAATGAACGCTCCACGTTAGAACTGGAATGCTTGTGGATATAACGCGAATGAATTATTTTAGTCGGGATTAGTACAAAAATAAAAATGATTTTGCTGAGCTTTGAGTACTGATTGAGCGATTATCATATTGTAAAGTAAATTATCAGTAAATAGCAACATATATAAAATAGTTTTGCTTCGTATGATAGATGTAAGTCTTTAATATCCTTCTGGCTTCAAGCGCAATAATCATTTTTGTAAATACCGAACACCAATAACAAACCCATATTAGTCTGTCTATATGAAATATACATAGTTCGATTCCGTGCAAACTCATTATTGAAGTGCCGAAATAATTACTTAAGACATTCCTTAGTGACAACGCATTAGAAAGATATGTAGAATGTATTGTTAGTCATATCTACGAGGTCAAATATTATCCAATTATCTTTATCGACATTATAATCGCTCAATCAATGGATCAAAGTGCTCTGGACGCAGAAGTTCTACGGATACGACGATATATAACTATATAAAATGTAAAACATTACTAATTAAGTATAAAAATATTACGTAGTTAATGAGTAGCATGCGTTCCGAACTAAAATCACAAATGCAGGATTGCAGACAAATCACGGATAGACCACTGGGTGCCGGCATTATATCTACCTATTAGTTCGCATTGAACGCAGTCGTATTGTTTAATGCAATGGTTGATATCAAAATGGCATTGGAAGAATAACATGTTTTGCAATACAAATTCCTTTATTTTAGAACTTAGCTGTATCTGTGCTAGGAATGAGCTCACGTCAACGATTAATAACGATTGCCAGTTTAATGTCTTGTCTTTATGCTATTATAGTTTTAAAGGGCTTGTTATATTTTAAAATCACATAACATGGAGCATGCTAGCTTTTTACTAGAGAATGCTCGCTTGTCATATTGTTATAATCTCATTATCTCATCTACACCGGCGATACTGATTTGACATTTACATAGCTGATATTGAGCTTGACGCCAACGTTATATAAGTTACACAGTTACACAATACACAAAGGAAAGAAATAGAGGTAAAAACCATTGCAATAAACAATACGAATACTGAATATATATCTCAGTGTTTAGATACAAACTTACATTGACATAGCTAGATGTTATTTGCTTAGTTAATGTGACATTCCAAAGAGCTATCAACGTGAACAGCAAATAAAACGCAACAAATCACTATCACGACAAATCGCATATACGACTAATTGCAGTGTCGTGTCGTTTCCATTGAACTTCAGCGTCGTTCGTTCTACAATGTCACACATTGCGTAGACGGTAATTATCTTTTATCTTAATAGTACGATACACTAATGTACTTATATGTAACAGTTACTTGTCGAACCACTAAATGCAGACAGCGATCGAAGCAGTGAAACTTACTGCGAGCGACCGTACTTGTGGACTGTTTGGTCGAGACTGTGGAGACTAAGATCTTATAGTTGTAGTAAGCTACGTGCCTATAGGCAAATAAATATAATGGGTGTAGTGCCAGTATTTAACGTTTTATTAACCCTTGACCGCCACGTCCATAAAGTAAAAGCGTGCTCTCACCGCCAAGCTGCGATTTCATCCTTTAATTTGTCATGTAGTCGTGACCGTGGCGTGCTGGACACAATTTGCTTTGTCATATATACATGACAGTAGCGGTCCAAAGATTAAGAAGATTAATAATAAATATTATAAATGATACTTCCTATTAGACAGCGGGCCTTTGACCCGGTTCCTATATTAAGAAACAAGTCTTTTTAGCTACGGACGGTTAATCTTGACGTATTTTTCATAGAATATGTCTCAAAACTAACTGACCGTAGGTAAAAAGTGGTCGTTTCTTGAATATAAGAACCGGGTCTTAATGGTTTTGGAAACTAAATTAACATGACACACTAATGCTATCTACACATTGACAACTCATGAATGGTCAGTATGTATGTATATTGTGTATCGAAGTATCGACAGCGCAAATATAATTAAAATTATGAAGTGAGGGTAGTTGCTGAAACACTTCACGAAGGCGCCACTGGGCTCACACCAGTCAACCCGTGACCACAATCGATGCAAGTCGGTCAAAAGTAATAAATAGGTATTTATTACCTATAAATAATTACCAATGCGATCAAGGCTCGGTACCTATATAAAATAAGAGTATTTTTATGTAAATACTTATTGACAAATATTCTATGAAAAATATGTCAAAGTTTAACTGTATTTTATGTAGCTAGTATGACTCGTTTCTTGATATAGAAACCGGGACTGAGACCCGTTGTATAATTAGGTATATGTACAAATTGCGAAAGTTTAAAAACGTTTATCATAAATTATGTATTGATCAAACGCAAACCGCTTAATATAAAAATAAATATATCTTGATGGAAATACATACTTTCATACTGCTAATATCTCTGAGTATTGCCTTTGGCTAGTTATAATAGTGTCCACAAGTACGGCGGCCCAACACAAAAGGCTACTAAGAAATGGACACTCTCAAAGGGTGAAACCTAACACGTACTTACATATTACGTATAATGACTCGCCCGCTTCACAGTAAACGTTTATACAACATTAGTCTTTAATCTTATTACAATAAGGATCATAGTAGCTTAGTATATGTGAGATTGGAAACTTTGATCGATTTCTTGCTGGCAATTAACGCATTTGGAATGTTTGGAGAAACAATATTGGATGATACGGGACTCTTGTGTATATTATCAAGTTCAAAGAGCCATAGTATGACAAGCCTCACAAGGATTACTGGTCACTGCTCACGTTTTAAAATCTTGCAATTGAGTTTGAGATAAATAGCATACTATAGCAGTAAAGAGACATCTCACTGGTAAATCATAGTAAACATAACAAAATGTATTTTTTTTTTAAATTCCGTTATATTAAACGTAGGTGACACATTAATCTGTCAAGTCTTTAAAAACCAAAAGTCTTTAAAATCTATTGTGTCTGGCTACCGGTGTGCCGATGCGACTAAATCAATTCCAAATGCGTAATTTGCCAATGATACAAAACAGCTTGTGAGTAGAGAAGAGGTAAATAAATAAAAATACTAAAGCAAGCACCGGTAGAGGTAGAAAGAGCTATGACGCTATGTCCGCCGACATAATATACAATGAACTGTTTTACGCGCCGAGAGAGACGATAGTGGGTAGAAAAAGTACTTATATATTTGAGATTTGTACACTTCCTACAGACCTAGCAAAGATTTGTGTGAGTCATGGATGGAGAAAAATAATATCATATACCAGCAACTCTTAAAGCATTATCATTGCATGTGGGAGAACACAAAATATTTAAATCATACATATTATGTATGACGCGTTTACTAATCAGATTGAAACTATGACTTTATAAATGGTAACAGGCATTTTAAGTATGTTCGGTGGCTGATATTCAAATATATGTATAGTTGGGTAAAATAATATTTATACATACAATATTTGTACAAATACCTTAAATCATCAATGTCAAAATGGAAGTGTGTTTGATCGCGAGAAAAGCACTACTAAGTCTAAGATTTCTTATCAAAAAATAATTTTATGGCAATCTATTAATTTACAATGGGCAACCCCACCATCGTCTCTCCGCACGTTTCTCACTATACTATGGCAACACTGTATACAGTCCTCCCTGTTAAACAACGCTTAAATCTGATCACCTGGTTGTACCCTAAACCTTACAGCCGCTACTAATTCGTTATCTCGCCTATCTAGCTATCTCTCTCGCACACCAACCATCCCCATGCAATCTGAAAGAGAAATAGAAAATTGTAATTATTTATATGAATATGATAGAATTTACTGTAACATTTTCGGTTCAACTCAAAGAAATAAATTGTTACTGTATTTTTTACGCATTAGCTTTGCTGATAGTGATTGCAATAGTACCTATAAGTGTCTGTGTATATGTCAAGTAGAACAATTGATCCAAAGGTCGCGCGCGCACCTTGACAGCTAGCAGACAAGATAATTAGTAACACATGAAGAAAACTTCCAAAATGTATATGTCGGAGACGGTCATTAGTACGGTTACGAAACGTGGCACGAGAGTCAAGATGGGGCAGCACTGTTGCGGTGACGTCAACACGCAGCTCACGTCGTGCCACGGCAGCGCCTACGAGACGAGAGGCGCGCGCTATGTTCGTCTTTAGTCATTCATTTCGTGCAAGACATTCGTGTTCATTTATTGTGAAGACAATAAAAGTGACAATAAATGCACTCTGCATTTATTGTTTCACTTTGCTCGACCACCCTATTGTACGCCGGCATTATGTCAGTCGATAGTGTTACTGACGCACTCACTATATCCGACATACAGATGAATTTGAGGCTAAGTTTTTGCAGAGTTCGAAAGAATAACAGGATCCATCTTTATGTATTGGATTGTTGATGTGATAATGCATTTACTTCTATTTTGACACAGCTCTTTAACGTAATCTATGTATGTCCCTACGTACCTAATACATCATATTTATACACACCCATATAGATAGACGCCTCTAACGCCGAAGTTGTTACACCCACATTTGGCTAGAATTTTAAATTCTACAGTGGCGAACTTATTTAAATCTACCAGGCCACTGTGCTACTACAAAAAAAAAATTGACAGGAAACTGCAATAAAACTTTTCCTACCCAGGAATGAAACTCGGCACCTCTTGTACAGTAGTCGCATGCATTTCCACTGTCACTGTTATACCACTCGTAATTATCATAAGCAGAATTGTTTCTCGCCGTAATTCTGGCTCAATATGTCATTAAAGCTGTTGGCCTACCACGAAACGTAATCGTCGATGTTTGGGCCGACTCGACTGTCTGTATACATATATCAAAGACATGTAATTATTCATTTTCCGAAATGTGTCCTGAATTTCGGTACGTAACCGTTTTGTCCCTTTCATGAAGTAGTGCGAACAACGGAGTAATGTCGAAGAATAATGAACTTCATTGCAATTAACTTTCGTTCGTCCCGAAATTTCGGATAGACCTCATGGTAGACGTTCATTCCATGTTACTTTCGTTCGGCCCGGTTTCGGATAGACATTCTCATGGTAGACGTTCATTCCATGTTACATTCGTTTGGCTCGAAGTTTCGGATAACTATTCTCATGGTAGACATTCATTCCATGTTACTTTCGTTCGGCCCGAAGTTTCGGATAGACATTTTCATGGTAGACGTACTGTTTTGTGTCAAGTGTGTGGTATGGAACCGGTTCAGTGCCGTGTCTGGTACGGTACCTGCTCAGTGTCGTATGTGGTAATGTACCTGTTCAGTGTCTTGTATGGTATAGTACCTGTTTAGTGTTGTGTGGTAGATAGTGTACCTGTTCAGTGTCGTGTGTGGAACTCCTTGATGCAGAGCGCGCAGGACCAGGAGCCCTCGGGCGGCGTGTCGAGCGGCGGCGCCAGGCAGTACATGTGGTAGCCGCGGTCGCAGTCGTCGCAGAACAGCAACTGGTCCTGTAATACCATCGATATTTACATTTCAAGCTCATAGTCCAAGTAGGGACACCGAGGCCTGTGAGCACTAGCAATCAGGTTCGCGATACTGGTAGCTTACAGTAATTATACCTCACTAAATTGCCAACATTGGTGAATACAGGTGAAACTGTCTTGGTTTAAAAGTTTGCGTATCAAAATGATTGTCAAACAATCATATAAGTCAACTTATAGGCGATAATTTTAATATTTTGAATTAAAAAAGGAGAATTGATAGCGCTAACAGAAATAGACTATAGAAAGTATTCTTGTAGGACCCGTATGGTTTGTAAAATTTATAAATTTATTTAGAATTATCTTTCTGGTAAGTAGTATCACCACTTAGCCAAAAAGCTATTAACCTTTACTTGTCCTTAAGACAATCATGCAGCTACAATAAGAAAAAAGAAGAAGACTGGTAATTCTTAATCTTCATAGTTCGGTCTGCATCTTACTATATCGCTCACCTAGATCAATATTTAGACAACTAAAAGTATGTTATTTTTGCATCTTCAGAATCTTTTATCATGACACGATACAGTTGATATCTATGTCAGACCCTGCATCGTACAATGCTAATAAGCAGCGGTTCGGTGTTACATGATCCATGGTATTCTCCAACACACCAATAAGGCAAGCTGTACAATCCTGCATACATTCTCAAAGAAATATTATGATACTAAACAGTTGGTTTCGATGTTCCTGCATCGTGCGATGCTAGAAAGCGGCGATGCGGTGTCACAATGTCCATGCTGCGTCACTGTACAGGGAGTACTGGAGTACTCACGTCGTTGTCGCTGGTGCCGCACACGGAGCAGCACTTGCACTCGATGCACTGCCAGCGGTACTTGCGCACCGACACGATCATGTTCAGCGTGAACTGCAGGCACGTGGGGTGACCTACGCAACACAACCTGCGTCAGCGACACTCAACACTTACAACACATCACTCATTTATATTTAAATATAGAATTAACTAGCTACACCTTAATATATGTATTTGTGATACTAGTCCTAATCCTATGGGAACGCATGCCGACATGGCAAATTGTATTAAACGAGGACATGGCCTATTTGTGGCCTACATTCAAATCCGTTCAAATGCTTGTCCGTTCATAAGCTACCAGGAAATTATCAGTAATAGTTCTCAGACTCGATTCGATCCCACTTAACACTTGAACGTACAGAATACCTAATAACTATAGATGTGCTGTTGGCTCTATACATAATGGAAGGAGTATCTCTGTAGAATACATCACTTAATATTTGTAAGAGAGCTTTTGTTTGTGGTGTGAGTATACAATATATAAGGAATAATATTAAAATAAATATTTCACATATTGTAAGGCACATAATATTTTCTTACCTTGTATAAATCTTCGATCAGCAACACCAATCGTTATGGTTCAATATAATTTCAATTTCGATATAAGGGGAAAACATAATGTGCCGAACAATAGTGAAAATAATAAAAAATAATAAACAACACTTATTAAACATTACTGGTGTGACTTACAATTTATTTTTGAAGAAAACAATATGTCTTAAGGGAAGTGCACATTCACTATTCTTCAGCACAGCGAGACTAAATAAAAATCGAATGCGATTCGAATTCATACAGTTTAATTCTGATAAAGTAGCATTTTACAAAATAAAATAAAAAACATTAATATTCAATATACTCTCGGACTTAAGCTAAAATAAAAGAAATATATTTTCATTGAACAACAAAACGGAAACAAACATATTATTTTTTCTAAAAAGGTTAATTTAATCTTTGGGTATTCGCATCTATGCACTTCCCTGCAGACATTATACTTTGGAATAGATATTTGCCGAGATAGCATTTAATATGGTACTAAATAGACATTTATCATAACAAACATTAATTTGGTAGCTAAGTACCAACCACGCAAAAATGAACTGTCAAAACATTCCATATTACATTAAGTAATAGCAAACATAAAATTGACAATAAATAATGTGTAGCTATGCCGTATACATTTAACTATTTTCTACTATTCTCTTTAACTAGGGATAGTTGTTTTATTAAACTATCAATATTAGTATAAATATATTCAACATAGATAAAAATAGCGTACTATTTGAGTTTATGCAAAGGATCGAATTATAAACCATTAGTCGACTGATTTATTGTAACTTAAAGTAATGTTTAGATAACATGTAACAACATTGCAATAATGGTAACAAGGTCATGCCAGGTATAAAATTCTAGACTTATATGCTGGTAAGCTCTGCAATAGGCGAACATATGTACATCTATCAGCAGCTTTAGCTATCATTTCAATACATATGATTATATGATAGAATCGATTTGACTGAACAAATAAAACTGACATTATCATGTTATTTCTTTACGAAATTCTGAACGACAAATGTTTAATAGACACTTGATCGAACAACAAATAAAAATTACAACTCACGTAATAAATACAAAACTACTCAACGATATACATTAAAAATCCACACTAGAATTCATATTTGGTCATCAATAAAAGAAGTTAAACCAACTATCAGTCGACATTAAACAATATAGCTAAATTGAATCCTTTCGGTTCACGCGATAAATTCCTTTTCGATCGTTGGCACGCCTCACATAGTTACGCATAAGAACAGTGAATTATATAAAAGGTTACAATTGCACATACTAAGGCACCTAAAAGACGAAGACACTATATATTATTACACAGTTATTGTACATTGAAATAAATGATTTCTCTGTTGTATTAATTATTATAAAGAAGCTCTCATAGTTAAATTTATTAAGGACCTTACGTACCTACTATGACTTTGGCAATTAAAGCTAGATGAATTCTGCCTAGCTATGACGAATAGTAGGACTATATTTTTGTATATGTGGTAATAAATACATTGCCACATATACAAATCTATATATGTATAAGATATGTATTGCATTCCCAATTTATTCTAAAGTTCATTAATTTACATAATCATCCCACGAAGTATGATATGAACTAACAAGTCTAACACTCTTAAAAGGTGTGTAAGGTCCACATACAGTTTATGAACAATTTTATTTCAACGTACAATACAATTTATATAAAAAGAGACGGTAACTTATACCTATATGTATATTTTGAAGCTCTATTCGATTAAAGGCAGAGCAGAATTCGAACTGGCGCCAAGACTTAAGTACTTGTGTACGACTTCAAATCTAGCTCCGATATAATTTAGTTTCAAAGATCCTATAGTGCAACGTAGCACGATAACTTATCCTATAATAAAATATTAATATAAAACTAATATAAGATATAATATGTAAGAAATAAATTGTCAATATATCATAATAATATGCAATATTTTTATATGTCGATTTAAACTTAATTAAAATCTAATGCTGTCTAAAAATCTTCTTAAAACTATAATAAAAACATTTCATATGCTATAGGAATGATATTTTACGTTGAATGCGATTGCGATTCACTTTGTATCAAAGAGAGGTAACTATAAAATATTGCTAAATATTATTTGTTAAAATATATCTATAGATATGTGTCAAATTATTTTCCAATGAAATACCCCAATATAGATTGCTACACAAATATTTTCTTAGCAATGAAAGCTACCAATAGGTAACAATTAATGTATTTATCTTATACACAATGTTCAACAGCAGTATCCCGAGCGTCATACTAGTAATGATACCAACTATGACAGTCGTAAGTGACAATAACGTAACAATAGAATTGAAAGAAAAGTTGCGCGTTGTTTACTATACTTTTAGTATAATATCAATAAACTTTATTTTTGTAATTTGCCTACTACTCTCATAAGTTATCAACTTTACAACAAATAATAAATTAAACAGTACCCTAATAAGCGAATAAAATATTTAAATACAGAACGTTTTGATACAAAATGTAACGCGCGCTTCGAACGTCAGATAAAAACACGGTCTTAAATAAATGTTCAAAATCTTTGGATTACTATACAAATGATGGTACGATACAAAGGCACATAAAAGCTGTATATAAAATGGAACAAGCTATACCTACGATTATGATATGATGTATAATGTGGCAGTAGACTATTACTAACACACACCACGACTAATGTATACCGTTTTACCTTTCTATCCGATAATTAATATACTGTTGGTAGAATATATGTCCATTCATACTTTAATTACAATCAAAGAGCCAGATGATTTCGGCATTGTCTATGCAAGTCTCACAAAAGCTTCTAATAATGTTTATCATATTATGAATGGCCGTTGTGACCGCTCTGGCATTAAATTTCAATTAGCTTTTCTGGTTTAGTAGGTTGTTTACCTGCTAATGGAACAGTTTTTATCCAAATCAGGGCGATGGTACTAGCGGCTATACTACAATGTATAATATAGCTTCCAAGTTAGAATGTTGGCATCGTTTTCTAGTCTAAAGGAACTACCATCGAGCCTTCGCAACCCATTGGGATAACAATAATATTAAATCAGGCGATTAATCCAGATTATTTTATTTAGGCAACGGCCTGTCCAGAACAGTGACAATCCGTACCAACAGTTTGCTGTGCATTATCTAATTATGTAAGACTAGGCATAACAAACAAATCGCGACCAACTTTATGATTCACAGTAGGTCGATCACATATATTTCTACTAACAGGTATATTATGAAACACAATCCCGTTATATCTACTGTGACTAAATGACTGACTGATGACAACAAAGTAATGACACTTTATAAAATTAAAGGTATGGTATGTACATTTATTCTTAGTAGGAGATGGTGTATTGCTTTTCAACATCTATGTGAATAATTGTCTATTTTCGTGGATGTTAACGCCCATTCATTTGTTACTCTGGAGAGGTTGCAACAGAATTATGATAATTATCAACAATTAATTGTTGCTTTACAACAAAATAATTATTTTAACAAGGTTAGATTTGGAGTACTACTTAACAGAAATTCATAGTAAAACAGTAGCTTAACGCTTTTACGTATTATTTTATATCATGTTGCATAAAAAAATATACTAAAGATATATATAGATATACTAATAAAAGTTTACCTTGCCATTTGCAAAAAACAGTTGTATAATACCATAAACTTGAATAGTCCATTCAGAATCAATAATTTAGTTAGTTTTTACTCCTTTGTATTGTTATTAAGATATAAAAATGTATGGCAAATTTTAAACTAAACTCACCAAATATATTTTTATTACTTTCATCTTACTTTTGCTAATTCTGGTCAGGTTAGTGGCAGGTTTATGCTAAACTAGAATAAAATCTTACTCTACCCATTCAAGCTCGTAGAACAAATCGAATCGCGTTAAAACCCATAAAAACATTGACACGTTACTAATAAACAGTTATAGTGGTATAAACACAAATATGGTTCTGCAATATTATCCTTACATCAAATTCACTAAGATATGTATAATATTGCTAAACAATATTTGTGTTTATACTACGAATAACCTTGTTCTTCATTTATTAGTAATGGGGTGATTGTTTAATTAACAAGGTATATGTGCAAAGTCGGGCGACTATAGTTGTATGCGTGCTAATGACTTGTTTCGTAGCGTGACTAGATAAGCTAGGATAACTGAACTTAGAGCGTACCGCCGATATAGTCGACGTCAACGCCTTTATTTGGCATGAAGCGAAGCTATGACTAAATTAAACTCTCTGCGGTATTGCCAGAATCATTTTAAAAGTTCACAGGTCATGAAATGTCACCTTTTATAAACGCTAATCAAGAAGAGTACGTAGCGCTTTAGAAGTAATAGGGAAGAAATATGCGTGATAAGATTTGTTTTATTAACAGTGGTGTTTACCAGATACCAAAATAGAAATGTTTTAGTAGAAAAATTGTGCCTAATTAAATCCTAACCATAAGGCAAATTACTACTAGTACCTAAATGATGAAAAATATCACATGTCACCCTTTGTATTTCTCAACCATAGATGTTACTTACCATGTTGACTTTCTTTTTCTCGAAACTAAAGAAACCAATTTTTGGAATATAATAGCAGAGCATAAGTGTTTAGAAGCTTAAATATAATATTAAAGACACAGTGAGCAATAAGTCAATGAGAGCTGATTCTCTTCTTAAATACCTATAGTGTGTTTAATATTCACAGGTGCCAAAAGTATATTTAATTAAAATGACTGGCAACACCAACAGCTTGTATTGTCTAATACAAAAACAATTTTGATAAGGCACTTGTACTCACTAAAAATAAAAACATTATAGGGTATAAACATTACAACAGACAACAATTTAAAATATATCATCATTCATTTGGCATCCATAGTCACAAGTGTTGATATTATAGCATGGCAACACCAAGATCACATAGTGCATATTATACAGATAAAAAAGTCACAATGATATGTGATCGAAATTCCTGCAGTACATTTAAGATATCTAGAATATTTCAAAATTATTGTGATGTCACTAATCTAATACAAATAAAATATAATATTTTTTTAATATATAAGGTCTAACAGAGTATGAAATCTGGAATGTATAATTTAAAAATCTACCACAAACAAACATTCTTTGGTAAGACCCACGAAAAATCACTACTGTGATGAGAACAAACATAATTTTGAGACTGACAACACTCACGAATAATACTCAGATATATTTTATTCGACGATGACATCACATTCATAAGTAGGACTCTGACGTGACGGGGGGGATACAGGGTACTGGCCGTATTCATCGTGGAGTAGCTTAGTTTGAGAGGCGAACGTGTCAAAGGCGTCGGCCGAATAAGACATAGAACTGAGTATTTCGACTACGCCGTTTAGTTTAATATTCTCTCGTAAGTGCCTGTGCCGTTCGCAGACGCGGTTTTCGAGATGGTAGCAGGTCGGTTTAGGGAGGCCGTTGCGCGGAGGCCGGCCTCTTCGCTTACCTGAGCGGCCGCAGTCGGAACAGCTCACGAGCTCCTCCGGTGTGCCCGTCTTTTTATTCTCCCGGTCGTCGCCGAGACAAAAGTCGCAGTACGGTGATGGTGATGCCTATAATTAGGAAAATTTTGTTGAGGTGAACTCGTATTATAATACAACTAATATCAGTTATTCTAAGCTATCAATTCGAATATTAGATGAGTATCAATTAAAGGAGAGTTGCAAGTCAAGGGAATAAACATTTTTCAAACGAGAGTTTCAAAGTTTATTGACAGATTTAAAATTAAATTAGAATTTTATGAGTTTATAATATAAGTTGTTTCGTTAACACTGTGTTGTTCATCACACTTTCTTTTGCTGATACTGTTTATAGTGATGTCGATGTGATAAAGTACAATAAAGTGCGTTTTTTTTTAATAGTGCTATGTCTTGGTATTGTCATAGAGAAATCTTGAAGAGTGTTTTACTATGAGCTATCACACGACACCACAAAATTTGCAGTTTCCTACACTTAGAGATCGACCAATGTAGTGAAACATTTTCGAAGAACTTATTGACAATATCGTCAATATTATATTTCAATTTATTCGGGTGAACGCTTTAAACGGTTCTAAGAAACAAAAGAAAAGTCGTGTTTTCTAGACGGTACAACGCGGTAATACGTACAAAAAAAAGCTATGTGTATTGAATTTTCATGACCGTAAACGGTATCAGTGGCAAAAGCTCAAGTGTTAGGGTGCGTTTCCACTGCCGCGGAGCTGGACGAAGGGGAACGGAGAAGAGCAGTGAAAAGTAGCAACTGTTTCCATTGAAGCGGGGCGGAGTGGATCTGAGCAGACCAGAGCTGCAATGAACTTGTTATCCGGTGTCTTTCACTATGATTTCCTACTCTATATTCATTGCATTTGTATGTTATCAGTGTCGTGTATCCTATCATAAACATGTAAATTTTATGACATTTTAAATTAGTTTCTTATCCATTTTGATTCACGTACAATGTCGATGACGTGTGAATTGTATGACGTAATATCGTTAACTAAACTAAAATGTAGCGCACGAGTCCTTTCCTGACAAGTCTTCACTACCCTCCGCTCGGCACCACAGCCTGCTCGACTCCGTTCTATCTGGCTCTGGGTCGCATGTTCATATATTTTAACGGAACGTCCGCTCAGCTCCACTTGCACTGTTTCCACTGATGCGGAGTGGAGATATCAAGCACTGCGATTGGCCAGTTCACGGTCCGCTCCTCTCCACTCCGCCCAGCTCCGCGTCAGTGGAAACGCACCCTTAATGTGTTATAGTTCATAGATATCATATTTAACGACTTTACACATTACTTAATCTACTAATACTTGATAATCGAATAAAAAATGTCCCAATATTTGTATGTACATATAATGATTTTATGTATTAATACTTGAGTTGTACACACAGCGACACCTCGACCTAGACTGTTTGGAGTTTGAACAACGCTGCGAATCGTGCGAGAGAGTACGTTATATTTTTGTTATTTTGTCTCATTCACACTGAACGGGACGCGACGCTCTATCGTTACCATTACATCGACACCACTATGCACTGTCCCTTTCCGACAATTCTCTATTTTGTATGTAGCGTAGTTATGCGTATATAGGGTTTCTAACTTAATGTGTAGCCGTGTGTACTCAAAAAAATACATCCTTCCTATTTATGTATGTATTACCTTAGTATCAGGCTCTTTATGGTCCATGGGCGCCCCCCCACTGGCGGAGGGCGCAGGCGTGGGCGCGGGCGCAGCACCCGGCGGTGGCGGCGCGGCGGGCGCCAGCGGCGCGTGCGCCGAGTCGGAGCTCGACGTGTCGGCCGACGCGGGGCGCGGGGGCGGCGACGCGCGCCGCGGCACACCCGCAGCGCCCGCCGTCGCCGCCGCGTGCGGGTGCGCCAGCGCATGGGCGTGCGCGTGCGCAGGGAGCCCTGCTGTGCGAGAACAACGCCTTTTAGCACGTTACTCTAAAAACCGCTATGTTGAGTAGTTTACTCATGCAATCTAATTTGAGTGCCATGCCTTCACCATGCTATGTTACTAATCTACTAGAATGTCTTAATCATATTTTCGACATTTGCACACTATATAATGTACATCGATAAATAAAAGGTTCATGTAAATTTGTTACAATTTGTTTAAGTAGGAATTTTTGTAGGTTGTCGTGACTTTATATGTATTTTGTGAAGGCAACTTAGTATTCATAGTTTGAATATAACATCACCTATTAAAAATAGAACATAAAATTGAAACAGTCTCAATAAAATCTTTCCTCTCTATTTTATATGGTATCAATTAGGGAAATCATTCAAATCTCAATTTTTTTTATATTGGTTCTGTGCTAAATTTGCATGTTAATAGATCTTCTGAAAATTAAGTTGACGAGATGTTGCCTTTTATTCATCGATATCAGGTTAAAAAACATTCACTTCATTACGGTGCTAATTAACAACAAACATCGACCCATCGGCCATGCAACATTGACAGAGTACCTCAGATCTGAACGTACAGTGATCTAACTACGATGGCCCACTCACCAGTCCCAACAACGGGATTATTCAGAAAGGTGACATAACTGTCTTGATACTCCGTGGCGGGCTGCGCGGGCGCCGCCGGCGGCGCCCCGGGCTGCGGCGGCGTGTGCGCGCCCGCCCGCGAGTCGCGCGAGTCGCCGTCGCTCGCGCCCGCGCCCGCGCCCGCCCCCGCGCCCGCGCCCGCGCCCGCGCCCGCGCCCGCGCCCGCCGCCGGCTCCTTGTGCGTGTGAGTGAAGTGGTAGGTCAACCCCGGCCGCGTCTTGTATTTAGCACCGCACACTATACACAAACGATATTATTAGACAGGTCACACTTACAAGTAGTCGAGTTTCATTTTGTGTTTTATGATATGTACACAGAACGAAACCATAAGCACTTCAAAACTTATACAAAGAAATTTCACAAATATTATAGAGAGGTCAAAGTACGAGTAATATGTTACTTACCGTCGGTGATGCCTCCGTCTGCACTATCACAGTAATACCGTTCGTAATTATCGTATGGTAAAGAGTTTAGCGTCAACAGAACAGAACAGAGGAGGCACCACGACGGCAACGGCGAACAGTAACGTAGCCTTCCAATAATTATCCGTCATCAATCATTACTATGTATAGCTGAAGGAACATTTATAAGAACATTCTTATGGATTTTACGAAGTTTGGTGCACTCTGATTGACAATTTAACGGTTTTAAAACCGTCACACAAAACAGTGCTTTAATAAATCGATAATTTCATATCAACTTATTGAGTCGCAGAGGCACACCGGTGGCCAGAAAAACGATTTTAATTATGTCTCGTATTGTAAGATTTGACAGATTAAAATGTGACAATCGAAAATTTAGATTATTTTTCATTAAAACTGCCCATAATTATATACTGTCACATATATTACTTCCTTTAAGATCCGAAATAGAGTGCACAAAACAAAATCCATTGCCAAGATATTTGACTAATATTGACACTAAAAGTGAATATAGTTGTTATTTAGAATGTTCTTATATCATGAATACTATTGGTGGAAAGCCGGCCCGTCGTGATTCATTCTATGTTCAGTTCTAAGGACGCTCCGCGGGGCAGGTATGATTGATGACTTCAAATCTATGGATCGCCCAGCGCTACAATATCAACATCATCTTTGCACCAGCGTTTTAAAACAATTTTATTTTAAGATGCTGTTGATTTTGCTCTGAAATAAAGCACTACACATAACATAGGATAAATAAAATATAAATTGTAGTAGAATCTGATTTTGATTCATTCTTAAGTATTGTTAATCATATAAAATCTTTTAATCTAGAATGTTAGACATTTTTTGTAGTTATTAAAGTTCATGTTTTAAATTGTTCATTTAGTGCATCTATCTGCAAATAGTTTATTCAGATACAGAATTATGACATTTTAACGTTATTAACGCTTTTTATTATTTGGTAGTTGTTGACAAGTTACACTACAATAACTAACTATTCTATTACGGGTGCTGATTCTGAATAAACTATGTTTATGTTACACAGTAATGCAGTCATCGAGAATATATCACTGCGTTCAGTTTTAGCCAGCATTTATTTCCAGCATAGTTCTTGAATTTATTAGCAAAAAAAAATTCATAGGCCACTATCCCTTATCCCAGAGCAAAATCCACAGTATATCAAGATTCAAAGTCAAATTGAAGCTATAATTAACACAAGAACAAAATTATTACATTGGATAATTTTATTTGTTATTCAACATAAATATTTCTTGTATAAATTCATAACAATCTTTGGGTGATAATAGTACACTGTCGTGCGGCAAATTGGCCTATTATATTCGCCATTAGTCAGGATAGTTTCCTTCAAAACTGTGGACAATTTTCTGCACGGCAGTGTAGTTTGGATCTAAGAATAACATCAATCGCCTAATACTTCACTGCTCCGTTTCATACATACAAGAAATAATAGAAATATGGACAATATTACCGACAATTGTATAAAAAAGTGAACACTGACCGGCCAACGTTAACATTGTACAAATATAAACGTGGAGTAACTTAAATTTTAGCCTATGAATGTTCATATTGACCGGTCAATGTAACATATTATTTCGGTTATTTTGCAAAATTCCTGTAGCGCGCATAAAACGAGTATAATTATAATTTTAAAATATTTTTATCACTGTAAAATCCGTATAATAAAAATGCGTATTATATAAACATTTTCAATATTTAAATAGTTTGCGGGTAATTATGTCATATTTCCAAACATTAAATAATAAAATATAATTGTAAACCAAAAGCATAAAAGTTGTACAATGACTAAAATTTTACTATAATACTGAATTTTTGAAATAAATACCTCATAAATGTATGCGTTAATAAAATATTATGCCCGTGACTTACCTACCCTAAAATACATTTTAAACATTTGCCAATTTTTATACTTTTAAATAATAAATACGATATAAATCGCGTTATAGCGCAAGTAACATGCTATACTGCTATTATTGTTGAGAAGAAGCATAATTATTATGAACTATTATAATGCTTAAATAATGTTATACATATTAGTAAAATAATAAAGTATAGCATGCTAATATTATAATGAGAGATTTCGAAAGGTCAAACGACTTTTTTTATTTGGACTTTATAGTGTCCTTTCACTTTAATACTGGACTAAATATCCTTGAAAATGAAATGAGTAAATTTTTCTAATATAATTAGTCCAAAATTTAATTATTCTATTACGCCAAAAATCCTAATTTAATTTAGCTTAACCTCTGATAAAGTTGAGTTTATTCCGACAATAGTTACTAATATTAGGCATTTTAATAAATAAGACACATTATAGGCAAGAAATCGAAAATATTTTTACACAGGGCGTCAGCAATTTAGCTTGCAAAACTTTAGTCATTGACCATAGACACAACAGAATTTTTTCCTAAGGTTCATTACAAGAAATGGAAATAAATAAACTATCACAGACACATGAGTCAACACGTTCAAACCAATCGGTGCGTTAATTTAAAAACATTGTGATTTAAATTGTGATTATTTCATAAGATCCGGTTTAAAAGGATATGACGTAAGCTATGATTAATCCATCAACCGAGATATCTTAAAATATTTAACAAGGCGAAAAGAAAAGACTTATTATTATGAGCCCTAACGCAGTGTTTTCATTTGCAATGAATTTACTCTGCATTAGAGCGCGACCAACTTATCTCTAGTATGATCAAAAAAGGAACTACATAAACTATGAACATCGGTTAGGCGTTGGCAAAGAAAGTGGCGCCCTCCCGCACTCCACAGATAAGTCGGTCGACTTTCTTGTGACATACAACAGCCTTAATAATAATTTTCGAATAATTCTACGCACAACGCGCCACTAACAAGTGAAAAGGGCCATCGCACTCACACCTCGATCAATCATAGCTTAAGGTCAAAGAAAACATTTAATAGCGATTCTCTTTGCTAGTCGTATTTTCAAAAACATACATACGTGGCTAAGTAGATAGTTATCACTTATTGTCAACAAACATTTTCAAACGTACTTACTTTAACTGGCCATGAAGTAATAATAATATTATTCTATCACATACACACAACATCTCACACAATCTCTGCTTAGTTTGGGCTAGATGGTAGCCCAAACTAAGAAGAGATTGTACTATGGGTACTAGGCAATGGCTAAACATACATATATATTTTATTTTTGTAATAATATATATAAAACATACATATTATACATAGAAACAACCAGACCAAGACAAACATCCATGTTCTTGCACACAAATGTTTGACTTGTGCGGGAATCGAACCCGCGACCTCAGGCGTGGCAATCGGTTACACTAACCACTATGATATCGAGGCCGACAGATGTGATGTACTTAATCGCCAGGTTTATTTTCATTATTAGATTAACATTATTCTGGTTTTTGTAGAAGTTAACGATGTAATCAAGCTTTACCTTGAGTTAGTATTAACCAGTTTGCAATAGTGATAATCACCAAAATCGAGCGCAACATTGAGTATTTTATAGTATGTATGTAAAGAGATAAAGTTAGCAAGACTATTCATCTCTATAATGCCACGATTTTACATCTAAAACTGTACTACATATTTCCTTTCTAACAAGCAAAAATAAATTAAATCATTTATTTTGTAATAAGGCATAACTTATTCAGGCCTTTTAACTTTAGGCATACCCGTCTTAGAATAGCCCATTTATGCCTCCTCTATTCTTTATAAAAAGCAATTTGAAACTAGTTAGAACTTAGTTAATTCTTATTGAACAGCTTGGTTCCGTGCCATGGTTAATGGCCAAAGAAAAGCTTCTTTACTTCGATTTAACCGTCTATAACTAAATCTAACCTAACCATCTCTAATCGCCTGTACGTAATTTTAACGCAGCCAAAGCTTGGCTATTAGACGTAATATGCATATGACAAAGATGTGAAAATGTTCTCAACAATAAAGTGACGTAAGCTCCACAAAGTGATCCCATCCATATTCTCATAGACCAGTAGTCGGCAACCTTGTCGTCCAAAAGAGCCAAATATAGACAATCCACAAGTGAAATCTGTTTCAAAGAGCCATTTTTTTGACTTAAGCTTTGCTTTAGCAGGGGACATTATTACGAAAAAATTAGGAATAAAAGTACACTCTCGAGCTTGCCTTTGTCAAATAAGTCGTAAAGTCGAACATTACATTAAATAAAATTTGGTACCATACTTATAAGGCAAGATAATAAGTAATATTTCGTGCCTGCACTAAACATTTCGTGTAAGAGCCGCAGCCGAGGAGTCAAAGAGCCGGATGCGGGTGAGTGAGTTGCCGACCACTGTCATAGACCGATGAAAGAGAATCGCACATAAATAATTTGTAAAATATAACTAGTCTAGCCTACATTATAAATAACACACTACGCTAAATTATTTCGATAATAAAGATAATTACGTGGCAGTGTAAAAAATTTTCAATTCATTGGTGTTTTCAGTTCCATATCAAGTTTGTGTTTTAATTTCTTTTTGAACTTTCAACTGTAATTGACTGATCAATGGCCGTAGATTAGGACAACAGAGGGGTGGGTGGACGGCTTAACGGAATATTTTATGACTGGTCAGGTGTAAAATAACGTAATTTATTAATCTCACGTGTAAACTTTATAGATTATACTAAGCAACAATAGATGATAAGTATGGAGAAAGTCTTGACTAGTTTTAATTTTGTAATTGCAATGTCCATACAGCATGCTCACTGTAATTTTTCGGTATGCTAAGAAATGTATTTAACAAAACCTTTTACAAATGTTTTACCTTAGGGACCGTACTACGGTATCATTTTAATTGATATTCATTTCATATTAACTGTAGGACATTTCTTTCATAATTATCCTATCAAATACTAATGTATCACACGTTCATGTATCTGTAGTCAAATAACTAAGCAGCCGGTAGTTTTGAAAAGCCATTCTCTGTCCACCATCCCTTCTACCGCTCCAAACATACGGCCTCTGAATGCAGGTACACTTATCGACGATACATTTTATACATACTAAGAAATAAGTGCACTAATAAGTGAACACGTCCAGAACAATAGTGTTTAATAGCTTTCAGTCGTTAAGTGTACGCACAAATTAAACTTTCCAACAAAACGACTGCCTTTTGCTATCGATATCGAATCCAAGTCGTAAAAATCGATAAGTCTTATCGATATTGCGAGGTCATCGACTTTGTAGAGCTACCATCATAAAATTTACATTATTTGCAATATTAAAAAATTAATATTGCATATTTAATTAAAAAACAAATCTTAACTGTAAAAGTACCTACTACTAAGTGACGTCATATCGATAGCAGAACGCAGTGTTTCTAACCAAGAAGCGACGGAGAAGACTATAGGAAGTATGTTGTTCCTGCCATCTTAAAGAATAAAAGGCAACATGTGCCTAAGTAATCTACACTTAGGGTGCATATTACTTTGAAAGTTGTGATGTGTAGTTAACAAAATATACAGTAATTAGAATTCAATATTTCTCGAATTTGCCCTACCTCTGAGAAGCATATAGAAATACAAACTACTCACTGCATTATGCATTAGAAAATTTTGCTGTCAGTCTAGCCACAGTAGTGAAATCTTTTGAAAATGTCAAGATAGTGTAATTTTCAGTATATTAATAACAAGTTGTATTAAATTTTAGTACAACTAAAATATTTGTAAAGAAGCGCAGTTTTGCAAGCCAACTGAGAGCGACTGTCTGTAAACTCCAGCACATCATTGAATAAGGCCTCGGGCAATACCATCTTGACAAAAGCAAATAAAGATCAAGGAATTTGAACTTATATGCTTTTGTGTCCCAATAACACTATCATTTTTGTGGTTAGTCCTGTAAGAAGCCAAGAAAAATTATAACAGAATATACCATATCATGGACATGACCATATTTTAGATGTGCCCCATTTTGGCGTATAAAGCCAGGACCTTAATATGAAGTTAACTAATAAAGTTACTGTCCCATATCCCAATCAGTATTTAGCAAACTTTACATTAAAAATCTTACTGATGTTATTGTAGAAACTAGACTACAATCTTATTCAATTTTATTTGAAGATATCATAACAAACTGAAAGCAAACTTTTGACACAACCGATATTTAGAATGTATATCTGTATTTCTTCTCATAGAGACAGGGCGCAAAAATGTAGTCTTAACTATAGATAACCAACCTAAATGCATTAAAATTTTCTCCGTAATATAAATAGTTAAATAAAATGACCACTAATAACCTTCCAATTCCTAACAGTTTGCAATGTTTTATGGAAATAACATATATATTACTTCGGCCTTTTACTAGACGTAGTTATTCTCCGAAAAGCGTGATAATTAATATTCTTGATATGTATCAAGAATGTCAACTTTTCCCTTTGTGATATATTTTAACTTTTGCAAAAGACAATCACAAATCAATACCGGCAAATCTGATCAGAGCAATGGGCAGCAACTGCTAGTGTATATTCTCTGACCCTTTACGATATGAGTTGAGCAGGCCCGCGCCGTTATAATCAGTATACTTCCACAAAACACTGTACAAACGCATCGCCTACTTAATTTACCTATAATTTAGCAATTTCATTTTAATTCCGACAGTATTTAGAGATTCTTATGTACTAGCTACTATTCACATTATACGTACATACATACACAACAATAAAAAGGCATGTTTGCGACTCATTACAAATACACTGGCTTATTATTGTACGTCTGCACAAGGCTTAAGACATACCTGTAAAGAAAGCATTAAATTGCCACCAACAAGAAAACGAATACGCTCTGTCTCGCTTGGACAAATGAGATATGAATCATCGTGTACTTTTCAGCAGTGGGTTCTAGTTAAACGCGTTCTCTCTATACTAAGACCGGTACGTGTAATAGATCATCGGTCAATGACTTGTATTTACTCGCTCATCATTTTCACGCACTCGTCAGTGATAGGATAACTAACTCCGTCTGTATATTTGCTTATTTTATTTGAAATGGAAGAACAGAGTGGTTGAATTTAATTCGGAAGACTGAAGTTAAAGTAAGTTAGATATACAGAATCAACCATCCCAAAACTTGTCACTGGCCTTTGAAATAAGAAATAAATGTGTTATAGCTGCCTTAATTTATAGAACAGTTGCGTTAATTTTTTGCGCGGTTTACTTATGAATATAACCAACCAAATGAGTTAGACATGAAATGAAAAGAAGAAAACATCACATTTTTTGTAGTAATAGGATTTAAGTCAATAAATTTCTAATAATTGTAGCTTTTTGTCATAAATATATTTAAAATACAAACATGTATTTAAATTCATCCAAAATGTCTAAATCGGTCTTTCAAATCTAGGAGTAAACATGATGGCACTATGCACATTGTAACGTAGCCGTTATTAAAGTGCATGCATACGAATGAGAGAGACTCTCAGGATGACTGTGCCATAAGTTTTGAAGAACGGAAATTTTAAATAAAATTGTTCCTCCATTTTGCAGATATAGCCAACTACTCTATTACATCACGTTTTATGATAATTTCATCAATAACTAGTGCAATGTAAAGATGTGAGGTATCAGAATGACGCACAATAATAAGCCCCCTACGATTATTGCTCGCTATTTCCCGCCTAGATACTATAATGCTACATTACAGTACTCATTGGCCCTGCAACTATTTCATATATTTTATAACTATGCGATGCTTACTTCAATGATATTTTTATATAAATCTAGTACGCTTTTATACAGTGGTCGACGTGAACATGGCAATAGAAAAAAAAGCAGTTTCGTCTTATGATGATACATTAGAGACATGCTGGTAATTAAACCAGCAGAGCTCAAATATTCAACGTGAACCATACAGCAATGTGCGCAACAATATAAACACGAAAAAAGTCTTTATCATTGTAAATACAAAACAGTAAGTGACATAAAGTAAGATAATTGTTAAAGCCGTTTTTCACAAAATTTTTATTGCAAATTTAAAAAAAAATGTATTGTTTTAAAGTTTGTTTATATTTCACGTCCACCACTACATCGGGTGCATTATCATTGAATAGTTCTACAAACGCTCAGGTCCTAGTTACGCCAACTGTTGAGCAAAACTTCACAATTATAGTTATTGTATTTTAATATTAAACTGTATGTAACAGGAGATGACAAGCAGTACATTATGTTCTGAGTATATCGATAATTTAAGCATTTATTTCAGGAAAGTGTAGAATAAATATTCCTACATATCATCGGCTCAGTAAGCTTGAATTTCCTTGGCTGACCTCTAACAGAGACCAATCACCGTGGTCTAACCAGAAACATGCTAGGTAGAGCTGACGATAGACTTTTTGTTTAAGTTAACTTTGGTCACTATCAGCTAACTCTAATAGAGAACATGTTGCACCATCAAAGGTCACCTTAGAAGTGTACTTGATGAGGCCATGAAAACTTAGTCTCTAAAATGAAAAGTTACTAAATTACAAGTCGTACAACAGGGGCCCACTAACCATAAATAGATAAAGATCTTTGGGCTGCTCAGCATGTAATCATTAGGCCTTTTTAAAGCATTTTTGGCATGAAGAAAGCTGATATAGTTCTCAAAATAAGATGCATAATTGTATTTGATTTATATCGTACCTATATATTTTATTGAGATATCGAGATGTATTCAAATATCATTACACGCATAACTGGCCTTAATAAAAAGATTTCTAGTACATAACGTCTGCTTGTGTTCTCCTGCGTTAATTGCACTAACAGGAATGTCTAGCCATATTCACTATTGCAGATTTCGATGTGGGGAGCTACTATTACATTATTATAACTTTAATGTTTATAAAACTATTCCTTATTGGTATTGCTTGGTGTTGTATGTTTAGAATGACGAGTCCTAAATCGTGTTTACTGTGACAATATTCGAAATGGTATTTATAAATATAATATACTTATTTCATCGTTTAAATTGTTTCCTTTACATTTTATTTTTACTAATAATAAAACATTATTAACTTTTACAATGAATAGAAGATCTTATGCCACGAAATAATATTTCTGTTTTACAATGAATTTTTGGTTATATTGCGAAAGTTATTCGTTTTGAAGAACAATTACTTAATACGAATGTAATCTTAGTGATGGAAAATATTGATATTAAAGTCCAAACCTAATAGCTAACTGTAAATTTGCCACAATAAACACTTTTAGGTACAGAATTGATATGTCTAACTGTATAAAATAAATGAATCGTTTAAGATAACGTTTTACAGTTCATGATACCTTTGGAGTTGCCAGTTAGAATAACCACTTTGTATTGAGGTTTATTAGTGTGCCCAGAGGTAAAATATCCTGCATTTTTGCAACTCCACAGATACCATAAGCTGACCCTAACTAACCAGAGCCTTCAAACGCGTGAGCAGCAAGTATCACGACTTTTGTTAGGAAGGCACCTCATTCTCAACGATACTGAAGCATGCCAGAGTTCTTCAATTAGTATTATGTTTGATATGTCATTGGTATCCTATTAAACTCAATCATCTACACATTAAATACTCTTTCTAAGGCATCACTAGCTTATAATTTTTAGTTTTGAGTAGATAACTGCCATAGTAAGTATAATATGTATGTCGCTTTACAAATAAGGAGAACGATTAGCTTCGAAATCGTCTCCATGTTGATATTATCAAGACAATGCATTGTTAATTTTAAGAAAATCTTTCATTATGCATCACGATACCAAAAACTCAGTAGAATAACACATACACGCCACGCCAGCGTTGTGAATGAGGCCTAACGCAGTCATAAACTTCCAACACCATATATCAGGCCACTGAAAAGAGCTACTTAGAACAACGTCAGGTCATCAGGAGCTATTAACAGCTGTTAAGAAGTTGTAACAAGCCGTAGAGGTAACCCACACAGGGCAGAAACTCTAGTCAGAGTCCTCTGAAGAGTGTCGTGGAGGCCGCAGTGAGTCGCGCTTGGTGTAGGACCTGAGCTAAGGCGTGTGGCGGTCGCGTCCCTAGTGCCGGCGGCGGGAGGACTTACGTTCGCAGCCGAACGGCTTCTCGCTGTCGCCCGGCACCTCGTACGGTAGGGTGCCCTGTGCCCGCTTGCCGCGGCCGCGACCCTGCCGGTCAAACCTAATGTGAGACACCTGACACACCCATACTCAACGATCATAAATTGGAACTGGAATTTAATTAGTCTAGTGTTACGTTGCCGTTAAACAGCCGGCATGAGTGGCGCTTGCACTTCACATAACCGGCGGCAGTGCACTACTGTCCTACTGATGACGCCGGCTGTGTGAACGCTCTCATAAACGTTAGTAGATTACAATACGGAGGGGCACGCGCACACCAGTTATTAAACGGCGGTTATTTCAAAATCAACTTAAAAACGTAACTACAAACGGATTCCAGCTAAAGAACTCAATGTGCGCGTCATAAATATAGACAAAATGTCGAAACGGAAACATTCTAATTGGTCAAGAGCGACTTACAGAATTCTTCTGTCTTAAAGCCCAGTAAAGATAGCGTCAATAATAACAAAGGGGAACAAAAAACATTTTATTTTGTGGCATTAATTTTGTTACTGGTTTTGATAAGAATCTTCATCAGTCATACCCGCAATGTATTTATTTTGTATGAATTGACTCTGGCTCTTGAGATATTCAACAAAAAGAATGGTTCCATCAGGACATTAGAACAATAAAAGAAAGATACCAAGGCCGATGGAACAGCCATATTATGATGGCAGAATTGCTCGAGTTTAATAATGGATTGTCCTAATCATAAACACAATAGAAAAGCTTACAGATAAAGATATTCCTAATACTCTTTCATGATTTTTTGTTAATAGCATATGTATTAAATTTTCTTGTCGTTATTAATAAGTAATTCTTCAATCGTTTTCAAAACAAAATTCCTTGCTAGACAGTAAAATCACAATCGTTTCAATGAATACTATTTCCTTCACCCAATTTATTTTGTAATACGCTACTTATTTATAAAATTTTCAAGCCAGGTACAAATAGTAGGTATCAGATTTTAGGCATCCATTATTATAAAAGTGACATAAGTGTATGATACGGTATAGGTGTATACTGACGGCTCGGCCGCGCTTGGCGGGCGCGTCGTCGGGCTGCTTGCGCACGCGGCCGCCGCGCGAGCCGGGCCCCGAGGGCGCGGCGCCGCCGCGGCGCTTGCGCCGGTTCGCGTACGTGTCGTCGTAGTAGTCCTCGTCCGACTCCGCCTCCGGCTCCTCGCCCGTCTCCATCTCTTCCATTGCTAGCTCGTCATAAAACCATTCCTGAAAACCAAAACTCTTTAGGAAAGTTGTATGAAGTCGCACACTAACGAACGCGCCTTACCTTTCTATATTGGATTTTTAAAAAACATTTCTAACGGTTTAGATAATAATCGAGCGTAAGACGTTAATGGAAAGAAGCGACCCGTGAAAGCTTATATCGATATGCAACCCTATAAAAGAGGCACCGGTACTGACAACAAACCATCTGCTTAAAAAGCTATGGAAGAATATTCAGCTAGGATGTCCTTTAGAGTGAAAAGACTTTCTCAGTAATGCGACTCTAGAACAGAGCAGCATTATACAATACTAGCTGTGTCCTCGGTTTCACCCGCGTTCATAGTTACTGCGCCGGCCCCGTGAGCCGTAGCGTGATGTTATATAGCCTATAACCTTCCTGGATAAATATGTAGTAATTTTGATCCCTTTTAATAAAATAGACTATTTATTATTTAGTTATTAAAAACAAGAAAATGTAAAAATGTAATAAATATATGGCATTAATCCTGAAAAATTCCAACGATTTTTACTCTAAATCTACAAAATTAGTTTTTGGCATGCTGTCCCTTACAATCAGTATAAGTATGCAAAGATTTCATAATCATAGCCCAATGTGCCCACACCAAACTCAGATCGCACGTAAAACTGTCCACACTAAGAAGAGTGAACTTACACATTAGACAAAGGACAATATTGTACTATTTCAATATGAGTGGGCATGATAGTACTATATTCATAATTCAGATAATCAGATGCCAACTTAAATTCCAGAAAGGTGACCATATTTAAACATAGTTTGTCGCATCTATGATTTAAATCTCTATGTGCATCTATATGTAATATCTTTGTCTACCTTAGGATCATCCTTAGCGGCGGTCTGGGAGCCGTCTCTGCTGTCGTCAGCGTTTAACGCATCCCCAGGTACCCCGGAGCTGTTGTCACCCTCGCCTATGTTGTCCGCCGTGTCTGATGCACCGGTCCAGCCCCATCGGGTGGATGACATTGTGAGGTACTGCCGGCGGGCTTTGCGCCATCTATAATGTCACAAGGTATGAAATACTGGAATAAAAATACGTCATGCTATCAAGCATTTGCTAAGGAACACCAATGCTTCGGAAATTTGGTGACAGCAGCAAAGAAAATTGCTGATACATACTATCAGCCTGTGATGTTGCCTTTTGTTGACTACATGTACATATTTACATTTTTTTAAAAACGGTATCATAATACCGATTGAATTAAGAAAAGCCTCCTAATTTGAAGTTGGTTAAAAACAATATGGATTTAAGTTATATTGAGCTCATTTTAAATAGATATAAGAAAAGTGAAACAATGTACGACATTATAATAATAACTTCACACTTCAACATATTAAAGAAATTAACACTGCAGTCGCTGTAATTATCATGCTTAATTATCGCAATAAAGCTGTGAATCGTGCGAGAGAGTGCGTTATATTTTTGTTATTTTGTCTCATTCACGCTGAACGAGACGCGACACTCTATCCTTACCATTACATCGACACCACTATGCACTGTCCCTTGCCGACAATTCTCTATTTTTTATGTAGCGTAGTTATGCGTATATAGGGTGTCTAACTTGATGTGTAGCCGTGTGTACATAATAGATAGAAATGGCAAAATTAAACGAAATTGAACAATTAAGTCTATGATAATATCACTATGTCATATTGATATAGACATGACAAAGGCTTTTGATTTATTCGATCATGGATGCCTTCATACAAAATTACCCAATCATTGAATGTGATACTGTTCAATAAGAAGCAATTAACCAGCACAATGATTAAAAACCAAACCAAAATGGATATAGCCTATTTATCAAACGAACGAAAGATAAACTATAGCGTGCCTCAGGGAAGTGTCCTTGATCCACTATTATTTCTGTTAAGTAAATGGTTTTCCTAATATTACTTAAACACTTTATATTTCTGTTAAATATAATTGATCCTGCAGTATACATATTTTTTTAAACTGCATCAACACTTATAATTTTTGGCTAATCAATGGTGAATAAAAAGTTATCCATAGTAATAATTAATAATAATTATCTTTAATCATATTACATACATAATTATCTAAAACCTTTAGGTTACCAGAGGTACAAATTTCATTAAGAACTGTTTAGATCAAAGCTTACCACAAAGCTTATAACTTAATTCAATTGGTTGTTAACAGTGAGAATGTTTTTAAAGGAAACTATATTGAATCAAAACTTTTATTGAAACAAAAATGATAATAAATTATATATTATAGTCATTAACTTTTCTCCAAATCCTAGAATTTGCTGCTTAAAAAGCTCAAAAACATAATGTAACACAATCTGTGTCGCCCAAACAATATAATATCACCTCCATATACCTAAAAGCATAGTTGAGGAAGTGTCAGTAATAGTTTTCTGACCAGGTACTATGCTGCTACAGCTCCAGGAAAAAGTTCAGGAATATATACATTGTTTATTACAACAAATTGTAACTCATACATACCTCTGTGCTGGATAAGTATACACCTGCCCCTCTCTTTGGCCGGGCATTCGTTGTCTCCTTGTCATAAATAAATTGCAATGGCTCTGTGCGACACCTACAACAATATCAACATTGTTAATATACATGCAGTTATTATTTATAATTTATTTTAAAAAATTCAACTCCCGCTCTAGGTTTAATCCCTGTTTCATGGAGGACTTTACAAACAAACAAGCATACAACAGACATAAAGTTCACCCAGACTCAAAACATCTATTTGTGGATCACACAAATTTCTATTATGTGGGAATCAAACCCACAACACACTTATATCACTACACTATATGTGCAGTCATATGAATTACTAACTTAATTTCAAATTGCTTTAGTATTCAAAATAATTATATTTATTTTCTTTACTTCTCATTGGTTTAAAAAAGGTTACAATTTAACAGCACTGTATAATAAATAAATTAAATACTTTAAGTTCTAAAAGCTGAAAGGTTTGGCTATCTATGTTGCTGACCATACAGTAAAAAATGTTCTTCTTGGTGTTTAGAACTTGGTTGGTAGATGTAACAACATTGCAGGCAAAAATATGAGTGCATACTGCATAATTATTTAGAAATATAGATTCTTACAGATGTCATATCAGTCAATAAATTTAGTTTTATTTTATATATAGGGCATAATCTCCAGCAGTGGTTTATAGATTGTTTTAAACTAGGTTAGGTAATAATTTTTATCATATTACGTAGGTACTTACCTAAGCCTTATCTTATCATTTCATCAAGCGTTCATAAATGTGATTACTACACAACAACAAAAGCAATTATGTCAATTTTAACTACATGAATCGTAAACATTCAACTTGTGAGCCGGTTGTATAGTTTGTTTTGAAGTGTAGAAGTAAAGTATACACGATCGATATCGGGCGACCATGGGCGTTGTATGAAAGTACTAATCGATATATTTACCAGTCTGTGTGTCGATAAACGGCATACGCATCCTCCTTTCGGCACATAGTCGCGAATTAAATGTTGATGAGTTTTCAATAATTTCTTTGTAACTTGGATCATTGAGAAAACTGAAACATACCAAAGCAACATAAACATCGCTACAGACCACTGGCAAAATAGTATCCACGTCACTAAAAGTTATTACATCTATGTTACTAATAAAATATTGAAACAAAAACTATTATCAAGAGAAATACTTCATTTACCTTTCGATTTTAGTTAAATTAGAAGGATTTGCTATCTGAATCTCGGCCGCCGCCATTTTATTAGCAGACGCTACTTCGGTGACGTCAACTGACGTTTGATCAGTTTCCGGTTTTTGTTGCCAGTTTTTCGTTTATGGGACTACTAAGTTATAGCCATATTACTGTCCTTCCGCGTCATTTGGGCTATGACCTAGAACGCCTGCTACATTGATTATTAGTATAAAAAACAAGCAAATTATAAATATTAAATTGATTGACTAATTATATTTTGCGTTCAAAAACTAATATTTACCTTTACATAAAATGGAGTTCGTATAGGAGGTATGGTAGCTTATACAATTGGTGTAAGTATGGTAACACAAACAAAACGTCAAGCTTGTGACTGGTCATCGGTGGACGAATCGTGTGTCTGGCGCATTTTAAGTAATTGTTGATTGGAGATCTCCAAATATTACACTGATTATTGGTTACTGTGTTTTTATTAACTTTGGAAGCGGTTACTAATTTCCTAGCAGTGATTTACAATAATTTATTTTGTGGAAACGAAAGTGTAATTTGTGAAAAACTCGAGGTCGGCCTGTCGTGGATTTGTTTCACAAGATGTCCGTGTGTTTCTTTGTGCCTGCGTAAGTTCCTCTTGCGATAATTTACCATAATAATTAATACGTTCATTTCATACTCCGTCACTAATTTATTTGCGATTAAATATTTTGATGACGATCTAATTACTATAAATAGTAATTAATTTTAGTTTATCCATTAAACTTTGTAGTGTGTTTATTTTCTACATTACAACGCTGTTATCACTATGTTTACATGCTCGCTACAGATTATGTAGGATTGATAAGCATTCTTGATTGAAGTAAAGCACAGATTAAAATACAACTATCTTACATTTTTATATAATCTTACACCCTAAATCTTATATTTATATTGTTGATAGATCTTTATAATGGGAAAAATAAATAGCCAATTGTAAGGGTAACTTCACACAAGCGCGTAACGCCGGCTTATATTATCAGCAGATATAGGTAAACATCAGTCGGCGTAACAAATTCTACCGACCGCTATTCGTATTATAATAGATGTCGTTGACACACAAATATGATGTAGGTACTAGAGACCGGAGAAACCCGTAAAAGTCTCTACGATCGGTCTGTAAACGACAAGAGGGTAGATAATAAGTTAGTAGTTACTATTGACTTGAGCGACGGTTGACCACTTCTAAGGTTAAAATCGCATAGCAGGCCAACACCTGTTTGAGTTTTTTTACAGGGGTTTTTTTTTAAGGGCGGAGTCACTTAGTCAAAATAGGTAAGCGAATTTTTTTCTGAAATGGTCAACCGTCGCTCAAGTCGATAGTACCTATATTATTTCGCCTTTGTTGGCAGACTAGTCAGCGGCGGGTAATGGCAATTAAGGTTCATGGGTATAGCAGCCATGTTTCGTATTGTATATTATGCGATGTGAAGCGGTGTTGCCAAGCTGCTGTCTACCAAAATCTAACCTTTATTCAGTACGCAAGTCTAATTTTCGACTGAAATGTGTATGTGTGGTATAATGGGTGATAAGTGATAACAATCCACTTGGCCCCAATATCAAATAGGCAGTTGTACATAGTATAGGAATCAGCACAATCAGCCAACTGAAACTACCTTATATAGTACTTCAGGCTAGCTTCAGTTGACTTATTGTACTATTATACACACAGCGACGCATCAACCTAGACTGTTTGGACTTTGAACTATTAGAAGTTGAATGCTGCGAATCGTGCGAGAGAGTGCGTTATATTTTTGCTACGCTCTATCCTTACCATTACACCGTCTTACTTACTACATTACTGTCCCTTTCCGACAATTCTCTATTTTGTACGTAGCGTAGTTATGCGTATATACGGTGTCTAACTTGATGTGTAGCCGTGTGTACAGTTAGCGACTAAGTAGCTGAACAGTTAACAAAATTTTATTTTTATGAATAAGTTTTCTTAATTATTATTCTATGTTTTTTTTATGTATAATTAAATCAAATATCTTTAAACTATTACTATTATATATTTTTATTTTACGAAGCATAGAAGGCGTCGAAATCCCTTAAGTGTGTTTCGACTTATGTTGCCGACTACTGCCTATACCAATATTTAAACCGATGTTTTCATCCAACAGAGACCAGGCCGGCCCTTCTTCAGTGGCAGAAGCGTGCGAAGTGGAAGGCGAGGTGTTGGGTGAAGAGCAGTGCACTGCAGAGACCTCGCAACAGACTCTTCAGCAGTTCTGGTCCAAAGTCACCGATGATATCAAGAAAGTCAACGCAGTGAGTAGATACACATTTTTACTTACGTACATTCGTTCAAACGAACTTGCAAACTCATAACAATGGTTAAACGGTTAACACAGTCTAGTTATTGTCTACCCTTACAGTTTCCTTATAATCGCTGAAGAGTGAAGAACGGATCTTTTATAATTTTGGTTATTTGTACCTACATATAACCTATACTTATATTATAAAGAGGAAAGATTTGATTTCCGTTTGGTTGTAAGGATTTACTTAACTAAAAACTAATCAACCGATTTTAAAAATTATTTGACCATTAGAAAGCTATATTATCACAAACATAGGCAACAGAAACATAGGCCATATACAGGATGATTTTGAAATCGTGTAATTCCTTTTAACCACGCATTCTACTGGTGATATAGAATAACCCTGACCATATTTTTATTTAATTAGATTTATTTTTTTTGAAAAATTATTATTCCGTTTTTTTTCGTGAAATGGTGTCAGACAGTCATATGTTAACCAACCGAGGCAATTTTAATTTTTTACTAATTAAAATAAAAAAACATATTAATAATTAATGTCGTAAATAATAACGGGCGGTCCTTTTTATTGCCCCTTATTATTTACGACATCAGTTATTGTTATGTTATTATTTTCAAATTAGTAAAATATTAAGATTGTGTCAGGTGGTTAAAATATGACTATTTGAAATCATTTCATGAAAAATATCTGTACTCTAATTTTGCCGAAACCATTATTCTAATTAAGAAAAAATATGGTCAGGGTTATTCTATATCACCAGTAGAATGCGTGGTTAAAAGGAATTACACGATTTCAAAATCACCCTGTATATTTTTTTAAATGATTTTACTATCATAACGTAACCTACTTTTACACGAGCAAAGCTGCGGGCAAAAGCTAGTACTAAATATAATAATATGAATTCAACAACGGGTCTTAATATTGCCCGTCGCGTCGTTTCGATCGGCTTGCATCGATCGTGGTCACGGACTGAGTTGCGACCATCGATCAAATATACCAGGTAAATTTGATCGATGGTTGCGACAATCCCAGTCACGGTCTATTCGGTATTTATACTTATAAATACTTACCAACGTGATTAAGACCCGTTGTCTATAATTATTATATAACATATTGTCTAATTATTATTTAAACGATTGGGTTATTCTATATCCTCGGCCATCATGTTCCGCAACCAATCAGCTCAATGTCTTAAGTGCGGCTGTTAGCAGACTATATGAATGAACTTTGCTAAACTACAGTAATATTATCGAGCAAGCAAGTAATATGCGCGCCACGCAACTCTCAGCGCCGCAAGTGTGATTTGTTTACTTATTTTGTATGTAGGAACAAGGTTATGAAACTTTTGTCTTTGTTTCCTTAAGCATTCTTTGTTTCCTTTAGCGTTCTCTGTATAGAAAAACACTACCCTCCTTCTGACGCAGTCGGGTAAAACAAAGATTATAAGGAACTTTCCTCTTTGTTTCTTTACGCTCGGTTCAACAAGTCGTTTGAACTACATACATACATACCTACATACATAGATTCACGCCTGTTTCTCAGAGGAATAGGCAGAGACTACGGATTTCCATTTGCTACTATCCTGACACACTTCTCTGGCTTCATTCACTTTCCTAACATTCCTCATACACGCTCGCCGGTTTAAGGTGCTCATAACCTGGCCTTTATCCAGAACGTCTCCGATCTAAACAAAAAACGTTCGCCTAGGTCTTTCCCTTGCGACTGTTCCATTCACACTAGCCTTATAAACTTTCTTAGTCAGTCTTTTCTCGTCCATTCTTTCTACATGCCCAAACCAGCTTAACATACCCTTTTCTATTCTCGTCGCTATATCCACTTTTATGCCGCATCTCTCTCTAATCACACTATTCCTTATTCTATCTTTCAGAGTCACACCACATATATTTCTCAGCGCTCTGATGTCTACAGCATTTATTCTGCTCTCATGCTTCTTTTGCCATACCAAACTTTCACTTCCATGCATAAGTGTCGGCACTAATAGTCCTCTATGAACAGCCAAACGTGCCTTTTCGGATACATTTCGACTGTTCATAAAAGCGCGTAGAGCGCCATTCACTTTATTGCCAGCAATCGTTCTCCTTTCAATATCTCCCTTATGTGTACCATCCCTTGTAAACAAAGTACCCAAATATACGAACTCTTTCACTTGCTCCACTGGTTCTCCATCAATCATAATATTGCACATCGTCATGCACTCTTCCTTTTCAAATACCATTACTTTCGTCTTGCTTACATTCATTTTCATTCCTTTACTCTCAAAAGCACCATGCACTGAACTACGGACAGTTAATCAAACTTTGACATAGTTTTCAGTGAATATGTGGCAAAAATTAACTGTCCGTGGGTAAAACGATTCGTTTCTTGCATATAGGAACCGAGCATTATTTGTTCGATGGAATAACCACTACCCGGCGGAAGAAGACACCTACTGATAAAGTTAATGTATAATATGTAAACACTCGATTGCGGCTTTAACCTAAAATATTGGGGCTACACCGCTACAGTACATTTTATTAAAAGACGACGTCGGTTTTTTTATATTGTCAAGTAAGAAAGCTAACAAATAGGAATTTCTTCTTTCTTTCTTTTATCTTTTGCATACGTCACAGAACAGAGAAATTCGCTATACTGCAGAACATATCAATCAAAGCCTTATTTATTAAAATTAATTGCTAAACAGTACGGCGCAACAACCAGAGCCCACAGAACTATACGTTGGTGTTTTAGTCCTGTGCGGTAATCTACTATACTTGTAACTTTGATACTGAATAGGTGAATACTGTGCCATGCGCGTTGTTAAAATCTGTAAGCCTACCACGAAACGTAAATACAGATAGTTCAGGCTAAATGTTCATATTTCGTATAACACATTAATTGCGTTATTTACTTGATTGTCCTAAACCCAGAGGCGTAGCGTAGGTGTAAGCCGCCCGTGACGGCAGAAAATTTTTCGCCCTCTCATTTAGGTATTTTAATTTAAAAGACTTAAATATACAGAAATTCTAAAGCACTTTTCGGCAAGAACAGTCATCATTATTGTGTATTGTACAGCGGGCCATTGCTCCTGCTTGTCATGACATGGTTCATATATTTACAAGATATTATTATTATTTATTGTGCAATTGTGCCGCCCTTCTAAAAGTGCCATCCGGGGCGGGCCGCCCCTGCCGCCCCCACTACGCTACGACACTGCCTAAACCTTACATAAAATGGTGCGAACAACAGTAAAGTTACTTTGAAATAAAGCAAGCAAATTAAACTTCACTGTGCATTTATTTCGTTCAGCTCGAAGTTTCGGATAGTCATTTTCATGGTATAGTCAGGAGCAAAAAGTATATTATTTATATGCTCACTTATTAATTTGTGCACAATTCCTTTCTAGGACGACTTCAAATCCCAAGCGCTTCCCTTAGCTCGTATAAAGAAGATAATGAAATTGGATGAGGAAGTAAAGATGATATCGGCGGAAGCACCCGTGTTGTTCGCGAAAGCGGCTGAGATATTCATACACGAGCTCACACTCAGGGCGTGGTCACACACGGAGGATAACAAAAGGAGAACTTTACAGGTACCTTATACTAGAACATTATTTTTTTGTAAGATGAGTACGCCTGCACTAGTAACAGTTCATATATCGCAGAGGACTCTACAAACATTCAAACAAGGGACAGCCAGATACGGAACAACTATTTGAGGATCACATCAATTTTTGACGTGTGAGGATCGATCCCACAACCATCGGTGCAGTGACAGTGGCGAGGCAACCACTTAAACCGCTATCTAGAATCGGTTTTATCATTAACATAATATAAATTAAAAGATGTCAGGTTTTGTGATATTTCTACTAATGTGGTTTCGTAAACGGGACAAAAATTTGTGTAATCCACAAGGTGTCCCAAAAGAAAGTTTACATTTGTTTAGCTTCCTGCGTAAACGCAAAGAATAAGAGGGGCGCGAGGGGTGTGTCAAACGGTAGTCGCTATGGAGGGTTTCTCGGAAGCGCGAGCGGACCGCGCGTTGTGCGTTCGAGTTTTACAAAAACGGTGATTCGGCGAAGCAGCGCGTAAAAATTTTTTTAACATTCGAGGTTTTCGCTGCTTAAATAAGGCGCCAAGTATACAACTTATTCGGAAATGTGGGAGAAGTTTAAAGAGACCGGAACAACATTTGATAAACCAAAATCGGTGAGATCAAGATCATCAAGAACGTCAGAAAACGTGGAGTGTTAACCAGTCTGTTCGTGACGATCCGAACATTTCAATTCGCAAGCGCGCAAGTGCTATAAGTGTGCATAAATCTTCATTACACCGTGTTATGCACAAAGACCTGAAACTGCACCCCTATAAAATTCAATTGGTACATGAATTAAAGCCCCAGGATGCCAGCCAAAGGAGCGCTTTTCAACGTTCACTAACATCTTGTTTTCGGATGAAGCTCATTTTCATCTTAATGGGCATGAAGCAGAACTGCCGCTACTGGTACAACGAATTCAAAACGCAATCATAAAAACCCCTACATTCGCCTAAAGTGACCGGTACGGGCTGCGATGTCGGCGCGAGGAATTATCGGCACTTATTTTTTTGAAGATGGACGTACAGTTACATTTACTTCGGAGCTTTATGTGGAGATGTTAGACAACTTCTTGGTGCCTAATTTGCAAAACTTGCCTGGCTATAACCAAAAAACATGGTTCTAGCAGGACGGAGCAACTTCACACACGTCCAACACGTCTCTGCCACGAGTTCGTAAAATTGTCCGTGGCACTTTGATCTCTAAGAAAGGTGACATAAATTGGCCTCCACGCAGTCCTGATTTAACCCCTATGGACTTTTTTTTATGGGGTTATCTGAAATCTAAAGTTTACGCCAATAGACCAACGAAATGACAACCATCACAGAGTCGACCTACCGAGCCGTTATAAGAAAATTTAGTGTTCGAATAAATGAGTGCCGTGACCGCGAGGGTTTAGATTTGGACGATGTTATATTTTTTAAGAAATAAATTCCCAAATTGTGTAATTTAATAAATAATAAACAGATTTTCATTGTATGGTTTATTTTTTTTGTAATTGATCCTCTAAATATAAACTTTCTTTTGGGACACTTGTAGTTGTTCCGATCTAGTGTTCTTTGTGTTCGTTGTTTGAATGCTTGTTAAGTCCCTCGCGACGCGACGCAGAAATTAAGCCCACCACACACAGCAGATGCGGAGAAGTATCGGTGTCGTTCTTTTTGTATTGTTCGAATTAGTATGAAATATTACACACACTATCTGGTGCAATAATCTGTGTAATGTTTCATACTAATTCAATCAATACAAATATTCGCCATCGTTTCTGCTCCGCCTCCGCTGTCTGTGTGTGAAGAGGGGGGAGGAGGGGGGGGGGGCTTTAATCATAGTGCGGAAACATTTAAATAATAAAAGAAGAACAAAGAATCCTAGGCACAAGTGAGATTTCTGCGGAGCACAGCTCTCTAAAATAGTATCTTCTTAGTCAATATTTTTACTTAATAATTTTTTAACAGCTTTGTTGTCGGTGGAATATATGCCAGTTACTCGATTTTTGGCCAATACCTACCAAGGAGGTCACCTTATAAGACATGACCTCCACCTTGTCCTTTATTTGATCAGTGAATGCCCTTCTGGGTCTACCCCTGTCTCTCTATGCTTTCACTTTTCCTACTATGATGTTTTTTATGGAATCGTCATGTCTTATAAGCTGGCCATCTTCTCATTAATTAAATAGTATTTATTAATTGTTCAGCGTAACGACATAGCGATGGCGATATCGAAGTGCGATCAATTCGACTTTCTGATCGACATCGTGCCGCGCCACGAAGTCAAACCGCCTTACGTGCACCGTCCGCGCGTCGACCCGCCGAGGAACACTCCAGCCGTCGAACAGGTAACAACTATCCTTATCGTAACCAAAAGTAGGAACGTATCCGATATCCTATACTTATTGTATAAGAAGCAATACTATGTAATTATTATTTCCTAAAAGTTTTCGAATGTTTGCTTTAGGTTTAAATCAGCGACTAAGTGTATCACGCGCAATAATAGAAATCCTAACAAATATTATAAATTCAACAATACAACATTCATCGCGGCGTCAGCGTTGATCCGATCGCTCGACTGCTGCACCATCCGTGCAGGATTAAACATGGCATATGAATTGATCGATAGAATCGAGCATCTTCTGGATAATTGTAACTAATATTATAAATGCCAATGTGAGTTTGTTTGTTAAGCTTTCACGCCCTAACTACTTGACCGACCATCATGAAATTTCGCTTGCATGTTGTCAGGGGTACAAAAAAGGACATAGGACATACTCTTCACAATCAAGTGAAGCCACGGGCTAATGCTAGTAAATGGAAAAATAATGGTCATTTAATAATGTTTTCTATAATTTGCAAAACTTATTTTGTATTAAATATTCTTAATATTAATAGGTTAAACGTAATGTATTTATTTGTATTCCTTTTGCATATCAGTTAGGGTAGATTGTTGGACAAATTACTATATTGTAATCTTGATGTAAGATTTTATACACAATTACGTAATAAAAGTTTTATCTTTAGGTAAAAATAATTATTGGCTTTATCTAAGATTATTATCCAGGAGAGGCCCGGTAATGTTCCACGCGACACAGGAATCATTAATAGCGCGTAGGTAAATTCCTTTAAAAAAAGCTAAGTTAGGCATAACCCACCTGGCTTTCCCCTTAAATACGTCAATGACAAGAATAACTGCAATTTTCTTGTATAGACTCTGCTGCTAGGAAAGTTTTTTCTATTCATGTTTGTGTCACTATTGATTAGATAAACAGATAGAAAACAAACAGTTTTCTTTTTCTAGTTTGTTCCAAATAACTATTATTCTTGTTATCCTCTACAGCTAAATGCTTGTCATGTTTTGGTTCATATCAGTTATGTAATAAGTGGTAATCGAACTTACGACCTCTTTATTGGTGGTCAGATACCTTCTACCTCTCGCATGTAGTAACATACGCGAAATACAATGATTTTTCTATTCTATGAGATGCCTCGAAACAATATTATAACCTACGATTGGATTACCAACGCTTCCTGCGAATGATCTAACGACTTTCCATAAGCCGTGGTTCTTTGTAGCCTTGTTATTGTAGCGACACCACACATGCGAAATTACGACAAATGACAAGAGATGGCGCTGTAAACAATTACACACTTAGCCATACAATCCTGAATCTCGCAATCGAACATGGCACTATGAGTAACTGCAATTAATACAAGTGCATGATATCAACCGTCGAGCCACGTCGGTCGGATATCTCACCACGTTCATTTGTTAATTTGTTTCTTCACTACATATTATAAAACAAAATACCCCACCACGTCTGGCTCTCTGTCTGTTCGCGATATACTCAAAAACTACTGAACGGAATTTCATGCGGTTTTCACCAATAGATAGAGTGATTCATGAGGAAGGAGTTCTTAAGCTTTATTCTCACAGTATTTTAGCTTAGGTAACATTATCATGTATAGTCGTAACATTTATATTTAAATATTACGTGGATAAAGGTGTGAATGCACATTAATTTCTATGTAATTATTTAAACTGCTTAGATTAAGGATAATGTGTAACTGTTTGTTTGTCCCTAATAAATAAAATAAAATAAAATGAGGAAGGTTTAGGTATAATTTGTTGAGGTTTTGTACTACCCGTGCGAGGCCGGAGTGGTTCGCTAGTACTATGATATATGCAGGCGCGTGCGCTTCATACAAGCAAATAAGCACTGCATACCCTAGTCCGCTGGCCTATGTAAATCTATATAATCGAAATCTATTTATTAAATACTACAAGCTGAATAATAATAAATACACTATAAAATTATCAGATACAATAAGAGCTTGTGCCACTGCCATCTATTGGTCCTTGAGCGAACTACTAAACAAATACAATATATAATAGAGAGGTGTCTGGAAGCACAAAGAATCGTGCTTATTAGCAGTACATTTAAACGTCAATCGATTACGCTGTCTACGAGACAAATATTTTGCTTGTGTGTGTAAATGCACGTTTGTGCTCGCCGACTGAAGGCACTGCCTACAACGAAAATCCAACCAGTTTAAATAGTTGTCAAAAACATCATAATTGTTGTTTATTATAGGCCTATTATTTTAGCAATATAGCATCGTACGCCATTATTAATTATTTCACAGAGCTGTCGAGGGGATTTTGAGCGCTTTGTAATTGTTATCTAAATAATTAGTGAAATTACCGCAATTACTGTAAATTATAGAAAATTATACTTGTGAGATCTTTGTTGGTGATGTGTTTAAATAAATTAAAAACTGGTATTTTCTAGACGTTATCTTATGATGACAAAAATAAAATAATTTATCTTGGACGCTGTGTTCGCGATTTAGATCTAAAACAACAGAAAGGTAATACGACACGTTCTTTTAATAAAAAGTATTATGATATTTATAGCCTATAGCCTAGCGGGCTGTGTACACACAAATAAACTATTTTGTTTGTTAACCAAATTGCGATCGACCGAAAAGAAAACGAGGTGTTGACAATGTTCAACAATATTACAGGCGCGAGATTATTGACAATGTCTTGAACGCGTGTCGTAGTCGTTATAAAAACTTAAAAGACCTTAAGATTTTCAATCTACTTTCGTATGAATATTATACTTTGTATTGTAATAATTTTTCAGAGCAATCGATCGTCGAACTCATTAATTCGCATGAACATTCCTTTAACGCGGATCGCCTTAGGAATGAGCTGCGATGCGTTTATAAATCAGACGAATTAAAAACGTTACCCCCTGTTCGCACTAAAAAACATGCAACATGTGATGTTTGGAGACAAATCGTATGTAACAAATCTCACAACATATTTTTTTGTTAATTGCGTTCACCGATGTTTAAGATTTGTTAATGTTTTCTCGATGTATCTGTCTAGTTTGACGTTCGCACTGTTAACATTATTGATATATCAATCATGTTTCACAACAGAATGTTGCTAAACAGTGCGAACTCAGTGCGATATGTGAATGTTTAGTCAGTGCGAATTCGTGAGTTCGCACTGTAAATATTGAATAAGATCAAATATTCCTAACCACGGTTAGGAATATTTGATCTTATTCAATATTTACGTACAAACAATTTAACAGCCATATTTCCCGAAGTTTACAAATAAGCAAAATTAATAGTTACGATGCCAGTTAGTAGCGCATCGGCTGAACGATCATTTTCTTGCTTAAAAAGAATCCATACATATCTACGAAACACAGGGCCAAAGCAGACTCACTGATTTGTCTATGATTTCAATTGAAAAAGATTCAGGCGCGTTGATTTGTTTTATAAAAATTAAAATAATACCTATAGTCAAGTATGTTAGTAATTTCGTTCATTTATTTTTGTTCATTTGCGCAAAAAATCACTCTTAACATCTCACGGCCTTGTAATACCTACAAGGCCACAATGGATATCATTTAGGTCGTTTAGGTGGCTTGTTCTCACCATCAGTCACTTATTTGAATATTCATGGTAGCCACACACACAATCATCAATGGTGCCATGTCGAAAAGTCGCTGAGAACATTTTTAAATGAAATGTAGTGCCCTCGCAGAGGTTTCGGGTAGGGCGTGCATACCCTACTAGAAATCTTTGTGCACGCCCCTGGATATATGTAGGTTCCAATGAATTCATAAATAGTATATAATTAATTTACATTGTTTGTATTCTTCAGTTATCCGTGCAGCACACAACTAATACACTACAGAACTCGAACCAGCCGCAGATCGTCATACAACCCTGCGCACAAGTCGTACAACAGGTAACACATCCAATATTTACTCTTTGTACAATCAGCAACATAAGCAGCTGAACAATTAACATAAGAGAATTTACGAACTTTTGTATTATGATTAAATAGTATATATTCCTTAAGATACAGAATATTCCTAGTTGATGAAGATGCATAGTTTTTAATATTGTATAGGTACAGATTACTGTTCCAAATTTATGTATATACATATTTATGTATAATTCACTGTCGTTCTTATTTTGTAAACTGTAGAGATTTTGATAAATAAAGCAATGCTATAAATTGTCTCTATCGTCTTATGTTGCTGTCGGTACTATTATCATTCGAGTATGACAATGAAATCAGCAGAAAATACATTTAAGTTCACAATGTTGTTAATTTTTTAATAAATAAAGCGTTTGACTGGTTTATAATGATCAAGTTGATACAGAGGTATCAATGTGCGTTGAAGTTTCAATTCGCTTATAATCCATAGATAGGCTGGCATTGCTACTTTTAATGAAAATAAATATCTACCCACATAGAACTACAACTTTCATTAATTTACAGTTAAATGACTTCTTTCTTGCCTTGCCAAATTTGATCAAAATTGGTTCAGTGGTCTAGCCTTGAAAGCGTAACAAACAGATACTTTCACATTTATAATATTACTAGATTTTGTCTGCGGCTTCACGCGCTCGATAGTACTTTTTCCTGGTAAAAGATACCCTATATCCGTTTCTATAACCCTGACAACGTGTATGGGAAATGCCATGATCATCGGCCGAGCAGTTAAGGCGTGGACAAACAAACAAACTCACATTCGCATTTATAATATTAGTATGAATTACAAGTGCTAACATAACAACGTTGTTTTATATAGCAATCGTCGGCAGCGACAGCAGCGAACACGTCCAACAACGTGACAGTGTCACAACAACCAGTGACTTTGGTACAGCAGGTCGTCACACCATCTGGTGAACTGCAACAACTACCGGTAAATGTCTATAATAACCATGATTAGCTTAAAATTATTTTATATATTGGTGACGAAAAGAACACAAATACTCAGACATACCAACAGATTGTTATGAGGGTACAATACACTCCTGCCTTACACTGGGCAGATGCATATTTCACCCACATTTTGCCAGCTTTCTAATGTCCAAAGTCATACGTAGCGAGCTTATAGACGTCTAACAGGTACCTACAGCTCCAGAATCCATCCTGTTACAGAGAATTCCTTGACAGAGAACCCAATATCACTTTTCGACTCGGATTCAATTACGAATACTCGGGCATAGCAGTCGCGTGTACCTACTACCTAAAATATTGCTTGAGCGAATTTTTTTATTATTTGGTTGGGCTATTCACAAATACCTTACGAATCTATTGAATCGCAGCGGCACACCGGTGACCAGACGCAATATATTTTACATCGTGTCTCATATTCTAAGACCAGGGGGCTTACTCTTCAAATTAATTCCAATTCCAATCTCAAGCCAATACGATTTCAATGTTAATTATGTAGTCACGTGATTCGGTACTCTTGAAAACAATACTGTCAACATTGGATTGAAATTGGGATTGCTCCGCAATTATTTTGTTACACGTGACGTTAGCTATGTTTCGCCCCGCAATAGTGTTGTTCAGCTCATTACGATAAGTTTATCGTAAAGCCTTTTAAAGCCGTATTACTAGTTAGTAATACGGCTTTAAAAGGCTTTACCCTATAAATAACAAGGTTAATAAATAAATATGATATAAATAGTTGATTAATTGTTTAATTGTGACGTATTCAATTCATTTGGGCATAAGAACATGATTAAAATCATAAAATTAAACACGACTTTGGCTGTATGAGGCAGGGTCGTTGCCTATACTACAAAAAAAAAAGACGGCGTAAAAGATCTCCAATTTCAAAAATAAAGTCAAGTGGTTTTAGAAATTAGAAGTGAAGAAATCGAAATGCAGGTTTGTTTAGAGCATTAACTTAAAGATATTGTTCGTGTGTGGTTCCTATTCAGTAACAACAGTTGATTGTCCGTTAATTAAATTAATATTAAAGTTTTATACAAGTAGTAAGTAAATATACAATCATATTTAAATATACAATTAATAAGTGAAATATTTTTGTTTTGTCAACGTAGTTATTTTCTTGGTCTATGTTTTATATAATTACTTATATTGCACGACTCATAATGCCTAGCATTAGAGTGCTCTGCGATCGAAAACATTGTTATGCCTCCTTTCTGCAACTGTTTTTATTGTTAAAACGCCTGCTAGTACACATAACCTACTTAATTTATATACCACTGAATTTAATGGAGATTAATTATGTATTTTCAAAAATTGATCTAATGCAGCAGAACCGAAAAGTACATCAAAATAACTTTATCTTGTACGTAATAAAAGTTTCCAATTTCAGATACAATGACAAATCGTCTTAGTTACGCCCAATTTGAAGGTTTGATGGAATTCTTGGAGCAAAACCCAGACATAGCTAAAGGTTTGCCTAAGACCACTCAAAGCAAAGCAGAAAGGACAAAGGAGTTGGCATAAAGGGCTTAATGTTTTTGTAAATTTCCACAAACAAATACTTATTCACTCTATAATTTGCTTTAAATTCGTCTTCATTCATAGAAAACGCTTCGCCCGTATAATGCATCATCCGACGCTCATCTCGTCTTTGTTTTAATTGTTTTATGGAAATTATGTGAAATGCTGTATATAACTGCTAATTGTGCCATATTATAAACTTATTATTTACTAAAAACCACTAAAAACACAAAACAATTTCAAAAAAGTTACACTTTCGCTATTGGAAAAATCACAATCAACAAAGAATCCCAACGCAATACTGGCCATGCTATAGTAACTACGAACAATTGTACGGGTACGTTTTTCGACAAGAGCGCCTCTATTAGCAGTATCATGAATTAATTGTGTTATAATTGTGTTACTATATAGTTTTCAATAGATGGCGATATTACAAAATTTTGCTGCGGTAGCCATAGATTACAATACGGTAGCGTCTACTTTAGTGTTGCAAAGTAAAAATTCAGTGGGATATTTTGTTTTAGTCTACAACAACTTAAATCAATGAAGATGATAATTTGTATAAATAAAATCTAAAATCTCAGCAATAATGCCATATAAAAGTACAATAGAGCTAAACAGGTAATATCAATGCAGATTAAAATATTTAACTGAATAAGATTTAGTGAAAATATTGAGATCATCTAGCAACACTGTTTTTGACACATCATGTTTGACGATTTCTAACAAGAAAAATTTTGATTTATGCGTTTGCTCAAAGTTAATTTCTTGTTTTTCTGTGTATTTGTGATTTTTCTACAACCTAGTACGTTGAGATAAACTTAGTTCCTCCAACCAGGCATCGAGAATACCTAAAAATGCTAAAGACTTCTATTTTGTAGTGAATTTGATCAATTTTGTCATCATGACTTATAAATCATGTTGTTGTACCAGGATGTTTGGTGAAGTTTGAAGACGGTAAACGGACTGTGATGATGCTGTTAAAGTCGCAGCGCATAATTATTATATGACTCACAAGAGAAAATAAAAAACATACACATTATTTTTTGTTTATTTTTTTATGTTCCCCATATATTCCATTTTGTAACTTGATTAATATGCTGCCTATTTTTGTATGTATACAAATATAGGCAGCATATAAATTACAATAAAATTATAAAAAATTTTAATGAATAATCCAGGTGTCTATATACGTATATACACGTATGTTTGTATAGGTGACTTTGACGACTTCAGTTTAGTTCATGATACTGCTACTTGGCGGCAGCACTTATGCAGACCTCTAGCGAGGCTCGAGTTGCCTATCTATATAGTATTGTAATCTATGATACTGGCGCAATACGCAGCTTCAAAATAAAGTCAAGAGTAGCGTTTATAGCACGCCAAGCCCAATCCCGATTCCAGTTAGTTCCGAAAATGGACACCCAATTTGATAACAATTTGGCGCTAGTGTCGAACTCAAGAGTACTAAACTACTAGATCTACTAGATCGGAATTGAAATCAAGAGTAAGCCCCTTGATACATTTGAAAAACGACCTTGTAAATGTATGTCGTGAAAATATAAAGTGATAATGATGGCTTGGTGATTCCAGATCCAGTTGACACAGGCGCAGTTGAACATGATCCGCATGCAGGTGCAGAACAACCCCAACCAACCGATCATCATCCAAGCGCAGCCACAGCAGTCGCAGATCATACAGGTACATTTAATACTTTATTGTTTAGAGTTTCATACCGAAATAGCTAAATTTATGCTTTATAATGTGACGTTGTCTGTTTGTTTGTCTATCACAACTGTATATTGCAGTGACTTGAAAATATACTTTAATTTATAGCTGGTCCGAATTTATCCCAAATAAAGAAATGGATTTTATAGGTATTGCAAAATAGCTGAAAAGGATAGGCAATAATAAAGAGGGACTAGGCAGGAGATTTCATGTATGGGCTCTTGATGTATTTTTCGCATTATCGTTATTAACTTATAATGACAAATAAAAAGTACTTTTCTGCATTTTCTAACAAGAGTTTCCTAGTTTCGCCTTCCATTTGAAAAAAAGAATATATAGAAGTTTATTCAAATATTACAGAAACTTTAAACAATGTGTCTAACTAGCATAGATTTTTTTAAATCACCAGTTATCTATTATGTGACCGTAAAGTGTCACTAGATGACAGTATTTTTATGTTCCAAAAATCGATATCGAACCGGGTCGAGTCCCGAACACAGGCTAGTAAATAATAAATGACTTAACGAAATGTTTCAGGTGTCATCCCAACAGCACCAGCCTCAACAACAAGTGTTCCTGGCGCAAGTGGCCAACTCACAAGAAGACTCCTAGTGACGACACTCTAAACGTAAAAGGCGAACTAGCTCGTAGTCAGTGTAAGTGATGTACATTGTGTAAATAGTGGTTGATGGTGCTTATATTATGTGCAAAAAGGAAAAATTTGTGTTAGGAAATTGTGCATAGAAAGAAAATGTGTTATAAAATATTTGTGTGGAAACAGTTATTTAAGAGAAATAATTAATTTTGATTATTCTTGTTAGATTTAGGTACCAGTTTCAATTGAAATCGCAAGATGTTTTCATGTACGTACATTTTTGATCCAATAAACAAAAGAATAGAATTGAATAATATAAGTAATATATTGTCTTGTACAAAAATACTGCAACTTACTAACCGGCCAATATTACGGTGTTGCATATGATGCTACATGGCTATACTAGCGATGCTATGTGATAGGATGATGTTAAATATTCTATAATGATCTCTACTCTGATGCAGCAGATTTATTTTATTCTACCATATTTATAACTGCCCTCGCTGATACACTCACGTTAATAATTACTACTACACTCCTGTAGCTCGTAGCGTGATGTTATATAATGTTACTTCTGGGGAAAGCCACTTTAGGTTTCTAATGGTAAAAGTATTGTTAAATCGGTTTAGTAGTTTGAGTTTATTGATTACAAACAAGCAAATCTTTTCCCTTTATATATTTTTTTAGTATAGATATGATTACAAGGACAATGATATTATTATGGACTGCAACATTTCTATACAAACACTATAAATATATTGAACTAAATTTCGACTGCAATATATCCCTTTGAATGCAGAAATATTTTTTACACAGATTACTAATAAGTTTAAAGGAGTAGGTAGTTAATATTTGATGTATAAGTAATTATTGAATTGTTATTATTTCTAACTTTTTAACTTTATTCTTATGTGTACTACAGCGAAGAACTGTACCTGTAAATATTGTCGCTATCGCATAGGAGAAACATTATACAGAAGGAAAAACATCAAAGTTGTCATTTATGTTTATAGTATAAGACTGTGTCGTATAATCTTAGCTCACAATACCAATACCAAGGCTTGGGTCAGATGACAAGTGACAATAGTGTGTTCTGCTAACATGTCTACCACTACAAGAATTTAGTTCCGGCTGTGAAGTGCGTTACGTGCATTTGTAAAACACGCGTTTCATATTTGTCAAATAATGCGATTTAGATCTAGGCATTAAGAGCGTATGAAAAGAAATCATGCTCAGTATTGTGTCAATTATCTCAAAATAATTCAATTCAATAATATTGTGCTTCCCCTACCACATATTAGTTACACTAGCGATGCCCGTCACATGGATGAGGCCATAGCAACAGTCGTTATTAAATATATTTTTCTATTCGTCATGAATTTGCTAGATAGCTAGAAAAACTACAAATAAATTGATTAAAACTTGTCATGCATATACACTTAATATGGAGCATGCTCCTTCATAAGTGTTCACGGGCATATGTCCCGGTTTCAATCTCATGATGATAATCAATCATGGTCGGTGCACTTGTGTGAGTAATTAATACCCTTAATGATATTTTGTATAGTCACACAGTTTGATCGTTTTAAAGTCATTGTTTTGCTTTTTCAGTGACATTTATGTATGTATCTTTAGAGTCATCCCTAAAAATGTCACTGAGAAGATTATTAACTGCGATGGATGGGCTGAATGAGAAGTCTAGCTATTATGCCAATTACTGTCAAATAAAGCGAACAAGTGATAGAAAGTACTGGCAAATCAAAGGCGCTTAGCCGGAACATTTGTCGCCTGTCTTGTCTTACTATTGTTTTAGTGCGGTGGGTAGTCTGCCGATAGTATGTAAATTGCCCTTGTCGAAATAGTGAATATTTAAAATTACGAATTTTTATACATTGACCGCCATGTCGATCATTTTAACGTCTACAAACAATTCTTATTCTATCGTATCTTCTACATGGCATTCAAAGTTTTCAAATGGGTATAAATGTTAAATAGGACTGAAATTTATGAGGCAAGCATATTCGCATGCCAACTAAGCTATTCCTAATCCTGCAGTAAGGAATTATTATTACTTTCATATTGGCTGGTCGCGCTCCCAGCGCCATCTATCGTAAAGTTACAAAAGCTATATGACCAACAAGATACATATTTCTATGTGAACTTATGAACGCCTCCCAAAACTTTAGGTACTTACTCATTAAAAAAGATGATGTAAGTTTATGTTCAATATTTTTACACTATATTTATTACTCTTTATTTTCAATTCTTGTCATAAGTTGTGTAATTACTGCTATAAAATGTATATTGTTTTTAACTTTAGTTGCGAGCATATTTTTATTACAGGACCACTGCTATGAGGTAACGAAATGTCAATAATAGATAACTCTCGAGCAGTAGTAGCAGTGTGCTACTGTTCTGATTATATAGTAAAGATATCCAGCCAGCTCTAATCAATAAATTTCAACATTAAATTTCGCTCTAGTTTACAAGTTGGACGCAAAAATAAACTTAGGCTGTAAAAACAGGACTGTCAAAAATTAATTATTAGGTTACGATAAATTATAATTATGTCTTTTTCTGAATTCTCGCATTAATCTAAACTAAATGAAATTTCATTTGTACATTCAAAAGTATCAATATCTAAGTTTCAATAAGTTCGTATAAGTGTTGTTTGTTATTTATGTGTACAATATAAGTTATTAAATAAACTGACAATTTAATATTATTTAGTTTTATTGAAAAAACTTAAATTTGAAAACATAACATTCCTTATTATATATTATTACTTACAAATACGTAGAAAATAAATTAAAATGAATTGACCAATAACAAATCATGTTTACTCAGAGTAAACGTAAAGTATAATATTAAAAGTTTTAAGAGGACCTAACTTAATAAGTCATTCATAAGGCAAAAAGTCTTCACTAATTATGAGAGATCTGTCGCATTTAGCCAGACATTTCTCTTTTTAGACCACGGCGATGGACCAGCCTGTTACGAATAGTTGTAACATGTTAGTCCAAATTACGCTTAAGCCTTTTACACAAGGACTGTTTGCCAAATGTCAGCGGCGATATACGAGAACTTGTTCTAGGAGTCTAGCTTAAGAGTATTTATTTTGATAGAATCTAATAAGATCAAGGCGAAGCTGGAATGCGAGTGCTCCCACACCCCTGCCTCTCCTTATATACCTATATTAAAATAATCACACATGTGCACATACCACTTCAATAAGACGTCTACTACATAAGAGTTTATGTAGAGGTCACATTGAAGTGACGTTTGAAAGTGGCTGATCATTCTCTTCTAGAGGCGAAATTCGAAAGATCGATTAACACAAGGCGCTCGTATTGCACAGCAAGATACTACCGCTCGCATTTGAAATATCCTTGCGTGTGTGTTAGCCTTAAACCAGCTACTCGCATGCCTATTGCAGAGATGAAGATTAAATGCTTTCTAAATTGTAAAGTGTTAGCTAGGAGGCCATTGCCTTAATAACCCATGAACTACCCAAAAATACATGAGTTTCCTACCTCCCTAGTTTCACAATTACCGTGTAGTAGCACACTATGGCACAGGTTTCTTAGCACTACTTAGTGTTCCTAGCCACGTGTTCGACGACAGCCAGCACGTCTTCCTTCAGCAGTTGCACCATGACACGTTTCTGTTTCAGGTCTTCGCGGATCACGGCCGAAGCTTGTTCCTTTAGATGCTTCATGAAATTTGAATCCTGTTCTTGAGACCTTAATATAAATAAGCAAATGTGACATTTCAAATATTAATTATAATAATTTACGGTTAGTATTAATCTGACATAAGGCCCGCTTAATTAGCGGTTATTATAAGCCTGTGAACACTTAAAATATTTTGGTTGCACGAATGGCGTAATAATTTAAATGATCCGCGTCACAATCACTACGACGTATTATGGTTTCGAGTTTTATCCCGTGTGGGAACATAGTACAAAAAATTGTGTGAGCCACAAATATTTATAATGAGCCTGGGTGTTCTTTGTATTGCTTGAATATTTGTAAATTCCCCCGCGATAGGACGTATTCCTTGTGTGTGCGGAAAAAGATACAGTGTTATGTAGATGCCTCTCGGTTTGCTATCTCCATTTCTTAAGGTGTGTCCAAAGATTGAGCGCCAAGAGCGCGGCAGCAACACGCTGCGTTTACAGGACACATTTCTGCCGCGCTCTAGTTAGGACGAAGCCGACTAATGTTTGCGCGGCAGTATTGCGCGGCACACTCATACGCCGCGCGTTTCAGTTAGCATCAGAACTAAAATAAAAGCGGTAGCGTGAGTCGTAGCTCTGCTTGTTATTTAAAAATTGCGGAGAAGAACTAAGAAAACATATTTTAATGAGAAAATACTGGATGAAACCACTTTATCAGCGGAGGTTACGGAATATTGAATCAATAAATTACGAAATTCATTACCGAACACCGCAGTTTTTCAGATTAACCTTGGAAGAGTGAACATTTACATAGCCTGCTTGAGCCGCATATTAAAAAAGAAGATACGTACTGGCTTAAAGCAATCGCAACAAAAGAGAGATTGGGTATAATGCGGTATTTGGCAACAGGAGACTCATCTTCTACTTGGGAATATCAATATTGTTGGCTATTTCATTCCACAAGTCTTCACGTTTGTTTTTATTATGGTATTCTTTTTGTCGAGGATCCTATAACTCTTAAAAAGATTCAAACATTTCAATTAAACGAATCGATGTTTCGTTGTCCATGTTTGTGCGCAGAAATAATGTCCAAACACAAATACTGACAAATGTTTACTAAGAATGTTCGTGCGCGGTAGCCAGAAGCGTTCGAGCGCGGGATTCGTCCAAACACAGCGCGGCGGACCGCACGCGGCGGATCGCACGCGGCAGCCACGCAATGTTTGGACACACCTTTACTTGAAGGTACCTATAAAAAAAATTACCTCTTATCCAAGTCCGCGAACTTGTCGTCTATAAGAGTGACGAGTCCGGCGAGTACCTCCCCCGCGACTCGCTTGTACAACTCCTGGCGCTCTCGCTTCAGGTCACGCAGCTGCTGCTGCGCCGACACGAACAGGTGCACGAACCTGACACACAGCACTCATCAGCACATACAGACAGAGCAGGAAAGCTATAATGTCGTCATTATAGCATTCTTCTCCGTCCCTTCATCAATCATTTCTCAATAATGATAGATCTATCTAAACCACAGATGGATCTCTGGTCTGATCAAAAGTGATCAGATCAGAATTTGATATAATTTGTCCTTACAAATTATATGAAATTCTGATCTGTGATCTGATCAAATTGTTATAACAATTTGTAATGATTTAAACGAACTTATAAAATATACTTATAATAAAATTATTACAAATTGTTATCACTAATATAAATAATCAGTTTATGGATTAGCAATTGGAAACAGCCGTTAATAAAAGTCACTTGCATAAAATTTACTGTCACTGCGCTGCTAGACCGAGGGATACTGAATAGCTAAAGATCAGCATGAGTCTTCTGGTGACCTGACACAAAGTTTACTTGGTTAGGATCTTCTGTAGGGTGAAGGTCATTCTGCAGTAAACCCGTTCCAGTCTTGAGTAATATTTTAAGTATAAGCGAAACTCCGCTGGGTCGTACTTCTTAAAACTACTTTACAATGTAATTGTAAAGTAGTTTTAAGAAGTTGAGATTAGATAAGATATATTAAAAATATTATTATTTTAATATATCTTATCTAATCTCAACTTAGCATCAACTTATTTATTACGGTCTTTCTAAAGATAATGACCCAAAAATTTCGTTAGTTAAGTTTAAAAACTATAACCCGACTACGTAAAATAAAAAGGGGTCTAAAATGGACAAAACAAGAAAATCATTCAGATAGAAATCCAGAAATGCATAGGTACAAAAATGGTCAAGGTAGAGCAGTGGTCGCACCTAAACATATATTTGCTCGCCAAGACCTTATTTTGATACCGAACACGTGATGATTATCTCAGTTAAATTTTTTCGAGATGAGAATCTGAAGTTTTTATTCCGTCATATAAAATTTTGATAAAATTTACATAGCCTATGTCAACCGGGCTATTATTACGAATCTATTGACACCTCATTCATTAAAATCGGTTTAGTAGTTTAGGCGCTACGGTGGAACATACAAACATACATACACAGACTGCCAGAATAATTACCCTTCCTTTTGGCTTCGCCGTAGTCGGGTAAAAAGTAGGTAGATTAACCGTAAGGCAAGTTTAGAAATAGTCCTGGTAGTACGTATATATAAAAATATAAAATCTTTATTTCTATCACACACTACGTTTAAATTATATTGTTAGGAGATCACCGTATATATTACAAGTAACATAATTAGATACTTACTTGTTGCTTGTATTCTGATGTATTTCAATAAGTGTAGTGTCCAATTTTTCTACAACTGTTTGTATACTGTCTTTTGTTAATACATTCAATTCTTCAGCTAAAATTTTAACAAATTATTAATCGGCGCTATATTTTTTAATAGGTTTTATTATTAGATACTTATTAGTTTGTATACTAGGTCTATAGGCTAGGCTAGGAAACCCCGTTCAACTCATTGAGCGGCATTAAGGAATTCGAATAGAGACTCCAACTTATTTGATCATATGACTACAAGCACCAACCTTTGACCGCCGACTGGCTGTTAGTGAAAAATTTTTGTTACGAACTGAACGAAAATAACTACGGCCCTTTTTGATACTGTTATCTCATGAAGAGAGATCATGATAAAAAAGTATCATCTTAAAAAAATAACAACACCATTCTACCATCTTATCATATACATTCACCTGTAATAGTGCATGGATACCTTAAGGTGAAAAATCTTGTGAACGGTCGAATTAGAATGAATATTAATGAACTAAGTGGCGTTGTTTTAAAATATTGCAACGCGTACTCATTTTAGTAAATATGTGGAATTCATAAAAATTATAATCTGTATTGAAAAGACACTCGAACACAGGGATAGAATAATGTTTGCATACGAACAGAATAGCGAGTTATCGAAAGTATCTATAAAATAAACTACCCACTATAAATTTATAAATTCATTTTTAATTATTTGCTTCTTGTTTTACCCTGAAATGTGTTCTTTATTTTAAATAACATTGCGGATAGAGATAAAAACATGTTTAATGTAATTTTATCAAAATTGAGTTATTAAGAAATCTACTTTTTTATTTTATAGTAGTGCATCCCCATCTATTACAATATAAATAAACTACTTAACAGTTCTTGTATCGATTTCCGTTAGATGGCGTCAATTACCGGCTTATACCATTGTAGTTTTGAAATGGGTATGCATTTTTGCAGCTCACTGTACATTAACATTCAAAAGTGTAAATAACTCACCTCTGCTTGATCCCGGCTGACTCCTTTTAAACCAGTCATCCACACTCGAAGCTGTCGCTCCACTCGCAGCAGAAGTTATATCACTTATATTATTATTATCTTCTACTTTCTGCTTCTTACGAACATCCCTATCTACTTCTAAACCTCTTTTTAATATTCTAGAATTAGATCTAGACTCCGAATCAATAGATCTCGCTGAATTTTTCTGTTCAATAGACTTATTCAGAATTTCTTTTACATTTTCCTTAGCAGATCTCAATTCTTTTACAGATTCTTCTTCGTATACTTCGGCCTTTTGAATCTGCTTGTATAAAGTCTCTTTTATTTCATTCATATATTCTTCATCATCTGACAGCGTCGTTTGTGATAGCTTGTCAGCATTAGAGATTAAATCGTCAAACAACTTTATAGGAGATATAATAGATTGTGGCGTACATTTCACACGTCTCGGAGGTAAGACTCTGGTTACTTTTTCAGGTGTCTTAGCTTTCACAGTGCGTGTAATACGAATACTTTTTACTGAATCATCTGAAACATAATTTATATTTTGTGATTTCTTACTTGCCCCGCTGTTATTAATTTTGAAAACTGGCGATTTTCCATAAGCTGTACTCAAGGATCTCCTAATAGCTTCTTGTATTCGAGGCTCATCGTCAGAACTCTTCTTAGTTTCGATGACTTTAGGGCTCACAGCTATTCTGTTAAAATCTTTACTCTTTGGCTTAGACTTGCTACTGCTCGGCGAATTATAATCCGAATCTGAGTTTCTTCTAGAAGGCAGCCATCTACTTATATCTGCTAAGGATATCCTTTCAATAGATACCACAGACGACTTTATATATTTGGGGCTAGAATCATTATTTATATTATCATCTAGTAATGCAGCTTCATCAGTTTTGTTAATGGTGCGATTATAATTACGCTCGTTGGAGTCATTGCGACAAATGTCATTAATATCATTAATTTCTTCTGTCAATTTGTCGAAGTAATCTTTTGTAGAATTATCCAAGTATTCTGTTTCTAAATTTCGGTGTTTCAAAGATTCTATTATCAGTTTGGGACTTGGGGGTGCTTCTTCCGAGTCGCCATGCCCGGTAATACCTACTGTAGCTATAGATTGATCCGATTTTGTTTCTATTCCAGGTACTATCTCAACACTTTCTGCTGGTGCCTGTATCTTTGTCTCTGATTTTCTGCCCTTAACACTATTTGTTTTAATGTTTTGTGAAACTTTACGTTTAGGTTTCTTTTCTATGTTGATTTGTGGTTCAACTTCCATTAAATCGTCAGTGATTTCAATGGTTTGCGGGCTATAAATATTTCTATCATTATCCGAAAGTAAATTCTGAGTAGTGTTTGATTCGTTTATATATTTTTCAGGATTTTGGAATATTCTCTTAAATTTATCTACCATATTAGAAGACAGATCGCCATCTTCAGTTTTGGACGCAGGTGCCTCTTCAACAACTAGACCTGGCAAAGGACTTTCAGTTCTATTATTGTCAACGTGTATTATGTTTAAAGTATTCTTAACTCCTTTATCCGACTCAAGAGGTTTGCCCTTATTTTTACTAGTTCTTCGTGTCTTTTGTCGTGTTTGATAAGATCTTTCCTCTTTTACATTTATAATTTCCATTTCTGGTGGTTTTTCTAATATTAATTCTGGTTCGACCACAACAACTCTAGTGTCTTCAACAACCATGGATGTATCTAAAGTTTCTTTAGTGTCCCTTATTCTTTCATCAACTAAATCATGTTTCGGCTCGGTGTTAACCTTCTTCTTCGTGTTCTGGCGTTTGTTAACTTTTCGTTTAGTATTTTTGCCATTATTTGTGTTAGAATAATTTACCCGTTTGACTACTCTGCCGCGTCTTAATACAGTAGATTCTATACTATCGAGTGTTGTAGTACTAGTCTTTTTAGCAATATCAATCTTCTTTTCTTTGAAATCATCTTCACTATCGGTAGAAAAGTTATACACATCTAAATCAGACGCTTTATTAGCCAAAGTCACTTGTTCGCCATTTGCCGATTCTTTTACTTTATTGAACAAATCGTTCATTTTCTTTGATCGCGGCGACTGTACTTCCACATTATTAGATTTTCTGTTACGTGACTTACGAACCCGTTTGCGTTCATTTTCTAACTCTTTATAGGGTTTGTAAGTGCCCGTGGTTTTTAGTGTTTTCTTTATTTTACAATCCATAAAATAACTTTCTTCTGGTTGCGATAGTACAGGTGATTCTTCGGGCATTTGTTCGTCTTTAGGAGAAAAGAGTTTACGTTTTCTACGCAGGACTGGTGTAGTAGGTACATTTGTATCTTTAGGTAAAGAATTCTTTTTATTTTTTTCTAAATCTTCTTCAGCCGATTTTGGTTTGCTAGTTTCAGCAACCACCTCTATATTGTCTTCTATCATCGTAGGTATTATTGAAGTACTCTCTTTTGCGAGCTTATTCTTTTGATTTATTGTACGAGGCTTTTTTTTAGAAGCGACTTTGTATTTTAAGTTTATTGCTTTAGGAGCTTTCGTAGTAGTTTTATTGCTGCTATCATAGTTTTGAATTTGATTCATAATTTCTTTTAATGGTACTTCATCTTCAAGATCCGAGTTGTTATCTTCGACAACAATGTCCTGTTCTTTATTCAAATACTTAGTACATTTATCGAAATCATCACATACTTTATCTACTATGTTATTAAGACATTCTAGCACTTCAAAATTGTTGAAGTCGCACGGTTCTACGCCCCGTAAATCATCACTATCTACGGAGCTGGTTTCATTCATTTTCCTCGCAAGCTTAGGACTAATCACAATATCTCCTGCTTTATCTTTATTTTCAGTAAAATGTTGAGAGAAGAACTCTTCAACCATTTGAACATCGAATGACTGCCTTTCTACTGTATCCACTTTAGGCATATTTTTTTTACATCGGCGTGTAGTAACGTACACATTCGGAGTATCACTTATAGCTTCAGTATTTGATTCATCAGATGTCGAAAATATTACTTTAGACTTTCTCTTAGGTTGACACTTTATTTCATTGTCATTGGGAGTATTCTCAATGGCATCACTATTTACGTTCACGTCCTGCAATTTATTCTCTTGTGTGTTGATACCGCTATCAGTTTTATCTTTATTTTTTTCTTGGCTAGCTTGCATCGCTTCTTGATATAGTAAATCTACATTCAGGGTATCAATATCATTCGGTTTGTGTATTTTTTCAACAGTATCGTTTATAACAGAGTCATTAGCTGACTCTCCTGTAGCTGCATGTAAAGAACATGACGTATTACAATGAACAAGGGGTGACAATATTAGTTTTTTTCCTTTTCTACTGGCTCCAGGGTATTTTCTAATAGTCTCATTGTCACTTTGGGACCTTCTACTACGGTCTAACGAATATTTATTCTTGGATCGTGCACCATAAGCTCTATATTCGATTGTTGAGGTACTATGGTCGTCAGGTTCACTAACTTCAGTAACTACAGACAGATCAGGTGCAGCGCAAGTCCATTCCGTTTCCTTATCGAATTTATGCCGAGGTAAGGCTGCCAGTTTTTCATGGAGCTAAAAAGTGTGTTAAAATTCATTTCTAAGAACATGACTAAATGCGTAAATATTATTTTATATAGGTACCGAATTATAATGATACTATATGTGCCCGCGGTTTCACCCGCGTTTATAGTTACTGTCCCTCCCCCGTGGCTCGTAGCGTGATGTTATATAGCCTATAGCCTTCCTCGATAAAGTCTACCCAACACTAAAAGAATTTTTCAATTCGAACTTGTAGTTCCTGAGATTAGCGCGTTCTATCAAACAAACAAACAAACTCTTCAGCTTTATAATATTAGTATAGATATTATGTATTTTACTAAAGATACTCTTTTTTATGAATTACTAATATTTTTAAAAGAACAAAGCTAGGCTATGCGTTTTAGGAGAGCCTGTATTCAACAAAGAACGTTATATAAGGTATAATTACATACAATTAATATAATGGACACTTACTTGTGCTAATGAACTAGTCGAGGCGGTAGACGGTGACATACATGACAAAGGTTGTCGCAATCTTAATGTCTTGTAACCTGTAATAATTTATATAATACGAGTACTAGATTATGCTCACGGATAATACTCGATTATTTCAATCTAACAGGCAAAAGTACTTCTTTTTATGAAAGGCCCTTTATTATGCCATTTTCTGTATCCCTAACAACGTGTACCTACGCAATATTTTGTAATGATCGGTCGAGTAGTTGAGGCGTGAAAGCGTAACAAACTAACATCCGCAGTTATAATATGAATAGGGATCCCTTGTTACGCTGCGATGTAGGTACCTTAGTATGAGACTCATACATGTAGGTACTATTTATCGACATCGTCTCGAATCTGCTTCTATTCATTTGTAAATGCATCAGCCAAAATAATCATTTACGATATAATTGTGAGCAGCGTTAAACTTGTATTACCTACGGGTACTTTCGAAATCTCATAGAATTGCAAACAACATTGAAATTTACTATACCTAATTATGTCTTAAACTACTGCTATGCCTTGCGAATACACATCTTTAAAATGCTATAATAATAATAATGGAAATATTCAAGGTGAGTTCTTCATAATGCTTATTTATGCTCGAGAAAGCGAAGCTATTGTTTTCATACGCACATAACCTTAAAATCAGAACTAGGTTAGTTCAGCAAGACTGGTACCTAATCAGTATATTCCTATTGCACTTATATTGCATTAAAATTAACGTATTCAATTATCTTCGTGTTGCTGTTGAAAATTTCATGACATAAAACCACATATTATATAAATGATTTATTCTATTCTATCTAAATGTCATCATAGCTATACAATATATCTAGTTAAGTTATTATAAAGTAAGTAGGTACCTACCTGTGTCTCTGGCGACCTTCCCTATCGCGAGGAGTGAAGATCCAGCTTGTTTGTCCTAAGAAAATGCCGAAGTTTATTTATCAAGAAATATGCATTTTATTAAATTACCCACACTTTTAATAAGAAAATATCGACTGTCAGATAAATGTAGGACCTGTCAACGTTTAATTAATAATTATTAAACACGTTTTTGTCATTATTGACCTATTAATTGTTGGAATGCGAGACACAATTGAAAATCTATTGTGGCAAGCCGCCGGTGTACCGCTACGACTCAATAGATTATTTTTGATAATGGATTTTCCTTGTGTAAACTAGCTACGCGTAAGTACCTATACGTTTGTAGCTTGACTCACCGATTCGTTATTTTTATTCAAATCTTCAGTTTCCTTAGCTTGCGATTGCCTCAACTGATTTCGTAAGTTGTTCAACATCTATAAACATTAATTAACATAACATACATATCACAACTAAGTACCTATATTAAAGAAGGATAACCTAGAAATATACGACATTTTATTTTTTAATTAAGTTATAAGCAGAGAGGAACAAATTTTTGTGTACTTTGACTGAACGGATGGCGTTATGGTTTAAGTGGTCGCCTCACCGCTGCTACTGCGCCGAAGGTCGTAGGTTCGAAACCCACACGAGGCAAAACTTTTGGTTGTTTGGAACAACCAAAAGTTTTGCCTCGTGTTGGTTTCGAGTTCCAAGTTTAGGTGTTCTTTGTGTCCGTTGTTTGAATGTTTGTAAAGTCCTCCGCGACACAGGAATTATTCCTAGCGTAAGCGTTAACTATTTAGAAAAAATAAACTCATGAATTTTTCATAGTCAAAGTCAAGTCAAACCATTTATTTCAGACTATAAAATGCTGATACAAATTAATAGTAAATTCTTATTTGTATTAATGAAATGAAGCAATGCAGGTTCTACAGTAAGATAAAATAGACATTAGCATGGTATGAGGGCGCATACACTTCACATTGTGCCAAATACAAACATACACATGTTAATTTATGGTACCTATCCTTAACCAAAGAAACCAAATACCATTTGCAAGCCAAATGTGTATGGCAAACATGTAAGAACAATAAATATACTGTAACATCCTACATACCTGAAATTGTATGTATACACATGTTTATGCAAATAAATATTATCTTAATTTTCTCCTGAAAGTCTTTGAGTCTAGTCATGAAACGTGACACTTAAGAGGGATTATCTATATATTAATACGTGAAGCAAAAACTTTATACCCCTTTCACGAAAATTGCGCGGACGGAGGAGTATGAAATTTGGCACAGTTACAGTTTATATGGAGAAGGAGGGGCGAATCCTAATATTTATGTAAAATATGCATTATAAATACATTAAATTAATGAAAAAGCACTACACGCACACAACCATGCATTTGACACACGCAGTCGAAGCGCGTAACTATGGTTACATATATCTATATATTTATTTTTTATTTATTTATTTATTTAAAATAACTTAAACTATCATTACAGGCTTGAACCTAATGCGACAGTTAAGAACTTAACTAATTAATAACCTAAACTACACAACTACACACAAGAATTAAAGAATGAAAGACAAGAATACATTACAAGAATAAAATTTTGAAAAAATAAAATAACAACATTATTAACAAACAGAAAACATAAAATATTACTAACTTAAACTAAACAATCATAATAGACAAAAGTCTAAACCTTAATATTATATATTGTAGCATAATATAAATAGTAAAGCCCTTGCGAATTCACTTAATGAACAAGTAAATACATCAATCCGAGTTTGAAGGACGTTGATGTTACGGATGGCTCTGGTAAGGGGTGCCTTGGCCAGGAGGTTGGTTCTGGCTGTAGGTACCAGTAGCAATGGCGGACTGCGCCGTCTCCACACGTAGCGGTCCGGCACACACAGACTCAAGCACTGTAATACGCCTGGGTTACTCTCTAATCCGCGAAGGACCTTCACCAAGTAGGCGACCAGCGCAAACTCCCTTCGGACATGCAGTTGGTTATAGCCAACCATGCCCAGGACAAACATAATAATAATAATATAATAATGACATATATCAGCAATACAGGCGAACGTTGGTCGAATTTCGAGCACTAGGCGACCGCTGGTATATATTTAATGGCCAAAAACAACTGCTCTATTTTTAGAAATGAAAACTGCCGCATTCATATTCAAACCCTGTTTCACAAGTGATATATACAATTAACGGACACAAAGTACACCTAGACTAGAATTATTTGTAAATCATGTGTGGAATTCGAACCCACAGCAGTGACGGCAGCGGCAAGAAGGCCGGTTGCTCGCTACGCCAGCCATCCAACACTATACCTATATATAAACTTTATATGACTTACCGATTCTATTTTCTTCTTCTGTTCTTCTGTTATAATTGGTGGAATTTCTTCTGCCGCTATGGCCGGTATTTCTTCTGCGGCTGTAGGCGGTATTTCTTCTTCGGCTATAGGTGGAATTTCTTCAGCGGCTGTAGCCAGCGTCATACCTTTTTCTAAATCCATTAACATCTATAACGAAATGTATGTATAATTTATCTCTCCTCTATTTCTATACAGGCCAAGATATGTATATTAGATTCACATTTCGAAAATTATGTTATGACTGTACAAATGTGAACAACGCAATGTTAAGATTGTACATAAGCGGTTGTTTTGACATCAACACACATACTGACGCCCAAGAGAAAAGTCTTCCATTTAGGTTTCTTTTAGAAAGTGATTTTATATATTATTTAATTATTTTCTTAAAGAAATTTATAACATACTACTGTAAGCCCGCTTCTCCTCCCACGTGTACAATCTACTTAGATTGTGTTATGTGCTGTCTAAACCTCGTGCTGAGAATTTCCTAACAGTTAAGCCCTATAATACTGACCTAACTCAGACATAGAACCTGAGACTTCACCATCAGTCTTAAGTATAACCGCAACTTTATACTACTATCATTAAGTTTACTATTAATATCTATAGTTTATAAATAATAAAATAAAAATGATTTATTTTCATTAACTGAGCTTAATCTAGTTACAATATTGTTGGAGCGCTCCTTTTAGGCATAACATTACCTGTGTTCAAGTAAGCGTCCATTGATTAAATTCTGTATTTATTAAAAGGAAAATAAAATATAATATCAATTAAAACTAATTTATAATCATAGCATGCATGGTTTGTGTGTATGAGTGTGCTCGCGCGGAAGTGTGTATGTATGTACATATATATGTATGTGTATGTATGTATTTGTGTGTATATACTTATGTATACATGGATGTATGTATGTTGGGTGAGAGTATTCTAGCTCTAATATGATAATACTGCTAACAGAGATTCAGTTTCATTATAAGATAATTGTTTTAACCAGTTTCTCAGTGCTTTTTTACAATCGAATTTGTTCATTAACTATTATCTACATATGAGTAACATGCGATTTATTGTATTGTATAGGAATGTAGATTGCCTTGAGTATTGTTGACGAGCAAATGTAGTTTTGTCTGGAAAGTATGGAGCCACCAGATCAAATCATCTTCTATTTTGCAGAGCCTGATTAAATTTTAACGCACAATGAACTTTTAATAATAATTTTCTAACCGAGAGCTGTTTGCTAAAAATATATAAGTTTGTAGTCGGGAATCTATAAGGCTTTAAGTGCATCACTTTTAGAAGTGGCCTCTGGGCCCTTTCCAATTCTAGAAATTTAATTTTTGTTGCTCCGCCCCGAACTGGTATGTAATATATTAGGATAGATTGAGCTAGCGCTGTATATATTTTATGTATAATTTCCGTGGCAGTAACATGCCGTAGCAGCTTAGACCCAAATTTGCTTTCTTATTCTACTGCTTATCAGATCCAGATGTGAGTACCATGATAGTCTGTAGTAATCAATATTTATGCCTAGGTATTTAACTGAGTTTATTTTAATTATTTTAGGACAATTGCAATACGTATTTTCAGAGTTACCACAGTTGTGAATCTTGACCTCAAAAGCTGACATGGTTGGGAAGAGTTTTTTAAGGAAAAATATATATAATTAGTCTTACTTATTTATATTAAGGGTAAGAAGGTTTGTAAATAGCCATGTAGATATTCTAGCTAGGCCACATTCATCACGTTCACGTACTTCTTCCTAGGTAGAACCTGAGAAGACAACGGCTGTATCATCGGCGTAAGAGAAGATGTTCCCGGTCTCAACCTTCATACCACAGAGGTCATTTATGTAAATTAGAAATAAAGTTGGACCGAGAACGTTTCCCTGGGGCACACCGAAGATGATATTAGTAGCCTGGCTAACATGGTTATCTATCTTCACCCGTTGTTTACGATTATTTAGATAATTAATTAGGAGGGCGAGTGGAGTACCTCTGAATCCGATGTTTTCGAGTTTTCATATCAGAGTGGTGACAAAGACGGTGTCGAAAGCTTTTATACCGTTAAACATTTTTTACCACAATCCAAATTAAAAAGGTACTTAACGCTAACACTGCATCTTCAGTTGACATATGTTTCCTAAAGTCATATTGAGTAGAGGATAATATATCATACTTTTATAAGTAAAATATTTAATAAGAGAATACTATCCATTCTCTTATTAAATATTTTTTTAATATTTTATACAGAGCAGGTAGCACTGAGATTGGTCGGTAATTGTTGACATCGTCACTGTCTCCACTCTTATATAAAGGTGTTATAATCGATTCTTTGAGAGCGTCGGGAAATACTCCACTTTTAAAACATAAATTTACTAAATAGGTGATTAAATGTATTAATTCTACTCGAGCTAATTTAAGAAATCCCAACCCGGAGCACTATTGGAGTCAAGACTCATCAACACCTGTTCCACTTCAGACATATCAGCCTCCAAGAGCACAAATGATGACAATTTAGTACTTAATGGTGTTAAAATAAAAGTGTTTGGGTATTGCATTCCATTGTTAGTTAGGATGTTGTCAGCGAGGGATTTAAATACTGATTAATTTGATTTATAGATTTCCTTGGCGATGACCCACTGTTTAATAGATTAGAGTTACTGGTTTTTGATGTTTTGTACTGTACGATGCTGTTGATAGTATTCCATAAACCTTTACTGTTATACGTCGAGCGTGCCAGTCTATCGCGGTCATACTTCATTTTTAATTTTTTTATTAAAGAGTTACAGTAATTCCTGTAGCGTCTATAAATTAAACGTAGTATGTCATCACAAGGATTAATCCTTAGTTTCTTTTGCATACAATTTCTGTTCCTTATACAACGTAACACACCATCAGTCGTCCATGGTTTAATTTTTGTTTCGATCGAGTTGTGGTAAAAATACGCGTAATATTAGTGATTATTTTTTTAATACGTGCAATTAAAATATCGGTAAATAAATTAGGGTCTGTACACAAACACAATTCTGAAAGATTTCTAGAACAAAGTTCAATGTGCGCCTATTCCAGACCAACTTTATTTTTAAATTTAAGGCAGTGATTGTGCTGTACTTTATAATTAATTAAACATAGTAGAATCGTTAGATGTCTGTAATCGATGTGTTAAGTATAGCAATAAAGGCAGATATTGGTTTGCTATTTAATTTCAACATAAAATGATCCAAACAATTGTGTAATCTTGTGGGCAATGTATGTTCTGGAAATAGACCATGCATGGACAGAACTGTAAGGTCCATTTGCCTATTCTTGCGCTCAACTGAGGTTTCAGAATTCTTCGATATAAGGTTTATATTTAGGTCACCAGTAATAATCTTATTTTTGTGGTTTTTATTTTTCAAGATAGGTATTTATTGAATTTATTAATATTTCAGCGTCTGTATTGGTTGGTGATCTATACACACCGAGCACCGTATACTCACCTAATAACATTTGTAAACAGGACGCATGTTTTAGTTCGATCTCTTTGACCTTAAATAAGGGTAGTATTTAACGGTTCCAAGAGAAGAGAGTTAGAAGGCCCCAGCGGGTCTTCGGCATGATTCGTTCTACTTATGGGAAGACCTGGGGGCTAAAGCCCAAGGTCATCAAGTGGCTATACACGATGATGATATGACCTATACTCACGTATGGAAGCATTGTCTGGTGGCCAAGAACTAAACTAGCTACATGCAGAATCGCGCTGTGAAAGGTGCAGCGATTGGCCTGCATGGCTATAACAGGGGCGTTCCCGATTACGCCAACGGCAGCGTTAGAGGTCCTGCTGAGTCAGAGGCGATAAAGGCGCTACACAGACTATCTGTGCATGGGCTGTGGAGCGTCAACATGCTGGTAACTCGACACACAAAATTGGAGATTTCAAAGGATCTCAAAAGCATTATGAGCATGGGATGCGACAAAATGCAACCATTGCACATATACAAAAAGAATTTTAAAATAAAGGTCCCCACGAGGGACGAATGGAGACAAGGTCTACAATCCCCTGACAAGGGTTGTCTCATCTGGTACACTGATGGTTCCAAAATGAAAACAGGATCGGGCGCTGGTATCTATACCAGCGACTGTAAGGTGAGCCAAAGTATGGGCAAATATGCAACGGTCTTCCAAGCGAAAACCTATGCTATAATTGCCTGTGCTCAGGACAATATCAACAGTAATGTCACTGACAGGACTGTGTATATTCCCAGTGACAGTCAAGCTGCTCTCAAGGCTCTGGACTCGTGTAGGGTAAACTCCAGACTGGTCCTGAACTGTGTTAAGGCCCTAAACAAACTTGGCAGGAAGAACACAGTCAGACTGGTGTGGGTTCCGGGGCATGCAGGGGTGCAGGGCAATGAGGAGGCTGATGAATTAGCTAGAAAGGGCTCGGAGCAACTGTTTGTGGGCCTCGAGGCATTCGTAGGGCTCTCTGAGAGCACCGTCAAGGCAGCTTTGAATGCACATGGCAATGACAAACACAGGCTAGAGTGGAAGGCCCTGAGGGGTCTGGAACACTCCAAGAAATTCATTGCAAACAGAGCCACAGGCTTCACCCGGAAGTTCTTCGGGTATAACAAGAGCCAAATACGCCTGCTCACAGGAGCGTTCACTGGCAATTTTGGCACCAACTACTTCCTGTGCAGATTGAGATTGGCTCACAATCCGATCTGCAGAGCCTGTGGTAAACAGGACGAGTCCATATCGCACCTACTATGTGAATGCGACGCGTTGGCTGGATTGAGGATGGGTCTGATGGGATTGGCATATCCAAACCCTGAGGACTTCAGGCTTCTCCCTCTGAAGTGTATGCTACGACTGATGCAGTACATTCATAGGGAGATAACTAAGGGATAAATCTTGGGGCCGACACAAAAGATCCCAATGGGTCGAAGTGTCGCCGGTCTGTGCTGACTGGCCCCCATACACAAGATAAGATAAGATAACGGTTCCTCAATTTTTTGCCTTTGTTCCACCAAGAATACTAATTGCAAATCAAAATATGCTTACGAAAAATACTAATTGCACAGCAAAATATATTCAAAGAGATCAAACAAAGTCGACGGTGCCCCGCTTCGCGGAGCTCTTATTTTTGGGTGGGTTTAAAAATGAAAAAAAGGGAATTAGAATGCGTTTCGTTATACAGGGTGTTTGGAGGGTGAGTAGCCATAGGAAAATGGTCGATAGGTGATGGTGTTGGCTACGTGTTGCGCCTACTTAAATAGCATTTTGCCTTAAGTTTAATGAGTAATAATTTTTTTTCTATTTTTCTAGAAAATCTCCATTTTTTTGTATAAAAACTTTAATTATTTTTTTAATAACCGCTGAAATGTTAAAAAAATGATGTCATTTGTTAGTGTAGTCTTACTTTATTCAGATTTAATCATAATTTCATACAAACAATTCAAAAAGAAATAACAGTGAAGTATCAAACTTTCATAAATAAAAAAAAAACATCCTTATGTCAACTTCACATGGTAAAATAAAAAAAACTTACGGTGTATGGCATTTACAAATGTTTTTAAAAACTTCTCTAGGTAATACTCTTTCGAACGGTATGTAACATGTATCATAACTAACCAGGTAACTCAACAAAAACCGGTTTTTCGTTACGAATGCATTAAAAGGGTGAAAACCTAAATTATTCAATTGAGCAGGTAAAATGTTTTGTTTTGGATGACACAACGAAAAAGTGCAATAGGTTTAGCTGTTGCACTTTTTTGTCTTCTATTACTATGTATGTACTTTATTTTGGGGCAATTAAAACAAAAAAGTATTTTTTTAAATCATTTATTACAAATCTTGTTCAAATTGATGTCCATTATTTCTGATACATGCGTAACATCTCTTTCTAATTTCCGTTGTGGTATGGCTTAACCTGATTTCTTGTTTCATTATCACAAATGCATTATCTATTTTTTCAATTAATTGCTCTCTGGTTTCAATGGTTTCCGTATACACTAGAGCTTTAGCACGACCCCAGACATAAAAATCAAGCGGTGTTAAATCCGGCGACCTTGCAGGCCATGGGTTGGGACCATTTCTGCCAATCCAAGCGTTGGGAAATGAATTGTCAAGGTGTTCCCGGACTGCTAATGTCCAGTGCGCTGGGCAGCCATCTTGTTGAAAAACAATGGGTTCTTGATTCTGAACATTTGGAACTCCATCCAGGAGTTCGGGCAAATCATTTATTAAAAAATCTAAATAATTATTGCCATTCAAATTGTCTGGTAGATAATGTGGACCAATAAGTGTATTGCCAATTAGTCCTGCCCAAACGTTAACCGAAAACTTTCTTTGATGTGTCACCGCTCTTTTCTTTTTAGGGTTTTCATCCTTTGGGGCCCAATGATGCAAATAATGAAAGTTTACAATGCCTTTCCTTGAAAACTTTGATTCATCCGTCCACAGGATACTTTTTAAGAAGTCGCGGTTGTCAACATCCATGTGTAACAAGAGACGGCAAAACTGGACGCGTCTTTGATAATCGTTTTCTTCTAGACCTTGCACGGGAGTGTAATGAAAAGGATACTTTCCATTAGCGCGAAGAACAGACCACACTTTCCATGGGCTTAGATTTAGTGTTGCAGCTACAGTGCGGATACTTTTTGTGGGATCTTCATCAAAAGCTTCCAAAATGCGTTCGTCATCAGCAACGTTACGTTGTCTGGCAACTCCAGGTTCACGGCGATTTAGATTGCCAGTTTCCCTTAAGCGTCTAAATGTCGTTTCAAAAGTATGACGATTAGGTTGACGTCTATTGGGAAAACGCTCCTCATAAATTCTTTTTGCTTCTCGTCCATTTCTATCAGCTTTGCCGTAAGCCATCAACATATCAGCGTATTCCTCGTTAGTATTAGCAGCCATTAAAAATAACAGTAACAACAAAACTTAACAACAACAAACGAAAACAAAAATAATGCGCAGAGCGGAGTTGTGAAGTACAACACGTGAAGTAGCAAAGAACGACAAGTGTCGACTAAATGCACTCGACAGGGTGCGCAAGGGCCAAAGGGAGCATAATAGTCAACCGATGAAAGAGATAGCACAATACTTTTAGCTGTGTTACAATGAGACAAAACATTTTACCTGCTCAATTGAATAGTTTAGGTTTTCACCTTTTTAATCCATTCGTGACGACAAACCGGTTTTTGTTGAGTTACCTGGTTAGTTATGATACATGTTACATACAGTTCGAAAGAGTATTAACTAGAGAAGTTTTTAAAAACATTTGTAAATGCCATACACCGTAAGATTTTTTTATTTTACCATGTGAAGTTGACATAAGGATGTTTTTTTTTATTTATGAAAGTTTGGTACTTCACTGTTATTTCTTTTTGAATTGTTTGTATGAAATTATGATTAAATCTGAATAAGGTAAGACTACACTAACAAATGACATCATTTTTTTAACATTTCAGCGGTTATTAAAAAAATAATTAAAGTTTTTATACAAAAAAATGGAGATTTTCTAGAAAAATAGAAAAAAAATATTACCGATTCATTAAACTTAAGGCAAAATGTTATTTAAGTAGGCGCAACACGTAGGCAACACCATCACCTATCGACCATTTTCCTATGGCTACTCACCCTCCAAACACCCTGTATATTTAAAATAGATTTTGTATGGTATAGGCACGGTGTGATATACATAAAGATAATAATGGGTTTTAGTTAACAAACGCCGAGAAATAGTTAACCTATAAAGATTTAAAATAACTTTTGAATTTTTTTAATGTCTACAGTAAATATAGGAATAAGTAAATCAGTTTGACATCGTATTACCTGATATTTACTGTGAAAGATGTTCCTCAGCGCGCCGTCCAGCCTCTTGACATCGCACCGTGACGTCACGACGATGGTGACGTGGCAGCTGACGTCATCGCCCAGCTTGATACACGACGGCATTATTTGTGGTGGAGTGATGGTTTGTACTGAGAGTACGAACCGTTGTGATTCTCTATAAACAAGATATTATACTTAAGTATATAATAATATTATCTTATGTTTACACGAATGTTCTACATTGAAATTAAACAACTTTATACGGATTTTATCACGTTGTTTTTTTTTTATAGAACACTATTAATACATAATTAAATAATAAAAGAGAAAAGCCGACCCCAAGTGACGTGGGAATAATAAAGGCTAGGAAGAAGAAGACTATTATAACATAATTTTGAAATTTTAAACTACTTTTGTTAAACACTTTTACTAGTTACTGTTACTTCCATTTAAGCTATTAAAACACTTGACCGTCACTTGCTTTTTTTATATTGAGATAGCATATACGTTTCAGTCGATTTCTTACCAGTTTCAGTACCTATTTTGACTTCATTTCCTGTGCCCAGTGGTGAAACCTGGCGTTCGCGCGCCATTTTGTTTCGTAAAATATGTCGAGCGACTTTGCTTCATTGGCGTTTCGTATTCCGTCGAAACAACTTGTCTGACTTAACTGTCGCAAGGACCGTCCCTATCGTCCCTATCTTCAGGACCAAGTGTCCCTATCTTCACGACCCGAGTGTCCCTATCTTCAGGACCCGAGTGTCCCTATCTTCAGGACTCGAGTGTCTCTATCTTCAGGACCCGAGTAGATAGGGTTTCGGGGCGAGAACTACGGGTCTCCCCTTTTGGACCAGGGTACTGCGGGGTCAGGAAGCCCACTGCGCCTCGAAAGGCGTGTTCTATCGACCGCTGACTAGAGTCCGCGGTGCCTGACATTGGTGTTGGACTCGCAGGGGTATGTGGTTGGCCGCTGAGGACGACATGTTCGTTTGCTCGGCAAGCACGTTGCGTTCGAGCGTCGGACTCAGGCGCGGCCAGTGCGAACCAGTCGGTCGCATGAGGCACGGAGTTGCCTTTAGCGAAGTGGCAGTGTGGTTTCACTGCCGCAACGCATCTCGGGCGCTTGCCTGCTCAGCAAGTAGAGTCATAGCTGGAGTGACTCGGGCCACACCCGGCTTGTAGGCCTATTTGGGTAGGCGTACGGATGTATGTCGGGAAGTGAGCGTGCCTTACACAGCTCCGGTACCATACTGGAGATATGGGAAGCGGCTTCTCCGTCGGCTTCAGCGAGGTTTTTGTTAGCAACTCTCCAAGTTGCGGGTGGTGAGCGGCTTTATTGCTCCGGTACCTATCTGGAGAATAGGTAGTGTCACTTGGGCACGAGGTAGCTCGCTTAAGAGAACCGGATCTCTGAGGTTAGGGTGGAGAGTCGAGATTTGGGGACAAGACCTGTCTATAACTGGTCCCGGAAGGTGCTTTCGAGCACTGGAAGGTACAGCGGCTCCTAATATAACCAGTATGGTTGGTGTAGGGGAACGCTATATCATAAACTGGGATAGTCGTAGAGAGGGATGTCCCGAGGACCGTTGCAATAGTATAAAATATAAAATAAAATTTATTTTGAAAATAGAAATAAAAACCTGTTTGTTTGTAAAGTGAAACATATTTTAAAGTACCGACAGTTTAAATAGTGTTCGTTACCAAAAAGTAAGTGTGGAGACAAACTGTAAGTAACATTACCTAATGACCATTGTATTGTTACGGCTAATGCCCTCTGTCGGCACTGTGGGGAAGAGTCGACGGTTTCTAATAATAATTTATTACAGCACCATCTATTGACATCTTACGGAACTACGTATTTGTCGGTACGTGTTCAGTGGAGAAAGCGCTGGCACATACTCGAACCATCGCGCTGTTGCGTGCCGTGTGTGACGTTTCCTGGAAAACTCCAGAAGCGCTTTACCCGCGTATAAATAGAGCGCACGCGCACCGCCGAGTCAGTTTACTATCGTAAGCGATCAAGTGTTCATCGAAGCGAACGGAAGCGAAAATACTACGGAGTTTGAAGCAGTTACAGTGGAAAAGTGTAGTATAGAGTTTGTAGTGTTTTAAATTTAATTGTGTAATAGAATAAAACGTTGTAGTCGGTAATATTGTTTTATATTCTTATCCATCGAGCCAGCACGTAACAGTATTTAACGGTTTTTCCGTTCAGGTCACTACTTATAGTTTAAAATACCAGTAGTTAGTACCTACTTTTTTGTTGTGGATTAAGTATATTTATTTTTATTCGTGCTTTTTGTGAAATCTAACATGAATCACCTTATAGTAACGGATTGTGAAAACAACTCGAACGCTGAGCCACTAGCTGTGGCGGGGCCGAGTAATGCGTACAAGCGGATACGAAGTTCCAGCAGTAGCAGCGACAGTAGCAGCTCTACAAGTGCATCATGCTCCTCGGATAAAAGAAGGCGGTCCCGTCAATCTCGCAGAAAGAAAAGTAAGCGCGCCCGACGTTCGAACAAGATGATGGAAAAGCTGTTTAAGGAAGTGGGTGAGCGCCGCAAATATGTTTTCTCAAATAATATTCAGTCTGTTTGCCATGACAATGTGCCAATTTGTTCTGACGTTAGTGGAGAACTATATGAAAACAATAATGTGGCTAACGATCAGTATCCAGTGGACGAATATCAAAATTCCAACCCCGCTTTTATATTTAATATTGAAACCAAGCTGAAGGAACTATCAGTTCCGAAGACTTCTGACAGCTATCTTAGAATGTTACTAGACGTTCAGCGCTTGGGTAGCACGAATTGGTCAGATGTGAGATATGCCGAGACACAAGAATTATATAATCATACGCCAGGCTTTATTGACCTAGAGACAAATGATGAGGTAAAAAGTTATGATACAGTACGTCACTTGGCTCATGCAGAAAAGTCATATGCTGCTTTAACATACTGCATTTTAAAACAAAAAGAATCCTTGCAAAGAATAGTATTATTGAAAGGATAGTATTTGTAAACTTCTTTCCTGGGCTAAAAATACAGATGTAAATTTTAATAATCTGACTGACAAAGTTGATGAATTATTTCAAAAGGGTCCAATAATCTCCTCAGATTTGTTGCAAATAGTTTGCGGCCATCGATCCGAAGCTATAGAAATGAGACGAGAGACTATAACTAGCCAGGTTCGAGATTCCTTAGTAAAATCATCCTCAAGTAAGATACCGCCATCATCAACTTGCATTTTTGATCCTACCCACACACCTCACATCAGTTTTGAAAAAGGCTGGCGGCGTACGAAACATTTTTTGGCCTGCAAAGACCAGTACTAATTCTCAAACAAATTGCAATCAGTCTAATCGCCGCCCCTCGCGGGGGCAACGCGTATATAAACCAGCAGTTCCATCGCGTGGAACTCAATGTACATTTCATGAACCAAGCTTACCAATGTACATGCATATCTGCAATGACCCACCCTCGCGGGGTGGATATCAATATGCCAACTACACATACAAAAATCAAAGTAAACACTCAAACTGTCAGTACGATGATTACAACACCGTTGGTAGAGGTTCATTTCACAACCGAGGCTCGCGGCCCAACCGTGAAGGAAATAACCGAGGACGCTCCAACGCTCCTTCAAGAGGTTATAGAGGAACCCAAAAAAGAGGTATACAACAATGACTCGAAACATTTTCAAGCAGGTCAATTGGCACACTACCAGTCTTGGTGGAAAGAAATGGGAGCGCCAGAAATAATATTAAAATTAATTCAAGGGTATCATGCGAAACCCTTGAATTAATTTTTCAGACCATTTTTCCAGAAACCTCCACTTGTTTACCCAAATGTAATCAAAAGCTCCTTTTAAACCCCAATTTCAGAAAAAATGTCTGCAGTTGTATACAATATGAAATTACAGAGCATTCTAAAAGCTGCACAACTGTCACCGAGCTTTATTTCCCCTCTATTTTTGGTGCCAAAACCCGACGGATCAGCCCGTCCAATTTTCAACCTAAAAGCATTAAACAACATTGTGAAAATAGAACCATTCCACTTAATAAAAATGTTTCGCATTCCCAACTTCCTGCAACCACGAGACTGGATGTGCAAAATCGATCTATCTCAAGTCTACTTTCATTTGAAAATAGCAAAGTCACACAGGCGCTTCCTACGCTTAATATACAAACAAAAGCTTTTAGAGATGACTTGTCTTCCGTTCGGCCTAAGCAAGGCCCCCAAAACGTTTTCTATACTCACAAATTGGGTGGTTCAAATATTACGAGAAAAGTGGAATGCACGAATCATTGTTTACCTCGGCGATTATCTGATAGTACATCAAAGCAAACACATACTTCGCGATCATGCCCAGCACACAGTAAAAACATTACAGAGTCTAGGGTGGCAAATAAACTTCGAAAAATCGATACTTGCTCCCCAAAAGAGCATAACTTATTTAGGTGTTCTTTGGAACCCTTGAACAATCTAAAATCCCTGCCAAAAGAAAAGACTGTTACAATAATCAAAAAATTAACTTGAGTCCTAGATCAAAAAAATATCACTGTAAAAGAGTTACAGAAGATAACAGGGCTTCTGAACTTTGCAAGCTTTGTTGTCCCTCGAGGGCGGCTCAATCATCGACAATTGTTAATGTTCATGAGCTCAATACCAGGCTCATCACCGAAAGCTTACCCACTACCTCAAAATGTGTGCCACGAACTGAACTGGTGGATTCAGAACTGCCAGTCATCAACACCTCTACATTATCCTCCTCCGATGCATTTCCTGAAAACAGACGCATCGAACCAAGGTTGGGGTGCACAATTGGACAATTTGGCCGTTTCAGAGACTTGGTCGCAAAAAGAACTAACATTGCATTGCAACCAAAAAGAGATGTTGGCCATATTACACGCTCTCCAGGGACAGGCTCATCTACTGCAAAACAGCTGTATCCTCATTCAGTGCGACAACAGGACAGCTGTCACTTACCTACGGAAGGAAGGAGGTACGAAATCCTTACCCTTAATAGAAATCACTTACCAAATTTTGAATTTATTAGATCATCATCAAATTCACTTCAGCATACACCACCTCCAAGGCAAGTACCACAATCATGCCGATCACTTGTCACGTTATCGCCAATCTCCAGAATGGCATCTAAAACTAGCCTGTGTAGAAATGGTGTTTGCAAAGTGGACAACCCCTATGGTCGATCTGTTTGCCTCTGCGACAGCCCATGTAGTATACAATTACGCATCGCGAGACCTGAAAGACCGTCAAGCCCTATTTCACGACGCGTTCAGTGTTCCATGGAACTACTGCTCGCGTGAGTGTTTCCACCACCGTTCCTCGTCCCGAAAGTCCTGATACACTTAAATCAGGCAACGTGATAAATTTTTATTTTAATTAATTAACGTATTCTGGCGTGCAGACCTCAAAGCAAGGGCTCTAACAGCGCCGTTAACTCTGAGAAATCTGCAGAAAAAGCTAGTCGACACGTCAACGGGACGCCCGCCATCACAGGTCGAGAACCTCGTCCTCGAGGTATGGAGATGTGTGGGTGGTCCGAGGCAATAAAAGCATGGAACACTGAACAGCTATCACTACTTAAAACTTCCTGGCGAAAATCTACTTTAAAGACCTACGAAGTGGCATGGAAACGTTGATCTTCATAGTGTAGGTCTAAAAATATTGACATAAAAAATCCCTCTGGTTCTCAGTTAGCACAATTTTTATCAGATTTATATTTAATTAATAAATAAACTATCGTATAATACTTCTACTTAAATCTATGGTTTCCACATTGTGTAACGTTGAAACCTCAAGTCATTTGAGTTCACACGTTCTTGTGAAGCATATTTTGAAATCAATTTCTTTACAAAATCCAAAAGCTTCCAAGCCGATCTGGGATGATAGTAAATTAATTTTATTTTTAACCAACTATAACATAGACGTAAATAATATTTTTCAAACATCACGTCATACTGCAATTTTGTTATTGCTATGCTCAGGTAGAGGTGTACATGACCTGACATTACTTAGAATCGATTCTGACCATTACATAAAGTCTGTAGATAGTATCATATTTTGGCCTCCATTCGGCTCAAAGACTGACAGCAGTGATTACAGACAGTCTGGATGGAAACTACTGTTTAATGCCAATAACCGTAACCTAAATCCTATTTTCTGGATAGAAAGAACAATAACGTTATTAAATGAAAGACGTGATGCTGCAAAATGCTTTAATTTGTTTATTACAGTTTGAGGTGTAGCTAAACCCGACCTCACGCATGGTGATAGCAGGCTGGATAAAAACGTTGTTCAAAGAAGCTGATATTACCGCTTCGCCCGGAAGCACTCGATCAGCTGTAGCTTCTAAATGTTGGCTTCATAATCATCCCCTTGATGAAATCCTATCTCGTGGAAATTGGCAATCGGCCAATACATTCCAAAACTTTTACAGACAAGTATTTTAATATGCGTTTTCTTTCAGGTAAAACGCTGCTGTTAAAATTATAAAAACTATTTAGATTTCATTTTACACTTACGTTTCGGTTGCTTTTCAGCAGCCATGCTCGCTGGGACACTAAGACAAAAACAATAACAAAATAATAGTAGATAAAATCCGTATAAAGTTGTTTTATTTCAATATACCTACTTAAGTACTTCTGACCCGTGTCTTTGCGCCTTAGATGTGTGTAGTGTTAGTAGAGTAGATAATGTAGTGGTTAAAGTAGTTGGCTCATCACAACGCCGAGTACTTTGAGTTCGATCTCAACACAGGACAATAAATTTGTGTGATCCAAAGATTGTTGTATTAAGTCTAAATGTTCCCGTTGTATCCGAAGTTTAAATGTTTGTTAAGTCCCTAGTACGGGAGTTATCAAGAAAAAGAAAGGAAAGGAATAGGAACAATACACCAATATTATAAAAATGTTAAGTTTGGATGTAGTGGATAATCTTGAAACCTTTCTTTTTTTACGTGGAAGACTGCTCCTAATGCATACACCCCTTCGCCGAGAGAGTTATGTCGGCCTCTCCCGAGACTTCGAGCCTACCGACTAAAACCCTAATGGTGTGCCAGCTCGCTGCTTTGTATTGTAGGTTGGTCGCTGGAACTTAAACTACATTAGCGACCCACCCAGCAGGGCTCAATGTAGTGTCTGCGGGCAACGATTCCTGGATGACGCCCCGGCACAACAGAGGGCGTCGGCATCGCCCCGACTCGACGGCTGGCGGCTTTCAATATCAATCTCTGAACCTACCAGTCCGATAAAGAAGTAATTTCGCATTAGGTAATTAGTTTGTCGTGGATGGATATACGATAATATATATAAATATCACGCTACGAGCCTCTGCAGTTTTACCCACGTTGATGTTTACTGCTTCGTTCCCGTGGCGCGTAGCGTGATGTTCTTATCTTATCTTATCTTGATCCGGGGGCCAGTCATTGTAGACCGGCGACACTTCGACCCAGTGGGATCTTTTGTGTCGGCCCCGAGGTTTATCCCTGAGCTATCTCCCTATGAATGTACTGCATCAGTCGTAGCATACAATTCAGAGGGAGAAGCCTGAAGTCCTCAGGGTTTGGATATGCCAATCCCATCAGACCCATCCTCAATCCAGCCAACGCGTCGCATTCACATAGTAGGTGCGATATGGACTCGTCCTGTTTACCACAGGCTCTGCAGATCGGATTGTGAGCCAATCTCAATCTGCACAGGAAGTAGTTGGTGCCAAAATCGCCAGTGAACGCTCCTGTGAGCAGGCGTATTTGGCTCTTGTTATACCCGAAGAACTTCCGGGTGAAGCCTGTGGCTCTATTTGCAATGAATTTCTTGGAGTGTTCCAGACCCCTCAGGGCCTTCCACTCTAGCCTGTGTTTGTCATTGCCATGTGCATTCAAAGCTGCCTTGACGGTACTCTCAGAGAGACCTACGAATGGCTCGGGGCCCACAAATTGTTGCTCCGAGCCCTTTTTGGCTAATACATCAGCCTCCTCATTACCCTGCACCCCTGCATGACCCGGAACCCACACCAGCCTGACTGTTTTTTTCTTGCCAAGTTTGTTAAGGGCTTTAACACAGTTCAGGACCAGTGCTGAGTCCACCCTACAGGAGTTCAGAGCCTTAAGAGCAGCTTGACTGTCACTGAGAATATAAACAATCTTGTCAGTGACATTGTTGTTAATATTCTCCTGCGCACAGGCAATTATAGCATAGGTTTCCGCCTGGAAGACCGTTGCATATTTGCCCATGCTTTGGTTCACCTTGCAGTCGTTGGCATAAATACCAGCGCCTGATCCTGTTTCCATTTTGGAACCATCGGTGTACCAGATGAGACAACCCTTGTCAGGGGATCGTAGACCTCGTCTCCATACGTCCCTTGTGGGGACCTTTATTTAAAAATTCTTTTTGAATATGTGCAATGGTTGCATTTTGTCGCATCCCATGCTCATAATCCTTTTGAGATCCTTTGAAATCTCCAATTTTGTGTGTCGAGTTACCGGCATGTTGACGCTCCACAGCCCATGCACAGATAGTCTGTGTAGCGCCTTTATCGCCTCTGACTCCACAACAATGTGTAGCGGCGTTAGATCCAGCAGGACCTCTAACGCTGCCGTTGGCGTAGTCGGGAACGCCCCTGTTATAGCCATGCAGGCCAATCGCTGCACCTTTGACAGCGCGATCCTGCGTGTAGCTAGTTTAGTTCTTGGCCACCAGACAATGTGTATGTTCCATACGTGAGTATAGGTCTTATCATCATCGTGTATAGCCACTTGATGACGTAGCGTGATGTTACATAGACTATGTTACTTCTGGATAAAGTAAGAATGTTCCTGAGTAAAAAAAAGTTTTGTAATGGTGAAATAATTAATAAAATCGGTCTTGCAGTTTTTGAATTTGTTAATTACAGATATAATACATAATTATAGACAAATCTTTCGTCTTTATAATAATAATATTAAGCATTACAGAAGTATAGATATAGACAGACAAATATACAATAGAGATGCTTTAAAAAAAAAAATATTATTTATATGAAACCGTCATAAATAACTAATATTTAAAATAATAGAATTATAACGTAGTATTAAGTTATCGATTCTAATACTAACTATAACCTGTTAAAAGCATGATGTGGTTGTATGTAAAAGATATAGCACTATAAATGTATATAAGGGCCGGTTCCTATATTTAAGCAACAAGTTGTACCTATATATAAAATAAATAAAAGTTTATTTATTAAAAAGTTAATTTTATTAATTTTTATAGAATATGTATGATAATTACCTGTCCGTAGGCAAAACTTCGTGTTTTTGAATATAGGAACCGGGACTGAATGAATTGAACTTATCTATAGCAGTATTATATTATCTGTGTCTATAGTAACAATTTATAGAGAATAGGTACATTAGATTTTTTGTTTGTTTATTTGTAAGGATTTAAGTCAAAACATAATCAACTGATTTTCAAAAACCTCTCACGATTGGAAAACTATCTTCTCAGCGAGAAAAATAGGCTATATTATTTATTATTATTATACCCTGTGTTGCGGGATCCAGTCTCTTTCGACTGATATTCTTACAGTAATTGCATCATATAATATCTTAAATAAATAATCAAAGGTTTGAAAGACCGGCAAAATTCAATTTTCTCTTGGAAAGAAACATAACAAGGGAATTACAGTACGCCCAAAGTAGTTCCAAACTAGAATTTCGGCGTTACAGTCATACCATTGGAACTGATAATTATTTACTTACCGATATCAGTGAATAGGTGGAATTTAGTTATCTATGTAACCTCGTTATAACATAAGATTAAGAAAAGAATTATGACGTCTATAGCCGATAGTGGTCTCCGACTAACCGATACTGTAACTAATCGTAGGCGCCTACTGAGGTGGAGCTCTGTTATTGCGACGAGATATACTAGACAGATATTTATTATTCAAGTGACAAAAGCATTATGGATAAGGCATTGGACTTACAATCGTTAAGTTCGAGTAAGCGTTTATAGAGCTTACCGTAGCACACTAAAACTAGGATTTATAAACAAGGACTCGCCACGCAAAGGTCACAAGACGGATTTCAAGGCACAAAACCGATATAAAAAGTTATGTACTATTAAATAGTTAATTATCGCTCGTTTTAACGATGAATGAGAACATCGTGAGGAAATCTGCATGTCTAAGGGCTTGTACTACCACCTCCATATAGAATTTATCTATAAAATAAAAGTCTCGCCATCTCTCTTCTTTAACCTAACATGAGTGAGACAGCATGCGATTTATCTTTCGGATAACTTTTACTTGTTAGTGGTAGGAGTGGCCGTATGAGTTCTCCATAATTTTCTCTTAGATACGTGAAGTCTGCCAGCTCGCACTGGACTAGCGTGACGGACTATAAATGACGGACTATCCTTGTCAAACTGAGAAGAGACTCAGCAGTAGGACAGTTTATTTACAGAGCTTTTATTATGATTATGTTCTTTTAGAAAGGCAACTGGTCTTTTGGGCTTATAGGATATGAAAACTGCACTCCACTACAATAATTCTGCTAACGTTATAAATGTTAACATTAAGACGTTTGGATCTTTCTTTTCTTTTTCTTTTTCGTGTGGTTAGTGGCCAACCTATTGTCAAGAGTTGTTCAAGCCGCCCGAGGCCTTTGACATGGCTTAACGACTGCTGTCAATTTGGCAACAACCGGGATCGACTTTCTACGTGTCCTCCGAAGCACGGAGACGCTCAGATGAAATACCACTAAGCGGTCACCCATCTATAGACTGACCGCACCCAACGTTACTTAACCTCGCTAATCGTGTACCGATCAGTGAGTGCAACTGGCTAGAAGCGCCTCGCTCGTTTGGATGTTTGTAGCTCAACCAGACACAAACTGCTGAACTAATTTTGATAAAATTTGGGCTGGTGTTAGCTTGAAACACGGCAAAACAAAATAACATATCGAAGAAATCTGAATGACGATTAATGAAAATGGCCTTTCATAAATATTAAAAAAAAAGATATATCAGGATATGGCAAGATCATAGATATAATGTCACACGTCACAATCGATAAATAAATTGCTTTCAAGAACATGTAAAAACGCACTATCACGTACAATATAAATTTAGCATCACCTAAATAGATGACTTGCTTAGTCATCTCATGTCAAGTAGGGATTACTTATCCAATGGGTAGTCATGTTATAACGTAACATAATACTCGTAATCTACGAAAGATTAGACAGAATTATATGATATTAAACATATGTACATGACTATGTTTGTTAGAACATTATATAATACCTTTTTTTTTTTTTTTTTTTGACCCATGAAAATCCTTTATGGATACCCCCTCCCCCGGGGGGGGGGGAAGGAAGTTATGTGCGACTCTCCGCCCCTGAAGGGGGTCGGTATACACACTAAAAACCTGGGGTGAGCAGTCCCTCCGCCGACGGGGTGGGGCGAGATGGGGTCGCGTTAGCAGTCACCATCCCGCCCCGGCGGTTGGCCCGGCTGATGGTAACCGGGCCTCAGCACCTGTGGAGGGGTGGCCTTGCTCACCAAGGGCACCCCCCAGACGTGTGGGGCCGTGCAAGCCGGTAGAGAGTCCCCCGACTCTGTACCAGTGACCCCACTATACAGGAGCGAGAAGGCGGGCAAATCGCCTCCTCCTCGCTCCCGTCCGTCTGCGCCGGAGAGGGTCATCGAGGGGATTGTTCTCCCTGACCCTCTCCGCGGCCTCCTTCTGCGCCATGACAGCCTCACAGAAGGAGACCACTGCCTGCCACGACCTCTCGCCGCCGAGCATGGCGTTGATCACGCTCGGCAGGGAGAGATCCCCGCCTATTACGGCCGAAAGCGTGTGCCGCTGAGGCCCCCACGCGGCACACGCCTCCAACGTGTGGAACGCCGTGTCTTCCGGCGCCCCACACTCGTGGCAGGCCGGGGTCGCCTCTCGTCTCGCGATCTGGTACAAATACTTTCCGAAGCATCCGTGCCCGGAAAGCACCTGCACCAGTCGGAAGGTCAGCGACCCGAATCGCCGCCCTAGCCACCCCCGAAGGACCGGGCGAATGGCCTCCACCGTCCACTGGCCCGGGACCGGTGGAGCCAGGTCCTCCGTCCACCGCCTCAGCAGGGCGGCCCGCGCCTGTCGCCGCATGCGCGCGACCTCCTCCCACCCCGGGGGCTCCCCGCGGGACCTCCTCGCCGTTACGAAGTGGTAAACTTCGGCGAGAATCTCCGCTTGTAGCTCCCAGGGGGAGTCACTGGCCAGCACGCACGCAGCTGTCCAGGACACCGTCCGGTAACCGCGTATGGCCCTCGTCGCGACGACCCGCTGCGGACGTCGCAGCAGGGTCTTATTGTCGCGACTGAGGGCGTCCGCCCAGACCGGTGCCCCGTAAAGGGCCATACTCCGGATCACTCCGGAGTACAGTCGGCGACATGTGGCGCTCGGGCCACCCACGTTGGGCAGCAGCCTCCCCAGGGCGGCCGCCGCTCCCAGGACTTTTGGAGCCAACTGGGTGAAGTGTGCCCCAAAAGTCCACCTCCCGTCCAGGATGAGACCCAAATACCTCATTTGGGTCCCAAGCCGGACCAAGACCCCGTCCAGGGCCACTCGCGTACCTGGAGGAGGTCCCCCCCGAGGCCCATGAAACAATAGGGCCTCAGTTTTGGAGAGAGCAACCTCCAATCCCAGGGCGCGGATACGGTCAACCACTAGGGCAGCTCCCACCTCGGCCAACCGCACCGCCTCCCCGAGGTTCCTCCCCTTGACTACGACCAGGGTGTCATCAGCGTAGCACGCCACCCGCATACTCGCGGGAAGCGTGCCCCGAAGCACCCAGTCGTAGCCAACGTTCCACAGGAGCGGTCCCAGTACCGACCCCTGTGGAACCCCGCAGGATACGCGACGGCGCCTCAGACCGTCGCATCCCTCCACCAGGACCTCGCGGTCCTGGAGGTAGTCGGCCAACAGCCTCCGCAAATACAGGGGCACTCCGTGATACCGGAGCGCCTCCTGTACTGTTCCATGCGGGAGGCTGTTGAAGGCGTTGGCAATGTCCAGCGAGACAGCCAACGCCTTGTTCCCCCCACCGACCGCTTCCTGCGTCCAGTCTTTGAGCCAAAGCAGGGCGTCTATTGTGGACCGCCCCGCTCTGAACCCGTACTGGGCCTGCGATAAAGCCGGCCCAGTCCCCTCCAAGTGCTGGATAACACGGGAAGCCACCACTCTCTCTATTAGCTTTCCCGTGTCATCCAGCAACACGATTGGTCTGTATGCGGAAGGCGAGGTTGTGTCTCGCCCCTCCTTCCGCAACAGGCACAATCGGCCGTCCTTCCACAGCTTCGGGAACCGTCCAGACGTGAGGCACGCGTCGAACAGCTCCCGAAGCGGATCGCCCATCTCTCTGAGGGCGATCCGGAGGACCCGCCCCGGGATTCCGTCAGGACCCGGTGCCGTCCTCTTGCCACATAAGCGGCTGACGGCTACATCCATCTCCGCCTCTGATACAAGCGGGATGGAGGCCGGATCCAGTTCCTCCGGGAAGGACGGCGCCATCATCGGAGGGGTGTGGTGGGGGTTCTGTTCGGGAAAGAGCCCCACCAGTACCCTGCCCAGGAGCTCCGGCTCCAGGGACTCCGCGACGGGGGGCGTCAGGCCCCGAAACTTGTTCCGGGCAGCCCTGTACGGACGCCCCCATGGGTCCCTATCCAGGCCCTCCAGGACCTCACCCCAGGCCCGGGACTTGGCCTGGCCGACGACCAGCTGCAGCTCCTTTTTGGCTGCACGGTACCCATCGTACAGCCGGAGCTCGGCCTGTAATTCTTCAGCCGACAGCTGGTCATTCGTCCGTCCATGCCGCCGCCGCCTACACCGCGTGTAGGGACGTCGCGCCGCCGAGCAGGCAGCTCGGAGATCTTCGATCTCCGAGCTCCACCAGTACACTTCTCGGCGGCCGGGGCGGCGGCGGGCCCTCGGCATGGCCGCGTCGCAGACGGCCGCGACTGCTTCGTGAAAACGGCCGGCCGCGACGTCTAACTCCGCCGTCCTCCTCTCCACCGAGTGTGTGGGGGCGGCAAGCCATGCCTGGACGATGGCCGCCTCTTCCGCCAGCTTGGCGTCGAGGCGACTCACCGACCAGCGCGGAAAAGCCGCTCGCACCACGCACCGGGACCCTTCCCGACTGTCGGAGGCGGAGATCTCGAACCTTATGTATTTGTGGTCCGAGAGCGTCTCCACCTCCGACATCACCCTCCAGGCCCGGGCACGTGCCGCGACAGCGGGGCTGGTGAACGTTAGGTCCACCACGGACCCCCCACACCATCGCACGCACGTGTGGACCGACCCTCTATTGAGGAGGGTCAGTCCTGTGGCAACCGCCCATTCCCTGACTATCTCCCCTCGAGTGTCAGTGGAGCGGTTGCCCCATTCCCGGGCCTTGGCGTTCAGGTCCCCCATTAGGAGGACCTGATGTGGCGCCTGCCTGCTCACCACCGCGGCCAGGAGGTCCATGAAGACCTCCAGCTCCGCGGCGGTTCTGTTGGGGGAAAAGTATGCGCCGACGATCGCATACCTCTCCCACCTGGCCACCACATACCCCGCTCCTCTCTCTTTGACTGAGAGGAGGGGGCCGCCAACCCTCCCAATGATGGCCACGGAGCCGTTCAAGTCCCCAGCCCAGTAGGGGCTGGGGGAGACAAAATACGGCTCCGCGGCGACAGCCACACCGATTTCCCACTGCGCCAGGCTCTGCATGAGCAGATCTTGGGCCCTGGCGCAGTGGTTCAGGTTCGCCTGGAGAAAGTTGTGATGTCTGACTCGATCCATACTAATCAGACATCACAACCTCCCCGCACAGTGCTTCACGGCGCGCTAACTCAGGGGCGGCCTGACTGGTGGCTGCAGGGATGGCTCGGGTCCCAGGGGCCTTTCCCTTCGTCTTCGGGGGGATGCAGCTGCGCCCCCCCATAACGTGCCCCGAGGGCTTTCCTGCCTCTGCGCAAATAGCGCAGCGCAGCCCGGCCTTGCCACAGTTGGCCGCCCGGTGACCTGCGTCTCCACAACGGAAGCACAGGTCACCCCTGTCGGCCGCGGCGGGACACTGAGGGCGCGTGTGCCCTAACCCCATGCACCTGAAGCAGCGCATGGGGCGCTCCCCCAACGCCACCACCTTCACCGAGCTCCACCCGATGAGAAGCCTGCCCCTGCTCAGCAGCACTTTGGCTGCCGAGACAGGGCAGGACACAAGGGCGGAGCCGGCGCCATCAAAGCTGGGGCGGATCTCCCCGACCTTGATGAGCCGCACCTCGCACTCACCCGCCGCTGCGACCGCCGCCGCCACCTTCTCCTTTGTGGCAGCATCGTCCAGGCCCGCAATCCGCAAGTCTGTGGACTTTACGGGCCTGGTGACGCTGGCCACCGCGGACAGAGCATCGCGGAGTTTCTCCGCGAGCCTATCCGCTTTTTCTCCACTTTGGGAGCCAGGAATTTCTAAGATCCTGGCTCCCGTAGCCGTCTGGCGGAAGCGGAGCTGGTCGATACCCAGCTCCTTCAGGTCGACCTTTTCCTGTGCCGCCCTGATGGCGGCAGCATACGTGATCCCCTTTGCCGCGGCGTCGGGCTGCAACGACAGCACGACTGCCGCGGATTTAGGGGACCTCAGGGCTGTCGCCACACTCTTGGTGGCAACAGGGGCAGCAGGCCGGGCTTTGGTGGCGTGGGCACGGGCAACCTGGACAGGTGCAGTGGATGGGGAGGAGGACTTTCCCTTCCCCTTGCCCTTCCCCTTTCCCTTCCCTACCACCGTCACCCAGGTTTCCTGAGGGTCGGTGGCGGCAGGGGCAACCCCGCTGGCGTTTTGAGCCCCTTTAGCGCCAGAGGGACCCGCAGTCGGTGCCGCTGCAGGTGCGGCGGCAGCTCTGAGGGCCTGCTTGGCCCCCTTGCCCGCCTTAGGGGCAACCGGCTGAGACGTCAGTGTGGGCGGCGTGGCGTCTGCCCCCACCCTCCTGGCATCCACTCTCAGCGGCGGGCGGACCGTCGGGGCCGGCAGAAGCCGGTCTTCAAGCCCCGCAAGCCGGGCGCTCAACATCGTCCCGAGCGTGATGGTAAGGGAGCGCTTAAGCTCCTCCACCAGCTCGGGACACACCTGGGGGGCGGCAGAGGCTGCCCGCGTCTCCGCAGTGGCGGTAACGGCGGCGGCAGGGGCTGCCCGCGTCTCCGCAGTGGCGGTAGCGGCGGCGGCAGCGGCGGTAGCGGCGGCAGTCGTCGCCGCGGCGGCCTCCGTCTTCGCCTCAGCGAAGCCTCGACGGAGCGCCTTAACCTCCGCCTTAAGCGCCTCCCCCTCTAGACGCAGGCGGGAGTTTTCGGCCCTCAGCCGTCGCGTCTCCTCCGCCTCGCTGCGGCCCGCCAGGGTGTCCCCCACCTCCCTTAGCAGCGACGCCGACCGCTTCAGGCGACCAACGAACTCGCCCTTTAAGTTGCCCGACTTTCGGGCCACCTCCAGGATACAGGCGAGCTTCTCGCCCGCCCGCACCCTCAGTTCTTCGGCATTTAGTTCGCCTAAGTCACCGACTGTTGGGATTATAAGTCCGCAACACTTCAACAATTGCTAGAATGATAGTATGATACTGATAGAATGAGTAGACAACCGATTTGTATGACTGATTTATTGCTACTAATTACTGAATGTACAATGTGCTAACAAAACTAATTAATTACGACATCACGCGTATAGTTCAAGTCAGCATAAATTACATACTATTATGATTGTACGGGTTTGCTCGTACATGCTCCCGGGCACAGATGAGTCCCAGTAAATATGTATACAAAAATGCAATAAAAACCAATTATGATTTATAGTTAGTGATAGCTAGATAAACATTTAAAACATAGAATATAAACAATCAGTTAAAATGTAAACAAGGATATAAAATATGAGTAAAGTTTGAAATCAAAGATACGAAATAAAAGATTAATGTTAAATACTAATAATGAAACACAATGATTGATTCATAATAAGTAAGTCCGAATGAAGTTGATACATTTGATAGTCATCAGTTTATTAACGCTGTCTATCGGCTAAGTATGGGTGACGTCGCTTTATCGATTACCCGTGCACTTATTATGTTTACACTACGGCACTGATTTTTATTATCACTGGATTCGCACTCACTATGATATACCACTTTTTCACTAACACTAGTAGACTGCGCTTTTTCTCTAACACTACTATGACACTGCGCGTTTTCACTACAACTCGAACTGGGTGTAGGCGCATTCTGAGCCTGCTCTCCCGGGCCGGACACCGCGATCACTCGTCGAACACGGATACGTCGCCAAGCATATGCCAATCCTGCTATGCTCGCACATCCGATGAGTATGTAGATTATGGAGTAATGATGAATATCGTGAATGGAAATGTTTTCTGATATGAGACCTGCATTATCCTTCATGACCTTTATTCTTTCACCAATGTCATTTAGATCCTTTCTGCTTTCTGTATCCGCAATATTTAGTGGAATCGTGTCAGGAATCGAAATATTTATGATATGATTGATGGGTGGAATTAAGGGGGCATAAATATTTGGTTTTATGCTTAATTCAGTCGTCGAAGCTTTATGTGCGATCACAGTAAAGAGTTCTGATTTCATAATACAGCCATTATCCATAACTATTATGCCAGCACCTGTTAACTGATAGACAGTAACTTGATCGTCGCATATTACTCGCATCGGGCACTGGTCGCAACAAAAGTAAATATAATAGTTAAGGTTGTTGCCCTCCAACCAGCTGTTTTTACACGAAGAAATAGTTGTAATGCATTCCGATTCTGTAGTTTGACAAAATTCTTTATCTCCTTTCAAATAATATATGGGTTTCTGGATATGACATAGGTACACATCAGATATTAGACAAGACCTTACTGCTGTTTCTGATAGAGTGATATATGCATCTTTTTCTAGGTTTATCGCGACGAACTCTGATATCGGCACTATGTTTACCATATCGTTCCCTCGAACCTGTGGTATAGGAAGTATGTGGAACATTTCAAAAGAATCTCGCCCAATAAGCGGAAGCTTTATTTCAAAAATTAAATATTGCTCTAACAACCTGGCCTTCACTTTCAGAAGTTTGTATATTTTTGTAATGCCAGTATGCAAGTTTTGTGTCGGTAACGAAACGTCTTTTGGGAGCAAAGTAGCTATGGTACTAAGTTGTTCCTGCAACTGTGAAGGGGTCAAGAGATGCGGGTTGAATTGGCCATGATATATGTCAGTGACTGTATCCAATAACGCGCTCTGCATAGTCTTTAAATAAGTAAGCATATTACTTCCCACTATAGCACCTACTGTGATTTCGTTAACCAAGGACATTGTTTCGGTAACAGATTTTAGATTGTTTAACGATTTTTCTATAGAAAATATATGCTGAGTAATCATTTTATGTTGTTTGTTCATGGTTTCCTCTGTTCGTTTTAACAAATTATATTCTGCTTCTATTATGGAGGTCTGGTTTTGCCAGTATGATGTAATATGCCTTTGATTGTCTCGTAGTAACGTGATGTCTTTTTGATACTGTTCAGCGAATCGCGCGTCGAGTACTCCGAACATAGCGTTAGCCAGATATCCGACACCGTCAATGACACCGCGTCGCTGTCTCGTGTTTTGCTTTTCTGATTGCTGACCGAGTAACAACTGATTATAATATTCAAGTTCAGTAAACCCTTGACGTAACTGAAGTAATATGATGTCACAGCTCATAATATTACGCATCGTTATACATGTTTGTTCCAATGAATTTGTGTACTTTCTAAGCGCCTTTATGCCTTCCCAGTAAGGTTGCATATCGTAATAAATAATAAGTTTCCATTCGTCCCTTATTACGTGCATATCTGATAATTTATCGAAATACAAAGTTTGATTCTGTCCGAATTTTGTGACGTGAAATGTACTTTCTGCACCTGATATGAATGTCATAAAAAGTAATAGCGATGTAAACAATGATATAATGTTATAACTTGCTAGTTTGGTAAATTTTCGACGTTTTGCCGATTCTGTATGTTCCTTGCTTTTTTGGTTAGCCTCGGTTGTTTCAGATGTTTCTTGATTTACTGGAAGTGTTGATATTTTTGTTATGGGTCGCTTTAAGACACCGCTCTTCGTTCGCAGACTGACAACTCGGACGTATCCGTCAGCTCCCGGGTGCAGGTCAATAACTCTGCCCATTGCCCACCTTCCGGGCGGCACGTTGTCATCATGCAGTAAAACTACGTCGTCTAGTTTAATATTCTCCTGAGGTTGTCTCCACTTGCTGCGTGTTGTTAACTGCGTAAGATATTCTGAGCGCCATCTTTTCCATATATCTCTAACGACTTTCTGCGTCAATTGCCATCTGGTTCTCAAATCTGTCTCGGTCTCAATTAAAGTGAGTGTTGGTCCACCAGTTAAAAAGTGTGAGGGCGTTAAGTAATTTAGATCTTCGGGGTCTTCTGTGATAGGACATAAGGGTCTGGAATTGAGAATGGCTTCAATTTGTGCTAAAACCGTGGACATCTCTTCATATGTTAGATGTTGTTCGCCGATTACTCTTTTAAAATGAAACTTAAAACTTTTTACAGCTGACTCCCAAAGTCCGCCAGCAGACGGCCAGATCGGTGCATTAAAATGCCAGTTTATTTCTAATTCCGCTATCTCTGCAAAAAAGTCTGTATTGAATATTTGCTGCAATTCCTGATACTGCTGCTGTAACTGTTTGTTGGCGCCGACGAAATTCCTTCCGTTGTCGCTATATATGTGTGATGGTGTGCCTCTGCGAGCGGCCATTCTTCTTAATGCTGCTATGAACGCCGACGTGCTTAAATCTGATACCACTTCTAGGTGTACAGCTTTTGTAGCCATACACACAAAAACTGCCACATATCCTTTTACAGTCTTAATGCCGCGGCCCTTGTTCGCCTTTAACAATATAAACCCTGTGAAATCCACCCCGGTATTATCAAACGGACGTGAATAGTTGCTTCGCGCTTCGGGTAAATGACCCATGATTTGATTATGCTTAGTGGGGCTCAATCTTCTGCACTTAACACATAAACGTATCTGTTTCTTGATGGCGTTATTTCCTCCTACAATCCAATATTTTTGTCTAATAAATGCTAGTGTTATTCGGGCTCCCCCATGGAACGTGAGCTTGTGGGCCTGATCAATAATCAAAGTTGTTAAACGACCTCTGTGCGGTATAATTATGGGATGCCTCATGTCTATGTTGATATGTGCATGCTTCAACCTTCCCCCGACACGGAGTAAACCACAGCTGTCTAGGTAGGGATTCAAATTAAGAATTTTGCTGCTAGTGTTCAATTTTCCTTTCTCTTTGAGACATTTTATCTCCTCGGCGAATTCCTGTTCTTGGATATGTTTTATGATAATTGATTTTGCTTTTCTTATCTCCTCTAATGTGAGATATGCTCCTTTTTTACTGTGCTTGCTCGTTAAAAACCTATAAATCCACGCTACCACATGTATAACTTTATTGAATGAACTATACTTGTTTAATAAATTGTTAATAATGCTCGAATCGGGATCAAATATGATAACAGTATGGGTTTGCTTCAGTATCTTCAACTCTTCTGATGTTGTAAATAATTCTCGATTGACTGTATCATCAGGCTTATACGTCATTAGCCATGATGGCCCTTGCCACCATAGAGGGTGTTTATCCAGCTGAGATATCGTTATTCCCCTACTTGCACAGTCCGCTGGGTTCTCAGAGGACTTAACATAATGCCAACAAGTAGCAGGCATTATATCCGTGATTAGTCGCGTTCTGTTGGCGACAAATGTTGTCCAACGTGACGGATCTCCTTGCAGCCACCCTAAGACTGCAGTCGAGTCTGTCCAGCCATGAATACTGATCTCACAATCTGATAGACATTGCTTTATTTTGTCCATGAGTTTTGATAAGATTAGAGCGCCGCAGAGCTCTAACCGTGGTAATGATAACTGTTTACTAGTCGGTACGATTCTCGATTTTGCTGCTACTAAAATAATACGGGGTTGTTCATAATAAACTTTGCAATATACCACACAGGCGAATGATTTCAAGGATGAATCACAAAACCCGTGAATTTCGACTCTCACTCCTGGCTTGATACCAATCCATCTAGGTATTTGTATCTGATGTAGTTCGCAGATGTCCGATTTGATCTTAGCCCATTCATTAAAAATATCCTCTGGTAATTGATCGTCCCACTGTATGTTACTATTCCAAATCCGTTGGAATAAGATTTTCAGTTTGATTGTGACGGGTGTAAGCCATCCCAACGGGTCAAAAAATTTGGAAATATCTGATAACACTGAACGTTTCGTAGCTTTATCAAGAGTTATGTCAAATTTACAATCAAATGAAAAAGTATCTTGAATAGGATTCCAATAGAGACCTAATGTTTTTGTCGAATCTAGATTTTTTATGCTCTTGCTATCTTGTTTGTGTAACATTTGATCGTACAATAATTGCGAGTTATTTGATACCCATTTTCGTAAATTAAATCCCCCTGATTTGAGTAAAGCTGTTATATCTGATTGTAACTGTCGCGCTTGTTCCAAATTATGGGTCGAATATAAAAGGTCATCCATGTAAAATGACCCCTCGAGTACTTTGGCTGCCTCTGTATATCTCTCTCGCTCGTCATTGGCCAGCTGTTTTAGTGTCATCATCGCAATAAAAGGTGCTGGTCTCGTTCCAAAACTTAAAGTGGTTAGTTGATACTCCTGTAAATTATCTGAAGGGTTATCGCGCCAAACAATTTTTTGGAGATGTTGATGTTCTTCGTTTACCATTACCTGACGGTACATCTTCTCGATGTCCGCAGTAAAAGCAAATTCATATAGCCTCCATTTCAATATCAATGACTGCAGATCTTGTTGTAAGTTTGGGCCCTTGTACATAAGGTCATTCAAACTCCGACCACTAGATGTTTTTGATGATGCGTTAAAGACCACTCTCAATGATGTTGTTGTTGACCCTTCACGCAAAACGCAATGATGAGGCAGAAAACACTCGAGTTTCTGGTTACTAATGCTCGGTTTCATGTGACCTAACGCTAAGTACTCGTGAATGAACGCCTTGTATTGAATTGCAATATTTTCGTGTTTTATAAATTTACGTTCCAAATGACCAAATTGTGCTATAGCTCTTCCTTTTGATTTTCCTAATCGTTCTTCGAAATTGGGTATGAGCGGCAGCTTAACGTTATAACGTCCGTCCAACATCCTTGTAGTGGTATCTCGATAAAATTGTATACATTTCTGATCTTCTGATGATAGAGAGGGGGTTGTGGCTATTTCTTCAGCCTCCCAAAATCTTTGTAACTGTTCAATGTCAACCTGTACTATGTTGCATTGTAAAGGAGTTACGTTGCCGCACAATATCCAGCCAAGCTTGGTCTGCTGAGCAATTGGTATTGTTTTATCCAGCCTACACATACCTTCTAAAATAATGTGTGAATATATATCCGCCCTGAATAAAATATCAATAGGCCGACTAATGTTGAATTCGGGATCCGCAAGTTGAATATGTTCTAAATACGCCCAATTAGGTTTTGTAAAACTGTAAGTAGGTAAATTTTTTGTTAAGTTTTTCATTATGTATACGTCTGTATTAAATGTATAAGAGCCGTTTCTTGAGGAACAATTGATATTGATAACGCCCTTACATGTATTTTCCTTAGTACCAATGCCTGTTATTACGCCCATACATTTTTGCCGAGGCAAACACAATTGTTGTGCAGCATTCTCAGTTATTAAAGAAGTTTGAGAACCTTGATCTATCAAAGCTCGTAAAGTTATATAAGAGCCATCTAATTTCAGGACTTTTACTATTGCAGTGGACAACAATATTTCCGGCACATCATATTGTTGTGCCACGTGCGAATTAATTTGCTGAGGTTGCTCGGCCCAAGTGCGCTAGGTGCTAGCTTTAGGTATTGTTGATTTATTTTGAGATTGCATAAATGCTTCATGTAGTAAAGTATTATGATATCCGGTGCATTCGCGACAGCGTTTGATAGAAAAACATGCTTTACCGTTATGGCTATAAAGGCAATTTTCACATACTTTAAGTTTGCTAATTATTTGTCTTTTCATAATTGGGGACATGTCAATGAACTGCGTACATTGAAATAGCCCGTGACCATTTTTGCACAATGGGCAAGTTTTAATTGCATGGAAATTTTTACTGTTAACTGATTGCGAAATTTCCTTGTTACTAGAATATGCTTGTTTTAAATGATTATTTTTATGATATGAGTTATGATTTTCTTTAAATGATTTATTATTCAAAGATGAAGGTTTAGGCTGTATGTCTTGTTTTCTTCTAGATGACTCCATGCTCGTGAACTTATTTTCTAAAAAGCCTAAAAACTCAGAAAGTACTGCCATGTCTCGCGGTTTCTTGATAGATTCTACGTAGTCAGAATGTGTTTCAGAGTCTAATTTATTGGCCAGAAGATACTCAAGAATAGGATCCCACGTGCTTATGTCTAAACCTAAGTTCTTTATAGCATTTAGACACTCTAAAGTTGTGTCATGAAGACGTTTGATGTTATTTAGAGAAGGCTGTTGCATTACTGGTAGACCTGTTAAAATATTCATGTGCGAAATAAAAATGCGTTTCTTGTTATCATATCTGTGCGTGAGAATTTCCCAACATGTAGAATAGTTGTCAGAGCTTATGTTTAAGTGCTGTATCAATCCTTCCGCTTGCCCCTTAACTTTTCCTTTCAAATACTGCATCTTTTGAGCTTGTGATAACGATGGGTTGTTATGTATCGTTTCAGTAAAGAGATCTTTGAAGGGAACCCACTGGTGATATTGCCCGTAGAAAGTAGGCACCTCCATCTGTGGGGTAGACTTTTCACGATGTGCTACTGACCATAGTTTACTGTTGAGCTTTCTCTTTATGCGATTAAAGGTCATCTCGTATGCAGAAAACATTTCCTCATATGATTCATCCTTCCCCTGTAGCTCCCCATCTATCTCCCAATGGAGAGTGTCGATGGCCGACCACTTGGTTTCTAAAGTCTTCAGTGTATCTTGAAACTCCCATTTTTCTGAAATGTTATCTATATTGATGTTGCTAACTGCTCGCGAGAACGCCTTAAAGTTACTGCATTGCTTTTTCCTCATCTCATCCAGTTTACTATTATTGCCTTGAGATATGAATTTAGGACTTTCAAAAGACGGAATCATCCTTACATCCTCGGGTTTATTTTCTACTACACCCTCGGGTTGCATTTCCACCAAACCCTCGGGTTGATTTCCTACGGATGTTCCTTCCGTTATGGATTTCGACTTTTCAGCTAAAGGCGTTACGGGATTTAGTTTAGCAGTTGTCGCGAATTGTTGGATCGTTTTCCTAGCTGACGTGTAAAATTCTTTTGCTGTCTGATACTGATTTCCTACAAAATAGTCGTCTGATTGGTCACTAAACCCACACAATTGAATGTGATTGGTTTGGATATCTTGCCAGTAGGATTCAAGTGTTTCCAACCTCCTTTTTATGTATTCAGGAGTTCTACGCTCATAACCAGTTTTCTTAAAATTGGTAAGAAGGTTTCGCATAGCCTCAATGGTTTCCTGTTGATTTGCTAGAAGATCCTCCATGTTTTGGCTCATTCTTCAAAAGATAAATAAAGAGTAAGATAGAAAAGGAAAGATCTTACTTTGACTCTGCTGTACAAACCGCTGCTGCTTGTCCAGGCACGTTGCCGCTCGGCTCACTACTGCTGGCACTTTTGCTAAATTGTCTCACTGTAGCACTGAACTGCACTCGCGTCACTACTCCTGCTACGGTTGGCTCGAAGGACCAGAAAATGTTGGGATTATAAGTCCGCAACACTTCAACAATTGCTAGAATGATAGTATGATACTGATAGAATGAGTAGACAACCGATTTGTATGACTGATTTATTGCTACTAATTACTGAATGTACAATGTGCTAACAAAACTAATTAATTACGACATCACGCGTATAGTTCAAGTCAGCATAAATTACATACTATTATGATTGTACGGGTTTGCTCGTACACCGACCAATGGGGAGGAATCCGACTCACCGCCGATCTCCATCCCCAGGTCGGCGGCAACAGCAGCCGGCCCCTTCCTAAGGCGCCTCTTGTGCAGCGCCGCCTCAAACTCCGCATTCAGCTGCACCGAAGCGGGCCTGAGGAACTCCTCCCTGGAGGGTGCCCCCTTCACCGCTCTCCCCCGCCCTCTTCTGGTAGTGGGCACCTTGGCGGCCGCCATCCACTCAGTCTCCGTGTCTGAGCCTGAGTACCCAGGCACGGAGAATGGAGTGGACGGCCGCTTCCGGCTGCCTGCCTCCCCAAAGGTGGCCACCGCCACCATTTCGGCACGCGAGTTAACAGTTTCCACGTCTGAAACATCCTCACTCTCCTGTTCGGAGGGGCCCTGAGAAGGGCCTTTTTGGTGGCCCTGAGAAGGGCCTTTTTGGTGGCCCTGAGAAGGGCCTTTTTTATACCTCCCACGCGCATCTCGCTGTTGCTTGGACATGGCCACAAGCGAACAGACAGGGTCAAACAAGCAGCCTCAAAAACAATAAGAACCGGCACACAAGTGCTCTTTAGCCGAACACCGGTCTGACACTCCGTTACGGTGACAGAACCGGGTCGTTACCAGGGGACGCGACGAGGACGCAAGCACTATGGGGGATCCCCCACATTATATAATACCTGCTTTATCTTCATCTATTATCTTTAGATTAAAGACAACTCCCACACTGGTAATAATTCCAGTGTAGCGAGGGTCTTTACAAACATTCTAACAACGAAAGAAAAAAAAAGAACGCCCTGACTTGGAACAGCCATTTGTGGATCACACAATTCTTTATTTCCCCGGGTGGGGATCGAGGCGACCACTTAAACACCATCCGTGCAGTAATCTCTCGTAACCTCTGGCTAACCCTTTAGAGACAAGACGTATGACTTCACGTGTAATGGACTAACATTTTGCCAGCAATCATTATAGGCTTGCTATATTGTCATAGAGGGCGAAGCTATTGCCGCTTTACCGGGCACAATTTTATTAGGGTTGGCACCCGTACTTTGTAATAAAGTATTGTATGTTATTTCGGGTAAATATACTTTACTAAATTTTACTCGCGGCCTTGCTTGCGTAAATCTAAGTTAGGTTAGATTACTAACAGTGCTTTTTTCTGGATGAAAGGTACCCAATGTCTTTTTTGTTACCCTGACAACGCGTATGCGAAATTTCATGATGATCGGTCGAGTAGTTAAGGCGTGAACGGTGAAAGCGTAACAAATAAACTTACTTTGGCATTTATTATATTAATTAGGATAAAGGCAATAAAGTACCTGAAAATACTGTTACCCGCTGGGTTCGAGGGATAAGAATGTAAACAATATTACCGACTAAAACACGTTTTATTCTAACACACAATTAAATGTAAAACACAACAAACACTATAACTTTTCCACTGTAACTGCTTCAAACTCCGTAGTATTTTCGCTTTCGTTCGCTTTGGTGAATAGTTAACCGCTCTTGATTGTAAGCTGACCCGGCGAGCGCTGGCCGTCCCTTTTATACGCGGTCAAAGCGCTTCCGGACTTTTCTAGAAACGTCATACACGGTATGTAACAGTTCGAAGATTCGAGAATGTGCCAGCGTTCTCTCTACTCTACTCGTACCGGCGAACTACGTAGTTCCGTAGGACTTCAATAGATGGTGCTATAATAAATTATTAGACGGAAGTGCCGAGTCTTCCCCACAATGCCGAGAGATGGCACTGGGTGTAACAATACTTTATCTTAACTATGTCGACTTTTATATGTTTAATTTAATTGTTAACTCAAAGAAACAAAAAGCAAAGCAATAGTACTGCCCGAAATTTAATAAATTCTAATAATTTATATATCTAAACACAGACATAGATTGAAAAGATGTTGTTAAGACATATCTTGAGAATAAATATTTTTAATGTTGCTAGAAGCAATAAACATAGGGAGAGGAATAAAAAAACAGATTATATAAATAATACTTTATTTTCAGATTTTGTACTTAATTTTTTTATCTTATGTAAGTAAATGTTCTCTATTTGTTTTTTTTTTATTACTAAATAGGCTTGCGTTTGACCGCGATCTCACCTGTTGTAAAGTGACGATGCAGTCGACGATGGATCACGCTTGCCTAGAAGATACCTACTGACTTGCGACTTGAAGGCACCCAGATTATACTCATCGGGAAACACAGATTTAGGTAGTGAGTGTCACTCCTTAGCGGTACGCATTATAAAAGTGGAAGCAAAGTGCTTCGTACGTAAATGTGGTATATCAACCATGTAACCTGTCCCTCTGGTCTGATTGTCTGGTCGTCCGATAGTAGAATGGGGAAGGAGGAATCAAATTATGCAGTTCCTCTGCACACTCTCCGAAATGTATCCGATAGAAAACCGAGAGACTGGCAACCTTACGACGATGCTCCAAGTTTTGGAGTCGTGCGTTGACCAGTTGGTCATCGCCGAAAAGTTTCCTGGCATTTCGCTGAATTGACTTCAAAGCCTGCAGCTGATATTTTGCAGAGCCATCCCAGAGATGAGAACAGTACTCCATGCAGGATCGAACCTATGTTTGGTGCAAATAAATTAAGCAAATTTTCTGGGATTAAATTCTGCCTCACCTTAATGAGGTTGCCCAGCTTTTTGTGCGGCTAGTTGGCCTTTTGCCTTTTTCTCCTTTGCCACTATGCCGAGTGTTGTTCGAATCCCACACGGGACTAAAATTTGTGTGATCGACAAATGCTTGTTCCGAGACTAGGTGATCTTTATGTCGGTTGTTTGAATATTTGTAAAGTGCCCTGCGACACAGTATTTATTCCTAGTGCGGGAGTAATCTTTTAATTAAACAATAAAACATGATATAATATGGCTGTAATAAATCACTGCTTAACTCTTCAGAACACTCATAAAAACATAGTCCTATTCAGGGGTAAAACTTATTACGTATGTATGATATATGAACCTGGACGTTGAATAAGGATTCCATTACGTGAGGATTTACATTTTTTTTGTAAAGAAAGAAAGATGTTCACTGACTAATCAGATTGAGTGAGTCATATAAATCGAACAAACAGATAGTGCGTGTGTATCATTCCGTATCTCAAGTACTGTTTTGACATTTTCGCGATAACGCCTATTAATCCCCAAGTATCGACGTTGACTCATACACTTACAGGTGATAAAACTTAGTATATTTCCATAATTATGCTGCGTGTAACAGAAAGGTTTGGTCATATTTAAAGCGTAGTGTTTGTTTCGCACGAATTGTGCGAAACGACACTTTGAAAATAATATTTTGTAAGTCGATTCGAACACTTTCCTTTTCAGACGTGGTCGATATGCTCTCATCTTATATGGATGGACGAAACGACCACTAAGCCATATTTAAGGGACGGAATGTACCTATAACTGAAAAATAACCTATCTGCTCTCTCTCCGAATCAAAACATATTATTGAAATACTTATGGCAATTTATAAAATGTTATCCTTACAAACGCATACATTACTATAAAAATGCATGGTATTTTTCGGGTTAATGGAGGTCATGAACCCGAATCAGCTGTTAGTGTTGTGTACTTAAAGTAAAACTTAAAGAAAATGCCATATCTTACAGAGAATAATGTATTCAGATTGAATACTCGCGGATTTTTCATTCTACAGGGGCTACGGGTTGACTTCATATTTTTGAGAACTCTCAGATATGCAGTACATGCACGTTCGTCATAAAAGCGAGCAACAATTTAATATTAAAAGCACATATACATAGGTAAGTTCGAAAAGTCGGAAGCGCGCCTTGGAATCAAACTGTAGACTTCTTTCTGCGTGACAGTTCAACGACCTACTACTTGACTATCGCTCCTCTGAGTTGTTAGTAATTTGACTTCAACATTTTTTCTAGTGGCTTCACACCCGCAAAGCGGCAGAGGCGAGGTGACCGCTTTTCCATCTAAGTCATACGTGATGTCGGACAACACTTAATTCGTACATCACGCCATCGTTATCAGTCCATATATTTGTGTATATTATCAATGAGTCACGTATGCAGGCTGTTGGTGATAAGAGCCCACTTTGTTTGGGTTCAGGCATTTCCGGTTCGATTTCAAATATTTTCTACGAATTAGATTATAGCTATCGAGGGCTTGCGTATAACTCACTAAAGTTTTATAACGATTCTATTAATGGTATAGGAAATTGTATCTTATACACAATTTTGCATGTCTATTTAAGAGTGTTTTAGATACTTATTATTCCCAAGTTACCAGGGAAACGTGAAATTAAAAATATTACTTTGAGCCAGAAAGAAACGTGGCCTGGTTAACTAGTATATGTATGTATGTATGTATAGATGTATATATGTGCACATCACACAATCATGGCCATTAATTATTAAATATTATTCACTCAAGATTTTCATTCTGAAATAGCATTGAACAGTCGTCAACTAAATATGGTGACACAATTATTACGAAAATATTAGCTTGCTTGTCTGATCGTGCGGTCCAGGTTTCGAGTTTGGTGCTGGCAGTGTTGCTGGGCTTTTATGATAGGATATTCTCAGCAACACCATGAAGTTTGAATATGTGTGTTTAGATAGACAATGCTAGGCAAACGTGTTTTACGTGGGACTCAAATCAAAACTGTCTCTCTGCCGAGGTGTGCGACGGTTATACATGAGGCCTCAAGTTCGATTTCTGGGTAAAGTTATTATGGGATTTTCTGACAATTCTCTGTACACGGCGTCTAGCTCTACGCCTGATAGACAAACAATATTCTCGTTCTGGAAACACCTAGTTGGCGAAATGTGGATGCGTTACATACCACTGCCTACTATAACATTTTACCACAATAGACATGTTGACAGGGTTAAAAATAAGTGATTATAATTAGTCTATCTTTTAGATTAGCAAAAAATATTGGACACCTATTTTTTGTTTCAACAAAACATGAAATATTTACTAAGATATAACGCATTAAAGTTCGGGAGTGAGGGCTTGTGACGTCACTATCCTGTAAAATTTGTACTGACAAGTGACGTAACACGAAATTTAAACCCGTTGTATCTTCGTTATTATTAGTTTGTGTGACAAAAGAAATACGTGTCCATTACTTTTTGCTAGTCTTAAAGACGGACTAAAATCTTTTTTAATCAACATCCCTATTACGTAATTAGATATATAAACTTAGTGATCAGGCAAAAAGGGCCTAGTGTTCTTATGTAAGCCCTGGATGATGTAGGGGTTTAAGCGGTCGGCTCGCTATTTCCACTGCGCTGAGTGTTGTGGTTTCAATACCCACACGGGAAAATTGTGTGATCCACAATTAGTTGTTTCGTGTCTTGGTGTTCCGTACGACGTATTGTTTGAATGTTTATAATACCCTACCCCCTCATTAGGTACAAACCCTGCACATACAGGAATTATACCTAGTGATGGATCGGGCTTATTAAAAAAAATTACTCAAACCTTAAGTGGCACACGAACTTGCAAAATGTAATAAAACGTAGTTACCTGTACAAGTTAGCCGTGTGAGTATTGTCGTCACTAACGTAGATCATCTCGAAGGAGCGGTGGTAGGGACAGCCGAACTTCTCTAACGCGCGGGGACCCAGTAGTACAGACAGCGACCTGGATGCGGAATTCACATCCAGCCACGACTCGATCTCGTCTGAGTTCTGCAAATATTGTGAATATGAGTGGAAGAGTTATGAATAAGACTAAGAATAAGCTTCTATTAAGCCGGTGAGTTGGCTTATTCGGATCGTCATCAAATAATTACATATAATTGGACAGTACTTGAGTTTCTTGAAAATAGAAATGTATAAAATAAAAATACCCTGAAAATAAATAGAAATACCCCCGTGTTCTACCTACCACCTAGCAATCAGGATAAACTTCTGACTATTATCTGTCAGATTTAATTTATCAGGTAGAATGCCAGACATAATTAATAATCTATTGTGCCTGGTGTGCCACTCAATAGGTTAAAGTTAGAGTGCGTGTATAGCCTTACAGGTATAATGACGATGTCGCCGATAGAAAGCTTTCTGCACACGACGGATGTGATGAGGTCGCCGCTGTCGTTGTGTTTATTCAACATGTCTCTCGCGTCCTGAAGCAATCGCAAAAAGGTAAGTAGTGTTAAGACTGCAATGAAAATATTTTGTTCAAACGCTTACTTAATAAAATACCTTAATATGCAGAAGTAGTAATTAATATTACATTAATATACATAGTGTCACGATTAGATATATCTCGAAATGGTAGGTAAATATGTCACATCCATATTTCGCCAGTTAAGGTTTTAGGCCTTAGTGTAATTGACGGCGAACCTATTGATGTCTAGGTACCGACTACACCTCCAGACTCTGTACCTTATAAGTATTACTCTATCCGGCCAGCGAATCCAACCTGAGGGCCAGTAGCACCGAAAGACCGAAGAGGCAGAAATCAAGACCACATACACCACCGAAGCAGTCCTAAATAAATAAAGTTGCTTATTCTAAAATTGCGGCATATATATATACATAATAATATCATACTAGCTTTCAAATTTATAATATTAGTAGGACACACAAGGTCGAGAAATATCACAAACCTGAAAAAAACTAGTCCAAGGTCTAGTTATGAAGATCTACACAACTTCCTCCGAGTACAGCCTGGCCGAGACGGGAACTACTTGATGGCGCTCGCGATCTTGAGCGCGGGGTCCTTGCGCGGCAGCAGCCACCGTAGCAGCGTCTCTATGATGCTGTACTGGATCGGAAGGTGGCAGTTGCATCACACACACAAAGTTGAGAAATATCACAAACCTGAAGGAAGCTCGTCCAAGGTCTAGCTATGAAGATGTCCACGACTTCTTCAGAGTACAGCCTGGCAGGGAACCACTTGGTGGCGCTCGCGATCCGAAGCGCGGGGTCCTTGCGTGGCAGCAACCACCGCAGCAGCGTCTCTATGATGCTGTACTGGGTCGGCAGGTGCCCACAGTGACACATGTATACGCCAAGCTTCGTACTGTCGACAACACAACATTTACCACTATACCAAAAAGGTAATAGACATACGCAGCACGTAGTGCCGGCCGTACCATAAGATGAACGGAGCAGCCGCGGCAGCCGCTAAGTTTCAGAGGGCGCTTTTCGCGCCTCTGAGGTAAGAAAACCGAAATAGAAGCATTGCTCATCTTTGCAAGCCAGAAGGTAGCAAATTTTTGTAATAAATTGAGTAATATTGTAAAAAAATATACCCAGCACAAAAAAATTTTTGTAATGATTTGTTACAGAAATTAAAAATTAACTACAATAACAGTCAACTCTCGAGTAGCACAAAATAAAACTAAGCAAATGTGGAAAGCCATAAAAAACGTATGTAACCTGAATGAGAATAAAAAAGAACCTAGAGAGCTTTGAACTATACAAGGCAGTTTGAATCCCGTACACTCAAAGAATATATGTAATGAATACTTTGCCACAGACCACATTTGGCCAATAATATTCTGGATACTCTTCAACAATCTCAAGAATCGCTAACGCACAAAATAGGCAGTAATCTTTTACAAAAATCTTTTTTTCTACATCCGACTGACGAAAGGGAAGTTGAATATCTAATACAATCGTTACAAAACAATAAAGCATCAGGTATTGATGGACTGACCAACAGTTTATTAAAAGAAATAAGTGCCTCAATTATATCACCTCTGGCTGAATTATTTAATATCAGTTTGCAAACTGGCATCTTCCCCGATATCTGGAAGATTGCATTTATCACGCCGCTTTACAAACACGGTCCTAAAGGCTTACCAGAAAGTTATCGACCAATTTCTTTACTAGCGGCATTTTCGAAATTACTGGAGAAAATTGTAAACAATAGGCTTGTCAAATATCTTGAACTCAACCACCTTATTTCAGATAGACAGTTTGGGTTCAGAAGAGGAAAGTCTACAGAAGACGCTGTAAGCTTATTAACCTCTAAAATATCGACGGTAGCAGGTGTGTCGTGGGTGCCTTTTTGGATTTAGCCAAAGCGTTTGATACCGTATCAATCCAAATTCTTTTGAGAAAACTAGAAGTATCATATTGGTGTTCGAGGTATTGCATTGGAGTGGTTTAAAAGTTATTTATCCAACAGAAAGCAAAGTATCAAGGTATTAGTACGCCAATAGTAAGAAATTACTTTTGGCGTCCCACAAGGAAGTGTGCCGGGCCCAACTCTCTTTATCATGTACATGACCGACATAGACGACTTTATCACTGCAGACATACTATGTTACGCTGATGATACTGCCATAATTTTTGACGGATGTTCATGGAGAGATGCTTTTTCAAGGGCTGAGTCTGTTTTGAACTCAGTGCTAACATGGCTAAATCACAATTTGCTTATCTTAAACGCCAAAAAAAACAATTATATATGTTTTCACAAAACCGCTATATCATCCCCAAGCAAATCATATCAGATCAAACTACATAAGTGCCAAAATCAAAGTTCCTGCAAATGTATACCGATAAAACAAGTCCAAAGCATTAAATATCTTGGTGTGATAATTGACCAAAACTTAAACGACAGAAACTAGATAGATTCTCTGTCGAATCGCGTACGAAAAACGGCAAATATTATGAAATTACTTCGCACGTCAGCATCAAACGATGTATTGAACACCGTTTATTTTGCATTGTCTCAATCATTACTAACATATTGTATAGGAAGTTCGGGATGTGCTGTTAAAACAACACTGATAAAGCTAGAACGGGCCCAACGATCAGTATTAAAAACAATGCATTATAAACCATTCCAATATCCTACCACAAGACTCTACGAGGATAGTACTTACTGTACGCCAGTTGTTTTTATTAGGGGCATTTCTCAAAGTGCATCAATTAGTAATTACCTCTAAGGAGTATAAACAGCTACTCAAACGTAAAGAATACAGAATTATCCTTCCAAAAATTAACACATCTTTTGCTAGGCGTTCTAGTCCCTATATTGGTCGCTATATCTATAATATAATAGCGAAATTCTGTGCAATTAAAGAAAGCTCTCTAAAAGAGGCAAAAGTAAAAGTTTTTAAGTGGCTTAGTATTTTAACATACGACGACACCGAAAAAACTACTAATTAGGCTAAGGACACCCTTTTTTTTTTTACTTGGGGGATTGCAATGACTCATATCCCTCCGCGGGGGCGGGCGGAGAGATTATGTCGGACTCGCCGGGGTAAAAGAAAGATGGAAAAGAAATAATGTACCTCCCGGAATACCGACTAAACCTACCACGGTGTTCCTCGACAAAACCACTATCGACGGGGCCGCGCGAATCGCTTTCGCATGCGGTCGCGACCCCGCCGAGGTTACGGCCCGCCGTATTAAACGGCAGGCCACTACACAAAGAGATCTACCCAAAGGCACTCACTTCTAATTAAACGCTACTGTCTCCCCCCTAGGGGAGAGACGGACTCGAAACAGAGGCGCGCGTGGGAACACGCACGCCGCCTCTCGGACCTGGTGCTGAACGGATGGCGGGCAGGCCCACAAAGCCCGCCACCCCCAGGTCAAACCTTAGGGTGGCTGGAGGTCATCGCGCGCCCTCCGGCGCCCGACTCTGCGGTTGGGGAGAGGGTTTAAACGCTCCCTCTCCCGCTACGCCGCCTCCTTGATGGAAATTACTTCCTCACAGAAGGAGGCGACGGCGTTCCACGACCTCTCACTCCGGACCATAGACTGAACTACGGCCGGGAGCGAGAGGGCAACCGATCCGACTGCCGCGATCAACTCACGGCGCTGCGATGCCCAGGCGGGGCAAACCGCCAAAGTGTGTAGCGCCGTGTCCTCTACAACGTCGCGGCAGTCGCCGCAGTGGTGACAACTGGGCGTCTCTTGCCGGCGTATACAACACAGGAACTGGCCAAAACAACCGTGGCCAGTCAGAACCTGTGTCAGCCGGAAGGTGAGGGCGCCATGCCGCCTCTCCAGCCACTCCTCAAACACGGGACTTACCGCCACGATCGTGGCGTGCCCGAGGCTAACAATACCCTTTTTTTTTTTTTTTTTTTTTTTAACGTGGGGGAATGCTATGACGCATATCCCTCCGCGGGGGCGGGCGGAGGGATTATGTCGGACTCGCCGGGGTAAAAGAAAGATGTTAAAAGACAATGTACCTCCCGGAATACCGACTAAACCTACCACGGTGTTCCTCGACAAAACCACTATCGACGGGGCCGCGCGAATCGCTTTCGCATGCGGTCGCGACCCCGCCGAGGTTACGGCCCGCCGTATGAAACGGCAGGCCACTACGCAACAAGACCTACCCAAGATAGGCACTACACAATATTAAAGCCCTACTGTCTCCCCCTAAAGGGGAGACGGACACGACACAGAGGCGCGCGTGGGAACACGCACGCCGCCTCTCGGACCTGGTGCTGAACGGATGGCGGGCAGGCCCACAAAGCCCGCCACCCCCAGGTCAAACCTCAGGGTGGCTGGAGGTCATCGCGCGCCCTCCGGCGCCCGGCTCTGCGGTTGGGGAGAGGGTTCAAATGCTCCCTCTCCCGCTCCGCCGCCTCCTTGGTGGAGATTACTTCCTCGCAGAAGGAGGCGACGGCGTTCCACGACCTCTCACTCCGGACCATAGACTGAACTACGGCCGGGAGCGAGAGGGCAACCGATCCGACTGCCGCGATCAACTCACGGCGCTGCGATGCCCAGGCGGGGCAAACCGCCAAAGTATGCAGCGCCGTGTCCTCTACAACGTCGCGGCAGTCGCCGCAGTGGTGACAACCGGGCGTCTCTTGCCGGCGTATACGACACAGGAACTGGCCAAAACAACCGTGGCCAGTTAGAACCTGTGTCAGCCGGAAGGTGAGGGCGCCATGCCGCCTCTCCAGCCACTCCTCAAAAACGGGACTTACCGCCACGATCGTGGCGTGCCCGGCACTGGGGTGCACAAGTCGTTCCTTCCAATTGGCCACTAGGACCTGGCGGAGCTCGGACCTCGCCGCCTTGATTGCGGCAAGACCCGGTCCTTCGCTCCGAGCTAGCGCCTCCTGGCGCCAGAGGCTAACGATACCCTAAGGCTACCCTAATAATAATGTGTATTATATTTTATCAACATTAGAATTTAGCAACAATATTTTCTTTCATATTATGTTTTTTTTATTTTTTGTTCTAATTTATTGTCCTTTTGTTTATATATGATAGTTTTGTAAAGTTAATAAAATAAAATAGTATATTTCAATTAAAATAAGATAATGTCGACCGAGCAATGTAATCGTAAATGGTAATCGACACGGTACCCACAGGACAGGCTTGCCTAGTGTGGGGGGGCCACTGTATATCTTTACATTGTTGTAATCTTTTTGGCAATATTTTTTTTTTATTTTTCTATGCTGTCCTGAAACCTGTCTCGATACGGCACTGCCAGCCCAAGTACAGCGCGAATGCTTAAATGTAGACCTCATTACCACTGTTAATACTCCGAATATTATGACGCGAAGTCTGATTGTGCCTTGTTTCAAAGTTACGGGCGAGCTGTTCCACTAGTTATTATGATCTGACTTTTATTTTAATGTGACACATTGAATTAAAATACTTTATAAAGTTTTATCGCGGTTACAAAAATCGAAATAGACGATCCTCTGATCGTAAATGACTCAGAGCTGTCAAATTATGATCATAATCTGTGCGTCACAATGCTATCTATAGAGAAATATAGATATGCGTATTATTATTAAACAAAATACCGCAATCTTATGCGAATAGCGCGAATGCCAATAGTCATGTTGCTTTTGCAATTCCATGAACTGTCTACAAAAACATTAATCACTAATAAGAAAATAAAGTTTTATTAGTGATTAATAGCAAACTGACTAAGTGCTTTTAACATCGCCTAAGTATAATTGAAAGCTGAGAAAATAGCCCTTGTGCTAATTACTATATAGAAATAACTGTTACAAAGAATACCGTCACTTGGCTTATATATTACAGATATTTTAATTACAATAGTCCTTGGTGGATTCAAATAATTAAATTTAATAAATACTTATTAATACTGCTAGGGAGTGTACGCTATAGAACAAATTATATTATAAATTAATGACTACTGTATGATTTAAAAAAAAGAATTATTGATTAGTGTTCATCATATTTGTACAGACATTGAAAGGGACATAGGAAACAGTCAGGGATATAGCTATACTTAAGTGGCAATTCGTTGTTCATATATAGGTATTATTAAAAAGTTTCAAGTGTTGTACCTATTTAAAATTATTTTGATAAGTTTTCATTAAAGCATATTCTTATCAAAATGATTTTATCCACTTCCTTATTACACTTGAGAGCAATAAAATCGCACACCCCTTGTAATTTGGTTTATTACTGATTGTTTTCTAAAATCGAAAGATATTGAGTAAAAATCATTAGACAAAATTAAAGCATACAAGCTTAGCTTTACAAAAACATAAAATTAAAATCATTGACCTTCACGTAACTTACAAAAACCGACCGTACACCGAATTCCCCAAATTCACGCGTTTGCGTTGTCACTACTTGCACCCTTAGCCGCAGGTATAAAAAGGTCAGTTTATTGGAATTTTTATTCAGTTGCATACCGAAGGTCAACGTGATAACATCTCTACTGGAAGCATACGGATTTACTGGAAAAATATGGATACCACGCCCGCAGAAGCCGCTCAAGTTATTGCCTTGCTCGAAGCAGGCCATAACCAAAGTGAAGTTGCTCGACGGCTAAATTTGAGCCGCTACTCTGTTCGTCGTGTATACCAGAGGTTCCAAGAGACCGGTGGCTACATTCGGCGACCAGGATCTGGCCGGCGACGCACAACATCAGAGCGTGATGACCGCTTTCTTGTGACAAGGTCTTTGAGAAATCGGCAACTGAACGCGGTTCAACTGGGACAACAGCTTCGAGAAGTTCGCAATGTCAGTATAAGTCGGTGGACAGTTCGAAGAAGACTAGGTGAAGCAGGAATGACTTCACATCGCCCAGCAAATGGTCCCAAATTGACCACAGCTCACCGACAAGCCCGGCTACAATTTGCTAGGGAACATTTAAATTGGACGTATGACCAATGGCGGGCTGTTATGTTCTCTGATGAGTGCAGAATGACTTTACATGGTCATGATGGACGCTCTAGGGTCTACAGAAGGTCATCAGAGCGATTTTCACAATGCTGCATAAGCGAACGTGTGGCTTTTGGAGGTGGATCGTGTATGTTTTGGGGTGGCATAATGTTGGACACTAAAACTGACATTGTATTCATCACTACGGCGAATACCGGCCCGAGATCGAGAAGTTTGACGGCTGCACGATACGTCGAAGAAGTGCTCGAAGAACATGTGAGGCCGCTTGCGTGGCTTATGGGAGAAGATTTTCTCTTAATGCACGACAACGCCAGACCGCATGTCGCTAGAACAGTTTGCGACTACATGGAAGATGTTGGAATCACCGCGATGGAGTGGCCAGCTCGTAGTCCTGATCTCAATCCGATTGAGCATGTCTGGGATGAGCTAAAAAGAAGAGTTCGAGCAAGAAGCCCTGCTCCTACGCGCCTCCAAGAGCTTCAACTTGCCATTGAAGAGGAGTGGAACGCCATACCACAAGATTTCATGGTGAAATTAATACGGTCCATGAAAAACCGATTAAGAGCTGTAATCAAGGCTAGGGGAGGGAATACACCTTATTAAAAAACAATTTGATCAAGCATTTTGAGTTTTATTTTTATTCTTTGTTAAGCTAAATTGGGTAATTTTATCCGTATGTTGGGTTTTGTGCCCTAAAACTCCCTATGGGTACTTTTTTTACACTGTATTTGATATCATTAGAAAGGTACTGAAGTAAACATTCAAATAGTGTAAGTTTTATTTTAATATGTATTCACATTTATGAAAAAAACTGCTTTAACAACAAAAAGTCAACGTGTGCGATTTTATTGCTCTCAAGTGTATATTAAAATATTTTCATGCAATTTTCCTGTGTTAATTAAATAACAATGAATTGTTAATATTTTAAGGATATTTATTATATTACTCTAATTGAATTAATTATAAAATAGAAATCAATTTAAAAAAATGACATCACATCATAGACCTTATTATATATTATTATTTAACATTATATAATTAACTTTAATGACATATTTTTATGTAAGTAGTTTTGTTAAATAATTACTGTTCTCAATAATATAAGAAATATGCACAAACATACTAGATCCTACTGCTGCAAGCTGTTGCCAACAGTGGGACAACTTTTGTGTATTTTCTTCTATGGTTTACTACTGTTATTATGACAGTACTGAACCCTCTAGCACCATCTACCCACCACACTTAGTCAGAGAACTTTGATATTATACTCTGCCTTTGAGCAGTCCTGGTATGATTAAAGACATATACCTAGAACTTAATATTTTATTTAAATAATTAATATTTTTTGAAGCGGTGGTAGCTCAATGGATAAGGCATTGGACTTGCGATCAATAGGTCGCGGGTTCGAATCCCACCCATTGCACTACTAACGTGAACCCGTGTATTAGGAGTTAATACAAGCATTGTATCTAAGCTGAAGGGGTTAACAAGTATGCTACTAATTTGAAACCCAAATAGTAATCTTTTAAACACCAATATATTATTATATACTTACAAATAATCCAAATATTTAGTTCTTAATGTAAATCTGAGTTCCTTAGTAGACTGCGAGCTGTATATATTGAGACAGTGCAAGATCTCAAACTTCTGCATAGCATCAGGCTTGTCATTGGTGGCCAAGTCAAGCAGACATTCCGATGTGTGCTCTACAAGCATCTCAGGGATAGAGGTATGCTTTTGACCAAGTTCCTGTTAAGTCATAGTAATGAGAGTTAAATTGTATTTTTTTTACTGGTCATCAGATAGTATATTTTGACAATAAATTCATTTTTATTATTGACATCATCTATTTTATAAATGGCATTATACCTCATCAACGTACTTAATAAATATATATTATCCGAACAATAAAAATATTTTAAATATAATTTAAATAAGTATCTAATTAATATAGAATATAATTTTACTAGCAAATATGTACACCAACCTTTGTGAATTTTAGTAGTAGCTTCAAAAATGTCCACCAATGAGGACTATGTTTTACCAAGTGTTTCCGTACCGCTTCAAGCCAGTACTGCAACAGGGTCACTAATTCCTTGCTGACGACTCTCCAGGTTTTGGAAGGTGGCCAGCAAAGCATGCGTTCGATTATTACGCATGCAATCCCACTCTCCTCACATTTATTTACATGCTGCGAATTTTAAAGCTATTTAACTTAATCATATAGTAGATAGCATTTTAGGCATTAAGCAAAACATATTTCAGGTTTATTTTAGTAATATAAATACTTAAAAATTACCCACTTCAATTTCCAAAGATCGGATCTTTTTCAGAGCATGAGCAGTTGACAAGCTAAGCTCTATTTTAGACATTTTATATTTTTGTAAAGCATCCTGAGACACAGCAATGTATTCATTTAAGCTATTTATGTTCTTTAATTGTTTTTCAATGTCCATTTTCAAGAATTTGAATAAAATTCGGACCACATTACAAAATAAAACTTGAATAATTGTAAAATGCCGCGAAACAATTTAAAACGACGCTATTTTCGCATGACGTGATCAATTCTTAGATTCTTAGGTTGGTATTTCCTGTTGGTACTGTTCATTTTACGTAATACTAGCTTAAAACGCAATCGTTATGAAATCAAATAATTATTATTTACGTTTAGCAATATATGCATATCGTTAATAAATATAGCATTTAATTACTTCAACCGATATTTTATATCATACCTAGAGAGATGGACAAATATGTGTATAAAAATATAGTAAGCATTCTGCCATGAAATAAATACACCTAGTTCAAAGAGATCGATATTCAACTACGTTATGTTAGTGCTTTAACTTGAAGTTATTTCTAGCGCAATATTTTTACTATCTCATGTCATCAATAGGCAACATTAATGGAATTACACAAAACACGAAGTGAATGTTTATTATTGTAATGCTAGCTCTCCTTAAGTTTAATTTCGTCATCCTCGTTTCATATTTCGTTTTGATGACACATGATACATCGTCATCGACATTATGTTGGCAACAGTGTTGCTTGAAGTTTGTCGTGTGAAGGATTTTCGATTTGTCTCTGCGGGAACCAGCGGCTAGATACGTGAATTGGCTGCTAGCACCTGATAAAACTCTATAGATAACGCGATAATATAAAATGTTGAATCGTTTTACGGAGTGCACATTCTTCACGTTACAACTTTGTTACCACACATTCAGTTCAGTGTTATGATCGCGTCATAGCGCACGGCTCTTAACAAAAAACCAGTCGATATTATGCGGCCCGAACGCGACAACTACATAAGGATACAATTATGATGCCTATGGTGTATACGGTGTATGGTTTTGCCATATTTTTTATTGTCGCGTGGGTGTGTCTGTGGTTAATTCACATAATGGCCTATTCGTATTCAAAGTGGAAGCTCCATCGGACTGTGGACCGGTCACCGCCAGAGCAGCCGTACCCCGGCGTGTCGATCCTGAAGCCGCTTACCGGGGTCGACCCGAATCTCTTCTCAAACTTGGAAACGTTTTTCACATTGGACTATCCGACGTACGAAGTACTTTTTTGTGTAGAAAATGAACATGATCCAGCAGTGATGTTAGTGAACAGTCTCATTCATAAACATCCACACATAGACGCTCGTTTGTTTACGGGAGGAATGAGAGTCGGTGTCAACCCCAAAATCAACAACATGCAGCCGGCGTATTTGGCGGCAAAATACCCTTTGGTGCTTATCAGCGACGCGGGCATCAGGATGCGGGATGACTCCCTCCTAGACATGGTGCAGCATATGAGAGAAGACGTCGCTATTGTACATCAAATGCCTTTCACGTGTGACGCGGAAGGTTTCGCCGCCGTGTACGAGAAGGTGTACTTCGGTACTGCGCAGGCGCGCATGTATCTGAGCGCCGACTTCCTGGGCATCAACTGTCACGTTGGCATGTCGTCGCTGGTGCGACGCTGCGCGCTCGAGGAGTCGGGCGGGCTGCGCGCGTTCGCGGACTACCTGGCCGAGGACTACTTCATGGCGAAGGACATCACGTCCCGCCACTGGAAGATGCGCGTTGCGTCGCTGCCCGCGCTGCAGAACTCGGGCACGCGCTCGGTGGGCGCGCTGCAGGCGCGGCTGCGGCGCTGGGCGCGGCTGCGGATCGCGATGATCCCCACGACGGCGATGCTGGAGCCGCTGAGCGAGTGTATGCCGCTGGGCGCGGGCGCCGCGTGGGCCGCGGGGCAGCTGTTCGGCGCGGAGCCGCTGCCGTTCTTCCTGGTGCACGTGCTCGCGTGGTTCCTCTCGGACTGGCTCATGCTCCGCTCGGTGCAGAACGGTTCGCCGCCGTTCACCAAAGTGCAGTTCTTGCTAGGCTGGGTGTGGAGCGAGTGTTGCGCGCCGTTCGTTCTGGCGGCGGCGCTCCTCAGCCCCGAGATCTCGTGGCGGACTCGCAGCTACCGGCTGGATTGGGGTGGCCGCGCGCATGAGCTCAATCCCAAGCTCAAGTTCTGAGCGCCATCCCTACTCATACTCGAAAGCTTTAATTTGGTGAATGTTTATGTTTTACCAGTGTATAATAAGTATGCTTGAATGTGACTGAACTCGGAATGTGTATTAATAGTTAATATAGTATTAAGTTTTTATTTTAATGGCGTTAGTTTTGAAACGAACAGTGATTGGTTGTTGCTTTTGTTTTAGAAAGATTTGTACATTTGTTAGACTAAAGTTATCTCTTGCATATTATTTATTTTTTGGTAATTTATTTTTACCACAGCTGATGTGTCATGTTGCATTCTTTGGAATTATTTGTCACAGAGCAGATTGATAGCAAAGTCTGCTATAGCGAGTGACTCATGCATCAGCTGTTTGTACCTGATGAGTGTGAGTCATTGATGTTTCCACTAACTCGTGACAAACATATATTTATTGAAAAGTAATCATCTTAATGTGGAAGATTTGATTTACCTCAACTGTATCATCATTCATTAAATAATTTCCCCGCATTGTCTTGTACCTTGTGAATATTCCAGCGAGTTAAGGAGAAGTATAGTTTATGTAGGTACCTAATTAAACTTGCATAATATGACAATTATACGTACATATTTGTATAATATGTGTAATTCCCGTAATTTAACAACTGTTGTATTGTAAACTAATTCTAAATACAAGAAGTACAGGGTTATACTCTAAAGAATACATTGTGATCAACAGGACACTTCTCTTTTATTTACAATCACTTCACAAATATCTGCATTACTGGAGTGTGTAAGGTAATCAGCACGTTTAATTTATCATACAGTATTAGTAGATATTGGCGATATCAGTTTTTATAATAAGCGCCATTTTGAAGTGCTGATATTATTACTAATTACTTACCTGTCACTTGCGGCGATGGCGATGATACGTAATATACCTATAAATACTAAATGAAATTCATAATAATATCAAAAATTTAAAACAGGTATGTGTATTAATTTTCATTGTGACCATACCTGCTAAATTGTTAAATTATATTAAAATATGTTACAATTATAAAATTGTTGTTTATAGACATACAATCTGTAAGCTTTAGCTTCATTTCCGTAATGACACTCACTACGTTCTATAATGCAATGCTTGTGACAGATTACCCCGGGCGCCAGCTCTGTTCAGCTCCGTTAATTAAAAAACGAAGTGCATCCTTTAATCGTACGCGTTTTAAGGGTGCCCTACTCTTAACAAAAACTTCCTACGATCGTTCTTTAATGAGACTGGCTGTCGTAGCTGTTTATTTGAAATACCTAGTGTTTTTAGAAAGTTACGATTATTAATTCGTCATGGTTGTAAATGGTATGAGATTATAAATATGTACTTATTATAATATCTATTGCAGTATCGCAAACAAGCGTGCTTAATTTTGAACTGTCGTTACTTGTTACTAGGTCAAGTGGGGTTTTACATAAAAGAGTTTTTTACACATAACATTTATTGTTATGATTACGACAACAAAGATTACCTCTTATCACTGAAATTACATAAAAAATGCGAAGTAACTAGCGCCTTTATGTAAATACTTCATAATAAACAAAACGATGGCGTAGTGTTTTAAGTGGTCGCCTCGCCACTGCCAATACGCCGAGGGTAGTGGGTTCGAATCCCAAACGGGACTATAATTTTTGTGATCCACAAATGGTTGTTCCGAGTCTGGGTGTTCTTTGTGTCCGTTGTTTGAATGTTTGTAAAGTCCCCTACAATACAGCAATTACACAAAAGGTTGGCGAAGACGTCTAAAAAAAAATTGCGCAAGTCAGCGTAAATAGTTTACATTTACTAACTTTTATACGATCCCATTCAAACTTAGTTCAACATTAGTGTATATTTGATACAAGTACATAACACATTGAGTATATATTTCGGAATAGATTCGCTCAAATTGACTAATTTAACTAAATAACTATTTATATCTTCATTGTAAAGCAGTTTTGCTATAGAAACGGAACACAGAGATGACTATTATTACAATTTTAAATATGTATATATATTTTAAAGCTTAAGTACTAACAATTTGGGTTTCATATTACTAAGATTCCCAAGAATATTATTACCCCTTTCAGCTAAGCTAATAAGATTATCTTAGAAGTGGGTTCCGTCAATCGTGCAATGGGTATGATTCGAACCTATGAACGATAGATTCACGCACACTTCGTCAGGTATGATATAAAAAGTGCATGCCAATGGTTGTGTCGTGTATATGTCGTATGACAAAAAACAATTACCCGCCCCGAGAATCGAATCCCGAGTCCTCACGCACAGCAGTCGCATACGCCGCCACCGAGGCATTCGTCATAATAATATGCATTGTATATATATGTAATATTAAAAATAGGCAAAATGTTTCTAGTAAATAACCTAACTAATTCATTTGAATTTCAGTACCTATCTCATGCAATTGCATCAACGAGAACTGTCGAAAGGATTGCGAAAAAGTTTTACTTAGATACGCTTCCGTTCCCGCCAATACTAGGTAGGTACTATAGGATATCTATGAGCCCATTTTCGTAATAATTTTTTTCAAAAAGAGGTTCGATGTAGTCGTCGTATCATAAATATTACAAATAGTATTCGCCTAAATTAAAATTAACGTTGAATGTGAATATAAATAACATTTCAGTTTACAATCGATATTTAGGTATTAGGCTAGATCGGAACACTATTTTGAACATTACGAGAATTTACTTTCTTCAGCTTTCAAATATTTCTGCCAATGGTGTCTTTGTATAAGTAGGTGTAGTCTCTAACTACCTACAAAATATTAGTTACTTTATAACTACAACAAATAAATAGGTACAGATAATGTTAAATAATATTTAAATAATAAAACTTATTTTGCGGTCTCAAAAATTACCAAGATTGTCATAGTGACATTTTAATTAACTTGTCCATAAAATATGGCAGGTAAGTATATCATTATTAAGCAACTTGATCGCCTTGTTCGTCTTGTGGTTAATATTTATTGAAGTATCTATTTGTAATGTCAAAATAACAGCTGTTTACTAAATCCATATGAAAGTATATACAGCACTTATATCAAAAATATTTTTTTTATTTTCGCTATGTCTGTTTGTTTTTCCGGCTCATCTCTGAAACGGTTAGACCGATTTTGCCGCGACTTTCATTGGCAGATGTTATAAGGAGTAACTTAGGCTACTTCTATTTTCGAAATATTTAGCGTTCCGCGTAAAAAGATACCCACGTGTACAACGTCGCGAGTAATAGCTAGTTTTCTATAAAAATACAGTACCTAATCCATGGTAACTATATCATAGATTACCCTGACTCGGACGATATGGCAAGCGAAGTAAGGTTGTTTTTTAAGTACCTAATTCCAGTTCTAGCGACCCACGACCCACCCCTCAAAATAGAGAGTTGGCATACCGTGGTAGGTTCAGTCAGGACTCGGAAGTTTTCGTCTTTGTAAGTCCGTCATACCCTCCGCAAACCGTTTTTCCCACAGAGTTAAAAAAAGGCGAAGTAAGGTTAGTGTTACTACATACATTGTCTGCATCAATAATTCCAAAGAATAAACGTAACATATTTCGAAGGGAAATGTTACTAAACAGAATATATTATTCAATTACGTATGCCTTCCTATCTTGCAAGGCCATACAGTGCAATATAATTTTGTAAAAAATGTCTGTTTGTTTCATTTTATTTTATTCCTATTGCAGGCAGTCAGGGGTTATTATACGACATGATATAATCCTAGAAGTTGTTTGTAACGCATATACACAATTACAACTGTATGTCTAAAAGCAAAATAAGGGCGTACTGACTTCTGTCTTCATGCCAGTAGCACACCTCCGCCGCGAAAACAGCAATGCAAAACCGCTGCACTAGTTCGAGGGCAAAACGTGTCCACATATACCGGGATTATCCGCGTAGCGGAACCTCAAGCGAAACAGTCAGTTTAATTGTGGCAATCGAAACAAAATCTCGCGTTCTGAGTCAGCGGAAGAAGAATTATTATTGTGGTCATTCATCTTTGAAATGTTCTAAAAGCTATACGTTAGAACAGTCTGTTTCGCTTATCGTTCGGACGTTAATGGACAACTCATGGCGAAACACCTGCCGTTTCGTGCCATAGTTTTGCTTGCTATCTTTAATTAAGGACTGTATGCAGCGGTAGTGGGTACGTCTGCAGTGTATTAGGTTTCGGTCTGCCGTTTTTAGGACTTTTGTTAGATAATCTCAGTATCAGTATTCGTCTCCTACTTCGATGCAAATTAAACCATACCTGGCGGAATGTGGTTGTACTACATCTCTGTTTATAGCTTTGGGTATATAATTTGGCAGCACGCGTGTTATAGTGGTGTAGTCTATAATGCCTTTGAATACCAGATAATTATAAATTTATTGTGTCGCCACCAGAGTGCCCCTACGACTCAATGGCTTAAGTATTCGCCTCGCCACTTGTCGCGCCGAATGTTGTGGGTTCGATCCCCACATAACACAAACCATTTTGTGATTAACGAATAGCTGTTTGGAATCAGGGTGCTTTTTGTGTCCATGGTCTGAAAGCTCATAAAGTTTGCGACACAGTAACTATTCCTAGTGCGGCAGTTGTATTTTAAATAAACAACATGTGGGACTTTATAAGTATATTTTACTTTAATGTAACAACTCTTAACTCAAAAATCATCGAAACGACAGACACAGAAATACCACTTCAAAACACTATTTAAACCATTGCGCATTGATACAGTGTTAGCTGAGCTACATTCGTAACGTGCATAGATATACTTTTTTATATTTCTATGGTAACGTGACACATTTCTAATGTCCATGCTGGGAATTTCTCATTAGGGAAACCCAATAACATATCTCTCAGTTCAAAATCAGCTTTATGAAAAAAATGAAAATGAGAAAGTGTTTATTTAGTGTTTAAAAACATGTTACAATCATTTAATACTTCTGCCAAACTGCACAACATTAAACTATTTATATTAAAACTAGCTGACTCGCGCAACTTCGTCTGCTTCACATAAGAGAATTTTCCCGTTCTTGCAACATTCTCCATTGCTGCTACGCTCCTATTGGTTGTAGCGTGATGTTATATAGCCTATAGCCTTCCTCGATAAATGGGCTATCTAACATTAAAATAATTTTTCAATTCGAACCAATAGTTCCTGAGATTAGCGCTTTCAACCAAACAAACAAACAAACTCTTTAGCTTTACAATATTAGTATAGATTATTGATGCTACACTTTCTCATAAATAAAAGAAAATAAAATTTCGTTTTGACTTCTAAATTAAACAAAAATGAATAATAATAGTAACACAAAAAAAGGCAGTACAAAATAAATATCATCCATGATTGGTATAAAGCTTAACTGAGTACCAATTTGGCGTCTGATGTTATTATCTGAGTAGCGGTAATGTTTGCGACTGCTATCTATGAGGTTACGAGTTCGATTGCCGGGTCAGGCAGAGTGTTATTGGATTTTTCTGTTAGGAAATTATCTATAGCAGCAGGATGTGTGAACTGTGCAAAGTAAATGCTATAGGCTCGCTTCTATAAAGTGAGATCTAAAACCACAAAGTGTGAAATGTGGGTGTACTACAACTTTGTAGGCAGACCTTCGGGGTATAGGCTTTAGACTATAAATATATTATCAGTACCTAATGTATTCTTACATCAATTTTCTTTCTTTCCTATCCAGGAATTTATTTCGAAACTTCACAATCGACAAGCTTAAGCATAAACTAATGTTACGAGTTATTTGTTAAGTACACACGGCTACACATCAAGTTAGACACCCTATATACGCATAACTACGCTATATACAAAATAGAGAATTGTGGGTAAGCGACAGTGCATAGTGGTGTAGACCTATCACAGTGCACTAGCGCGTGCGGCGACGCCCGCGGCCCGCTCAGCGTGAATGAGACAAAATAACAAAAATATAACGTACTCTCTCGCATGATTCGCAGCGTTCAACTTCTAATAGTTCAAAGTCCACACAGTCTAGGTTGATGAGTCGCTGTGTGTACATAGGTTCTTAAAATGACTTGCAATCATTGCATTGATTTATCTGTAGGCAGTATTTATTATAAGCAGAATTTACTAGCTTTCCTCTGCGAATTCATCCACGTTTATAATTACTGCTCCGTTGCCTTGGCTCATAGCGTGATTTTATACAAACTACCTTAAGAATTGGACTATCAAATGCAAAAAGTATTTTCAAATCCGACTGGTTCTCTCAATCTCGACTGGACGAGATTAGCGCAGTCAAACAGAAACCTTTACCTTTTATAGTTGATACACACAGTGACACATCAACCTAGACTGTTTGGACTTTGAACTATTAGAAGTTGAACGCTGCGAATCGTGCGAGAGAGTGCGTTATATTTTTGTTACGCTCTATCCTTACCATTACATCGACACCACTATGCACTGTCCCTTTCCTACAATTCTCTATTTAGTATGTAGCGTAGTTATGCGTATATAGGGTGTCTTACTTGATGTGTAGCCGTGTGTACCTATAGTTTATAGGTAATCATGGTATTGTGCCCAGGTATATCTGCAGCCTGTTTTACATGGTAGAGGCCAATGGCAAAATCATGGCGCCATTCTAAGTAATTTACGTCGATTTAATATGCTTCTGGTTCGATGGCGTAATCTTAACGATGCACGGCAGTTGTCAGCAAGATCCTGGATTTAATTTAGATACGCTATAGCGTATCTAAATTAAATCCAGGATCTTCTGTTCCGTTAGGAATTCAAGTTGGCAAATTGGCAAACTTAGTATAATATGGCGAACTCTCAAACATGCAGATATCCTCACGATATTTTTATTCACGTTGTAGCGAGTAGTGACCATCCCAATCATAACTACTTAATATTATAAATGCGAATGTGAGTTTGTTTGTTACGCTTTCACGCCTTCACTACTTGACCGATCATTATGCAATTTCGCATACATATTGTCAGAGGAACAGAAAAGGACATAGGGTACCTTTCATCTAGTAAAAAAATACTGTTACTAAACTTACCTATATTTACGCGAGCGAAGCCGTGGGAATATCTAGTACGCACATACATAAGTCTACGGATGACATAGCGGGTAATGGTCACCGTCATTACAACTGCAGCCGGTGTTGTGGGCTGGATAAAAATTTGTATGATTAACAAATATTTGTGCCAAATTTAGGTGTTCTATGTACGGAAGAGATAAATAAAGTTATCTCTTTCGTTGTTCTGTGTCCGTTGTATTATTTTTTGTAAATTCCTCTGCGACACTGCATTTACGACCAGAGCGGCAGTTGTCTTTTTGGAAAACATAATATGAACTTACAAAAGTCAGTGGTAAGTGCCGTGGGATTGATCTTGAGACTTCTAGAGTCTACCCACTCGACTATCTCTGTTTTTTAGCTTAAGCTATATTAAAAATAAAAAGCAAAAGTTGGCTTTCGTAAAAGGGTCCGCGTACAGCGCGAAACTTTCTCATTACTTGTTCAAATATTTGAATGTTATTTTAGTAAAGCGAGTAAGTTCTTATCTGTGATATATTTCGTCTCTCTTTCTAAATATACTAACAAAAGAGACAAAAATTACTTAACATTACAAGGTTGTTAATAAAATAACCGTACAATCTACTTTCAAATGAAATTGCATTACAAATAAATTTACTACAGTCAATGTCAACATGACCAAAAGGCACGCGACGAAAAAAAGTATATTTGTTAGCAGTCAGTCAATCTAGTGTCAAAGGTATTTAGGCTGTCAGAAGATTAATAGTTTAGCGAGGTAGATGTTTATCAAATACATAAACCGATATTGTTTGATGTGTCAGAAAATTAACTATATATATATATATATCATTTTGTGCGTGGACTGGTATTCAAATCTATACTAATATTATAAAGCTGAAGAGTATGTTTGTTTGGTTAAACGCGCTAATCTCAGGAACTACTGGTTCGAATTGAAAAATTCTTTTTTGGTGGGTAGCCTATTTATCGAGGAAGGCTATAGGCTATATAACATCACGCTACGACCCACGGAAGCGGCGCAGTTACCATAAACGCAGGTAAAGCCGCGGGCACAGCTAGTAACTTTATAAACAGTTTCCAAACTAAAGAGTTTAGACTTATCCCAACGTACTGGCCAAATACCTACTATATGTATTTAGTTGGTATGTTCTAGAACATTCTATAAAATCTCAGTCATAAAGGTTACTTCACAATGCATTCGTCTATCGCGTATGCGTCCGATCATTATCTTTCTAATACACTTAATTTATTAAACTGCTTTGCGTACTGTTGCCACAGAGAAATAATAGTAGGCATTCATGTGGTTTCCAACCAGTTTGACTAATTGGATATTTCAGCCGTTTTTCTAGGCGTGCGATAGACACATTATAGACAGAATTTATACCTAAAGTAGAAGTTCAAGGCCAAATAAACAAACCTTTTCTGTCCTCAAGACTTTCGTTAGATTTAATGTCGGTCCTACGTATGCACTAAAACAAAATGCTCCTTCTTCTAAATCTATTTCGCTTAGATAGTAAAATACTTCTCTTTCATTATTTCCTTTTTAAAAAAGACAGCTACTGCACTAGGAATAATTCCTGTATCTCGGGAGATTTTCCAAAGATTCAAACAACGGACACAAAGAAAATTCAACCATTTGTGAATGACATAACTTGTTGTCCCGTGTGGGATTCGAACCCACAACACTCGGCGCAGTGGCAGCGGTGAAGAGACCAATTAAACCACTACGCCATTCACTATACGCCATTTGTAAAACAAACGCTATTTCGATATATTATTTTGTAGTAGTTTTCAGGCTGCTGTCAGCTTAATGCGGCAGTTGTATTAAAAAATCCTTTAATTTTAACAAGTTATTTATTTATGCTATAGCGTGGCAGCGGCACATCGGCACAATAGGTTTTTAATTATATCTGGCAATCCAACAGGTGAAAGGTTAATAAAAAAACATCAAGATTGAAACCTATTCCAAAAATAGAACATTACTTCATAATATATCAGCAATCCTATTTTAATATTTGCCGCTGTCTATAGGTTTCTTTGCTATTCTATTCTATTGGATATTCAATCGGTCGTCGAGTGTAAGACATGTGATCGCATTATATCACGTTACGTAGCGTGTAGGACGTGTAACACATACGTAATATTGGAATCGAGTTAGACCGGGTGTCTCTGATTCAATTATATCAACAGTTTCTATTCTGTCACGTTACGATTAAAATGTCATAAACTCGATTATTTGGCTATCGCTCGGGCAAAAATATGTGTTCATAAAAAGAACATTGGACGTTTATGCGTCATGCGTAGGTTTAATTAAAAGGTTAGTAACACAATTTAGGTTATCTATATGTGTTTATTTCTCGAAAATAAATACTTAGATCATTTAGATAATTTTAGAAAGTATTTGATGTCTTTGTTATATCTTATTTTGAATGCAGAGATCAATAAACATGCCTAGATCGTTTTACGCCTTTGATCCAGTAAGCATAAGTAAAGAATACAGAAAAAACACTGTAAAATAAACAATAATACGAATAAAGATTAGTAAGTGGTCGCCTCGCCACTGCCATTGCGCTGAAATCCGGCTGGATATTATGGATTCGGTCTACGGTACAAAAATTAGTGCCATTAAAATAAATTAGTATCATTAAGTAGTTTTTCTCAATAAAACAATCGAAGTATCGACATAATGATAACAATGACCCTAAGTCATTTATTACTTATATGTCTGTACAGATATTAACATTTAAATGATAAAGTACTCCATTTTCCTCCCAAACAAACAATAAATATAAAAATGTGACTTATGTAGGTATCTACCTAACCATTAGATTACACTAATTTACGATTGACGGTAAATTAAAATGACGTGGCTAGTATCTTTTATTTGATATTTATCGGCACTGACTATCTATTATGCTTAATGATTATTTATTAACACATCAAATTAAATAATATCTAGAATTGCCTTACTTTTGTAAGGGAAACGTTTATAGTCTGTTTCAAATACAGAATTTGAATATGCGATATTAGACGTATCGTTTAAATGTCCCATAGTTATTAAAGAGTAGTCTTGAAAATCAAAATCTATTAAACCACATTTATTTCACCCTTATACTTAGTATGGAGTAACTATGTGATACTAGTAATTAATCAAGTATAAGACCAGATTATTTTTTACACGTTTGATGTAACTATTATTTAGATATTTCAAACTTAGATCGACTCCTTTTTCTGTTTCTATAATTTTTGTTTCGATTCTAAATCCACGATTACAGTTTGTTTGGAAAGTAAATCGGTAATTGATTTCGTGATGTGTCGATTGAAACGGTCCTTCACTATCGCTGTTCAACGATCATCTGTCAAATGGGACTTAGTATTTGAAGCGCACTATAGACGCAATAACAACTTTATGGGGCAAAAGAAAATAGTTGAGTTTGCACTCAGAAAAGGTCTGCCTCCATATCTTTTGTTGCACTTGAGTGTAAATAGACCATTAGCATTGTAAATAGCCTATCTTAGACGAACTGTCAAACTCACGAGGTTAAAATAGTAGTTAGCTTTTTTGAAATTATCCAATTTCCTGCGCAATTTTCTTAACTTTTCTTTCCGTAAGAAGCTTCTACAAAGTATTAGAAAACTTTTGAAAATATATGAATAAATTCGGTACAGTCGTTCTCAAGTTATAACGTGACCAAGAGAAACAGGGATTCAATTTTATATACCTACAGATATCATGAGAAGTCTGCCAAGTCAACTCATACATAGATCTACGCCTGTACAAGTGGACATACACTAAAGGATAAGCAGAGATGTTGACCACAATATTTTTAAGTCCATCTTAATATAAGGTGAAGCTATAACTAGGCGTATTTCCAGATGCCGTACTGCTATTTCGAATCAAACCAGACAAACGTCCAACAACACTTTTATCAACATCGAATCTCACGATCGTAGGGAAACATAACCATAAACTGATGGGACCAAGTAACTCGCAACAAGTATTATTCTGATTTTACAAGGTCTACATAGTTTTATCGAGGACACGGTTAGCGCAGTGATCGGCCGCGTGTCTAGGACATCTTTGGATCGATTCTCGCACGGAAGTCTTTATCACGCAGATGGTTTGGAGTCTGGGAAATAATATATTTTGTGATTGATTTTATTTCATTTTTTGTAATATTATAGTTAGCTAGATGTGGCCCGCGATTTTACTCGCTAAGCTGCTAAGTGGCATAGCGTGATGTTAGCTAACTTTTCCATTAAATAGGCTCCAATTAGTTAGGTTATTTACTTCTACCACTAGTGTCCCTTTGGTGGGCTCTAACCTCATACATGACATAGACGTAAAATTTAAGATTAAGTAGGAAGCTGAATTGATTTAATTTCCTCTGCTGTTCATAAAAGCATATTCTGCTTGACTTATCATGAAACTTTAAACACGCTACTGGCTCTCCATCAATTTCTTAAGTAACCGTACCTTGAGGTTTTTCTCTCTTTTCATTTGCTTTCTGCGTAATCGTTTATAATCTCAGACAGGACGTAAATCCGTAAGTACTGCGCTTGAATTGTCTCCGGTCGTTTTGGATTGCACATCGGCTTAGGAGAGTGAGGGAACAGAGAGTGCGTCTATGTTTGCACACACACTTGTGCACTATAATATCTCCTACGCAAATGGCTTTTTTAAGATTTGCCGCAGTGACCTTAGGACCTAAATCGGTCAAGTCGTAGAATACCAGAAGATTAAAAATCTATTGATTTTGGCCACTGGTGTGCTACTCAAAAGGTTAAGAAGGACCTTATTTCTTATATCGTAGTGAACCACTACATAGGTAGGTATATAATATTGCCGTCATAAGGGAAAAAGACGTAAATCGGCCTCGATGGCGTAGTGGTTAGTGTAACCGATTGCCACGCCTGAGGTCGCGGGTTCGATTCCCGCATAAGTCAAACATTTGTGTGCATGAAAATGGATGTTTGTCTTGGTCTGAGTGTTTCTATGTACATATAATATGTATGTATTTACCTATAGTACAAGTTCTGCTTAGTTTGGGCTAGATGGTGTTGTGTGTATGCGGTAGAATATTAAAAAGAATATTATTAGTAAAATATCAAAGACAAATGTTTCCATATTTACTGGCAAATGTGTCTTTTTCTACTGATTCCAAATATGTGAAAATCTTAATTTCGAAAGAAAATGTTAAGTACGTCTTTTCTCCTTATGATGGCAGAATAATAGTTTGGTGACTTGACACAATTTCAGGTACAAATATAATTAGCATTACGATAATCCTTGAGTTAATGGTAATTATTGTTATACCCAAAATACCTCATGCCGATAAGTTGAGTACAGAGTCAAAAGCCTACCGTCCCGTGTCCTTCGGACAGGATCCGCACTCCCATTAAATAAACGTGACCCACTTGCCTTTTAAATAATATCCAGATTTGTAACCATGACTCATGAAAGTGCATTCGAAAACACGCGATTTAGAAGCATGGCAGTTAAGTTATTATTCGTATTGGTAAAGCGATTATGGTGTTTACCAAGAAATGGCTGCAACCAACATCGCGTTCGAAATGGTATTAGTTTATTAATATTTGATACATATGAATTACCAGGAATGGAAAGCATATGACCTGGAGTGATGCTTATGGTGATGGACCATAGATTATTAAAATAATACTAGATTTTGCACGCAGCTGCACTCACCTTTGTGTATATTTTGACAATCAAATTTTGTCCCTTAAAACAGTATTTTTTTCTGGATGTATGGTATGATATGTTCTTTTCTCCAAAAAATTACATATTAAAGTACCTTGCATTCAGAGTTAAATTGCGCATACAGCTAAACCAGTTAAGACTTGAAAGCGTAACAAACAAACGAACTCACATTCGCATTTATAACATTACTAGCTGTAGGGCACGGCTCCGCCCGTGTCATTAATTTTTTTAAAACTATCTCTGTATCTTTCATCGGAATCGGTTGAGTGATAAATCAAAGCCTAAAGGCGGGCAGAAGTAACAGACAGGCAAACAAAGTTATTTTCGAAATTATAATATTATAGTAAGGATAACTTAGGATATTTACAACAAGGGCACGCCACGATCGTGGCGGTAAGTCCCGTGTTTGAGGAGTGGCTGGAGAGGCGGCATGGCGCCCTCACGTTCCGGCTGACACAGGTTCTGACTGGCCACGGTTGTTTTGGCCAGTTCCTGTGTCGTATACGCCGGCAAGAGACGCCCGGTTGTCACCACTGCGGCGACTGCCGCGACGTAGTTGAGGACACGGCGCTGCACACTTTGGCGATTTGCCCCGCCTGGGCATCGCAGCGCCGTGAATTGATCGCGGCAGTCGGATCGGTTAACCTCTCGCTCCCGGCCGTAGTTGAGTCTATGGTCCGGAGTGAGAGGTCGTGGAACGCCGTCGCCTCCTTCTGTGAGGAAGTGATTTCCATCAAGGAGGTGGCGGAGCGGGAGAGGGAGCGTTTAAACCCTCTCCCCAACCGCAGAGCCGTGCGCCGGAGGGCGCGAGACGACCTCCAGCCACCCTGAGGTTTGACCTGGGGGTGGCGGGCTTTGTGGGCCTGCCCGCCATCCGTTCAGCACCAGGTCCGAGAGGCGGCGTGCGTGTTCCCACGTGCGCCTCTGTGTCGTGTCCGTCTCCCCCTTTAGGGGGAGACAGTAGGGCTTTTATTTTGAGAAGTGCCTATCTTGGGTAGGTCTTATTGTGTAGGGGCCTGCCGTTTCATACGGCGGCGGGCCGTAACCTCGGCGGGGTTGCGACCGCATGCGAAAGCGATTCGCGCGTCCCCGTCGATAGTGGTTTTGTCGAGGAACACCGTGGTAGGTTTAGTCGGTATTCCGGGAGGTACTTTACTACTATTATTCCATCTTTCTTTTACCCCGGCGAGTCCGACATAATCCCTCCGCCCGCGGAGGGATATGCGTCATTGCATTTCCGCATGTAAAAAAAAAAAAAAAAAGGATATTTACAACAAGGAACAATTATATTATAATAATAATAGTAAATCTATATTAATATTATAAAGCTGAAGAGTTTGTTTGTTTGTTTATTTGTTTGGTTGAACGCGCTAATCTCAGGAACTACTGGTTCGAATTGAAAATTCTTTCTGTGTTGGATAGCCCATTTTTGGGGCAAGGCTATAGGCTATATAACATCACGCTACGACTAATAGGAGCAGAGCATAAATGAAAAACGTTGCAAAAGCGGGGCAATTTCTCTTATGTGAAGCAGACGAAGTTGCGCGAGTCAGCTAGTGGGTGAATAAAAGACGCGATAAAACTATAAACTTATTTATTTACAAAGGTAATTATAGTAATATTTACAACAAAAATATACAATAAACATATAAATAGTAAGTTTACTTAATCTGTCAATTTCTGGAATACCAGACAATTGAAAAACGATTGTCTGGCCGCCGCCGGGGCGCCCGCCCGCGCCGGTGCCTCTCAAGAAATAATACAATTTATAATAACTAATATGTACTAGCTGAACCCGGCCACGCTTCGCTGTGTATCAGTTTGATATTAATTGTTAGGGAACTAAATTAGATATAACAGTCTTCTATTTCTCCTTACCGTTGAAACTTCGGGTTAACAGTAAAATAAAAGCATTCTGCAAAGATCTAACGACAAACGACTATAATTTTTTTAACGTTACTGAAAATTTCAAGATTCGCCATCGACTCCTTTTTGAGGTTTGAGGACAAAAATATACGGAAGAAGATGTTTTAAAGATGAACTAGTAATTTGTGCTTTGTTTACTCATACTTTGTAGGTATACACCTACTTACCTAAAGAAACAACGTATGGTGCCTGTAAGGAGATAGGTACGTTTTGACCAGGTTGTAATGGCCTTGGGCACAAACTCATTGCTACAAGGCCGGTGCAAACTGGTCGAAATGTCAAGCAAGTAAAGGTATACATGATCACGTTAACATATTATATACATTATATATTATTATACTAGATTCAGCCCACGGCTTCGCTCGTTTTTTCTGAATGATGTCCTTTTCTTAAACCCTCGTCAACGTGTACGCGAAAAGGGATTCCTATGCCTATTCTCCATAGTGTCTCAGGCCAAAGATGGACATCAAAACTTACTATAAAAAAAGAGTGTTTTAAGATCTTGTATTAAGGCTATTTTTCTATACGAAAATTTGTCTGGCTGTGAGATAATTCAAAAACATCTCTTTTCTCAATGCTGTATTATTAAATTATGATAGGAGGTGTGTTTATAATATATTTTTATCCAGTCATACCTAATAGGGTATGAAAAAAAAACATTTGTTATTTTAAACGTCTATATTCTCATAATATTGTCTTCTGTTTACGCGAATGTTATTCATTGAAATTAAACTACGAGTACTATACGGATACTCTTCATTGTCATATACTATTAACAATATCTTGCCCAATAGATTTACTCTTTTTAACTATTTTTTGTAAATTGCAGTGGCCTAAATTTGAATAAAAGTAAGTAGGTACATATTTTTTACGACAAAATCAACTGGAAAGTATTTTTCTCTAGCCTGTTGTCCACTCGTGGCCTCAGACGGGCGTTCCCCTTGCATGATGATCGGTCGAGTCGTTAGGGCGTGAAAGCGTTACTAACAAACAAACGCACATTCGCATTTATATATCTAATATTGTCTTATGTTTACGCGAATGTTATACATTGAAATTAAACACTTTATACGGATTTTATCGCGTTATTTATTTGTAGTAAGTTTGTACAGTGTTTAAAGTAAAATAAATAACGCGATAAAATCCGTATAAAGTGTTTAATTTCAATTTATATATCTAGTTAGGAAGTTAAGATATATTACATATTTAGTATTTTTTTTCTTACTTGCTGATTTCGTAAATAAGCAATTTATCGTAAAATAAGTCGTTGGACTTCCACGCAGAGATGTCAAGTTTGATTCCAAGGCTGACTATAGAAAGTTATGTGCCTATTAAATAGTTTATTAATGCTTACTTTAACGGTGAAGGAAAACATCGTGAGGAAGCTTGCATGTCTACGAGTTCTTCATAATGTACCCGAAGATATTATGTGAAGTCTGCCAACCCGCACTGAGCCAGCGTGATGAACTAACCTAACCCTTCTCACACTGAGAAGAGGCCCGTGCCCAACAGTGGGACCGTTTAATATAGGACTTATACATATTATTATATCCTATATGTATAGAATTTTAAAACAGAGAGAGTACCTAATGTAGTCGATTTTAAACGATTTCATTGTTCTTAATTTTTCATGGTCATGTCCGGTTGTAGCCGGTCTGTTTGTTAAACACAGATATATTTAATCTTAATTAATTCCAGTGCAATGGATTTTAATAAAGTAAGACCATGACAGCAACAGTGTTCATCTGCACGGATGACGTAGTGGTTTAAGAGGACACTTCGCCGAGTGAGTTGTTGGGGTTCGAACCTTACACTAGAAACATTTCATGATAATAATCTGGGTGTTTGTGTGTTGTTTTGCCAATCTTACAAACATGAACTATACCCGTGATATAGGAACTATTAATAATAAATAAATTGTCGTGAAATAGTTATATTTACGTGTCTTGAATAGCGCAGACTTTCTGTTACAAGGATTATTGTATAAGATATTTAGATAGGGCACATATTGAATAAATTTAACCTCTTTGCGGCTTGCAGTAGCTCGCCTTCAACATACAAGAAATCGGAACCAAATAAACAAATAACTAACTATAAACTATGAATGATGTGACTGCACGAATGGCGCAGTAATTTAGGTGGTCGTATCGCCACTGCCGCCGTGCCGAGTGTTGTGGGTTCGATTCCCACACGAGACATACATTTGTGTGATCCACAAATATTTGTTCTGGGTCTGGATATTCTTTGTGTCCGTTGTTTGAATGTTTATAATGTCCCTCGCGACACTAAAATTATTCCTAGTGAGGACATTGGCTTTAAAAAAACGATACGTATTATTTAAACAGAATTTGTGTTCCAGCTGCGAGCAGGGCTTACCTCAAACAAACCTTTTTAAATACAATTTCAGTGTCATGAGTAAGGATTATTAGAAAATTTAAGACGGAAATAAAAACACAGTTGTTAATCGATAAAGTTTTGGAATCCCTATATTTTTTAAGGTCATTTCACAGAAAATGTGGCCTGGGGTGGGGTGTACCAGCGATGCGTTTACACTCTGGCGTTCAAAAGGTTAAGGAGACGCTGTTCTGCCAAAACAGGTCAGTTTTTTGTTGCGCTATCGCAACACACAAGGTTTCTTTTTAACAGTGTGAAGGTTTATAAACTGTACTGATGTTATCCTTACCTCCTTATTAATATTATAGACGCGAATGTGAGTTTGTTTGTTTGATTGTTTGTTTGTTCCGTTTTCGCGTCCTAACTACTTAACCGATCATCATGAGATTTCGCATAGGAGAAAAGGGGAACAGAAAAGGACAAATCATAGACAAAGGAACTTTCATCCAGCAAAAAGTACTGTTTCTTACATAACTTAATCTAACCTTACCTTCATTTACACGAGCGAAGCCGCGGGCTAAATCTAGTAAGTAATCTATATTATATTCTATCACATCGTATAATGGTCAAGATCTTCAGTTAAGCCTACAACATGCACAGTTTGTGAACAATAGTCGTTTTTACACGTTAAACGCAGAGCGAGTAATCACAGCGAATTCCAGTCAAATAATGATTTCAAAGAATGCTGACCTCGATAAACTGACACGCATTGTTCACAGCTTAATTTTAAATAAATATAATTTAACAGTAGTATCCATTGTAATTGTATCGAAAGCTTTTTGTAGTTTTTGAAGTTATTTTAAATACTTCTTTTCTTTAAGAGGACCGTGCCCAGCAGTGGAGTAGTTTAATACAGGGCTGTATTATTATATTATTATTATGACTAACATTTAATCTTACGTTTTTATGCTAGTATTTTATTAAATAATTTTTATTACTATTGTTATTTCCCTCTTGCCAAAATTAAACACAACATTAATTGCTTATATGATTGAATAAATAAATTAATATAGGTATTTCAATATCTAAGGAACTAACAAATTCTCAGAAGCAGTACATTGCTTAATTATACGGGTGTGTTTTAAATGTCTACGTAACCCTTTAGAAACAAAAGCATGTCGCACAGAACCGTCGCAAAAAAGAGTCTGTCCTTGACTATGGTCCTTCTATGAACGTAGGTACGTCAGCAATATTATGTTAGGACACGCACATTAAACAGCAACTAGGTAACCTAACTATATTAAAAACACTAATTTGATAGCAGAACAGTAATTTATTCAAAATGTTTCCATATACTTAGCGATATCAGCCCGCGGGGAACCAGTTCCGCGAACCTTTGCGTGTCAACGCCAGCAATGGTTTGTCTGAACTCAACTACGCCTACTAAAACGATCCATTAACTTATTGACTATTGATATTTAATTTACGTATTTACGTAGACTGGTATACGAGTATTCAGTAACACTGACAGAGAATAGAAATAGTTAACTGTAGCTCGCTGTAACGGTAATGTGTCTGTCCGTGTCTTTCCATAATGTCAAAGTCAAAAGTCAAAATAAAAATCATTTTTTCATTGTGGTCACAAAGTAACACTTATGATCGTCTTGTTAGTTTTGTTCTGGGACATTGCAGAAATCGCGGAAAAACAGCTGTTCCACACATTTTGTCGAGGTCAAAGTCCAAGTTTGTATGGAAGAGCTGTTTATTTTCCCTTGAGTTTACTAAGTTACTGAAGCTTCATTTAGGATCAACACTTTTTGCCTGAATCTGGCGTTCAGGCAAAGGGTTGAGCCTATGAAAAGAAACCTACAAGAAACTCACGGCCATATGTTGGCCATAATGCTCTTGAAGATGCGTGAAGTATACTAACCCGCAGTAGACCAGCGTAATTGCCTACCCTCACACATCTCGCAATGATAAAATGTCTTTGTCCTGCAGTAGGACTGTTTATTATTAGTATATTATTATATATTAAAATGAAATGATGTCATCGATGCGTGCAATACCGTCAATCATTAGGTGCGGTCAATCATTACGACTGATGCATATATGTACATTCCTGTCGCTAACTTAGGAAAATCAAGCGGTCAACCTGCATCCTATTCTTGCTCTGACGAATCATGCTTCCTGTTTGTATATGACGCATGTAACTAGCACGGGTAACATGCGCAGACTATATGCGCCAGCTACTCGCGCAACCTAAGCACACGAGTTAATCGTCCACGTAAGATCTTTTCTACGGCAATTGCTGACAGTTCAATGAATGAATGATATGGCCAGTTCGTGTACACTGACACTTACTTACTAGTTAGAGTAATTGCCTTCGTGGCGTAGCGGTAGTGAATGCGATTGCTCTGCATTAGATCTTGGTCTCAGTTTCGAATCCCGGGTAGGCCCCACAAAAAGTTATTGGGTTTATCTCTTAAAATCTCAAAAGCAGCTCGGATTTAGGAAGTTGGTGTTACAAACCTCCATGCCTCGGAAAACACGCAAAGCCGTTTGTCCTGCGCTTGATCTCTCTCCGGTCGTGTCTGATTGCTGACCCATCGGGTTATGAGAGTTAGGGAACAGACAGTGCATTTGTGTTAGCGCACAGACTTGTGCACTATAATGTCTCCTGCGCCGACGGCCAGTCTCCGTTAAGATTGGCCGCCATGATCGAAATTCGTTCTGGAGGACATTCAATTATTATTATTATTAGCTACAGTATGCAAGTTTGAGTGTCGAGAACCATAGTAACTGCAACGGTCTAAGGCCTTATTTTACTTTGATTACTTGGACAAATTTTTTAACTGATACTGTGAGTTTTCTTTACTGAGATTATTAGATAGCAAGAAACGCTACAAAGTGATAACTAGCTTGTCTGTTTACATTCAAAGCTTATAAACAAAACTGTAGACATACTCTGACGTTATGTGGTTCTTTTCACCTAGCGCACATTAACAGCAATATGCGCTAGGTATGCACGTTAACCATGGTTCGTGAATATAGCTGTATTCTGTAGACAATACAAAAACCACATCTAGGGCACCCAAATCGTCCAATAAGGGAGATAGGATACTTGTACAAACATTGAAACAAGGGACACAAAACATCAAATTTTTGTAAATTTAGATTTATTTATAACCATTTGCAATGCTAAGGTAGAATGTAAGTTATAACTTATAATAGAGAAAATTGATAATCCATGAAGCAGGCCCTGAACCTAAGACCTTGACAAACCGTGGCATTGCTCTGCCAACTGAGCTATTTATTATTTACTTGCCCGCGGCTTTGCTTGCATAAATGTAGGGTAGGTTAGTAACAGTTCTTTTTTTGGATTAAAGATATCCTATATACTATTTGCTCTCCTAATATCGTGTATGCGAAATTTTATGATGGTCGGTCGAGTAGTTAAGGCGTGAAAGCGTAACAAACAACCAAACAAACAGACATTCCCATTTATAATATTAATAAGGATTTTTTGTCGTTCTTTAGCTTCTTAGTTCTTCGCAGTGGAGAGATAACCTCCTGAACCAGGTGTAACACCCGTCTTGTCAATACTGTCTACTGGGTGTATATCATTGGCCTGAAGAGACGGGCTAGGTAAGTTAACCGGTTAGTAACAAACAGAAAAACCCTCCAACTTGTTCTGTATTACTTTGAAACATACATATATTTTTAACGGGTAGTTTTTATAATGATTACGAAACAAGTCAATACGTGGTGGGTACACCCACCCAATCCTGATTCTGTTTAGCTATTACTTATTCAAAGGCCGAATGTCCAATTTGTGTGTCTGTTTAAATATTTGAACTTCGCTGGTTTATAGACGCATAGTAAAGTATTATTGTTCTTTAAGAACATTAACTAAAACAGAGAGTCGCTCGTGAGATTTAAGGTTCGATTCTCCGATGAAGCAATGTTTTTTGGGCAATGATTATCGAAATCGATAAGTAGGATATACTTAGAATAAATATCGAACTCAGGACCTCATGATTAGCCATAAGCACTAATTTATATGTTGTACTAATGTAAGACCTCGACTTAACGCGTTGAAAAAGAAACCACAATGTTGAAGCACGAGCTTATAAAATTGTGAAAATTGTATCAAAGTCCTTCTTTTTATCGTGTCGTTGGCAACAGTTTTAGATGATTTTAGCAGTGCTCGGCAACGCAAATCGCATTAGGCATTGCTTGGTATATTTCATCAAGCGTGCACAACTCTGGGCTCATGGGGCACGTCAACAAATGACCCATTGTCAAACTCCGATTAGGTTTATAAAGTGCCAAGCGATTTGGGAATACAGAAATCCTTAATTAGTTGATTTGAGATAGTGGTATTAAAAATTGTACAGACGAATAAAGAAAACTTTAACCATCCGGGTTAATAGTTTTTAACGACATATCAAAATCGAACTCACAGCTTACGTCAAGTGATTTGAAGTACCTAATCCTAGAAGTTGACATGCAAACCCGTCATTTTCATGTTGATCTGCCTTTCAGAACCCGGACATGTCTCTTCATCCCTTCTGAATTCTTAATACCTTCCATTGAACAAAGTTCCATTAAAAACTAAATGATCTGTCGTTATAATCTGAAATACAATTTTTCATACGTAATATATCAATTTCAATGGATCAATTTACGTCGATGTCTAGTCATTTAGCCCTAATGATAATCCAAATACATGTGAACGCTATCGTGGCCTTAATATTTCACCACTATCGTATCTTTCAAACAAAACGGTGTTAGGATATGATTACATACAATATGAAGATAGATGATACGGACACTTACAAGTTACAATTAAACATGTCAGCATACAAAATTAATACTTGATGAGAAAACTATGAACGCTTTTATAAGTATATTACATTTTGCCGCGCTTTGCACGCGTAAATGTTGGTTAGGTTAGTAAGAGAATTTTTTCCTGGATGAAAGGAATCCTATGTCTTATCTCTACCCCTGGCAACGTGTACCTACTATTGCAATAGAAAAAGGTTTACAATACCAAACTCCTCTGGATAGGGCGAGCCACGATGTGAGACCCGGGCGTACTCCAACTTACAGTATTCCGCTTCGACCACACCACCACACCTTCGGGCTTTACTTTATTCTGAAATCTTAGGCACGCTACTGCCAGCTGACTAAAGCGTGACGCGAGGTGCCAACACAAGTCAATATCATGGTCAGCAGATCACACATTCGCAACAGATGTTCATAGTGTGATTTTGTGACATAGAAGATAACACCATTAGAACTGACTCAAATTACAAATTTACGACCAATATTTGTTTTATTTACTTAACCTATACTGCCCCATTGTTTGGCAAAGGTCTTCCCTACATTTCTCCAACAAAGCGAGGTTCAAAATAGGTACTATTTTGAACTCACGAAGACAGCGGTATTATTAGACGCTGCAGCGGCCATTCCTTCAAGCATTCTATTCTCTTGATATTTACTCCTTTATATCTTGTAACATCATTCTAGCGTATAATATTCAGCAAATATGTCAAAACCAATAAACGATAACGCTAAAAATAACGTCGAATAACAAACTCGACACAATATTGTCATGACGTCCATTTAAACTGGTATAATTGCTTGATATACAATCAATTAAACCTGTATTGTTGCGTTCCAAATGTCAAATGATTCCATCAAAGTGGTTATTATTAAAGTTATGTGCGACAGACATAAATTTGGTAAACTCCTCATCCTTACGACCAATGACACTTGTTTTTGACTTTGCCATAGTCGGGTAAAATAGAGTGCGAACAGCTGAGGTATTAAATATTCTTATTGAAACTTATGTTAGCAAAAAGTTCATCATTATAGCAACCTACATAATTATGTCAATAGCTCTAGTTAAATAAAATAAATATTTTTTAAATGTATTGACTTTATATAATCAAAAAATCTTTAATATACATAATCACGTCTAAATATACCCATGTAGGCAGATTTTTCAACGCCTCCAATATACTTCTGAATAAATTTGTTCTGGTTTTAATACAGTTTAACTTTCCTCGGGACTTCACGAAAGTCAAATTTCGGTATTTGCCATGGTCACTTGCCTAACCTGGTTACACAGGTAATACAGTCATACAGATTGGTCCTAATAGAAAATAAGATATTTTGCATCGCACACCAACATAATTGTAAATTTATACTACAATTTCGTAAACCGGTTGAATTCAACGCGAGTGACATTGTTTGGCGAAGAACATTATACCGCAGCGAAAAGAATAAATATTTTAATAAAAAAATTGCTCCTAAATGCATTAGGGTTTTGCGTTATACAGGGTGATTTTGAAATCGTGTAATTCCTTTTAACCACGCATTCTACTGGTGATATAGAATAACCCTGACCATATTTTTATTTAATTAGATTTATTTTTTTTGAAAAATTATTATTCCGTTTTTTTCGTGAAATGGTGTCAGATAGTCATATGTTAACCAACCGAGGCAATTTTAATTTTTTACTAATTAAAATATAAAAACATATTAATAATTAATGTCGTAAATAATAACGGGCGCTCCTTTTTATTGCCCCTTATTATTTACGACATCAGTTATTGTTATGTTATTATTTTTAAATTAGTAAAATATTAAGATTGTGTCAGGTGGTTAAAATATGACTATTTGAAATCATTTCATGAAAAAAATCTGTACTCTAATTTTGCCGAAACCATTATTCTAATTAAGAAAAAATATGGTCAGGTTTATTCTATATCACCAGTAGAATGCGTGGTTAAAAGGAATTACACGATTTCAAAATCACCCTGTATAGAACCTTATAAAGATGACAAAAAGTAATGAAAAATATAACAAAAGTAACAATGACATAATTAACATAATATATACACAAATTATTTACAAGAAAAATATAAACTAAACACAAAATAAAACTGCAAAATCAAAAAGCGTCATAAAGTCATAATATTCCTCCGCATCGTCGTCAATTGGCAACGTGCCCAGAAGACTAGCAGCATTGCCACGTTGAATGGCAATACTTATTCTTTGTGCAAAGAAAATACCAGCCCATTGGTCACTCGAAGCGTCGATGAGCCGCTTAGCTAGGTCTCTATAAACAGACCCAGCACTTGGACCCCATGGCCCCAGCGTTTCGACACCAAACGGCTCAAATATGTACTCACCAATAAGGTTTTCATAAAGTAAAATTGTTTCCAAGAAGTCTCCGTTAGTCTATATACTGTCTGACATGTCTGGTAAACCTCTCGGTGAGTAGCACGTTAAAGACTTGAAACTGATTAACTATAAGGAATAGTTTGGTGGTCCAAGACCTCGTCGTAGGGCTAGGTAGATGTCGACACTGTTAACTACAAAAGTAATACTTCCTAGCGTAACACTAGAAATGTATACTTCCAAACTGCCTACTTCAAACCGTAGTGTATCTGTCTATAAAATTTCTATGTATTATAATTTATAAATTTTATACAAAACTTTGTGACTTAATCACGCACTCTATCATTATGCCAATTATTGCTTTCTAAATTTCTAACTAAGATTTAAATATACTAATATTTTTATCCTATGGTTCAGTGGTTAAAAGGTCACTGCCAAGTCGGTCTACAGGTTCGATTCTTGTCTTTTGTTGTTACCTTTTGCAGACATATGGCTGTGCATGTCTGACTTTATGGCGTTCTAATCGCTATACTATACTCTGTGATCTAACTATAGTAGGTGTGGTTGTCGTCTCCTATAACTTCATAACAAATTAATTCAGGTGCAATATTATTATCATTTTAAACATATTTTTTATCTGATGGTTCGCGTTCGAGCTATATTCCAAGACTCATCTTTCATTTCATTGATAATTACTATCGTGCGAGCTCATTACCAACTTTATTATAATAGAATTATTAGATACTAACATTTTTATCCATGTGACTGACACCACTTTTCCTGCATGTTCCAGGATGCCGCTCGGAAGCTGCTGGCGGAGGAGAGGGGAGTCCTCGGGAGATCGAATTTTCCCGAGATGAAATTCTCCCTTAACAAGGGAGGTGTGTCACGCAGACCGCTCGCGCCATGACCGCTGCGCGCGAGTCGGAGTGGTGGGTGGCGCCCATCTTCCCCTCCTGCCCGGCGTCAGCGGAAATATAAGTCGATCGCGTCATGGATCGAGACCTCTTCCGGCTGGCTTCACTTATCAGCTAAGTGTCCTTGCTTCTGAGGAACCACGGAGCAAGCCCTTTGTACGAACCACGCCCTGTTTACTGTTTGCGTAGGATTGTGAATATTGTTAAATACATATATCTAATTATTTTCATTACTAGACAATTAAAAGTGTTAATTGTTGATCTATCTTTAATTAATCTCTGCACAACTTAACCTTAAGACCACGCTCCTACAGCGTGGCCTGTCCTATTTCTTGATCAATCAGATCCCTAGTTAATAACCACATAACAAGTTACAATATGTAATATTTTCCCAATATTTCGTTAGGTATCTCGTTGACTTCGACCAGGAACGAACCTTGTTTGGACCACACATACGTATACCGTGGACAATTCTCAATTCAATGTCTCCGAGTTGCTACTGAAAATATAATAACAGAAATATATAATATCACTTCGGCCCACCCAAGGATCGAACCCGGGACCTCGCTAACGAGCTTACACAGTGGCACAACAATAGGTCACAACATTTTTTGTAACGTCTGTGGATTCATATTAATTAGCAGATCAACCATAAAAATATCTAGCCGAAACTTCGAACCTAACGAAAAAAGGTTTTAGGTTAAAGTTTTATCGGATATCTTTTTTTAATGACATTACTCCGTTGTTTGGACCAGTTTATGAAAGGGTTAAGGACAATCAAGAGGTTACGTACTGAAATTCAGGACAGGCAACTTCGCCATTAACGTTTCAAAGTAGGGCTAGTGCCTATTCATCTTTTGGATACATAGCGAGCCTTTGTCAACGCTTTCATAATTTTTTGATTATAACTTTATGTTTAACCCTAAAAATAAAAGATTAACTTGTAGAGAACTAGGATATTCTACAAAACTAGGACACAGACTAGGACGTAAACATCGGTGGCCTCTTTATATAGGTAGGTTTAATGGCTTTAGTAGGACTGTTATCGTCACTACCAATAGTGGTGATCATCATTCGATTCCTAGATCGGGGTCATCAGGGTGTGTTATTCGGGTTTGCTCTCGAAATAATAACTACATTTATTAGTTATTATTCTGAGGTTTTATTGCCAGATTCTTGATCAGCACGGCGCTCATACATGTTAAATTCGCCACAAATACAGAAAAGTTTTAAAACAAACGTTATTCTGTATACACTACTCGGACAGACACGCTAATTTTGTATTACTGATATCAACCTATATTTGGGAAGAAAATAAGTAGTAATGCATTTATTTATTGTTTCTGCTTTGTAGAAAGTTTGGATGTATTCATCCAAAACTATGTAAACGATTAAGATTACATAAAATATACTTGAGACATGAGTACAAATGATAAGTATATTTTGTACTTGAGGTACCTACAAACTAAAATATTATTTCTATTTCAGAAAGTAAGTAAGTATATCAGTAAAACTAATCGGATTATTTTAACTCGGGCTTAATATCTAGCTTAAAAACCAGTAGGTACACCAATACCTTATAATAAAAATAAATACAGGAGGCTATAAAAATAAATACCGACTCAACTGATGTAGACTGTACATTCAGAGCGCAAAAACGATGCGTGAGAGCTATATGTTGCTTAGAACAAGTAGATACCTGCCTACCTCATGTTAAAACTTTAAAAATGTTAACTCTACCTTGCATATATATTTGAGACTGTTTTATTTATTAAAATGAATCTTCATTTGTTTGATCAACGGAAAAGAATACGGAATGCCGATAAATTATGTATTAGACCTTCAAAAACTGCTCTTTTACATAAGAGTGTGTTATGCATGAGACCTAAATTATACAATAACCAACATACCATTAGCTGTAAGAAATGAAAATAATATTAATGTATTTAAAAAGAAGTTAAAACATCTACTTGTAACGAAAACTTATTACTCATTGTTTAAATTTTTGAACGATACAAACATTTAATTTAATTTTATTTAGTTTTGACATAATTTTATTACCTCTTGACAATTAAGATTGACTGAATAGTTTTTATTTTTATTTTTTGTAACTTGTATATTTATTTATTATTGATATTGTGATAAAATTTTAATGTAGCAAATTTTTGCATGCTGCACGGCTGAATATGGCGATACTATTAATGTTGTAATACCTATTGTTAAACCCATATTATGCAAATAAATGAATTGAATTGAATTGTGGCATAATGTTGTGACTCCTGTATTTATTTTGCGATATTTGAGAAATCTTATATATAAAATTCTCGTGTCACAATGTTCGTTCCCGTACTCCTCCAAAACGGCTTGACCGATTCTCATGAAATTTTGTGAGTATATTGAGTAGGTCTGAGAATCGGCCAACATCTATTTTTCATACCCCTTAGTGATAAGAGTTGTCCACACCTCAAATATTTTTTAAATCTTTTGGTCAAAAATTTTTTTATGGCAAAACAACGTTTGCCGGGACAGCTAGTAAATAAATAATTTTACTTGCATACCTACATCACACTCCATAAGAATATCTACGTTGTATCCTTATCCTAACAAATATTATAAATGCGAATGTGATTTTGTTTGTTTTTTATGTTTTTGCTCCTTAACTACTCGACAAATCGTCATGCAATTGCGCACGCTCCTTGTCAGGGTTATAGAAGAAGAGACCGGGTACGTTTCATCCAGAAAAAGGTGCTGTTTCTTACGAATGAAAAATGTACATAACCAACATTTATCAAAAAGTCTAGTGATTTGATATTGCTGTATTCTTTTTACCTGTAGATTTCCTGTGCGTATCATGAATCATAGTCATTAACTACTTAAGTACCTATGTAGGTAATATCCAACGGTGTTTACATTCAGTATAATAAGCTCTAAAAATAATCTCAGCAACAGGGCTCTCTTTATACAAACAAAACGAACTGGAGCAGCCCTGATACCGTAAGCAAAAAGCATAAATAAACAAAATAATGAAACGCCTCTCAAATAATATTTATTCTTTGTTAACGTCGATTCCAGTTAAAAATTGTATTTAGTTTTCTTATCACTACATATTATAAAACAGTCCCCTGCCGCGTCTGTCTGTCTGTCTGTTCGTGATAAACTCAAAAACTACTAAATGGATTTTCATGCGGCTTTTACCAATAGATAGAGTGATTCATGAGGAAGGTTAAGATGTATAATTTGCTAAGGTTTGGTACTACCCGTGTCAAGCCGGAATTGAATATTGAAGTCGAAACGAATATTGAAGTCTGTGATAGAAACTTAACTAATTTTATAAATACGTATGTGAGTTTGTTTGTTTGTTACGTTTTCACGCCTTAACTACTCGACCCATCACCATGATGTTTTGTATGCACGTTGTCAAGGACATATGGTATCATCCAGATAAACTACTGTTCACGAGGGATGGAAACTTATTTACAAAATGTACTATAACGCGAGCGACGCCGCAAGCAAAATCTAGTTATTATTAAATCAGTATTATTATGGTAAACAATACACAAAACGATAAGTAGGTACCTAATCCTATGTCAGCCATTTTCTATATTTTTATCTGCTTAACACGCTTCACGTGTCAAACTACTTATTCCACAATCTTTAATGAAATTGGTACACTATTAGCTTGTTTTCCGGCTAAATCTAAGGTATGTTTATTTATAAATAATTCAGTGGATTCTGAGAAATAGCTAGACCTCTGTTTACTATGAGGAAAATCCTAACTAATATTATAAATGCGAATGTGAGTTCGTTTGTTCCGCTTTCACGCCTTAACTACTAGACCGATCATCGTGAAATTTCGCGTAAACGTTGTCATCCAGGAAAAGTACTGTTTCTAATCAAACCCTGTCTAACCTACATTTATGCGAGCGCAGCCGCTGGCAAATAGTATATAATAAATTCGGTCCACTAGATTCTGAGAAATAGCATATCTGTATGAGGAAAATGAACAAAAAACGTAAATATAATTTTATTTTAATTTTATTCAGTAGGTAAAAAAGCAGATAACAGATGAGCATAATACAAATAATAGTCTTAATAGTACACGATGAGTAAATCTGACATCCAGTTACATTTGTACACAACATTCAGTACGTAAGAATGTGTAAGTTTACATTATGTTAAAATTTTAAATAACTAACACAGGAGTTCAAAAAAAAAAGAAAGAAAATTATAAACATCGGTGCCAATTGTGTTGTCTCAAAATTCTCTTATCTCAGCTAAAAATCTCTAAAATTTCGTTTAGTCCTGTCACTTTTAGCGATTTCAGAATACAAAATTTCGTTTGACAGGACTAATCTAAATTTTAGAGATTTTTAGCTAAAATAAGGGAATTTTGTGACAACAGAATTGGCACCATTATGTAGTTTATTATTTCTGCTTTACGTATCGTTCCGATTTTGCATGTGACATCTTTTAAAATTCAGGGTCAAACGTGTCAATATTTAGTTCTAGTACTGAAAAAGATTTAAAATATGTATGCCTATGTCCTTTTATACGTTTTAAACTACCTCTGTATCAAATTTCATCCAAATTGGTTGAGTGGTTTAGCCGTTTAGGTAACAGACAGAGTTACTTTCGAATTTATAATATTAGTGACGATAGTAAGGATTATTTTGAACACTGAATACCTCGATGGTACACTTGTGGTAATTAGGAGTTGCGACTGTTGAGGCCTAGGGATCGATATCCGGGTTGAGCAGTGTTGTAGGAGTTTGCTATCAAAGAATTATCAGTAGCAGCATGGGTAACGTATGGTAACGGTGCTCGAAAGACAGCAATAGGCTAAATGTGGCTGAAATACACCTCCTTCTTCTTCAGAGATATTATAACCTCATGAAAACTGAGCATCACGAGGTCAAAAGCGTAATCGCATGCGAAATAAGCGAAATCTCAATTATGTGGGATTGCCCTGTTCTTTTGGACTTGTGCCTGATCACCCACTGGTTCTGTTAGATCCCGTATTATCGAACTACGAGAGTGAGATAATAGAGTCCGCAGGTGTTTGCGCACAACCTTGTGCATTAGAATATATCTTGTGCAGATGACTAATCTCCGATAAGAGATGAAAGAAGAGATTTTTCTGAAACACATAAGTATAAGTACTCCATTACAAATAAAGTAATGTGAAATCCTAATCCTAACTAATATTATAAATGTGAATGTGAGTTTGTTTGTATGTTTGTTACGTCTTCACGCCTAAACTACTCGACCGATCATTCTGCAACGCATCACGTTGTCGGGGCACAGAAAATTCAACATTCTTCATTCATCCAGAACAAACAAAGGGTTAACGCGAGCAAAGCCACGGGCAAAAGTTATATAAAATACAGGTATAGAACATTTGTCTGTTTTATATAGTTTCATTAGGTAGAGTTGTAGGTCCATTGCCAGACTCCATGCTGCCTACTAATGAGAATTTAGTACCTTTACCAAACAATCAGCCTAAAACCTTAGCGCGCAAATGTAGCAGTTTATTCATTTGTGCTAACAGGCCCAGCCAGCTAGACATTATTATAAAACGTCGACTAAAATTAAATCGGTAACAAAAACCAAACAACGCTATTACAAAGAGTTTTTTTGTTACAAGTTTCTAGTTACATCTATACGACCAGAACAAGGTCATTCGAAAGATCACGATATGTTAGCCTTTAAGACTCAGTACGGTCATTGCTTCCATAATTTCTTACAACTATAACAGTACACACACATACGCAGATACAGAATTGAAAAATGCACAGATAACAATAGTAAATAACGTTTTAATGTTCAAACGCATAGGCAAAGGCTTCATATTATGCCATCATCTAAGCATAAATACGCAACGCAGCGTATAGCATCTTATTCATATTATGTAGCAGAATATGCTGCTTCAATAAGTATAATATATGCTCAGCGTACAAGCATGTAACAATGAGGAAATTGAATGGAATGCCCCACATTGTTTTCGGGCACGTAGCGAACATATTATAGCACTAAATTATTTACCGGCACAGAAGGTCAGTGGTGCGCTCGATAAAAAATGACATCACAATCTAACGAAAGTTAGTTTTGTAGTATTTTAGACTAGGCACGTCTGATTTAGTCTAAATATGAATTCGTGGTTACCGACCAATAAATGCAACTCATTATGTAGTTAATTACGTTACATTTACAGATTATTGAATTAATAGATTATGACTGGGGGTTCTCGCGTAAATGTACATACTCGTAGGTAACCGTTAGTAACAGTAATTTGATTAATAGATGAAAGGTATCCTATGTCCTTTTCTCTTCCCTTGACAAAATGTATGCGAAATTTACTTATTTATTTAACTACTTACTCGACCGATTATCATGATATTTCGCATACACGTTGTCAAGGGAACAGAAAAAGACATACCTTTCATCCAAAAAAGTGCTGTTCCATCGTAATCTAACCTACATTTATGAGGGCGAAGCCGCGGCCAAAACCTAGCTAATTATAATTTACATAGTACAGTCATAGAATACCTATTATGTACGATTAAAATTTCGTTTTAATAATGAGTTACTAATTAGTTTCGTAGTTAAAATGTAATTTTAGTTTCGAGTTTCAATGTTTTAACGTTAAATTTATGTAGTTTTAGGAAAATGAGTGCGTTTATAACAATATGAAACGGGTAACAGGAGGAATTACATCTATACTAATAACACAAAGAAGAAAGATTTGACTTTTTGAACGAACGTAACGATTTCAACTAAAATAAATTTAAAAATGCCTGAAAATAATGTATAGATATTCCACCGAGATCCCTGAAGTTTATTACCGGGCTATTCATGTCAGTGTAATGATATTTACAGTGGTGTTTAGATTTTAAAGTCTACTTAACAATCATTATAATAATAATAAAGAATGACGGGCATCTCTAGATGGCTGAAAAGAAAACAAATGAAATATTTTCACAATTACCCAAGATTTTCGAGTGTGTGAGTATGAGCTTGGCGATGATTCTACTGACAGTCGTTTCGTTCCTGATGGCTGGATCAAGTCATTGATGCAGGAGGCGATTCCTCTCTTTGGTAGGTACCCTAACCACTAGAAGCTTGGCCCGGATGTTCTTGTGCTTGATATCGTTAGATTGTCAGGATTTTTTATATTTATCAATGTATTTTTCTACATAAGTTATAAATGTCAAAAATGTATGTTAAGTTTAATAGAAGGAAATAATTACATATGATATTTATGATTTACTTATCTCAATAGGCTTGAATAGACATATGTGTTGTTAGAATTATAGAGAATCCAGTTAATAAAATAAGACAATTATAAAATTTTATGCGATTCACTAAAATTTATTTTATTCTTAATAAATATATCCATAGCTTAGTGTAACACACTGTAAAAATAACTTATTAACGACTTTTATGATATTTTGCGTGATAATCCCTCTGTCAAAGGCTTTTACATGCGTCCGCGACTTCTTTACGGAGACTGGCATTCTCCTATATGATAAGATATTGAAGTTAACAAAATTCACCTTTGTTTGTCTGTCCTTGCTTCGTGTCATCAACATGAAGTTTAAAGAGATAACTGAAAATAATAATAGTGTCAGTAATCAGAAAGGCAAAACATGCTACATTTTAACCATAAAACTAAGAAAAGCAGGATAGTAATAATGGATTACATTGAGCTTAATATAGCTGCAGTAATATGCAGCATTTTACATATATGCAGAAAGGGTGCGAGACTAAGATATGAGAAAAATATTTTAAATAAATCGCAATTTTGTACCAGGCCCTTTTAGGGATTTTTAGTGTTTTCATTGCACGTACAAACGAGCCAGCACGTTAAAGACACAACAAGATAAGATAGTAATAGCTTGGTCCGCTTGTCCGAATAAGAGACATTATGGAGAAAAACCAAGTTCAAAGAACCAGCGCGCGATAGGAGGGAAAGAGTACCAGGATCGTAGAAAGTGGAAATCCGTAGTATATTTGTATTTCACAAAATATATTTTTATTTATTTATTAGTTGAAATTAATTATTTACATAAACAAAAGCAACAATCATAATTTACAACTTAACTAATATTAACAAACTTAACTACTTCTAATAAAAACAAAATGTAAAATAACAAAATATAGGACTCTGAAATTTTGTAAACATATTTATTTATTATTAGTTATTTATTTATCCAAAATTACACATATCTTTACAGGTTTATACCTAATGCGATAGTGTCTAATACTTAGTATAATAAGTTAATTTATGTTTAAAACATATTACAAATAATGGCACTCTTGTAAATTCACTCAGTGCAATACAAAGCTATAACAGCTATAAGGTTGAGAGTGTGCAGTGCGCGCGTCAGCGGTGCCTCACTCTGCAGGTTGGTGTGGCCGTGCGGCTAATGGCTAATATGGCTGGTTTAGGCAGCGTCGTAAAATTCGTCATCGCTGTCGACTGGGAAAATGCCCAGACGACTGGCAGCATTGCCACGTTGAATAGCAATGCTGATTCTTTGAGCCAAAAAAAGTCCAGCCTTCTGATCACACGAAGCGTCGCATAGCCGCTTAGAAATATCTCTGAAAAGTGCACGACGACCTCATAAACCTAGCGTCTCCACCCTAAACGGCTCCGAAACGAAATTACCAATTAGGTAAATTAGAAAATTGGTAAGGTATAAATTAAGGTGCTGTGGGATCGAACTGATCCCACAGCACGTACCTATAACCTTTTGATAGTATGGTGTATTTAATACTTAATTTTAGCTCGCTTCAACGATGAATAAAAACGTCGTCGTAAGGAAACGCGCATGTCTGAGAATTCTACATAAAGTTCTCGAAAATATGTAAGCATGTGCCCAGCAGTGGGACTATTTATAAACAGTGTTGTTATCACTATTACTACATATTATAAAACAAAATCCCCCGCCGCGCCGCGTCTGTCTGTCTGTTCGCGATAAACTCAAAAACTACTTAATGGATTTTCATGCGGTTTTCACCAAAAGACAAGATTAATTATGTGGAGGGTTTAGATGTTTAATTTGTTAAGGTTTTGAACTACCCGTGTGAAGCCGGGACGGGTCGCTAGTTAAACATAAAATAAGCGTAAAATATACCTTAAATACGAACAATTATCGCTATAAATTATTAAGTATTTAGGTCGTCTATTAGACAAGCGAATACCTCTCGCCAAGGTTAAATGATATCAATTGTTTTAGTTGAAAACTCAAACACGTACAGATAATACAATATTTCCATGTGCTGAACGTGACTGACCACCCTTTTTATCTATAATAAGTGTATCCGTATTTTTAGAGTTCGAAAAACCTAATATACAACAGCTTTGTCCGTCTGTCTGATAAACAACTTTCAACTCAAGAACCGTAAGAGATAGATACTCGCGGTCAGCGCCATACCCCGAAATGACTATGACCTTTGACCTCTGACCTCAAGGTCACGTGATACCATTTTTTCGAACCCTAAGATTTACGACAAGTCATTGCCGTTTCTCACTTGTTTAATAGAATCAATATTTTATATAGAATGTCAGCTTCTGCATGTTTTTGTCCGCAAATCTCGAAAAATGGTTACTTTAAAATTTGGTACAAGGTTGCATTACTATGTTAGTATTTTTATATACTTTTTATCCTGAAATTCTCACAGAAACAGGAAATGTTTTACTTAATACGTTTGTTTACTTCCCTAACAAATAATAACAGAGTTCATCCACTATTTTATAATAAAACCCCATTTATTTAGGAAGGTACCTACTAATCCTTACTAATATCATAAACGCGAAAGTTTGTATGGATGTATGGATGTTTGTTACACTTTCACGCAAAAAATACTGGACCGATTGCGATAAAACTTGGTATGTAGATAGCTGGAGACCTGGATTCACAGATAGGCTACTATTTATCCCGATATTCCCATGGCAACGGGACTTACGCGGGTGAAACCGCGGGCAAAATCTAGTAATATTATAAATGCAGATGTGAGTTTGTTTATTACGCTTTCACACCCTAACCCTTGTAATATAAATTGTACAATTTTTTGTGTTCCTATGAAATAAAATAACTACTCGACCGATCACCATAAAATTTCGTATACACGTCAGAGAAACAGAAAAGTACAACTTTACAGGGTAACTTTCATCCAGAAAAGAAGTACTGTTACTAACCTAACCTTTTTTATTTTTTTGATACCCAGGAAAAAATGCTTGATGCACTACCCGCCGGCTAGGGGACGGCACCGGCGGGGCTGTGGGACTCACCAGCCGAGTGCTGGTATACCCACTAAAAAAACCTGGGGTGTTCCCTCTCTCACCCAAAACCTAACCTACATTTACGCGAGCAAAACCGCAGGTAAAATGTTGTAGATGTATAGTTATAATAGACGTGCCCGCGGTTTCACTCGCTTTTACGAAAACTGCCGCTGCCGCTGCCGTGGATTATAGCGTGATGTTATATAGCCTATAACCTTCCTCGATAAATAGGCTTGCCAACACTAAAAGAATATTTCAATTTGGACCAGTAGTTCCTGAGATTAGCGCGTTCAAACAAACAAACAAACTCTTCAGCTGTATAATATTAGTATAGATTTATGGACTACTGGATTGTGTCTTACGTCCTTTTCTGTTTCTCTGACAACGTGAATGCGAAATTTCATGATGATCGGTTGAGTCGTTAGGGCGTGGAGTACTGTTCTCATCTTTGGGATAGCTCTGCGCAGTACTTGCTGGACGCTCTCGACAGGTTACAGCGGCGGGCTGTCCGTATCATCGGAGATCCAGAGGTCACAAGTTCACTGGAACCTCTGCAACTCCGTAGCGACATTGCCTCATTGGTATGTTTCCACAGAATATAACACGGGGAGTGCTCTGAAAAGTTATTCCACCATATCCCACCCTCCCCTTTCCTATCCAGAATAACGCGTGCTGGGTTCAAATGCCATTCTTACACGGTAGAGTCGACTAGAGTGCGTACCAACAAGTTTGGGTCCTCATACCTCTGCCGATCGATCAAGGCATGGAATTCTCTGCCAAGGCACGTGTTTCTTCTTCCTTCAATCCTGGGCCCTTTAAGCGGGGCGTAAAAAACACCTTCTCAGGCCTTCAAAGTAGAGACCTCAACGTCGCCGCGGCTGCTATGAGGACGGTGTGGAGGCCACTGCTCTTAGACCACACGACTGCTCACCATCAGGCGACAGGGACAAACTAATAAACTCACATTTTCATGTATAATATTAGTTGGAATGAGGATATCTATATACATTTATATATATTTCGTAAATCAGATTAAAATAATATTGTCTTATATTTACGCGAATGTTATACGTTAAAATTAAACACTTTATACGGATTTTGTCGCGTGGTTTATTTTACCTTAAAACACTTAAATTATTACATAATTTTGAAAACTCTAACACTACTATTATTAACTTTACAACTATTTAAACTATTTACAGATTAAAAGAAAATGTTTTAACACGAATCGCCAATTACCTACGTTTTATCTATTGAACGCCGCACCGGCCGCGCCCATTTGTGGGCTTAGTAATGTAGGTATGCGCTTCTATTTGTTTTAATTATCGTATTAAATATTCATTCGACTATGTTATCTATAAATCTAATTGGGTAAACATAGCTTTTTGTACTAGTAGATTATTACAAGGGACAATAAAGACCTTGTGTAAAAAAAAATATTTTTTACTGTCTGTCCTTTCTGAGAATCTATACTAATATAATAAAGCTTAAGAGTTTGTTTGTTTGTTTGCTTGAACGCGCTAATCTCAGGAACTACAGATCCGAATTGAAAATTATTTTAGTGTTGGGTAGCTCATTTATCGAGGAAGGCTATAGGCTATATAAAATCACGCTCCGACTCACGGGGGTGGCGCAGTAATCATAAATGCGGGTGAAACCGCGGCCACATATAGTTTTGTATATATGTATATATATATAAAAGCAGCGATAGCCTAGTGGGAGACCGTTGGACTGCCACGCAGAGGTCTCAAGTTCGCTCCCAGGGCACGCATCTCTGACTTTTTGAAGTTATATGCGTATTAAATAGATAATAATCGCTTGCTTTAAAGGTGAAGGAAAATATCGTAAGGAAACCTGCATCTCTGAGAGGTGTCCATAATGTTCTCGAAGATATGTGAAGTCTGTCAAACCGCACAGGGCCATGATGAAATGTGGCCTAACCCTTCTCACAGTAAGAAGAGGTCCGTGCCCAGCAGTGGGACAGTTTAATACAGTGCTGATATTATATTTATTTATTTAATCATAAAAAATATACGCTTACAGTATACACCAAATCGCTTATATCTATGCTAAAAACACTACAACAAATTACATACTTACAATGTTAACAAAAACTTAGACTAACAAAAGAAATAAGATATAATAACTATACGATATAATAACTTACGAGCTATAAAATTATCCTTTAACATTAAGATATAAATACATAAGTTTTAATATACACCATATTGAAACCTTTTCTTTCATTTCTGTTTCTTTTTAAAAGACAACTTTCGCTCTCGTAATTCCTGTGTCGCGGGGACTTTACAAACATTCAAACAACGGACACAAAGAACACCCAGACTCGGAACAACAATTTGTGAATCACACAAATTTTTGTCCCGTGTGGAGATCCAACCCATACTCGGCAGGGCAACTACTTAAATTGTGTACTCTTTCATGATTTCCTTATTATTGCTTGTAATGTTCACATCAGGAAAGGCATAGATTATCATACATTTAATCGATTTCATTAAAAGTACATGTTATTAATCTATAGGTACTAGTCTATATCTATACTAGGGATGATGCGGATGCAGATTTTTTGACATCCGCGGATGCGGATACGGATATTTAAAAACTCATTTCCGCGGATGCTGATACGGATGCGGATGTCCAAATCGATGCAGAAGCTCCGCAATTGCGGATGCGGATGTTGATGGAAATTGTTCATCTTATTTAATAAAAAGTATTTAATATCACCGCCTTTGCAGGTTCAAGCCTGTTTTGCAAAGGTTCATAAATTAAATACATACTACTGAGCAACTGATTTCTTTTTTATCGTAACCTACTCTATATCTGGATCCGCATGAACATTCACGTTGATTATTGTGGATGCGGGTGCGAATGCAGATGTCCAAATCGATGCGGAAGTGCCGCAATTGCGGATGCGGATTGGAATATTCGCAACATCCCTGATCTGTACTAGTATTATAAAGAGGTAAGATTAAATTTTTGTTTGTTTAAAAGGTTATAACTCAAAAACAACTAAACCGATTTTAAAAATTCTTTCACTGGTTAACGTAGGCTATATTTTATTTTAAAAAAGGACTGTTAGTAATATAACCTGACCTACTTTTACGCGAGCGAAGATGTAACTGATGCAGGTGAACTCAAAAACGATCCAATTGGAACGTTGTCCAATTATTCTAAAAAAATTAAATCGGCTCACAAAATCACTTCTATAACAGTTAAAGTGCAATTGTTGGAATAATAGCTATCTCTTTCACGTAAGCTCTTTCCATATCTATTGCGCTACCTACTTATTCGTTCAAATTGTCAACACAAGTGCAATTATTAAAAGCTAGCTTTTGCCCGCGAATTTGCTTGCGCGGGAACTGTACTTTTTCTTGATAAAAATTACCCTATGTTCTTTTCATACCCCTGGCGAGTATGTAAAATTTCACGATGATCGGTCGAGTAGTTAAGGCGTGAAAGCGTAACAAACAAACAAATTTACATTTGCATTTATAATAGCAGTTAGGATTTCTGATTAAATAATCTGGATCACATTTCACCGTCCATTACTCTAGAAGTGACGTAACAAGTAGGTATTTAATATCACTAGCTGTCCCGCGCAACTTCGTCTGCGTCACATAAGAGAATTTTTTCCCGTTCTTGCAACATTTTTCATTGACGCTCCGCTCCTACTGGTCGTAGCGAAATGTTACATAGCCTATGGCCTTCCTCGATAAATGGGCTATCCAACACTAAAATATTTTTTTCAATTCGAACCAGTAGTCCCTAAGATTAACGCGTTCAAACAAACTAAACCTTTATAACATTACTATATATAAGTACTTACTTATGATATATACCTATGATATACATGTATATTGTAACTCTAGTTATGTGAACCCAGATTCAAAAAACTATATCAAAAACAATCGAAACTGATTACAACGGTAAGTATCAGTCATATCAGCTGTGCACACACAACGCAGAATTACTAGAACCGCTTGTTTACTACAAAATCGTGAGTCACTCGCTCGAGTGATATCCGTAATCATTCTGTACAATTACGCAGGTATAATCGTCACTGCCTCATAAAGCGATAAAATACGTGAGTTCATTGGCGTAGGCTATTTTCTAGAGACGCCTGGATTATAATAACCATCGGTAGCTAAAGATTTGTCGTCACAGCACGTAGATGGCACAAAAAGGTGTCCTCACTAAGAAGCATGTGTTCGCACAATATATTTACATGAAAGAGATCGATAGTGTGCAGTTTCCAATAAGAAAGAGCGTGTTATTCCGATATTTTAAGACGTTCATGTTGGCATTGTGTGACAGATGAAGAAAGGTGACCATATTTCGCATCTATGATTTATCGGCCATATTTAAAAAACTTACAAGAGGCTTTAATGTCGTTTTAAGTAAAATTCTAGAAACTATTCTTCAAAAGTATCTTTATAATGCATTTATTAGATATACTAAGTATTTTAACTAGCCTTTAGTAAAATATTTATATATATTATTTACTATAAAGCCTTTAGTAAAATATTTTTTATGAATAGGACCGTTAATATTTGGCAGGAACCTTCATGTACCTAAATACTAGAATTTTAAGTTGAAACCCCTTTATACGCTACTTTAATAGTTAGGTTAATGTGACGTCACTGTCGAAAATAAATAATGTAAATTTTATGTATTTTATTTCTGTATGTTTAATGCATGAATGAGATCACTAAAATATATAATTATGTACCCATCTAAAAATGCACGCCATTTCCGCATTAGCTAAGCGGCATTCACTAATATTTGGTTAGCAACCCATTTAATTGATGACGTCTGACAGTTTAAAAGACTTTTATTATATTAGAATTTTATTTACTATCATACATAACATTTAACATTAAAATAACATAACATTTAAAATAATGTATGTTATTTATAACACCAAAATATAAATAAATGACTGCAATGAATGACGTGGTGGTCGTCTCGCCTCTGTCATCGTACCGAATGTTGTTTGCGGGTTCCAAGTCAGTGTATTTTTGTGTCCGTTGTATGAATGTTTGTAAAGATCTCCGCAATACAGGAATTATTCCTAATGCAGAGATGTCATTTCTAAGAAACAAATATAAAAAAAATATATATAAAAATAAATGAAATAATATACTTACGTATATAGTTACGTGTAATAAATTGTAAATCCTACTAATATTATAAATGCGAAAGATTGTGAGAATGTGTGGATGTTTATTACTCTTTCACGTAATATCTACTGAATTTGCGATGAAACTTGGTATGTAAATAGCTGGAGACCTGGATTCACACATAGGCTACTTTTATCCCAATATTCTCATGGGAACGGGACTCACGCGGGTGAAACCGCGGGTAAAATCTAGTAATATTATAAATTCGGATGTGAGTTTGTTTGTTACGCCTTCAAGCCTTAACTACTCGACCGATCATCATGAAATTTCGCATACACGTTGTCAAGGGACAGAAAAGGACATAGGGTAGCTTTCATTAGTATAAACTAAGTTCCTAACCTAACCTACATTTAAGCGAGCGAACCCGCGCGCAAGATCTAGTAAAATATAAATAAATTTTATATACATCAATATAAGTTTATTTGACAGATAGTCCGAACACATATCAAAATTATGAGCTAATCTTACGTAAGTACGAGCAGGTTAGCATGTAGCGCTCATACTTGGATACCTATATAAATTTTAATAAGTCATCCTGGACACCTCATCTAAGGCATTATATAAGCAATTATGTTTATCTACCACTATGCAGTGCGTAAAGGCCATGATATCAAGGACAGACCGTAAAACTATAGATATATAGATATATTTTATAATAAAACCAGTATGCGGCTGCTGTACATAACGACTTCGGTTGGGATCCTGGTTCGGTCAAAGTCTTCTTCTCGAGTCTACGGTACAATTATTTTATATATGTCCTGCCCAATGTGTAGCCACGGCAATCGCATCAGCAGTTGCGTCCATAAAGTCTTCAATGGTGCACCTACAGAGACAATTTGGGCATTCCAACAGATGTGACATGGTTTGATTGGGATCACCACATTCACACTGTGCTTTATGATCCCTTCAAAAACATAAATATGAAAAATGCGCCATGTTTGATACTAATAACGACGCCAAGAGTTGACGGTGTTATCGACAAGAGTTGACGGTGTTATCGACAAGAGTTGAGATCTAAATGGAGGCCAAGTTTAATCGCAGATTCTGACATGATAACTAGCCATGAAAACGATAATAAACATTTTACAACTTGGCATATTTTATGTATTAGTTCTTCAGCAGGATGAATGCACGAGCGATTGTCTATCTTTCCCCGGGTGAGCCCGACATAACCCTCCGCCCGCCTACGCGAAGGGGTAAACGTCACAGCATTCGCCAATATAAAAAAGACTTATTAGTTCTTTAATGAAAGAGGTAAAAAGTAGTTCTAAAATGGTTCATGTAAAGACATACATTGGCCTGAGAACTTGACGGATACGCTGCCATGTGTCTCGATTGGGTTCGTTGTCAGCAGCAGCACGGAGTCTGGAACTGTACACAGCAATAGACTCGCCCCTATTAACGCAGATCCTAAAACATAACGGCGAAATGTGGTGGTAACACCTTTGCCCTATATCCTGCCTACCTCCTTTAGGGATTGAGGCGTAAGACTATGTATGACTGTAGATATAAAGACACCATTGAGAATTACATTTACATTTCGCAAGCTATCTTCGCATTTTATTCGCAGGCTATCGATACAGGACTACACGTAAGCGCAAACATATGCCTGGAAGTCGAAGCAATCTTCTACGTAACTATGTGAGCAATATCACCTATTGATTTCATATATATAAGACGTGAAGTTTATGCTATCGGTACGCCCACGACTCGACGCGACGGCGACGCTCGCTACTATCGCGTGATTTGTTTCAATGAACTCTTACGCATTCATCCAAACGTGTATTATTGTAAACAATATAACTTATATTGACGGCATGTACGCTGTGTTAAGCTGGGTACACATTGTCACTTATGATCACAGTGATCAGTGTGATCACGACTAGTATGAGTAGACTATGATTATACATTCAGGAGTACCTACATTTCGTGTCTTATGTCCAAATTTTCTCAGCTATGGCCATATGTCCCACGTTATAGGAGAGCACAGTTTTAGACTATGTGCTTCTATTGAGAATTCTTATCACGACACGAAAATCCTATTGAACTTTGCCTGGGGTTCAAATAATCGAGACCTGCATGCATATGTCTATATGTATAACATAATTTGTTAAAAGTTATTGTTATATTTTCAAATTGTTATTTCCTTCATTGCTACAATCAAACACTATAAGTAATTAATTAATATGTAATACTATCATTACATTTTATATATGTAATATATAAAATGATTTACATCGTGATTATTTAAATATGTCTTACAAAAGTGGCATAACACGCACACAATATTAAGTAGTTTTAGATCTTGTTAGTTTCCAAGTCGACTTTTTAGCCTGGGAGTCCAGACACAATATATTTTCATGGACTCACGTATCGTTTTGTAAAGATATCAATAGATTTGCAAGCCTATATTTTTGCAAATTTTAATCTGTGTTTCCTTTATGTGGATATATGTGGTATTCTACTTCCCAATATTGTATACGAACGAACCTATCGAATTACTCGACTCACGCAGTAGTTTAGAGTCAGATTCTAAGGCATGCAAAACTGACTTTTCAATGTAATGTGCGTACTAAATAGTTAACTATCGCTCGCTGTAACGGTGAAGGAAAACATCTTGAGAAAACCTGCATGTCCGAGAGTTATCACAGGCGCAGTAGTTATTTTTCTTTGCCACATTTTTTAAGCATAAGCGTAGTCTTTATCTTCAAACGCAGGCGAGGGTTACTATAAATAAAACAAACAAAACCATATTAAAACAAATTATATTTAAAAGTTTCTCAAGCAAACAACTCGTGTACGTAGCACAATTATTTATTATGAATGTGAACAAAATGGCGGCCTTGGTCAAAGTCAGCTGTATCATAACAATCTGATTACAAAATCAAGTTGTTAATGAGTCTTTATTATCTAGTTTTATAACGCAATATGTTCTCTTCGATGTTACCGAGCGATGAAATATGTTACAATTCATTGCGAGGCTTTTAATATTTACTTACTATATCTACTTACTTAAAATAAGATGTATAAAAATGATAAGTACACTACAAGTTATAATTATGTCGACACCCACTATTTTAAAAATAACTGTGAGCTATTTGCTTTTGTCCGTTAAATAATTCAGTTCTCCAATTCGGCAAGTTATATTTGTATCTTGAGCAATCATATATAATAATATCAGCCCTGTATTAAACTGTCCCACTGTTGGGTATGGATGTGCACTTCTCGGTGTCTGAGAAGGGATAGGCCATAGACCACCAGGCTTGGCCAGTGCGGGTTTGCAGACTTATTGTCTACATATTATCTTCAAGAGCATTACGGAAAACTCTTAAGACTCACGATGTTTTCCTTCACCGTTAAAGCAAGCGATAATTAACTATTTAATACTGTATAAATCTCAGATTTTTCGAAGTTATGTGCAATGCGCGCCTTGGGATCGAACTCGAGACCTCTGCTTGGCAGTCCAACGGTTTCCCATTAGGCTATCGCTGCTTATCATTATAGGTATTGTTCGATAACAAATACAAAAAATTATCCTTATCAGTCGACCTAAGAATAAAAACTACGTTGTTATAAGTTCTACACTTATAATACACTAGATGTGGCCGCGGTTTCACCCGCATTTATGATTACTGCGCCGCCCCGGTGGGTCGTAGCGTGATGTCATATAGCCTATAGCCATCCTCGACAAATGAGCTATCCAACACTAAAATATTTTTTCAATTCGGATCAGTAGTTCCTGAGATTAGCGCGTTCAAGCAAACAAACAAACAAACTCTTCAGCTTTATTATATTAGTATAGATATAGATAAATGTTGCATTAGGGACCTATTTACTTTAACTACGGATTGTTGCAATAACTAGTATAATGATCACTAACTAGATTATGCCCACGTTTTCGCACGCGTCGATGTAGACTGTCAATCTATACTAATATTATAAAGCTGAAGAGTTTGTTTGTTTGCTTGAACACGCTAATCTCCGGAACTACTGGTTCGAATTAAAAAATTATTTTAGTGTTGGTTAGCCCATTTATCAAGGAAGGCTATAACCTATATAACATCACGCTACGACCAATAGGAGCGGAGCAGCAATGAAAAATGTTGCAAAAACGGGTAAAATTGTCTTATGTGAAGCAGATGAAGTTGCACGGGTCAGCTAGTAAATTTATATCCCTCGGAAACAGAGGTAGGTACCTCTTGATCTTTTCTGTACCCCTGACAACATGTAGGTATGCGAAATTTCGCATTCGTCCAGTAGGATCCCCTGTTTCGGTTCCTTGGGGTATTTATGTAGATTTTTTGTCCACATAGATCCCTTTATCGAGTGTGATCCCCTGGTAAAGGTGATCGATGGAGTAATTAAGCGTGAAAGCGTAACAAACAAACAAAGAAACTCACATTCGCATGTATAATACTGAATGGATAGCGTAGTAGTATAAGAGGTCGCCTCGCCATGCCACTACCAAAACGCCGAGTGTTGTGAGTACGAATCCCAAACGGGACTAAGCTTTGTGTGATCCGCAAATTGTTGTTCCGAGTCTGGGCGTTCTTTATGTCCGTTGTTTGTAAAGTCCCTCGCGACACAAGAATTATACCCAGCGGGAGAGTTGTCTTTTTATCAGAGAATAAGAAGAGAATAATATCAGGATTGCGATTAATTAAGGAATTTTTTGTATACTTATACTTAGCCGTGGTAGTATTTTGACATTATTATGTATTTGTAGTCCGCTCTTTTTGCTTTGTGAATAATAACTACCTAAAATAAATAATAACGGCACATTGTTTATCGTGTTCTCTTTTTTGATGACACAACTAACGCGTATTATTAGTATTTCATACATTTTTAAAGGATTAGATATTCTATAATAAAGGTACCTTGTGATAATCTCAAATTTTTACCAAATCTAATGCATTGATAATAGTAAATGCATACTGTATTATGACGATGGACCATTAAAGGTGCAAATGTGCAATGAAATCCAAACGCATACTTCACATTCACTCACTTGCTCCCACAAGCCTTAAGAACCACAGATTGAAGCGTAGATATCCTACTCATTTCGATGCACAGTACTGTGATACGTTATCCATCTTTGCCATCAGGTCTGCCATCCTTTATCGTGGTAAAAGCCTGTCCCCACTCAGATTTGCGCTCGAAAAGTCAAGGGTTCGAATCCTATCTATTGCACTGTCGATGTGAACGTGAACCTACTCCTAAAGCCTCGTATCCACTAGGCATCATTTGATCCGCAACATATTGCATAACATTGTTGCTCAAGGCAACGCGGAACTTTGTTTAGCAACGTTGTCTGTCCCTGCATTACCAGTCGTGGGCAACATCTCGCCAGGAACTTGTGTTGATTTAAGCGCCTCTTTCACGTCTCCACTTGACAACATTGATGCTCAGCTGTATGTCGCACGGAAACGAACAACAAGCCACGTGTCATGTTGCGCGCCAGCTGACAACGTCACGCGTTGTTGCGCGTTGTGGATACCAGGCCTAATACAATTATATTAGCTTACCGGAAGAGGTTATAAAGAATACTTACTAGTAATTCGTAACCAGAAAAGACAGGAGGCAATCTTTAAAAAAATAGACACTAGCTTTCCGAAGCGCGATAGTCAAATTCCTCGCTCTGTAGTGTAACATCTCTGTCTAATCCCTTAGTCATAAATCTATACATGTATGTATAATGTGAAAAGTAAAATCTTCATTATCACTAGCCTAACACGTGGTTTGTTATAAAAACTGGATTAAAATACGAAATGGAACAGGTTTAATTCGACGAGGCGGTAGAACAAGTGCGGCTGCCGTCAACAGACTGGTTTGAGCCGACGCGCAGATATCGGCGCGCCAAATACCGCGGGTTCAACGAATTGTGCATTCATGAAGGCGAAATATTTAATGTACTACATATGTACTCCCTTCAAGAACGCACAAAACATTTACAGTCTTAAATTACTCGAACTAACTCAGCGTGTGGGTTCGACCCCACACGGGACAAAAAATTGTGTTACCCTTAAATTGTTGTTCCGTGTCTGGGTATGCTTTGTATCCGTTGTTTGAATGTTTGTAAAGTCACCGACGACACAGGATGTATTCCTAGAGTGGCAGTTGTTATTTAAAAGTTAAAAAAAAAGAAGTCAACTTAATAGTTCTCATATACTTGGACCAATGCTTATACTTTGATCACGTAACTATTATTGAACTAACACTCAATTATAAGCATTGTTTTTCTAATTATTCGCTAGTTTATAGTTACTAGTGCTAATATCTCTCAAATATTCGAGATTGGTTTATACGTCTGGCTTATAATGTTTATATTGAGATTACAATCAAACACAATTGAATTAAAATCGACTGCCTCGATAGCGTAGCTGTAGTAGGTAAATGCAACTACTATACATGAGGTTTAAAGTTCGATTGTTGGGTTGAAGTATATTTGGATTATTCTGTCAAGAAATTAATCAAATTTAGACGGAGTTAGGTAGTTGACGACGACCACACCTACACCTAAACCATCGTGGTAGGTGCTAGGCAAGCTGGCAAAGCTATTGGGCCTGCACCTGATCTCCCAACGGTGTTGGATTACATCCCTATCGGACCATGAGAGCTAGACAATACTGAAGAGCAAACACAAGTGCGTCCTGCACTTGTGTTTGCGCACACACTTGTGTGCTATAATATCTCCTGCACAGATGGCCAGTCTCCGTTTAGATTGGCAGTCATGACCAAGATTCTGAAAAACCTTTTACTCTTTCTTTTTCATTTATTTAATAAACAACTCAAGGTTGTAGTGTCGTAAAGAGCGAAGAATTAATTTCCAATAATAGGTAGGTACTTATGACAAGAGAAACGATAATTCAATTTGTACAAGATTGTGTAGTATGGCTTACTTATCTACAAGTCTTCTTTTCCGCATAGCAATGGGCGATTGTTTCAATTGTTTTTCTCCTACTAGGAATAATCCTCTTGTTTTAGACTCAAAGAATGTTCAGACTCGTAACAACTATTTCTGGAACACACAATATTTTGTGCCGTGTACGGATCGAATCCTGAAATCTCTTCGTACTGTCAAAGAGAGATAGAATTTCGAATGTTTAAATGATTCGTTTGTACCTATACCAAAATCTAAATTAATACGCTAAGAAAACTATGTACACTTTTAATCATATTGCACACACAAAGGAGTGTGTTATTTATTAAGCATCGCTGAGTTAATATGGACAATTAGTGCGTTGAGAGATAAAGTAATGTAGAACTCAGTGGCAATATTCTGTCGCAACCAGTTAATCGCAACCAAACATTACAATATAGAGTAACTAACAACTTGCCCCGGCTTCGCACGGGTAGTACAAAAAAAAGTTCAGAGGTGTATAACGAATTATACATCTAAACCTATCCTATGAATCACACTGTCTATTTATGAAAACCGCATGAAAATTCGTTCAGTAGTTTTTGAGTTTATTGCGAACAGACAGAAAGACGCGGTACTTTGTTTTATAATATGTAGTGAAGAAAGAAATTAAAATTAATAATTTCTTCGTCATAACGATATGAGCGTGTATGAGGAATGTGATGAAAGTGAATGAAGCCAGAGAAGTGTGTCAGGATTGTAGCAAATAAAAATCCGTAGTCTCTGCCTACCCCTCTGGGAAACAGGCGTGAAACTATGTATGTATGTCATAATGATATTTCAACTTCATTTAATTTTGCTTTTGTTTATGCGATTGTTTTGTAGAGAGACCGTTGGATTGCCACGCAGTCTCACGTTTGACGGCATATACCTCCAAGTTTTAGAAGTTCTATGCGTATTAAACCGTTGGTTATCGCTCGCTTTAACGGTAAAGGAAAACATTGTGAGAAAACCTGTATATTTGCATAAAAAGTAGATACCTACTATATAATGTTCACAAAGATATGTGTGCTAGTGAGGTGGACTATAGCCTAGTCATAATGAGATTTGCCCGTGACCAGCAATGGCTGCCGCACTGCAGGGAACGGGCATTCTTACAAATCGAAATTATATATACTAGATTTTCGCGTTTCTATCCCTCGGAGACAGTACTTTCTTTCTGGATAATGGTACCCCTAACGTGTGTACAAAATTTCATGACGATCGGTCGAGTAGTTAAAGCGTGAAAACGTAACAAACAAACAAATTCACATTCGCATTTATAATATTAGGGGTTAAAGTATGAAGTTACCGTTATACCGTATAGTTATAGATACTTCATACTTTGAATTGACATAAAACCTTCCTGGTGTGAGATTTTCGAGTGAAACTTTTTTCACACGATAAATAAAAATTTTCTTCTTTTAAAAAATGCAACATTTCAACATTCGATTTTGGAGTCTAAATTGTATTTTTTTTATTCAGCTTAGCCGGGAAAGATGGATACTTCGAACAGCCGAGTCATTTTTGAATACGAGTTCCGATGCGGAACTAACGCGGCAGAAACGGCTCGCAATATCAACGCTGCGTTTGGAGAGGAGACTGCTAATGCATAAAATAAAATAACGCCCTGTGCGTTTTTTATTTAAACGCTTTCTTAATGGAAACTTCGATTTGAAGAACGAACTACATGGAAGACCACACAGGTGAATAACGCTGAATTGAAGGAGACGGTGGAAGCCGAGCCGAGATCCAATCCGAACCGTTGTAACTCTACAGGAGCTGCAGTTAGAAGCCATACGTCATCTCCGTACTCGCGAGACCTTGCTCCAACGGAATACTATTTTTGTAGTGATTTGGACAATTTACTACGTGATAAAAAGTTTTCTTCCCAGGAGGCAGTACTTGCTTGCCCCGGAGTTATATCGTAAAGGCATAAAAAAACTGCCGTTTAGATAGCAGCAATGTATAGATACCTAATGAGGGTAAATATTCCGATTAAATAAATATGGTACCTACATCTTAAAAAAACGAGTTTTAATTTTTCAGTAATAATTTTGTATATTGTGATATTTAAAAATAGCTTGTATTAATTTACTAGTTATTCACGTAGTACTGTATTTTACGAGTAGGTGTTTTCAGTTTTCTATTGTTATATTTAACTATGTAATATCAGTTATCACATTTAAATGAATACTTATCAAAAAGTTTGAGGAAAGCATGAGCATAGTTTGTGCATGTGCCTATAATTTATTTTGTCCTTTCTTTTCTATATCCACATCTGTGAAAAACAAACATAACTTAAATGCCATCTATGAGGTAAACATGAGCTAACAGTTTTAATTACATCTTTAATTTCCTGTACAATATCTACACTACTTTATTAAAATGTTTATTTTGCGGTTACACGACAACGCACCACCAATTCAATAAAATAAAATGTATTTATTACAGATTATTATACTAAATCCTATTTATAATAGCTTAATAAACGAAATCACATAAAATATGTTTTCCTGTCTACTATATGTTTAATTTTGTTCTTTAAAAAGACAACTCCCGCTGTAGGATTAATTCCTGTGTCGCGGGGGACTTTACAAATATTCAGATAACGGACACAAAGAACATCCAGACTCGGAACTACCATTTGCAGATCACACAAAGTTTTGACCCATGTTGGATTCGAACCCACAACACTATTGTAACACATAAGAAATTGTACCTATTTATTACCAAACATATATATAGCATGCCTTTATACTAAGAATGTGTGAGATAAGTAAGCGATGAGTGAAGAAATACGCCTCAAAATCAATGTATTTAAATAGCGAGACGGCTAGATCTAGGGATCTTCGGCTAGATATAGGCATCTAGCCGTACGCCTAGCCTATACGCCTCGCTGAGATCTAAGGGATTATGTAAGAATATTGCTTTATTGTACCCTTTTTCCAGAGCTAACTTGAGCTAGACTTTGAAGACTAAAGGATCCTATTGGTGACGCCTTTAGGCCTGACTTCTACTACGAAGAAGAGAGGTGATATACGTACAGCCAATACCACATCTCTCTGCGCTTTGGTAGAAAACGCGCCTTACGCTTGTTGTACGTGTCGCTTGTTATTGTTGCCGTATGTGTAGTATTTCCTAGCCGGCTTGGGTCGCTGCGGCCCTTAGGACAAGAAACAAGACTTTTGATCTAAGTGCTAGCAAGACACTTTTAAAGACTTCTGTATAAGGGTCGATTTTTCAATCGTCAGATAACTTTTATCTGGGGAATATGTTTGACTTTTTGACAGCTTTTGTATAGAAAATATATCATACCGCCATATTTATTCTTCAGAAAAAAGTTATCTGACGATTGAAAAACCGGTCCTTAGTGTAGTATTATAGTGACACTCACCAGGTTTAAAGAATATTACATTACTATTATTGAATCTATTTATTTATATTAATTGGCTGACAGATTATCGTGCGAGAAGCAAAACATATTAGAATAGAAGAATATTAGAACAATAAGTATTTGTGTTTTGATATAATCGAGTATTATCTAATGCACAGATGAAATTGTAGTTTTTATGGTCACTTCACCTCTGTAACATAACCAATGCTGTAGATTCACTTGCTACATATGGTATTACCCATAGAATTTCTTAATTTAATTATTAACATTAGGTAATTAAAACAAGTAGCAGAGTATATTTCAGTTTTCGTAGCTCAGCTTACATTTCACCACAATAAAACATAAAAAAGCAATTAAAGACTACTTTTGCCAACCCTTACACGGACGATTAACGTCCCACGCAAAGGAAGGAACTCGTAGAAAACAAGTTGGCGCGAGCTAAGATTGCTTATAGAGAAATAGGTTAGGATGCCGAGTCAAAGGTTGGTAACCTTTCAGGCTGGCTCGCTGTCTGGTCGAGAGCCTTCATGATTTCGTGACTTAACAACTGTTATTATCGGTCAATGAAACCGCGAATAAGTATCGCACTCTTACATTTCGAGTTGAACGACACCGTTAATGACAGAAAAGTTTAACAATTGGATTCGCAATTTGTTTAAGGCGTTCACCTGACGCAGAATTCTTTTGGGACAATGATCCTTTTTACTTTTTTATACTATGGCGACAAAGGTGCGTGCCTGAGTGATTGTAAGCTATTATTATTTTTATAGAATACTTTGTTTGGACGCATGCTACAGTGAGGTATCACTCGCTTTATCAACTTACAAAAATATGAGTCATTAATCATTATACTGTTAGAGCATTTGATGAAGTTTATTGGTTTGCCTGTTGATTTCATAGCAAGCCTATCGCGTCATTACAGTACAGGGCCATGTAAATGCAATCTTTTGAAGGGTTAAAGGCTTATCCCTAATAGCGTTGCGATAGAGTTGAGTCAAGATCACATTGTACATTAATTATAATTCGTTACTTATTATTCTTCAAGAAATATGATGTGTCTATAATTCTAGTGACGGCAAAGTGTATCTGTGTCATATGTCTTATTGTATTTATAATGCTTTTTTTGATCTAATATTTTTGCAAGTTATAGTAGGAAAACGATTAACGAACTTTTATGGATTTTATAGAGTAAGCTAAGCGGTAGTGAATGCGACTGCTGTGTATGAGGTCTCGGGTTGGAATCCTGGGTCGAGCTAACAAAATGGTGGGTTTTTCTGTTAAGAAATCTCAATACGAGCCCGGAGGTAGGAAGTTGGCGGTGTTAGACACCCCCGTGCCTCGGAAAGCACGTAAAGCCGTTGGTCCTGCGCCTGATCTCTCTGCGGTCGTGTCGGTTTATCCGTCCTATCGGATCATGAGGGTAAGGGAACAGAGAGTGCACTTGTGTATGCGCACGCACTTGTGCATTATAATATCTTATGCGCAGATGGCCAGTTTCTATTAAGGTTGTCGTCGTGACTGAAATTCGGTCTGGAGAACATTATTATGTACTTACTTTGCGTCTACTATAAAGACATAAATTTATTTTTCAGTGTCAGAAGCATGCGGTGTCTGCGGTATCCAATAATTATCTTCTAGAATATTCCCTATTATTCTTCTGGCCAAACAGATTTAGAGTGGGTGCACATTGGCTGTAGACCCCGAGTCTCGATCTCTCCATCGCAAAACCGATACTAATTGATAACTATTTGGTAATATCTTTCAGTACAGACATTATTCAAAATACTGTAGCTCAGTCGGCTACAACCAAAATGTAGGTACATCGTACATAAAATATTTTACCATCGATTTATTTAATACCAATATACTGGTTCTCACTTTAGAAAGTCCTCACTGACGTGTTCGATGTCTTCTCTGGGAATTAATCTTCATTTTCCTCAAGCGTCGACTGAGTACCTACGTTTATGGGAAGTCTGGCCGCTCACCTACTTCTTATAAGTAAGTACAAGTTACCAGTTCCGTGTGTTTTTTACATACATGCTTATATATAACAATAAAACAGTAACGAGGCTGTATTCAATGGGCATACTTTTGAAAAGTGATTGGCTTCGACCGTTTAGACGTAATCGTTATTTCAATTTATGTCTGTCTTAGGCAGAGATAAATCATTTAGTACCTTTTTCTCCTCCGTTGGTAAACCGATCTTATTATCTGTTTTTTGTTTAAAGCGTCATCAGTGAAAAATGGAGACGATATGTTTTTTTATGTTAATACACTTAATATGCATTCCTTCAATTTTTAAAAACAATTAGTGTTGAATTTCAGCCACTGGGCGAACAATAGTTCTTGTCACTAACCCACAGGCATTGGGATATTTAAAAATGCATTGTTTCTGTTGTGTAATAACGTAATAAGTAATAACTAATAACTTTTGCTTAGGACCATGGAAGTGAATCCGCATATAAAAGTACATCCATAGTCTCACGCCTGTATTTCAGAAGGTAAGCAGGAGTTTATTGCGTCCACATATCTCGTAGATTGTAGATTGTCGTTTACGAATGTCTTAATATAACACAATAACACTTCGCCTTACTCGGGAATTGAACGAATGTACATACATCAGTCGCATTAACAACCACTGCGACACCAAGCCAGTCAATAGACGACTATTCTTTATTGTTTATTAATTCATTCATTACATTACACATTTTATAATTACAGCGGCTTTCGCATTGAGCTTGAGGCTTGTGTCACGGTGACTACGCGATGTACATTAGTCGCTTAACCGTAAGTATACAGCCATCATAGGTTTGAAAACAAATAAAATATAAAACATATTATGTCTCCTTTATCGATACATCCTTTGATTATTCATTACTTTTCTACAATTACTACCATGGAAGACAAAAGATGTAGTTTTTCTTAGAAAGAGACGTCAGAGGTGAGAATTTAAATTGTTATAACGTAGTTTAAAACAGCATAATATATGACACAATGCCGTGAAGTCTGTATAACTCCTGGATTAGTGAGTATGACGTTTCTGTGATGAGTAATGTTGTGTTGACCGACCGGTAACCGGACATAAGTCGTCTAAAATAAACACACAAATACGTGGGATTATTCAGCTTAGTCACAGACAAAACGTACACGTAACTACAGTACAATTTACTAATAACGTCTACCGCGAGTTATCATTGCTCTTGATAAAACTCGAAAGTATAAACCGAGGCTAAGTTTTCAAAAAATAAAAATTATTCTTCAATTAGTTCGTATATGTTGACACTAGTGGCCCTTTAAGAAAAGATGAGCCTACAAATGTAGACCGACGCCTGTAACAGTACATATATCTTGTTCGTGTTATTCTTTTAAATCAGGACAAAGCCTTTTAGGGATTATCAGTTAATGTAATACAGAATGGAGAAATAAGACCAGACCGATTTCGCTGACTCGGACATGTTAAAAGAATGGTAGAAGATCGAGCTGCTAAAAACATAGGTATCTCCGGCAAATCACCGAGCGTCGTCCGGTAGGTCAGCCAAGATACCGCTGAAAAGACGAAATGGCTAAAGAACTGAAAGAGTTCAAGCCCAAGATCCACTTCCGACTTGCGGCTTAGCGGATTAGTGTTATGGGTTCAAATCCCACACGGGACAAAAATTTGTGTGATCCACAAATGGTTGTTCCGAGTCTGGATGTTCTTTGTGTCCGTTGTTTGAATGTTTGTAAAGTCCCCCGCGATACAGTACTTATACCCAAAGCGAAAGTAGTCTTTTTTTTATGAGAAAAAAGACTGTTCGCTGATCAAGTGATGTAAGTAAGTAATACATAGTTTTACTCTGATTTTACATTAATAGTCTACGTATACAAATATGTGTGGACTACAAATTCAGCAGTTAAGTAGGCAGCGAGGTGAGTGTGTCAGGAAAACATTTAACTTGAAGTCTCAAGGTCGGTCAATACTTTACTCGGCCGCCAGTGCACTAGCCCCAACTGAATTATAACGTCAATAACACGCAGATATTACTATTAAATATTTAGACTAAATGGAAGACTAATGTGCTAAATCTCATGGTTTATTCTTGTTAACAATAGCGTCGGTTATCGAAGACACTTCTAATCATAATGTGGATAGATGGGTAGATCGTGGTGCGGCGATAGTAAATGAGACTATTGTATATGAGGCCTCGATTTCGAATGCCGGGTTAGACCAACAAAAAATTTCATAGAGATTTCCTGTGAAGACATTCTCAGTAAGAGTCCAGAGTTAAAATGGCGGTCTTTCACATCGCTGCGTCTAAAAAAGCACGAAAAGCCGTCGGTTTTACAAATGATCTTTCTTCAGTCATATTATACTGCCTCCATGGCGCAGCGGTAGTGAATGCGACTGCTGTGCATGAGGTCTCGGGTTCGAATCCCGGATCGGGCCAACAAAAAGTTATTGAGTTTTTCTGTTAAGAAATATGAATACGAGCCCCGAGGAAGTTGGCGGTGTTAGACAACCTTGTGCCTCGGAAAGCACGTAAAGCCGTTGGTCCTGCACATGATCTCTCTCCGGTCGTGTCGAATTATTCGTCCCATCGGATCATGAGAGTTAGGGAACAGAGAGTGCACTTGTGTTTGCGCACACACTTGTGCACTATAATATCTCCTGCGCCGATGGCCATTCTGCGTTAAGATTGGCCGCCGTGACCGAAATTCGGTCAGGAGGACATTATTATTATTATTGTCGTCCTATCGGATAATAAGACTGGGGGAATAAAAGTGCACTTGTGTTTGCGCACTCACTGGTGCATTATAGGTAATATCTCCTGCGCAGATGGCCAGTCTCGGTTTAGATTGGCAGCCTATACGACATTCGGTTTGGAGAACTTTAGATCTTATGTAGAGGCATTTGGTGAGATGTCTAAGCATAATATTTACATTTACATTTCTTTCTACAAGTAAAATCCATTTCATTTCCTATTTATTTTGCTCGCAGCTTCGCTCGATTTAATTTAAATTTTGTTCATAAATTTCTATTCTTCGGAAACAGTACTTCTTTTCTGGATGAAAAGTTCCATATTATGTCCTTTTCTGTATTTACCCCTGACAACGTGTATGCGAAATTTACAAACCAATAAACTCATGTGGCGTATGTATATACGCACAGGCAACATATAGCTTTACGAGAAACCTGGAATCGAACGGAGCATCGTACAACTAGCCGCGCCGAAACCAAGCGACGCGCGAAGGCGATTGAACGGAGCATCATACGTCTAGCCGCAACGATATCAACATTCGAACTGTTGACGCGCGAAGCTTACCTCTGCTTTTTTTTTTTTTTTTTTTTTTTTTTTTTTGTATGTGTTAGTTGTTGGCCTCAGATGGCCTTAACAACTTTACGCGGACTGTGGGTGAGCGCAGAAGGCTCCCAACCCGTACCTCTGCTTTTTATACGTGGCACTACTTTTATACTCGCGAACAGATTTCCAAGAAATCATTCGAAAATGTTAGATTTTTGTTTACTTGTCGCTGATTGGTGAAAATGTTTATTGTACACATTAGTGTTAGCATTACTTGCATGACTAATAAATGGGATATAGGATAGGTTAAAAATTGAAAATATATTCTCAGTTGAATCAGTCTGCGTGTTTCATTATAACCCTAACGGTTACCAGCTACGGACCTGGCTTCTGCCCGCCGGCTGGTAACACGTTAAACTCACTTTGGCATTTATAATATTAATTAGGATTAGTTTAGTTTCCCGGCCAACGGGAAACTTTTCGGTTGTTGTCAAATTGACAGTAGTCGTTAAGCCATGTCAGATGCCTACGGGCGGCTTAAACAACTCTTGACAACAGGTTGGCCACTAACCACACGAAAAAAAGAAGAAAATTAGGATTTGTTACGATATCACTTGCATGTCGTGCATGAACTAACTATGTATTGTAACCGTCTATTGGCGGTGCCCAGTAGTAGGACCAATCTACTGAGTAAAGCCCCTATAACGCGTACCTTGACTGTACTTAATGACGTAGCGGACAGCATAGATCTTTTTACTTGTTCTCTGAGTGAGTTCACAAAAACCACGATGTACAGGATATGTTATGGTAAATAATAAAACTGTAATTATGGCCACACTATTGAATTAGGATATCCCTGTAATGATAGTGATGATGAGTTAATAAATAAATAAATAATTAAATAAATGTATACTGAAGGGATACTAGTCATAATATTGAATTAAATAATAGTACTAGCATTTTATCCATTGTTTAGTACCCATAGTACAAACTCTGCTTATTTTGGGCTAAATGGTGTTGTGTATATGTGATAGAATATTATTATTATATTATTATATTAGCTTAGCTCTTATTAATAAAAGTACTCCACAGATACACGGATTATATGTCGTCTGCGGTAGACCTTATTGTCGAACGGTTCGGCGCCTTCCCCTACCGGTAGTAGAGAAAACCACAAATAGATCGGACTTGTAACATGAATATTATTATTATCATTGTCTCTAGTAGAAGTACGGCGCGTAGTATTTCATTCTCTACGGTCGTTATGTACAAAGCGTTTTACGCAAAATAGCAGAAAGCTAGTATTACCATTTTCCATGCAATGACGTTTCATATTTTCAACATGATAATTATTCTTACATAATTATGTAATCTTCATCTTCAAAGTCTTACTTTTTTATTAAATATATCTTTCGCACTTGGAGTAATTCCTGTGTCGCGGGAGATTTTACAAACATTGAAACAACGAACACAAAGAACACCCAGACTCGGAACAACCATTTGTGAATCACACAATTTTTTGTCCCGTGTGGGGATCGAACCCACAACACTGGGCACGGCGGCAGTGACGAGACGACCACTTAAACGACTACGGCATCCGTGCAGTCAGTTATTATTTCCAGCCATTCTGATACTATTTTCCAACCATATACATGACATAAAATATTGTCTTAAGACACAATACGTATATAATGTGTACACAAATATTTTTATAATTTTTCGGTATCAGATTGCTTTCCGTTCAACATTTCGAGTCCATTCTTAAAATACGTAACATTTTGAATAGAAGTTATTTGTTTCGAATACCTTTATTAGTTTTACTAGCCGTAACCTACGACTTCATTCACGTTTATTAGGTACACGTTTGTTTTTTGGGCTCAAGTAACCACCATATCAAATGTTTCCAAAATATGTGAAGATGTGAAATGTAACATCCTCTAAATCGGTCAGCATATATTTGGTCCTGCATTAGTCCTCCTACAATATGTTTGTCGGATATAGAGTGTGTGCAGTAACCCCATCGATAGACATGATTCGGGCGCGTACAATAAGGTGATCGAGCAAAGTGAAACAATAAATACACACTATTCACTTTTATTGTCTTCACTATAAAATTAATACGAATGTCTTGCACGAAACGAATGACAGTTCCTAGCGAGGAGGTCCGCATTCGACGACGGTAGAAAGATCCCCTTCGAATATAGGGCGCGCCTCCATTTAAGTAGGCTCTGTCGTAACACGAAGTGAGCTGCATGTTGACTTCATCGCAACAGTGCTGCCATATCTTGACTTTCGTGTCGCGTTTCGTACTAATGACCGTCTCCGACATGTATAAATAATAAAATTCAGTCTTACTGCTATAAAGTAATAAAACACTCAATTTAAAGAATATAGACGGCAGTTAAAAGCAACAAAGAAAATACATTTCACACATGATAGAGGAAGCAATGTGTCATAAAATGCAAGTCTATAAAAGAGGCGCTTATCGCGTCTGTAAACTACAGATCTTTGTTACTTTACTTTGTCTCCAGGATCGAAGCGGAATAAGTTTACTCATGTCCTGAAACTTTACCCTTAAATGTTTCCTTTTAAATTCGATGCGGGTTCTAGATAGTATACTCTTTGAGGAGTTTGACAATGTCGGAATTTGCCATGGTTACCTCTGCTGAATCTGGCTACAGGGTTATAATTGCGAGAGTGTAGATAGAAACCTTATAAACGAATATGACTCCAGCAAAAAACTACTACTACTACACTAGTCGTTATTAATGTATTAAATTTTTGTCATAGTATATGCCCCACTTCAGGATTGTTACTGTATTGCGGTGGTCTTTACAAACACTCAAACAGCGGACACAATGAATACCCAGACTCCAGAAACACAAAGAACAATGCCTATTACTGCCCAGTTTTGGAACTCATGGACAGCACAAGGGGTTTAAATTAGTTGTAGAATAATTATTGTATAATAGATATAATATCATTTAAAGATATTACTAAAGGTGTGCCAAGAAAATTATTCATAATTTCTATTTTAAAAGATGTTTCAACGTCTAACTAGTCAAAGTGTAATAGATAAGAAGTTGCCAGTAAAAAAATCATGATAATAAATTGATTAACAATATACTTATCTTACTTGGCCATTAGACAATTTAAAATTGTATTTTTTTTGATTTTATAAAAGTACTTTTTGCAATAAAATTATGAACGTGGCAGACCTTTAATCAATCTCAGATTATTAGTTAAGCACTCATTTATCTAATGCAATAACAACTACTACAATTTTTGACTGTCCACTTCTAGGCCGGTGGCATTATGAAGGGCGGGCTTTGTTCTTTTTGTCCTGTGAGGGATTCGAAGTCCCAACACTCGGCGTAGTGTCAGTAACGAGGCGACTACATAAACAACGCCATCTTAGCAGCAATTGTGGTACTTAAGTGGTTTATTTATTATTTATTTATTTATGTACCTTTCAAGTTCAAGGCGTTCGTGGTGCGAGTCCAAACTTGCATTTCTGCATGTATTCATGAAGGAGGACTTCCGGCCGAAGGGTGTGGTGTTCCGTCGCTTCCGCGGACAAATGCCACTTGAACGCACAACAACAGAGTGCAAGTGAAGCATTACTAATATAGTTAATAAGTTATATAAATAATAACACAAATTGTATTTATGTTAATTCTATAAGGTGATTCACAAATATTAATTTATCTATGCGAAATAAAATCGTTATTATCAAGAAATCTTCTGTTTTTTCTTGTTTAGTAGGATCAAACTTAAGAACTGCCAGTATATTTGGCAGGCCAAAGGTCTCCGAAAGTTATCGCAGATCATGACGCAACAATATTTTTATTAATTAAAATATAGCAACCTATTTCCGTTAACTGATTATGTTTTGAGGAAAGCACTCTAGCTGTTAGTTCATTAGTAGTTAGTTAATATCGCGCTCAGCCCGGCTCGTAATGTGAATGCCCAAGGTTAAAAAATGCCACCGTCTGATAAATATTGTTGCTGCGAAATAAAATTTCTTATGCGTAACATTGACATTGCCAAGATAAATACAGAATTCGGTTTTCTTAATCACCCTTAAGTCAAAACGACTGCAGTTTCTTAAACTGGTAGACAGAGTTAAATCTATACAAATACCTAAAATCTATACATAAATCTATATACCTAAGATCGTTATAGCTTAACGGATGGCATAGTGATTTAAGTAGATGCCACGCCTCTGCCACTGCGCCGAGTGTTGTGGGTTCGAATCCCACACGGGACAAAAAAAAGTAAAAAAAACGAAAAATAACAACAATTTGACTGACTGTGTGTAATATCAACAAGTAAGTACTGATTATTATTGCATGTTACAAAAACATAATAATACTAATAATGTAGTGCTTGTCAGTCATTAAGTGCTAATCTTCGACAAGGCTGAACCGATTGTAACAAAACAAAGCATACAGGTCACAAGAGGTCATGAAAGAAGAGGCCTGTGTTGCTAAATTTAAACAAAATTTTATACACAAAATCCCTTGTTTACGCTTTTTCAATACACTTTGTGATTATCAATTAAATTGCGGGTTATACAAAGTTTTTATAAAGCGTCTTTGGTCCCGTAGCAAGAAAGTTCGGTAAGGTTGCCGATTGTGAGGCATCAGGGTCGATAGGTTCTTAGTTCTCTCATTGTTACTAGGAATTTTTGGAGAGGGATTCTCAGTAGCAGCATAGTGATTGGTAATATTCCTGATAAACGAACAATACCGGAGAATGCTTATTTAGTGTTTTAAAGACAAAGGCCGCAATAGATTTCATTCTTGTTTCGCTATACAGAAATATAATTACATTAACAGATCGGATTATTCCACTTTGTTCACCCAGGTGATATCAAGTATATATCTTAAACAAAAGTCGAAAACAAAAATTTTACGCATTTTATCTAAAAAAAATCCTATTTAAATAATATATAATGGAAACATTCAACACAACACAACTCCAGAAACACAAATTTTAATCATGTGGAATTTGATTACCCAGGTTATTTGAAGAAACATAATAAATACATTGAAATCATGTGGAATTTGATCACCCAGGTGATTTATTGGTAGGTGATTTAGGACATAAAAATGTGGAATTTGATCACCCAGGTGATGTCACCAAAGTGGAATAATCCAACAAATCGATAGCGGCAAGGCGTCCACTAGCCCGCAGCGTTCAACGTGCAGTCCTACAAAAGTTGTAATACATCTATAGGTCCTATAGGTCTCGAGTATAAACAGACATGGACATATACAATTATGTATTTAAATACTTACACAAACAACACACAGGCGCCGTTACACCGACCCGAAAAATCGGAGCATACTTCGATGACGCACAAAGCTGCCCTGATACCATATGAATGCAGTTAATAGGACGAAAATAGAATAAAAATGTGCCATACATCTGCATCTGACCGTGAAACAACAATTTATAATGCCCTCGTTTCTTAAATGAATTGCAATCTGGTTTCATCAAACTTTAGCAACAAAAAGCCACGAAGCTTGAACGGGCCTGCTCCAAAAAAGTACTATATATATAATGTCGTCCAGATCGGATTTCGGTCATGGCAGCCAATCTTAACGAACACTGACCATCTACGCAGGAGTATAGTGCACAAGCGAGTGCGCAAATGCAAGTGCATTCTCTTTTCCCTAACTCTCATGATCCGATGTGACGGCAATCCAACACGACTGGAGAGAGATCAGGCGCAGGATCAACGGCTTTACTTGCTTTCCGAGGCACGGGGATGTCGAACACCGCTAACTTTTCAACTCCGGGCTGCTATTCTTGCTTGCTTTCTTGGCCCGACCCTGGATTCGAACCCAAGACCTCATGCACAACAGTCACATTCACTACCACTACGCCACGTGCATATTCTTTCGCCTCTATCCCTGAAGGGGTAGGCAGCGGTGTATTACACCCACATGCGGTCAACTATCTTTTAGTTTTCACATAATTGCAAGCCAATAGCTGTCGCACTATTCTCAGACTCCGTGCTGCTACTGGGAATTCTTTGACATAAAATCCCAATAATAGTTTGCGGACCTAAGAATCGAACCCAAGACTTCATGTACAGTAGTCACATTCACTATTACTGAGCTAAGATGTTTCTCACAATTTATCCCTGGCTCCGCTCTAATGAGTGTCTGTTATGCTACAAAATGTATAATAATGCCACCGAGTGACACTTTTCATTTCAATTTCATAGACTTTCCAGACATTTTTCGTTAATTTTATAGAAGATATGTACCCTAAGTCTTAATCCAGGACAATGTGTACCCGCGTATAGAATTTCAACAAAATCCTCTCAGAGGCTCGGCTCGTGATTGAGCAGCAGGCATACTTAAGTACATATAGACTATCTTTAATCCGGGTTATGGTCGATATGTGTGCCAAGTTTATCAATATCAACAAGATAGTATGGCATGGCAATGGAGTGCATGGCAATGGATGCCATGCCATACTATCTGTATGAATTGCATTCAGCTCTGTCTGCGAGGTTTTCATAACTAAATCGCTCAATAAAACTTTACAAAATTTATAAAGCATCGTAATAACTTGAAAGATTTGTACATAGACAACTTTTTAGAAACGCTCGCAAACAAATTAGTTGTAGCTTTTCCTTTCAAACATAGAAAATCGCATTGTACAATGACATTTTGACAGCATTATACTTATATATAATTAATTATAACAATTTAAAATGTTATCACCAATCAAGTCATTTTGAAATTATAATAGTGAGCTGATAATTTATGTACTCATCTCATAGCGACGACGCAACGTACCTTTAATCTTAAGCGGTGACGTCACACACAATGGCGTCGCGCGCGATAACCGACTCACGCGCAGACGCGTCTGTCGTCTGCCCTTGACCTCCCATCTGCACACTACACACTACATAGCGTCTGTTGCTATTCGTATTACATCCACTGTTTATTGTTTACTATATTTTCCTTTGGCTTCGCTCGTATTAGGGTAAGGCCGTAGATTTTGCCACTTTGTAACATAGAGTAACACAGACACTTCTATGTTATGGTAACGTAGAAATAACGCGAAAGTAACATACAATTGTAAGGCTGAGTTTAGAACGTGCTACTTTTAACCGACTTCATAAAAGGAGGAGGTTGTATTTTTGTATGTATTGCGTTTTTTTTGTATATTCACCGATTACTCAAGAGATTAATATTCAAGAATAGGAAACCGAAAAATGTTTAAAACTGTCAACAGTTGAGTTTTTATTACACAAGACCATGACATTCTGTCCATTTTTCAAATGCAGGAACATGGGTCAACAGTAAAAATAAAACGAAAGTTATCTTCTTTTATTAAATATAAAACAAGATAGCATTGCTATTGAGAAACAAACAAATAACTCTTCTGACAAAAATAACATTGATTAAACTTATGTATAGAAGAAAATTACAAAATTACATAAATAATGAGATCTAGGTATCTTAAAAAGTCTTTCTCAAAAATGCGCTATTGATAAACAAACAAAAAACACTGCTGACAAAAATTAACATTAATTATACTTATGTACAAGGTGGGCCAAAAGAGTTTACCCTGTTGGAAGATGCTCTTATTTTTGGAAATGGCCGCCAATGTCAAATCTGTTTTGACATTTGTGGACTAGACAGATGTAGAATACAAGTGAACAAGCCATGGAGCGGTACACTCTCCAAGAACGCGGAATAATCGTGTCTATTTTTTTGCGTAACAATTCGTCTGTGGTGTTGGCGCAGCGTGAATTCCGTCACCGACTCCCCGGCCGTCCGACACCGATTGCGCAAACACTGCGCCGTTTGGCCACCAACCTTGAAGAGTATGGGACCACACGAGACGTTGCCAGGAGTGGCCGGCCCCGGAGCGCCCGTTCTACCGAGAATATCGCCGCTGTTGCCGAGGATGTCGAGCTGTCGCCGGAAACATCAACCAGACGCCGTGCCTCGCAATTAGCCATCAGCCGGTCGTCCCTAAGGCGAATTTTGGTCAAAGACCTGCGCATGTTCCCGTACAAAGTCCAGTCTGTGCATCAGCTGCTGCCTGTCGACCGCCAAACGCGTGTAACCTACGCCCAAGCCATCCTCAATCTCTAGGACGAAGTGGACGATTTTTCGACCAAAATCATAATGAGTTATGAGACTCATTTCCACCTCAGCGGAAACGTGAACAAGCAAAACTATCGCTTCTGAGGCACCGAAAATCCACGAGTGATGCACGAGAAGTTTTTTATTTAGAAAAAAAATGAGCGCCAAACAACATCGGATGACTTCTTTTGGCCCACCTTGTATGTTAGACAAACTTACAAAATTAGATAAATAATGAGATCTATCTTAAAAAGTCTTTCTCAAAAACGCGCTATTGAGAAATAAACGAAATATAAATCTTTTGCTTTTCTTCAATCTTCCTTTAATTTTTGCCGTAATTTTAATTTATCATCTTCAGTATACGTACCTACTCTTTTTTTTTCTCGTGGTGCAAGCTTATCTTTCTTTGTGCTTTTTCATATTTTTCCGGATTTTCGTTTTCTAGCATTTCCCTATATTTTTCTGCTTTTCAGCTGCAGTTAACGGCATCTGTTCCTGTAAAAATTTATGAGTGCATTCAAAAATTTGAGATTTTTTAAATAAATTTACACCGTAGGAAACGAGACGGTGATGTGGGACTCGCTGGCCCTAATATGAGTAAGGACCAGAATATATACAAATTCCCCCCTGTGCACCATCACTTCGCCATAACGGGTGGGCCACCGGAACCTGATACGACATCAGCAACCTACGCAACGACAGCTCCGACGGGGCACTAACACAACCTTACCTTCCTCGCGGCCCCCGTGCCCACACTCCGAAGAGTGTACGCAGTTCAACGGATCATTTAGTCGTTAATAAAGTTAAGGAATTATCTTTCTTTCATCTTAACAGACATATGCACCTTATAAAAATATAAGTAGGTACGTTCCTAAATTAATTAGTGATGCAAACAGAAAAAGTAAACAAGAAACTGAAATAGTTATAAAATGTACGATATGCATAAACCTTTACAACACTTCCACGTTACTACGTAACAATCAACGTTACCAGTAACATACATAGAAGTAACGTAGAAGCGCAATTTTTGAGGTAATAAATAGGAATCATTTCTAAATACGACCGAATTTTAAACAAAAACACATCACCATACTCTCACGAGTTACTTAAGCTAATACTATGCGTTTGATGTATGTAATAAAAACTGATATTTACCTTAAACTCGTCAAAAGTCGCCAAAAACATCCGCTGACGAAACGCACGCGCACACCTTGAACCAACTCCACAGACTACAAAATGGCGGTTTCTTTATTTTTTATTCTGTTGCCAAGACAGTTAGTGTTTCCAGTGTCATTGCAAAATACTATCATATTAATATTGAATATTTAGGAGCCAAATTTTGGTAACATACATGATCATACAAAATAGTAACGTATAAGCGATTTTTTTTTAACTGTGATAAATAACTTTAAACGTATATTTTAAAACATAAAAACCAAGATTCAGCTGCTTAGCTTTTACACATTTCAGATATTGGCAATAGATTAGGATTTTCAATCGAAAACAGTCTATTTTTATGGTGTCAAATACTTGGCCGTGTGTTTTTGGCAAAATTTTAGGGACCAGACGAATTTAATTCATTGTATTTTTTAAATTGGACGGCGTACATTAATTCTGAGGATGCACTCTAAACTCTAGGTTAAGAATTACACAATTTAATTAGGATATTTTCATTACAATTTACGACAAACATGAGAAATTTCTTGATGATGGCTTGAGTAGTTAAAGCTTAAAAGTGTAACAAAGTCACATTCGCATTTATAATAATACTAGAATTTGCGCGCGGCTTCGCTCGCGTAAATGTAGGTTGTGTTAGGTTACGCTTTCAACAGTACTTTTTTCTGGATGAAAGGTATCCTATATGCTATTCTGTACCCCCGACAACGTGTATGCGAAATTTTATGATGATCGGTCGCGTAGTTAAGGCGTAACAAATAAAGAAACTCGCTTTCGCATTTATAATATGGGTAGTTTTTAACTGTTCCTCAATTTTTTGCCTTTGTTCCACCAAAAATACTAAATGCACAGCAAAATATATTTAAAGAGATCCTATTTTTGGGTGGGTGTAAGAACGAACCTAACATAACCTAATCCTTCCGAGACGGAATGCATTGATTTGAGGCGTGCTCGTTATGATATATTTTAGTAAGCATATTTTGCTGTGCAATTAGTATTTTTGATGGTCATTATATTTAATCCAATTTATTAGCAAATAAAATGAATGAGTGAGACAATTTTAGAGTAGCGACCGATCATCATGAAATTAATGCTTAATCTGAATTTTCACAGTATTACAGGATAATGTGTAGTCTTGTTTTGTTTGCGTACGCTGTCGTGGGACGATGTCGGGTTGAGGACATCTGTCTCAGCTTGTGTGGGTGTCGGAATGTTGGGTTTTACCTGCGAAATTGTCTCCGTGGTAACAAACGTACATTCAATACAGTTTCAATAATTCATACATAGCCTTACGCCTAAATCGCCGAAACGGGTATTAAATCGAAGTAATTAACGTATCGCAGTTTACCGGGCCATATAACGAATCAGTGTTGCTACTAAAAAAGAACTTAATAACACACCTGATACCTGATTCAAACCCCATGAAGTAGAAATCGAATTCACTATCACTGCGCTAGCAAGGCAACCTGATACTAATTATAGTACCACGCTGCAAAAAAATAACCATATTTTTAGTTCATTGTATTAACTAGAAAATATGGTTGAACAAATTAAGCTAAAGCTAATTATTCTAATAGTAATGCTTTAGTGGTCTCGCCGACACCCGGAAGACTAATCACGTGTCAAAACAAACTCATTTCACATTATTTGATTGGTTGTTTATAATTCAGTCAGTCAACCTGGTCAACCACAACAGTCGACGTGCGTTTGATAGTCTGTAAACAACTTTTCTATTGATCTGCTTTTAGGTAACTAATAAAAAAAAATGACAGTCATGAGAAAGACAAAGACAAAGCATATTTTATTAAATTAAATCTCATCAGGATAAGTTCTGGCTGTCCACTTAATTAGCCAGTACTTTTATTCATTTGTCCATGTTTGTGAAATGTGATGATTTGCATTAACTAGACTGATTACAACGGATGTAGATTATCTATAATAAGTACATATATATAAAGTTTTATATATGATTTCATTCAGCTTTGCTCGCGTAAATGTAGGTTAGGTTAGATTCGTGACAGTAACTAGATGCTTTTTCCTGGATGAAAGGTACCTACCCTATGTTCTTTTCTGTTCCCCTGACAACGTGTATGCCAAACATAATGATTGGTCTAGTTGTTCTCTAGGGCGTGAAAGCGGAACAAACAAACAAACTCACATTTGCAATTACAATATTAGCTAGGATAGTTATTACGAGAAACATACAACAACCTCTGATATTCTAGTAAAAGTAGATATATTAGACGCGACTTCAAAAGTAACGTTAAAACGTAGCTCGAATCTGACATATGAAATTCGAACTACCTCCATCTCAAATTCCTTCAAAATAAATAAGTAACGTGGTAAAGTAATTCAGCAAATAGAGCTACATTAGTATACAATATTTGTATGAATGAACTGATTAATCAATAAGGATAAAATTCAATGAATGTCTACTCATTTATTAATTGCTTAATAATCCAACTGTTCAAGGTCATTAATGTAGTTAAATCATCAGTTGTAGTGTGTCAAACATACATACGCCTAGAGGTATTTCCCTTACGCAGAAACTACGGATTTTCTCAAACTTGACACACTTATATTGTTTCTTCCACCCTCGTCACATCATTACGTATAAGGACGGATTAGAGGACTCTTAACCTGGCCGTTTCTCACTTTTGTTCTTGTTTTATACTACATACATAAGGTACATAGTCTGATGCTTATATCACCGAAAGGCAAGGCATATGTGTGTTGTTGGATTATTATAGTTGTATGTTTATTGATTTCACGGATGACGTAGTCGTTTAACTGGTCGCCTCGCCACTGCCACCGCGCCCAGTGTTGTGGGTTCGATCACCAAACGGGACAAAAAAAATTATGATCCACAAATGGTTGTTCCGAGTCTGGATGTTCTTTGTGTCCGTTGTTTGAATGTTTGTAAAGTCCCCCGCGACACAGCAATTATTTCTAGTGCTGGAGTTGACATTTAAAAGAAAAAGGTTTAGACACGTCATGAAAATATTTTATTACAATAATAGGTACAATTATCATCTAGTAAATACAACGTAAAAACGCCAACTAGCGAGACAAAAGTAATACTTTATTCATCATCATTTTGATGCACCTTACCAACATTAAAAAACAGATGTCGGGTATGCATATATATATCAACTTTTAAGCGGAATACTGCAAGTTGAAATACACCCCGACTCCACGACGAGGTTGTCCTTATTAGAGGTGTTTGGTATTGCTAACCCATTTTCTATTGCAATAGTAACTATTGCAATAGAAAATGGGTTAAAATGGCCTAACGGGTGGGTAATTCGAAGGCGCGTGGTTAGTTCCACCCTTCTCAATTATTTTAATAATTATTAAACTTAATTTATCATTCAACAAATCATCACCGTCATCGTTCGTTTTCCTGTCATTGTGTTGTTTGTGAATGAGAAACTTGTTTTCCTCTAGAAATTGCGTGACCACAAACATCTGACGTAGCTGTTATATAACTACTGATGATGACTGCCTCCGTGACACAGCGGTAGTAAATACTACAGCTATGCGTGAGGGCTCGGGTTTGAATTCAGGGTCAGGCCAACAAATGTTATTGGGTTTTTCTAAATAGTGCCCAATAAATCTCAGCAGCCTTGAGTTAGGAAGTTAACGGTGTTAGACACCTTCCATGTCTTGGCAAACACGTAAAGCCATTGGACCTGCGCCTGTTTCCTCTCCGGTCGTGTTGAATTCCGGCACATCGGATCATGAGAGTTAGGAAACAGAGAGTGCACTTGTGTTTGCTCACACACTTGTGCACTATTATATCTGCTGCGAAGACAAGCAGTCTCTGTCAAGTTTTTTTTTATACTTCTAAGATGGCAAACAAGCATACGGCCTACCTGATGATAAATGGTCACCGTAGCCTATGGACGTCTGCAACACCAGAGGCATCACTTGCGCGTTGCCAACCCTTTAGGAAAGGAAGTTGGAAGGAAAAGGAGCGGCAAGGGGGAAAGAGGTACTTAGAGGTACTCCGGTACTCTCACTCACCGAACGAAACACAACAGTAAGAATACTGCTATTTCACGTCGATATTCTGTGAGAGGGTAGTCCTTCCCCGGTCGAGCCGGCCCATTTATGCTGAAATCAGCGAGGCTCTACTACTACAAAACTAAGATTAGCCGCGGTGGCCGAAATGTAGTCTGTAGGACATTATTATTTGTTTCTCTTTCACGGGTATTTCCCTAATACGTTAGGAAAATACCCGGCTCTTTGGGAGGCTTACACGGAGACAAGGGTCCAACACGAAGAGGCCCTTCGAGAGTTTTAATCAAAGGTGGGATGGAACACCTACAGCGGCACTAGCCGCAGCAGGCGTAGGACTATTGCTACGTATGGATTCTAATACATGGGCTATGGGTATGGGTGTTTGATGGACTGGTATATTGGTAACTATGGATGTAATGATTATTATTTATTATTATAATTACCTTCTGTTTGATATTGTATGGCACTAGTACAGAATATGACTTGAGTTTTGTTCGATAATTTTTATGTTCTGTTTGGTTATTATTGTTAGTTATTATTAACTTTGTATTAAAAATAATTAAAGCGTCGATAGCCGGATGAGTAAGCAGTTGGATTGGCACGCAGAGATACCGCTTTTTATTTAATTTTAAATAGTACGATATGCTCTTTAGCCTTTCAAGTCTTAGAAAGTCACTGCAACTGAATAGGTTAAACCACTACCCAATTAGAACACTTATCTATACTAATATTATAAAGCTGAAGAGTTTGTTTCTTTGGTTGAAAGAGCTAATCTCAGGAACTACTGGTCCGAATTGAAAAATTCTTTTAGTGTTGGATAGCTCATTTATCGATGAAGGCTATAGGTTATATAACATCACGCTATGACCCACGGGGTCGGCGCAGTAATCATAAACGCGGGTGAAACCGCGGACACATCTAGTCTGATATAAATCAACAAACTGAAAAAAAAACCCTTTTAAAACATAACCTGACCGGGCATCCACCCCGCGATCGTCCGCAAATATCACGAGTCTTAAAAGACATTACATGTATATAGAGGTACGGTCACGAATGTCGTTATGTGACTGTTATATACACAGCATATGAACAGCAGTGTTGCCCACACAATGCGTAATGCAATAACCTTGCATTGATGTTTTGATGCGCAGGCGCAGGCCAAAAAGCCCCGCAGTAAAATCGATCGCCCGCATTCAAGTATTCCATTATTTTCCTTGTACTTGATGGTATTGCCGCGTTATCTGACATCTTCACGTCATTGCGTGGGTACTTGTGGTGCATTCCGAGTATAAGTGCACTGAATAACATATAATGATAAAAGTATATGTACGTACAGTTTTGTTGTACCATGTTTATATGCCACACGCATGTACCTTTACGAAGTAGTCTTGTAAGTAGATTATTTAGTATTCAAGTTAGTTATTTCGATATATGTACTTTACAAAATAACTAGTTGTTAAATAATTTATTAGGTTAATTTCAATTAATTGTCTGAATCGGTGGTGCAGCGGTGGAATATGCGACTGCAGCGTATGAAGTCTCGGGTTCGATTCCTTGTCGTGTTAAGTATAACAACACTTGTTTTTTTGACATAAAGTTCTCAATAGCAGCACGGTGTTTAGATGTGTACCCGGTAGACGGCAACACGCACGGCGATACCCAATTACGTGTGTACTAAAACCAAAGCTATCAAAATGTGTGTGTAACACGCATCTGCCTACCTTTTCGGCCATATAGGCGTGAAACTTAATTACATTATCTCACGCGTATATCTACGGAGATATACATACATAATTACTGTATACCTATGGAGGTATACAGTAATTTCAGCATAAATGTAAGCAATCCCGCGACGTCATCAATTTGACTCCATGCCTACGTGTACGTAATTAGACAACTGGCCATATAAATATGGTCAATCATGGTCAAGTGCAACTAATACCTACATATTAAATATATGTCATAAGATAATTTAAATACCTTTTATGCCGTTAAACTTGTCGCTACTCGAAGGTATTTCATTATCATACTGTACGTTTTCCTGTTATCTAAGTAGGCCTTGATGGTCTTACTAAGAATTGGCTACAGGAAATCCCAAAATAGGCATATCGGTAGCGTTCACACACCGGTCCAAAATTACAAAATAAAAATGGTTGTGTCAATACGTTTGGCTGGACCATTTAAATATTTAAATCATAGACATAATGGCCATATTAAAACAAAATAATAAGTCTGTAAGTACTAATAAATTAGTTTTTTGGTTATTTAAGGACAACAAGCTTACTAAAGATTAAGTCCTGTGTCGCGGGGTCTTGACTAACATGGGCACGCCACGATCGTGGCGCTAAGTCCCGTGTTTGAGGAGTGGCTGGAGAGGCGGCATGGCGCCCTCACCTTCCGGCTGACACAGGTTCTGACTGGCCACGGTTGTTTTGGCCAGTTCCTGTGTCGTATACGCCGGCAAGAGACGCCCGGTTGTCACCACTGCGGCGACTGCCGCGACGTTGTTGAGGACACGGCGGTTTGCCCCGCCTGGGCATCGCAGCGCCGTGAGTTGATAGCGGCAGTCGGATCGGTTACCCTCTCGCTCCCGGCCGTAGTTCAGTCTATGGTCCGGAGTGAGAGGTCGTGGAACGCCGTCGCCTCCTTCTGTGAGGAAGTGATTTCCATCATGGAGGCGGCGGAGCGGGAGAGGGAACCTTTAAACCCTCTCCCCAACCGCAGAGCCGGGCGCCGGAGGGCGCGAGATAACCTCCAGCCACCCTGAGGTTTGACCTGGGGTTGGCGGGCTTTGTGGGCCTGCCCGCCATCCATTCAGCACCAGGTCCGAGAGGCGGCGTGCGTGTTCCCACGCGCTCCTCTGTTTCGAGTCCGTCTCCCCTCTAGGGGGGAGACAGTAGGGAATTTTTAGATTGAGTTCTTTGGGTAGGTCTCTTTGTGTAGTGGCCTGCCGTTTCACACGGCGGGCCGTAACCTCGGCGGGGTCGCGATCGCATGCGAAAGCGATTCGCGCGGCCCCGTCGATAGTGGTTTTGTCGAGGAACACCGTGGTAGGTTTAGTCGGTATTCCGGGAGGTACTACATTATCTTTTCAACATCTTTATTTTACCCCAGCGAGCCCGACATAATCCCTCCGCCCGCCCCCGCGGAGGGACACGCGTCAATGCATACACCCAAGTAAAAAAAAAAAAAAGGGTCTCTTGACTAACGTACAATTAACGGACTCTAAAATCATCCAGGCTCAACAATAATTTGTGCATCATAGAAATAAATAATAATTGCCATGTATGGAATTCGAATCCAGAACTTTCATCGCGGCAGCAAGCGTCGAGTGGACCGATTGTTCGCTGCGCCATCCGTTTAACGTTAACAAGAAAAAAATACATTAAAATTAAACTACTATTCCTATATGGATTCACCGCGGCTTATTTTATTAGGTATTCCTTATATAAAACTATAAAATGTACTAATTATAACAAACAACGATAAAACCCGAATTAAGGTTTTTAATTTAAAACATAGCTTTGTTTAAATAAAAGGCTGAAACTAGCAATTAAACCGCTTTGTTTAACATGACATTGTTTCAAAAGCGAACAAAAGGCGGCTTTGGTTATCTCCAACAAAAAATATTCATAGTATTTGTTGTAAACACAGGGAGTTAAAGTCAGCTAAGTGGCGCTGAGTCACCGAGGTAATTAGTATTGTTGACAACGTATAAAAGTGGGTAAAGCTGCCTTCATATTTGGTTTAATTACCTACATGGTTTTGTTGCATAAGTATATGATATACTAGCTTTTGCCCGCGGGCAAAAGCTAGTATATCTTACACTAGCTTTTGCCTAGCTTTCCATGTGTAAAAGTAGGTGAGGTTATATTAGTAAAAGTACTTTTAAACCAATAAAATTAGCCTATGTTACTCGGTGATAATGTAGCTTTCTAATGGATTTTTTAAAATCGGTAGAATAGTTTTTGATTTGAATCCTAACAAACCAACAAACAAAAAATCAAATCTTTCCTTTTTATAATATTAGTATAGATTAGGCTTTGCCTGCTACTTTGCTCGCGTTAATAGATTTTGTCAATAAGTTTGTTTCCCTCGAGTACAGTACCTTTTTCTGAATGAAAGGTATCCTATTTCCTTTTCTGTACCCCTGACAACGTGCATGCGAAATTTCATGATGATCGGTCGACTAGTTCAGGCGTGAAAGTGTAACAAACAAACAATGTCATATTCGCATTTATAATATTAGTAAAGATGTCCATCATGAAGGCTTAAGCACGATACCTAGGTCGGGCAAAGTGTTATATTCACCACTAACGATATGATTCATATATAAAATAGTCGTTATAAAAAGAAACGGATTGGCAGTGAATGCCACTGCTGTGTTTTCGAGATCAATTTCGAGATCGGCTTATTCGGATTTTCTGTCAAGAATTTCTTAGCACCACGAAGTCTGTATAATCTGTGCTCGGTAAATGATAATAAGCTCGATCTGTTAATGTGACACCCAAGCATAGGTAGCGGAATGTGGGTGTAAAACCCGGCCTACTGCTTCGGTAATAGGGGCGTGAGAAAGTAACATACTCCCAACTCGTAAACTTCGTAATTCAGAGACTCTATCATAGCTCTGCTGTCTAAGCCCGATAGCTATCGCGGCTCTTACATCTCTCTGTGTCGCTGCAGCCCGCAACCCAGCACCAGGCTCGGTGCATCGCTGTGACTGATCAGGGCTGATCAGTTAATGTTGTTCACCTCTACAAGACGTTGTGTGCTAAAGCTGAAACATCTGGAATAGGGGCGTGAGACTGTGTATGTATGATTAATAATATACACCTTAATATGCCCACCTGACGGCTGTAGCAACAAAGATTTCTTTCTTTCTTCTTCTCTAATGGAATATTTAAAAAAAATTGGACATCAAAATGGATTCAGCGTGCCTATTGCGAGTTGTATTTACGTTAATGCGATAGACACGTTTGGCTTTGTGATTGGTTAGAGCTTGGAGCGAGCCAATCAGAACACCGAACGTCATAAACGTGTCGATCGCGTTAACGTAAAACAAACTCGTACACATGGCTACACATCAAGTTAGACGACCCTATATACGCATAACTACGCTACTTACTAAATAGAGAATTGGCGGAAAGAGACAGTGCATAGTGGTGTCGATGGGGGGCCTGCTATGGTTGAATCTTTTAAGTTCCCAACTGGCCCCCCCCCATTGGGTGAGAGAGGGAACACCCCAGGTTTTTTAGTGGGTATACCAGCGCGTCTTCTTGCTGGGAGTCCCACACGCCCCGCCGGTGCCGTCCCCTAGCCGGCGGGTAGTGCACGAAGCATTTAAAAAAAAAAAGGTTATGTGAGGTTCATTCTTAAACCCACCCAAAAATAGGAGCCCAGCGACAGACAGACTGAATTAGGCCTGGTTCCTAAATCAAAAAACGTTTGACCTACAGCCAGTTCATTTTTAACAAATATTATTATTATTACCTAGGTATTTATTTATGTATACTAAAATTATCCACTAGCTGACCCGCGCAACTTCGTCTGCTTCACATAAGAGAATTTTCCTCGCTTTTGCAACATTTTTCATTTATGCGCCGCTCCTATTAGTCGTAGCTTGATAAAAGAATTTTTCAATTAAAATCAGTAGTGCCTCAGATTAGCGCGTTCACCCAAACAAATAAACAAACCCTTCGGCTTTATAATATTAGTATAGATTCATCCGCAAACATGTCACTCACTATATATGTATTATACTAGCTTTGCTCGCGGCTTCGCTCGCCTAAAAGTAGGTTAGGTTATATTATTATATATAGTAAAATTTAACTGTTACTCGGTGATAAATGATAAATGATAAAAAAGCATTCTAATGCCGAAAGAATTTTTAAAATCTGTTAATTAATTTTTGATTTACGTAAACCCTTACAAACAAATAAACAAAAATTAATCTTTTCTCTATAAAATATTAGTATAGATGAAAAAATTTGTCAATATGTAGGTTAGGTTAGGAACAGTACTTTTTTTCGGGATGAATGTGTGTCTAGTTCTTTTCCCTGACTACGTGTATGCGAAATTTCATGATAATTCGTTAAGTAGTTAAGGCCTGAAAGTGTAACAAACAAACGAAAATACTTACTTTTGCATTTATAATATTAGTTACAGTAGTTACTTTATTTATAATATTAGACCAGACCAGTTATTTTATTTTATTTTATTGTATGTATAGATTGAATAAAAATAATATTATGCGCTAATGTTTTGTGGTTTTATAATATTAACAATAGAAGTAGGATATCTCGAGGTATGTCATACAGAGACTGGGTACTTGACTCATACAGATACTCGGATGGGGTCAGAATGACGTATTATGATATCTAGCTACACCTAGTACCTACAGTTATTACCTAATTATATATAACACTATTTAATGAACAAAATTGTTATATTTACACTGGAACTCCATTTATTCGGATAATCAAAAATTCTGATAGATTTTTATCGTAAAAAGGGTTTTCACGTACATAGTTACGTATACATATGAATACACAGCAACACATCAACCTAGACTGTTTGGACTTTGAACTATTAGAAGATGAACACTGCGAATCGTGCGAGAGTGCGTTATATTTTTGTTACGCTCTATTCTTACCATTACATCGACACCACTATGCACTGTCCCTTTCCGACAATTCTCTATTTTGTATGTAGCGTAGTTACACATATATTGTGTGTCTAACTTGATGTGTAGCCGTGTGTACATTACATATTTTAAAGATTTGAAATTGCACCACATCAACATTTTACTTACATATGAGATACTTCTTCTCCCTAGCCTTTATTATTCCCAAGTCACTTGGGGTCGGCGTTTCTAGTCTAACCGGATTTGACTGGATATCAGTTTTTACACGGAGCGGCTGCCACCTGACCTCGCAACCCGAAGGCTAACGATACCCTAAGGCTAGACCGGTATCAGGATATTATAGGGCACTGACTTCCCAATAACGACTGCCATAGATGTTCATGGCAGCCGGGACCGACGGCTTAACGTACTCTCCAAGGCACGGAGCAGGCGATAACTGTCAATCAATACGCACATAATTTCGAAAAGTCATATAACTTTTAAAATTTAGAGGTGCGCGACGTGGGTTCGAACCTGAGACCCTCTGCATTGCACCATGTAAAATGTATATACATACATATGTATCTCATATGTATGTATATATATTTTACATGGTAACTCATCTCCCAATAATGTTTCTCCGAAAGCCATTCGGACAGTTAGCGTTCGGATAATTGGAGTTCTACTGTATTACTTCTTGGTAGCTTAGCGATGGTTAATGTGGTTGCTGTGGACGGTCGCAGGTTCCGGGACAAGCAAATAAGTGGGTTTGATATTTTCAGTAAAAAAATGCAGCACTTGATAATAATAATATATTTTTTTTATTGTCATAAGATCTTTACACATTAAATATTGAACGACCTCTGAGCTAGGTATTAACTAACTGTGTTACAAAAGCAGTCTGTGTTATAGATGGTCTTTAAAAGGCAGCTCTTGCACTAGGAATAATAGTAATAGTCGCGGGGTACTTTACAAACTTTTAAACAACGGACACAAAGTCAGCCTCGAAACTAGAAACAACAATTTGTTGATCATATAATTATGTTGTTTGGAGAATTTGTTGAATAGTCCTGTTTGGAGATCGAACCCACAACACCCGGCGTTGTGGCAATGGCGAGGCCGCGACTTAACTCACTACGCCATCCAACTGTGCGTGCCTACATTGTCGCAGAGCTAAAGTGATTCTAATTAAATATACCTCTATATTTTAAATTAGCTGTATATGCTTATAACTGCTTATATAGCTAAGCTTGGCGAGCTTAGCTATATAAGCAGTTATACACGTACACAAATATATAGTGATAGTGATAATAAGCACCTATTATCACTATCACTATATATTTTAAAACAAAGTCGCCGCGTCTGTCTGTCTGTTCGCGATCCCAAAAACTACTGGACGGATTTTCATGCGGCGTTCACTAATAGACAGAGTGATTCGTGAGGATGGTATAAGTGTATAATTTGTGAAGGTTTTGTACTACCGGATAGTATTATATTATCTGTGCTACCGGTACGAAGCCGGGGCGGGTCGCTAGTGCTATATAAATATATAACCTATTGAAAGGAGTTCACGAGTAAAGTCTAAAGTGCGAGAATGGAGGATATCAGTGCCTCACATATGAAACCAGGAAAAACAAGTAGAAATATATGTTTTGAAAACATTTTATTAATTAGACTGACGAGGTAGAGTAATCTCACGGATGGCGTCGGGGTCGCCTCGCCACTGCCACCGCGCTGAGTACTGTGAGTTCAAATCCCACACGGGACAATTTTTTTTGTGATCCACAAATGGTTGTTCCGAGTCTGGATGTTTTTACCTGACTGCGTCAGAAGGAGGGTAATGTTTTCGAGCGTATGTATGTATGTAGGTATGTGTGTATGTATGTATGTATGTAGGTATGTGTGTATGTATGTCCATTTCCATTGGGCATGTCTATGTCCATTTGGCCACGCCCTATAGCCCAAACGGCTGGACGGTTTTTGACATATGAGGTGTCGTTGAATTCATCAGAATTGTGGTAGTCACATAGGGTACATAAATTTTCAAAATGGCGCCCGCTACCGAACAACTAAATGGGGAGGTTTGATTTCTCTTCATCTTACCTTAACGATATGAGTATCAAATGAAAGATCGTGAAAAGACCATTTCAAAAATATATGTATCATATCACGTTTATATTACTGTTTGAACACAAATTGTCAAAAAGCGTACCAATTATATATCGGGACACCCAAAGTATCATTTTCTAGCAAGAATGTAGGTATTCAAGTCAGGAATGACATTGCCTGTACTTAGTTATATATTAAAATAAAACTCGGTTAATAAAACTAAAATGTCTGAAATACAATTATTATTATAAAAACATTACTTTTAAGCAGTCGGGGTTTTTGTTTTTATAATAATTATTTAATTGTGTCCGTTCTTTGAATATTTTTAAGGTCCCCCGCGAAACGGCAAAGTTGCGGGCGGTGGCTTTTAAAAAACCAACTTTCACAAAATATTAGTAGTAGTGCCTTGTCAGTATAACGGCAATTGTAGTAATGGCTTTAAATCACGATGTCCCAGGTTCAAATATATTCAGATTATCTTTTCAGAAGATATTTCTTAACAACAGCGCTGAGTTAAAACTGAAGATATTTTCATGTGTCTAAAAGCATATTAATCCCTTAGTATCTCTCTCACAGGTTCTTTTTAGATACAAAATAATTATATAATTATATCAAGTAATCGAACACTGTGCAAAAAGTCAAGTCGATCTGTTAACTCCGTTGCTACAAACAAACGCAATTTATAATATTGAAAGACTGCTCCGCCAACGCAGCGATTGCGAAGACGACTGCTGTGTACTTGGTCTCGGTTTCGATTCCCAGGTGTTGTTGGATTTTTCTGTCTAGAATTCGCAGTAGCAGCAAGGAGACTGAAACTTACCCATTAGACAGTAACAGAAATTCAATATATTCCTCCAAATACGTGAAGCTTAAAACCATATATGTATGAAGAAATGTGGATGGTATACATCTGTGCCTACCCTTTCGATAGAGGCGTGAGACTATATATGTATGTATATCCTAACTAATTCCTAACTATTGTTATAAATGCTAATGTGAGTTTGTTTGTTTGTTTGTTACGCTTTCACACCTTAACTACTCGACCGATCATCATGAAATTTTGCATACACGTAATCAGAGGTACAGAAAAGGACATGGGTACCTTTTCTTCCAGAAAACAACTGAGAAACGGCAATGAATTGCCGTAAAACTTAGAGTTCGTTAAAATGGTTTAAGTAATATGCAAAGGTCACGTGATACCACGTGACCTTGAGGTCAAGGGTCATAGTCATTTCGGGGGTATATCGACTATGCTGAGTCGAATGGCGGTGACCGCGAGTCTCTAGCTCTTACGGTTCTTGAGTTGAAAGTTTATAACAGACAGACGGACAGACAAAGCTGTTGTATAAGAGATTTTTCGAACTCTAAAAGTACTGTTAGTAATCTAACCTAACTTAATCTATATTTACACAAACCAAGGCGCGGGCACAATCTTTTATAATTGTAGTGAGGTATTGGGATAAAAGGATAAGGAACGACCGAAATCGCAGGCAAAATCTAGTATAATTTAACTAATAGTGATGTATTAGGTATGAGGTAAAAGGATAAGGAAGGATTGAGCAAGCGAAAACAATGTTATTAAGCCATTCAATTAATTTAATTAGTTAATAAATCATTTGTTATCTGCAAATATGACAAATAGCAGGAATAAAATTCTAAACAAAAATATTAAGGATATTAATACATACTCGTAACATGTTTCAGTATAACAAATTAGTATTACTATATTTTATGTTTAATTCTTTGATCGGGCAGAGCCTTTCGTTTGTTTCCCCCCTCTCCCTCTAGGGGGGAACAGTAGGGATTAAAGTAGTTGTGACTGGTGACCAAAGGGTAGGTCTTGTGGTATAGTGGCCTGCTGTTTACCTGCCATTGCATGTGAAAGTGATTCGCGCGGCTCCGTCGATTGCAGTTTTGTCGAGGAACACCGTGGTAGAGCCTTTCTATTGGGCATTCTCAGCACAGGATCTGAAATATGTCCGGTCCGGAAAGGCACCCTATTATTTGATTTGCCTCTGTGCATCGGTAGTGAATGCCACTGCTGTGCGGTTGTGCAGGTTCGAATTTCTGAACGGACCAACAGAAACTTATTGATTAAAGAAATTTCATTAGCAATCTGGAAGGAAATTGGCGGTGTTACACATGCCCATGCCTCGGAAAGCACGTAAAGACGTTGGTCCTGATTTATCTTCGGTCGTGTCGGATTGCCGTCCCGTGGGATCATGATAGTTAAAGAACAAAGTGCACTTATGTTTGCGCACACACTTGTGTACTACAATATCTCCTCGCAGATGGCCAGTCTACTTTAAGATTGGCCACCGTGACCGAAATTTGATCTGGAGGACATCTTCATCATCATTATGTGATACTAAAACCATATAATTTAATAGGGTGCCTATTGCCATCAACTGGAAGCAGATCCAGATTACATGCCTGCTGGTAATTTCTGGACAGAAAATTATTCCAGCGAATTGTGGCATAATGGTTCAGCAGTCGCCTTGTTCGTGCTACTACGTTAAGTGTTGTAAGTTCGAATAGAAAACAAATAATTGTGGGTTCAATGGTTGTTTCGAGTCAGGATTTCAGGGCGTTCTTTTTGTACGTTGATTGATTTCTTTTGTTATTATTTCTTTTTTTTTTTTTTAATGATATCTCTCGCTAAGAATGAGTCCTGTGTCGCGGGAACTTTACGATCATTTAAACGACGGACACAAATGTGTACCTCCTCAGAACATCTATTTGTGGATCACACAATTTTTTTGCCCCGTGTGGGGTTCGAACCCGCAACACCCGGCGCAGTAGCAAGGGCGAGGCGACCACTTAAACCACTACAGGGTCTGTGCAATCAAGTCATAGTTCTGAGTTCGGAGGTTTAAGTTGGGTCTGTTGTTTGAATGTTTGTAAAGACCGTTTAACACAGAATGTCGCGAGAGTTGATTTAAAAATAAATGTATACATCTCTGTCTGCCCATTTAATGGATAAAAGCGTAATATATGCAGACTGATAGTGAACGCACCGATGATTCACAGATGAGTGTTCGCAGTATCTAGACCACTTCTTACTGATAACGAGTTATTACGTAGATAGCTGTAAGCTTAGATATAACCGTTAATCAGAATTTTTTATGATAAGTAATAACACGGGACAAAAAATGTGCGGAATTTATTTCGTAGCCGCCATTTTATTTTTGTTTATACACGCTGTTTTGTGTTTATAGTCTGTGCTGTGTGCTGTATAAGAAATTATTAATTATTTATATCTATTATATTTTTTTAAAGTTAACCCTCGCACTTGGAATCAATCCTGTGTGGCGAGGGATATAACAAACATTCAAACAAAGAACAGGCATTTGTGGATCACACAAATTGTTGTCCCGTGTGGGATTCGAGCCGTCAACACTTGGCGTAGTGGCTCTGGCGAGGATCTCTTTAATCTCTACGACATCCGTGCGATCTAAATTAAGGGTAACGAAGTTTCATACAATTGCCATGTCATGCAATTTTATGTAATTGATTTGTATTCACGATGAATTCACTGACTTGCTATAATATCTGCAATTTTATCTGTAGTACCGAGCAGAGATAGCTCAGTGGGGAGACCAACAGACTGCAATGCAGAGGGTCTCGGGTTCGAACCCACGTCGCGCACCTCTGACTTTCGGAAGTTATATGACTTTTCGAAATTATGTGCGTATTGATTGACAATTATCGCCTGCTCCGTGCCTCGGAGAGCACGTTAAGCCGTCGGTCCCAGCTGCCATGAACATCTATGGCAGTCGGTATTGGGGAAGTCGACACAAAAGATCCCACTGGGTCGAAGTGTCGCCGGTCTGTACTGACTGGCCCCCACACAAGATTAGATTAGATTAGATCTGTAGTACCGCTTAGTTATTTTATGTACCTTAGTATTCCTTATTTAATACTAAGTAAATAATAAACATAGTTTATGTGCGACTAATATTTCTAAATAAAAATCACACAACTCTTGTTCATGGCATACATATAGTAGCATAGCCTAGAAGGCAAGTTTTTGACTGCTACGCAAAGGTCTCGAGTTCGATCCTAACACACGCACCTCTAACATTTCGAAGTTACCGTATATAAGCGTAAACCTGCTTTACGCTTTTATAACGAACCTGCGTCCGAGAGTTCTCCATAATGTTCTCGAAGATATTTGAAGCGTGCCAACTGGTCTAGGGCTTAACCCTTCTAACCCTGAGAAGACGCCCGTGCCTGGCAGTTAGAAAGCTTATGCATATATTTTTTACTTTCTTTCCTGACCGGCCTTCAGTTCCTCTATAAGACATTTCCAGGTTATCCATTAATTACCGGACACCCTGTATATAGGACCAATGTACAATTACTTATTATTTTACTTTACTAGTTTTTTCTTTCGCTCAGTATTTTTTTTGGATGAATTGTATCCTGTCTTTTTCTATACCCTGACATCGTATATGCGAAATTGCATGATAATCGGTCGTGTTATTAAGGCGTGAGAGTGTAACAAACTTACATTCGCATAATTTATAATATTAGTTAGGATTAATGGGATAAATAAGGCAGAATATAAATATAGCTGCAATGATCGCGTCAGTCATACAGTCCCTATTCTGTAGTTCTTATTCTGTTAGTGAGATATCGGAAAATTGTAAATACCTATTACCAATAGGTAAATGATAACGATTGTTACCTAATTTAGTCCTTGAACACATAAGATAAGCACATCAAAGATAGTGTATCTTTACAATGTTTGCGTTCAGTTCGAGGGGAGTGATATCACGCAGGTGTAACTACTTACAACTCAGCTTTTAAAGTGATCAAGCGTAGAACCATCGGTGGTTATCTAGACAGTTACTAGAACATTCTGGAATAATCTAGACAATCCAGACGAAAGGATTTATTTACATCCTAACTAAATAAATAATAATAAATGCGAACGTGAGGTACTTTGTTACGCTCTCACGCCTTAACTACTCGACAGATCATCGTGAAATTTCGCATACACATTTTCACGGGTATAAAAGGATATAGGTAAAGTACCTTTCAACTAGAAAAAGTACTGTTGCCGAGGGATTGATATTTTTTGACGAAATCGAAATTAGGTAACATATGCGAAGCCGCGGGCTAAATCTAGTATTATATACAAGGTAATATTTACATAGAATGGATAAATACATTAATGAGCAGTTTATTGGACATACGCAGATTAAATAATACTCACAAAACAGTCAACCATATTTTTAGCATCAATAGTGTGCCTAAAAGGCTCCAGCTCAGTCTATGCTGCGGATGACCGCGGCGCTGATTGTCAGTTGAGGCTGCATACGAACAATTCATGGACTTATAACGACGACTTTTTCTTTTTTACTTTGTGAAATGCGCCTGATGCATACCTCCTCGCCACAAGGAGAGGCGAGAGGATTATGTCCGGCTCTCCCGTATTTCGAGCCTTCGAACCAAAACCCCACGGTGTGCCTACTCACTGCCTTGTATAGTGGATGGGCCGTTGGTAAAGAGACTACCTCAGCGACCCACCCACAGACTACGACTCCTGGGCGACGCCCCAGCACTACAGAGGGCGCGGGACCGATTCATAATCTCTATCCAGATCTCTAATAAAGGCCGCGGACGGGAGAACGAGGATCTCCCGCCCGCGGCCTTTATTATGGCCACATGAAGCGCGCGAATGCGCGCCTGCACCGCCCGGTTCGCCGGCGACGGCTCGGATCCGCAAGATACTTTCCTCACGGATCCGCTCCGCCGTCTCCTTCTGCGAAGACGTCATCTCAACCACTGCCCACTTCCTCTCGCTGTCAACCATGGCTTTGGTCATGGCCGGCAGCGAGAGGTCTTCTCCCACAACCTCAATGAGTTCACGGCGCTGCACCGCCCAAGCAGGATATTGTTCGAGCGTGTGCTGCGCCGTGTCCTCATCACACTCGCAGAAACCAGCTAGGTTTAGGCGTCGTAACATTTGTCAGCATCGATGTCAACTGGTAATGTGCTCAGAAGGCTGGCAGCGTTGCCACGTTGAATGGCAATGCTCATTCTGTGCGCAAAGAAAATACCAGCCTTCTGATCACGCGAAATTAGTTTCAATTGCCAATAGACACACCCTTTCACAGTTTTATCGTTTAGGCCAGCGGTCGGCAACCCGCGGCCCGCGTGTCTCCTCTTTACGGCCCGCAACTGTTTTGTAAATAAAGTCTTATTTTTCGGAATTATTTTAATATCGCGCCAAAACTGAAATCAACTCCAGCCGCGAATGCCGGCACTGGCCCACAAAATACTTCTCAATATTTGTGGTTGCTTTTTTGCATTTTAACATAATCGATAAAGGCATACAAAGTTATGAACATTTCCGGCCCGCCTTTATTCAATTTTGTCACTATGTGGCCCGTGCCTCCTAAAAGGTTGCCGACCGCTGGTTTAGACGATAAAACTGTGAGTGTGAGTCACGCACTCGATTATAATTGAATTGTTTATTGACTGAATTTGTTGACACGTGCTCAGATGTAAACGAAATATTATCACAAAGCATGACGGGCAATGTAGGATATTTTAGCATATTTATTTGTAAAGTATGTATGTAAGTGTAAAGAGATCTCGGTTGTTGGATTTTTCTTTCAAGAAATTCTTAAAAGCAGAAAAGAGTCTTTAATGCTATTAATTATTATTAGTCTCTGTTTGGCACTCCTGTTCTTTAATTATTTCGTTAAGCAAGACGATATAAACATTGAAACAACGGACACAAAAACCACCCAGACTCGGAATAAGTATATAATTGTGAAGAGACTGGGTGCTTTTTATGGAGATCGAGCCCACAAAACTTAGGGCATTCGCATTGACGAGACGTTCGAGACGACTTTCCACTACGTCTTAAAGTAGTCACTATAATGCTGTTTCTTTTAAAATTGGCGAACAGGCCAATTTAACTATACGAACTCGTCTCTGTATTAAGTCACTTGGTGTGAGAGAACAGTCATAACATCGATAAATCCACGGCAGTAGTGATTGTATAGCGTCACAGTTGCAACACATCGCGGTATCGTAGATGCTATGTCATTATTGATTGAACTCGTGTGTCCACTCCAGCGTCCTCACAGATAAGATAAGATAAGATGCACAGACCGCGCGGCACGTGCTCACACTGTGGTATGGCTACATTTATGAATAAATATACATTTTAAATCGGTCATTATTAGAGTGCCTTACGAAAATGGTACAAACAGTACTTATGATATGTTCTTATATCTAACAGCTGTCTATTGCAGCAGCTATATCAATTTTTTTAAAATTTATGATATCGAGGCTATAACTTTATTGCAAATGAAATTAATATCAATAAATACTTACGTAAAAAAATTAGTCTATTGCAAAAGGGCTCGAATGGCATATAAAAATATAAAGTGGGGTGGGTTAATTGGTCAATTCCTTTTATATAATACACAACATTACAATGGTCGGTTCAAAACTTTCAATATCTATTGGTCAAGATTTCTCGATTATTGACCATAGACAAAGATAATAATAATAAAATAGATACTAAAGGGTTTTTCAACAAGAACTTTGTTTTGTAGATCAAAATAAAATCAAGACGACAATGATTAAAATTTTTATTGTATCAAAAAAGTAAGGCTTTGCAATTAAGAATGAAACATTATATCTGATAAATATCTACCAAGTCCACGGTTAAACATGTCGGTTCTTTCATCAAAGTTTTAATCACTTTTTGCTAAAGTGGTGGGTCAACAATTGCCCAAGCTTGCACTATAGATATGTCAAAAAACTAAATGTTAAAACTGTCATTTAGTTCTGGTGTGACCATATTGAAAACAAGTTCTTGTTGAAAAAGCCGTTATATTAGTAGCATGGTCAAAAAAGAACGATATGCACGTCGGCAGTATACCCTAGCCAAGTCTAGAGAAGCGTGTTAGAGTAGCTTCGAATTCAAACGGTCAGACTTTTAGTATCCCAAAAGAGTTTAACCAATTAGGGTGGGTAGAAAAATCAAACGCTGGCAATAATGCATCCACATTGCAGGATCCGATACTTTATTACTTCATATTAAACACATTCCATACTCAGGATAATCCCGCGTCACGAGGCACTTTACAAACATTGAAACAACGGATGCAAAGAACACCTAGGTGTTCTCAGTGTACAAATAGTACACATACATAATAGTCTCTTACACAGATAAATAGTTACTCCTAGTATGAATATCTGTGGGTCTCACTATTTTTAGTTCGAAAATACGCGAAACAATAATAATAATAATAATAGTCGTTATCTCATCATGACTAACGCGATATCGGAGGGCACAGTGCACTAGCTTTAAAACTATCACCTTCGCCTTGTGATATAAACAACATGTATCACCAGGGTAAATTAAAGCGCGCAGGGCAGCTTGTGGGGAGCTGAATGTGAGTGGCGACACTGCGGTCCTGAATGCCTCAGAGAGTTGGTTAGGGCCTCGTCCCCGGCTTGCCGTTAGTGGTTGGCTGGGGTGGAACTTCAAGAGCAAGAGCTGTAGGACTCTCAATTCTCGCATGCCTTGGTCGGCCGGTCAGAGGGAGGCCGCTAGAGCTATATGCTTTGGGGTGGAAGTGTCATTTTCAAGGGCATAACTACGGGGAAACCCGCTCCGGGTCTCCGTTGTCACGAGACCCATGATGGTGAAACCGGCGCCGCACCGTTCGACACCCCTAGCCACTCGCACTGGTGTTGCCCTCTGCCTCCTTGTATGCCTATAGTGGCTATTCAGGGAGCCCATCTAGTGAGTTGGCGAGTCACCGTCTGCCCATTGCATTGATGCTATAAGAGTATTCAGGGCAGACGCCGTTTTTCATCCATAGTTAGCAATATACCGGTCCACCAAATCCACCCATACCTATAGCCCATATATTAGAATCCATACGTAGCAATAGTCCTACGCCTGCTGCGGCTAGTGCCACTGTAGGTGTACCATCACACTTTTGATTAAAACTCTCGAAGGGCGTCTTCACGTTGGACCCATGTCTCCATGTAAGCCTCCCAAAGGGCCAGGTATTTTCTAATATAATATGTTAGAAAATACCTGTGATAAGAGATAATTATAATAATATTCTACTACATACACACAACACCATCTAACCTAAACTAGGCAGAGCTTGTACTATGGGTACTAGACAATGAATAAAAATACATACATCCTTTTATTTTGTAAATACATACATATTATACATACAATGCTGATATTCTGTAAAATGTCACACCTAAAGCCATCTTAAAAGTGACCATTTTAAATTTTTGACTTTATAATAATGTCCACCACACCGAATTTCCGTCACGGTGGCAAATATTAACGGAGACTGGCCATCTACGCAGGACTATCTCCTGCGTAGATGGCCAGTCTATAGTGCACAAGTATGTGCGCAGACACAAATTCACTCAGTTTCCTAACTGTCATGATCCGAAGGGACGGCAATCCAACACGACCGAAGAGAGATCAGGCGCAGGACCAACGGCTTAACGCCCTTTCCAAGGCACGGGGTTGAGTAGTAGAGCCTCACTGATTTCAGCATAAATAGGCAGGCTCGACCGGAGAAGCACTACCCTCTCACAGAATACCGACGTGAAATAGCAGTATTCCTACTGCTGTGTTTCGTTCAGTGAGTGAGAGTGCCGGAGGCCCAATAACCCTCTTTCCGCCTTCACGCTCTTTCTCCTTCCCACTTCCTTTCCTAAGAGTCGGCAACGCGCAAGTGATGCCTCTGGTGTTGCAGCCGTCCTTAGGCTACGGTGACCACTTACCATCAGGTAGGCCGTATGCTTGTTTTCCAGTATTTGCCAGTTCTTTTGATGTTAGTTCCATAAAAAAAAAAGATGGGGTGACTAACACCGCGAACTTCTTAACTCCGGGCTGGTATTGAGATATCATAACCGAAAACCCAATAGCTTTTTGTTGGCTCGACTCGGGATTCGAACACAAAACATCATGCTCAACAGCCACATTCAATATGGCTGCTCCATGAAGGCAGATTTCTTGTTACATTAACCTTAGCTATCTTGGTTTGTCACTGCTATACCCAAAGTGACATTAGAATTCCAGATAATTTTTGCCACAGAATAACACAGCTGTCATCCTGTCGAAGTAACACTTTAGACCACTGCGCAATAATACACATATGCACTAAGCATACTTTCTGTATAATTACAATTTGTTGTATAAACGAATAACATGAATTCAAATGCTTTGTATCCTAACGATTCGAATAGATATTATACTAACTAGTTGTAGGTATTCGAGCCAATGCATACGACGGCGACGATATTGTGTGATCGGCCCGGGATCGTCAACCTTTCGACAACCTGAGTTGACACTCATAAAAATGTAAATTTATCTGTGTACCCTAAAACAGATTGAATATAAATAAAACAACAGGCTTCTGCTGTTAATGAATAAAGAAGTACCTATTTTTTATTTTATACTATTAAGGCGACAAATAAGCTTACGGCAACTCTGGAAAATGGTTACTAAAATACTAAACAGGTTTGTATTTGTATGCTATATCACGTGATGTTTAGTGATAGTGCTATCATACCGTAGTTTGATGATCACTTGGTATATATCACTCTTGCATCGCTAACTCTTCAAAACAATAGACGTTGTGATGCCAGCGCAAGGGACAGAGATAATAGTGGTTATCTACTGACATCACAGCGCTTCCTCAAGAAGCCTAAGGACTTTATTCACCAGAAGAACACACTAGCAGGTTCTTTGGTTATGATCTTCGTCGTGAGAATATTTTCCTGCTCCACTTTAAGCTTTATCCTACTCGTAAGTGTAAGCGGCATATCCGCCGTGCATGTAAATATTTTAAAACTGTTTTTACTGTTTAAGGCACTTTCAGCAATTTAGCTAAGTAATAAATTATAATATACAATCCTATTATTTTGAATTACTATTTTGGATAGGTGTTATCTATAAAGCAATATTGTGCAGATTTTGTTTCGTCTTTTTGTATTCTTGAATTTATTAAATAATTAAGTACATATAGTGAATAAATTGAATGTCTGTTTAACAAAGAAATATTCTTTTTCTAAATAATATATTTCAGGTTTTGCCACATCTTTTGCAATATTCATGTCAAAATCGAGTATTTTCCCAATATGTTCCCGAGGATACATTTCTCTTATTTTATTAAGTTTTAATAACTTCACGTTGATATTTATAAAATATTGGCCGATTGGTTTTTGAATGAAATTCGATTAAATTCAACCTGCTTATTATATTTAAGCGCGAAAACTGCTGTGCCGATTTTGATTGACCTCTGAGGAAAGACAAAGGAGAGACGTATAAAAAATTGCAGGGAACAACTTATAAATAACGCAATTTGTGCCCACAGTTGACGACTCGCGCCGGAAAACGCATAACTGTAGTCGAGTTTCGAGGCCAAAAATAACCTCACCAGTAAATAAGGAAACGTCGGTTTTATATATCATGCACACACAATTAATATTCATGCATATGTACTTAATTGGTATGCAGGTAACTGGTCAATTGCGTTCAAATAAACCTATAAGAGATTGATTTGGCTACGAGCTATCTCCTGTTATGGAGATTTTCAAGGCATTTTAGTTTTGATACAATTAGGTAGTAGAGATGGAGAAGTGTCTTAAGTGGTCGCCTCGCCGTTGCCAACATGTCCGGTGTTGTGGGTTCGAGACAAACAATTGTGTGATCCGTAAATTGTTGTTCCGAGTCGGGATATACTTTGTGTTCGTTGTTACATGTTTGTAAGGTCCCCGCGACACAGCAAACGTCTAGACTACGCAAACAAGTAAATTTCGGCAGCAGTCTTCATCTATACTAATATTATAAGGAGGAATGTTTTGATTTTTTGGTTTTTTGTAAGGATTTACCTCATTTCCTCACTTCTCAACTGATTTAAAAATTCTTTCACTATTTGAAAGCTTTATTATGACCGAGAAACATAGGCTATATTTTTGTAAAATAAATACTGTTACTAACATAACTTAATCTACCTTTAAGTGACCGAAGCCAGGGACAAATGCTCGCAAAAAAATTTATTTCAGGTCAACATGTATAAGCGATTAACGCAGTCTAAAACCGCTTATATTCACAAATAGATATGCCCGTGGTTTCACCCGCTTTTATGATTACTGCGCCGCCCCCGTGGATCGTAGCGTGATGTTATGTACTCTATAACCTTCCTCGCTAAATAGGCTATCCAACATTAAAATAATTTTTAAAATCGAACCGTTCGTTCCTGAGATTAGCGCGTTCAAACAAACAAATAAACACTCTTCAGCGTTATAATATTAGTATAGATTCCGAAGAATTCACTAGTTGTCAACCCTGCAATTAATGGCTGGACTGCTAACAGCACAACGCCAACGCCTTATTACCCTTTTTTTTTTTGTTACCCAAGCAAAATGCTTGATGCGCTACCCGCCGGCTAGGGAACGGCACCGGCGGGGCGTGTGGGACTCACCAGCCGAATGCTGGTATACCCACTAAAAAACCTGGGGTGTTCCCTCTCTCACCCAATGGGAGAGGCCAATTGGGAGTCTAAAAAGATTCATCCATAGCAGGCCCCCCCGAACGCCTTCTTACCTAGCAGCGAAACGCTGCTCACCTCAAGAACACATCACAAGGTTAAGTCTGCAAGATTTTGTAGAGTGGAGATACTTTTCCGGTCAGGCTGGTCGTGTTAATATCTCGATAAACCGTAACCATGTCTACATACAGATTTAAATGTCAATAATCGCTCCCTACACTGATCAAAAATTGTTTTGGAAATAGTCGCTCCGAGTCTGGGTGTTTTTGTGTCCGTTGTTTTAATGTTTGCAACAACCCACGCGCCATTTTAAATTAAATAAATTATATATTAAAAGTTTATATTATTGCAATTACTAATTCATAATTACAAAAAGGCGAATGACGTGTTGAACGGAGTAGGTATCCTAACCAATATTATTAATGCGAATGTGAGTTTGTTTATCTGTTTGTAATGCTTTCACAAATGCTAACCTAACCGATAATCTAGAAATTTGGCATAGACGCTGGGAAACGGTAAAGCACATAGAGTAACTTTCATCCAGGAAAAATACTGTTAGTAACCTAAACTACATTACATACACGTTGGGAAACGGTAAAGCACATAGAATAACTTTCATGCAGGAAAAATACTATTGTTACTAACCTAAACTACATTTACGTGAGCCAAACCGCTGGCAAAATCTAGTATTATATAATTTTATTGTCAATTAGGCGAAGTGTTACACATTCCTAGGTAAGTGACAAACTGCGGTCGTAGACAGCGCGTCATACAGTCTTTAACTTTGTCTCGTTCTTGCGGATGCTCTAGCAATGCATTACCAGATGGTACACACGGCTACACATTAAGTTAGACACCCTATATGTATATGTATAACTACGCTACATACAAAATAGAGTATTGTCGGAAAGGGACATAGTGGTGTCGATGTAATGGTAAGGATAGACCGTCGCGTCCCGTTCAGCGTGAATGAGACAAAATAACAAAAATATAACGCACTCTCTCGCACGATTCGCAGCGTTTAACTTCTAATAGTTCAAAGTTTAAACAGTCTAGGTTGATGTGTCGCTGTGAGTATGTCGCAATGAGTCTTGTGGGTTCGAAATGTTTTGTGTGATGCACAAATTATTGTTCCGGTAAATTGGAAAAAGATATATATACAGAGTACCTACCTTGTAGTCGGTAATTGCTTTTTTGTGAAGTCTTCATCGTCATAGGGCATGAAAATAATCTTCTTATCGATCCTTCATCAATGGGATCCTCCGACCAGGCTGGGTGATCGTTAGTGACGGTAGCTCCACATAGACGAAGAAAAATATACCCGCATTTCCCTTGGAGTTAATACTTCCTGGCAGAATAACGCATAGTCGAATTATGGCATATAAATTGTATATCTATGATATTTAAATAAAAGTCCCAAACTAAGAATAAATAGCCACTTATTAAACAAACAAAGAACACAATATTTGTTGTTTGAATGTTTGTAAAGTTGTTAAAGTAAACATTGTTTGTTTGTCATCATTTGGGGACTAACCACCATCATATAGTCCATTTCTGAGTCCACCTCACAGGATATAACATCGGCATGATGGTGCGTGACGCGTGACAACTGCAGTTCATTAAGGTGCTATTGGACACGTGCACTTCTACTACTACGCAATGTGTCATACACTCACACTCACACCCGACATTGTTTTATAAACACGTATCTTTTATTCATTTAGCTGTTCACAGCGGTTTTACTCATGTCATCTCATCACAGACATCATACTTATGATTACTGCGTCGCCTTTGTGGCGCGTAGCGTGATGATTAACCTATATCCTGCCACAATAAACAGTAATAATATAATTTAATATATTTTTCTTTCGTTTTGTTTAAGTGGGTTCCTGAATAGTTTAGATAATCAATTGGACACGGTAGGTGCGGTAGGTTCCAACGTCGGTCAGGAGTACATCTGTCAGGTCCGCCTGTATTGAATAAATTAAGATTTTGTCGCGAAATAATACAATTGAATCAATCATAGAATAACCATATACAATTATTTAAATCAACTGCAGACTAATTACAGAGAACAGTGATTGCGTACTTTATAATTAATAAAGCACCAATTATGTTCAGTTTTAACCATGCAGGCCGAATAATGTAATCAATGATATGCAATTCTATAAAATCTCACTACCAAACATATATTTGACCCTGCTGTTATAATTTGAGTTTTCTACAGTAATCATGGCAAAAACAGTTGGTTATTATGGTCACTGGCGAGGCGACAAACGAGTTCGAGATGAATTTTTAGCAGATAGGAGAGGATACTTGTCGTCCAATATACGAATGTTTCTCTGCTCGTTATACCAAAGTTTGTAGAAACATTTAGAATATAAATTACTTATATACAAAGAAAACTCTAAGATTGCCCCGGTACTTAAATCTAGAGTTATACATAGAGCTTACACTAAATTTATTAAATATATATTGAGTTGGTAAACGCGTGTTAAATGTGTTAGCGACAAACTGAAACACAGATTCTATTAACATCAATGGCATTGCCAGAATGTAATAATGTCTAAGTAGATCGGCAGCCGGCAGTTACAGAGGCATTTTAGGACAAAGTCGAATTCATTGCTTACTGTACTCATAATTGTTGTGAAAGCACAACTTATTTATATTTTTTTCAAATCAGTATTTTAAGTATAGTTATGTAAATTTTTGTAAGAAACATATAATGGATGCATCTATACATAATTTAAATCTAAATATAATTATAATGTAAAATCAAATATTAATTAACAAATATTTGGGCTTGAAATGTTTCTGCACCCATTAACGGTAGAATATGTGAATTCAATTACCAATATCTAATTATTTACGTATATGTATATAAATAGACAAAACAGTTACTTTTTCCTCTGTTTATCAGCCGATTTTCTTTTTGTTCTGTTTTTGTGTATTTTTGTTTAGGTTAGGTTAGGTTAGCTATTGACGAGTGTTATCAATAAAAACATTTTGGAAACATATTATTTTTTTATATCTATATTAATATTATAAAGAAGAAACATTAAATTTTTTGTTTGTTTATTTGTGTGTAAGGTTTAACTTAAAACTACTGAACCGATTTTGAAAATTCTTTCACCATTAAAAGCTATGTTATCACCGAGTAACATAGGCTATATTTTATTTTAAAACAGTACTGTTACTAACATAGCCTAACCTACTTCTACATTTACGCGAGCGAAGCCGCGGGAAGAAGCTAGTAGATAAATAAAGTAAAGACGAGACAGTGCCGTACCGTTTTCTCCTCCGTTGGTCAATCAAGAAAATAATGCTTCATGGTCGAATTTCGAACGCTGGACGAAAATATATAAAACACACTCAAGGAAAATATAAATTACCTATATCCTCTTCTAAAATAATACTTACAACATCTTCAGTTATCTGGACATGTGTGGACAGAGTACTTAATAATTATAATTAGACACTCTCTACTTTTACGACATACCCCATACCGTGAATGATCTAAAAACAATGCTCACACACTTGCAACATGTGTTGTTTGAAATTTTACGACAGTGGATAAAATATTACCAGTGGCATTAGTCTCTGTCTTGAGTTTGATTGTTAGAGGAAAAGTTTATGACTGGGATTTTCTATCAAGGGGTCCTCAGTAGCGCCATCTACAGACCTTCATAAACTACAGCTGATGAAATGTAACTGCCTGCGTGGGGCGCCGCGGTAGTGTTCGCGACTGCTGTGTATCACATTTACAGCAGTTGCAATTACTACAGCTGTTTTGCCAAAGCAATCTGTTTGTAAAGAAATAAAAAATAGATAGAATTTAATTTGATTTTCTTAATATTGTCTTCTGTTTACGCGAATGTTATTCATTGAAATTAAACTACTATATACGGATTTTATCGCGTTGTTTATTTAGCACTGTATTAATCAATAAAATCAATAGTAGGAGTAGTGTAATATTTTCAAAATTTTGTAATACAGTGCTAAATAAACAACGCGATAAAATCCATATATAGTAGTTTAGTTTCAATTTAATTTTCTTTTTAAAAAGACAACTCTCGTGCTACTAATACACCTAGACTTAGAACAACTGGATCATAAAATATTCAGTTCATGAGTCTAGAAGCAATAGCATAGTGGCAGACCGCTGGACTGCCACGCACAGGTCTTAAGTTCATCCTAAGGCACGCATCTCTATCTTTCCGAAGTTATGTGCGTATTAAATTACCTAATTATCGCTTGCTTTAACGGTGAAAGAAAACATCGTGACGAAACCTCCATGTCAGAGAATTCTTCATAATGTTCTAGAAGATATGTAAATTATACCAACCCGCAATCGGCCAGCGTGGTGGACAATGGCCTAACCCGCCTCATACTGAGAAGAGTTCCGTTCCCAGAAGTGAGACAGTTTTATACAGGACTGATATTATATTTCATTATTATATTAGGGTCGAGCCCACAACGCTTGAACCACTACGCCATCCTTGTTTTAACTCGAACATTACAAGAAATGGATACCAAATTGTGTATGTATGTAACCATGTAGTACACCAGCGAGCTAGACTCACCGGTGAAACACGAACTGTGTCAATTGCTTACAGGTTAATTAGATCAAGACCGAGGCCCTTTGACATTATTCATTAGTCTCATGGTGGGAAAGGTGACTGAGATGCCTCAGTAGCTCAAATCGTCTTATACAGGGTGTCCGGTAATTAATGGATAATCTGGAAATGTCTTATAGTGGAACTGATGGCCGTTCAGAAAAATATATGAAAAAAATCTATTCTAACTACTACCTGAGATATGTGTTTTTTTTTTAATTACCATATATAACTTTCTTGTATACTACGACCATAAATTAATGAAATCCCTCGGTTTTTTGTTGTTTTGTTATTAAACACTAATTATGCTAATAGATAGACAGTCAAAAGTATGCTATGCTAATATAGCTTGCACTTTTTAATAAATATTTTTATTTTCTTAATTTTTCCTGAACGTCCTTCAGTTCTACTATAAGACATTTGAAGGTTATCCATTAATTACTGGACATCCTGTATATAGCACGTATGACGAAATAATAACATCACATGTAATGTAAAGTGTGTCAAGTCATATTATCACTGACGGTAACATCAAGACTTGTGAAGAAATGTTTGGATGGATGGTTCATATCGTTCATACGTTGCCTTGCACTGCCGGTACGCCAAATGTTTAGGTTCGATCTCCACACGGAACGAAAAAATTGTGATCTACAAATTATTGTTCTTCATCCGAATCATAATTCATATGTCGCGGACAACTTTACAAACATTAAAACAATGAGCACAAAGAACACAACGGAACAACTATTTGTGGGTCACCCAATTTGTCCCGAGTGAGTATCGAACTCACGACATTCAACACATTGACTGTGGCGAGGCTTAACCACTTAAAATCCTACACTATCCTTGCAATCTTTAACAGCTAGCAACAAAATCTATAAAACAAATACCTATTGTTCAAGATTATTTGCTCTTTAACATTCAGCATAGTACTAGTTGCAAACTATCCTTAAACAGAAGATGAATTGTGTTTATTAACCTCTGAGTCTTCTTCGAAGAGGTTAATGAAAACACTATGTGGGTCTGTGTGTCTGTTTGTTAGTGACAGGCATAACTGAACCACTGGACCGATTGACTTGTAACTTGGTGTGCAGACACCTTGGGCTCATACCTCGGTCGAGTTTGAATATGGGCCCTGTGGGTCAAAATACGAGATATAGGGGTCATTTCTTTTCATTACTTTTACATTTAAGACGAAGAGGTTGAATCCTGGGATTTTACACCCATCTCGTTGGTTACTGGATTTTGCCCGCGACTTCGGTATTGTAAATGTAGGTTAGGTTAGGGAAACTATAATATGTCCTTCTCTGTTCCCTTGACACAATGTATGTGAAATTTCATGATGATCGGTTAAACAGTAAAAGTTTGCAAGAGTGACAAACAAACTCACATCCACATTTATAATATTAGTTCGGGTAGTAGACAATTCCTAAATAAATAAACAGTATCTCAAATAAAACAAGACCATAAGAGTGTTTGACCCTTTTATTTTCGGCAGATAAAATTGAATTTGAATTTGAAATTTGAAAATATTTACCTACTTATCCCTCCCACCTAAAAAGCCATCGTCCACTTGCCCCATATTTTAAGAAGTTCTATATGTTTTTGTTCCAGTTTCTACATTAATATGTCATCTTAGTCCAAATTGACTCAACCCCTAACGCCCTTTCTTTTTCTTCCTCAAACCCCACTTTCCTTCATCCTTTTAAAGTTAAGAGACCATCGAGTGGTACCTCTGGCGTTGTGCTACTGGCTAAAGTAACTGCTTACCATCAAAGTCAACATTAATTTAGGTAGGTAACACTTATGAACGTCAACGTAACCGCCTTCGTAGCGCAACGGTAGTGAAGGCGACTGCTGTGCATGAAGTCTCGGGGTCGAATTCCGGGTCGGGTCAACCTTTCTGTTTAGAAATCTCAATAGCAGCCCGGAGTTAAGAAGTTGGCGGTGTTAGACACCCCCGTGCCTCGGAAAGCACGTAAAGCCGTTAGTCCTGCGCCTGATCTCTCTCCGGCCGAGTCGGATTACCATCCCATCGAATTATGAGAGTTTGGGAACAGAGAGTGCATCAGCAGCAATAAAAATGGATTAGATATACCTACTTGAACTCGAAAGAATACTAACGTACATGATAAAGCTTAGCTGGACTAGTTAGTGGTCCCCTCGCTGTTGCCACTGCGCCGAGCAACACTCGGCTTCGAGACCACACTGGACAAAAGTGGTGTGTTCCACACAGTTGTTCTGAGTCAGGGTGCTCTTCGTATGCGTTGTTTAATTGTTTTTAAAGTCCTCTGCGATATAGACCTTACGTCTAGTGCGGGCGTAGTCGTTTAACATTTTAATAATTGATTATGTCAGACATTTTACTTAATTTTCTACTTATCATTAAATGATCGCAGCGTTTACCTAAGAATAACCGCATTAGATACGCTGGCTTAATTTAGCAAATAACATTAGCCGTGAGAAGTGCGAACTTTAAATATTAAGGCTGTGGAGGCGCAGGGTAATTAGTGGCTGCTAAACTGGGCGTAATGTAATTAACCTAGTAACTGTTTTAACTACCTATTAGAAGGATTAACATGTAGAACATACGATACATCTCCTGTTCCTTTCTCTAAGTAATACGCAAACACTGTAAGGTGCGTTGAAAGCTATAAAAACTCACGGTAACGCTTCAGAATCCCCAGGAAATCTATATCCTACCTAATATTATAAATGCGAATGTGAATTTGTTTGTTACGCTTTCACGCCTTAATTACTCGACCGATTATCATGAAATTTTGCATACACTTTATCAGGGGCTGTATGGCTCATCTTGGCACAGCCACCATCGCAATCTGGAAATCTATTTGCGTAGTGAATTAGTCGATAATTAGTCGAAATTGGTAGTAAATTTGCAGAATTGGTCGTTTCGCCGTTTAAAAGATACAAGGGGGTATTGGTGGCTGTTCAAAAGTGAGCGCTCATCTTGGCACAGACACCTTGTATTTTCAAAACCACAGCACCGAACGATGCGATGGTGGCTGTGCCAAGATGAGCCATACTCAGGCGTTCAGAAAAGGACATAGGGTAACACTTATCAGTGTGAGAAGGATTAGGCCATAGTCCACTACACTAGCCCAGTGGAGGTTGGCAGACTTTGCATATCTTCGAGAACATTATGGAGAACTTTCAGACATGCAGGTTTCCTCACAATGTTTTTCTTCATCGTTGAAGCGAGCGATAATTATCTATTTAATACCTACGCACATAATTTCAGTAAGAGTTGCGTGACCTGGGATCGAAATTGAGACCTCTTCGCGGCAGTCCAACGGTCTTCCACTAGGCTATATATCGATTAGCATGGCTAGTTATAATTCAGAAATCCGATACTGTGATATATAGCTGTAGTAGGTAAATATATCCGACACATGACTTCAAATAAAAACTAAAAAGATAATCTTAACTTTATGTTCACGTCAACGTCTTTATGAAAAAGAATCATCTCATTTTCTAGTTGTGTGAAGAGAATTGCTTCTGTCAAACCTACTTAGTGTAAGTACTCACTTGCAATAAGAATTCGAAAATAAATTACGTATTGCAGGAAGTGACGTCATTTCATTCAACTGGGAATAGAAACCAAGACCTCAAGCAGTCGCATTCACTACTTCAGCGCCACTGAGGCAATGTATGAACTTACTAAAACACACTAAAGGCAGGCTAGTGCTACGTTATAAATCATATAAGACCTGTTTTCAATCCTTAAATGGACAGAAACTAGAGAGATTTCTTATATAAAATCTGTTAAATAATAACAACACTATTAATCCGTCCCACTGCTGGGCACGGGCCTCTTCTCAGTGTAAGAAGGGTTAGGCCGTAGTCCACCACGCTGGCCTAGTGCGGGTTGGCAGACTTTACATATCTTCGAGAACATTATGGAGAACTTTCACACATGCAGGTTTTCTCACGATGTTTTCCTTCAGCGTTAAAGCGAGCGATAATTAACTCTTTAATATGCACATATGTATGTAACTGCGAAAAGTCAAAGTTGTTCGCCTTCGGATCGAAATATACAAAGGTGTAGCTACTACTTATGACCTATACTTATCAGATAAGTATCTTATAACGTGAATGGCATAATTAAAACTCCAGAATCGGTATGAAATCCTTTATTTAGATTTTTTGGTATTTTTTGAGACAAATTCCTCTTTGTACCCACATGACTCGGTTATAAAAATGGGATATCATTACATGTTCTCAAATACAAACACAATGCTTCACGATGCACGGACATTGTCGAACTATAACGAATTCAGCTAAAGAACATTTAGTACGCGTAGGTCGTGAACACAGACTGTCATATTTACACAAAAACATTTATTTTAATAGGTACCATTATTTATCGTATGGACATTTATTGCTGAACGAAACAAATATTTTCAAAGGCAGGCTACGCTGTCTAACTTTTGATCTGGTCCAAATTAATAGTACAAAATGAGTTAATATGTACGTACTAGAGAACACATCACGAATTGATTGCTTGTAATATATTATACGACATAATACCCTGCTGGGCACGGGCCTCTTTTCGGTGTTAAGCATGCACTTTAACGCGTGTTACAAACAATTTAGTTGAGATGTCTCCTTAGTTCTGTAGTAGGTATTTAATAACTCAATTGAAAAACAAGGTGACAGTTGAGTATAAGTTCCTAGAACAGATTAGTGACTGTGAGAAATTGTGGTCGCTATATAGTACCTACATAGAGTGTATACAGTATACAGGATTTAATGATAACTGTAAATTAAATACTTGATCTTTCTAAAAAAATAAATTAATTAAGAGATTTTGTTTGTTTCAATTTAGCTATAAAAGTCACAAAACAGTTAATTCTTAAAAATTACACATAATATTAGTAGGTGTTTGTCTATAGTAAAGAATATAGCTAACATTTGACGAATATATTATTAATAGTAAAATCCAAAAATCCTTATCTTTTTATAAATAAAGGCTTTATAAAATAAAATTATATTAAAGTACCTAATTATATTAAAGACGTCGTTATATAAAATTTTTACTCTGCTCGATAGTTTGTTTTTCAGTTCAGCCATAAATGTCCATACGAATACAATATTATAAGCCATTAGATGCTTAGAATAACTAAATATGTCATTTTATCTAAGCACAAGCGGTTTGTGCGCTAGGATCAAAATAGTTCTATCAAATATGTCACAGCTTTTGTGTAATGCCCAACTTTAGAATATTTTATCTGTGAAAATTTATGTTGCCATAGCTAAAAAGTACAATGTTACAATTCATTATTTAAAATAAAATATTGACGTAGAAGTTTAAGACGCGACGTCAGATCGTTATTATTGATTACCTGTTGATAAACTACGAAGTATTTATGTTCCAACAATATTACTAGTTTCTACAATACGTAAGCAACTACGTTAAACTACCAAGGTTAATCTCATGGCATGAATCCCGTAAACATTTAATAACGGTAAAATCCAAGTAAATACGAGCACCTGAAAACACGAATTTGTTTGCAGGTGGATTGTGTGTATATCTACTGACGGTAGAAATAGGACTGCCGTGAACGGATGACATCCTCAGATATGCCAAAACACGGCGTAACCAAGATGCCGGTGGGTGGACATATCTAGGTTCTGGCGTTATACCTAGATAGCACAGGGTCAGATTCTAGTCCTTTATGAGCCCAATCATTTTCTGTGTGCTAAGCTTGTTATTAACCACCATAAAATAAAAATTGCAGCAAACTTCAATTAGGTATTAAGGATTTATTCAGACAAAGGCTTGCCTAATTTTAATAAAAATATATACGATTTCATACAGGTATAAAAAATATAAGCACAGATAGATATTGACTATATTAACAATTATATAATTTATACTACAATTAAAGTAATTGTTTTTAAAATCATATAGTATAAATAATTTATTGATATTGATTTTGATTTTACCCAAGATTAATAATACGATTGATGAGAAATAAATAAATTATATAAAACAACATTCACCGTTTTATTTAACTATGGCAGCATAATTAATTTTATATAATCAGTTTCATTTGTCTTACGCATAGTGTACGTAGTTTGACCACAAAAAGTATACAATACAATATTAAATAAATACAACAAAACATTTGCATACATTCAAAAAGCACTTTTTGACTGAATGGCTATTTATTACGAGCGTGTTACAAATAATACGATCACCCTTTTCGGTTAAGCCTCGCCAGATTGGGACATAGTCAGCAGCATTCAACAAAATAATTTGAAAGCAAATTTCTAATACTTTTGCATTGTTAGTAACTTTGCGTTTCCTGGCAATCTTAACTTAGGTACGGCGCATATAAAAAGCAAAATATTAAGTAGTATTATTAGAACTACTATATATTACACAGTAGATTATATTAGTTAAGTAGAGATGTCTATATATATAAAAATATAAATATTTCATTTTGACATACAAGTTACCATGGTTATATTTTTCTTGGTAGGTACTATAAAAAAAAATTTCACAAAATACACGAAATTCATAGGTACAAAATAATCACCAAATAACTTTACGTGGTCAAACTACAAGTTACAAACTTCAATAAGTGTAGTTTCTAAAGCAATAACATATAACAAATGTTACCATCAACAATTTTACAACACCGTAGGAATTAAAACATTTGCCTATGAGACAGGAGCAAATTGACATTACCAGGTATACTTACAAGTTTGCATATTGGTGCCAACATTACAACCAACTGCTCTGCGCCGAAAACAAATACAAATATACCGCAACACTTTTATAATTTATAACAACTTTGAATATTTCATAGATTTTGTTTTTGATAAAATTATAATTGAATAATGCTCAACACGTATGTACTTATTTCAATACGAATATTTTGCAACATGCAAATATTTACAACATGCAGCAATATATCCGCATGAATTGCGACAAATTCATCGCATGTGCCTATTTTGCAGCATCTTTAGTCAGCTCAAATGTTGGCACCATATGTAAGGTGTACTCATAGAATGGTTTTATTATGCCTCTTTATAATTGTTACTACTTAAATGATAAAACACTTAAATTATATAAAGTTTAATAGACCATGTACAGTATTATATTCCAGATCTACTTTTTATAGAATAGAGAGAGCAGACACTAAGATATAGCTTATACTGCTCTTGGGTATTGAAATAAAACTAGGACATGTTTTGTTAAGTTCGCAATATTTATTTCTTGTTAAACTTCACACTCGACAAAAAGCTTTAAAACATTCCAACAATAAATTATTACAAACCAACAAAATTACAGCAAGCCAAGTTTTATTTCAATATACACAGGAAATATCACATTATATTTAACAATAAATCATGATTTACGTAATAATCAAAGACGTGAAAATGGCTTACGAGAAATTATAAAAAATATATTTAACAAAATGTACTACTTAATTAGAAATGTCAACTTATTAATCGAGTGCTATATTAGCATCAAATCAAACGCGCAGATTTGCATTTTATACGTTCAAATAAAATAAAATCCACCGTTTTATATTCGATTCATTATTTTCGTTTATTCTTCCGCATGCGGTATGCCGATTTTAAGTTTGCTGGCAGATTTGGCGAAGTAAAATAGACAATAAGACATATAGTTAAATAGGAGATCATTCCCAGATATATCATAATATGTATAACTGTACAAAATATGTTGTTATATTTTTCATTGCACCTTGTAACGAGATCCACGTGAAAGATCGCTTCATTACTAACAAAAGTAGTTATGTTAAAGTCACACAAGCGATACGCCACGCGCCAGTGTTACAAACATAATATAACGAATATTTGAATTATTTCGCTTATTCGATTCCAATCGAATAATGATGAACATAAGAACGGATTGTTCGATTGTCATTGAATTGTTATTTGACAACGACGAATGAATTGACACACGAATATTTAGAAATTCCTCAATGACTATATAATATTCTTATGTCGATTCAATCGTTGTTGTGAAATTCGTTCGTTATTATAAAAATCATGCATCGCTGTTATCAGCAATTATTTGGGTTATAAAATCACTTCTTCCAAAACGAAAATATGACGAGTTACTTATCCATTAATGGACCACAGCCAAACTAAAGAAATTTATACAGTGTATAATCGCAATCGGCGATTGGCCGTTTAATTAAACGGTACTTTTCACCTGTAAAAGAACTTTGACAGATGTCAACAGACTATAGGATTATCATTAGCCAGACTGTGATTAAAACTACCAGTAATATAGAGCAAGGTTATGATGGACATAATTCCGCATGCGAAAATAATATCACCGCATAGTTCTCATCCCGTGGTCTATGTCCCTTTATATAATCTAATTATAAGTGGGCCTTCTAACCACTAATCGTAAAGGCTGTTATGTATCTCTAAATGCACAATATAACGCTACTACACGTATAATACACAAGCTTAAGTTATATTATACATGTTTTATATGTCAGCCTTTTTACCGCAGCTGTATGTCCGTCAAGAAATTCAATTATACCATAGACTAAATTACCGCTGTGACAGATTAACTTTTTTATAATTACTTGACTTACGTTCAGCCAGACAAAACGTATTTGCATTACGTCTCGATTCCAGCTATTAAATGAATAAATTGTTGACTTTCCTTCCTAATCAACCGTATACCAAACTAATAGAGTAAACTTAAACCTTGTCCTTTAGACCAAAAATGAAACGTTAATACGTTTATTTCAAAAAGTACCCGTAAATTACCAATGGGTTGTAGTTAACAGACGATAAGGGTATTATTAGAGGTGATAGGTTTGACAATAAAGGTACGTAATATTTTAAATGTAGATGACAGTATATAATAATAAATAATTCACAACATGTGAACTACAAACGCAGTAATTTGAGGCTGATTTATTAAAACACGAGAAAATATACGTCACAAAGGTCGTCTAGTTAACCCAGGGGCACGACGAGCTATAGCTCTTGGAAGGATTTTTTTAGCTCGCCTAGCTTTGCCGTAGATTCTAGACCATAATATGCTGCCTACAATTCTAAATTATATAAAAATATATGATCTTTTATCATTTGTAATGTGTACGAACGTCAAACAATCGATAAAATCTTAAATAAACAGTGTAATAAAGTTATGAGTTAGTATTATGACTGAAATAACTGTTAAATAATCACATTGGTGACGTAACAACTGACTGAGACCCGGTAATATGTGACAGCTTATCGAATCAGGTAAACATACATACATATATCAAAGAAGATTACGACGCCCTTCAGATATTATAATATCTATAAAATGATTATTATTAGGTGCCTTTATAAATATTGATTCATCGGTAACGGTATTTTTAGTATGTATACATAATTATGTATAATAATATCGTAAACTGATTTTTGTCTGTGCGTTCGTGCAGTCTTATCTTATATTAAGATAAGATTCGTTTAGGATTTAGTTTAGTTTCATTTTAATATATTATCATAAGATCAATACAAGCCAATATTGAAGTGCGTTACATGTTTGCAAGTCATTCATAGACTTACTCAATTCTTTAAAAACAATAAATATATCGACATATATTACGCATAGCATTCTTAGTACCGGGTATACCTACTGCATATCTATCTAACTTTTCGAAGATTGCAAGAGCGATTATTAACGGCATTAGCTAAATGGACTGCATTTCTATTGCTAAAATTGGGATAGACGAACCGAAAGAGAGAGAGAGTGGTCATCTCAAACAAAATTTTAAATTCAAAGCGAGAGCCGATTTGGATTTGGCAACATTGACAATGCGCAACCATCATTTTACAAGTGAGTCATAAGGCACGGGTTACACCAACGGACAAACGAACGTCAAAAATAAATAAAAAGATTCAAGGATATATTTTCTTTTAATCTCACGAGATACTATTTAGTTTAGAATTTGTTGAATATTACGTGATCGATTTGACATTTTTGTGTCTATCATTAACTCGTGTTAAGTATGAAGAAATCTTACTACATAAGATTAGTTCGAAAATCATAAAACCATAACAGAGAACAACTTGACTTTAAAAATAATTGTATAATATCAGGATCATGCCAAACGATTTTATTCACCTTCACTGCTTTGTTATTTAAATCTTGCTATATTTTATTGTTAATTTTAAATAATAAGAATAACTCATGCACTGTTCAGTCTGTCGTAGTCTAATATAATAATTATTATAAAAAAAATATAGTGGCAAGTATGAGTGTGACCTACTTAAAAACATCGTTAGCTGATATTACCGTACGTCTTTACACCTACTGAAAGTTTTCAGTATGTAGGTCTAGGTCATTTGTAAATATTTGTATTACGAATATATTTTTTTGTAATAATAGATCTCATTTTTTAATAGTTAATTTTTGGCGCGCAAACAAATGTCTATGCTTTTTGAAAATCAATTAAATTAATTCTTTGGATAACTCAATCAATTAAGATAAGAAAATCAATTACATCTAATTATTTTAGCTAAATTATTCTGCAGACATTATATAAGTGATAAATAGTTAAATACTTAACACGGTAATTGTTTATTTCATGCTATAAACTCTTAGTTTGTTCGTTTCATTGTATTTTGTCTCTCAAATCAGTTCTTTAATAAGCATATCAGTTTAAAGATAAATGATGATGGAAGTCATTCGATTTTTACTTCATTTAGATACGTAATGTTCAATTGTCAAATCACATAAGTTTTATCAGATAAGGATGATATTGTTGTTGGAATCCATTCTTTATAACAAATGTAAGCGAATTTACGATAAAGGAATGTGGATAATGAGCCAATCTTTAAATATGTGTGTTGAAACACCGTCGAAGGTTAAGTATAAAAAAATTATTGTTGCCAGTACAGATAGTGCAATCCACGAAGACGCGAGCCACTATTCCTCCTAACCGTTTATAATATATGTATGCAAGCTTCCGCCAATGATAATGAAACTCAAATCTTATTGGTACACAATAATTACCTATGAGTGCACGCGCACACTACAATGAATAGACTAATCAGGAGAGAGCGTCACGGTCAAAGGGAAAGATGCTCTACTTCAATTTTATATTTTTTTTTAGCTGTGTTTATTTTATGTGATTATTAGTTAATATATGATAATATTACAATTTTCAAAATTAAATTACTTTCCTCTGCTTATTTCATGTGTTTCAGTAACTACAAACTTCTAAACAATGTAAATATCATTTACATACCTGGCTTTTAAGTACAACACGCTGTGATTTTCTCGACATTTAAAAAACATATAAAGTAGAGCAACTTTCGTGACGAGTCTCAAAATCCCCGCACCCCGCGATCCCCTCATCCAAAAATTGGTGGGGCGCGTCTTTGTGGATTGCACTATCTGTAACGGTTAAGTAAAATTAAATAATTATTTTTATTGACATACAAAACAGATATCATCCGATTACTGATAATAGTTAAACTTTAATAAAATGTAAATGTGTATTAGGTATCACATAAGTAAAAAAATATTTTGTTGCAAGCAGTTACAGACTACCGACCGCAAGCGTATATTTTTTTAAATCGGGATGATAATTGCTTACTTACATACACCACTATGAAAAAATGTTGTACGCAATGTTTTAATTATAACTTTCTTTGATAGGTCATCAAAAATATAAAATAAAAATTAAAGTACCTAAGTAGCTACAAAATAAAAATAACCTTTGTATTTAATCGATATGACATTACTGTACTGATTTTAGTATCTGCTGCAATATAACCGAATCCAGTTTCTTCCATTAATCGAATCGTGAGTTTCACTATACATAGACAACGGAATTAAAAACTCATTGTCTATTACTATTTTATTGTTTTAGTCGCATACGTTATAATATTCCTATCCAGCAAATGAAAAGACAGAACCAGATATAATGAATATATTTGCCGGACAACAGTGCGTCACGAAGGCTGACATAGTTATACAATCATTAAGTGACGTAATGAGACGATACGCGTCATCGTGTGACGTAATATGCTAATCGATATAAAAATAATTGTGTTGTGTGTGTGCGGATAATTTGACAGATGTACTCTTACCTATTGAGTCGCAGCGACACACCGGTGGCCAGGCTCAATAGATTTTTATTATCTCTGGTATGTTAAGACTTGACAGATTAAATGATATATTAATTGCGTACTGTAACGACGATCAGATGCGACTCATTGATCTGTATGCAGCACGATCGGATAATTATATTATGCTAATAAGACGCATAATGATCGCAATCAATACATTTATAAATTTTCATTTAATAAATTTTTATTTAGTCGCGTGGCATTTGTCCTATATAGTAATTATGGGACCAAGTAAACTAAAACTCGGTATACACGATTTTTTTTATAATATTTTATTCCAAAGAAATAAATACAGTGCCGCCCATTGGATTATTGCGTGGCACGGGCCTAATAAGAAAATAAATTATCTCGGTTTATGACGACAACCGATCCAATTTTCACATACATTTCTATCAGTTTATCCGCCCACACATAACTAGAGTGCAGCATCGAGCCACCTTAAATTTAATACTTTTTTTATTGTATTATTTGTCAATTTTTTTAATTTTTTTTTTGTTGTTATATGGCACCACAGCCGCATTACTCGACAATCACACACATATACTTATGTGACTTATTGTGCATAAACAAACAAACATACTAACATTACTTTTGAATTGTATTTGAGACAATTATTAATAAAATGAGTATGAACATAATAATTATTACAAAATATATAAACAAAGAAAGTATATAAATCAAGGTTCAATAATAAATTAAAAATGTGCAACCATTTTGAAAATATTGCTTTTCCTTGATTTTTATATATGCACTTTTGTCTCAAAAACTATTCAAAAGTACACCAAAGCAGCATTTAAACCTTACCGAAGCTAAAGTGTTATATTGCCATAACAGCAGTTTAGTAATAACATCACAACCGCCATCCCATCATTTTTGTAGCCTACTGTAAGCTCGTTATTGCCGAAATGACTTAGGGCATGAATTCCGAACGAAATAGGTATTGGCACTATACATTATAAGCATGTTGGCACACAACACACTGCTACTTCTACTAATACAACGACCTAAATGAAGAGAATAAAAGAGACAGAACTATAACAACAAGTATCGCTATGTTACTCTGACGAATCTGATGCAAAAGTGGCAGTATGCACTGGGCCAATGTTACCAAAGAGGTTTTGATATCAAAAAGTTTTATATAGTCTATGTAAAATAGCGTGCGTCATCTGAGAGCTACGAATTGGTTCCATTGCATGTTATGACATCAAAAATTACTATTATTTAACCTAATATTAATAATTACGGTTTAAAAGACGAACACGTTGTTTTCATTTTATAAAATAATGAACCTTCTTGTCTTAAATATTTTTTGGTTCTAATGAGACATTAAATAACTAATTCAATTTAAAAAAATACGTTATTCTAAGGTCTGTACTTCATTCACTTAAGCGCGCCATCAGAAGATACATGCTTATTAAATAGACCATATCTTAATTTTATGAAGCCATTTATTTAATATCGTAGGCTATTTTGTGACTAAAAACGTTTCAAACGTGTCCATTTTGCGTCCATATTCACACAGAACATTCATCAATTATATATAGAAAATATTTTTTATTTTTACCAAGCATCTCTCAAAAGCCATTATCTCAATACAGTTTCGTAATAATTACTACTAAGATATTAAGAAAACGCGCACACACAGCGATTTTCAAAAATAATTTATAACAAATATCTGTCAATGCTTTATTTCATAAATAATTTTTAAACATTGTCCAAACATTTATTTTCGGAATTAAATTAAGATATGTACGAAACAAAATGTCTAATAAAATAAATTATAATGTATGTCGGGTGACAACACGATATAATTATGAACTAACTCAACGTCTGTGGTGCTCACAAAGTATATCTTGCACAATTTCCACTCACGCCCTATCTAACATCTCAATCGAAAAACCATTTCTTTTTTAGAAAAAATACATCAATTTCATATTATTTAATTTTTCATCAAATTCTCAAAAATATTTACAGCACAGTCTATTTCTAGATTTCTCATGATTTTTTTTCTATTTAAAATCCCGATTCATCGTGTAAAAATACATTGTTCCAAATATATTTTTGCGCGTTGAATATTTAAAAAGTAAAACATAGAAGAACACATTTGACTAATTATTTATTTAAAATGTTCATTTTTGAAATATACCAACTTAATTAAGCTTAAAAATAAGAACATTAACTATATAGTCCATCTAAGGAATTAAATAAGACTTATATAACACATCGTCTGAGATCTGTCACTCACTTTTTTCGAGTTTTTATTTTTTTCACAGTTTTTTTATCACATTTTTTAAATACTGCTTCCTCTTAGGTGCTTCGTGGTTTTAAGATATGTAGTCACTTCCGCTGAAGTTTTTTTTTGTAGAAAGTTGAACATTGAACATTTTCGTGTTTGTGTGGTCCTCCACACGAGTGGAGGTTTGGTGTGGTGACTGACAACCGAAATCGTTCAGGACGTGTATTTTTTACCTTTGCTTGGAGATCCCTGCGCGGGAAAAACATACATCAGTATTAACATACCAATAATACCAACTTCTAAAATACTTACAGCGGGCGGCGCAAAGCTCACATTTTGCAAGTTTATTCTAAATACCAGTGTTTAACATCTTTATCATATTTTAAATAACCAATATTTAAACATAGGTATGTTGAAAGATAAAATGACCAAGAACCAGGCTAGAGCTATAAAAAATGATAAGAAAGACATATTTAAATAAGGTGTATTTGAATTCATGGAAATCCTTTACAGTACATAATAATTGTGTGAACGAATGTGAGCCTTCGCTATTCCAAAAGAAAATATTTTACCTAGCGTTTGTCTTAGACAGCCATTAATAGCTCTTGTCCAAGAAGTGGATAGTATTGTTATGATTAATTATGTTCATATTGATTGTATCAAGGTCATTAGAAGTATGAGAACGATATCTATTCGAATATGTAGATAATAACTAAACATAAATAAGTATGCAAAATATGTATTAAGAACAGGTATATCGAATATTATTATCTCTTACCTACTAAAAACACTTAAATCATAGATCACACTTTAAAGTGAACACTAAGTAGAGTGAACTCACATATTAAATATAGACCAATAATGTACAATTTCCAACATGGATGAGCGCCATAATACTATATTTATAATTCAAATATTATATTAGCATTATGTGTCAAATGACAACTTAACGTCTAGAAATGTGACCATATATTATGTATCTAAACATAGTAACGCATCTATGATAAAAATTTTAGACTGTATAACAAAACAAGGTTCTTAAAAAAACATGAATTGAAACCTTGTTCGATGTGTTAGAAGAGTTAGTAGATATGTGAAAATAAACTTTATGTGTTATATATTAAGGTGTTTATTTACCTGGCTATGTCACGCGATGGAGTTGACGGCGTAGTGGGGCCGCGTGCCCTCGGGCTGGTAAAGCGTGATCGACGCTATGTAGTTGTTCGACATCACCTACGAATAACGCAATTATTAAAGCCGTTGTATAAGTAAAGAGGGTGACGAGACTGCTGTGCATGAGGTCTCGAATTCAATTCCCACGTCGGGCAGCGCTCTCAGTAGCAGCACTGAATCTGGAACTATGCTGGGTAGACATAAAACTATAGCTGCCGATATGTGGGCATTACATATGTACCCATTCCATCCTTCCTTTGACTTAGGTGTGATAATATATCCACGAACTATTCTCTGACGTTATAAAGAAAGATTAAGACTTCGCCCAAACCAATGTGCCGTATCACTCTACTACTCAAGATGCCACCGGCACCCAAAACTGACACTTTAGTAGCTCAGCAAAAAATACCGACAGACAAAGTAAATCCAATAAGATTTGGAGCATGTCTGTCTGTGTTTAGCGCAATCTTCCGAATAGGACTAGAGACAGAAACTTCGTGTAGCCTCAACCAGGACCTCAATAATATCCATCCTAGTTTACCGACAATTGGGTTGCGACATGCCAATCCTCTATATATTTAAAAGGTTAAACCATTACTGTAAACACCTTAAACGTTTACTTATCCTTAAATTTATTAAATTACAAAAGAAAGCTATATTACTATTCTTATTCATTATTACGTTTGAGTGATAGTCGGATAAATGCCTTCTTTGAAAATAACTTCTTTCTTGACGAGTATCATTACCGTAAAAGTACTCGCCAGCGCTAGGGAAGTCACCGTCCAGAAAGCCTAATCAAAAGCCATGTACGGTAGGACCGGTCCAAGTACTTATCCCTGTGGAACACCGATATGGTCTTCAATATAGTTTTTTCACGTACAGCGAAAAGGACGCTCTTTCCTCTTAAATAGTCTAATGGGCTCATCAGTTACACGAAACTATCTATATATCTATACTAATATTATAAAGAGGAAACATTTAATTTTTCTGTGTATTTGTGATGATTTAACTCAAAAACTACTCAGCTGATTTAAAAATTCTTTCTCCATTAGAAAGCTCAGTAACAGGCAGTTTTATTTATAAAAAGGTAGGTAGAGACATAACAAGTATTAAATTTGATTTTCATAGTAATATCATAAACGGGAAAGTAACTATCATTGTCAAACATGTTATTTCTAGGCACGATCACCCAGCCTGGTCGGAGGATTCTCTCTCTGTGTTGGAGGGACATCACAATCACAACATGTTCCTCAAAATTTTTTTTTTTTTATAATATTCGTGTAGATATCCTAACTGATATTATAAATGCGAATGTGTGTTTGTTTGATTGTTTGTTTGTAACGCTTTCACACCTTAACTACTCGACAGATCATCATAAAATTTAGCATACACGTTGTCAGGAGAACAGAAAAGGACATAGGATACCATTCATCCAGAGAAAAGTTTTGTTGCTAACTTAACCTACATTTTTTTTCATGTTAATTTGCTAAATACTAATACTACTAATATCGAAGTCGACTTCATCTAGAGTAATATAATTTTAAAGTAACGTTAATACCTCAAAGATCATATCCTGGTAGCCGTAGCAGAAGGTGGAGCCGAAAGGATTGGTAGTGTTGGTAGAGGAGGCGCGGTTGAGCACAACGGGGCGCTCCGCCACCCGCAGCGCGCGCGACACCACCTCCCACTTGCTGTACGCCGTGATGCACACCGAGCCGCGGGACTCCACTAGCGAGTTCGCTTCGCACCTGCACACACATACACATATCACATATTATAGTATTATAATCCAGTATGTCTATTGGCTATCCGAATTTTCGGACCGAACAAAAATAACCTGAGCTGTTGTTTGTTATGAAGTAGCCTTCAAAACGGAGTCATTGTCATTTAAAATGAAATCCGAAGATACTTCGTAGCAAGTTATTTTCGTTCGATCCGAAGTTTCGGGTAGACATTTTTAACGTAGACCGATCATCCCGAATGGAAAAACATTTACTTTCACGTTACCTGAAAAATATCCTTGTGTTATACAAAGTGGCGCAAATGTTATCACATTAATTGATACGACATATACTACATGGTATTCTTTGATGATTTACAGTTATGAACCAAATGTATTCATTCAGTAGTTTAGCCTCAGAACATTTTTTTGTTTTCATAATTTAGAACAACATGTGTAATGCAGAGATAAATGTCAAAGACCTCAAACAACGATATTAAAACAAAACAAACAAACGAAATAAAACAAAAGGAAACAAAAAAAACAAAAGAAATAAGGTCCATAATCTTGTGACGAAAAGAAATAGGTTAGTGTGTGCTTATTACAATGGTGTTCCAATTTGTGTCTAATTTTATTTTATTTATTTTGTTTTGTTTTGCACCACTTTGTATACCTGTAGTAAGTATATTGCCAAAGCAGTTTAAGGGGATGCTATAATATCAGTAGTGAGGCCTAGTCTTTGGATTATGACATTAACCTACATATTATTAGGGAGTGGCAATTTGCAAATCACTTTTCTCATATTGTTTCGTTTATGTATGAATAATCTGACAACTGTTTCTTTGATCAAGTTTAGTATTCGACATTCCTTAACCCCTCAAAGTAGCTTAAGAACTATTGAATACCATAACAATATGTTTGTTAAATGCAAATGGTGCATAATTTAATTTCATTTTTATTTTTTTAGGTGCCGATAGTATAATGCGATATACAAAGAGATCCTTGTACTACAAAATTGATAACATAATGGGAAAGAAAGATTATAAATCAGGATAATGTATACAGGGGCAAGATCCGTCCAAAATAGAAGCCGACCAGAATAAAAGTGAGAGAGAGATTTAGAGAATCCAATCAGGATGAAAGAGATGTGGAGAAGCCAATAAGAATAAAAAAAGACTTGGAGAAACTAAACAGAGTTAAAGAGATTTGAAGAAGACACTCGGAATGAAAGAGACTTGGAGTAGTCAAACAGAATGAAAGATATTTGAAGAAGCCAAACAGAATAAAAGAGAGAGAGATAAATTTGGTAAAGCCAACCAGAATGCAAATTTAACATTTAGAAAACTATGGAATAGGATTCTATTTAACAGTATACTTCATACAATTGACGAAATTATGTTAAAAGGATAGTTGTAAACTCACTTGTCCGGTTGCACGGTGAGCTCGAACTCGCAGCGATGGTACATGTTGAAGTTGTAATGCCCCGGGTAGTTCGTGTGCAGCACGAACTTCTTTACCTGGTGCGTGCGCGCGTCGAACAACACATCCTGTCATAAACGTATTCAATTAATATTTTGTATCTTAGTGTGAGAAAAGTGGGTACTTAGTGGAGATATCCCGCTCCTCCTCCAGCGTTTAAATAGCACTACAATCTATAAGTGCATATTTTTCTATCTAGCCCTATTAATAGTTTTGAAAAGTTTCTACTAAGAAACCTTTTCTGTTAGCATCGATCTTAAATTACTAAATTTAAGATCGATGCTAAAAGGCTTCTGCGACTTAGGTTTTGGGTAGCGTATAGTCACCTGTAATAATGCATGGATACCTTAAGGTCCAAAATTCTGTGAACACTCGAATAAGAATAAATATGAATGAACTAGAGGACGTTGTTTTATAAATATTGCAACGCGTACTCATTTTAGCAAATAGATGAAATTTATAAAATATTATAATCTGAACCGAAAAGAGACTTGAACACAGGGACAGAATAATGTTTGCGGACGAACAGAATAGCGAGTCATCGAAAGTATCTATAAAATAAACTACCTACTATAAAATAAATTCATTTGTAATTCTTTACTTATTGTTTTACCCTGACATGTGTTCTTTTTTAAATAAACTATTGTGAACACAGATTAAAAAAATGTTTAATGTAAATTCTTCAAATATCAGTCATAAAAATCTATTTCTTTTTATTTATAGTAGTGCACCGCCATCTATTACCATATAAATAAACTACTTAACAGTTCTTGTATCGATTTCCGTTAGATGGCGTCAATTACCGGCTTGTACCATTGTAGTTTTGAAATGGGTATGCATTTTTGCATAAGTACATATTTGGTTAAAATAATAAAAGGATTGGATCAACTGTCCTATTGCGTTCAGTAAAACTCTTTTTTCTGTTCTTTAATTATTTGTATATTTAAATGTTATTCGTATAATAAAACTAGAAATTTTAAAGACAGCGTCCCTGCTAGGATTCGATCCTCTGTCGCGGAAATGTACCAAACATTGTAATAACGGACAACCACTTTAGATATGGAATAACTATTTGTGTATCACACAATTTTTTGTTCCGTGGGAGGGATTGGTAACCTTTGGCGCAGTGGTAGTGCCGAAGCGACTACTTTAACTACTACGTCACGACATGCAGATGGCGTTTCTTATCCTATTCCGTTTACTAGAACTGAATTCTTCTGCTCTGTGATTGTTTTTCTATTCGAATTATTAAAGTATATAGTATTATGTAATTAGTAATATACAGGGTGATTTTGAAATCGTGTAATTCCTTTTAACCACGCATTCTACTGGTGATATAGAATAACCCTGACCATATTTTTTCTTAATTAGAATAATGGTTTCGGCAAAATTAGAGTACAGATTTTTTTCATGAAATGATTTCATATAGTCATATTTTAACCACCTGACACAATCTTAATATTTTTTTAATTTAAAAATAATAACATAACAATAACTGATGTCGTAAATAATAAGGGACAATAAAAAGGACCGCCCGTTATTATTTACGACATTAATTATTAATATGATTTTTTTTTAATTAGTAAAAAATTAAAATTGCCTCGGTTGGTTTACATATGACTATATGACACCATTTCACGAAAAAAACGGAATAATAATTTTTCAAAAAAAATAAATCTAATTAAATAAAAATATGGTCAGGGTTATTCTATATCACCAGTAGAATGCGTGGTTAAAAGGAATTACACGATTTCAAAATCACCCTGTATAGCAAGTACGTACAGGACCGCAGACTTTATAAAAATGTTGGATGGCTGAAGGTGGTGAAAATTTAAGTATTCAAGTCGTCACTGTTCATATACTAAGTGTTGTAGCGACACTACACGGACTACGACGAAGAAGTTTCGACGACAGACAACAGATGGCGCTGTACACAAAAGGCGCTTATAATATCACTCGCCATACAAACCTGGATCACGCAGGTGAAGTTTAAACAGCGACTAAGTATATATACAAGTGCCCGACATCAACAGTCGGGCCGCGGCCCGCCAATCACGCCCAGCATGGTCGGCGGATACTCCCTTTGTGTTAGAGGGACATGACTGCATGTTCCACCACAGTGTCAATTACCCAAGAACTAGGATAAAATAATGGAGTGGCTCAGCCCCTCCACTAATAACACTGGGGTACAGTACCACTAGGTCCCATACAGTCGTCGCTAGTGAGTACATACCAGTCCGAGCGTGAAGTAGTTGAAGAAGTAGTCGGAGGCGGGAGGCGGGCGGCGGCGCGCGGTGGGTCGGTGGATGCGCATCTTGTCGTCCGCCTTGTAGTACGTGCGCGCCGGCGCGCCTGCGCAGGACATAATCATATTAGTCACACATATCATTCAACTTGTTGAGGCTGTTATCTTCCCAACATGGAATATAGTTGTTTTATGTAGAAAAATATGAATTATGTTAACGTTATGACTGTTTATTATTCACTAAAAATATTACATACTCAAAATACAGCGCGCACAGGCGCCAAATTAGCCAACGCAGCATGCATTATAATGTACGAGTTCGTACAAAACTAAATGTGTGTCAAACAAAAATTTAAAATGTATTTGATTAAAAATTGGTCTTCATATAAAAAAACGGTTTCATGTTTTAACACCTGTGATTTATTATGTAAATTTCGATAGTTTCTGGTTTTTTATTTGACTTTCACATATTTGTTAATAAATTTCGGATATGCGAATACGACGAATAATTTACTAATAGGCTTTAAATATTTACTTTATATGTATATTTAATAATAATTTATTTATCCACTCAAACTAATGTGTATATACAATAAACAATCGCATGCAACATATAAAGTTGGAGTAAGCTCGAGACATGTTTGCCATATACAATGGTGTGCAAATATTATTCAGATCAATGAATAAATATGTATAAATTCCTATCAGCTATTTATTTATAATAAAGTAATAATAATCAGTCTATAAATTTATGTATACAATGTCAATTATAATTAAATCTTAATATTATGTCAAATGTATCTAATTAGGTACTTAATTATATCAAATCAAATTTATCATTTGGAAAAGTCAGTAACATTATAATACGCTTTTCCAACAAGAAATGTTTTTACTTTATGCTTAAATGTTTCGCTACTTAGATCTTTTTAACGATTGGGCAATTTATTATAAACAATCGGAGCCATGCAAATATTTTTTATGCGCAGATGTGCAGTCGTATGCACACAAAGTTCGTTTTTATCGCTTCGATTTCAGAGGAAATATCTGCCATACGCGGAAATAGATTTGGATTCCTTTTGACAAATAAAGCCGTTTCCAATATGTAAAAGAACGGTAGCGTCAGGATCTTATAGCTTATGAAATACGGCTTACAAGAATCTCTGATTTGTAATCTAAACATTTTTGGGCATTAAGCGTTTTTTTTGTTGGTTGAAATGCCCCAAAAGATCGACCCGTATTTTAAAATGGATTTAGTTAGCCCGCAATACGTTGTCAGCAAAACATCTACATTAAGTGTCCAAGACAGCGTGTATAAAGCAAATGCACTGCTACTAATACTTTTACAAATAGTCTCAATATAAGTCTTCCAATTTAAGTTACGGTCAATTGTTAAACCTAGAATCTTTGTAGTATTACTAGCGTCAAAAGTATTATTATTATATTTAATCTCATTTTTAGGAATTGTCAATGCACATTGCCCAAAATGTATAATTACTGTTTTATTAATATTTATTTTCAAATTATTGTTAAACAGCCATTCAATTGTTTTATTTGACGTATTTTACAGCTTTTCCATACAAATCTCAATGGCAGATATAGTGATCGTTCTGTCGTCTGCGAATAGTGTCATAGGATGATTAATAGATCTCGGTAAATCATTGATATAAAGTGTAAAGAGAGAAGGTCCTAGTATACTTCCTTGAGGTACACCATAGATAACAGTATGTTTCTCAGATAAGAATATTTCCTCTCGTTTAGTGTCACCATTAATCTTACTGATGTCCGCTACTTGTTTCCTATCATGTAAGTAAGATTCTAAGAGTTTTAGAATATTATAACTTAAATCTCAAGCTTTGTAATAGTACATCATGTGCTACGTAATCGAATGCCTGTGATATCTCACAAAAAATAGCACAAATAACCCAGTCATTTATATCTATATTTGTCATAACTGTTTATAAAAGTCGTAGATTGCCATATTAATGGTTTTGTTTTACCTAAATCATTTTTGTTCGTTACAGAGTATGCTATGTTTATCTATATACGTACTAAACTCTTTATATATATAGGATTCGAATATTTTGGAAAATACTGAGTTTGAAAAATTGGTCTGTAGTTTTTTTAACTCTTTATCCGATTTATTATGTAATGGTTTAACTATTGACTTTTAAAAATATTATTTTACTATATAAATGACTCTTATAAAAATAAGATACTAGTTGGAACTATTGGATTGCTACGCAGAGGTCTCGAGTTCGATCCAAAGGCACGCATTTCTGGCTTTTAGAAATTATGTGCGTTTAATACGTACATAATTTATTTCATAATATTATAATAATAAAGGAAAACGTCGTGAGGAAACCTGCATGTCTGAGTGTTCTCCCTAATGTTCTCGAATATATATGAAGTCAGCCTTTATGTGTGTCTATAGGTATATATTACTAGCTTATGCATGCGGCTTTGCTCGCGTAAAAGTAGTCAAATCTTTCCTCTTTATAATATATGTGTAGCGTGAGTACATACCGAGTGCGGCGCAGACCCGCTGCGCGCTGCTGCCGAAGCGCACGACGCGACACACCGAGCGGCCGCCGCCGCCCTCCGGCACGGAGCGCCCCGGGCCTGCGGGACAACATTGTCTGCTAACTTTGCCTTCATAACCTACTTTATTTTAATTGTAAAGTAGGTTATTAAGGAATTAATTATTCCAGAGTCACTGGAGTCTTTTGAAATTGAATCAAGGGGCATAACTAACATCTAGATACGTAACAACTATTTGTGAATCTTAAAGATTTTGCTTCTTGTGGGCTTCCTCTATCAAGTGCTGCAGTTTCTTAGGTGTTCAGGTTTGAGAAGTTGGCGCTGGCCCCGCGCAGCACGTCACAGCGGCGCAGGTGCAGCTGGTGGCGGTAGCACGACACGACCCACACAGCCCCGCTGCTCGTTAGTAGATAGTTACCCTCAGTGAACATGTGCAACCGCAGCCCTAGCGTGGCGCTGGCCCCGCGCAGCACGTCACAGCGGCGCAGGTGCAGCTGGTGGCGGTAGCACGACACGACCCACACAGCCCCGCTGCTCGTTAGTAGATAGTTACCCTCAGTGAACATGTGCAACCGCAGCCCTAGCGTGGCGCTGGCCCCGCGCAGCACGTCACAGCGGCGCAGGTGCAGCTGGTGGCGGTAGCACGACACGACCCACACAGCCCCGCTGCTCGTTAGTAGATAGTTACCCTCAGTGAACATGTGCAACCGCAGCCCTAGCGTGGCGCTGGCCCCGCGCAGCACGTCACAGCGGCGCAGGTGCAGCTGGTGGCGGTAGCACGACACGACCCACACAGCCCCGCTGCTCGTTAGTAGATAGTTACCCTCAGTGAACATGTGCAACCGCAGCCCTAGCGTGGCGCTGGCCCCGCGCAGCACGTCACAGCGGCGCAGGTGCAGCTGGTGGCGGTAGCACGACACGACCCACACAGCCCCGCTGCTCGTTAGTAGATAGTTACCCTCAGTGAACATGTGCAACCGCAGCCCTAGCGTGGCGCTGGCCCCGCGCAGCACGTCACAGCGGCGCAGGTGCAGCTGGTGGCGGTAGCACGACACGACCCACACAGCCCCGCTGCTCGTTAGTAGATAGTTACCCTCAGTGAACATGTGCAACCGCAGCCCTAGCGTGGCGCTGGCCCCGCGCAGCACGTCACAGCGGCGCAGGTGCAGCTGGTGGCGGTAGCACGACACGACCCACACAGCCCCGCTGCTCGTTAGTAGATAGTTACCCTCAGTGAACATGTGCAACCGCAGCCCTAGCGTGGCGCTGGCCCCGCGCAGCACGTCACAGCGGCGCAGGTGCAGCTGGTGGCGGTAGCACGACACGACCCACACAGCCCCGCTGCTCGTTAGTAGATAGTTACCCTCAGTGAACATGTGCAACCGCAGCCCTAGCGTGGCGCTGGCCCCGCGCAGCACGTCACAGCGGCGCAGGTGCAGCTGGTGGCGGTAGCACGACACGACCCACACAGCCCCGCTGCTCGTTAGTAGATAGTTACCCTCAGTGAACATGTGCAACCGCAGCCCTAGCGTGGCGCTGGCCCCGCGCAGCACGTCACAGCGGCGCAGGTGCAGCTGGTGGCGGTAGCACGACACGACCCACACAGCCCCGCTGCTCGTTAGTAGATAGTTACCCTCAGTGAACATGTGCAACCGCAGCCCTAGCGTGGCGCTGGCCCCGCGCAGCACGTCACAGCGGCGCAGGTGCAGCTGGTGGCGGTAGCACGACACGACCCACACAGCCCCGCTGCTCGTTAGTAGATAGTTACCCTCAGTGAACATGTGCAACCGCAGCCCTAGCGTGGCGCTGGCCCCGCGCAGCACGTCACAGCGGCGCAGGTGCAGCTGGTGGCGGTAGCACGACAGCGGCAACTCTGGTAGCGGCGCGCCGCATACTGACCCGCTGCTTGTTTGGCTAGCCTGCAACCACAAACAAATCATTTGCATTATCTACAAGTAATAATCACCATTATCATGGCCCTATACCAGTCCACTGCTGAACATAGACTCCTGCAACAGCACGCCACTAAGCCCACGACCTCTCTCATCCTGCTGTTGCCACCCACCTTGCAAAGACCATCAGTCCACTTAATTTCTATATACTGTTCGCCAATTCTCTGCAGGACTCGTTTCCCCACAGCTATCGACTGCGGCTGATATAGCCACTACTAGTTCAAAAAGGTAATCCCATGGCCAACGATAACTTCGACAACTTCGACTTTCTATCGGATCACTTCATTACGCATAGATCCTTTAGATAAAGGCAGACCCTGAACGACATTCACTGACCAAATAAAGGAAAAGGCGAAGGTCATGTCTTATATCCTTATAAGACCTCCTGGTCAAGGATTTGGCCGAAAATCGAGAAAGATGGCGTGTACTTCACCGACAGGAGCAAGGCTCCCAAGTATAAAGAAGACTTACTCCTATCTTGCCCTTTCTTATCTCGCTGTACGACTACACTTTTTGTAGACAAGCCTAGGTAAATATCGAGGATTCGGTCTCGATTGTCATTGTCACGAATAAGTCGCACTAATTGAACTGATTGTACTATCGCTACTATCATATGGTTAAACAGGATTCTGATTTATCTTTTTCAAAAGAACTCATATTCAACACTGAAATTGTACTTTATTTATGTTTTAATTTAAAATGAATTTATGGAAAAGGCTTGTCGCGGGTTTAAATGAAAGCATCATTATATATTATATACCATATCGCTTAAAAGTTATAATAACGCTGGCATCTGCATCAGGATTGTCCCTTATTTATTACGGATATAACAATACTCTACATTATAAGTAATATAAGAGGGATACAGAGATACAACGCGATATATCACTCAAACTAGATCAGCTTGGAAAGTAATTTCACCGTATGAAAGATCACACTAAAAAACTTTGTGTTGTATACTTACGGTGAGATACCAGACTCATTGAGAAGCGTCTTCTTACTGCTGATTTTAGCCCTTTACTCATAGCCATTTAGGCCTCAAAGATATTAGAAGCGTCCATATTCTACTAAAAATTTATTCAAGAATTCTTAAGACCTATCGCGTGTTTTCATAAAGTTTACGTTGATAATTTCAGACTGGCTAATTGGTACCACGCCGTAAGCTGATATTTACATGTGATAATGAGATTTCGGTCTCGTCTAAATCTAACATACCGTTATTAGGTTATACTCTTAGGAAATTTTCAGAAACAGCACGTTTTCTGGCAATATCTCCCTCTTAATTAAGACCTAATAAAAACATAGCTGACGAAATGTAATAGATCGCGATTATATATAGGGGGACACTCACTTGATGTTGAGATCCATAATAGATGGTAGTCCGAGAGACGACAGGTGAGCCGCCGTTAGGAAACTGTAGCGAGCCGAGCCCGTGAGCATAGCCAGGCTGGAAAGAAGAACGCACTTATTAAACTCCAACTGCCGATTGATAATCAGATGAAGAAAGGAAAAACAGAAAGAAAATGAAGAAATAAAAATACGTATGATTAACAAAAAGTTGAGAACAGAACATAAAAATCTATGGTGAAGAAAATGCAGAGGAATTCAGGCGTGCATACCGATGGTTAAAATAATGATCTTGAGTGTGGTGAAAAAAGTTCGATAGGGTGATTTGTGCGTAATTTGTACGCTAAGCCACATAAGACTACAAGTGGAGTAAGTGCAGTAGTGTGATCATAGCGTCAACACCCCCGATAATGCCAATGATAAATATTATGTTTGAAGTAAACATTTCTAAGTAAACCTCTAAAACTAAGTATTAGAAACCAAGAAAATACACTCGTTTAAAGTATAAAACTTTTTTGATCTGGAATGCTTTTAGTTTATTCTCTTTGCATTAAACTACTTCTATTACGCTATTTTCTGCAGTTAACGTGAAGCTATAGTAATTCTATAGAGCAACGATTCGATGTAATATATTGAACTTGTTCGGCTTTTCTAACTTTTCAAGATTTGAAATTAGCGATATATTTATATTCGCTTATTGGACTCAAATATCATAATCAGATATTTGAGTATATGGCAGAAAATTTGTCTTTTATGTAGTTACAGACATCTGATCTCCGCAAATCAAACAGATACTTAACAATATTCCAAGGTCGATTAGTTGCCGAAATAATTAAGGACATTACTCATATCGACAGTCATATTATATAGCTTCAGAAACATGGACAAATGTGATATTTATCAAAGATCACCCATGTAACATCTTGACCATACGAATCGATCGATCTATGTATGAGGATTAGGGGCAACTTCTCAATCATCAGACAGCTTACCAAAAGAATAAATTTGACAGAGTACCTACATAAGAACTGCCAAAACGCCAAATTAATTCCTTAGTAAACATACCTGATGATTGAAAAATTGACCTGTATAACTTAAAATATACCCAAAAATATAAATCCCGTATATTACCTCGAAGCTCCCAGGGTCAGGTCCTAGATGGCTCACCTCAAACTTGCTATCGACAGGGAAATAGAAGGAGAGTCCCCTGAAGTTGAGCGCGAACAGATGCCGCTGTGAGTCGTAGAGGCCGGGGTGCGTCGCGCCGAAGCAGTGCTCCACCTGCTCGATGCTCGGCGTGATCTCGGGAGAATTGAAGCACATGCCACTGGAAATACGGACCGCAACTGTTATATCATAGCGAAAAAAAACTGGCTACCTATAGGGGAAGAATGCTCAGTTTATGGTTATTATTATGATGTCACGATTAAATAAAGATTATTCGACGAATTAGCGTGAGATGCAGTAGGCATAAAAAAGGCAACAATGTCACCAGTTGTCATCAGTTCTAAATAATTATATCAAAGCGAAATAAAATCTGTGGGAATTTGCTCAGTTTAAGGCATATTATTATATCACGGGTAAATTAAGATTTAAGTAATTTGGGACATTTTCTTGACATGTACCAAATCACAGATGCAATAGGCATAAGCAAGACATTTTGCGATACCTCTTATATATCAATTTACGTATTATATAATCTTTACTTCAATAAAAGCCTAATGATGCGATAAAATCCTGACTTTATGACAAAAATAAATGTTTTCGAAATATAATTAGATTCAAATAAATACCTAGGGTTATTTTCTAGGGAAGGCCCAACCCATGAACAGCAATGGCCAACATAAAAATTCGAAACATCTTGGGATAGACAGAAAATTCTAGAGTGGGCACGGCCTACCTACGCCCTTTCTCCATTTATATGCGCCTGCTTGCTTGCTTTCATCACAGACACGAATATTATAACGCTTGTATTAGTAGCAGCATTTCGCTGTGAGAATCTTGAGAGGTGCATCTTCATGTACCTAATTTGGTCTCCATACTATAATTATACTGTTCTATGTGTGTATATATTTATATTTTATTGTATTATGAAAAGGAGATACAATTAAAAATATTTTCTTTCCCTCTTTCTTTCTTCAGCATATGCATGTGCGGCTGTCATGATGTCACGGGTAACTAGAGGTTTAACTGCTTATATGGACTTAATTATTCATCCGTAACATAATCACTAAGTCAATAAAAAATTTAATGATGTGTCTAAATCTGCTTTTTACCGATATAGGTTCCGTCCGTAGACTGATTTCGGTTAGACGTCAATTAAAGCAATATAGTATTTATTTACAAATCCCAGCAAAGGCAGCGATAGACTGCTGCTGCTATCAGTACCGACAGTGTGTACGACCTTATGACATCATATCAGCCGTCTGTTGCCAACCAACGACCTGAAAGGTCACTCTAATGACATGGATCCCCGCTACAGATAAACTGCAAGCTTCTCTTCAGTGTAAATAAAAAAAAGATCGGTTAGATACCCAAACGGCACAAATATTTGTGTGTTCCACAAATATTCAAATTAAACTACTTTATACGCCTAGTGGGAGACTGTTGCGCGTTGGACTGCCACGCAAAGGTCTCGAGATCGACCCCAAAGCTTTTTTCTTGAATCTCTGACTTTTCAAAGTTATGCGTGTATTAAAATAAGTAATTATCGCTCGCTTTAAGGAAATCCTATCTGAGAGTTCTACAAAATGTTCTCGAAACGTCTAACAACCCGCACTGGGCCAGCTTGGTAGACTATGGCCTAACCCTTCTCACGCTGAAAAGAGGCCCGTGCCCAGCAGAGGGACAGTTTAATACAGGGCTGATATTATTATTGTTTACTTTATACGGAATAAAGAAGTTTAATATCAATGTATAACATTTGCGTAAACGTAACACAATATAATGTTCCACAAATAATTGTGCTGAGTGTTATTTGTGTCCGTTGTGGGAGTAGAAGTTAACGTTTCTGAAGAACTTTGGATGTTTTGTTACTCAAACAAGGATGAAACTTCGCCTTTCTTGGATTCACACATTAATTGAAACCCAAACTCGGAAGAACCATTCGTGGATCATGTAAATTTTTGTACCATGTGAGATTTGAAACATTCGGCGAGGTGGCATCGGCGAGGCAACCATTGAAACCACTCCATCCGTGCGTCTTCATAACATTAGTAGTATAACGGGTATGACCACTTACCTATACCTAAGCTTAACTAATTTCATATTGTAGATCTCTATAACTTTGAGTCGCTGCGCCACCGGATCAAATATTAACCGGATGCCGTCCTGTGGCATATTTATTACTAGGTCTACTGATAACGGGTTCTGTAATCATAAAACAAATTTATTAATTTAGTATAATGTATGAATAATTAAATAGATAAGTTTAATTGGTTGTAGATTGTCTTCTTTATCTTATAACAAGATTGTACGTGCATTCAATAGTGAGTAGTTCCCAGTTCAGCTGTGATATTGGCTTTTCTCTCAGAAAATTCTCGTCAGCAGCTTGGAGTTTGGAGGAAGAAGAAGTACCATCTCGTGCATTATGTCAAAAATACTTAAAAGAATCTACAAAATTGTTTCTAAAGATAATGCTACTCAACCCGACGAGCGTCTGATTAAAAAAGTGAGAGGAAGGCCTTGGCGGTTATGTACATTTGGTGTTCACACGACACACGAGTGGCCAAATTAATGGTCTGCATCCTATTCTGAAATCTAAGATTTGCCTGTTTTGCAAACCGGTTCTCAAAGTATCAATCTGTGAAACCACATCAACATACGTTTAGTAGTTTTTACAGACATTATTTATTATATTTATAGGCAAATACTCATCTGTATAGTGTGTAATATACCTACACACTATATCAAATAAACAAATTAATAGAGTAAATACATCGTAAATTAATTGGCATAGAACCTAGAGAGATACTTCAAGTGTAAGATTCTCAATGATCTTTGGCTCGTAGCATACTGGACAACATATTACTGCACTGGTTTGGTCAGTATCGTATCATTAACAGTTAAACTAGTTAATATATTAGAAAGTATAGAATCACCTGATCACTATAAAGTACTTGTACTCCTCGTATTGTGCCCACTTGACTCTGTATGATGGCAACTGACTGAGAGAAATGCATCCCTGGAACATAATAAAAAAAATATCTTTAATACCAAGTTTATTTATTTGTATAAGAAGGATCTATGGATCGCCGTATGGTGAGTGATAGTGGTAATCGCAAAAGATGTAGAGTTTAGGCCTTAAAGGAGACCTACCTATACCTATATTCTATCAGTAAGCGAAATATTCCTTTGCGCTGTCGCTGTGGCGACGCCCGCAGTACCTACCTCTGATGTAACAGATATTAATATATAACAATCCTACATCATCCCGCATTACTTGGCTAGTAATATATGTAAGAAATGCAAATTACTTGTCCCAAAAAGCCAAGGGCTTCATAGGTTTTCATCCTATATTACGTGTTAATTTGATTAATTTAAAAATGGTGATGATTTCCAGAGATCACATCATGTATTTTGCTTGAGCGTACTTTAAAAACTACCAAAGTAATTAATTTCATCCGGCACATATCATTCTCGCATATTATGTATTCAAACATTTAACAAGTATCCTTTTTATCCAGGGAGCTTTAGTATAACTTATCTAACAAGCATATGTACCTACGTTTGATTTGTTCTTATAAACATAGCAATCTCGTACTACAAACGTTGCCAAACTTTAATGTCTAATAGCCAACCTCGATTTAATATCATCTCAATTTAGTTTTTTGCCTTGTTTACCGTACGATGTGTTTGTAAAAAAACACGGCATCGCAGCATCACGTGTAGAGCATACGATTACGCGAATAAAGATAAAATGTAGAAGTCGGTAACCGTGGAAACTTTGTGCTATTTCCATACACATTGATAACGCTTGTTGACAAACATGAGCCCAATGATTATTTTTGTTGTTATTACAGGACCATAGCATGCATAGCGGTAGTGAATATAATAATTATATCAAACCAAAATCAACTTATCATAAATCCTTACTATTCTAAGTAATATTATAAATGCAAATGTGAGTCTGTTTGTTTGTTACGCTTTCACGCCTAAAGTACTCGGCATCGAACGATCATCATGAAATTTCGCATATACAAGATCGTCAGGGGAACAGAAAAGGACATAGGGGGTAACTTTCACCAGGGAAAAAGTACTATTACAACCTTCATTTACGCGAGCAAAGTTGCGGGTTAAATCTAGTCATTCATAAATCATCTTTTCAAATTCTTATAGGAGCATAGCGCGAGGTTCTTATTGAACAGAGTATGTATTTATATCAAAGCAAAACGTTAAACCTACTATATATCACTCATAAACCAACCAGTTCTTATGTTTTTGTCAGTACTCTATTATTAAAGATAAACAGATACAATAACTACAGAGAAATATTGGTGAAACGGCTGCAACCTGTCTGAATATCTTTGAAATGATAATTAAACAGTTGTAAAGTTTAAGTATGATTTAAAATAAAAAAAGATACGGGTAAAGGTTATTAGTATTTTTTATTTAACTGCACTGCAAGCCTAACCATACCATATATAGTTATCCGGCAACTATTACATATTTTCGTCTTGTTTTAAAAATATATAATAACTTCACAAGACTGCTAAGCTGTTTTATACCCATCACACCAAACCTGACCGGAGGAGCAATACTATGAGCAACAAGACCTGTGAATGTAGTCCCTATCATTCTTGTATCGCAAGCATCCGTAACCTAGGTTTATTTAGTGGCAAATACGGCTGAATGAAACTATTAAAATGATTTTTATTTAAGATTAGCTGATTCGCGCAACTTCGTCTGCTTCACATAAGAGAATTATTCCCGTTCTTGCAACATTTTTCATTGCTGCTCCGCTCCTATTGGTCGTAGCGTGATATTATATGCCTATAGCCTTCCTCGATAAATGGGCTATCAAATACTAAAAGAATTTTTCAATTCGAACCAGCAGTTCCTGAGATTAGCGCGTTCAAGCAAACAAACAAACTCTTCAGCTTTATAATATCTATTAGTATAGATGTTCGTTCACTCAACATCAATTAATGGATTTGGCACGATCACGATCACAAACATTCTAAGAATTAAACGACAATAATATTTCGCCACGACAATTTTTTTCAAAACAGATTTGCGTAAACAAGTTTACGCGGATGTTTTGATGACGCCGTAGCGAAATTATGCGTATAAACATATTACGTTGCGTACACGTGTACATTTTGTTAATCAGTCTTGTTGTTCAAGTGCTGTTATCGAAGATATGTTGTCTACCTATCCATTCTTTTTATAATACAATTTCGCCTAGTTTGTTCAAGGACGGGAGCGTGGTATAGGATTGGGCGGTAGCCCGCAGTATTGCGATGATGAATCTTCTATTATGAAATTCTCAGTAGTTAGGACAAGGGTTTAAAAATAACATGTAAGATTTGAATTCCGCCTTGGATGTATATCCTCGTTAATATATAATTGAGAAGATCAGATATATCGGTATCTCGGCGTAAATATAGGAGAATAGCTATCCCTCGGCAACTGTTGTTTTTCTGGATGAAAGGGACCTTGTGTTCTTTTCTGTACCCCTAACAACGTGTACCTATGTGAACTTTCATGATGATTGGTCGTGAAAGCTTAATAAACAAACAAACTGACATTCGCATTTATAATATTAGTTAGTATAATTCGAGTAGTCAAAAATTGTATCCAGAGAAGACTAACCTAACAAAAGATCGCAGTTTAACTTACTGCAATATTTCACGCAAATAGAACTTCCACAATTTCTAAAAGAAGCACTGTGCTCTTAGCAGAGGAATCGGTGACTATTTTTGTAGTGTTTCCAACGCGTTAATGATACTTTATATGCACGATGCTACGTGGCTAAACATTGTTAACAGTTACGTCACCGTATTTATTTAAAGCTACGTGCTGTCTGCGGAATTGTCTTTAAACCAAGTATATCCAAAAACAAGGCGAAATCTTTGTTTGTTTTTTCTAAACTACAACTCCGGCAATAGGAATAATGCCCGTGTCGCAGGTAACTTAACAAACAATCAAACAACGGACATAGAGAACACCCAGACTCGGAGCAACTAATCATTTATGGATCACACAAATTTTCATTTTGTGTAGGAATCGAACCTACAAGACGCTCGTTACAGCAGTAGAACAGTTTATATATAGGGCAGATATTATAATTATTATATTTTTTAATTGGAAGTCTGCTAACTGTTTCATGACAGTAAAAAAGAGCCTATCGCTCGGAAAAGGACAGAGTTTACAGAAAATAGCGTAAGTGTGATAACCTTGTTACAAAATCTTGCCGGGTGACTAAGAATTTCGGAGTCTCATATGCCACATAATTTTTCTTTCTAATAATATAATAAGCCAATCTTTAATAAGCCAAGGGAGCTGCTTAAAATCAGGCGGTATGATTTTTAAAAACTTAGTTAAACAAAATATCACGTCAGATTGCTAAGCCGTCTTAACGTATCGATATTTATCATAATAACAATAATACTTCAGCGCAAATTCAATAAGGACTGTGAAAGACACAGATAAAAATTGCAAAAGATTAGATAATGTTAGTGTTCAATAAAATATTGGTAAAGTACACGTTTAGTGCGTGTTGTGAGCGGAAAATAAGACTGTTTGTTTTGATAACGACCAAGGTTATATAACAATAATAAATTGATCACTACAATAGTATTTAATATGCGCCTACCATATTATAATTCTGCAACACCTCAAGGTAGACCGGCAGAGAATGCCTTAGGCATTAAAGCTGACTTTATAAGCACACTTGATATAAACTCCAAATTATTGAGCTCGCAAATTGATACTTGTTTAAGTCTAAGATTAATTGAGTTATAATTATTAATGATTTGATTTTTTTTCCACTTGTGACTTGGTAGTTTGAAGCTTTTCAAATCACATTTGTAATAATATATGCTGGAAACAATACATCATTACAACTTGGTTAAAATTAAAGTTATTGATACACTTCCAGTGTTCAATATGTCGCAGGCAATGTGCTTCGTTTTGCGAATTCAACACCTTTACGGCTCATACAAATATGTGTGACGAAAAGTATATCTGTGGTTAAATGCCACACTGTTTAGAAGTTTTCGCGCCACATCGATTAACCTAGTCTCACTAAAGAGTTTTTACATTGTATAAAATATAACCTAAGCATTACAATATTTTCAACTTCCCACTACTTAAAATATTGCAGCAGATGAAAACATGTTGCGAAATGCCGATCACTGCGTACAGCTGCTTATGATTCATATTCGTGGTACAGTTGAACTTTGGCCCGGCATTTAATACCATATATAGGATCGGGATGTCAACCCAATCGATATCGTAACGCAATACCTCCATGAAAAGCTAATGGCCTATCAGAAATTCATTTCGCAAATATTAGTTCAAGCTCTGCCAAACCCAAATAGTCCATGAGACAAAGTGAACCAGGCAGACCATTATCTCAATTTCATTTAGGTCCTATTACTGTCTACTGGTAAAAGGTTCAGTGTACGAGAAACTATTTGGAAAACTTCTAGAAATGGCAAAAACACTGCTCCTTGCAGAAACCGATGCCAAGGGTGAGCTCTAGATTATTATTTTGACATGTACTGCTTCTTTTCATGAGTACAGACTATGCACAGTTAAGAGAGCCTGTAGATAAGAAATCAGACAACATTTTCTGTCTGAATAAAATAGATTTAAGAGAGGTACAGGGAATTTCTCGCTTATAGCTAGAGCAACCTAAATGTTTAAATGCAGTCATCGTACTACGGAAGCTTGCAAATCAACTTACTATGCCGTTTTGCCGTGGTACGTTGGTTTTCTAGACCTCCCTACAAGGAAATGTGTGTATAATAGAAGTATTAGAAGAAAAATAAAGACTTGAGGGTAGGGTCACATAGAGGTTTACAAAAGAACTTTTATTAAAAGACTAGATTTTGTCTGCGGCTCCACTCACTTAAAAATATGTTAGGATAGGTTAGTAACGGTACTTTTTCGGGATAAAAGATATCCTATGTCCTTTTCCGTTCTCCTAACAATGTGTATGCTAATTTCATGATAATTGATTGAGTAATTAAGGCGTGAAAGCAAACTAAGTCACAGTCCCATTTATAATACTAGATTTTGTCCGCGGCTTCGCTCGCGTTTTTAAGTAATAGATATAAGATATAATCTAATAATGTAAAGTTTTATCAAAATCCGTTAAGTAGTTTTTGCGAGAGTATCGAACATCCATATCCTAGTTAGGGTGTAGTTTAAGGACAAGGATTAGTTAGGGTGTAGTTTAAGGACAACACACGCGTAGTGGAAATGCTTACAAATCGGCAAACCACAATGCAAATGGGTGCCGACTATAAACAAATTACACATCCTTGGCAAAAAATATAAAGTAAAAATATAAAGCTCTTTAATTTTATAATTAACCAAACGTGGAAATTCCGGTAGCGGACACATAAAAAATAGAAAGAGATAGAAATTACACGCGTGAGAGAGACCAACCGTGTCCAAACACATTTTAACACACGTGGGACCTATAGCAAGAAATTAGGCGCAATTTTTGGGGTATTGACGTTTTCTAGTTATCGACTTGTTATTGAATAACACTGCGATAAGTTAGTGCGTTTGTTTTTGAACGAGTGTGACGTAATTTTTTTTATAAAAGACGTACTATATTGTTGACTTTATTGTCGCACGTTTCTGCACGTAATAATCTATACAAACAAATAAAATTTAAGTGTCTGATTGTAATATCAAAATAACAGCGTTTCACATGCATATGATATTGATACTACAATATTAATACCATACCAGAGCACCAATTTTTTGTCTGTCTGTCTGTCTGTTTGTTCCGGGTAATCTCCGAAACGGCAGGACCTATTTAGACAGGACTTTCATTGGTAGATAGTTTATTTTATTAGAAGAAACTTAGGCTACTTTTAATTCCGTGAACGAGTACCCACGGAATAGCACGCGGGATAGAAGTACTTTTCTCCTCCTAGAAGTCGCGCGCGTCGGCTAGTGTAACATAAAATAACAATCGGGACGGAATGAGATAGAACAAGATGAAATACATAAATAGAAATAATTTGATAAATATACTTTGACACTTTTCCAAAAACGCGTTAAGTCTTTTCACAAAGGTGAGTGTGAGCCTGCCAAGTCGTGTTTGGCCAACGTTGTTGTCATAACTACTATCATTTTGCCCAGAATTCAGGGCAGAACAATAGGCCTTATGCCAATGATTTATATTATTCTACGAATTGTATAAATATTAACGATTTAATTTATATTAAACTAATTAAATCTGGATGAATATCTGCATTCTGTACAAAACTGAAATATTACCAGAAATCTTAAAAATACAACAACGATGGCGACAAAATTATTCCTTTTGAGTACGTTCTATATTTAAGTGCATATCTCACAAGGATATGAAATGGAATTAAAATAACAAATATTCATACAACAAAATTTTAATGATAACTTCGTTCGAAAACACGCAATAGACATTTGAAGTTCATGAACAATCCCATAATTTAGTCGTAATCGGCTAACAACACTAAAAAGGCAGATAACAGGTGTGTTCGCACGTGACTTACCACGCGATGCCATCGCTTCACTAAATGTTATCATTGTATATATTTAAACTGATTAATTCAGTTTATATTTAAATAACATAGGTTTTTGACTCCGGCTTTGTGTTGCGTTATCTTTTGTTGTTGGATTTGAATAAACTAGCAATAGTAAAAATGTTTTTGGAGCTGTTTATGATACGCGGTTTGTTCGTTTTAATCTTGTGTAGCACGACTCGGCAATAGTGAAATCCACAAACTGCCTTAAAATATGTCGAGCAGAAATAATTATATTTATGCCTTTGCACTGTTAGCTCTTTGACACCTACTTTTGGTTAAAATTCGACGGTAATTCATTAAATAACAAATTTTAGCTTAACCATTTCTTTTCCATTTAAAATTGAGCTACGCCAAATCTAAAGTCTATTTCCATAAAAAGTTCATTTTCATAAAAAAATCATGTCACATTAATATATTATTTATAAGTAAAATAAAACTGAATGAAAAATAAGTAGATACTGAAGAAAATAGCCCAGTTCGAGGAGTAGAGCCATCACTAAAAGAATCTGGCAAATAACTCATGGCACACCTCAATTCGGGGTAAATAAATCGGGGTTAAGAATTTATTTACCTATTATAGACTATATATATAGTATACTAAAGATTATGTTAAGTCAGTAGCGAGCTTTCATAAGCTTCAGTAACCGCGTGCGTCCGGATGTGTCGTATGATTGTTAATTGTGTCAGTTCCGGCCATTATAAATAGCTAAGCTATAATATTAATTAAAAAATTTACAATATTTTCCGGGATATATTTAAATAACTCTGTTTTATACGGTACGTACGTAGCGTATCATCATTATTTCATTCGCGAGGATGAGACACAATTGCAGGGTGTATAACGCTGTATCGTTTTTGGGCTTGCAATAACAATACAAAAACTTGCAAAAATAACTGTTTATATAGAATATTATTATTAGCAATGTTTTTGTATTTCATCTATGTAATTATCGTTATCAGTTTGTAATCTTTGTTAATTATTGTAATTGGTTTCTTTAACCGTTGTAATTAACAATAAATAAATAAATGTTAATAAAAGGTGGTACGACCTCAGGTCTCTTAGAAACACCTGTATCTAACAACTAAATGTTAAAATTTCTAATAGTAAAATGCGTAAGTCAATACTGGTTTTATTTAAAACCTATGAATGGTAAATAGATATATATAAATATTTATGTAATCAATCATCTGCATATTAAATGCTTACTTACAGTCTATATTGCCTAAGGATTTTACAGATCGTATCTAAAACATGCGATTTCTAGACATAGGCCGTATTTAGTTTGTTATATCTACAATTCACTTTGTTAAATGAGTTATGATGAGCATCGATATTGGAAAACCTCGTCTCATTTAGCGATATATGGATAGCATTACACTCGCTATAAGAAACTTACCTCGCGTAAATGGGTCTCTAGTCTTTTTTTTTTGTTTTTCATCTTAAAGCAACTGATTGGCTTTTCGAAACGTGCAGTAAGTGTTTGGCCAATGCAGTGGTTGTCAAGAGTTTGATCTTCGCACAGAACAACAGTTTGAAGGGTACAATAGTGAGACAGCAGACGAATTGCTATCATTCCAAAAGTGACATCGCTGTCCTCTCTTTGATTTTCTTTGTTCTGAATCTGGGTTTTCTTTGTATAATGGATACAAAGAACACCCATTGTTTGTAAATATAGCGGAACTGGGATAATTCATGATGTAGTATAAACTTACTTGCTTTATGGTTATCAAGTAGGTTATCGATTAATCATTCGATTGTTGAAGTGAATATATTCAAAACATTAACAATCATTCGAATGTAGTATCGATAATTGATTACATTATATATATTACTTTTATCTATAAATCATCAAACCGATATTCGACCATTCGATTATGAATCGAATAACAATTACTGTCAATGAATAAATAAACATTCCAATGCAAGTTCGTAACAATCCTACATAGCTAATGTTAAGAAGCGAATATATTTTAATTATTACGATTGATGATAGCTAAAGACATATAATTTGTACGTGTGCCAAGAGCTTATGCATGACTCGAGTTTATATGGGGCTAGAATACATTCAAAGTTCAATGTAATCAGTGCGAAAGTAATATTGATTGATAGTTTTTATTTAAAGAGCAACATAATTTGAATGGCATGCAATAAATCTTAATTAGAAGTTGGCTTCTACAACGTAACACAATATCAAACATTACTGCAGTATCGCTACATTTACCTTATGAAGAATAAGACAGTTTTACACGACGTATAGCTCTGATTTGATCTCACGTAAAGTATGACTATAATAGTTATAGCAATCCGGGCAAAAGGCAGATGTGTTTCCACATTTTGAGAGCTATATTTAAGTTTCTAGATAGCAAAATTATTTTCTACTGAAAATCACGTGATTAAAAACTCAGTTTCCTATATGAACAAGTTTGTTGAGCTCAGGTAATGGCCAGCATGTATAATTTTGTTTCTTCTTTTTATAAAGTCTGACGCGGATAGCGACTTTGTTTTATACTATTTAGAATAGATTTTGTTGGTGTCATTTTAGTGATCTGATTAGTCTACATATTTAATTGATTCCATATCTTTTAGAAATATATGCCAATGTTCTCGATAGTTTGGTATGCCTGGTGAATATCCAGGATGAATATGTTTTTAACTGGACTCTTTACGTGTCAAATGACCTTAAATCATTTGAACAACAATGCCCTAACTACGACTTTTTATAACAATAATACGTTAAATTCGGTGTGCCTAATGCATTTTGCTTTTTTGAGGCCTGTTAGTGTGCACTGCTGGGCAAAATGGCCCATCCCTTGACTTTCTATTGTATCCATCACCGTATTGCTACTACTACTAGCTGACCCACGGAACTTCGTCTGCTTCAAATAAGAGAATTTTCCCCGTTTATGTAACATTTTTCATTGATGCTCCGCTCCTATTGGTCGGTTTATAGCCTTCCTCGTTAAACGGGCTATCCAACACGAAAAGATTTTTTTAATTCGAACCATATGTTCCTGAGATTAGCGCGTTCAAACAAACCAACAAACTCTTCAGCTTTATAATATTAGTATAGATTATTATTGTATCGCTGAAGGCTATATAAAATGTATAAAATATATTTTTATACATATAGCAACAATCAATGTTATCGGTAACTATCATAACTCGTAGCAATTAATTTACTAAGAGCACTGATATAATTATCAAAAGCGCGGCAAATAGGCACGGGTTTTTGCATATCTATCATTCAGTGCAAGATCACAGATAATAATTAAATATACATGATAGGTACTTAGTAAGTACATTAACATGCTAACCGTGTAGATAATAATTTACATATATACCTATGTAGATATGCTGATAAAATATACATAATTATCGTCATATTGCTATGCATTCCCTAAATGTCCTATTTAATCAACAATATCTACAACGAAATAGGGCGAGACCACAATTTTGTCTGAAGTAGATACATATCGAGACAACGTGCTGCGTCGAATTTTTTTTTGGTAACGTCATGTAAGATGATATAATCTTGGGTGCAGTAGGTACCTACCGAAGTGCAGTACCTAACCTCAAGAAAATTATTCCCTTTAGCGCCAATTTACTTTTATTACAATTTTACCTCTAGACTAAACAATACAATTAAATCCGTTTACCAACTATCTCCCACTGTAAGCCGTTCTCAGAATCACGACTCTAAGATAGGTCATACCTACTTGTAGCACACATTCATTTTAATTAGTAACAATTAACTACAAAAACTGATCATAGCAACGTTTTTTTAACACATAGGTAACTGTTATATATAACACAACGCGATTACTAGTTAACAATCAATGTGTCCAACAATAGGCCGTCAAACAATTATTGTCCATGCCTACATAAAGCGGACAATAGAACATTTTTTATAAAAAAATAGATAGATATCGTCGGCGACAATAATAATTATAGTCTATTTCATTCATTTAGATTACATAAATGATTAACATATATAATATTTAATAACGTAACATTTATATAACGTGACGTAAACAGAAACATTGTACCATTTTTTAAGCAGTTAGCGCGCAGGAAAGTCTGGATACCTATGTGATACTAATTTGGCGCCACAGTGTACCTATAAAAAAGCTATATAGGCAAAATTTAAAAAAGAACGGTCTTCGACCACTTGTTTATTATGGTTATGAATGAGTACAGGCTGAGTATTGTTTATATATTATAAATAGGTACAATACCTACGCAATAAAGAGCACTATAAGCAAATATCTTAATTAGCTACCCTGTATTTTAAGTTAACATTTGTAGATAAACTTACTTAAAAGCAAGCATTGAGTGTACATGCTAATAGAAAACTTAAGTGGATTGTTTGTAGTTTGTACCACGCGTTAGAGTGCATGCTCTCTAATTGGTCTGAGCCATGCATTTACTAGATATCTGAGTGGCAAATTTTAATAAGTATAAGATAAATGCTTTATGTATGTGTATTGCTTTTAATATTGCACTTTCATGCTGTTGCAGTAAATACATGGGGCAGACTAAGTTCGTTATAGAGCATGCAACCTAGGGCTTGTTACAAACAATCTAGGTAAATTGTCTCCTCTAGTATGTACTAGATATTAACTGAAAGGTAACAAGGAATTTTGAATTTAATTAAACCAGGATATCAAGATTGGTCAATGATAATTTTGTCTTATGTTTACGCTAATGTTATACATTGAAATTAAACACTTTATAGGTACGGATTTTATCGCGTTGTTTATTTTACTTTAAACACTATTACATAATTTTGAAAACTCTAACACTACTATTATTAAATTTTACTACTATTTAAGCTATATATTTTCTAATTAAAACTATTTATATTTAAGTTTACACTTTGCCCCGACGTTTCGGTTGCTTTACAGCAGCCATGTTCACGGGGAGACTAAGATGGTAGTTCAATGATCTTATAATAAGTACTTGCACAGATTATTAGTATCATAATTTTGAATATATACTAATATTATAAAGAGTGCGATTATTTTGAGTCTGTATGTTGGTGGTTATGGCATGTGGTGTAATGTAGTGGTATTCGATAAATTCTTTTACTATTTAAAAGCTACATTGTTCCAGATAGGCTATATTTTATTCACTGATATAAATACTTATTCAAAAGAGATGAAGTTGGGAGGAAGCGCTAGTTAAGTTTCTAATGATAAAAGTGGCACTTGATAATTGCATTGATGTATGATTACCTCAGAGGATACATGACCACTACTATTGCAATGCGTGTATGTATAGCTGCAACATCGGGTCTGGCTATACTTATCACATATGATTGGCATTGCCTTATAAGCACAATGTAGGACATATTAATATTATTAATTCAGATGTTTTATGTCATTTTAATTCTGCAGCAATATGTAGGATAAACAAAATTAAATAGTGCCCAATATAAAATAATTAAGATATATGACAATGTACGTCAGTTAATCTTGGAGTGTATACACAGTTCTGATACAAAAAATGCTTTCATTATTCAAAGAGCTCATCTTTGAATAATGAAAGCATTTTTTAGTTGCTTTTCTAGTCTACAAGGTGAACATATTGGGATGCCATTTGCGCTGTTGTCTTTCAGTAAATACTTTGTTTCATTGTGACTGACATGCAACCAAGATTCACCCTGATTATTTTACCTTATTTTAAAATAAACATATTGTCTATTAAACATCAGAAAACATATTTCCTATACATCTTTAAAATTTCAAGAATTACAATAAATTATATAGTTTTGTACTCGAAAAGATAGATAGAAACATTGAAACATTGGCCACAAACAGCACTTAGCACTACTTTTTTTTTAATCACACATGTTAAGTTGCATACTTTTATGCAAGGGACGAACACATGGTGCTTCTATATTGCCTAGATGAGTAGTTAAATTAATTGCATTTACATCAAAAAAAGTACACTAACAGTATAGTATTATAATATTATCTGTGACTCAGATAATTAATTTGTAACAATGTAACAAGTGTAAACGATGTAAGCTTCAACAGAGTCTTTTGTTAGAAAAACATGAGTAAGGACTTTAATCTGTCAAGTATTAGAATACCAAACATAATTAAAATCTATTGTATCTGGCCACCGGCTTGCCAACATGGTTTGGAAGAATAAATTAAAACATAGGTACATTGAAAACATTTTGCTTCATGTTTGCCCACTGGGATGTTTTTAGTTGCTATATCTATAGTAGTAGCGAAGCTAGCTATTATTGAGTTCAACAATAACAATAGCAAAGATTTATGTTGTCTGTAAACAAGAATATCTACTCCAGTTGCTCATGTTTTCATAATAACTAACATGTGTTAGCTAAACAACTATTCAGTTAGGTATCCAAGTTACCAACGAATTTAAGTCTCTAAAAAATATATGATAATGCCAGCTACAGGGAAAAGCAAGACAAAGTTGAAATGGAAGATTTGCCTCAATAAAAACCTAATATTGATATGTCAAACTGGAAATCTAATACACAGATTAAGCAAGCAATCACCTATTTATCTATATTAGGCAAATTTAATACTTTTTTTTTTTTGTCTAATGTGCATAGGCACTTCTTATTGGTCACAGCTGTAATCGATTTTCAAGAATTGAATATTAATATCCTAAAAATAAATGTAATAATATAATCCAAAATCTATAATATATATCCTCATCCAGGTATTAGACCTCTACCTTTTAATACAGAAACAATAAAAAATTATAATACTGATGCAACAATATGAAATAAATACTCATCGGCTGATAACACATATGTGCAAACTTAACAATACAGTTCATATATTTTTTATAACAAACAACATAAAGTTAATAATTATAAATACAACTGTAAATGTAAGTTTGTTTATAAATATGAGTATAATGACTTTGTTTCTTTGTCTTAATTTTATGAAACATTTACAGATTAAAGACAAGTATTTTTTAAAGTTTACTTTTATTTTAATATGAGCTTTGACATTATAGACACTTAATTATCAAAATGGGTATAATTATTTACCACAAAATTGACAAAGTATAGCTTAATTTTCTGTATTTTTGGGATGATCATATTTGTCCATAGGGGTTGTACTAAATATAGTACCAATGGCTGTTTAACAAAACAGTTTGCTCCACTAAAACCTATATAATAAAATCAGTATTCAGTAGAAGGAAACCAGATTAACTTATCTGTACATGTGTGCCATTTAAGTATGACTTTTTGGTAATAGTTGATATTTTAGAGCTTAATTATGTATTCAGAAAGCTAATGACTTGTAGTTTATTGTAGAACAATAATTTGAATGTTATTTAGAGGATAAAACTGTCTGTTGACATTCATATTTTGTATCTGTATGCATTTTCCTGTAGATAATATGTTTAGTATGCTAAGTTGTGAAGTAGCACAATGTAGAGCTACAGAAATGTAAAATTTGAATGAATTTAAAACTGCCTTATTATGTTATTGAATAATATTAACATCTAGTCTAAATAATAAATATTAGAATAATCCAAATCTGGTTATGTATAATATGTGTCATTCCAAATTTCAAAACAAATACGAAAACAACGCAATCTGCTAATTTCACGGTCAAGATTAGCAATAAAAAAAATAAACATCGAATGCACAGACGAAACAAAGACTGCCCGTGACACTTCGACAGAAAAAAAAATCAATGCTGGGCGAAGGAAGAACCGTTATTATTTCTATGCTACATTCATCCTGACTCATTAGTGAAGGTAAAAGAACTTTAAAAACACCATTGCGTAAGACACGTCCCGTAGAAATAAAGCGCAAATTCTTGACGTAAGAAATAAACATACGCGATTCTCACCTAGAACAAATTCCCAGGTATCGCAGCCCAGGGAGCGTTCAGGGACGATTTCCAAATCCAACATCGTGCACAAAACACTAAACACAAACTAAACTAACTAACTTTCACTTTAAAAAAACGTTTTTAACGCTAAAATTCGCTATTACGCTGCCTTTTCTTTGTTTGCCAACTTTAGTTTTCAACCATTTTGTATTTGTCAGAGGAACTGTCATTACAAACAGCTGATTGTATTTTGCCAGGACCGAATTAGAATGCTTTTTTAGCACTGTAATGAGTTCACAAGTTCACATAAAAATATATTTTTTACAAGAACACAGATTGAAATATATCGTATGCTATATAATCGACTGTATTTTTTTAGGCGTCTTTTACAAAAAATAATTGATATTTTCGTATTTACTACTAAAGTTCACTGCTACTAGCAATTTATTGATGTGATCTACCCCAATAATATATTTTATTTATAAAACAAACAAGACCACACTGAGCCTTGAACTCCCGTATAAAAAATGTGAGTTGTACGACCGACTAACGTTTGATTGTGACATTGTGAGTTTTATTAATTATGTAAAAATTTTGAATACAGTCCTGGCTAAATCGAATGACGCATGCGTACCAACCGTGACACAAGAAATAATGTTGTAGGCACTGTTTTTTATGCATCCCTGTCCAACCAATATGAATTGCGTTTAGTTGTCTCTTTCCTGTCAACAGTTTACTTGCCGTCTCTTTTTATCTTGTTACAGACATATTCTTATGTCTCTTTCTTTAGAACTTGTTATTGACAATTGGGTAGATGATGTGAATTATACACAATCGTTTTTTTTTCAGCATCCATTACGTGCCTTTCGTGCATTCTATTTACAGTACTTTATATCTAACTAGAAATGTATACGTCTAAGTAACGATCGACGTAGTTACTAAGTAAAATACTTTGGCCGTGGTACTTACGTCCCTGATTCACTGTTCCTAGGACGACCTAGACAGCACGTCTAGGTCTAAAATAACATTCTAGAACTAAATTAATATGTGTTTGTCGATATTGTTGATATGATTTGTGTAGGGACACAGCTTTCGCTTGGATTCCCGCCATTCTCAAATAACCTTGGAGCGATCTCGACGCCCACTTGCCTACGTAATGTTATTGTGTAATAATAACATGTTTATTTACATCGAAATAGAATTCACGTAGCTTTGCATAAAGAGCGTCAGAGGACTAATCGCTTAGATTTCGCCACTCTTTATTTTCTGTGCGTGTAAATAAAATTGTATACCTAACTAGGTACCTACGTACGTGCGTAGCTAACTATCTACCTGGTTATCTACATAAATATGAATAGAGCATCTCGCTCCTGTTGACCTATATTTAAGTGACCTTTATAAGCAAGTATCTGTATTTTGAACTGAATTACGTTTTATGGAAACTAATTGTTTACTAAATAACTATTCAATCAAATAAAATACATTATCGCTTGCTTTAATGACGAAGGAAAACTGCATGTCTGAGTTCGACATAATGATCTCGAAGATATGTAAGTTTACCTACCAACCCGGACTAAGCCTTCTCACACTGAGAAGAGGCCTGTGCCCAGCAGTGGAACAGTTTACAGGGCTGACTTTAGATTATATACTTATAGCTGTTGCTATGCTGAACAGTGAAGTGAACGCATCAACCAGAATTTGGCATTAAAACGATGAATGAACATGTCTCATCTGTTTCTTACGCTTTCTTAGAAGATGTTATATCCTCTTTCAATATATGTATTCCTTCTTAGTGATATCCTCATGCTTGTCTGCCTGAAGGAATGGGTAAAGATGTTACCTATTTATAATATTAATCCTAAATAAATTTTAACTAATATTTTAAATGCGAATCTGAGTTTGATTGTTACCTACGCTATCACATCATAACTACTTGACCGATCATCATGAAATTTTGCATACACTGTGTCAGGGCAATAGAAAAGGACATAGGGTACCTTTCAGAAAATCCAGAAAAATCACTGTTACTGACCTAACGTGTCCATACGTGAGCGAATCCGCGGGCCTAAGCTAGTATTAGATAAACCTATAACTTTTTAGGTAAATTTAAATAGAGATGAGTATCTAGCCTTTTACCAGACACATTACTAAGTAAACTTCTATTACGCATACCAATGTGGAAATCGAACGCGAGACTTCACCATTGGTTGCAAGCATGAGTGTGACAAAATAGGTTAATAATTATTGTTTGATTTATTCACTTCAATGTTGCCAACTGTTAACGGAAGTCAGTAATTTTTGCTCATTAAAATTGATTACAATATATAACTTATACTTACCGATTTCCTACTGTTATTTTTAATATTTTCACAATAGATAATATTGATTATTTTTAATTTACTTGGATGTTATTAGTAAATCGGTTGACTTATGAATATGGTATAAAAGCAAGGCACAGTGATTGACCGGACACTTCTTGTTTGGCTGCCGGAGGAATCACTTCTACAATAAGTTAAGTATATTGTTATTTTGTTAGAATTATTATATACTATTGTTATATAAAATAATGTAATTTATGGTTTATCTGTAATATGTAATTAATTTTGTTATGGGTTACTATGTTTGTTACTATGGGTATAACAAACAGCCTTAATTTGCTTGTTTAAGGTAATATTTATTATGTATAATGCTTAATAAATGATAAATATAGCACTGTTAAATGTTATTTGTAGTTTCTTTTATTAATACACACTATAAATTGCAATAATCTTAATTTAGTCCAGTCAAAGTAAATTAATTGTCTATTGCTTATATTTTCCCAATGCTGAATATAACATCAGAAGTGGGATCTATCCTGGCACCACATATACTAATAATATCTATGTTGTAGGATGGACGCTGAGACAATCGGTAATCTTCTCAAGGCTATCAGAGACGCTGTATCCACAACACAACAAAAGGATGATGATATCGCCTTGCCGGTGTTCGATCCAGATAGAAACGACTTCGGAGCGAAGAGTTGGTGCGACAGCATCGAGAGTCTCCGCGCGGATTTGAAGTGGAGCAGTATCAAGACAGCAGCTAAAGCCGGTAAGGCCCTGAAAGGTTCTGCCGTGACGTGGTTCGAGTCCTGGGAACCGTCAGAAGATTGGCCAAGCGGATTGTGGAAGGTACAACAGTCAATTAACACCACTGTTCAGAATTCAACAGGTTTCACACCGATCCATTTGCTCATAGGCTGTAATGCTAATATACCCTCTATTCAAGGCCATTTGAACGACGTAAATATTCCTGAAAATAACATAGATGTAAGAGCAGATCGTGAACTAGCTTATCAGCGTCTGTGTTCCGAGGCAAACAAATTCAAAACTCGATTTGATACAGTAAGGAGAGATAATAAATTTTTTGCAGTTGGTAATAATGTTTATGTGAACCAAGACCACAGACGTCATGATAAATTAAGTCCCAGGTTTAAAGGTCCATATGAGATTTCCGCTATCTTACCTAATGATCGATACTCCCTAAGGGGAATAGGAAATTTAAGAAATATAACTGTAGCCAAAGATAGATTGAGACTATGGTCGGGTGAATGGATTGATGATATCGAATAGTCTAACATTTGTGTAAAATTATTTTAAGTGAGATCTTTATGAAATGTGATATTTTATTGTACCTATTTTAAAATTATGTATCAATGTCGGATGTGACAAATGGAATTAAAAAAAAAAGGGAAAATTTGATTGGAACGAGATCCATATTAATTGTGATTGGTGCAATCAGGTTTAGAAATTATGTATCGATGTCGAATGTGACAGTGCAATGAGAGAAATTATTTGATTGGAACTGCTGGAGTCAGTTGCTTTGTTCTAGCCCGTCTCATGTGCAGCAGGTGAGGGGCTTAAATTGATATCAAAGCACTGACCGTTGTTATTTTGTCCTCTTAATGTGAAAAGTAGGACTATAACAATGAATAATATGTATTAGTATTAAGTTTCCTTACAATAGTGTATTTAGTGATAATTAGTATTAAGTTCTTGTTTTATGTAGTCCGAGAGCGAACTACACGTCAGCATGGCCGTGACAAAATAGGTTAATAATTATTGTTTGATTTATTCACTTCAATGTTGCCAACTGTTAACGGAAGTCAGTAATTTTTGCTCATTAAAATTGATTACAATATATAACTTATACTTACCGATTTCCTACTGTTATTTTTAATATTTTCACAATAGATAATATTGATTATTTTTAATTTACTTGGATGTTATTAGTAAATCGGTTGACTTATGAATATGGTATAAAAGCAAGGCACAGTGATTGACCGGACACTTCTTGTTTGGCTGCCGGAGGAATCACTTCTACAATAAGTTAAGTATATTGTTATTTTGTTAGAATTATTATATACTATTGTTATATAAAATAATGTAATTTATGGTTTATCTGTAATATGTAATTAATTTTGTTATGGGTTACTATGTTTGTTACTATGGGTATAACAAACAGCCTTAATTTGCTTGTTTAAGGTAATATTTATTATGTATAATGCTTAATAAATGATAAATATAGCACTGTTAAATGTTATTTGTAGTTTCTTTTATTAATACACACTATAAATTGCAATAATCTTAATTTAGTCCAGTCAAAGTAAATTAATTGTCTATTGCTTATATTTTCCCAATGCTGAATATAACAAGTGCATACTACGCCTGTATACCAAGAGGTCAACGACACTTGTCTTTCTTAATTCCGCATCGATCCTCTTTCTTCATTCGAATCATTATACAATCGAGTTTGTATGTTGACATATTCGTGTTTTAAAAATACTTACGTAGTCTTACGTTTGTAGGGAGTAGGCAGTAGTGTATTACACCCAAATTCTGCCAGACATTGTTTAGGTCCCATGTTTCTTTAAATTTTTTTATTATCGAGTTAACCGAACACAATTGCGGACTACATGTGGCTACTGTGAATTTCTAGACAGGCACAATACGACTTTGTTCGAATTCAAAACCCGAGAAATCATACACAGGAGTCCAATAATATAACGCTGCGACACCGAGACAGTCAAAGTTATATACAATTAAACAAAATTAGATGGGAGTTGAGTATGTCGGATAATTGTACAGGAATTCGCGGGCGTCTTTACAAACATTCAAACCACGAAAACAACACTAAGGCACAATCTTTTAAGCTTCATATGAAGTTTTCAAACGTGGGATTCGAACCTACAACACTCGATGTAATTGCGAGACGAACACTTAAACCTCTACGCCATCTCTACAGTAACTTGTAATTGTTCACATACTAAGTGGAGCACCAAAACACAAGTTGACGCATGTTTGCTGAATGCGTCAAAAATAGACCCAGACACTTAGCGCCCTACATTGTTTTATACAGACCAGTCACAAATAAACCAGTATACCTAATATGTCAGTATAAAAAATACGAAACAACTTCTTCTTCTTGTCGTGTGGTTAGTGTTCAACCTGTTGTCAAGAGTTGTTCAAGCCGCCCGTAGGCTTCTTTCTGGTCGCGACCGCATGCGAAAGCGATTCGCGCGGCCCCGTCGATAGTGGTTTTGTCGAGGAACACCGTGGTAGGTTTAGTCGGTATTCCGGGAGGTACATTACTATTATTTCCATCTTTCTTTTACCCCGGCGAGTCCGACATAATCCCTCCGCCCGCCCCCGCGGAGGGATATGCGTCATAGCATTCCCCCACGTAAAAAAAAAAAAAAAAAAAAAAAAGGCTTCTGACATGGCTTAACGACTGCTGTCAATTTGGCAACAACCGGGACCGACTTTATAACGGGCCCTCCGAAGCACGGAGACGCTCCGATGAAATACCACTAAGCGGTCACCCATCTATAGACTGACCGCACCCAACGTTGCTTAACCTCGCTAATCGTTTACTGATCATTGAGTGCAACTGGCTATCAGCGCCTCTGAAATAACTCATTGAGACATACTAACTACTATTATAAATGTGAATGTGAGTTTGTTACGCTTTTACGTCTTAACGACAACCTTAAAATTTTAAAAAGGACATTTGTATAGAAATTTATTGACAAAATCTACAAAAGTGCGAGCGAAGCCGCGGGGAAACTCTAGTAACACAATAAATTAGAAATTATACAAAGTAGGTTGTTTATTTGTCTTATATTCTGCAAATTAGTCTAAGGTCTCGTTTACGCGGGGCGCGTTGAGCGTTGCGTCGCGCGGCGCGTCGAGCGTTTTTCCATTCACGGAGAAGCGGCGCGTGAAGCGGCAGGCGGGGCAATGTGTAGTTGCGTTTAAGCAGACGCGGAGCGTTGTGCGGCGCGTGGTGCGAGGCGGGCGGAATGACGGTGTCCGCCGCGGCTGAACTTCTCACAAGGCAGACGTGTCGTTACAATGAAATACGATTTCATCGATATATTACTAAAAGATAATTATTACTTAAAGAGTTAAAGCATGAGTGTTTTGTTTACTGCTAGAGGAGAACCAACAAACTGATTGACAGAAGAGCGATGCGACGCGGTGGGGAACGCGACGGGCGACGCGGCGAGCGACGCGACGTGGCGGGCGACGCGGCGGCGGGCGAAGCGTGAACCACCGCGAGCAGCGCTCAATATCAAGCAAAACGCGTGTGATCACGCTTGTGCCTGAACGCTCTCATACATTCCCATATGTTGAATTGACCACGCGACGTGACGTCGGACGCACCGCCCCGCGTCTCCCTAAACAAGGCCTAATCAATTTCATTCGATTTAAGCTATTAAGTCGAGAAGCGGCACACCGGCAGCTAGACACAATAGGTTCACAATTATGCCTGCCATGCCAATAATTTAAAGGATTAATTCTATTTGTCGGCCTCGATGGCGTAGTGGTTAGTGTAACCGACTGCCACGCCTGAGGTCGCAGGTTCGATTCCCGCACAAGTCAAACATTTGTGCAACAAGTCAACATTATTATATTAATTAATAATCTTTTCGAGCAATCTAAAAATGATGGAAGTGCTGTGCAACATCTGTCCCCTGCTATCTTCCTGGACTGAGTTGAGATGGTTTATGTAAACGAGCTCTAAGTACCGGCAACTTACCTACGCACATTGGTCTAATTGTGAGTCTAAGGCCTGGTTCCTATGTTCAAGAAAAGATTTGTTTTACCTACGGTTAGTTAGTTTTTACCCGACTGTTGACACAACTATTCTATAAAGATAATTATGTTAAAATTTAACTGTCTGTAACTAAACTGAATCGTTTCTTGAATATAGGATCCGGGCCTACATCATTGAGTTAATTAGTACTAATTAACTCAATGATGTAGGATAAGTAATAGAGGTTACCTATCAAGTATTTTTTGTAACACTATTTAGAATGCATATTCTATACTAAGAAACTACTAAAAAAGGTCTCTTTTCGCTTAGGAAAATTCATTTTTGACATTGTAAAGTGTTGTAACTGACCGTTGCTAATACGACTTCTTTCTTAATTTAAATCATAATATCATGTGTATTATCGCTACTGCTACATTATTATTTATTTTATACGTATCGTTCCAGTAATCGCTTGGCTCAGATTAAGTGTGTTAGAGACCATGCACTATCATGCGTGTTACAAAACAATTACCTACTTGAGGTGTATCTAGTAGTTCTTAATAACTTAATGGGCTAAGTGCGAATAACACACGTGTATATAACTAAATAGTCTTTTCGTTCAGTCTATCGCAAATAAAGGCTCAGTACATTATTATATGATGCCAATTGCGTTAACATAATAAGCAATGTAATCATTGCTTATACGACTTAATAGTCGTAAACTGGCGTAGCGGTAGTGGATAGTGAAGAGCGACTGTTCCGCACAAGGTCTTCATCATCAAGGGATTGCGTAATGTTATTTGGTTTACCTGTCATTATTCTCATTAAGAGCACGGAGTTTTGAAATACTTATGTCTGAAAAACGATTATATGCTCATGCCCCCTATCACGAAGTAAATATAACCCTCATTAGCAAAAATGCGTGTAATACATTTCCGCCTATCCCTTCGCGGATATAAACATGTCTGTACCTAGTTAATATTACCAAAATAATGTTAGATACGTTGGCACTGACCGCGCGTCTTACAAAAATACGAGTCTATAGTGGCACAGTGGCAAAACGTCTTTGTTATATAATTATGAATGTCACTAGTCAGCGATCGCGCTGGTACAAAATCAATGTCTTTACAATAATTTTAATTAGTAACTGGCAGTTTCCGCGAAGGGCGCTTAAGAAAAATATAAGCAGACGAACTAAAGCGCTGGTACATACGTACTCGGGTGTGACCGCAGTGCACAAGAACGCGAATGTACTAACTGTACCTAAGTATGTAAATAAAAACTTACCCACTCGTAAAATACAACACTTTTAGGGAAATTAATGTCATTGGGCATAACAAGTACAATCTTGCAATGGTGTGGATCGTACCTTGATGCTAGGCCGTTATCAGTAGTGGTTGATGAAGAAGAGTCAAATATATTTTTCGCGTCATCCGGGGTACCTCAAGATTCTAATTTAGGACCCCTATTTTTCAATTTATTTATAAATGACATATCAGACATCTTTAGTCACACAACCCCTTATTTATTCGCTGATGATTTAAAATTAATCCACACAATAAGAGAGCAATCAGATGTTACTAAGCTACAGTCTGATATTGATAAATTAAATCAATGGTGTCATCATAATACGATGCAACTTAATTGTACCAAATGTTATCATATAAAATTTACACGGAAACGCAACAAGTTACAGTCAAATTATAATATAGGTGGAAGTGCTTTAACCGAAGTGACTATTATCCGAGACTTGGGTGTCTATCTGGACAGTGAGCTGCGATTTATCGGACACTATGACAATATACTGGCTTCAGCTTACCGAGCACTAGGGTTCGTTCTTCGTTGTTCGAGAGAATTTAAAAATCCATCAACCACTATTATATTATATAACAGATTTGTTAGGACTAAGTTAGAGTATTGCAGCACTGGTTGGAATCCTAGCTACCACGTGCACATTAGTAGAATAGAGCGCACTTAGAAGGATCTGCTGCGTCATCTAGCGTTTCGGACAGGGTTTATGAGGTCCACAAGCTCTTATGGCTAACGTCTTAAATTTTTTAAATGATTTCTTTAAAGACATGTCGTAATCTTTCTGATCTACTATTTTTATATAAGTTGCTCAACAATAAAATTGACTGTTCACATTTGTTGGAAAAAATATGTGTCAATGTACCCTCTAGACTCCCTCGTTATCCGTGCTCGCTGTTCAGAGCTCCTCGACAGCGAACTAATCTTGGGAAACATTCACCGGTTGTTATAGCCATAGCCTCGGCAGACATAGACATCTTTAGCAATTCACTTGCTACTTTCAAACACCTAGTTCTTAATTATTTTACAAGAAGGTTCCAAGATCCCTTAATTATTAATTATTATTCTTTCTTAATTAAGTATACATTTGACATTAGATATAATTTCGTGTTTAAATTTTATTATATAAATATTTTGATTAATTATTCCAATTTTAATCTATTTTATTATAATCCTATTTTCTACGTAATATTTAATTTTCTAATCCATTGCTTTCATAATTTATTTGTGTCATTGACTTTCACAGTATTGTAAGTTTTATATAATTTTCTATTAATTGATGTATACTTGTAATTATTATAATTAACATTATTGTATTTTCGTTATATATTATTATGTTATTTATATTGCATGCTGTGATCTGTTATTGAGGAAACACATGTTCTATTTTAGTGTAAATCTGCCTTGTTATAAATGTGTATTTCTTGTTGGAGATTCAAAATAAAATAAAATAGATGTCAATATTTTAAACTAATAAATACATATTTATTTCTGCACTAGTTATTTTGCAAAACTGTTTTACGAAATTTGATATTCCATAATTAGGTAATTATATTATATATTTGATGCTGAGAGTTGAGTTTTTTATTAGGTATACTGTAATTTATGTCCTTACCTAAAATAAATGCAATAAATATTTTTGTTGTAATTTATTCTGTTTACTACGACGAAAATAATTTTACATATATTTTACTAAGGAGAACATAATAATGTATGTAAAAGCTAAACTTATTCAACTTGTATTCAGCTTTGTATTATTGCAAGTCTTCTTTCTTCATTACCATTTATAAATAACAATAAGATTACTACTTCAATACCTAACTACCTATTTAGAATATAAAGTAAGTAACACTTGAATAAAAGCAGTTTACATGTTCTGCTAAATGTTTTATTCATTTATGCTATAAAAGTAGGACAAGGAGTGTGGTAAATAAGGTTATTTGTAGTATTTTAGAGAGTATTTCCTGTAGCAGATGAATATACTCGACCGCTTTGTTGTTATGAGAAGATATCTTCTAGAAATGTCAGCACAAGAGTGCTATATGCATGTTTACCATTTGCTGGATTAAGTAGGTAGGTAGGTATACAAAAAGAAATACGCAAATAATTACGAACAGGCAAAAAACTGAACGGAAAATGCAAACAGCGGGACGTTTAAAAGATTTGATGACTTCCTTCGTGCTAAATATATGCCTTGTGAATACTTTTCAAATAATAAACACAATTTTGGCCATCAAACTCGCAACGATTGTTGGTAATGAGGAAGAGACCGCGTCTATCTTATAGGCCGTATGTGCAGTTTGTTGCATCAGAAGCATCGCGCTTACTTAGGACTTTGGTACCTAATAATTAACCTTTTGAACGCCACGTCATAACGCCAGCTCCATGTCCTGTACGCCAAGCCCGAAAATCGATATATTAATATATTGTTTTTATTATCAAATATTTGAATAACTAATATGCAAATTTTGTTTGCTGTGTACAATTAAGTAATAATTGGGGATTCAATTTCTAAGTTAGATCAATAAAATACAGAAAAGTAATGATTTAATATGTTTATTTTGTATATTTCTGTGCCCTGTTTTTTGTCGAGTATAGACGACGTTGGCGCACAGGGCACGCTTGCGCCTGTCGAGTATAGCCGACGTTGGCGTTCAAAAGGTTAATAAGGTAGATATGTCTTGGTCATGTGTGATCATGGTCGTGTGTGGCTAAAAGCTCCCAAACAACATAAGAAAAAAAAGAAAGGGCTTTGGAAGTTCATAATTGAACTTGTACCTAATAGAACAATTAACGTAAGTATAAAGCAAGTTTGCATTTCTAATGTTACACCAGTTTCCCCATAGAATACCTACTTCTACATCTAGTCAATTACCTACTGGCGTTCCCTAATTATTTTGTCACGTGCCAGCACTGGCACGTGTGCCATTATTTCGCTATCCCTGGCCTAGGTTGTCCACTTCCAAGATCAACTGTGTTGGTCGATCTTGCATCATCCATTGTTTATTGAAACCAATTCTCAATTATTATACTAAAGCTTTGTTGCGTTATTTTATATGCAACAGCAAATATCATTTAAAAGGAAACCTTTTAACAAAATTGGTTGCAAAATCATAAAACTTTGTTCAATCTCAGCATCCCAGATAAAACGTGGGGGCGTAGATGACTACGACTACTACTAAAGTATATTGCTATTTTTCTTGCATGGCTACACTTAATCAACAATTACGGCAATTAATAGCTTTCCCATGTTCAATAAATAATTAAATAAATAGTTGTATCGTAACATCCTTTTTTTCCATATTTGATTAAACTAATAAATAATCATACCTACTTATTGTATTACCGACGTGATGGAGGGGTTAACAAGAATACTTATTAGTAATTATAAAGCCAAACTGCAAGAAATCTTTTAAAATAAATACTACTTCTAAAGACGATGTCGAGTCGGTTACTATAGCTTATAACGATGTTATGTAGTGCTATACCTGCATCGGTCGCATATTTAGTTAATAGGTTTCTTAACATAAAAATTAAATTATAAGTGGTTTTATGGGGCCTGGAACTGTGTCAGCTATTACATGCCTCTTACGCGTGACGTCCTTCAGTCAAAGTAGAAGAATACGACCACTACATTTTGTTACACAAGACACAGCATGACTTGTTCAACGACGGACATATTAGGGGCTCTTACATCTTGTGATCTGTTCTTAGAGACAACGTACGCCATAAGTGTCAGATTTTGAGGGTTTTAAAATGTAAGTAAATCGAAAACTAGATGCAAAATGATTTTTTTATACAACTAAGGTGGCAAACAAACATACGGCTCATCTGATGGTAAGTGGTCACCGTATTCTATGGACGCCAGCAACACCAGTGGCATCACCTGCGCGTTGCCAACCCTTTAGGAATGAAAGAGAAAAAGAAAGTGGGAAGGGGGCAAGAGGGTGACTGGGCCTCCGGCACTCACACTCACCGAAGAAACACAACAGTAGGAATACTGCTATTTCACGTCAATATTCGGTGAAAGGGAGGTCCTACCCCGGTCGAGCCGGCCCATTCATGCTGAAATCAGCGAGGCTCTACTACTCAAGTAGTATGCGCATAGCACTTTTACTAATCCTGTGTTAACAAATATACAACACTTTTGCCCCCGCGGCTACGCTCGCACAAATGTAGGTTAGGTTAGATTGTCCCCGCCCCCTATTCGATGGACCCGAGGCGGAGGCGATGCACGGGGTAGTTGAACACCTCACTACCCCGCGCAGGAGACGAGGCCCGGACAGACCGGGCCAGCACTAGTGTGGGGCTGCGGAAGAATTTGGATTCCCGCAGCCCCGCGCGCACGTGCGAGGAGACACCGGGGTGGTTTTAGCCGGTAAGAGTCCGGCACGCCCCTCCGCCTTTCCCCAGGCGGAGGTAGTCTATGAGGATTTCACCCCGTAAAAAAAAAAACGATTAGTAATAGTACTTTTTCTGGATGAAAGGTACCCTACCCTACCCTAAATATAAACACTCACATTCGGATTTATAATATTTGTTACATTTACATTATGGTTGTTTTGTGTGATTTATAAGAGTTTAATATTATTTTTATTTGTTCTATGAGAGTACGGTTTATAGCCTTAAATATGACACAAGTTAAAGCAAATAATATATTGAGTGTAATGCTTAAATCACTCTTTAATATAACTACATAACTTAATTATTTACATAAGAATATAATAATAGCTCTATATACACAGTTTGAAATTATTAAATTTATCTATCTTTCTTCTTACTCTTAGACTTCTTCTTATGTTTAGACTTGTGCTTCTTACTTTTCTTTTTCTTCTGCTTCTTACTTTTTAACTCATTGATATCGACCCACGAATCTTCACTTGAAGACGAACCAATTTCTATAGGTTGCCTCTCTTTACTATTAGAAGCTTCAGAGAGCAACCTCTTTTGTATATTTTCTGGAATTTTCGGGCCATACATTTCTTCATCTATATTTGAATCTTTTTCTTTATCTTTGTCAGCTGTTTTATCTTCAGTATTTGTATTTTTATTATCCTTAGTTTCGTCTTTTCGCCTCCATGAGTTGATTTCATCAAAGTCTATATTGGCGAAGATGCCTCGCGGTGGGGAATTGTTCCTTTCTACATTCTTAGGGACTTCTATGAAGTCGGTGACGTCACTGGTTGGTTTCTTTTCTTCTACGACTTCATCCTCGCTGTCACTCAGAAATATAGATTTGTACAGATCCATTTTATCGAATTTGTTTATAGCCTCAGTTACTTCAACGCCCTGAGCTTTGCCCTTCTCAGATTCTTTCAAGAACAATTCCGCTACCGTCATTCTTTTACTAAACCCTGCCTGCATAGGTACATGATCAGTTATTTTTATATTTCCACTAGTGTTTGCCTTCTGATCAGTATTTGGAACAGTTATTTTATTCTGATCAGTAACGTTGCCGATGTTTGGATCAGTTTTGTTAGTGTTGCTTGATAGTGACTTGGAACCGCTAAATTTGCTCTGTTCCTTCGCGAAGCTATCCTTGTCGTGTACCGACGATTCTAAATAAGAGAATATTGAATACGACACTTTTGGTTTGTCTTCTTTTTTCTGTTCAATTCTGTGGACAAATAAATAAAACCAATGATTATTATAAAACAAATTAATATGTTTTACACTAACAGGTAGAATGATCACAGATTCTTAAATTCATCTAACTTATATTATAAATGGACGAGTTTGTTGGTTGTTTATTTTTCTTTTTTTGAAAAGACTTTAACGTGTTAGGTTTTAAGCCCTTGGTGGGCAAAGTGGGAAAGTACTAAACATTGTTTGAGAATCACACAAATACTTATTCTGTGTGGGTTTCGAACCAACGACACTCAGGGCTACGCCATCCGTGTAGTCATTTATTACTCAATTATAAACTATATGGCAGATCTGATCCCAGCAGTAGACAGTGGAGTGCAAATCGATACCGCCTATTTCGATTACAAAAAAGCATTCGACCTAGTCGACAATGACATAATGCTAAAGAAATTAGCCGGCATTGGTTGTACTCCACACTTGCTACAATTTTTTGCCAGTTGCATGACAGATAACAATATGTCGAGTATGCAGGTTACGTCTCAGAGCCATATTTTATCCGTTCGGGCGTGAGTCAAGGGAGTAATCTTGGGCCGATGCAGTTCATCATTATGATAAATGATTTACCCGATATTATAAAAGACGCTAAATGTTTATTATTCGCAGATGACCTAAAGTTATATATGCCTATAAGAAAACAATATGACTGCGAGCGGTTACAGAAGGATATCGATAGAATCGTAGATTGGAGTACAAACAATCTTTTACAATTTAACCACTCTAAGTGTTTGACCATCACGTTCTCTCGCGCACGTACTCCAATCAAATACGAGTATAATATCGAGGGCGCTCCATTAACTCGGGTTACAGAGGTTAGGGATTTAGGAGTAAATATCGATACTGGGCTGACGTTTCGTGGTCACGTGGTTAGCATCTGCAAGAAAGCCTACAGAAATCTAGGTTTCCTACTTCGAACAGTCCATAGCTTCACTAATATTACAGCCATTATAACATTGTATAACGCGTTAGTAAGAAGTCAATTAGAATGCAATGCAGTCATCTGGAGCCCACATGAAATTAAATATAATTTTATGTTGGAGCGAGTACAAAACAAATTTATTAGATATCTATATATGAGGTATTATGGCGTGTATCCCTTTTACCCTTTAATGTATCCAACTCTATTCACTTTTGGTATGGTTGGTTACAATGAGTTGAGGGTGAGAAGGGAACTGGCAATCGCCTTATATATATTTAAGGTTTTAAGGGGCAAGATAATAAACCCAAAAATGCTGGAGATATTAAATTTCAACGTTCCAGACAGGTATGTATATCGGCGACGAAGACCGCAGTTGCTGAGAGTAGCGCGCGCACGCACTAGCACGCTGCAAGAGCCGCCTCTGACGCGCGCACACACAACTCTCAATCTCGTTGCTAATAAATTGGACCTGTTCGGTTGCTCAATGAGTGAATTCACAAAGATAGCTTTACTTATAATCTGTTAGAGTAATGTGTAGGCATATAATTTATAATAAGACAAAGGTGTATAGACTGTAATAAATATAAATAGGTATAATTAAATAAGTAATAATAGAAAACCATACTATCGAATTATATTGTAATGATAGTATTGTGTATGTATATATATAAATAAATAAATAAATAAATGTATTATTATGCATTTATTTTAAAGATATATTTACTTCCCCTTTCATGTTATCCTGCGTAATACAAATCACATTACAATACTTTTAACTACTATTACTTTTACAATTGTACTGTGATTGCTGTTAAAACCGTCGCATTGTAATGAATAATATAAATAAAAATGGTTGTATTATAGTATGAGCTCACCTAGCACCGCCCACTTCAGGCACATTGAACCGTTTACAGACGAGCGCTTCCGGCCGCCACTGGGTGCGCACGCGCGTCAGCACCCCGTACACGCCGCCCTGCGCCGCCTCCATCTGTAATACAACTACTATATATAAACAACGCACTAATATCGGGTCTAGTACTGTGGATTATGCTAGAAGAGGCCTAAGCCAAGAGACACACACAGTGTGTGTTTAGACATTTTATGATAAACAAGCTTTTGCCCGCGGCTTTGCTCGCTAAAAGTATGTTAGGTTAGTAACAGCACTGATATTTTTAAATAATATATAGCCTATGTTACTCGGTGTAAATATAGCATTTTAAAGGTGAAAGAAATTTCTAATATTAAATCATATAACTAGTTTATGAGTTAAATCCTTACAAACAAACAAACAAAAGATCAAATCTTTTCTCTTTATAATATTAGTATAGAAGTATAGATAAAATATAGCCTACGTTAGTCAGTGATAATATAGCTTTCTTATGGCGAAAGAATGTTTAACCCAATTTAATAAGTTTTTAGGTTAAATCATTACAAACAGAAATCAAATCTTTCCTCTTTATATTTGTATAGAAAACAGAACTTAATGTTACATATATTCCTCTCGGAGTTTAGAATAAAAGGCTATTGTAATTGTATATCTGGTAGCAGAGGCTTGTTGACCCTTACCAATCCGAACTAATATTATAAATGTGAATGTGAGTTTGTTTGTAACGCTTTCACGCCTTAACTAGTCGACCGATAATCATGAAATTTCGCATACACGTTGTCAAGGAAACAGAAAATAACATGGGCTACTTTTCATCCAGAAAAAAGTTTTGTTACTAACCTAGATTTACGGCAGCGAAGGCGCTCGCAATATCTAGTCTAGTATAGATATAAGTGAGTTTTGTCAAGGAGCCAATGAAAAAGGGGTGCAGGGTAATGAGGAGGCTGATGTATTAGCTAAGAAGGGCTCGGAGCAACTATTTGTGGGCCCCGAGCCATTCGTAGATCTTTCTGAGAGTACCGTCCACAGGCTAGAGTGGATGGCCCTTAGAGAACTGGAACACTCCAAGAAATTCATTGCAAACAGAGCCATGGACTTCACCCGGAAGTTCTGCGGGTACAACAAGGGCTAAATACGCCTGCTCACAGGAGCGTTTACTGGTTATTTTGGCACCAACGACTTCCAGTGCAGATTGAGATTGTCAACAATTCGACCTGCAGAGCCTGTGGTGAACAGGACGAGTCTATATCACACCTACTGTGTGAATGTGACGCGTTGGCCGGACTAAGGATGGGTCTGATGGGATTGGCATATCCGAACCCGGAAGACTTCAGGCTTCTCTCTCTGAAGTGTACGCTGCGACTGTTGCAGTACATTCATAGGGAAATAGCTCAGAGAAAGATCCCACTGGGTCGAAGTGTCGCCGGTCTACACCGACTGGCCCCCGAATAAGATAAGATAAGCCCTTATTTATTGCCTTGGCAAAAGCTTGTGACAAATCGAGAACTCTCGGACTATTAGAATTAATTTGTCTAATGTTAATGGATTATCTAAAAGGTGAAAGATATTATTTTTTAATTTTTGTTCCTCGTCAATATGACTACACTCCGCCTGATGGTAAGCAGTCGTGTGGTCTAAGAGCAGTGGCCTCCACATCGTCCTCATAGCAGCCGAGGCGTTGTTGTTGTCTCTATTTTGACGGCCTCAGCAGGTGCTTTTGCACTGCCCGCTTGAAGGACCCAGGATTAAAAAAAGAAGGAAACACGTGCCTTGGCAGAGAATTCCATGCCTTGATCGATCGGCAGAGGTATGAGGACCCAAACTTGTTGGTTTCTTTCAGGATTACTAGTAATTTTATTTACAAATGTGTCTTAGAAATCTTCTTGTGTATCCGTTAGGTGTATAATGGTTCGGATTCGAACCCACAATCGCAAATTCAATTGTATTTTCCATTGGGCCACCTCCGCTTTGTATTCGACTGAAATAGCATTTACCGTCAGATGGGTTGTAAGCTAATTTATTATTTTAATAATGTGACGGATTATATATATGCTTAACCAAAAGTTCCAGGTAGCGACATGAGGTAACGTTATACCCAATACCACACTACCCCATTAGCGGCGTTACGTGCTTTCCAAAGCAAAAGGGTGTCTATAGTCTGTTTCAAAAACGATATCCCTTTTGACACTTCATAGCACGTAACTCTACACATTTCATATTAATTGCTAAAATAAACAATGATTACTTATGGTACTAAAACTATTTAAAAATAATTAGAATCTTTATAAAACATGATGTAATTGTTTCACAAACATAATCAACTAATAATTTCTATTGATATTAGTTTTAAATAATTTAAACATTAAAATAAAATAACCTTTTGCTACAATACCATACCATGGTTACGTGCTAGGATGTGTGTCAATATTTTTTTTACTTTCAGTCATAGTGACGCGACAATATGAATCGGATAAAATCGAACTAATTCGAGGTAAAATAATTGTCCGAGAAATACTTTTGTAAATATGTATTTGGTATTAATTATTATTACATTGCAACGTACCTTAAATCCCATTCTACAAACCCTTCATATATTTTCTTTATCAAAAAATGGATTTGAAGACCCGATGTTATATGGTAATATTGTATGGTTTAATATCCCAGTTTTTAAAGAGTAGTCGTCTTGAAAATCGAAATCTATTATACCACATTTATTTCACTCTTATACTAAGTATGGAGTAAGTATGTGTTACCAGGAATTAATCAAGGATAAGTCCAGATTTTTTAGAGCAAATAAACACGGTATGTATAACTGTGATTTTTCTATTCTTTCGATATATCAAACTTAGATGGACTCCTTTTTGGCTTTTTTGTTTCTATCATGTTTGTTTCTATTCTAAATCCACGATTACAGTTTGTTTGGAAAGTTAATCGGTAATCGATTTCGTGATGTGTCGATTGAAACGGTCTCTTCACTATCGCTGTTCAACGATTATCTGTCAAATGGGACTTCGTATTTGAAACGCACTATAACTGTGGCTACTTCCTATCGCTGGGCTGCTATTGAATTTTTTTAGCAGAAAATCCAATAGCCTTTTGTTTGTCAGACCCGGACTTCAAACTAAAGACTTCATTCACAGCAGTCGCGTCCCATTAATTATCGTTGCGCCACGGAGGCCGTCTAGTTAGCATATAACCAAGTTTTTGACATCAATCTTGTGGCAGCGATACACCAAGCATAATCATAAAACCTGGTCGGAAGGTCCTCCCTTTGTTCCTCTATAATAGTAGTAAGTAGTAGTAATAATAATATTGACTAACTTGTTCCTTGGTGGCCTGCCCGTGATTGTCGGAGCTTTTAGCGACGGCGCACAGGGGATTCAAAGCTCCGGCGTCCGGCTCCGAGGCGTGAGTGAACCTGAAATGTTAAGTATAAAGCATTGTTTTATAAGAACGCAAGCACACAATGATTACATGTATACCAACATTTTTTTCTAAAGGATCCATGACCAAATATATATATATATATATATAAATACAATAATATCAGTTCTGTGTTAGACTGTCCCACTGCTGGGCACGGGCCTCTTCTCAGCGTGAGACGGGTTAGGCTGGTCCACCATGCTGACCCAGTGCAGGTTGGCAGACTTCACATTTCCTCGAGAACATTATGGAGAACTTTCAGACATGCAGGTTATCTCATGATGTTTTCCTTCACCGTTAAAGCGAGCGATAATTAACATATTTAATACGCACATAATTTCGAAAATTCAGAGATGCGCGCTTTAGGGTTGAACTTAAGACCTCTGCGTGGAAGTCCAACGGTTTCTCACTAAGCTATGCTGCTTAAATATACAGGAGTCTAAAATATATTAAGTACTAGCTGACCCGATAGACATTGTCCTGTCTAAATATGAATACAATTCACATTCATCAAACGCGCGAACTGTCAGAAGTTAAAATAGTCGTGAAGTTTTCTGTAGTTATCCAATTTAGTTAAGGTTTTTTCCCTTTAAAACCTTGTACAAAATAATTGAAAACTTAAAAAAAATAGATGAATGAAATCAGTAACGTCGCAAGTTATAGCCTGAACAAGGGAAACAGGGATTTATTTTTATTTTTATATATAGGTAGATAGACTACTTGACATCGGGCAAAGTCACGATCAAACATATAGCATAACTTGTTACTTTGGGCAGCATATTGTTGGACTTACTGCGAGAAAATTCTTAGGCAAGGGATTTTCTGTCAAGAAATTCTGAGTGTCACAATGGAGTCTGGAACTGTGCGCGGTAAACAATAATAGGCGGCCCAGACGAGACCTAAAACCATAGTTAGCAAATGTAGGTGTAATATCCTTTCTTCCGAGGATATGGACATAAGGCTATATAATTAAACATAAATATAATCTTACCTATCTCCCATAATACCGCTCAACGGCTTATACAACTTCGCAGCCTGCTCAAACTCCACCAATTCCCTCTCCCGCTCCCACTCGCTCAATCTATCTGAGCTGCTGTCTCTCTCCCGCAAACTTCCTCTATCTTCCAAATACTTTTCATAGCGAGCTTGCTTTTCTGCATTCCCAGCAAAAGGTTTAAAAACCTTCGGTAACTCCTTCCCGGAATCTCCTATCGGTATGAAGTCTACGTCTTTTTTCTCTGTGTTCGAAGTAAAATCGATGTTTCTTCCAAGTATTGCTGTTAAAGGATCTGGTTTTTGTGTCTGTTGTGTTGTTGGTGTGCTTGTCGGCGTGTCTGGTAATGGCGGGATGGGGGTCTCGCCTAGTAGTGCTCCTCTGGCTTCAGCTGTTAATTCGTGGCGGCCAAGACCTGGAACATTGAAATAAGATAAAGATAAAATGAAGATTGAGATTTCATAGATTAAGTGATCGCCTCTACACTGCCATTGCGCCAAGTTTGATAGGTTCTATATACTCAGACGGGACAAAAATGCGTGTGATTCCCAAATTGTTGTTTCGGGTCTGTGTTTTCTTGGTGTCCATTGTATTTAAAGTCCTCCCGAAGGAATCATTCCTATTGCGAAAGTAGTATTTTTAAAAGAATAATGATTGAAAAGAAATGCGCGTAGGCACCCGAGTTTCTGCAACCCGGAACTTGTAGTTAACCTGTTGAGTGGCAGCGGCACACCGGCGGCCAGACTATGCGTTTTTAATTTTGTCTGGCGTTGTAAGATTAGACAGGTTAACATACCTTGGTCTCGTTCCTTGTGGGTGGTGGGTTCGAACCGGGAACGCCGGGCGCCGGCGGGGAGCGGCGTATAGTCCCGCGGCAGGGCCGGCGCCGGATATGCAGGCACCGAGGGTAAAGGGTTCACGGCTTTTACGAACCCGGCCAGCACCTGGTATGTGTTTATAAGTAAGGCAATATATATATCAATTATTTATGTTCGTACGTCTCTGAAGGGTTGCCGGAGTTGCCAAGCACTAACATTTTGCCAGCTAAATTTAAAGTGTTATTTGACGCCCATATTATTCGAAGTTAAACTAATTAGATGAACAATAATAATATTCTATTACATACACACAACATCATCTAGCCCAAACTAAGCAGAGCTTGTACTATGGGTACTAGACAATGGATAAACATATATATATATATACTTTTTTCTTGTGAATAAATACATATAATACATAGAAACACGCAGACCAAGACAAACATCCATGTCCATGCACACAAATGTTTGACTTGTGCGGGAATCGCATATGTTAATAATTAATTTCGTTATTATTTACAAATGTTATAGGGCTTGTGATTTGTTACCCGGAACTAAAGACTTCGAAATCAAATCGTCTTTGTAGCGGAACGTCCAACTATCGAAACACCTATACTCCATTTGGTTAGGTACTTAACTAACGGTAAACAATCTTGATGTGTCTTTTTATCTAAAAATAACATGCTGCTAAATATCAATGTAAATACAACAATAACGATTACTAAATCAATTGAACCGTTAGTTCAAAATCAAAATCAAAATAAATTTATTCAAATTAGATTACAATGTAACACTTATGAATGTCAAAGTTACACGTAATTTTTTCTTCTTTCTGTGAATTTACATTTACTGCCACGTTCAGCAAAGCAAGCTCATGAGAAGAACGGGCAAGAAACTCATAGCCACTCTTTTTAATCGCCAAGTGTACAATAGTATTGCGATTACAAATCATAATTGTAAGGTGCTGCAACCATTTCTCCATGAACTACTACTCAACATACTCAAGCATTTGATAAAATTTGATGGTAGCCTCTAAAGCAGCAGTATGGTAAATAGGAGCATCCACTTACATGTACATAAATAATCAAGACAAGACATGATTGTAGTCCGTAGTTTAGTTTTTCCAGTTTCCAGTTTAAGCAGTAGTTAATTTGTTTAATTATGTTTGTATAAAAAGTCACATCAAGATTGTTACATACATATCAGAATGTATAATTTGCACATCGTTTATTTCTCATAATGCCTGGACACTTACGTACAGAAACATATACCTAGATTTGTTTTTGATTTATTAGTAGAATAGCTTTGCCTGCGGCTTCGCTCATATAAAATTAGGTTAGGTGTATTAGTACGATAATTTAAATAAAATACAGCCTATGTTACTCGGTGACAGTATAGCTGTCTAATGGTGAAAGTATTACAGTTTAAATCATTTCAACTGTCATAAGAATAAACATTTTCTTTGAGTACTTATCACTGGCTACATTACATAAACATATAACAGACACTTATATAATATAGTCTTATATTTACGGGAATGTTATAAATTAAAATGAAACTACTTTATACGAATATTGTCGCTTTGCTTATTTTAAAACACTTTCATTACATAATTTTGAAACTGTAACACTACTATTATTGAACTTTACTACAATTTAAGCTATTTAAATTAATTAAAACTATTTATATTTAAGTTTACACTTTGCCCCGAGACGTTTCGGTTGCTTTACAGCGGCCATGTTCACGGGGAGACTAAGATGGTAGTCGTCTCAATGTTCTGAAGTATAGTTATTTCAAAGTACCCGAACATAGTTTAATATTTGGTGTTTCTATTTACGCAGAATTATGTAATGAAAGTGTTTTAAAATAAACAACGCTACAAAATCCGTATAAAGGAGTTTAATTTTATAGACACTTACATGTTTACTCCTATCCTTGTTAGGCTTCTTCTCTTGAGCGGGCGCCGGTCCGCCGATAGCGAAGTCATAGTGCGACATATCTTCTTTCGCGTATATGTCCTCGTCGTCCGCCTCGAACGCGCCCACGCCGAACGCCTGCCCGCGAATAGATACCTACAACAAAATATATATACATATATTAACGAGATGAGTGTCAAAACCCACGATTTAACCTCTTCGTCTTCATGTGACCTTTTTTTTCATCAGCTTTTTGTCATGTCCCACTGCTGGTCAAAAGCCTCTACCTTGGACTACCAAATCACTCTGTTGGTGGATATCCCCTGACTTTATGACCCCTATATCTCGGAGGTCTTTTGACCCACAGAGAGAACACCCATATTCAAACTCGACCGAGGGATGACCCGAAGGTGTCTGCACACCTAGTTACTAGTCAATCGGTCCAATAGTTCCGGAGCTATGCCTGTCACTAACAGACAGACACACAGACACACATAGCGTTTTCATTAAACTCTTCGAAGACGACTCAGAGGTTAATAAACACGAATCAGTGACAGCGTAGTAGGAAACCGTTGAACTGCCACGCAGAGGTCTCGAGTTCGATCACAAGGCTATAAATAAATTTTATATAGATCACACAAATTTTTGTACCGTGTGGGGATCAAATACAACATGCGCCTTTGGCGACCACTTACCGCAGTACGCCATCTATTCAATAATTCCTCTCTACTATACAGGTCAAAACGTGAACCAAAATAAATTTTATAATATACAAAATTTTGTCTGCGGCTTCGTTCGCGTAAATGTAGGTAAGGTTAGTACCAGTATTTTTTTTCCAGGTGAAAGGTACCCTATATTCTTTTCTGCTCCCCTGACAACGTTATACAAAATTTACTAATGATCGGTCGAGTAGTTAAGGCGTGAATTCGTAACAAACGAACTCACATTCGCATTTAAAGTAATAGTTAGGATTCTTACCTTTTTTCCCTTATCCTTCATAACTAGGTGACTCCTGGAGGGACCAGCCTCACTGCCGTATTCCCCAGATAGGCTGCCGAGCACAGAGTGCCTGCTTAGCGCTGTATAGCCGAGCCCGAAGCGATCGTTCTTACAGTTCAAGATATAAGGCTCATAATCGTCTGGCGCGAATAATGTGTCGAAGTCGTACTCTGAAGAGCTGGACGAATCTTCATCGGGGACTGCTTGTTCCTGTTAATCGTTTGTTTAGTGATTAAAAAACTATAAAAGTCATTAAGTAGTTTTATGTAAACGTCATAACTTAGTTACTCAGAGACTCGTTGGCACAGCGCTCAATACGACTGCAGTAGTTACGGGTACCTATAATTCATGCCCAATGGCAAAGTGTATAATAATGTTTAAATTTTTATTGTTTAGCAATAATATAAAAAATATGCGCATCCGTACTTAGCATAGTAAAATAATAAAGTTGAGCTTGCAGCATAAGCGAAATCGGTAATAATTTTAAATTCATTGTCGTCATAGCGTTCGTTTACATGTTATGACGACAAATGAATTTAAAGTTTTTTACGTATGTCGACGGAACCGTCAGTGTAATAAAAAATATTAGATCGATTTTTAATAGTCAGTTCAATTTAAACTTAACGAATGTTTTAACTTCGCGAGTTTGTCAGTTCGTCTAGGACAGGACAACGTCTGTCGGGTTAGCTAGTCAAAAATAAATATCTCCTACCTCCCTCATTTCCTTGGGCATATAACAGCCGTAGACTTTATGCTGTTTTTTGGCGGTCTTCTTTTGAGTACTGGAGAGTCTCTCTCCAGTCCCCTGCCCCTCGCGCCACCCCATCGCACGGAGCATCTTCACCGCGGCCGTCTCGTGCACAGCGCGGACCAACTGTTGAAGTACCGGCTCTCCTAAGGACATAGAATAGTTATTTAATTATATTGTATTAATACTCTAGTACATAGTCTAGTCTATCCTCTGCCTACTGTCCCTGATATCTACTCCCTATAGTAAACAATTATTAAACCCCATTTAGCCAGCCGTGTTTAAAATCCCATGTATGAGAAAGGAAGCTAGTCTGAACGCAGACTAACTATTTGGGCAAGATATCATACGCAAATGTAAGTGCACTCCCTATTTCCTCACTCTCATAATCCTATGAGACTTAAATCCAACAAGACTGGAATCAGATCAGAGCCAGGACCATCGACTATTATCTGCTTGCTGAGGTATGGAAGTGAACCATCACCAACTTCGTAAAGCCATACTTCTACTGGGAGGTTACCTATGCAAAACGAGCCACTAGACATTAGACCTTGTTGTGTGGCTAGTGACACATACAGCTGCTAATCTTCGGGCAAAAAAAACTATCCCAGTGCCAAGCACAGAGGCCTCCTCTCAGTGTGAGGGTTAGTCCAGATGTCTGCCACATTGGTCTAGAGACAATAAAATAATAATTACCAGGTATAGGTCCATCATGGTAGGTCCGTTGGCGCGATCTCTTCTGTCCGGAGAACTCATTGTGAGTGTGCAGAAGGCGCGGCGCGATGCCAAACTCACCGCGGTCTTCCTCATCCATGTAGTCTTCTGGACGTTGACCCTTTAACCAGCAATATATTATTATTATGTTTAAGTAAGAGTTATAAAATATTATTCCCTGTATCGCAGAACATTTTAGTCCAATTCTCAAATTCACAACAAAACGTGACTATTTACACCAATACGCCACCTTTGTTTGAGTACATATAGTATCAGTGGTGTCGCCAGAGTAGAAGAGAGGGTACTTCTTTCTCTCAATTATGCAAATGTGTTACTAGAAGCAAGTTTAAGTAATGAACCACCCATCTAAATTCTAACTACCTTAATCTTCGCCTTCTTAGACCAGGCCTAGTTTTCGTATTGTCCGTAGTGAAAACCTGTGCCCCTGTCCTATGACAACCATTTCTTTTTATTTTCATAACTTATTATGAGCAAGGCATAAAATGGAGTATAAGTGCAAAATGGTATATCAGGCCCAGCTTTATGCACCTGCTCCTTTTGGTCATAGCATGATATCATATAAAGTATATTCTGCTGCAATAAATGTGCTTTTGTAAGTATAAAATAGACAGGATGGTTGAAGTTTGCACATTCAAACATCCAATTTATTTAACTTTTTAATAATAATATAGATATGATTAAATAAAAAAGCATTTAAATAATTGACTTACAGAAATCTGTGCTTTCTCTGAGCGTGAACTTTTGAAGGTGCTTGGTGTCCATCCTTCCATAGAGCCCACAGTGTTCCCAAAGCCTGCTGAAAAGCCTCCAGTGAATGCACCATGGAACCGGCGCCTGCCATTAGAATCAACTGCAAACTGGTCTGGCTGCTGCTGATACTTGCGTTTTATAGACAACTCATCTATACAAAAACCATTGTTGATGGTAAATCTACGTAATCAGCACATATGTGGTTAAAATAGTTATTAAAGTTGACATTTAACTACTTCATATGAATTTGATCACATTGCTTATTTACACTATCATTACATAATTTTAAACTATTATCTTCTACTGTTAAACTTTACTACTATTAAAGCTTTTTAAATTGTTAAACTATTTAGGTTTACATTTTCTCCAAGGAAGGATATTTTATAGCAGTCATGGTCACAGCAAGACAGCACAAAGAGCTAGGCTTTGCAGAAACATTTATAATATTTATGTAAACAAAAGACAATGTTATAGTTATAAAAGTCTTTTATATAGAACCAAATTAGATGTTACTTGGCCAAAAGTCATTGTAATGAAATGAGAAAGAGATGTCTCATACAGATGTATTTGTTTTTGAAGAATATATATTTTAAAAATTACCACCCGTAGACTCTAGCTGCAATCCTAATATAAATATAATGGATAATATTTATGAGGTTAAAAGCCATGACTGCACGGATGCCATAGGGTTTAACTGGTTGCCTCGTCACTGCCACTATGCAGTGTTGTGGCTTTGAATCCTACACAGGACAGAAATTTGTATGATCCACATATGGTTGTCCCAAGTCTGGACGTTCTTTGTGTCTGTTATTTGGATGTTTGTAAAGTCCCCCACAACACATGAATTATTCCTAGGGCAAGCTTCTTATTTAAAAATAAAACATTTATAAATATTATGAGAAGTTGACTTCTTAGTAATAATTATTATAAATTGAATCGGCTGGGTATCCAACTTGTGAATTTAGACACCCATAACCTCAAATTTAACTTGGACTGTTATGTATGTGTATTGATTCATATTCAAACTAGTTTGTAAAAAGGGTATGTTCTAGATTTTAATTGAGTAAGAATGAAAGAGGGCACACATACATAACTAAAAATATTCTCTTATCAAGTATAAGCTATGCCCAGCAATGAGACTACGCATATATTAATCAGATCTGATATTATTTTGATATATTAATACTACTAAGCAGGCAGGGTTACGCCGCTAGTGAATCAAATATAATATACAATGAATGAGATTACCGTAATAACAGTTTTAAATGTGGGTACCTATAGCAGTAATCAACAAGCACAATGTTTTTTATTAAATGAGGTCGATGATGTACAGTATAGGTAACTATATAATGTTTTACTTTTAGAATATACATATAGAAAATTTCTAACAACAATTATGTTATTATAGTGGTAGAATAATAAGAAAAACATTAGAAAACATAAACAAACCTTCTTCATACGGTTCTAATGGGGTCCCATACCGTACTAAATTGTCATCCTCTGAATCCGAACTACTCATTTTCCACAAATTTTAATATATAACACCAAAAATAACAGAAACTAAATCTACATTCAAGATAAATACACGGTAATCAAGGTTCACATAATATCATGTTCCAATAAAATAGCAAATTTGTTATTGTTTTTTATAATATACACGTAACATGTAGTAATATGTATAGTACTCTTTCTTTTTGCGTATGAAAATAAAGGATAGATACACTACAAGCGCTTAAAATCATACAATGTTGGGGCATGGACCGCTGTTTATTCATTCTGACAGTTTGTAGTCGTTCTGAAATTATAATTATCTATCAATATGAACATTTCAGTCTTTTCCTTTACTACTAAGTACTAAATAAACATAAATGTAAATAAATGTAGTCCTTTAAATGGGTTACGGTCGAACAATAAGGATTTTAATAAAAATAGTTAATCGTATATACATTTTTAGGTACTAATATTATAAAGCTGAAGAGTTTGGTTGTTTGTTTGTTTGGTTGAACGCGCTAATCTCAGGAACTACTGGTTCGAATTAAAAAAGTATTTTAGTGTTGGATAGCTTATTTATCTAGGAAGGCTATAAGCTATATAACATCACGCTACAACACACAGAGACGGCGCAAAAACTGTAAACTTTTGCGAACCTCGAAGTAGCCATAAGCCAGTAAAAGCATAACCATAGTATCAGCTATCTATTCGCAAATCTCGATATAGCGAGGCAAAGCATAGATAGGTACTATTAATATCAGTGACCTATTCGCATACTGTTATATCAGGCTATCCAGTTGCTATTTCAGTTTTAATTAGTCTTAGTTGATTTTCCGTGCTAAACGTACCATGAAAGTCACATTCACGTGCTGGCAACGGTTTGATAGTTAGGTCCTAAGTTTTAGTATGAAGTGGTCTAAACATCGGAGTACATAATGTTAATTAAAAAAAAAGGAAACCCTAAGAAGCTTCATCAGTGGGTAGATTGATGGATAGATGTTCTTAATATGTAGTTCAGCCCGAAGTTTTTGGGTATATATTTTTATGGTGGGCCTAATATTCTTTATTATATACCTTATGCAACTAATGACTTCAAAGAATTCGTTTCCTCATCTAAGTTAATGCCTGTATCTAATAATTCATGGTAAATACGAATGTGACGAATTTTCTCGAACAGGCGGCAAGTCACCCATCTTATATTAAGAGAGTTTAGGTACTCTGTTTCCACTAAAAATGTAGATATGTTCCGTAAAGATTGTCATTTTGAAACCTGTCTGTATCGATGTGATAGCTGTAGTAGGTATGTACCTACCGGTTAAATATACCGCAATATGTCACTGTTCACAGCACGCTTTAAAATTTTAAATTATAAATATATAATTTGCAGTGATAAAAAAAAAATAAAAAAAATATAAAAATGTTTATTTCAGTAACTTAAACAACTACTACAGTTTATCTTACATAGGAGTCTCCTATTAAGTATTTTGAAATACTTGTGCTAGGAGGCTCCGCTCTTCATAGATCATTCAAATGTAGAAGTGTGTATTACATTACAGACATAAATTTATAATCAAATTTTATACTAAGTTAAATGCTGACAAATAAATGAAAACTGAATATAATTTGTTTAGGGAAATATAGAATTTTAAACCGTCTTTGTTTCGATGTGTGTATGTGTGTGTGTGTGTGTGTTTGTGTGTGTGTGTGCGTGTGTGAGTGTTGTGTTACGTTGTGATGTGTAGCAGGGCTTCTATCTCATCATAAGTCCTAACTTTTAGCCATTCGCCATTCGTAACTTGTTAGAGGATATAGATTAAGAATTTTATTGGTTTTATTATACAGGAAGGCTGATTGACATTTATACTGTCTCTGTGCGTAAGCTGTATGCGTTAAGGTACGTGGTACTACGTTTAGTATTCTTCTGGGTTTGCGAGCACTGGGTGTAAACGGAAGCTTCTTATGTACTTTCAGGATGATATGGAGAACATATAGTTTTCTGATTGTGAGGAGACCGCTTTGAGAATAAAGGTTTTCTGTTGAGAATCTATATGGCTTGAAATACATCACCTTTAGTAAAGCCCTCTGTGCTCTTTCGAGTTCTAAGAATTTAATTTTGGTAGCGCTACCCCACACCGGTATACAGTATGTTATGACTGATTGAGCTAGTGCAATATATATTTGGCGTAATAAAAACTTCGAAGCAACATGTCTCAGTGTTTTAAATAACCAAATGAGTTTTCTGGTGCGAGTCATAACCATGTCTATATGTACATGCCATGATAAACGTTGGTCGAGCATTACGCCTAAGTACTTTGTGCTAGAAACTTTTTCTATAGAATTACATGTACAGTTTGTGTCATTAATGTTGCCGCAAGTATGAATTTTGAGATTAAGGCTATTTTCAGGTTGAGAATTATTATAATACGTAAAAGCAATGTAACTAGTTTTAGATATATTAAGCGTTAATAAATTAAGTTTTAGCCATTCAGCTATTTTAGCTAGCCCCTTTTTCGCTAGTTTAAATGTCGAGTTCCAAGTGTCGCCCGTGAATGTAACTGCTGTATCATCAGCGTAGGAAAATACTCTGCCGTTTTCAAGTTGCATTTTGCACAAATTATTGATATAAATCAAAAAGAGAGTGGGACTTAATACACTGCCTTGAGGGGTGCCGTAGTTGATATTCACGTCTTCACTTACATATTTTCCTATTTTTACGCACTGCCTACGGTTCTGGAGATAGTTTGATAATAGTGTAAGCGGGATACCTCTTATTCCTATACTCTCAAGACTGCGCACGAGGGTGGGAACAGACACAGTATCGAATGCCTTTTTGAGATCTAGGAACACAGTTAGACATTTTTTCCCTGTGTTTACCTGCTCAACAATGTGTGAGGTAAGCGATATGACTGCATCTACTGTAGATAGGCCTTTTCTGAATCCAAATTGTCTGTTTGATAAGATGTTATATTTTTCTAAATACGTAAGTAGCTGAGAGTTAATTAGCTTTTCTATGATTTTAGAAATAGTAGACTGAGATCGGTCTATAGTTGCCCATCTCACCACTGTCACCACCCTTGTGCACAGGCGTGACAATTGCTTGTTTTAGGGCAGCGGGGAAAATACCCTTCTGGAAGCATAGATTAGCCAGATGGGCGATGATAGGAGCTACTATATGAGAACATAGTTTTAAAAATTTTGTGGGTATGTTGTCCCAACCAGGGCAGCTCTCTGTTTTGAGGCCCATTAGAATTCGATGTACTTCCACTGGGTCAGTGTTTAAAAGCACAAAGGATGACGCATGTAAACAGTTTATTATAGTCTCTCTAGGAGAGTTTATTGTGGGAGAAATAATGTTTTCTGCTAGATCTTTCCCGATATTAGCGAAGTACGAGTTTATATGATTAATGGACGCATAAGGGTTAGATTTAATCTCTAATAATTTCTGATTTACAGATTGATTTTGCTTCCGTTGTGTGATATCATTTATGATCCTCCATGTCTTTTTAGGGTTTTTGTTTACTTTTTGTAGTTGTTCTCTATTATATTTGTTTTTAAGTTTCTTTATCAAGTTAGTACAATAATTGCGGTATCGCCTGTATGTAATTTTAAGTATTTCATTATCGGGAGCTAAACGTAACATCATTTGCATTTTGTTTCTATTTTGTATGCATCGTAGGATTCCCAAGGTCATCCAGGGTTTAATTATGCGATTTTGTCGTGGAACTAAAGTCGTTATAGTATTTTTCAACAGACAAAGTTGAAGTTTCTCAATAAGGCACTTGACAAGTACGTCAGGATCATAAATCGAGAATAAATCATGCATATTGCTTTCCTTAAGAGAAAGAACCGCCCCCTCGTATTCCACTACTGTTTTAGATGAGGCAGATTTGCGCTTAATTGTCATGTTCGATAACTTCAAGAATAACATAAAGTGGTCCGTAATTGTCGTATTTAAAACAGCAATAGACGCGCTTTTCCCATCTATTTTAAGGATGAAATGATCCAGACAGTTATCTCCTCTTGTTGGTAGCATATGTCCAGGTAGCAAACCACGCATCGCAAGCATTGTAAGATATTTGAGTCTATTGATTCGCTCGTTAGTTTGTTCATCAGACTTGTATTTTATATTTATATTAATGTCGCCTGTTATAATAATATTTTTATAGGATTTTAGGGAATCGAGATGATATTTGAAGGGGAACGATAGATTTTTAAGTTTAGTTCTTGTTAGTATATCTTGTGCGAGTATGCGTGAAAATAAGTGTGAAAGTGTTGTATCATGTGCGAGTATCTGTGTGAGTGTGTATGTGTGGGTGAGCGTGACTTTATTGTAATATGTAGAATAATAGGTATATGTGTGTTTACATTTCATAAGGTATAAAATAAGTAATTGTAAAATACATAATGTTTCACAATATGATAACCAGAATGGAATGATAAAAATAAGTAAAAGCATGCAATATAAACATCTTAGAACTAGTCATGCTTTTAGCATGAGCGCCTGTACTTGAGAATCGTTCTTAATAAGAATAGCGGCTGTATCATCGTGTTGTTTGACATAAACTTTACCATATGCAGTCCAACAATATTTGTATCCCTTAGTCTTGCTAAGATCACGTGCCAAAAAAAGTAGCCGCGCCCCTTTTGCGGTCAGTTGTTCCGACACAAAGATAGGCTGATCTCCATCGGATTTAACACCTAAGTGTTTTGCACATAGTTTTTCTTTGTGTTTAGTATTGAAGGACTTACACATTCTTAGGACATCAGCTTTTAATATAGTGGAAGACATTTCTACTACAATTGGAGTGTTATTAGCTCTTTGAGCCTTTCCCTTTATTCTATAGATGTCGCATATGTCTGTCTTTTTTAATAAATAAACATAACCAGCATCTGGTTGCTATACCTACCTACCTGTATAACAACGACGACATCGACTGAGATATGTGAGCCTGCCTTCTCAAGCCTTCGATAACGCACCGGCTGAACATTAGCAATTTGGTGTTCTTTCGCTTTCCTCCCCGAATTCTATCGTAGGTGGCAGAATTCATCATTCACATTTACTAACTATTAAATGCTACCCGAGCGAGCTGGCTAATACTGTAGATACTTTTTGTTGTCAACTAGAGTATATCTGCTATGGCTACTCAAAGTTGCCATTTTGCCACCACACCAGATTTGAGTACCGACTGAAACTCAGAATAGCGTTCCCTGTTTCTTCTTTATTTATGATGAGCAAAACATTAGAATAGGATGTAAATTGACTGAAAGATAAGGATTTTTTTATAAAAAACCAAATTGTATTAAAACGAATGTACTCTTGTATTAAATGGAACATTTTCACAACCAATCGGAAATGACGTCAAACCAATTAGGTACACATGCATACAAACAATATCACAGATTAGTAAGAACACAATACAAATACGATATTTTTTAATACATTTCAATTAAACACTTTAAAATCATTTGTGGTCAAGCACTCAGTATTCACATTTTCTATTTCTTATAGCAAATATACCTAAATGTTACCAACTTCGCACTGCCTGTAGTACAGACACTGCAGTGTATGATAAAAAAAATACATTTAAATACTGTCATGGTCAATACGGCGACATTTTTGTTCATATTCTTCAAGTAGGTACATACCTACACAATATTTTGTTTTTTTACAGACGACTGCTGCACTGGGAATAATTCCTGTATTACTTTATTAACATTCAAACAACGGACAAATAGAAACAACTTTTTGAGGATCGAAACCATAACACTCGGCAAAGTGGCAGTGGCAGATGACCACATAAACCACTACGCCACCCGTGCCGTCAAATGTCATGAACTTATCTAGAATTAATAACAATAATAACACACGATCTCGCCTGGAGGTGTACGAAGGCCGGACTATTTAACAATTGTTATATAACTGTATAACTAATATAACATAGTTAAATATGCGCGGCTTCGTTCACGAATATCTTTAAAGGAATTGGCAATAATTGGCATACGTATACACAGTGCCGGCCTTAGCCCTTCATCACGGTAGAGCGAGTTGGTTTTTCGGCGCCGGCTGGACGATGCTTGTACTTCACGTAAATTCTACATCGGTTTTATGTTTAATAAATAATTATACACAATATTTCAATATTGCGCTTCAATTTTCTCAAATTTGCACAGGAAATTGTTTTTCGCATTTGGCTTTTTGGCGCGTTTTGCAGTTTGCTTACGCGTATCGCTTAAGGTGACCGCTCCTCTCGCTCTAGCCCAGGGCTGGCACTACGTGTAAAACACACATCTTACATGTATGAGTCTCAGATTACAGATGTGTTAGGCAGGTTTGCAATTTACTCTCTTCGTGACTGAGTGAGTCGGAATAAAAACAAAATGGCGCCGTGCCAATACCGATATATGAGCGATATTAAAAAAGGAAGAACTAGCATATTCTACATAATTTCAGACTTAATTCTATATTAGTTTAGTTAAAATATTAAAAGGGTTCAATGCACTGAGATTCAGTCGTCCGCAAACTAAAGTTAAGTGAAGAAATGTTGATGGCGGCAATTCATCAAATAATACTAAGTATAGTAAACTACGATATTTTCTCGACTTGTCAATGTACCTAACTAATTATGTAGACAAGGATAGCCGGCTTAGTACAGAGGCGGGAAAAGGGCGCACGTGTGTGAGTACATCTGTTTTCTTTTTATGTGCTTCTTTATCTATGGTGAAAGTGTGGTAATACTTTACTTTGCTGTTACTTCTCAAGATTACATTGATCGTTCAGGGTTGTTCTCTGTTCCAGATTCTGTGCGACTACTGAGAATTTCTTCACATAAAAACGCTGTAACATTGACTTGAGCACAGCACGAGAAAAGTCCTGCAAAGCACTAATATTTGCAACCGCTACGTCCGAATAATTAGTTTACCGAAAAACGAATGTTGGCCCCTATATATGGCGTTACCGTGGCGTAAGACATTGTTACATTACAACATGCAGTGACATCGGTATTGTACATTTTCGCACATCATAACAATATTTGTACATACCTATTGCTTCGACAGTTACAGAATCCCGACTCAATAACCCACGAAAACAGGACGCATTCACATCACATAGCCATTGGCGTTTTTAGGAGTATTTATCAGAGTGGGCCCGGCCCATAGTGATTGTCTACATACCAACTCTAGAATTTTAATTTGATACTTTACATCCTGGGGGAGGGTATCTGTCAATTCTGGGGTAGGCACGACCTACCTGTTCTCCTTACATACCATATAAAGGTTGTCTCAGAAGTCGACGTCAAAACGGAATCAGGTAACAGGCTAAGTTATAATAGCTATCAGAAAAAATATAAAAAAGTATCTAAGATATGCATTTAAAAATTGTAGGCAATTTAAAATAAAAACAAATATTCTTCACCCAGGGACGGTCTTTTCACTCCTGTTAGTACAGATATTTACTTATTAAATATTTTTTTTATCACGTATAATCGAAAAAAATCGATAGCTTAAATAAGCATTATTGAAGATTACATAACAAAAAATAATAATTCAATAAGTAAATATCTGTAGTAACAGGAGTAAAAAGACCGTCACAGGGTGTAGATTTATGTTTCTTTTTAGAATGCCTATAATTTTTACAATACGTAACTTAGATTTTATTTTATATTTTTCTGATTGCTATTATAAGTATAACTTAACCTGTTACCTGATTCCGTCTTTCCGTCGACTTCTGGGACAACCTGTATATGTATACCACCTGCTCCAATTTATATAGCAGACTTAACGCATGTGTACAAGGATTTTTGGATCAAGTCTAAGTAACATTTGCTGTTGAACTATGTTGCTAAAAAATCGTATATCAACGGTGAGAGTTATAAGAAAGAAGTTGTATGTAGTTTAGTTAGCAGACAAAAACAAACCCAAGCCGTAGAAAACGATATTGTTATCTCTAGTGAGGATTACTAAAACAATATAACTACGCAAGCTTGATGAACAAGATGATAGAATTCATAATAACGCTAACGCTCGAAACATTAAACAGTGGTCTAACAGACCCACCTTTCGCCAACTACGTTAATGTCAATATGTAGCGAAAACTGTTGGGCACTACATTTTTGGTGGACGGAAATACTCAAAATTCTTCTGACACATTGAGGGTCAATTTTGACGTCAATTCTACAAATCTTAATTATTATTATAAATGCGAACGTGTAAGTCTTGTTAAAATTTGCACGTGTGACTAATAAACTAAAAGTGATCTTTGAGCTTTTTTACTAATTACTAGCCGCAGTTTTAACGTGTTGACTTCAGCGGTCTGTTAAAGAGGTCAACAAAAACTTATCGACGACATAAGTAACCTATTTAAGGTAAGGAAGTATATCTCAATATACTCACAATGCCAGTAAAATGAAAAAGCAGCTGTAAAGGCTCAATGTTATTCCTTGTAGCATTCATCACACCATGAAGGAGTAATGCCCAACTTAACACGTTTCATCACCTAACAACAGACCCCAATCCTATAACCTTATCATCCATCAACATATCATCAATCACATGCTGCAAATCCGTTAAAACTTTAAATCTATCATCACCATTCAAACATTTATTCAACAGCTTAAGGAAATGTGGTCGAGCGTTGTTGACTGCAGTTGGTAATGGAAACAAAAATGGATCCTCATCACCAGCTAGAATATAACAGGCTGCCCATAAATTGTGATCGCTTAGGTGATGTTTGCACATATTCTCTATGGAAAATGTAAAGCCTGGTCCCAAGGGTTCTCGAGCGTATCGCTGGTACCAGTCAGGAAGGTCTTTCTTAGGTGATATGTGCTTATCTAGAACTACTATGTCTTCTAAATCTACGAAAGTGATGTCGTCCTTTTCGTTAGCTACTATGTTGTCTAGTGACCAGTCCATGAGGTAAAAACGGAACCTGGAAAATAATGGAAGAAAATGTTTAAATGATGGCAACAAGAAATAACAAAACATATCAAGGCGATAGTAACTAATTTAATAGTTAAGACATTGTATCTCGGCGGTTGTAACTAAATAGTTAAGACATCGATGTCTTGCCTGAAGCGCTGATATTAGAGGCGAATCCACGGTATATGATATTGTTTATCTCTGTCTAAATGGTGGATCTGCCGTTAAGTTACCACATAAAGTTAAAATAAAAATAACAATATAAGTATAACATGTATGTACGATGTATGACAAAGAGATAATTTTGCTAGCAGATGACAGACATCATGTGCAGAATTTAAAAAAATGCACTATCCTATAGTTGTGAGCTAAGTGCCTTCTTAAAGATGAGTCTCAGTCTAGTCTTTGTCTGGTATAAAATATTACTGTGAAATAATGTAAAACTACCCACCTATCATGCTTAAATGTAAAGTCCATAGCAGCTTCCAGAATTTTCTTAGCGAATTTAAGCTTTCTGTGCCATGGCACATGTGTCAACGAGGACAATGGTTCTCCTTCATGAGCCACTACTTCAAGTCGACCACATACACCACCATACGCTGGCACGGGCCACCCACCAGTTTTTGTTAATGTCTGAAAAATCAACATAGGGAATTATTTAAAAATGACTTATGAAGCTTACTGTAACGAAATAGTTTCGGTTGAAGTAGTGATAGTAGGAATAGTCATGATCACATTGGCAAATAAATACTCTTGATAGAATGATAATGGTGGACTAGCATAAGGCCCGCCTTATCGTTAGCTATTAAAGTATACTTATATAAATATATGCTTGCAGCAAATACTCAATTGTTTATTGCGTTCCACAATATAGGCTTAGGTGGTAACTTAAATAATATGACAGTTCATTATGGATCCTGTCGGGCACAGCAACGTAGGAGAAAGCAACATAAACTAGTCAGATACAATAATATCATATTCTATAGATATGTTAATTTCATAATAAGTATCAATGTATGTTTTGTTTTAGTCGATTGCCGAGTTATCTATATATTAATATGTGAAGCAAAAACTTTGTACCCCTTTTTACGAAAATTGCGCGGACGGAGGAGTATGAAATTTGGCACAGCTAAAGTTCATATGGAGAAGGAGTGACGAATCCTAATATTTATATAACATATGCATCAGAAATACATTAAATTAATGAAAAAACACTACACGCACACAACCATACATTTGACACACGCAGTCGAAGCGCGTAACTATGGTTACATATATCAATTATAATGACATATATCAACAATATCTTACAGGCAAACTTTGGTCGAATTTCGAGCACTAGGCGACCGCTAGTACACTGAATTGCACATTTTGATTCTTAATTATTAAACAAAATACTATTAAATGAGGGATTTACTAAATTAAATAGATTATATTGGAATATTGGCATAAATTATGTTTCTCTTATCATAGGTACTTTCTAACATATTATATTAGAAAATACCTGGCCCTTTAAATTATTATTATTATTAAGTATATTAAAATTGTGATTATATTATTAATCTATTAAAGTAATATCACATTTATTATTTTGTTACTACATCATTTAATTATACAGGATGTCCGGTAATTAATAGATAACCTTGAAATGTCTTTTAGTAACACTGAAGGCAGTTCAGAAAAAATGAAAAAATTATAATAAAAGTATTAGAAAAAAATATATATATTAAAAAGTGCAAGCTATATTAGCATAGCATACTTTTGACTGTCTATCTATTAGCATAATTAGTGTTTAATAATAAAACAACAAAGACCGATGGATTTCATGGTTCCCTATCCATTAGCATAAAATTTTAAGACCTAATATAACTTAGCATAATGTTGTTTGGCATAATTATATTTTCGCATAATATAATTACGCATAACAGCTTACGCATAATTTTTTAAGCATAATTTCTCTAACCATAATAATGATTAAGCATAATATTGTAAAGCATAAAGTTCTAAACCATAACTTTTTTAAGCATAATATCCTAAAGCATAAATTGATGATGTGTTGAATGAGTTTCTGTCACGGCTCCGGCGGCCCCACGCGTGTTAATCGTCGCAGACGGCTTTCGCTCACCACCGCAGCTTCGGCTTGTTGGCCGGCTTCGCCGGCCAGCCTCAGCCGCCTGCTCCTCAGCCCGCGGGCTGCCTCGCCCCTACACGCCTACGCGATTTTAAATAACACTCTAGGGGTAGGACAAACAAGACTACGTGAAGTCGGTTTTGAAAATATACACCTAAAATAAATAATTAAGGACTACTATTTCAATCAGTTAACTTCTATCTGAGTTAACTTCTATTATGCTAAAAGTCTTTAGGCCTACTAACGTTATGCTAATAGTCATTAGGCCTACTAACGTTATGGGAATCAAATTTATGCCAAAACAAATTAGTCTTTAACATGATTATGCCAACATAAAATGTATGCCTAAAAAAAGTATGCCAAAGTATTATTATGCCAAAACAAATTGTGCCAAAATCGTTATGCCGAAGTATATTAGGACAAAAAACATTATGCGAAAAGGAGGGATCCCGGATTTCATTTATCTATGGTCGTAGTATACAGGAAAGTTATACATGGTAATAAAAAAAAAAACCACATGCCTCAGGTATATTAAGATAGATTTTTTCATTTTTTTTTCTGAACGGCCATCGGTTCCAATATAAGTCATTCCCAGGTTATCCATTAATTACCGGACACCCTGTATAATTGTATTATTAAAATTGTTATAAAATTAAAATATATTATTTATTATTGTTATTTATTTTATTAACATACTTATTATATTCGTGGTATGTCAGCATTATTATTATATAAAATGTATTATTTTATTGTTACAAATTACATTAATACTATGTCCAGATATCAGATTTGAACTGATTGGATATATTATAATTATATATTATAAGGTGAAATTTTATCATTTAGGAATTCATTTATGGTATAGTAACATTTATTGACTAATAGTGTCTTTGTTTTATTTATGAATAGTTTAAATGTATGTTTCTAGAAATTATTCGATATTTTAACACACTGTCTAAATACTACTTGTGAGTCGCGCTGTTGCAATAGATTTTAAACGACAGGTTCACGCTCAATATTGTGTCATTGTAGCATGCCATAACTATAACATTGTTGTTGATATCTTCAAGAACAGTTTTATTACCTATAATTCTTACCTGTAGAATTATGGGTTCAGGATTAAGGCTCAACATGGTCCAAATGTTGACCATATCCGATTGAGCTTTCTCACTCTTCAGTATAGGCACTACCAAGTCAAACAGACTGTATGGATAAGGACACAATACCAGCCCTTTCCTCGGCTCAACTTCCGGCCAAGTGAGGTTATACTGCACCTTCTGAATTAGTTTCTCATCAAGATTTGACACATTCAACAAATGTATAGGCTTACAGTTCCTTTTCAAGTTAAATGTTTTGCACAATGTTGAATCAAACTTCTTCAGTTCCCAATTGTGGGCTAGCTTCTTTAAAATAACACGACGATTAGACTTTGTAAAGCCGTAAAAAATATTTTTTGCGTTGAACATGCCACCCCATGTGTCCCAATCTAGGATTATCTGGTTAGAATACAGTTCTGGGCACACTGATATCCCGTAGCAGGCAGGACACCGGTTCAGGTCAGTTAAACTCATTACTCTGGGAGTTTTGAAGTCGCCGAACAGCAGTATAGATACATAAAAAGACAAACTGAACACTATTCCCATAAGAATCACTCTTTTGCAAAATCGACGTCGAAGAAACATGTTTCTAAATGATTTCTCATTCATTTTCATTACATACAATTTACTAAGATTGTATCGTTTTAGTAATCTTCATATTTGTGAACTAAGATTTATTTTGTTTGTTGCGTAGCTTCGATAAAATTGCCTGAAACCAACAGTAAAAGTAAACAATTATCATACCCCACAGCTATTTACCTACAAGTAAAAAAACCAATGTTCACCAAAATGCTGATGAAGAGCTTTTTTATGGCCGTCAGTGTGCAGACGTCGTAAGTGTTGTGTCGAAATACCGACAGTACAAATAGAAATAATAATAACCAAGTGAGGGTAGTTGCCGAAACCCGCACTTCACGATGGCGCCGCTGAGCTCACACCAGTCAACCCGTGACTACGATCGATGCGAGTCGGTTAAAACATTGGGAAATTAAGGTGAACCGAGGCAAGTGTGACACTGAGGGAAGTGTGACGAATTTAAATTACGCGCCTAATGCACATTATTTGTTTAATTGCCATCTGTACAACAATGCTCGAATTTTCAAACTGCCGTCCATTTTGGGTTTGACGTCCATAGATTTTACTGTTTTACCGACAGACGCGATTTTGTAAACATACTAAAAAAATCAGTTGCACATCAAAAGTAAGGGATGGTTTTTTTAATATTTTTGGAGATTGGATAGCTTATATGATAATATAAAAGGTAAGTTACTAATATATTGTTGTTTAGAGTGTTTTCTCTTCTCGAGCTTTGGCTCGGTATACTGAGTACCCGCCCTGAGACTCTCAGGGAAAAGGTGGCTCAGTGCCCCCGCTAACAAAAACTGTATCTCCTAAAACTTTGCTGACTATTGTCGATGTGTGTATTGCTGCCTGTTTTTGAATTATCGGAATGTTTATGTTGGAATCTAATTTGCTACAATATCTGTTTAGGTTTTTGGCTATTACTCCGGTGGCTCCTACTACTATGGGTATTATTTCTGTGGGTGTTTTCCATAGCCTAGTTATTTCTTTCTTTAGTGCATGGTATTTACTAAGCTTTTCTATTTCTTTTGCTCCTATGTTGTAATCAGATGGTACTGTAATGTCTATCAGGTATGTATTAGAGCTTATAGTTTTAATCATTTAAATGTCCTGAGGCACGTCAATTCTTGCAAATTGCTACTGTCACACTTACTTCTTTAATAACTTAACATGTGTGTGTGACAGTGTCACACTTTTACCACCCTTAATGGATGAGAACTACAGGACTAGTGATGGACATGTGTAATTATTATTCGATAGAAATTGCTTTGTACGCCGCAATAATATTGGAATTCCTTTTAACGATGGCAAAGAATGGATAAGAGGCTTTAGAAAAAGAAATAACCTATCCATAAAAAGGTGTAAAGATTGCAAAAAAAGCGGCCGTCCCGTTTCTAGTAAACGAATCCTATGTTTTGCTAGAGAGTATTTTAGAAAACCAGAAATTAGAAGGTGGCCTAATATGGAATCTGGACAAAACAAGTTTTTGGTCATAAAAGTGTAATAAACAAAGTAATATTCGCATTTATACTATTAGTAAGGATTAGTTTGATTTTATTGTAGTGTATGACGCATCTTCCCTTCTATATATCAAGTAACCACTATAATGGAGTATTACATATTTATTACTGGACATAGAAACATCATTTATTCGACCCTGCCATTATTATCGATAAAACAAGAACAACACTATTTTAGCAAAGCACCGTCACAGTTACCCCATGTATACAAAAAAATCTCGATAGAGCAAAGGTAGACCTTAGGATCATTGATATTAATGATAAAATAAGATGTTCACATACATTTCGACAAATTTAGTAGCAAACTACAGGCGTTGAAGTACGAACCATATTAAAAAAAGCTGACTGTTTGTTACACTTGCCCCATTTCTAGAGCAAGTGTAACAGTCAACTTTTTTTAGTGTGTAAGTATAACAGTCGTCTACCTTCAAAAGGTTATTATTAATTTTTTTACTTATCTATTGTAAATTTAAAAATATATTTTCTAAAATAAATATCAGTTAATAATGAAGATTCACAAAACAGAACAGATTTATTTCAACCAAAACAATTATACTGATCGATTTATGTCACGCTTGCCTCGGTTCACCTTAATAGGTATTTCTTAGCTTACAAATACTTAATCGCGATTAAGACCCGTTACCTAGTAGTAATAGCAACAACCAAAACGATCATGTGGGACATGACATCGACTCTCTCAAATGTGATTAAATAATATTATAATAATATCAGCCCTGTAGAGAGAGAAGAGGCCCATGCCCAGGGGTGGGATAGTTTATACTATCACACCTCTGGGCATGGGCCTCTTCTCAGTGGAGATGGGTTAGGCCGTTCACTACCGTGCAAGCAAGAGTGGGATGCAGAATTAGAAAAAAAATATCAACCGTTAAATCCAATCAGCTCATGCATCTAATAAGAAATTCACTAAAGCAGAAGTTCAGATTTGTCACAGCTTTTACGAAGCTTTGTGTTAAAAAAACGTAGTCTGGGGTGGACCCCAAATTTATGGTTGTACACTGGAGTATACAACCATAAATTTTAACTACACTTCATTTTTACATATTGTTTAATATCATGCTAGAATTCAAGAGCTCTCGCCAATAATCCTAACTTATATTATAAATGCAAATCTGAGTTTACTTCTTTGTTTGTAATACTTTCACATGTTAACTATTCAACCAATCATCTTGAAATTAGCATACATGTTGTCAGGGATACAGAAAAAGACATATACAGGGTGATTTTGAAATCGTGTAATTCCTTTTAACCACGCATTCTACTGGTGATATAGAATAACCCTGACCATATTTTTATTTAATTAGATTTATTTTTTTTGAAAAATTATTATTCCGTTTTTTTTCGTGAAATGGTGTCAGATAGTCATTTTTTTTTTTTTTTTTTTTTTTTACGTGGGGGAATGCTATGACGCATATCCCTCCGCGGGGGCGGGCGGAGGGATTATGTCGGACTCGCCGGGGTAAAGAAAGATGTTGAAAAGATAATGTACCTCCCGGAATACCGACTAAACCTACCACGGTGTTCCTCGACACAACCACTATCGACGGGGCCGCGCGAATCGCTTTCGCATGCGGTCGCGACCCCGCCAAGGTTACGGCCCGCCGTATGAAACGGCAGGCCACTACACAAAAGACCTACCCAAAGGTACTTACTTCTAGTAAAACCCTACTGTCTCCCCCCTAGGGGGGAGACGGACTCGACACAGAGGCGCGCGTGGGAACACGCACGCCGCCTCTCAGACCTGGTGCTGAACGGATGGCGGGCAGGCCCACAAAGCCCGCCACCCCCAGGTCAAACCTCAGGGTGGCTGGAGGTCATCGCGCGCCCTCCGGCGCCCGGCTCTGCGGTTGGGGAGAGGATTCAAACGCTCCCTCTCCCGCTCCGCCGCCTCCTTGATGGAAATTACTTCCTCACAAAAGGAGGCGACGGCGTTCCACGACCTCTCACTCCGGACCATAGACTGAACTACGGTCGGGAGCGAGAGGGCAGTGTCAGATAGTCATATGTTAACCAACCGAGGCAATTGTAATTTTTTACTAATTAAAATAAAAAAACATATTAATAATTAATGTCGTAAATAATAACAGGCGGTCCTTTTTATTGCCCCTTATTATTTACGACATCAGTTATTGTTATGTTATTATTTTTAAATTAGTAAAATATTAAGATTGTGTCAGGTGGTTAAAATATGACTATTTGAAATCATTTCATGAAAAAAATCTGTACTCTAATTTTGCCGAAACCATTATTCTAATTAAGAAAAAATATGGTCAGGGTTATTCTATATCACCAGTAGAATGCGTGGTTAAAAGGAATTACACGATTTCAAAATCACTCTGTATAATCCATCCAGAACTTTCTAAACTTAACGTAAGTCCAAAATAGAGGTGAGTGAAATCACTGTTGTGGTACCCAGATAATTATAGAACGCTGTATCTCATGATAATGTAAATACACTGGACCGTAAAGTAAAAGAGTCGATTAGAAAATCTTCAATATCTTCAAAAGTACCTTTTTTTTTTTTTTTTTTTTTTTTTTTACGTGGGGGAATGCTATGACGCATATCCCTCCGCGGGGGCGGGCGGAGGGATTATGTCGGACTCGCCGGGGTAAAAGAAAGATGTTAAAAGATAATGTACCTCCCGGAATACCGACTAAACCTACCACGGTGTTCCTCGACAAAACCACTATCGACGGGGCCGCGCGAATCGCTTTCGCATGCGGTCGCGACCCCGCCGAGGTAACGGCCCGCCGTATGAAACGGCAGGCCACTACACAAGAGACCTACCCAAAGGACTCACTTCATAAGATTCCCTACTGTCTCCCCCCTAGGTGGGAGACGGACTCGAAACAGAGGCGCGCGTGGGAACACGCACGCCGCCTCTCGGACCTGGTGCTGAACGGATGGCGGGCAGGCCCACAAAGCCCGCCACCCCCAGGTCAAACCTCAGGGTGGCTGGAGGTCATCGCGCGCCCTCCGGCGCCCGGCTCTGCGGTTGGGGAGAGGGTTTAAACGCTCCCTCTCCCGCTCCGCCGCCTCCTTGATGGAAATTACTTCCTCACAAAAGGAGGCGACGGCGTTCCACGACCTCTCACTCCGGACCATAGACTGAACTACGGCCGGGAGCGAGAGGGCAATCGATCCGACTGCCGCGATCAACTCACGGCGCTGCGATGCCCAGGCGGGGCAAACCGCCAAAGTGTGCAGCGCCGTGTCCTCAACAACGTCGCGGCAGTCGCCGCAGTGGTGACAACCGGGCGTCTCTTGCCGGCGTATACGACACAGGAACTGGCCAAAACAACCGTGGCCAGTCAGAACCTGTGTCAGCCGGAAGGTGAGGGCGCCATGCCGCCTCTCCAGCCACTCCTCAAAAACGGGACTTACCGCCACGATCGTGGCGTGCCCGATCTTCAAAAGTACCTGACCTAGCTTTATGAAATAAAGAATAAATTAAAGAATATTTAATGTCGCATAAAATAATATATAAAACCTTTTTATTTATTTTTGATAATTGTATAAAAAACTGAATATATAAAATAATGATCGTATTTAATTTAGTACCAAAAAAATCAAATCGTTTGTTTTGCGTTTGTTTTAGTTTTGCAATAAAAAGTTATAAATATAGTGTCTGCCTTATAAATTTTATAATTCTGAACCCCTGAAGAATGTACCAGGATCCTGACAATGCTTGAATATGGGCACAGTCAGCGAAATACAGCGAGAACTGTTGGTGTGACTCTTTCTACAGTTCAGCAAGTACTCCAGCGTTTCCATGACACTGGATCCAGTCTTCGAAGACCAGTAACAGGCCGAACAAGGTGCACGACGGTGCGGGAGGATCGCTATATGGTGTCAACAATTTTGAGAAATCGCTTTCTTACGGCTGTTGTAAGTAAAGAATCATTATTTACGAGCTGGAGGAAACAATCTGAGTACGGATACAGTAAGGCGGCGTCTGGCTGAAGCAAATTTAAAGCCATTAAAACCTGCAAATGTCCCAAAACTAGAAAGACACCACAGAAACCCAAGGTTGAGTTATGGTAGAGAACACGAGAATTGGACTCTGAACGACTGGTCAAGAGTTATGTTTTCAGACGAGTCTAGATTCTGTTTACACAAGCACGACGGGAGGAAAAGAGTGTACAAAAGACAGGGAGAGCGCTATAACCAAGCCTGTATAGAAGAAAAAGTACCATGCGGCGGAGGCTCTGTTCACGTGTGGGCTGGGATTTGATCCAAAAGCCGCACTGAGCTAGTTGTAATAGAAAATGGAACTTTAACTGCAGAAATATATGTCACTGAAATTCTGAATGACTACGTTGGTTCATTTTTAATGGACATGGGTGAGAATGCCATTTTTATGCAAGACAATGCCCGCCCGCATACAGCTCAGATAATGTTTGCCTATTTTCAAGAAGTCGGTATCACACACATGGAGTGGCCAGCACGCAGCCCCGACTTAAACCCCATTGAGCATGCATGGTACGAATTGGGACGACGCGGCGACGCGACGTGTACGTCAGCGGAATCCGCCGTCAATCACGCTACGTGAAATGAAAGCTCTAATAGAGGAATGGCAGAATATTCCGCAGCATCGCCTCAAAAACCTAGTAGAAAGTATGCCAAATGGCATAACAGCAGTATTGCGAGCTCGCGGATGTAACACAAAGTACCAAAATGCGTGAAAACGGCACATTTGTAACCAATCTACATTTACGAAAATACTGGAAAACAGAGCATTTTTATTTATTTTACATTTATTAAAAATAAAAAGCATGAAATCATTTTTTTATTTTCATTTAAGCACATTAAAATATTCTTTAAAATTTGTTTTTATTTCATAAAGCTAGGTCAGATACTTTTGAAGATATTGAAGATTTTCTAACTGAACCTTTTTCTTTGTGGACCAGTGTAATTGGTTGCAGATTATGTTTTTTCAGCTTGCATGGTTACTAAGTTTGGTACTTAGTATAAAATACAACTCAACTACATCAATATTTGCTTCTTTCTTTTGTTCCCGGTTACTCATTCACAACACTCGTATATGCTTTTCACATGTTGATAATCTATACAAAGTTATGAAATGGGGGGCCTGGAGATCTATAGTACTGGCCTTGGCTTAGTTTAGAGTGAACACAAATTACGAAATTCTGACAATTGTTTGTGTCAACTTTATAATGTATAACATGATGTAATTTGTGCAGATGAAATAAACATATTTATTATTATTTGCTTCTGTCAGGCATGATTGATAAACCAAACGGGTTTTGGGTAGATCCTTTTTAGTGTTAGTATTCCTCACAATATTGAAGGGTCTGTGACATTGTGATGAACATACAGATTGATATTTCTGTGGTATCAACTAACCTAGCTGTTAGTTGATACCACAGAAATATCAATCTGTAACTATTAGCAACAATGTATTTTTACCATTGCAAAGTTTATAATAAGAAAGCATATTGAACCTACTACTGTAAAATTTCTTACCTGTATAATTTTTAAAGTACACATTCTTATTATTTTGTGATGATTAACCAACTACTTTATTTGTTGACAGTACTAATCCAAATATTTTGAACTATTTATTCAAATATAAAACAAATTGTTAGAATTGTGCGCTAAATTATGCCTAAATATTAACTGTTTTATATAGATATTTTAGATTTATTTCCTAAATTATTCATTAATATTATTTTATACCCATATCATATGTCACTTGACATTTTAATAATATTTATGTTGATTATAAATTCATTATTGTTTAAATTTATTATTGTTTTTATTTTAGAAACTAAATGAATAAATCTAGAATAACTTAATTAATATTTTCAAAATATTGTAAGTATGCACTACTTCACTAATTCCTGTTTGTAAGCTGTTGGAGGGCAGTAGCACACGGCTAGCATGCAGTTAATGTAGAATGTTCGAGTTGTGCAGACGATAAGTTGAGTGATTGGGAGTTGTATTGTGATTTTGCAATAAGTATAATAATAAACTGATTAAACTGTTGAAAGATGTTCTCATTTTCTGAGCTCTCAAAAAATTTTACTTTTTTTAAGTCCTACATCTTTTGTTGCAAATCTTGCTTGAATAAGTATGTATTTCCTAAACAAGCAAAGCAACTATTCAGTAAAGTTAGGTTGCTTGAAATAAAATAAAATGGGTACTAATAATTTTGCAAAACTATATGCAAATTGAAAGCATAATAATCGTTTATTTATAACAATAAATTTTGGTAAACAAATAAATGTTGCTGATAAATTCAAACTATATAAATTACAAATATAATATGTTACTCAGTAAGGATGCATAATAGGACTGTTACAGAAATATTAGGTTTAATAGACGGCCTTACTGTTCTATTTACAGGGGTATATAGTTTAGTTAACCGCTAACAGTAGTCAATAAGGTTTTACTGCAGTATACTCATCGCACCGCTTCTTTTCTGACCGAAAGTAGCTCAGTCCATAAAAATTAAAAATCAATAGGTACTGAATTACGTACAATATACTTACTTATTATAACTTAGGACCTATGATGTATTTTGTATGTTAAAATATGAATTAACGAGTTAATACACCGTAAAATTTAAAAATCATATTATCAAACACTGATTCAAATCACATTGCAATTTCTGTAGAATTGTCAGATTTGTCAATCAGTTATGTCAAAATTGTCAATTGGTCAAATCTGACATTTTTACTAATAAAATAACCTGAGATGTTCGTTCACACAGGCACAGTTGCATTACGAACCTAATAGCTTTGAACCTACCACTACTACTTTTAATGAAAGGAAAATATTTATATTGCTCTGATGTTGCTCTGGCCGTGCGGCACCGGCGTATAAACGCAGACTAACACAATAGCTAAAGTATAAGTTCAGTTTAAGGAAGTTTTACCGTTTTATGGTCTTAGGCTACTTTTAACATTATCAGGCTATTCCAGTCCACTGCGATATTGTGGCTAAGCTTTTCTAATTAGACGCCATAACATATCAGTATATCAGTTTGTATCCCTGTGGCCTAATTTATGTTTTTACACAGGTTAGACCCCATACCACACATACATTTCTAATATTAGATTTACTATATTACTTTAGTACATATTAGATAAATAGGTAATTATTACATATTATTTGGGTTAAAGAATTCAACCAATTTCTGAACAAAATCTTGGAAGGGCAACGTGAATAACTTTGCTTGATACCTGTCAAACGTGTCAAACTATGAATATGTCAAAATGCTAATGCAATTTTTGTGATTCGCTGACAATTCAGTAAAAAGAATGCAAAACAAAGCGTAATTCGATATATTAGCGGCGCGCAAAGTATTTCGCAACTGAACAGTATTATTTCCATGTCAAGTTTATATCGGTGAACGTGAAAATACTTGTTGTTTACTTGAACAGTGATCAGCTGTTTATTAAAATGGGGTTTATTTCATATTTCATGGATAATTATACGGCCAGTATTTATGATATAATTGGTAAGTGGAATTTTATTTATTGACCTTGCCCTTTATCTATGTTTTAATAGTTACCATGCGTTACATGGTCTTTTTGTTGATGTGTGAGTATGCGACTGTTTGATTTAAAAAAGGCAATATAAATGTCTATTGTCATCATATTAATATTACAAGATAAAGTAAAACAGCTTCATATTTAATTTATTTTCTATATTGTATGTAGACTTTAAATAACTTATTAAATGTGAAGACCTACTTCAAATGCCTTTCAAATGCAAATTGATGCAGTTTAACTAATGAGTATTGTATATATTGATTGTTTGGCTACACTTGGCAAGAGAACAAGTGCAAAAAATACAAATTTAAATTCATATGAAGGCAACAAATAATATTGCTGCCTTTACTTATAGGGAAATGTAGCCAGTGAAATTGGGCAACTATTACGTCTTGGTTTATTTGGTCTTATAGAATTTTTTTTTAAATATATTTTGTTTTAACCAGTCTGTTGGGATGATAGACATAATTAAAAACCTATTGTGTCTGGCTCGTGGTGTGCCACTTCTACTCAAAAGGTTAATGGAAAATTTATATGTTATGAGTATTGGGTCTACTTGTTATCCAATACCATGAGACGGACCGGTTGCATGAAGATGTATACAACTCTGCTTACTTCTTTTGTAAGCTATAGGTGTAAGATTAATTTGTGAAGTCTTATAATACCAGACATACTAAATTAAAATTGATTGTGTCTGGCCACCGGTGTGCTGCTGCAACTCAATAGGTTAAAATAATAATTTAAAAACTGACCTCGGGCTGCAAGCTTCAAAATGTAGATTTATGCATTAAGATAACTTTATACCAGTTATATTTATGTGACACACACTTTAGTTAAGTATTACCAATAGTCTCCTAGCTGCTACCAAGCATGTGTTAGAAAATTGTGTGATATTCAACAACCTGAAAATAACACACAGTTTCTGATTATTGAATCTTTTTTAGTATGCTACTAATCTGCCATCCATTAACAGAGAAGATGTTAAGAGCTCTTAAAAGCAAATGGCTTAATGTTGTTTTAGTTAGAAGATGGCAGTAATGAAATAAGATTGCCACATCTATACTAATTTTATAAAGAAAGAGTGCATAGCTTGCACTTTTAAAATGTTTAGAACCACTGCACTCATTTGAAAATATATTTTTTGACTAGTCTTAATAGCATAGTGGTTAGTGTAACCGACTGCCACGCCTGAAGTCGTGGGTTCGATTCCCGCACAAGTCAAACATTTGTGTGCATGAACATGGATGTTTGTCTTGGTCTAGGTGTTTCTATGTATAATAAGTATGAATTTACAAAAAAATAATACTTTTATGTATGTTTATCTATTGTCTATTACCCATAGTACAAGCTCTGCTTAGTTTGGGCTAGATGGTGTCGTGTGTATGTGATAGAAAATAATCATTTTCATTTCTTGTAAAGTACACTATTCCAGATAAACATAGGCTATTTATTATGTTTAACACAGTCAAGTCAGGGTGTGCTGGTAGTATGGTATAGAGCCCTCAATGGATATAAAAATCAATAACTACTTCACATTGTTATCAGGCTTATCTTTGTGATAATGGCCTTCATGTAGCTCGTTGAATCACATGATAAAGTAAGATTATTATATTGTAGTTTGTTTTTAATCTAATTCATTGATTGCATATAAATATAAATAGAAACTAGCATATATGGCCTGTTTAGAAATAGTATGTTCAATATTTTGAACTAATGGCAGTTATGTGAATGACCATGTGACTGCCAAGGTGTTCAAAGCAATATATCAAGTTTGTATATATAACTATAAAGTGCTTGTTTAGTCATAGTTCAATACTATAACTGAACCACAAGTTTTTTTAAAATATTGTTATTTTTAAATAGCATTTGTATAAAAATCCTATTTAAACATGGAATACAAACCAAAAAGTATGTGTATAAAACTTAATTAATTAAGTTCAGTCAGTTTTATTTTAGCCAGAAAAACAAATATATATTTTCTGATATTGTCTGTTCTGGCTAATCTTCATAACAACTGAATCAAAGATATTGTTGTTTTCGTATTTGTATGGGCTGATCTAATCATAAGAAATCTTGAAACAATCATAACAATTTTCAGATCTCTTCAATGTATATACTAATTTATCCAAATCATTAACTTCTATTGGTGTAAGCTTGTATGCATTTTATTTATGTTTGATGTTTATTAGACTAGTTAGAATTTTATTTTGAGCCGTTTTCAGTATTAGTATTGTAGATAATTTTTAATATTAATTATCTACTGTCTACTTTCTCAATACGTTAGGCACACATGTATTACATCCATTTTGCCAGCCATAGTACCAAGACCCATGTGATAGGAGACTAACTTTTGCCATCAATCGGGCATAATCCAGACTCCAAGCTGCTATTAAGAATGTCTTGAAAAAATATATTGAAATTATTTTCTGGTATTACCGGTACCCGTCACCTTATGCACGCACCTCATGTAATGTTTAAGATGAATCTTTTAAACATTGATAGTTTCGTCAAAAGTAGTTAATCAGGTTGTGCATGCAACCTGTTTAAATAGTTGACTTTAACAATATTAGTAGCATAGATAAATTAATGTAGATTTATTAATCTAACTCAACATTCAATTAAAATTTTTAATTTGGTAATCTGTTGACATTCATAGTTTTCTGATTTTAAATAATGGGTTGATAACTTTTACTAGCTGTAATTTGCAGCTTCTGTCCGGGACTGACCAGTTGCACCAAAGATGTAATGGTGCACAAGTGTGGAAACGAATATAAATGTACTCTCTTTCTCTCTATTACTTATCCTATCCTTACTGTCATAGCCCAGTGGAGTGACAATCCAACACTACCGGGAAAATATCAGGCGTAGGGTCATCGAATTTACGTGCTTTGTGTCGCACGTGGATGTGCAAAACCGGCGATTTCCTAACTGCGAGCTGCTGATATAATTTATTTCTTGATAGCAAGACCCAATTATTTTTGTTCAGTAGTATTGTGTAAATGTCATTTATGTAGTGCACGGCGGAATCCAACTTAAATTAACAACAAGCAATGTTATTGTTGGTCTCTACAATGAGTAGGCATTGACGTATTTAGAATTTTATCTTTCAGAACGGGTCTCGGCCAATAAAGAGCTACGGTCTACATTACATTTTTCTAACCTATACTGTCACATTGTTAGGCAAAGGTCTCTCCTACATTTCTCTAGAGCTTCGCTTTGTTAGCCGGTCAAAAATGTGTCTATATCATCACGCCAGCGTTACACACATTTTGAGACGCCGCCGTCTCTCTGGTGTTCACCCCGTTGTTGGTCTAATATATATATATACTATTCTGGAATTTTAAGTTATTACTAATGGCTTGGGGCACCAGCCAATTCTGAGGTAGGCACCTATATGCTTCCCCTTACAAACACCACTGTGAATAGGGTATCTAGGTGCCTTTTTTTTTCTTTTTTTTTATTGCATAAGTTGGCAAACGAGCAGACGGATCGCCTGATGGTAAGCGATTACCGCCGCCCATGGACACCCGCAACCCCAAAGGAGTTACAAGTGCGTTGCCAGCCCTTTAAAAAGGAATGAAGGAGGGAAAGGACAAAGGAAAGGATAGGAAAAGGATCGGGGTAACTGGGCCTCCGGCTCTCTCACTCACCGATACGAAACGCAACAGTACGGGTACCGTTACTTCACGCCGGTATTCTGTGAGAGGATAGTACTACCCCGGTCGATCCGGCCCATTCATGCTGAAACCAGCGAGGATCTTTGAGAGGATCTTTGCCCTTAGCCTATTGAGTCGCAGAAGCGGCCAGACACAAAAGTTTTATAATTATGACCGGCATTCCAAGCATTGGCATTAAGCTGACTTCTATCGAAAGCTTAGCTACGTGCGAGCTAAGTTATCGATAGAAGTCCACGTGTTGGAATGATCAATAGGCGAAGGTAGTCACTGGTCCACAGGCCGGCCGTTTTCATTTTTGCCATCTTAAATGTATGATAAAAATTTATCGGGTGATTTTAATATGTACCAATTTAATAATACCTATTGAATATTCAAAGGCATTCGTTCGTACGTTATAATTTAAGTACGTAGATGTGAAGGGCGTACAAAGTTCTTACAAAAATTACATCACCTTATGCTTGGTTTAGTTATACAGGTTTCGTCGGAACGCTTGGTTTTTAATTAAAAAATGTTTTATCGGCCTCCATAGCGCACTGGTAGCGAATGCGACTGCTGTGCAAGAGGCTTCGAATCCCGCGTCCAACAAAAATTTATTCGATTATTCTGCCAATAAATCTAAATAGCAGCTCAGATGGCGGTGTCACATAACACCTCTTTGCCTTGGAAAGCATGTAAAGCCGTTAGCTCTGGGCCTCTTACAGTTATAGTTACTATAGAAAACCTCAAATTAGAATGTGAGTTTGGCAGTAAAATTTAACAAAATTGGCTGTGCCCAAATCTATAAATATACAGTTTATTTACTACCAAAACTCGTTAAAACCAATTCCACGTCACGAATCTGTCGGCATATGATCATTATTCTTAGAAATGGCACCAATAATACTTATTTTTTTGTTGACTTTATTGTGTGTGGAAAACTTCTTAGCGATTATATTCTCATGACCCTGATGACTAATTGAACCCCACATAATCGTCTGCACGTAGCATACATTCTCTTGTACATAATTCATGATATAGGAAAACGTCGAATCTATATGAGAGGTAGTGTTATCTACATTTGGCTGCACGGATAGTGTAGCGATTTTAATAGTCGCCTTGCCTGGTCAATGCGCCGAGTGTTGTTCGTTCGATACCCATACGGGACTAAAATTTGTGTGACCCACAAATTGTTGTTTCGAGTCTAGGTGTTCTTTGTGTCCGTTGTTTGAATGTTTGTAAAGTCCCCGCGACACAGATTTTTTGTTATCTCTTTTAACAAAATCAGTAACGAAATATAATGAAACGTGTGTGTTTGCTAATTAATCACGCTTAAACCGTTTAACGGATTTAAATCTTAGCATACAGGTAAAACATATCCTGGATGAACAAAAAAAAATTCTATTCGCTATATGCGTTGCCGTAGGTTTCAAGCGGGCGACGCCATGGGCAATTACCAGTAAGTTATTAAATAGCTGAATACCAGACAATAAAAAACCTTTGTGTCTGGGCCCCGGAGTTGGCAATTAGTAGCCATGTGGAAAAATTATACGTTCCAAGTAATACCTACTACCTATTTAATTATCATTGTGTACTGCGAGTGGGAACACATTTTTGCCCTTGCCACATTGTTTTGAAGTGTTCCGTTAATCCGGTCATGTACTTAAATGCATAAGTCACATTGTCCTTTCCATCCGGTATGGCCGCAAACTGCCGTGTTATTGATACTCTGGTCTTTAAATACAACTAGGGTAGAAGCGTATTTGCCACTTGATGGTTAACAGTTACCCATTGTAGTCTATAGTCATATTCACATACATATCGCCGACCTTTCGAAATGAGGATCTGCAAAAGCATAAAAAGTCACTTGCTAAAAGTTCAGAGCTTTCTCTACAGGTCTCTAGGCTCCATAGCCTGTTTGTTTTCGGTAAAACACAACACAAAGTTGTTTTGCTACATTCTTCTCTACGGTAAAAGATTTTTATCAGGCTGCTTCGGTAATCTCAGTTCTAAGTGACTATTGCGTTCTTTAAATGTAAAACGTACCTAAGTTTAAGTATTTATTCCCTCTGAGGTATAAAAATCATATTTTTATAAATATGATTTTTTATACCTCTTTTTAATATATTGCGCGTACGAAGTAATTTGAGATTTAGCATAATTACCGTTTGTATGGAGAAGAGAAAAATTGAGATTATATGGAGGAATTGAAGTTTAACAAAATTGTATGAATTACGGGCGTATTGTAGCCTCCGACCACTATTTTACATCACCTGTCCCAGAGTTCTTTAAACTAACATTCATCAAACATCAGATAACTGACCATAAATGATGTCATTGACAGTTTACGCAGATGGTCAACCGTAAGTTAGGCCAAACGTAAGGAGCATCAAGGCGTCTAGAAATATCCCCAGTTGAAGGCAACAGTCTTCTTTTCCGTAGTGTACTACGCAGTGCAGTGTACTGCAGCTTACGTATTTCCACTTGCATCTACCTATATGTCCACACAAATATATAACATTCTGCAAGTCTGAATACTGAATTCACCTTTCATTATATGCTAATCAAGAAAGTAGCTCATTATTTACTAACATATTCCATTGAACTACAAACACCACATTAACTTATGCACATAGACATTGGCTTATTTAAACTTTTTAATGTCACATGTTACCGTTATACGTGTAAGAAGTAAATAGTATCTGTGTGTATTATCGTATGATGTAGAGTACCTAGTATTTATAATACACTAGTTTTTGCCTGCTGCTCCGCTTGCGTAAATGTAGTTTATGTCAATTTTCTATATTTCGGGTAAAGTATCTCCGCCTTTGTGGATAAAAGGTACCCTATGTCCTTTTCTGTGCCGCTGACAACGTGTATGCGATATTTCGTGATGATCGATAGAGTAGTTAAGTCGTGAAAGCGTAACAAACAAATTTACATTCTCATTTATAATATTTTAGTTTATAATGTAAGGTTAGGATATCTTCCCTCGAGTGGGTAGGCAGATTTATACCCACAGCTAGCTATAATTTTTAGTTCGACTCAATCGAGGGCAAGTTTATTGTCATCTACGGGGCACGTTTCCAGACACCGCGATGCTAGTGAGAGTTCTTGACAAAAAACCCAATGACACTCACCCCTAGGCATAGGATCCGCGACCTTATGTACAGTAGTATACGTTAATAAAAGTTATATTTCGTTAAATTAGCTTACTTGCCTTTTTTACGTGTTACGTGGTGGTAATGCTGTGACGCATACCCCTCCGCAGGGGCGGGTGGAGGGGTTATGTGGGGCCCACCCGGGGCAAAATAGAAAGGCCCGGATCCTACCGACTAAACCTACCACGGTGTTCCTTCACACGGTTTATGGCAGGGATCGCTCGCGCATTCATCCTGCAGCCCCGGCAGCAGCTTACTTGCCTACTCTCTGGAAAATAAGCAGGTATAGTTTTAGCGTCACGTCGCGGTAAACATAGAAAGAGACTCAAGTCCCTTTGTGCTCTACTAGAGGAGTGGAAAGAAAAAAGCCTGTGGTAGCCATAGATTATATGGTAAAAATGTTTTGGTCTAATGTTTGTGTGGATGAAATTTAACTTGCATTTCCTTTTGATTCCTTTTTCTAAAGCTGGTATTGCAAGCGATCACACAGGCTTTATGCGGTAGGTATTTGTGTTTGCCATCTTTATTGTATGAAAATGGAGATAGCAATAATTCAACCAGTAAGGGCAAATCCATTGTTAATAAAGTTTTTATAAGGAAAACGATACGATTCAAGGATATAACAACGCTAAGGTTCGATTTTGCTATCGCATTGTACACTTTGCTAATTAGTTTTCATATCATTTGATTTAGAATTTAAATTAAGAGGTTCAATTTAATTAAGTTTGGTTATTTTGCCTTGTTTAATTAACTTTCGAAACATTGATTGAGTATATACGCTCACATTTATTTCCCGTAGAAGTAGGAAATGTCTATAGATTTTTATTAGCTATGCTCCTGGTATATCTCTTTTGCTTACTTCTTGTTTATAACAGTTTTCGTGTACTCTCGTCAAACTATGCTACACTTAACCAGGACTTTCTTGAGAATGTCTCTGATCTGATAAGAGAATCTGTGTTTTTATTAAAGTCCCATTCACATCTGGTTTATATAGCGTGTAACAATCGCAAGTTTATTATCTTATCCATTGAGCTAACATTGACCCATATACGAGTATGTAGATTAGCGAGTCAATTTGAAGCAGCAGTGGTCCGATAGATAAGGTCGTAACTTCGAATCCACTTCATCCAGTCTCTAGCGACGTGAATTAACTCCTAACAAAACCATACTAGCTCAGCTAGCCTTTCAGATAAGCTTAATTGAATTTTGGATACTAGCTTTTGTCCGCGGCTTCGTTTGCGTAAAGGTAGGTTAGGATAGGTGTAACAGTACTTTTTGCTTAACAAAATGTAGCCTATTTTACTCGGTGATAATATAGCTTTCTAACGGTGGAAGAAATTTTGAAATCGGTTTTCTTATTTTTGAGTTAAATCATTAATATTCTACAACTACAACTTACACACAACACTATCTAGCCCAAACTAAGCAGAGCTTGTACTATGGGTACTAGACAATGGATAAACATACATATATATATATTTGTTTTTGTAAATACATACATATTATACATAGAAACACCCAGACCAAGACAAACATCCATGTTCATGCACACAAATGTTTGACTAGTACGGGAATCGAACCCGCGACCTCAGGCATAGCAGTCGGTTACACTAACCACTACGCCAACGAGGCCGACCAGAAACAAACAAACAAAAAAGCAAATCTTTTCTCTTTATAATATTAGTACAGATTAATCCTTGTTCACAATTTGTATACTCCCAAAATAATATTTATAAAGCAAAAAGAAAAGAATAAATTAAATACATCATCATCTAAATCTTCCCTGCATAGGTAGGTATAAATGTAAATAAATGATATAATAGGTCCTTTGTTATGTAAAGGGCAACTGAGACTTTAAGGAAAATTTACTATTTTGTATGTACATTGCGTGATGTTTACTAACACATAAACTAAGTTTGCTTATAAACAACTTTTACTATAGACCCTTAAACAGTAGTTTTAAAAATTTACTATTTTGTATGTACATTGCGTGATGTTTACTAACACATAAACTAAGTTTGCTTATAAACAACTTTTGCTTTTAAACTACTGTTTAAGGGTCTATACTATACCCTTAAACAGTAGTTTTAAAAATCTACTGTGTTTGAACTTTCTGGCTTTATACAATGTAAGTGATACCAAAGAACAAAACTAGGCAAATGTAGTCACCTTTGTCATTTGCTACACGAAATCACATTACATAGAGGAAAGTTATTTTTATTTTCTAAAGATCATTGTCGCTCTAGGAAAAGTTTCTATATCGTAGTAGTTAGTGTAACCGACTGCCACGCCTAAGGTCGCGGGTTTGATTTCCGCACAAGTCAAACATTTGTGTGCATGGACATGGATGTTTGTCTTGGTCTGGGTGTTTATATGTATAAAATGTAAGTATTTACAAAATAAAAAGAATATATGAATGTTTATCCATTGTCTAGTACCTATAGTACAAGCTCTGCTTAGTTTGGGCTAGATGGTGTTGTGTGTATGTGGTAGAATATTATTATTATTCAACAGACACAAATAACATCCAGACTCGGAACAGCTGTTTGAGTAAAATTTATAAAATTAGCACCCACAACACTCGGTGTAAAAACAGTAGTTAGTCGACCACTTCGGTAAATGACTTTACCATCCGTGCATAGTAAAATTTCGTTTTATAGAATGGTCTTCAAGTTAGCACCTCTTCAAACACTGTTATTGCACGCGCAAGAGCCAGACAAAACTATACACTACTAGCTTATGCTCGCGGTTTCGCCCGCTTAAAAGTAGGTTTGTTTAGGTTGGGTCTGTTTGACCCGGCCCGCACCCACACGGGGGAGGCCTGCTATGGATGAATCTTTTAAGACACTCCATGCTGGGAGTCCCACACACCCTGCCGATGCCGTCCCCTAGCCGGCGGACAGTGCATAAAGCATTTTTCCTGAGAAACAAAGAAAAAAGTTGTAACAGTAGGTACCTTTTTTAAACGAGATGGGTGTAAAATCCCAGATTTTAACCATCCTTCAGCTTTTTGTAATGTCCCACTGCTGGGCAAAAGCCCCTTCCTTGGACTTCCAAATCACTCTGTTGGTGGATATCCCCTGACCTTATGACCTTGATATCTCGGGAGTCTTTTGACCATATTCAAACTCGACCGAGGTATGACCCCAAGGTGTCTGCACACCAAGTTGCAAGTCAATCGGTTCCGTGGTTCCGGAGTTATGCCTGTCACTAACAGACAGACACACAGACCCACATAGTGTTTTCATTAACTTCTTCGAAGAAGACTCTGAGGTTAATAAAATATAGCCTATGTTACTCGGTGACAGCTTTATGGCGAAATAAGTTTAAAATCGGTTTTGTAATTTTTAAGTTAACTCATTAAGTCATTACAAACAAAATATCAAATTTTTCCTATTTATGATATAATAGATAAAGCATTATCTCATTCAAGCATTGTTATTGCAAGCGCAAGAGCGAGACAAATCTTTACACTTTGTATAGCGCTGTCTCCTTTTGGTAGAAGCCACATTTCACGAAGAAGCCGCATGTTACACAAAAGTGAATCACGAGTATCACGACTCAAAGTCCTGACATTCACTTGTACCTACAATATTTTATCTCACGACGCTGGCGCTCCACCGCGGCACCACTGACCGCTTTTACTGAAGGGCGCAAGTTCAATTCCCGCGTCGAGACAAAAATACTTTAATGTTTTCCGAGTTTAAATATTTGTGTAGGTGTAAAGCGACATTATATCTTTATAAAGAATTTTCAGTGTTGTTGTAGAATGTTTTCGTGACTCCTAGTCCAATTTCTGTTAGGATCAAATATAATATATTAATGAATATACACACGTTTAAATTTGATTTGGTGTTCAATACGTATAGTTAGAACTATAATCTGGCTATATACCTACTGAAAAAATCTGTGTTTGTTGTTTGTGATGCTTTCACGCCTTAACTACTCGACCGAACATCATAAAATATCGCATACACGTTATCAAAGGTACAATAAAATACATGGAGTACCTTTCATCCAAAAAAATTAAAATCTAGTAAAGCTATAAACTTGAGAGGGTGGGCAGAGATGTGATCTCTTTATTTTAATTTTAGATTCTTGCTTGTCATAGATGAACTTACCACATCAGACTGAAGGCATGCTAAAGATAGATCGAATATGACTGCACAGATGGCGTATTGGTTTAACTAGTCACCCGTGTACTGCCATTACGCTGAGTGTTGCGAGTTCGAATCCCACAGGAGATTCAATTTATATGACCCTCATATAGTAGTTCTGATTCTGTGCGTCCAATATATAAATATTTTTAAGTCCCTCGCGATACAGGTTTTATACCTAGTGCGAAGGAAGAATTTACATAAATATAAGGAAGTATATTGCGGTTATTTTAATAAAGCTAGCCGGGTTTTTGGCAACTTGCAAATACTTAGATATGAATCACCCAATAAACTGCGTTCCTCAAACCATTAAGGTAAATTGGTTTATGACTAATGATGTCTATTAAAATTTCCCCACATTTAAATATATTACAAACAGTGTTAGATCAATATGTTTAAGTCCAACTGTTCCAGATTACTGTGTAGTTATTTACACTCTAAAGTACAAAAACAGCGTGTCTCTATACGTAATTAGTAATGACGTCATAAAATGTATACGTCACAAGCTTCTCGATTATAGCGCACCAAATAGGTTGTATATTGCTTATTGTTAAAATTGTTAAATGTCTTGTCTATGACTCGTTTGACTTTGTGGCTTGTGGTTTTTTATTTGCTTGTGATGTTGATATTCTTTGTATAATAATAATTATAAGTGAGATGTAGTATTTATGAAGTTTGCAGAGTGGCGTTTGTTAGTATCGGGCTGCCTGATCTATTTTGTTTAGAATCCAAACATGCATATGTAAGATACTTAATTAAATGTAAAGAAAATTCGCGGGAAAATGATACTTAGAGAGTTCTCCATTGTGTGCCCGAATGTGGATAAAATTCTTCTGTATTTACCTATATGCTGGACTATAATGGCCTAAGTTCTCCAATCACTTACTTTTTACTTAAGCGTTCGATACATACTCAAAATTAAACAAAGACAGTGGGTTGCAAAGACAGGAAATATTACTAACATTCTCAGTGTAATAGAAAAAAGGTTTCTTATTTTAGCAATATGATGCAACGCAGACGCAATATCCATCGCTTATCTGATATTGTGTTAGGGGCCGAACTTGAATCGTTTTGCATAGGTATAGTAGACAATCGCAAGTTGAGTTAATTTGCACATATATTATAAATAATGCCTATTTTGGATCAGTCTGTGCATATATTCGGCCTTTGTTCTTAAAAAAATAAACGTATGTGACTTAGGTCACCTCGACAAATCCCTAAAAGTTAGCCGGCGGTTCCATATCTTTAATATTATTGGATGCACACTTTTATTTTAGAGGAAATTCGTCTGCGCTTATAAAACTATTTGGGAAGCATTGATAATATGAAGCTTGCATCCATTCAAAATCCTGACGTACATCATCGCGTTTATGTTGCGGAACCACTAGAACACCTTAGGTGATAATTTCAGTCAGTACGCCATTGACAGTCTTACCTATTTGCTAGTTAACCTAGTGTAACAGTTCCCAAGCTGAAACTCTAAGAGGTCAAAAGCAAACGGAAAAAAAAAGACAATAATTTTAATTATAACTTGAGAACCATGTGCACTCATTCATAAACACAATATAATGAAAGGTGAAAAAACTTAAATATACAACGCGGAGATTCCTTTTATTTATCGCTATTCTTGCAATGTCTGCGATGAATATAAGGCATAAAAACTTCGCGTTTGCAATCAGTCTGGGAGTCAACCAGGAATAACAGGTCCGCGCACATAAACTAAACAAAAAAAAAAATGTTACACGTTTCATAATAAATAAATTGTAGATAAATATAAACATTTACATATCCGCTTGTCTATCTTTTACTTAGATAGATAATGTAATAATAATATGTAGGGTCAGCAAGTAGACTGCGCTGCTTTCATTCCGATACCACACTTAGTCGAGACATCACGTCAATCATCGCGCCAATATTTCTTCTTTTAATAATTTTTTTTTTCGAGCATGCTACCTCTGTATGCAAATTAGTTTATCGGTCGGCGGGTTATCAGTGCATTCGGTTTAATTGTAATTATAGATATATAGGCTGTTAAGATGGTTGAGACCCAGTGCGACGCGAGACCAATGAAAGCTTACATCATGAGTGATTTGCTGAAGAAGTTCGACCACGACACGATAAACGATGTCGTTGAAATCGCTGTTGCGGTCGGCGGCATCTACTTGGGCATGTTTTGTTGTACGTATTTACTTTATTTGTATTGTTATTTTAGAATTGTGTAATGTGTCATTTGATTTTATCTTTAAACGTTTGTTTCTTTTCTGTGAACTTACTTGTGTATAAACTATTAACATATACCTAATTAATGTATTTTTTGCATTCTTATGAACATTTATGTAAAATATTTTTTCTGGAAGTTTTTCTGTAAGATTTTCACACACGAGTTGCTTTATCAATATTGTATTTTTTGCTGTTTGATGTCGACAAAAATACTTCTGGCACAACAAATAAAATGTAATTTACGATTATACTTGTATTTACAAGTAAAACGAAATGTACCTATTATAAATAAATAGGATTAAAGTTCGAAAAATATTCTAGGCAAGTTAAATAATAATAGGTAGTACAACTTAAAACCGTGTTGATACATGAGTTAACCACAGACATAGACAACGAGTTTCCTCATCCGACTGTTATTATGAAATTCATATAAACCACAGTGTATCGTATCCACCATAAATACTATCATAACTCACGATTTCTTCTTATTCTTTTTTTAAAACCATCGAGGTGGAAACTTTGCGAAACGAACATAGAATTTCTTTTTCCGTTTTTGGTTTACACACGCATGGCGATAAAGAATTTGCGATCAATTACACTCACCTATTGTCTGAATAACATTAATTCAAAAGTCTACATATTTGTGATTCTCGGGTCAAAAAGTGTTATTGATATTAGGTTATACAGTCAAGACTTTTAGTAGTATTACGGAGTTTGACTCGAAATGTTACGCCACCATGTGCCTTAGAGAACATGTAAATCCATTTTCTACGTATACCTATATAAACAAAAATATCTAGCCTTATAAATGAGGCCATGATACCAAGTCAGAAGCCAGTACGCAGCTTGAAATATTCTGGCACTATGTTACCATATAAAAAGAAGATGTAGTCTGAATCTGTAATTTCTTTCTTAAGGTCAATGTCAATGTGATTAAGTCAGTAACCAGTTTCATAAGATATGAGCCTGTTTTTGGCGAACAAAAAGCAAAAGTAATTGCTGTGGAAAAAGTCGTTCTGCGAAGCAGGTTTTCATCAAAATCTCATCAAATTGTTGTACACGTAAAGGTAGCTTCACTATGATACAAAAGAAACGTGTTTACGAGATGTGAGAAATAAATAATAAGATTGTTATAGGTACTTTATTTAACATTGATTAAGCAATTAAGTGAAATACAACAGTTATTTTTGATAACAGCTAAATAATTATCATCGTGAATGAATGGAGAAGAATCGGTCTCTTTGTTTTACCTATCTAATTTGTTATTTATTTATTTACTTGATATAGGGAACTTTCAATAAGTAAATATAAAAAAGTATAGGTACTCGTATGTTAATCAGAAAGCTTTAAGACACGAAGAGAAAATAGATATATAGAAAAGAGTTTAAACAATCCAAATAAGGTAATTTATGACTACATGTTAAACTCACTTCATACTTCAACAAAGTTTAAACGTTTGTCATTTCTTATTTTAACTTAATTTTGGCGTGCAGCATAGTAATTTAAACTCTCTTCTTTAATTGATTTAAGGCCCTTGTTAAAATACTGGCTGCATATTATTCTTAATACATATAACTGCCGTTGTTTCTTCGAATTTCAAATATCGCGCCAAGATAAACATTTAACGACTAGACATGCCGGTTAAGGTTATTAACAGTTTACGTAGATTATTGTATACTTACTTGCAACTACTCAGCTACGGTTATCCCACACTTAATTCTAGGCTTCTCTGACGAGTCAGCAGGTGTACCTAGCCGGTTAATGACAGACGAGGAACGCCATTTCTTTTTGTTCACATTACTTGCAATTTATCGATCACTCGCATCGCGCAGAACGAGTTCAAATGACGGTACGACTCAAAACGAAATTCTTTTTGTCTATGGGCCAGTATATATATGTATTATATGCTTTTAAATATTAGGCAGTTTGTAAATATACCTCGTTCAAAATATCGTTGAATGCCTTCACCTACAATTTTCATATTAAAGAATCGAATACGTAAATATTTGTTTATTTAGTATTTTAACTATCTTATTGGATATAGGTACGATGATTATTATTACGGGATATTGTGGTTTTTATCTATACTAATATTATAAAAAGAAAAGATTTGATATTTTGTTTGTTTGTTTGTAAGTGCTTCATTCAAAAACTACTAAACCGAATTAAAAAAAATATTTTACCCTTAGAAAGCTATATTATCACCGAGTAACATAGGCCAAGTTCAAACTATTAAAAAAAATGTAACGTTACTAACATAACCTAACCTACTTTTATACGAACGAAGCCGCGAGCAAAATCTAGTATTTCGAATAAATTTAAAAAAGCGTCTTTAGTTTCATTTGTTATGAAATGTGACATTGTTATAATAATAATATATTATTATTGGGGATAGTAACTGTAGTTACATCATACATGATTTCATTCAATTTATCTCATACCTAAAGATCATATGTCATTGGATGCCCCATCTGTACTAATAAAACACTCGTGTGTTCTCTTATTATTTAAAAAAAATATTTTTACTTTTGCTCTTAAAAACGCACATCTCTGTCTACTTATGATTTCTGTGCCGCGGTGCACTTTACAAACATTGAAACACCAGACAGAAATATCATCCAGATCCGATTCATTATTTGTGGATCACGCCAATTGTTGTACCGAATGAAAATCGAACCCACAACACTGGGCCATTAAAACCTATCGCTATCCGAGCTATCATAGCGTTGTTTTTAGTATGAAATAATATAAATATAACAGTAGCTACTAACTAATGATAAATCAACATGTTTTGATACAAAGCTTTGAGATAAGAAATACACCCATGATTTTATCTAATTTGTGCCCCATAGTATTGCCTAACATTTTAGTTAGGAATAACTAAAATGTATGTATTTCTATGTATAATATGTATGTATTTACAAAAAAAAAGTATATATGTATGTGTATCCATTGTCTAGTACCCATAGTACAAGCTCTGCTTAGTTTGGGCTAGATAATGTTGTGTGTATGTGGTAGAATATTATATTATATTATATTATATTATTATAACTTAGCGGAAGATCTGCTCAAAGCTCATGAAGTAGCCAAATATCTCTACTAGTAAAACGCCGTGTTATCAAGAAGTCCTGCAGAAGTGCTTTGTCTCTTATGCTGGTAGCGCGGCGTTTCTTTTTTATCGGGGTCTATAACGAGAATGATTACGATCAGGCGAGAGTATGCTAATTGTCTTGTCTATATAAAAATCAATTGCCGTGCATTAGACTCGAAAAATTTAATATTTTACCTATCCTACCTAATTAGATACACTTCAGAACATTGGGACAACTACCATCTTAGTCTCCCCGTGAACATGGCTGCTGTAAAGCAACCGAAACGTCGGGGCAAAGTGTAAACTTAAATATAAATAGTTTTAATTAAAATAAATAGCTTAAATAGTAGTAAAGTTCAATAATAGTAGCGTTAGAGCTTTCAAAATTATGTAATAAAGCAAAATAAACAACGCGACAAAATCTGTTTAAAGTGTTTAATTTTAATGTATAACATTCGTGTAAACATAAGACAATATTAATATTTTTTTGTTGTGTTCGCCACAGTGCAGTTTAATAGAGAAAATTAAGAAGAATCCAAAGAAACAGCCAAAAAGTCATAAATATCGACATTAGTAATTTTGTATGGGAATTTTATTTAGGCTGTACGAAGTTAATCGGATCATCCAGTATTATGTAAATTGTCTTAAGTTTACGCGAATGTTATACGTGGAAATTAAAGTACTTTATACGCATTTTATCGCGATGTTTATTTTAAAACACTTATATTACGTCATTTTAAAACTATAAAACGATTACATACTGTTAAACTTTACTACTATTTCAGCTATTTAAACCATGTTCACTGGGAGACTACTTCTCGTGAACATGGCTACTGAAAAGCAGTCAAAACGTTGAGAAAAGTGTAAACTTAAAGCTAAAGATTTAAAAATTTAAGAAACTGAAATAATTTAATAATTAATAGTTTTAAAATGATGTAATAAAAGTGTTTTATAATAAACAACGCGATAAAATCCATATAAAGTATTTTAATTTCAATAGTATTATATAAAACGAAACATACGCATCGAATTGAGAACCTCCTTCGTTTCGAAGTCAATAAAAAAGGTTCAAGTAAGTTTTTGTAAGAATATTACTGTTAATATAGTTTTTATGTTGTAGGTCAGTGTCATTATATGTGAGTTTTGTGATTCTCAAGGTAAAAACTGGTTGAGTTGTAGAGGATGTCTGTGCTATTAAATCTGAATAAGCGAAAAAAAGTAATAAATAATAAAACACAAATAGCCTTTGTTATTAAAGATTTATTTATGTATAATGCGTTTATAAACAAAAAAACTAATACAGATAGGTAATTACTGAACAACGTCCTTAGAAACGAGCGAACTAATTCAAATAAAGAGCAAGATTTTCGTTCGGATCCCACACGGACGATAATTGTGTGATCCACAGGTGGTTGTTGCGAGTCTGGGTGTTCTTTGTGTCCGTTGTTTGAATGTTTGTAAAGTCGCCCGCGACACAGAAAATAATACAAGTGCGGGCGTTAGCTTGTAGTTTTAATAATTTCCGTCACAAAATAACACGTATGTACGTTAAAGTTAAGGTTGTTGAAAGTAACTAACTTAGTTTACCAAAGTTACATTTTAGTTAGTTGCTGGGTTCATGCAAAGGGATGTACACACAGCGACACATCAACCTAGACTGTTTGGACTTTGAACTATTAGAAATTGAATGCTGCGAATCGTGCGAGAGAGTGCGTTATATTTTTGTTACGCTCTATCCTTACCATTACATCGACACCACTATGCACTGTCCCTTTCCGACAATTCTCTATTATGTATGTAGCGTAGTTATGCATATATAGGGTGTCTAACTTGATGTGTAGCCGTGTGTACATATATGCAAGTAACTGGTGGTCAAATGTGGTTGTAGGTACTGAATATAATTTATAATTCAGATTTAATAGCGTTCGCTGTTGATCTTTATAAATTATCTTTACGATGTGTATTCAAACAATTAGAATTTTAAGAGGATTTCGCTAAGATACAACGATGACACTTTCCAACGTATAACATTTGCAAAGAAACGTGCTGTTTAGAATTATTGCATATTATTGTTTATATCCGTTAAAATCACGTACCTACGTTCGCTCTGGTTTTCTCTTTTATATTAATACTAGCTTTTGCCCGCGGCTTCGCTCCCTCGAGAACAGTACTTTTTTTCTGGATGGAAGGTATCCTATGTGTATTTCTGTACCCTGACAACGTAGATGTAAACTTTCATCCGGTCAAGTACTTAAGGCTTGAATGCGTAACAAACATTATTATATTACTTAGGATTCAAGAATACGTGTTTTGAAGACAAACAGTATTTTTTTATTTCTGTACTACCAAGGTAAACTTGCATACATCTCATTGAATGAACAAGCAGTTACCGTTTACAGTTAACAAAAAGAGTTAAATAAGTATCATTTTTATCAACTAGTATTATTCAACAAATCCGCGAACTAAATTGCAGAAGGTAAATAGTTTTATTATAATTCATTTATCTGTCAAAATCATTGTTTATGGTACCTACACAATTGTACAGCAACTAGTGTGAGGGCGTTGGACTGCAACGCAGAGGACTTGAGTTTGATCAGACTTACTACGACTAACTTCGAAATGTCAGAGGTGCGTGCTCTGACATTTCGAAGTTATGCGCGTATTGAATAGTTAGTTATCGTTCCCTTTAACGGTGAAGGAAAACATCGTGAGGAAACTCGCATGTCTGTAAGTTCTTCATAATATGTTTGAAGACGTGTGAGTTCTGCCAACCCATACTAGATCATTGTTGTGGACTATGACCTAACTCTTTTCTCACTGAGAAGAGGGCTGTGCCCTGCAATGAGACAGTTTATGACCAGGGCTGACATTGCTTTAATTAAATTAAACTGCAAGTTTAAGCTACTTTTAAAACAACTCTGCAATAGAATTTGCTGAGAAGACGGAATTCTGCTAGTGACGGTTCTGATACATTGCTTATATTTTCAATGATATGTATGTTTATCAATAAACATTATTTGAATATTTGCTTTTCCGCGACGTGTTAGGTTTAAGAAGAACTTCTTACTTCTTTGCGATATCAAAGTAGTCAATAGCTTATTTCGCCCACATTTCGCTACGAATGGATTTTGATCCCACGGTGATCGGCCAGTGGTGTTGCGGGGACACTAACAGACTCCGTGTTGCTACAAAAAAACCCAATAATAGTTTGCACGATCAGGGAAACAAACTTGATACCTCATGCACAATCGCATTTACTACCACCGCGCTGCAAAGACAATCCCTTCAAATATTAAATCCACACATATGTATGTACTTATCAGAGTTGTCATTTCTACAAATTCTAACTCTTATTTAGTTGTCATATTTAGGTATATAAAACTTGTCATATAGAATGTTACATAAATCATACGAACATTGTATCTGTGTTAATAGTTTACGAAGTCAGCACAATATTTTACGGAAACGTGATGTTCGGACTTGTAGCATAAACAGTGCAACGTGTTTCAAACTTGTGAATATTTTAAATGTTTGTCATTTTGAACAAATTAACGCCAGGGATAGTAAAAAGAAGTTTGTATTGGACTTGCGATTTGTCGAGTTGAATCGGGTTCAAATCTAAATCATATCACAACCATTTTTTTACAAACTATGTTATGAACATTATCAATTTACACAATTATTTAAAATTAACATATACCTTAAATATTGTAAAACAGAAAAAAATAAAACTAAATCTAAAACCCCCTACTAGGCGACATAGAATTCCTTCGCATCACAAGAAATGTAATATATATATATATAATTTTTATTTTGGGGGAATTTATTCACGTGTCCCTTTCTGCGGGAAAAGGGAAGCGGAGAGGGTATGTCGGGCTAACCCGGGAAAGATTGAAAGTCCCGGGTACTACCGACTAAACCTACCACGGTCTGCCAACTCGCTGCCGTGAATGGTGGGTTGAGTGCTAAAACAATTTTAGCGACCCACCCGGCAGTGCCCAATGCAGGCAAGAAATACCTGCGGGCGACGACTCCTGGGCTTCGCCCGACAAAGTCACTGCACTACCAACGTAAACTCACTCTAACACAAACATTCTTGGTTAAAAACAGTACTAGTAATTTGTAACCTAAATTGCTATTAAATTGATGATTCTACGTCCTTGCTTAGCTGCTTTGCTAAACGTGGCAATAGGTATATGTAAATCTATAGAATAACTTAGTTAGTGTAACTTTACGTTTATAAGTGTGACTTTGAGATCTAAATCAATGAAGTTAATTTAATTTGTGTTACGCGTTCACGCCTTAACTATTCGACCGATTATGGAACTTCGCATATACATTGTCAGGGGTACAGAATAGGATATAAAGAACGTTTCATACAGAAACAAGCAAGTGAGAAACGGCAATGAATTGCGTAAATCTTAGAGTTCGAAAAATGGTATCACCAATGGTGACCAGGTCGGAGGTCAAAGGTCATAGTCACTTCGGGGTATATCGACTATGCTGAGTCGAATGGCGCTGACCGCGAATCTCTAGCTCTTACAGTTCGTGAGTTGAAAGTTGTATAACAGACAGACAGACAAAGCTGTTGTATAGGAGTTTTTTCGAACTCTACTACTCTACTGTTACTAACCTAACCTAACCTTCATCTCCGCGAGCAAAGTCTAGTTTTAAATAAAATATAGGTATAGTACAGCAGATCATTCTGAATCAGAGTAGAATATTACAAAATCCCTGGTCGCACTCCTTGGCTGACTTGTTTAAAAACAATGTTCAATCACCTTTCGTGTTATTTGTGTTTATAATAAACAAAGAAGTGCCGTTATAAATCCGTTTGTTTATGACTCACGCGCGCAATTAAGTAACGGGCGTTTTAAATTTAGAATGCGTAAATTAAATTTGGAATTTGTACGTTTTTGGAATTCGTATTTACGCTTGTCGTCGCCTCGCCACGACAAATGCATGTGGCATTCGAATCCACAGTTCGAATGTCACATGCTATAAAATTTGTGAGATCCACAAATGGTTTTGAGTATTGGTGTTCTGTGTGTCCGTTGTTTGAATGTTTCTAACGTCTCCCGCGACACAGGAGTTACTCTAAGTGAAGTTGTCTTTAAAATAATCCTAACCATTGTTATAAATACGAACGTTTGTTTGTTTCTTATGCTTTCACGCCTTGACGACTGATAATCATAAAATGTTACATGCAAGTTGTCATAGTACAGGGTATAGAAAAGGACAAAGGGTACCTTTCATCCAGAAAAGAATACTGTTCCCGCGGGATAGAAATATATTGACAAAATCTATACTTATTAACGCGCTAATCTCAGGAACTACAGGTTCGAATTGAAAAATTCTTTTAATGTTGGATAGCTTATTTATTGGCGGCGCAGTAACGATTAACGCGGGTGAAACCGCGTGCACATCTAGTAATACATATATCATTAAAATAGTTTTTCACATATCACTACGAATTATTGCGACTAGTTACCATCGGCTCTACTATTACATTTATAACATTGTTTGTTTTTGTAAAGCAGTATGGCGAAGTTTAAACAAAGCAATGATTGGAAGCGTTTGCTCTTTGTTAAAAATAAACGAACCTTGTGTTGCCATAATAAATAATATTATTATTATACAATTAAATAATTATATTTCTAGGAAGAGACCTTAATGTCTTAATTTAATCGGCATATTAAGGGGGGCAATAGGTGTGAGACGACGTTTTTATCGTGATTTTCATTAAAAATTTAACACAGGGAATTTCTATTATTTATTAACATTAGAAGTCATTTTACACATATATTGGAGAACATATTCTGATTTAATCACAACTTACACTCAGAATTAGAATAATTATTTGTAGACACAAATAATTATCGTGTGGGATTTGGGCGCACAACACTCGATCCCCCCCCCACCAGACAAACATTTGTGTGATTCAATAGTTGTTTCGAGTTTGGGTGTTCGTTGTGTCTGTTGTTTGAATAATTGTACAGCCCATCGCAATACAGGAATTAATCCTGGTGCGGAAGTTATCTTTATAAAAACATTCATAAAAGGAACGTGCGTATTACAGCCTGTAATATAAACATTTTAACAAAAATGCTGTTACTAAAAATATTTACGATATCGTTTTGCAATCGATTTTATTACTGAAAACAAATCAAATTCAGGTTTATGATAAATACAAAATATATAAATGTCGATGTGTTGTGTCGAGTATTGCTTGAACAGTAAATAGCGTCATTATTTCATTGTGACTATAAATAAATGTAGTGTAAAAACAAGGTGGCATGCTATTTGTATTTGGCAACGAGATCATTGCCTTATCTTCATCTTAAATCCTTTGTTCTTAAGAATGCAGGACAATTAAAAATAATAGAGGTTTGGATATGAAGTTGCCGCTTTGTATGAAGAAAATCGGTAACGTTGTGGTTTACATACTAATTCATCAATATTTTATAAATGGCCATTTCTAATTATATGTGCTTTTTCCATGTATAGTTGCTTGTATTTAGGCCACTATGGATTATCTTAAATTAACAAAAACATTAACCATCATGTAATACACACTAAGCGATAAACTAAATAAATAACATTTATATACATATAATTTATATAACATTTTATAAAAGGTTATTGTTATTTATTATTAATAATACATGTTATTTAATATTGTCTTCTGTTTACGCGAATGTTATTCATTGAAATTAAACTACTATATACGGATTTTATCGCGTTGTTTATTTATCACTGTATTACAAAATTTTTAAAAATATTACACTTCTACTACTATTGATTTTATTTTACTAATTTATAAGCTAATAAAATTATTTAAACTATTAAATCTATTTATTTTTGGTTTACACTTTCCCCGACGTTTCGGTTGCTTTTCAGCAGCCATGGTCACGGGGAGAGAGACCGATTTAATAGTTTAAATAATTTTATTAGCTTATAAATTAGTAAAATAAAATCAATAGTAGTAGTAGTGTAATATTTTCAAAATTTTGTAATACAGTGATAAATAAACAACGCGATAAAATCCGTATATAGTAGTTTAATTTCAATGAATACATGTTATTAATAAAATATATATAGTCTATTCCATAGTAAAATAACCATAGTATTTTGAATAGGATCTACGAAATTAGATGTAGGATATAAACGGCAATTTCATAGTTAGACAAGACCTAATATCAGTATTTTTTAAAAACACATCTTAGTTTCAGTTATTTAAGTGTTCGCCTTCTCAATGCCACTACGTTAAATGGTTTGATTTTGAATACCACACGGACAAAAAAATGTCCGTTGTTTGAATATTTGTGAGATCACCCACGGAACAGGAATTATATATGGAGCGGGAGATATGTTCTTTTATAAAGCGTTATATCTACCGCAACATAATAACCAAAAACCATTGTCATTTGTGGGGATATTTTTTGATAACGATGATTTAAAAAAAAAAGATTCTATTTTGATAAAAAAATTATGGATCTCTTTTTTGTTTGGTAGAAACAAAAAAAAGAATCGTCTATTCAATCTATAAATAATTGGCGGAGTAATCGCGTAACAATCATACAAAAAAGAATAGTGGAATTGAGAAAATCCTCCTTTTTTGAAGTCGTTTAAAAAGGTAAAGAAACAAATTTGGCTTTATCTTGGATTTATATTGGAAATATCAAATAGGTATACTTGTGTATATTTGATAATTCCTAGCTAAGCCAAATACTTGTTACTGTTGGGTTAACGTAGTAGTATGGGTGGGGATCGAACTCACGACTCATTCGCAAGTCCAATGACTTATCGATTCGGTTACCGCCATATTATATTTCTGTTCTTATCGAATAATTAGTAAGTTTATGTTCAAACCGCCTGAGGGCTTCTGACTACAATTACTTGTGATTGATACTAATAACGGTTAGACGGTTAGCTTTTTTGGTGTAACTGACCTTATTGAGTCTGATGCTTGTAATATGTTATACATACGTAAACTAACGCTTCGTTTTTGGAGGGGTAAGCAGAGATTACGGGATGCTACTGATATTTGTATATTGTTTTTTTGATCTCTCGCTATTCATATAAAAAGGGAAAAATTATATTTTAAATTGTTCAACATGCCTTAATTTTGCCCGTAACCTGACCTCTCGCCACATGTTTCTCGTCTGTGAACGATGACCCAGGTCTTCTCCTATAATTTTTTTTAATCAAATTTGCTTTATAATCCTTATTGGTCACATTCCTGGACTATTTGTCACAAACCCGAACTATCTTATTACACCCTATTAGGTTTTGTCACTATACAAGTTCGATTCGTCTCGAGTTCGATCACAAGGCACGCACGTCTGTCACATTAGACATGCGTCTAAGAGTTCGTCATAATGTTTTCGAAGATATCTGAATCTGCCAACACGCGCTGGGTCAGCGTGGTGAACTAGCCTAACCCGTTTCACGCTGAGAAGAGGCCCGTGTTCAGGAGTGGGACAGTTTACTTAAGTAAGGTGATGGTTGTTTTGCACCCACTGTGGGTGCTTAATTTACCCTTGCTAGTGGGTACTAGTACTTCCAACAACCCCTGAATAAACAATGAACATCTAGACTCGGAACAACCATTTTGGGACTCCAGCACTCGGCGCGGCGGCAATGGCGAGGTGGCCATTTTAAACTACTACGTCATCCAGTCATTCACGCATGATTATTTCTATCAGTCATCTCATTTATGCATTAGACTAAAATCTTTTTTATCAAGTCTACATAGACCACAAATAAAAGCCGAACCCGTGCTAAACAGAAAGCCGATAACTAGTAGGTAATAAGATAAAAAATACAGCAAAAAACACTTACTTATCTCTTTCGCATTACAGTTTCGTGTTCTTGAACTTGTCTTCAAAACAATATGGACACTTTCAATGATATAAGAGACGAAATTGTCTATTAATAGGCCTTATCGGGTAAAAGAAATAACATTTGTAACATTTATCAGCTTATAAGAGTGTTTACGGGCCTTTTTTTCGTATTGACTAATAAAAATGCCCTGTTCGTCCCATAGATTAAGTTTGCCGCTATAGTTGGCTCTTGGACTCGATTCCCAGGTGGACCAGTGTTATTTGGATTTCTGATTCTCTCTCTGACTAGCAGCAGGGAGTGTGATATACTACAGGTCGCCTAATGGGGTGTTAGGTATAATAATGCAAGTCTTCGAAAATCGATGACTGTGGCGATCGCAATTGGGAGAGGCATGTATTCAGAAGTAGGTATTTTATGCCTGATTTGTTGAAGATAGTATGTATGTAAAAAGCACAAGCTTAGCGCAAGTGTGTGAAGATTAGTAGACAATTTTTAAAAGTGTTTTACGTCTTAAAATCCTGTAGCACAGTAATGTATTAAAGTAAAATAAAATGAGGTGCAGCCATTTTGTATTCTAGCTTTACGAAGTAAAATGACAAAATACGTATAAAACGACTACTTTACAAGCCAAAAATATGTAGCAGCTAAGCTCGTAGCAGGCGTATTATTTATCTTTACAAGATAAAACTACGCAATGAATTTGTCGCAAGCGTATTATCTATCTTTATAAGATAACAGTACGCAATAAGCTTATAGCTGGTCTATTATCTATCTTTACAAGATAACATTACGCATTACGCTTGTAGCAGGAGTATTATCTATCCTACCAAGATAAAACTACGCAATGAGCTTGTAGCAGGCATATTTTCTATCTTTACAACATAATAATTACGCAATAAGCTCGTTGCAAGCGTATTATCTATTTTAACAAGAGAAAACTACGCAAATAGCTTGTCACAGGCGTATTATCTATCTTTACAAAATAACAATACGTGTACATAAAGACAGACATTTTATTTATAAATATCAAGATAAAATCACACAAGTCAGCATTAACTTTGTTTATCTAACTACAAGATAAAAATACATAATAAATCAGTAGAAACGTTTCACCGTAGTTTAAGAAGAAAAATTGTATTCGGCAGTATTCATCCTATCTAACTTTACAAGATAAAATTATACAGTACAGAATCAATAGCATTATTATGCAATTTACAAATTGTAAAACCATGTAATTTCTGGTATTTGATTTGCGGTATTGACTTTTGTTTGCGTAGACGATGAGCTAATGCTAAATACTTAAATTTCCTTGCTATAAATATGATCTAGTGCGTCTTGCAACGATGGATATTCTTCACATTAGCAAATCAATTATTTAATCTTGGACAAATTACTTTCAAGACGTGAACATGTTTAAATTCTCAACTCTTCTTGCGTGTTCAGTTACCTGTGAAGTATAACATACATAAACTAAATATGATTAAAGCGGGTATCTTTACATTTTTATATTTACGTTTTTGTCGTGTATATTATGATAAAATACTAAGCGAGAGCATGTACCATGATGTATAGATATTAAAAAACCAGTAGGTATATAAATACCGACTAACCACTTGATTATACAATATTCTATAAGATAAAGGTACCGTAATTATATTAGGGTAATAATAAGAACCCTAGCAGCTTTAGCCTAGTGGGAGACCGTTGGAATGCTACGTTGAGGTCTCGAGCTCGATCCCAAGGCACGTATCTCTGACTTTTCGAAGTATTTACTATTACTAAACAATATAATGCGCACATAGCGTATTAAATAGTAAGCTCGCTCGCCTTAACGGCGAAGGAAAACATTGTGAGGAAACCTGCATGTCTGAGAGTTTTACATAATGTTCTTGAAGATATATGAAGTCTGCCAACCCGAACTGAATCAGCGTGCTTGAATAGCCTAACGTTTCTTACACTAATGAGACCCGTGCTTAGTAATGAGACGGTTTATATCTAAGGCTTGGCCATTACATAGGTATATATAATTTAAGAAAGGTCTGCCACAACATAACGGCTCAGTCAGACTCAGATCGGGACATATTCCATGCAATAAGTTTTACTTCATGATGAAAAAATCTTCTTCTCCTAACTGTGAAGTATGCGGTACACTTGAGGATACATTTCATATATTGGTGGAGTGTGTCCGATATGAGTCTATGAGGATACAGCTGAGAAATTTTGATTTGAACATGTTCAATGTTGGCAGTTTTAATAGTATTTTAGCTCAACCTAATTCGGAATCAGCTAAGTCCTTATTTAGCTTGGTAACGTTTAATTAAATAGAATTGAATTGTTATGTTTTCATATTGTGTTATTAAGTAAATGTAAGAATTACTGTAACTATTAGGGCACGATGGGACAAACGTGCACATTGTGTAAACGTTCCTTAAATTAAAGAAATAAAAAAAAGAAAACAATAACGGCTCAGTCAAGGAGCAGCACTCAGCAGTTAGTAGAAGTAGCAGAAAACCGGAGCCAAGTGATACTTGATATCACTAGAGCATACATAAAATCCTCAAATCATATTGTTTGGGCTAGATGGTTTTGTGTGTATGTGGTAGAATATTATATTATATTATTATTTTTATTATATTATATACCCTATTCATAGCAGAAGTATGTAGTTCTATTTGTGCTATGCAAAGCGTTTTTAGCGCCAGCAGCGTTTTAATGAATGTATGTGTTCGAGTCGTCTCGTTTTTGCACATGCAATAACATTATATAAGGCAAATGTTATGGTTCTAGAATATTTCTTTTTAAAAGAGACTGGGAATAATTCCTGTGCCGTGTGAGACCTTATAAACATTCAAACTAAGGACACAAATAACACCTAGACTTGGAACAAAGATTTCTGGATCACATTGTTTTCCGTGTGGTGATCAAAAACCACAACGCCATACTGCCTACAGGCAATTCGGTTAAAGATACTATGAGCATGACCTTTTATATACTTTTGAGCAAGCTTAATCCTAACGTCATCCAATAATAATTGGCAATATAGAGCTCCTCCACTTTTAAAACTCCAGAACATCTCTATACCAATCAGTCTCTCACATTCATAATCATAAAATAATATTTACTTAATGTAAAACCAGCTCTGTACAGTTTTTGTTTCTGCTGACAAACACCTTTTTGTTTAATGCACGTATCAACAAATTTATCTGAAGCCCACAATACGATTAAGTTATCAATGTTATAATTTTTAATATTTCTGTTTATAAGCTCGGCACTGCAGTTGTTTTTGCATACAATGCCTTGCTCATCGGATCTGATTTGAATAGATTAAGGTCATATAATGATTGTTTGGCCTTTGTAGATGTCAGTTCTTTTATCTGTCTCGTATCTGTATCTCGTTATAACCTGCCGCAATCTGGCGCCTTTAGTATTTATCTTTAACCTAGCTTGTTCATTTAAAGAGTCATTTGTTGCCGTATGTTTTGATTACCGTTGCCAACTCCGCTTTTAATAGCTGTGTGGTACGAGTATATGCAGTGCTGTTGTTGTGTATATTAAATAGTACTATTATAAACTTTGATCTGTTTATTATGTTTTCAAGGGCTAATCATTGAACCGATTTTTATAAAATTAACTATGTTTAATGTGACCAATTTCCGCTATGTAGTTAATTGATTACCTTGTTGATGTTTACTGGCATATGTTTATATTTAAATAATAGATTCTTCAATCTAATGATTAAGGCTGGCGCACTAATTTATTGCCTACCTTGTTGAAGTTTACTGGTATATGTTTATATTTAATTAAAAGATTCGTCAATCTAATGATTAAGGCTGGCACTAATTTATTGCCATATTCGGTTAAAAATATTTTAGTAGCAACGTTATGTACGTTGCTACTAAAATATTTTCTGAATTTGCTATTATCTGAAACTTTGCTCGATTGATAGATAGTCGTCTATTGCAGGAATATACACACCAGTGTATGGTAGTAATATTGTCAATTTTAAAGTATCTAGAACCAAATTAATAAATGAAAATACTAAAAAATTGTAGTGTCAAATAATAATGTAAAATCAAATTTTTATCTGTTTTAGCACTGGTTAAGCAAAGTAGATTTTGAACGGAATATTATGAAATAACAACGCATAGAAATAACTACAATAGAAGTATTATAGCGGGAGCAGCTGCATCAAAACTTGAAGGCACGCGGTTCGTGCAGAAACCAGTTCCGATACAACAATGTAAAATGTATGAGCGGTGAAAGGTCACTAGTGTAATGTTTTCTTTGATGTTTTTCACAACGTATAAATAAACAACGGTTAAGACTTAGAACAAAATGAATGAGTGGATAGAATGGAAGGTTTTTGCCAACAATGAGTTGCGGGTTTTACGACAGATTAAATTTTTCGAGGTTTCATTGGTTTCAAAACTGATTATTTAACATAACTATGTAAACTAACTACGTTATATTTTATTACTATAACTACGTTATATTTTTATAACTACGTTTCAAAACTCAGGAATCTAATCACTAGTAGATAGAACGAGTTTTAGGGATGGTAAGTACCATCGCTGAAGCTCCTCTTATATACTTCTGATTAAATTCATTGCAGGGTCTAAGGCAATTTTACCCAAGACTTACCGAGAGTCAAAACATGTTGTTTTTCATGGTCACCACTGCTGAACCAGGCGAATACAGGCGTTTCAGTCGTGAACAAAGTGCGTGTGAGATTAGTCTTAAAGGTGTGTGTGTGTCTGTGCATGTTTTATGTCCTGTGCTCGAAGCTAAGTGACAACATTCAGTGCATTGCATGATGCCCACATAAACCTTCCACCATCCGCGTCATCCAGTCATTCAACTACTGATTAAAATGGACGATATATATCGAGACCGGTTACTTTATCTTATTTCTATATTTTAATGGATGCATGCGCAAGGTAATTATGCTAATTAGATTTATTCCAAGTTATACCGACAAAATCGTAAATACATAACTAAGAGACTTGTTGAAGGATAAGCAGAGGTTACGTTTCTCCACTTATTGTGATGTCTTTATTCGTCATTAAAGTTAGAGCGAAAAAGGTACAATTAGCAACATAAGGCGAACCGATCTATCAAAATTATGTCATTTGTTAGTTGTTTTGGTAGCAATAGTTAAAAGATAGATAATTTAACAATTAAAAAATACAGAATAATAACTAGGAGGTTTAATTCAAAAAATACTTCTACAAATTTGAGCAATATAATAACGTATCTTTAAATGGTGTGATAAAGAAAGTAATACGTTTGGAATTCATTCTGGTACAGCATAATATTTGCTTATACTTGTAACAACCACCTTTAATGGTGCACTTGTAAGTGCGACAAGTAGGATCTTTATAGAGGTACTGCCTGCGAGGGATAGTTCACAGTCATCTTCATGACTTCAACAGGTATCTCTCTTCATATCTGTATACAGTCTCATACGATGTTTTTAAATAAGGCATAGGTAGAGTGTCTCTAGAAAACTTACATGAATCCAACTTAGATAAAGCCACGCTGTTGAAGATCGTGGCGAATTTACTTTATGTGGCGTTTCAAGTCATGGTGAGTGCAGTTTCTGAAACTCTTTATGAACGCGATGTTTTGTTGAAAGGCTTAAAGAACTACAGTATATCTGATACTGTAGTTCTTTAAGCCTTTAAGCGCAACGACTGCTTTCAGCAGGATCTGCAAGGATGGTACAGCTTGTTTGATGCCTTAACCTCAGTTTTGCTTGCGCGCTTACACGTAGCAACCAATTTGTGCAGGCAAAACGGGGCTTGGAGATAAAACTTTAGAGGTAACAAGCTAAAGTTATCTATTAACTCAGGTCTGTGGTTAGAATTCAAAGTACTGTTTTTGCCTCGCTCAGCAAGTACCATATAAGTTCAATGCATACGAAAAAATAAATTCAAGCATGACAAAATAAAACTAAACGGTTTTAGATTCGGATAGTCTTATTTAATTTATCTGAGTTTGACTTTGCAGATATTTCTGACTAGTTTTCGCCCACGTCTTCACTCGTTCGGGAACAGTACTTTTTTCCTGCGTGAAAAGTCCTAAGCTTATATCTATTTTTGTTTATTTATAATATAACTTAGGATATAAGCATTTAATCTAGTATTTTAACTTGATACTCTGTTACGAATTTTTTATCGGTACTGTAAAGTTTTTATCTTGCTGGTTGAGCAACCCGAAATGTGACAAATCTCGTGCAAGGATCACGTGTGATGTGGCCACTGGTTACGATAACCAACGACAAACATAATACTTGTGTAAATACTGCCGACCATTGTTTTAATTATTTGTTGTTGTTTTTATATAAGGTACCTACACGATTGCATCTTGTTTTTCATAATCATCTTGACAGTCAAATAAACTCACGAGTATATATAGTAGCGATTATATTGGAAAGATAGAACAGTTATAGCTTAGTGGGAGACCGTTGAACTTCCACGCAGAGATCTCCAATTCCATCCTAATACACACACCTCTGATGATTCGAAGTTATGCATATTAATAATTATTGCTCTTTTAAACGGTAAAGGTAAACATCGTGAGGAAACCTTAACGTTTTAGCTAGCTGGTGTGCCGAAAACAAAATGGATTTGAATACTAATAAATGCTACGCAATCACGTTCACACGCAATCGCAATATTATTAACACGCAATATTATATAGGTAGTACAGTATTACAAGAAAGAGCTGAGATGAGAGATTTGTGTATACTCTTCGACACCAAATTAACATTTATACCCCACATAGATAACATCATCAATAAATCATCCAGAATGCTGGGTTTAATCATACGAAACACTAAATTTTTTCGCAACCCAGCCACTAAGATAGCAATTTACAATAGTTATGTTCGGAGTAACCTTGAATATTGCAGCGTCGTCTGGTCACCACAATACAGCGTCCATCGACTCAGAATTGAACGCATTCAAAAAAGATTTTTAAGACACCTAGCTTTTTCGTATCGATTGCACACACAGTTAACATCATATGTTGACAAATTGAGGCATTTTAGGATGGACAGTTTGTTAACTCGCAGAAAGCTACTTGATTTGACTTTTCTCTACAAATTGGTTAGATATGAGTTCCACTGCCCACCACTTCTGAAAATTATCTCCTTACGGGTTCCTAGCTGTGTGCCTAGACAAGCTGTTCTCAAATCTGGGCTATTTTATCGTCCATATGCGAGGACTAACTTAAAGATGTTTTCAGCTAGTTCCCGAATATCAAAAACATACAACACAATTTGCGGAGAAGTTGATATTTTTGCTGACACACTGTCAAAATTCAAAAAAGTTGTGTTAAGTTTGTCGAGGGGCTGAAGTGCTCATGTTTAAAATATTTAAAATGTTTATAATGCCTAGTGTATTTGTTTTTTTTTCTTGCGTATATATTTGTTTACTTGATTATTCATATTGTGGCCTTCTTTTGTTTTGCATTGATGTTTTAATGTTTGGTATATTGCTTTTTTTTTTTTTTTTTTTTTTTCAGTACTTTAATAATTATCTTATTAATGCTATAATATGGTGCATGGTGTAACACCTTAAAATGTTGTGCATTTATTCTTATTACTGTGTAAATTTTTAATGTATAAGCACTTATATAACAACTATTGATTGTATAAATAAATAAATGTCAGAGAGTTCTTCATAGTGTTGTTGAAGATATGTTGAGTCGGTTAACCCGCACTGGGCCAGCGTGGTGGGTAGCCTAACCCTTCTCACTCTGAGGAAAGACCCTTGCCCATGCGCGGACTATGTCTGGTATTACACTGGCTAATATTATTGTTATTAGTCAAGGGTTGTTGTCAACGTATTATTTCGTGTGGAAAATCAAAAACCGCCACAGCTCGATTCTCGATTGAAAATACAGCCAAGAAGCATGGCATCGATTCTCGACTAAAAGTAGAGTCGAGAAACTCGGTCTCGACTAAAAATACAGCCGAGAAGCTTGGCATCGATTCTCGACTAAAAGTAGAGTCGAGAAACTCGGTCTCGACTAAAAATACAGTCGAGAAGCTTGGCATCGATTCTCGACTAAAAGTAGAGTCGAGAAACTCGGTCTCGACTAAAAATACAGCCGAGAAGCTAAGTCTCAATTCTCGACTAAAATACAACCGAGTAGCTCGGTAACTATAGTTCTAGATGGGTATGTAGATTCCGTAAAAGGTTCCACAAGATTACGTGACATTGATACGTGACAAAAAGTTCTATTGCCAACAACTCAGCGGTGATAGGAACTCGTTAGTGTCATTTGTGTGCCCGTTTGGTCGCCAGACGGTGACTAGACGATCTTTTAGGTCGCGCAATCTTAACGACCAATAAACATGATGTAGTAGCAATTAGTCGATTGTGACATTGGCTACCGGACTTGCTGATAGCGCTCGACTAAAGCGCATCTCGTCATCGCTTATATGTCTCTATAAATTACTAGCTGTTGTTCGTGTTGAATGACGTTTGCAGTTACAAAAAACAAAATCAGCCTTCTTATGTTAATAATAATAATATCCCTGTATTGTAAACTGACCCCACTGCTGTGCACGGGTTTCTTCTCAGAGTGAGAAGGGTTGGTCCAAAATGCACCATGCTGGTTCAGTGCAGGTTGGCAGACTACACATGTCTTCAAGAACATTATGGTAAACTCTTAGGTATGCAGGTTTCCTCCCGATGCGTGTATTCCTTCACCGCTAAATATAACGATAATTGACTATTTAATACGCACTTAACTTGGAAAAGTCAGAGATGCACGCCTTGGGAACGTGTCGTAGTCATCTACGATTATATAAAAAATTATCCCAATAATGCTAGACTTAATTTTAAGACTTATGTTATATTATTTATTATAGTAGGCAGTTGTTTTGGTACAAAGTTTCTATATTAAATTCAACTTGAGAACTTACAGTTAAAGACAGTACCTAATGGAAAATTTACATTAAAGACAAAAATAGCCTTCACGGATTATTAAACAATAAATATTATAATATCATAGAACAGGCTATGTAAATATTTGTACGGAGGTATTAAAATAGATTTTAAATGTATTTATGTGAATTGCTTATTATTATGCAAGGGTTAGTTGATGTTGTGGCAACATGTTTACTAACTATACATAGACTAAACAATATCATACGAGTTCTGATGAGTAACACAATAATAATTGTTTATTTGCTAAATAATAAAACACAGTCTTACATTTCCTAAAACCTTAAAGGCGTCTACGCTACTGGGTCGGTATGATTCGATGCATAATGTGCATAGTACTAAGACTACAAATATATGTAATTATATTGCTTCTACGAAGTACCTTAGTTCATAGAGGGTATTAAACATTTTAAAAATTGCCATAATAAATTACTTACATTTAAAAGAAATAAGAAGTTCACACTAAGTTCAGCTACACACGGAAACTGAATTTTTATAGTATATAAAAAAGATAACAGGGATTGTAGGATACTAAATATTGGGCACGCCACGATCGTGGCGGTAAGTCCCGTGTTTGAGGAGTGGCTGGAGAGGCGGCATGGCGCCCTCACCTTCCGGCTGACACAGGTTCTGACTGGCCACGGTTGTTTTGGCCGGTTCCTGTGTCGTATACGCCGGCAAGAGACGCCCGGTTGTCACCACTGCGGCGACTGCCGCGACGTTATTGAGGACACGGCGCTGCACACTTTGGCGGTTTGCCCCGCCTGGGCATCGTAGCGTCGTGATTTGATCGCGGCAGTCGGATCGGTTGCCCTCTCGCTCCCGGCCGTAGTTCAGTCTATGGTCCGGAGTGAGAGGTCGTGGAACGCCGTCGCCTCCTTTTGCGAGGAAGTGATTTCCATCAAGGAGGCGGCGGAGCGGGAGATGGAGCGTTTAAACCCTCTCCCCAACCGCAGAGCCGAGCGCCGGAGGGCGCGAGATGACCTCCAGCCACCCTGAGGTTTGACCTGGGGGTGGCGGGCTTTGTGGGCCTGCCCGCCATCCGTTCAGCACCAGGTCCAAGAGGCGGCGTGCGTGTTCCCACGCGCGCCTCTGTGTCGAGTCCGTCTCCCCTCTTTTTAGAGGGGGGACAGTAGGGTTTACTAGTGGCGTAAAGTCTGCCTATTATGGGTAGGTCTCGTTGTGTAGTGGCCTGCCGTTTCACACGGCGGGCCGTAACCTCGGCGGGGTCGCGACCGCATGCGAAAGCGATTCGCGCGGCCCCGTCGATAGTGGTTTTGTCGAGGAACACCGTGGTAGGTTTAGTCGGTATTCCGGGAGGTACTTTACTATTAATTCCATCTCTCTTTTACCCCGGCGAGTCCAACATAATCCCTCCGCCTGCCCCCGCGGAGGGATAAGCGTCATTGCATTCCCCACGTAAAAAAAAAAAAAAAAATACTAAATATTAATTTGTATTATTATGTAATTCCGGTAAGATGACGTCCGTTTTTAAAATAATAATTAACTATCATTATGAGCCCTTAACTATCCACATTATAAGCCAAGCATGGCATGTTACAAGTAAAAATTACGTTCAATATATCAACAAGTACGAGACCTACAATTATAGGACATCAAGTATGAGTGTACACACTCATTTATTTACACGTAGAGATACCATGCCATACATTAATAAATTAATTTGACTTGACAGGATAAAAATAATGTGTTGTGTTGAAAACGATGGCAAGTGTCGTAAATTTTATTATAGTTAATGTGTACATAATATAATACGTTTTCACGTTGTTTTTAAATATATATATACAACATGTCACAGATATAACGCACAACCTCAAACACCCCAATTAGATTATTAAATCGTAATAATAATATAATCATTAAATTGTTACTTTTATGTACTTAAATATTTTAATTTAACGAATTAGTTCTCCTTATTGTGCGCGGATAGTATGGGTATTTTACAATTAATCTAACATTATTGCCTTTATTGCATCAAAAACCTTATTGCCTTGAATTATAATACATTTTCGTTTATTTCAGCTGTTTAATAAATGGGTGACTATAATTTAATTCGTTTTAATTATTTTGGGGATAAAAATTTACGTATATTAAAAATTGCTGCCATTGATTCAGTAGCCGATTTTGAACAAACTACTTTCAGGATGTGCGTTTATGTTACATGTTGTATACTAGATTTTGCCCATGGCTTCGCTCGCGTAAATGTAGCTTAGGTTGACACCCTAGCGGTATGAAATATACTTTTTAGGATATATTCTCATACCTACTAAAAAATACTTTTTTTTTTTATAAAATCTAAACAACTAGCTGACCAGCGCAACTTCGTCTGCTTCACATAAGATAATTTTTCCCGTATTTGCAACATTTTAGATTTATGCTCTTATTGGTCTTAGCGTCCAACAGCTATCCAACACTAAAAGAGTTTTTCAATTCGAAGCAGTAATTCCTGAGATTAGCGCGTTCAACCAAACAAACAAATAAATAACCAAACAAACTCTTCAGCTTTATAATATTAGAATAGATGTATTTTTATAACGTTTTGTAAGTTTTATGAATATGGCGTTAATATGTATAGGGCTGCATCATAGTTGATTAAAAATAAATTAAGATATAGCATGAATAAATGCTATAAATCAACATAATAGTCCATTGCGATGTATCGTATTGACCCGTTGCGATAGGTCGTCTTATAGATATCGAAATTAATTAGGATAGCATGAACTGATTAAAGTTTGTAGACTAAGCTGTATTTTAATGAGACATATATATGATGATATCAGGAACTTATCTGTAAGTACTTAATATTATTGTCGGCCTCGATGGCGTAGTGGTTAGTCTAACCGACTGCCACGTCTGAGGCCGCGGGTTCGATTCTCGCACAAGTCAAACTTTTGTGTATGAACATGGATGTTTGTCTTGTTCTGGGTGTTTTTATGTATAATATGTATGTATTTACAAAAACATGTATGTTTATCCATTGTCTAGTACCCATAGCACAAGCTCTGCTTAGTTTGGGCTAGATGATGTATGTATGTGATAGAATATTATTATTATTATAAAAAGGAAATATTTGATTTTTCTTTTGTTTGTTTGAAATGGATAAACTGAAGACAACTCAACCGATTTAAAAAATTATCTAACTATTAGCAAGACTGCAATGCAGAGGGTCTCGGGTTCGAACCCACGTCGCGCACCTCTGACTTTCGGAAGATATATGACTTTTCGAAATTATGTGCGTATTGATTAATAATTATCGCCTGCTCCGTGCCTCAGAGAGCACGTTAAGCCGTCGGTCCCGGCTGCCATGAACATCTGTGGCTGTCGTTATTGGGAAGTCAGTGCCCTCTTATATCCTGACACTGGTCTAGCCTTAGGGTATCGTTAGCCTTCGGGTTGCGAAGATCAGGTGGCAGTCGCACCGTGTAAAAACTGATATCCAGTCAAATCCTGTTAGACCAGAAAAGCCGACCCCATGTGACTTGGGAATAATAAAGGCTAGGGAGAAGAAGCAAGCATTATTATCAACGAGTAACAAAGGCTATATTTTATTTAAAAACACTGTTACTAACATGACCTAACCTATACGCGAGCAAATCCGCGAGCAAAAGCTAGTTATGTATAAACAAAAAGCACATATCATAGGTATATGTATTTTTGTTTTGTTTTATATTTTTAGGTTATATCCTTTTTTTCAATACATTGGATACAACAATAAATAGGAAAACGTCTCACGACTAAAATCTCATATGCTAAAAAATTAATAAGGGTCAAAAAAAAAAATTGCCCTGTAATGTGACCATTGTCTAGCTTTAAAATTAGCCTTTTATTTTTATTATAGAATTAAATGTCACACCTGATGTTTCCGTTATTAAAGTAAAATGCTTTGCAAAAACCACAGTACGAATTTTTTGGTGTTAATTTTGCGAAGTGCACACTCTACGATAGAGCTGTCTTACAGCGCTGAAAGACTGATCCATCACGAGGGAAAACAAAGTCAACATAAAATTACAAATTAAAAGGGGATTAAATATAATGACCATCAAAAATACTAATTGCACAGCAAATATTGCAGAGCATAATGAGCACCTATACGCCTCAAATCACTGCATTCCGTCTCTGAAGGGTTAGGTTATGTTAGGTTCCTTCTTAAACCCATCCAAAAATAGGAGCTCCGCGAAGCGGGGCTCCTATTGGTAAGCATATTTTGCAGTGCAGTTAAATACTACCCAATTAAAAGTAGTGAGTTTAACTTTTTTACAAGCTTTTGCTTGCGGCTTCGTTCGCTTAAAAGTAGGTTCTGTTAATAACAGTACTTTTTAAAATAAAATAATGTTTATGTTACTCGGTGATAATATAGGTTTCTAATGGTAAAAGAATTTTGAAAATCGGTTGTGTAGTTTTTGAGTTAAGCTGTTACTAAAAAACAAACTAAATATCTAATCTTTCCTCTTTATAATATTATGTAGTATAGAAAAGTTTCGTTGCGGTAGCTATCCGATAACACAATCGACAAAGCTTTGACTTCGACAGCATATAGAAGGTTGAAAGCTCTACGCATTGTAAATTCTTAGGAAAATTGTAAAGTGGAATTAGACCAAATAGTTCAAATACAAGCACGAACCCTACAGCTGGTAGAGTTAACAAAAGTACTAATAAGTTGCAATTAATAAATGCCGTCGCCTCCTTTTGCGAGGAAGTGATTTCCATCAAGGAGGCGATGGAGCGGGAGAGGGAGCTCTTAAACCCTCTCCCCAACCGCAGAGCCGGGCGCTGGAGAGCGCGAGATGATCTCCAGCCACCCTGAGGTTTGACCTGGGGGTGGCGGGCTTTGTGGGCCTGCCCGCCATCCGTTCAGCACCAGGTCCGAGAGGCGGCGTGCGTGTTCCCACGCGCGCCTCTGTGTCGAGTCCGTCTCCAGACAGGAGACAGTAGGGTTTATAAGTGAGTGGGTGCCTTTGGGTAGGTCTCTTCGCGTAGTGGCCTACCGTTTCACACGGCGGGCCGAAACCTCGACGGGGTCGCGACCGTATGCGAAAGTGATTCGCGCGGCCCCGTCGATAGTGGTTTTGTCGAGGAACACGGTGGTAGGTAGGTTTAGTCGGTATTCCGGGAGGTACATTATTCTTATTCCATCTTTCTTTTACCCCGGCGAGTCCGTCATAATCCTTCCGCCCGCCCCCGCAGAGGGGTATGCGTCAATACATTTCCCAACGTAAAAAAAAAAACGTTGCTATTAATAAAGGCAAATAGGGCCCAAGAGTAACTAGATACTTGCGAACATCAGATCCGGCGTACACTAAGGTCCTCAAGAATGAATTGCCGTTACAGCGACAAATCTCATCAACGGTAATCGTAGGCTACATGATTACACCATAAAGAGCGGCTTCCTGCGAAGATGACCTTTAAAAAGTCATTCTGCAGTCACACAAGTTTCAGAGAAATACTGGATCAGACAGTTGACATGCGCCTTCTTATGAAGCCTTTAAATTCTGCTTATATATAACACAAGGTTTTCTACTATCTTACTCTACCAATCATAATATGTCACCACATAATATGTCATAAGACTGTACCGACTAAATAAAAACCTCAGTATGTCAATGACCTATGATAGCCCATTGTTATGGCGATATATATTTACGTGCCCTACGTGGCGAAAGACAATGCCTAAGCCACAATGAATAGCTGGATAAAGATATTATGTTTCTATTAGCTTTTGACTGCGACTTCGCTTGCTTGGAAATAACTTTTCTTTTTTCTGAATGAAAGATGCCTAATTCCCTATGACCTTTTTTGTACCTCAGGCAATATGTATACGATGTGTTCTCAATTAAAGTTGCCTAAATCCCTGTGCCCTATTCTGTACCCCTAACAACGTGTAAGCGAAATTAAATGATAATCGGTCGAGTAGTTAAGGCGTGAAAGCGTAACAAACAAACAAACTCACATTGACATTCAAAATATTAGTTAAGATTTTCAGTTTGTAATAGAGAATTGTAGGATTTGATGCGGCCGTACGCATGGCGATTACCTTAGTCAATGGGTTCTTATAACACTAGGTACATTACATGCGTTTTTAGCAAAGCGTGTGCGTGCTGACATATTAAAAATAATGCGAGTCGGCTTTGCTCCCCAAGGATATCCCGGAGCATTTCACCCATTGAGTCACACACAATAGGTTTTCAATTATGTCTGGCATTTCAACAATTTACGAGTAAAGCATAATCATTAATTCTAAAAATTAATATGCTACTTATACGATATAAAGTTTCAGTTCGCCCTGACATGGCACGATTTTAAATTTTTATTCAGCTCTTTAAAATGACTTAATATATCAGTCTTGTATGTCAACTGTACAACTGCTGGGCACGGGCCTCTTCTCAGAGAGGGTTAGGCCATAGTCAACCACGCTTGTCCAGTGCGAGTTGGCAGGCACACATACCTTAGATTTGCTTGCTAGCAGCATAAGTTGCTGGCAGTATAAGTTTTTTATAAATCCAGCTTACCGCGCAGAAACACAGTCTGGATGAAGGTGCTTCTCTACTCCGGCGACGTGAGATTTCTTTTGTATATGTGGCTGACTAGATCTAGATTTCCGAGTACCAATGTTTGACATGACTTCATCCAATGATCAGTGTCATAGGCTATCTCAATCTTGTATATGTACAGTTTCATAATGTGTCACCGGTTTATCTTAATGTTTCCGTTCGTTTATCACAGCCTTGTTATCGATTATTCAATCTGTTTATGTCGCTTAATTCTTTACGATATTCATTAAACCCACAAGGAGCTTAACTTCAAAGATATTCAAAGATTAGATTGACAATACGCTCGATAGCTAAGCTATGCCGGTGAACTTCTTAGCGGTCAAATGACCCTGCTACTTAAGTGACAGTAAACTTGCGGTCAGTGGGTACTAACGACGCACCCCGGCTTTGCACGGGTAGTAAAAGACCTTAATAAATTATACACTTAACCCTTCCTCATAAATCACTCTGTCTAATGGTGAAAACCGCATGAAAATCCGTTTAGTAGTTTTTGAGTTTATCGTGAAGAGACAAACAGACGTGGCAGGAGATTTTGTTTTATAATTTGTAATGATTGTGATACGGTCGCTGAGAGCGCAGCAGAATTTTTTGTACATGATGAAGGATATAGTTAAGTAAAAGTCGAACAGTACTGCGGACTAAAACACATAGTTTAAATTTGTATTGTTGGTCTTATCACTTCTATTGTCTTTGCTTAACCTCGTTATAGGTAAAGAGATTGCAACCCTTACCATAGTTTTATTAAAACACTTGTTGCATTTCTTTTTTCCTATAGAAACACGAGCAATTAGATTCTTTGAGCCATTAGGTCAACCGGGAGTCGGACTCGCACCCGTAGGATTCCATACCATTGTTGAAGACCAATACCAACATAATCGATTTCTTTTTAATATGTTTAATTTGCATGGTGGCCATTTTAAAATACGCCATCTTGGTATTTTTGTTATTTGTTGTTATAGATTTCACGCTCTACTTACTACGAATCAGCCAATTGACAGACAGCGGAGGCTTAGTAATAGGATCCAATTGGCACCCTTTGGATACGGACAGTAGTAGTAAAGTAGATTTTTTATTAGTCACAAAGTCGTATTGATTTATTTGCTAGGCTTCACACGGCGTCGGTAAATGCACAACGTAACTCACTTAACACGTTCCTCTTATCGTTTATCGAGTTTATATTTATTAAACTTATTAGTGCAACTGTGTAATATTTCACCTATGTTACTATATGTTGTTATCTACCAGCTTACTAGCAGTAAGATGGCTATTGTTACTAAGTTGTGAGATTTTGTTTTTGGGCTTTTAAAGTGACAACTCCGGCACTAAAAATGATTCCTGTGTCGCCAGGGTCTTAATAAACATTCAAATAACGAACAACTAGACACGGAACAACTATTTCTTGCGTCACAAATATAATATTAGTAGCCGTGGGGAGCCCAAGTTGGGACGTTTTTTTTTTTTTTTACTGCTTGTTATTCTCCTGGACTATCTCCACCTGGGGGAAGGCGGAGGGGCGTGCCGGACTCTTACCGGCTAAAACCACCCCGGTGTCTCCTCGCACGTACGCGTGGGGCCGCGGAATCCAAATTCTTCCGCAGCCCCACACTAGTGCTGGCCCGGTCTCTCCGGGCCTCGTCTCCTGCACGGGGTAGTGAGGTGTTCAACTACCCCGTGCATCGCCTCAGGTCCATCGAATAGGGGGCGGGGACTTCCCCAAGTCCCTCGCCCCTGGATCGATTCATGGGGGCCGGAAAAGGGCGTTGTCCGCCCTTCTCCTGCGGCCGGGGAACGGAGTCGAGATCTCTCTCTCCCGTTCCGCAGTTTCCTTCTGCGACATCACGTCCTCGCAGAAGGACACCACCGCGTCCGACGACTCTGCGCTACCGACCATCCTCCGCACTATGGCCGGCAGCGATAGATCGCCTTCTACTTCATTTGTGAGGACACGGCGCTGCTCCTCCCAAGCTACACACTCGGCGAGCGTGTGTTGCGCCGTGTCCTCCCCGCAATGGACGCAGTGGTGGCACCGAGCGTCCGGCTCCCTGTCTATGCGGCACAGGTACTTGCCGAAGCAGCCGTGCCCCGCACCACCTGCGTCCCCCTTAACGACAGGGAGCCGTGCCTTCTCCTGAGCCAGTCGTCGAGTATTGGCCGGATCGCCTGGACGGTAGCGAGGCCGGTGGTAGGTCGCAGAAACCTTTGCCGCCATTCCGCCACCAAGACCTAACGGAGTTCCTCTCGGCACAGCGCGATCTGCCGCTGCACCGGTCTCGAGCCCCGTGCCTGCTCTTCCTCAGGCCATCGATATAACGACGCGAGTACTTTCGCCTCTAGGTCCCAGGGCAGGGATCCGGCCAGGACGCAAGTCGCCTCGTAGGAAATCGTACGATACCCGCGGACGACTCTGACAGCCATCGCCCTCTGCGGTTTGCGCAGAATGGCGAGAGTGCTGGCCGTCATGTCCATCACCCACACAGGGGCCCCATACAGGGCCATGGACCGCATGATTCCCACGTACAACCGCCCACAGGCGGCGCTCGGGCCCCCTAAGTTGGGAAGCAACGTTGAAAGCGCGCTCGCTGCACCCATCAGCTTGGGCGCCAGCCGCCGGAAGTGGGGCCCGAATTCCCATCGGCTGTCGAGCACCAATCCCAGATACTTCATGGTGGACTCGACAGCTATCCGGGCCTCGCTGACCACGATGTGTGATCCCGGCGCCGGCGCACGTCGGGGGCCATGAAACACCATGGCCTCCGACTTGTTTAGGGCCACCTCCAGGCCCAGGCGCTGAATGTGGTTCACCACCTGTGACACCGTAGCCGTGGCTATCAACGTCGCTTCCCTGTGCGAGCTCCCCCGGGCAGTGACAAGCGTGTCGTCCGCATAACACGTCAAGTTAGCGCCCGACGGGAGCTCGCATCTCAGCACCCAGTCGTAGCCGATGTTCCACAGGAGCGGTCCCAAGACCGATACCTGTGGAACACCGCACGACATGAGGTGCCGACTGGCGCTGTCACTTCCCCGATAGGTGACGCATCTACCCTCCAGATAAGCCCTACCGTACGGCGGAGATAGGGAGGCACGCGATGGTATTTCAGAGCCTCCCGAATACAACTCCAGGGTAAGGTGTTGAATGCGTTGGAGATGTCTAAAGACACCGCCAGCACCACCCCACCCCCCATGTTGGGATCTAATCTAACTCACAACTCTCGGTACGTACGGTGGCAGTGGCGAGTCGCCGATTAACACCTTTACGCCATCCATGTCGACATGATGTGCAGTCGTCACCGGCTTCTGAAAGCCTAATTAATCAAATTCGTTTTAAGTGTTTTGATTGGCTTTTGCTATTTCATCATTGACATTGACATGTGTATGACAGTCTGTTAACAATGTATTGTACAAATTAAAAAACAAAAAAAATGTTCGTATTGCCTGCAGGAATGGTGTAGTAATTTAAGTACTCGCCTCGTTACTGCCATTATAACAAGAATTTGTGTGATCCACATATAGTTGTGCCGAGTCGGAGTGTTCTTTGTGTCGGTTGTTTTAATGTTTGTGAAGTCTTTCGCAACACAAGATATACATATATACCTAGTGAGGGCGTTGTATTTTAAAAAAACGGAAGCATACAGACTTTTCACCACTGGGTAACCCTAATTAATGTTATAATACTATGGCAAGTGTGATCTTCCTCACACATACTTATTCCGTTTTTTTAGATATTAGAAAGAACCATAACATTTTATCCCTCCTAAAAAAATACCTTACCTAGTTGTCACATCACTAACAGAATAACCAACCTTCCAATATACCACCGCCATCTTAAAAAATAGTAACACACATATATATAGTGCTATTGACTTAGTGCAATGCAATGTGTTGTGGTAATAACTGCCGGTACATTGCACTTTGTAATCACAGATGTACTACGAACTGATATCGCAATAGGGATGTCTGACAACCATACTCTATTATTACAGTGCAGTCGACAGCAGCCTTTATTATAATACTAGTTTAAACCCTCGGCTTCGCTCACGTAAATGTAGGTTAGGTTAGGCTAGATTAGTAACAGTACTTTTTCTGGATGTACGTCCTTTTCTGTTCCCCTGACAACCTGTATGCGAAATTTCATGATGCTCGGTTGAGTAGTTAAGGTGTGAAAGCTTAAAATATAAACAAACTCACATTCACATTTATAATATTACAAAGTATTGTCCGTATTTTCGCTCGTGTTAATGTAGTAAAGTAAAAGCAAAATGCCAATTTTATATCCTTAGATAACATTACTTTTTGTCTGGATGAAAGGTCTATGTCTTGTTTCAGACTACCGTAAGGTGTATGAAAATATTACGATGATCGGTCGAGTAGTTAAGGCGTGAAAGAGTAACAAACAAACTCACATTCATATTTATAATATTAGAGAGGATTAGGATCAGCGTTTGTCAAAATATCAGTACTATTGAGGGCATCGATTCACAAATATATGTATATATTACAATGAAATATGATTTACATAAGTATCGTTACTAATGTCTTATAATCATGTTGCTTTCTTCGAAGAAACTGTTCTGATGTTTTTAGTTAAATCGAAGTAATACTGTACCGGTCGTCGCTCCTAAAGTACTTTATTATATTACATAAACATATTTATCAGAATAATAATTTACCAACTTGTCATAATATTGCTAATCACCATAGATAATATAAACAAATAATCAAAACGCGGGAATCCGTCTGCGCATGCGTGATGCGTGCCGCGGGTCACCGTGCCAAGAGTGCAATATCACAGACTACTAAACGATTATCCACCTTAAAGTTCTGAGAATAGAGTAATAAATTAAACAACGTTTATATTTTACTGTAGACGGGTAATAGACTCACCGATAACACCCGGATGTCCCGCCATGATTATTAAAAAATAATATCATTTATTTTTTCTGGTTGCGTTCCGATACGCGGTATCCTGTTTAGTGTTCGGTATCGATTCTATAATTATATTATTATTGAGTTCATTGTCATGATTATTATTTCATATTTTTCTGCGTACATTCTTTTAATGTATATCCTTGAAAAATATATTTGAATATAGCAAATTGGATCTTGAAATCTGTTTAACCACGGCTATGCGACATGGATGCATTTTGAATGCACTATATGCATTCGTTTAAGTGTCAAAATGCTTAATAAAGAATATACAAAAAAAGCGACTAATAAACATTGAGAAGTGTTATTTAGCACATTCTTAGAATTATGGTCACGTGACGCTTAAGAATAACATTAATTGCTGACTATTAGTATCCAATTCGTCAAAGTTAGAAAGTTTGCGGTGTTACACATTTCAGTGCCTTGGCAAGGGAGTAAAGCCGGTGCTCAAATATTTTAAAACGAAAAAGATACAAATATCTTTAAAAATATTCAAATTTTACACCTACTATTAATACCTATATTTACTAAAATGACGTATATACATATATATTATATCGGCACTGGGATATTGTACTAAAAAATTTAAAATTTCCTGGTCACCCAGTGGTTTTCCTTTCTGCAGTCCTTCTCCATATAAACAATTCCAAACACTCTACCACTCCTCTGTGCGTGCAATATGCCTAAAAAAGTACAAATATAACTAGATTTAGTTGGTTCTTTGAATGTGACTGCTGTGCATGAGGTCTCGGGTGCGAAGACCAGAAAAATTTCATTTTTCTTTCCCTAAATTCTTAATACCAGCCCGGAGTTAGAAATTTGGCAGTGTACAACATCCCCGTGCCTCGGAAAGCACGTGAATCCGTTGGTTCTACGTCTCATCTCTCTCCAGTCGTGTCCAATTGCCAACCCATCGGATCACGACAGTTAGGGAACAGAGAGGGCACTTGTGTTTGCGCGCATAATGTGCACTATAATATTATGGCCAGCCTCCATTAGGATTGGCCGCCGCGACCGTAATTGGGTCTGGAGGACAATACAATTAAATTATATTTTGGTTTGTTGCAGTGGAGTATGTGGACACGGAGTACAGCTTGTGGCTGACGTGGTTCCTGATGCCGGTGATCGTGACGTTCCTACTGCCGGCCGTCATCATCGTGCTCATATACATCAGCGTCATCATCTTCCATCTATATAGGCTTTATCGGTCAGTACATTTTATATATACCTATTACTTTTATTTCTAGCTATATGGGTTACCCGAATTCCATCTATTGCACTACCGACGTGAACACACTCCCTTCTTCTTTTTTTCAACGTGGGGCAATGCTCCTGACGCCCCCTCGCCGCAAGGAAAGGCGAGAGGGTTACGTCGGGCTCTCACGAGAATTCCTATGGCCTACCGACTAAAACCACTATGGTGTACCAACTCGCTGCTTTGTGTGGAGGGTGGGTCGCTGGACCTGAAACGTGAATCCATTCCTAACACAAGCACCTTGGCTGGAAGGGTTAACAAGGATATTATGGTATCCTTGTTAATCTTCCAGTTACGTAGCTTGTGTTAGAAGTGGGTTCCCATAGGAAGGGCAATGGATGGAAAACGAAGCCACGATGACTGCAAGTCCGATGCCTTATCCATTGGGCTACAGCCGCTTATTTTATTGAGGAACTAATTTATTGGATTCAGGACCGCCTACCCATTCGCAACTGACTTGTTGAGTTACTGGTATTGGTGTGTTCACTTATTGTCGTCTCAGTGTCTTTACAGTTAAAAAAACAATATAGATATTTACTATGACATGCAATTCCATGTTGTCCTACTATCTAATATTATAAATCTGAAATTTTGGATGGCTGGATGTTTGTTAGTAAATCATACCTACGGCTGAATAGATTAAATAGATTTGATGAACACAACTACGACACACATGCTGGCAATTCCTAAATCGTCATTCGGACGCCGACGTCCAGAATGATGTTTTTATTGTGTTTAATCTAGATATGGCTATATTGCCTAGGCATTTATAAAATTATTATATTGGGTATCTACATTATTTTTAGCTTAATGTATGTCCCCCTGCTAAGAAAATACTTCTTTTCCTCTTGCTATTGCAGTCTATCAGCTGGCTAACATGGATTTCAAAATTTTCAATAATAACGGACTTCGTAATCACTTGCTTAAAGCAATATACGACTGGTTTGAAATTCAAAAAATAGCTGCAAAAATAAGGTCATAATCTGGTAAAGTCATTACCGAAGTGCTAGTTCGTTTAAGGTCATTTTTATTCGTTACGTTAAAGAGTTATACAAAGGAGTTTTAAAATTATTTTTTTAGTTGGTACTAAGATGAAATCTTTCTTTATCTTTAAGAAAAAGACAACTCCCGCACTAGGAATAAATACTGTGTCGCGAGGCACTGTACAAACATTCAAACGGACACAAAAACATTCAGACACGGAACAATAATTTGTGGATCACACAATTTTTTGTCCCGTGTGGGATTCGAACCAACAACATTTGGCGTATTAGTAGTGGCGAGGCGACCACTCACTGACCACTGCCAAGCGGTGGCAGAAGCATATGGACGTTAAAACATTAGGGATATCAATCAGATGCTGTTTGTGCAAAAAGATTTCGCTATGCTACGCAATGACTATGACACGGCTTCTAAAAGTCTTATCAACCTGGTGTCAAACTCATGTCAAGTAATTTGATTGGCTACTGCTATTTCGCTTAGCCAATCACAGCAGTTGTCTTGCGTATTGACCAGCTATTGTGTTGATAGACCTTTTAGAAACCGCGGGTAAGCTAACTAAAGCTAATTCATATACATAGTGTGCTAATTACCTACTGCGTTAAAAATAATCACCTTTGGCGTTCGGCTATTGTCTACCGGACATATTTCCAGACTGTTACTAAGAAATTCCTATTTGCTTTTCTTATCAACGATCCCGGTTCCTCACGATCCGTTTTCGTCCAGTCATACGTCTAGGCATTATGCCTGTCTCGTAGGAGACTTTAAAAACATTCAAAAAACGGAAGCAGAAAACACGATATTTTGTAGATCATAATTTTTTTTGTCTGTGTTGCAATTGAAATATTTTATCAGGAAACGATCGGAAGGTAGTTTATACTTACCTATTTGATTAATTATTGTACACTATTGAAATTAAACTACTATATACGGATTTTATCGCGTTGTTTATTTAACACTCTATTACATAATTTTGAAACTGTTACACTACTATACTATACTATTAAACTTTACTAATTTTAAGCTAATTAAATTATTAAAACTATCAAATCTACTTGTTTTTAAGTTTACACTTTCCCCGACGTTTCGGTTGCTTTTCAGCAGCCATGGTCACGGGGAGACTGTCTCCCCGTGACCATAAATAATCTACTTGTTTTTAAGTTTACACTTTCCCCGACGTTTCGGTTGCTTTTCAGCAGCCATGGTCACGGGGAGACTGTCTCCCCGTGACCATGGCTGCTGAAAAGCAACCGAAACGTCGGGGAAAGTGTAAACTTAAAAACAAGTAGATTTGATAGTTTTAATAATTTAATTAGCTTAAAATTAGTAAAGTTTAATAGTATAGTATAGTAGTGTAACAGTTTCAAAATTATGTAATAGAGTGTTAAATAAACAACGCGATAAAATCCGTATATAGTAGTTTAATTTCAATGAATAACATTCGCGTAAACAGAAGACAATATATTGTACACTACTTCGTTACTTCCCATAAATTATATAAGCTTTTTACAAAGTGTACACATCTTACTTAAACCTATACTAATATTATAAAGAGGAAAGATTAGATTTTTTGTTTCCATGTTTATTTGTTTGTAAGGGTTAAACTCAAAAACATAAGAACCGTTTTTAAAAATTCTTTTGCCATTAGAAAGGCAGACCACTACACGAAAAGACTTACACTATGGTCACTTCAAAATTTTAACCGTACTGTCTTCTTGAGGAGGGACTGACACACGACACAGAGGCGCGCGTGGGAACACGCCACTTTTACGCGAGCAAAGCCGCGAGGAATAGCTAGTCTGTAAATATATTCGTATTCAAATAATCATACATAAAAAAACTCTATACGATTCTATTATTAACTAACCACATGTTATTAGTGACGGGGTCACGACACGAACACAAGGACGAATAGTAATTATAGCATTAACATGCAACAACAATATCTTAAAATTTTCCTTATTTTTTACAACATAGTTGTAACAAGTAGCAAATCTCTTCATCCTCAAATAATTTTTACAGAACCAAATTTCATTAAAATTAGATTAGATTAATTTATTTCTGAACAAACATACACAACTGAGCATTGTTGTTTAGATACCTATTCAATTATTAAGATAATATTTACTAATATTATAAAGAGGACGGATTAAATTTTTTGTTTGTAAGCATTTAACTCAAAAACTACTTAACCGATTTAGTAAAAGCTTTCACCATTAGAAAGCTATATTATCACGGAGTAACACAATCTATATTTTATTTAAAAAATATCGTACTGCTACTAACATAACCTACTTTTATGTGAGCGAATTCGCAGGCAAAAGCTAGTTACAGATAAGGAAACATGGTACAGAAACAAAAAATAGTGTTTAAGAAATCTAATGTGGAGTTACTCATTTTCAAAATGCAACTATCCATTCAGAAATCCAGGGTTAGTACATACATATTTATGTGTCGCGGGGAACTTCACAAACAATGAAATACGGACACAGAGCAACCAATCTTAGAACAATTATTTGTGAATTATATTCTTTTTATCTTGTATTTTTTTGTAAAGGCAGTTTCTGTTCTAGGAATAAATCTTTTGTGGATCATAATTTTTTTGTCCCATTTGGGGATCGAACCCACAACAATCAGCGCAGTGGTGATGGCGAGGCGAACACTTAAACCACTACGTCATCTGTGCACTCCATATGTACAGTATGGGGCTCGAATTCACAAAAGACAATAGTTTGATCATCGACAATATATTCATCACGTAAATATGGATACAACACTTCTGTTTACCCATTTGACAGTATGCGGGTAAGCATATATGCAATACTAGCTTTTGCCCGCGGCTTCGCCTAGGAACAGTGCTTTTTCTAGATGAAAGTCACCCTATGTCTTTTTCTATACCCATGACAACGTGTATGCGAAATTTCATGATGATCGGTCGAGTAGTTAAGGCGTGAAAGCGTAACAAACAAACACATTCGCATTTATAATATTAGTTTGGATGTTCAGACATTTTCGGTCAAAAATCTTCAGTTGGACTTCATTATGATGAAACATAAACAAGCAAATGCATCACGATACACGTGCATTGTATCACTCAGGTTATCTGTGGACTTCCTATAGGTTATTAAAAACATTGAGGTGACATAAAAAATAATTGTCCGTTAACAACATATCACGGACCTGCCAACAGCAAAACACCGTGAGTGATAAATTATACTCAGACGATTGCCAGATATGTTAATTAACTAAACTAATTAACTGTTAATTAATCTATATTTGCGGTTATTTACCTATGACACAAGGTTATGCTTTGATATAATATCAATATAATTAGGGCACAACATAATTGCCTCTCAAATCTACAATAGTCAAGTTGGCAATCTATTTGAAATCTAGAATAGGTACATTACATAAAATTTGTAAATGAGTCTATCGCTATTGGACCTTGCTTTATAAAACAGGCAGACTCTGTTAGGAGCTAAGTAGGCATCATTAGACAAAATGGTCGAAATCTTATAATTTCAAGTATCTTGAGTTACTATGAATAAGTACATAACTACATACATTCACCAAATTTCAGAATATATATTCTGAAATGAAACTACTATATACGGATTTTATCGCGTTGTTTAATTAATTGACACTTTATTACATAATTTAGAAACTGTTACACTACATGCTACTACTATTAAACATTACTAATTTTTAACCTAATTAAATTATTAAAACTATTTATATTTAAGTTTACACTTTTTTTATATATTCTGACTAAAATCAAAACTGAGTCTTTTTTTAGCTTAGGCCTTCGTTGCACTCACTGGAACTATATTAAATAAAAAGCGTCCTAAGCCAATGTTGATCAAGTATTTAAATTTCAATGTATATATATTATTCTTATAGTACAGTACAGTATTACTACGCTAATTTAAATAGAAAATACATGTGTGAGAAACTGGTGCCCGAAATCGGTATTGGAATACCTGTGTTACGGGTATATTACATCGAATGTCACTTTATTTACTTACTATCAAAACATATCGTCTTTACACGGTTATCGACGTTGGTTAATCTGGCAAGATCTGGTCTGTTGTCTACTACGCTAAGCTTGTAATTAATAAACATATTTGTTTGTAGAATGAAGGTAGTGGATGGTGTCCAGTCGGATTGGAAGCAGGCGGCGCGACTGGCTGTCTGTGCGCTCTGGGACGCTCATGGATGGCTCTGGCATGGTAAGCTCCTTGTTCTTTGTTTAAGAATCCATTTAAGCACTTATATTATAGAAAGAGCATTTCCACCATTAAGTTGGAAGTAGTAGGTTTTACTCAGCTGATCAATGCCCCACGCTATCCTTATGCGCTTTGCCGCCGAAATTGCCATAAGATTGGCCAAAAAGTTGTGATAAAAGTTTGTGGCCGTTTAGTCTTCGTCTCGCTCTAATTAATCGCCTTTTTAGGCTATCCAAATAAGGCGTGTCGTTCGGTTATATAGCACTGCAACCGCTGTGTATGCAGCAACCATCAGATCTTATTTCTTAATGTTTAACGAGGTAGAACTCAGCAAGAAGCAGAACTCACAGGCTCTAAAGGAGCAGTACTCCACCCTACAGTTCACGGCCTTTGTGAGGCGTTCCGTTCCATAAGGCGTCCTACATACTGACGGGTTTACAGCTTTTGAAGAGGAGTGTTTATGTTCCATAAAATACCTTGAGGCAGACTAAGGGCAGCAGACAAAAACAAATAGTCCATTGGGCATTCGTGTCAAGTTAAGATCGGCACATGACGGCCAATAAAACAAACTGCGGCTGCCCGAAAACGGTCAAAGATGTACTGTTATTTGAGACGGAAAAAAAATTTCTGCTGGACACCTAAGGAGTCACTGTGCTGGCTGACAACAAAGGAGCAATAGCATTGGTTCCTTATTTATCAATGTTTTGAAAGGACAACTCCCGCACTAGGATAATTCCTGTGTCGCTTCCTTACAAAAATTCAAACAACGGACACAATAAACATCCAGACTCGGAACAACCATTTGTAGCTCACACAAAATTTTGACCCGTGTGCAATTCGCACAACACTCGAAGTTGTAGTAATGGCGACTAATGACAATGTTCTGTGCCATTACAACATGTTTCAATTTAATAATAATTGCGGTCCAGGTTACGAGATCCAGGGCCTAGAGAACATCCCGGAGGGTCCGTTCCTGGTGATCTACTACCACGGAGCGCTGCCCATCGACATGTACTACTTCACAGCGAGGATGCTGCTGTTCAAGCGCCGCCACATACACACCGTGGCCGACCGATTCATGTTTAAGATTCCAGGTTGGTGCAACTAACAGTTACAACCGAAAATGAAGTTCCTTTTTACATATAGTTGGAAATCATGTCCTTTTATCTTCCATTTTAAGTCATTCAAGTCCATCGAGTCATTGTTTGCCGATTTCATCGCTGAGTCGCGATGACAGTCTTTGAGTATCCACGTAACTTTATCAACATAAATCTCTTAAAGAAAAGATGAGTAAAATAAACAATAAACTGAACTTGCCGATTACAAAGAATGGCTGTGAGTTTCTTGCCAGTTCTTCTCATTGGCTCTACTCCCTTGTTTGGCTGAACATGGCTACAGCTAAATGTAAATTAACATTAATAAGTTTAACTTCCACGTTCATAAGTGTTACTTTGTGACCAACATGAATCAACATATTTTTGATTTTCAACAATTGGAGCTGTTTTCATTGCGAACTCGTTAATTCTAAGGACTTAAAGGCTGTGCAGATATGTTCGCTTAATTAATTTATTTACAGACACAATTTAGTAGTAGACAGTAAAATAAAAGCATGTTATTCAGTTCTAAAAATGATTTTAAAGAAGTATTCTGAATACCGTATCAGCAAATCAATTCATGCAATTGTAAGAGGATGAATGCACGCTTATTAATAATATATATGATATTACCAAATGCATTAGATTATAATCGTTGCTGTACTATATAACCGTTTTTTAACCTATTGAGTCGCAGTGTCACACCGGCGCCAAGACAATTGTTTTTCAATTATGAGTGACATTTCAGCAATTGATAATTTAAAACGCGTTAGAATTTATAAAACCGTGCTGTATTGATGACAATTTTTAGGTTGTTATGAAAATCGAATAATTCGAATTGTAATCGAATAAACGTTCATTTTTACAAATCATATAATATGACAACTGGTATTTATCAGTAGATGCTAAGTAGATGTGTGTGTGTGTGGCAGGCTGGGCGACGATGCTGGAGGGCCTGTGCGTGATCCCGGGCACGGTGGGCACGTGCGCGGGCGTGCTACGCGAGGGCAACGCGCTCGCCATCTCGCCGGGCGGCGTGTACGAGGCGCAGTTCGGCGACCACTGCTACCGCCTGCACTGGCGCAAACGCATCGGCTTCGCCAAGGTGGCGCAGGAGGCCAAAGTGGTACGTGCTCTACTCTTCTTTTTTTCTCTCGCTTTCTCTTACTCTTTCTAACTCACTCATTCTCTATATCTCACATTTTCTCTCTCATACTCACTCATTTTCTCTCTCACACTCATTCATTCTTTCTCTCACACTCACTCATTCTTCTGTCTCTCTCATACTTCTGGTTTCCTTCATTCTTCTTTCTTCGTCTAGTATGTTATACTGTGGAATGCGCTCCCTCATGAAGTCAGGATGTCCACAAACCGTTACACTTTCAAAGTAATAGTACATACGTGCTCTCCTCCTCGACAGTCTATCAGATTCTTCTCATCATTAATATAATACGTATGTATGTAGGTATGTATCTATATCTATATGAATTTATACTAATTTATTAAAGCTGAAGAGTTTGTTTGTTTGTTTGCTTGTACGCGCTAATCTCAGGAACTACTAATCCGAATTGAAAATTCTTTTAGTGTTGGACAGTTCATTTATCGAGGAAGGCTATAGGCTATATAACATCGCTACGACCCACAGGGGCGGCGCAGTAATCATAAATGCGGGTGAAACCGCGGCCACATCTAGTACATATATATATATATATATATATATATATATATATATATGAGTACTAGGCGAAAAATAAAAAACAAATCTAAACCATCCTCGAATCCACTTGAACACACACAAAAAAATTTATTTAAGTCGGTCCAGCCGTTTAGGAGTTCACTGTCAACACACGTACAGAAGAATTATATATATAAAGATATATTTTATTTAAATTACATAATATTTTTATTGGTTTAGGTATATTATGTATTATATGATTAAGTCCGCCGATGTATTGTTGATACATTTGGGATCGAACTCGAGACCAATGTACCTATAATAGTCCAACAGTTCCCTACTATGCTAGGGAGCGTTCCTATACTACGTGACCAGTTAAGGGGGGAGGAGGGGTTTTTAAAATACCACGCCTGGTCACAGCGGTTAGGGAAGGGGCTTAGGTTTTCGTCACGTAGTCAATGGTGCCAATTCTGTTGTCACAAAATTCTCTAATCTTAGTTAAAAATCTCTAAAATTTAGTTTAGTCCTGTCAAACGACATTTCGTATTCTGAAATCGCTAAAAGTGACAGGACTAAAATAAATTTTAGAGATTTTTAGCTAAGATTAGAGAATTTTGTGACAACAGAATTGGCACCAATATACTTTACGAAAATCTCACATTTCTTCGAACTATATTTAAATGTCATATTTTTTGGAATGTTTGCAAAAAATGATTTAAAACCATATTTATGAATGACTACGTGAAAACTGGGAGCGGGTTTTGGCATATACTACGGTTGATCACCGAGGGAAGGGAGGGGTAACATTTTTAATAAATGGGTTCCGTAGTATGGGTGGGTACTTTGCCTTAGCGTTGCTATTAATTTTATTCTTACTTCACTAAATTCATTAACTTATAAACTTTGACATTCATAAATGAATAAATAATTTTAAGATTGGTAATGTTTGTTGCAGCCGATAATCCCGATGTTCACTCAGAACGTGCGCGAGGCGTTCCGCACGGTGGGGTGGCTGCGTGGGGTGTGGCTGCGCATCTACGCGGCCACCCGTGTGCCGCTGGCGCCAGTCTACGGCGGCTTCCCCGTCAAGCTCGTCACGCATCTCGGGCCCGCCATCCCGCACGACCCCTCGCTCTCGCCTGAACAGCTACAGATAAAGGTATACTCCAACGTACTAGCATCTCAAAAACTGAACACACACTTTAGACGAAAAAATTTAGAGCCCTTTTACAAATTGTTGGCAAATTTATTTAATTTTAAGTTTACCAAAGAAGTATCCTCAAGTCATCTTTTTGCCAATCTTTTTAACAATGGCAATCCTCAGTACTCAAGTACACAACACTATGAACAGCCGGGGCTGTTGTCGTCACTAATTCTTAAATTCCATAAACATTTTAAGGCTAATTCTCGTCATAAAAGCTATTCCAAATATAAATGCTATCGAAACATATACAGGGTGATTTTGAAATCGTGTAATTCCTTTTAACCACGCATTCTACTGGTGATATAGAATAACCCTGACCATATTTTTTCTTAATTAGAATAATGGTTTCGGCAAAATTAGAGTACAGATTTTTTTCATGAAATGATTTCAAATAGTCATATTTTAACCACCTGACACAATCTTAATATTTTACTAATTTAAAAATAATAACAACAATAACTGATGTCGTAAATAATAAGGGGCAATAAAAAGAACCGCCCGTTATTATTTACGACATTAATTATTAATATGTTTTTTTATTTTAATTAGTAAAAAATTAAAATTGCCTCGGTTGGTTAACATATGACTATCTGACACCATTTCACGAAAAAAACGGAATAATAATTTTTCAAAAAAAATAAATCTAATTAAATAAAAAAATGGTCAGGGTTATTCTATATCACCAGTAGAATGCGTGGTTAAAAGGAATTACACGATTTCAAAATCATCCTGTATATCAAAAATGGTATGCTCCTAATTTAAAATATACGTCCTATAGCTCTTAGTAGATTTTCAACTAAATGGCATTGTCGATCGAAGTAAATTATTGAAATTTTAAAACTATTCGAATGTTTTGAAATCTTTATTAGTATTCGAATACATTAATAATTCATATCGATTAAACTCCAGAAATCAATACTTAGAATACAAAGTCGCATGTCTAGATTAGTAGTACGATTATTATCTGTTAAATCCTGCCAGCATATAAATTCTACTATTTGACTTTAGGTTTAATCGAAATACCAAGTTTAAGCAGGTATAGCGCCTGTGCTACTCTCAGACATATGTATATATGTTGTTTTTTATTCACAGGTCGCCAGGGCCATTGAAGACCTAGTAGATGAACACCAAAGGATACCGGGCAGTATACTGCAAGCGTTAACAGAAAGAATCTACCAAGTTCCCAAGAACAGTAAAAAAAAACAAGCTGAAGATGCCAATGGCAAGTGCCAAAATGGCACTATGAAACTGGCAGATAGTGGAAAATGTGTCAGTGACCAAGGCAAAGTGTCGTAGACTTAAATTGCCAAGTTATAGTGACTCGTATTGTGACTTAGTGGCGGCTCGCGAATAAATCCAACCAGTTATTCGATAACACTTTCTAAAATGATTTTAGTGTCGTTCCAGTCCCACAGCTGGGCAAACTTAGTGGACACGACCAAGTGCAGGTTGGAAGAGTTTATTTTTGTATATTCGAATTATTGGATATTCAATAATAAAAAATTATAAGTAATCTAATGAAATTTTGTATCGTTAATATAAACTTTCGGTACCCCATTGCTAGACATGTGGTTAGGGCCATAGCCTACCTTGCGGGTCAGGTCTTTGACCTAGTGTCATTTGGATCGATTTTAAGGACCGCGCATTTTTGATCCATGGCTAGAGTGAGGGTACAATTATTTTTGTATAATTAAAAAAATAAATTGGCTTGTGACTTAGTCTATGTTTAAGCATAGATGTATAACGTACATTTTAACGGTCCTATTATAAAACGCGAAGCATGAGATTAAGTTCTAAACTTAAGCTATCTGTCAAGATTTTTGACAATGGTAGACGTGGTCATAGATTTGTTTAATCATAACTAATAATATAAATGCGAATGTGAGTTTGTTTTATTGGTACGCGTTTACGTCTTAAATACCTGACCAATCATTATAACATTTGGAACATAGGGTTTCATCCAGGGCAAAAGTACTGTTCGCGTGGGATAAATAGTTTGTTTGAATATTTGCAATATTACACCGATGAATATTATCACTCAGAATTAACTATCTTCTACACCATAGATTATATAGAATTTTACATAAACTATAATATGATTCCCTTATATCCGTGAATTCGTACCTATTTAATTTGTAGTTCTATATTGTTTCAAGTGAATCTAAATCAATACATATAGTAAGAAAAGAAAGAAAAATATTTATATTTGTACTTCCATAACACAATACAATAAAATATATACATAAACGGAACAGTCTATTAATGGAGACCAAATTTGGTACCTGCTTCAGCTATTGTTGCAATTGAAACTGCAGCGCTGGTATTCTCGCAGGACCTATACAGTATGTAAGCAAATTACAACAGACGAACAGCAACCGCCACAAGCAAATCACTAAAGTATTTTCGGATTTCAAGTTTTATAATAAGACCGAGTTCAATGTTCTGTTTTGTTTAATTATTCTTTATTTGAGTCGCCATTATATTGATATAGTGTTCGTCAGTCCCTGCGTTCTTTTAAGTGTGTGCCGTCCGATGCCGTATCCTAAAAAATAATCGTTTTACTTCTTTTGTGACCATAGAGCAAATCACTTTTGGCGGTTTTATTTATAAACAGAAAATGTTAGGTCGGCAATTTGTTTCTTTAGCTAGACTGTGATAGGTGAATGTTGCAACTTTCTTCATTTATTTTAACTGTGAGAAAACATATACGTTTTTGAACGAATCGAAGTGACAAGTAACAACTAGTATTATTATTAACTGTCATTTACTTAAAGATAAACATTGGAACAATTGTTGTAAATTAATAACTAAATATCGTCTATCCGTTAGCAGCGACTACTAACGAACATATGCAGGCTAGATTTATATTGTTTATGACAAAATATTTTAAATATAGGGACCGGGCACAAAAGGAGCGCAGGGCACTAATACTCGTTAAAATAGGATCTTACTATAAGTTTTGTGTGAGCGCTTTTTAACAATGCAGATTGGAATCAACAAATTTACTAACACGTGTGAGTGATTCCAACTTGTGTTGCGACTATATATACTTATTTCTTATTCACTCTTGTACTAATAAACGTTGTTTAATCGTTAATGAGGGAGGATATGTAAATTGTATAATCTGTTACTTAAGTACATTGTACATAATTATACGGATTACGGAATAAAACCCGACGGTCGGCAAGCCAACCAATTTGTTCTACATTTGTGACTATAGGTATAAATGTGCAAGTTATTTCTAAAGCACTTTTATTTTGTAAACCAGTCTTGTATTGTATCAATGCGATACAGCCGCGTATTCGTATCGGTTTTATCAATACAGCCGTGCTTTCGATTATTTTCGATACAATTGCAGAGAATTTGATATAATGCTAGGTAGGTTTGCTTACACAGATTAGTCTTTTTCTAACAAAGTTTTATATGGTGTTCATATTTATACAACGTTTATTAGTATGTGCTAATATATAAATTAATAAATTTTCTAGTTTGGAGTATATATTTTTGTCCAATGAATTAGAAATTATAAATGCATTCCTTCTTTTTAACTTTGATCTATTTACTATTAGTTTTGTGACGAATTTATTTTGCGCAAATGCGACCTTTTTAATGCATTCAACATATCATATAGTTACTTAAATGTGATAAAAATAATATTGGTGTTCCCAATTCTTTGATAGTTTAAAACTGTGAAACTACAAGCTTTAGTATAACCGCAAATTGCTTTGCAAATGTCTCCTCTCTGTCTGTTCTTATACTAACGGAAAGGGAGAGATGTAATTAGTAAATTTGCATTTTGAACGCCTTTAATTTTATATGATTTATTCTTCTTATGATTTTTCCTGATGTTGTAGATCTAGCTTAGTGTCATATGATGTCATCGTTATATATCCATCATAGCATTTATTATTTTGATGAATATGGAGTTCCCTATCAAACAAAATATTAGAATTAATATTATTTGTGTCATATGTACGCCATCGGCGTTCAAATATTAGTGTTGTAATACATATTGTATTTAAAAACAAATGAAAGCTATATACTGAGATACAAAGCAAGCATTTAGAGTAAATTAAGAAATTATTGGATGACGTATCTAATTAGTTTAATGTATGTCACAAAATAATAAATTGTGAGTTTAGTGAGATTCGATGAGAGAACGACTTTGGCTGGAGATGCACACGACATATGCAAGCTTGATATATCTAGATGCTACTAGCGAGACTTGACTTAAAAAGAAAACTACAGCCTACAATATCACCAATTTTTATTGTTACAATCAATAAACCCGCCATTTTAATTTTCGTCTATCTAAATATATAGTAGCGACATCTGTTTAAGTCAAGTTGAACTGATCATTTCAAAAGGAATAACAAGATGGCAGCAGATTTGCTTGCGACCGCGCCATCGAAAGAAAATGACTTATTTTCTCTCGAAAATACAAGTTTGCTACTGAGTAGCAATAATAGCACGAGGTCTTAAATAGCATGCTCATATGTGTGTGTTCGAAAGCATATTGACTAAATTTCTTTAAGTCTGATATAGGTTGGCTGGCTACAAGCTGTAAACTGTAATATTTAAGGTGGCAGTGGGAAAAGTGCGATATATATATAGCAACTTTTCGATTATATTTAGATAGTTAAATTCAATTATAAAATGCAAATCGCTAAGTTTTTATATTTACATTATTAACACAAGCTGATTAACAATTTGCAGTCCATAATAATAATTAAGTAATGATTTTATCTTACATTGACAGGTGATTTAAAATTATAAAGTGTAATATGTGTACATAGTGTTAACTATTTCAGTTTTAATATAATATATTAACATGCGAGGTGAAAAATATTTTATTGTATCATAAATGGTTTACTTGGGCAATGCACTACAGCGCTTGTGGTGCCTTTTACTTTATTAATTATCTCTTATTAAAATATGTAATGTATGCTGTTATTATATTATATATTTGCAGTTAATAAAATAAAAACTGACTCCATTCCACCACTGTTTTTTCGGACCTCTCGCTCTTTCTCGTTAATTAACCAAAATGTTTCATTCGCTTAGTTTCCCTCACGCTCTTTCGCAAATGTTTCATTCACTTAGTTTCCCTCTCGCTCTATCGCATGGTTAAAATGTATGTGTAAAAGCAGGACAGCGCTATATCTATACCTGTATAACTTCTTATAGTGCCAGATGTGTAAAACCAAAAGTTAACCTAACGTAGTCTGCTAGCGTGTTTGTATTCTTTGTATACTTAATACGAAAACAAATACTTAATATATAAGGAGATATTTTACAATTAGGTGTTTTATTTACATCCTGTATTATGACTTGATATCTCCTACACCTAGTTGCTAATCTGATTTTAAACAATATAACTAGTATTTTAGTCACGAACCAACGACATGAGAGTGAGAGTGAGAGTGTGCAGAGGAACTGCATGATTTGATTCCTCTCTACCCATTTTACCATAGGACGACCAAACAAACAGACTAGCGCCACATGTACATGTTGGATATACCACATATTCGCACGAAGCGCTTTGCTTCCACTTCTATAATGCGAACCGCAAAGGAGTGGAACTCATTACCTAGGTTTGTTTCCCGATGTGTACAGTCTGGGTGTCTTCAAGTCGCGAGTGAATAGGTAAAAGTCAAGGCAAGCGTGCTCCATCGTCAATTCCATCGACACTTAACATCAGGTGAGATCGCCGTCAAAGGAAAGCCTAAAACAATTCTTGAAAAAATGGTTGGAAATCTGATGACTTATCCATTGGGCTATTATTGATTTGAATCACTGGGCTATTATAATACTTAAGCTACATTTGTGGTTTTGTTAGCGGCTTAGGGTTAAGGCGTTGATAAGTGATAAGTGATAACTGATAACGATCAAAACTTGGAGGACTACTTAGTTTGAGGTTAGTTGATATTCTCTATAAACGGCGTCTACACGTCTACTATTAATATATAAAACTAATAAACTTAAATTATACTTATTTCCAAACTTATTTTTTATTGTAACGCTAAAAATCATTACCTCATTATTTTTAGCGTTACAATACAAATTATGTGCATTGACCCGATGCATTGGTTTTTGGGGCGCTTTACTGATTGATTGCTTATTAGAAAAGTAATAGAAATTTTGTTAAAAAATTTACATACCTTTTCTGCTAATGTGGTGGTCTGATTCACCTTTTTCAATATTATATGTCATTAAATCAGCACTGTATATCTCTCATCTTTATATAAAAAGGGTGACGCTAGCAAATTTGTTAACACACTCTCCTAGGCACGTAACGCAATTGAACGTAACTTATTTTTACAATCACCAAAATAAAATGGTGATTTGATGATAGTACAAATTATTAAAATTAAACATACCATAATATATGTATAAAACATTTATTCCTTAGTGCTACTACTTAATATAATTACACAATATACAAAACGTTTGCATGTAAACAGCACACAACACTATCTAACAATAATGTTAATATCAGTCAACAATTATATAGTCTGTGGAGTGAGAGCGCGGGAATTATGCATATCGATATCGGCTATCGTCGTTACTTGAACAATATTCTTATAAGATGAGTAGACGAGTACTTATAAAGCCAATAAAGAATAGTTTAAGTTACGAATGATAAAAGACCAATAGCTTTTGCATTAAAAGTCACAAGGTAAATTACAAAGCTTTCGCACATCAGTGTCTTGTCACTATACCAAAACATTGTATTTTGTGTCAAAAGTTTCCGAAAACTTTTGACACACACAGTTGTTATTATATTTTTTGACTCTAGCATACCATGCCGTTATTGGGCGAGATGAGTGGAATTTCATTTCCACTAATGTCTACCAAGCCGGTTTTGTAAATAAGTATGGTAGAAAAACAAAAGTATGTTAGGTGCTAAAAATATACTTTAAAATATTGTATTTATATATAATAATAATAATAATAATAATAATATTCTACCACATACACACAACACTATCTAGCCCAAACTAAGCAGAGCTTGTACTATGGATACTAGATAATGGATAAACATACATATATACTTTTTTTTTGTAAATACATACATATTATACATAGAAACACCCAGACCAAGACAAACATCCATGTTCATGCACACAAATGTTTGTCTTGTGCGGGAATCGAACCCGCGACCTCAGGCGTGGCAGTCGGTTACACTAACCACTACGCCATCGAGGCCGACTGCGAATAATGTTGTTTTAATTAATATTTTTTGTATCAACAGTCGCACCTTCGGTGCAACAAAGCCACAACTACGCAAAATTGCAAAAATGAAATAAATATGCAGAATTGTCTGCAAGTCATACCTGCGTTTGGAGAAACAAAGACAGCTATGAAATTATTGGAATATTCTACTAGATGGCACTAGTGCCTTTGTGGTTATTACTACTTTTTCTATGGCTTTTGGGACAACGAGGTCTGATTGGTCAGTAGTGCCCCGCGCCCTTCGTGAGTTGGTTGCGTCCTGGAGCTACAACTACTTAAAGGTATTTATGGCCACTTTTATTCATATCTGATGGAGCAACAAAGGCGCATATACTTTAGTGACATCAATTCTTTTTTCTTATTTGTGAGAAATTTGGAAAAACAAAGTCATTCGTTGTAAAATGTATATGTTGGTCCAATATTTGGATTTGTGTGTAATATAATTGGAACAACAAAAGCATTACTTTTTTAAGGTTTTTGTTGGTCCAATATTATGATCTGTGTGTAATATAATTGGAACAACAAAGACATTAGTATTTTAAGGTTTTTGTTGGACCAATATTATGATTTGTGTGTAATATAATTGGAACAACAACGACACTACTTTTTTAAGGTTTTTGTTGGACCAATATTATGATTTGTGAGTAATTTAATTGGAACTATAAAGTCCAGATCAGAATAAAGCTTTTGTAGGTCCAACAACATAGTTTTATAAATCAGATTGATGGAATTACGAAACCATAAATGATAAAAAGGCTTTCTAGGCCCAGCATTACTACTATTGGTCGGATTATGAAAATACTTGTTACCTTGTTATTCAAAATGTCTGTATCTAATTAGTTTCCTACGTGATTAAAATTAAAATTATATCTTTGTTTCTCCATAATTTCGATAATATTATCGTAAATTTTGATACTGTTGGGCTATTTAAATAAATGTTAATCATTTTTAACTTCTATTACTACTAGGTACTTATTTTTGTTGTTATAACGCTGAAAAACAATATTTTATTTTTCAATAGGAAGTACCGTAAACGCACCTATTAACGACAGTTTCAGCATGGTTTATATTGATATGAAAAAATAAGTATAAAGTTTAATAACTCCTCGTAAGTTATTAGGTACGTTTACGGTAGTAATAGTTAAAAATAAAGTAAAACTCCTATGATTTTGCAATCTAGCATTATGTAGCAAATGAGAATAGTCCAAGTAACTTCTTATGATCAGTAAAATGATGGCATGTCTTGCTTGACCGTTTATTATGCATTCTGCTCACAAATATTATAAATTTCATTGTAGAGAATGATGGGTTCCCGATGCAGAAAAATTATTTCTATGGTTCAAATTCAACAAGATGTTTCATCAAAGGACCGAACATTAGTTAATGATTGGTTAGACAAATTAGATCCAGCGAAACAGAACAATAATTTTGACTGCAATTTAGAAGCTTCCAGTATCCCACCAAACTATAATATCAATGAAGTATCATGTTCTAAAACTGACACCCGTATGATCGACCGCACCACGAATAATGTAGGAGAAGCCCGCACTGACACAGTTATTGTTGATTCATTGTTGCAAAATACCATTATAGAGGAGAATGTGATAATGAAGAGTAGTACCAAAGACAGCACAAAATGTAACGTTTAGGATGACAGAGATTTAGCTTCGTCCGATGTGATTAATATTAATTTACCCTCAGAAGATATCATTGAAAAAAATGTGGATCAAGACTCTGATATAAATGATTATTCAGGAAGTGATGGATCGCAATATTTACCACCACGAAAAAAGCGCCCTAGAAAAAAAGTTTTTGAGCCAATTCATCGTATGTCTAGCTCTAGCAGTAATTCGACTAGCTCTAGCAGTAGTTCGTCTAGCTCCAGTAGCAGCAGTTCGTCCACCTCAAGCACTGGTTCAAGTGCCTCCAAAAGTGTATCTAATGTATTAAATACAGAAAATAATGCACCTCAAAACAATGCACTCCCAAGTCAGGTACCAAAGTCCAAAAAACGGACCAAAAATCCAAACCAATGGAAAAAAACGTGAGACAGAATTCAAAGAATATTGGACAAGCTTACATATCTAGTAGAGGAAAAGCCATGCCTAAAAAGAAGATCCGCCCACCCTGTAAGAATACTTGTACCCTGTCATGTTCTAACAAATTTTCCAATGATGATAGAAATACAATATTTAACACGTATTGGGGACTTGGCTCTTTTCAAAGACAGCGTGATTTCCTTGCCTCTTGTATAAAGCAAATCGAACCAGCATTCCGTACTATTAGGATTAAAAAAGATGAAGATTTGAATAAAAGATTTAGAAAACCAAACACAAGTTTTTATTTGATAAATCAAGGTCAAGAGATAAGGGTTTGCAAAACATTCTTGTTGAATACGCTGGCTATAAGTGACAAGCCATTACGTACTGTAATTGCTGGTAGATTTGGTACTGTAAGTGAGATTCCAGTCGATAGACGTGGTAAGCACGGAAAACAAGGAAAGCTTAATGCTGACATAGTACAATCTGTTCGCGACCACATAAATTCAATCCCAAGAATTGAAAGCCACTACATTAGAGCTAATTCGACCAGAGAATATATAGATGGAGGTTTGACTGTAGCCGAGTTACATCGCAATTATAAACAAATTCGCTTATCTAATAACAAGCAAGCAGCCAATTACGACGCATACCATAGGATTTTCAACACACAATTCAATATTAGCTTTTTTATTCCTCGCAAAGACCAGTGCGACGTATGCGAAGCATACAAAAATGCAATAAATAAAGATGAGTTAAAGGCTGCCTACCAACTTCATTTAGAAGAAAAGAGTCTTAGCCGGATAGAAAAAAAGCAAGATTTAGAAAAGTGCAAAATTTCTAATAACAACATGACTGTGGCTATTTACGACCTTCAGGCTGTATTGCCTTGCCCAATAAGTCAATCATCAGCTTTTTTTTATAAAAGCAAACTGAACTGCTACAACTTTACAATCTCCGATATGAAAGATGAGAAAACATCTTGTTTCTTTTGGCACGAGAGCCTGGGCAAGCGAGGTGCCAACGAAATAGGAACTTGTGTATACAATTTTTTGAAAGAATGCTCTTTAACTAAACCAAATTCAGATATTATATTTTTCTCAGACAACTGCTGCGGTCAGCAAAAAAATAAATTTATACTGAGCATGTACTATTACGCTGTTTCAACCTTGCCGATTAAGTCCATAACACACAAGTTCCTAATTCGTGGGCACACTCAAAATGAAGCAGACGCTGTCCACTCAGTTATAGAAAAAAGCATTCGTCGAGCGAAAAAATCTGGACCAATTTACACGCCAGAACAGTACGTGACACTAATCAGAAATGCAAAAATATCTGGCAATAGTTTTATTGTCAATGAAATGAACTTTAGTGACTTCTTTGATTTAAAAGCACTATCTAATGACATAAATTTAAACATTGTCAAAAACATTAATGGAGAGCCTATCAAAATTTCTGAAATTAAAGCCGTACAATTTGTTAAGGATTCTGACACCTATAAGTACAAAAATACTTATAAAACTGATCAGTGGAGTGAAGCTAAAATTAAAATAAGTCGTACGGGTAAGAGAAATGTCCAAGATATTAACTTGATTGCAGTTTATGACTCTAAGTTACCAATTTCGATTAAAAAGCGACAAGATATTACTCAATTAATAAAAGACAATATTGTACCTAGATACTATGAAAATGTATACAACAGTTTGTTTCAATAATTATTTACAGACCCTAAAGACTGTTTAGTATTATGAGAATATGATTCTTTAAAGTCTAAAATTTAAAATATCTCTAAGTACTCCTTTTTTACTTTATTATTTTATTTTTCAATGATACTTTTTTATAAAGGTCAAATTAACTAACTGGTTTAAGTTTCAGTTAGTTATTTGCTTTAAATTTAATTTTTTTTATTTTCTTGTTTTTATTTACTAGCAATTGGTTTTTTAATTATTACATAAGACTGTTATAAACACAAAACTTTATAAGACTGAGCGTGTAGGTAAGTCGGCATTACTTAAAAGGTAATTAAAACTAAGTTTAAAAAATGATGACAATATTTTGAAAGTTTTAAGTACATTTTTACTATAATTTACTGTATTTTCTAAAATAGCGAAACAAAGTATAAGTAATTAATAAATAATATGAGAATGGAAGACTGTTAAAAGTTGATTTTACAAAGATGAGTGATGTCTGCATTATCTAGAATGTGATTAAAACTAGGTATAAGAAATTATGTTACGTTTTGTTAAGGTTTAATTGTTTTGTTTTCTTTACATTTTGAGATACTTTTTTTTTGATTACTTTTGGTTTCTAGTTGGTTTTATATGATCAAAATAAACAAAATAAATATTTAATATCTTTTGTTTTATTTAAAACTTTATCATAAATCTCATTTGTAGGTAGGCACAAATAATTAAATTATATGTATTCCTGGTACAACAAAGTCACATGCCGGTATCTTTTTTGTTTTAACGTTTATTTTACTAGTTACAGTTCGTTTTATTAAAATAAAATAAACAAAATAAATGTGAAATACTTATGGTTTTATTTTTAACTTTATCATAAATCTTAATTGAAGGTAAGGCACAAATAATCAAATTATATTTTTTCCTGGTACAACAAAGTCACAAGTTGGGACCTTTTTTTGTATTTACTGATTATTTACATTCTTTTTTAATAAATCAAAATATGTTTTTATCCTAAACTGTAGGTAAAAGAATGAACTATATCAATTCAAAAGGAATTTACGATACGGTACATAGTCATCTAGTAATGAAGAAAACAGTAAGAAAAAATACTTAAAAGTCTTCTCCTGTAAAATTGCAAAATGACTAGTTGTGGCTTTGTTGCACCGAAGGTGCGAGTTATTTGATTGGCTTCTGCAAATTTAGTCAGTAATCAAACAATTAGTTGACATGCGGTTGACATTTTGTTATTGTTTTTTTTGTGTATTGATCTGCATTTTGTAAACCGTTGTTTATTACACTTATGATGACACGGACGTTTTAAAAAGTTTTGCTAGCCCGTGACACAGCGATAATATAAACATTTTTATGCCAATTCTTATTCTGGATGTACCAGACGTGCCAAAAAAAAAGACAAAATGCCTCATATTTACACTTAGCCTTGAATAAAATAGTATTGCTTAAATCTTTTATTACTCATAACTAGAACTAATCGATGTAAAATAAAAGAACAGAAGAGTAGTGAACGGCGAAACTATATTGAATCGGACGAATAATATTCTGGTAATTGGCAATACTCGACTTTAACACAATTGTCTTATTTTTATCTTCCTACCCTCGCTTAATAGTAATATGAAACAGATATGGAAGGTATTGGAGAACTACACTGCAGAGATTCAACATTGTAGATGGATTTCGAACTACCTATCTATTGGATATAAACTACCTACTGAAGACATGATATACAAAATATGGGGAATAATGGAGGACTTGTAGGAATAAATAATTAGCCTATTCTGCTTTCTTTTAGAAACACATTGGTTTGAATATTTATATTGTTATTTAAAAGCTCAAGGGCCTCTTCAATCACATCCAAATAGCATTTACCTATAATATAAAAGTCACGCCATATCTCTTCTTTAACCTAACAAGTGTGAAACGGCATGCGATTTATCTTTCGGATAACTTTTATTTGATAGTTATGAAACTGGCCATAAGTAATATTATATCAAACTCTATGACATGTAACGAAAGAAATCCTACTTCTGAAAATATAATAATTTTTAAGATAATGCTAAAATATAGATTTAAGGTGTCCGTTTCTTCAATTTAAATGTTGTAAAAGGCGACACAGATATTATACCGAATCCTAAAAGGAAACAACTTTCCATTAGCGCTTTATCACCTGTGTATTTAAATATGACCATAATTGGTCATTTAGGACAATATTCCAAAGATATTAATCGTAGTTGCACCCTCATTGTACTTACATCGCACAAGAAAGTGTTCACACTAAGAAGAGTGAGCTCACACATTTCATTTAAATGACAGAGAACGATATTATACAATTTTCAATATGAGTGAGTGTGAATACTATATTTATAATTCAGATGTAATTTTGACATTTTTTTGGATGATAATTAACGACCAAGAAAGGTTGTTTTAATTTTAAACGTAGTAGGATGCATCTATGATTTAAATTATTGCAATATTCAACATGTTACACAATATTCGCATCTGTTAATTTCAATAAACTAATCCTGTCATGCGTTTATATGAAGTCGGTATAATTGTTGACATCTTCAAACTGTTGGGGCTGCGATGAGGGCCGCGGGGCGCCGCCCCCCGCTCTGTATTGCGGCTGCTACATACATATACACAAAATATTAATATATTGGTAAAATTTGATTATATGAAAGATAAAAAAATTGTCGAGGATATAGTTACAATAAAAAAATTAGAAATATCAGTAAGTTGAGATCTGTACGATAATTTTTAGGCCTTCGCACATACGAGGATAGCTAAAACCAATTGGTTCTAGCGCTCCATACCCTCAAACAGCTGGAATCAACTGATAAAATGACAATATGCAAAAATAGCTTGTATATTATTATTAGAGATCGGATATCAGATAAATATACATTTACCTTAAGTTCGGATGTTAGCTATTATGAAAAGCATTTTTTTACCGACAAATACTACTATCTTTCATTTATTTTCTATGTATTTTCTCTATGTAAAAACTAAATAAATATTTTGTAAGATAACCTTAACAAAAAAATAAATCGTACTGATTTAAATCAAAATATTTCCATTAAATTATGTTTTTTTATATACCACACCACCCTTTCCTTCACATCCTACATACACATAATTGTATGTGGAGTTAAAATTTAATGTAAAGTAAATATACATCCGACATGTTAACCAATTCCGGCTTTTATTTTTAATAAATTTTATTGCTGTACCCGCTTCCGTAATATGTTAGCCGAAAATTAACTTTAGGTAAATATGCATTCGATTATCCGATCTCTAATTAATACTCGAAGCACTTAAAATCGCATATCCGCCGAGCTTGACAGATTTCACAGCACTAAAATCCAAATGTTTTTGCCGTGCTCCAGCGGGTCTCGTTATAAATGTACACCTCGGATTGTTGTTGTTATACTGAAATAAGTAACATCAAATGCAGATATTTTTGAAGAAGACAAGCAAATTTTCTATCTATTTACTTGGGAATATATTTATCAACAGTTTTATTTGTATCATCTAAAAGAAAAAAAATGTTTGAATATCATAGGATACAGCGTTCTTTAAACTAAATGTTCTATGATTCGACATTAGGATATGATTGTTATTTACAAAAGATGTGGGTATTATTTACATCAGAAATGTATGAAAGGACAAGCTTTATAGTACATGCAGCAAGATGCTTGGCCATTTTTTAAATAAATAAATAGTTGTTTAGCAATTGGTTGTATGATTAGTCAATATATTCAAAAATAGCCACGCATCTAAGGCACAGCGCAGTTTGCTACTTTGTTTAAAGCAAAGTTTCACTTGTATACTAGATGTCGCCACTTGCAACTTCGAATTGATAAAACCTAGAAATCTATAACGGCAAGTTATTTACGTTACAATATAGATAAATAGTATTGCATTTTTCTGTTATATTTACTTTATTTAAAAATATAGAAATATAAAGTAACTCTGTCTGTCTGTCTGTTACCTCTTCACTTGTAAACTAGTGGTACAGAGATATTTTAAAACCTGGAGACATAGACTAGTTTTATTGACGTAGGTACCACGCGGGCAGAACCGCGCGCAAAAGCTAGTATCACATATTCTATTGGGTATTAGATTTTTAAACAATACTATGACAAAATACCTTACTAAAACACCATAAAAAATGGAAGATTGTCGTATTTAGACACAAAACTTATCCTATACGACGAAAAATATATAATAATTACTGCAAACGGGTTACAAGTAGCGGCATTCAGCTGCAAAGAATATAACGTTTAAGCAAAAAAGTAGCAAATTGTGCTGACCTAAAACAGACCGAAAAATACGACGCATATACAATAAATTATTAGCTTATACAGGGTGTAACAGAAAGGTGTGGTCATTTTTAAGGGTCACATAATATAGCCCATGTACAATGGAAAACCGCGAGAATTAAATTTGTATACATTATTTTCACGAAGATATTGAATTTTCTTTTTATCGACTTATAAACATACATACACAGGTTGAGTTCTGGGCACTAAACGGGTTCATAGCGGGCGCCAATGACCCAATAACGACGTCCAAGATTTTAAAATGCTCATTGAGATCCTACGTGGGACTAGTAGGCATCGTATAATCGGTCACAACACAATTAGTAGAAAGGTGTGAAGCATTACTTGTACGTGCAAGTGAGGTATGTATACGATGTGTGCGACGTGTCGCGCGTGTGTGAGCCCGCGTGTCACATGTGCGGGCGGGCGCCGCGCGGCTGCTGCTGTTGCTAGAAACACACCAGCTATACTGACGTGTGCGCGCGCTAGCAGCATGTTGAGCGTGACATTCAGCTCAGTCACAAGCAAAATTGAGCAATACATGTAGATGGAATGTAACTAAATTCTATTCAATTATGAGGCTAAGGAAGGATAATCATTGAAGGAAGTTGAGTGCAACATGCATAACATAATGTTTAGTTCCAGATTACAAAAAACAATTTTATTTAAATTATTTACAATACAAACTAATTTATTGATACCCAGTAACGATCGCACATGTTAGATAAGCATGTATTGCTCAATTATGTGAAATCACGCTCAACATTGCGCAGCGATAGTAATTAGTTGAGCGCGACATGTTAAATGGCAAAGCTGTAATGTGATAAAAGCATTAGTTATTGAAGTAGGTATCTGCTTGTTCGATCTGGAATAACTATCACTCAAGACTATCCAGTTGAGCATGACATGTGAAGCTAAATAAAAAGTCATATTAGGTACTTCACGCAGTATGCGACTATAAATTGGCTCTGATTTTTTATATCCAATATTATGCATGGTTCCATTACATTTAAATGTAACAAATAATAATATACATTATAAGTACATAAAAAATATTTACGCATAGAACGTGAAGTAAGCGAAAATCTATGAAGGGCATTTCAGAATAGGGGCGAATCTAAATGATTTCATGAGACTGAGTTATATGAGAATTTCAATGTATAGTTACATTTACAAATGGAATTTATTAGACAAATAAGTTTACGTAATGGAAAGATGAACATTGAAATTCTCATATTAATTCAAAGTGCAAAGTAGATCTAGAGAAGCACTACAATGTTATTAAGGGTTTAATATGACAGTCCTGATTATTATTTACAATACTGTTTAATTAGACCTTAGGCCATATGTCAGAAAGGGTAGAGGAAACAATAGGTCTACCATGAAAACGTCTATCCGAAACTTCGGGCCGAACGAAAATAGCTTGCAAAGAAGTTTAATCGGTTTTCTTTTTTTAAATCACATAAACCCGTTGTTCGGGCTACCTCATAAAAGAGTTTACGACAATCAAGAAGTTACGTACTGACATATTCTGGAATAAATGTGTTTCACGGTATAAAAAATCAGCCTGAAACTTCAGCGTTTACGTTTCGTGATACAGGATGCACGCTTAAAAACATTAGGCAGAATTTAGATACAAATTTTCTTGTGATATTAATAGCAAGCAGATTTTTCGACGTTGACCTCTCGAAGGGTCAACATCGGTTTTTAAAATCATTGTTTACATCATAAATATTGCAATCAGAGCATGATATTCACATGCTTTAAATATTTTAAAGCTGACTTGACAATTGTTAAATATAAGAATTATTAAAAATTGAAAAGATGGATCGTTTAATTTTTGAATTAAATTTAGAATAAACAATAAAAAAAATATTTTCTCTTCATTCAATATCTTAAATCGATATTTACTATTTGGATTGTAGTAATTGGATCATATGCCATAACCCTTAGTACATGTGTGTGTGTTGCAGTGTGTGTTATAGTACCTGTTGCAGGAGGTGTCGCAGTCCTGGGTTGGAGGGCAGGATGTTCCTGGGATGCATGATGCGCGGCTGATGGGCGGTGGCGGCACCTCGGAGTTGCTGCTGCAACTGTTGCTGCAACTGGTGTTTGCGTTGCTGCTCCTGATACACAACACGGATACATAACGAGTATAGAAAAACATTTTTCTTTTCATAAACGAAACTGCTGCATTTGGTATAATATGGTACCTAAATACATATACAGGGTGTTCGGTAATTAATGGATAACCTGGAAATGTCTTATAGAGGAACTGATGGCCGTTCAGAAAAAAATATGAAATATAAATCTATCCTAACTACTACCTGAGATATGTGTTTTTTTTTAATTACCATGTATAACTTTCTTGTATACTACGACCATAAATGAATGAAATCCATCGGTTTTTTGTTGTTTTATTTTAAACACTAATTATGCTAATAGATAGACAGTCAAAAGTATGCTATGCTATAATAGCTTGCACTTTTTAATATATTTTTTTTATTTTAAATTTTTATTATTCTTTTCATTTTTTCTGATCGGTCTTCACTTCTACTATAAGACATTTCAAGGTTATCCATTAATTACCGGACACCCTATATAGTGAAAAGCCACACTTGCTTTATTAAAATGCTAAATGCAGAATATACGATAGTTTATTATATTCATTTCTTTATTCATTATTTAAATGGAATACTTCAGCCTTAGAAATAATTAATATGTTGCGGGGAACTTCATAGGAGCTAAGAGCACCCGGACTCAGAACAATTTTATTGACCTCACAGCGCTCGACGCAATGGCAGTGTAGAGACTACTCAATCAATCGCAACAATCATGCAATCAAAGAAATTTAAACAGATGTATCAATTTTGTATCATTATATTATATTTCCTAGACCGTATTTTATTAGTTTACACCTATATTTAGCCCGGTAAGTCCCAGGTTCGACAAACGGGTCAAGCGAACCAATTGCCCAAAAGACTACTACAGCACTGAAAATACGTCATGTGGAACACATAATACACCCAGTTTTTATTGCTGAAAATTGATAATAATAATAATATAATAATATCAGCCCTGTATTAAATTGTCCCACTGCTGAGCACGGGCCTCTGCCCAGTTTAGAAGGGATAGCCCAGCCCAGTGCGGGTTGGCAGACTACACGTATGTTCGAGAACATTATGGAGAACTCTCAAACATGTAGGTTTCCTCACGATGTTTTCCTTCACCATTAAGGCGAGCGATAATTAACTATTTAATACGCACATAACTTCGAAAAATCAGAGATACGCGACTCGGGATCGAACTCGAGAATGCGTCTCCTCTCCTCTGCGTTGCAATCCAACGGTTTTTACTAGGCCATCGCTGCTATAGCTTAAGTATTTCCTAATATCGAATAACACAATTTCAGACTACATTTTTTTTTCCTGTCACTATCTTGTCAAGCGTTTTTTGATATGTATAGTAATTTTAAGATTTATTACATATTATATAACAAAGTCCCTCGCGTCTATCTGTCTGTCTGTTCGCGATAAACTCAAAAACTACTCAACGGATTTTCATGCGGTTTTCATCAATAGACAGAGTGATTCATTGATTGATTTATAACTTGTTAAGGTTTTGTACTACCTTTGCGATGCTGGGGCGGGTCGCTAGTGTATACTATTTTAAGACTTAAACTGTAACAACAGTTTCTGGAAAATAAATCTATACTAATATTATAAAGCTAAAGAATTTGTTTGTTTGTTTGGTTGAACGCGCTAATCTTAGGAACGACTAGTTTGAATTGAAAATACTTTTAGTGTTGAATAGCCTATTTATCGAGGAAGGCTATAGAGTATAAAACATCACGCTACGAACAATAGGAGCGGCGCATCAATGAAATATTTTGCAACAACGCAACGGGGCAAATTCTCTTATAGTAAATTATAATTGTACTAGCTAATGATAAACCTAATATGAAAAATATTAAAAAACTCACTTCTAACTGCTTATAATGCTGTTCTTGTTGCTGTGCCGCATGTAGGTGACTCATGATGTCCATCTGTGACTTGAACTGCGCTTCTTGCTGGTGTGCCGCCTCCAGCGTCTGCTGTAGATGCTGGATCTTCTCCAAGTTCTGCTGCCGAGCGGCTTCCAGCCCATCCAGCTGTGTGACGGGGCGAGGACCTTTACCGCCAACTTGCTGGACCTGACCACCCATGGCACCGCCAATCATCATACCCTGGAGTAAATAGATATTAGAACAACTGAATAAATAAAATTGAAGTGTCTGTTTGTAATGTCAAAATAACAGCTTTTTACTAAATGCATATGAAAGTATATACTGTACTTATATCCAAATATCTCTTTAAAAAAAATTGTCTTTGTGTGTTTGTTCCGGCTAATCTCTGAAACGGCTGGACCGATTTTGACGGGACTTTCAAATAGCTGATGATAGCAAATAGATTGCAGATAGCTGATGTTATAAGGAGTAAATTAGGCTACTCTGATTTTAGAAATATTTTCTTAATTTTTTTATAATATTTAATACACGCGACTTCGTCCGCGTGGTGTATTAAATATAAATTATAGTATTAAATTGCTTGATAATACCTGTGGATGTTGCTGCATTTGCGCTTGCACCATACCCTGGCTAGGCCCGGGTCCGGTCATCTGTCCGACGTTGCCCACGCCGCCTACATTGGACACGTTGCCCACGGCCACCGGTTGCATCTGCCCACTCATGCCGGCGCCCATGCCACCGCTTGACATGCCAGCAGTGGGCATCGCTCCACTCGCTAAACAATAGGAAAAGATAATTTTTAAATAGTTTGTTTGGTGAATTAGAATGTGACGTGACTACTTATAAATGCAGCGATAACCTAGTTAGAAACCGTTAGACTGCCACGCAGAGGGCTCGAGTTCGATCCCGAGGTGCACATCTCTGACTTTGAGAAGTTATGTGCGTATTAAATAGTTAATTATCGCTCGCTTTAACAGTGAAGGAAAACATCGTGAGGTCTACGAAATTTATATAGAATCATATAAATGTCATATAAATTTTTGTTAATAGTTTTTTATCCGGTTTTTGAAAGGCTAATCAATGTCGTATTTAAATTAAACTCTCATCAAGTAATATTATTCACTGTTGCTAGTTTAGTCAGCCAATTACAGCAGTTTGAACATCAGTTAACTAACTTTTATCTTGATCTGTTTTTCAGAGACCAAAGACAAATTTTGTGAGTTTGAGCATGTAATTTTGCAGAATTGCTGAATAAATTTGGATGTGGTTTTTAGTAAAGTATTAACATTTGATCTAACAATTAGTATCTGTGTCATTTAGATCGATTAAGATATAAAAAATATAAGCATATTTTACAAAACTACATACAAATTAGTACGATCATTTTGGCCATTTTGTCATTTGTCATAGAGATACTGACAAAAGTATTATTAAATTATTTATTAATAGTTTTGCCCGCGGCTTTATTCTCGTAAAAGTAGGTTAGGTTAGCTTATGTTAGTAACGCCACTTTTATAAATAAAATATATATAAAAGAATTATACAATGTGTATAATAAACCCTGTCCGATCCATTAAGGTCTTGATTCTCTCTTAACAAACAGGCAAAGAAAATAATTTTAAAAAATCTATATCGTCGTAAAACGTCTTCATAATATTAGTAAGTATTAAGTATTATTAAGTAAGTTGATATTTTCCCTTAAATTTAATTTTCACCCTTAAATTACTAATATTTCGCACAGTCTAGCCACTACACTTCACACTCTCCACTAAACTTGACAAGGACGCGGAGCGTGGCATACTTTTGGCGGCATTTTCTAAGGCGTAGGTAGGCGCGGCGTGGCGCGGCGCGGCTTCGAGGAACTTTTATTAACTTTAGTGATACCTAGGTATTATGATTAATAAGTTGTCGGTGTTGCCAAGGATAATCTATTAAAATATTATTTTAAAAAATTAAATTTACTGGTGTAATCTTTTTGAACGATTTTTATAAATTGATGTCACTTACGTACTCATAATAAGCTACTGTATAACACCTTTAAGCATCGGACATGGTTTATTATATACACTGTATATATAAAAGAATTATTAAAATCAGTTGAGTAGTTTCTGTGTTAAATCCTGACAAACAAACAAAAAATCAAATCTGTCCTCTTTATAATATTAGTATAGATAAGTATTCATTATTTAAGTTTATATATACGATATGTACTAAGGTCAAACCCTATGACGTGGGTACTATACACCCAAACTCAGAACAATCATATGTGGATTACAAAAAATTACTCCGTGCGGGATCCGAACCCACAACAATCGGTCGTTATGCTGTTGTCGCTGCACCATCCATGCAAATCCGTCAAAATAATTTATACATATAATAAAACATTCGTGGCTTATCTCACTAGAACGAATAGAATAGAACAGGTTAGTCCAACAGTGGGCCGTACCTGCCATGGTGTTGGTGGGCATGTTGGGTGCCATGCCGCCCGACGCGCTCACGGCAGCCGGCAGCTGCTGCTTGCTGATTATCTGACTTATCTTCTGTTGCTGAATCACCTGCGAAAACAAGCATAGAAGTTAACTGTTTTTCACAAACGTGTTGTATTTATTTTAGAACCGCAATGTCACAGGTTATCGACGAACATTAACCCATTGAATGCCAACTACGCAATATTATGTAGCTGGTAATAATGATAGATGCCGACTACGTATTATTACGTAGGTCTTCCCTATAGATTATTTGGTAATCTGTGTTATTAAAAACCTGGATAAAATAAATGTTAGTGATACCTCGCTACGCAATATTACGTATACGCAATATTACGTATACGCAATATTACGTATACGCAATATTACGTATACGCCATATTACGTCCACACTCCACGGCATCTTGCTACAAATTGGTATCCATGATGCCAACTACGAAGTAGGCCATTTGTATGGTGGCCAATGATTGTGGTTTGACGATTAACTTTGGCATTCAGTGGCTAATTAAGCCATATCCATGGGCGCCGCCAGGATTACTTTTAGGAATGTGATTTCGAAAAGTCATATAACTTCCGAAAGTCTGACGTGCACGACGTGGGTTCGAACCTTAGAACCCTCTGCATTGCAGTCTGTTGGTCTCCCCACTAAGGAGATATTAAATCAAAATAGTAATCTTAATGAATATAATGTTCTATTAACATAAAATGCAACAACTATTTAAAAATAATACATTCATTAAAACATATATCCATATATAAAATGCAGGTGCTTAAATTTATGTCAATATATAGAACTAAAATAAATTGATTAAAAAATATTACCATTCAAAAAACTATTCATAGTACTTTACTTCTAAATGTTATTAAATTTATTTAAAAATCTGAGTACATACATTACATACTTAAGTTCTTAATGATGACGTAAGTAACATAAGCTAGTAAAAAAAAACACTAAAACACATAGTTGACTGACCTGTTTCTTTTTAAAGCGGGGACATGGTGGTCATGCGTGCCCCCGCGCCACAAGGTGAGGCGAGAGCGCGACTTGAACCGCCACGGTGCGCCAGCTCACGGCTTTACATGTTGGGTGGGTCGCTGGAACCAAATAGTTAACTAACCTTCCTCAGTCTGTCGACGAAGGTTGCCTGGTTGTTGGGTATGAAGCCGAGGTAGGCCTTCTTGTCAGGAGTGTATAGCAGGATCAGCACCTTGATGTCGCATTGAGGGGGGGACGGCATCGGTGAGAAGTGCACGCATCCAGCCTGCAGAATGAAATACAACTGATTGAGAACCCCAGTGGCGCAGAGGTAGTGTATGTGGCTGGAGGAGGTCCCAGCTTCGACTCCCGGGTGTTATGTATCTCGTTATATACTTCTTTTTATCTCTGCATCACCCTACGGTTGACTGGTAGAGAATGCCCTTGGAATTAAGACCGTCAATGTATTGTTCTGGGCAGGAAGTTTTTAAATATATAAATAAACCAGCTATCAGATTGTTACTCGGAGCATGATACAGGAAAGACGATCACAACTTGTGTGTGAAGTCGAGGACTCTCTTGGGCGGGACTCTGAATGGGGTAAACAAAACTTAGTTCGATTCAACCCCTCGAAGACACAAGTGGGCGCGTTTACTGCCAAGAAAGACCCTTTTATCATGGCGCCACAGTTCCAAGAAATTACTCTCCGTATGTCCGAAAGTATTGGGATCCTCGGCGTGGAAATCTCAAATAAAGTACAGTTTGAGAGTCACTTGGAGGAAAAAGCTAAATTAGTGAGCAAAAATGTGGGTGTACTGAACAGGGCGAGGCGGTACTTCACACCAGGTCAACGTCTTGTGCTTTCCAAAGCACAAGTTCGGCCGCACATGGAGTACTGCTCACATCTCTGGGCAGGTGCCCCCAAATACCAGCTCGACCCACTTGACTCCCTACAAAGACGGGCAGTTCGAATCGTCGATGATCCCAATCTCACGGATAGATTGGAGTCATTGAAGCAACGGAGAGACTTTGGGGTTCTCTGCGTGTGTTTGATTTGGTACCAGCAGCCCCTTTCTATCACCGTACCACTCGACAACGAAGCAGGGTTCATCCATATCACCTGGAAGCATTCAAATCCAAGACGATACGCTTTCAGCGATCATTTCTCCCACGTACGTGCAAGCTCTAAAATGAACTGCCTGCTTCGGTGTTTCCCGAGCGCTATGATATGTCCTTCTTCAAACGAGGTTTAAAGAGAGTTCTTCTTTTACGGTAGGCAGTGGCTTCGCTGTGTCCTGACATTGCTGAAGTCCATAAGCAGCGGTTACCACTTACCATCAGGTGGGCCACTTGCTCGTCTGCCACCACAGACAATAAAAAAGAAAAAAGTAATAATAGATTATATCATCGAGGTCATTATAAAGAACTCTTAGATGTGTGGGTATCCTCACGGTTTTCTTCACCGTTATAGCAACCGATAATTAAACATTTAAGTCAGAGATGCGTTCCTTAGGATCGAGCTCGAGATCTCTGCGCCGCAGTGAAACGATCTCCCACTAGGCTGTCGCTGGCTATTTTATACTAGTTGACCCGCCCAACTTCGTCTGATTCGCATAAGAGAATTTACCCCATTTTTTGCAACATTTTTAATTGATGCTCAGCTGCTATTAGTCGTAGCGTGATATTATATAGCTTATAGCCTTCCTCGATAAATGGGCTATCCAATACTAAAAGAATTTTTCAATTCGAACCAAGTAGTTCCTGAGATTAGCGCGTTCAACCATACAAACAAACTCTTCGGCTTTATAATATTAGTCTAGATTGCAATTGAATAACTTGGCACCTTGTCTATAATTATTAATTATTTGCTGAAGGTATACTCACAAATCCGTTAACCATGACTTTGGTGAGTGCATCGAGAGCTTCACTAGGCTGCAGGTGGAACAGCACAGACTTGCTGTCTTTAAGGTACTGTCCGCCGATGTTACTGATGAGCTGCTTCGGCATCAACTGCATCAGCAACTTGTTCGGCCACGTGTCCACCTTCAACTCCGGCTCAATGTCTTTCGTACTGGCAGACACCTGGAATACACATTTTAATTTATTGAGTCCCAACAGCACATCGGTGGCCAGATACAATAGTCAAAGTCAAAAATCAAAAATAATTTTTATTCATTTAGGTCACATAATAACTCTTACGAACGTCAAAGGGGTTAGTGAGTTTATTAATTTACTGAATTTACATTTATGTTAGTTGCTAGGTTTAGGCAAGAAAATAAATATTATATAATATATATTTTAAGATTTCTGGTATTCTAAGTCTTGGAAGATAAGGACATCTTCCACGCTAGGAATAATTCCTGGCACTTTACAAACACAAACCACAAAGTACCCGCATACTCCGAACAACTATTTGAGAATCACACAAATTTTTGTCCCGAGTAGGGCTCGAAGCACTCGACACTGTGACGTTTTAAGGTCACACTTATTAAGGGGACGAGCCTATTCCTGACTACCGGGCACATAATTTAAAAACAATGACCAATAACAATTTGCTAGAACTTCAAGCACTACCACTGGGTTCTTCTAGTAAGAAATTTTCTTTTGCAGTTCGGAGTTAGGTAGTAGACAGTTTTGCACACCCTGTGCGTCAAAAACCACATAAAGCAGTTAGATCTGCATCTAATCTCTATCCAATCGTATCGAATTGCCGTCCTATAGCACTATAAACGAGAGAAATCGCCAGTGAGAAACAGTACCATGTAGAACATAAGTACGTTTTAGAGTTCGAAAATCTCTTATACAACAGATTTGTCCGTCTGTTATACAACTTTCAACTCAAGAACCGTAAGGGCTAGAGACCTGCTAGAGCTGACCACGAGTCAACGCCATTAAACTCAGCATAGTCGGTATACTACAAAATGACTTTGACCTTTGACCTCTGACCTCAAGGTCACGTGATACAATTTTTTCATTCGCGGGTGCGGTTGCAAATATTTGCATAATTTCTTGTGGATGCGGATACGGATATTTAAAGGCTCACATCCGTGGATGCGGATGCAAATATTTGCAACAATCCTTGCGAATGCGATACGGATATTTGAAGGCTCACATCCACGGATGCGAATGCAACATCCCTAGTATTTACAATAAAAGTAACAGACAATTTCTAGAGAATAATTCAGAGATGTCACGCCCACCAGTGGCACAAAAGTGTGTGTACCTGACAGGGTAAATGCTTGGTAGTCTTTTGCTGGTCGCCAGGGGTCTTGCCCTTCTCCATCCACTCGATGACGCCGCTCCAGATGTAGGAGCGCTGTAGTCCCGCCGACGTGCCCGCGCCCACCATGCCCGCCATGCGCGGGTGACCCGCCTGACACAACACACTTTACGTCTACATATATATATATATGCTGCTTATATTATAAATGGAATAGTTTGTGAAGATACTTGGATGGTCAGTTACGTTTAAGGAGCGACTGCGTGGTGGGAGACCATTGGACTGCCATGCAGAGGGCACAAGTTAGATCCAAAGGCTGATCTCTAATTTTCCGAAGCTATATGCGTAATGAATAGTTAATTATCGTTCGCATTAACGGTGAAGGAAAAACTCGTGAGGAAACCTGCATGTCTGAGAGTTCTCTATAATGTTGTCAAATATATATGAAGTCTGCACACCCGCACTGGGTTTGCATGGATGGCTATGGTCTAACCCTTCACACTGAGAAGAAGCCCGTACCCAGCAAGACACACAATTTAATACAGATCATGTCCTATGGCAGTCCTGAATCACTCGAGGGGAAACACGGACAGAACCTAGTACCTATTATTATAAAACTGTGACGCAAACTCTGTCTAGACAATAAAGATAATTTTATAACACAAAGTCTAATGTAATTTTACTTCGAAGAAGTCTGAACTTAAAGCAAAGGTTTCATTTCACTAAACCCATTAAACGATATTTTATGTAGCTACTTTTAATCTAATAGTGTATATTCAGCTTTACTAATTCATGGAGCTTACTGTGGTCCATGCACATATAAAGTTTATCAAGTTACCACTATCCATCCATAAAAGTAGTGGCAGTCCAATGGAAAAAGCGTATAACTTGCACTAAAGATGATATAGGTCGTTGGTTTTAATCCCGTTTCACGACTAAACTTCTATGTCGTACATTGTAATGTCTATATGGTACAATTTGTTTAAAGTCACGAATATCACCAGTCGTCTCCCGCTTATGGTGTTTTCTGCTTAACCTGGCATTGAATAGACTCCTGTATGAAAGGGTTGGAGAAGGAATAAAGTTCGTAACGTAGGTATACCTGCGCGGCGTGCGCGGGCGGCGGCGGCGGGTAGGAGGGCTGCGCCAACTGCGTCAGCAGCGCCGAGTTGTTCGCGTACAGCGGCGCGCGGGGCGGGGCCAGCCAGTTCGGGCCCCGCCCACACGCCGCGCCTGCCGCCACGCCCACCGCGCCCACGCCCCCCACGGTGCCCACGTTGGGCACGTTGCCCACGGGTGCCGTCGCCACTCCGGAGCGCGGGAAGTTTGTTGCGCCGGTGCGTGCCGGTCCAGTCGCGCCGCGACCTTGCCTGGACAAGTTACTACATAAGTATATCAACGGAGCATTATCAATATCTAATAACTATGAAACCATGATACTACAAGGTTTATTTCTATATCTTTTAACATTTGAAACAAAAATGTATAATACATACTTAAAAAATAGTAGGATAGGCTTGTGATGGTGATAATGATTTCAATGAAATATTTGAAGTAGTCGCACTCTTTATAAAACAGAGACCAATCTAGTAAGTTTGGATGAAACAAATTTAAACTTTGTTCCAATTACTCAAGACAAATATAATATTGGAATACAATTATAGTCACTCAATTAGAGTTAAAATTTCCTATCTTTCGAATTTCAAATTAAGTCGCTGTTTTATTATTTTTGAGATTATTTAAAAAATATTTATTATATAAACACTTATACTTATGTCTATATATACCAAAGAGATCTTAAACTGAAATGAAAAGTCAACTATATTATGATTGACTGGATCAGCAAAATCATTTAGATAGTAGATCGTATCAGTAACATACCCTGCATACATGTCAGTCTGTATGTCAGGCACGAGTGGCGGCGGAGGGCTGGGCGGCCGCTCCTTCAGACTGTACCCTCGCAGCAGCACCAGGTGACGAGGGTCCTGGAAACCGCACCTTATATTAGCAGTTAAGTTTAAATGCCGAATAGCAATTTCGTTCGAATGATGTTTGAATACAGTTTTACATATCTAGTTTTTAAAAAGACAACTCCCGCACTAGGAATAATTCCTGTTTTGCGGGGGACTTTTAAACAACGGACAAAAAGGACACCTAGACTCGGATAAACCATTTGTGGGTTACATAAAGTTTTGTCCCGTGTGCAATTCGAACCCACGACATTCGACGCAATGGCAGTGGCGAGTCGAGCACTTAAACCACTATGCCATCCGCGATGGATACCTTACGTGGTTAAGGAAGCCAAGCGCGCACCTCTGTATAATGTTGTCGGAACTAAATAATTTTGTAGATCTTTAGTGCTGAATTCGTGTCATCTCATCATGACAGGAATTTTCGTAATTATTTATTACCAATAACCCAAATGATAAACAACACGCCACAAAATTAGAGAATTTTATGTATCAAGTTATGATTAATTGTGTCGAACGCATCACATAAGTCTAAAAACTAAATGTTATGTATTACATAATAATTGTCAAAAAGACCACATGTACGTAAGTAAATGTTGATTTTATCTAATTCCAGTTCAGTTTGTTTAGTATGGAAACAGTCACACCGCATTGTCTCTAAACAAAAGGAGCAGTACAGACAGTCATTGATGATACTGACCTTGGCATAGTTCCTCTGCTGCGCCTGATGTAGTTCTCCGCCAGCGTGCTCATATAACGCGTGTAGCGCGGGCACGCGTCTTGCTGCCGCCACTGATACCTGCGCGCCGCGCTCGCCCAGCAACCTCGCCGCTTGTTCTACTGTCGCTGGGGCTCCTACACCATTGTAAACGAATTAGAGGGCTGATTCTTTACGTTATCTCTAGAGTTGAGGCATATATATATATCCGGCGATTGTCCAAAAATAAGAGTCAAAGTAGATAAAGTCTGGTTATCGGCTAAGCTGTTATGCTCTCTTGTTTAATAACCTATAGAAAGATGAGTGGCAAGGCTAACAAGCCTTGCCACTCATCTTTATAATAATTATTCTGCTGTCTAACAAGACAGTAGAATAATTATATACAAACTTCTTTATGTCGTTGTTTCACTTTGTTTACTTGAATAGTTAGATAACTGAAAACCTAATGTCAATAAAAACTGAAACAAACTTTACAATAACAATTTAATAAATTTGCGATATCAAATAAAATTGATAATACTAAAACAAAATACAAACGTCTCTACCTACCCTAATATTATGAAAATCGCAAATAAGGTAGGTCCAAGATGTACTTCCATGAGGTACACTAAAATGTTCCACTATTATATTAAAGTGTGCTTACCGGGCGGTACTAAGCCACCAGCGTATGCGGAGTACGGTGGGGAACAACATAGCAACAACACATGTGTAGGTACGTCTGTACGGCCGAGCTCCTCGAAGCAAGACAACGCCGCTGTCAAGGCCTCTGTCACACACGCTCGACTTTCTGCATGCCCACCTATGTACCTGATAAATCAAATATATAATGTTAAAGAAAAAAATATGGGGAGTAACAGTAAGGTGTGCTGGTATAGCAATATAAATAGGTTAAAAGAGGAAAATATTTCAAATCAACTAATCTATCTTATAAGAAGCTAGTGTTTGTCTGTATAATATTAGTTACATTCACTGAATTTGTATTTTCCAGATTCAAGTTCTCATTTCAAAATACTTTGACTACACCAGCCATCACCAAGTGGTCGCAATTTGATCGTAAATGTATGAATGAACAATGTATAAATGAACTTAAAAATAAAATCTATTTCTAAAATACATGCATGCATTCTGCACACTTTTACATAAATTATGCCTAATCTCAATAAGTGCCATACAAGCTATTTTTGACTGTGCCATAAGCGCAATATATTTGGGGCAATATCAAAGAGGTACAAAATGTACTTTTCCTAGAATTGTACAGATTAAAAATTGTATTTTCATAAAATTTTGTGATTTTTATTTTGTATGAACATATACATGCTGTAAGTAATGGTACATAGACCAATGCCATTCATCTACTATTACCCATTTTCTATGATCAGATACAAAATCCCAACATACAACACAGGTTTGTTAACAATATTTTTTTATTTCCTTTATTCACAGATCAATATTTTCTGGGTCAATACTCAAATACCCGAATACAGACACAATAACTTCTTGTACAGTGTCTTGGCATATATATAAATAATCTGGATTACAATAAAGTACTCACTGAATTTTATCTACAGTCTCAACAACAGTCTGTGGGCATGTGAATGGCCCGAATGTGGCAACAGGTACTCCAGGGTGACAGTCAGCAGAACGGTAGGTAACAATACTGTACACAGAACCACTGCCGCCACCCTCTTCTAGTGCTCCACCATGAAAATACCTGCAAATACAAATATATAAGAATATTTGAACAATAACATTAAATAAATCAATGGACCCATTGCATTCGACTGGTAGACATAGGCTTCTCCTATTTTAATGAGAGTAAAAAACTGAAGAAAATACATGTCTAAACGAAAATCTGAGTTGCTTAGTGAGAAAGTATCTTTAAAATACAAAACTAGGAAAGACACACAGACACACACCACACAAAACACAAGTTGTTTATTTTATTCCAAGAGTTTATAGATAGGCTTCTTAAGGAGACTTTAATATGGTCTGCCAATACTCTTTTGAAGGTCTGACAGCTTTACAATCACATATAAACCGAAAGACTCCACAGAAACTAGAATAAAAAAAATTAATAATGCATTCTATATTTTGTTTGAGAATAATTTTACCAAGTCAACATGTCATTGTTTGGTGCATAAGTATTTTTATATTAATAAGATAGGGTTGGGTTTAGAAACGTGCCTATTCGTTGGGCAGAATCTAAGGATAGTACGTGATACTAGAGAGTTTTCTGAGCCACAATCAGTAATTTTTACTTGCCGGAGACCACTCATTTAAAAAAAAATAAGATATTCATATTGCGTTTTTTGAGGTTATGAATAAGTAATTGACACAGAATTACGTTCCTTTCTACTTAGGGAAGTAGGGAGGAATGCAATTCAGTGTCAAAATATTTATAAATTAAAGTTATTATTAAAGATATTTATTTCAAAGTCTATAAAAATGAGCCTGTACTTTTTTTTATGGGAAACGAAACGCATTGCTCCCATTTTGTTAAGTTGTTTTGTTGACATTCATTCCGTTCCGCAATAGAAAAACAAAATACTTCAGGCAAGATAGGTCCTGGCAAAGTAGTACAGATCGACGAATCGAAATTCGGAAAAAAGGAAGTAAAATAAAAGTAAATATTAAAATCTGTGACAGACCCGAATTAGTTTACCCCGACTTCACGTGGTACTTTTTGCCCTACCCCTAGAGTGTTTTTTAGAGCCCGGAGGCACGGAGGGGGTGCAGCCTCCGGCCGCAGTAACAAAGCATAGGCACAAGCGAGCCTAAGCGGCCGAGGCTGGTCGCCGCAGGCGACCAGCAAGCCGAGGCTGCTTAGGTGAGCGCAGGGGCCAGTGCTTTGTTACGCTAGGGCGAAGAGGCTGCACATCCTGCAGTGCCGGAGAAGATGCATTCTCAAGATATTGTATAATATAGACTTTATGTGGTAAATTATATTTTCTGTAAACTGTTAGATAAGGACAGTGATTTGCCCTCTTATTCTTTGTTATTTATCAATATATGACAATAAAATTTTAAAAATTAAAGTTAATTTTTCTCGGAAATTATAGGGCTCCGGCGGGAGGGGAGGGCGGGGATTAGTTACCCTTCCCCCTCCCCACCCTCCCCCCACCACCGTTACCCCCTATCGAATAGGCACGTTTCTAAACTTTTACCATAAGATAGCGTACTATTGCATGAATATAAACAAATACTTACTCTAAAGTAGGTAAAATATAGTTTGTTTTGAGTTCCCCTATGTATGCGCCATTCGCTGCTGTTGCCTCTATAACGAATATCACCTCAGCTTGCACAGGGGAATCGGGAGCGTTAATTACCATTTTTATCGTCCTAGTTTAATATTATCATAATATAAAAATAATTAAACAGTATTTATGATTGCAAGGCAAGTATGTAAACCAAACCAACTTGACAAGTTGACATTGTAGTCTGTCAACTTTGATAGATAATTAAACTTAGCCGAAGATAGTGTTGTTATCAATAATAAACCTAAAGTTAAAGGAAGAGATACAGACAGATATATTTACAGAAAACGTAAAATAAATATTATAATCTGACGTAATCAATAAACATGACTAAGAGCCGATTTTTCAATCGTCAGATAACTTTTATCTAAAGAATAATTAAGGCGGTATGACATATTTTCTATACAAAAGCTGTCAAAACGTCAAACATATTCCCCAGATAAAAGTTATCTGACGATTGAAAAACCGGCCCTAAATATCGCATATTATTGCACAGACATATAAGAAGTCCTTATATGTCTGTGATTATTTGTTTGTTACTCTTGTTGTACTAATTTACTAATAATACTAATTTGAAGATTTTGAAGACAATCCTTGTGTGAAATCTCTTATTTTTCTTCGTGTTCCCAATTGATATAAATCAAATAGACATTGCGTAGTAGTTAGTGTTAGTCGTTAGTACTTAGGCGCGGGTCCAATTCTCGCACAAGTCAAACATTGGTGTGCATGAACATGGATGTTTGTTTTGGTCTCGGTGTTTCTATGTATAATATGTACATAATTATAAAAAAGGTATATTTGTATGTTTATCCATTGTCTAGTATCCGTAGTAAAAGCTCTGCTTAGTTTGGGCTAGATGGTGTTCTGTGTATGTGATAGAATATTATTATTATTATAATCTTTATTTCAATATTAGATGTGCCCGCGGTTTCACTCGCGTTTATGATTATTGCGCCGCTCTCGTGGGTTATAGCGTGATGTTATATCGCCTATAACCTTCCTCGATAAATAGGCTAGTCAACACTAAAATATTTTTTCAATTCGGATCAGTAGTTCCTGAGATTAGCGCGTTCAAGCAAACAAGCAAACAAACTTTTCAGCTTTATAATAGTAGTATAAATTTATAATACATTTTTCATTTTAAAATATACATATATAAAAAATACATAAAAATATATTGAAAGCATTGTACCCCATCGGCATCAGGAACAGAGTCCAAGCTGCCGGTGGTTAGGATTCAAGAGACAGGAACCTCCTCACAATGCGTGCCGTATCTAATAGCACTGCCTTCTGCATCAAACCCTTGATCCAAGCACCTTACGCGAGCCTCTTTAGGCTCTTGGCTCTTCTCGAGGCTCTTGGCTATTAGACCATTGACAAATATGACTATCGGCACAATGATTGCTGAATCCAAATCCTACATGTCGACAACCTCGCGAGCTAAATCGAGATATTTAATTTGTTAATCTTTTTCAGCTTTCACGAGATTGCCATCCTGCGGAATGGTGACATCGATAATCATTGCGCGGCGCTCTGATCGATCTATCACCATAATGTCAGGTTTGTTGGCCACAACAGTCCTGTCTCTGATGATAGTTCGATGATGTGATAGGTGATATGACCATTTTCGAGAACTGATTCAGCTACTTACCTGTAGTACCTACGGCATTTGAACATCTACAAGTTTGTATTTCAGAGCAAGGTGCTGGTGAATAATCTTGGCTATTTGGTTATGTCTGTGTAAGTACTCGCCGTTAGCAAGAGGAGAACAATCGGAAACTATATGCCTGAGGGATTCACCTGGTAGGTGGTACGCCCGACAAATGTCAACCATAACATACCTAAAGATATATTTCCGGTAGTTATTCGCCTTGATAACTTCGTCCGCAATAGCACAGACAAAACCTTCGGTTTCCCCAAAGATGTCACTGAAACGTAGCCAGTTTACGGAAACTAACACGTCTACATCGGCTCTATATAGAGCCTTGTAGAACCTATCGTGAAGCTCCTTGCTCTGCCATACATCCCTGCGATCGTTAGTGCTAAGCACTACAGGCTTGCATCAGTTCTCTTTAGACAAACTGAGCGGGCTGAGTCCAGTGTCCACAGCAACTACATCCCGATGCATACTCACATCTGCCCATCTCGCGGTTATGAAGGGCCTTGGCATTCAGAAAGCTTCGGCCCCCACATATCCGCGGGATATACAACCTCATCACAGACGTACGTGGGTGATGCATACGGTATGCCGTCAAGAGTGTACGGACTCGCCGGTCCAGGGCATCCAATTCAGTCTGAGTTCACTAAAGTATGCCAAAGGAGTACATGATAACCGGCATGACCCAACCGTTACAAGCGCGCACCTTGTTGCCACCTGATAAAAGATTATTTAAACTTTTTTCAGGCGACCAAAGAAATGCTCTTGCTACGATTGCTTCATGTCAGCCTCATTGATACTTAACGCCAGTGATATACCCAAGTACTTGTAAGTATCAGTTACAAGAAGTGATCGTAGGTTGATGGTATCCGAAAGTTGTGTTCGTTCGGATTCTACTATCCTTCCTTGGTTTACATGGATGGCAGCACATTTATCCAAACCAAAATCCATGCTGATAGACTTACTAAAAGTTTCAGTTACTTTGAGTAAATCTATCAGCTGTAAATCAGTTTGGGCAAACAACTTTAAGTCATTCATATACAGCAAGTGGGATATTACTCCACCACCTCTTTATAACCTGTAATCTAGCTCAGAACCCTCTAGTAATGTACTACGAGGATTCTATGCTAATTAAAACCAAATAGGACTCAGGCTGTCGCTGTCACCCTGAAATATACCCCGCTTAATTTTTATCGGTTCGCCATTCCCAGGGTCTGTCGACATCCTGGATAGCTAAAAACTGTTTTCCATTGGCCCATGCATGACTTCAAAAAGGTGCTCAGAGTTGCATTTACTTTATACAACTATAGCACCCTGAAAAGCCATGTATGTGGCACCATAACATACGCTTTCTTATAATTTATCCAACATGCCACCAGATTATTTTTATTATTATGTTTCTCTTATCACAGGTATTTTCAAACATATTATTATATTATGAAAATACCTGGTCCTTTGGGAGGCTTACACGGAGACTAGGTAAGTCCAACGTGAAGAGGCCCTTCGAGAGTTTTAATCAAAGGTAAAAAAACGGCGTCTGCACTGTATACTCTAATAGCATCAATGTACTGGGCAGACGGTGACTCGTCAACTCACTAGATAGGCCCCCTGAATAGCCACCATAGGCATACAACCCAGTAGCAGAGGGCAACACCGGTGCGAGCGGTGCGGCGCGGCGCCGGTTTCACCATCACGGGTCTCGTGACAACGGAGACCCGAAGCGGGTTTCCCCGTAGTTATGCCTTTGAAAATGACACTTCCACCCTCAAGCATATAGCTTAAGCGGCCTTCCTCTGACCGGCCCACCAAGGCAAGGCAGAGTTGAGAGTCCTACGGGCACTCTTGAAGTTCCACCCCAGCTAACCAGTAACGGTAAGCCGGGGACGAGGCCCTAAACGACTCTCTGAGGCATTCAGGACTGCAGTGTCGCGACTCACATTCAGCTCGCCACAAGCTGCCCTGCGGTTTGTGCGCTTTTATTTCACCTAGTGATACATTTTTTGTTTATATCACAAGGCGAAGGTGATAGTTTAAAAGCTTGTGTACTGTGCCCTCCGATAGTTATCACGTTAGTCTCATGATGAAATAACGACTGTCCCAGAGGGTATTATTATTATTATTGTAGATAAAGTATCTAATTCAATTTATTCTAATAAGATAACCGATAATTCGCGCAATACTTAGTTACATAATCGTATGGTGGAGGTGTTAGGTACTCTATAAAACTTATTAATGCTTAAATATTGTAATAATGCTTTGGATATGACGTTTCATTTATAAATTACATTTGTTTAAACACTAACGGCGTCACGACACTGATTTTATAAGTAGGAGCATTTTAAAATATGATAATCGGGCTAATTTAACACGCTAACGCTCTGTCCGTCAATGATAGCTGTTATAGACAACAGGCAAAGACTTTTTAGTTCTTGTCAACTTCAGCTGTTTGTCATGTTTCATCTATGTCATTCATTTCAAAAATAACTTTATCTTAGCCTTCCCGTCTTATCTTTTTGAGATAAATTTATTTTATAAAGTTGTCTCTTAATTTGCATTTTTCTAACGTGTGCACTCAAATACACACTTATATTCTTTCAGTCGCGTTAACAAAATAAAATACTGCTATGGAAATGAGCTTTCGTTCCATAAGGCTCTTAAACCGGCTTTTAAGAAAACCACAGGGTATCGGGGCTTATAGACGTGTTAGCGGCGTTACCGGTACAGCAGTGAAGGAGGAAATCAACACAGAATTATTGAATACATTCAACAGAGATATAAAAAATGGTAAGTCCTTTGATGCAGTCTAGTTTTTGAAGTCAACCATGTTAAGTAAATTTGTCCTGGAATAAATTAGTTGTAATGACATCGAAAGCACTTGATAAACTATTCCTATTCATCAAATCATGCCTGAAATGCTAAAGTAATCATGTAAAACTATAACAGATTTTCTTCATTACTGCATAAGAATGTCTTCTTCGTACATAAAAACCACTTAGTGTCAATTATATTTTACTTTTATGTCATGATATATAAAACTTTTATACATTTGCTTGTGGCATACAATCTTGTTATACATAACACAAAAAAAAATCAAATTAAGGGTTAAGACCTGTTAAAAAATTTAAAGCTGACTCTAATTCATAAAGAAAAGTCAATATACCTATCTAGATATGATTGCTACAAAACTGATATTTGTCTATAATAGGTTAAGCTCTAATGTATTATTATTATATAATTTATATCAGCCAGTTTCTTTTTATTGATATTTGATTACAGATATGTCAGTTAAAAAAGAAATATCTTATCTATGACTGTTTATGAATTATTACTCAAAATATTTTATGATCAAATCTCATACTCATGTATGTATGTTATAATAAAATGAAACTTTTATGATAATTTTTTCTGAATTAACATATTCTAATTACTATTTTGTATTTAGATATTGTTATTAAATGTTCTACTATATAACAATTATCATTCTCACAAATACTAAGCCACTTGTGTTGCTTACACTACAATGTCTAGAAATGATACACAACCTTTTCTATTCGAAAGGAGTTCCCTTGGATATATTTTAAAATCAAAGCAATATCAGAAATGACCAGTATGTTTTACAATAAAGCTGACATCATTCCCAGTTTTATTTTATTTGGTTATCCTCTCAAATGTCAACAAATTTTATATTTAATATGATATTCAACAGTTGATCATGATTGATGCAAGTCGACCTAAGGTGGGCACACCACGATTGTGGCGGTAAGGCCCGTATTTGAGGAGTGCCTGGAGAGGCGGCATGGCGCCCTCACCTTCCGGCTGACACAGGTTCTGACTGGCCATGGTTGTTTAGTCAGTATTCCGGGATGTACTTTACTATTATTCCGTCTTTCTTTTACCCCGGCGAGTCCGACATAATCCCTCCGCCCGCCCCCGCAGAGGGATATGAGTCATTGCATTCCGCCAGTAAAAAACTAAAACAAATAAAAATAAACATAACCTAGGGAGGGCCCTGGGATAAACTGCTGAGCGATAAACATAAGTTTCAGTTATAATAACCTGACCACAATTAAAGGTTGAGTGCTTTTTAATTAGGTTGTAAACACAAGCACAAGGTATCAAAACAATATACTGTTGTTTACCTGACACTATACAAACTTGTTGTAAAAGGTCGCATAACAGCTTTTGTGTCACATGTATAAACTTACACTTCTTTTCCAGAAGGTAAGGCAATGAATACAGGTTGCCTGTTGCTATGATCTTAGCATATCTCTGTAGTTTAATATATTTTCATTCTCTTCAGTGTAAGGTAACTTTCAGTATTGGGAGAAAGTATAGTAAATAAGTATAATATAGTATAGAAAGACCAATAGTATGAGATTTTTAGGATGCCTCGTGATTTCCTTTATTCATTACCTTGACTAATATCATTCTATAACTGGTGGTAGTGAATGCGATTGCTGTGCATGTGCTCTCGGGTTCAAATCTGCTCGGCCCAATAAAATCTTATTGGATTTTCTACCAAGAACTTCTCAATAGTGGCCCATATTTTTCAATTGTGTCTCGAAAAGCATGTAAAGTTTGCCTGATCTCTCTTCGGTCGTGTCAGATTACCGTTCCACCGGATTAAGAAAGTTAAGGAACAGAGACTGCATTTGTGTGTACACACACACGCTTGTGCATTTTGTTAAAATCGACCGCTATGACCGAACTTCGGTCTGGAGGATATTATTATTATATACTAGCTGTTACCCGCGACTTCGTCTTTCGCGAATCTCTAACATTTTCTAAAATAAAAGTAGCCTAAGTTACTCCTTATAACATCAGCTTTCTACCGGTGAAAGTCCCGTCAAAATCGGTCTAGCCGTTTTAGAGATTAGCCGAAACAAACAGACAGAAAGAAAAAGATTGAAAATTTTATTGTTTATATGAATACTGTATGTAATTTTATATGCATTTAGTAAAACGATGTTATTTTTTGGCATAACGAACAGACTCCAATATTATTAATTTGTATAGATTTTGTGACTGTTCATTCAAAATGATAATAAACACTGACGTTTTCAAAAACGATAAAGGCTCGTACTAAGGGCACTGTATATTTTGCGAGATTAAAACTCGTTACGTCATATATATCTGTTTTATCTTTATTATTATAAACATTGACGTCCAAGTGATAGATAACAAATATTTGTTTATCTAAATATGTTGTCATTTTGTATTTAGGATTCCTCAGATTAAAATCAAGGACGGAGTCTATGGATCGTAATGTAATAATAATTTTTCAAATACAACGCCTGCAATAGGAATACAAATTAAATTAATAATAAATAATTAATCAAATTAAATGATTAATTAATTAAATTAAATTATCTATGGATCGTAATGTAATAATAATTTTTCAAATACAACGCCTGCAATAGGAATACAAATTAAATTAATAATAAATAATTAATCAAATTAAATGATTAATTAATTAAATTAAATTATTAATTAATTAATTAATCAAATTAAATTATTCATCAATTATTTAATGTATATCCTGTTTCGCGGGGGACTATAAACATTCAAACAATGGACACAAAGAACGCCCAGACTTGGAACAACCATGTGTGGATAACACAATTTTTTTTGCTACCTGTGGGGAACGAACCTACAACACTCGGCACAATGGCAGTGGAGGTGACCATTTAAACCACTATGCCATACTCGCAGTCAAGGTTCATCATGCTCGTAAATAACCATAAGTGCAATAATACTAACAAATACCTAAGTGTGCAATAATGAAATTCTGACTATGCTCTGACGTTAATACAAAATGGCGCATTTACTGATTAAAATTGTATTATTCTAATGATACAAACATGCGAACACATGTACATAATTTATATTGACTGATTTATTTGTTCACTATACAATACGTAGGTACCTACATAATAAATGTACTTTGAAATCGAACCTGCACTTTCCTAACACATGATTAATCGTTGCGTCCGAATCTGTTCGGACGAATTGTGGAAAATGTTTTTAAGTGTCGATTTGCACACATCCATATAATTCGAGTCCGAAATTAACGGATCTGAAAAAAAGGCCTGCGAATGGACAGCTAAAAATAAAAAATGAAAAGTTTAGTGCCGCATAATTCGTGCGAAACGACCAAGATGATTAGTAAACATACTAATTCTATTATTATCCCTTAAGAACCGCTTATACGAGACAAGTTTCTAAAAAGCAAGCTGCATGTCATCCTTGGTTTTTCCACAAGTAAGATAAAGACAGCACGATACTTCCTCAAGAAATTTGCTTCGCGTCAATGCGTATGGTCTAATTACATAAACATTTAAAATATAGTCACACTGAGAAGAGGTCCGTGCCCAGCACTGAATCAGTCTAATTCAGGGCTGATATTATTATAAAGTTATTCTTATATATTCTCCGGACCAGTTGTAGTACATATATAGCGCCCGGTTTGCAACATGCTGTGGTATAGGCTCAAGCCACAGCACACACATAAATATTAATGCACAGCCGTAGCAGACAAAATGGTCGACAGCATATCGAAAGCTTTGTCGACCGTAAATGCCACAGGCATTTTTAAAGTACTAGCTGTCCCATGTGGTTTCACCTACGTTTATGCTAACTGCTCCGCTCCTATAACTTTTAGCGCGTTGCTATAAGCCTATAACCTGCCTTGAAAATAAGGTTATCATATTATGCTAAAAGAATTTTCAAATCCGACTGGCAGTTCCAGAGATTAGCCGTTCAATCAAAAAACAAACATAGCCTTCAGCACTCGTATATTAGAATGGGTAGGTGGCCAAAGTCTGCAGCATGCGCCCCGCATGAGAGTAAGCGGTTACTAGGTAGGTACTAGTAGGTTACTACACCGGGGTTTCATCAATATTTGTCTTTTCTTTTTGAACTTATTACACCCGTAGATACTCCGACTAAGTACTCTAACTGTGTAGTCAGGTTCATCTATGGTTACTGAAAATCCGACTTGTGACTCTTGTGAAGTCCCAGAGGCAGGTAAACTATCTTAGAGCCTGCAGCGAATTTATTCAGAACTGTATAGAAGGAGTTTGATAAAGAATTCCACCTCAAGGCCTCCTCAGCAAAACGAGTGACAGAATAAAGAATACTTATAAATACAATGCTTGCTACGCTTCAACTCTTAAAAAAAGGAGTTGCTATGCTGTTAGCATATGGGTCAAATGTCATAGTGGTAATCAGACAATTGGTGTGCTATCTCCTTATGGTGCACACATGCTACAGACCATCCTGACCAAAAGAACACAAGTTTATATGCCTACGAGCTTCGGTTGGGTAAGCATTTTTTTCGTTATACTCTAATGAATGATGGTATCTTTTGTCATCAGGTGGAGCAGTGCCAGTATTCCGCAGAGCGCTGCTGTTCCCAACTCGGGTGGCGTTGCAGGACGAGTTCGGTATCTACACGTATGCTGGACTGTACCAGGCCGCGTCAGTGCTCAGCTCTGAAATATCAGCACAGCTTGGTAAGTATATATCCTGACATTCTCGTTATACATGGGCCGCTGCCTGCTGTTTCCCATAGCCACCCAATACTATCTGGAACCGTAAAATAGCTAGTATGGTAGCTTTTAACAACCGCACGGTTGTTTGTCGCAAAGTAATGTGTGCAAAATGTTAACCCACTTAAACAGCAAATAGAGACGAATAACCGAAAGGCAAAATAAACAGTTGCGTATGGACGCTACCTAGGTTTTTGTATAATATTGATGCTTTACTGCAAATAACTATGGCAAATAATTATAACTTAAAAAGAGGTTATGATGCGCATAATTGCATTCGAATAGTAGCCTTTTGTGTAATGGTGAGCACAAATATCGTGAGGCAACTTTTGTCAAGATGGATTTGGCACTTTAGCGTGCAGCAGACTTCGTTACAACGTTTTTGAAGACTTGAAAATTTGCATTCTCCTTGCATTACGATGTTGTAATAATAGTAAATCTGCAAGTTTTTATTTCCTATACGGAAATACGCTCGTACCTCGTACCCAGCTATTGACATAAGGACAGATAAACAGGCCTAACAATTACTAATGGCAACAGGTAAATATAAACAAACATAGATTCACTCCTATTTCCCAAATGGGTAAGTAGAGACTACGGATTCCGGATCCTGACACACTTCTCTGGCTTTATTCACTTTCGTCACATTCCTCATACACGCTCGTCGGTTTAAGGTGCTCTTAACCAGAATCTCTTGTCCAGAATGCCTGCGATCTGATCGAGAAACGTACGCCTAAGTTTTCCTCTTGCGACTGGTTCCATTCACACTAGACTTATAAACTTTGTTAGTCAGTCTCAACAGGTAAATGTCAATGTAAATTCACATTTATAAGTGTAACTTTAACGTTCATAAGTGTTACTCTGTGACCTACATGAATAAACATATTTTTATTTAATATTATTAATTTGTTTCCAGTGGGCCAAACGGACCGGACCATAGCATACATGTGCAGCAACGACGCTTCACATGTCATAGTGCAGTGGGCGATATGGATGACGGGCAATATAGGTAAGATAATATAAACGTTTATACGGTAGGTACTCGGGTTCAAATCCTGGAACGAAATAAAAAAAAAATGGATTTTATATCAAGAAATCCTTAATAGCAGCTTCTCATTGCGAATTTGGCGTTGCTTCAAATATATATTATGTGGCGCCTATGAAATGGATTAGTAAGAATGCTGACGAGCAAAATGCATTTTTAGAGTTCGAAAAAGCTTTGTCCGTCTGTCCGTCCGTCTGTCTGTTATACGACTTTCAATTCATGAACCGTAAGAGCTAGAAGCTCGCGGTCAACGCCATTCGACTCAGCATAGTCGATATACACCGAAATGACTATGACCTTTGACCTCTGACCTTAAGGTCACGTGATACCATTTTTTTGAATTCTTAAGATACGGCAATTCATTGCCGTTTCACACTTGTTTTACTAGCGTGTCTAGTTCCAAGGGCTTTGAAAACTCATTGCAGATACTTAGGTTTTGCATCGCAGCACTTTAGACCCGGATCATATTCGGTTAACCAACTTCGTGTATAAATGATACTATGCTGTCGAGGTAAGCGCTGGAAAATGCACGAATGGTGTAGTAGTCTAAATGGTCTCCTCGCTATTGCCATTATGCCGAGTGTTGTGGTTTCGATCCCAACACGGACATAAATTTGTATGATCCAGAAATAATTGTTTCAAATCTGGGTGTTCTTTGTGGCTGTTGTTTGAATGTTTGTACACACAGCTACACATCAAGTTAGACACCCCATATACACATAACTTCGCTACATACAAAATAGAGAATGGTTGGAAACGGACAGTGCACAGTGGTGTCGATGTAATGTTAAGGATAGAGCATAACAAAAATATAACGCACTCTCTCGCACGATTCGCAGCGTTTAACTTCTAATAGTTCAAAGTCCAAACAGTCCAGGTTGATGTGTCGCTGTGTAACCCGCGACACAGGTAATATAATCGCTTACTACCTTCCACTCAAGGAGCTGCTAAATGTGATCTCGCTGTTTACGACAAAACTATAGGGCTTCCCATTGACGCTTCAACTTGCTAACTGAAAAGTCGTGCGTGACTGCAATACTGATATTGCGTAGTAATTAGCACTAGCGAGCTAAGTGAGATCTTTTATAGTAAATCGAAAAATCTGCTAGTTTAATTGATCCTGCGTCATAAATTTACTCTAATGATGTAATTGTGAGGCCCGGGTTCGATTACCGTTTTTGAAAAAGTGTTATTGAGGTTTGAAGTTAGGGATTTCTTAATAGCAGCTTGGAGTCTAATAATGTGGCCAAATAACTCCTGCAGTAGCCAGTTCCTATTACGCGCTGACTAATTATTAACTGGTTTTTAAGAATATAGGTAACTTTTGGTACTGATTTAAAGTTGGTACCAAAAAGTTTATGTAAATAAAAATACATATTAATATGTAGGCCTATGTCCAGCAGAGGACGTCTTTCGGCTGACATGATGATGATGATGACATATTAATATCAGTCCTATATATTAACTGTCCCACTGCTGGGCACGCACCTCTTTTCAGTGTAACAAGGATTAGGCCATAACTCGCCGTGCCAGCCCAGTGTGGAATAGCAGACATCACATATTTTTGAGAACATTACGGAGAACTCCCAGACAGGCTTTCTTACGAAGTTTCCGTCACTGTTAAATTAAGCGATAATTAACTATTGTTACACCCAGTGCCATCTCTCGGCATTGTGGGAAAGAATCAGCAGTTCCGTTAAATAATTTATTAGAGCGCCATCTATTTACGTCTTACGGAACTACTTCGTCGGTACGAGAAGAGTAGAGAGAACGCTGGCACATTCTCGAATCTTCGTACTGTTACGTACCGTGTATGACGTTTCTAGAAAACTCTGTAAACGCTTTAACCGCGTATAAAAGGGAAAGGCCAGCGCTCGCCAAGTCAGTTTACAATCGTAAGCGGTCAAGTATTCATCGAAGCGAACGGAAGCGAAAATACTTCGAAATTTGAAGCAGTTATAGTGGAAAAGTGTAGTATAGTGTTTGTTGTGTTTTAAATTTAATTGTGTGCTACAATAAAAAGTTTTAGTCGGTAATATTGTTTTACATTCTTATCCCTCGAACCCAGCACGTAACACTATTTAATACGCACATAACTTCGAAAAGTCGTAAGTCTCGGGCACAAACTCGAGACCTTTGCGTGGCAGTCCAACGGACTATCTGTTACTGTATTATACTATATTTTTAAAAACACATAATGTTATTCCACAGCCGTTCCCTTAACTCCGCTACACCCACCAGATATGCTAAAATACTTCCTAGAAGACAGCTTTGCAAGCCTTGTAGTATGCACCCAGGAGTATGAGAAGGTCCTACGCCCTATAACCCTGGACATGAGCAAGCCGCTTCTGATCACGGGCAGGGATAAGGAAATCACCGCGCAGTTGTACCAACCCAACACATCGTTCCTGAAGCCTAAAGCCGAGGATATTTTGCCTGATGTTGGCAAGACCAATGACTGGTACGGGAGCAATGAGGCGCTTATTATTTATACTAGTGGTGAGTTGAACTTGATTTTAGTTTCGCTACGTTATGTATAAATCCATACTAATATTATATATGTGAAAGTAGCTCTGTCTGTCTGTCTGTTTGTTTGTTTGTTATACTTTTATGGCTAAACTACTGAATCCATTTTGATGAAATTTGACAATGAGGTTCATTGTATCCTTAGGAAGGGTATAGGCTACCTTTTATCCGGATATTCGATCCCAATCATCGAGTTTTGTTCATAAATACACTACTGCTGCTGCCTGGATGGCGTAGCGGGTTGCCTTGCCATTTCTATTACGCCGAGTATTGTGGGCTCGATCCCCACACGTTACATAAATTTGAGCGATCATAATATTGTCTTCTGTTTACGCGAATGTTATTCATTGAAATTAAACTATTATATACGGATTTTATCGCGTTATTTATTTATCACTGTATTACATAATTTTAAAACTATTACACTACTACTACTATTGAATTTTACTAATTTATAAGCTAATAAAATTATTTAAACTATTAAAACTATATTTAGGTTTACGCTTTCCCCGACGTTTCGGTTGCTTTTCAGCAGCCATGGTCTGTGACTATGTGACAAATAAATAACGCGATAAAATCCGTATATAGTAGTTTAGTTTGAGCGATCATCTAATAGCTATTCCGAGTCTGGGTGTTGTTTCTGTTGTATGAATGTTTTTAAACAACCACGTGATACAGTAGTGCCGAAGAAGCCTCTTTAATATAAAAGAAAAGCATTTTCTTACTCTGCTTCTATGATGTAGACGTTTTCGGATCCTCGGTGGTTCTAAAGATCCACATGTCTTACTTGTGGTGCTTGTTACATCTCGTCAATAAATACATTCGAATAATTTTAAACGCCACTCGAATCATTCGCATCTTCGAATTTTAACCGCTATGCTTCAATTCATCATGTTGTTCGCAGGTACAACGAGCAAGCCGAAAGGTGTGGTGTGGACACACAGTATGCTGCAGACACAGATCTCGGCGCTGCACGCCGCGTGGCAGTACTCCAGCAGTGACGTAGTACTGCACACGCTGCCGCTGCATCACATACACGGACAGCTCAACTCTATGCTCGCGTCACTCGCAGCTGGAGCTAGGTAAAATTCCTACAGATCTTCTGAACCTCACTTGAGAAGATACATATGCTTGAGTTAGTTGTGATACATTTCGGCGCAAGGTCCAAAGAATATTAAATAAATAATTTGGTCTTTAGACTCCGTATGCTGCCGTCGTTCGCGTCGCACACGGTGTGGTCGCGGCTGCTGGGCATGGGCGAGCGCGACGAGGCCAAGGTGACGGTGTTCCACGGCGTGCCCGCCATGTACGCGCGCCTGGTGGCAGACCACGAGCGCATGTTCGCGGACGCGCGCACGCACGAGTACGTGCGCGCCGCGCTCGCCGCGCGCATGCGCCTCATGTGCGCCGGCTCGGCGCCGCTGCCCGCCACGCTGTTCCTCAAGTGGGAGGAGGTAGGTGCTAGGTAGAGGTACGCGCGCCTGGTGGCGGACCACGAGCGCATGTTCGCGGACGCGCGCACGCACGAGTACGTGCGCGCCGCGCTCGCCGCGCGCATGCGCCTCATGTGCGCCGGCTCGGCGCCGCTGCCCGCCACGCTGTTCCTCAAGTGGGAGGAGGTAGGTGCTAGGTAGAGGTACGCGCGCCTGGTGGCGGACCACGAGCGCATGTTCGCGGACGCGCGCACGCACGAGTACGTGCGCGCCGCGCTCGCCGCGCGCATGCGCCTCATGTGCGCCGGCTCGGCGCCGCTGCCCGCCACGCTGTTCCTCAAGTGGGAGGAGGTAGGTGCTAGGTAGAGGTACGCGCGCCTGGTGGCGGACCACGAGCGCATGTTCGCGGACGCGCGCACGCACGAGTACGTGCGCGCCGCGCTCGCCGCGCGCATGCGCCTCATGTGCGCCGGCTCGGCGCCGCTGCCCGCCACGCTGTTCCTCAAGTGGGAGGAGGTAGGTGCTAGGTAGAGGTACGCGCGCCTGGTGGCGGACCACGAGCGCATGTTCGCGGACGCGCGCACGCACGAGTACGTGCGCGCCGCGCTCGCCGCGCGCATGCGCCTCATGTGCGCCGGCTCGGCGCCGCTGCCCGCCACGCTGTTCCTCAAGTGGGAGGAGGTAGGTGCTAGGTAGAGGTACGCGCGCCTGGTGGCGGACCACGAGCGCATGTTCGCGGACGCGCGCACGCACGAGTACGTGCGCGCCGCGCTCGCCGCGCGCATGCGCCTCATGTGCGCCGGCTCGGCGCCGCTGCCCGCCACGCTGTTCCTCAAGTGGGAGGAGGTAGGTGCTAGGTAGAGGTACGCGCGCCTGGTGGCGGACCACGAGCGCATGTTCGCGGACGCGCGCACGCACGAGTACGTGCGCGCCGCGCTCGCCGCGCGCATGCGCCTCATGTGCGCCGGCTCGGCGCCGCTGCCCGCCACGCTGTTCCTCAAGTGGGAGGAGGTAGGTGCTAGGTAGAGGTACGCGCGCCTGGTGGCGGACCACGAGCGCATGTTCGCGGACGCGCGCACGCACGAGTACGTGCGCGCCGCGCTCGCCGCGCGCATGCGCCTCATGTGCGCCGGCTCGGCGCCGCTGCCCGCCACGCTGTTCCTCAAGTGGGAGGAGGTAGGTGCTAGGTAGAGGTACGCGCGCCTGGTGGCGGACCACGAGCGCATGTTCGCGGACGCGCGCACGCACGAGTACGTGCGCGCCGCGCTCGCCGCGCGCATGCGCCTCATGTGCGCCGGCTCGGCGCCGCTGCCCGCCACGCTGTTCCTCAAGTGGGAGGAGGTAGGTGCTAGGTAGAGGTACGCGCGCCTGGTGGCGGACCACGAGCGCATGTTCGCGGACGCGCGCACGCACGAGTACGTGCGCGCCGCGCTCGCCGCGCGCATGCGCCTCATGTGCGCCGGCTCGGCGCCGCTGCCCGCCACGCTGTTCCTCAAGTGGGAGGAGGTAGGTGCTAGGTAGAGGTACGCGCGCCTGGTGGCGGACCACGAGCGCATGTTCGCGGACGCGCGCACGCACGAGTACGTGCGCGCCGCGCTCGCCGCGCGCATGCGCCTCATGTGCGCCGGCTCGGCGCCGCTGCCCGCCACGCTGTTCCTCAAGTGGGAGGAGGTAGGTGCTAGGTAGAGGTACGCGCGCCTGGTGGCGGACCACGAGCGCATGTTCGCGGACGCGCGCACGCACGAGTACGTGCGCGCCGCGCTCGCCGCGCGCATGCGCCTCATGTGCGCCGGCTCGGCGCCGCTGCCCGCCACGCTGTTCCTCAAGTGGGAGGAGGTAGGTGCTAGGTAGAGGTACGCGCGCCTGGTGGCGGACCACGAGCGCATGTTCGCGGACGCGCGCACGCACGAGTACGTGCGCGCCGCGCTCGCCGCGCGCATGCGCCTCATGTGCGCCGGCTCGGCGCCGCTGCCCGCCACGCTGTTCCTCAAGTGGGAGGAGGTAGGTGCTAGGTAGAGGTACGCGCGCCTGGTGGCGGACCACGAGCGCATGTTCGCGGACGCGCGCACGCACGAGTACGTGCGCGCCGCGCTCGCCGCGCGCATGCGCCTCATGTGCGCCGGCTCGGCGCCGCTGCCCGCCACGCTGTTCCTCAAGTGGGAGGAGGTAGGTGCTAGGTAGAGGTACGCGCGCCTGGTGGCGGACCACGAGCGCATGTTCGCGGACGCGCGCACGCACGAGTACGTGCGCGCCGCGCTCGCCGCGCGCATGCGCCTCATGTGCGCCGGCTCGGCGCCGCTGCCCGCCACGCTGTTCCTCAAGTGGGAGGAGGTAGGTGCTAGGTAGAGGTACGCGCGCCTGGTGGCGGACCACGAGCGCATGTTCGCGGACGCGCGCACGCACGAGTACGTGCGCGCCGCGCTCGCCGCGCGCATGCGCCTCATGTGCGCCGGCTCGGCGCCGCTGCCCGCCACGCTGTTCCTCAAGTGGGAGGAGGTAGGTGCTAGGTAGAGGTACGCGCGCCTGGTGGCAGACCACGAGCGCATGTTCGCGGACGCGCGCACGCACGAGTACGTGCGCGCCGCGCTTGTCGTGGGAGGAGATAGATGCTCATGTCAACTCGGTTATTAATCTTTACAGTAAACAAATGGTACGTTTAGATGACTAATCGAATGACTCGGTATGTTTTTATTCTCTCGAAATCAATTATGAAATATATTTACGACAGCCGTAATCGACGGTTTAACGTGATCTCTAAGTATGGAAATATTAAATTTTTATGAATGTCAAAATGATATTAATTTATTATTAATCAGACAAATTAATGGAATACCTATCTTGACAAACAATAAGAACAGACCGCCGGCAGACCTCTGTTAACCGAATTATTCGATTACTCCTCGTTTCATTCGAATAACAATGGCCACGTAATTCACTCTCAATTTGTAGCAGTATTATCAAATAATGGGGATATATTGATGAACGACACCTCTAATCGAAAATTAATTTGATAGATCTCAGGCATGCGTCTCTTGGAACGCTTCGGCATGTCAGAGGTGGGCATGGCGCTGAGCAACCCTTACCGGCCTGCGGAGGCGCGCGCTGTGGGCGCCGTGGGGCTGCCGCTGCCCGGCGTGGCCGCCAGGGTCGCTGCCATCAACGAAAAGGGTGAACTGGGAGAACCCCTGGTCACGGTGGAGACACCGGCTCCAGAGACACAGGTAACGGATTTTAATGAGTTTATTTAAGTCACTGATAGTTATTGTAAGCATGATATTAATTTTATGGGCATGCCGCAATTAGATATTTAATGGTTATTTAGAGTCTGGGTGTTATTTGTGAAAAAAAAATATGGAAGGAAATAAAAAATCACTAATTTGTCTTAGCATTTACGCAAATTTTATCCTTTAAATAATTGATTCATTTCACACAATAGCTCATTTAAAAAATGTATTGCTAGAAACATTGGCACTTGAAAAGAACACTCTTTTCAAGTGCCAATGTTTCTAGCATTATGAGTTGCTTCTTCTCATTAGGGCTCCAATTTTCGACGGGCTTTTTCATTTCCTTATTCGTATCACGACATATTATAAACAAAATCCTCCACCGCGTCAATCTATCTGTATGTCTGTTCGCGATTAACTCAAAACCTACTGTACGGATTTTCATGCGGTTTTCGCCGATAGACAGAGTGATTCATAAGGAAAGTTTAGGTATATAATTTGTGAAGGTTTTGTATTACCCGTGCGAAGCCGGGGCGGGTCGCTAGTTATAGTATAATATATAATAAAATTATTTAAGTTCTTGACGTATCCAAGAAATAATTGTATATTTGTATGAGACAATAGATAATGGGTTTAAGTTTCATAGTTTTTATATATTTGAATTAGGGTTGTGTATCAATCATTAGGTTGAAGTTATACATCAAAGAAATTATAACCAGACTGAATACAAAAGTGAAACAATTCCATTATTTTATTTATAAAGCTATCAATTTTAATTTGTTTATGCTGTTGAAATTAAATTACTTTATACGGATTATGCCTCGTTGTTTATTTTAAAACACTTTTATTACCTTAAAATTCATTTTGAAACTCTGACACTACTTTTATAGAACTTTACTGAAATTAAGCTATTTAAATATAATTAAAACTATTTATATTTTATATATAATTTAATTTGCATAAACTGGCCTGAATTATGTTACAATTAAGTTTCGAAATTGGACTTAATGAATGAAATAAGGAAGCATAAGATTTCTGCTCATGCCTTAAGGCCGATTAACACGAGACGAAATTTTTCCATGTTAGACAAAGACAGTACGATTTTTGCCGGCAACACGCCTTGTGGAAATGGACCTTAACACAATGCGGATATTGTTAGATACATATATGATATTACTAGCTGACCCGGCAAACGTTGTTCTGTCATATAAATTATTTTTTAACGATATGAAATATACTTAACGACCTATTTTCATACTAACCAAATATATATAAAAAAATCTTAAAATCGGTCGAGCCGTTTCGGAGGTTTACAACCACAAATACCGTGACACGAGATTTTTATATATACTTATTGATATTATTTAACAGATAAGCTTGGAGCGCCTTGGTCTGCCGTCATCAAAGGACTTCTTCGTGGACTCTGAGGGTTACGAGTGGCAGCCGCCCGTGATCACCAAGCACAAGGATGTAGTCGACGATGTGTTTCAAGGAGAACTACTTATCAAAGGCCCGGCTGTTTTCACTAGGTAAGTTCCTTATCGTTACGTGACAAAATACCTCTCTTTTGTGGGGTAGTAGGTTTCAGTGTTATTAAACGAAACGTTTATTACTTGAAATTGCTCACAGCTTCGATCGCGTAGATGTAGGTTAGGTTAATATCAGTATTTTTCTGGCTGAAAGGTGTCCTTTTCTGTTCTCCTGACAACATGTACGCGAAATTTTCTTGATATAAAATCTAAAATATATTTTCAATCCATAAAAAAGAACACGGTATTTTAAGCAATAGGTAGTGTCAAATTACAGAACAAAAGTAGTACTGTACAATTTGTGATATCTATCTATATAAGTACAGGCATTCATACAGGAGCTATCCCCATTCTCTCTTTCTCATTTTCTCATTCATCATCTCATTTGAAATCTGATGCTGTATTCACAAAAGGCCTTTTTGTGTTCTATTTTCTGTTGCGTATAAAATAACGCAAAATCAAACATAGGCATCCCTGGAGGATCTTATCTTATCTTATGTGTGGGGGCCAGTCAGTACAGACCGGCGACACTTCGACCCATTGGGATCTTTTGTGTCGGCCCCAAGATTTATCCCTTAGCTATCTCCCTATGAATGTACTGCATCGTCGTAGCGTACACTTCAGAGGGAGAAGCCTGAAGTTCTCAGGGTTTGGATATGCCAATCCCATCAGACCCATCCTCAATCCAGCCAACGCGTCGCATTCATATAGTAGGTGCGATATGGACTCGTCCTGTTCACCACAGGCTCTGCAGATCGAATTGTGTGCCAATCTCAATTTGCACAGGAGGTTGTTGCCAAAATGGCCAGTGAACGCTCCTGTGTGCAGGCGCATTTGGCTCTTGTTATACCCGCAGAACTTCCGGAAGCCTGTGAAGCCTGTGGCTCTGTTTACAATGAATTTCTTGGAGTGTTCCAGACCTCTAAGGGCCATCCACTCTAGCCTGTGTTTATCATTGCCATATGCATTTAAAGCTGCCTTGACGGTGCTCTCAGAGAATCCCACGAATGGCTCGGGGCCCACAAACAGTTGTCGAGCCCTTTCTGGCTAATTCATCAGCCTCCTCATTGCCCTGCACCCTTGCATGCCCCGGAACCCACACCAGTCTGACTGTGTTCTTCCTGCCAAGTTTGTTTAGGGCCTTAACACAGTTCAGGACCAGTCTGGAGTCTACACGAGTCCAGAGCCTTGAGAGCAGCTTGACTGTCACTGAGAATATACACAGTCCTGTCAGTGACATTATTGTTGATATTCTCCTGAGCACAGGCAATTATAGCATAGGTTTCCGCTTGGAAGACCGTTGCATATTTGCCCATGCTTTGACTCACCTTGCAGTCGTTGGTATAGATACCAGCGCTCGATCCTGTTTTCATTTTGGAACCATCAGTGTACCAGATGAGACAATCCTTGCCAGGGGATTATAGACCTTGTCTCCATTCATCCCTCGTGGAGACCCCTGGAGGATAAAGCAGATTAAAGTAAGCCCACAATTTGCCTACTGACTTTACCTGCCAGAGGAACTTTTTAATACCTGGAAATTGCATCTTCACTTTCTGCTGTTTAGCAAAATGCATACGGCTGTATTCATAAAACTTACAAGAGGGTTAGGGATCGTTATAAGTAAAAATTCCAAAAAGTATCGATTATAATAATGCATAAGAATTCTATATTGCCTGTGCCAATGCTGTATATAATAAAGGCCTACAGAAAATTTAAGAATAAGTCTTTTTTACAATGCATTTTTGAGACATACTGAGTATTTTAACAACCTATCGTATTAAGCCTTTAGTAAGATATTTTTTATGAATAAAACGTTAGAGTATAACCACTAAATCAACTAAACAAGCCTTGTAGAATAAAAGCAAACGACTTCCTTTCAGATACTGGAACAGGGTAGCTAAACTGGATTCCAAAGACTTCACACCGGACGGCTGGTTCCGCACTGGAGACACAGCATCGTTCGCCGAAGGTATATTTAGAATATTAGGTCGAACTTCAGTCGACATTATCAAGACATCCGGTTACAAAGTAAGTGCTTTACAAGTAGAATCGGCCATCCTCGAACATCCACACGTAGCAGATGTCGCTATTCTAGGTATAGAAGATAACACATACGGCGAAATCGTTGCCTGTGTGATCGTTCTGAAGGATAACAAGGAATTGACCCTTAAAGAGTTGAAAGATGCTGCTGGAAAGAAATTGGCTCCGTACCAGCTACCTAAGACTATGCTTGTGATAGACCAGATGCCTAGAAACGCGATGGGTAAGCTAGATAAGAAGGAAATTAGGAGATCGTTTGGTGAGAAACTGCAAATGGAGAAGAACTAGGATCGGTTAAGAAGTGAGAGCAACTGAAGGTTTTGATGTTAAGAGTCTGTCTTGGAATAAGGTTGATGGAAATGTACAATGCCGGTTTAATCATCTGCAATAATTTTGTATAGTGTAGTTAAAACACAAAATGAGTGGTCTGTGGTATGTGGTCGCCTCGCCACTATCTCTGCGCCGAGTGTTGTGGGTTCGATCTCCACACGAGAGTACATTTTGTGTGATCCACTCATAATTGTTATGAAATTGGATGTTCCTTTTGTCCGTTGTTTGAATGTTTGTCAAGTCCCTCGCGACACAGGAATTATTCCTAGAAAGAAAGATAAAGATAGTATTCTTATCAAACGGACGTAGGTAAGAAGGGCAGTTCATTATATATTATGCTCATAGCCTGATTGCGAGCTTATATAAGAAAATTAATGCATATTATGAATAAAGTTAGATTCTTTTTTGCTGATATCGGTAGTACATCCTGGTCAAATTTACCTCTCAATATTGCATGTGATTAAATCGGCACCTAGTATATGATAACATTCGGATATGCACGTATTATTTCAAATATTATCCGAATGCATCACTAATAAGTAATGAATGTAATTGCATTCGAGTAAAGTCAACTTTATTAAAATGTTGTGCTTTTGAATAAAGTCAACTTTATAAGAATGTTGTACATTCGAATAAAGTCAACTTTATTAAAATGTTGTGCTTTTGAATAAAGTCAACTTTATAAGAATGTTTTGGATTCGAATAAAGTCAACTTTATTAGAATGTTGTGCATTCGAATAAAGTCACAACTTTATTAAGATGTTGAGTATACACAATGCAATAACTTCTTTGTACGGTCAACGACACAGCAAATATATACAGGGTGACCCAGCATGAAGTAATTTATTTTAAGCTCTCGATTTTTTCCGATTATTCGAGATAACATAACAACAAAAAATTATTTAAAAGACCGTCACAGGTGTTTTTTGTTCTTTTTCTAAAACGTCTATAATTTTTAAAATACGTAACTTAGTTTTTTTTAATATTTATCTGGTAGCTATTATAACTTAACCTGTTACCTGATTCCGGTTTGACGTCATCTTCTGGGACTCCCTGTATATGGTAAGTGATTTCATCGCATTCATTGTTGTTTACGATTAGATGATTTCGCTAAACTTTATTACATTTAAAAGTATTTCAGCAAACGTGGCATACATTTGCATTTATATTTTGTTATTACTAACCGCGACTTCACCTACATTTTATATGCAGGTGACTTCATATAAACATACAGGTTTAGTTTTAAATAGCTCGCTCATACATTCTCTGAGAGTCATTGGCTCCCACTAACTGCAAAACCATTTTATATCATTTCATTATATATTCAACAATTTATAAAATTACAGTCTAGTGATTGCCCATGGTTTTCACATTTCTATGGCATTTATGAACTCAATCTATGCAACTTTTTTTGACTTTTGATTTGACTGCTCAGATGGCGTAGGGTCTACGGGGTCGCCTCACCACTGACACTGCGCCAAGTGATGTGGGGTTTGATCCCCACACGGAGCTACATTTTGTGTGATCCACTTATAATCCCACACGGGAAAAAAAATTGTGTGATCCACAAATGGTTGTTCCGAGTCTGGATGTTCTTTGTGTCCGTTGTTTGAATGTTTGTAAAGTCCCCCGCGACACAGGAATTATTCCAAGTGTGGGAGATGCCTTATAAAAAAATGACTTGGACATTTTGAGCTCTTTAGATGTAACATACTTATATCCAGTTTGCCTTATTCAAATTGTGTAAGAGATGGGTAATTTATTCCCTCCTTTAAACTGATATAAATATTGAGACAATGATTGCAAAAAAGTAAAATTCTTATAATTGAGAATGCAGTTTTATGTATGTATATATCCTGAATGATAAGTTATTATTCTATCAAATCGTAGCGACACACCGGCGGTCAGACCCATTAGGTTTTCAATTATGTCTGGTACTCTGAGATTTGACATGTTAAATCATTCAGATTAAAGTTGTCGTTTCTGTTTAAATGGATATTACTTCAAAATATCAATAGCAAAGAGCACATTATAACTTAAAAGCTGTAGGATCTGATCTGCAAAGTTTCTTCAAAATACAGTTTGCTGTTACATAGGTTGATCTTAACAAATAGTTAAAGCCACATTTTGTAATTGAGCTATTCCAGTAATTGTCTTAAAAAGAACCTCTCTACTGCTTGCTGTACCTATATATCTATGCAAGAATGCCTCAACATCAAGTCGTAGTACAGGAGCAGCAATCTGTTACTAAATAAATGTGGTCGGTTATGTCAAACAGTGGCAATGGTGCTGCAAATTGGCATGCCATGTAAAACACTGCAGTTTGAGATAAGATGAACATCAATACATGTCATCCGCGTTGTTAGAATGTCGCCTATCGTATTCACTGCGCGTTTTGTTAAGCGCCGAACTTAGGACGCGCAACATAAACGGCAATAGATATTTATTGAGTATATTAATATTGTCTCTTTCTATTTACTATCTAAGAATAGAGTCAGTATGTTTAAAATTTTAACTTATCGTGCAATTGTTTGAAAAGCGATCAAAGCGCTTGGAAATAGAAAGACTGATAGATTGAGCAGGTCCTTGTTTAAACAATCCTTGCCATTGAGAAATGAAATGCTCTAGAAAATAAGACGCCATCTTGGAACAAAATAATACATGCTGATTATATAATGGTAATTAAGTAATTACTGCTTTATATAATTATGTTTAATACTAAGATATTATAATTTTTCTTATTTAATTTTGTGGTTGTTGTGTGTAAATGTAGATGAATAATTTTGTCGCAAATTATGAGGAACACTTAGTTTAATATATTATTTATATCACTTATTAGATAGGCACGAGCTGTCATGGCGTTCTCTACTTAATAATACTTTAGTTTTTGTCACAGTAAATTATAATTTTATATATACATTGAAATTAAACTTCTTTATACAGCTTCGATCGCCGTTGTTTAAATTAAAAATCCGTATAAACTTGTCTATATTCAGTTGTTATTTTTGTCGTAAAGTTTCATGTCTGTGTTTAATATAAAACGTTATAATATGTGTTTGATTAAATTTGAAGCAAGATATGATTATTAACCTTAAAATACATGTTGCTTTTTTAATAAAACAAACATTGTAATAATAACTACATTTGATATAGGTACTTAGGTATAAGCCGCGCGAAGATTTGTCAATAAGCTTTGTCTCTGTGGATATCAACAGACCACGCCCCGCTCTCGGCTGGTTGCCTCGGGCAAAACTTTTAGTTCCTACTAAAGCTGCATCTATTACCGTCGCAATGGTAAAGTAGGCGTATTTAACCGAAGGGTGTCATTGTACATTATAGGAACTTCAGGGGAAATTGTGAGTATTTAGTACATTTCACAGGCAAACCTGCGCGCGGCTAATACAAAACTTCGTCTATGAGCCGTAAGAAAAAGGAAGTTGGATACTTTTCTTCTGTAGTTGTTTTTCTATCATAAAATTTTAATGTTATTTAGTAACTTCTAAAATCGCTATATCATTGGGTTATAAAATATTCGATTTATTAGAACTAAGCAGCATGTTATATGCTGGCAAATGGCAAATAAGCGCACAATTCATCACTTGCTACCTAATAGCACAGAAATATCACATGTGTACTTAGGCCTAAAGAAGAATATTTTTCGTTGTTCCTATAAATGTATCAGGCTAAATATTAACGACTGACACAATATTGTTAGTAATAATTATTATATGTTGTATTATTAATTGTCTGTTCAATAAAAGACAGTTTAAAAATATTTGTTTTTATTTCCTGTCCATTCCCTTGCCACTGTTTCTAGGTCTCCATATTACAGAGATGAATTGTATTATTGTTCTAATTATATTCTACAGGAGACCTGTGGGCATAGTCAGATTATTTAATGCAAAATGTTCATTGCATTCTTGTAACTGATATTCTAAACATGCTTTTTACGTGACCTTTATCTTATATATAAAATTCTCGTGTCACAATGTTCGTTCCCGTACTCCTCCGAAACGGCTTGACCGATTGTCATGAAATTTTGTGAGCATATTGAGTAGGTCTGAGAATCGGCCAACATCTATTTTTCATACCCCTTAGTGATAAGTGTTGTCCACCCCTTACATTTTTTTTAAATCTTTTGGTCAAAACATTTTTTTAACGCAAAAAGAACACACAACTTTACATCAATTAAATATCTACTATTAAAGGTGACAAACAACTATGTAGCTTACTTGAAGTACGGTAAATTGTCATCGCAGCTTATGGATACTTGCAACACCATTAATACCACTTGAAGTTTGCACATTAATCTTGTAACAGCGAGGATCTATTTAGTAGTTTTTAATTAGGGATTTTATTTAGTGGCTAATAATCCTTAACATTAGCAGCACCCGTGTGCCAATTATTATTATTAGCCACTCATCCGTGTAACAAAGAATTAAATTAGTTAAAATGTGATAATATCTTCAAATTTTATAAAATATATAGTTAAACAGTTTGTTGAGTTGAGGTGCTAGTGCAAGTAATATGAAGGAGGCGGTGTCCTTCGCATTTGCACTAGCACCTCAACTTCCGCTGCGTCATCGCACTAATTGGTTATTATTTTATTACCAGTCTTAGATTAATTAATTATTATACGTTAAGTACGTATATTTCATACTTAATTATTGTTTAGAATATAGGTGTCTTTAGTTTATTTTTATACGGTAATGCCAATGATGTATTATTATATGTTGTTATATTGATCTCGCAGCCATCGAAAAAATGCAACGGCCAAACTCGTCGGGTATACGGGTTGGGCCTTCTGCGCTCACCCATAGTCCGCGTGAAGTTGTAAAGGTTACTGAGACCAACAACTAACACACACAAAAAACAAAAAAATCGTGGAGGTGCAGTATGTTGAGTACCGTTAGGTATCGTCAATTCTGCCAATAAACCTTTAAATAAGTTATAAGTGATATAATACATTATGAAATTAAAACACAATTTACAATCCTACTTTAATTTTCAAACATAATTAAAATAATTTATTACATTTTTCATTAACTGTGACGTTATGTACCTATACGTAAATGAAAGGTACTAATTGTTCATGAATTCAATAGATACCATTTATTAAAACAATTCACTCTTTCATAGGGGTATCCATAAATTAGGTCACACCAATATCATGATCTTTTTACCTCACCCCCGTCCTTGTCATAGCTGGTCACATTTGTGATAATCCGGGGGGGATTATCACAAATGCGAGTCCCTGAAGTGACGTCACATATTGGCAATTTTACATCTAGAGATTATTAAATTTGAAAAGCAGTTGTAAAATTAGTTTTATTTCCATTTCGGACTTCCTACTTACTTATATTAGATTTTGATATGTGACTTCACGTAATTCAGGACCACTCCCACCGCTTGTCACTCAATGTCACACTTCATCCCCATTAACGTGACGTAATTTATGGATGTCCCCATAGTTGACTCGCAGTTGCCAATTAAATTACAACTTAGTTATTAATGATATACACATTTAAATCTCTCGTACATAAAAAATACACTTTGTATCTAGTTTTTATTATGATCATGATAGTTTATCATTAAGTATCAATTATAAAAGAAACAGACATGCTTCACAGAGAAATAATTTTACTACAATACCTACATATTAATTTAAACAGGGATTTTATTTGACGAACCTAAAAGAAGGTGGATCAAAATTTAAATTTTAAAATTTCTATCTAATGCTGTCACTACTGGCTACGTCACTTAAAACCATATACATTACATGTAATTTAATTTTAGAGCTAAACAGAGCGTAGTACTAGATTTAATATTTTTGGTTTAAGTGTTTTTGTAACGCGAACATTTTTTAGGACGAATTGTTACCATTGCTCTATGTACCTATTCACTGTAATACATTACCATACTGTCATTGCAAAAAAAGACACACTATGGGTATCCATAGACACTAACCTTTTTTACCACAATTGATTGTCACTATCTATTACACAAGTCTATTCGGGTCACACTATAATATTTTAGACGCACAACTATAAAACTGAAATATTCAATGGATTGAATCAACAAACGCCCTAGCGGCAGCTGTGGCGTTCAGCAAACATGGTGGACTATACGAAGCATATGCAATAGAATTCGCCCAACTAGAATAAGTAGCTACTAACGTTGCAATAATACCTAGTGACATAACTACTAATGCTAACATCACATCGTACCACTCCACAGCATATTCATCCTCTTTCACTTTACCGTTATTTTCAAAAGTTTTATATATTGTAGTTGGCACTAAACTTGAAAGTAGCGGGCTTTTTGACAGGTCGCTGTTATTGTCGTAGTCTACACCATTTGTCACTATGCCGCCATTTTGTGTTATCCTCGATTTAATTTGTGACTTGATGTAGCATAATCTGATGAAGAAGAGTGGTGGGCAGATGAACATGAGAGGTCCTGTGAGTGTTGAGCCGACCAGCCCCATCACCAAGTCGAATCTCGGCACGGATTCGGCAAGAAATATTGCAAGAGCCAAGATGCCTGATCTTACCAGGCAGCGTTGAAAGCAAAAATCTGGAAAATAATTAATTGGCACTTAATGTAAGTAAAGAATAATTTGGCTATGAGAAGGTTTTAACTGATCTTTCACTAGAAATATAGGTGAGGTATTGAACAAACCTTCTTATACTCGACTTATTCTTAATGAGGGTAGTATAGAAAGGAGTTAATGGTGCGAAAGTTCGTTTACAATTTTTTTCTTATACATTAAACGCTGGTTTTTATATGCACGTTGCAATTTGAAATGCAATGCAAATGCAATTTCAAAAGATATGTCTAATCACTAAAATAAAAGTGTACATACCTCTAGGTACTTTGAGCAAGTCTTCAATGTGTTGAAAGAGCGCAGTATTGCTAACAGCACTGGACAGGCACAACTGCAACGTGACAAGTAATGCCATACCATACAGGGGTATCGTTGGCGGTATCGCTGGAAGCATAAAACATATCAATGTGTAGTATGATGCAATGTCGCAATTTAGTCTAACAACTTTATAATACGCGGGCTAATAATACCGACACATATAGTCAAAGAAATAAATAATGAGTTTAAAATTACACATAGGTAGTTAAAGCGTAGCTACTCATTTCAAAATCTGAGCTTTTAAAAATCTTGTGTTGAACTTTGGCATATATGAGAAATCCCCTTTGACAACTTAGTCACCAAAGCTTACTTTAGAAACTAAATATTTAATGTGTATTACATGTAGGAAGTTTCTAAATGAAAGAACTTCTCAGACAGATGGAAATAATCACTCGCCACTAAAACACGCTTAAGCAGCGCGCACTGCGCGCGCTTAGGAAAGCGTCCACGCTTCAGAATGCGCTGTACGGTGAGGGGCCTTATATACATTAAAACAAGGGACGCAAAGAACGAACAAGTGCCGAGAATTTTTTATGGTAAACTATCGGTAAAGGCGTAAACTTCGTACGAGAGCATCTAGAACAACAATTTGTGGATCACCCAATTTTTTGTCCTGCGACTACACTCACGCTCGGCACACTGGCTGTGTCACGAGTCTAACATCAATCATCAATACTCACTTTGCAATATATTACTGCTCAATGCGGTACTATACCGCAGCGCCGCGAGCACTGTGGTGATTGCGAACATGCACGCTGTGATACCGAAACCACCCAGCACTGCCATATTGATCTTGCGACTGTCCTTCATATCCACTTGCAGCGTCAACAGCATCGGGTGGATGTCAAACTGGAATATTAAAGAAACCGGATGTTGATCAAAGTCCATGGACTGTATTGTGTACAAGATTCTGCCCACGGCTTCGCTCTGGTAAATGTAGGTTAGGTTAGATTAGAAACAGTACTTTTTTTGGATGGAAGTTACACCTCACGTCTTTTTCTGTTTCCTCGACAACGTGTATGCAAAATTTCATGATGATCGGTCGAGTAGTTAAGACGTGAAAGCGTAACAAACAAACTCACAATTGCGTTTATAATATGACTTAGGATTAGGATTTATACTTGATTATTAAATATCTCAAAACACTTTTCCGCCATAAATTCCTGAATCACGCAAGCAATGTTTACACAGTGAGTAACTATAGGTATATACAAGTTCACATCAACCGTTAGGTCGTGGCCTGCCAGGCATGACCATCCAGCCTGGTCAAAAGATCCTCCCATTGTGTTGTGGGGACATCGCGCCATGTTCCTCCACAGTCTGTTGTTGGTTATTTTATACAGATACACACGTGAATCATATCACATATATCATAACATATCCATTTACGTCAGGCATTAAAAACAAGTCTTACCTGAAAAGCCAAAATCCCGTAAGCGATAAGGAAGTCTTGCAAATCTGGTTGCAAATCCATCACGTTTGCCACAGGTGCTGGGGACACTTGGTCTCCGAGGATGCAGGTCCACGTGGTGATCGCGATGGTACTTACGATGAACACTGACGATATAGCTATGGGCCTGAAACAGAATTTGGACATGTTTATAGCGAGTGCTATTTAGGTTAGGTGTAACGAATAACGTAAAATACAAAATTTGGGGCCTGGAAAAAGATAATAGGTGCCTTTTGTTATTTATTGATACTAAAATTATCATTTACTAGCTGTGCCCACAGGTTCACCCGCATTTACAGTTACTGTGCGGCCCACATGGGCCGTAGCGTGATGTTATATAGCCTCTAGCCTCGATATCAAAATATCCTCGATAAATAAGCTATCCAACACTAAAATAATTTTTCGATTCGAACCAGTACTTACTGAGATTAGCGCGTTCAAGCAAACAAACAAACTCTTCAGCTTTATAATATTAGTATAGATTATATTATATAGCTCGAGACAAATATAACTTATTTCTCTCTTTATAAACATTAAATACCTTTTTGATACCTCAACATATAATTTTAATTATTTTTGTCATACCAGAAAGTTACATGTAAAAGAAATTTCACTGGGTGTTTTCTACTATGTTTCTTTTTGGCTATTAAGGTTTGTAATTAAGTCTGGCATTCCAACAATGTTTAAAGCCTGCAATACATGTTGGTCAAGCGTAGGCCAACGCGAGCGAAGACAAACTGATACAAGGCAAGTACTACCGTCCAGTGGCATAGCGTGGGTGTCAGCCGCCCGGAGCGTATTTTTGTTTTTACCGCCCTCTTACTTAGGTGTTTCAATTTAATAGACTTTAATTTTTCACAATTCTATAAATAAATCATAAATTTATTGTACAGTTCAAATATTTCAGGATGGTATTATTATTTATTGTAAAATTTTGCCGCCACTTAAAAGTGCCGCCCTTGCCGCCCCTACTACGCTATGTCACTACTACCGTCTAGGCATTCGGCAAGTTTGAAGAAAACCAATGCAAACGGCCAATGTAGAGGAGCTTTGTGGAGCTGTCCACACGTTGGGCGCTGTCGGTCTTTATTGAGCATTGAAACAATATGGACGTCGTAAAAGTTATGGCAGCTGCTAGTAATTATTTAATTAAATAAGGCACTCCAACGACTTATTCACGATTAATGAGCGCATATCATTATTATATCAGTGTATACCGTAGTAGACTTGTAAATATAATACATTTTGTACGTGTTACGGCGATGTTTGGCAAGCGCAATATGGCAGACGGATCAACATGTGAACGCTGTTGGCCGAGCGCAAACCAACGCCTTTGATTTGTGTAGAAAAGCCGACACCGCCACCGCTCCGAAGTGAGACGAGTGGTCGCGAGCGACTGCGAGTTGTTAAACCTGCAATACATGTTGGCCAAGCGTAGGCCAACGCGAGCCAAGGCAAACTGATACAAGGCGAGTACTACCGCCTACACGTTCGGCAAACCAATGCAAACGGCCAATGTAGACGAGCTTTGTGGAGCTGTCCACACGTTGGGCGCTGTCAGTCTTTATTAAGCATTGAAACAATATGGTCGTTGTAAAAGTTATTGCAGCTGCTGGTATTTATTTAATTAAGGCACTCCAACGACTTATTCACGATTAATGAGCGCATATAATTATATATTAGTGTATACCGTAGTAGACTTGTAAAAATAATACATTTTGTACATATAACGGCGATGTTAGCTCAGAGGTCAGAGACTTCAATATTATCTGTGTAAAGTTTTTATGCCAATAAAAATTATTATTATTATTATATGTTCGCCAAGCGCGAAATGGATGTCGTTGGAGTGCCATAATTAAATAAATACCAGCAGCTGCAATAACTTTTACAACGACCATATTGTTTCAATGCTCAATAAAGACTGACAGCGCCCAACGTGTGGACAGCTCCACAAAGCTCGTCTACATTGGTTTGCCGAACGTGTAGACGGTATTACTTCCCTTGTATCAGTTTTCCTTCGCTCGCGTAGGCCTACGCTTGGCCAACATGTATTGCAGGCTTTAGCAAATATTGCTCTTCGTATTCGTTAGTCGAAGCCAAGCACTTAGTGGGTGTTGGTGATATATTCACTATGTACCTGTGGCGCTGACATGCTGTGATATTCTGTAAAATAAATCAACCTACACTAACTTCGGTAATTCGGTCGGTCAGTGATAGTAATGGTTACGTTATTATACAATTTTAAAGACGTCTACCGAACTATATTATCCTATTTTAAATGCGAATGTGTTTGTATGTTTGTTTGTTACGCTTTCACGCCTTAACTACTCGAACGATCATCATGAAATTTCGCATACTCGTTGGCAGGGGAGGAGAAAAGGACAGTGGGTACCCTTCACCAGAAAAAGTACCTACAGTTCCCTAAGGATAGAAATTTATTGAACATATCTTAGTAAGTATACGCGAGTGAGACGCCGCGGGCAAAATCTAGTTAGGCAATAAAGGTTAATTTTACAAAAATTATCGCATTCCTATATTTTTAAAGTTAACTTTGCCTTATAGAACGTATCTACACAGTTTTTACCAAACATGTTATTTATTTCAACGCGTAATAAACAACTTAATAATATTATGTAGATAATTATTTAGTATGTATAATTAATAGGTATTATATTATTTAATGTCAATAATTATAATTATAATAGCAGCGATAGCTCAGTGGGGAGACCAGCAGACTGCAATGCAGTTCGGGTTCGAACCCACGTCGCGCACCTTTGACTTTCGGAAGCTATATGACTTTCCGAAATTATGTGCGTATTGGTTGACAATTATCGCCTGCTCCGTGCCTCGGAGAGCACCGTTAAGCCGTTGGTTCCGGCTGCCATGAACATCTATGGCAGTCGTTATTGGATAGTCAGTGCCCTATAATATCCTGACACTGGTCTGGCCTTCGGGTTGCGGAGGTCAGGTGGCAGCCGCTCCGTGTAAAAACTGATATCCATTCAAATCCGGTTAGACTAGAAAAGTCGATCCCAAGTGACGTGGGAATAATAAAGGTTAGGGGAAGAAGAAGATTATTTAATGTCTTTTTATAAAGACATATACGCTTAAATATATAATTTATGTAATAATATCGCCTGTTATTCTTTGCGCAATAGATATAATGCACTTGGTTATTTTTACCTCTGCATTTCCGTGCAATAAACTGGCTATGAACATTCCTATGTATATTATATCCGTGAAGATTTACAACATGTTCTGCCACAGGCAAATTGGATATAGCGTCTGGCATAATCGGAATTACCCTGAATCTAGGTATAATTCTACTAGCGAGCAAAACTCGTTTTTTTTCTTTATCAAATTACGTTCTTTGACCTCACCTAGTTGAAGTTTGCTTCAGAGTGCCTAATGCGAGTTTGTTTTACGTTAACGCGATCGACATGTTTATGACGTTCGGTGTTCAGATTGGTCCGCTTCAAGCCCTTAACCAATCAGAGAGCAAAAAGCGGTAAACATTTCGATCGCGTTAACGTAAAAATAATTCGCACTTGCATGAAATATAAAAACATAATAATATATTTGGTTTCAAATATGTCAATTTCTTTTAAAGATATGTCCGCTTACATATTTAGGTACTTTAGACTAAGAAAGTCTGAACTGACTTTATTTACTTAGCCTACTTTAAAATCATCAGACTGTAAACTAGCGGTCGCCTAGTGGTCAAAATTCGACCAAAATTCCTAAGCTTGCTAATTTGTTTTCTGTTTTTCTTTATTACATATAAATAAGGTATAGGTAACCATAGTTATAAAGAATTGTACGACGTCAGACGAACAATACCGAAATACTACGAACGTGATTCGACTACGTGTGTCAAATGCATGGTTGTGTGCGTGTAGTGTTTTCCCATTAATTTAATGTATTTCTAATGCATATTTTATAAAAATATTAGGATTCACCCCTCTTTTTCCATATAAACTTTAACTGTGCCAAATTTAATACTCCTCCGTCCGGGCAATATTCGTAAAAGGGGCACAAATTTTTGCTTCACTTATTAATATATAGTAATAATGTCCTCCAGACCGATTTTCGGTCACGGCGGCCAATCTTAACGGAGACTGGCCGTCTGCGCAGGAGATATTATAGTGCACAAGTATGTGCGCAAACACAAGTGCACTCTCTGTTCCCTTACCCTCATGATCCGATGGGACAGAAAATCTGACACGACCGGAGAGAGATCAGGCGCAGAACCAACGGCTTTACGTGCTTTCCGAGGCACGGGGTGTCTAACACCGCCAACTTCCTAACTCCGGGCTCGTATTGAGATTTCTTAACAGAAAAACCCAATACCTTTATGTTGGCCCGACCCGGGATTCGAACCCGAGACCTCATGCACAGCAGTCGCATTCACTACCGCTGCGCCACAGAGATACATAAATACACAGAGATAATAATAATTATTATTATTCTAAGAAAAATATCAGACGTAACAATTAGCTTTTCTACATTTAGTTACTTCTCGATCTTAGTTCAAACATGTAAAACGTCTAAAATGCATCTACATTTTAGACGTTTTACAAAAATAAAATGTCTGAAAACCATCTAGATTTCAGACATTTTACTTGTTGAAGCTGAGACTTAAATATATGTCAAACTAGTTTTTTCCCGCGGTTTCACCCGCGTAAGTCCCGTTCCCGTGAGAATATCAGGATAAAAAGTAGCCTATGTGTGAATCCAGGTCTCCAGCTATCTATATACCAAGTTTAATCGCAATCGACCTAGTAGTTTTTGCGTGAAAGAGTAACAAACATCTATACATCCATACAAACTTTTGCGTTTATAATATTAGTAAGGATTACATATTGAAGTTTTAGCTATTGCGGGGCACGGCAACAAAAAACAACCAGTCGGTACGCCTATTTGTCAAGTACGCAACTCTTTGTCTCTGATGTAGATCATCGAGGCACAAAAACTACGGCGTCCCTCATTCACACAACTTGACTTTGTTACCTTATGCTAAATTATTAAGATGACATCCTCGATTAGGTTCACGTCAAAAATATCCGACGTTTGTCTCAGCGGGATATAATTAGGTATATTCAATTATATCATAAGTAACTCTACAATTAAATATAATTACGCAGTCACTAATAATATTAAGTTTAAAATTCAAGGCTAGCGTAGGCCTCATGTTGCTTACGTCGTAAGTTATGTTAATATCCGCATTAAATAAAATAAATATCCTGATATTCCCACGGCCCACGGGAACGAGACTGACGCGGGTGAAACCGCAGGGAAAACTAGTTTGACATATATTTAGGTCTCAGCTTCAACAAGTAAAATGTCTGAAATCCAGATGGGATCCAGACATTTTATTTTTGTAAGACGTCTAAAATGTACATGCATTTTAGACGTTTTACATGTTTGAACTAAGATCGAGAAATAACTAAATGTAGAAAAGCTAATTGTTACGTCTGATATCTTTCTTAGAATAATAATAATTATTATTATTATCTATATATTAATACGTGAAGCAAAAATGTTGTGTCCCTTTTTACGAAAATTGCGCGGACGGAGGAGTATGACATTTGTCACAATTAAAGTTTATATGGAGAAGGAGTGGTGAATCCTAATGTTTTTATAAAATATGCATTAGAAATGCTTTTAATTAATGAAAAAACACTACACTGCTCTATGTATGTCAATGACAAGCACACAACCATGCATTTGACACACGCAGTCGAATCGTGCTTGTAGTATTTCGGCATGGTTCGGTTAATGTCGTACAATTCTTCGTAAAGCTTTCTATGGTTACATACCATAAGTAGCTATTGCAATTTCGCGGTATATACTGGGTGTTTCTTAGTATAGTGAAAACCTCTTAAGGAGTGGTTATACTTGTTATTATGAACAACTTTTGTTCTGGAACATAGCAGAAATCGCAAAAAAGAAAACAGCAGTTCCATACAAAATTGGACTTTGACCTCGACAATATGCATGGAACAGCAGATTTTTTTATTACAACCAAGCCTATTATTACAAACAAGCCTATTACGGGTCGCTGTGCTGGAAGCACATCGACCCGTAATAGGCTTAGAAATTAGAATAGTCACCCAAACAATATATTCTAAAGATAAAATTGGCTCTAATTACAAACAAGCGAGTATGCATATTTCACTATAAAAAAATCAGCATTGCTAATATGACGTAGGTTTGGCGACTTTGAAATCTAATACTATCAAGGCCGGAGACTATTTTTTATTACCCGCTCAGTTAGCAATTATTTTTTTCTGTTTTATGATGAACGTTATAGATGTTGTATCTAGCAAATATTAATGCCTACCAGTCTACCTTGGAATCGAGTAGGCATAAAAAGACGGTGCACGAAATGAGCTAGTGCCGGTAGTATGATAGTTTTAAGTTATCAGATCTAAACTAGCGCCTTTTGTAACATAGTATTAGATTTTCTCTTTTTGACCCAATTGGCAGCATGGAGGGCATTTTAACTTGTCGCGTCGCCATTCCACTGCGCCGAGTGTAAAGGGTTACCACACAAATAAAATTGTGACAAAAATTTGTGTAATCTACAAATAGTTGTGCCGAGTCTGAATGTTCTTTGTGTCCGTTGTTTAAATGTTTGGTAAAGTAACCCGCGACTAGGAATAATTTTGGCGGTAGTTGTCGTTTAAAATACAGAAACGAGAAGAATAAATAGGGCTTTATGTGTAAATAATACTAACTAAATGAGATTGTTTCTGTAGTAGTTTGGATGTTTAATAAACAAACATCCAAAAGCGGAACGGTTTTGAATGAAATTTGGTACTCAGATAGAACCTTTTCAGCAGCCATGTTCACGGGGAGTCTTCCCGTGAACATGGCTACTGAAAAGGGACCGAAATTTCGCGGAAATGGGAATATGTGAAATTAAATCTAAATAGATTTATAATTGAAATAGATTAAATAGAAGTAAATAGTAACTAGTATAGTAGGTATCAGTGTATAACAATAGTAGCTTATAATTTCAAAATTAAGTAATATAAACAACGCGATAAAATTCGTGAAGAGTAGTTTAATTTCAATTCGCGTAAACCTAAGACAATATGTAATTATGTACTTACTTCATGTCCTTTGGTGAGCCGAGCCACATGACGGGGCAGAGCAATAGCGCCAGGATAATCATCCATATGCAGTACGAGACCGTCACGGCCCCGCCCGATATCTTCCACCAGAATATCTGCAGCGTCTGGGATGCTTAAACAACAATATTTGCCTTCATAAATAAACTTAAAAGAATCTTAGAAGATCCTTACAAATAAAACTTATTATCCTAATATTATAAATACGAATGTGGGTTGTTTGTAACGCTTTCACGCCTTAACTAGTCGACCGATCATCATAAAATGTCGCATACACGTTGTCACGGGAACAGAAAAAGATATAGGGTACCTTGCATGCAAAAAAAGTTTTAGTCAGGCGAGCTACAGCAAGAGTTTGCCAAAATCAGTAATTTTGCTATAATTGGAGTATGTACAACCATCGGCGGGAATAGTTCATTAGTGCCGTAGCTTACGAACCGCCTTGCTCGCGCCTTGCTTGCCAGTCAACGGACTTGCTGTGTTACCAGCGGAAGGGACAGATATTATATTAGACGCAAGACACCGCCGCTTGAGCACAACTCAAGGTATTTACCTGCGGTCTTTCGTAGGATAGCGATATTTTCTCAACCAGGCTACTCCCATTTGGACGAAATCCGTTATGGATTAATAGCCTTATGGTTAAAATGGGACAAAATATGTAGAACACTCTATCCTTTACTTTTATTCGTTTTTCATTCTGTTATGTACTTTATGGGAGCGAAGTAAAACGAACGACGGCCATTAGCACATTGCTTTATTAACGTGTTAACACAGGACGCAGCCCGCGCACACAAGTACATCAATAGTTATTTATATAACACATTCATTTCTGGTAGGTATTCGTCCTAACGGAAGTATCTTGGTTAAGAAAATAACTCCATACTATAGAAGACTGCAGGTGAATACCTTGAATGCTATAGCCGCGTTATCATGCAGAAAAGCCAATATGTCATTAACTTCTGCAAAGCCTTATTTAAAAATAGATAGTCAACTTACCTATGATAAAATTGGGCACGCCGGAGCCAAAGACAGCGGCATCAATGAAGAACGTGACGAGTCTCTTCGCTGGGGTACCGAACGCTAGCTCGGCGACGGCCGCATATGGGAATCTAGTAATGAGGGACTTATATTAGTCGACTGCATAGGTGGCGTAGGGGATGAAGTAATAAAAAAATTGTGATCTACAAATAGTTGTTTTGAGTTTGGGTATTCCCTGTGACCGTTATTTAAATGTTTGTAATGTACCCCGCAACACAGGAGTTAATCCTGAATGGAGGCAGTTTCCGATTAGTTAAGCGGAGGGTGTGGTGTTGCCAGTGAGCCGAAATTTAATTTATAGTGTTGGCATTTGTTTTTTTTATTTTCTAGTTTTATTATTCTGTTTTTATTTCTATTTTGTATAATATTGTTTTCTTTAATTTTTTGATTTCTTCGTATTTTGCGTGTGCCCTTGTGTGCCAAAATAAATATTTTTCTAACTTTCTTTCTTTCTTTCTAGAAGTATTTTTTAAATTAATCGAAATTAGTCAATTTCATTTTTATAAAACTACACCGTATATTACAGAATCAAACACTATCTTGATCGACTTTATGACTCGTTTGAGTGAAATGCGCTTCCTGAGTTTATGAACGCAATTTACCTATTTGCATTTGAACGTTACTTTCGTAGGGAACAACCTCTGGGAACAGCCATTATGACGCCCATAAGAAAACTTTACCATATGCTATACGATATACAAAGGCTTCTTAAAAATACTTGTTTATAAAGATTATTCTTTTATGAGATAATTATATTTTACTAGTGGACCCAGTAGACTTTGTTCTGCCTAAACAAACCAATCGAAGCGGCTCCTACCGTGTCTATTTGTGAATCTTGAGCACGCTAACCCATCCAAAGATACATTCACACGCACACAAAAAGATCATCTAAACGGACTGGCGGTTAAGAGTACAGTTACATATTATGTACGTACGTACAAAGGCAAAATACTTATCCTAACTAATATTATAGATGTGAATGTGAGTTTGTTTGTTTATTTGTTTGTTACGCTTTCACGCCCTGACGAGTCAACCGGTCATCATGCAATTTTGCAAAAATGTTGTCAGGGTTACACAGAATATAGGGTACTATACATCCAAACAAAAAGATATGACAAAATCTACACTAACGCAAGCGAAGCCGCAAGCAGAATCTAGATAATAATACTTATAAATCGCTAAAGATAAATTGATATAATTTTATGAAAACACGTATTTCAAAATATGAAAATAATATTGAACGCGTCATGCGGAATTACTGATAATAAATATGTAACGCATATATCATAATTAGTGTTGGCACTTATTTATTATGAATCAACAGGTTTATTTGAATAAGAATGTTTTAATCTATGATATATGTAGATGACAGTTAATTATAATAAAATAATCTAGTAAGTGTAATCATAATGACATAATATTACGTATAATCGGACATCTAATTTCTTCCCAGAAACAGAAACGGTTTCATTGTTGGCTGAACTTTCTGAGTTCAAGATTGTAGTAAATAGGTAGCGCCGGCCCTAGCCCTTGATCAGGGTAGAGCCTGATGTTTTCCGGAGACCGTTGATCGACGCTTTAACTTCACGTATATTGTACTTCGGTTGTATAATATATAAATGATAATTCTAAAATTTCCAATATTGCGCTTCAATTTTCCCAAATTTGCGGTGGAAACTTTGATTGAATCTGAAGTGGGTAATTTCGACATCTGTCCTTGTACAAAAGATTGCTGCCTAGCGAAATAGAGTGATCCGATTACTTATAAACGACTGCGGTGAATAATGAGGCTTTTAAGCACCGTGCCGGCAACTTAACGCCTACTTTTATAAAAAGACGACTATTTGCAAAAACCCACCTATTTGTAAACTGCCGAAGGCAAATATAAAATCATTCGACCATCGTATTGACGTTTGGATATCATGGTCATTGCTGTTTACAAAAAGACTGGCTTGTAATAATTACCTATTTTTCTCTCTGATGTTGGGCGTGATTTCTTGAGCTATCAGCCAGCTCCTACCGAGCAGGACAGCCGTGTAGACCTGCAAGCCAAACACTGCTAGCACCAGCGGCACACCATACATGCCTGAAAAGAAGTATCTTATTAGAAAGCTTATTGCTTGTAGACGCCGGTGTTAAGTCAGTTGGCTAAGTGGGAGCTCACAAGCTTCTTACGCCGCAGTGTGGCAAGCAGCCCAATTCAGAGTAGCTCGTCCTACCTGCTACTTTACATTTTGCTTTGGCATTGGGTGACCACAGGTAGTCTTTGGTTTGATGGTCGGTGACACCAGATTCTGCCGCCGCTTTATGCCTGGCAGCACTGCTCGAAGTAGTACCTACTAGCTAAATCGCCATCTCCTCTAAGTCGCGCTATTGTTATTTATATGACTATCTAGTTATCTACAGGGTGTCTGGTAATTAATGGATAACCTGGAAATGTCTTATAGTGGAACTGATGGCCGTTCAGAAAAAATATGAAAAGAAATCTATCCTAACTACTACCTGAGATATGTATTTTTTTAATTACCATGTATATCTTTCTTGTATAATACGACCATAAATGAATGAAATCCATCGGTTTTTGTTGTTTTATTATTAAACACTAATTATGCTAATAGATATACAGTTAAAAGTATGCTAAGCTAATATAGCTTGCACTTTTTAATATATATAAATATATTTTTTTTTTCTGAACGGCCTTCAGTTCTACTATAAGACATTTCAAGGTTATCCATTAATTACCGGACACCCTGTATATGCGGATTTCTGGCAGCGTTGGATCCGATGAAGCTTTTGCTGCCATTGATTAAATTTTAGCCACAGCGGTCAATCTTAGGCGAAATTGGTAGAATAGTGCACAAATGCAGTCCGTGTCACTTAGAGTCGCCACGACCGAACAGAAATCAGGCGCAGTACCAACGGCTTTAAGTACTTTTCGAGGCGCGGTTTAGTGCAACACCGTTAACTTCCGAAATCCAGGTTACTACTATTGACTATTTTATAACAGGTATATCCAAAAACTTTATATAGGCCCGACCTAGGATTTGACAGTTTTTTAAATAGCTTAAAGTAGAATTAGAATTTTGCCTCGAGGCAGAATTTTATGTTTAGAATATGATTTATTTGATTAAGTTTTTTAGTTTAGTTGTACTTATAATTTGTAAGCTGTGGTTTCCTATAGTTGAGGGACTACACACGCTAAATACTTTATCCTTTGTTGGCAACCCTTAAATAAATAAATAAAATAGTTGTAGTAAAGTTTCAGTGGTGGTGTAATATTTTTAAAATTATTTTACGTGTTGATAAACATTGCGATAAAATCCGTATAAAGTACTTTAATTTCTATGTAGGTATAACATTCGCGTAAACGTAAGACAATATTGTTTCATAGTTAAGCAACTTACTTACCTAACGCAATAACGCTCTTCGGCAGAGTTATGACGGGGAATATCCCGAACAAGTCCACGATGCACAGCACGGTGAAGAGTACGCTGAGACCGCCCGTGGTCTCGCCCACCGTGTACCCGGAGTGGTGTGACACTACCGACGTAGGCTTCATATTAGGGCTGCTGCCAAATGCAATGGCCGATTGAAGAATTCAAACAACGCTTCGTCAGGTCATCTGGAATAATTAAAAATAATTAGTCATAACATTAAGCATACGCAACATATAATATCAGCTCGGTTTATAAAACTGTTTCACTGCTGGGTACGAGTTTTATCTTAGTGTGAGAAAAATGACGCCACGCTGTGGGTCAGTGTGGTGGACTATTGCGTGATTTTTCTGGGTGAGCAGACTCCATATATCTTTAAAAACAATATGGAGAATTTTAAAACATGTAGGTTTTCTCGCGATGCTATCATTCTCTGTTAACGCGAGGAATAAATAATTATTAAATAAGCGTATAACTTCAAAAAGAAGATGGTGTTTTTAGATTGAACTCGAGCCCTCTGCGTGTCAGTTCAAGGATCTTACACTAGGCCCTGTTTATGAACTGTACAACTGCTCGGTACGGGTCTCTTCCTAGTGTGAAAACAGTATAAACTATTTCGGCACGCTGGTTTAAGGCAAATTAGCAAACTTCACAAAGCAACGAAACTCAATTTACCCAACAAAAACATTTTGCGCAGGCGAGGTTTTTATTTCGATGCAGTGCCTGTAGCATTGCTACTTCTGTTATATAGGTTATCTGGTCCTGCTCAACAGGGATACAACTGAAGGTTGCTTGCCGATTTTCAAAACTTTTCTGATATAGTCTGTGTCAGCCATACCATCACTTAATACAAGCTTAGGAAGCAAGCAAATGCCGCGCTGCTTATTTTTAAATGTTTTGCATGTATTCAAGTGCATCACAGCGCAATATATGCCAGAGATATTATCTTCCAATCAATGTCTGCGAGAGAGGAATAAAATAGAGAGGCGACAAAAAGTAAAATATCACTTGGATATTATAGATTATTAAAAATAGAATAGCATGCATACGTAATTAATTATATGGTTCAGTATTTAAAATAACACTAATTATAATAAAATATGTAACAACTATATTTATGAATATAAATCTACTTATATTATAATATATAAGGAGCATATATACATAATTATATATATCAATTAGGGTTGCCACTCGTTCTTTATATTAAAGTTTGTACGTTATTTCAGGTAAATCTACTTTATACGTCATAAGGAAAATAAAGTACGTGAAAATACTTTACTTTACCTATGTTGACTTTTACAGGTTTATTTAATTGTTTACTTAAAGAGCTCAGTAGTCGTATGTAAGCAGTGAAAGCGTAACAAACATTTTCCTGGCATTGCCCGCGACCTCCCTCCCTCCCAAAACCATTATCGGTAGAGCTGAGCCCCTCCCCTTCCCTCTATTTTGTTTACTATTCCATGGAAATTTTGGTTACCTAAATATGGGTACCTACTGTTCTATATTAAACCTCCGAAAATATTTTTATGAAATTGACTCTTCTGACCATATGTATAGGTTATATAATCGCTCGTAATACAGTTTTTATTTGTTGTTTTATTGAACGTGCTTACAGCAGACAATTTACCAAAATTTTACCTGTCAATGTTGGCCAAAGTTGCCTTAATTAAGCCTAGATACAGCTAGAATCCGACAAATATCTAAATTGACAAAAGAGATCAGCTTGTGACCACGGCCAGTGCAAACTATAAAAATCACATAAGCGCTTTGCTGAATATAATATAATATAATATACTAGGTTTTGCCCGCAGATTCGCTCGTGTTAATGTAGGTTTGGAGGTTAGTAACAGTACTTTATTCTAGATGATAAATGTGAAATTTCATGATGATCAGTCGATTAGTTAAGACGTGACAGCGTTACAGAGAAACTTAAATTCGCATTTATAATATTAGTTAGGATGAGACCTCAGTATCAAACATTATTGTGCACCGGTAGAATCTTAACTTTAATTGGCCTCACCTTACAATATATAATAAAATACCCAATAATATAAAAGAGCAACCAGTATGAATATTTAAAAAACAACTTATTTAATTTTATTACATTTAAACAGTTTTAAAATGCAATATATTTAATGATTTTTATTTGTATATTAAATAAAACTTAGATATTTATAAAGTTTTAGCTTTAGTGTTAGAATGTTCTTAGACTCTCTAAGTATATAATACATAGACATATATATGTAATCCATACAAGTATTATATTCTAACAAATTGTGGCCATAATAAATAACTATGGTATTAAAATTCAAACTATTTTTATGGATATTAAAATTAGTAAATAATTATTATAATTCAGTCAGGTATAGCGGTCTTGTCATATACAATACAGGTTAGTGAAGTTTCTCATATTCCTTGTAAAAAGGGATCGAAAGTTGCCAGTCATTTCAAGCATTAACTGATAGATATTTATCGCAATCAGTAGATGTCACAAAATTATATCATGACATAAGACTTAAATACTCTATATAGCGGGAACTGATTAAACGGTAATTATATGGCGAGCAATACCTTGGAGAACCTTGAAGTTATTATTAACTCTCAGACTGTACCGATCTGACTTGCGCGTGCGGTGCCAGACAAACCACTTTACATTGTGCCCTGCGTGCCCGACAACTTGCACGCAGGAGGATCTGATGGCTGCCTCTGACAAAGCACCTAGCGTAGCTGCTTTCTGGGCGGCAAATTGTTTTTGGAATGGTATTTGACACCTAGTTGACCAGAAAGGTCTGCCGGCTGTTGTAGATAATCTTCTTCTTAGCGTATCGTTGGCAAATACTTTTAAAAAAACAGTTCATTACTTGCTCGCTGGGCACACATACACCTGTCTGTCTAGTGTCTTTGAGACTAGGATTGAGCCATAAAATGACACAAATTTAATTTTTACATAAATTTAATGGCTAATGATCTCGCCAAAGATCACAATGTTTTTTCATTGTCTGAATTCCGCCTTTTAATTTATGGATGTATTTTGTGTATAGTCTGAAATATATATATTAAATTGAATTAAATAACCAAACTTAATATTCCGTAGTTATTTATTATAATCACGGTCATCGTAACATTATTGTAAGTAAAGTAATATACCTTTTGTCCTCTGTTCTTATTTTTATTGTTTATTTTGTAATAATTATATTACAATACGGTTAATATATATGCTTGTTGGATAAAGTAAATAAAAGAAAATAAAACTAACACCTTTGTACGTCAAAGTTACACTTATTAATGTCTATTTAAAAACTTGAATAATAATAAATATGAATCAAAATAATAATAATAAAGAATAGATTCTGGTCTTCTGGTATAATAATTAAAGTCATAATAATTATTGTTGTTTTAATATTATTACGTGAAAAATCGAGCTGTCTCGAAGGCTTGTATTTTTGTTAATTATATAATTAGATATACAGGGTGATTTTGAAATCGTGTAATTCCTTCTAACCACGCATTCTACTGGTGATATAGAATAACCCTGACCATATTATTTTTTTATTAGAATTATTTTTTTGTGAAAATTAATGTATCGTTTTTTTTCGTGAAATGGGTTCAGTTAGTCATATGTTAACCACCCGAGGCAACTTTATATTTTTACTAATTTAAAAAAAATTAAATGTCAATAATTAATGTCGTAAGTAATAACGGGCGGTAATTTACGCGACCTACATTCCCCTTCTCGACGCTCACGCCGCGATCGCTCGCCGGCACTGCGCAACCATCGGCGCGGCAGGGCATTTTTCGCGACAATCTTATCCATTCTCAAATACCAAGTATGCAAAGCAAACCAAACGGTATTAAGATAACCAAGAGATCTAACAATAACCTGAGTTACTTACTTTCCTCACTTAGTTAACAAAACTACCTATGATTGGATTTAAACCTTATGATTAATAAATCATTGCCTGATACTGACTACCTCTGTTGTACCCAAGATATTTACTTACACATATATCAACCCAATAAAAACAACAGCTGTTCTGTAAAGAAATAAATTCTGTTAATCAACATTTAAAAATATTTGAGGTTAAAGTTCCTAACCAGGTCTACCGTACCTACCTACCTAATTATCACAGATTACCAGTTTCTACGATCAACACATTCATAATACACACCAAGTTATGTTCATCTACATACCTAAATGTTATACCTACGTATGACAAATGAAAACAAACTTTCCTTAACCCGCAAACATTCACCAGAATGATGAATGGATATGGTTATTTAGATATGTAACTGCGCGGTTACACACGTAAACATGAATGCTTCAAACAACACCGCTACCCACTACCTACACAAAACTCCAAGGATATGACCAATAACTTACTTACGCATAACATTTACCGAAGTAGAATATTACAAAGCGACCGTAAGACTGTAGTAAGAAGCAGCATAATATCATATTAAAACTTGAATACTTACCAAAACAACACAAAGAACTTAAAATCAATCCAATCATGTGAACAATATCAGTTCAGTAGGTATGAACCAAACACGTAAGTAGATACACAATCACTTCACGCATCAATAAAATAACGTAGCTTTAAGTACAACCTCACTCGTTTAGCAAAATAATGATTATTCCATGTTAATGTCGATAACTAGATAGAAATATCCAATTCCAGCATAATAACAATCCATCAGCATCGATATAATCGCGACGCGTGCACACGGCAGCATAAAAATAATGAAACTGATATTTTAATATTTGTGTAATTTTTTGTTCGGCTTGGTCAAACAAATAACATAAACAAGCCATTTTAATACTTGTCCCAGTGGCGCAAGGTTTCCTTTTCAATACAGGCGGTCGCCTTTGTGTCATCCTTTATAATCGCCGACGCGGCCGTAGTTACATAGTTTTAAACTTTATTACTTGCATATTAAGAGTGATTTCGCCATGCATTATTGTGTCGGCAAGTTACTTTACGTATCAAAGGTAGGTATAACAATTTAAAGCAAGGAAAATGATACGTTATGTTTTGGCCGATCGCGATCATAAGGTCCAGGGATCGATACCTGGCTGATGCCTCATGATGCTCATTCGTACCGAAACTAAATACCTATCTAACGAGCAACGGTAATATTTAAGTTAACGAAACACTTTACGTATTCTTTGTTATCGAAATACATGTTAAAAATACATAAAAATATGTTATAAATGTTATAATAATAAAACAAAGACATAATATCACACAAAAAACTATTATTTAAACATAAAGTAACTTGCAGATAAAAAATAAGTTACAAAAAGATGGGTGAGTAAACGTTGGGTTTTGAACTACGACCACAAAAATACTATCTACAGTTTTAACCACTCGGCTATGATGTTCTTATCACCTATTCTAGTAAATGTGGCCTCATCCGTTCACAAAATGTTTCTTTCCATCTCTAAAAACCAGGTACAAAATGACACCCTGGCTGAAAGGTCCGCTACGGTCATGTCTTGCACACATTGGAAATGATAGGGATGCTGCCCAGACGCGTTCAGCAGCTACAACACATAACTTTGGCTGAAATTAAATCTTCGAGCCGCTTGCCGGGTGCTGGATTGTGCCTCTCGAGCAAAGTATGCTATGATTTGGCGCCTTAAATGTTCGTCATAAGACGGTAAAAGGCCTCGTGCTTGTGCATGGCTGGGAACACTTAACTGTCCATAATCAAATAAATTCTGTACAAGCCCAAGTATCCGCCTTGGTGATGGTACAGGTGAGTTCGGGTTGCGATGTCGGAACCATAGCATGGTCTCATTTAAATCCTGCGATCTTGTGTAATGCATCACAATTTCACCTAATTCTCTATTTGAAAGTGACTACATCTTGAAAAAGACACGTGCGCTCAATAACAATAAAAATATTTAGGTACTGATTTTATGTTAAATTATAATGGTTTATTTCTTAGAAAAACTAAAATAGCGGCATCGTTTGTCGGTTAGCTAAAAAGCGACATTACCTCAACAAGTACAAACAAGTATAGCTCCTATTTCGTCTATTTTGAGTTCAATTAACATTAGACACTATTTGCAGTCGACTTTATGAAACGATTATTAGGTATTTTATAAAGCCGCTAAACGGATGACATTCTGATTTTGAACTTTATTATCTTTTAATTAGGAATGAAGTTCTGGTGTGGTTCTCGGTGTTTAATAATTTATTCGTCAATTGCCGGCACAGACAGCGGTGTTGCAATTGTCGCAAATGTTACATGTAAATTACGAATATCGTTTTATGTTACCTTAGTAATGGTGTGTTGGTTACTGCGGTTGCGAAGTAAAAAATTAAATAAGTAAGTAATATTACTTTGTAATGGCAGGAATTGCCTAACACGCTGCGGTTGTTAAAAGTTTGTTAAAATTAAACAAAATAGCACTCGCTGGGAGTTGAATTTAATCGTTACCGTGTAAATGAAACAAATATAAAAACACGAACAGAACTTCACGATACGTAAATAAGAACTGCAACTTTGCGTAGGTACCTACTTGTTGATCCAGCGCGGCGGCGCGGCGGCGTCAGAATCCAATCCAAAGAATTCATCAAACAATACTACGTAACAACGTAAATTACCTACTCAATAGTTAATACGAGCTTCGGTGGCACAGAGATAATAAATGGGACGGCTGTGCATGAGGTTTTAAGGGCGATTCGCCGCCGGTGGCACAATGATATGTATTAGGATTACAATGCTATCAACAGATATAGCCGTAAGTCGGGTACTTACGGCCATATCAGAAAGACGCAATAAACATATCTCATATAATAATATTCTACAAGTCAATTGAAAATATTCTACGAATTAAAACACGTTGCAATAATTCTTGAAGTGGTCGTAGGTTCAAATCCAACTTTTACTCATTTTGTAACTTAATTTTCATCTACAAGTTTCTTTATGTTTAAATAACAGTTTTTTGCGTAATATGTCTTTGTTTTATTACCAAAATATTATGTTTTAATGTATTTTTAACATGTACTAAGATAACAAAGAGGTGGCTAAGTCTAAAAATGAGATAGAAAGTGTACGAATCGTATTTTGTTAACTTAAATTTTATATAAGTATTTATGTTTAAAAAATAGGTTAAAATGAGTAAATTCGTGTCACAGCATTAAAAAAATAATTCTTAGTTATCAAGTTGCCACATCATTATAATTCTTATTAGAATGGTTATTTAAACCTTATCTTTGTGAGTGTCATAGCTAAGTGATTAAAGCAGTGGCTTGTATTTTTGTGGTCGTAGTTCAAAACCCAACTTTTACTGACCTATCTTTTTGTTACTTATTTTTCATCTACAAGTTACTTTATGTTTAAATAATAGTATTTTGTGTGATATTTCTTTGTTTTATTACCATTTTAGTATGTTTTAATGTGTTTTTAACATGTACTAAGATAACAAAGAGGCGAATTAGTCTAAAAAATTGATAGAAGGTATACGAGACGTGTTTCGCTACCTTAAATTTTACGTCTAAAAAATAGGTTAATAAGCGTAAATTCGTGTCACAGCATTCAAGAAATATTTTTTAATTTTATCAATTTGCCCCATCATTATAATCCTTATTAGAATGCTTATTTAGACAGCTATGATAAGAATGTCATAGCCGAGTGGTTAAAACTGTAGATAGTATTTTTGTGGTCGTAGTTCAAAACCCAACGTTTACTCACCTATCTTTTTGTAACTTAATTTTTATCTGCAAGTTACTTTATGTTTAAATAATGGTTTTTTGTGTAATAATATGTCTTTGTTTTATTATTATAACATTTATAACATATTTTTATGTATTTCTAACATGTATTTCGATAACAAAGAATACGTAAAGTGTTTCGTTAACTTAAATATTACCGTTGCTCGTTATTTAGGTATTTAGTTTCGGTACGAATGAGCATCATGACGCATGAGCCAGGTATCGATCCCTGGACCTTATGATCGCGATCGGCCAAAACGTAACGTATCAATTTCCTTGTTTTGAATTGATATAGGTACCTATTATTTGATACGTAAAGTAACTTGCCGACACAATAATGCATGGCGAAATCACTCTTAATATGCAAGTAATAAAGTTTAAAACTATGTAACTACGGCCGCGTCGGCGATTATAAAGGATGACATAAAGGCGACCGCCTGTATTGAAAAGGAAACCTTGCGCCACTGGGACAAGTATTAAAATGGCTTGTTTATGTTATTTGTTTGACCAAGCCGAACAAAAAATTACACAAATATTAAAATATCAGTTTCATTATTTTTATGCTGCCGTGTGCACGCGTCGCGATTATATCGATGCTGATGGATTGTTATTATGCTGGAATTGGATATTTCTATCTAGTTATCGACATTAACATGGAATAATCATTATTTTGCTAAACGAGTGAGGTTGTACTTAAAGCTACGTTATTTTATTGATGCGTGAAGTGATTGTGTATCTACTTACGTGTTTGGTTCATACCTACTGAACTGATATTGTTCACATGATTGGATTGATTTTAAGTTATTTGTGTTGTTTTGGTAAGTATTCAAGTTTTTAATATGATATTATGCTGCGACTTACGGTCGCTTTGTAATATTCTACTTAGGTAAATGTTATACGTAAGTAAGTTATTGGTCATATCCTTAAAGTTTTGTGTAGGTAGTGGGTAGCGGTGTTGTTTGAAGCATTCATGTTTACGTGTGTAAACACATCTAAATAACCATATCCATTCATCATTCTGGTGTATGTTTGCGGGTTAAGGAAAGTTTGTTTTCATTTGTCATACGTAGGTATAACATTTAGGTATGTAGATAAACATAACTTGGTGTGTATTATGAATGTGTTGATCGTAGAAACTGGTATCTGTGATAATTAGGTAGGTAGGTACGGTAGACCTGGTTAGGAACTTTAACCTCCAATATTTTTAAATGTTGATTCACAGAATTTATTTCTTTACAGAACAGCTGTTGTTTTTATTGGGTTGATATTTGTGTAAGTAAATATCTTGGGTACAACAGAGGTAGTCAGTATTAGGCAATGATTTATTAATCATAAGGTTAAATCCAATCATAGGTAATTTTGTTAACTAAGTGAGGAAAGTAAGTAACTCAGGTTATTGTTAGATCTCTTGGTTATCTTAATTGGTTATGAGAATGGATAAGGTTTAATGGTTAGGTAATGGTTGCGCAGTGCCGGCTACCGATCGTCGCGAGCGTCGAGAAGGGGTATGTAGGTCGCGGCAAGTACCGCCCGTTATTACTTACGACATTAATTATTGACATGTTATTTTTTTTTAAATAGAAAAATGTAAAATTGCCTTGGGTGATTAACATATGACTAACTGAAACCATTTCACGAAAAAAAACAATACTTTATTTTTTCCAAAAAAATTATTCCAATAAAAAAATAATATGGTCAGGGTTATTCTATATCACCAGTAGAATGCGTGGTTAAAAGGAATTACACGATTTCAAAATCAGCCTGTATATTGTCTTCCGTTTATGTGCATATTTAAATTAAACTATTATATATGGATTTTATCGGGGTTTATTTTGATCAGATTAAATCGCGATAAAATTCGTATAAAGTAAGATTAGATTAATTAAAGTTTGATTAATTTTAATATATTTTTAGACTTGCTTATCCAGTAATTTACTATTAGTTACTGATATAATAATAATAAAAAAAAATTATTGCTAAGGTAAAAAAATACCTCGACTCGTCCATGGAAGCTTTCAGGATATGGGCATCAGAGCAGTAACTATTACTATCTATGGTAATTTCCTTGGTACATCCATTGCGTAGGAGTGCAGACTTAGTGGTTAGTAAAAGGTGGTTTGCCAGACAAGAAATCAAAAAGTCAATAACAGCACGGCGTCTGGAATTTTACCTGGTGGACAGTAAACTCGCTCTCTGTAACATCGCATTTAAAATCATAGCTGGCAATATTTATGTTTACACTTCTGTCACCTCTTTTACGTATTTAGGAAAACTCTTTATGGTAGCCTCCTGACTGTGTTCTGTTGAGATAGCTTCAGCCATTTCTGAAGATGGTACTGGAGCGTAAGTATCACCGGCGTTATATAGGTACGAAACGCCTTTACCTTATTGTCAGGCTGTACATAGGACATATTATAAATGTTAATCAGAACTATGTTAAATAAAATCAAAATATGGCTATTCATAAATGTTGCTTTTGAATTTAAAGTTTAAGCTGTATTTGCTCATTAATATATATTTGCTTGTGTCTATGGTTTCTTAGGGAAATATATGTATAAATACATCATTTTTCATACAAATTTATTTTAGTGTCGTATTTGATGAGATATTAAGACAAATGTGTGTTTGGATCTTTTCTGATATAAACCGTTTTCAATTTCGTAACGTCATTTTAAATTTCGCAGCAACGATCCAATGTAGCTAATCATCATTTAGATAATTAATTAATATAATAAAACAACTATCTAGTTATATTTTATGAATTAGTTTATTTTCGTGCAACCAACACAAACTAATAAAACAAATTGATTAATTTAACATTTAATATGTTGCTTTATTAACGAAAATATAGTTTTATTCCTATACGAGATCAGCTTAAAATAATTAGATTTACTAATTATTTCGTGACATATCTGGGTGAGTACCTATCTCATAATAATTTAATCATTAAAATAACGTTTTTTGTATAATGTTATGATCTAATTTAATCTTCTTCCTGCATTGCAATATTAAACTCCGGTTCACTACCAAATTCGTCAATGTCGTCTTGAAGACTAGGATTATCGCCCTTAAGAGATTTGAAAAATCCAGGCAGTATTTAAAGATAAATTCAAATATTGACTTTAAATCTTCTAATTTTGCTTGTGGTATTTCTTTTCCATGTGGCTATAGTAGAATACATTTTTTTGATATCTCCAAACACTTCCTTATCATCTTCTTGATATTCAATTCTTGAAAATTTTCTAATTTTGAGTTTTCATAAACATAATATTTGTACATGTCTTCTTTTCCAGCAAAATTTATTTTGTTTGTAGCCAGTTAGCTTTAGTCTTATCCAAGAAGATTTTCCTATCTACATAAATAAATAAAAGTGTCGGTTTGTAATGTCAAAATAACAGTTTTTACTAAAGTAACTTAGGTGACTTTTATATTAGAAAAAAATAAATTTTTCGTTATACATATTTCACGCGGCCGAAGTTACGATTCAAGTACAAGAAAATTATATTTAACTGCTAGTTAAATATAATTTTCTTGTACGTAAAAATACTTTCTTTTCCATTCTATAAACTTGTATAGGATATTTTTCTTACTATGCTTTATGACTGCGATGTATTCATCAGCTTTTTTTTTTTTTTTTTTTTTTTTTTTTACGTGGGGAATGCTATGACGCATATCCCTCCGCGGGGGCGGGCGGAGGGATTATGTCGGACTCGCCGGGGTAAAAGAAAGATCGAAAACAAATAATGTACCTCCCGGAATACCGACTAAACCTACCACGGTGTTCCTCGACAAAACCACTATCGGCGGGGCCGCGCGAATCGCTTTCGCATGCGGTCGCGACCCCGCCGAGGTTTCTGCCCGCCGTATGAAACGGCAGGCTCCCTCAAAAATTCCCTACTGTCTCCCCCCTAGAGGGACGAGACGGACTCGACTCAGAGGCGCGCGTGGGAACACGCACGCCGCCTCTCGGACCTGGTGCTGAACGGATGGCGGGCAGGCCCACAAAGCCCGCCACCCCCAGGTCAAACCTCAGGGTGGCTGGAGGTCATCGCGCGCCCTCCGGCGCCCGGCTCTGCGGTTGGGGAGAGGGTTTAAACGCTCTCTCTCCCGCTCCGCCGCCTCCTTGATGGAAATCACTTCCTCGCAAAAGGAGGCGACGGCGTTCCACGACCTCTCACTCCGGACCATAGACTGAACTACGGCCGGGAGCGAGAGGGCAACCGATCCGACTGCCGCGATCAAATCACGGCGCTGCGATGCCCAGGCGGGGCAAACCGCCAAAGTGTGCAGCGCCGTGTCCTCTACAACGTCACGGCAGTCGCCGCAGTGGTGACAACCGGGCGTCTCTTGCCGGCGTATACGACACAGGAACCGGCCAAAACAACCGTGGCCAGTCAATACCTGTGTCAGCCGGAAGGTGAGGGCGCCATGCCGCCTCTCCAGCCACTCCTCAAACACGGGACTTACCGCCACGATCGTGGCGTGCCCGAAATATGTGTGACCTGATTCAAGATACTTAAGTGTTATTATTTTTAATGTCTGGTGTAAACTTAATATTGCTTTTAGCATGAGTACGATTTTAATGTTACGGTTTTGTCTCCCATAGCAGTAACTCCATAAAACGCTTATAGAATTCATAAAAGTGTTTAGCGAAAAAGATCCAAGCATTCTGAATCGTTTTTGTGATTTAACTAGTGTAAGAAACATAATTTAATAAAAGAATTCAAGCGTTCTGAATCTTTTTTTGTGATTTAATTTGTACATTGATTTCCAGTAAATATCATTAGTATAAAACGATCCACGTGATTTGGATTCTTTTTAAGATATTTGTTTTGAAACAGTTTCTTAGACTGATCATTTTGCAATATGATCCAAGTAGATTGGATCAATTTTACGAAATTCCTATAGGGATCTGTCTTGTTGTGGGATAGTAACTAACGTCACTTAAAACGTCAAATATTCGTATATTGCTTAGGGTGTTTATGTTAATTGAAAATATGGGCCATAACGACTACTTTGGTATAGGTAATATTTGGCTTTAGTATTCTTTATTTAAAAACATGTTTGCAATAGTTATAAATCCTGTGTCGCGGGAGACTTTACAAACATTTAAACAACGGACACAACGAACACCCAGGCTCGGCACAACCATTTGTGGATCACACAAAGTTTTGTCCCGTGTGGGATTCGAACCCACAACACTCGGAGCAGCAGCAGCAGCGGCGAGGCGACAACTTAAACCACTACGCTATAGCAATAGCTAGCTATAGGTAGCAAGCGATAGAAACGCATGTTTTTCAAATGCGCAACTAGGCGTGGGCAAATGAACAAAATATATCAATATATATCGATATTTTGATATATCGAAATTTTTACCCATCCCTATAGGTATGGGCAAATGAAAAACATATATCGATATATATCGATATTTTGATATTTTTTACCCATCCCTATGCGCAACAGCGGCGCATTTTAAGGGGCCGTTCAAATATTACGTAGATAGAATTTTAGAAAACAGACTTTCTTTTTATATGTAGGTAAGCAAAAACCCTCGTACATTTTTTCGCTCTCGAGCAGAAAGGGAAATAAATAAAGACATGTAGGTTTGCCACATATGTATCTTCAATTCAGAATCTACTAAATGTTACAATGTTTCCGTGACCAGAGACATTATAACATTCAACGTGGCGATGCTGGTAGTCTTCTTGCTTGACCAGCTTGGACCGTTAAGCGGAGGCGAGCGTTAACATCATTAAACCGGAGTCAATGACTAGTTTTAGAGAGAGAGAGAGAGAGAGAGATTATGTTACATAATATTTTACAAAAGCTATACAAAGTGTAAATGAATTAATATTGGTGGTGCAATCGCCATGCAAAACATGTCAACAAAATCCTCCTCTATTGGTGCTTAATACTTGAACAATCCCTTACCGATTTACTGACATAATTATATAGACTCAATCCTGTACATCCCTAAAGGCAGCATTCCGCCAGCTACGTTTTTAGGTTCAATGGGACGAGTGAGTTAATCCAGTAGACACCATGCTGCTACTGTAATGTGCTAACAGACAATAATTCTTTAACCGACTCGACACCTCATAGTCACTCGCAGTCAACGAGATAGTTTATTATTAGATACTAAATAAATAATATCCAATAATAAGCAATTCAGTAGGTATTTCTTACACGTGCCGGTTGGCAAGGCAATTCGTACAATGCGAACCGGTTAACACGCAATCATTAACACACATATACATATCCACACACACAAACTAATACTAGAACTAGTCTGATGTTATGATCTATCTGCATTAATTCACAATAATTGTCAAATATTGATCTTTAAGTTTTAGCTTTTCGTTTAAATGATTATATTATTTTAGAAATGCCTTAAAAATAATAGTTTGATATTTGAATAGTTATTTGTAAACATAAATTACTTATGTATCAAGCTCTAATATTTAATAGACGCAGTGTTGACTGTTTGAATGTTTTTAAGATTATTGAGATTTAATTTATTGTTCAAATCCTCAATTTATTGTATAATTGTTAAATATAGAATCTGTATAATTATCCCAATTTATGTATTGTGTTTAATTATTTTAAACAATAAGTAAAACTTAATTTTATTTATTGAATATTTCATTGGCGCTGTACTATACAGCGCCATTTGTTGAGAATGTTTGAAACTATATTATTTGTTTATATATTATTATGTATTATTTTATAACTATATTATTAAATAAACGTAATTCACATAACTGTAAAATTCATTTAAATAATTATTTCTAATATTAAGCTATAATTTCAAGACTTATTTTGTACTAAATTCGTTAGTCTGTCATAAGGGAAGTTGTAGTTGTTATAACTGTTTGAAGGCTTTGTGACGCAGATATAAAAAGCAAGAAGAAACTGTTATAGGCTGATTTCTGTAAAATCGATGGTGCGAAAAATAACTAAGTGTTGTTGACTGTGTACTTTCATTATAATGGGCTCCGAATATCCGACATCCTAGTTTGTCGCCGACATATATTTAGTTTAGGCCCGTTGCATAAGAACCTTAGCGGATAGCTGTGAAAAAAAAATTTATAATGTCCTTCAGACCGATTTTTGGTCACGGCGGTCTATCTTAACAGAGACTAGCCATCTGCGCAGGAGATATTATACTTAGTGAACAAGTGTGTACGCAAACACAAGTCCACTCTCCGTTCTTTAAGATTTATAATCCGATGGAAAGGCAAACCGACATGACTGAAGCAAGATCAGGCACAAGACCTTCGGTAACACAGGCAACTTTTAGGACTGCTACTGAGAAATTCTTGTTGCAAAATATTAATAACTATTTGTTTTCTCGATCGAGAATTCGAACACAAGACCTCATGCGCAGCAGTCACACACATTACCGCTGCGTCCCCGAGGCATAAGAACAATACAGCCATTCTTATGAATCATTAAAAACGTTAGTACCTTGAATGAATCGTTGCTTAAAGAAGTATCTGTATAAAAGTATACGATAAGCGCCTGTATCGTCACAGCATAAAGACTGAATAGTAGCACAAGAGCTACAAAAAACGCCATGTATATAAACTACTAATATTAATAAATTATACATATATATACTAATAAATATCATCCGTATCTTACCATCATATTGTAACAAATATGTTGATAATGAGAGATATGTTGATAGTAAGGTAGCTTAATAGGTTTAGTAATTTATAACTTGTATTTGTCCTACGTTAAATTATTTATTTATTAATGAATAATTTTTTTATCTGTACGATCACGAATATTCATAATTTATTAATGAGACTGTATGGAAAACCGCTAAAGGCAAGCCAAGGTCAGGAAATAGACTATGGCTTATTGTAGTCGGTTATGGGTACATTTTGTAGGCCTACGTAATATAAGATTATGAGTGCGTGATCCCGCGGGATTTGCGAGACTAATTGTAAGTATATCTTTTGTATTAATTTGACTTGGATCTCTATAATTTCCCTGTATGTATAGTTAAGCTCAAAATAAAACTAAAAATGTATAATTTAGATAGTTATTTCTAGCGCGTAATAGGATAACAAATATTTGTTTCTATACGGGACGTCCAGAATCCGAGTATATAATACTATAATATTATATTATTATATACGCAGAGTCCCTGAGATACAGAGATCCTGCAGGACAGGATTTATTTAGTCCCGCAAATCGTAATTTGCGGGTCTAAATAAAACCGAGGTTGATGAATTTGATGATAGTAAATGTCAAAAACATTATCGCCTAATTACATGCGCATAAAACTACATTTTAGTTGGAGCGTAGTCTAGAATTGCTTGGTAGACGGCAACAAGCTCTGTAATACGTGGAACGTATAATAATGCTGGCGGAATTTTGGTGTTATACACCTCTGTTTCGGGAATATACAGGCGTGAGTTCACATAATAATACCTATGTGAAACTCTCTAATACTCGTCATGGAATTCCTTGGTAGCGTACCCAGAAGACTGCTTAATTGGTGCCCTGGCATGGCACATTGCAATTCACGACCGATCACGAAATTCCGCTTCCGATTCACAGATTGTGAAAAGAGATCATTTTTCTTCTACGTATTCTGTTAGGAAGTTCAGAATCTGGATATATAGCCAGTAGACGACGATAAATATGCAGTTTTCCTTACGATGTTTCGTTTTTCGTTAAAGAGAGCGATAATAATTAGTGATTTAAAAAGCACCCCACTCCCCCTCCCGCTATTTATAATATACTACGAGTACTTAGTAACATTAAATATTTCAATGACACATAACTGTCAATAAATAAAGTAATTTATTTAAACAGCTTCTAAGCGGAAGATGCGGTTCTATTTCGGGGTCGTATAATGGATAAAAAGCTGAATTCTGACAAAATCAAATTCAAATTTAAAATGATATTATAAATATAAACCTGATTAATAATATGAACATAAAATCTATTTTTTTAACTCGACTACGTTAGAAGGCATGTTATACTTTAAATTATTATTATTTTCAATAATTACAACTTGACTAGATTTCTAGAAATGATTCCTGTGTCGCTGTGAACTTAACAACGGGCAGGAAAAATACCTAGACTCGAAACAAATATTTGTTAATCACAAAATATTTAGTCCCGTATAGCAATCGAACCCACAACACTTGGTGCAGTGGTACTGGCGAGGCGGCCTCTTAAACAACTACGCCATCCGTACTTTTCTTGCATATATATTATTATATAACTTCTAAAATTGTATACTTTGTCAAACGCTATATCATTAACAGATTTTTGGATTTCTCTTAAAAGGAGAAGTAAATAAATTCATCTTAATAATAATTATGTATATTATTTATGAAAAAAATATGGCCGCCGGCATGGGCAGCGGTACATTTTCCGCAACGGCCGCCGGCCGCATTTATTTGATTATTCTTAAATATATAGTCCTGGGTAGATACAGATACAGAGGTATCTGTTTAATCATTTTGTAACTGTTACACACCGATATGATCATGTATAATGAACTATTATACAATTTGACACGACTTTATTACTAAGCAATTGAGCTTTATTTGTGAACGCTCTCATTCTTCTCAATAATCGTTAAGCCCGCACGAAGATAAGAAAATAATTGATGTTTGACCAGGACTCTTTTGTGACCAGGTTTAGCAACCTTTGTATTTTAATCTTATATTATTTTAATTTATTATTCTCCATTTTGTTCAATATCTTTATCATACTAATGGGTATCCATTAGCATTATCTAAGAATTTATTTTATATATATGTAAAATTAAACATTTAAAAATACCGAAATATTATGAAATAATTCCAACACCGAAAAGAAAAAGTAAAAAAATACAAACCTGAATTGTTCCATAATTTGATACACTACACTTTTAGGGATTCTTGATGTAAATGTCCAATGTTCAATGGAATGTCCACACACGAACACTTTTCAAAACTTAACTTTAATCACTTGGTAGTACTGCTTTATTCTTTTTATTAACGAATATTTTCTTTCAATTGCGTGGTACGGTCCGGGTCGTAAGTCTGAAGTCAACGCACGCTATGTCCACCGCGGATTAGCTCAATAAACTGGACACTCCTATTGGTCAAGTACTAACCTACACTCGAGCACAAAAGCCCTTCGGGTAATATATCTAATTTTCTTGCTTTAGGCACAGTTACTGATGTTTGAACCTTAAAATGTATTACTATACTTTAACTGTACATCATTTCCTTGGGTTTAAAGTGGGCAAGTAATAGAAATATATTGTAATTGCTAAAAATATTTAAAGGAAAACACATGTTCAATTTTATAATAAATTTAAATTGAAACTATGAAATTATTCAATTCCTGGCACACTAGTTTTTATTAGAATGCCCTGCTGTGGGTGGGTATGCCCTTCTGGATTGATTCCTATAACTTTGGAACGGAATATTTAACAATGCAAACTACAAGACTTAAATATTATCCTGTAAAAGGACGATTTCCTTTTAATCACTGTCCCGGCTTAATGTATAACAGTTCTTATTATCTGATTGTTTGCTATATCGGATTATTACTGCCAACACAAGCACCCGGCTGAGAGCGACTCTGCTGAATGGATCTCAATTAAAAAGATCATTCTACGCCTGAACTCCGGACGGCCTTCAGATACTTATTTTACTACAAACGAATATATTACAAACATTTGGCGCGATGATTAATATGATATTATATGTAATTTGTTGATTACAACTTCTTTCATTGTATTTTTTAAACGGAGCTTTGACGCAATACGTTTTTTAATAATGTGACTTATGCGGCGCGCCAGTGGCGTGTTATTAGACATTTGTATTATTCAGAGAAAATGCGATCTAATTTTGGATTTATAGTCCTTTAAAGCGGGTAAACTTGAACTAAAACATTAGGTTAGGTCAATTTAAAAAATAATATATACCGTTATTTAAAACCGCCTTATTGTTACTTATTTCAGTTACTGTTTATAGCGTATTATTTATGCTATTTACAGCATTTACAACCTTCCTTAGAGCAGCATTGGACTGTCATGCAGAGGCTTAAATTTTCGAGTACAACTTTTCAATATGTGTGCATATTAAACTTTTAATTATCAATGTTTACTTTAACGGTAAAGGTTTTCTGAGGAAACTTACGTGGGTATCTGAAAGCTTTCTATAATTATTTTGAAAATAAGCAGGAGCCTGCGAATCTGCCGTAAGATTCGGTCGAACTCGGGGCTAAACCTTCATATACAAGAAATAGGCTTCTGCCAGTAGTTCAGAAACTGGGTGATATTGTTATCTTTTGTACCCCTACATCATCCTTTGGTGAAGCTCGCTGATTTCAGCATAAATGGGCCGGCTCGACCAGGGAAGTACTACCCTCTCACAGAATATCGACGTGAAATAGCAGCATGCCAACTGTTGTGTTTCGTTCGGTGAGTGAGGGTGCCGAAGACCCAATCACAATCTTTCCCCATTCCCGCTCCTTCTCCTTCCCACTTCCTTTCCTAAAGGGTCGGCAACGCGCAAGTGATGCCTCTGGTGTTGCAGGCGTCCATAGGCTACGGTGACCACTTACTATCAGGTGCGCCGTATGACAGTTTGCCAACTCAGTTGTATAAAAAAAAATCACACCATAGATAACATTCGCGGGTTGCCGGCTCTAGGAGAAAGCGAGGCAAATTATGTGAACGTCTGTAAAATTTGCTCACTCTTACTTACGCTGTTTTTCTGTAAGACAGTGGGAGGCAAGCTGGCTCATTTGTTACCGAATAATGGACGTCATCATACCATAGGATGAGAAGGACATATTTTCAGCAGACCTCATATACCTGATGTCGATCAAGATAAATTAATTATTGCTCTTAATCTAAATAACAAAAATAATTCATAGCGATTCTTAACACGTTGACAGCGGTACTCAATTTTGTATTTTTCATTCCTGCGGTACGGGGCGTTTAGGACCTCGTTTGGGAACCATAATAATGGCGGCACGGGGCTTATTAGACCTCGTTACGTTAAAGAAACTAAAAGCCTTATTTTAACTAAATAAATAAAAATATAGTAATTTTTGGTACACTTTTATCAATTATGTATTGATTGACCTGAATCCTAAAGCGTACATCAGAGGGTTGGTTTATTTAGCATCTGTAGGTAAAAGAAAATCAGGGGTCTTATAGACCTCGTACCACACTCAATAAGGGAAGTTTTACATAGATTTTAGTGGTGGGAAACAAAAATATCGGTGAATGATTTATACTTTATTTTAATTTTGTTAATTACAAATGCTTTTCGTATAAACATAAAATTGTTTGACATTGACATTGTGTGACGATCTTTTTAACTTCTTTGTCCACCTCACGACTATTTAATTCTTTTCGCAATTTGGCTTAGCATCCGGGACATTTTCTTCTCTTCTCTTCTTCTTCTTTTTGAGACTATTTCTAAAAAGATAAAAATTATTATCACTAGATACGCTATGATAGAACGCGATAAACTCGAAAAGTACCAAAGAAAATCATTTTAAAGTTATGAAATTATAAAGGCCCTCTTTATAATTTCATAACTTTCAGTGGAGTCAAATTACAAAAAAATACAAATGGCGCCCGGCTCGCTCGACTTTTATAACAATGAAAATAATGTTTATTGACGACTTACCTGTAATTGTAGACGAATCACCTTATCTTCTTCGGTTTCTAACACATTTTTTTTTCTACGTCTCGCCATGATTATTGTAGGCTGATAAAACTTAACACGTGTTCTCACGGACTGCGCTTGCACAACACTGGTCGCGTGCAATTAGCGCAGAGTGCGGTACGGGTCGTTGAAGTACAGGGTCTTTTAGGCCCCGTTTCGCACTATGATAAAATTTTATTTCTTCAGTGTGGTACGAGGTCAAAGTGATCCTATATTAAAGTTGATACACCACACACACACATTCTGTTTTAATATTATATTTAATTATTAATTAGGCATCTTAGATATTATTCATCTCTTTCCTAAACTAAATCAAATTGAAGTTACGGCCTCGGCCTACCCATAGTACAAGCTCTGCTTAATTTGGGCTAGATGGTGTTGTGTGTATGTGATAGAATATTATATATATATATATATATATTATCTGCATCTAGTTTTAATACATTATTTTTATCGTAATTTGTGAGTGTAGTAATTTACAAGGTTAAGAAGGCGTGCAGGAAATATTCTGTTATAATTCACAGATGTTAGTTCCGGGTTTGGCTTTCGGTGTGCATACTAGATATAATATGTATCCATAATATTTTTTATATGTACGTACCTAAATACATAATAGCACTAATTTTCAAGAAATCGGCGAAATATAATAAATCTATATTTGTATTCATTGTAAGACTTAGATTAATTTACCTTGGAAAATCAAAGAATAGGTATTAGGGGGTAAAAAGATTAGTAGGGCACATGTATTTTTATAGAAATAGTGCTAATCAATAAAATTGCTACAATCCTTTAGTGATCGGGTAAATATTATAAACGGAGAAAACTTATTTCTTAAACATAGCGTCCCTGTATATTCTTAAAAGTAAATGAATGTTTATTTACTTATTACATGAAACCCCTATTTACCATACTAAAATGCTAAATTGCAGTTTTCACCAATTGACATCAATGCTATATTGAAAATCAGCAATAATTGCATTAATTTATAACCCAAACTTTTTATATACCTACCAGTTCAACTGGTTATTTTCTAGTAAAACTGCTTTCCAGCTACGGACCCGGTTCTTGTCTGCCGGCTGGTTTTCAGTAGAACTAGAACTTAGCAATAACTCCGGGTCTACTCTGCCCTTTACTAGGGCTGTCGCGCTATACAAGTAATTATCATAGACTATAATTCAAGTAAAGTCGAGTGTAGTATATAAGTGAATATATAAATGAAAACTCTGTCTGTTTGTGTTGTGTAAATATTATATAATATCGTGAATACTCAGCATTGTGTTTTTTTTATAAGTGCTAAATAGGACGATCTAGCACATCGCTTTATGAAAAGAAACAAAACTTTTGGAAATGACTGTAAAGTTTTTATAGAAAAATATTATTTTGACGGAATTGCTTAAAAAGCTAAACGCTAAAAGCTTAGCGTATAATTTGTATAAATCAATTAAATACATATCTCATACTATGTTTCATGAAGTGCGAGAGTCCCTTGTTTGGTCACAAAGGTGTGTTAATATTTGTATGGAGCTTCTCAAAGAGGCATGGCAACCGACCCGTTTCGGGTAATATCTATTAGAAACCAAATAGCGGTCGCACTATCATTGATTTAAATTTTAAGTTTGATAATTATTAAGGTTTTATTGTCTATAACTAAACCCTTATAATCACATTTATATACCAAACAAACAAACAGATTATAAAGCTGAAGAGTTTGTTTGTTTGGTTGAACGCGCTAATCTCAGGAACTACAGGTTCGAATTGAATTTTTGGATAACATCACGCTACAACCCACGGGGGCGCAGTTTTCATAAACGAGGTGAAACCGCGGGCACATCTAGTTAAAAATAAAAAGCGTCACATTTGTAAAAGTAAACTACCACTTTGGGATTTTGTTCACTTTTGTTTCTACATATATTCTGATGTTTTTGATTAAACAGGATTAAACATCAAAAGACAAGGCAGGAAACATATTAGCATCTCGATGGCTCGGTGGCGCTAATTTCGCCGGCCGCCGCCGGCACCCCGTCCTTCGAGAACATCGTCCGGGGACGGGGCTGCGTCGCAGCACTCGTAGGAGAAGCGGTTGTGGTGGGCGGTTACTTCTCACCCAACCGACCTCTCGCCGACTTCGAGGAGAATCTCCTCGAACTGAACGTCGTCGTCGCTCGAAGTCACCCTCGGCCCGTGCTCTTCGTCGGGGACCTCAATGCCAAATCTTCGGCTTGGGGTTCCGCGACCACGGACGCGAGGGGTGAATTGCTCGAGGAGTGGGCCGTAGAAAACGGCCTGCTAGTCCTCAATCGTGGGTCAATGCACACGTGCGTGCGTCAGCGGGGCGGGTCAGTGATTGATGTCTCTTTTGCCAGCCCCGCACTAGCACGCCGTGTCCATGGCTGGCGCGTCGTTGAGGGGGTGGAGACGTTGTCGGACCACCGCTATATTCGGTTCGATGTCTCCGCTCAGACCTCCGACCGCCCAGCCTCAAGGGCCTCGATTGGGGGCGGTCCGCGTTGGGCTTTGAAGAAGCTAAATCGGGAGGTCCTCCTGGAAGCCTCCATCGTTCAGGCCTGGGTGCTAGCACCGGCCAGGCCTGACAATGTCGAGATGGAGGTCGAGTGGTTCCGGGAAGCCATAACGCAAGTTTGCGATGCGGCGATGCCTAGAGTGCCTTTAAATTTTACAGCCAGGCGCCGGGTGTACTGGTGGTCGGATCATATAGCCGACCTTCGCCACTCCTGCGTGGTGGCCAGACGCCAGTACATCCGGCTTCATCCGGTGCATCCGGCTAGGGCCCCAGTTTGGGCAGACAAACTGACGGCCCGCAATATCTCGGCGCTTCGTGCACCACAGCGCGCCCTGGCCGTCAGGTTGATTAGGGGATACCGCACGATCTCGTTCGAGGCTGCGAGCTTCCTCGCCGGATCGATGCCATGGGACCTGGAAGCGGCGCTCCTGGCGTCGCTCTATCGTTGGCGCCAGGAGGCACTAGCTCGGGGCGAAGGACCGGATCCTCCCGCTATCAAGGCGGCGAGGTCCGAGCTCCGCCAGGTCCTAGTGGCGAATTGGAAGGAGCGACTTGTGCACCCCAGTGCCGGGCACGCCACGATCGTGGCGGTAAGTCCCGTGTTTGAGGAGTGGCTGGAGAGGCGGCATGGCGCCCTCACCTTCCGGCTGACACAGGTTCTGACTGGCCACGGTTGTTCTGGCCGGTTCCTGTGTTGTATACGCCGTCAAGAGACGCTCGGTTGTCACCACTGCGGCGACTGCCGCGACGTTATTGAGGACACGGTGCTGCACACTTTGGCGGTTTGCCCCGCCTGGGCATCGCAGCGTCGTGATTTGATCACGGCAGTCGGATCGGTTGCCCTCTCGCTCTCGGCCGTAGTTCAGTCTATGGTCCAGAGTGAGAGGCCGTGGAACGCCGTCGCCTCCTTTTGCGAGGAAGTGATTTCCATCAAGGAGGCGGCGGAGCGGGAGAGGGAGCGTTTAAACCCTCTCCCCAACCGCAGAGCCGGGCGCCGGAGGGCGCGAGATGACCTCCAGCCACCCTGAGGTTTGACCTGGGGGTGGCGGGCTTTGTGGGCCTGCCCGCCATCCGTTCAGCACCAGGTCCGCGAGGCGGCGTGCGTGTTCCCACGCGCGCCTCTGTGTCGAGTCCGTCTCCCCTCTTTTAAGAGGGGGGACAGTAGGGTTTACTAGTGGCGTGAAGTCTGCTTATTATGGGTAGGTCTTGTTGTGTAGTGGCCTGCCGTTTCACACGGCGGGCCGTAACCTCGGCGGGGTCGCGACCGCATGCAAAAGCGATTCGCGCGGCCCCGTCGATAGTGGTTGTGTCGAGGAACACCGTGGTAGGTTTAATCGGTATTCCGGGAGGTAGGTACTTTACTATTATTTCCATCTTTCGTTTACCCCGGCGAGTCCGACATAATCCCTCCGCCCGCCCCCGCAGAGGGATATGCGTCATAGCATACCACAATGTAAAAAAATAAAAAAATAAAAGAAAGAAAACGTAACATATGAGCATAGTTATAACCGCAGCACCTCTCAATCAAATCTGTCCCATAAACTAGGTATTTCTACTTATGCAATAAATCAGATCACAACGTTGCTGCCTGTAAGATGGACCAACAAGTGCACTGACGCCTTTTTTAATATTAATAAGGATACTATTTATTATAGATACTAGTTTCTACTCATCCGCATTAAATGACGCGGATGTAGCATTTAGAATTAATAAGTCTATCAAGTGGAATCCTATTAAGGTAATAAAAAGATTTGCCACACAGAACGGGTCTTGGGCCACCCGCGTCCAACTAGTTCCCGCGACCCTTACCAGGTCGTCGGTCTACCTTGTGGCTTACCCCTGCTGGGTGAAAATTTTGAGGGTAGTCTATGACTAACAGTAGATGTCTTTCGGCTAAGATGATGATATAATAATAGAATATTTTTTTTTAAAGATTATCAGCAATTTATTGTCATATTACTAATATTTTTGTTAATTCCTCCAGCTAAGCTAGAATGCTTGTGTTAGAAGTGGGGTCACGTAAGTAGTGCAATGGGTGGGATTTGAACCTGTGACCTCTTGATCGCAATTCCAATGCCCTATCCATTGGACTACCGCTGTTTCTAAGCACGAGTAACTCGGTTGCCCAATATTTACCTAATTTTGATTACATTATGTTGCTAATCGGCAACAAGTGGAATTTAGTAAAATAATCCGTAGCATATAGGTATTATTCTATGAATACATTATACTTTTACCTACCTATACCTTAAAATATCTTTATGTAGGTACCAACCGAATTCGAACTTTTGTTCAGATCCAAATGCTAATGTAATTCACGTCACTCGATGATGTAATAAACATAATATAACTATTATTATGTATATTAAATTTATTTTAAGAACGAAATGTTCCTAAAATAAGTCCATTAACTTTGATCGGCTATAACAAGTTATTGCAAATAACTGTTAGTATCTTGATAGTAGTTTGTTTTATAATAAAAGCTGAACTCGACACGTAACTCACTCACGCTTGTATCTTGAAAGGGTAAGCGGCGTTTTAGAGGATTCACGATTATCATAAGCTTCTGTAGCGCGTCGGGGATGTTTGCAGTTGCTCGCATAAATTACTTTTATGCTATCTTGCATAATAGAGCTGCATCCCTGACGCGACGAGTGCGGGACAGCACGAATTATCTGCTGGCTGTTATAGCCGGTGATATTAACAGCAGTATATGCAGCCACTGGCTAAGTGTCCATAAACCAGCTGCTAGGATTGTCGCCATATAATATTACTGGCTCTGCCCGCGGATTCGCCCGCGTTGAGATGTCTTGGTAGATATTTGTGGTTGCTGTGCCGCCCTTGTGGGTAATAGCGTGGTGTTATATTCAATAACTATGTTCCTACTTACTTAATTATGTTCTTTAAATGGCAACCATTACGCCATTCAGACATTAAAAATCTATATAAATATAACATTATATACAACAAAATAAACTTTTCTTAAGATTTATGACGAAACCTTGCTTATTATTAAGTAGTAATTCATTCATTTCGCAAGGAATGAGTTAGATCTAGCTTTACGGCAGAATGGTGCTTATGATCTTGACTTTTTCGCTTATTGATGGCAGCGCCCAGTTATTGCAAATTATGTTTGATTTGAAGATCAGCGGTCCTTCACTATTTCCAATTAAAAAACTACAACTCAATTACATTAACAATAATTAATTTTATATTTTAGCTTCAGTCTTCAGTTAAAATAATTAATTAGTAATCTAGTAAGATTCTTCTTATAATTATATTATTCTCCAGATAAACTAATGCTTGTTTTAAGAATGGGTACACGGTGGTAGAATAATATGTTTTAAATTGTGTAATCTGTTTTATTGTTATTGTATTACTTTGCCAACGATATAACCTACATACATTGACATATCATACATACTTTGACACAATAGATTTTGCTTTTTTGGAGCCAGCTGCCCTTCGCAATCTACTGTTTTGACTGTACTTTTGTTTATACGGTATAATGGTGTATCCTAGTCTAATTGAGACTAATTAATCAGCGCCAAACCTTTGATTTACTACCTCTAAACTGCATCAACGAAGCTTTACAAATGCTCAATCGACGCTTTTGTCTAACGAGACAAAATGCGGTACCGACTGCCGACTGCTCGGGCAACTTTTGAAAGCCTTAATTTTAATAAAATAAGTGGTAATCATACTTCTGGAGATTTTAAAAGCTTTTTATTTCTCACTCACTTTAATTGTAATTTGGTAAATTCGAGAGAAGTTATACGTTACTAGTTCCATTTTTTAATGTGCTGAACCTTCATCATCTTCAAAACCGATACGACAAATAGCATGTTCTTAAAAAATCTAATCAAAATCTGAACACTAGAAAATTTTATGCTCATTTTTGATTGCCCATATTTTACGAATTTAAACCTTATTTAAGCACACCTTACTGCTACATCCTGTGTAAGAGGACATACCTACATAGTTACATAAAGATTCCACTCTCTGTCACCTTGAAAATATTAAATGAAGGACGGTTGACCTTGAACAATTTAAGTGACACGTGTAAAAAAGTGTTACACGTGTCTACGCGTTACACACTGGCTCTGACTGGTCAGTTAGAAGCATGACATGGGCCGAGCGTTGCTAATCAAGTAAAAGACCAACAGAATCTTACCTTTCCAGTGACTAAAAGTGTAACACACATCCTCTCTTGAACATTAAGCATTATTGAATATTCAACCAAAATCTTAGTCTTTTACCATCAACACAAAAACACAGTTCTAAACACAGTCTGATTATGTCTGCCTACAAGTAGTAAATCAGTCGGCCTTCGGTCTCATTAAGATTTTCGGTCTTGCCAGTCTTTCCACCCACAAAACAGAGAAATAAGGTTGCCACCAATATGTGCAGCGAAATACAAATCAGCTCATCCATCTCATGAGAAATTGCCTGTATCGGCATTATTTTAAATAAATTGTGGTATTTAATATAAAGGTTAGGAGTTTTTATAAAACGTTGTGAGTTTTACGTTCACCACGGAGGGAGGTCCTTCTATATCACTTTATAATACGTATAGGTAAATTAACTTGCACTGCCCTTCTCTGGTCTAGTCTCCTCTAGCTCAGCTCAGTATACATTTATGTGAATCACGTGAATTTACATATTTATTACAAACTTGTAACAGTCTGCAACCCACCAACAAATAAGTGGCAACCTGATTAATTAAAACGCTATACGTACTAAATTTAATTCAGATAATCTATACTATAATATATTATAAAGCTGAAGAGTTTGTGTATTTATTTGTTTGTTTGTTTGGTTGAACGCGCTAATCTCAGGAACTTCTAGTCCGAATTGAAAAATTATTTTAGTGTTGGGTAGCCTATTTATATACGAAGGTTATAGGCTATATAATATCACGCTACGACCCACGGGGGCGGCGCAGTAACCATAAACGCGGTTGAAACCGTGGGCACAGCTAGTTACATATATTTTTTAATATTTTATTTATTTTATTTAATATTAACATGTTTGAAACGTTTAGGAAACCACATTAGCCTAACGTTGGCAACATTAGGCTAATAGGGTTCAAGCGTTCGTATAATATATAGTATAGTAAGTTCCCAAAACGCATATAATCGACTGGTCTTTTGTGCCCAAAGAATTAACATTGCCATTCCACGTGGTAATGCTACCAGCTTTGTGGGCATAGTACCACGACAGCGGTGACCGACGCGCGACGCCTAAACGAGTTATGTAAATATATATTTCTTTTAATAATAATTTCCCTCTTTAAAACATGTGTGCATTTTTAAGCCCAGTACTAGAGAAATTAATAGTAAAATTATTTAAATGTTTTAATTATTAAACAAAATCGTGCGTTGTGGGCTTAAATCTCCTACTGTCAGCTATAAGTCCTTACAGTCAACTATTTTATTACTCTACGGAAATTTTACAAATGGATATTTATCGTTTACGTCAGTTTTATTATTAAAGGCATAACATTACTCAAACACTAAAATACAAAGATTATTTAAACCTACTTAATAGTAATAGTCAAATTACAAGGATGCACGATACAAACTGTGACGTAACCGCTATTTAAATACATCTGTCCGAGGGAAATAGTGACATGTCCCCACCCCTACTGTTTCTTAAATCCAAATTTAAAATATTAATTTCTACCTTATTATCCAAATGCAACCAATGTTGACACTGTTTTCACAAAATGATTGCTATTTTCTCTTAAGCGTAAAATAATATACAAAATCAAAGATAGCTACACAGTTGTACTCGTCTGTACGTCTCCTTAGCGCGGACTACTGTAATTCAATATGTGTATCGGCCGAGTATTGCGAACGTCGTCAACCAACACGCGCACACAACATAATATAAAGTTCCCTTACTTTCTATTAATCCAGTCTAAAATATAAATGTAAGTATTTTAGCAGTCGTAACCTATTGGTAAAGACCACTGGGTTGCGAACTTTATAAATTTCGATATCATATTGATATTAACTGAACTGAAATAATGAATTATTATTTATTTATTTTTATTTATTTATTTAATCTTAGGAAAGCTTACAGACTAATATAATTATAAAAAGTATACATTTAATGGCTACACATGTTGCTATTAACAAGCCTCCACATATGAATATTAAAAACAAAAAAAAAACAAAAGAACAATCTAACAAAAAAAATACATACGAAAAGAAAAATAACAATAACAAATAGGAAACTCAGTTTAATTATATAACAGTTTTACAGTTTGAGTTCCGCTACCCACAATCAAAGAAAGAATTGGCCAAGAGCCTGCCTACTGTTCTGGCACTTGTGCAAAATAGGTATATGTCCAATTCGATAGGCAATTGATTAAATGCCTTCATCCCTCGTTGAACGAATGCATTACGCCTATAGTTTGTCGTCGCCAAGGGTTCATTAAGTATAGGACGCCCGCCTAAAACCAATTAAATTGGTACGTAATTCTAGTTTAGCTACAAGCTCGGGGCAATCAATTGAGCTATTTGCGATGTTAACTAAATAACATATGTCGCTGATGTACCGTCTATATTCCAGAGGTAGAAAGTGATATCTGTTGCAACGGTGATTGTAGTCATGTGAGTATTGTTGCGCTTTGTAATCTAAGTAATGCATGAATTTCTTTTGAATATCCTCAATACGGGACTTATATATACCATATTGTGGGCTCCAGACCTGAGATGCATAGTCCAAGTGACTGCGCACAAAAGAACAATATAATATTTTTATAGTTTTTAGAGAACGAAATGCCTGAGAGGTTCTAATATTATTAGCTTGATATATCAATAAAATATATAGGCATCTACTTAGAGTTTAGTTTTCTATTGGACCTATATTGAAAGAATGGAGAGATGCGAATAATCTATACAAATAATATCGAAGTTCTATACAATAAATATCTCTTCAAATTACATAACAGTATACTGTATTTACAACCAGCGATAGCGCAGTGGGGACACCAACAGACTGCAATGCAGAGGGTCTCGGATTCGAACCCACGTCGCGGACTTTCGGAAGTTATATGACTTTTTTCGAAATTATGTGCGTATTGATTGACAATTATCGCCTGCTCCGTGCCTCGGAAAGCACGTTAAGCCGTCGGTCCCGACTGCCATAAACATCTATGTCAGTCGTTATTGGGGAAGTCGACACAAAAGATCCCACTGGGTCGAAGTGTCGCCGGTCTGTACTGACTGGCCCCCACACAAGATAAGATAAGATACTGTATTTAAGATTTAGCGTCGTCTTACGTTTACGCGTAAGTATATAATATAGAAATCCGTATAACATAGTTGCCCGTATAAACTACTTTATACTTATCTGTTCGTGGTTTATATTGTTAACGAGATTTTCATTTTCACTGACGCGGCAACGTCAACTTTTCAGGAAACATACTCCTGGTATTACTCATAAAGTAAAGTGAGTGACTAAAGTTTTGTTAGTCTTACTGCTGTCTTGGTGGCCGAAAGTCGGATGAACACAAAAAATGCAACAGCTGGTTAAACGCATGTTAACTGTAGTGATTAGCTGACTGAATTAGCGACAGCTAATCAAATCACTTGACGTTTGATTTTGTCACGATGATATCATAAAGAATCAGGATATTGCTGTTACCATGTACTCAATATGATTGTGTTTCTCTTCTCATTTTGCCGTAAAACCGCATTGCCTTGATGACATTTAAAATGCCTTACCTCGATTAGGGATGTTTAGAGTAGATTATGAGACCTTTTATATCTAACTTACTTCTATCTAACTATCTACTTCTATCTAACCTACTTACAACCTAGTGAAATTACTAGGAGGATTGCAGGTTAAAGAGAGTTTATTTATTTATAAGGCATATTTAACAGAGTAAATACATACATTTACATAATCACTAACTAAGATAAGGTCGTATGCTTACGTCAATTACAAATATGCACAACATTTATTTAAAGACAACATAGGTACTAATTAAGATTTTACATGATAACTAACACAAAATTATTAACAAAACATATTAAGAATTATAGAACAAAATTACAACTGAAATAATATAAATATACAAATTGAGATCATGAATTAAGAATATAAAAATAACTTGATAAATGAAATTTATAACTATATAAATTTCATTTATTTCAACTTCATTATTATTTCAGGCATTAATTATTTTATGCTTAAAACGCTTGGGATGGTCATGGAAATGTCAAGTTCAAGCAATCTCCAACGGTTATTGTAAGTTAGTGTTTGCCTAGCTGTAGGAGCTTGTGCACCCAAATTAGTTCGATGTCTTGGCACTTTAAAGAATGGATATATTTTCTTTGCCTTGCATCTGGTCTTAGAACACATAGGTTAATGCACTCATGGAGCCCGTCACACTGCGATAAACCTCTTACTATCTTCTGAAGGAACAATGAGTCGAGCATCTGACTTCTTTCTTGAAGAGTATTTAATTTAAAATAGGCTAGTCGTTCCTTGTAAGAGCAGTTCATATTCTGTTATCGATTTTCTAAATAAGATCGCCTTATTTTACTGTCATTTTTAATAATAATAAAAACATAAACTTCGGCCGCTTCGTTAAAATAAATATTGTAAGTATTCAATAAATTGTACCCATTAAAAATTTGCATATTATTGAATTATGACGAACTGTGTCTTGTGCTCCTCGTTTTTTATCATATTTTATATCGAGCACATGTCGTGCAAATCAATTTATTATTATTATGGAGTTAGCTTAAGTGGGAAAAACATAAACGTAAAAATATAGGAAGCAAGTCGAGTGTAACAGCCTGTTATCAATATAAGCTTGTTTCAGAAATAGCAGCATTTACTTAAAATATCAGTAGGTACCGGCCGCACAACCATCTTTGAATAATAATGTAATATTAATTTACTAGACGAGGCAGCGCTTTACAAAATGTGGAGCTTTGTTTCTGCCGCAATAATACTACGAATTAAAAGACGATGCTAACCCGAGCTGAACTGGACAAAATATTATGTTAGGAAGACCAAAATCAAATTACTGTAATTATATTCTTGTTAATTGGGCTTCCGAAGCTATTTAAAGAGGTGCCGTATTATCACGCGGCTCATAAGCCAGGTTTTTTTTATATTTTATATTTTTTTATATTTTGCTCGTCAAAATGACCACACTCCGCCTGATGGTAAGCAGTCGTGTGGTCTAAGAGCAGTGGCCTCCACATCGTCCTCATAGCAGCCGAGGCGATGTTGAGGTCTCTACTTTGACGGCCTGAGAAAGTGCTTTTTCACGCCCTGCTTAAAGGACCCAGGATTGAAGGAAGAAGGAAACACGTGCCGTGGCAGAGAATTCCATGCCTTGATCGTTCGGCAGAGGTATGAGGACCCAAACTTGTTGGTACGCACTCTAGTCGACTCCACCGTGTAAGGAAGGAATCTGAGCTCAGCACGCGTTGTTCTGGATAGGAATAGGAAGGGCGGGATAAGGTGGAATAACTGTTCAGAGTACTCCCCGTGGTATATTCTAGCAATTTTTTCTGAATCAGCAATGCCAATATTAGATGTATCAGTCATACACCTAATATTGCTAGAGTTTATTGGGTATGGTAATCTCTTAGCATCAGTACCTAATCAGTAGGCTGGTAGGCTCGTTGACCGCCTTTGCGTTACAAAAAATTGAATAATGTCTTATGTTATTCAAATTAGACAGTCTTTCCAGTTACTGCGCCAAGTTTTAAACTCAATGAGGGATCAATCGAATCACTTGACATCTGTACTAATATAGGTACCTAATAATGAATTAAGCTCTAGGCTTTTTATGAACGTTTTTTGTCCGATGTCAATGAACGATATCCTATGTTATACATGTTACCTATTATAATTATGCAAATGTTGACGTGACAATGTACCTACACACCCGAGGGCCACGATACAACTCCAAGCGAATACGCTACACGCTCTTGCAGCGTAAAGCGTATTCAAATAGAGCGTTTGTTCCGTGGCTCCAGGTAATAAGGATACGCACAGAAAAGTGAGGATAAAGTAAGTGGCACACACTTGCCAAGCGAAACCCACAAGGCTAGCAATACGAAATTACGAATAGATTTGTGTTGTGGCACGATAAGTGCCACTAATATATTTCGCTAGTATGGCTTTATGTTCCCGAATAATAAGGGGAACTCATTACAGTGTACTAGTTCAGGCTCGGTGGTGCTGCTAAGAATTTCTTATATCTAATTTGCTTGTTCCATTAACATTTAATTCGAGTCGAGACTACATACATGCATAACAGTCGCACTGACAGTCATCTGTCATAGAGTAGTATAAGCTGACAGTATATATATAGTGTCTTATCTATGGTACTGACCATAGATAAGACACTGGCACTGACTAACGTTACGCAGTACGTTACCGTGGCAGACTGACAGTAACAAACATGTCGAAAAAACAAAATATATCACTTTAGAGATAGAACAAGAACTATTTTATCAATAGTTCTTGTTTGCTAACGAATGAAATTGTAGAAAAAGCTATAAGTCAAGGGCTGTTGAGTAGTTCACGGGCTTATAATGGCCACTGGCAGTGCACAGATTTGGTCATTGAGCACTGGCTAGGTATATATAGTCAACGATTGCTAAGGTTCTTATCGCCAGCTGTTGGTAGTTGTTAATTTTAAGTCTGATGATAGCACTAATAGTGCGTGAGCGAAGGGATTGGCTCGTCGTAGCCGCTAAGAGTTCTTGATACAAATCCCACAGAGGATAGTTATTTGCGTGATCCACGCTTGTTCTGAACCTGAATTTCTTTGTATCCGTTAATTGTATTGTGGCGTATGTATGTATATACGCACATGCAACACATAAGTTTATGAGGAACCCGGAATTGGACGGAGCATAATACGTCTAGCCACGCTGAAACAAACACACGAATTGGCGGAAAAAGCTCAAGTTACCATCTGTTTTTATACGTGGCACTATTTTATACGCACGTAAGGACCGCCGCGCCGCATGTACACACGCATCAGGATTTCCAAGATCCCTCGTAAATGTAGATTTTTGTTTACTTGTCGCTGGTGGTGGTGTAAATGATTATTGTGCACATTAGTGCTAGCGTTACTTGCATGAACAATCAATGGAATATAAGGAGGCTTAAAATTTGTAAATATATTCTCAGTTGATTCAGTCTACGTGTTTCAATATAACCCTAACGGTTACCAGCTACGGACCTGGCTTATGCCCGCCGGCTGTAATGCGTTAAAGTATGTTTGTAAAATACGATGATGCGAGAGCAATAGTTATTTAAAAAAAAAAAAGGTAAATCACAGCTCATAATTATAATTATAAGCAAAGAATCATATCTTAGTTTCTCCCCGCAGCTTCGATGTTTCGGTCCTACAGTATTGCATACCGTCTATTCCCAGCTGTTACCACTGTAACAAATTACCTATGTGCTAATTCACAACATAGTCAATCTGTGTACCTATTAGGTTTCATTTAAATCCATAAATAACCACGTAATCCCGTAGCTGACATATTCAGAAACTATCATATTTGTTAAATTAGTAGAATAGGACACATACCACAAATTTAATAGACAAACAGAAAAGCGCCTCACAGAAATTCCATAGCAAATATTTGCTACACAGCACGAAACACTTCGTGACTTCATAAGCTATATGCTGGCGAACATTCTCAACATGCATAAAGAGTACCAGCCATGACAAAGGGCAAATGAAGGATCCGTTCCAGGCAGTAAGTCTTGTTGGCATAGACCGTCTAGATAAATACATATAGGTACCTATAAACGCTGGCCCTAAATACTGTGAGAAGTGCAGTACTAATGCATGACTGTTTTCAATCAGTGATTTTTCCAAGTTATGACATTTTAAAGATTTCGCCAATGCTGTAGAGAATAAAGTTTTACAGAAAGCTAATCTACTTATATGTCTGTGAAGCTAATTAATAATATTTTGATATGGTACGTTTATTATATATAATTATACTGAGTACTTTAATAACCCAGCGTGGGTAAAACCGCATAATAAATAATATGTATTCAGTACCAAAATACTGTTATACAACTGCATGGTGCGTAGTGTCTTGGAATACTGTGGCACAGTCTGGCGGCCTCATTATGCCACCCATAATCTTAAGCTGGAGCGTATTCCAAAAGATTTCTGTGCCATCTAGCTTATTCATCAGGCATAGCTAAAGAGAAACATTGTTATTAAGCTAGACTTTCTTTCCACCTTGAGATGGTATCTCTGGAAAAACGTAGAAGTATAACCGACTTTATTTTTCTATTTATAGTACTCCGTGGCATAATAGACTGTCCCCAACTACTTAACTAACTAATTACAGAGTCTCATTTCGTGTTCCTGCCAAATATTACTCCCCTGCATCCTCATCTACGTAGGACAGTGCTCGGTGCTAGCTCAGTACTTTCCCGCCTGTGTACACTGGTAAATTGTTACAGTGATCTTGTTGATGTGCACTCTGTCTCGCTTGGTAGGTTCCGCAGAATAGCATCTGATAATGTTTACAATTTAGAATTTAACATTTATATATTCACATTTTTTTCTCTGTGTACTTAATGTTTAAGAATAATATGTGTAAAATAATAATGTAGTTTACTCAGTATTAGTATTAATTTAGATTTGTAGTTAAAGTTTATCACTATTGTTTTTATTAATGTTGTTGTTGAACATTTATTGTTAAGCCGTGCATGCTCTGACCTGTACCTGTACCTATAAGAGATTGTCACACTCGCTCTAAGTCTGCTTATCTTAAGCTTTTTGAATTTGTATATGTGTGAACAATTGTTGGTTCGCCATTAAAATAAATAAATAATAAAAGTATGAAGTACCTATGCCTTGATGACAAATATACGAATTTGTAATAATTATAATTAACCAACAATATCTAAGCTTAATCTAACAAATATCATTCATAATTACAAGAAACGTAACGTCACGCGCTTGACGTGTACGGAAGATCACATTAATTACTATTAACAATTATATGTATGCAACGCGAAACTTTGAAAGTTAATAATAATAATGCTAATAATTGTAAAATGTCGGGCTTTATATCAACAAGTTGGTTAATCAGTTGATAAACAGGACTGTGAACAGGTCACCAACAAGTGACGTAATGACAGTTAGTATATGTCATTGTCACGTCCGTCATAAATGTCATAATAAACCTGAACTTCTTACAGATTCGTAGACTCTATTGTTCTAAAAGTTCAGAATATGAATTAATTTTCGTTTATAAACTGGTTATTGAAAGTAAATGTCCAGAGTAGGGATTCAGAATGAACAACGCTCTTGCCACGGGTGCATGAATTATTTCTGCACTTCTTACTTTCAAATAACATTTCGAAATAGTTGTAACGGTACATATTTTTACTGTAGTAAACAATAATTGTCTGTGTATAGCTAAACAGATGTTGGACAGTGTCAAAGTACAGAAGAGTTATCACGATAGTGAAGTAAGTTATCTGATTATATCATTTATTTATTATTATTGATAGATTATGTTGCCTACATTTCAAATTTCAGTAATACAGACTTAAAACTTTTTATAAATGTGACGTTTTCTTTCACTATAATTGTTTTCGCAACGTCTATTATAAATATATTAGCATATACAAGGCGATTAGCTTTGATCGTAAAAGTAAAAGTTCCGCATTCAGATGTGATTAACTAGCCGGCAATCGTTCGACAATTCTTGTTTCTATGCTATTATCGCTCTGGGTAGTCTTAAGTCGACTACATAAAATTAAATGAGCGAAAACATAATGTTCTAATTAGACTAATAAGGAAATATTTTTAAAAGAATTTACTTTATGCATTTGTTAAATGAAGCCTTTGCTTTATAAGTGGTTTTCGTAGTCATTAGTCCATAAGACATATTTTTGCAAGTATATACATAAGGCGTTATGTTTTTCCTTATATAAATAAATAATTTACAACTATGAAATCCCCACTTCATTGTGGTATGTTTCCTGTTCTAAACCAGCACACCTAAAAATTTAAGAATCTACATCTATGTTCCGAGTAAGGCTACAATCATCAATAAAGCAATAAATATGTTTTGTGCTGATAATCTTGTCATGTATATTTAATAGTACCGTAATATGTTGTATATAAAGGCAGACTATCAATAGTTACCACATGTCAGTGGCAGTACCTGCATATAAGTTTTGCCTTACTGAATTCCTTGAATGCTTCAGCCAGAATATATAATAGCTAATTATATTCAACTACCTTCAGTATAGTGTGGTGAACTCAATAGATAGTACAATTAAATAGGTAATAAAGAGGGAGCAAGATAGCTTTACTGTTAAAAGAACAATACTAGCTTGCTCTATACTGAAATTCTCAGTACACTATTGTGCCATATAATATATTGCTATGGTTGGCTATAGCTTTACATAATATTGTATTATGTTTATGTAAATGTTATACTTAATGTATAACATATAATATACACAAAATTACATAAAATAATTTAACAATGCTATAAAATCCATATAAAGTTGTTTAAAGTCCAAACTAACAGGTGCAAATATTCTATTTGGATTTTAGATAAATTCAGTAAATATGTGCCAATACAATTTTGACTAATAGTACTGTATAAAAGTATCAAGTCTGATTACTGCACAAAACAATAATTTATAGAAAAATCCATAATACATATTTACATCACATTTTAATATACTAATATTGTTGTTTAATCCCGGTTTATTATTCTTAAAGATATTACAATGCAAAGGAATTCTATGACAGCTATTAGAAGGTTTACTTTTAGGTTTTATTTTTATTTATGTTATTTAATATTGTAGGTATAAGTTAGTTCTAAAGAATTCTTCAAATTGGTATAAGTCAAATGTTAAAAAATAATGATAAATATATTACAATTGTTTATCTACTATAGTTGCGTAGCTTGCTTTAGACGGGCCCTGTATCAAAATGTGTTGGGAATTTCAAAACATTTTAGGAATTTTTGTTTACCTACACACTTACGGGGGCTCCTGCAGCCTGGGGGCCCGTATCATTGAAACGGATAAGGCGGTAGCTAAGCCTCTGCTACTGTCATAAGATTCAGCTGTATATCAGTATTGCTAGAGCCTGCCATCAGACCTCTTTAGGCCTAAATACTTATGATATTGAAATCTTAGACTACTACAGATATAATAATCAACAGTATATAACTATATATAATACAGATATAATAAAATATATTACAATTGTTTATCTCCTATCATAAGATTCAGCTGGATACCAGTATTGCTAGAGCCTGGCATCAGACCTGTTCTAGCCTAAATACTTATGATATTGAAAGGTTAGACTACTACAGATATACCTAATAATCAACAGTAACTATTTAAAAATATATTAATATATTTACGGCGCCGAGGGATATTAACTTTATGTTAACCGAACGACGAACGTAGCACAGTAGTCTAATCCATCAAGACACACGGCAGTGTGTTTGCCAGGTTCCATTAGCTTCGGGCTTGAATTTGTAACAAAATACACTAATACGAAAATTATAGATAAAAAGACTTAAGATCTAAAGGGCAGTCAAGTTTAATCGTACTTTCTGGAATTATAACTAGCAATAAAAACGATCATATCAATTTTATTACCTGGCAAATTTGATGTCGAATGAAATAATTGGTAATGTATTGACATTACTAATTATTTCAGTCACCTTTAGAATGATTTTAAATACTATGTAAATATTAACATTAAAATTTGCGTCGTTGTAAAATTTCATAAAAGTTTTCATAGCTAGTTAGTAGTAGTTACCATTTGAGAAAGTGCGATTGAACCTGGCGCCTATTTAGATCTCAACTCTTTTGCCGGCAACACCGTTAACCCTTGGCGGTGAAATTCAACTACTTTATACGAATTATATCGCAATGTTTAATCTAAAATATTATTACCTACATTATTTTGAAACTATTACTACTATCTACTGTTAAACTTTACTAATATTTAAGGTAGGTTTACATTTTTCCCGATGTTTCCGTTGCTTTTTAGCAGCCATGTTCACGAGTAGTTCAAAATCCGTATAAAGTTATTTAATTTCAAAGTATAACATTCGCATAAACATAAAACAATATTAATGGGATCTGGTTTTCACTTATTAGGTGATACCGTGAGATATTCAATAAAAGAAAAGAAAGACAACCCCAGCACCAGGAATGATTTCTGTGTTGCGATGAACTTTACAAACATTCACAACAACAACAGACAAAAAGATATTGTTAAAGACAACATTAAATCTGTCCAATATTAATATACCTATTATGTCTATTGTTTCAGGGAACAATGCTACGCGGGATAAATAAAGTTGTAAGTGTCTTCATTAATATTTCACTGTGACTGAATAATGTGTATCGAACCAATGTTAATATGACCCCCTGACATTTAATGACGTAAGTAGGTAAGGTGTTTTAAGTTTTTCACCTTGTTAATGTTAATGCATTACAATACCTAATGAGCTGGGGCAACAATTTGTGTAATCAACTAATAATTATTAATGACTGCTCGGATGGTGTAGTGGTTAAGTAGTTACCTCGCCACTGCCCCTGTGGCAAGCGTTGTGGGTTCCATCTATTCCTACATCGGGAAAAATGTATGTGACCCACATATAATTGTTGCGAGCCTGGGTGTCCTTCGAGTCCGTAGTATGAATGTACCAGCTGACCCGCGCAACTTCGTCTGCGTCACATAAGAGAATTTTCCCCATCTATTGGTCGTAGCGATATGTTATATAGCTTATAGCCTTCCTCGATAAATGGGCTATCCAACACTGATAATTTTTCAATTCGAATCAGTAGTTCCTGAGATTAGCGCGTTCAATCAAACTCTTCAACTTTATAATATTATGTAGTATATAGATTATCACCCGCAATTCAGAAATTATTCCTGGTGCGAGACTTACCTATTTGTCTTGTCTTCTACAAGAAAATTAAATTACGTATATTCGACATATAGGTACCTACACCTCTATTAAAATCAGCATGCAGCGATATTCAATAGTTTATTAGACATTGAGTAAGAAAGATCTAAACATCTTCGTAAACTTATACCTACTTAACATTACTTGCATTATAATATTGATAGATAATTTAAGCAATATTGCTGTCTATTTTTATTGCTGTATTCATGTTAACCCTTAGCACCACACGCTATTTCTAGCCTCACAATTACACTCGTGGGGGAGCTAACTCCCCCGTTCATATAATGATAATCATGAGCTGCATTGAAAAATAACAAGAGGATTTCTTTTTGAAAAATAAATAAAAGGCTTATTATAAATGTAGGACAAATGTTTTATTCAAATTAAAGACATAAAACCACATTTCTAGCGTCTAACCAAAAAAATGGCAAAATACACTTTCACATTGTCAGTGCCTAGTTCAAAAGTAAAATACTAAATAAACTTAATCACTTACGACAAACTTAGTCTTTTTCTCGCAACAGTCTTATAATCTAAAACACAAAACAATCATAAAATTATATAATTCTTATATAACATGCAAAATCACAGGGGTAACGTACATCTTTGTTCACTTATCAAATAATCATCACTTTGCAGGTATATTATTCCAGTCTTACCGATAGGTAAGTCTGAAGACTTTTAATCAGCTCTATATTTTAAAATAATTTATTCTATTGACGTGAAAATATGTACCACATGTACATATTTTCACGTCAATAGAATGGATGCGATATACGTTCTTCGAGCATATCCATGGAGTATTGCTATCTTTGCTACGTGGGCATAAATGACATGGTGATTTTTATGCCTCTTGTTTTGGCTTGTCTCTTGTGTGGGTGGATTCTCAGCCTTCTCGATACCAATCTCACGGAGAAACTTATCCATCATATCTTTTATATCTCCTGAAAGATTTGACAAAGATCTTCTGTCCAATACGTGTGGAGTCACTAAAGCATAACCAAGTTCTTCTAAAAATTTGTAACGGCTCATCTTTTTCTGAGTGTTTGAAGCGCAATAAACTATGAGACTGTTTACTCCTGATATGTTCAACATGGCGCAAAATATCTTTGACTTCTTCTATTGACTGAGTAAGCAGTACGCTTCTGGTCAAGATCATCTATATTACTTACGTAACTACATACCTGCTGAACTGTATGTGGTAGCTTTACGCACGTCTATCACTCACGATCTCTCCCGCGGCCCTGGGAATACACGGAGTCGCGACTGCGTAAGCGCCAAAATAATAAAAATATTCACGCAAATGTGTTTGTTGGGGGATCCTACACCCCCGCGAGTGGTGTTAAGGGTTAATATGCAATGCAGTTGCTATATGATTGACCATATTGGGGTAGTGGCTGCAGTCAAGCGGCGACGGCAGCGTAGTGACTATATTAATATGGTGATCGTCGTACCGCCGCCGATGGATAAGGTGACATTTGTTTAACGTCCCTATCATCATATCGGATGGTTGACGGACGGACGCGACAAGAAAATTTTGAGATTCACATGTTGTTGTTTTGAGTCTGGGTATTCTTCGTGCCCATTGTTTGGATGGTTGTAAAGTTACTGCGACACAATAATAATTCCTAGTGCGGGAGTGCGGATGTTGTCTTTACTAAAGGTAAATAATATTACTGCGTTCACAATACACTTAAGATATATTTTCAGATATCTTGTCATGACGATGTAGTTCATGGAGAAATGGTTGCAGCACCTTACAGTTATGATTTGTAAACAAAATATTATTGTACACTTGGCGATAAAAAGAGTGGCTATGAGTTTCTTGCCCGTTCTTCTCGTGAGCCCTACACCCTTGCTTTGCTGAACGTGGCAGTAAATGTAATTTCACAGAAAAAAAATTACGTGTATCTTTGACATTCATAAGTGTTACCTTGTAACCTAATTTGAATGAATTTATTTTTGATTTTGATTTTTAGATTTTTGGCTTACATCACTTAGGTAGGTACTACTTAATATTACAAAAGTATGCTATAATATCTTTATCACAAGGCAGTGACTCAACACACACAAGTTTGGATTTAGGCTATTATAAAAATTCTACCATCTTATTATAAAAACAACGCTCGCATAAAGGACCATCCACATATCACGGTTTACTTTATGAACAACACATAAAGCCAAATGTTCGTCCCATGTGGCTATCAAATCCACAACACGTAACCCATTAAGTTGCAGGGGCACACCGGCGGCCAGACACAATAAATAAATAAAATTTTGTATGAATGAATGAATGAATAACATTCGCGTAAACAGAAGACAATATTAAATAAAATTTTATTCGATAACATAATAACGTCTTTACAAAATACATTACAGGCTACTTATTTGCATTAAATTCGCATTAAAACTATATTTAATCTAAAGGAAAACATTTCCATTTTAAACATTGGACACAAAAATCTTTTTTATGATTTATAAAGTCTGTTTTTTACATAGTATTGCCTGAACTAGGTCAGAGACCTGTGTTTCAGGCTGTTGTTTTCAATTGTCTGGCATGCCAACTATTGACAGTTTAAGCGCAGTGTTATGTCTTCAGATTAGATAGTTAGTTTGCTCTTACTTTATCGCTATTTGATAACATTCGATAGTGGGATTTAGATTTAGAAAGGGAACGTATAAACCCGTTGATATTTCTTGTACTCCTCTTTTCTCTAGCTAGGACGTTTTGGAGACTGCGGTTAGACATCAGGCGCTCACATTCATGAAACGAAAGCAAAATTGCAATCGTGCGAGTGCGTAGTACTTTCGTGGTTCTCCTTAACCATCGCGCCAGCGTGGCAGCATCATCAGTCTTGGAATTTCTTCTTCCACTTTCAAAGGCGCTGTCTACCGTAAACCACATAGGCAGTAACCAAGCACACGGCCTACCTGATGGTCTTCAGTTACCATGAAGAGCAACACTCACGCATCTACACCAAAAAAGGGATGGAGGGGGGGCGAGCTAGGAAAAAGGATTAGGTAGGGACGGTCCCTTAGACAGTGATAAGGACTTCAGCGCTTTAATGATGGTAATAATAAGTTGTACTAAAGTGGTACGTAAGAGGTTTCCTGTCCTTTCAACCCATTCTGTCCTTTTCTCTAAAGTCGACGACGCACGAGTGATACCTCGGTCATGCAAGTAATCACAACTAACACTTACCATCAGATGGTATGTTGTAGACTTTTTTATTATTCTGTTTATTAAAGACAACAGCCGCCACGAGGAATAATTTCTGTACCGCGGGGGATTTTACAAACATTCAAACAACAGATAATACACCCAGACTCGGAACAACCATTTGTGAATCACACAAATTTTTGTCCCGTGTGGGATTCGACCACACAACATTCGGCGGAGTAGTAGTGGCGAGGAGAACACTTAAACAACTACGCCAGCCGTGCAGTCATTAGTTACCATCAGGTGGTATGCTCGTACACTTTTGTATAAAAGCAAACCTATATTCTTCTTGCAGAGTGGCTTCAGAGGCCTTCTAGAACCCTACGTGACTTCCCTACAAGTGTCCGCGAATTACACGAGTGCGCAGTCGCAGGCCAACGTCGTGAAACTAGCGAGGCAGCCGGTGCCAAAACTTAAAGATACATTGGCGAAATACCTGCTGACTGTGAGGCCGTTTTTGAACGATGACGAGTTCGCGAAGAGTAAAGCTGTTGTGCAGGACTTTGAAAATGGATTGGGACAGAAATTACAAGTAAGTACAAACTTGTCTTTAGTACGATGCACATTCAATAGAGGGCCCTATGGTCTAGTCATATATAGCCCAAGCTTCTGTTAGGTAGTAAGTATGGACCTCTGTATACAAAGCAATGCTTTTTTACGCAGCGCACATTTTACTGTATAGTGTTGATAATACATGCTTAATTTATACATTGTAGATATACACGCATATACAACAATAATAGGGTAATTTATTAACAATTTTATTTTTAGTCAAATAGTTACATAAAAATCTTTGTAGTTTAGGGTTTGTGTAAACCCTAAACTACAAAGATTTTTTTAATCTGCCGAATATATAATAAACTAGCTGACTCGCGCTACTTCGTCTGCTTCACATAAGAGAAATTTCCCGTTAATGAAACATTTTTCATTTATGCTCTGCTCCTATAGGTCATAGCGTAATGTTATATAGCCTATAGCTTTACTCGATAAATCGGCTATCCAACACTGAAATAATTTTTCAATTTGTACCAGTAGTAACCTGAGATTAGCGCGTTCAACCAGAAAAACAAACAAACTCTTTAGCTTTGTAATACTAGTATAGATAAGATACATGCGTTTCAAATCTGGTACTACCGGCTTAATTTTCAAATGACGGAAATAAGATGCACGGTATAAACAGTGACGTAACCGCTATTTAAATGCAGTCGTCCGAGGGATACAGCGAGATATCCCCACTACACCCATTTTCACCTATATCCAAATTTAAATATTTAATTTTATTAGTATTTTTGTTTTTTGCAATCAATTATAATACTGTCTGCACAAAAATATTTATTTTGATTGCTATATTTTGTTCGTGTGTAAAATGTACGAAATCAAATAGTCAAACAACCTTATTATTTTATTTAGTAACTCTTCGTATATTTAGGCATTATTGGAGAAGAGAGCCGAGCAACATGTGAACTGGCTGGCAGACTGGTGGATAAACACCGCCTACCTTGAGTACCGGGACCCCGTCGTGATATTTTCCAGTCCGGGGCTGCTTATGCCCTCCAAAAAGTTCGCTACACAGAACGACCAATTACGATACGCTGCGAAGACAATGTTAGGAGCACTGGAATACAAATTTTTAATCGACGAGTAAGATTTTATAATACTATAATAATAATATTAACCCTGTATTAAACTGTCCCTCTGCGGGGCCTGTTTTCAGTGTGAGAAGAGTTAGTCCACCAAGCCGGCCCAGTGCGGGTTGACAGACTTAGACATGCAGGTTACCTTACGATGTTCTCCTTCATAGTTTTATGCGATAAATATATTTTTTTAATGTCAACTCATGCACTTTCCTGCGTCGTTGGTCGAAATTCAAACGATGAATCCAAAAATCGTAACAATTAGGCCACACAAACTTTTGTCTCGTGTGAGGATTCGAACCTACAACTCTCGGCGTAGTGTAGTCAATAAATATAGATTTTGCGATATAAAAAAGCTGCGAAATAAGCATACGTTATGCCCTGCCGATAAACGCATCGCTCTGGTATTACAACCGATTATAGACTATTGCCGTAAAGTTACGTTACCTTTCAGCAACAAAATCCCTCAGGAGTACATGGGCAAGGCCCCTCTAGACATGGCCCAGTACAAGAAGGTATTCGGCACGTGTCGCATCCCGTGGGAGAAGCGCGACAAGATGTCTTACAACACGAATACTAAACACATCACTGTCATACATAATAATCATGTGAGTATCTTCACTAGTTAATTATTAACCTATTAAGTCGCAGCGGCACACCGGCGGTTAGACACAATCCTAACTAAAATTATGAAGTAGATTTTACCCGCGGCTTCGCTTGCGTAAATGTAGGTTAGGTTAGTAACAGTATTTTTTTTCGAATCAAATGTGTCATTCTGTATCTCTGACAACGTGTATTCGAAATTTCATGATGATCGGTCGAGTAGTTAAGGCGGCGTGAAAGCGTAACAAGCAAACAAATTCACTTTCACATTTATATTATTAGTTAGGATGCGAATGTGAGTTGTTTGTTACGCTTAAATATCACATGCACTATGTCAGGGGTACAAAATAGCCTATTTTGTACCCCTATTTTAAATAGGACGCATACCGGAGCATAGAAATTTGTTGATAAAATCTAGAATAACGCGAGCGAAACCGAGCGCAAAACCTAGTAGTATTTCTAAGATTTGATATATTAACTAGCAGTCCACCGCGGTTTTAGAGAAAATGTAAGTAAAATGTTATATAATAAAGAAAGGGCCCATGAAACCCTATAGATCCTTACAGGTAAAATATCCAAAGACACCCTTGCATAATTAACTGGATGTCCCCTTCAGATTCTGTCACGTTTATGATTATGTAGGATTATCCATCCATTCTTTACGGGATTGTGATTCTGTTTCTATACAAATAAATAAAATTGTAGTGTCTGTTTCTAATGTCAAAACAGCTTTTTACTAAATGCATATGTAAGTAATAAGGTATTTATAAAAAAAAAACAATTTAAAAATTTTTGTTTTTCGGTTTGTTTCGGCTAATCTCTAAAACGGCTGGACCGATTTTCACGGGACTTTCACTAGGAGACAGCTGCTGTTATAAACCACGCGGTCGAAGTCGCGGGTAACAGCTGGTATATAATACTAGCTGACACTCGCAACTTCGTCTGCGTCACATAAGAGAATTTTCCCCGGTTTTGCAATATGTTTCATTGATGCTCCTCTCCTACTGGTCGTAGCGTGATGTTATATAGCTTATAGCCTTCATCGATAAATGAGCTATGGATGGTGTTGGAAACACTAAAACATTTTTTCAATTCGAACCAGTAGTTCCTGGGATTAGCATGTTCAACCAAACAAACAAACTCTTCAGCTTTATAATATTAGTATAGATTAATATCAGTGCATTCCTATTTATAAACTGTCCACTGCTGGGCACGGGCCTCACAATGAGAGAATGTATAATACGAACAAATAATTTATATTGTTATAGGAGTCGGTGCAGCAGTTTTCGATTGTTATTTCTCGCCCTGACCTCTAGACCAACTGTGATGTAACCTTATGACGACTACCAAATTTATTTTCATTTATTAAATGTTTTGAATTGATTTCCTTATTTTCAATTAATAAGAATGATGCTAACGGACACTTTGTGGTCGAAGTTCGAGCGTAATCTTATCTAATATTTTAAATGCAGATATGCGTTTGTTTGGTACGGTTTCGTACCTTAACTACTCGACCGATCATCATACAATCAATTACACGTTCTTAGAGGCACAGAAAAGGGTACCTTTCGTCTAGAAAAAAGGTACCTATTGTTCTCAAAGCTATCCCTCAGTAACAATACTTTTTAGTTAGTCCAGCTCATTATATTCATGTTTTTAAGCAGTGATTCCCTATTGGCATACCGTTGGACTGCCATGCTGAGGTGTCAAGTTCGATGCTAAGGCTGTATCTCTGTCTTTTGAAAGATATGTGCGCATTAAATAGTTAATTATCGCGCGCTTTAAAGGTGAAGGATGTCTTTACATGTGCCAGTTGGCGGCAATAGTTGATACCCTATTATGATATATTATATGTCGGAGTGATACATAAGGAATAGAATGGCACAAAAAAACGTTCTTTTTCTCGAATCTTGTAAAAAAATATCATATTTTAAAAGCCGTTTCAAAAAATCAGCACGATTAAAATATGTATAGGACACGGACAAGATAAAAAAAGAATCAATTTTTTTAAATTGTATATTTTCCTTTTTTGATTGTATCACACCCTGAGCCCTGAAATTCCCTAAGTGGTAGGCAATAGCCTTTAGGGATTTAAGGATGTAAGTCTATAATATATATGTGTTTGCGTGTGTGTGTATGCAAATAGGTTGGCGATTCACTACATGACCTGCGAATGACTAAGAAGGTCTTTTATTTTATATTATTTAAACAAATGTGTTAAATGGAACAAACAACAATCAACAATCGATAATTATTTTTACATATTGTTCAATAGCTTTAATTACATATTAACAAATAATGGTGTGAATGATAAGTATTTAATTAATTAACTCCATAGTGTCGATCAACTATGTATATGTAAATGAATTTACATAATTAATTGTGAAATCATTTACAATTAAAGTTTATATACTATACCTACATATATTGTCGTACGATTAGGTAGATATGTGTTTGCAGTTTACACATCACGAGAATCGCACGTGGAGAGCTTTTTAAAGCATATTGTGAACTCAGAGAAGCACTATACGAGTATATTTGACTAGATTCCGGATTTTGTTTACTGATTCCTAAGGTTCTACAGGAATGGGCAATAGTTTTATTGCCTTCCCTAATAATAAACCTTTCAAATATATATTTATAATATTAGTTCGGATTTAACATAGTACATAACCGAAGTAGAATTTACGTGAAGGGAAAGCGTCGACCAAATAGTGCCGGAAGACAATCTACCGTGATTAAGGGTTAGGGCCGGTGATGGATGTTTCTAATACTAGTAATAATATATTATTATAATATCAGCTCTGTATTAAACTGTCCACTGCTAGGCACGGACCTCTTCTCACTGTGAGAAGGTTTAGGCCATAGTCTACCACGCTGGCCCAGTGCGAGTTGACAGACTTCCCACATCTTCGAGAATATTATGTAGATCTCTCAGACATGCAGGTTTCTTTATGATGTTGCCCTTCACCGTTAAGGCGAGCGATAATTAATTGTAATCTTTATCTATACAAATTTATTTTAATTTTTGGTTTGTAAGTTCAGTTTAATTCAAAAACTAATCATGCGATTTAAAAAAATATTTTACAATTACAAAGCTATATTATCACCGAGTAACATAGTATTTCATTATAAAAAAAGAACTTTTACTAACATACCTATTTTAACGCAAGCGAAGCCGCGAGCAAAAGCTAGTAATGAACGCATATGAGTTCGAAAAGTCAATGCGCACCTTAGAATCTAACTCGAGACCTTGGCGTGGCAGTCCATCGGTTTCCCACTGGGCTATCGCTGCTGTGCTGTGTAAAACTAGAAGCTAATAAATAATTGTGGTTTTAGATCTTCCATCTTGACTTATGGGGTGAGGACAATGTGCTGCTCAGCGAGGAACAAATAGCAGAACAGTTGAAGAAAATTGTAGACTTATCTGCGACTACTAATGACAAAGGAGTGGGCTTCCTCACCTCCGAGAATCGTGACAACTGGGCAAAAGCTTACCAACTACTTTCGAAAGGTAAACAAAAAGTAATTAAGGTTTTCTGTTGAGAAAACTCAATACGAGCCCGGAGCTAACTACACGAATGGCGTATTGGTTTAAGTGGCCGCCTCACCACTGCTGCCACGTCGAGTATTGTGGGTTCGATCTCCACACGGGACAAAAATTTGTGTGATCCACAAATGGTTGTTCCAAGTCTGGGTGTTCTTTGTGTCCGTTGTTTGAATGTTTGTAACGTGTGACACAGGAATTATTCCTTGTGCGCGTGAATAAGCAATAGACCCGCGACTTGCGTTCAAGAAGTCGTGGGTTCAAATCCCATTGCACTACCGATGTGAACCCACTTCTATCACAAGCATTTTAATAATAAGTAACCAAAATCGCTAGTAAAAAGAAAATATTATCTCTATAAATAGACGGACACCGAGTCTGAAAACTTAATCAACGATTTGTAACAATCAAAGTCTTTGTTTATGTGTGTGGTGTTGCTTATTTAGTTAGCCAACCATAGCATTTGACATGCGCATTAATCGTATATAAACGAATTTATGAGTTGATACGGTTTTTTTAAAAACCGGGATCATATAATTGTATTCCAGACATAGCGATTGAATACGTATCGGCTGTACCACAAGGTGCACTAGGCATAGTGTCATTGCTCCATAAACATAATAGAAAAAAAAAAAACTCCATACATTCATAATCTTAAAAGGTGACCTTTCAAACAAACCTTTCTTCTCCTAAACTTGTTTGTCCGTAAATCATTATCCATAACACGTTTGCCATAAACTTCAGTAACCATAATGTTCAAAAATTCGAAATTTTGTTTTACATGATTATCTTCACTTCTAAAACTTTTGTGTCATAATATCAAGTATTATAATAATTGAATCTCTTAATTTTGCATGAAATAAAGTCTAAAACTTTTGTGTCATAATATCAAGTATTATAATAATTGAATCTCTTAATTTTGCATGAAATAAAGTCATATGTCCTAAGTATTGTATTATAGTTATAATGTGTTTTATTCCGAATGTTCATTTATAATAAAATGATTAGTCGTAAAACATTTGCTAAAGTAATTAGGTTTAATCATCAGAAACGAATCGCTGTAAATTCGACTCCACGCAGTCTTGTCTTCCCTACCCCTAGAGTGTAATTTAGAATCGCGGAGGCGCGCGGGGGCGACGCGGCGCGCGGGCTGGCGAGCGCGAGCTGCGAGCGAGGCGCCGCGCGCCGCGCGCCGCGGCCGAGGGTGAGCGACAGCCGTCTGCGACGATTAGCACGCGTGGGGCGCCGCGCGCCGTAGACCCGCAGCGCCGGAGCCCTGACAAAAGCCATACTGCGTTTGCATCTAGCTTTGTAATGCAAATTTGTTTTAAAAACATTAGTAGGATAAATAAACATCCAAATTATTTAAATTTGAATTTAGGACTTATAACTTTTATTGAAAACGGTTTTAAGTCTTTTGTATATTATTGATTGTAATATTTATGACAAAAAATTTAGGGCGTATTGTATTTAGGGATTTCAATTTTATGGCATGTGATATTATGTGACATTCAGTTCGGGCAAGATATTATTCGGACAAATGACGATTAAGACAAAAATAAATTATGGCAATTGAGATTATGGATAAAAATAGTTAGGTAACACAATAGAGAACCTCTTAGAAAATATAATGATAAATACAATTTAATAGAAGCCTGTACATGCAGATCAAATTAGGTAACTGCGGCAGCCATTGTTGCAGTGTAGACTACAACGCTGGTTTTCTCGCAGGCCTATGAATAATAACAAAACAAAGTCCACCGCCGCGTCTGTCTATCTGTCTCGCGATAAACTCAAAAACTACTCAACGGATTTTCATACGGTTTACACTAATAAACAGAGTGATTCATGAGTAAGGTTTAGGTGTATAATTTTAAGGTTTTGTACTACCTGTGTGAAGGCGAGACGGGTCACCTTAGAGTAATTGCAGAATACATCCATAGTCCTATTTGAAGGCATTGGATAAGAATGCATATATTGTAGGCTGATTCTTGTTTTTCTATTGTATGTGTGTGAGCTACTAACATAGTTTTAAGTTATCTCAATGTACACTAACACTCTATGGACCGAAAAATCTGAAAATAGGTATTGAATTGAATAATTTCAGACAAAACAAACCAAGCGGCTTTAGCTGACGTAGAAACTAGTATCATGGTATTATGTTTGGACGGTCCCGTTGGAATGTGGAAGTGTGCAAATGACGACGCTCAGAGGAATCTTGGGGGAGCGCAGACCATCCACGGTTGTGGCTCCAACAGCAACGGCGGCAACCGTTGGTTTGACAAGACGATTCAGGTATGTGAACATCGCTAACGGTAGATCGTGCTGAGTTCTACAGTCAACGCCAGCCTGTGCTGAGTTATATAGTCAACGCTAGCTTGTGCTGTGTAGAGGCAACAACATAATTCGAAACACACTTGCATAATTTCGATTGGCTCTATCTTTGATAATTCAAAGAAATGGAATTATTTTTTATAAAAAAACGATAGTTGATTTAACAATAGCTCAAGAACACAGAATAATAATTAGGACTTTTAACACATAAAATACCTTTGCTTTGTTCAATGCTCAGCCGTTTATGTTATTTACCGTATAATATATTATGCTGACTTTAAATAGCTTATATATTTAAACTTTACACTATTTAATCTTTAAAAAAATATAAACTCCCACATTATAGTTGAAATCCAGAGCTTAGTCTAGCGAACTAAACAGACCTAATAAGCAAGCAAGTGGGAAACCGTTGGGCTGCTACGAAGGTGTCTCAAGTTCGATCCCAAGGCAGCACTGACTTTTCGAAGTTATGTGCGTATTAAATAGTTAGTTAAAGTTCGCTTTAACGGTGAAGAAAAACATCGGGCGAAACCTACATGTCTGAGAGTTGTCCATAATGTTCATGAAAATATGGGAAGTCTGCCCACCCGCACTGGGGCCGCGTGGTGGTCAACGACCTAACGCTTGTCACGTTGCCCAGCAGTGGGACATTTAATAGACAGGGCTGATATAATATTAAACACTCCAAGTTCAAAGTACAGATATACAATTTAAATGTGACAAACTTAACATATTATTATAATCTAATAAAATGTATGCCGATATGATGGTGATATCAGTAAGAAGATAAAAATGTATTGATAAGATATAGTATATGTCGGCGACACGCCAGGATGTCGGATATTCGGAGTCCATTATAATGAAAATACACAGTCAACAACACTTAGTTTATTTTTGCACCATCGATTTTACAGAAATCAGCCTATAACATTTGTTCCTGCTTTTTATATCTGCCTCACAACGCCTTCAAACGGTTATAACAACTACAAATTCCCTTATGTCAGACTAACGAATTTAGTACAAAATAAGTCTTAAAATATAGCTTAATATTCGAAACAATTATTTTAATGAATTTTACATAGCTCCAAATTATTTATTTTATATGAATTACATTTATTTAATATAAACAAATAATATAGTTACAAACATTCTCAACAGACGGCGCTGTAACATAAATGAATCGTTCAATAAATGAACTTATTATTTAAAATAATTAAATTTAATACCTAAATTGGTAATACCTAAATTGGCTAATTTTAACGATTACACATTAAATTGAGAATTAGAACAATAAATTAAATCTCAATAATATTCAAAACATTCAAACAATGCGTCTATTAAATATTAGAGCTTGATACATAACGAATTTATGTTTACAAATAAATATTTGAAAACCAATCTAATATATTTTAGGCATTTTTAAAATAATATAATAATTTAAACGAAAAGCTAAAACTTAAAGATCAATATTTGACAATTATTGTGAATTATTGTCGATAGATGGCGATTTACGCCCATATATACTATTTGAATGATGTATGTCAGTTTTGTAAGAAGCATCTTACATATTAAAATGCATAATTATTATGATTTCTTTCGGAAATATGGGGTTGCTTTTCTTTAAAATGTTTTGTTTGCACAAATAGTATTATACAGAATGTAACCAACTATTTGATAGCGAGTGGTTATATTTTAGATAATTACGATATCAGGGAGGTTAGAAATGATCCCTTTTCTGTTATTGATTTCTTGCCCTTCTTCTTTATTTAAAAGACAACTTCCGCACTATGAGATGTTCCTGTGTCGCGGGAGATTTGACAAACATTCAAACAACGGACAAAGAGAACACCCAGACTGGGAACAACTATTTGCGGATCACATAATTTTTTATCCCGTGTGGGAATCGAACCCACAACCACTTAAATCACTACGACATCCGTGCAGTCAAAAGTTAACGCCAGCGGAATAAGAATGCTACTGAGAATTGCCTGACAGGAAAATTCCAATAGCACTGCTTTAAGATTATTAAATTGTGTATTTTAGGAAAGATAGGTATTGTTAAGGTTAATAAGGTTGTAAAAAGCAGTAGATAGAACTAAAGTTTTTAATTATAATATAAGGGGCCATCCATAAATTCCGTCACACGTTAAAGGGGAGGGATCCTGAATTTCGTGACGTCACATTTCAAAATCTGTTATAATACTCCGTTTTACGCGAGGGATAATTTCTAAATGGAAATAAAACTAAATTTGGCACTGCTGTTTAAATTTCACAATTTTCACACTATGGAGGGGATAGTTTCACAAATGTGACCAGCTGTGACGGGGGAGGGGTCAAAAAATCATGAAATTGGTGTGACGTAATTTATGAATAGCCCCTAAATGAGACACGTGTAACATGTTAAAGGTAATTATAATTTTTCAGTAAACCCTGCACATTTACTTTTATTATTAGCACGATAGAACGCCTATAGTTTATTTTTGTTTAATTTGAAGCACATTTTCAGTTCATCGTCGGCGCAGATGGTCTGACAGGCCTAACTTACGAACACTCGCCGGCAGAGGGCCAGCCCATCGCTGTTCTTACAGACTTCCTTCTTAAATATATGTATGCAAGTTTCATTTTTATTTATATTTATTTTTAGTACGCGTAATTCTTTTTGCCTTATTAATTAGGTACTAGCTGCGCCCCGTGGTTTCAAACCCCTAAGTCCCAAAATATCGGGATAATAAGCGAATAGACTATTTGTTAATACAGGTCTCCAGCTATCTACATATCAAGTTTCATCGCAATCAGTTCAGTAGTTTTCGCGTGAATGAGTCACAAAAATCCATCCATCTATCCAACCATCAATCCATACATCCATCCATACATCCAACCATCCATCCAACCATCCATCCATCCATCAATCCATCCATACATCCAACCATCCATCTATCCATCAATCCATCCATACATCCAACCATCCATCCATCCATCCATCCATCCATCCATCCATCCATCCATCCATCCATCCATCCGTCCATCCATCCGTCCATCCATCCGTCCATCCACCATTTATAATATTAGTAGGCAAATTAGGTATCATGTTATCTCAATTGCAAGAGATCACAGCATGCGTAACCTATTTGAATACCGTTGGACTACCACGCAGAGATCGAGTACGATCCCAAGGCACGCACCTCTGACTTTTGGACGTAATATGCGTATTAAATAGTTAATTGTCGCTTGTTTTAACGACGAAGGAAAACATCGTGAGGAAACCTACACGTTTTTTTTTATACAACTTAGGTGGCAAGAAGTATACGGCCCGGCCCACCTGATGGTAAGTGCAACATCAGAGGCATCACTTGCGCGTTGCCGAACCTTTAGGAAAGGAGGGAGTGGGAAGGAGAAGGAGCGGGTAGGGGGAAAGAGGGTGAATGGGCCTTCGGCACTCTCACTCACCGAACAAAACACAACAGTAGGAATAGTACTCTTTCACGTCGATATTCTGTGAGAGTGTAGTCCTTTACCGATCAATCAGTGACGCTCTACTATTATCAAACGTCTGATATCTACTTAAACTTCTCAAAGATATGTGAAGTCTGCCATCTCGCACTGGGCCAGCGTTATGGTCTATGGCCTAACCCTTCTGACAGTGAGAAGAGGCCCGTGCTCAGTAGTGGGACCGTTAATATACAGGGCTGATATTATATATATAGAAAAAAGTTCCCGAGAAACCTTATAGGTCTTACGGGTAGAGACCCGTGCCCAGCAGTGGGACAGTTTACAGGACAGCCGACTTTGTCACAGAATATACAAATGGCTTACTAACGTAAAAACAAACACCTACATTGGGACGTTTGTATATAGCTATTTCAAATTAAATAAGCCAAATACAACATTCTGAAATACTTTAAAGTATGCGTCCAAGGCGCAGCAGTAGTGAATGCGACTGCGGTGCATGAGGTCTCAGGTTCGAAACCAGGATCGACCAAAGTATCGTTGTGGTTTTCTGTCAAAAAAATTTCAGCAAAAGCTCGGAGTCTTGAACGGTGAAGCAGAAGACACACTATCACTTATATTACTAGGTATTGCCCGCGGTTTCACTTGCTCGAGAACGGTACTTTTATATGGATAAAAACTACCATATGTCCTTTTCTGTTCCACTCACAACGTGTATGCGAAATTTCGTAATCGGTTGAGTAGTTACGGCGTGAAAGCGGACCAAAGAAACTCACATTCGCATTTATAATATACCTACTGTTAGAAATCAGAAAGAAGTGAAACAGTTTAAATAAAATAACAAATGCACTTTCACCTTTAAATTATAATTGAATTATTCGAGATGGTTATTATAACCACTAATTCAAGAAATGCAATTAACAAACGAGATGGGTGTAAAAACCCAGGATTCAACCTCTTCGTCTTCATGTGACCTTTTTTTTTGTACTGTCCCACTGCTGGGCGGAAGCCTCTCTCTCCCTTGGACTTTCAAATGAATCTGTTGGTAGATATCCCTTGTTATCACCATTTACCATATGACCTTGTGACAACTATATCTCGGGGGACTTTTGACCCACAGAGCCCCAAGATGTCTGTACACCAAGTTACAAGTCATTCGGTCCAGTGGTTCCGGAGCTATGCCTGTCACTAACAGACAGACTCACAGACACACATAGTGTTTTCATTAACCTCTTTGAAGAAGACTCAGAGGTTAATAATTGATATCACCCAAATGCGATCCCTCAGCACGTCCGCTCCGTCCGCCGCTCGATGTCAAAGTGACTTGCGCACGGAACACGCTTTTATAAGCCGCTCGCTCGGATGATTTGTGACGTCACTTGTATACGACGCCTTCCATAACTAACAATACTATATTTTACCCGCGACTTCACTCACTTATATGTAGTTTATATCAATTTTAATCCCTCGGCAACAGTACCTTTTTTGGATGAATGGTACCCTAGCTCTTGTTCCCCTGACAATGTGTAAGCGAAATTTCATGATGATCTGTCAAGTGGTTAAGGTACAGTCGGCCAAGAAAGTTGTCTACCAGTTTTGACAAAAGTTTCTGAGAGATCTAATTACTGATAAGATTGACTTTGCTAACGGAGTTTAGTAAAGGAGGATGTTGTGAGGAGTTGTTGTTAGTTGTGATAATTCAAACTTGACATATGTATGGCATGACGTTAATATAATATATAATAAAGAGAGCAATGGTCACTGTCATAATATTATTGCAAGGGGAAATCGTCCTTGTTGTTTCATGAGTCATGAAACAACAAGATCGATTACATACATACGGTTGAAGTTCATTTGAACGTCATGATGAACGTCAACCGTAAGGTGTTTGACCACGTTTTTGACCGACGGTACAAACTGTCTCACATTCGCATTTATAATATTAGTTAGAATTAATATAAAAGTGTTTAATTGCAGTGATCAGAACAAGGGCAATACTTCGCCATCAGCGAAGCCCATAGCGCCGAGAAAGTTGGACTTCAACGTGACTCCTGATGTCGCCGGCATGATTAATGACGCCAAGAACAACCTCGACAAGTATGTATTAACTTTCATATTATTTTGCTGACTGTACCCAATGCAAGGTCATCATGGGGATTTTTGGTAGGGCCAGCAACATAATTAGCTGAACATCGGACTTTATTAAAGTATTTTATGTACCAAAAAACTTAATTATTTGTCTGTATTTTTGAACTGTAATTAAATCAACTATTTTTTAACTATAACTACCTACTATTAACCCCTTGCACTGTTTAAAAATTTAACCTAAATCGATTGAGTGATTTAGCCGTGAAAAGGTAACAAGTCAGACAGACAGAGTTACTTTCGAATTTATAATATTAGTAAAGATTAGTAAAGATGTTACATCTGGATAAAGTGGCCTTCTAATGGTGCAATCGGTTCAGTAGTTTTAAAGCTTATCAATGACAAACAAACAAATCTTTCCTATGTATAATATTGCTATAGACAAATAATTTGTATGTTTCAGGCTGGCTGATAACCTTGAGCTGAACTGCTTCAAATTCAATAAGTACGGCAAGAACTTCATCAAGTCACAGAAACTGAGTCCAGACAGCTATCTGCAGATGGCCATGCAGTATGCTTTCTATAGGTAAGTTCTCCTTTATATTTTACTAGCTTTTGGCCACGGGTTCGCTCGCGTAAATATAGGTTAGGTTAGGTTGCTTTGTTCTGGATGAAAGGTACCCTATGTCCTTTTCTGTTCCCCTGACAACATGTATGCAAAGTTTCATAATGATCGGTCGAGTAGTTAAGGCTTGAAAGCGTAACAAACTCACATCCGCATTTACAATTTTAGTTAGGAAGTTAGGATGTTTATCCAGTTATTGTGATTTTCGACATTTCTCTCTCTCTCTTTCAAGTTCTTAAACGTTACATATCTTTATATATATAAATCTTCCGTGCGTGTGTTTGTAATTAAACTCCTCCTAAACGGCTGGACCGATATTGATGAAATTTTTTGTGTGTGTTCAAGTGGATTCGAGAAGGCTTTAGTTTTTTTTTTCGTGTGTACATTACAACGTCTGTCGGGTTCGCTAGTAATAAAATAATATCCGTCCTGTATTAAACTGTCCACTGCTGGGCACGGATCTCTTCTCAGTGTAAGAAGGGTTAGACCATATTCCTCAACGCTGGCCCAGTGCGGGTTGACAGACTTCACATATCTTTAAGAGCATTATGAAGAACTCTCAGACCATGCAGGTTTCCTCACGATGTTTCTCTTCACCGTTAAAGCGAGCGATAATTAACTGTTTAATAAGCACATAACATCGAAAAGTCAGAGATGCACGCCTTGGCATCGAACTCGAGATCTCTGCGTGGCTGTCCAACGGTCTTTTTTATTCTACTAATGTGGCAAACAAGCATACGGCCCACCTGATGGTAAGTGGTCACCGTAGTCTATAGACGCCTGCAGCACCCTTTAGGAAAGGAAGTGGGAAGGAGAAGGAGCGGGAAGGGGGAAAGAGGATGATTGGGCCTCTGGCACTCTCACTCACCGAACGAAACACAACAGTAGGAATACTAGTATTTGACGTCGATATTCTTTGAGAGGGTAGTCCTCCCCTGGTCGAGCCGGCTCATTAATACTGAAATCAGCGACGTTCCCTCCCGCTGCTATTTACATTCTATATACCTGTTATTATAATACCAGGCTGCACAAAGTCCCCGGGGCCCACTACGAGTCTGCCGCCACAAGGATGTACGACGGAGGTCGCACGGAGACCATTCGCTCGTGCTCCATCGAGTCCATCGAGTTTGCCAAGACCATGTTGAACAATCAAAGCAGTCCTAAAGAGAAGGTGGCGGCTCTGAAGAGTGCTATCAACTCACATAAGAACTATACAGTACAGGTAATTTATTTTTATATAGCACATATTTTTCCCGCGGTTTCACTCACTTTTATGGTTGCCGTCCACTCCTGGCCATTTTGCCACGGCAGTAATTTATGCCTACGCTTAAAATACCCGGGGATCGCGCGTCTGACCCGTCTTTCTTTCTTTCTTTTGGTGTGGTTAGTGGCCAACCTGTTGTCAAGAGTTGTTCAAGCCGCCCGTAGGCCGCTCGCATGGTTTAACGAGTGCTGTCAATTTGGCAACAACCGGGACCGACTTTTTACGTGCCCTACGAAGCACGGAGACGCTCAGATGAAATACCACTAAGCGGTCACCCATCTATAGACTGACCGCACCCAACGTTGCTTAACCTCGCTAATCGTTTACCGATCAATGAGTGCAACTGACTATGAGCGCCTCGATTACGCCTGACCCGTATAAAACATGGATTAGTGATGATCCCATCTTAAAAACTCATCTTCATTAAATTTAAATTATTTTTTTATACTTAAATTTCTTTTTTTTAAATAATGTTTAGTCTTGCTTGATTAGTTATTTAAAAATTATGCATTGAGTGTTAGTATTTAGTATTTCTTTTGTTGGTAAAAGCATTAATGTAATAACTACTGGATGTCCAAGTTAATAAATAAATGAATGATTATGGTATTTTTTTTAATATTGTATGTATTTGTTTGATTTCAGGCACTTCAAGGCCTGGGTGTAGACAGACATCTCCTTGGGCTGAAGCTGATCGCTAAGGAGAACGGAATAGACCTTCACAAGCTGTACTCGGACCCCAGCTACACTCGCAGTGTCCATATGCGCATCTCCACTAGTCAGGTACGATACAATAGTACTCCGACTGCCTTCATTGCGCAGTGGTAGTTAATGGATCTGTGCATGAGGACCTGGATTTGAATGCATGGTCGGGCCAACAATAATGTAACACCCAGTGCTATCTCTCGGCATTGTGTGGAAGACTCGGCAGTTTCGTCTAATAATTTATTACAGCGCCATCTATTGAGTACTTACGGAACTACGTAGATTCGTCGGTACAAGTAGAGTAGAGAGAACGCTGGCACATTCTCGAATCTTCGCATTGTTCACATACCGGGTATGACGTTTCTAGAAAACTCCGGAAACGTTTTAACAGCATATAAAAGGGGAAGGCCAGCGCTCGCCGAGTCAGTTTACAATCGTAAGCGGTCAAGTATTCATCGAAGCGAACGGAAGCGAAAATACTACGGAGCTTGAAGCAGTTACAGTGGTAAAGTGTAGTATAGTGTTTGTCGTGTTTGGATGTTTGTCTTGGTCTAGGTGTTTTTATGTATAATATGTACTTATGTATTTACAAAAAAGAAAGTATATAAGTATGATTATCTATTGTCCAGTACCCATAGTACAAGCTCTGCTTAGTTTGGGCTAGATAGAGTTGTGTGTATGTGATAGAATATTATTTATTATTTATTTATTGCAGGTGGCACTCAAATGCGATGGCTTCATGTGCTACGCGCCGCTGGTCCCCGACGGGTACTCCACGTGCTACAACCCTCGCGACAACGACGTGAACTTCGCCACCTCGGCCTTCGTTACCAACACCGAGAGCTCTGGCCCCAAGTACCGCAGCGCTCTCGAACAGTCCCTACAAGACATGCACGATGTACTCCTCAAAAATACGCCTTCCAAACTCTAATATGTGTTTATTTACTTGCCGTTCGTAAAACCAGATTAATATAAATGTTAATAAACAGTTGTGTATCAAATAAGAAACTAAAGTCTGTCGATTTTAAGAGCATTAATTAATAATATGTTTTTATTCTCATCATCATCATTATCTCAACCAAAAAAAAACACAGGTGCACAAAGACCCACTGCCCGGTTTTTATTCGATTAAAATTAAATTTACAAAATTTGGTTAACAAAATACAACTTTAATTATAGATTATATGTATAATAATAGTATCTTATATTTTAAATAAAAGTAATTATTTTGTTTTACAAATATTATTCTTTTTTAAGTGTACTTGTTATATAAGTTGATAATTACTGAAAAAGGAAAAATCGGTTTAAAAAAATATAAAAGTTATTTGACTCATATAATATAAGTTTTGTTACTACAACAAACACATTCTTTTGTATAAAGTTAAGTTGTATTTTTTGTCTACGAGACTACATGATGAATCCAGCCCTAATGATGATTGTATTTTTAATCACAGCAACCATTATACATTACTCAACTATGTGTTCATTATCACCATCACATATAGTTATCTAATTAACATATATGTACCTCTGTCATTCATATCCAAGTGTTCATCATAATGTCGCTCAAAATCTAAAATCTATGAAAGAAACGCTAACGTTCAACGTAATCCAGAACCGTCAATACTTCTACTAGTGGCACAAAATATATATATACAGAGAGCCAACTCAACGATTTAGTCTATGTATTGACTAACATTTGACCGATGCGATACGAAATCGAAATATTCCTAGCGGTATTGAACAATGATAACCTTTTTATATGTATGTATATCCAAAAGTTTGGCGTGCCTTAATAAAACACTCGATCTAGAATTATAGAATAGTTTGCTATACTCAATCTTGCATGCCTTCAATGTGCTTTGGAGAGATCATCATGCAAGTGAAATATATACTAACAGTATAAAGCTGAAGAGTTTGTGTTTGTTTGTTTGGTTGAACGCGCTAATCTCAGCAACTACTGGTTCGTATTGCAAAAACCAGGCAAATTGTCTTATGTGAAGCAGGCGAAGTTGCGCGGGTCAGCTAGTTAAAAATAAAGAGAAAACAAGGCTGATTTCTCTATGAGTGAAACATATACACTACGCAAGCCACGGATATAATTTTTATTTCACGAATTTATTTATCATAAGCAAACAAATATAGGAAAGATAATATATAGAGAATGTAAAATAATTAATTGTTAAATTGTACAGGTGTAAAAATATACGATGCTCGAAACAATTATTTGTGAATTAATTTTGTCGCCTTTGTATCGATGATCTGGATAGATATTTCAACGACTCCAGACCGAAGCTCTAGATAGGGACCGTTAGAGTAATGATGCCTACCTATGCCCAACATTGGGGCAATATAGGCTTAAGAAAAAGAAATGTTAATTCATTATCTACCTGTGTGCTAAATTACATCCAAATCTGTTTATCGGTTTATGAGTGATTGAGTAAGAAACATGCAAACATCTTCACAAAATACATTTATATTTAGTAGGATATTGTGAACGTAATATAATCTATAACACTGCCTGTAAGATATAAAATATCCTAACTAGTGTTATAAACGCGAATGTGAGTTCGTTTGTTATGTTTGCACGCCTAAACTACTTGACAGATCTGTATGAAATTCTGCAAACACGCTGTCAGGGGTACAGAATAGGTCAGAGGAAGGTACCCTCTGACCTATTCATCCAGGAAAAAGTACTTTTAGCGAAGCCGTGAATCTAAATATTTTATATTTGCAATAGTATTGAATTATGTACTTATTATTTTATATTATAAATACTTAAACAGTGTGCAATAGAGTCATGATCATATTTGAAGTTGCCAACGTAAAAACATTTATGTCGTCACATAATAAATAGTTTTTCCATGTTAAAAACTATACAATTTTATGTGATTTTTATACTTAGGTATTTATTATCACGATTTTCAATGCTGCACAAAATGTGAGTGAGGTACCTTCTCTATGTAATTGTTAAACAAATAAATACTAATATGTTTATATGCTGTACATATTTTATACAAATCATAATATATTATGTTACATAGAGCGATATATGAAATGCATTGATATACAGAAATCTAAGATCATAGATAAGACACTATATACTGAGTCTAAGATTTTATTTTATCTTTCAATTAGTTCAGTACCTAATTAGCAGGCCCAGGAGCGGGTAATGTCTTTTCAAAAATTTGAAGTCAGAATTGCTGGTACCTATGTCAGACATAACTGGTAAACTATTGTGTCTGGCGTCTAGCGGGCCGCCGCAACCCAAAACGTTACTCGTTTTACTATATACATAAATCTATAACACAACATAAATTCAACCTTAAATGCAGAACTAAGGTAGATTTTTTCACAAAGCTTGCCGCCATTTTTTATATGTCAATGAAAAAACGTCAACTGGTTGTGGGAGAATCCCTACAAAGTTATAATATAATTAGGTGATGGGTTCAATATCTAAAAACGAATACGTGTTCAAAAATACACAATATTTGTAAGTCATGCTTCATATTGTAACCGTTTAGGTAAGGCCCAAATGTATTTCTACTGCATAATAAATACTTGTTACAAACTACGTTTATATTATTTTTACTACTAGCGATCCGCCCCGGTTTCGCACGGGTAGTACATAACCTTAAAAAATTATACACCTAAACTTTCGTCGTGAAACACTCTGTTTATTGGTTAAAACTGCATGGAAATCCATTCAGTAGTATTTGAGTTTATCGCGAACAGACAGACAGACGCGGCGGGGGACTGTGATGTTACCCTAAGTTGTGCGTTGTAATCGTTAGATATAACAACAACAACCTAAGTCAATACACATTTGCGGTATTTGGATAGCCTCTCATGTTGCAAAATGATAAGAAACTTTAGTTTTTTATAGCAGCAATAGTTCGAGTCTTAGAGTGGAGACCGCAACTTGGTAAATGTAAGATAGGACGCCCCCAAGCCAGATGGACCGTGGACCTGAAAAAGGTAGCTGGGACAGACTTGATACGGAAGACCGGATGTTGTGGCGTAAAATGGGAGAGGCCTATGTCCAGCAGTGGACTGCGGTGGGCTGATTGATTGATATTTAAAAAGCAGTTTTCCTTGTTGCTAATTATTATTACTTATTTATTTGTTTTTAAGTCGGCAACCCGGGCTATGAATTATTTCTGTGTCGCGAGGGACTATATAAACATTTAAACAACGAGTACAGAACACCCAGAGTCGGAACAATCATTTATGGATCACACAAATGTTTCCCGTGTCTGTGATGTAAATGACCTCGACCTTTTTAAAACGTCACAGAATACCTATTCTAATTTAACTTATCATATACAAGTTTCTAATTAATAAAAATATTAACTTGTAAGCTGCGTTAGTCGTACTTTACATATACACCTCCAACGTAAACGCACATTCGGTACCATTTTCATAAATTACCACGAACACTATGCCCGTATTGCATACGCGTGTGCGAAGGTGTGATCCGATGGAACTGCTAAACCTCGTGGTCTAGAAAACAGTCCCTCGTACTCCCTACGCGAAGCTGCATAATTCCATTCACTCTTACCTAAACATATGAACATGATAAAGTACCTAGTCAGCGTTTGAATACGACATAGCTTAATAGGGAAAACACTCAATGGCGGCAGTCCAAACGAAAGTAATATAAGAGCAAGACTGAGTTCGAAATTGTGGCACGCCGCACGCGTTAAAGGATACAATAATAATAGGTAGGGATCCGGATGCAAGCAAGGACTTTAATTTTATCGATATTTTCGAATAGCGCCAGTCTCTGATAAAATAGAATTATATTGAATACATTGGTAAGTGCGATCGAGATGTCTCAGGTTAGATTAAAGGGGCCGTGCAAGATGTTATTTGTTTTTATTTGTTATGTATTTCTCAGCAACAACATGGTAAAACTTAGCTGGTAAAACGTGGTGCAATAATACACCTATGCCCAACCCTTCGGGGATACAGTCGTGAGTCTATGTATGTTTTTTTTTATACTACTAAGGTGGCAAACAAGCATACGGTCCACCTGATGGTAAGTGGTTACCGGAGCCTATGGACGCCTGCAACACCAGAGGCATCACTTGCCCGTTACCTACTCTTTAGGAATGGAAGAAGAGAAAAAAGAAGTAGGAAGGAGGAGCGGGACTGGGGCAAGAGAGTGATTGGGCCGCCGCACTCTCACTCACCGAACGAAACACAACAGTAGGAATACTGCTATTTCACGTCGATATTCTGTGAGAGGGTCGCGGTCAAGGCCCATTCATGCTGAAATCAGATAATAAAAAATATTTTTATTTATTTAATCTAAAGAAAACATATAATTACATTTGAGTTTTGCACGCAAGAGTATTTATTGTATTTTACAGATAAATTAACTTCCATCCTTAAAATTTTATATTTCGATGTTTTTATTTGATCGTTAGTTACCTACATACCTACGGTCCGTTTGTGTAGCGTTTGTCTAGCGAGCGAGGTGGAGAATCGTTTGACGGGTGGCGCGGCACCTTTAACAGAAAAGCCGATACATTATAATAAAAAAATAAATACATCAAAGAAGCCGCGGTTTAGTGGAATGTTGCTAGTCTGTGCGAAATTTCGGTAATTTAAGGGTAAAAATGCTTATCAATACTATACTTAAAAATATTATGTAGGCATTTTACGATGATATAGATTTTTTTTATTATTTTACTAAGCATGTTTGTTAAGAGAGAAATAAGCCCTTAATGGATCAGACAGGTTTTTCTATACATCTATACTATTATTATAAAGCTGAAGAGTTTGTTTGTTTGTTTGCTTGAACGCGCTAATCTGAAGAACTACTGGTACGAATTAAAATTATTTTAGTGTTGGATAACCTATTTATCGAGGAAGGCTATATAATATCACGCTAAGACCCACGGGAGCGGGGCAATAACGATAAATGTGTGTGTAACCGCGGGAACATCTAGTATTGTATAACTAGAAAATAATGGCCACATAGTACCCTATGTAGGTATATGAAAACTATAGCATACATCAGTACCAATATGTACCCATATTGGTACTGCACAAAAATGCACAAGCATTGTCTAAACAACATATTTATGATTTCTATTATAATGTGCCACCTTTGCATCTTTATGCAGTAATAAGCTATTTACTTTACTTAACATAACTTTAAACACGCGCTCATATTTTAGACCGCACGTTAACACGCTTTCGTCACCGCGTTCTAACGTTCTAACATGGCTAGGTATACTAATATTATAAAGAGGAAAGATTTGATTTTTTGTATGTTGGTTGTTTGTATGTTTGTAACGAACATTTATAAATAAATAAATAAATAAATAAAATCTTTATTGCCACACTTATTACAAGTAACATAGTAAATATACAGGTTATTGTACAGAAAAGAACATCATTATAATGTTTTGCTGGTACTTAAAATAGGATATCCTGTGCGGGGTGTGTGGCCAGAGAACCTCCCCGTGCGCTCGACGGCTGCTGGTCCTTTCTACATTTCTCGTGGATTGGAACGGCAGTCGTTGGGCCGGTACACCCCGGGCAACACGGGTAATAATGTCCTTTCGGGGGCATTATTACTCGTGGCTAATACTCTGGCACGCGCGTAGGGAACCCGAGGCAGTTTGTCTCGGGGTTATAGGCCCGCGAGGGCCGCGTTTGGGGGTCTCTCCACGTGTTCCTCTGATTTGCAGAAGACACGTGGATGAGATGGGGGGGTTAGAGGAAGAAAACCTCTATAAAAAATTACCAGTGGGGGCCGTCAGGCCGGGGTGGGGAGCGTAGGCGTCCTGCCCAGTCGGGCGGTCTTGGAGCGGGTGGATCGGTCCAGCATGGACCCCCATCCGGCCCAACACGGGGGCATAGAGGAAGACAACCTGTTTAAAAAATCACCAGTGGGGGCCGTAAGGCCGGTGCGGGTCGCGTGGCGTCCTGCCCCGTCGAGCGGCCTTGGGGCGGGTGGATCGGTCCAACATGGACCCCCATCCGGCCCAACACGGAGGGATAGAGGAAGACAACCTCTCTAAAATATTACCAGTGGGGGCCGTAAGGCCGGGGCGGGTGGCGTGTGCGTCCTGCCCCGTCGAGCGGCTTTGGGGCGGGTGGATCGGTCCAACATGGACCCCCATCCGGCCCAACACGGGTGGATAGAGGAAGACAACCTCTCTAAAAAATCACTAGTGGTGGCCGTTAGGCCAGGGTTTGAAGCTCAGGTTTCTGCCCAGGTGGGCGGTCTTGGGGCGGTTGGACCGGTCCAGTATGGACCCCCTTCCGGCCCAAACCGTAATCCTGAACTGACAGGACCGGGGGCCTTCGGGCTGCGAGGAAGAAAACCTCTATAAAAATTACCCAAAGCCCAAGTTTTCAGTGGCCCGGCGAGGGGCTGTATGACTGGGGGGAACCCAGCCATTAGGGCCACAAAAAACTTAATAATGATGTCGGCTCAAGGTTTTAAACTACCCCAGGAGGGTACCGGGTACGCCGCGCCCGGAGAATCCCTCACGGAGTCTGCTGGCTCCGTCTGCCCCTCGTATTCTGGGGGGGGCAACCCACATCGCAGCGCCGTGCCGCGCGAAATCTCAGGCACCGAAACCCCCGCGGAGTCGGATACTGACTCCGCGATGAGTGTCGCCTTGGGGCTAGTCCCGGACAAGGCGACTCTGGCGCGGAAGTGCAAGCGCCGCCCCCGTCGGACCCACTCGGGTTCCGAAGGGGAGTCGAGCGCGGCGCCGACTCCGAAGATTGGCTCAGCCCGAAGAGGCAGGGATCGGCCTGACACACCGGGGCCTTTCAGCCATGCGAAGGCGGCCGAAGAGGCCACAGCTAAACGCGCGGCGGCAGAGCTGTGCGCAGAGGAGGAGGTGGCGCTGCTCGCGCGGAAAATACGTCCGCAGGGGAGCAGCCCCACCCCGAAGTCTGTAGCGGAGGCGGTGCAGAGGGTCCTTGACGGTTCCGAGATTGTGACGAAGGTGGCGTCCAAGTCTCGGAACCTCAAAGGGACCTTCCAAAAGCACCTCAAGGAGGCGGCGGCCGCAACGAAGGCGTCGGTCGATTATCTGGCCGACAAATGCGTGCGGCTGGAGGCGGAAGTGGCGGAGCTGCGCCGGGAGATGGTGCGGCTCAGGGCCGAGACCCGAGGGCAAGCACCTAAGGGGGCGCCTCAGCCGTCCGGTAAAGAACTGGACATGCAGGCGTCCTTCTTTAAATATGTGGACGCCCGCATAGAAGGTCTCGGCGACCGGCTGCTGCCGTCGCCAAGCTATCGGTCGCGGCTGCAAGCCGCGCCTCCTGCGGCTACTGCTGCGGCCTCTAAAATGTCATTGCCGGCGCCGCCGGCGCCGTCATTAAGGTCTGGTCCCACGCCCCCAGTAGGCAGTAAGAAATCTGGCGGGAGGAAGTCTGCCAACGACTTCCCGCCCCTTCCAGCACCTAGGGCTCCTCCGCCTCAGAGCTTGCAGCGAGGCCCCACTAGGCCCGCGCCCCGTATGCCGTCAACCCCCGCGCCTTCCATCCCTCAGGGTGAGGGTTGGCAGATGGTGGGGAATATGGGCAAGGCTCGCCGCAAGAAGGCCAAAAAGGCCGCTGCGGCTGCTGCTGCGGCTGCTGCTATGGCTGCTGCTACGGCAGCCACAGTAACAGCAAGCCCCGTGAACCAAGGTGGGGCCAAGAAAAAGAGGCGGAGGAGAAACAGACTCCGAGCGCCAAAGTCAGCTGCCGTGGTTATCACGGTGCTACCGGAGGCGGCTGAGCGCGGCCTGACGTATCAGGCCGTGCTCTCCACTGCGAGGCGGAACTCCGAGGACATTACGCACCTCGGAGCCAGGGTCCGCCAAGCTCATACAGGAGGCCGCATCCTGGAGTTCCCCGGAGCTGACGGAGGCAAAGCGGCAGACAACATTGCCACTAAGCTCAGGAGTCTGTTTCCTGAGACGGATGGGGTGAAGATTACGAGGCCGGTAAAGTGTGCAGAGATGCGCATTACCGGCCTCGATGATTCGGTGTCCGCGGAGGACGTCTCTGGCGCCATTAGCGCCAGAACTGGTTGTGCTGCGGATGCCATACGGATTGGCACCATCCGTCCTGGCCCTGGAGGGGTCGGTGCTGTGTGGGCGCAATGCCCTGTCGCCGCGGCCAAGCTGCTGGCTGACGCCGGGCGTCTGCTTGTGGGCTGGAGTTCGGCCAGGGTCCACATCCTGGCCCCTCGGCCCATGAGATGTTTTAGGTGTGGGGGAGCTGGGCACGCTCGTATTAAGTGCCCTAGCCCCGAGGACCGCAGCGACGCCTGTTATCGCTGCGGCCAGCCTGGGCACGTCGCTGGAGCGTGCAAGACGACCCCGCATTGCCCGGCGTGCGCGGCAGCTGGTCGAGTAGCTGCCCACTTTCGTGGCGACAGGGGGTGCAAATCCCCGCCCACAAAGCGCGTAGAAGGGGGTAGCCCATCGACCCCGGCTGCCGCCCAACCTGCTGAAATAAAACCGCCCACAGCGGTGGAGGAGGGGATGTCGACCTAGTCATGGACCAGGACCGTGACTATCTCCTCCTCCAGGCGAATCTCAACCACTCCGCCCGAGTGCAGAACCTTTTCCTGCAGTCTATGGCGGAGTGGTCGATCGGTGAAGCCGTAGCCGCGGAGCCATATTACGTTCCTCCCAGCCCCAATTGGGCAGGTGATCGGGACAGCTCCGTGGCAGTCGTCGGCTCCACGGCGCCTCGTTCACCCTCCCTCTCAGTTAAGGAGAGGGGAGCGGGATACGTTGCGGCCGCGTGGGGAGAGGTCACATTCGTTGGTGTGTACTTCTCCCCCAACAGGAGTCTGGCAGACTTCGAAGCCTTTCTCAACAACTTGGAGGCCTCGATACGGCGGATATCATCTAGCCGCATCCTTGTGATGGGGGACTTTAACGCAAAGTCTACTGCGTGGGGGACCCCCGCACGGATGTCCGAGGAAGGGCGGTCGAAGAGTGGGCTGATGCGGCGGGCCTCTGTTTGCTGAACAGGGGCGCCGTCAACACGTGCGTGCGACGGCAGGGGGGGTCGATAGTGGACCTTTCGTTTGCTACCCCGGCCCTCGCCGCACGCGTAAGGGGATGGCGTGTCCTGGAGGAGGTAGAGACCCTCTCGGACCATCGGTATATCCGTCTGGAGGTCTCCCTGCTCCGGGACCCTAGCAGGGGTCAGCGCCCGTCGGCGGGCAGAACACCTCGCTTTCCGCGGTGGGCTGTGAATAGGCTAAACCGGGACCTACTGGAAGAGGCAGCCATAGTTCAAGCTTGGCTGTCTCCTGCACCTCTGTCTGGGGAGGTAGACGCCGGGGCTGTACGCTTTCGCGACAGCATTCAAGCTGTTTGCGACGCGGCCATGCCCCGAGTGCGACACTGGACCCCAACGGGGGTCTACTGGTGGTCCCAGGAGCTGGCGGACCTCCGTGCGGCCTGCATTCGTGCCCGGAGATTGTACACACGCAGCCGAAGCCGTCGCCACCGCGATGAGCGAGAGGAGAACCGACTGTATGACGCGTATGGCGAAGCGAAGGTGTCTCTGCAGTCGGCCATCTGCCGCGCCAAGGAACGGGCAAAAAGTGAGATGTTGAAGGGTCTAGACCATGACCCCTGGGGGCGCCCATATCGCGCGGCGCTGAACAAGCTCCGTGCGCGGGGCCCCCCCCTTACGGAGACCCTCCAGCCCAACTTTCTCTCCGAGGTGGTCGAGGAGTTATTTCCTGACCGGGCAGAGCACGTGCCCCCGACAATGGCCCCATCGGGAGGCCGACATCGGGAGGCGGACCTCAGTGCTCCCCCGGTTACAGACGCGGAGATGGGGGGTGGCTGTCTTGCGGATACGCTCCAAGACGACCGCCCCCGGACCTGACGGTGTGCCGGCGCGAGCTCTCGCGCTGGCCCTCGATCACCTGGATGTTCGCCTCTGGGAACTTTTCGACGCGAGCCTGGTGTCGGGACGATTCCCTGAGTGCTGGAAGGAGGGGAAGTTGGTACTGCTGGCCAAGCCGGGACGGCCTCCAGAGTCGGCCGCGGCGTACAGGCCCATAGTGCTGCTGGACGAGGCGGGGAAGATGTTTGAGAAAATTCTCGCCACCCGCATCGTCCGGCACCTGAGCACGGTCGGTCCCGACCTGTCGGACGCTCAGTTCGGATTCCGGAAAGGACGTTCGACGGTCGGGGCCATTATGCGCCTGATGGCCGCGGCCGAGGAGGCGGTTGCCGGCGGCGGTGTTCTGTTGGCGGTGTCTTTAGACATCGCCAACGCGTTTAATAGTCTGCCATACAGCTGTGTCCAGGGGCACTCCGATATCATGGGGTACCTTTTTACCTGGAGCGGCTGGTGGCAGACTATCTGAGAGGCAGGAGTGTCCTCCTCGAAGTTCGAGGCGAGGTTTGGCGGCGGCCCATGTCGTGCGGTGTCCCGCAGGGATCGGTTCTTGGTCCGCTCCTGTGGGACATGGGGTACGACTGGGTCCTACGTGCTGCCCTACCCCCCGGGCTGAGCGTCATCAGCTACGCTGACGACACCCTCGTCACAGCCCGTGGGGGTACCTTCGAGGAGGTGGCCCGTTTGGCTACCGTGGGGGTTTCCCAGGTGGTCGGGCGTATCGAGGCGCTGGGTTTACGGGTGGCTACTAACAAGACGGAGGCCCTGGTCTTTCATGGGCCTCGTCGCAGTCCACCCCGCGGCGCCTCGATAATGGTGGGCTCGACGCGCGTTCCCGTCCAGGCCCACATGAAATATCTGGGCTTGGTACTGGACGGAAGGTGGCACTTCGGCGAGCATTTCAGACAGCTCACTCCGAAGCTTCTAGGCACTGCGTCCGCCCTTGGGCGGTTATTGCCAAATTTGGGCGGGCCCAGTGCTGGTTGCCGGCGACTCTACACGGGGGTTATCCGGTCGATGGCGCTTTACGGCGCACCGGTGTGGGCGGACTCCCTGACCGCTCAGTGCAGGACTCTCTTGCGGAGACCGCAGAGAGTCATAGCGGTCAGGGTAATACGTGGATACCGCACGGTGTCGGCCGACGCAGCTTGCGCGTTGGCCGGAGCACCCCCGTGGGATTTGGAGGCTGAAGTGCTCGCCGAAGTGTTTGCAGTGAGTGAGGCGGTGCGGGAGGAGACGGGTTGTCGTCCCCTCCCGACAGCTATTGAGTGCGCGCGCAATCGACCCCACCAGGGCATGATTTTAAAGTGGAAGGCGCGGCTGGAGGCGCCCCTGGCCGGTTTCAGAACCGTTGGGGCCCTCCAGCCGGTATTGGAGCGGTGGGCAGGGCGGCAGCATGGGACCCTTTCCTTCCGGCTAGTGCAGGTGTTGTCAGGGCACGGTTGCTTTGGCAAATACCTGCACACGGTCGCTAGGAGGGAACCGAGTCCCATCTGCCACCACTGCGACTGTAAGGAGGACACGGCGCAGCACACGCTCGAGCAATGTCCTGCTTGGGCGGTGCAGCGCTGTGAACTCATTGAGGTAGTGGGTGAAGATCTCTCGCTGCCGGCCGTGATCAAAGCCATGGTCGACAGCGAGAGGAAGTGGGCAGCGGTCGCGCCCTTCTGCGAGGACGTCATCTCGCAGAAGGAGGCGGCGGAGCGGATCCGTGAAGAAAGTATCCTTGCGGATCCGAGCCGTCGCCGGCGAACCGGGCGGCGCAGGCGCGCTTACGCGCGCCTTATGCCGCCATAATGAAGGCTGCGGGCGGGAGAACGGGGATCTCCCGTCCGCCAGCCATTGAGTCGGTCCGACGCCCTATGTAGTGCCGGTGGATGGGTCGCTGAGGTAGTAATTGTTGCCAGCGGCCCATCCACTATACAAGGCAGCGAGCGTGCACACCGTGGGGTTTTGGTCCGTAGGCCCGAAGTACGGGAGAGCCGGACATAACCGCCTCCCCTTGTGGCGAGAGGGTATGCATCAGGCGCATTCACCACGTAAAAAAAAAAAAAAAAAAAAAGGATATCCTGTGCTATAAGTACCAGCAACCTTCCAATATCACAGATAGCTGATCTAACCAGTATTAGTTTATCATAAAACATGTACTTATACTTCGCAGCCGTCAGCCGCGTATGTGGCAAGAGGACGGCACCGGGTCCTGACGGAATCCCGGGGCGGGTCCTCCGGATCGCCCTCAGAGAGATGGGCGATCCGCTTCGGGAGCTGTTTGACGCATGCCTCACGTCTGGACGGTTTCCGAAGCTGTGGAAGGACGGCCGGTTATGCCTGTTGCGGAAGGAGGGTCGAGACACAACCTCGCCTTCCGCATACAGACCAATCGTGTTGCTGGATGACACGGGAAAGCTGCTAGAGAGAGTGGTGGCTTCCCGTGTCATCCAGCACTTGGAGGGGACTGGGCCGGCTTTATCGCAGGCCCAGTATGGGTTCAGAGCGGGGCGGTCCACAATAGACGCCCTGCTCTGGCTAAAAGATTGGACGCAGGAAGCGGTCGGTGGGGGGAACAAGGCGTTGGCTGTCTCGCTGGACATTGCCAACGCCTTCAACAGCCTCCCGCATGGAACAGTACAGGAGGCGCTCCGGTATCACGGAGTGCCCCTGTATTTGCGGAGGCTGTTGGCCGACTACCTCCAGGACCGTGAGGTCCTGGTGGAGGGACGCGACGGTCTGAGGCGCCGTCGCGTATCCTGCGGGGTTCCACAGGGGTCGGTACTGGGCCCGCTCCTGTGGAACGTTGGCTACGACTGGGTGCTTCGGGGCACGCTTCCCGCGAGTATGCGGGTGGCGTGTTACGCCGATGACACCCTGGTCGTAGTCAAGGGGAGGAACCTCCGGGAGACGGTGCGGTTGGCTGAGGTGGGAGCTGCCCTAGTAGTTGACCGTATCCGCGCCCTGGGATTGGAGGTTGCCCTCTCCAAGACTGAGGCCCTATTGTTTCATTGGCCTCAGGGGGGACCTCCTCCAGGTACGCGAGTAGCCCTGGACGGGGTCCTGGTCCGGCTTGGGACCCAAATGAGGTACTTGGGTCTCATCCTGGACGGGAGGTGGACTTTTGGGGCACACTTCACCCAGCTGGCCCCAAAAGTCCTAGGAGCGGCGGCCGCCCTGGGGAGGCTGCTGCCCAACGTGGGTGGCCCGAGCGCCACTTGTCGCCGACTGTACTCCGGAGTGATCCGGAGTATGGCCCTGTACGGGGCACCGGTCTGGGCGGACGCCCTCAGTTGCGACAATAAGACCCTGCTGCGACGTCCGCAGCGGGTCGTCGCGACGAGGGCCATACGCGGTTACCGGACGGTGTCCTGGACGGCTGCGTGCGTGCTGGCCAGTGACCCCCCCTGGGAGCTGCAAGCGGAGATCCTCGCCGAAATTTACCACTTCGTGGCGGCGAGGAGGTCCCGCGGGGGGCCCCCGGGGTGGGAGGAGATCGCACGCATGCGGCGACAGGCGCGGGCCGCCCTGCTGAGGCGGTGGACGGAGGACCTGGCTCCACCGGTCCCGGGCCAGTGGACGGTGGAGGCCATTCGCCCGGTCCTTCGGGGGTGGATAGGGCGGCGATTCGGGTCGCTGACCTTCCGACTGGTGCAGGTGCTTTCCGGGCACGGATGCTTCGGAAAGTATTTGCACCAGATCGCGAGACGGGAGGCGACCCCGGTCTGCCACGAGTGTGGGGCGCCAGAAGATACGGCGCTCCATACGCTGGAGGTGTGTGCCGCGTGGGGGCCGCAGCGGCACACGCTTTCGGCCATAATAGGCGGGGATCTCTCCCTGCCGAGCGTGATCAACGCCATGCTCGGCGGCGAGAGGTCGTGGCAGGCAGTGGTCTCCTTCTGTGAGGCTGTCATGGCGCAGAAGGAGGCCGCGGAGAGAGTCAGGGAGAACAATCCCCTCGCTGACCCTCTCCGGCGCAGACGGACGGGAGCGAGGAGGAGGCGATTTGCCCGCCTTCTCGCTCCTGTATAGTGGGGTCACTGGTTCAGAGTCGGGGGACTCTCTACCGGCTTGCACGGCCCCACACGTCTGGGGGGTGGCCTTGGTGAGCAAGGCCTCCCCTCCACAGGTGCTGAGGCCCGGTTACAATCAGCCGGGCCAACCGCCGGGACGGGATGGTGATTGCTAACGCGACCCCATCTCGTCCCACCCCGTCGGCGGTGGGACTGCTCACCCCAGGTTTTTAGTGTGTATACCGACCCCCTTCAGGGGCGGAGTCTCACATAACTTCCCTCCCCCCCCGGGGGAGGAGGTATCCATAAAGGATTTTCCTGGGTCAAAAAAAAAAAAAAAAAAAAAAAATGTACTTATACTTAAATTTTGCATAAACTAACATGAATACTGTAATGGCAATAACAGGTAAGAAAAAAAGAAAATTAAATTGAAAAAATAATGTATACTGTTATTAACATAACCTAACCTACTTTTAGCTGCAAAAGCTAGTAATTGATATAATGAAAAAACATACCAGGGGCTTCGGCTACATAAACACTTTTGCGTTATTTGAAAAAACATATCTATACTAATATTATAAATGTTGTTTGTTTGTTTGGTTGAACGCGATAATCTCAGGAACTACTGATTCGAATTGAAAATTTATTTTAGTGTTAGATAGCCTATCTATCGAAGAAGGCTATAGGCTATTTAACATCACGCTACGACCCACTGGGGCGGCGCAGTAACCATAAACGCGACTGAAACCCCGGGCACATCTAGTTTAAAATATATTTTAATATATGGCTAACTATCAATGGCTACACAAGCAAATATTTTTAAGTTTTATATCAGTTACCTACCGTGCCCCCAGCTTATAAAGCTAGTAAATTTAACTTAACCTTTCGTATGTTTATATTTTCGTAATTTATCTTACGATTAATGTCTTTTACCCAAAAAATACATTTATAACCGATACCGTGGGAGAGCCACGCTTCGACACAAATGCGCCGGCTAGTCCGGAGTGATACCACGGCCTCACAAAACACCGGTGTGAAATAGCGCTTGTGTTGTGTTTCGTCGAGTGAGTGAGTGTAACGGAGGCCAAACACCTTTACCAAACCCCTTTTAAATTTGTCCCCTCTCTTGGGAAGGGAGGGGACAAATTTAAAAGGCTGGCAACGCACTTGCGACTCCTCTGGTGTTGCTTGTTGCTGTGTTGGTGTCCATGGGTGGCAATAATCGTTTACCATCAGGCGATAGGCGATCCGTCTGCCCGTTTGTCTACAATAGCATATTTTTTTTTAAACCAAACTGTTTTAAGCTTTAAAGTTAGTGAAATAAGTTTTAAAGTAGCAGTTAATGGCTCGTATCTGAGCCGTTGGTAAATAGAGGTAGGTACACAATGTAGCGACTCGTATGCAAGCCGCTGGCAAAGGACAGACAAACATAAATTTTGTGTTTTTTAACTATGAGAAGGTAGTAAATAACCGCTAGATATAACATATTGTCTGAATTAACATAATTTTGGATAAAATGCAACGCAATTAATTAAATAAAGAAAACTTAGTATACAAACAAAAATTTTATGTCGTATAAATACGATTCTGGCGGAATGGACATGAAAATATTTGTCGCATAAATCTGACTTAGGCGGTTATATTTATATTTGTATATAAGAAAACGGCTTAATATATAGGTATATTTGGAGCATAGCCTTGTATGGGAATGCGAATCTTGGATGTTAAACAAAAGGGACAGAGAAAGGCTAGGAGCATTTGAAATGTGGTGTTGGAGAAGGACAGATAGGAAAAGCTGGAAAAACAACACACGAATGGTGAAAGAGACAAGACAATTGTTGAGAACCATAGATAACAGGAGAGGAAACTTAATTGGCCACTTAATATGACACAACGAATATTTTTAATCATTTTCGAAGACAAATTTAATGTAAGGGGAAGACCGAGACGTAGCTTTGTCCAATAAGTGAAGGAAAAGTAGGTTCCGTGTCGTATCAAGAGATTAAAAGAAGAACAGAAGACAGACATAATAATGTGGCTGTTACTCCACTGACAAGAGCTACGCTCTTGAATTAAAGAAGGAAAAGAGGTAACTATATTTCCAATAGTAAAATAAATATTGACGAATATTCCTTTCACCACTACTCGCACAGTTTGTCAATTACCCATGATAATAATAAAGTTTATTTGCTACCAAACATGTATCATACATTATACATCATAATGTGGTACTGTTCCCTGTACTAAGTAACAACCTGAATTCCACGGTTCAGTGCGTTCTCCATATCTTAGTTCTAAGTTTAACATTTATGTTATTTATAGAATATAAATTTATGTACATAGGTAGGCATAGAACTAAATGAAAACCTCTGATTCCTAAACTAGGTCAGATCTGTATCTTAGGAATCAGTAGCTTCTACCGTACATTGTGGCTTAGATACAGTAAACAATTTATATCATGTGCATATAAGAAAAAAAGGTAATTAGCGTACATAGATATTAGTACATAAAAAAATAGAATCACAAAATAAATAATTAAATAGAAAAATAAAGAAATATGGATATTACACTTTTTGTTTCCTTCTTTAGTGCAATGTGTACGTATGTGATGTGTCTGCGTGTGTATGTACCTACTTATGTGAAGTATCTGCGTGTGTGCGTGTATGCGTTTGTGTTTATGAGCATGTGTGTGTATATATTTATGTGAGCGTGTTCGCGTGTATGTGTAATGTGAATGTTGCGTGTTTGATATTGTAGGCATTAACCAAGTAGCCCCCTCTCTGTTTCCTGGTAAGTTAGATTTTGTAACCAAGGTTTGATCATTTTTATCACTTCATACTTATTTAATTTAAGTAAAGAGAGGTGTTTATTTATAAGATTGTATAATTTGCAACCTAGGTAGTAGTGCTGATGTTGTGCTATTGTAGTACGACATTTAATTCGGGGCATTACTGTCATACCTCTACGCTTTGCAGCGTTCTGCTGGGTGCACGGGACGGTTATATACCTACGAACAGTAATGCGGAGGAAGAATAACTGGCGGACAGTTAACATTTTACATTCCCAATAAATGGTCATTGTTGGAAATCGACGTAGCTTAAAAGTCATTACTTTTAAGACCGCTCTTTGAGCCCTCTCAAGGGTTAAGAAAACTGTCTTATAGGTTCCACCTCACACTGCTATACAGTAAGACCTCACCGATTGGCATAAGCTAATGTAAGCCAAAGGTAGTGTATCACTGTCTGCCGAGTGCCTTAGATTTAAAAAAATATATATCAGTCTTCTGATTATTGGTATGAGGTTTTCAATATGAATGTGCCAGTCAAGTTTTGCATCAATATAAACGCCAAGATATTTTATATGTGAAACCATATTTATAGCCGGGCAGGAGCAGTAACTATTTGACCGAAGTCACCGATGTCCTACAACGATGGCTGATTCGGCTGGGAGTTTATTGGTTTTTGAGAAAGCAAAACGGATAAATTTAGTTATGACCAAATTAACAGTCAGGAGATTCGCTGATAGCCAACTCATGAATCACTATAGATGATTTGGCGTGATATTTTGCTTGTGGCCAATCCTCGCCGTATGCCACAACTGCAGTATCATCTGCGTATGTGTAAATATTACAATTTGGTATAGAGAGTTTTTATAGTTCATTAAGGTACATTATAAAGTGGTATAAGTACATCTTTTGAATGCTTAATTATCCTAAAAAAAATGTCGTCCCATTCTGTCGCGCAGTCGGAGCGGAGCCTGAAGATTATGCTTTTTGGATGATAGGTGGTAGTTAAGGTTATGCTTGCCGTTAAATTTCTCCCAACATTAACGAAGTATTGGTTTACTTTATTTATTGAAGATATTTTAATCACACCCCATGTAGCTTTAGAATTGTTTTTGACTTTTGAAAAATCATTTTTTCGTGGGCTTGTTTTTAAAACACGTAATAAGTTAAAACAAAAATTTCGGTAGCGTGTATACGTAGTTTTTAGAATTTGGTTTTTAGGATCTTTTTTAAGGTTTTCATGCATTTGGTCTCTGTTCTTTATACAGCGCAGTAATCCGGGCGTAAACCACGGCTTTATGATACGTGTTTTAGGAGAAATCTTAAGTGTAATAGTATTTCTGTGCACAACAGGTCTTAAAAGCTCTAATAATTTGTTTGTGGCTAGCTTGGGATCTATTTCAGCAATTACATCTTGGAAATTAACGGTATCTACTTCGTTTTTAATTGCTTTATAATTAATTTTAGTTTGTGTTTGCGCGAGTGTATGGAAATAATTTTGATGTACATTTAGAATTAATATTGTAGGTAAGTGATCCGTAATTCAAGATTCTATAATGATAGAAGTGGTTGGAAGTTTGTTATATATATATATGTTTTTATCAGAATGTGATCTAAGCAGTTTTCTAGTCTAGTTGGATATACATGTGCAGGTATAAATCCTAGAGTTGAGATAAACGTAAGGTATTCGTTAGAATTGCGGTCTATATTATTTTGGGGTTTAATATCAACATTAATATCGCCCATTAGAACAATGTTTTTATAAGAACTTAGAAACTGAACATTAATTTCAAGTGACTGGTAGAAGTTGTCCAGTAGGTACGTTATGTGATGGAGAGCGATAAACACATAGAATCGCTGTATCGCCAACGGAACACAAAATACAGTTAGCATCATCAAACATTGGCTCGCTGACAGTACATTTCAAGTTGTTTTTTGTGAACACAACAACACCGTCATTTTGACTGATATTATTTGTTGAATTATTTGAGATATACCATCCAATACAGGTAGAGGTCCTGATACTTTCAGCCAACACTCTGAAAGAATTATTATGTCAAAGACTGTATTAGTTAATGTCATTAGACCCAGAAAATCTGAGAATTTTTCTTTATACCCCTAATATTAATATGAATTATTTTGAGACTTCTGGATGACTTCTATACTTGTTGACTTATAAGATTGGTTTTTGTTTGTGGTGTATGATTCTATGTTACTGATGGACGCATGGATGTATGTATAGTGTGATTATTATAAAAAATATAAATACTGATTCTATAGTGATCTTAACGATCATAAGAGACACATGAGATAAAATTGAATTCAAATTTCAAACAACTTAAACTAAAAGGTATTAAACCATGGTAAATACAATAATAACAGAAAGAAATTGTAAAACTATTAGCTGGGAGATGACAGTTTGTATGATTCCTTGTATTATTTAGGTAAAAGATTAGTAAGATTATGCTCAGAATTGATATGAAAGTATCTGTCTGTTTCCGTCTTTCGAAGAAAAATACAGCCGTTTGATATCCAGCAGAATCGATACCCATTTTGTTTTTGAATTGCCCTGCTGGAAAAAATACTCGTGTAATTGATCCTGGTAAATGCTCTTCGGTGTAAACAGCAATCTTATCGCCATCAAAACCACGGTGCCTTGTATTTAATTTTCACCCAGTGGATGAAGTTTGTTAAAATTGCGTGTTGTTCTGAACTGTTGTAAAGTCAGCTACAATAGTTTTAGGAGCGTTTGGTTTGCCGGATAATCGATACACGTCTCGTATATCAGAGACTTGAACGTTCATCGAGATTGCCTTATTTGTTTTTCAACAATCGATACCAGATCTTCGTAAGTTTCTTTTTCTTTACTGGGGATATTTCTCAGTTCAATAGCAGATGTCCGTGAAAAATTTAAGATGATCTCCATATTTTCTTTGCTCTCCTTCTCTAGCAATCCGATCTTATTACGCATATCCTCATAATCTTTATTTATGTACTTCATAGCTTCTTGAATGTCACTGTTTGACTTTTGTATGGTAGTGCATTGTAATTTTAGATCTGTTATGTCAGAAATCAGTCTAGCTAAGATTCAATTCTGCTCCTCCGTCCATATTGTGAGCATTTCTTTGACTTCGCTTTTGAAATCTGCTAGTAAATTATTGGTTACTTGGTTTTCCTTTATCTTGGGCGATTCGACTCGTGGACGTTTAGTCCTGGTAGTAACATTTGATCCCTCTTTGCCTGATTCTGCCATCAGAGTCACTAAATCTGAGTCTGAGTGACTGATGTCGGTTTTCGGAGTGCTCGGTGGTGTGTGTCTCAAAGACATATTTATTCGTAAACACTCGATGGACAATATGCAATAGTAATAATTTCTTGCAACAATGTAGTAAACAATATTTAAAATATAGGACACGAATAAAGGCCCAGGAACAAAATTCTCATAAATTAATTTTGTATAATATAATTGTTGCTAATGCATACTAATAAAAGCCCACGCAGAGTGTTTAGTACTGGTATGTCCATCCAAAATGTAAGTGTGCGGTAAAGAGCGTCGCTTACGCATTCACCTCGAAGATCTCTCGTAATTATTTTGTGATGATGATGACTGTTGGTTGAATAAAAGTTTCTGATAGTGTAGGAAATTAACTTGCTAAAATGTGTGTTATCCTGTGTTTATTTTGCAAAAATTGAACTACTCACAGTTCGTGTGTTTGTTGTACTGGAATATTTGCACTAGTATATCTTGAATATCAAACACGAAAAACTTTTTTCTCAAGGGGCGTAGTAAATATCAACTAGTCGTGTCGAAGTACAACGGTAGTATCAAATAATATCAGCCCTGTATTAAACTGTTTCACTGCTGGGCACGTACCATCTTCCCGGTGTGAGAAAGGTTAGGACATATTCAACCACGCTGGCCCAATGCGGGTTGACAGACTTCACATAATATTGTTACGTGCTGGGTTCGACGGATAAGAATACAAAACAATATTACCGACTAAACACGTTTTATTCTAGTACACAATTAACGTTAACACACAATAAACACTATACTACACTTTTCCACTTTGACTGTTTCAAACTCCGTAGTATTGTCGCTGCCGTTCGCTTCGATGAACACTTGACCGCTTATGATAGTAAACTCACTCGGCGGTGCGCGTGCGCTCTATTTATACACGGGTAAAGCGCTTCTGGAGTTTTCCAGAAAACGTCACACACGGCACGCAACAGCGCGGTGGTTCGAGAATGTGCCAGCGCTTTCTCCACTGAACTCGTACTGACAAATACGTAGTTCCGTAAGATGTCAATAGATGGTGCTGTAATAAATTATTATTAGAAACCGCCGACTCTTCCCCACAGTGCCGACAGAGGGCACTAGCCGTAACAATATCTTCGATAAAATTATGGAGAACTAATTGACACGCAGATTTCCTCACGATATTTTCCCTCTCCGTTAAAGCCAGCGATAATTAACTATTTAATACGCACATAACTTCAAAAAAAAGATCAGGTTTGCTTTTGAATCGTGAATGGAATCGTTGGACTGACACGCAAAGGTCTCGCCTCTGCGTGACAGTTCAACGATATCCTACTAGGCTTTCGCTACGGTATTATCCAAGTCTAATATAGTATTATATTATCTGTGCCCAAATGCAGAAGGACTCAATTCTATCAATAATATTTTAGGCCTTATTGGGTCCGTGCCTGTGAAATATACAGGGTGATTTTGAAATCGTGTAATTCCTTTTAACCACGCATTCTACTGGTGATATAGAATAACCCTGACCATATTTTTATCTAATTAGAATAATTTTTTTTGAAAAATTATTGTTCCATTTTTTTCGTGATATGGTGTCAGATAGTCATATGTTAACCAACCGAGGCAATTTTAATTTTTTTCTAATTAAAATAAAAAAACATATTAATAATTAATGTCGTAAATAATAACGGGCGGTCTTTTTTATTGCCCCTTATTATTTACGACATCAGTTATTGTTATGTTAATATTTTTAAAATAGTAAAATATTAAGATTGTGTCAGGTGGTTAAAATATGACTATTTGAAATCATTTCATGAAAAAAATCTGTACTCTAATTTTGCCGAAACCATTATTCTAATTAAGAAAAAATATTTTTAGGGTTATTCTATATCACCAGTAGAATGCGTGGTTAAAAGGAATTACACGATTTCAAAATCACCCTGTATAGGATGTCTGGGCGTACGCTTAAAATATTCCAAATTTCATCATCTGAACGCACGGTATAGGTACTGTGCGCTATACCACATAAGTATGATTTGCTTCTCTGCTCTGTGATTCCAAGACATAAGCGTGTGGCCGATCGTGACGTATTTGGTTAGATGCCTGGGTTAGGTAAATCGTTATTGGGCTTGTCTCTTACATGTTACCGTGTCTGAATCTTCATTAATGTTTGACTCATGGAGGATTCAAACTTAAATACTTGATGAAGTGTCAGTGACGAGGTGACCACGTAAATCACCACGCTATTCTTGCATCTCATTATACATATATTCTTCATGTATTAGGGTGATATTCATGTCGCGATATCACTGTCAATCTTGGCTCAAAAAATTATTTCTGCCTCGGTCTCGAACGAGCTAAAAGTCAGTTTCAAATGGATCTCTGTCCGGTTAACTGTACGTTACGGGTTATTCCCAGTTGCCCCCACCGTCGACGCCACCACTGTTGACAAATGGGATTTTTACAAAAAAATCCTATTTGCCACCAGTGGTACCAGGGTTGGCAATTGGGAGTGGCCTCTCTTTTTGTTCCAGTTGCTCCAAATATTAAAAAAACGGACTGAAAGAACACCCAAACTCGGCAGAAACATTGCGTATGACACACGTTTTTTAATTTTTGATACGCACTCGCACCACTTTCCGTAGTGGCGAAATAACTACATAAACTAATACGTCATTGGTGTAGTCAAAATCATTGTTTGTGTATTGGGTCAAACGGTAGGTGCTGCGGTAAGCAAAATGCATGTTTTAATTTAAAAATAGTATTTTGCGGTAGGAATAGATACCACAAAAGCAAGACATTGGTCACAGTATGGTGCAACTGTAACTACACTTTCTGCTGTTTGCTTACAACAATAAGATAGCACAACATAGGTACTACTGGGTCCAGACGATGAATATTTGGGCTTCATAATTGCATACAGTGTCATCTGCTTAAACTTCAAATATTATAAGTACGTATTTAATTTTAATCGTGCACTCTAGATGTCGCTGATGTCCAACTGTGCTGAACACCAGAACACAGTTAACACCCTGATACTTTACGTTCCAATTCACTTACACTCATGGTAAACTTATAGAATGCTTGTCTTGCATAAATGTATCATAATTCAACTACATAATACAACAATTAATAGTAATTAACAACGTAACTCTTGTAAAATAATACAAAAATATATACATTTATTTTCATTTCTATTTTCTTTTATTGATACAGTGCGCATGCTCCATTACACGGATCGAAGTCCATGCAATGAGTTGACACTTGACATACAGAAATAGATGGCGTAGCAACTTTGGATGTTTCCTTCCCTTTCTCGCTCCTTCCGTGACATTTTTGCGAAACGACGGTCTCGTTTCCTATAAAATTTAATCTTTAAAATCACATTAGGGCATGGTCGGTAAAGTTTTTCACACGAAAAACCGTGAAATAAAATCTCTAACCGTGGTTAAGTTTTTTTGTGCCAAGTGCAACTAAACAATCAAGATTCCGCCGATAAACCAAAGCCTACCCAGTGGGTGGCTTAATTTGGTAAGTCTACTGCACATTTTGTTATAATTTTGTAATTATCTATCATATTTTATTAAATAATAACCATAGGTTTGCTGCACGCTACCATATGCCTAGTAAATATCTTGAGTTTGATGTCATCACGATCTAGGCTCTGTGTCCCACAAGTGTTGGCTACAAAATGTTACAGCGCGTCATTTCGCCTTGAAAATTCTGTTTGTTACGTTAAATATCTATTATAAAAACATAACGCTAGTTTCACCTTTATATTTCATGACGAAATTTACGTCATCGGTATTGTTCAAGAACTTGATAACGCGATTCTTTGACTGTCATTTGATACATTTTACTCACGAGAGACGCTCGATATGCATACTCAACATTAATTAGGGTACTGATACCTAATGATGTTATCAAATAATAAAGATCTATTTTGGTTATGTTTGTAGAAAAGCAGTAATACTGATAACGCGATTCTTTGACTGTCATTTGATACATTTTACTCATGAGAGACGCTTGATATGCATACTCAACATTAATTAGGGTACTGATACCTAATGATGTTATTGAATATTAAAGATCTATTTTGGTTATTCTTGTAGAAAAGCAGTAATACTAACTAAAGAAATAGCTATATATTATATTTCCTATTTCTTGATAAAATTTGCCTTTGCAAATATTTACTTTGATGAGCTAAATTGTATATATTATTCATGTTTTACAAACAAACTGAGTTCTGTCTGACCAGACCGAATTTTATTCTAAATGTAAAACATCTATAGTTTTTATAGGTAGACTTCCAGAACAAATTAGGAATACAGTTGAAAATAAAATATTTTCAAATCTGTGGTAGATACATAGTACATTCATACAGTAATATTGTTCCTACAAACAAATAGGTAACAACTGATTCATAAAGTATAATGTAAGTTATATTATGAAGTACCAATAATATTTTCAAATATTTGTCTTATCATTTTATTTAATTTATCTTTAGGTTATAACAATTTGTTCTATGTATATTAATATTCAAAATGTAAGTTTCAAAAGCACTTGTTTGGACCCCTTACAACCTGAATGGGAAATTTCAGTATGATCAGTTGAGTAGTTAAGGCATTCGAGTGTAACAACAAGCAAACAAACTCACAAGTCACATGCACATTAGTAATATTACTTAGGATGTTATGGCACCCAAATTTTAATTTAGTTTGACATAGGGTAAATATATGTAGGTATTCATTTTAAAAAAATAAGAATTGTCCTGTTGATAATTTGCAGTTCTTATTTTGGTATATTGCCAAGCTAAAAAATAAATAGAAGTAAATGGCTTGTATTGTACAACATAATTTACATAGTCCACAACCAAGCGATTAAACCTTGATTTATGCAAATTGTCATCACATTATCATATGTTGGTCACCTAAAGTACTATTAGATGTGACTCAACTATTTTCTAATTCATTCAAATCATAGTTAATGATAGCAAGTGGCCATAGAAGAGTCTTCACATTTATAATAGGCTTTGCATAAAACTGTCTATTTTGGTAATTAAGAATCACAAAAATTTAATAGTAGATGTATTTCTATAGTTATAAGTCAATAAATAAAATTTTGCTAGTTGTCTTTTATGATTTATTATCTATGAGTTTATAACCTATGAATTAACAGCTATACACTTACTATGTATAAAGACTTATGAACTACTATTGTTATTACAATAATTTTAAAATCAAATGTCCCGGAATAATTAACTTTAATATTTAAATTGATAATTGATGATTTTAGCATATCATCAGTGCTGTGACATCATAGGTATTTAATAGTTTTAATGCATGTAGTGAAGACTAAGATTGGGTGTTCAGAATGCTTGTTTATTTGATAATTATGAGTGTATTTATATTATAATATTAAGAATGTGTGAGCTTACACATATACACACATGTAAACAGAAATATACTAAGTTAAGTATTAAATAATAATTTAGCACAATTGAGTAGGTAATACAATTGAGGTTGTAAGTTGTCTAAAAGATTGAGGTGTCATAGTTGTAATGTGCCTATAGTGCAGAAAAATTCCCTGCAGCAACTTTAACTATAATTTTATTTATTCAATATTATATTCCTGAAGATATACCTAATATTAAAACATTATGCAATAATATTTTTAATTTGAGACATTTATACTAACAAGCAGTCTGATTAACACAAAATCTCAATGTAAAAATTAAATATTGACTGTATCAGATAACCAACTGTTGCCTGTGACATTCATATGCACTCATTACAAAAAAAGTCTTAAGTCTTTTTTATGGTTCAAGCTATCTCATTACCAACTTTTTGCATGGGGCATGAGTGAAGAAAACATCCAATCTTTCACATTTATAATATTATAAAAGTGTTGCTAGGTATTATAACACATTTTATGTTGTTCAGCTATCTTAGATGGTGTGTTCTATATTAAATTAAATTACTATATATCATTCAGAAAGCAAATTCGCCTTTGGTGAAGGTATATTAATGCATATTTTTGTATTATATGGTTAGTTGTTCTCTTATATATTAGTATGATTATTATATTCTATGACAAATGAAAAAGCGTGTTTTATATTTATTTTTTATTATATTGCATGTGGTTATCATGTAAAGGCTGCTGAATTATTATGTTGATGTCAAGCTTGATATTTTAGCCCAGATATGTCTTTCTTTTTTCTACATATTAAATTTAGATATAATGGTTTTCTATTATTATGCCCCATTCAAGCAAAAATGTCTTAACATTTTTATATGATATGATGGAATCATATTGCTCTATCTTTATTATTATTCTTTTTTAAATAAAATGAATAATATCCTTGTCGATTAATTATTAATAATAATAATTCAACAAGGCAGTCTATCATAGTTAATTTATCTGTTTCATAACACCTGTTTGTTTTTGTTTCCCAATGTCAAACACGCTTTTTCATTTCTTTATAGGTCTGAGTTATTATGGAAAAGAAACGGGATTCATTTTTCTTGAAAAACAAAAAGGAAGGCAATAAGAAACAAAATATTGAAGTGCAAAAGAACAAGAGGCAGGAGGAGTTCAATAAAAACCGCAAAGGTTTTGTGGAAAAACCAGAGAAAGAGAAGAAACCGTTTGACAAGAAAGCTTACCGTCTAAAGAAATATAGTAAGAAGTACAAACTTGAGCAATGGGAGGAACAACGTAAGAAGAGATTGCTTCGTGAATATCACAAGGATGTAAAGAATGATCCCACAGTAGGATCTTACAAACCGAAGACTTTTGATGAAGATGCACCTGATGGAAATGACCCTGATGTTGGTAAATACGTAAGACATCCTGATATACTTGACCAAGAAAACTCGACTGTCAAAACTAAGAAAGATCCGTTCCGTAAAGCAAAGGAACACTTTAACAAAGTTAAACAAGAGAAATTGGAGAGACAGCAGGAGATTGAAAGAGTAAAGCAGGAGAAAAAGCAGAAGTTGGAAGAGTATAAGAAGAAGAAGCATGACAGATTTAAAAAGTTAAGCAAGAAAACAAAGAGGGGTCAACCTGTTATGACCGGCAGATTAGAAATACTACTTGAAAAAATTCAATCATCAAAGAAATAGTAAATTAATGTCTAAAAACTTGTTTTGACTCAGACTATAAATTAACTTCAGACTAATAATACAAAAATATGAATTAGTACTACATTTAATCCATCTGTCGTAAAACATACCATAGCTAAATATTAAAACCTAGAAATTAGTAAGTTGTTCTATAGACTGACTAGAATCAGCACATATATAAATCATATACCATAGAGATAATCTATAGAGTACCATTTGTTTTGTAATGAAAGTTGTTATGGCAACTATAAATTTTTTGATTAATGAAAATACTGCAATTTGTTTTTTGTGCAATTGCAATTTAGTCAATTTACTAACTATATTCTAAAACAATCAAATTGTATAATAAAAATAAATTACTGTAGATCATACATTAAGTATGATCTACAGTAATTTATTTTGCCTTTAAGGTTAGAGTGAGATATGAGTAATAAGCAAATAGAAACAAAATAGATGTAGGTCGTTTTTATCATGTGCCTTTAGAAAACTACTAGACAATAGCACAAATGAGTTGTTATCCAATTATTTTGTAAGTATTTATTGTGTATTGTTTTTAAATTCACTAAAAATAATACACAATTACTTTTTAACTATTTAATTATAACTGCAATTAATTTTGAATCATTTTGAGAATTTAAATACATTTTTTCATATTCTTGCGATGACCATAGAGGCTTTACTATACGATTAAAGTTGTAAAAGGATTATTTTTAGTCTTGCATGCATTCGAGAGATATTCGAATACATTTATGCGCAACGCGATTACCTGCTTGCCTTTGTCTAGGACGCGGCGCACTTATGTAGCGTCGTCGATACGTTCGAATATATTCGAAAGCATTATTACTATTTATAAATTCTATTTATGAAATTAAATTATAAATAATAATTAGAAACATGTTTATAGTCAATTGGATGTATTCTCCACACGTATTGTAGAGCCATTATACACTAAAAACGTTAAATGCCGCTCAATCAATACAACATGTTTTACGATTACAATGGTAATTTAGTCCGGTAATGCGTCCTTTTGTTCTGTTTTAATCATGTTCTATCTGGAACACAGATTATACTCTTTATTGGTTTGTGTTATTGCCATGTTAGATTGTAATTCACTATTCACCTAGTGAGTCGTATTTTGCTCATGAAAAATCTGTTGTAATTTTGAAGTTGATTGTAAAATTGCTTACGGTTTGAAATAAACATTGTTGTACCTGTGAGTATGTTTATGTATTTATTTGATTTAGATTAATTTGTATTCCCTAATTACTTGTGTGATCAGTCTGTTGTAGTCCACTGGCAGACATAGGTCCTAACCAAAAGAATCGGACAAATCCAAAAAATACAAATGATTGAACAATATTAAGGCATTGAGAAGGCTAAATCTTATTGTTAAAGGGGTACATACATAGATATACTTTCTTAAGATATACCGGTTATCTACCACTGGCTACGATTCGGGCATATACTTCGAAGACGTCCATGCGGCCATTATCCAAAACGTCCCTGATCTATACAGAGAACAATCACCTTGGTCTACTGACCGTTACAATTTGTTTTGACTTATAAACCTTCTTGGTTTATCTTTTGTAATTCAATCTCTTCATAAGTATCCCGCAACCGTTTCATCGTCAAAATTAACTATGCGAATGACAAACAACTGCTGTTTCTATGTATAATATATACGAATATACAAAAAAAAAAATACATGTATGTTTATCCATTGTCTAGTACCCATAGTACAAGCTCTGCTTAGTTTGGGCTAGATGGTGTTGTGTGTATGTGATAGAATATTATTATTATTATATTATTATAATTAATTTACCCAAAGTCATCTTAAAAAATCACAGTATCAACTGGTTTTGAATGAATACCATGTGGCAATAGTATAAATGTTTTGTACGAAGAAAGCCCTGTTATCAAATGATACGTGATTTGAGGTGAGGATTGAACAACACTACTGATAAATAAAATCAGTACTACGAATCCCTACGATCGCGCCACATGTTTTTACTTAATGACTCATCGCTTCTGAACTGTTAGTTATGTGAAATAAATGTATTTTAACGATTTTTATTCTGGATAGAAAACCAGTTTATCACCCAGCGTATTAAATGTACCGATGCCACTCGAAAGAAGTCCCAGGTAACAGCTACTTCAGAAAACACTCCTGTTGACATATAAAACCGCTAAACAGGCATCTCTTTAAAATAAAACTAAACTTGAACTATTCATACTTGCCACGACATCACAGCATAAATTTCCTGTGGTCAGCAATCTTTATCTTCCCATCATATCTGCTTCGGCTTTCCCATCATGTTTGTCTATTATGTAGCAGAAATATGTCCACAAGCCTATAATTATCTGGTTGCATGCGACAACCACATCCGGCTTTTTTCTTTCAGTCTGGCAGATTTTGAACCTTCGACTGCTATGCAAGTTTTACTTGGCAATTGTGCAATGATAATGATTTTATTGCCTATCATAACTCTTCTGCAAGCTAATCAGATAAAACAGTATGTATACATAGCTTAAGATTGTAGTAATTATTTTACACTAGCTCTTGTCATAGAAATTTATACTGATAATATTTGTATCCGTTTTTTTCCAGTCTTATAACTGAATCATTCTTATTGTACAAAATTTGTGAGCAAATAGGTATCTTGATTTAATAATGTTTGCACAGTTGTCGCTATGTGCGTAAAGGATTTGTGAGTGTTCATTTGGGAGATAGAGTACAAGATCCTCGTTTAAACGTGGAAACTGGTTGAAACTGGAACAGTCTGGTTAGGGAAGTACTTTTATTCTCGGTGACTGAAGATCGCTGCCCAGCAGTCTCTGTGACGTGGTCTTGCAGTGCGGGAGAGTTTCCAGGTTTATTAGGCAACGTCAGAATAGATATTTTGCTGGCAGCACAGCATCTTCTGTTTTAACGGAGCCGGAAACGCGTAAGCGAACAAGAGCATCCATTGGCTATAGAATCAGTTTACCATTTAACCGCTATGCTTGCTTGGCAACTTGGTTATTAAGATAATAGCCCTATGATAGTTTTTCAAACCCTTTGCAGATTTCTGACGTAGCTAAACGTACTGAGTAGTTTTTAGAAATTTGAGATCACTAAATGTCTATCACGTAGACATTGTATAATGCGCAGTTTTAGTGATAATCTTGATAAAGTTTGCACAAAACACATTGCATGGCCAATAGATGGATCTTGTTAATCCAATAGTGTAAGCGTGAGTGTGCATTACCATCAGTAAAATATCAGAGTTAAATGTGTTAGCAGCGTTCATGAATGCACCGTGATGTACGGCGATACACTCTCCTCTATTACATGGGATCTACTACATTGCCTGTTAAATTATTCATGTTACACCAGTCTTCAATGCTTACTGATTTAACACCGTAATATAAATATTCACGCCTTTACTTTTACATATACTTATAATAACGATAAAACCATCCAGGCGTAACAAGCATGCGGGTACTCCAATATTATTTATAAAGGTTTGTAAAACGAAACTCGGAGTCACTCACAATAACGATAGCATGAGATCGGTCACACACCTGGCATTTCTATCACACGAGATAACATAAGCGAATACAACAACATGTTAAAATAATAATTAATTTTTGGCACTCGATTAGTTAATTAAGTCATAATAATACTAGGCGCCAAAACGCTTATGTTATCATGTGACAGCTGACATTTGGCCTGTCAGATAATAACTTAACATTGACCTGTGATAAAAATATAGCATCACTGCGAAAGGTCGTGTGCACGATATTCTATTGTTTAATTATTATTGTGATATTACAACGAACCAAAACTACTTACGAAGATATCGCAGGTCTTGAAACTACTGAAATGTTTAAATTTTTTATTCAAATATATGCCTAAAATCATAAGATTTAGCTTTCTTTTCCCTTAGTATTGCTTTTATAATGCCAAGCGATGAAACTGCCATTTTCTTGACTGTTTAGTCTTTGTTATGTTATGCTCTGTAGAATCCTGGCTTGTTTTAATCACCATCAGTTGGCTGTCGAAAACCTAAATATAATGTTTTATATGAGGTGTAAAATCTGTTAAGCTGCACATTGCAGGGAGGTATATGCCCTCATTTTTAAATCCGCCACTCCTTAATGACTAAAAGTTTACCGACTATTCTACTGGACTGTAGGCCCTATTTTATACTAAGAGCCAGATATGCATCTAATCTCGCGTCAGCATTTTCTCGACAAATCTATTTATTAGGTGTCAAAAGGCTTAAGATGCTTAGACTCTTTTTCTAATGCATACTGCAGACGTAGGTACCTCACTCAATTCTAATACATTTTAATTAATTCGATCTATATTCGAACGATGGTACATATGTGACGCTTTAATTGATGAAATTGTTCAATTGTCTTATGCGTTCGGGTCTGTCGTACGGAGTAAGCAATTCTGAAATGAGTTGACACGAGGCTTCGATTTAGCATAGTAGTTTCAACTAGCGACCCGCCCTGACTACGCACGGGTAACCTTAACAAATTATGCATCCAAACCTTCTTCATGAATCATTCTATAAAATTCGTTCAGTAGTTTTAAAGTTTATTGCGAACAGACTGACAGATAAACGCGGCGAGGGACTTTACTTTATAATATGTAGTGGTTATATTGGTTACGTAAGCAGTTTCCATAACACTTCAGCCAAAAAGGTTACGGACGCCCTCTACACCAGTAGTACTGCTGGAGCTTTATCGACCCCGCAGAAATTAAATCATCGCTGTGTTGTCTGCGCAATGGACAAAGATCGTCTTCCTGACATTTCAATCCCACCTTTAGAATCTGTTAGTTGAGTGTGAGTAGAGTTAGTGCTTCTTTCCATATGAATACAACACTAAATTACTTATAATTCTGCTGTTTTGTGGTTGGCGGTTTTCCCAAATCGGACTGCTTCAGATTTGAGTAAGCTTTTACTAATAGGCGTGTAGTATCAGCTTTGACCTAAAAACTATTCTGCGTTTGTTAATGTGTCTTACGTCTTAGTGTCAACAAAGCAAATGAATCAATTCATTCAATAAATCAATACCGTCGCGCTTCGTGTAAGGCCTTGGATGTTTACACACAAACTTAACCCATCCGGTGCCTCAAAGCAATTTGTGATGTCGTGCTCTGTCGCTACGTGAGCATCTATGACGTCACGGGCAGACGCCTGCATAATTATTTTGTGATGCGCTAGCCAATTTATACAATATAGTTAGATAACCAACATGAAAGACGCAACACTTCTTACGGCACAGAATGGCCGATACATTGCAATAACATTGCTGTTTTGAACTATTATATAATAATATATACTAGGTACTAGATTTTGACCGCGGCTCCGCTCGCGTAAATATAGATTAGGTTAGTAACAGTAGGTACTTTTTTCTGGATGAAACGTACCGTACGTCCTATTCTGTACCTCGGACAACGTGTATACGAAACATGATAATCGGTCGAGTAGTTAAGCGTAAAAGCGTAACAAACAAACAAAATCATTTTCGCATTTATAATATTAGTTAGGATTTTCCGATTTTGTTAATACATTTGACAACATACAATTGACATAAGTTCATCTACCTAGAACCGTGGCACTTTCATGTCAGCAGTGTATTACTCTCTACGCTTTTATAGATCAACAATACGACATGAAAACAGGACCCATGCGTATCGCGACTTCGCATTAAATTGTGTCTACTTATATCATTTGTATTATTAAATACAATTGTAATAGCAACAAATATGTAATATAATTATTTAAGACGTACAGCGACTCTGCAGTAACCAGATGTTCACCAGCAATAGATTGTCTATTGTGTCTGCTGCGTGGCGTCAAATATGACAATAATGAAATTACTTCCTCTAAGTAACACTTATTGCATAATGCGACAGTTGGAAAATAATTTTAGAAAATCTAGATGCCTGTTGACATTACGTGAGTCATACTGAAGTATTATTTAACAAACTACCCTTCCTTGGATGGAAATGGCTTTTCGAGTCTAAAGCGGATACATAAACGTAATGTCACAAACACCTGTTAGCAATAAAATTCCAAAATAAACCACATACCAACTTATCGAAGGTCTAGCATGACTGCATACGTTTTCATAGCTTATAACGCACCACTTCATAACATAGGTTTGTATTTTGATTAGTTCATAGTCGTTGCCGCTAGAGGCGCTATTAGAAAATATATGGCAAGAAATGGAGACGATCGAACTAGTCGAGAAATCTTGAGATTTATGAAAATCAATTCCAGACTAAGTAAGCTAGTTTACAAAACTAGTAAACAACTGTTTACTGTTTAATTAACTTAATACCCCTGCTAATGGATATGACGCAATATTGACAATAGTTACGTGACCAACTGATCATGTATAAAAAGATACTCCCTTTATGCCTTGGAGAGCATGTATCACTTTCGGTCCTGACTGTCATGAAAACCTACGACTGTTGATATGAGAAGCCAATACCCTCAAATATTTAGATAATTGGTCTAACCTAAGAATAACTTTATCTTTTAGGTTATCCGTGTCAGTTGACTCGTGCTCTGAAAAATAACAATCAGTTTAGAAAACGAACCTGATACGTAGCATAACAGAACTAGGATGATGAGAGTTGGCTTACTACAAAGTACCTACTATACCATATTAGCAATATTTTATAAGTATTGCCATTCTTTTCTACTCACATTGCATTTAATTTAACCTCTTGATACTAAAGAACTTACACCATTTTTATACTACAACGGTTGCAATCAGTACGGATTACTTGATGGTAAACAAATACCTATAGCTTTAGAATTATAATATATATAAACTATTCGGTATAAAATCAAGGTGTTACAAATTCTAAAGGTTCGAACACACCTCGCCCTCAGTGGACATGTGAAATTTTTAATTTTATTCGCTTACAATACTAATGGTCACTTACCTACTTTAGAAATTAAACATTAAATATGAAAATTGAGATAGGAGACGTATATATAAGAAGCCTCTAGAAACCTTTCTCATCTGATGAAATACAAAAACAGTGATACTACTTGCCGGTTTTTTATTGTAAGAGACTAGTAGTTTAACGCAAGGGCTTGACTCAATCAACTGTCACCAAATATTTGGCAACGTGCTGTATGTTGCCAAATATTTGGCAACTTCACTTCCACTCAAAAGCTAGGCCTGCGCATTTGCCTCCTACCTTGTATTTTTGCTTGTAATACCTATGATCTTAAATTACTAACAGCTATAGCCTCGTGGGAGACCGTTGGACTGCCTCGCAGAGATGTCCAGTTCGATCCCAAGGCGCGCATCTCTGACTTTTCGAAGATGTATGGGTATTAAATATTTAATTATCGCTCGCTTTAACGGTGAAGGAAAACATCGTGTAGAAACCTGCATGTCGGAGAGTTCTCCATAATGTTCTCGAAGATATGTGAAGTCTGCCAACCCACACTGGGCCAGCTTGGTGAACTATGGTCTAACCCTTCCTACACTAAGAATAGGTCCGTGCCCAGCAGTGGGACAGTTCAATACAGGGCCGATATTATATTATACATATGGTCTTAAACTACTTACCGTGACGTATTACCGCTAATAACCTGCTAGTTCTATATATCGTGACGTTACACGAATACTTAAATGACGTGTAGGTAACTGCAGTGCAGATACAATAACACGAACACGCCACCCTGTCTACGGCGATAAATCTCATAGCGAGTGCACTTACACTCATTGTATTTATTTAGGCATCATTGTATTAGTACGATGCTCACGTTATCGAGATATCATGTTTAGACTAAGAATAATTATATTCGTAATACATATATACATGGTACACGCGCGTGTAGTGTCAATATTGGAGTCAGTAGGCATTTGATAAGATTGTTTCTAAGCATGTTGGGGGTGACCTGCTACGACTAAGTATCATATTCCTCGAAATAAATGCATAAATACTTAAATTATGACCTATATCGAAGTGTTTACGTAGAGATAATAGAATTGGACTGTTTGTCAGTGCCAGTCTCCACAATGGCTGACCGAATTGGAATATATTTCACCAAGATAAGTTTAGATGAAAATGTCAATAGTAGTAATATCTATATTAAACTGTCCCACTACTGGGCACGGGCCTTTTCTCAGTGTGTGAAGGGTTAGGCCATAGTTCACCACGCTGGCACAGTGCTGGTTGACAGACTTGACATACATATCTTTCAGAACATTATGAAGAACTTGCAGGCATGCAGGTTTCCTCACGATGTTTTCCTTTACCGTTAAAGCGAGCTATATTTAACTATTTAATACGTCAGTGTCAAGGTTTTTAATTATTATAATTTATGTAATTCAAATTAGTTGTCAAATTTAAAGGCATGGGCATGTACGCCTAATTGCTACCTTACTTCAATTAACTTTGTAAATGCATTATGTACCAACCATTGAATACTTTAGCTAGACCAGAGGCTCCCAGACTTTTTTCTCATAGTCCACTTTCAAAATTAAGCTGGTTCCGGTGGACCCTCTGCAGCTAGAAATTTAATCCGTCAAGTAAAATCGGTATATTCGGACAAAAAAGTGCAAAAAAAATTGATCAAATATGTAAGGGAGGAAAATTTTTTTTTTTGAAAATTTCTCGTCTCTTCGTCGAGTTGTGTTCCTAATATATTATCTACCTACAATTTTAGTTCTTCACTATCGAAAGCAAATAAATTTTCGTGGACTTCCCCTTACGAATTGTGAACCCCCATTGGGGTCCACCTGGACCACTTTGGGAACCAAGGAGTTAGACCAATAAATTTACGTGCTATTGTCTGGAGGCTTGCCTTTGCCTGTAAATAGTCATATATTTCTGACTTAACCGCAATCCAATTATTAAGGTACCTCGGTGGGCGCCAATAACAAATCCACATTAACTACCGGACTCTGAGCCAGTTAATGGACACTTAAGTACCTCGTTAGTAAAGGTTTGCTATAAAAAAACATTATTAGGGAGCAACGATATTTGGTATATACTAGATATATCTCTTTCAAAGTAATTGCTGCACGGATGGTGTAATGGCTTGAGTTGTCTCGCCGAGTGTTGTGGGTTCGATGCCCACTCGGGACAAAAAATTGTGTGATCCACAAATAGTTGTTCCGAGGCTGGGTGTTCTTTGTGTCTGTTGTTTAAATGTTTGTAAAGTTTGCCGCGATACAGGAATTTTACCTAGTTGCGGGAGTTGCCTTTTTAAAACAAACAATAAAATGGATAGGTATTGAATATCAAATCCAGATTGTTTTGTTATTAATAACTGCACTTATGTTGCGAATTTAAACTAGTAAGTAGCGCGATAGATACGGATAGATCTTATATAAGATTATAGCTTTCATTAACGTCTTTTCGGATTTTGTTCAATCGATTGTCTTTTGAGACCAATATAACGACGTCATAATTGGGGCGTTTTCGAGTCTCCACTTTGCGTGCCCGAGTAAAATATCTCCTCATACATTCATTAATGACAAATTATTGGATGTCAACCAGATTCAATAATTAGTCATGATTGAAGATCTCATTCTCTGATGCACTAGTAACCTTAATCTTTATTAAAATTCGAACTACCTATAGCTTGACGCAAAAATTAAATTTTCACCCTCTAAAATCAATATTATAAACTATAAGATCGTCATTAAATCGATACACAGATTCACGTCAGGCGCACTCGAATGGCTCACAATATTAGTACCTAGTGCCTACCCAAAATAATTATGTAATGTAACTCCGCTATGCTGTGATATAACAGTTTATTAATAATAATTACACTGTTTAATCTCGTGTTCGTGTATAAAATGATAACGATTAGTTTTGAACCCGACGACGGTAATAGATCGATAAAATAACCGTTAATTACATAATCAAATTTAGTTAGGTAGCTAAAGTAATACTGATAAACATATAGGTATGTAGATATCGTGTTCGTATAGATAAAATTTTAACAAAATTACATCACTTCAGTAGTGTGCCTAAGATTTTAATATAAGGCAAGATTACATATCTAACTTAATATTATGAATACGAATGTGAATTTGTTTGTTACGCTTTCACACCTAAAGTACTTGATCGATCATCATAAAATTTCGCATACATGTTGCTGGGGGTACAGAAATGTACATAGGGTACCGTTCATCTGGAAAGAAAAACTGTACCCGGGGTATAGAAATTGATTGACAAAATCTAGCTTAACGCGAGCAGAGCCGCGGGTAAAATTTATTATATTATAAATGAAGAAGCATCCTTTTTATTTCAACTCATCAATGTACTAAAAGCATGCTTGTGCATGAATTAACGTATATTTTTGATTAACAATTAAAAAAGAAGCGAGATTCTCGCCACTCTATTAAAGTAAGTATATCACCATTGATAGTTTTGACCTGTATAACAACGACCCGTATAGCTAAATATAAACAGTGGTAACCCCGTTCTACCCTTAAGGCAATCAGACAACGATAGTTTTCTCATTCGACGGAATACTAAGTACACTGTCATGGCCGACTGTGTTTAACCTTTTGATCGCCTAAGTCGGACTAACTAAGAAGCTAGATTGCGAAAAAAAAAATTGTTACAATTTCGTCTTGAGTCGTATTTATCCGACTTCCTTAAAACCTTCGTTTGTATAACATGTTTTGTCTATTTAATTACGTTGCATTTTATCCAAATATAATTATGTTATTTCAGAAAATATATTAAGTATACCTAGCGGTTATTATTATCACTACATATAATAAAACAAAGTCCCCTGCCGCGTCGATCTGTCTGTCTGTTCGCGATAAACTCGAAAACTACTGAACGGATCTGCATGCGGTTTTCACCTATAAACAAAGTGATTTGTGAGGCAGGTTTAGGTGATAATATGTTAAAGTTTACTACCCGTGCGAAGCCGGGGCGGGTCGCTAGTTTAAAATATATAATAGTAGTGTCATAGTTCAAAATTATGTAATATAAGTGTTTTAAAATAAACAACGCGACGAAATCCGTATAAAGAAGTTGAATTTCAACACAAAAGGTATATTTGAATTTAGTTAAACTTACTAGCCTTATAAGCTGGGTACTAGGGGCTCGGCAACTGATATAAAACTAGGCGGTCAGAGGGTACTACCGATGCGCTAAATTGCATTATAAAGTATCGACTAGCGCACTCCACCCGGATGCGTGCGCTGTGTCCTTGAGTACATAGGTGCGCGCGCCTCATCCTTCACCTTGCGGACTAGGTATAGCGTTGTACCTGCGTTAATGTGCAAACGAATGCATTTTTATACTACTAAGCTTTTAAACTAGGTACGCAGCTTTCTAAAATACTTTCGGCTTGCCTATTGGGGAGTAGTTATCGTGGTCTATGGATGCAAAAGAGGTGAATGATCACGCTTTTTAATGTCTTTTATAAGACTCCAATACTGTAAACAGCTCCATAGCTTAAGCTTCCGAGATAATTCCTCTGACTCCTTGTAGTACCTACGCAGCCATTTTGGTTGTATGTATGAACAACGCTAGAAAACACATATAACTGTGTGTGGTCTGCGTCTTTCGAAGGGAATAGGATTCTTTGTGAGTAATTGACTACTATTTAGTACCTAGTTATTTTGACGTTCATAAGTTAACGCTTATGAATGTCAGGAAGTCAAAATGACTACTACATACTTTTTGAATTTGACTTTAAACAAGCGTCCGATCCGTCTGAAGTTAAGACACTAAAACAGTTATACAACTGCATCGTTAGTATATCGTTCTGAGTTCGATTATACTTGCGTTTAAGACATAATTTTTTTTTTTTTTTTTTTTTTTTTTTACGTGGGGGAATGCTATGACGCATATCCCTCCGCGGGGGCGGGCGGAGGGATTATGTCGGACTCGCCGGGGTAAAAGAAAGATGTTAAAAGACAATGTACCTCCCGGAATACCGACTAAACCTACCACGGTGTTCCTCGACAAAACCACTATCGACGGGGCCGCGCGAATCGCTTTCGCATGCGGTCGCGACCCCGCCGAGGTTACGGCCCGCCGTATGAAACGGCAGGCCACTACGCAACAAGACCTACCCAAGATAGGCACTACACAATATAAAAGCCCTACTGTCTCCCCCTAAAGGGGAGACGGACACGACACAGAGGCGCGCGTGGGAACACGCACGCCGCCTCTCGGACCTGGTGCTGAACGGATGGCGGGCAGGCCCACAAAGCCCGCCACCCCCAGGTCAAACCTCAGGGTGGCTGGAGGTCATCGCGCGCCCTCCGGCGCCCGGCTCTGCGGTTGGGGAGAGGGTTCAAACGCTCCCTCTCCCGCTCCGCCGCCTCCTTGGTGGAGATTACTTCCTCGCAGAAGGAGGCGACGGCGCTCCACGACCTCTCACTCCGGACCATAGACTGAACTACGGCCGGGAGCGAGAGGGCAACCGATCCGACTGCCGCGATCAACTCACGGCGCTGCGATGCCCAGGCGGGGCAAACCGCCAAAGTGTGCAGCGCCGTGTCCTCTACAACGTCGCGGCAGTCGCCGCAGTGGTGACAACCGGGCGTCTCTTGCCGGCGTATACGACACGTTTAAGACATAATTGACGCAACTACCGATAAGCAGATTCAAGTACAAATAATTTTATTGGATTTTTCTTGACATTTCTCCGTGGCTTCAAGCTCGTCCTAACTTTCTAACTAATATTATAAATGGGAATACTGACATTTGCATTTATATATATTATTGTTTGTTTGTTACTCTTTCACGCCTTAATTACTCGACCGATCATTATGAAATTTCGCAGACTACACGTCAGGGTTATGTAAAAGGACATAGAGTACCTTTCGACTGGCAAATAATAATTTTCCCAAAACGTTGCGGGCAAAATTGAGTACACTAAACTGGGACTTAAATAAGTTTGTATTTCAGCCTAACCCTAAGATAAATACAGACATGATAGGTGTTGTTTGTAAGCAATTAAGCACCTAATTATGATAATGGGCTGACATTATTATACTCCGCCACATTGTTAGTACACAAGATGTTATCAGTAGTATTGACACAGGCAATCTCTGAACAGCGGATCAGTTATATTGCACTATACAATTTCAATTTTCTGTTTGTTTTAAACATTCCGCGTTGTTCTTGTTTGCAACGTGACATTCTAGAATACTTGAAGTGAGACAGCTTTTGTGTATTTATTTAGCATTAAAGGTGACTTTATATCGAAGCTAGAAAGCAAAATTGTTGCATCTCAGAAATAGCTGTATTTTCTAATAAGCTTAACTGGATACTATAAGGGCCGGCGCTGACTGACGTCGTGGCACGGCACGGCTGGGCATGTTTCGGTTGCCCGAAGGACGCTTTGGTACGACGCGGCATGCCGCAGCGTACCGGATTGTATCAAAACAAATAAACATGAATTCTAAACTCATTGAAATAAGAATAAAAATAACTTGATCAGTAATAAAATGCCGTGCCGTGCCGCGACGTCAATCAGCGCCGGCCCTAAGGGCAGACATGCAATTTTTGTAATGAGCATCTGCCGAATTTAAACTCATTATTTGCAGCAGCAATAGCCTAGTGGGAAACCGTTGGACTGCCACGCAGAGGTCTCGAGATCGATCCCAATGCGCGCATCTCTGACATTTCGAAGTTATGTGTTAATTATCGCTTGCTTTAACGGTGAAGGAAAACATCGTGAGGTAACCTCTATGTCTAAGAGTTCTCAATAATGTTGTCAAAGATATGTAAAGTCTACCAACCCGCACTGGGCCAGCGTGGTGGACTATGGCCTTCTAACACTGAGAAGAGGCCCGTGCCCAGCAATGGGACAGTTTAATACAAGATTATTATTATACAGGGTGTCCAAGAACCTGGCGTCCAACTGGATTCCCACGATGCCCCAAGTTCTAACAGTACTCAGAAAAATATTTTAAAAAATCCACCCCATGTACTTACAGAATTATACTGATTTCAAAAAAAAAGGGGAAATGAGCACCCTGTGACATACTTTTGAATGCTGTGACTGCTAATGCTGATAATTTCGATATTTCTTGGAGGTTTTGTAATCTAGGGTATTGCTGTGTCTAAATAGAATGTAAAAATAAAGTACTTATTGTACCATTTTAAAATAAAATATTATTTTAACTAAAGGTGATATGGAAAACTATTGAATTTCGCAACTTTGACCGACTGTAGTGTAAAAAAAATGTACCAAAATAGTATGGCAAGTGACGTCAAATTTTGACGCGTTTATTCCTCTTTTTAAAAAGGTATAATACTTACACATTAATTTGAAAAAAAAAATTTTGATAATATTTTTACTCAACAACCCAATTTTTACGAAGTGCCTACCTACTAACGGTAACTGTCGGACCCTTTCTTATCTTAGAAACTGTTATGTTACTACTATTATTTACTTCGGTTCCAAGAGTGAGCAAGAAGGAAATACACACAGGTAGATGGGTTCCCAGTAGAATAAAAGCAAAGAATGTTAGTTTAAAGATATTTTATTACAATAAATGTTCAAATTGTTGACCACCCGCGGCAATACAAGCTCTCACTCTCCTTAAAAAGGACCGCTTTATGTTTCGCGAGTAACTTTTTTGACGTATCACCTGCACTGCTTGTGTTATCTTCTCACGAAGGTCAGCGATGTCATTAATGGGCTTCGCATAAACGAGCTCCTTCATAGTTCCCCAGAAAAAAAAATCCAGCGGATTTAAGTCAGGTGAGCGGGCTGGCCACGGGATTGTTCCTGATCGCCCAATCCACCTGTTCGGGTATTGCTCGTCCAAAAACTCTCTAACGGATACGCGAAAATGTGCTGGACAGCCGTCGTGTTGGAACCACATATCTGGTGGGGTCTCTTCTAGTAAGTTTGGCAAATCATTTTGAAGAAAATTTAAATATGATTCGCCAGTCAAATTCTCGGGCATCTTAAATGGACCAATAATATTCCCACAGAGAATACCGGTCCACATGTTCACTTTGAACCGGTACTGGGATCTATCTTCTCGCATCAAGTGCGGATTTTCCACATGCCACTCGTGCAAGTTGTGTAGGTTCATGTAGCCATCCTTCTTAAATGTAGATTCATCTGACCACAAAATTTTGTCGATAAAGTTTTCGTCTTCTCGATGTTTTTGCAGGATTGTTTCACAAAACGCGACTCGGCTCGGATAGTCTCGAGGTAAAAGACTTTGCACTCGCTGTACGTGGTACGGATGATATTCTTCTTTTTGGAGAATACTGTGTGCTGTGCTCTTCGGTATCCCCGTATCAGCTTCTATTCCTCGCACAGAGATGCTTGGATTTGCCGACACCGCCTCTAAAACTTCATCGCGTATGAAGTCATTTACGGGTCGTCCTTCACCAGCTACTTGATTGGGGAACCGCCCGTCACATAGTGATCTGTGCACATTAATGAAAACTCGATGGTCGGGATATCGCGTAGCCCTCGGATACCTTTCTCTGTAAAGTCTCGCTGCAGCTCGTCCATTACCTCTACATTCTCCATAAATGTAGTGCATATTTGCGTATTCTTGCGGAGTGTAGGTCGCCATGGTAGCACACACAAAACACAAACTGTCCAAACACAGGCAAAGGTCGTCGTAAAGAGTTCGTTTCAAAGTCCAGAGCACAAAGAGTAATCGAGTCCAATAAACAAAGCTTTAAATCGTAGTACGTGATCAATGGTAACAATAAGAGAGAGGTGCGTAGTAACGGCAGGAGGCAGTGACGCGTACTGACCGTACTGTTATCCTAAATAGCACGATCCCAGATAGCGTCACTATCTATCTCACTCGCACCTCTAACCTTTTTCTCCCTCACTCTTACCTGAATAATGGGGTACCATAAAGAAGAACCAGCAAATCGCAAAGATAGTTTCTGTCTTGCTCCTTCCTGTTGTAATAACGAATCACTATGGTGAGATGCATGCACATACCGTCCCTTACGGTCTAACCTGTTTTTTGAGAGGCCTGTTGTTATTTTTATGAGCATACAACAGTAATTCTTTAGAGGTTAGATTCAATTCGTCGTAAATTTTTCTTTCTAAGAATTCTGTAAGACATCGTAAAAATTGGGTTGTTGAGTAAAAATATTATCAAAATTTTTTTTTTTCAAATTAATGTGTAAGTATTATACCTTTTTAAAAAGAGGAATAAACGCGTCAAAATTTGACGTCACTTGCCATACTATTTTGGTACATTTTTTTTACACTACAGTCGGTCAAAGTTGCGAAATTCAATAGTTTTCCATATCACCTTTAGTTAAAATAATATTTTATTTTAAAATGGTACAATAAGTACTTTATTTTTACATTCTATTTAGACACAGCAATACCCTAGATTACAAAACCTCCAAGAAATATCGAAATTATCAGCATTAGCAGTCACAGCATTCAAAAGTATGTCACAGGGTGCTCATTTCCCCTTTTTTTTTGAAATCAGTATAATTCTGTAAGTACATGGGGTGGATTTTTTAAAATATTTTTCTGAGTACTGTTAGAACTTGGGGCATCGTGGGAATCCAGTTGGACGCCAGGTTCTTGGACACCCTGTATATGCAATCGTCTAAACCGTTCTAAAGTTAATGTTGTAAGTAGTTTTGCGTATATACAGCAAATGTTAGATATAGGACAGTCATGCTTGCCGGCGTGGATGGATATGTAGCAACCTGAATAGATTATTGCCCGGATATGGTAAGCACGAATAAAGGCAATTAATATTTACTAAAAAAAAAACTGGATTCAAAATGATCTATAAATTATTTAGAGTTAAAATTATGCTTGGTAAAATATATAAGTAGGTACGTTCAAACGAGGTTTTAGTTAGGTCAGGTTTTATCTAGTTAAAAGTTTAGTTAAAGTTATGTAAGGTAATTGATAAACCACAAGAGATCGACAATATCAGCTACACTGGTAAAGTCAGGTCCTTTTTAGAATATTTTCTCCAATATATCAAATTGTATTCCCATCTATTAATGCCTAAATATATCTTCACACGTTCTGGCTGGATTATATTAACGCATTATTATGAGGTAACTGTGTACTTTAGGCTGATATGTATAAATGCATTTAAATTTCTCGGTACACATTGCCGCGAGAATGTCTTGCTGCGCATAAAGTCTCAAGTATGTATTCTCGGGCCTAAAACGGCCAAAGTGCTATTGGGTGTTTCTGTCAAGAATCAATAGCAGCGGCACAGAGTTTGGAAACTGCTCGGTATACAGCAATGGGTTTGCTCTCAATAACGTGGGGGACACTTCTGGCGAAGTGTAAGTGTAGGAATAATACGCGCCTACTTCTTCGGGGATAAGGACGCGCGAATATATATTGTGTACATTGCCTCTGGATAAAAGAGCGGGGAAAGGCATTCAATGCACCATGAATATAATGCTTAATTATCTCCTCCACTTTATATCGTGGAAATTGTATCTTTAAGATTAGTGTTTTCTGAAAATTATCATATCTTGAGGAAAAGGATATAAACATTTCGATAACACTCTATTTGTTATGTAGCTAACAGAAAACTGTTCTAAGAACTGCGCACATATTTGCGGAAATCACAATTTAATAGATACCCACAACTTATGAAGGCAAACAATAATAAACTGATTGTATTATAGACTTAAGGGCACGTGTTTGAGGTTAATTATTGACATTGATTAGAGCTCGTTGAGACAAGATGTCGGCTTATCGTATTGACTACTAGTTGTTCCGCAGTTTCATCTACGTTTATAATTATTGCTACCGTGGCTCGTAGCGTGATGTTATAATGTAGCCTGTTACTTCTGGATACAGTAGCTTTTTTATGGTGAAGGAATTTTAAAATCGGTACAGTTGTTTTTGAGTTTATTCGTTACAAACAAACTACATGACTGCAATGTCTGCACGGATGGCGTAGTGGTTTAAGTGGTCGCCTCTCCGTTACCTCTGCGCCGATGTTGTGGGTTCAAATCCCACACGGGACAAAAATTCGTGTGGTCCACAAATGGTTGTTCCGAGTTTGGGTGTTATTTTTGTCCGTTGTTTGAATGTTTGTAAAGTCCCCCGCGATATAGGAATTATTCCTAGTGCGTTGGTTTTCTTTTTTAAAATTACATAATACAAAACTACATTTTTGTTTTTAGTATTAGTGTTTTCGAGCGTTCGATACCGCCAGCAAAAGCTACAAAAATACGAAATTTCTAATCCCTTGTTTTATAATAATAATAATAAAATAATAAAACGTTTATTGCAAGTTCACAAAACTCATAGTTGTTAGTAAAACTTAGCCTAAGTGTTAGTTATTAATTATTTAAATTTTGTCGCTGCGACATGCATGTCGTTGACTTATCAAATAGTTTCAAATATTAACTATAGATTTATCTATGACAGTTATTATATTTTATTAAAATAGGTAAGAGATAATCTATGTCGAGTTGTAAAAACATGTTTCTTTGCATATTTTGCCAGCTATGGTTTTACATCCCACATTATAAGAGACGAGTCTGTACCCGTCTATAGGGTACAGTACCAGGCTGTCGTTATTGAGAATTACTTCAGAATAATCCAATAACAATTTCCTCGACTCAGACATGAATAAAAGTTAAATACACTACCGATACTCCACCGAGGCAGTCCGGGATTGCAATCCGAAAATCTGGATGCGGTAATCCGGCATAAATAAGTATACACTTACTGGATCCGGTGACCGGGACCGACGATTGCACATTTTGGCAAAATAACTGTAAACGCGTGTAGCGGTGTGGTGCTTGTGCGTAAGAGTCGTTTGAATCTTGGAGAGATATAACCAAGATACGCGAGCGAAGCCGCGGGCAAGATCTAGTATAAGAATAAAACTGAATAGCATTCTTAAATAGCTAATTATTGACATTATTGTGGTCTCAAGGTTAATTCTAATTTCTAATGTTGTTTAGTTTTATAATTTAGATTAATAAAATTGATCTCGACTTTATCTTTAAAATCTAACTAAGAAAACCGAACCACCAGTTACGTTACGTTAAAGATAACTGTTTGTTTTTTTAATATAATTGTTTTATTTTTAAATTAGTTGATTTCTTATATGTATCGTTTTTTGTACACTTAACGGTCCACGTAAAAACGAAAAAGGAAAGTTAATTAATGGTCCATGTAAAAACGAAAAAGGAAAGTTAAGTTATCCTGGTTAGATCAGTCCGGCTGGATTCAAAATGAGGCCGGATTGCAATCCCTACCAGTCCTGTATTTAGTTGTTTTATAAACAATGAGTTCATAAGTAAATAGGTCTATTATTTCACGTTGAGTGCTATCGTCGGGTGTCAGTCACGCGCGAACCGCACCCCCTCCGATTATAAGGACAAAGGTTATCAATACAGGAACATATTATTTATTAAGGTCGTCTGTATCGACCTACTGACATATGATTTATCAGATGAAATCTGTACCTCAGTTTATTGTAGTGAGTACCTACATTCTCTAAACGATAGAGTTTGACTGCACTGTTGTGGTTTAGGTTCGATCTCCGCACGCGATAGAAATTTTGTATAATTCACAAATGGTTGTTCCGAGTCTGTGTGTTCTTTGTATCAGTTAAGTCCCCAGCAACGCATGGCACAAATTTTTATGCGGTAGTAATCTTTTTTGAAAATTATTAAACAATAAATCACATTTACGTACTTTTAATAGGTAGGTATATGGTAAATTACGAGGACTACGTTGTTTGCCAACTATTTAATATGAATATATTATTAATGTTCTCGAAATTCACCTTAAAATATGAATATGATATTGTTCTGTCAGTGCAGTGATAATAGTTTAAGAAAATACATCTCAGAAACGCCAGAAAATTTTAAAGGAGTATCTAAAGATACATGTTGAAAAATGTGTCTTGTTGGTTGTATAGTTTCTTATATTGTTTGATAGACGAGGCAGGCCTCGCGCTACTTTGATCATAAAAATTAGTGAAATTTTTGGCAATGGAAATAGCTTAGTTGGTCGAATGACTACATTATACGAGAAAACTGGCATATAAAATTATTACAGAATATTACTCAGAATTAATTTTAAAAAAATGCGTTTTTATATCAAAATTGCCCTATACATTCCATAACGTGGAGCGCCATCATTTTTCAAGTACTATAATTAAAAAAGATTATTCATCGCATTCTATAACAGCAATCTATATAGTTTCTAAGTAACTACCATTTTTACATAAGTAACATTAAAATTAGCACATTGCTCCTTCGTGAATATATCTATAAATTAGAGTTTTGTCGCTAATTATGATTATTTTAGCGATATTTATAGTGCGAGTATTATACTATATATAAAATTTCTTAACATTATTTCTTCTATGACCTAAATATCTATTTAGTGTACCTATTGAATATTTCTGGACATTATTATAAATAATATAATACTAATGCCAACCCTGCTTATAAACTGTCCCACTGCTGTGCACAAGCCTTTTCTCAGTATTAGAAAGGTTAAATACTATAGTCCTCCACACTGTCTTGGGTTGGCAGACATCACATATTTTAAAAAACATTATATAGAACTCTTCGACATGCAAGTTTCCCCACGATGTTTTTAAACCGAGATAATCAACTAATACTTTATTTGTTAGATTCCTATTTCATTATATAGTTTATGTGGGTTATAGTTATAATAAGCAGTTGTCATGACACAATAACCACTATGATCTAAATGGGGCCTGGCGCAGTAATAAATTATAAGTGGGTGTGCTAAGTACCCACTTACTTAGCGTAGGACTAAAACTAACGATGTATTGTTGGAATCTATTTGTTTTTTGCTAATGATTTCTACGTAGGTAATTATATTGGTTTGATGAAAGGTCGGACTTATGTGTATTAAAAGGCCCTAGAGAGTTTCCTAGACGAACACACGTACGTACTTTCGGTATACCCTTGAACTTTTAGGTAGTACACGGCCTTTCTTTTTTTTTTTTTTTCGAGGGGGGAAATGCTCCTGATGTATACCGTCCCACTCGGGGGGCAGTGGGACGGTTATGTCGGGCTCACCGGTCTAGACGACACGACCGGCATACCGACTAAAACCCCCCTGTGCACCGTCACCTCACCTTGATGGGTGGGCCGTTGGAACCTGATACGACATCAACGACCCAAGATAGTACACGGCCTGCCCCGACTTCCCCGGGTTGAATATAATAAAGGTTATGTCCATGTGGAATAATGTACCTTTCTCATAGTTGAAATAAATTGAAATAGGTGCATGGTTTACGGAGATTATTGTTGCCAAATTAGTTGACAATTTTGGCATGTCTTTGATTACCACATACATTCCGAATTCTTTTAACATTTTCCAGTTTAAATAATAAAACTCATTTATTATATTCAGTTATCGCAATTTAGTAAAATGAGCATTATCCTGGGAAAATTGTTAACGAAAACGGTGGCCATCATTTAAAAGTAATTTAAATTCCAGCTGCCAGAAAGTGCCTCGCAGTGTTTCTGAAAGGTTGACACTTTACTTTTGAGAGCGATCAAATTAAATGTCAGGTAATAGTGGGTATTTGGTAAATCATAAATAATCGAGATCAGATTGATTTTAGTAAATAAACCGATATCATACGGGACCTTTGACTCACATAAAATGTGTATATTTTATTATATGTGTAAAAGACTAAAGATAACAAATATATGATTGATAGCATATACATACATATAGGTATAATTATGAATATTGATATGCTCATATTAGTTATATTATATTTATATATGATGTGGGTATAAGTTTTACTTACGTTATGTAATTCATATAAATGAGTTTAAGAGTTGTTTCATTAACTTTTTGTTATTATATTTCGTACACGTTGCTAAACTTATTATAGTTTTATTATAAAAGTGTTATGTGGATAGAAAAGATGTTCGACAATGAGAATATCTTTTTTTATTAGGTATTAAGGCTATTAACAATCGGTCAGTATACAAAAAATAATTAACAAATGAACTATTATTGGCTAACTTAAATAATTAAACACGAGATCAAAACATGACATTCAAATCGTTGAACCCTCATTATTTTTTTAATAATTATCATTTAATTAGCATAATGCGACGCAGTATCAAAACATACAGTTCGGTAACTCGAACGGCCGGCGCGCACACCCCGCGTTCGTGTCACGTGACGTCACCGAAGCGGTTTGTAGCGGCACAGACGGGTCTAACACATTACATCAGACTTCGTACTGATAACTGGGCCATCCTGCGATCCTGATAACAGACCACATAAATACAAACTCGTACCGCCATTTTTATCAGTCTCCCGCCTTCGCGCACCAGTGACACTTGTTTTAAAGTTCGGAAATTGAATGTTTTCGCGACGCGCGCTCCCGTGCGTTTTGTTTTCTCTAGTAAATATATTTTAGCAACAACCTCAGGTTGTTGCTTAACCAAGGAAGAAAAGCTTTGAGAATTTCGCTATTAAGGGTGAGTTTTTGGATATTTAATTCTGAAACGTGCGGCCACCGCTCCTTTGTTACCCTAATATATTATTTAAATGCATAAATAGTAATTGTGTAATTTTAATTGATACATAATATAAAGCCTATGTTGCTTAGTGAAAGAGTAGCTTTTAATTGTTGTTAACTTTTGAAATCGGTTCAGTAGTTCTCTTTCCCTATAAATAAACAAAATCACTTTATAACAGCATACATTTATTTCTGAACAATATATCATAATTATTTTAATGCCAATTCTTTATGTGGGTAGTAAGCACTACGACTGACTTCCCACACGAAAATTTCGCCATACACCTAAAACATGTTTCGTTACTCATTTACTACACTATATTTAATGAAGCCAAGTCATTGACAATTATTACTAACACAAATAATGATCGCCCTTAAAATAGATATGGCATAATTAACTATGCTGGAATATTCTACGACATCGAACTAACTGTGTGTGTCACTTATACCGATATTGCGATTGCCAATAAGCATGCGACTGTGATGTGTAAGAGCGCGCTAAGTGTAGCTACTTTTTATGGCAGACAAGTTTCTGCCCGCTGCTTCGCCCGTGTGAATCCTGGGTAAGAAATCCCATGTTGTTCTATCTAGAACATCATCAATCTGTTTGCCAAATAACATCCAAATCTATTTAATCTGTTAAGTCTTAGAATACGATATATAATTAAAACAAATCGAATTAAAGACTTAATAAGTTAATTAATCGTTAACGCTTGACGTTTTGTGATAAATAATTACTTAATTGACGTGTTGCGATTAAGTTCACTGCCTGTAAAAAAATACTCCAACGAATCTTAAGATAATTTCTCATAAATTTGTTATCAGAAGTAATAACGCTATCTTTTACCAACTTTAAACGTAGAATTAATATGATAGAGATGAATATATTTTTAGTATTATATCTTCTCATCACAAACAGTGTTATCACTTTATATTGACAATGGAACGATGTGCTCCAAAACGGGATGATAGGAAAATTATATAAGCGTACCAACAAACGTCATGGAATATAGTACTATGTAACATTGACCTTGCGCACGCGCTGACTCAACATGGCGCCCGCGGTGACGTCACACTCGATTGATGTGTTTGTCACGACACATGAAATCATTGCGAGGAAGATTTGCTTCCTCATTTTTATCTGTTAGTGCTTGTCTTCTGTTAATGATTTTCTTAGAAAATATTTATTCTTAGGTAATTTATCTGTATTTAAGATATTTACTAAAAACCAATTTAATTTCAAAGTGAGGTCTTTCGGTGAGCTTTGTTTTATCTTGATTTTGCTAGTCACAATACTGTGTGTACCGTATCTGACAACTTGGTAGAAATTCAAACTTATATAATACCTTATTTCGCTATTTATCAGATCTTTCAATTGTCCTAATTAAAAGATCTTATCAAAACATAATACGTGAATACCTAATTGCTAAATAAAAATAATACCAAATTAAGATTGTCGTTTCTTTTCTTACGAGCAGCTTGTTCCAAAATCATTCTTGATATAAGTTTATATTATCTATGGTGCTTATTTTATTTTGCAAATAAGTAAGTATATTATACATACAATTATAGTACACAATCTTTTCTTTGTATGTCATTTACTCGCTTAGCAACAAAATATCAAATAATTGAAGCTGAGCGCTGATGAATTATACATAGGTACTTACTTATCATAAAAGTAATCTTCGCATGTAAATACCTACTAATCAAATAATGGTGATGAATAATCATTTTTGTCTGTTAACCTATTTGTGTTTACAAAGCTTACTTTACGCAAAAATAAATTACCTACTTAATACTAATAGATAAACCTAATGGCCAACGTAACATTTGATTTAAACTAATTGTAATCAGAATGTTTAGGTATTCAAACATTTCACGCGGATTGAAACAACGAACACAGAGATAAATTTAAGTGAGTCTTTAGAGAGGTCATTACACCCACATTTCTCCAGCTCTGTTTTAAGGACCCGTGTAATATGGAACTAGCATTTTCATTCATCATCTCGAACCCGAGGTCCCACCATCGCACGAAATATAAGCACAAACCTATGTCTCGAAACTGAAACAGAAAAAAGAAGATAAAAATACTAAGTTTGAGTGAAAATCATTGAATTTTACATATCTGCGCGTTGTTGCCAAGCGCGTTAGATAACACAGACTCGAAAATAGCACGAAACGTCTTACAATTTATCGCTCGTTATGTCACGAATAAGATAATATCTACCCACCAACTCGATTAAAAGTCTTCATTTAGGTAATCTTGTCGTATTTAATTATTGCTGTCTAACTGGTATCTTAAGCGCGGGACGAAAACTATGAAGTATGTAATACAGGCCCTAAATTGTTTGATTAGATAACAAAATTGTGATAAATATCAGAATTATAGTATTGTGTGTAAGTAATCTGGTAATTGGCGCCTAAATATCTTGACTTATCTTGTCAGTAATGAAGGTCGTATAAGTCTGCACATACGTATTTTATCTAGACTAACTGTTACTAGGCGTTTTGTCCTACCTAGAAACCTAAGCAAAATCGTGTTTAATTTGCCAGCTATATCCGCAAAATCATCCAATACTATATTAAGTACGCGGCTTCGCTTGCGTAAATGCAGATACCTAACCTGCATTTATATCAACAGTACTTTTCCAGATTAAAATGTTTCCTATGTCCTGTTCTGTACTTCTGACAACGTGTAAGCGAAATTTCACGATGATCGGTCGAGTAGTTAAGGCGTGAAAGCGTAACAAATAAACAAACTCACCTTCGCATTTATAATATTAATTAGGATTATTATATAGGATTGGTTCAATTGTTTCCCCATGAATGTAACATACAGACATCCGTATTTATAATTTTGGTATTGATGTATAAAGACGAGGTACTACATTAATGTATTTTTTACTAAAGTTTACAATTTTTCTGTCCTGTGTACTGAATTATATTATTTTTTCATCCAACTATGGTGGCTAACAAGCAAACATACCATAGACTACAGACTTTAATAACGCCATAAGCGTGTGTTCTTAAAAAGGTAGCTTGGATTGTGTAAAATAGCTTTAATCTATTGAGTTGCAGCGACACACTGGCGGACATATACAATAGATTTTCAATTATGTCTGGTATTCTAGCAATTGACAGGTTTGACATTACTAAAAATTTCACTTGCCATGCGTTGCCAATATTAAAACATAAAATTCCTTGGAATTTGAGCCGCATTTTCGTCTTCACTATTTTTAAAACTTACTTCGTTAAGAAAGGTATGCGCATAGCAGGACCTTTTAAACAATATAACCTTGAATTTAGCTTAGTAAACTAATACAGCTGGCACTGTACCCATCTATACTAATATTATAAAGAGGAAAGTTGACTAGGACTAATTATAGGAGGAATTCCTTTATAATAAGATCCTGCCGCTCGTTTAATAACCTTGTTAATATCTGCAGTGACAATTCTATTGATGTGTTCCACCTTTCTTTACCAAAATTCAAGAAATCTGAAACTGAATTAAATGATATAACTTTGTAACTCTGTGTTCCTGTGTCTGTGTTACTCTCTGTGCCTAGTACTGTACGTCGTTTTTACATATTATTTTTTGTTGTTCTTTTGTTACGCTAATTACTTGTGCATTTGTTATTTTAGATTATAACTTCAAATATTTTTTGGCGCTACTGTTTATTTATATGTGGAAACTGCTTTGGATTAAGTGTAGTTAATTTGAACATAAATTATTTTTAAATTGTATCTGTTTGTTTCCCAAATAATATAAAATAAAAATAAAAAATATTTTGTTTGTTTGTAACGATTTAAATCAAAAACTACTCAACCGATTTTAAAATTCTTTAAATAGCAAATTTCTACATTTGATTCGCGAAGTCATGGTCACTCATGGTCAAGCGTGTGCGTCGCTACAGCTGCTACTACGCACTTTTATCTGTGATGTTTTGGCGCCACGTGCGGTCAATAACCTTGTTACACTTACATATATGAAATTGTTTTTTATGACACGTGGAGCGGTCTAGGGGCCCGTAAGGTTAGGCTACGTTGCCCTGGTCGAAATTATAGCTATTTATGGCTCGTAAGTGCAATACGATCTCATATCGCCAGAAAAAATATGTTTACTGAGTTAAGTTTTGTGATTTAGATCTAGTGTGAGCAGTTAGTTTCGCATATTATGTCATATATTCTTCTAATATCCATAATTGCGCATTAAGCCACGTCTTTTAAAAAGTCTTTTGCGTATGTTAGCCATTTCTTATCAAAGTCGGTTCCTCGGTTTAGCCGTAGAACACTTAACAAAAAATTTACATTGGTATTTAATTAGAATATCTTTTTATATTATTGACAAAATATTTTGGTGTATCCTTTTTTTATGTCTAGCTATTTACAATAGGTATTAACTGTTAATATAATGTACGATAAGCTGTCATGATTGAAAATTTTTGACGTAATAATGACAAGGCTGAACCTTTTCAATTTTCAGACTCCTTGAGGAGATATTTACTGTCAAGGGCCAGTGTGATCTTTGCCTCTTGCGTTAAAAGTATAGCAAGTCCTTTTTGCAAAGGATTGGCAAAGCGCGAGTCGTTTCCTTAGTTCTTCAAGCTGCCTAATTTCAACCCAAATTGTAAAAATTTATTATCCGGCTGACCGTAATTCAAATTTGACATGGACGAAGCTGCGAGCTAAATAATAACTAGAGAAAGCTTGGTCCTTGAAGTAAATGAATCAAATAAACAATAACTAATCAGAATATACCTATAGCTATAATGTCTACTTACATGTATTCCTTAATATTACGTCGCATTAGCAACTCGTAACATACAATCATGAAATCGCGCGCCTGTAATTTGAGTTCATGGCATATTCATGATAAACATAGTGTACTCGGTCACTTGTAAAGCGAAATCATTTTGTATTACTGACTGTAAGTTGAAGTTCATAATACATCGCTAGTTCAATATTTGGTACTAGATTTTGCACATGGCATCGCTTGTGTTAACCTAGATCTCGTCAATGAACTTCTTTCCTTTGGGAGCAGTTCTATTATCTGGATGAAAGGTACCATTATTATGTCCTTTCCTGTAGGTACCACTGACTACTTAGGTATATAATTATACGTATATTATAAATACAAATCTGAGTTTGTTTATTTTCACGCCTTAACTACTCGACCGATCATTATGAAATTACGTCTACACGTTGTCAGGGGTACAGAAAAGGACATGGGATATATATAATCTAGAAAGAAACGATTGCCGAGTGAAGCCGTGGATAAAAGCTTGTTATAATATAAATTGAAACATTAATAACATGTAATGGTATATGTACTTAGGTACATAATATACATCAGTGTAACATGTTCAATATAACATTTACGCAACGCAAACTATTGTTAACATTTTATAGTTAACGAGCTGTTTCCCGCGACCCCGTCCGCATGTCATTCGGTTCTATCGCAAACCCGTTTTAACCCTTCAGAGGTGGTATTTTGCAAAATCTTTAATGATTGTTGATAAGAAAGCATTGCACACAAATCGTCAGGGTTAGGCTGGATATATCAAATTTTGAATTCGTTTTTCGTCCCCTTAGGGTGTAAATTCTAGTGTCCTTTTTTAGTGCTCGCTTTTATTGTATAAAAAACCTTACTGCAAAATTTCATGTTTCATTTCTCTATATCCAGGGGTTAGGCTTGTGCATTAATTTAACTATCAGTCAGATTATAGTTTATATATTTAGATTCACAGTATAATTAATATATACCTACATATAAGCTCATGCCTTTATATTGCCAAGGGGTAGGCAGTTATGTTTATTATATCGATATTTCACATGTTTTTCGCTTATTGCTGACACTATCGGGCACATTGCGTCGTCCACACTTTTTCTCAACTCGACCAATTTCTATACTGTTTATACGAAATGGTCTTTTGAACGCTATAAAAATAACTGTTGCGTATGAAATCAGACATAGTATTTCCATACAGAGCGATATCTTCAGTAGTAGCACGGCCTCTGGAATTTTTTATTATTAATTAAAAAAGACAACTCCCTCCCGCATTAGGATTAATTCCTGTGTTGCGGGGGACTTAACCAACATTCAAACAACGGACACAAAGAACACCCAGACTCGGAAAGACTATTTGTGGATTATATAAAGTTTTGTCCCGTGTGGGGATCGAACCCACAACACTCGGCGTGGTGGCAGTGGCGAGGCGACTGTGCAGTGGCGACCAGTACGCCATCCGTATACGCCAACTAAAACGTAACTAGCAAAATGTGATTCCAATAAGCATCTACCTACTCCTTTGGGGGAACATAGGCGTGAGTCGATGTATGTACATTGTTCTGTAAATAACCTATAAAATGTTAACAATACTTTGTTGCGTAAATATAACATGAACATGTTACACTGATGTATATTCTGTAAGTACATATACGACATTATATTATTGTTTCAATTTATATTACAGCTTTTATTGAACTATTTTATTTTATTATCTCATTGTTCGTAATTTAATTCGTCGATAAATGTCGTCGACCATGTTTATCTTTGATATCAGAAATCTAATGGTTATCGTGATACTGTTTAGTTGAGTTGTTATCTCAGATAGCGCGACAGTGTTCTCGGGAAAGGAAGCTAAAATTGTAAACTTGAAGTCTAGGTGATTGATATCGTTAGTAACGATTGTGCAATCGATACCTTAGGCGAATCGGTAATTGTTTCTTTTATTCCGTCGTGAGTTTTGTAAATCCAGTGCTGAAGATATTGAGTTATATTAATACTGATGTTATAATGTGAAGGTTTTGGTTATATTTGGTCGTATTGGATATTACTTGACATCTTAGTTAAGGTTTACATTGAAAATAAATTTAACTAAAAACAGAGCCAGATTTAGAGACGGGTTATAGGTCCTTCAATCTTGGGACTCATAATATGAAAAAATAACCGCAGGATTTACTAAATTACTTCGAGGGCGGGATTATTCTTTTGCTTGGTTTGCATATGATCTTTAATATTTTTTTATATCTTTACATGGCCTATTGTAAGATTTTGTGATATTAATCGTCCTTTGTCTTCATAATATCACAGTTTATCTCGTTACGGTGCAAAAGTACTTGTAAGTGTAGTTATAATGCATCATTTTGTGTGATAGTACTGAGTGTCCCTTTTATAGGTATATATATAAAAGGACAACTAGTAATAAATAATAGAATAATTTATGCGTCGCGGGGGACTTTACAAATAATGAAACAACGGACACAAAGAACATCCAGACTCGGAACATGCATTTGTGGATCACAAAGTTTAGTCCAGTGTGGGATTCGAACCCACTACCCTCGGCTCAATGGCAGTCGATCACTTAAACCTCTACGCCATCCGTGCAGTCTCGGTACTAAGTGTCCTGTTTGTGTTGTTGCAGGGAGCACCGGGCGAGTCCGGCGCGTCTACCAGTGCCGGGCGTGTGTGGCCACACAGGCCGCGAGAGGCCGCGCGCCCGCGACCTGCGCCGCGCTGTTGGCGGCGCGCGCTCAACGTCGATCCGCCCTGGCTCCGCCGTGCTAAGGCCCGCTGACGCCACACACATATCACGTAAGTACACTCACCATCCAACCGGGCTCGGTAGGCCACAGAGGCATCATAGGTTTGTGGCGACTCCGCGCGGACGAAGTTCCGCCTACATCTAACAGATAGCGCTGTATACAATAAGCGCTGAAATGACGTCATGCAATCCAGAATAGCACAAGTGACATTTACACAGCGACTAACTATATACACAAGCTCCCGACATCAACCGATGGGCTGCAGCCCGCCAGGCACGATCACCCTGCCTAGTCGGAGGATCCGGCGTAACAAACAAACTCATATTCGCATTTATAGTATTAGTTAGGATTGATCAAGATTTTCGTCTCTTTGGGGACGAAATTTAAAAAAATCACTTTTTTATTGAACCTCTAGAGCCTCAGAATTTTTGAATTTACGTGCGTATTAAATAGTTATTTATCGCTTGCTGCAGCGGTGAAGGAAAACATCTTGAGGAATCTTTAATATGTGAGAATTGTACTTAATGTTCTCGAAGATATGTCTGCCAATCCGCTCTGGGTCAGCGTGGTAGACTATGGCCTAAGCTCACACTGAGTAGAAGCCCGTGCCCAGCAGTGGGAAAGTTTATATACAAGGCTGATAGTATTCCCACTAGATAAAGCATATTTAGTAATCGTAAATCATAATGAGGTTAAGACACTTGATTTGGAAACTCCAAGAATAAAAATTGTCTGATTTAGCTGTGATCTTATGTAGGGTGGTTATATTCACCAGTGTGTTTATAATATGTACATTTAGGTCAAGGCCCATGCATATTATTATTAAAAGAGAAGATTCTACTGCACATATCACTAACTTCTACTGAATTGAGCCAGTGTTCTGGAGCTTTTAGACGTTGATAAATATTACTTTGTGACTGAGATGAATAAACATATTATTAGCAAGACTTCTTTATTTTTATATGATCGTTTAGATACCACACTATTACTCTCATGACCCGTCCTACAACTAACAAGTAAAAGTTATGCGAAAGATAAATCGCATGCTGTCTCACTGATGTTAGGTTAAAGAAGAGAGATGGCGAGACTTTTATCTTATAGATAAACGCTATCTGGAGGTGGTAGGACGGATTAGTCGTACAATGCCACATTCGCAAAAGGACTTATTGACGCAAAAAGACACATTCGCAAAATGTCTTTTCTCAATATGCCACATTAGCAAAATGCGTGTCTATCAAAATGCCACACTAGCAGAATGCCACACTATCAAAATGACAAGATTGTTAAAGTCACTTAGTGACTTCTTGCAGTAGGCCGATGATTTATGAGTAAAAAATAATACTAATTTAATTATTTCAGTATTTAATTACATTATTTTATCATTTCCATTTATTTTAACATAAAATAAATTGTAAATGTTAACTGAAATTATGAATGGCGCTGAGAATCATAAACAATTAATAACAAATATTGTCACTGTTCAAAAAATATTTTTGTCTTTTAGATTTTAAGAATTCAGTAACGATTTAACTGCACAGGGGTCAGCTGTTGGATTGTAATTTTAATTGTAATATAAGAAGTATGCTTTAATCTAGAAAATGGCTATTTGTGAGTGACAAGTGACATTTTGAATATTTTACGTCATGTGAAAATGGCATTTTGCGCATGTGACGTTTTGCTAATGAGACATTTTGCGACATGGCGTTTTTAGAATGTGACAATTTGAGAATATGACATTTTGCGAAATTCCAATAAGTTATTTTGCGAATGTGGTATTGTGCGCCTAATCCGGTAGGACAAGCCCTTAGAGTCGTAAGCGTCTGAACTACGGTACGCTAACTATCAGACTAGCCGTTTGTTTGTTTGCTAGATAATAAGTATTTTCTGTTATAAGAAGACAACTCCCGCACCAGGAATAATGCCTGCATCGCGGGGGACTTTACAAACGTTCATACAACGCACACAAAGAACACCATTTATGTATCACACCAATATTTTTCCCGTGTGGGGATCGTGTGGCCATCTACGCCGTCCATGCAATCAAGGCATCAAGACCTATTCGATAAGAAGACCTTGTAGCTATACTTAGTATTTTGTTTTGTTCCAGCTGACACTTGTGGACTAGCGCTAGTGGGCCGCCACCACCCGGCTCGAACACCTGACACCCCCTCCTAGGCCACCGCACGGAACTCTGGAACTTAACGTGAACTACACAAGGTTCAAAATCCCTGGCGAGATGAAGGTCGTGGAAGAAGAACGTATCACGGTGATGGAGGGCGCCTGGACCCCAGTGGGGGTCATCCGTGACATCGTCGAGGGGGGCGCGCAGGAGGACCCCTTCTACGTGATGGACCTGGGCGAGGTGGTTGCCAGGTACCGTCGCTGGAAGGAGCTCATGCCTCGCGTCGAACCTTTCTATGGTAAGCAGTTCTCTTCTTTATTTTATCATCAGTACCTCATTACCTTAGTAAACTTACTAACCTATACATATTTTGACGTTCATAAGTGTTACTTTGTGACCTAAATGAATAAATGTTTTCGACTTTGACATGACATTTCCCAGTTTCCAATAGGCATAATAGTCTCAAGCTCACCCTTAAAAAGGTTTGGCTGTGCTATTATATCCCTGTCCACAAAAAGCCAGTGATAAGATCCTTTAATGGATTTTTGGACTTGGAACTTTTGTACAAAATGAAATTATAACAACTCTTAACAAATAAAGAAAGTATAATTTCTGTTCCTTCTGTATTATTTGTCCGAACTTGGTCCAATCGTTGCCTGTTAATTAAATTTAATGCCGCTTATACATACAACAATCGACGCCTAGGAATACCATAGACGTTGAGCTAAAACACTATTTACGAAACTGTACCTTAGTACAGATACGTAAACATGCCAAAACTGACAGTAGTAACACATTACTACTCTTTTTTGTAATAAAAATAATTTTGCGGGCAACGAAGTTGGTTGTGCATATATTTATATAGTATAGTGTACAATTATTTGTTGTCTTGAATAAACAAAATAATATATAAAATAAAAGATAGCATCATATGACTAAAATAATATTTATTTTATATCATGACCACTGACCACTGACTTGATCAGATCAGAGACGTTCTGGATAAAGGCCAGGTTAAGGGCACCTTAAACCGGCGAGCGTGTATGAGGAATGTTATTAAAGTGAATGAAGCCAGAGAAGTGTGTCGGGATCGTAGCGACTGGAAATCCGTAGTCTCTGCCTACCCCTATGGGAAACAGGCATGAATCTATGTATGTACCACTGACTAATATGACTTGTGCCTTGTATTACAGCCGTGAAATGCAACGATGACAAGCTGCTAGTGAGCACCCTGGCCGCACTGGGCGCCAACTTCGACTGCGCCTCCAAGGCTGAGATCGAGCTTGTCACGTCCATCGGAGTCGAGCCCGAGTGAGTACATACATGTCATATTGTCATGTGTTCATACTTCATAGTTCATACAACAGACGTCGCAGGACAATTTTTTAATGAACTTGTAAATGCTAATAAATCCTATAAAAACGTATTGTTTTTCTTATTTGTGTTGTTAATTATATGGACTGATCGCAATTTATACTATATGAACTGCTCACTATTTATTTCATCCATATTAGCATAAGATCACAAAAACGATGTAGGTGGGTATTTAAGGATGAAATCGTAGCTTGGCGGCGAGAGCACGCTTTTGCTGTTTTGACGTGGCGGTCAAAGAGTTAAAAGACTACTCCTGCTTTATAAATAACTCCTATGTCGGAACAACTAATTGTGGATGACACAATTTGCTGTTGTGTGGGTATCGACCCGACAGCTCTCGGTGAAGTGGCAGTGGCGAGGCGACCACTTAAACTATAACGCCATCCACATAGTCAAGTAGATGTTGTTTTGTTTAAGGTAATACACGCACTAGCAATAATTCTTGACTAGCGGAGGTCTTTTCAAACATTTAAACAACGGACACACAGGATACCCAGACTGAACAACAATTTGTGGCTCACACAAATTTCAACACTCGATGGCGTAGTGGTTAGTGTAACCGACTGCTACGCCTAAGGTCGCGGGTTCGATTCCCGCACATGTCAAACATTTGTGTGCATGAACATGTTTGTCTTGGTCTGTGTGTTTCTATGTATAATATGTATGTATTTACAAAAAAAAGTATATATGTATGTTTATCCATTGTCTAGTACCCATAGTACAAGCTCTGCTTAGTTTGGGCTAGATGGTGTTGTGTGTATGTTGTAGAATATTATATTATTATTATTATTAATATATCCATTGTTTTTTGTCAGGCGCATCATATTCGCGAACCCGGCCAAGATGGCGTCGCATATCCGCTACGCGTCGGCCGCCGGCGTGGACTGTATGACGTTCGACTCTGAGACCGAGCTCATGAAGATGAAGCAATACATGCCGCACTCCAAGTGAGTACAAACACAAGTGCACCATCTAATCCTTCACACTTATAGTCCGACTAGCTGTGCACGCGGTTATAGTTAGCGCCGCCCCCGTGGGTCGTAGCGTGATGTTATATAACCTTCCTCGATAAGTAAGCTATCCAACATTAAAAGTTTTTTTTAGTTCCTGAGATTAGCGCGTTCAACCAAACAAACTTCGGCTTTATAATATTAGCATAGTTTGGACAGCAAACAGATGAAGCGCAAAAATATAAAAAAGATATTTACGTATATACTGTGATAGATATATTTATTTTAAAATCTCATTATGATGCGATATTTTTATTTATTAACAATTAGATTTTGTTTACGGCGTCGCTCATGTAAATGTAGGTTAAGTTAGATAAGAAATATAACTTTTTCCTGGATGAAAGGTAGGTACCCTATGTCCTACTCTGTACCCTTGACAACGTGTACATGCGAAATTTCGTGATGATAGATTGAGTAGTTAAGGCGTCGAAGCATTACAAACAAACTTACTTTCGCATTTATACTTAATAATAATTAGGATCTCATTATGATGCGATATTTTTTACTTATTAACAATTACACTCAATTGATTATAACACATTACTTACACAGCATTAAAACAAACCAGTGTATTGTCTTCTGTTTACGCGAATGTTATTCATTGAAATTGAACTACTATATACGGATTTTATCGCGTTGTTTATTTGACACTCTTTTACATAATTAAGAAACTGTTCAATGAACAAACCAGTGTTCAATCTCATTATATGTTATTCTGTTCCAAGAAGTAGAGCCAAAGTGACACAGTATTACTGCGTGATAATATTTTGTGAACAAGTCACATTCTTGAATTTTATTAACATGTATGGTTGTCTGCAGACTGGTGATCCGTATTCGCTGCGATGCTGAATCGGCGCAGTGTCCGCTGGGCATCAAGTTTGGCTGCGACCCCGTCACCGAGGCGCCGCGACTGCTCAAGCTAGCTGCCGTGCTCGGTCTAGAGGTAAGCATTCATATACACAGACACACACACGCATACCTATCGTTACCAATATTTTTACAACAGTCAGATATTTTTCTCATCGACTTGTTGATGATTCGATACATAATTATAAACAAGCCATAGATGATACAATTTCATTGAATGTTAACGTTTTTTGTGTATTCTAGTCAATGTCTGGCATTTTCTAATGTTGAGGCTCGGTCCTTTATACATTCGAAGTGTCGTATACAGGGACTCTGATGTGTCACGAACGGCGTACACGGTGACAAGGCCAAGGAACGTGGTACTCGTCCCGAACGCTTCACGGCCTAGTACCATAGTGACAGGCACATTATATTAGAGGCACATAATATTAGCACGAGTCGTGTCGCCAGGTGATCGGCGTGTCATTCCACGTGGGCAGCGGCGCGATGGAGACGGGCGTGTACGCGCGCGCCATCGCGCTGTGCCACGCGCTGTTCAGCGTGGCGCGCAACGTGGGCCACGCGCGCATGCGCCTGCTCGACCTCGGCGGCGGCTTCCCCGGCGGGATACGCACCGACATCTTCGAGGTACCTGCGCCTTACTTGCGCACCGAACTCAAACAGACATCGACACTAACAACACTAAAAGATATAGCATTTTTCTTTATTGTCGACCTATCAATATCGTACATTTTAGTCGATACTTATACAACAATAATAGCTGACTCGGGTGGACTCTGTGGACCCGAAAATTATCAGGCGCAATTTGGATAATGATGTGATGCGTTTGTTTTGGTAATTAGTAATAAATAAACAAAATGTTAAAATGTCATAAAATTAAAAATATATATAATCCATGTTAAACGTATAAGACACATAGGTTAGTTATCAGAATAATAAGAAGTTTTCTAATACTTTGTACAAGGAACAAACATACTGGCCAAAATATTAAAATAGATTTTTTTATATAAGGACTGCAGATACTTTCATATGCATTTAGTAAAAATGTTATGTTAGCATAACAAACAGACATTTCAATTTAATTTATTTGTATAGATGTAACTCGGTGATAATATAGCTTCCTAACAGTGAAATAATTTTATAAATCGGTTGAATAGTTTTTCAGTTAAATCCTTAGAAACAAGCCAAAAATCAAATCGTTTATCTTTAATATATTAGTAGGTATAAATTACAATGATATTAAGTTATACGTATGTAATGTAAATGTGTGTGTGCGTGCAGGTGTCGCAGGTGATCAACTCGGCGCTGGAGGAGCACTTCCCGGACCGCGGGGTGCGCGTGATCGCTGAGCCGGGCCGCTACTTCGCCGCCGCCGCATACACGCTCGCCACCTGCATACACGCCAAGCGGGAGGTACTCACCTCCACACACCTTGCATAACAATACCTTATTCTACAGCACAGCACAATTCATTTACCCTGACAATTGGAATGCCAGACATAATTGAACACCTATTGTGTCTGGCCGCCGCACTGTGGTTCGTCTAGAACATGCTAGCTGGACAAAATTATTTATTGAGGTTTTTTAGTTCGTACGGCTTTATTATGATATTCTAATGGGGTATTAGCGCATATAACACCAAAAAACAGGAGGTAGGGTCACGTGTGCCAACATAAAAAAATATAATAGCGATTAATCTTTTATTGTCAGACAGGTAAAAAATAACAATGAAAAAAAATAACAATAGTCATAAAATATTGTGCTACTAAGGACTTGGCTTCTAATTACATAATAGGGCATTATTACTACCTACTCAATAACAATACTTTTTACTTAAAAAATATGCAGTTAAAAAACAATATGTTGACAACTAATAATAAAGTTAGATAAGGTACACAGCTTAAAAAAACATTAGTAAAATATTATTTACAACTTCTATTTATTCTGCATCACTAAATTCTTCTTCTGAAGAATCATCTACCATATAATCTGACATATTTTGATGAGAACTACAATGACTTACACTAGACCTTACATTTACAGGAGGGGGTATAATTAATTCTTAAACCTCAGAAGGAAGTTTACTCGTCGGTTTTTTCGGCACTTCCCTAAGGCCATTTATTACAGGATCAGATGTAATTAGCAACATATTAAGTAAATCCCTATTCGTGGCAATACGTGAATATTTTCGAGTATTGTGCTCCCGGAACCTCCTATAATCCTTATTACGCGCTTCCTGAGCTTCTTCAGAAAGCTGCCCAATAGGTAAAAGAGCCGAATCTCACAATTTCTACACTGTGCACAAGAATTTTGTGCACAGTAACAGGCATTTTATACCACGAATAGAGACTAAGATACAATTTTTTTGTGTCCTGTGTAAAAGAATTAAATTTAACAACATCAATATCGTAACCCGAAGCTAAAGTTCTAAGGATAGTGCCAAAGTTCTTAATTAGTGTCACATCTACACCTGTAATATCTGAAGCCTGTTCAGGATTCTCAAAAAACCGACGAGCAGTATTCCCATCATTCGTATTACCAAATCCTGGTTTTGGTTTATCTACAATTAAACCCATTTCAACCTTAACCCTTTCTTGGATACGAGCCGAACGTTGCTTCACATTTTCTTTGTCACTTTGACCTCGAAGTTGCCATTTCTTAACTTCAAGACGATAGCTTATGTGAAGCAAACATTCAAAAGACCGGATCCAAGCGTGAAGGGGAGATATACCAAAACCAAGAGTTTCCTTATTTACAACAAATTCCCTAGACTCATCATTCATAAATTTAGGAGTAGCTCCACAAATGTAACATTTAAGTGCTGACGAAGTTTCAGTCATAGCGTTGCACACTTTACCATCAATCATCGTGAACAGTAATTCGTGTTTGACCGATATCTCTTTACCATCTATATTACCTATTGTTGGCACCAATTGGTTTATTTCATCCAAAATCTTATTGGTTTCTATTACAGTAAAATCTGTTGTTTCTTTGGAGAAAATAAACTTAATCGGTCGACAATACATGGTAGAAGATGGTCGAGGATTCTGCCAAGCAACTCTACCACTATTGTCACGTAACTGAAGTGGCACGAATGAGAACATAAACAAAAACTCATCTGTGTCTTCACTGTTTGAGAATTTTTGTTTGTAAGTGCTATGACCGGAACTTCCATCACACCCCCACTTGCTAACAAGGGAGAGTGATGAGCCAGAATCTACAGATTTTAAAACTTCACGCTGTACACAAATTAGACGTTCAGCTGTTTTATTTAAAACCGCCTGAAGTTTAATTTCTGCACGCGTTTCGCTTATAAAAATCTGTTCCTCGGGAGGGTAGCATTAAATTTTTGCCTGCCTAACACTATAAAATGATGGGAATACCTGGTGTCCTGCCTTGATGCTCCATTTCCTCGTTTGTTTATAAGAGTGGCTCGTGGATTTGGCATCTACATAATATGCCAAAGCCTCCTCTTTGGAAAAACATCTTGGTTGTTCGCGTACCTTTTCACCCACATATCTTTTCATTTCTTGGCACTTTTCCGGACTACTATGGCTTGCTTCTTTAATCACAGTAGCCAAATTCCGATGTCCGGATAATCGTGCCGATATTTCAGCAGCGGCTACTAGCTGGTTTACATCTCGCGTGTGTAGTAGGTCCTCCACGCGTCTCCTTTTCGTTTTTTCACTTGCTTCAGGAAAATCTATTGATGGACGTCCACGAATCGAACTCTTACTTGATGATGATGGTGTTGAGAGGTGGACAGATGCTTTGAATGTAAAATCCCCAGACAACCACTCAGAATTCTTAGTCAGGAAGCGATTACGGCATTTCCCACATTTTTCCCATTTTTCTGTGTATTTGGATGACAATCTTCCAATTGTCATTTTAATTTCCCGCTCAGATGCTTCCGTGATATTAACAAGATCATGTTTCATCACTATAAACTCATACAGTCTACTGTTGCGGTTCTCTTTAGCATGTTTCTGCCATTCATCAAAAAACTCCATTTTCGAGACTGAGAATTCGTATTCTAGAAAACAGACAAAATGACAAAGTTGTTCTCAAGTGTGCAGGCTAAGATGACTAAAATTTAAAAGCTAACAGATATGGCTATGCTATATATAAAATCTAGCCTGGGTACAAGAGGGTACAAGTAGTTTCTAGTCCAATGAATTCAGAAAATCATCAAAATTTGACAAACTTCTTTAAACTCGAGCTATTTAAAAAAAATGGGGAAATGTAAACCTATTTTCTTATTAGAAATAAAAAGTACATACCTTTAACTTGAAGACCCATCACTAACACTTTTGAAAAAACTTAAACTCACTGACATAGGATGTTACTTCCGTACACGCAAAAATGCAATTAATAAGTGGTTTTCTTACCCTTTCCTTATATACTAACCTCATTAGCTTATCAGTAGTTGACACGTGTCCAAAACAATTCTCAGAATTGGGGCACCTGGGTATCTGGTAAAAGGCTCAGGTAATAAATTTCAGTTAATTAGACAATGACTTTTGTCCAGCTAGCATGTTCTAGACGAAACACAGTGCGCCGGTGTGCCGCTGCGACTCAATAAGTTAACTAACCACCGGTAACACTGACAATTCAGTGGAAAATACACAATTTGAAGACTGATATAGTACCCAGATGTAAGATTATAAAACTGTCCATTTGTGGATTTTATAGTACGCTCACAATATTCTGGCTTTATTATCTGACAAGTTATATGTATTATAAACTGACGGTTCTCACAATACTAGTGATGCCCACATAAAGAGTGATTTAGTGCTGTTTTAATAATCACTAGCTGTCTCCCGGTTTCACTCATTTATAAATGCTTGTGTGTGTTGTGTGTAGGTGCCGTCGAAGGACCCCGAGAGTGGGTCGGAGACGCACACCATGTACTTCATCAACGATGGCGTGTACGGCTCCTTCAACTGCGTGCTCTACGACCACCAGAAAGTCGAAGCTGAGCCCCTCTATGTAAGTGTACATTATATTTTTTGGTACAACATTCATTACTTTTATAGGCTAACCTAATACAACAGTGTAGTACCAATACATTAAATATAATACTTTGACAAATAAACACGCGTCTTTCGGACTGCTAGTTGGAACCAAGTTCCTTTTGCTATATATCTTTATTTATTTAGGCATATTTACAGAGTAAACATAAACACAGACAGATATTCACTTATAATTAACAATTATCAAAATGCATGTCCTAACCCCAATTACAAATGTGCACAGCACTGCCAGGAAGTCGACATGCAAAAACTAAGTAATAAAATTACACAAAAAAATACAACAAATAAAAACAACACAAATATAAAGCTACACATATTTATCTGAATAAAAATGAATATATTTAATGGTTTGAATGACAACATTAAATGATAAAAGAGTAGCCAAATCAAAGAAATGAAATGGTGCCTGTATGAAATACAGCTGGCTAAATAAATTAACTAGACTAAAAAGGAAAAATCTACAAAAATAACGAAATATTAACAGAAGTATAAAGTAATAAACCTATTTAGTAATAAATAAGATACAAGTGCTTCAAATCTGGTAGTGGAAATTGTCAAATGACAGAAAAAGAATTTACGACTCAAATAATGACGTTACCGCTACTAAATCGCACCTGTGCGAGGGAGATAACGAGACATCCCCTCTACGGCCCTCTTTATCATATATCTAAATTAAACATATTAACTACTGCCTTATTCTGTAACCAATTATGATATTGTTTTACAAAAAGATTTCTTTGAATTGCTATTTGCTCATGTATGTAAAATAAAACAAAGGCAACGTCGCGTCCCCTTTATACACAGTTACTGTTGCTTATGGGAGTTTTCAATTATATTTTCCATATTTAAGTAGATATTGCGCGGTCAACATAAACGCACAGTGTATTCCAAAATTTGAATATATCGGTAATGTTGGATAAGTATTTCGATGTGTTTTTCCAAGCGATTTACAAAATGTACGCGTTGTGGTGTTCGAGTGAGGTATTGGCGTGGTCATTGCACGTTTGCTCACACGCGTGCGCGTGCGCGTGCGCGTGCGTAGTGAACAGCTCAATAAGAGAAGGTCGCGTTGCAGCCGAGGTCGGAGACGCGGCTGCCGTGCTCGCTGTGGGGCCCCACGTGCGACGGGCTGGACTGCGTGCTGGGCGCGGCGCGCCTGGCGCCGCTGCGCGTGGGCGAGTGGCTGGTGTGGCGCGACATGGGCGCCTACACGCTGCCCGTCGCCTCGCCCTTCAACGGCTTCCCCGTGCCCGCCGTGCGCGCGCTCGTCGACGCGGACCTGTGGTACGTACCGCTCCGTGCGTACTGAGTGCGGCGACTCTGCAGCGAGCGTGCGATGTTAACTGTAACGCACTCGGCAGGTCGGTGCTGAAGGAGCTGAAGCCGCTGTCGTCGGCGCACTACACGCTGAGCTCGTCGCCGGCGCCGGCGCCGGCCGCGGCCCCCGCGGCGCGCGCGCTGGCGCCCTGCGCCGTGTTCGTGGAGTGCGCGCTCAAGTGACACCGCCGCGCCACGCCTCGCCACGCCTCGCCACGCCTCGCTGCTGCCGCCCCGCGCCGGCTGCGACTTATACTTATACCTAGCACTCCATTATACACATACGCTATGTACTCTAGCATTATTCACGATATAACGTCACAACTACAACCTATTTATCCAATCCTGTCCTTCTTTTTTATGACGAGCAACTTGACTGGCATGCCTAATGCATGCTAGTGAAGTTGGTAAAGCAAAATCCTACACAAACGTAAAAAAATAAAATCAATTTTTATGTTTAAATCATGATATGAAATTATATCTTCCTATGAGTCCCTAGTAAGGTAAAAAGATTTTCGGGCGTTTAGGTAAAATTTTCTAGATGATTTAAGGTGTGACGTCACGGAATATAATCGCCAAAAATCACTCTTAAATACCAGTTGTTGCGTTATATCACATAAGTATATAAAGCCTTTAAAATCATATATTTATTGAACTCCAGTCACAAGCTAGAATGACTGAATCGATTGAAACGCGTTTATTGTTTCAAGTTTGTTGTTTTTAATTGAATTGTGTGGGACCTAAACAAAAGTAGAAAAACCCCTCTGTCTAAACCTTTGGAGGAAGGGCTAGTTTGTCGTTTCATACAAGCCACGTTTAATGGAAACAGAATCAGTCATTCTAATATGGCACATGTGCTACTTGTATCGGGTTTGAAATTTATTTTTGGACGGGTTTGTAGTATATGTGAATATTGGAGTGTGTAATGGGTGGCGAACTAAATCGTTGCATTTTGGGTAATATAATATCGCTCATTTGCGACAAGAACGTGTCAATTCACAAAAATATGATTTCCAACTAATATGGCTATACTTAAAACTACGAAGAAAACAAATGATAGATTGTTACGTTGTAGTGCCACAAAATACATAATTATATAGAAAACCCACCCGATACGATGTACGAAAACAGTCGCACTCACACATACGCGTGTGAATACAGCGATCTCAGCATAAAACGCAACTGCATTCAGCCAATGATGTACGTAAGGTGTCTGGTCAGACAAAATGTTATTGGATTTTCCTATCTAGAAATTGTCAGTAGCTCGAAGTTTGTTAACATACCTGGTAGACTGGAATAGGCTTGCCTTCTATTATGACATCTGAAAGTCTACCTCATCGTGGGTACAGTCGTGAGTATTTATGATCAGAGAGCGCTGAATGTACGCGTCTGTGTAAGTAAGACTATCTCCGCAAGCATCAAGCCGGCCTAACTGTAGCTGTGTAATTTATGGCACCTCTTCGAAATACCAACTCTAAGATTTGAGTTTAAAACAAGTAAAATCATATTTTTGGAGATCACACGTTTTGTCGCTTTTTAGAGAAATTATAATTTTCTTTTTATTTCAATACAGGGGGTCGTGTTTAAATTTTGTTTAAATTGTTACTACTATTTCATTGTGTGTCATTCATATAACGATGAGATTGTTTCAATGTTGCAACATAAATATGTTATATGTGTATTTTCAATAAATATGTAGTTTCACTTGATTTTTGTTGTGGATACGTATATGCTGGGGCTGTGGGTTACAACTCATTGGTTTTTATAACCAGTTGTTGGTTATAGTAATGAGTTGTAAATCGATAAGTGCCTTGTATAGTGAGAGAGTTGTGAAAGCAATCCAGTTTGTCTCTATGGACTAATGACGCTGTAGCTAGTCATTTCGGCTTGTTTGTGAACGCCTTAAACTGTCCCATAAGAGGCCAGTCTATGGCGTGTTACTTTATACGATATTTTTGCTGCTGACGCGCGACTCAACTAATATACTCAACTGATTGAGTCTTAGATACAAACTATATACCTGTTTAGAAACCTGCAAGCAGTTGCGTCTAAGGTAAATGATAATCTCCTTGGGTTAATTAGTTGAGCATCTTAGTTGAGTCTCGGGCAGCGGTGACATTTACATTGCTCTCGGTTACGTTAAATATTAAAACGTATGACAATTTTCAATACATCTCCCTACCCTTCTTGCTATAACTGATAAACTAATGAAATGTATAAGGAAAAGGCATTGACGTTCATCGCAATCGAGAGTGATGGAAACTCATACTTACTGATGTACTTAGAGACTACACGAGAACTGAACTCATTTCTTAGTAAAGTTTTAGTAATTCTTAAATGTCTCTAAGTATGGCAATAAGAGTTTTGTAGTCTGTTGTGAACAAGGCACTTAACAAAGAACTCCAAGTGTATACAAGTTTAATTCATTATTGTTTTCGCTTATTAACTTTTGTTTTTTTAATTTTTGCGGACAAACTGCCTAATGTATTTAGTATATTCGTTTGCATGTGGTAGACATAGCGCATTCCTTGTGTATAACTCGGTGTGACTTTATCGACACGTGTATCAGATCTTCTAATAGTTGATGTTTCGTCGTTTCGCATACATTGGTTTCGCAAAATTTTTATCGGACTTGCTTTTAAAATAAACTTTTTGTGAAATTTGACTCCTTGTTTCATTTTGATATTCTTATATTTATCATGTTTTGATATCAGTCTTATTTATAAACCGCTGCTGCTGGACCGTACGGCAGTATAAAAACAGTTAAGCCATATTCCACCGCCTTAGCCCAGTGCAACTTGACAGACTACATATTTACACTTCTCCAATGTCCTGTTCTTGTTAATATATTTTCTTTTCATGTGACTTTTGCAAGTACATCTCGATAGTCTGCTTGGCAAGAAGCAACAGAGATTTAAGTGTATTGAGAGGAATCTGAGACTATTTTCATACAAATATCCTCTAGCATCAGTAATATTAGCAATTAAATAGCATAATCACAAATAAATAATTAGAAGTTATTTCAGCTATGGCAGCTAAGTCACGCTAATTACAAAACAGTGGTACAGGTTTTACGATATCAAGGCGTCAATATCACCTTTAAAAGTAACTAACAAATTATAAGAAGGGAGAAGCATTAATGTAGTTTTATTCAAATATTTTTTTAGATTACATTTACCAAAGGACGTGTAGCGTCACTCTGGCTGTTTAACCTATACATGGACAAAAGTTTAAAAGATTTAAAATATTGTGAATGGGGATTAAGAATGAATGAGTTATGTACTTGTCAAATGTCTTATTTATGCCGACGACCAAGTAATACTTGTGTCATTGGCGGAAGAGTTGCAGGCGATGGTAACTATTACGTATAGTGCTTTTGATGGCAAAATAAGCATGAGAGCAGAATAAATGCTGTAGAAATGAGAGTGCTGAGAAATATATGTAGTGTGAATCTGAAAGATAGAATAAGGAATACTGTGATTAGAGAGAGATGGGGCATGAAAGTGGATATAGTGACGAGAATAGAAAAGTGTATCTTAATTTAGTTTGGGCATGTAGAAAGAATGGACGAGAAAAGACTGACTAAGAAAGTTTTATAAGGCTAGTGTGAATGGAACAGCATGGTGAAGACCTAGGCAAACATTTCTTGATCAAATCGGAGACGTTCTGGATAAAGGCCAGGTTAAGAGCGCCTTAAACCAGCGAGCGTGTATGAGGAATGTTATGAAAGTGAATGAAGTCGTAACAAATGGAAATTAGGGATCATTCTCACTAGTTCCACCGTTGAATAGTCCTATGGGACTAGTGAGAACTTTTTTTCTCAGTAGTTCCATGGGCTTTGATAATGGAACTAGTGAAACAAAACTAAATCGGACTCGTCTCACTAGTTCCACCGTAATTGTTCCATGGGACTAGTGATTTTTTTTCTCAGTAGTTCCATGGCTTTTCATAGTGGAACAATTGAGACCAAAACTAATTTCTCATTAGTTCCACTTTCTAAAAAAATATCATCAATAATAAATAAATGAATAAAACGGACAAAACATTTAAAAGTGATTTAATGGAAAACGAACATCAACGTAGTTTGTCCAAAAAATGAGGAATGCTAATATCACCCGAAATTAATTAAATTTGACATTCTCTAACAAAATCATCATTTTCTTCACTGTGTTTTCTTCTCTTTTTGGGAGGTTGGTTTCCATAAAACGCAGTTAATTTACTGTCATTGAAAAAAATATTTAATGCCATTAATAAATTGGTTTCGTTCTTCGGTATATCTTTATTAATATTATGGTGCCATCCTTCCACAGCGTTTGTGGTACGATGACGTTCGCTAAACACGCACCATACTTTTATAACATCAGGTTTCATCCAAAACTTTTCAAAGTATGTTATGAATTGTTTCAATGCTTCATTATTTTGTGGCGATTGCCCTTTTATGTAATCCCAGCCATCATTAATTTTATCAATAGGCAAATGTGCTAGATTACCACATAAAGACACTATCCTCTTGGTACGCTTATTTTTGTTTAATTTCAAAGCTTTAGCCTTTCGCCATAGACAGTTAGTAAAATGGAAGTGGCATCCATTGATTACAATGTTTTTATCGAATTTGCGTAAGGCCGCCATTACAGCCTCTTCAATCTCACTAGTCCCATGGAACAATTACGGTGGAACTAGTGAGACGAGTCCGATTTAGTTTTGTTTCACTATTTCCATTATCAAAGCCCATGGAACTACTGAGAAAAAAAGTTCTCACTAGTCCCATGGGACTATTCAACAGTGGAACTAGTAAGAATGAGCCGAAATTCGTCGTCTCTTTAAAAGGGGTAGGCTTTTGGGAAACAGGCGTGAATCTATGTATGTATGTATGTACATTTACCAATATATCCTGCTGAATATGAAACTCCTAAAACTAAATTATTTAAAGTGTTAATAACAATTTGTTTATTAAAAGTTAGATAAAAGAACCTAGCCAAAGCGATTCTCGTTTCAAATCGGAATGAAGGCTATTTACCTGAGATAAAAGCCAATGAAATACGGACAGACAGCCTCTTAATAAAAAGGTTTTGTGGACCCTGCAGGTCCCTTAAATGCTATTTATGGTAATCAATTTTAGTATGTACTAAAACTTACCAACTAATTTACTTCAATGAATTTGTGGTATCCGCCAATTCTTCTTTTAAGCTACAAAACCAGTTACTTCTAAAGAAAATACAATAATTTTATCAAACAAAATATATGGCCGTATTTACAAAATCTTTAATGGGCTTTGTATATCCCACTTCTGAGTTGAAAGATCACGGTTTACAACTTAGAAAAATAATAATACCTACAAACTGAGTTTATTATTGATCCGCGATAACATTAAATTATTATGTATCAATTACCTAATTTCAATTTGCAAGTCGCAGCTTCCCGCGCTAACCAATACCACAGATTATACCAAAGAGTATAAATATACTAATACAAGATATTTAGATATGTTTCATAAAGTTATTTGTCGATGTTTAGAGAGAACTCAGATTTGATAACCAGGCGCCTAATGTTGCCAGTCTAACAATTTACATATTAGTATTATATATTATAAACACAGACTGATTATAAATCAGTAAAATTATTTAAAGGAAGCTTACAATAATTGAGAGGGATCTCGTAACGTTATCAATATTAAAAAGCAAGTATCACAAGTAAATAATTAAAAGGTATATTTTTAGCTATGGCACACTAATTACAAAATAGCTGTAGAACAATTCCCAATGTAATATTGTCTTAGGTTTACGCGAATGTTATTCATTGAAATTAAACTTTATATACGGATTTTATCGCGTTGTTTATTTATCACTCTTTTATATAATTTTAAAACTATTACACTACTACTACTATCGAATTTTACTAATTTATAAGCTAATAAAATTATTTAAACTATTAAAACTATTTATATTTAGGTTTACGGGGAGACCCGTCTCTCCGTGACCATGGCTGCTGAAAAGCAACCGAAACGTCGGGGAAAGTGTAAACCTAAATATAAATAATATTAATAGTTTAAATAATTTGATTAGCTTATCTTTATATATATGTATAATTATTCTGTACGTGTGTTGACAGTGAACTCCTAAACGGCTGGACCGATTTGAATGAATATTTTTGGGTGTGTTCAAGTGGATTCGAGGATGGTTTAGATTTGTTTTTTTTTTTCGCCTGTACATGATAACGTCTGTCGGGACAGCTCGTAAATTAGTAAAATTCAATAGTAGCAGTAGTGTAATAGTTCCAAAATTATATAATAGAGTGATAAATAAACAATGCGATAAAATCCGTATATAGTAGTTTAATTTCAATGAATTCCTCGTGTATTACTTTTCTCTATGCTGTAGAAGTTTTACTATGTCGATATCAAGATATCAATAGTATGAAAGTTCAACGTGTTACCAGCCGGCGGGCAGAAGCCAGGTCCGTAGCTGGTAACCGTTAAGGTTACATTGAAAAACGCAGACTGATTCAACGGAGAATATATTTACAATTTTTCACCTATCTTATATCCCATTTATTAGTCATGCAAGTAACGCTAACACTAATGTGTACAATAATAATTTACACCAATCAGTGACAAGTAAACAAAAATCTAACATTTACGAATGAATTCTTGGAAATCTGTTCGCGAGTATAAAAATAGTGCCACGTATATAAAGCAGAGGTAAGTTTCGCGCGTCACCAGTTCGAAAGTTGATATCGTCGCGGCCAGACGTATGACGCTCCGTTCGATCGCCTTCGCGCGTCGCTTGGTTTCGGCGCGGCTAGTTGTACGATGCTCCGTTCGATTCCAGGTTTCTCGTAAAGTTATATGTTGCCTGTGCGTATATACATACGCCACAAAAGTAACTATAACGAATTCAAACGATTTGTAAATAAGAAGGAAGAAGCATCAATAAAGCTTTACTGTATTTAAAAAATCCCTTAACTTTGGCTCCTATATTGAGAAAAAGCCCAACTAGCCGCTAAAAAGCTGGGCATCCTCAGTAAGGTCAGGCTGTATTTCATGTCAGAACATTTGCTTAATTTGCACCAAGCCCAGGTTCGATCATGCATGGAATACTGTTCTTACCTCTAGGATGGCTCTGCAAAATATCAGCTGGAGGCTTTGGAGTTAATTGAGCGGAAGGCCAGGAGACTTATCGGCGATGACCAACTAGTCAACACACGACTCCAAAACTTGGAGCATCGTCGTAAGGTTGCCAGGCTCTCACTATTTTATCGGATTAATTTTGGGGAGTGTGCAGAGGAACTGCATAATTTGATTCCTCCTTCCCCATTCTACCATCGGGCGACTAGATTATCACACCAGCGATACAGGTACATGTACCACATTTAAGCACAAAGCGCTTTGCTTCCACTTTTATAATGCGTACCGCATAGGTCTGTGTTTAAGTCTGTGTTGCCCGATGAGTACAATCTGGGTGTCTTCAAGTCGCGAGTGATTAGGCAAGTGTGCTCCATCATCGACTGCATCTTCACTTAAGATCAGGTGAGATCGCGATCAAACGCAAGCAACAGTATAACAAAAATATAACACATTTTAGGTTATGTTTACCAATATATCCTGCTGAATATGAAGCTCCTAAAACTAAACTATCCGAAGTGTTAATAACAATTTGTTTAATAAAGTTAGGTAAATGAACCTAGCCAAAGCGATTCTCGTGCCAAATCGTAATAAATACCTGTGATAAAAGTATTGAAATAACAACAAACAGATAGAACACTCACAACTCACTAAAAAGGTTTTGTGAATCATGCAGGACCCTTAAATGCTATTTTCAATGAACGCATTGCAGACTGATCAAAAGGAATTTTATGGTAATCAATTTTAGTATCTACTAAAACTTACAAAGTAATTTACTTCAATGAATTTGTGGTATCCGCGAATCCTTCTTTTAAGCTACTTAACCAGTCTCTAATATCGACTTAAATACTATTAACGGAAACACGGTAGAGTCACTAAGACTACAAAGTGCTTTCGAAACGCGTATGGCTGAATAATAATAGGCAACATTTAGTCGCATTGAAATATTTTTATGGATAAAGACAGAAAGACGTGACTGGTGACCGTGGAAACTCGATAGATAGTCGGTACGAGATTTATATATCCGTTTTACAAAGTAATAAATACTCTATGCTACTAGCGATAAAGTTTAAATTATAGTAGCAAATATTTCAATCCTTGCTTCGCACATCTAGAACTTTACGTCAAAGCTGGGACGTGGATATAATTTTACTATATAAATTCCAATTTTCGTCCATCCCATCCACACCTCGCCTCGCCGGTCTACATCCACCTTCACCGCGCTCGGCGCGCAGGCCCGTTAAGAATGTACTATGCGCTAAGTGGTTTGTATAAAAATTCAGATATGTACCTGTATACAGTCGACTTTAAAAATCCGGTCTAAGTATAACAGCGGTGTTCAGTCGCAATGTAAGATTCGCATAAAATGTAAATACTCGTGAAACTGTTTTATATATGTATCTACATGCAATTTCTATGAGTGAACAGGTGTAATTAGATTTTGGTTAATTTAGTATCAACATGAAATTTCGTATACACACGTCAAGGGTACAGAAACAGCAGAGTATCTTTCATCCAAAAAAAGTACAGTTCCCTTAGGATAGCTAGAATAGATCACGCTATAATTTGTAAACCTTAATAATCAACTCTAATCATTTCTTTTTTATTTGTTTTATATTGTCTCTAAAACAACTAAAAAAGTTAAGTTTGCAATGAAATATAATTTTCAGAATCGTACGATAAAATCAAAATATGTCGCCATCTTTAAACTTAATAATTTTCAACCCACCTCCTTATATAGTAGGTCGAAGACACGGCTTTTGATGGTGCAGTTGGTATAAGAGAGTGAACTCACGGCTCCGCGGGTGCCACACTAGGACTACAACATAATGAACTGCGTCTTGTTCCAGCAGGCTGGGCACAGAGTACTTTTCTATTACTATAAAGGATGAGTTACGTAAGGGTTCAGTTTAAATTAAAATGTTTTGTGTTTGCGGCGGGCAAACACTATAAAGAAAAACAAATAGAAAATGATGAATTTCTTTTGGAATCACAAATGGAATTAATAATCGGGGAAATAACAATTGGACACTTTTTGAAACAAGTAAAATATTATTGTCTTCTGTTTACGCGAATGTTATTCATTGAAATTAAACTATTATATACGGATTTTATCGCATTGTTTATTTAGCACTGTATTACAAAATTTTGAAAATATTACACTACTACTACTATTGATTTTATTTTACTAATTTATAAGCTAATAAAATTATTTAAACTATTAAACCTTTTCAAAATTTTCTAATACCGTGCTAAATAAACAACGCGATAAAATCCGTATATAGTAGTTTAATTTCAATAAGTAAAATATATATAGTTTCTTCATCTTTTTCGTTGATTCTTTATATTTAGTGTCAAGTGCAATGGCGAATGTCGATTTTAAGTTTACCATATTACAATCATTATTATTATTTTTCTATAATTGATTTTCCATTGTATATCTTTTAGACAAAAAATATATACGCGAAATAATGTACTTATTACAATAAACTTAATTTGAATGTGCGGGAAGAAACACACGCGCAGACATGTTTAAATACGAAAACTTTTTTTAGTGTTCCGTTAAAATCTTCAAATATTTTGACAGTTAACGGTTCGTTCGTAAACGCGTTTAGAATTGAGCTGAATTATCACCAAGATATTCTAGAGTGTGAATAACGTCATAATAACTTTCTCGTTTGACCTTATTATACAGAGGTATTATAATAAATGATAACAGAAAATGACACGAAGCGTTTATTACATATACATATTAATTGCACAAAATATAAACAGTTGTACAAAATATACATTAAGTTATGACTACTTGTTGAGAAGTTGAAGGGGCAACGCCTAGCGCCGTAACATTAGGATAACATTATCATAACAACATTCATACTTAGTATCATTCGTTACTTACATCTATCAAAAACGCTGCTCACATTCAAGTATTTTAAATACCAGCGCTCTCAGTACGAGTCAACATACTTAACAGGGCACTCACACCACATTTTAACTTCGGGGTTATAATTCTTAAAGACTAGATGTTTTTATAACCCTACATATTGCCAGCTACCTTTAAATCGACTACTGGGCAGATTTCCGTGCTGCCCTAGGGAACAAAAACCTAGTAACACTGCTCGATCCGAGAATAGGCACCTGGGACCTCATAATCAGTCGCAAAATACTTATACGGCAGGATCAACGAAGCAGATCTATTTAAAATTTCATGGATACGAAGAATCTCATTTTAATAAGAATTATAGTTACTCGTACTAAGGGCAATTAACATACACTTACTATTGAGAAATTACTACATGTAGTTCAGTTTATTAGGCTGATTACAGTAATTATGGAACAACTTACTTAAATATTCTTATATCTGGTCTAACCTTGGAATATTTTTACCGGTTTGAGATTAAGCCTTTTGACTGCCACAATAATGTATACATGACAAAGCAAAATGTGTCCAGCACGCCACGTTCATGACTACATGACTAATGGATGAAATCGTAGCTTGGTGCCAAAAGTACACTTTTGCTTTTTTAACGTGGCGGTCGACCGGTTTAAAGTTCAGATGGCCGCCACTCAGTGGCAACGAGATATTCAGTCAAATTTAGTAAGTATGGAAAGTCAAGAAACCAATCTGATTCGGCTGATATTATTAGTAGTATTAGAGTCACAATAAGTTTTATTGACTTTTTGTTTCACCTCTGGATAGCCAGCGCCGCTTTTTATGAGCTGCGTGCAAAGAGCTTCACATAGTAACCGGGACTTGTAAAGAGACAGTCACAATTAAAGTTACGTACAATTGTATGGTGAGCATTATTGATTAAATTTTAAGGTTTTATTTCTTCATCTATGTTATTAAATCAGGAAAATGCTGATATGCAGAATTTCATTCAAGTCTTAGAATACCAGGCATAATAATTAAAAATCTGTGTCTGGCCACCGGGGTGCCATTGCTACTCAATTAATAAAAAAAACATAAGGAGCGCTGCGTCTTTGAATGAGCAAAGTGGGTATTGTGTTGTGCACAAATGTATTTGAGTACATGACTACTCTTCTAGTGATAATTCTTAAATACAGACGCGTCCACATTTAACGGATTTAAAGGTGCTACCTAGGTTAGTTAACAATTATTCCGACTATGAAAATCCTGCTATTATTACACGAGAATATATATATATACGAAATACATCAACATTTATTGAATATTGTAAAATGAGAGCCAGCCGAGAATTCTTATCATTCATAAACAGTCCATCACTCAATTACACTAACATTACAGTACTTTATGCAATAAAATAGTGTTTCACACATTCACTTCACTCAGTTTATAGCAAACAATTATTCACTGAGACATCACTCAATATCATATCATATGTATATCCAATAACATTTAAGTACTGCTATTTAAATAATGCTAATCTGACATTTTTGTGTAACAAATAACAATTTTATAAAGTCTAAAAACAGGTATGTTTTAATTATTTTATTATTAATTGATTAAAAGGAATATAATTTTGTATGTGACTGAATACAGTTACAGAAGCAAAAAAAAATGTGACTCATATTTAGTTTTAGTAACAATATGAAAGATGTAATGCACCACATAATTTTGGTAATCGATTTAATAAACGTCATTTAATACAACAAATACACGTAATAAGTTCGAATACACATCATGTAGATAGCGACAAACACTACGGTCTATGTTTGTCAGCAAATATTTAAACATTATTTAAACAGTTGTACGGCACAGTCTTCATATAATCACTTTCACTTGTTATCACACACAGTTTTAGGTTTTAGCTACACCGACGTAACACGACAACTTTTAGCCCGAGACACCACACCTGTATTATACCCAATATATAAACGACGAACGATACAACAGTAATTACACCGTAGATCGATTTTAAAGTTTAATTAAGGGGCCCGTCCCACCACTTCCAAACAGAATTTATCTATAAGATAAAAGTCTCGCCATCTCTTTTCTTTAAGCTAACAAGAGTGAGACGTCATGCGATTTATCTTTCGGATAACTTTTACTAGATAGTTGTGAAACTGGCCATATGACTTTAGTCGCCGTGATACTCAACTGAACGCTTCGGACACATCTTTTAGATGTACATACAGCCATCTTCCGCGCTTTCGTCGGATACGTGTCGTTAGATATAGTCGACGTCAGTCAGACGGCGCGCGGGAAGACGCGGTCGTACGGTCGTGTACGCGAGTTCAGTTGAGGCCGGTGTAGATGAAGAGGTTGCGCACCTTGGGCAGCAGCGCGTCGGCGTCGGATCAGCACAGCGCCACGCCGTAGTGCTGCAGGTAGCCGGAGAGCGCGCGGCGGTGCGCCTCGCCCAGCGCGGCCAGGCGCGGCGGCAGCAGCCCCGCGCTGCCCGCCGACAGCGCCGCCAGCGACTCCACCAGGTAGCGCTTCGGGTCCGCGATGCCTGCCGCAATTACACATTTGCAATACTTCATACTCTTACACTAGCTATTGCTCGCGGCTTCGGTAGGTTAACGCGTTCGGCGCCGAAGCACCACTGACACGCAAATATCGAGAGAATCGTATTTCCAAAACGATTTATGAAGGTCAGGGCTACAGTCTCCATAGAAAATGTTCGTCGTGGTGCATATTCTAATAGACTGGCCTCCCGAGTTGGCTACTCAAGGTATATAACCAGATATACAGTGACCTATATACGCGAGGCGCTGAACGTTTGAGTTAGTTTAGGTTATGTTAGTAATAGTACTCTTTTTAAAGATAAAATACACTGGACCGCAAAGAAAAAGGGTCGGTTAGAAAATCTTCAATATCTTCAAAAGTACCTAACCTAGCTTTATGAAATAAGACTAAATTAAAGAATATTTAATGCCACATAAAATAATATATAAAACCTTTATTTATTTTTGATAATTGTATAAAAAATTGAAAATGTAAAAAAATAATCGTTTTTGAATTTAGTTCCAAAAAATTCAAATCAATTGTTTCGCGTTTGTTTTAGTTTTGCAATAAATTTGTTATAAATATGGTGTCTCTGCCTTATACATTTTTATTATTCTGAAGTCATCATGTCGTTAACCCCTGAAGAATGTACCAGGATCCTGAAAATGCTTGAAGATGGGCACAGTCAGCAAAATACAGCGAGAACTGTTGGTGTGACTCTTTCTACAGTTCAGCGAGTACTCCAGCGTATCCATGAAACTGGATCTAATCTCCGAAGAAAAGGAACAGGCCGAACAAGGTGCACGACGGCGCGGGAGGATCGCTATACGATGTCAACAATTTTGAGAAATCGCTTTCTTACGGCTGTTGAAGTAAAGAATCATCATGTACGAGCTGGAGGAAACAATCTGAGTACGGATACAGTAAGGCGGCGTCTGGCTGAAGCAAATTTAAAGCCATTAAAACCTGCAAATGGTTCAAAACTAGAAAGACATCACAGAAACTCAATGTTGAGTTATGGTAGAGAACACGAGAATTGGACTCTGAATTACTGGTCAAGAGTAATGTTTTCAGACGAGTCTAGATTCTGTTTATACAAGCACGACGGGAGGAAAAGAGTGTACAGAAGACCGGGAGAGCGCTATAACCAAGCCTATATAGATGAAAAGTACCATAAAGCGGAGGCTCTGTTCACGTGTAGGCTGGGATTTCTTCCGAAAGCCGCACTGAGTTAGTGGTGATAGAAAATGGAACTTTAACTGCAGAAAGATATGTCATTGAAATTCTGAATGACTACGTTGGTCCATTTTTAGTAGACATGGGCGAGAATGCCGTTTTTATCCAAGACAATGCCCGCCCGCATACAGCTCAGATAGTGTTTGCCTATTTTCAAGAAGTCGGTATCACACACATGGAGTGGCAAGCACGCAGCTCCGACTTAAACCCAATTGAGTATGCATGGGACGAACTGGGTAGACGTGTACGTCAGCGGAATCCGCCGCTAATCACGCTACGTGAAATGAAAAAAGCTCTAATAGAGGATGGGCAGAATATTCTGCAGCATCGCCTCAAAAACCTAGTAGAAAGTATGCCAAATCGCATAACAGCATTTTTATTTATTTTAAATTTATTAAAAATGAAAAGCATGTAATCATTTTTTATTTTCATTTAAGCACGTTAATATATTCTTTAATTTAGTCTTTATGTCATAAAGCTAGGTCAGGTACTTTTGAAGATATTGAAGATTTTCTAACCGTCCCTTTTTCTTTGCGGTCCAGTGTATATTCTATGTTACTCGGTGATAATATAGCTTTCGAATGGTAAAATATTTTTTAAATCAGTTGTGTAGTTTTGAATTAAATCGTTGCAAACAAACAAAAATCGAATCTTTCCTTTTATAATATTAGTATAAATAAATCCAAAACCATTTTAATAAACATGACAAAAGCATTCTATTGAGTAGACTATTAGGACAAAAAATTTCAAAATATAGCGTCGTTAGAAACATATAATAGATCTCAATTAACAGACGCAAATTTATTTAAATATATTAAATGTAGATATTTACACAGTGGTACTAATATAACAAACTAATATAACATAAAAGAAACACTTTTTTGGGATACCACAAGGTAGTGCCTTGGTACCATTATTGTTCTTTGAATACAAATCTGACAAAGTGGCGTAGCGTAGTGGGTAGGGGCGGTCCACCCAGGGCAGCATTTTAGAGGGCGGTAAAATGTTACAATAAATAATAGCACATATAATATCGAGAGGAATGATGACATGTAAAATCGTACAAATATTATAAATGTGAAATTTTGTGATGATGGTTGGATGGATATTTGTTACTCTTTCATGCAAAAGCTACTAAACGGATTTTGATTAAACTTTACAGTATTATTGTTTAAACATCAGAATAACATACCTATATACAAAAATATATATCTTAACATATATCTACATTAATGCGAAACCGCGAGCAAAATGTAGTACACGATAATGATAACTGTTCTTCCCGAAAATTTCTTTGGAATTAATGTATTTATATTATAGTCTTTTAAATGGAAATGCCCAAATAAGAGGTTGGCTAAATTTTCTTCGGCCCCGGGCGGCTGATACCAATGCTACACCATTGATCTAACATATTATTATAATCGTCGATCAAGTCAACAACAATTATAAAATCAGACAATACACAAACGAAAGGTCAGTTTAATAGTTAAATACTAATAATCTACTGGACAAATATAAGTGTAAGCCGTATGAATATGAGACGTGCCCAATGCAAGTGTGACGGGTATTCTTATAATAATGGGTACGTACTTGCAAGCGGATCATTGGCGGCTCCCTTAGCGCACGTGAGCTGGGCGTACTGCGCTTGATAACCAGGAGTCTCATCCACCTCGATGAAATGATCGTCTGGCAGGGTCGACTCGTCCGGCGGCAGTTCGAACAGTGATATCAATGCCTGAAAATAAAATTATAATTTAGATCAATTTCTTATAAAATATGTAGACTATGATAGAGTCAGCAACATAAGTAGCTAAATATACTACTCAAAACAAAATAAGGGCCACTAGTTTATTTACATTTAAGTGCACTTTAGTAAACTGAAAGTAACTGATAAGTAGCATTATATTGATATTACGAACTCTTTGGTGTTTGATCTCTTTTATGCTGGTGTTCGTGTTCCTTATTTGAAAAGAATTGGCCATCATTTTAAGAAAAAAAAATTTGATGTTATTCTTATGTTTTTCTTCGATTGTCTTCTTAACTTGTTTCGGTTATTTTAGGGGAAAAGTTTTACTTTTTCAATTTTAATTGATTCGTTTATCATCTCGCGTTAATCATGCCACCAGTACGAAGGCACATGGATACAATTACAGCAACCAGACCCATAACTATGATTCAAGAAGGACGTTCTAAGCGTTACGTGGGTTTGCAGTTGGGTTTTCTCGAAGAGCTGTCCAAAATGTATGGAATCGCTTCCAAGAGACCGGCAGTGTTGCCAGGAGACCCGGTTCAGGTAGAGTTCGTGTAACAACGGCGCACGAGGATCGGTACGTCCAACTAAGTGCTCGTCGTGATCGTACAGTAACGGCCCGTAAGTTACAACACCACCTACAGCTGACGGGTAACCGTGTCAGTGATCAAACTATACGTAATCGATTGCACGAAGACCAGCAAATGTCAAGACGACGAGTTGTTCGAATTCCTCTGACCAGGGTTCAACGTGCAAACCGTTTAAGATTCTCCCGTCAGTATTTGAACTGGGGGATTAATCAGTGGGGCAAGGTGCTTTTTACAGACGAGTGCAAAGTAAAAATTTTAATGATGATCGGCGTGTTAGAGTGTGGAGACAACGCGGCGAGCGGTTTTCGGAGTCCTGCATCCACGAAGTTGACCGTTTCGGTGGTCCCAACCGAGCACTTTAAATGCGGGTACCGTAACTGCAGAACGTTACGTCGAGGACGTCATCAGGCCTCAAGTGATCCCATTTGCACAGCGAGTGGGGCCTGGATGCATCCTGATGCAAGACAATGCCTGTGCACACACAGCTCGATCGACCCAAACTGTCCTAGAAGGGTCTCATATTGAGGTATTCCCATGGCCAGCTAACAGTCCGGATTTAAATCCAATCGAGCAATTGTGGGACCAATTGAAACGAAGGGTTAGAGAGAATGAGCAAGAGGTCTACAACCAACAGCAGCTGATTGACGCTTTAAAACGTGCCTGGGAGCAGATTCCAGATGAATACATGAGGAATTTGATCCATAGTGTGCATACGAGGCTTCAGGAGTGTATTGCTAAGAGAGGAGGACATACTTGTTACTAAAAAGAAGAAACAAAAGTGACAAGAACAGTATTTTGTCTTTTTCCGGTGATTTCTTTTGTTCATGTTTTCCATTCAAAATGGCCAATTTCATTATGAACTTAAAAAAAACAATTCATGATCATTATTTTAAACAATTGTTAGCCTATATTATAACCAATAACATTATTTTGTAGTTACATAAATTAAACAATTTAATGTCTTTATTGTTTTCATGGTACAGCAAAAAATCTTAGTGGCCCTTATTTTGTTTTGAGTAGTATATAAGTTTCTCGTATTTAAGTTTATAACTGTAACCTTCAATTTTAAATATTATTTATGTTTATTAAAAACAAATAAGCTTTTAACGTAACCTTTGTAATAAACGTCTCATAATCATGTTGTGTTTACTGTCAAAGGTGGACAAAGGTAAGATGTTTGTTTTGGATATTGTTGTATATTCTTCTGTCACATATAATATGCGAACCGAATAAATAAATAAATAATTATATGTAATAAGTATTTCTTGATACATTTACTAAATACTTTTAATATTTTTTATCATTCCTTTGAACTATAATTAAACGGTCTTTCATCTTTTAACTATTACTTCTATAAAAACCGAATTATAGTTCTTGCAACTCACGAAGGCGAGCGGGCTTTACTTGTAGTTGAACGTGTATATGCACAGTGCGGTATAGTATGCGTGTTTGACAGAGCGGTCAGTTGCGAGCGACATTTACACACACACATACATACATATACGCGTTTACCACAAATAAAGCCCGCTCGCTTTCGTGAGTTGCAAGAACAATGTCCCCGCCTGTCCGCCCGCCCGCGTCTGTCTGGTCTGTTCGCGATAAACTCAAAAAGTACTGAACGGATTTTATGTGGTTTTTACCAATAGACAGAGTGATTCATGAGGAAGGTTTAAGTGCATAATTTATAAAGGTTTTGTAGTACCTGTGCGATGCCAGGGCGGGTCGCTAGTTACTGTTATAATTTTGAAAGATCGAATATCAAAATCTCTCTTGTGTATCGATTCATGATATTGCCGGTAACTAAATACAAGTTGAGTTAGATAACTCAACTCTTTCTTTACTTTACCTTTTAGTTTAGGTTAAGATGACGAGTGACGGATAAAGCCGCATGTTCCATCAACATTATCAGGCTTATTTATCGATATAATCGGATATTCTTTCTAAAGTGACAGCTTGACGCAATATCAATACTACCGTCATAGGAAAAAAAAAAGAATTTTTTTTTTTCCGAAACTAAGATTTTTAAGTATTTGGATTTAGTAAAGAAATACGGATCAGCCAGTATTCCGAAAAAAAAAAATTTGTCATATACCTCTTTTATCTTATGATGGCAGAATAGTATTGATGTGTTACCTGGAGAACTCGTGGCCAAAGCGGTGCGAGGGTGCCGAGACGGAAGTGCTGGCTCTCACAGAGTAGCTTGACGCAGCCCACGGCGGCCGCCTTGCGCTCCAGCGCGCCCGTCACGCGCTGTAGCTCTGCCACCAACACGCGCTCCGCGTACATCGCGAACATACTGCAACCGCAAACAAACTTACTTCTTAAGGCAACATCAAATATGCGGGGTTCGCCGAGTATCTCGTCAAATATTTGCCAAATGACAATAGGTAATTGTAAATCGTCCAACAACGAAGCTTTGTGTTCCTCTGCTTATTGTCAAAAGTATACGAATACATGTTGAATTCATAAGGACTGCAACACACTTATTTATTTGTAGATTTGTAGTGGAGTACGAAAAGAAAGACGGCCGGCAGTCAGACCCTGTATATTAAGTTAGTTAAGTTTATAACAATGTAAAATACGGTGGTTTATCTTTCTTTCATAGTGTATTGTAGTTAAAAGTTGATAATGTACTCGTTTTACTTAGTTATTTAGCTTATTAATATAATAAGGTGTTGCAAAATATTTTATGACGCATGCGAAGCGTTGGCACCGTTGGTATGAACGGTAATGAACTCGTGACCCGTATAGTTGTCGAACTAATACACACTCAAAATAATAATAGTACCTATATCCTAACTAATATCATAAATGCGAATGTGAGTTTGTTATTTTATTTATTACGCTTTCACGCTGCAACTACTTAACCAATCATGATGAATTTTTTATACAAGATGTCATGGGTACAGAAGACATAGGGCACCTCTTATTCAGAAAAAGGTACTGTTACCGACCGACTTAACATTCATTTACGCGATCAAAATCAAGTCAAACATAAAACACATACCCAGCTTGCACGGAGTCAACAAGATCGATGAGATTGTCGGCACCAAAGTGCGCCGCGTAGAAGCCGAGGAACGCGATCAGACCGCGCACGTACTTGGTCGTCTTGGAAGAGGACAGGCGTTGGAACAGCAGCGTCATTATCTGCTTCGTGTACGGCGCCATCACGTCGCTGCAACAATCAGACACTTGTACTGTGTGTAAGGGACGCCGTACCCAAAATTGAAATAGTAGATTCAGAAATAAAATAGTTGGATTTTGCTTTAGGAAATATAACAATGTTTCTCTTCAATTTTTTTATTTTCTGACTGAATCATAACATAATGCATAAAACACCCATTTAAATATTTGTGTGAACAACTGTTTATGCGTGCGGAGCGTAGATGTCATTTCCCTCGCGGTGTGTTGTAGCAATCCATTACGTACCGCGTAATAATTTTAATCAATATAAAATCTTAATCTTGCATTTTTATTATTAATAGAACTTTGCGTCGAGATAAGTACCTAGAGAAAGACGTCATGCTAAAGTTTTCGGTACGTCGTTCCTAACTCCCAGTAATAATAAAATGTATTGCGAGAAAAACTACATATCACACAAATCATTACAACAACATAAATTTGTTTAATATTCAATTTTTTTGAATCGATGAAATTCCTCGCACTAGGCTAAGCCTGTCCCGAGGGAAATTGCACTCAATCACATATACAACGTGCAACAGAAAGGTGTAGGCCCATAATGTATATCTGAAAAGTAATCAATGCGCCCTCTTCCCGAGTCAAAACATATTATTTAAAATTTTATGAGAATTTTAAACATTTTATTAATTTATTATTTAAATATCAAAACGCATTAATAAGTCGATAAAAGACAATGCAATATATTAGTGAAAATAATGTTATACAGACTTATTTGTCCCAGTTTTCAATTGTACAGAGGATGCTTAAATATGGCCATACCTTTTTTTAACACGCTGTATAAAGGCTTCAATTAAAAAAGCCATTAACCTGTGACTATATATATCTTGCTTTTCATAATGCATTATTTAAAGTTTTTATACAAAATACAAATATTGAAATTGGTTGCTCTAATCGCCTTAAGACTGCGCCGCGCCGAGCGAAATGTGCCAAAACAGGCGGTCACAGTTAAGTTGATAAAATCAACACCTCTTGTTTAATACAAATATGAAATATACATTTAGCATAACAATGAATGTGTTTACAATTACTCCGTGTAAAAACTTGAAATAATTAATATTTTCGCCTACAAAATTACTTAAAATTGCACGAAAATGCAAAAACGTACGCGTGTTACATGATTTAAAAAAAAATCAAAAATCAAAATAAATTTATTCAAATTAGGTTACAAGGTAACACTTATGAATGAAAAAGTTACACGTAATTTTTTTTTCTGTGAATTTATATTTACTGCCACGTTCAGCAAAGCAAGGGTGTAGGGCTAGGAGGAGAACGGGCAAGAAACTCATAGCCACTCTTTTTAATCGCCAAGTGTACAATAATATTTCGTTTACAAATCATAACTGTAAGGTGCTGCAACCATTTCTCCATGAACCTACTCAACATACTTAAGCATTTAAAATTTGATGGTAGCCTCTAAAGCAGCAGTATGGTAAATAGGAGCATCCACTTACATGTACATAAATAATCAAGACAAGACATGATTGTAGTCCGTAGATTATAACAGTAGAAATCTATCCTATTTTACAGCTTAAACAATACATAAATAGTTATATTACAATTTGTCCGTCCCAAATATTTAAGTTATTGGTTGACAATAAAGATTCATTTATATCAAAAAAGCACTTCAAATCCTCATGACAATTTTACTATGGCGGCCGCGCGCCGATTTGATTATCGAGCTCTGTCATTCAGTACAATCGCGTCTTACGCTCGGCGCAGTCTTAAGACTACACGCAGTCGCAAAAGAAAGCAGCGGCGGAAACCTACAATACAGTGGCGTGAGGTGTTACGCGGCAGGCGAGGTATAAAAATTATCTGATGAGTGAAAAATCGGTCCATAGTCCATTAAAGATTTTCTTTAATGGACTATGGACCGATTTTTATATTTTATATCGGTCTAGAAAAAAAAAATGTCGTAAAAACTTACCTTCCAAACTTATAGAGCATGGTTTGAATGAGATAGAATCCTTCATGATCGTTGGTTTTGGAAGCGATCAGTTTTTGGAAGACACCCAGCATGGCGTTCTACAAACAAAATAATTACATTTTAATATACATATAACAGTAAGCAATCAGTTATTTGTACTATAGAAATGTATACCGAAGGCATATTCCACATCTGCGTATGTTATATGCAAGGTTGATGTTTCCATATGCGTGGATGAGTAAATCCAAAACAAGAAATACTGAATATTACTCGTAGCAGTCTTGGGTCGATGTTGTTATAAACTGATAGGGTATAACCAATCAAATGTACTGTACTAGATTTTGCCCGCGGCTTCACTCGCGTAAATATAGGTTAGATTAGATTATGTTAGTGACGAGGATTCCCACGCGCGCCTCTGTGTCTTTTGTGTTCATTCCCCCACAAGGGGACAGTAGGAATAAAATTAGTTAGTGAGAAAGGGTAGGGTAGTATCGTGTAATGACCCGCCGTTTCATACGGCAGGCCGAAACCTCGGCGGGGTTGCATTTGCATGTGAGAGTAATTAGCGCGGCTCCGCCGACTCCGGCTATGTCGAGGAGCACAAAAAAAAAGTTAACGGTTTGTATGGCTAAAGAATCTCCTAGTGTGACGGTTGCTGGTCCCTATACCACTTCTCGTGGCTTGGAACAGCAGACGTTGGGCCCGTATTACCGCAGGCAATAATGTCCTTTCTGGGTCATTATTACTGGCTGTGTCTGGCACGCATAGGGAACTCGGGGCATTTTGTCTTGGTGTTATCGGCCCGCGAGGGCCACGTTTGGGGTTTCTTTACATGTTCCTCGGACTAGCAGAGGACACGTGGATGTGACACAGGGTGGATAGAGGAAGAAAATCTCTTTAAAATAACACCAGTGGCGGCCATAAGGCCGGGGCGGGTTGCTTAGGCGTCCTACCTAGTTGGGCGGTTATGAGTAGTTGGATCGGTCCAGTATGGACCTCCTTCCGAGTCAACTCGTAATCCTGAACTGACAGGACCGGAGGCCTTCACGCTGTGCTCTATAAAAATTACCCAAAGCCGGCTGCAACCGTCATTCCAGCACAGTGCCATCCGAAATATCCGGCACCGAAGTTTCCGCAGGGTCAGATTCTGACTCTGCGATGAGCGTCGCCTTGGCCTCCGGCCCGAACAAGGTGACGCTAGCCGGTAAGCGCAAGCGCAGATCTCACCACATCGAGTGCGACTCCGGCGAATCTAGCGCGGCGCCGACAGTGAAGGTGGGCACTGCCCGAACGGGCAGAACCGAGCCGCACCAGGGCCTTATGGCCCAGCGAAGGCAGCCGAGATTACAGCAGAGAAGCGCGCAGCTGCAGAGCTGTGCGAGAAGAACGAGGTCGCGCAGCTGGCGTTGCAACTCCACCCGCCGACAAAAACGGTGGCGAAGACAGTGCAGCATGCCGTTGATGGTACCGAAATCGTCACTCAGGTGGCGACGAAATCGCGCAACCTCAAGGGCACGTTCTATCTCAAAGAGGCGGCAGCAGCGTCGGTCGATGCGGTGGAGTAGCTGTTGTGGCCGAATCCCGGATCAAGCAGGGTCCGGGCTCCAGGCAGCAGAGTGTAGTCGTATAGCGGGCGGCGATAATTAAATACGTTGCAGCCGCTATGATGCCGCCACTCCGCCCTGCACCACGGGTCCCTGTACCGGCGAAGAAAGGCGCGCAGAAACGCCAGGCCTTCCCACCGCTTCCAACTCTCGGGGCGTGTCCGCCACAGAGTCCGCGGCCGAGCGCTGCATAACCCAGCGCGGCCTTAATTATATGGCCGTGCTCTCCAAAGCCAGGCACGACGCACGGCAGCAGCGCCGCGTATATAAGTAACATAAGTATACTGACGAGGCGGCCGGTGTTGAGCACGAGGCTGGCGCGCGCGGCCACGAAGGCGACGAGCAGGCGCACGAGCGGGCGCACGTTGGCGGCGCGCTGCCACAGCGCCGGCGCCACGACGCACGGCAGCAGCGCCGCGTATATAAGTAACATAAGTATACTGACGAGGCGGCCGGTGTTGAGCACGAGGCTGGCGCGCGCGGCCACGAAGGCGACGAGCAGGCGCACGAGCGGGCGCACGTTGGCGGCGCGCTGCCACAGCGCCGGCGCCACGACGCACGGCAGCAGCGCCGCGTATATAAGTAACATAAGTATACTGACGAGGCGGCCGGTGTTGAGCACGAGGCTGGCGCGCGCGGCCACGAAGGCGACGAGCAGGCGCACGAGCGGGCGCACGTTGGCGGCGCGCTGCCACAGCGCCGGCGCCACGACGCACGGCAGTAGCGCCGCGTACGCGTCGTTGGCGCCGCCAGCCTCGCTCGACTCCACGCCCGACGCGCCGCGCATCTCCAGCAGCAGGGACAGCATTTGGAATACGTATGGCATGAATTCTGCTCGAAAAAAAATTATAATAACGTGACTGAACGTGAAATTAATAATTATAATAATAAAAAATACTTGGAAGTTATCAGAGGCGATTGACACTGTTGCTCACCCCCTGATTATGATAGTTGATTTATGAATATAATAATATTCATAAATCAAATAATCTGGTTATTTAAACAGATCAATTTGTCTTATCAGGCAATGATTTACCAGATTGATTACATCCGTATACATTCTTTAAGGTAACGACTACGTTTCATTTACACATGGGAGTGCCACAAGGCAGCTTCACTGGTCCTTAATTATTCTCATACAATATCAATAAACTGTATCAATTTTATTGACTTAATTGGTATACCCAGTAACACTTGGCCCAAGCTGGAAACTGCTCTCGATTCTTTCACGAGTGGTCGTAAGGGTAAACCTAAAGTCATGCCCCGGTGCCAACGAATATCAATGTTAGTTACGCTTTACGTCTAATAGTGAACCTGATTAAAACAATATAAATAAGACAAAAGAAGTTAGTTTTACCTTGCACATCGTTTGTCAGAATTTCCTGGAATATCGGGAAAAGAGCGTCTTCAAACGCCGTTATAGCGGCTGGATTGGACTTCGTAACAACACTGTTAGAAAAAATAAGGTATAACATTATTTTGATAGAACCTGTAGATGATCATGCGCCCTGTTTACTTCTTTTATTATAAATTCTTTATGTGATTTTAATTGAATAAAAACAAAGATAAATGAATACTCACCCGACAGCGAGCGACAGGGTTTCGAAGAGATAATGATTGAAGTGCGGCTTGCAAGGATTCTTGGCCACGACTGACAGCATGTGCGCGAGCTTGGGGAGCGCGTCACCGAGGTACGCCAGCGAGGCATCCTGCAGACACGACAGCGTGCGCAGGATTGCTACACGCCAAACAAATACATTTTATATACACCGCAATAATGCGTTATAATTAATTTTTTTGAGATAAAGCGTACATCGGCATCCTTGTTAATTGCAATGGTGATAAACCTATTGTACAAGTGTAACGAGTGTACATTGAGCTGCAAAAATGCATACTTATGTTAAAACTAAAATGGTATAAGCCGGTAATTGACGCCATCTACCGGAAATCGATATAAGAACTGTAAAGTAGTTACATCGTAACAATACTAGTATAAAATAAAAAAGGAAGTATTTCTTAATAACTCAATGTTGTAAAATTTACTTTAAACGATTTTTGATGCTCTATTCACAAAAGTTTATTTAAAGAACACATTTCTTACACGAAAATCTCAGGGTAAAACAAAAAGCAAAGATTTACAAAATTATTTATAAATTTACAGTGGGTGGTTTATTTTATAAATACTTTCGATGACTCGCTATTCAGTTCGTACGCTAACATTATTCTGTCCCTGTTTTCGAGCATCTTCTTCTTCTTCGGTTGAGATTATAATTTCTTATAAATTTTACCCATTTCCTAAAATGAGTACGCGTTGCAATAATTATAAAACAACGCCATTAAGTTCATTAATATTTATTCAAATTCGAGTATCCATAGAATATTACAGGCGACTGTACATAATGTACACTCGTTAACTTCTTGCGGCAAACAGTCGCGTGGTTACAAGCACGTCCCTGCGAATGCAAGGTGCACGTACCTTTCATGACGTACTCGTTGTGGTCGGCGGGGTCTAGCTGCTGGCCGAGCGCGTCGAACAGTTTGGTGAGCAGCGCGGCGGCGTGCGGCTGCAGCGCGGCGCGCGGCAACATGCCGCCCGCCAGCAGCTTCTCTATAGCGCACGCGCCGTACGTGCACACCACGCCCTTGCCGCCGATGTGCTCGATCTAATGACGTACATACATACATAGATTCACGCCTGTTTCCCAGAGGGGTAGGCAGAGACTACAGTTTTCCATTTGCTACGATCCTGAAACACTTTTTTGGCTTCATTCTCTTTCATCACATTCCTCACACACACTCGCCGGTTTAAGGTGCTCTTAACCTGGCCTTTGTCCAGAACGTCTCCGATCTGATTGAGAAACGTTCACCTAGGTCCACCCCATGCGACTGTTCCGAACGAAAAATGCATATTATTTAACGACCTGCCTCTTAATTTCAATAAAACCGTGCAATGTACTGAACTTACGTTAAACTAAAATAATATTAAAATATTAAGGGCTTGTCCTACCACCTCCAAATAGCATTTATCTATAAAATAAAAGTCTCGCCATCTCTCTTCTTTAACCTAGCAAGAGTGAGACAACGTGCGATTTATCTTTCGGATAACTTTTACTTTTAAGTTGTAGGACTGGCCGTTAGTCTAACTTTTTTATATTTTTAGCGAACTGTTTGATGTTTGATTTAACTACAAATGTTATTCCTTCTCAACACAAATTCTAATCCAGCACCAGTACATACATCCGTAATAATTATAAAACTATTAGTAAAAATATTATCGATATAAAACTTACCAATAAAGGCACTGCACTGTTTATGAGTTCCTTGGGGAGCAGAGATCTGAACGTCATTATATATTTGATAGCGTCCGCCTTCAACACTGGAAGCTCAGCCACTGCAATTAAAATAACGAAATAAGTATTTATTATTTTGAACGCTCAACGTCACGAGGTAAATACCGTTTCGCCGCTGCAGCTCCGGCAGCACGTGCGCCTGCGCGAACTGCGCCAGGTCGACGAGCGGCGAGGCGCGCGTGACGTCACGCGGTACATACCGTTGGGCCGCTGCAGCTCCGGCAGCACGTGCGCCTGCGCGAACTGCGCAAGATCAACGAGCGGCGAGGCGCGCGTGACGCCGGCCGCGTTGGTGCTGGCGCGCGACGCCAGTGACGTCACGAGGTACATGGCCGCGTCTTTGCCGCGCCACGCTGCCGCACCAATCTCCGCGTATTTAGCTAACATTAGCTGCAACAATACACACAGTTATTACCCGATTTGAAACCTTCGGCAGAATAAATTAACGATGCACATTGGTTACATTTTAATTATATTAGAATGTATTGATAAATACATATTTATACAAGTCCAAGATGGGATCCTTGAGGAACACCTAATGACTGGTCCATTAAGTTAAGCTACGTTAATATTACTAGTACTAACAATTTCGGCACGTTTGCAAAAACGTAAGTAACATAATGAGCTGCTCCTGCAAGGCCTTTATTTTAAGTTGATGCTACCATATCAAATGGCTTCGAAAAGTCATTGTTGACACTGTTTTTCTGTGAAATTGTTTTCTTCGTTAGGAATTAGGGCGACGTTGACAATGGTGCCAATACTGTTGTCACAAAATTCTCTTATCTTAGCTAAAATCTCTAAAATTTAGTTTAGTCCTGTCAAACGACATTTCGTATTCTGAAATCGCTAAAAGTGACAGGACTAAACTAAATTTTAGAGATTTTTAGCTAAGATAAGAGAATTTTGTGACAACAGGATTGGCACCAATATTATATTTTTTTATATTAGCCTGTTAAAATTATACCAGTCCGCTTGATAATATAACAATTTGCATGTATTTAGTGCAGTGAAATGGTGAAGACCACCATTTTAATCACTAAAATCAACGAAATTGGCGTATCAGTCCTCATTAGTAAGAAAAATTACGCCTTGCATTCGTTACATAATATAAAATTGAACAGTTCGTCTATCGAATGACATATAAATATTTCCAATCTAACCAGTTTTTATATGCGAATATTATAAAAGCAACGATTTGTTTGTTTATAATTATTAATCCTAACTAATATTAACAATGCGAATGTGAGTTTATTTGTTTGTTACGTTTACACGTCTTAACTACTGACGACCGACCATCATGAAATTTCACATACACGATGTCAAAGGAACAGAAAAAGACATAGGATACCTTTTATCCAGATAAAAGTATTGTTACTAATCTAACCTACATTCATGCGAGCGATGCTGAGTAATCAATAAACTCTAAAATTATAGGATCGATTTTAAAATTCTTTTACCACTAGAAGGCTACTTTCTTTCGCCATTAGAAACCAGAGGTAACGTAAAGTTACGCCACGGAAACTGAGTAATAATCATAAACGTGGGTGAAATAAATAAATAAATAAAAATCAAGGGAACACCGGCCCTGGTGTAGAACGAGAGGAGCGCTAGGCTTGGCAAGAATAAAGACAAATGCGAAAAGCAATTTACAGCGCAAAACATCAGAAAATTTTAAATTTGGCAATTATTATTTACTAGTTTTCCGGCGGTTTCACCCACGTAAGTCCCGTTCCCGTGGGAATATCGGGATAAAAAGTAGCCTATGTGTGAATCCAGGTATCCAGCTATCAACATACCAAGTTTCATCGCAATCCGTCTAGTAGTTTATGCATGAAAGAGTAACAAACATCCATACATCCATACAAACTTTCGCGTTTATAATATTAGGATTTAACACACGTAGATTTGTTTAGCTTATTAATTTTAAAAAGACAACCTTCGCACAGGTAACAATTTCTATGTCGCGGGGGGCTTTGCAAACATTAATTTAACCGTCACAAGTAGCCTATGAACACCCAGACCCGAAACATCTATTTATGGATACACAACACTCGGCGCAGCGGCAGTGGAGAGGCGACCACTTAAACCTCTACGCCACGCCATCCGTGTAGTCAAACCGACAACCAAAGGGCGCGGGCAGACGATTTCAATCTACCCTGATCAAAGCCTAGGCCGGCACTGTGTAAAGATGTAATACTAGGTAGGTTTATGTGGGCATACCTGCACGTATTGTCCGAAGATGTGCATCATCTTCTCCTCGTAGTGCTGCGCTAAGGTCTTGACCAGGTCGCAGGCGGCACGGCGGCGCGTGTCCACGTCCGAGCCCTCGATGTCGCGCCGCACGTACTCCTCCGGGTTGTCTTCGAACAGCTCCATGTCCGACTCTACAACAATGTATACATCATCCTATATTACCTATAAAGCCCACCACACGCTGACAGCGGAGGCGGAGCGGTAGCGCAAGCGGTTTTTTGTATTTCCTAACTAATATTATAAATAACAATAATTGATTTATTTTCTCTTCACAAAAAAGGTACATACAAATTTTATAATACAAGGATTTTCACAATGTTTTGTGGGAGACTGGTGCCTGTGATAGGTATTTCAACACTTGTGTTACGGGTCACCAGGCCCCCACTTTACTGAACATTATTATTTAAATTAATCAGTCGTAGAAAACGCTTAGGTAAAGTTTAAAATTCATACATAAATTTCTTGAAATTTTGACATTTAAGGGACGAGTGTTGGTGAATGTTCAGGTTGTTTGTGTAATATGTGGGTTTTGTGAACGTTTTGTACGTGTATGATGGATGATTATTGTGGATTTATGAGTGTGTATGTGTACGTTTGTAAGTATTGGATTGTAAATGTGCGTGATTATTGTATTAGTACGCCGTGTATGAATCAATGCATAGTGTAATTGGTAGAATATATGTAATTTTGCTTTTAGATTTGTTGGTGTAAAAGTGTTTCTTCATAATTTAGCTGTTTTAACCAATTTGTCACTTCATTTTTACAGTGCCTGAGGATTTTTGGATATATAGATAGGTGAATATTGGCTTTATTATATAAGTATCCACCCAGATAACAAAAGAACTTATGGGAAAGACTCGTATTTAGGGTTCGTGTCTGGCAGATTTTGCCCTTCCTGAGCTTGTCTTTATTCAGATCCGGATTATAAGTCAGCTGGCTGTGTTTTTTTTTTGAGGATTGTATATAGGACAAACGTCTGCCTAACTGACAAGGTGTCCCATGTCTTGTGGTCATCTACTGTGGAGTAGCGGAATGGAACATTGGCACCAACTAGAATGGCCCGTTGCACTCTTTCCACTTCAATTAGATGAGTTTTTGCTGAGCCTCCCCAAGAGGTGATACAGTAGGTAATTAATGGGTAACATAGAACAAAATATATCATTCTAATTATCGATAAATCAGCTACTTGGCTAATGGTTCTAAAAATATAGATAAGCTTAAGCATCCTCGAGACTAAAACATCAATATGCAGTTTAAAGATAAGTGATTGATATAATACTACTCCTAGGTACTTTATAGTATCAGTCCTTTGGAGAGCTGGGCACGAGCAAATGTATGTGGTTTGTGCGCAGATGTAAGCGGTGATTGAGAAGTTAGTGGGAGCAACCAGGTGATTCCTAGCAGCGAAGGTAATTTATTTGGTCTTGGTCGTGTTAAGAGTCAGGAGATTTCGTTGGAACCATGTGCATACCTGATCAATACCCAATTGAGCACTTTTGAAAACTGCTTCCCATGTATCACCATAAAAGAAGAGCGCATCATTGTCAGCGAACGTAAGTACTCTTCCGTTTTGCAACTGGAGTTGGCACAGATCATTAATGTAGACCAAAAATAGAGTCGGCTCAACGATGCTACCCTGAGGAACCCCATAGTTTATAGATACCTCTTCACTAACCCAACTATCTATCTTTACTCGCTGGATTCTATCACACAAATAATCTTTTAACAAATTTAAGGGCACTCTTACTCCAATTTTGTCCAATTTCCGTAATAGGAGGGGGACAGAGACCGTGTCAAATGCTTTAGTGAGGTCAAGAAAAACGCTGATGCATTTCTTCCTACTATCCAAGTTGGACGCAATTGAGTTGACAAGCTTAAGTAACTCCATGTCTGTTGACCTGCCTGCGCGAAAACCAAATTGATTGTCAGAAAGAAAGTTATTATGTTCGAGGAATTTCGTTATGCCTTTGTTCATAAGGCGTTCTAAGATCTTTGATAAGGTAGGCATGACTGAGATAGGTCTATAATTATTGACAGTCTCTGGCCCCACTCCTAAATATGGGCTTAATTTGTGCCAGTTTGAATGCTTTGGGGAAAACACCGGATGAGAGTGCAAGATTACAGATATGTCTGAATCAAAATCGACTCTTAGTTTGTTTGCTACGCTATGATGCCTTAACTACTCGACCGAACATCATGAAATTTCGCATACACGTTATCAGGGGAAGAGAAAAGACATAGTGCACCTTTTATCTAAAAAAACTAACCTAACCTACATTTATGCGAGTAAAGCCGCGGGCATAATCTAGTATAGTATATTTTCACAAACCTCTGAACTCCATGTTGGGTATGACGACTTTCTCACAAATACTGCTAAGCGTTGCGGGGTCTTCGAACAAGTTCTTGTAATTGTTCTTCTCAGCTATTTTGGCGAGGAACGTCAACGCGTTGGACACCAACTATGAACCAATATTGTTTACTTTAGTACGATTAAAACAAAATTAATAGAGTTCTTAGTTTTCGGACAATTACTGCACGGATGGCGGCTGTGGCCAGGCGACCACTAAAACAAGTACATTGTTTTAGTGGTCGCCTCGCCACAGCCGCTGCCCCACGGGACAAACAATTGTGTGATCCACAATTGGTGAGGGTATGTTGTCAAATCGTCTAAACCATTCTAAAGTTAGTTATTTATAATATGAGTTTTACTTAAAGATACAATAATATGTTGCTGACTCGCATGTTTTTATTATTTAGGTCAAACAGATACTAACAAAGATTTGAGTTACTCAATAATTAATAAGATACAAGCATTTCAAATCGTGTACTAGTGGTAATTTTCAAATGACAGCAAGGGATGCATACTACAAACTGTGACGTAACCGCTATTTAAATGCAGGTGTGTGCGAGCTAGATAATGAGATAGCCCCGCTACTACTTTTTCTTATATCCAAATTTAAAATATGAATAACTCCTTTAATTTGCAATTAATTTTGATATTGTTTGCACAAATAGCTTTCGTTTGATTACTACTTGTTCTTGTGTGTAGAATAATGTTATAAATGAAACATAGGCAGTTGCCTGAAGCGTAATAGGGTTGACCCTTACATGATTTCTGGTGTCGATATAAATCTTCTTGTGTGGGCTAAGATTTGAATGATATATAAGGCTGATCACTACATATTATAAAGGTGTTGTATAAATTTGTTAAAATATGACGATGTTTGTAGAAGATGTCGAAAAATCAAGCCGTGTAGGAACTTTCATCAAAAACGCTGAGATATAACAAAACAATGTATAGTGGGATACTCTTTTGTAGGTCTACGGAAAAGCCCGCGATGTATGTCTATCTTTTAACGAGAGCTTACTTTACACATTCAACTTCTCCAAAAATGGTCACATATAATGTCGTAATTGAAAAGTTATTAAGACAGTATTAATCTCATAAAATTAAATACGTTATGCATTTCATGCACATTATAACAACCATTTACACAACATGATTTAAATGAATATCTTACGAGATATCGCAAAATAAATACAAACGTGCGAGAATATTAATCCAAGCGCTCTCTCTCCGACGAGACTCACTCGCTAGTTTATACTGGTATTAAGAGTTTGTTCTTTTGTTTGGTTGAACGCGCTAATCTCAGTCTCATCACGTGTGGGGTATGGTATACTGACCGCGTCGTACTTGGGCTGGGGCCCGGTGGCGAGCAGCACGGTCCACACGGCGGTGACGAAGGCGGGCGCGTGCGGCGCGAACTCCTCCTCGTACTTGAGCGCGTACAGCGCCGCGCACTCGCACACCTCCGTCCGCAGCTGCTCCATCACGCCCGGCTTGTCGTCGTCGTCCTGCAACCAAAGTTGGACAAATCACGATTATTTGCAAAACACTCAAAAATACATCATTTAAAAAGAAAACATCCACCGCCTGACTATTTTCCAAAAAAACAAAAATCATAGGTTTTTACAAATATCCTAATTCTTTAGTTCTTTGTTTGAACTTTTAAAATCCACTCCTCTCCCCTCTGGATACCGTGGAGTACAGTCGTTTGCACTAGAATACGCTACGTTTTTATTTAAAATTACAATAAAATAATTAGTGTCAAAAATCGGCTATATACTAGGCGCGCATAAGCAGTGAGGAGGTTAATGAATAACGAGTGAATAGGACAGTCTCTAATCAAGCGGGATAGATATATAGCGAACGCTTCAACTCACAGCGACTTCCGCCCACCGCTGCTGACGCACCGAACCCGCCCACCTTTCACCTTTGAGCTACGCGCAAGCGAGAACGAGACAACCATCTTTCCTGATATACCGAACTACACCTCATTGCCGTAATCGCGCCGACCCGACCAATTAGTCGGCGCACACGCATCTGAACTGATAAGAAGATAAGCTTGTAAGGTTTTTTTGCATTTCTTTATTAAATATGTCGATCCAACGCACCCCACCGAAGTCGTCAAACCAATCCATTATTACAACGGCGCCTGTAACAAGCTACGGATCGGATTCCCAGCTGTATGTTTCACCAGCTCATGATGATGACCATAATGACTACATCACCCGTAGAATGAAGCGTAAGCTTTCAGGTAATAAATCAGCTGAGACTAACACTATCTTAAGCCACATGGAGGAGATGTTTGCAATATTTGAAGCCCAGCAAAATAATAAATTTGATAAGCTGTTGTATTCTGTTTCGTGTATCAAGGAACAAAACTCTGAAATACATAAGAGTATGGAGTTCCTAGCTGCAAAATACGACGAAATGTTGACAAAAATGTCCGAGTTGGAACAGGCAAACAAGAACCACGAACGTCACATTCAGTTACTCGAAAGCAAGATCGAGCAGTTAGAGCGGAACACACGTGTCTCATCTGTTGAAATTCGCAATGTACCCAAACAAGCTGCTGAAAATAAACTGATATTGCGTTCAGTGGTTAAAAAACTGGGAGAAACAGTGGAGCTACCTATAACAGACTCTGATATAAGGGATGTTTACCGCCTTAAGTCCAAAAATGAGGCGAGTAATCATATCCTTCTGAACTTCACGTCTACTTTATGCAAAGATGCCTTTATCAAAAAAGTAAGGATATACAATAATACAAGAAAGGAAAACAAACTAAGCACCACCCATCTCCAACTGCCAGGACCGTCGAAACCAGTTTATGTGGATGAGTCATTAACGACACAAGGAAGGAGACTTGCGTATCTGGCAAGACAGTTCGCGAAAGATAATAAATACCACGGGTCATGGACCTCTTATGGCAAGATATTTTAAAAAAAGCTTCAAGATTCACCCGCAATCTATATTAGATGTGAACAAGATCTAGAAAACCTATCTAAATGACTATCTGTGGTAATACTACTATTCTTAATCTACTTTATATTTTATATCACTTGTTATATGTACACTATACGCCTACACAATTACCTTTTACATACCTTACATCTATTTTCAACACATTATACACACGTAACACTCTACTTGTACACGTCCCACCAACACTATTACTATTCATATACCATACTTATTCGCCCATCCAAACATACACATTTAACGCTCAACTTACATACTCGAATTTACATTGTATTCCTTATATCTATCTCTGACCAATCGATTAGTATATCTCTGCGCCCGCAAGCATTACTATACTATCCTATAAATATTGTCTTTCCCATTCTGATATCACATAATTATACTAAACACTTACAAAATTCGATAACATTAATGATATAAATGGCTACCTTGAGACCAGTTTAACATTGCACAAGCAGCCACTTGCGAATTGGATGATTGTTCAAAGTTGTTGCAGGCACATAATCCATCGTTAAAAGTATTTCACCAAAATATACGCAGCATTAATCGCAACTTTTCTGGTCTGTTGGCTTTGCTAGAACGCTCTGATACAGACTGGGATATAATCGTTTTATCTGAATGTTGGCTACGCTGTGCACCCTATATCCCATCGATGGACGGGTATAACTTTGTAAGCAATGACAATAACTGCACTCAAAATGAGGGCGTTGTCGTCTATTATAAATACCAATTACGTGTATCAATATTAGAGAATACCATGCAAGATGCGAACTGTTTAACTTTGCTAATAGACTGTAACACTACTCTAGTTGCAATATATAGACAGCCAGGTTACGAGAATGTTCAATCCTTCATAGAATCCCTAAATCTTCTACTTAGCAAAGTAAGCACCCCGAAAATAGTGATTATGGGTGACATTAATATTGATATCTCACCTAATAGCAAAGACAACAACTCCTCTATGTATTTAAACCTTCTGGCAAGTCATGGCATACTGCCTGCGCACCAGCTCCCTGCACACGGTGTAACCTGTCTGGATCATATCATGTTAAAAAGCAAAGTGGCTGCCTTTTGCTATATTGCGGAAACATCACTCACCGATCACGAAAGTGTATTCCTTGTACTGAACCGTTACACATTAACTAAGAATTTTTACTCCATTAAAAAAATCAACTATGCCGGTTTAGATTCAGACATGGCGCACATGTGCTTCGGGTTTATATACGAACAATCTGATGCTAATGAGGCGACCAGGCTACTTATACATAAACAGACGTCTACAATAGAAGCCAATACCTCCACTATTGATGTGTCTAATCGCAAGCGTATGAAAAAGCCCTGGCTAACTACTGGATTGCTAAGGTGCATAAGAAATCGCGACAAACTTCACATCAAATTTAAGAAAAATTCTAACGTAACAAATAAATTAATATATGTAAGATATAGAAATTATTGTAATTGGCTACTTAAAAAAATCAAAATGGAATACGAAAGGGACTTAATCAATAAAGCAACTAAAATTAGTAATAAAATGTTATGGGATACGATACGTAAAGTAACACATTACACTACCAAATCGAATCCAGCCACAGATCTTCTTTCATCTCACAATTCTCACATTTCAGTCAATGACGTTAACAATTACTTTGTGTCTATTGGTAAGAACCTTGCCGAACAGGCCCACAATTTTAACTTATCAAATACTAACCATATCAACTCTCAACTTCATTCTTTTGCGCTCATTCCTACCAATGAAACCGAGATCAGCAATCTCATATTGAATCTGAAGAAGGTCAATACTGTTGGACGAGATAACATATCTGGTAGCTTTCTAAAACGTTATTACCAATATCTTGTGCCTCTTCTAACATACTTGTTTAACTTAATATTCACAACTGGCGTCTTCCCTGACCAATTTAAACTTGCCGAGGTAATACCCATCTATAAGAGTGGTGACAGAGGCTGTGTTAACAACTATAGGCCCATCTCTATTCTGCCTACCCTATCTAAAATCTTAGAAAAGTTACTAAACAGTCGTCTTACAAAATTTCTAGAATCAAATAACATCTTGTCCAATTCCCAGTTCGGATTTAGAGTAGGGACTTCGACTAATAACGCTGTTCATGAACTGATAGACCATGTTGTAAACAAATTAGATAAGCGGAAAAAAGTTATCTCAATATTTATCGATCTGGCTAAGGCATTCGACACAGTCTCTGCCCCACTCCTATTAACTAAACTTGAAAAGATGGGTATTCGCGATACCCAACTTGAATTATTTAAAAGTTACCTCACAGATAGGCAGCAAAGGGTAAAAATTGGCGAGGTTACTAGCGATGATAGGCAGGTTGATTGGGGCGTTCCCCAGGGCAGCGTGTTAGGCCCGACCCTCTTTCTAGTCTTTATTAACGACCTGTGTAATCTCAAATTATCGAATGGCAAAATTGTGACATTTGCCGATGATACCGCCTTGATCTTTCATGGTGACACTTGGGATGCGACCTTCAATGAAGCTCAAACAGGTTTCAATGCGGTGTCTACATGGTTGAGAGACAATGGATTAACCCTAAATGTTGATAAGACTAAATACGTAACATTCTCAATGAAAACCATTCCAACTGATACACTAAGTGTGTATTCAATTTTAGCCCATTCATGCTCTCTCAACAATGAATGCACTTGCAGGCAATTGACTTGTGCCACCAGTGTTAAATATCTAGGTGTAGAACTAGACAATATTCTGAGCTTTAACCGCCATACAGACTTACTCTCATCTAGGATACGAAAGCTGATATTTGTTTTTAAAAACTTACGCCACGTTGCAGATAAAAACCTAATTAAGATGGTTTACTTATCTTTATGCCAGCTAATACTTGCGTACTGCATTACGGCTTGGGGTGGTACCAGCAAAGTGAACATGATTAAAGTAGAGAGAGCACAAAGAGCTGTCTTGAAAGTAGCCCATTTCTTATCTTTCCTCTACCCAACCAGAGATCTTTATCGTCTTGCTGATGTACTCACGGTTCGTCAGCTCTTTATCTTGCAGATTACTCTCAAACAGCACACACCTCTTCCATTCGACACTTCCACTTCAAGCAAGAGAATAAAACACAAAGTCTGTCAAACTATTAGTAATAGATGGTCGACAGCATTCTCTAGCAAATTTTTTGGGTTTCTGGGGGGATATTTGTATAATAAAATAAATGGGGAGATCTCGATATACCATCTTACCAAGTCCATCTGTAAAAAATCTATCACATCGTGGTTAAAGACGCTGGGCTATGATGAAACCGAGCAACTGTTATATATAGCCACATAATATCTTGTACCTCGTGTAGTACCATACAGCTAAACTAACATACCATCTACATTTAAATTTCAATGCTCCTATCCACTATTGTTATTAGATCTGTTATGACACTAAACATTTTCTGGTCCTGAAGACACACACACACGCACTCACACACACACGCACTCCATCTCACACACACACACACACACACACACAAACACTCCCACATGGACACACACACTCATACGTATACCCAATAACACATCTCTCACAATGACGTACATTCTCAACACGAACATACTAGCCCTACTCATACATATTCCACCTATTCAGAGCACGGAGAGGCTGGTAATCTGTAACACAGGACCTCCTAGTACAGAGACCAGTCTCCCACACAGACTATACATTCGCTGCTTTCTTGTATGGACTGTTTGTTTATGTTGTTAAATATTATGTACTGTGTGAGAGAAGAAAAATTAACAAAAATGATTACTATTAAGGATTAAGGAAAACTTCCACCACCATCATAGTGCGTGAAACACTCAAAACTCTAATAAATATTTTTAATGAAGACACGCAAACCAAAATATACCCAACTTTGATATAGTTATTTTAGGCTATCGCATCATCAGCATCGGTGGAAAGTCTTTTCTACCTTTGGATTGTACCTGGGTCACACTGAAAGTTTTTAGAATAGGCCAGTAAGGAAAGCAGCCGTTGAAAAATTTATTTAAATTTCGATTAAGGAACTCTTTGGAAATCTGTAGATGTGGAATTCATATGTCATTTGCTTTAACAAATTAGCGGCAATTTAAGGGTGCGTTCCACTTAGCGTTCACGACGCCTAAAATGCTCGTTTAGCCGTTCCATATGACGACTACGATCGTTGTGGTCGCGGCGAAAACGTCACTCATGACGTCATTACTCACGCTCACGCAACGCTCACGACGACCCATGCTGAGAGGTGGGTCGTCGTGAGCGTTGCGAAATTTGGCGCCATTTTCAATATAAAGTTGGTAATAAAGATGGCAACAATGAAAATTATTTTATCTGGTCAGACTTAGGTACAAATTGTAACCTTTTAAAACTCTTTAAGCATTCGACTTTTTTTTTTCTAATTCTCTCAATTTACATCAACGCTCAAAACACTCCATTATCCGTTCCACTTGAGTTTACAATTGTAACGCTCGGAAGCAAGTGGAACGGAAAAACCGTGGTCGTGAGCGTGAGTGTCGTGAGCGCTAAGTGGAACGCACCCTAAAAAGTGTCTGTCGTGCGTCAAATTGGATTTGATCAGAGAAAATTTTGGAATTCCTAATCAGACACCAAATATTTGAGATCAATTTCATATGAAGGACCTAATAATAAATATACACATATGGTCTATTCTAGAAAAATAAATGAATTTCTAAAGTAACCATTGCATTTTGTACAGATACCACGAAATTAGCAGTAGGACATAAACGGCAATATATAGTTTAAAGACCTATTATTATAAATGCGAATAGGATTTTATTTGTTAGTTTTTACGCTTTCAGGCCTTAGCTACTCGACCGATCATCATGAAATTTCGTATACACGTTGTCAGAGTCACAAAAAAAGACATAGCTAAAAAGTATGTACTGGACCCTAGGGATAAAATTTATTTATAAATTCTTAACGCCTGCAGGCAAGATCTAGTTGGTTTATAAAAGACTTAGGAAGATAGTTGGGCTCGTTCGTTGCCAAACTGTCCTGAGCTTGCCTCGCGCTGAAACACGTATCCACGCATATTTTGTGTTCAAAGCGGCATACTGCAAGTTGTAATACGGCCAAAACCCACGACGCGGATCTTCCTTACCATAGGAGTTCGATATTATCAACATTTTTCTATTATATTGTCTTACGTTTACGCGAACATGTCGGCCTCGATAGCGTAGTGGTTAGTGTAACCGACTGCCACGCCTGAGGTCGCGGGTTCGATTCCCGCACAAGTCAAACATTTGTGTGCATGAACATGGATGTTTGTCTTGGTCTGGGTGTTTCTATGTATAATATGTATGCATTTACAAAAAAAATATATATATGTATGTTTATTCATTGTCTAGTACCCATAGTACAAGCTCTGCTTAGTTTGGGCTAGATGGTGTTGTGTGTATGTGGTAGAATATATTATTATTATATTGCTGCACGATATTGTCACGGCCAAGCATGTTATATTAGCCTTATTGACACATTGAAATTAAACCACTTTATTTTATAACACTTTTATTAGGTACGCAATTTTAACTATAACACTACTATTATTGAACTGTATTACATATTAATCTATTTAAATAAATAAAGCTATTTATATTTAAGTTTACACTTTTTCCGTAGTAAATCTGAGGGTGGCGGTTCATCTCATTACCATTATTTTATTTTAGTTAAGTTTACGTATAATCAGGCGCAAGTATAAATTTATTCTTTATATGTATGTATGTATTTAATTACAGATACTTAGCATGTGCTTTTCAAAGCGTCTATTTTTCATATTCATATATTTAAAAACTGCTAACTTCTAAATTGTAAACATAAGTGTCATTTTTTATATGCTGTATGTGCCTAAAAGATAATAAAAAGATTAAGCTATTTCTATTGTATGTCTATACTAATATTATAAATAGGAAAAATTTTATATTTTGTTTGTTTGTAACAATTTAACTCAAAAACGACACAACCAAATTTAAAAATTCTTTCACCGTCAGGAAGCTATATTAACACCGAGTAACATAGGCTATATATATTTTAAAGTACTGATACTAACATAACCTAATCTACTTTTACGCGAGCGAAGCCGCGTGCAAAAGCTAGTATATTACATTAGTATATCATTTCTTTATTTTACACACAACGCCATATAGCCCAAACTAAGCAGAGCTTATACTATGGGTACGAGACAATGGATAAACATACAGAGATACTTTTTTTTTTTATGTACTCTCATATTAATTATATGTGGAAACACCCAGACCTTGACAAACATCCATGTTCATGCACACAAATGTTTGACTTGACACAATTATCGCAGGCATGTCTTTTAAATAAATAAATAAAAATAAACATGAGGTTGTTGATATGCGATATTCTACAGAGTAAACATTACTGGTAGTAATGTTTACTCTGTAGAATAGTTACACAATTTCAAACCATTCCATTAAAAAAAAGATAAAGTCAAGAATACACTCACATCAGTCTCCAAGCACGGCACTTTGACTTGCAATAGATTAAGCAGATTAGGCATCCATATCGGCATGTTGTCTTCGAAAAACTCAGGCAGGTCTTGGTAGTTGAGCGAGTAGAACACTTTGCATATCAATACTAGGGAGCCGTATATCACTCGCAAAGCTTGTGGGTTATCACCATGCTTCGATGTCAAGTCAATTGTAGCCTGTATAAGAGAAACAGATTATTATAAAACGCTGTGCGAGTACCAGCGATAGCCTACTGGGAGAACGTTGAACTGCCACGCGGAGCTCTCAAGTTCGATTCCAGGGCGCGCAGCCCTGACTTTTTGAAGTAATGTGCGAATTAAATAGTTAATTATCGCTTGCTTTAACGACGAAGGTGCGAAAGCGAATGTTTTGGTGGGCCGTAGTGCACCTTGGTAGTAGCTTACTACAGGTCACAGGTAAACTACTACCAATACGGCCAACAGATATTAGGCCATTTGATACACCTAACTAATATTATAAATGCGAATGTGAGTTTGTTAATTTGTTACGCTTCCACGCCTTAACTACTCGACTGATCATCATGAAATAGCGCATTTCTTTGTCCCGCGTAGGATTCGAACCCACACCACTCGGAGCAGTGTCAGTGGCGAGACGACCAGTTAAACCACTACGCAGTAAAAAATTCTAAACAAGGAGCAAGTATTACAAAATAACATACCACAAATAAGTCTGTGAGTGGCTTTGCAAAGTTTTCCAGCACATGTTTGATTTCCTCCCAAAGCTTTTGTGACTTAAACTCGTATCTGTACCGCTTGAACAGAGAGTGAGCTGTGCGCAATACACCATTAATCACGTGGAAGTCACCTGCAATGCAAAAACATAACATCACACCTTTATACTGGTTCAAAGGGATAGTATACCGAAATCTAAAATAAGTAGTAGATTCAGGACATGACTCTGGGTGCATTCGATGAATTGACTAAAAGTTAATCGCGTTTGAACCCCTTTTCCTCCTTTGATACTATGTAATCTTCTTATTCGCATTCAAACAATTGGAGTTCAACAGAACTCGTATATAATTGTGCTAAAAAGCGCAGGCTACCGTCACTGCATAAGTGCTGCAGTTACCGGTACAACAGCGCGATGATATCTGATGTTATTTAATGAACGGTTTGCTAAGTAGTAATAATAATATAATAATAATATTCTATCACATACCTACACACAACATCGTCTAGCCCAAACTAAGCAGAACTTGTACAATGGGTAGCTTGTGGTAGACTACATTTTTGGCCGACTGTACAACATTTCAAGCTAATCTAATGTTTTTAAATGGGTGAAAATCGTGTTCACAGATTACATAGATAGATAAAATCAGGACAAGTAAATAAAAGCGTGTAAAAAGACAACTATTTAATACAGGGCCAATTTTCAATCATCATAATTTTTATCTGGCGATTCAATATGTTTGACACATTATTCTATAAAAAAAGCTGTCATAATGTCAAAATAATATACTTAATCATAAAGATAATAATAATGATTTATTTATTTTAGTAAAAATTCTCAATTTAACAATTGCATCTTAACAATTACATAAAGTGCACTTATAGATACTCGCCTGAACTAGACTAAGCCTGTGTTTCGAGCGACAAAATGCTTACATACTATTATCTGTTCAAATAAATTTACATTATACTAACTTTTATAATAAACTAAAGGTAAAAATAAAAACAATTAAAATAAGATAAAAGTTTTCAAACGTTTTAAAATCGGACCAAATGCTAACTAATATTATAATCAATACTATATATTATAAATGCGAATGTAATGTGTACATTTCCGCGAGCCAAGTCGCGCACACCACATATGAATGATGTTCATATAAATGTGGTGTAAACAGTTCACGAAATCAGCAGTAAACTAGCGCAGTACGTAGAGGTCATTGCCCGTGCGGTCTTAATCTCAATTTTTTATCATGAACTACATTTTGCCCGAGGCTTCGCTCGCGTAAATGTAGGTTAGGTTAGTAACGATACTAATTCTGGATGGCAGGTCCCTATGTCCTTTTCCATTCCCTTGATAATGTGTATGCGAAATTTCATAATGGTCAGTCGAGTAGTTAAGGCGTGAAAGCGTAACAAACAAAGAATCTTACATTCGCGTTTATAATATTATATAGTTAGGATTCAAGTTCGCATCCAGATAAGTGCCTATGGAAAGATGTTATTAAAATGTTTTTGTACAATATCCCTTAACACACTTTGTATTACATATTTTTTGTTACTTTTTATTACAGGGTTACTTTTTATTACAGGATTACAAATTACCAGTATCCTTCTTAACCCCTGCAGCTAAGTTACCATGCTTGTATTAGGATAACACATATCTATATTATAATGGGCTGAATTTGAAGCATCTCTTGCTAAATTAGGAATGAGGAAAAGGACCTATGAAGCAAGACTTTAACCATCAACCTCTACTTGAACATCATATCATTGTATGATGTTCAAATGCAGCTATTAATAAATACATACTAATGTTATAAATGCAAAAGTAACACGTCTGTCTGTCTGTTAAGCTTTTACGGCAAAACCACTGAATCAATTACAATAAAATGTGGCAAGAAAATATTTCGTATCCTGGGAAAGGACATACTACATTTTGTCCCATATGTGTTCCCGTGGGATTCAAGCGGGCAAAGCCGCGGGTAGAAACTAGTAAATAATAGTTAATAGTACACATACCAGTGTTGAATTTATCCACCATTTCTGGTATTAGGCTGGGCCACTTCTCTGGGAAATCGCACTTGCCAATGATGAACACAGCATCACTGAACTGTCTCTGTATCGCCTCCGGAGACTTGAGCATCAGTGACACAATCAACGTCTTGATAGTCGCCCGGTCTGACGCATGGATCCGGTCCACGCCGTCTTCCTCCTAAACAATGTTATATGGTAGTATAGTATGGTAAGCTACTTGGACAACATGACTTCACTAATGGCGTAGTAGTTTAAGTTGTCACGCAACCGCTACTGCGGCGAGTGGGTTCGTCATCAGATATGGCAAAAATTAGTGTGATCCACATAATATTGTACCGAGTCTGTGCGTTCTTTGTGTTCATAGTTTAAATACTATAGTAAAGCATTATTACTGGTAGCAATGGGGTGAGTTACTAATAATAATGTGCTAAATGTTGTCAGTTCAAACAACCCAATAAGCGTTTACTGGTGGTATAATAATAATATTCTATCACATACACACCATCTAGCCCAAACTAAGCCAAGCTTGTACTATGGGTACTAGACAATGGATAAAGATACATATATACTTCTTTTTTTGTAAATAAATACATATTATACTTAGAAACACCCAGACCAAGTCAAACATCTATGTTCATGCACACATATATTTGACCTGTGCAGGAATCGAACACACAACCCCAGTCGTGGAAGTCAGTTACACTAACCACTATGACATTGATGCCGACGATATATCTAGTAGTAGTTGTATAGGTAGGTAATCTACATTCCAATACTCTTTATATTTTGCCCACTTCATATTTATATTCCTGAGAATATAATATTGTCTCAGTCTCTATATTTTCACAATGCAGACCAACAAGACAGCCACTTAAATTGCTAATTTTACCTCAAACTGTGCTGGCTAGAGTGCAGCCAGAAATCAGGATATGCTTTAATTATAAATATACTAACCACAGGCCAATTTCTTTTGATGTAGTTTTTGAAGGCAATAGCTGCAGCCACTCTGATGGTAAGGTCTACTGTCTCCTTATCAATGAGGTGCAGTAACAGGATTGCATAGTTTTGGTTTACTTCTACACTTTCGAGAAACTTTTCAGCTGAAACCAAAGTATTAAATTTATTTTTTATAGAGTTGCATATGCTTTTAGAACATAGTTAAATAATACAGTATTTAACTTATTTAACAAAGAATAAAAAAAGTAACTTTTAAAATCCAAAGAACCACAAGCAACACATTTTCTATTGTGTCTGCTATGGCAGTCAAAGCGTTAAGCTATTCTCAGTAAAATCATCAATTTGGTACAGTGTTTGATAGACAGCAATAGTCTTTTCCTTATTACTTGGAACCTATTTCCATAGCTGACCAAAGTGTGTATAATACATTAGATATATTACACCAACATTTCAATAGTTATTATTTAAAGTCCCACATAATAGAATCCAATACATTTATATACAAGAATGATATACAAATAAGTTACTATTTTTCAATATTATTGTATGTACTATGTGTACATCAATTAATTAGAGAAGCATGTTTGATATATATACTTATGGAAAGTAATGAAAACACATATTACAATAAGTATACATGACAAACTGTAAATAAATAATTCCAAGTCATTAGTTGAACACTATATTTATGTAACACTACGTTTAAATAGAGTATTCAAATAATAAAATAAAATGTTTAAGGTTAACATCGAAAAATTGGTTTAGTTATCCTGAAGCTATTAAATAGTGGTCATGTTTGTCTTTGCAAATCTGTTTTAGCTATGTAATATTTCAACAGTTGTATATTAACACAGTAACATATATACTAAATTATCAATAAGATAGCCTAAATTAAATATCAAAACACAAAGTATATGAGCATACCGGGTCGCCTGGTGTTCGGATCCGGATTTAGCGTTTGTTGAAGATAATTTGCTAAAGTAGCCAAGTTCTCGTCGGTAACCTCCATTTTCTAAGCTATATGTGAATAAAATAAACACTTATCATGCAATAATATTGGAAAATGTAATTAACTACACAATTTCCAACGGTCCGCACTCCGATTGATTGATTTGACAATTAATAATAACTGACAGATCTTCCATCTTCGATTTCTAGGCACATGTTCTCTGTGATCGTATCTGTTTGTCTATGGTAGAAAATATAGTTTTGCAGAAAATTATTTACGATTGATCTCCAAGTTGTAAGAGCTGCTACGCAAGAGTAACAAAGCACGTACGTCCTATTCAGTCTACCAAAGCAATAAAAATCTTAAAAGCTTAAATTATGAATGTTACTGGCCATTTATTTACAATACACCGTGAGATATATGTCTTTTATTTTAGGCTAGTGGTCTATGGATTATCAGGAGCCGAATTAAAATCCTAGATCAGACTAAAAGAATCGACTTATTAAGAAAATTTCGGCTACAGCCGGGATTGAGGGCGACGCTAATTTTTTAATTCCTGTGCCTCGAAAAGATTTTATGAAGGCAATTAGACTAGTCCCAACTTATAACGTAGCACGCTTTATTTACTTAACGCATAGCACGCGCTAAATCGTTTCAATCTTGGCGCTAAAAATAGCGTCGCGCTATAAATGCCTAGTCTGTTATGCATAGCGTGGTAAAACGACAAGCGCGCTGCGCGATGACTCGCCAGCGCGAGCGGCGAGCGACGTCTAGCGTCTAGCGCGCTAGATAGTTAATTACGCTACGCTATTTAGTCGCCGCGTGCTACCGCTCGCTGTATGACGTATTATCATTGTGCTATTCCGGCCGGCTCATGCGAGTTACGTATTTATGAACTAGTTTTACTACTTTGTTTTGATTGCGTGTATAAGTGTTTAAATAGAGAAAGAAACTCTTTAAATTCAATTATTGTATATAAATGATATACTGTACAGATAGGTATTAAATAAATGTAAATATTTCGGGACTATTTATTAGATACGCAGATAGGTATGTAATGTGATTAATAATAAACATTTTTCATAAAGTTAAAACTATTAATTAAGACAGTGTGACCAGTGTTTTGTAAATAAATATAATTTCATTAGGTTAGTTTGTTGATTACAAATTTGATAGGGACCTATTTACGTAAACAAAAATGGCTAATCGTAGAGGTGATGTACCAATATGGAAACATGAAAACACCAGAGGTCAAAGCTACCGAAGAGTTGGAAAAATATTTAGCGGACATATTAATAAAAAGAACTGAGTGTCCATTAAAGTATTGGCAAAAACATAAATATATATATCCCAAGCTATTTAAATTATTCATAAAATACTGTAATGTGATGGTAACTTCAGTACCCTGTGAACGAATTTTTCAAAATCGGGCTATATAATAAGTGACAGGAGAACACGCTTAACAACTACAAAAGTAGCCCAAATAATGTTTTTAAACGTAAACAAAATGTAAATTGATATATATAAATATAAATGTAAATAGTTAAGTGCTGTACATAAAATTAATGAACTTTTAAATACGCCTATAATTGCTTTATTATTATAGCCTATCATTATTATTATTATTCAGTAGTCACAGTCAATTAATTATAGACAGCCTGAAAAGTATGAAGAAGAGTTCATTGAATTTCTTTTGCCTATTACTTATTAGATTATATATTTTTACAAAACACGCTCCACAGTTAAAGTAACGCATTTCAAGGTTATATTCTCGACGGCTCCACGCTACCATATTCTGTGACGCTACTAGCGTTCCCGCGCAGCGCGCTATAACATAGCGTATAAAATAGCGCGCTAAAAAAATATAGCTTATAGTCCGTAGCGTGCTATCTTAATATAGCGGATTTGAACACTACTAGTTATGACGCTATGTGCTATATTAACCACCACTACCTGTGACGCTGTTGTGTTTATATTTTGTAATACATTTTTGCAATTTAGATAAGTTTGTTGTGTTTTGGTTCGGTTTATTGATTGTTTTTGTTCTGGTCGTTGTTTGTTTGTTCCTTTATGAAATCCATTCTAGAAAAGTTCAAATTAGAAAATGTATACCTACATGGAAGATGTGCTTTTTATATTTCTTCAGATCTCCTTAAATATTAAATAGAGGATTTTATCTCCGTTTTTTTAAATATTGCCGTAGTTTCGAGCCAGAAAGCTTTAACCTCGTAATAGACGTTTTTCTATTATCATAGTAGAAACTCTTTATCTTCAATCTTGTGGACTTAACGTGTTTAGACTTAATTACCTAACCTCTGAGTTTTCGAAGACGCTAATGAAAACTATATGGGTTTGTGTCTGTCTGTTAGTGACAGGCATAGCTCCGGAACCACTAGACCGATTGACTTGTAACTTGTACAGACACCTTGGGGTCATCCCTCGGTTGAGTTTGAATATGGGCCCTGTGGGCCAAAATATCCCTGGTATATAGGGGTTGTGACGTTAATCGCCCACCTTTTTTAAAAATAAGACTGCGCCTGGGCGGTTAACGCCACAGGGTAACAAGGTCATAAGGTCAGGGGATATCCACCAATAGAGTGATTTAGAAGTCCAAGGGAGAGGATTTGCACAGCAGTGGGACATTATTAAAACCTGAAGAAAAAAGTTCCCATGAAAATGGAGAGGTTGAAGCTTGGGTTTTTACACCCAGCTGGTTAAATCATCTGTTTATGTTTATTTAGTCTTCAGGCTGTTAAAATTGGTATCATAATAAGCAAAAGCTATACCCAGTCTAAGAAACTTATGCTTATTCGCTGTTATGGTTGGCCTGTGGTTGTTGTTGTACTATAGAGTTATGTTTTGTTTCAATCTGTGATGTAAGATTGTTATTATGAAACAAACAATATTATTTATAAATTCATAGTTATTATATGAGGAGTCCGGTTTATGGCTTTCATTACCCAGAAATTGGTTTGCTTTTGACAAATTTTAATTTTCAGATTTTATTTGTGATATTAAAGTAAAGTAAACAATGTGACAAAATATTCCTATACGTATTAAGTGTTTAACCCTCTGCCATCGAGGTGCCATTTTTGTAAACTTTCTGCTGAGGAGTAGTCCAAGAGACGTGCAATTAAAGTACAATTTCTGTCACAGGTATTATAAATTTACCAATGAAACAATATTTATATAACTTTTGACATTTACTTACTTTAAATATTTATCACAAAAAATATGTAATAAAACACAAATGTAAGAATATAGAACTATATTTGTATCACATATGAGATCAAGGCATTTTTGGACAGAGCTGTTATTAAAATTTAATATAATCCAAAAATCAATAAACAAAAAAATAAACTTATACGTAACTTCTTTTGGCCTCAAACAAAATATGAAAATGAAAATTTTAATGGCCCGTAGACACATATATCGAGTGGTTGCATTCGATGGGTCGTGTGTGGAGCAAGGGATACAAAAATCACGTGATTTTCCGATGCATATTCTAGGGCAGCGAGATATTTATGTGACTCATGGTTGTCCATTACTAAAAGCACTTTTCTTTCTTGAGTTGGCCTTACTGTGTTCACAAAGTGCCTTAGCCACTCCAAAAATGCTGGTCCATTTACCCAACCGTTATCAGTACAAGTAGCAATTGCTTCAGGAGGTGCCCCATCGAGTAGTCTGCCAACCATTCTCTTCCGTCCAAAAATTAAAAATGGAGGTATAAAAGAACCCGCTGCGTTACAACAGCATATTACTGTAGTGAGTTTACCTCGTTCGACACTTGATATAATTCCAACCTGTTTTTTGCCTGACTTACATAATACTCGTGGTGGTTTATTACTGGTAGTCTGGATCCCTGTCTCATCGACGTTGTAAATACGAGTCGCATCAATATTATGCTTGTCAATTTCGGCTTCAAGAATATTGAAAAATCTCTCTACTTGTGGCCTGTTGAAGCCCCTGGCGCACTGTGGGCTGAAAATCGACCTCCATAGACATAGAAATGAAAGTTGCTAGATGTTCGTTTTGTTGACGGATATGGCTTCTATTAGCTATTATACACCTAACAATGTCATCTGAGCTAACTCCGCACAAAAATGAATTTATTATAAGGTTTTTTCGAAAAAAATGTATGGAGCTAGCATGAAAAATCTGAATATCTCTGAACTTGCAAGGAAAACCGTAATATCCTCAGAGATGGTTATAGGACTAATTATTTGTGATTTTTTGACGTACTTCATATAACGGTACCTGCAGCAGATTTTTTTTTAAAAATCATCTTATTTTTAATTAATTTTTTTTAACATTAAACGATTTGTTTTGGTGTATAAGTAAAGAAACAACACGTTATATGCATATAATACTAAATCTTCGCCAGTTATTTGTTAAAATATCAAGAAAATTATTTTTGCCTAACATAGTATATATGTTTTAAAACAGTTAATTGGATACCATTACTGAACTTTGCATACAGGTAAACTACTGAATAATAAATTAGCCTTCTAATGAGTTCTGAATAAGAGATTAAGTGATTTGCAATGTCGCACAATGGTAACTACGGATTACACTAATTAAAATCTTACAGGTAAGTACATAAGTAACTTAAATAGTTAATTAGATATGTTATGAGGTCGTTAACTAATGTTGGACTGAAATATAAAATGGTTAACATTTTGCATCATAATTTAGTTTATTCTAAGCTTTGTTACCCCTAACATATCATTGTGAAATTTTATAATGGAAAGTTTAAATACCAATTTAGACCTATTCGTTCTTCTAAAATGTAAGAGTACTTCATTTGATCATGAGGTATTGTTTAGTGAAGTTATATCCCGCCTAGACGTTTGTCTTTCCGTTGAAGATCAAGTGACTCTAAAAGAATTTTGTCGGAGATTTGTACGAGCTGCATCACAAAGGTGGCAAAAATCTCACCGAATTCTTGATACTTTTAGAAAACAATACGAAATTTGGCTGCAAGCAACTATCGATTGGCCAAGTTGTATAAATTTAGTCGCTCAAGAACCAACTGTTGCTGAGGGATCAAGATCAATCTCTCCAGAACCCTCAACATCATACTCTGTTGGTACAATGACAAAGAGGTCACGAAAACCATTCGAAGATCTGGAAAGCAAACAGAAGAAGAGAAGATCTGATGAGCATAAAACTGACAATCCCAGTGAATTGGCATATACAGCAGCAGCGCGTTTTAAGGAAGAAGGTTGTGAGGATATCGCATCTGTAATCGAATATATGCTGAAACATCCTGAAGCAGCCTCTAAAATTAAGGAAACGCTTAAGCAACCGGTGAAAACTATCTTATTTACACCAGAAAAAGCACTTGGATTACTCCTTTCATTAAAATTATCAAAGTGGCAATACATCACTTTACGAGAGTCAGCTATTCGGGAAGGTAGAAAGGATATTTATCCATCCTACTATAAAGTGCAACAAACCAAGCTGGCATGCTATCCTCCGAAGCAATCAGTGTTAGTGACCGATTCATCGGCAAGAATAACCCTTCAAGCTTTACTCGACATTACGGTCAAAAGAATCCTCCAAAGTTTTCCTAACGATGATGTGCAAAATAAGGATTTAAAATTGATATCTAAATGGGGTTTCGATGGTGCGTCAAACCAAAGCCGATACAAGCAGAAAATGGATAGCGATCAAGACGATTCAAGTATTTTCATGACTTCCTTGGTGCCACTAAAACTGACTGATGGAGACAATACTTTGTGGATGAACCCAAAACCATGCTCAGCAATGTATTGTCGTCCAGTTCAATTTACTTTTGTGAAGGAAAGCGAAGCAGTAGTCATCGAACACAAACGACGAATGGATGAAGAAATTAAGGCTCTCATTCCTACAGAGTGCAATAATAGAAACAGGGTGAATCATCACCTAATGATGACAATGATCGATGGTAAAGTCTGCACGTATTTGTCTCAAGCCAGATCAAGTTCATCATGCTATTTGTGTCTGGCAAAACCGACAGAAATGAACCGTTTGAGTGTAGTAACAGCAAAGACCGTATCTTCTGATATATACGAGTTTGGATTGTCATCTCTACACGCCCGTATAAATTGTATGGAATGTTTACTACATATTTCGTATAGACTAGATTTTAAAGAGTGGGCTGCGAGAGGTAACGAGCACAAAGAAATGCTAAGTAAGAGAAAAAAGATTATTCAAGACAAATTTAAAGACGAATTAAATCTATTGATTGACATTGTTAAACAAGGTTCCGGAACTACTAATGACGGCAACACTGCAAGAAAGTTTTTCAAATTTCCCCATAAAACTGCAGCCGTTACTGGGTTGGACGAAGAACTAATAAGAAGATTTGCTGTGATTTTACAGGCAATAACTTCCGGGGAAAAAGTAGATATAATTAAATTTAAAGATTATGCCTTCAAAACAGCAGAGAGGTACGTGGAATTATATGACTGGTACTATATGTCATCAACCGTCCACAAATTACTTATACACGGGGCAGACATAATCGAGAAGAATGATGTTGTACCCATAGGAAGTCTCTCGGAAGAAGCATCCGAGTCTCGCAATAAAGATTTTAGGAGGTTTCGGGAACATCATTCGCAGAAAAAGAGCAGGCAAGATTCGAATCATGATATCCTTAATATGTTAGTTGTTTCTTCGGATCCTTTTATAAATGTACAAAGGCCCAAGTTAGATGCCAAGAAAAAGGAGGATTTATTTCCTGAAACCCTCAATTTAATTCAGTTTCAAGAAACTGACTTTGAGTTTCTAGGCAATCTAGATTCTGATTCAGAAATCGACGAGAGTGATAAGGAAAACTAGAAACTTTTTGTGCTTTTAATTATAATTCTATTCAATGTAATTTTTTCATGATCTTTCGTTATTTAGCTTTGGTACGTAACTATGTTTTGCAATTGATTTATTTTTAAATATTTTATATTACTATTCTTGTACCTATTTATATTTTTGCATACTTTTGTACCTATGTTTTGTTTTATATAAATTTTATCAACTATTAAAAAATACCTTTTTAATTTATTTTTCTTTTTATTTAATGCCTATTATTAGCGTTAATAAAATAACTAATTTATCGATTGATCTTTACTTTGACATTAGTAGAATTTAATGATTTAAAAAAATACCTTCATTTAGACATAATAATAAAATAATTAGACAGTTGTCGAAAATATTTCTTAGAACTCGTAACATGTCTAATTAACTAATTAGTTTACTTATGTACTTACCTGTAAGAATTTAATTAGTGTACTCCGTAGTTACCATTGTGCGATATTGCAAATCACTTAATCTCTTATTCAGAACTCATTAGAAGGCTAATTTAATATTCAGTGGTTTACCTGTATGCAAAGTTTAGTAATGGTATCCAATTACCTGTTTTAAAACATATATACTATGTAAGGCAAAAATAATTTTCTTGATATTTTAACAAATAACTGGCGAAGATTTAGTATTATATGCATATAACGTGTTGTTTCTTTACTTTTACAATAAAACAAATCGTTTAATGTTAAAAAAAATTAATTAAAAATTAGATGATTTTTAACAAAAATTCTGCAGCAGGTACCGTTATATGAAGTATGTCAAAAAATCACAAATAATTAGTCCTATAACCGTCTCTGAGGATATTACGGTTTTCCTTGCAAGTTCAGAGATATTCGGATTTTTCATGCTAGCTCCATACATTTTTTTCGAAAAAACCTTATAATAAATTCATTTCTGTGCGGAGTTAGCTCAGACGACATTGTTATGTGTATAATAGCTAATAGAAGCCATATCTGTCAACAAAACAAACATCTAGCAACTTTCATTTCTATGTCTATGGAGGTCGATTTTCAGCCCACAGTGTGTCGGGGCGAACAGTTAGCTTTCCTTTCACTGAATGCATAACTAAGTGGCTTGTGATCAGTAAACACTACAAAATGTCTTGCCTCAAGCATGTGACGAAAGTATTTAATGCTTTCATAAATGGCCAAGAGCTCGCGGTCGTATGGTGAATATTTTTGCTGAGAAGGACTCAACTTCCGCGAAAAGAACGCTAGAGGCTGCCAAATGTCATCTTTTAGTTGCTGCAGAACTGCACCCATTGCCAGATCAGACGCATCTGTGACCAGAGCTAATTTGGCCTGACAATCTGGGTGTGCAAGTAATGCAGCATTGGCAAGACTCTCTTTGCAGTTATATTTTTGCATACTTTTGTACCTATGTTTTGTTTTATATAAATTTTATCAACTATTAAAAAATACCTTTTTAATTTATTTTTCTTTTTATTTAATGCCTATTATTAGCGTTAATAAAATAACTAATTTATCGATTGATCTTTACTTTGACATTAGTAGAATTTAATGATTTAAAAAAATACCTTCATTTAGACATAATAATAAAATAATTAGACAGTTGTCGAAAATATTTCTTAGAACTCGTAACATGTCTAATTAACTAATTAGTTTACTTATGTACTTACCTGTAAGAATTTAATTAGTGTACTCCGTAGTTACCATTGTGCGATATTGCAAATCACTTAATCTCTTATTCAGAACTCATTAGAAGGCTAATTTAATATTCAGTGGTTTACCTGTATGCAAAGTTTAGTAATGGTATCCAATTACCTGTTTTAAAACATATATACTATGTAAGGCAAAAATAATTTTCTTGATATTTTAACAAATAACTGGCGAAGATTTAGTATTATATGCATATAACGTGTTGTTTCTTTACTTTTACAATAAAACAAATCGTTTAATGTTAAAAAAAATTAATTAAAAATTAGATGATTTTTAACAAAAATTCTGCAGCAGGTACCGTTATATGAAGTATGTCAAAAAATCACAAATAATTAGTCCTATAACCGTCTCTGAGGATATTACGGTTTTCCTTGCAAGTTCAGAGATATTCGGATTTTTCATGCTAGCTCCATACATTTTTTTCGAAAAAACCTTATAATAAATTCATTTCTGTGCGGAGTTAGCTCAGACGACATTGTTATGTGTATAATAGCTAATAGAAGCCATATCTGTCAACAAAACAAACATCTAGCAACTTTCATTTCTATGTCTATGGAGGTCGATTTTCAGCCCACAGTGTGTCGGGGCGAACAGTTAGCTTTCCTTTCACTGAATGCATAACTAAGTGGCTTGTGATCAGTAAACACTACAAAATGTCTTGCCTCAAGCATGTGACGAAAGTATTTAATGCTTTCATAAATGGCCAAGAGCTCGCGGTCGTATGGTGAATATTTTTGCTGAGAAGGACTCAACTTCCGCGAAAAGAACGCTAGAGGCTGCCAAATGTCATCTTTTAGTTGCTGCAGAACTGCACCCATTGCCAGATCAGACGCATCTGTGACCAGAGCTAATTTGGCCTGACAATCTGGGTGTGCAAGTAATGCAGCATTGGCAAGACTCTCTTAATTAAAAGCTGCCAGTGCGTCGCCATGCAAATTGATGGGTTGAGATGCCTTAACACAACCGGTAAGCAAAGCGTTTAAAGGAGCTTGGATTGAAGCCGAATGAGGTAAGAATCGCCTATAAAAGTTGAGCATTCCTAAAAATCTCCTAAGTTGCTTGATTGTCTTAGGGACTGGGAAGTCCTTAACGGCCTGGACCTTGGATTCTAAAGGTTTAGTGCCGGATGCCGAGATTCTATAACCTAAGAATGTCACTTCGGCTGCACCGAAAACACATTTCGATGTGTTGATAAGAACGCCATATTCCTTCATACGACTGAAGAGCTGATGAAGGTGGTCTTCATGTTCTGCCATACTTCTAGAGAAGACTAAATAGTCATCTAAATAAGCATAGCAGAACTCGAGGCCTCGTGTCATTTCATCAACAAACCTCTGAAATGTTTGACCAGCATTCCTTAACCCAAAAGTCATGTAAGGGAATTCAAATAGGCCAAATGGTGTGGTGATTGCTGTCTTCGGTATATCGGCCTCAAATACAGGTATGTGATTGTAGGCCTTCACCAGGTCTATGGTAGAGAAGACTGTACAACCGGAAATAGAGTGAGCAAAATCATGAATGTGCCTAATAGGATAACGGTCTGGGACCGTTCGTGCATTAAGCATACGATAGTCACCACAAGGCCGCCAGCCGTTATCCTTCTTAGGCGCAAGGTGTAAGGGTGAAGCCCAAGAGCTCTCAGAAGTACGCGCGGTGCCATTGCTGAGCATAACTTCGAATTCCTGTTTAGCAATTTTGAATTTATCGGGTGCTAGTCTACGGGGGTTACATGATATAGGAGGTCCTGGTGTACTCCTTATGTGGTGTACTGTGTTGTGCTTTGGAATAAGAGGTGTGCCTGAAGGGCGTGTAATGTCTGGAAACTTACTCAACAACCTGTGAAAGCGCGTGTCGCCCGTTGAAACCTTAACAGAGTAAACATCAGTATTAGCAAGAGAAGCATTAGATGACAAAGTAGTAGTGTTGTCAATTAGGTGTTGATTGCGGCAATCTACAATTAAATTATAATAGCAAAGGAAGTCAACGCCTATTATAGGTTTTGTAACATTTGCCACGGTAAAACGCCAAGCAAAATTACGCCTTAAGCCTAAATTTAAATTAAGCTCAATAAAGCCGAATGTGTCGATGACACTTCCGTTGGCTGCGCTGAGTTGGAAATCTGCCTTGGCTCGACGCGCCCGAAGCGCAGAACGCGGGTAGACGCAGAGATCACTACCGGTGTCAATCAGGAACTGTGTGTTTGTTCTGCGATCAGTAACGAAGAGGCGACTTGTAGTAGGCGGGCAATCGTCTGTCGCTACTATCGATTGCCTTTGAAGTTTCCCGACTTGTTGTAATCACAGGGCTTGATGCAGTTTTGAGCCTTTTCTGCAACTTAGCATGATACCAGCATATCAGGTATTTTTTGTAGCTTGAATGAGACCGACTTCTTTGCCGCGATGGTGAACGACGTCGCTCTCGTGGTCTAGAACGGCTGGTAGAACAGCATGCAGCGCGAGTATGTTCTTCCAGCTTGAGTGTCACCTGCTGAACCATTTTTTTAAGCTCCGTGATCTCATCAGATGGATTGTAATGACGGGATGACGCAGCGGAGACGTTGCCCGGTGATGTCAGCTCCTGTATACGGTCTGCCAGGTCCGCCAGCTGCTCTAGAGAATGAGTAGGTTGGGACGCTAGCACGGTCTGGATGTTGTTTGGAAGACGATTGCTCCATATAGTCCTGAGGAAGTCTTCAGGTACGGAAGGTCCTGCCAAGTCCTGAAGGTGCCTGAGAAACTGGGAGGGCTTTCGATCGCCAAGCTCTTCATGAGTTAGCAATTGTTTGACCTTTTTCTCATGTGAAGCAGACAATCGTTTTATGAGCTCCGATTTGATCTTATCGTATCTATATTTGGTCGGTGGGTTGACGATAATGTCTTTTACAGACTTTGCGTATTGTATGTCCAAGTTATTGGTCACGTGCGCAAATTTTATTGAATCGTCTGTAATATTGTGGCTATCAAACTGACCTTCAATAAGTGCGAACCAAAGTTCAGGATCTTCCGGAGAGAATGGAGGCACTTTAATTTTCAATATGCGCATGTCATTATTTTCGCGTTCAGTGGAAACGCGCGCTCGTTGTGCGCGCCGCGTGGTAACGTTGGCGTTGCCGCCATTCCGTGATCCGGCTGTTTTCACTGAATCACTGCTGTCGCTCATCCTGCCGCTTCGATGTCTCGTGTCCGTAGTGGGGTCACCAGTTGTAGATGTATGTGTGGTAAAGTTGTGTAGTGGTATGAAATAAATTAAGTCCATATACCAGCACAAGTAAAGTTTATTGTTTACACATGTTTCACAGAAGAAAAAGTTCCACACAGCACTATACAATAAGCATAGAAGTAGATATGAAGGAGTAGAAGTAGTTAAAGCGATAGTATACAGAAAACGAAAACACGTAAGTTTATAATATACGAGAATACGAGTGAGCGTTCGGTAGGCGGACGACACGGGCTTCGCGTGAGAGGTCTGTGGGCCGACTGGCGCGGCGGCGCGGTCATCGGGCTGCGCACGCGCATTGTTCATAATCATAACCAAACTAGTTACGGCAGCTAGCTGAGTTCGTTTCCAATGCACGATATGAATATTTTATAATAATAAATAAATAAGATGCTATGTGATTGTAATTTTCGTGTTAATGTTTTGTGTTTCAATTGTAATGTAATATATATGTATTGTTGTAAATAAATGTAATAACATGATGAATGATATATGTGTATGAGTAGGCCACAATTGTATTGTCCTGAGGTACCATATAATTTATTATCAGTTTTAAAGATGCAGTAGGTCGGATTGAAGCTTATTTTTTGTTCAGCATGGGACTCTCATTATAATGGAAGGTAATATGAAAGGTAAGCTTTTACATAATCTTATTACTTTAGATTTTAAAATACCTATTGAGATGGGTAATCTTATAAATAATTATAAATTATGACATCAACGCTTAGGTCATATTAGTAAAAGTAAAGGACGAAGAAATCACTCTATATATATCTGGGCCCAGTTGTTATCATAATCAAAGTAGCTTTATTTGAAAGAGAATATAATAAAAAGTCGTCACCAAAAATTTTGTGATATTTCGCTTCCCAGGAATTAAGTTATATAAAATAAAGTAAAAGTGAGGTTATATGACATTAATCGCTTGCAAAATGTTATATATGTTTATTCGGAGGTATTTTATCGAAGGTTTATCTATTTATTTACTAGTGGCGGTCTATGGGGGAGGCCTATGTTCAGCAGTGGACGTCTGTGGCTGATAGATAAAAGTAGGCAACTCAGAAATCAAACATCAATATTACTTTGATTTTTATGTACCTATAAAAAAAAAAAACACGTCCTTGTTTGTAACACGCAGATGCGGACCACTAAAATACAAAGCAAAGATCCACTAGATTACTTAGATTGCGGCATTACCCTCTATAAGTATGCAACTGCACGCACCAACATTTTTTTTAAGGTTTAGGTATCGTTGCATGTGTAGTAGAAATAAGAAGATAATATCGTCGTGTATGAAATATCTTAAAATACTCGATATTCGCAAGCATTTACTTATTTACTTAAGTAATTATATCATAATTATCCCTATTATATATATTAAGTATTATAGTTATGAGCGTATTAAAAAATTAATCATCGTTGCTCCGTGGTTCGGAAGGCACGTTAAGCTGGGAGTCCCACCTGTCACGAACATGTGTGACAGTCGTTACGGGGAGTCAGAACCCTCAAATATCCTGACACTGGTCTTAACCTTGAAATATCAGATGGTAGTCACTCCATGTAATAGTTGATATTTTTATGATATCTGGTTAGATCAGAATAGTGTTCTCTGGGCTCCGAAGTGAAAAAGCTGAGGATTTAACTGGGACAAAGCACTAGGATAATGATGACAATGCTAACTCAAAAAAGAAGTAAAATAAAACGCAAACATATAATATTTTTTATTCATCTTCAATAATTATAAGAATATCGTCCAAAAATTGAGCGGTAGGTACAATATTTTCTTGGTATCTTGCCCAACTAAGGTACCATATTATACACATAACATGGGCGCAGCAGCCTACAGTTCTTCTTCCTACAATACAATTACAATAATAACCTATTATTGAATCTCGTCCTCTTCGACAACTGTCGACTAAAATATACACAAAACATATTTGCCGGCTAATATGACATGACTGTATCCGTCCCCGCAGTAACCAGGAGGTATAAGAAGCCGACAGCTGTCGAAGGAGGCTGCTGCTTACCTCCCTGCACACTTCTATGGTAAACCTATCATTTGCCCGCATATGTTCACCATAATAGGACCGTGCCTGCTTTAATTGGTATGTACCCAAGGATATAAGTATTAATTCATCCTATGACAACTGGGGAAAATCATTTAAATTCTCATTATGTACAGTAATTAAATGAAAATTAGCTCTTTGTCTATTGTATTGATTGCTAACTATAATATCACCTAATTCATTGTGCCTATTCATATTGTTACGTGCTGGGTTTGACGGATAAGAATATAAAACAATATTACCGACTAAAACACGTTTTATTCTAGCACACAATTACTTTTAAAAACACAACAAACACTATACTACACTTTTCCACTGTAACTGCTTCAAACTCCGTAGTATTTCCGCTTCCGTTCGCTTCGATGAACACTTGATCGCTTACGATAGTAAACTGACTCGGCGGTGCGCGTGCGCTCTATTTATACGCGGGTAAAGTGCTTCTGGAGTTTTCCAGAAAACGTCACACACGACACGCAACAGCGCGATGGTTCGAAAATGTGCCAGCGCTTTCTCCACTAAACTCGTAGCGACAAATACGTAGTTCCGTAAGATGTCAATAGATGGTGCTGTAATTAATTATTATTAGAAACCGCCGACTCTTCCCCACAGAGCCGACAGAGGGCATTAGCCGTAACACTGCCCCCCTCTTAGACATGTTCGTCCCGAACATTGTTAGATCCGTAGTAGCGTGCCAATCGATCCACATGAACGATCTTTGGTGTACCTCGTGGTCCTTTCTGGATCCGGTAAGTGACGTCATTCATCTTAGTGACTATGCGATAGGGTCCATCCCATTTTGCCTGCAACTTAGGAGATTTTCCTTTGCTGCGTACCGGATTATGTAACCACACCAGCGATCCTTCCGCGAAGCCTTTTTTGTTCGCCTTCCGATCGTAACGGGTCTTCATCCTCTCAGACATCTGCTGACCAGTCTGTCTGATGTGCTGGTATACATCATTCATCCTACTGCCAGTGCGTGGTCCCTTCACGGCAGAACAACTCGTGCATTTACGGCACCATTCCTCAACGTCTTTTCGACAATGGATCCAATAAAATCGTTCCCGGATCTTAATCAGAGTTCTCTTAACTCCCATGTGACCTCCTGAACTCCCATTATGACAGAGTTGTAAAACTTCCGGTACTTTGAGCTTTGGCACGACCATTTGCAGGTGATACTTGTCACCTAGAGCATTCTCCCATTTACGGCACAGAACTCCATCCTGGATAACCAAACTTTCCCACTGTGCCCAGTAACTCTTGGTGATAGAGCTCATTGCCACAACTTGACTCCAGTGAGGTCTCGAAGCACCTGTTTTCTTCCATTCGAGGATGGGTCTTATGTCTTTGTCCTCTTGTTGCGTCCTCTGAAGAGTTTCCTTCCAATCTTCGCTACGATCCGTCCTCAACATCCTCGCTAGTCCTTCCTGCTTGGCCTCTGCGCCTTGCCTGGCGCAGTGCTTAGACTGGTCGGGATACGGTCTACGCGACAGGGCATCTGCATTACTATGTGACTTGCCACTGCGATGCTGTATTACGAAGTCCTGTATTTGTTGTCCGACACGCACATCAGGTGTTCCTCTTACCGGCGACTGGTTTTTGCTACGTGGACTCCTTCGCTTCGGGCAGCTCAACCTGATGTGGTCTCTTTCGCCGCAGCTATAACACCGGGGTGAAGCCGACACTTCATTGATACGTTGAGCGCGATCGTCCCGTCGCACTACTTCCACTTCCAAAGCGTGGACTAGGGCGTCTTTCAGGTTTTTGAAGTGTCCGAGTCTCACTGCGGCCCTAACCTCTAGGACAGACACTTCATTATTAGACAGCACCAAATCTAAAATTCTGCTATTGGTGTTCATGTGACAATTGTACTGCTGTAGATTACAGATATCTAGATTGTCAATCAAGTTTGACTGTATCTCACCTTGTAAATTACTCGGGTTTAGCGCACGATCATCGTCTGAAGGGTTCCAATTAATATTTGGTTGATTGAAATCACCCACAATAATAAACTTATCTGTCGGATGTGTAAGGACTATATCCACTAAATTACTCGAAAAATTATTTAATTGGACTGCTAATGAGTTACCGAGATGTTGATTACATACATAAACAACACAGATGTACATCTTATAAGAAACTCGAGGATTCTTGCGCTGCAATGTAAGAGTAATCCATAGATCCTCGGCCGGTGAGCACCAATCACTGCAAGCGTTAGCGACAAGTTCCCGCCGAGTCGCAATCAAAACACCTCCATCCCATGACTTGACCGGTACAAGCATAGTTTCGATCACGTCTCCATACTAAGTACCTATCATCGAATAATTCTGAATCCGAAATACCGTCATTTAGTCATAAACCGTCATTTGATATAATTTGCTTAACAGAAACGTCTGTTAAGCAAATTATATCAAAATTACTCATACAAACGTTTCTATAGAATACTTCTGTATTGGTTCGCAATCCCCGTAAATTCTGATGGGTAAATCCTAATAGGCGCCATCATAAATTATAAACAGGTGCGCTATCGTTCGAATAGAAAAATACAAGATACATACAATAAGCAACGAAAAAAGAAACAAAAGAAAAACAGTTATAAAATAAATATTCAATACAGGAAATAAGCAAATTGAAACTTTACTGTCGTGTAAATTATACTTATAACTAAATGCGTAAGGTAAACTTTTAAAACAGAAAATTAAATTATTAACAGTTAAATCTTTTTTTAATTAGTAAGCTAAATGCGCCATTATATCCACAAGCATAGCGTTCAAAATTACTGTGGCAAAAATATGCTAAGCATTCTATGTACAGAGATAAGCGAGCAAAAGGCCGGTGAGTATGAAATGAGTATAAAAAACGGGTACCTGTGTTTCTCAATCTATGTAGGACGATGCCGATAATGACATGCCAGTATGGTGAGTCGAAAAGTTTATGATAAAAACTTCTTCAAATCCTGGTCTGTTTTTATTTGATGCTTTGGAGAAGTATGGTTTTTTCGCAGAAATATTATGCAACCTTTCACCCATACATGCTCGTATCGTCGTTCCTTGGCCCGAATTTTGGTCTTGTTCAATAGAATTTTGTTGTCTAAAGTTAAGTGGTCGTTTATATAGATCTTGCTTTCGCCTGGTAACCCAAGTTCCGTGGCCTTACGAGCTTTGTGCTTTTTTGCGGTTGCGATGAAATTACCTTTGACATAACCATTGTGAATCGAGCATATAATGTTCTTGTGGTTTTTGTCACTGCGCATTGGTTGTAGCAAATTGAAACTACTGTCGTGTAAATTAAACTTATAACTAAATGCGTAAGGTAAACTTTTAAAACAGATTATTTGATGCTTTGGAGAAGTATGGTTTTTTCGCAGAAATATTCTGCAACCTTTCACCCATACATGCTCGTATCCTCGTTCCTTGGCCCGAATTTTGGTCTTGTTCAATAGAATTTTGTTGTCTAAAGTTAAGTGGTCGTTTATATAGGTCTTGCTTTCGCCTGGTAACCCAAGTTCCGTGGCCTTAAGAGCTTTGTGCTTTTTTGCGGTGGCGATGAAATTACCTTTGACATAACCATTGTGAATCGAGCATATAATGTTCTTGTGGTTTTTGTCACTGCGCATTGGTTGCTATGTAGTTTATTTGTTCGACGGGTATTTGACAACCAATTATGTCACCGATTTTAGCCACTATATTGAATAGGTTTTTCGAGCTGGATAACGGTACTCCCTTTATTTCAATGTTGTTCAAGCGTGACCGTTGCTCACTTTCACGACACAAACTCTCAAATTTTTCGATACGTTCTCTTAGGCCCGATAGTTCCTCCTTGGTCTTCTTCATAGATTGCAGTTCCTCCTCTATAGCTAAAACTTTGTTCGTTAAAGCTTCCATCGAGACATGTACAAACTCCACGGACGACTTCATCTCTGCAAATTCGGATCTAATGTCCTACAGTTCAGCAAGTTCTTGTTGAATAGCCTTGACGCTGTCTGTAAGAGTCGGCAAGGAATCCATCTGCGCAGAAAGTTTCTTAAACTCCACAAGAATATTGTGCGACTCCGTTGGTGGTATCTTGATAGACTTAGCTCTAGTAGACGGTGATTATCTTTTCATGTTCGCCGATATTGGTTGTCAAGGTAGAATGAGTGACGACGGAGTACTAATTGTAATTGGACTCGCTTTTCCGCATTTGACCTCCAGGTTGGTCCATTATGCGTGAGAGTCGGCCGGTTATAGAGATAGTCAGCCCAACTCCGCCCAGAAGCACAGAAGTTTCCTGGGGTCTTCGCAGGCTTCGCGGAGTGACCTCGGGTTGTTGAGGATTTCCTTACGTTGTGCTGTTACTCCCACACATTCCAGGACCACGTGGGCAGTAGATTTTTCTTCGGTCAGACATCCCCTACAGAGTGGGCTGTCTGTTGCTCCGATGTTGTACAGATGTTTGTTCAGGGGTCAATGTCCTGTTAGGGTCCCCACGATGGTCCGAAGGTCTAATCTTTGTAGGTTGAGCAGACGGTGTGTCAGACGTGGTGAGATGGCCGGCAGGGCTTTTCTCGACTGTCTGCAGTCCGTTGTCCGTGCCCAGCGTTCGTTGTGTTGGCACTGAGTGCGAAGCCGCATCCATGTTCTTAGTTGTGAGAATGGTAAAGGGAGGAAAGGGGTGGACCTTCCCTGGTGGTTCCCGATCCTCTTCTAGCCAACTCATCTGCAGCATCATTGCCCAGTGATTCACTGTGCCCCTTTATCCATTGTAAAATCACAATGTTTTCCCTCGAAATTCTTTCAAGGGCAAGGTGGCATTCGTAGACGAGCCTGGAGTTGCAGCTATTGCTCTCTACTGCTCTAAGTATTGCTGTGTTGTCGGAGAGGATTCGTATCCTGTAGCCTTCAATCCGTCTCCTGTCGATCGCGGTAGCGGCCTCCGTGATGGCCACACATTCGCATTGGAAAATAGAACTGTGCGAGCCTAGTGTCATAGATATGTTAATATTGAGATCCAGGGAGTGAACTCCAGCGCCCGTTCCCTGTATGGTTTTTGAACCAGCAGTGTAGACTCGGACCTCGTTGATTCCCGATTGATCTCTCTGTTCCTCATGGAGTCGTATATGGTAGTTTTTCTGAAATTGATGTTGTTTGGAGATCTTGTCACACGGGCCAGCGAGTAGTGGTTTGTGAGCTGTAGCTCGCTCTAAGATCAATGCATGTGGACTCCTGGTGGTTCCCCAAAGGCCCTGATGTTTGAGCCGTATTGCGGCTAAAGTTGCTTCTTGCTGTATGTAAAGGTCTAAGGGGGCCAGCCCTAGGATGACTTCGAGGGCGGCTGTCGGTATTGTTCTCATACACCCTGTTATTGCTGAGCATGCCATTCTCTGGAATCTCTGCAGCTTGGTGATGATGGTATTGAGTTCAGTCCTGGTCCACCATACGAGAGCACCGTATGTTATTGTTGGTCTAATTACGGCGGCATATAGCCACAATATTATTTTTGGGGAGAGTCCCCATGTCTTTTCGATCATTCTGCTGCATTAGAAGAAGCATGCGCATGCTCGTTGTAGTTTGTAGTCAAGGTGCTTGTTCCACAGCAGTTTGCTGTCTAATATGACCCCTAGGTACTTGACTTCGTTAGTAAGTTTTAATTCGTTGTTGAATAATTTCGGTAGTCTAAGGTTGTTTGAGTTTCTCTTGCGAGTAAACAATATGAGTTCAGTTTTTGCCGGGTTCACCGATAAACCATGGCTTATGCACCATTCTTTAATTATTCTGAAGGCAGATCTCATGAGGTCACATAGTGTGATCTCGAAGCATCCGGTCGCGAGAATAGCAAGGTCATCTGCATATCCCACTGTGAAGAGCCCTCTGCCGTTCAGTTTTCGTATCAAGTCATCTACCACTATGTTCCATAGGAGTGGCGAAAGTACACCACCTTGTGGGCAGCCTCTGGCCACAATTCCCCTAGTTGTTGTGTTAACTGAGAGTTGTATCGCTCTGTATTTCAGCATATTGTTTATGCACTCTGATAGCGTTGGAGTGACCCCATACGCTTCCAGTGCTTCGGTTATGCTGTTAAAGTTGGTTTTATCAAAGGCTCCTTCTATATCAATGAAGGCGCCCAGCGTTGGATGTTTTGCAGTTAGTCCGTCTCCAATTCGCGATACAACGCTGTGGAGCGCCGATTCTGTAAATTTGCCATGGCTGTAGGCGTGTTGGTGTGGGTGTAGAGGTTTGTGAACTAGGGTGTTTCCTCTTATTTCTTTATCACATAGCCTCTCTAGTGTTTTGAGGAGGAACGACGTGAGACTTATTGGCCGAAAAGATTTCGCTAAAGTGTAATCGCTCCTGCCTGGTTTTGGAATGAATACCACTTTCACTTCCCTCCATTTCCGTGGTACGTATCGGTAAGCGACGCATGCTCTGAATATCTCAACAAGGTGGTCTGCCAAGAGATCGCCGCTCCATCTCAGTAGGCCGGGAAAAATGCCGTCTAGACCTGCGGATTTGAAGGGAAGGAAGCTGTTGATAGGCCATAACACTTTCTCTCTGTTGGTGAGGTCCAGGGCTACGGTCCAGTCTTGACTACTACATGCTCGTTCAGTGTACGCTTCCCAGTTGTGAGTGTCATTAATCTGGCACCCGGGAAAGTGTGTCTCCAGCAGTAGTGCACTGATTTCAGCATCTGATTTAATGTAGGTGTTGTCAGGTTTCTTCAGACATCCTAGTATACTCTCAGGTGCACTTGATAGTATGCCCTTTGCTCTGATTGCCTGGCTGGTGCTTTCAATGTTGATACAAAAACGCTTCCAGCGTTCCAGTTTACGGAGTCGTATGCGCTTTTTGTAGGTTGATTTTATGATTTGATAGGTTTCGCAGTCGTTTGGCCGTCGTATGTTTATTGTTCCGTTGAACAGACGTCTTACTTTGCGACGTAAATTCTGCAGCTCAGGGCACCACCAGTGACGTTTGGGGCCTGCTTTGGGCGTCACGAGAGGGTAATTCTGTTCGTAACTGTGTGTAATGATACAAGTGAGTGTATCAACATACTGTTCAATGTCTTCGACTTTTGTCATACACATTAACCTATCCGTCTTACGCGGGACGCGTCTAGGTTGTGATGTGGGCTATACTGAGGTTAGAGCGTATCCATCTGTGGTCCGAGCATGACGCTTCCTTAGAGACGTGCCAGTCGGTAATGAAGTGGGATACATCGTCTATTGATAGAGTAAGGTCTATAATAGTTTGTGCTTTTGAGTTTATAAAAGTCGGTTCCGATCCTTTATTGACTAAGAGGAGGTTAGTAGTGAAAAGATAGTTTACCAGTTCCTCTCCACGGGCATTTGACTTTTCACTGCTCCACAAAATGTGGTGTGCGTTGGAGTCAGTGCATATGATAAGTTCCAGCTTTTCTTTTGTGCAGTATTCCACCAGGGACATCAGTTCCGGCGATGGTATGTCCTCGTTGCTTGGCAGGTAAGCGGACGCTAGGACTAGATCACAGAATTGATTATTGATTGCTGCAGGAAACCTAGCAGCTGTCAAATCTCTAGAACAGAATTCGGTTAGTTTTGACATGTTTGGGGACATAGATACAGGTTCTGGGGTTACTTACGGTGGTGTTCACGAGGAGGTTTCCACCGATGTTGTTGAGACCACAGATTCTGCTCTTCCTGATCCACGGCTCCTGGATTAGGGCTATGGTCTTGGAGTTTTCCTCCAGCGTTCTGCGTAGGGAAGCCGTCGCAGTGAGGCTATGCTGGAGGTTGGTTTGAAGTAGTGGAGTGTAGCTAGTCTGTAACCCAGAGCGCTTCAAAATCTATCCGAGGAGTTATGAGAAAAAAAAAATTGAATGTAGAGGTCTTTCATTAACAAAAATCATAACCAACAGTTTATTTTTAAAATAAAAGACGGTATATTACAAACAATGAATTTATTTGAAAAAAAAAAATAGGTTTTTCGAGATGGTAAACATAACAAAATGATACCCTATGTTATAATACCTCATGTAGGCACTAACATAATCAATCGTCATCATCATTGTCGCCTAAGATTATTGTATCTAAAAATAAAGCAGGGCGTCTCATAACGTCTTGGTGCCTAGCCCACCCCAAAAACCAAACCAGGCACATAACGTGGGCACAACTGCCAATTGTTCTTCGTCCAGTAAAACATGAGCAGCAATAATGTTCAATGGAACCAAGCCCATGATTGATCTCATTGATTAAAATGTAACAATGGTACACTTTCGACGATGTATGTCTGCTCTTTATGTGCGCTCGAATTAGTTGCACATTACTGGAGGGCATCGAAAAACCGGATAAGTCATTAAGTTGACCGTTATAGTTTTGAATTATGAATGAATCCGTGATTCGAATATGCTCGCTATAATAGCTAGGCGCAAGTTTGATTTGGTAGGTTCCTACTGCGAAAAGAGTCAATTCCTCCGGTGTTAACACAGGAAATGCAGTAACATTATCCCTACCTACCGAAATATTTTCGAAGTTGGCTCTGTTCCGATTTAGCCTTCTTTCATCAACATACTCAGCTAAGTGATTGGCAACGTTCAGCCGTTCTCTAGCTATATTGATGAATTCACTTGCATTGGCATTGTTTATAATATCAACGTGGAAGGCATTAGTTATCGCTGCAGCAATCTTAAGATCTGTAAAGAAGTGACTCATGGCCACATTACAGTATTCATGACGAAAAATCTTAAAATCACGTTTGAGTCGTCCGTTTACCACCTCAACAGGCCACCGGCAAATGGTGCACAACCGCGATTTATTGGCATCGATTGTGGTTAGTTGAGAACCTCTTCTAGTCTGCAATTGTGGCATGATGCCAATATATCCATGGGTTTCTAATGACGCTATAGAATCGCGAAAACCTCTGTCTAAGATGAAAATATCACCAGAATGTAACAGCCAATGAATGGCTCTTTCCGGACCATCTAAAAGGTTATTTAAAATGGTTGCATCGTTTGTAGTCGCAGCATAGGGCCCACACACCTCAATAATATGTCCATCGCATGTGACCAATAAAAATGGTTTAAGTAGGTTCCTGTACTTGTGCATGCTGTACGTGTCTTTTTTAAATGAGAAATTGCTACTCTTTTGAATGTATATCGCTCATTTGGTGCAACAATGACGTAATTACACTTTTAGAAATTTTACAGGAGATCCAATCAAAGTTTTCTATTAAACGTGTGGCATTTTGAAGGGACTTATTACAATCGTTGTGATTTTGAAATTAAGTTCAATATGTGTAGTTTCTATTTTAGTCCTAACCTACTCGGTACATTGTGCATAACCTAGATTATAGACTGAAATAAAAGAAGGTATCTGTAAATACGTCACTGTTGCTTCAGAATTAAATATAAAAAATAGGGCATTTGCTAGGAAATTTTGCATTTGTGACAAAATAAACTAAATAATTGAATTAATCGACGTAAACATTTATTAATGAATGTTTAATAACATAAACTTAAGAAACACAACCATGTAGGTATATTCCTATGTTCACTAGTTACTTAAGATTAAAAGTGGAAACATCTTAATACTTAACTATAATCACAACTTGTAAGTCGTAATGGCACAAAATCACAGATTATTTACCTACCTAATTTTAAATATGCGCCAGTAAGCTCTTACGCCCATACTAGCGGATATTACACTTGTGAAAAATACTTAAACAATAGAAAAAATCCTTTAGAAAATACTTTCATAAAAAGCAGAGTAATACCGAGGAATAATGTTTTTTTGTAATAATTCTTTTAAATCATTTTTCTTGTTTGCAGAAATTTCTCTTTTCGAAGTATACGCTGGAACCACATTGATATCTTCTACAGCCTTAGTTATTCGCTGACTAGTAGATCTTTGTTTCTTTTTTTTTATTTCAGCTTCACTCCAGTTATCGTCGAATTTGAGTTTGTATTTGTATACTGCATCATTGTCTTTTCTAAATTCTATTGCTTTGAGATCTGAGGTTTTTATGGTGTTCCCATCCACATCTTTGACAGTGTTAAGTTCGATTTCGTCAGATAATTTTTTCAAATCATAAAAATCATCGAAATTCAGTTCTTCAACATTAAATTTGTTACCTTTTTTCTTTGCAGATCTTATTATTTGTACATACTGATCCGGAACGTAAATAGCACCCGACTTTTTAGCTCTTTTTATTGCCTTTTCAATTATGGAGTGGGCTGTATCTCCCTCGTTTTGGGTATGTCCCCTTATTAAAAATTTGTGTGTGATTTTATTGACTGGTAGAGTTTTGACTGCATACAAGTACATGGAAAATATAAATCTGAAAAAGAAACACTGTAAATATTAGACACGACACAAAATGAAAAAAAACAGTTCTTAGTGAATGAAACGAACCTATTATTTTGCTGCCCGCCACAATTGTCACTATAAAATGTGATATTACAACCAGGGTGACTAGTGGCTACACGTTGCAGGTATTTAAGGATACAGGAACCAATCTCAACTGCTCCTCTACCACCCATAGCCTCATGCCAAAAGTAACAATAGGTTTGTTCGTCTTTTACATCCTCTCCCCTCGGACCGCGAAAGCGTTTAGACGTGTGACACTGTGTTACTTTCTGCTAAAAAATAAATAAAATATATATTTAAATCTTTTAAGTTGCCAAAGTACCAGGCGACCATAACGCGCAAGCAAGTGTACACCGCACTACAGAAAGAGACAGCAATAGACTTGCGAGCTACTCAGCGATAACAGTCAGCTGCGTCAAGTACGTGCGTCACACTTGGTGTGTGGTCGAATCCACAAGCGGTGGCGGAAACTATATAAAAAGAGCACTCGGACCGAATACAAATTTTGACGGCATTTATATATTATTATATTTATTAATATAATACACCAACCATAAATACAATGCCTAATTTAGCACGCTCTCCACCCTTGAACAAATCCTGTAGTATGTCGGAAACAGATGTTGACAAGGTAGCACATTATTCAGCTTCCTTAGAAGAAATAGTGCACATTACCCAAAGAGACCACAAACGCCGACGAGTTACAGATGAAGCTACCGGCGCCTGCGCAGAACCTAACGACTTAAGAACGATTATACGAGAAGAACTGCGCGAAATGTTATGTGCCCTACAATCACAGCAAAATTCGCGATTGGATATGCTAGAGAAATATATAACAGACATCAAAACTCAAAATGATACCACGCATAAAATACACTTGGATATTGAAAAATCCATTGAGTTCGTAACTGCAAAATTAGACGATGTTCAACTCACAATTAATAACTTGGAGGAGCGGCGGAAGGAAATTGCATCCCAAATGACAGCCATTGAGGAGAAATGCGAAACACTAGAAAGGCTATCTCGTAAAACTAGCATCCAAATTCGAAACATACCAAAACAAAAAGCTGAAACAAAAGATAAACTTTTTAATATGGTAAAAAACCTATCCACTACCCTTGGAATTAAGATGGAGGAGTATGATATGCGTGACGTTTATCGTATGCCATCCAAACCAGGACAAGATAACACGGTGATAGTAGCTGAGTTCTCCTCGAACATTCTGAAAGGTAAAATTCTTACCGCAGCAAAGAATCACAGACTCAATTCAATCCGTTTTAAGACAGAGCAACTGAATTCATCGCATCTGGGTCTGGAAGAGCCCAAAACAGAAGTATACCTTTCTGAGCATCTCACGCCGCGCGCAGCACGCCTGTTTTTTCTTGCCCGGGAATTCCGCAAAACTATGGGGTACGACTATTGTTGGATCTCAAACGGATTAGTCTACTTGCGCAAAAGGCAAGGTGAGCCATATATATTGATTAAAAATGAAGCCCAATTTGAACTTTTACTGTCGAAATGACTAGTCAAATGTTTAACTGATTTGATACAGCTCAATTGTATAGTAACTATCCCACAGAATTTCGGGTTTTCTAAACTTTATAATGTTTTACGATTTATTTATAGTAACGGAAACAAAATAAAATACATCAACTCACAAACTATTTACACTACCACAAAACAATCACTGCTATTATACACCAACTTTTACACAAAAACTACTTCAAGCTCTAAATCACATTACAAATATCACAATACAAAACGAATACAAAGCATCCACGTAATCACACCCGCTATATTGAATTTTTCGGAACCCTGCCACCTAGAGACAATTCTTACAAGTAGTCTCAAAAAATGAATTGTCCAGACTTATTTGAGGAAATAGACACAGCTTGTTCTTCCTCCTGTACATTCATTGAAAATCCCAACAAGCTTGCACCTGATCTTGAAAATTTCGCGACGAGAAGTAAAAATAAGCTCAATATTATTTCTATGAACGTCAGAAGTGTTAACAGGAATCTTGACAAATTTTTAGTATACCTCACAAGTTTAAAAACGAACATCCACATAATGGTTCTATCCGAATGCTGGTGTGACGGAAACTCTGTTCCTCCGATACTTGATGGATATTCTCTCCATTATAGTAAAAGTAGCTACAACCAAAACGATGGTGTAATAATGTATATAAGCGACGCCATCCCAGCTTCTGTTCAAGAAATTGATCTAAACGAAGCAAACTGCCTTACGGCTAAAATAGGTAATCTGACAATCTTTGGTATCTACCGCCCTTACTCATTTAAAAACCCAAGTACTTTTCTAGATTCTTTAGATACAGTTTTGCTCAATACCAGATCTCGAAATATCGTGCTTACAGGCGACATAAATATCAATACATTAGACACTAACAACACATATGTAAGAGATTACCTCGAAATTGTTGGCTCTCACGGTTTACAAAATGTCATCGATATCCCAACACACGGAAATACCTGTTTAGACCACTTTATGTGCAAACTCGTAGGACAATTTAAAACCTACGTTTTGCTATCTGATATCACAGACCACTATCCATTATTTCTATCGATTTCCACCTCTCTTGTACAAAACTCTGCTGTCACCTCTTCACTGACAAGAACCAAAGTAAACTATGAATCCCTTCAAAACGCAATCCAAACATATGATTGGAATCCATATCTTGAAACAGAAGATCCAGATCAAGCCGCAAAACTACTCATTGAAATACTCCAACACCTAATAGCTACACACACGAACACTACTACCTTTACCAAAAGGAAAAGACCCATTAAACCTTGGATTACTATAGGTATTGTTAAATCTTTTCAAAAGAGAAACCGATTACACCGACTTGTGAAAAAGAACCCTGATGATGCTATTATAAAAGAAACATATATTAAATATCGTAACACCTGTAACCAGACAGCAAAATCCCTGAAAATTAACTATTATATGAATAAGTTCACTCAAAATTATAAAAATAGCAAAGGCACATGGGACACAGTTAAGGAATTGTGTAATATTAAAAGTAAACACCCACAAGCAACTACATTGCTAAGTTTGTTACCATCTTCGAAACAATCCCTTGATCAAGTAAACTCTTTTTTCACGTCAATTGGTAAAGAACTTGCGACGGATATACTGACAAAATTAAATACCAATGAGTCCCAACTATTAAAAAATATGCCTTCTAATAGAAATGTCGATTCATTGTGGCTGTACCCTACAGACTTCATCGAAATAGATAAAATTATTCTCAACCTCAAAACTAAAAGCGCACCAGGAGTAGATTGCATTACTAGCACTATTCTAAAAAATTCCCACGCCATTCTATGTACAATGATAGCCCACCTGTGCAACCTTAGTATCTCTGCTGGCATTTATCCAACAATTTTTAAGAAAGCTGTTGTCGTTCCTATATTTAAGGGTGGAGATGGGGACGCGGTGTCGAACTACCGACCGATTTCATTATTAAGTATTGTCGGCAAGATTATTGAAAAGATTGTGAACATCCGGCTAACTAGCTTCTTGGAAAATAAGCAACTCTTAGCCGATAATCAATATGGTTTTCGCTCGGGCCGAAACTCAGAAGACGCTGTGGCCAATCTTTCGCAGTCAGTCACAAAGGTCCTAGACAGAGGAGAGAGATGTATAGCTGTCTTTCTAGATCTCAAAAAAGCGTTCGACACTGTGTCCATTCCATTACTCTTGCACAAATTGGAAGACCTAGGGATACGGGGTAACGGACTTGATTGGTTCCGAGACTACCTGTCAAATAGAAGCCAAGTCGTGAAAGTTTCTGGCGTAGTTAGCTCAAGTCTCCCTGTTACGTATGGCATTCCGCAAGGAAGCACACTAGGTCCTACACTGTTCCTGGCCTATGTCAACAGTATGTGCAAACTTGAAACTGACAACGGCATTACACTAGCTTTCGCGGACGATACGGCACTCATTTTCTGGGGTAAAACGTGGTCGCAGGTTAAGAAATCAGCTGAAACGGGCCTTACAAAAATTATGAAATGGCTTGATCAAAATCTCTTAACTATTAATGTCTCAAAAACTAAATATATTTGTTTTAGAATCTCTGAAGCCAGGAAACCACCCATTGATTTCAATATTAAAGCCTGCGGTCTCCAATGTGCGAAGGATGGTGTTTTGTGCACCTCTTGCGACTGCCCTAATCTTTTTCAAACAGAAACCCACAACTACCTAGGAATTATAATAGATAAAAACCTAAACTGGAAACCTCATATTGCAGCGCTCAGTAAACGGGTTCGCAAGCTTCTACATATCTTTAAGAACCTCAGGGAATCGGCTGACATTAACCTCATTACTAAGATTTACCTTGCTCTTGCTCAATCCATCATAACCTACTGTATACCCGTGTGGGGTGGAGGCGCTGCAACACACCTCCTAGAGCTAGAGAGAGCGCAAAGGGCAGTCATAAAAGTTATGCTCCGCAAACCCAGAAGACACCCAACGGATATATTGTATGAGGAAGCCAACTTACTGACGGTCAGACAATCATTTATTCTGCACACAGTTCTTCGCCATCATAAAACAATTATTCCCTCCCAATTACCACAACATAAAAGAAGAGTACGCACTTATGTGCCTTCCTTCAACTCCATTTTCGCGCGGCGGCAATTGTCGCATACCGCACCATTTCTTTATAGACACTTCAACGACCTAAATCAAATTTTCAATATGAATAGATCGACCTTAAAAACTACATTGAATAATAAGTTAAAAGCTCTTGGTTACCATGCCACAGAAAATATGCTTAAAATTAATATTTAAATCGGCTCAATAAATCTCACACAAATATTTGACGCACATACAGAAACACACACACACACACACACACACACACACACACACACTCACACACACACACACACACACACACACACACACACACACACACGCACGCACGCTCGCACGCACGCACATGCACGCACTCAAACACACTCACGCATACACACATCACCCACCATAAAACAAATCTTCACAACAAACCCACTCACTACACAACACAAAACACCTTACACAGTTTATAATTGTTAATAAACAGTCAACAACTCATAACTTGTACCACACACCACATGTTTTGAATACAACTTTAAAGGAGTTGACTGCGCAGTCGCCGGCACAATTATAATTGTAATTATGCATGTACCCTCCCTTACTTTACATTGTATTTTAAACTCTAATTAGACAAAAAGAAATTGTTAGCAGATATTAGAACACTTTAAGGGGTGGAGGGTTGATAACCTGAGATACAGGAATCATCCTAGTTCAGGTATCAATCCACCATAATCTCATTTTCTTATGTTGCATTTTATTATGTATCTGTAATTTGTATGGTGAGAAATAAATTATATTATTATTATTATTATAATACATCTGACACCTATAAAACAAGACGGTTATCAAACTGTTGACAAATAAGGAGCATAAAAGAATAATTTAAGTCATAATAGGTACATACTGTAAAGTTTAAGCAGTTCAATTTTGATTTATAGTAAAAAGAAGAGGACTCGCCAACTGGCACTGGCATAACTGCCTGAAGATCATAAATTGCAACTATTTCATTGCTATCTATGTTCTTACATATTTCTATATCAGTTTTCTTTTCCATCCGACTAAGTACTTTCTGCCGGCAATGTTCTGTGTATTCAGTCTCTAGATTTTCTTTTTCCTCTCCAACAGCATTTTTATATTGTTCACAGACATCGCACTGGTCTTTCTTTGGCACAAAAAATGAAATATTAAATTCCGTATTAAATATGCGAAAGTAGGAATCGTAAGTTGCAGCCTCTTTGTTTTCAGATTCCTTTAATCTCTTATAATCGCGATGCAAATCAGCTATTGTTAGGCCGCCATCAATATATTCTCTTGTGGTGTTGGCACGTAGATAGTGGCTCTCAATTCTACTAATTGAATTTATATGAATCCGAACAGACTCTTGTATCTCAGAACTAGTCTTTCTATGATTCTCATGGTTGCCGCGCTTGTCAATTGGTGCTACGCCGTTAGATTCATTACTAGTCTTGGCCTCGATTACGGTACGTAAAGTACGTTCAGAAATCCCCAACGTATTTAATAAAAATAATTTGCATACCCTGAAACTCCTACCATTAGACATCAAGGAACAATAAGTATTAGGTTTTCTGTTCTTTTCTACACCAGTTTTTAAACGACGTTGTGTCAATTGTAGCACAGTAATAGTCGAATTCAAAAAATCACGCTGTCTTTGAAGAGAGGATAAGTCCCAATACATTTTGAAAATATCATGTCGTTGCTCCTCTGGGATGTGTTCTGAACATTTATATTTGCATTTGTTAGTGCAAGGGGGTTTTATCTCTTTTGCAGGAATGATCTTGCCCGTCCGAGAAGTATACTGCTGACCTGAATTCTTCAACTGAGCACGTTTATTTTTCTTCCAGGCCGCTGGATTTCTTAACCTTTTTTTTGTTTTATTATTAGGTGATTCTGGATTTTGATCTATGTCTGTACAGTTTCGAATACTATTGTTAGGGGAAATGTCTTCCAGTGGATATCGACAATCGCTATCGTTTACAGTACTGGGATTGTTGTCTTGGTTTGAAATAAAAGGTTGATTCTGCGACAAAATTGAAACACTTTGTGTAGAAGTGTTCGTAGACGATGAAGAGCTCGATGATGAGGAAGAGCTCGATGATGAGGAAGAGCTTGAAGAAGACGAAGAACTCGATGATAATGTTCTTCGTCTACTACCTATTACTGGACATATGCGTTTAACTTTTACAGGACGGTATTCTTCTCCACTGTCATCTGTAGAAAAGTCTACATCATCTTGTGTATGCATTTCCAATACATCATCATGAGTCAATGACTTTGTTTTTGTTTTTAGTGTTAGATCAGAATCCATAGGTTGGTTAAAACAAGTTGGTGAATCTATTGGAGCTTGAAAGTTTGATGCATGTATGTCTAAGACAGACAAATCATTTCGTGGCATATAATTTTCGCAACGTTGTACTTTACTTTTTGGCATAAATGTATCTTTATCATTAGCTGCAATAAAAATAAATATATTTAATAAATAATAATAATAATATTCTACCACATACACCCAACATCATCTAGCCCAAACTAAGCAGAGCTTGTACTATGGGTACCTACTAGACAATGGATAAACATACATAATACTTTTTTTTGTAAATACATACATATTATACATAAAAACACCCAGACTAAGACAAATATCTATGTCCATGCACACAAATGTTGGACTTGAGCGGGAATCGAACCCGCGATCTCAGGCGTGGCAGTCGGTTACACTAACCACTACGCACACTACGTCAAATCACAACCGAAAGTACTTGTAGGTCTATTTCATAGGCCGTTATTTACTTTTAATAGGTGGATGAGGTAGGAACATTTTATTGTGATTTATTAAATAAGAATTAACTTATATATTTACCATGTTTAGATCGCATACTGACTTCTGAAGCATTCGTTTTTGCAAATGGGGGTACTTTTTCTTCCATTTTACAATAATTCACCAATCGTCTTGCACGGTTATCCATAATTAATAATATTCTTAACTGAAAGTTTGAAATAATTTGGTCCTAGGCTTATTAGGCTTATTGGATATTATAGGCATATTCTTTAATACATTAAACTATTTACAAGTCATAATTATGATCACTAATTAAAATTATAATTATTTACAATACACGTAAAAGTACTAGAGTAATAATGACAAAGTTACGTAATTCCGTCAAAAAATACTTTGTTTGCTGCAATAATGACGTAATTACACAATTCTGACATCTTTTTAACAGCTTAATAATTTATCTGGCGAAAAAACGACGTAATTACTCAATTTTGTCATTGAACTATGAAAAAACACCATATTTGGAGCTACAACGACATATTTACAAAATTTCGTCGTTGTTTCACCAAAAAGTAACTTTACTTAGACAAACATTGACGTAATTACGCAATTTTGTCATTGTTTCACCAAGAACTTACTAATTTTTGTAGCAACAACGCCACGATTTCTCAATTACGGCATTGTTGCACCAAAAATTATCGGATTAAATGTCATAAATACCTTTACGTCGTTGTAGCTCCCAAACACAACCACACTCAGCGGGGCGCCCCGCGCAACTGGCCATCCAGACGTTGTAGCAACAGAAATGACGTCCTTTTACTCAATTCTACAATGACATTCGCGCCATCTTGCGGCTAATAACCACAAATCCAATTCTGTCGATGTTTCTCCCGATGTAAATAGTCTTGCCGCACATTTTGACATTGTTAACTTGTTTTTAAAAAATAGTGTAATTACGTCATTGTTGCACCAAATGAGCGATATATAGATTCCATCACAGATAACAATAGCTTCCTCATTTGCAAATAAAGACGTAGGAACCGCTAGATTTCTTTCAACGATTTGTTGTCTAGAAATATGGTCGAATCCCAAGTGGCGAGGTACAAAATCATTATCCAGACACTCCCTAGCTATTTTCATTCTTCGTTCTAGACTTGTACGAGACATGTTGAAAAACGTGGCGAGTCTTTCATTGGATTCTCCAGTTCTTAGTTTTGCAAGTATTATACCTAATGCGGTTCTTGGATTATGACATCGTTGTGCTAAAAGTGAAGTTTCGTTAAATAATCTTTCGAATTCGTCTCGTGTGCGGCCAGTCCAATAATGCAATTCTTCATCATGCTGTTCGTTAAGATTTTCAAAATCTATTATATGACTTCTGGGTTGTTTTAATAATTCCAACATTTGAAATACTTGTTGGGGGCTAAAATCAAAACAACGATTTGGTGCTGTAAAAAGAACATCCCAGGTATTGTCCTCTAAATGTTCCTGACATACAAGTGCGTATGGTGGAATGTAATAATTATTATTAAGTAGTAACTGCACTTTTAAACTTTTTGGTACTCGCAGACGAGTATTATTTGTGCAATTGTACACCATACAAGCATTTGATGTATTCGGAGCTCGGCAGTAACCAGGAAGAGGAAATGTTACGTCATCCACAGCGGGCTGATCTTCCACCGCGGGCTGATCTTCCACAGCGGGCTGATCATCCACAGCAGGCGCATCTGCAACAGCAGCCATTGCCGGCAGCGTACCGCGCCGCGCTCTTGTCCATCAATTATGGCAGTGGTGTTCCTCATTATTGAATGTTATCTGAAACCAATAATAAAATCATTAGATACATAATCTACGATATAACATGCAAGAAGTGGAAACAATAAGATTTTAAACTCGAACCGGTCACCTATACAATAACTGACAAACAAGCCTTCAAGGGCCGTATATGACCTGTTAGCTATATAACGAGTTAATGGCTTATTTTGTATAATAATAGAACTAAATAAAATATAAGTACTTACCTCGCGTGTCAGAGCTCGAATGATGTTTTGAACAATATGTTGATGTTCGTTTTGGAGATCTCGAGTTAACGTATGCCTTCTGATTCGTTCCACAGAACGATTACAAAACAAACACAATCTATGACGTGGTTGATACATCGTGTTTTCCAATTCAAATGAATAGCCAAGCCAACAGGTAATGCGGAATAGATACGATAGCCCGAAAAGAATGCCAGGTTTTTTAAATGGAGATAGAAAAGCGCACAGTACACAACGGTTCACGTCAACAAGAGTGATGTTAGACTGCGACACAAACACGTGCGCGCGCGCTAGCTGGTACAGATAAGCCCAACGTGCGCGAGAGGGACAGACGCATAGCATATCTGAATATGAGCAAGCGAGACAGGTGACATCGTTGAGTAGGATACTCGGGAGCTAGAATAAGTAGGATAATATATTTTTAACGTAAACCTCATAAATGTTCAAAAAATAACAAAATATCAAAACTTAAAGCACTAAAAGGACTTGTTGCTACTTGTTTACATTCTTATTTTTGTATTATTGCCGTTTTCCCTGTAATCAGAGCTTAGCTCGTATTACGGGGACTAAATAATTGGTGTGAGATGTCCAGGAATTATTTATTTATTTATTTATAAATCCGTGGCAGGATTTTTTTTATTATATTTTTTTTAAATATCTTTTCATGTAATGAAACATATTGAAGTGTTCCCATGCTTGGGCAGCATTTGGTCCAAACTGGTCAATCTCCTTTAATGCTGTGAGAATGAGAATATTTAATCTATGCTTGGAGTAAATCAGTAATACAGACATTACAATATCAATTAGAGGCTGGTGAGACAATTGAAGAAACAATTGATACTCAAAATCAAAGTGAGTTGATAATAATTATATCAAATGAATATTTCTGTGTTTGTGTTATTTACCATAAAGTAACCAATTTTAAATTATTTTAGACAAAGAGATAATAGAAGAGATAGCTAAAATTGTGCCACTACCAATGCCAGATACGGAGACTGTTCACAAAACTATGTAGTAACACACTGCAAATAAGTATGTTTTTTATTAATATGATTACACCCCTTTATATTTTATTATAATTGAGTAACATATTTAAAATTACAGCAAATTGTGGCAGAACTGCTTCCACCGGAAGCCAGCGCTCACAAAGGAGGAATAGAAGTAAGTTCCAGTAATCCCTAACTACTATGTGTATAATTAGCTCAAGCTCTGCTTAGTTTGGTACTAGATGGTGTTGTGTGAATGTGGTAGAATATTTTATTATTATTATTAATTATAGTCCATATTCAATATTAGTTTTCATGATCACTTTTTTATCTACTTCCATTTCTACAAGAAATGAGAAAGCTAGGACTTTTTAGCTGTACTGCCATCACGTTCATTTTGTTATCCTATTTCCACTTGCTGACTCATTCTGGCTAATATAGACAAGATCTAATTTGGTTGATTGACAATTTGCTGAATACTGTTGGAAACCACTGAATCTCATATATATAATCTCATTACATTGAACATGGGAAAATGATTTTATAAATTAACGAAAATTGTATTTATGTTTTTAATACATGTTATTTTGGTCTGTTTTCTGTCAATCCTCGTCGAAGTGTTGCTAAACAACACAGCTCAGCTAGGCGAGATTTTTTGACAATCGCCGAGTCAAATGCAGAGTCTATGAGGGTATGTAGACATTTGGTTATTTTTCTGCCGTTCAAGTTAATTTTAACCTATAACTCCGTGGGGCCACAGGGACATTGGCTACCAACTTTTTACATACATACATACATAGACTCACACCTGTTTCCAGTAGGGATAGGCAGAGACTGGATTTCCATTGGCTATGAATCTAACAAATCTCTCTTGAAAACTTAATTGTTTGTTGTAAATTTATCCACTCACAAACTTTCCCATTTAAAATATTATTAGAGACATCAAAAATAACACATTTAATATTAATTTAGTCTATACTTTGTTGCAGATGCTGGCAGCAGCAAACAAAATGCAGGCTCAGGCATCACTGCTGTTGGCACAGGCCATCAATAAAATTGCAGATGCCGTAATGATTATTGCACAAAAATAATAATTTAATAATAAAATTGTCACTTTTATTTGATATCTTTTATTTATATTGTCTAATGTAAGATAACCACTAAGAAAAGTAATTTATATTATTCTTCTGCGAATGCGATCTGCAACTGATCGCACAGTGAAACCGGTAAGAAAATAAATCAATTTAAGGTTTCATTATATCATATATAAAATCAAACAGTTTTATATAAATGTCTTAAATCTTTTGTTACATATTGTGCAAATAAGTACCTGTATCATTGGCAGTATCATTATTGTGATCCTCTTCAAGTTACTCAGGAGACTGTGGCACTTCATTTAATTTATATTTTATGCTTATATTATGCAGTACTGCACATGCATTTACAATTTGACCTGCAATTTGTGGTTGATACATCAACTGTCTTTGTCTAGATAGACATCTAAATGTACTTTTGAGTACACCTAAACATGTCTCCACAACATTTTGCTGTACACTGAGCATCAGTGTATCTGTGCTCTGGTGTCCCAGGGGGCTGATTTTTTAATGGTGTCATTAGCCATGGCTTCAGAGGTTATCCATCGTCACCTTAAAATATTTTTTTCTTTTATAGTATTTACATAATAATATATAAACATAGCTAGTCTATTTTATAAGATTAATGAGTAAAGATATTATGCAAGTATGAATACAGAAAATAAGAAAAGCAATGAATGCAGGACTTAACTTTAGTCGGCCTCGATGGCGTGGCGGTCAGTGTAACCGACTGCCACGCCTGAGGTCGCGGGTTCGATTCCCGCACAAGTCAAACATTTGTGTGCATGAACATGGATGTTGATCTTGGTCTGGGTGTTTCTATGTATATATTTAATATTATTATAGAATAATATTAAATATATACATAGAAACACCCAGACCAAGATATATATATAGATATATATATAGATATATAATATGTATGTATTTACAAAAAAAAAGATGTATATATGTATGTTTATCCATTGTCTAGTACCCATAGTACAAAATCTGTTTTAAAGACATGTCTACCAGCACTGACAACATAGACCATAACACTTACATACTTACCAAATGCATCCAACAAAACTACCAACAAGCCTGTCCCCCCACACAACCACCAGTAGCAGGTAAGTCCCAATGGTGGGGACCAGAGCTGGAGAAACTTGGACTCAATCTGAGGAAAATGTTTAACCGATCTAAAAACACCAGGACTGATGAAGACTGGGAGCGATACAAACAAGCTCAATACCACTACAAGAAACGCATAAGATACCGCAAAGGAGAATCTTGGCGGCGTTTCTGCAGCAACATTAACACCACTAATGAAGCAGCCAGGGTGGAAAAGGTCCTATCGCAAGATAACAACAGAACCCTAGGCGCCATTAGAAAACAAGATGGTACCTATGTGATTTCAGACAATGAAATAAGTCAGGTACTACTCGAAACACACTTCCCTGGGTGCGAAGTGACGGTAAACCTAAACTGGGAAGACACGCCTTACAATCAACCAACCCAGATTGACTGCACAGTAGCCAAATCTATGGTCAGTGCTGACCGAATATCATGGGCGATAGATAGCTTCCAACCCTTTAAATCTGCGAGCCTGGACGAAATATTCCCAGCTCTCTTGAAATGGGGACAAACAACAGTTGTGCCACACCTGCTCAACATATACAGAGCATCGATAGCGCATAACTACATACCACGCCAGTGGAGAGAAGTCAAAGTAATCTTCCTACCTAAGCCGGGTAAGTCAGATTACACACAGGCGAAATCATACAGACCGATCAGCCTAACCTCTTTCCTGCTGAAGACTCTAGAGATGTAGCTGATCGGTATCTAAGGGAAGGTGCTCTAAGACTCAAGCCACTACACCGCCAGCAACATGCCTGCAGAAAAGGCAGATCAACGGAATCAGCGCTGCACTCTGTTGTAGGAACAATAGAAACAGCATTATCTGACAAATTAATGGCACTAGGGGCTTTCATCGATATAGAAGGAGCTTTTGATAAGACATAAATTTAAAATTTAAAATACCCCCGACACAATATTTATTTGATACCCATATTGAAAAACTGTAATTTGTGAAAATATGTAATTTTGTGGTGGCGGCCATCTTGGATTTGAAATTTATCATAGTGTATAGTATTCTACTATTCAAGCCCTTTCATTTGATACCCATATTGAGGGAGTTGTGAATTGTGCATTTTGTGGCGGCGGCCATCTTGGACCGATTTTTATCAAACGTAGCTAAGAACATGCCCGACTAATTCACCTTTCAAACAAAAAAAACTAAATTAAAATCGGTTTATCCGTTCGGGAGCTACGATGCCACAGACACACACACACACACACACACACACACACACACACACACGCACGCACACACACACACACACGTCAAACTTATAACACCCCGTCGTTCTTGCGTCGGGGGTTAAAAATTCAACAGCATTAACCAGTCACTCATCACATTTGGAGTTGATAGAACCACTACTGGCTGGATCGATCAACTTCTAAAGATGCGGGCCATACAATTCACGGTGAACTCTACCACGAGAGGCATAGTAGCGAAGGGCTGCCCCAGGTAGGAGTACTCTCGCCGCTGCTATGGAATATCGTGGTAGATGACCTGTTAGAACGCCTTAATAGCAGATGCTACTAGACGGTTGGCTATGCGGACGACATAACCATCCTGATCAAAGGCGACTCAGAAAACATAATCTGTAATCGCATGCAATCAGCCCTCAGGATCATGGAACAATGGTGTAACTATCATGAACTGACGGTGAATCCGACTAAGACAGAACTGGTCCTTTTCACACATAAAAGGAAAACTCAGTTAACTAACATGCCAAAATTATTTGAAACGGACCTTACCCTATCGCAAGAAGTCAAGTATCGTGCGTAGTACTCGACCATAAGCTCAACCTTAACACAAAAATAACCAAAGCATGCACAATATTCTGGCAATGCAGTAGACTAATAGGCAGAAAATGGGGCCTCAAACCATCTATAACCTTGTGGCTCTACACGGCCATAATACGCCCAATGATAACATATGGCGCCATAGTTTGGTGGCCCCGCACTCTTCTAAGCACAGTTATACAAAAACTACAAAGCCTACAACGACTCGCCTGCCTGGCGACGACAGGCTGTATGAGAACAACCCCCACGGCAGCGCTGGAGACCATACTAAACCTCAGACCCCTACACCTAATCATACAGCAGGAAGCAGTTACAGCTGCCATACGGCTTGAAAAGGTAGGGCTCCGGAAACGGGACAGTAGGATAACTCATGCACGCCTAAAGGAGTTAGTATACAACGAAATTCCAATGATAGCGGCGACATGTGATATCATCCCAAAAACTTTCGTTTTCGACAAAAAATACCACATCCAACTTCATGAAGAATTCAAAGATAGCTCTGGTATACACGAAGTGAGAATATACACGGATGGATCTAAAACAAAATCAGGAACAGGAGTCGGAGTCTTCTCCCACGACCTAAACATCAATTACTCAACAACCCTGGGAAACCTCAACACTATCTTCCAGGCAGAATGTGTTGGAATCACCCGGGCTGCAACAGCGGTTACATCAAGGGGTATAAGCGATAAGATGATACGCATTATCTCGGATAGTGCCGCGGTATTACAAGCTCTGAAAAGCAACTGCTTTAACAGTGTACTCATCCTGGAGTGTCACCGTGAGCTGCAAAGAATTGCAACAAAAACTCGGGTAACGTTGCAATGGATACGCGGCCACAGCAACTCTTCTGGCAATGACGCTGCAGACCAACTGGCAAAGAGAGGATCGAGCATTAAAATGATAGGACCCGAACCAATTGTCCCGATACCCTTCTACCAACTCAAAATATGGTTATGTGACAGAACCACGAAACTACATGATAAACAATGGGCAGAAACAAAGGAATGTAGACAGACAAAGGAAGCCCTTCCATCCTTAGACATACATCTGTCACGCAAACTGCTACGTTCTTCAAGGAAAAACCTGCGTCATCTAGTGGGTATAATAACAGGTCACTGCTCACTCAACAAACACCTATTTAACATCGGCATCACTGACAGCCCTTTATGTAGAGGCTGCATGGAGACCGAGGAGACACCGGCTCACGTGCTGCTGCATTGCAAAAGCGTGAGCAACCAACGGGCGAAACTACTAAACAGTCCAGAAACGATGAAGGAAGTACTGTGCAACACCGGTCCCCTATGGTCTTTCTGGACGGAGCTGAGGTGGTATGAGTAACCGAACAACTTTTCGCGTCGGTCACTTACGCACAATGGCCCAATTGTGTGGCTAAGTGCGGATAACACACGTCCAACTAACTAACTAACTATTAAATCATGACATTATTTTGAAATTTTAAGAAATTATTATGAGAACCTGACATTAAGTATTAATTTATTGCTATTTTTAGATATGTAGTATTATTTTTAATGTTAATTACAATGTCTTTTCTCTTTCGATTTTTTGCATGCCTGATGGTTGAAAATGGTGAAAGACCAATAATTGTTAGCTAATAAGATCTACAAATGTATACACATATTCGCAAATAAATGAATAAATAAAATAAATAAAATCTCGTTTTCGTTTAATTTATATATGGTAGAGTTAAAATTATTTATTGTTGACTTCTTTAAGTCGATCCGAAGCCGGTCCACACGCTACGTTTTGCACAACCTTTTAAGTCTGCGCAGTCTTAAGACGGAATGAAAGCGTTGCAACTTTGAACGTCCAGACGGTGCAGTAATATTTGTATTTTTCGCTTAGTCTTGTGTGATATCGTCATGGAGGAGGTTTTACTGTGGTCAATTTTTGCATGCTGTCTTGTTAAAAAGAAAAGATTGGGACATCTCACAAGAACCAGGCGTCCAAAGTGGTCGCGGCAATTGCTTCTAAAAAGGCGGTACTTTTCCCGTATTAGATTATTCCGTGAATTACGTGATGAACCTAATGATTGGCGAAACTACTTGATAGATATGGACATGTATACTTACTTATTGGAATTAGTGACATCGCATATCATCAAAGAAAATACTTGTATGAGAACAGCAATATCACCACATGAAAGGCTAACAGCAACTTTAAGATTAAACTGGCAGAAGTTACAAGGACCTAGAATTCACAACAATTATATCGAAACAATCGTTAAGTGAAATCATTCCCGAAACATGTGAAGCTATCTTCAAGGTACTGAAGAATGATTACAGAAAGGTCAGTAATACTGCTATTGTCTAAAAAGATTTATATTTATATAATGTGTTTTATAGTTATCCTTGGATATTATGGTGAACAGTAAAACTATAACCAAAATTGAGTTGCTCTGAAAAGAGAGGAGTTTATTACATAAAGCAATTACACATTTACAAAACATTCTTTAACATTAATTAATCACAAACTCACCTGAAAAGAGAAACAACATTTAAAGTTTCACCAGTTCCTATTAATTAAATATTCAAATTACAATATAATTCTCACTTGTTCATAACCTACATACATGCTGTGTCATTCAGTCAATATGACAAACAGCTCCATAGATTAAATCAAATTCGAACTAAATGAAGTGTCACGCACTTCGTTTACATTTGAACCTTATTAACTTTATCATTCCACAACAGTTATTATGTTAAGAAATGGAAATGCATGCAAGTACTTCAGTTTGGTTGAAATATTAACAAGTAGTTTGCAGCGGAAGAGTAGTCAGGGTCTTGATGAGCGTGTGTCTGTTGATCTTGTTCACCTTGCTGTGGGATGATGCAGGAAACTGTCGGAATTTCCCCAATTGTTTCATACTCCTGAGTGTGAGGTAGTTGTTCTGGGACGTAGTTTTGTGGCATAGGCTGCGACTGCTGCGAGAAGGAGTGGTATTGTCAAACTTGTGAGGAAAAAGTTTGTGGCATTCTGAATTTATGGGGCGTATTCTGTTGACGCCAATTCCGTCCATCCATTTAACCAAAATCATCTTGTCGCTTGCTAGTCATGTCAACAAAAATAAAAAAAATTCTGATGAGCGTACCCAACTCTGCTTCGAATAAAATGTCAGAAATTAGTTTCTGAGCGATTGTGTTTTTTGAACTTGGGAGTCTCTGAGTTTATTAGCCACATGTTTTCCGAATACTTGAAATGCATCTTCTGCCTGTAGTGACTCCAGTTTCTTTCCTAACAACTTCATAACATCAGTTGTGCCATGATCCCCTGTCTCTTACGAGTTGACATGTGCGAGGTATTGCCAGAATAGGGAGTCGATGCGGACGCTTCACTGGGGACGCACTGTCAGCAACAGTTTTATGCACATCTTCTTCCACCTGGAAATGTTAAACAATTATCGATCTCCATATTTTCATTATTTTAACGAATTTTCAATGAGAATGAAGCTCTTGCAATTTTATTTTCTTTTTGTTTCAGTTTCCCAGGACTGAAGAGGAGTGGCTGGAAGTTGCCGCGGGGTTTGAAAGAATGTGGCAGTTCCTTCATTGTTTAGGGTCAATTGACGGCAAACATATTAGGATTGTGCCACCTAAAGGAAGTGGGTCCTATTATTTCAATTACAAAAAACCCACAGTGTTGTTTTTATGGCAATAGCCAATGCCAATTGCGAATTTTTGTATTGTGATATATAAAGGAAGAAAGAAATAAGTTTATTTAACAACAAACTTATGCAGATATACAATAAAACAAATCAAAAAGAAAATAAAACATATAAGGGTGTCGTTAAAAAAGTATTATCTCAGCATTAGTCGTAATACCTCAAAGGTGTGACGACGCTGGTCTTCCGATAATAGCTATTTGTTGACAGAGGGTGCAACTAACGGCAATATAGCTGATGCAAATAAAAATCATTACATTGATTTAACATTTTGAGAGATATGACATGTAAATTAAAAACGAGGAAGCATGTGTATGCGCAGATCATAACAAAAAGTTTTTGACACATAAATAAAAAAAAAAACAAAGAATTAAAAGCTATAAAGACATTATAAAATAATGTTTCACTAAAGTAACAGTTTCTGTTTAACTAGAATCTCTGCTTTAAGTATTCTTTTAAAGATATAAACTGTTTTGCAATTTCTCAGCGGTGGTGGCAGATTATTCCAACACTTTTTGTGGCTGCGTATCGAAAACAATCACGAAACATGGCTGTGTTGTATTTTTGGCACGTCAATCGAGTGGTAATTCTTAGGGTGTTATTAGACCAATCGATCAATCGTCGATCGACGGCATCGATCGATGGCAGAAAGGATTTGTAGACGTCGATCGATTTTTTCTATCACACCAATCGATCGATCGTCGATCGACGGCATCGATCGATGGCAGAATGGATTAGTACACGTCGATCGATTTTTTCTATCACACCAATCGATCGATCGTCGATCGATATAGATCGACGATCGATCGATGGTAGAATGGATTAGTAGGTAGACGCCGCCGTCACGTCACCCGCTGCCTGCCCGCGCCCCGCGCGCTTACTACCTGGCCTGCCCTGCTTGTGTGTGTTTAGTTGTGTGAATCTCGCGTTCGTGAATGCTCGTTTTTGTCTGTGACACGCAAAATGGCGGCGAACGCGTGGACGAATGAACGAACTTTAGAATTTATCGAGCAATACAAAAATAAACCTTTACTATGGGACATTGTTCACAATGATTACCGAAATAAAATAAAACGTCATGATGCACTTCGCGAATTAGCCAACTCATTTGAAGTTACTAATGAGGAGGCAGAAAAAAAGATAAAAATTTACAAACAACATTTTCCAAAGAAAATAAAAAACTGAAAGACAGTAAAAGAAGTGGTGCCGGTCGAGACGAAATATATTGTTCTAAATGGTATGCATTTGAAGCTATGATGTTCTTACAAGAAAGGAATCGCCCACGATGTACCGTGTCTACAGAGGATCGGGCTTATTCGAGCATGTCAACTGATGTAAGTACCTACGTACATATTTATTTATTTATTTTGGGTCAATATGTCAATATGGTGGTAGTGTTGTCATAAAAATAATAATACAATTACATACTCAAAACCTTTATTAATACAGCTTACACAGTAGATGTAGTTAGTGTGCAGGGTTTTATTCCAATACAAAACTCGACATGACTGGCTAAATACCTACTCTCCCGATATTCTGAAAGTCAATTATTTAACAATACTAGCAAAAATTGATAAAATTATACAGAACACTCTTATTAAACTTTTAAATGTGGCCATTAACGATCGGGCGTGGCTACAAGCGAGCTTGCCAGTAAGCTTAGGCGGCCTCGGCATTCGAAAAATTACTGATGTAAGTTTACCAGCGTTCCTATCTTCGGTCCATAGCACGGAGGAATTGACCAGGAAAATCTTGGCACCTACACTGGTTAATTCTGAAGTGCTGTGCATGACCGACGCCGTGAACGCTTGGATACTTGCTTGCCCAAGCACTGAGTTACCCGAAAACCGCCTCTCTCAGAGACAGTGGGATGGGCCGTTATGCAGCATAGTTCGAGAAAATCTCATAAATACATCGTCCTGTGCTGCTGAACGTACTCGCTTGCTGGCTGTGGGAAAGTGGGAGTCGGGCCTTTGGCTTAAGGCGCTCCCGTCGTCCAACATAGGTACTATGATGGACGATACGACCTTCCGCATTGCTTCTTGTTTGCGCTTAGGTTCTCCTTGTGTTTCTCCGCATCGGTGTTTTTGTGGAGAAGCCGTCGACAGTCTCGGTCACCATGGCCTATCATGCTGCAGGAGTGCTGGTCGTATATCACGACACGCCAACCTGAATAACATACTCCGTCGAGCTCTTGTCACCGCTGGCGTCCCGGCTCAGCTTGAACCTCACGGCTTGGTACGCGACGATGGCAAGAGACCAGATGGTATGTCATTACTGCTATGGAAAATGGGTAGGCCTTTGGTGTGGGACGCAACTTGTGTCGACACCCTTGCGCCATCACATCTTTCTAGCACAGCGGGTTGCGCTGGTGCTGCTGCTGCATCAGCGGAGACGCTCAAGCGGCGTAAATATCAAAACCTTATTGGTGAGTACATATTTGAGCCGTTTGGTGTCGAAACGCTGGGGCCATGGGGTCCAAGTGCTAGGTCTGTTTATAGAGACCTAGCTAAGCGGCTCATCGACGCTTCGCGTGACCAGAAGGCTGGTATTTTCTTTGCACAAAGAATAAGTATTGCCATTCAACGTGGCAATGCTGCCAGTCTTCTGGGCACGTTGCCAATTGACGACGATGCGGAGGAATATTATGACGCTTTCTGATTTTGCAGTTTTATTTTTGTGTTTAGTTTATATTTTTCTTGTAAATAATTTGTGTATATATTATGTTTAATTAATTTATGATGAAATATTATAATTATGCCTAAATAAAGACACCTTTGCCAACCTCCTCGATAAGTATTATATAAATACCAATATTTAACAATACTTGTATTGCCATCTAACCATACCTTCTTTAGAACAAAAATATTCAGCGAACTCTTCTCTCACTAGTTCAGCTGGACTTGGTAAACTGTGGAATTGTATAGATGACTGAATTTGCGCCGGTTGTATTATTTCGGAATCCACACTCTAATTTCTGTTATTTGAATAGCGTAGTTCTAAAGACTTATAACTTTCGCAATTCCTTCTTAAATAGTTGTGAAGATAAGTCGTAGCTAACACTATATTTTCCACATTTTTCGGTTGAAGATGAAACGGCCTTCGAAGACAGCGAAATACTGCATTTAAAATGCCGAACGTACTTTCTACCATTCGGCGAGCCCTGCTCAACCTATAGTTAAAAATTCGCACCTTTGATCCTTTTCTCCCCAATTCGAGAAATGGCTTCATTAAATTTTCTGACATAGGAAAGGCATTGTCACCTATAAAAACATATGGTGTGAGACAACTTCTTCCAGGTAACGCATTTTCTCTTGGGATTCATCGTACATTCATGGAATTCAAAATAGTATTTCCAAACACACCACCGTCAGAAATACGAACTTGGCAGCCAACATCGCAGTACATAAAATTGTAATTCGCATCCACTACAGCCATCAGGACAATACTGTGAACTCCCTTGTAGTTAAAGTATGTGCTCCCACTGTTATTTGGAGCTCTAATATTTATATGTTTCCCATCAATTGCACCCAGACAGTGGGGAAAATTCCACATCAGTTCAAAATCTTTTACAATGTTCAGCCATTCTTCTTCCGTGTATCTGAAAAATAAAAATATGTAATTGTAACTTAAGTTATCCAGTCAGTCATATAATATTCTTTTCACTATATTATCAGCCACTTTTATCATTTTAAAGTTTATTATAAAAAAAACGTTTATTTAGATGAGACAATGTATTTAATACTTGTAAAAATGTTGTTACAGATGAATTCACAAACATCTGAGTCGGGGATGGACAGTTCCGTTGAAAGTGAAGGTAGTCGTAAAAGGCGCCTCAATCCAAATGATGCCGCAATAGAAAAAACGTTGGAGATGGTTGATTCATTGATTCGCAATAGACAAGGCGTTGATGAGTATACATTGTTTGGAGAACAAATTGCAATTAAATTGAGATCACTGAAAACTGACTACGCGCGGATTACAGTACAGCATCATATAAATAACCTAATTTACGAAGCTCAAATGGGTAAATATGACTATCCAGAAACACAAAATCAAGGCTACTTCACCACGCTGTATTCTACAAATCAATCTTTACAATCACAATCTTCTAAAGAATCGAACCTTCCATCTACTTCTCAATACGACATTTCCCCTGATAATACAACACTCCAGTCATTGGATAATTATGATCTCCCATCTAACTTCAAATAAGTATAAATCAGAATATATAAAGAATAAGTTTAAACAATGTTTTTGTATGGTAACTGATTCTCCGTTTTTTTAATAAACCTTAAATACTATGTACATTTTTTTTTCATCTAGCTTATGTCAGAGATACATGACTGAAGTTTGTAACAATGTGTTTCAGTTTCGACTATCGATAATTTAGGGGGTTAAATTGAAAAATATCTAATTTTATCGATATAAACATCCCAAGGTACATCTCCACATCCATCAAAAAATTTTTTAGAGTTCCGTACCTCAAAAGGACAAAACGGAACCCTTATAGGATCACTTTGTTGTCCGTCTGTCCGTTATGAATAGGTGTTAGGAAAAAATCTCACACTAGAAAGGCACAGAAACTTGAAAAGACTTTTTTTTGTTAGTTCTACCTACATACACAATAGAAGCAAAGCAAACTATATCTAACTTAAATCTCTAACTTAACTTACGATTACAAGTCCAAGAGTACTTACTTTTATGTGATCCTTGAGAGAATATATAAGTGCATTGCATACTTCTGGAATTATACAAGAAATACTTGGTTGCAAAACTTTAAACGTTAGCACTAGACTCTGATATGAATCACCGCTGGCTAGAAATCGGAGTGTTATAAGTAACCGATTTTTAGGTGAAATTGATTGTCTATAATTGGTATCCAATTTCGCGATTGAAGGAGCCACCATATTTAATAGATTTTCAAGATCATTATTGCTCATTCGAAAAGCATCCAAAAAACCGCTATTTAAAATGTCATTTGGATAAGCTAAGCGATCTTTGGCTTTAAAAAACGGTCGCATCCAGAGTCTTATGCGTTTGCGCCTCCGTAATAATAGTACGAGCAACATCGTGCTGGCCAACAACAACGTGTCCTCTTGTGAATCCATTTGGAAAAACACTGACGGAACATAGCTTAAAACGATCAACGTCGACTGATGCCATCGACCCGTAATCGATCGATTGGTTAGTCAACGGTATCCGTCGATCAATTAAAGCTAGTAGACCAGTCGATCGACATCGATCGACGTTGATCGATGCCGTCGATCGACGATTGATCGATTGATTAGTCGAACGGTATCCGTCGATCGATTAAAGCTATTAGACCAGTCGATCGACATCGATCGAAGTTGATCGATGTCGTCGATCGACGATTGATCGATTGGTCTAATAACACCCTTAGCGGGCGTAGTGAGAAACCAAATTTTTTATAAAGGTATGGCGGAGATCTCATCTTTATAATATCAAATAAAAGACAGCAAAAGTGATAGTACCGTCGAGACTCCATGGTCATAAGGTTTCCACGGCATAAATAAGGTGTGACATGAGCTCGGCGAGGTATGGAGAAACAAAATCGGGCACATGCGTTCTGGATGCGTTGAATTAGTTTTTTTGCTTTGGCCAACAAGACACTCACCAATACCAGTGTCGGCATAATTCAATTTCTAAAGAATTAATAACTCACATAGTTTAATTCTAACATCTACGCTCAGAAACTTGCGCACCCGATACCAAAACTCTTAGTCTATAAAAAAATTTTTACTACTGCAAAATTTTAGTTTGTTATCCATAAGAACTCCCAAATTTCTGGTTTCCTCTACTAGTTCAATAGGTTGATGACAAATTTTTAACACAGGATCAAAGCTGCTAATCTTGTCTACTTGACTTTTGGAACCTAAGATCAGAAATTTTGATTTTATAGGATTTGGAACCAAACAATTTTTATTTGACCACTCTATTATTCTGTCTAGATCTTGATTGATTCTATTTACTGCCATTGAAGTTGCATTCGGTTTCAAAGATGTGTAAATTTGGAGATCATCGGCATACATGTGAAAATTGCAGTGCTGAATGCTGCTAACGATATCTTAACTATATAAATTAAAGAGTATCGGGCCTAGTATAGATCCTTGCGGAACACATCTAGTTAGATTAAGCTATAGTCGTCATGTAGACATCGGTTCCGTGTTTATATTTTTAAACAAATAGTTAAAGTGAATATTGCCTACATTTTTATATGTTGTAACAAACTTTATTGCAAGAGTGACGAGTGATAGTGTTATCCTGACGAAATACTTTGATATAGTACAAAAACACAGTGATCGGTACAATAACCGTGAAGACGATGTGAATTATTACAATAACAACATTTTTACGTACTTTCGTGTTGGAACTGATTACAAGTGAACTTGACTATGTAATAAACAAATCAATAACAGACAAATACAGTGCTTATGAACAGTGAATTTAAAAATAACATCGTAATTGGATATAAGAACACCGTTTTTTATTCAAACTTGTCTGATATCGACGTTCATACCACCTAGTAGACTTCTTATGAACTACTAAGAATGAAGTGACAGTAGATATTTAACATATTGAAATGCTATAAATAACTAGTAACGGCATCTGTTATAAAGAATCGGAATCAAACAAATCTTTGTATGTGATCACCAATTTCACAACGTTGTGTAAGCGTCAAGACAGCTCAGTGTTGTAGGACACCTGATCCTTGATCCGAGTGTACGGGGGATCAAATCCTGCCAAGACTCCGAGCAACTTTTTGTGAAGTGTCTAGTTGTCAGACAGATAAATACTAAAAATGACGGAATCTGACTTTGAAAATGTTACTCAACGCAGAAAATTAATACAAAGTTTGGATTTTAATACCAGTGAATTTGACATGGATGTATCGTATCAAAGCCTGCCTAGTAGTAGCAGTAAATATCATAAGGAGGATGCAGATGATATGGACAAGTTGAACAAGCTGACAATCGAGCTACAAATTGCAAATACGGAAATAGAAAACCTAAATATTGAAAATACAAATTTGAAAAAGGAATTACTTAATTATAAACATAAAATAAACTTATTTAAGTCCGTTGGCATCACTGACATGAACTATTCAAGTAACTTGACGCCGCTAAGGTTTTATTCACCACAATACAAAAGGCGTTTAAATCATACCGCAACAAAAATAGGTCTACCTAGAACTTCTTACAGAGAAATGACTTTGAATGCCCTGAATCTACATACTCCGATAAGCAACAAACAATTAATTACAAATACCAATTATGATTCAACCATAAACGCGCGGTCGTCAGTTCCTAGAACTATGTTTAACAGTGATGAGAAAAACAACACTGTCGATCTAGCCAAAATCATTGTAGACATACCGCGAAGCTTATCACAACTAGAAGATGAAATTCCTTCTCAAGAAAATACACCGAAACCCAGACTTATTAATTTAACGGAGTTGTCTCATACCTCATTGTGTACAACGGGCGCAATTAAGCAGTCAAAAAAGAAAATAATTGTCGTAGCAGATGAGCAAGGACGACATATTCAGAAAATACTACAAGAACTAGTTGGCGATGATTACACGGTCCAGAGCTTCTGGAAACCTGGAGCATCATTGAATGACGTATTACTTTCAGAAAAAACTGACATTTGCAAATTAAATAAGAATGATTACATAATTATATTAGGAGGTATAAATGACATCAATCCAAATGAACTTCAATTCTCGTTAAAACGATTTTTAAGCTCGATCAATTTTACTAATATTATTGTCTCTGAAGTACCATACAACCGACATTTAAATGAAAGAAAGCTGAATTATGAATTGAATTTCATTTGTTCGCAATACAGACATGCTACGTATCTTGATATGAACTACTCTTTTCACTTACCCGGGCACAGGTCGCGTGCATTACATATTTCTCAATTAATACTCAAGGAGATATTGCGTATAGGTTACAGAACAAGGTTTAATGACTATATCAATGAACAAAATAGTAAATGCATTAATCGTAATATATGTAAGATTACCTATTGTGATAAATCTACCCAAACTGACACACAACAGATTCCTGACAATAAACAGTGCGACCCTAATTCAGAAAATAAATGTAACGACTTTTTTCGTATTTAGCGAAATAACTATACTGCATCAAAATATCAATGGACTCAATAATAAATCTGACTTGTTAATTTTGTCCTTAGAATTATTAGAAAAGGAAAGAAAAAATGTAGATATACTGTGTATAACGGAACATAATTTAATTAAAGCAGACGTTCAGTTTATTAATATTAATAACTTTGTACTTGGATCATGTTTCTCCCGTAAAAGACGTCGAGGCGGTGCGTGTATTCTTGTTCGAAACTATCACAAGTTTAAAGTGGTAGATGGTTTACATAGCTTTTGTGAGGAAGGAATAATTGAGGTTGCCGGAATAGATCTTATAGAGTATAAATTATTAGTATTCTGTATTTATAGACCACCCAAAACAACTCAAGAAGACATTAATATCTTTTTATTGAAATTTAATGCATTGCTGTGCAAATTTTGTCGCAGTAAATATAAAATAGTATTGTGCGGTGATTTTAATATTAACACCCTTAAAAAAACAAAACTTTCAACCGAATTTTTAAATATGCTTTCCAGTTTTAATTTAAAATTGGCTTTTAAGGAACCAACAAGGATAACGTCTGGTACATGTTTGGATAATTTTGTGTATAATGTAGTAAAATGTAAAACCAAAATAATAGAATTGGCCATGTCTGATCACACAGCACAGATGTTTACATGTCCAATAAAGACCAGTGTCGCTTTTAAATATTGGTATGTAGAAAAACGAGACCTACATGGAGATAATTTAAGGAAATTTAAAGAATGTATAGATTCCTTGTCTTTCAGCAACTGTTTTAATACCACCAACCCCGTTGAATCCTTTAATTATTTCTATGACACCTTTCTCTTGTTCTATCGCCTGTGTTTTCCAGTAATAAGAGCAAGAATAAACGTAAAAAGCCGGCCAAGGTGGATTACTAAAGGCATTAAGCTATGTTGTAAACGCAAAAGACAATGACTGTGGCAATATCGTAAAAATCGGACCGAACAAAATAAAAACGAGTTTAATGCATTAACTGCCAGGCTTAATCGCATAATCAAATTAACTACGAAAGTACGAAATGATAATTATATAAATACGGCCAGAAATAAATGTAAGGCTACATGGACCCTAATTAATAATTCAAAGTTTACTATCCCTAGAAATGAAATAAAATTTATCAAGAATAATGATTCAACCATTATTGACGATCCTTTACATATAGCGAGAGCATTTAATAATTTTTTTATAGACCAGGCAGAAAAACTTAATATTGATAAAAAAAAGATCCATTCGACTAATATTTCAAAATCGTTATTTATGACACCCACGTCGCCATTAGAAATAGGAACTATAATATCAGGGCTAAAAAATACTCACAGTACGGGCTATGACGACATTTCAACTTACGCATTAAAACATGTCTCAACTAAAATATCTTACGTACTCAATCATGTCATTAATCAATGTATTTGTCACGGAGTATTTCCAGAGCAATTAAAAATAACTATAATTAAGCCGCTATTTAAAAAGAATGATCCACATTCAATGGATTGTTATCGACCTATTGCAATGATTCCAACAATCTCAAAAATTTTTGAAAAGGTCTTACACGACAGAATCTATAAATTTCTCGAAGCACATAATTTATTAGCTGAAGAACAAACTGGCTTTAGAAAAAACAGATCAATAAATATGGCAATTTATAACTTTTTAAAAATAATCACAGATAGTGTGGATAAAAAGGTACCTGTATGTGCACTTTATATGGACCTTTCTAAAGCTTTCGATTGTGTGGATCACGAAATATTGTTAAATAAGTTGAATTCGTATGGTATAAGAGGTAATATATTGAATTTAATCGCATCTTATCTCTCAAATAGAAAACAGTGTACTCAGATAACACGACTTTGCCCAAAAGTGAGAACTGAAAATTATTATATGTCTGACTATAGAGAAATTAAATTAGGAATACCACAAGGTAGTGTGTTGGGACCGCTTTTATTTAACGTCTATATTAATGACTTGCCAAAAATTACAAACCATCCCACCATTCTATTTGCAGATGACAGTACAATTATATTTAAATCTAAAGACAAGTCGCTCCTTGAGTCTGACGTATATAATACTCTCGATGATGTAATAAAATGGTTGACATTAAATAATTTAAAAATTAATATAAATAAAACACATATAATGACATTTAAAAATAGAATTCCTCTACTAACGGACATAAACGTAACTTATAACGGTGAAAAACTCCACGAGGTAGAAACAACCAAATTCCTAGGTATATACAACCTGATTTTTTAGTCACCGTCTAAACTTTAATATAATAATCTTTGAGTAAAATAATGAGACACGTATTTTTTATTTTTATACTAAGTAGTACAAAATTAATGAATTCAGCCACTACAAAGTTGTCTTAAAAACTTCTATGATTATGGACACCACGCGCGGTACATGCACTACGCGTTAGGCGGCAAGACACCCCGCGCGCCCCGCGCCCCGCCGTCGCCGGCGCGGCCGGCGGTATATCAGTGATAACATAATCAATTTCAAACCTACTCTTTATTATTTCATTAGCTGGAGATTGCACAAGATACTATTCGACGTAAGGGCTAATAAGTATTTATTGAATTATTCATTAGGCACAACATAAAAATCGTAAATACGTAAAACAAAAGTATAAAGTAGAATAGTTGGATTTATGCGTTTTAAAATAAATGTAATCAGCTTAGGTTTTTGGTTGAGGCGTACAACTAAAATCCACTTACCACATCTTCAGCTGTACTTCAATAAATTTTCAAAATGCAATCCGTTTCTCTCTAGGCACAGTCTTGCTCGCTTTTGCACATTGTTTTTTAGCTTATTTAGCACTGTAGTGTTATTTTTCACTTCGTCAAATGCACGGTTTATCTGTTCTTTTAAAGCCTCGAGACTTTCAGCCTCCTCCACATACACACGTCTTTTTATTTCACCCCATAAAAAAAAGTCACACGGCGTAAGGTCCGGGGAACGCGGCGGCCATGGAACAGGACCCCCACGACCGATCCAGCGACTGCCGTATTCCGTGTTAAGGTATTCACGAACAGAGGTGGCATAATGTGGTGGTGCACCGTCGTGTTGGTAGTAAAACTCACGATAATTAACTATAGGCACATCGTCCATAAAATCTTCTATGACATGTCGCAACATGTCCAAGTATGTGCCTCCGGTGAGACGTCCCTCAATAAAATATGGACCCAATATTTTATTGCCTATAATGCCAGCCCATACGTTTGCACTGAATCGTACTTGGTGATAGGTCTCCCTTATCATGTGCGGATTACGAAACGACCACCAATGTTCGTTATGCTGATTGTATAGCCCGGCTCTAGTAAAGAGTGCCTCATCCGTCCATAAAATGTCAGCATTTGGATGTGCAATTAGCCACTCACAAAATCTTCGACGAGGCATAGCATCCTCATCATTTAATGCTTGGACCTTCCGAAAGTGATAAGGGTGCATGCCGGTAGCGTTCAGTAGTTTCCAAACCGCATACTGACTCACGCCGAAGCGCCGGGCTGCGTCTCGTGTACTTGCACGAGGTTTGTGTTCATAGAAATCGAAGATTTCGTCTTCGACTTCTACAGGCAGTCTCTGCCTGCCGCGTCCTTGGGCATGCGAAGGTGTAGTAAATTGGCCGTAGTCTAACAGCCGTTGATTAGCAGCTAAAATCGTTTCACGATTTGGCACTGTTGGATTTACGTGTCCTTGATTACGGAGGCGAGGAACACTTTGTTCTTCGTAAAGTCTTTGAGCACCATTTAAACTTTCTCCACTCAAAATGTAACAACGCACCATTTCGTAGTACTCGCGGTTTGAATACATTGTCAAAAGATAGGGCGGCGGCGTGCGCGGGAAAAGTAAACACGGAAGTAAGCGATTGCGTCACAAGTGCGCACGCGACTAAACGAAATTTACGATTTGTGACATTTGTGTTGCAGCTGTGCCCTTCTCGCACCCCGCGCGCCACCCCGCTTTCATTCAATGCATTGTTAAAGAATCATGTGTTTACGTTGACTCGGTGACCACGCTAAATTAATGTTTGTTTTAAAAAATGTTTTAATTATATTTTATTAATATTATACTTTCTTTTTGAAAAATGGGTTCTATTACTGATACCTAACGTCTAGACGAAATTTGGCTGGTAGTATAAATTTCATATTGTATATTGACAGCAACCTTAATTGGAAGGAACACGTGGAATACCTCTGCGCAAAATTAAATAGACAATCGTATGCGCTATACATGCTCACAAAGAAATTGAACCACACCGCTGTATTAACAGCATATCACGGATATGTTGATTCGATCTTAAGGTATGGGATCATATTTTGGGGCAACTGTACTGAAATAGGAGATGTGTTTAAAGCTCAGAAGAGATGTATCAGGGCAATGTGCAACCTCCAACAAACTGATACATGTAAACCGCATTTTAAAAGACTGAAAATATTTACCGTACCCTGTCTGTATATAATTGAATTAATATTGTTTGTTAGAGCTAATCTAAGCATGTTTGTCAATTATAAAAGTAAGCGTCACAATTACAAAGTATGTTGTCCTCAGCATAGAAGTACTTTGATGAACCGGAGTGTCTTCTGCATGGCGCCACGTGTTTATAACCATTTACCAAAAACTTTCTTAGAAATCACATGTCCCATTAAATTTAAAAATATGGTTAAAATTTTTTTGTTACAAAAGGCGTACTATACAGTTGACGAATTTTTAAATGACAAGGACCGTACATAATATTATGCTATCTGTATTTATTTATTTTGCTTTAATTAATTCAATTATAACAAATTTTTTTAACTGACATAAAATGCACCAATTCTATTTAATGTATAATTATGAGTAAATGATTGATTGTATATATATTGACATTCTTATAAGTCTTGATGCGGACAATGATATAATTCAAATTCTAGATTTGTATAAGTGATTTATAAATATTATGTATTGCATGCCGAGAGGCGGATAATGGAGAAACTATAACATACTGTATGACTATAACCATTGTACCTACCCATTTTCGCAATAAAGAAATTTGAATTTGAATTTGAATTTACTTGAAGAGCCTAAGACAATATTTGAATTTGAATTTGAATTTACTTGAAGAGCCTAAGACAATGCTTTATCTCCTGTGTCGCTGGAAATCTCAACTCGTTGAGAGCGTCCAGTAAGGTAACTAGAGAACCAGTTTAGTGATTTACAGTCAAAGCCATAGTAAGCTAGCTTAGACATAAATAAATTGTGGTTTATGGCATCAAAAGCACGAGAAAAATCAAGCAGCACCAGTATGGCTCCTTCACCTATGTCTATTCCTGCAAGTATATCGTCGACAACATCCATCAACGCAGTTAATGTGCTGTGACCTGCCCTAAAACCAGATTGTTTACGCGATAAAATATTATTGGCATTTATGTAGTCTGTCATTTCGGCTGCTTAAAATCAAAACATAGTAACTCGTTCCAACAAAAGTGTTCAGGAGAGCTAAAAAACAGGTCGGCTACTTTGATTCGTTTGCCCGAAGAAACTAGAAATGATAGCGATTTGGATGTTTGGCGAAAAGTTGTGCTATACTGTTGAAATAAGTTTGTAATACTCGTTATCGTTATGGAGTTTATGGTTACACTTGAATCGCTCATACTTTATTTTTATTTGTGAAGTTACTCAAATATTACTGTAAAAACAATATCAAAACTTAGTAAGTCAGCTTACTAGGTTATTAATTTGATTTTCTATGGTAAAAGTAAAGACTAAACAAATTCATTATGCATAGTGTTGATAACAGAGTGAAATAAAAACAAAAAAAATAAACTTAAGCTAAAATCATTCTTATTGATAATGAACTATTCGTTGTCATTGGTAACGATTTGACCATCAGTTTGCAAATCAGTGGAGTTATCACTCGTGGGTAGATTCAGCCAAAACTCCCTTCTGCTCAATGGCATCAGAGGGACCAATTTTGAAACAATACCATCTTTCTTCGATGATTTCACCCCTCGTGGGATAGTATTTGAAAGTGGGGAATAGGACTGACATTAAATTTCTGTATCAAGAAGTTCAGTTCTTTAGAACACTGATCAAAATCAGTTTTATAGAACAGATTTCGTGATCCTTTGAGGAACTTGGCTTCAACCACTGGGTTTAGCAAAAATGTGCTGAGAGGATCGTCATTTGTGTTACGCCGTGGAACTAGTTTCTTTTTACCCATTGTTTATAATCGTTCTACATGTAGTCCTCGTAATCATAAACTCCATCTCGACGCCTCATCTCTTTTTCTATGTTTCCGTGTACGCCATCAGCAGACATGTAGGTGTGGCCTTTAGTGAGAAATCTCAAAGTGATAGTATCAGTATTGATACACTCAGAATTTACAATCATTACCAGCGCTGTAAACAAAAACCAATTTGTATTTTGTCCAGTGCAATTGTCACACCACAATGTAAATTTTTTCACATCTCTTTCCGAAATAAGAAAAGCCATCAATACATCTATTATATTATTGGCATCTCGACCCATCATTGCTTCATGCCACACAACACACTTGCTGTTTATCTTTGCGTTTTTACATATTGGTGCAAATGTTAAATTAAAAGCCAATAGTAGACTTAAAAAAGAATGAATCTTTAATTTTTGGCATATCTGGCAATAATGTCACTTTCTGAAGATCCATAGAAAAATAGTGTTCTTTTTTTCTTTTCTTTTTTAATCTTTTCCTTGAATACTCCGCAGTCAACACATTGGTCTCCTTTAGGATATTTTAAGGAAACTTTAATTGATTTCATAGTACTCCTGTAGGTTTCAATTGAACATTTGACATCAGGATTCTTCGATATGAGGTCAATATGCATAGATTGCAGCGTAAGCGTTCGTGGCAAGTACCGTGTCAGCGGTGCGTTGTTTCTCCTGTAGTGGCTCAATGCCGGGTTGTAGTTCATGATGTGGTCTTCGATTGTAGTTCTTGATAGTCTAGGTTTCTTGCCACCTCGATTCTCTTTAACATCTTCGTAAAAGGGTTTCCGTTTTAAAGCTCTACTTAGCTCGGTAATAACACCATCAGTGCAATAACCAAGAGTATTCAGGAAAAATGATTTACAAACATTTATCTCCTCATTCCCGAGATAAAAGTGGTAATACCTCGACTCGTTTTTTACGTGTTTTTTGTTTGAGTTAGGAACAGATGCAGAATATTTATCTTTGACTGGTGCAATCTTTACACATTTGTTCAAAAACTGGCGGCGCCGAGTATAGTTCATTTTCCAGTAACCATTCCAAATATCAATTCGCTGTTTTTCTGTGAAGTTATTGCAACGTCGTCTACACGTTGCACATTTTAGGTATCATGGGAATAATCTTTTTATTTTTTATAACCTTTGCTGTTTCTTTGAGATTATCTGAAATTTCGATTAATGTACTCGTATCAAATATAGGGCCTGGATAAATTTGCAGTGAACCGAGCTGGTGGGCGGTAGCCATTTGCTTGTTCCGCGTCGATGAAAATAATTGTATTTGGGTAAGTTTTTAATGAAAATTGACATTTCTGGTATAGGGGATTGCATTGGAGGTAGTTGGGGTAGATTTTCAATGGCAAACGTAGGTTCTAGGAGATCGAGATCTTGAAAACAATCTTCGGAATTATCATCAAACAACTGTATAGCAGGTTTTTGTACTACCAAAGGTATATAATCGGGATCAGCTACGGAGTCGTCACTCGAGTAAGCAGTCTCAAATCCAAGGTTACTATCAGAAACGATACTGTCACAAATCGTTACATTTTCGGCCGATGAACCAGGGATAGGATAGGATTATTGTAGTCGATAATAGTTTGGTCAGTATCTGTTTTAGCTTCATCATATTTTGCTCTGAAAGCGGAAAAAAAAAAACAAGCTAAACATACGCAACCAACATCGAAAACAAAAAAGATAAATATTAAGGCAGTAAGTATTTAGTTAAATAGCATAAAAAAATGTGCGTGTCAGCTCCGACAAGCGACTGGAGTTTACTCTTTAAAAGAGATTATCTTAAAATATCGATCAATCGATTGATCAATCAATCAATTAATTGATTGATCGATTGATCGGTGGGTCGCAAAAAATTGAAACTGTCCTTTGACAGGAAATGTGACCTTTCACTTTTTGTTAACTTTGAATTTGCTAGCCATATATTTTTCATACCGTGCGCTTTAAATGCAGCGATTCATAAGGAGTAAACTCCAATAAACTCCAAAAACATTATTTGAATTGTTTCGGTAAAGTCCCGTTTTGTTCTATAGGGCAGTCGGCGCTAGTGGCACGCAACTAGTTATAATTATTATCACTGTTCAGTGGATAATTAGCAAAACATACCCTTAAAATAAGCAAAATCAGCTTTTGCACATTCATTACACGAAAGTCAGCACAACATCCTAGTTTTGTTAACTTTATTATGAAGATAATGCAAGTACAATTCTATTTTGAGGTTATGTCACGTTTATTTTACATTTTCGTAACTATAATCAGTAAGTTCTTCCTTACCTGCATTTGTTTTCGTTCTGCAAAGCACGTATATACGCCTGGACCGATAAAATTGCATGTAACTCATTTTATTATTTTATATTATGGAGCGAAACACTCGTCTCGTACCCCGGTAACACTGGACTTACTAAACGAAATTTCATTGACTTTACAATCGGCGCCAAATTCAAAACAGCAAGTTTGTATTTCAAATTCATAACTTAGTAAGTCGCTTGAGCTGCTAGGGTTTTAAATTTGTATTCCGAAACACTAAGCTTTGAATTTGTACTTCAAGAAAATTTTCGTATTCATGGCAAATTGCTTAGACTTGCTAAATTATTTTTTTTGTTTTACGTATGAAACTGGGTGTTTCAAGGTTCACATCATTTTGATACTGCCTAGTAAGTCGAAAATGCCAAAACGGTTTTCTTTTCAAATCACGTGTTACTAGGTTTTGAATTTAGGCAGCCGATTTGTTGAAAAACAACCCTTTCAATGATTTTTGACAGGAAAGGTAAAATGCTGATTGGTCGAAGATCCTTAAAGTCAATTGGATTACGTTTTTTAGGAATAGGTTTTACAATAGATTCTTTCCAAATATCTGGAACGATGCCTGTTTGAATTGAACTATTTACAAGCGCAGTAATTATCTCCAACGTACCTGGTAGTGACAGCATGATCATTTCACGGGAAATTCCGTCGATACCTATTGCTGTACTAAAACTAAATATTATATTCGAGATAGTTGTTTCATCCACAGTTTTAAGACTGAACGAAGACGAATTGGACGTACTTATGCAAACCAGAATCAACCCACACGATGACAGTTTTGAGAAAATAAAGGTTTTTATAAAACAATGTAATGAAACCTAACTGGCGGTAATTATAAGGGGGTTATTTTACAATATTGTGAAGGTTAGTAGCCAAATACCTGCCTGCTTACAGGAGCGTTCACTGGCCATTTTGGCACCAACGACTTCCTGTGCAGATTGAGATTGGCTCACAATTCGATCTGCAGAGCCTGTGGTGAACAGGACGAGTCCATATCGCACCTACTATGTGAATGCGACGCGTTGGCTGGATTGAGGATGGGTCTGATGGGATTGGCATATCCAAACCCTGAGGACTTCAGGCTTCTCCCTCTGAAGTGTACGCTACGACTGATGCAGTACATTCATAGGGAGATAGCTAAGGGCTAAATTTTGGGGCCGACACAAAAGATCCCAATAGGTCGAAGTGTCGCCGGTCTGTGCTGACTGGCCCCCATACATAAGATAAGATAATGTGTACTATGCATTTAGGTATAAAGTATAGTCATTTTGAAGGTAAAAGTAGTTTTTATTTTAAAAAAAACTCTCTGGTTCCTTGTTGCAATATAGCTATAGTGTGGGTTGGTTCTTTGTTAAATAAATATATTTAAGTTAGTTACAATACTTAAGGGTAAAAAAAAACATGACACAACGAAAATACACTTTTTAATATTTTTATTATTATATAAACCAATCAAATACAGTAATTCAGAAGTCTCGCAAAGCAGTGCAGTGTAAGTTTAACCGCAAAAAGTTGTGAGATATAACTGTATAACCAAGTCAGTAGTTACTAGCGGGTCAGATAAACTATCTGCTAAAAACATAAATAACTACTTACGTATCGGTAATCTGAGCTATGTATGTATGTAAGTATTAACGCGTATGATTTCCAAATAATTATATTTACTGACTCGGTTATACTGTTACATATCTCAATTTATTTTACGGCCGTTACGCTGCATTGTGAAACTTGCTCTTTTAACATAAAAAAGTAAAAAATGAAGAAGTAGATAACGCATAGTTAGAACTTTTAACTATGCGTTATCTACTTCCTCTATCTCAAAATCAAGATTGCCTGAAAATCCTTCCAAGTCGTCATCGATAGTACTATCTCCAACAAGCTTAACATAAAAATTATGAGAATCCTTTGGAATAAGGTGAAGAATCCTCTTTAGATCTTTTACTTTTGCCTCAGGCACAGGCTTTCCGTTAGGCCAAAGGGATTCCATTATTTCCATTGAAATCTGGAAATTTGGCCTACCGCGAACATTTTTTTTAATGTTAATCTTTTTATACTCTTCATCCAAGTCATTTCTCATATAAATGATATACATTTCCTCCTTTCTAATCATAATTTCTTTTGTACTGAGCCAAGATACTTTTTCACCGTCTACAGTCTTCTTCCTGTTAGTAATATTCTTTTCTAATTTCGTTGTAGATAAGAAATCCTCCATTTTCATTTTATTGACAAACATTTTATTTCTTTTGCAACCTTTCATTATTTCCATATAATCTTCAGGAGTGTAAATTCTTTGCTGTCGCTTCAAAGCACATTCGATTTTACTGAAATCAGTGTCGTTGGGGAGAAAACTGTGCCCCGATTCCGAAAACCGCATCTTGATTTCCTCTAAAGTAGGATGAACGTTTAAGAGAGCTTTTAGCATCAAAACCATTTTAATATTGCGGTTTTGACCGCCACATGAGTCACTCCAAAGAATAAGCTGTTTGACACAGCCACCAACTTTTTCTGAAATATATTTTGTCAGACAAGAGCCCACTTCTTGAGCGCCACGCCCTGCTTCTCCTTCTACCCAGACATTGCAATAGGCTGCGTCATTACTTCCGGCGTGTATTCCTAAATTGTATACCCAAAGCTGCCTTTTATAAAAAAATATATTTGTAGGTATTCATGGCAATGGCAACGTTTTCTCCAGGTCAAAGGTAATTGTTTCGACAAAAGGATTTTCACTGGCAAGCTTGATGTCACTTTTCATTTGGTTCTGAAGTTTCTTTGCTTTATCATGGTGTGCTTTTTGGTTCTGTTCTATTTCAGCTCTTTCTATTTCAGAAGCGTGAAGCTTTTTAATATTAAAAAAGTCGCACTTATTACATGTATCCTTTTTCAATGGAACAGTATGCAAATTAAATTTAAAATAAAAAATGCTATTCACTTTTGATTGGGATAATATCTTATGACCTGTTATTTTTGCCTGGTCAGAATACAACTGATAGATTTTATTTAAGGTCATATCAGGTCTTAAAAATTTTGCGTCCTTACTCTGTTCACGACGATAGTGAGAGGTATAAGTTGGTAATCTTTTTATAAAATCTATCACAAACTGCTCGTCCTCTGGTGTTACTCTGTTGTGACCAGCTTGTTGACCACGTCTATCTGTGATGCAATTTTCAGACCGCATTTTGCAAAGTGATGTGTTTATTCTTTTTGCCGATGTTTGAAAGGTTTGAACAAACATGTCTCTACTAACCAGTGTGCCTTCCAAAGTATATTGACGTGAGTAACTTTTCTTTGTCGAAATATTTGTTTTGTTATCAGTAATATAATGGCGTTTTACTGGTGTTTCCTGGATTAAAGTTAATAAAAACATATTCTGAGCATCGTATGAGCCTAAGGAATAAAATTTATTAAATGCTGCAAGACTCTTTTCAACAGATATTTTTTCGTGGCATTTTTTTGAACAACTGCATTCAAAATTAACAAATTTTTTTAGGCTCCACAGTCTTCTTTCTAGCATTAACGTAAGGCAAGTTCATATATTTGCATTTTTTTCGTTCTTCTCTCAATAATCCACCATGAAGTCTTTTCCTTCCTTTCTTAGGCCTACTATTTGATGCATTACTCTCTGGCAAATCTTTACTTTGATCAGCAATTCCCATCTCAGCGCTAGCAATAATCAGATATTCACCATCCACAGCCTCCGTAGGAACTATATCTAATTCAATAATTTTACCAGATTCATGTTCAACATTACGAAAATCTGAATGCGTTAAAGGTAGATTGTTTTTTAAAACATCATTTCTATTAGAGGATAATGTATTGATTTCTGCTATAGTAGTACTAGTAATTAGGGATACAGAGATATTTGAACTATCATCACTCGACCCATCATAATCCACATCATTAGTACAATAATTAGGATCCCTTGCGGAATCATCATTGCTAAATGTTGAAATTTCGGCGTTATTCTCATCATTCATGAAGTTCGCCATATTTGAAGTGCGAGGAGTTTCTAAAAAGCTATCTATTTCTATCGAGTCTGCTTAAACGTGATAAATTTTTGCGGTATCCGGTGACATAGGAGGAAGAGGTGAAAATAGAGAATTTTGCATAGATTCAATATTTTTTTCAGCAAGACACCCATTAAGCGAACTGTCAGTTCCAAGCAATTCATCGCCAATAACTTCGTTTGGTTTTACAGTATTTGGTCGAGGGGTTAATGGAGAGTATGGAGGTGGTTCTATGCTTTTTTCCGCCTCTATTTCTGTAAGCGTAATTTTGTCACTAAGCTGTTTTGGTGTTAAGCTAAAATGTTGATGTTGGTCAGTAGTAGAAGGAGAAGAAACATCATTAGAAATAATTGATTTAGTTAAGGACCCTCCACCTGCTGTTTCCACAATATCATTATAATCCAAAAAGCAAGCCTCTCTCTTTGCGCAGTTTGTGTTAGAAACAATATTAATTTCTTCATGCAAAGCTACATTGACAGCGTTAACCCGTTGTGAGCTCAGCAGACCTGATAGAAATAACAGTCAGTTATAAACTAGATGTATTTTAAACATACTAGGCAACACTAGCATTATAAATTTCTCAAAATAAAACCAGATGCATGTAACGAAAGGTTTCGTTACAGGAAAAGATAAAAAATATTTTAATAAAAATAAATAAATAAAAATATTTTGGACATTAACACACAGCACCATCTAGTCCCAAAGTAAGCCAATTAAATACTTGTAATATGGGTACAAGACAACTGATAAAATACTTATATATAATTTTTTTAATAAATACGTATTATAGGTAAATTACACACAGACATAGAACAAAATAATCATGCTCATCAATTTGTCATGGGTGGGGTTCGAACCCACGCCCTCCCGTGTCAGCAGTCAGACTTTCTAACCACTAAGCTACGGAGGCAGAAAAAGATAATCTTTTTCTGCCTGCTGCAACAGACGATCCAAATTGGACCGGCCGGACCACCGGGTGTCCGGGCGCCGAACGGTTCGGTCGTGCTACCACATGATCGCACCGTACCCAGTGATAACAATAATAATAATGTACGGTGGACTGCGAGACACATGATCGAAAATTGTACGGTACCAGGTGTACAACGATGGTCCGGCTGGACCAAGTTCGATCCTTTGTTGCAGTTATAAGAAGTATTACCTCACTACTATTAAGATTTTTCGTAACGAACTTTCCGTGTAATTGTAATTTTATTGATACACAAACAGTACTATTTTCTGTTAATAATAAGGCGTAAGTTATAAGCCTAACTAAGGCATAAGTTATACGACTCAGCCAAGTACCTAAAGTACCTACTTAAAAATAAACAGTATTGAACTTGCCTGTAGAAAGATGTATAGGACTACTTGAACGCGAGTCGTCATAAAAATCTGCAACAGTAAGAAAATACGTACTTACTTACGCCAGGTACATAATATAACAAACATCCACATTGTCTAAATCTACCTTTTATGTGTCATTGAAATAAATTTATACAAAATTATAAATTTATTGCAACAAACATTTCAAAAAGTTGTCCAAAAAACTTTTTATAACCTCAAATTTATTCTATTAAAATACTGACTTATCTTTATTGTTTTTGTCTTCATTATCTGATTCTAAACCACAGTTATGCAGGATAGCTCTGGTCCTTGAACTCATGTATTTTTTCATAATGGAAAGTTTAATAAAAACACTAATACAATTGTGGCGTGCAACGCAACTAACTAATCTGAATTTGGTGACACTTTATTAGTGTTATTTTATTTTATTTTATTTTATTAGGAAAACAAACAGTATTATCGACTAAAACATAGAAACAGATTACTTAACTATTTACCAATTACATGTTTTCACATATAAATATATACAGAGCTTGTTTAGCAGTAACATAACAGAAAATTTCTTACTTATAATGGTAGTAATAATTACTTACTTTAATTTGTACAGTTATTGAACCAATGTGAGTTCATTACTTTCTTAAAGACAGCTGGTGTAGTTGTAAACAAATCAAATCCCGAGTTGTCGATCAACCCATTATAGTAGCTAGCGGCTCTTATGAAAAATGAGTGTTGTCTATAATTTGTGCTACAACGCGCCACATTGAGTTTAAGATGAGGATTCCTAACAGATCTAGTGGGAACTCGCAGTTGCACTTTAGAGAGGAGATGTGGAGAATCAATGGATGACTGAGCCACCTTGACAAGAAAACAAATATCGGCTATATTCCTTCTCTCTTTTAGTGTCAATAGATGGAATCTTTTGCATCTCGATTCATAATTTGGATCTTCTGTTTTACACTTGTATTGAAGGTATCTGGTAAAGTTTCTTTGTACTGATTCTATTCTGGAAATATATGTATTGTACAGTGGATTCCATACTTGTGAACAGTATTCTAGAGAGCTACGAACATAAGAACAATACAATATTTTAATAATTTTGGTGTTCGGGAATTGAGAGCAAGACCTCTTTAAGAACCCCATGGCCTTGTTGGCCTTTTGTACTACGGTGTCTATATGTTTCTCATATGTAAGTTTCGAATCGTGTATTACACCTAGATCACGTATATAATCAACTCGCTTTAGCTGACTATTTTTTAATGTGTACCTATGAGCTATTATATTTGTTTTGCGGGTGAATGTAATCAAGTGACATTTAGAAACATTTAGGTCTAAGCTGTTCATCTGGCAGTAAATTTCTAGCCTATTTAGGTCCTGTTGTAGTAAATAACTATCTTCGACACTTAATATTTTAAAGATTTTCATATCGTCAGCGTAAAGCAAAAATGACGAGTTTTTAAAGCATATATGAATATCATTTATGAATATATTAAATAATAATGTTCCGAGTACGGACCCTTGAGGAACTCCTGATGGGACTAAATGCCACTTAGATACTATGCCATTTAACGCAACAGCCTGGGTTCGGTTATAAATATACGAAGTAAGCCACCGGTACAAATTGCCATGGACACCTGTGTTTAGTATCTTTTGTAAGAGCATTACATGGTCAATTCGATCGAAACATTTCGTATAGTCCGTGAAGATACAATCTACTTGGCCAGCGTTATCCATGCATGAAGTAGTAAAGTCAATAAAGGACAGCAGGTTGGATGTAGTTGATCTATTTTTGATAAAACCGTGCTGTTCCGGAATGAAGACCGCAGAAAGAGTGCTATATAATTGATCAAAAATTATACGTTCTAGTATTTTACCAAATAAACATAATTTAGATATTGGTCTGTAATTTTTAATATTTTCTTTATTTCCACTTTTATGTACTGGAGTAATAAATGCGGTCTTCCATATGTCAGGTACAATTCCATCCTTAACAGAACGTGTAAAAATTATTGTTAGAGGCCTTACTAATTCCGTAGCACATTTAATTATGAATACCGGCGGTATGTTGTCAGGACCCGCGCCCTTAGTGAGATCTAGTAAGCTAAGGTGTTTGAACACAGACTTTGCATCTATTTCTATGTCACTGATAGCTATTGAGGTTCCAGCAGCGGTTATAATATTATCAGCAACAATATTTTGGTTCGAATTTGGGAGAAAATTGGATTGAAAGTATGTTGCGAAAGCGTCACAAATTTTCTCGCTGCTGCTAAAGGATTTATCCTCATTAAACATAGTAGAGGGCAGCAAGTTGGACCCTTTTTTGTTCGCTTTAATAAATGACCAAAACATTTTTGGATTTTTTATTATTGATTCCTCCGTATTCAAAATATACTCTTTGTAACATTGGTCTTCTAATATTTTAGCTCTAGCTCGAAGTAAACTAAAAGATTCGTAATCTGATAAGTTACCATAATTTCGGTATTTTTGTAGGTATTTATATTTTTCTTTCAAAATTTTTCTCAAACTGGTATTGTACCACGGCGGATACTTCGACGGATAAATCATCTTGCTAGGGATATACTTATCAATTAAATTATAAAGACATTAATAAAAATTATCCACAGCATTGTTTAGGGTATTATTGACTAATATATTGTCCCACATGTATTCATTTAAGGAACTCCTAATCTTGTCATAGTCTCCAGAATCAAATAAGTATTTTCTTCTAGGTTTTGACTTAAGAAGTTCGTCATTAACGAAAGATAGCCTTATATTAAGGGATTTGTGATGATCATCTTCATGAACCAGCGGATAATCACAGTGGGTAACAGATATATGAATATTACTCAGCACTAGGTCTAAAATTCGTCCCTTTGATATATTACGATGAGTATTAAACTGATTCAAGTTACATTCGAATAGTGCATCTACAAAATATGTTTGCGAATCACCTGCAACCCCAGAGGGTTGCAAATAAGCGCCGTCACTTAACCATTCAATGTTAGGCATATTAAAATCACCCATTATTATAAATGTATCGTCTGGATTTGTAGCAATTAATTGAGTAAGATTATTTGTAAAATTACGCAATTGCGTGTCATAGCTATGTCCAAGATGCTCCCTACAAAGATATAGTGTACAGAAATGAAATTTATGCGAGGGTTTACCCTTTTGTTTAAAATTAATAGTAACCCATAAGTCTTCCGCCGAAGATGACCAATCTGAACGAACCAATGCCGAAAGTTCCCGACGTACGGCTAATAATACGCCACCCCCTTTTTCTTGCCCCAACCTGTTATATTCCCTGTCCCGACGCCAAACAGAGTACTCATTGCCGAATAGTTCGCCATCACTTATACTATCCATCAACCAAGTTTCTGTTACAGAAATAATATCGTAGGTATTTAAATAAATATTACGTTTAAACATATGAGTCTTAGTTCGTAGCCCTCGTGTGTTCTGATAATAGATATTAAGCGAAATCATTTAGACGGAAGTTAATACTAAAACAACTATATAAACTAACATTATAAAAACAAGAAACTATCCAAAATGTGTAGGTTACAATGTTCACTGCACTATAAACACAGTTCAATACCTTACCCGAGCATTCTTTTTTAACATATTCCATCACTAAGCCAGGAAACATATTCAGTGTAAAAACAGTTTTAAAATTTACGATATTAGCAAAAAATACGAAGCGCAAAACAAGCACAACCGAATAGCTAACGAACATAGTTACTAAATAAATATTAAAATGTAGGGTCATTAGTAAAAATGTTTTGCGTTGTATGCAGCCAAAGAGTGCGCTAGCGCAAGCGAGAATGATCCGTATGGAGCGGCGCAGGGGCGCGCGAGCGAGTATTAATTGAGTACGCTGCCACAGGCTACCCACACCCAGTAATATAAGTTGTTCGACGATTCTAGTATGACTCAAGTTAACGCAAATGAATAAATGTATGCCAATGGTTCTCAAACTGTTTACATGTTTTATAAGTAATTTTGAGTAAAGTAATAGTACTATTGTTAATGATTCACAATTTTTTGAAGATCTTTTTCGCATTTTATAAAAAATGATAGTGATGTATCTGATTTTCTAGCCATGATTTTACAGTGTTTTACCCAAACGTATTTAAAATTGTTGTCTCTCGCTAGAGCCTTTGCTTTGCTCAGTAGCGACTTGTTGGTCCGTGTCAGGTGGTCGTTCACGTAGAATGTAGCAGAAGCGGAATAGCCCAAATTAGATATATTCAATTGCTTACTCTTACGCGACAACTCCACGAAGTCTTCCTTCTTATAGCGGCTGTTGAATACGATTATAATAGGTTTATCGGCATTAGGGATTCGAGTTGGTATGCGAGCAATATAATTAATATCCTCCTTTCTTACTTCCACGTTGCACAAGTTTCCAATTTTCTGAGCGACCTCAAATAGGTTTTCGTTCTTTTTTTGCGGTATTCCCTTTATCTCGGCGTTGTTCGCTCTGTCCCATTGATCCTTATCTTTGAGTTCAGTCTTCAAACTTTCAAAACTCTGCTGAAGCGTCGGTAGCTGACTAGCGGCATCCTCCAACTTGGACACTCGGGACTCAAGAGTGTTTATTTTTTCAGTGAAGCTGCTTATAACACTGTGTGCCATCTCTACGGAATCTTTAAGCCCAGACAGTTCCGATTTGATGGACCTTACATCAGCGACAAGAACCGCCAAAGGTGCCAAATCCAAAGTTATCTTGTTCAGCTGCTCCTGCATTTTGTCTAGTTGGGTAGGCTGAGGTGATATGCCAGTGGAGAAAGTGATGAGCCAGTCTTACATTTCGGGCAACGCCATGAGCTCTTGCGATTGTCGCCTAGTTTTCGGTAGCCCGCTTCGGTAACTCCAGAACATTGGTAGTCGTAGTGTTGCTTGCAAGCACTACATACAGTACCATCGGTGTGTTCTAAACCACAGCTCGCACAGATGAACATGGTGCAAAAACTAACAAGCGTGCGTTCTCGATAGAGGCCTGGCGGCTAATGTTGCCAGGATTAGCTGAAATAATCCGAAATAATCCATCTTGAATGCGTATTTTGTAAGTGAGGCCCACTCGGTAAAAGTATTAGACCTTCCTGTAAATAAGCTCCAGAATACATCAGCTCCAATCAGCATATCGAAGTCTGATGGTAAGTGATAATCTGGGTCCGCGAGTGTAACGTTGTGCGGAATTTGTAATAACTGAACATCAACGTAAGTGTTCGGTAGACTAAAAGTAATTTGAGGTAAAACGGAACAGTGTAAATGTGTACTAAAATTACTAATTCTCGAACGTATAAACAAGTCACAGGATTGTTCTGAACGCTGAACACTATTACCTATGCCAGTTATGGTGAGAGTGGACTGTATGGGTGATAAACGCAACTTTTTGCAAAGTGAATCTGTAACGAAATATCTCTGGCTAGCACTATCGAGAAGGGCACGTGCAATGATGTATGTGTTGTTATGATAAACTTCGACGAGCGCAGTTGAAAGCAAAACCTGTTCTAATGTTATAGACTGCACGGCTTGCTTAGAATGATTACTATGTGTTAATAATGAAGATGCGTTCGTACGCACACATGCTTTCGCATCGTCGCCGCTTGAGTCAGTGTGCGTGTACGCAGGATTAAAACGAAGTGAATTACAACTTGTGTTATTATCGAAATGAATGAGACTATTATGTTTTTGTGAACATTGCTTACAGAACCCATACTTACATTCCTCAATGACCATGAATGTCCAGTACGTAAACAATTAATACATATCATATCTGCTATGTTAGACACGAAATTTTATCAATCTCGTACAGATAAATTCAAAAATTTTATGCATGAATACAGTGCGTGATCGGCATTGCACATAATACACTTAAGAGTGTATTATGTGCAATGCCGATCACGCACTGTATTCATGCATAAAATTTTTACGACTGCCCTGTATGTTTACCTAATCGACATGGTTGCTTGTGTGAAATAAAAGAACCTAATTGTTGGGAAGATTGTGGAGTGTTAACTGTAGGTTTTTTAATGGTTCATTAATATACTTCTGACCTTGGGCTTGTACCATATCCAAAACATCTGAACGATCCTTTAAAAACTGTAATAAATCGTTTAATTTAACTTTGGAATCTTTACAAAATGAACTTTTTTTTATTCTTCCATTCTTTACATGTATTTGTATCTAACTTAGTGACTATCAAATAAATAACCAGTGTGTCCCAATAATCTGTGGGCTCACCCATTACTTTTAATGATCTCAAGTTTTTCAATACGGAATCAATTAGTATTCGTTTTAAGTTGAAAAGGCGATTCTTTTATTATCGTTTGTAAAAAAAAAAACAAAGATTTAACATGATTGTTAATTATTAACCTATTTTTATCATATCTATTGGTCAACAAGTCCCATGCTACATGATAATTATCTGAACTAAATTCTAACGATTTTATAACAAGTAAGGTAGTCCCCTTCAATTAAGTTTTTGAAATGGATTTATTTCCATTGCATTGTGAATCAATGAAATAAATGTATCACGGAACTCCAGCCAGTTTTCAAATGAACCATCAAAGGAGGGCAACGAAATTGTAGGCAATTTAACTATGTTGTTTGTATTATGAGAACATATTTTAGTGGATATAACTTCAAGTTTGTTAGAAATTCATTTAGCCAACGACATTGTTGTGTAGTATTTAAACTCAATGGATTCTCCAATCTCTAACTGTGGTAACAACTCTGTCTCATCAGTAATATCCTCGATGTAAGATTGCATATCTAAAAATTCTTTAAAAACCTGTTCAGTATTAGTTATGCGCAACTGCAACTTAACAAATTGCTCATCGAGTAATGAGGTTTTTCTAACGAATTAATGTATTTCACAAAAAGAGTGATTCCATCACTTAAACTACCTCTTTTCTTAATTAAATCACGTAAATCAAGATTTAAACCCATTTTTGTGGCCATGTAGAAAACAGAAATAAGTAGGTACTTACAAGTATCACTGAAAATGAAGATGAAGCTCACGTATTCACAGTTACTGTAATGCAAATAACACGGTATTAATACAACTCGTAACCTATGCAAAATCCACTCGCTAAACCTCTTTGTCACAGGATTTTCTTCAAAATATTTCCTCGTAAGATTTCGCCGTTGTGTTGTAGTTTGGAACGATACTTACTAATCTAGAAAATGTGCTTATAATCCGGCTCAAAGGTCCAATGTTGTTGAACAATGTAGGAAGTTGAAATGAGTAGGCTGTCCAAACTCCAGTCCATAATGGTGTATTAAAATTAATGATTAAAACGCAAACACTCTCAGTCGTGGTTATCAGTGAGTGAGAGTGGCCGCAGCAGCAATGTCGCGTTCCCTCCGACCCCGCTTCCCCTCTCAGTTAGGAGCCTTAACAATGTACTAAAAGATTTTTTAAAGGGTTTCGTGTCCTTTACACTAGTCGATTTCGGCAGACACGACACCGAAATCTTATTTAGTTTATATTATCGTCTCGGGAATCGAACCCGGACTCTTCGGCTTCGGTGAATTTAACTACGCGATTGATCACGTTGCACTTTGTTCGCGCACGGCGTTTCATATTATACTGGCGTTTGCGACACTGATCAGTCGTATGACCAATATTTTTACAATAGTTACACCGTATATTATTAGCATAAGAATAGTTATTTGAAGGAATATTGCAAGATTTTTGATACTTATTATTACTTGAACTTGTAGGTTTTTTATTTTGTAGCTCTCTGAAACATTATGCCCAGGCTAATTTTGACGTGCTGCACATACATTGGAATTTAGAATTAGAATTAGATAAATTATATAACTTTTCCTCTTCGATTCCGTGCTGAACCGCCTCGTTCAATGTCGAGGTGTTTCTATACCTGACAACATTACTAATGTGATTTAACCCTAACATAGAAGTAGTCAAGGCTAAATCTTCCATATTCGCGGCTATTCTGCCTGGTAGTTGGGTTTTATCCTTACAACTGTTGTGAATATCAGATAATATTAGTGTTAAAATATTTTACAATTTGATTCAATTTGATTCGAAATTGCAAATTCAATAATAAATGAGTCTTTTTCTCGCCAAATGTAGATTTTGAGAATTATTTTATTTCGTCCCACCTGGAAAATGATTTTAAGCTATAAGCTACTTGGGCTTTACCTTCAAGTTGGGATATAATATATTTGCAGAGCACATTCTGTTGGTCTGTTGTTGTTGTAGCTAAGGACATAGCATTATCACCATTTGTGAGGAACGCGAGGAGGGAATCCCGGTCCTCATTATAAGGTTTGATGAATTTGGTAAGGAATGAAAGTGTAATTTTTTTAGCCATTTCAGGTTTTGCCTTTAGTTCTGATTTAAGTGACATTTAAATATACAATTGTAATTTTATATATAGAAATATTACTGTAAAATCGACACACAAAAATACGATAGAGCACGAAAAATTGGAGAAACAGTGGATATGGAAAAATACTTTAAAAACTCACATAATCACGATTCGTGGGAACGGAAACTGACACGCTCGGTTAGCGCGACAGGGCGACCGCGTGCTTGACGATAGATGTGTGCGGCGCTGGCATCCACGTGCTGGTGACACTGGACGAGGTGGAAATGTCGACTTCGGAGATGACGAGTCGTCTACTTATTATGATGATGTTGATGAGTTAGATCTACTGCTACCGGGATGGTGCAGGCTCACACGTTGCGGTGGAGGCTGACTGTCGACCAATCTAGGTTTCGCGGCGACCAGTGTGATGCGGGCTCTCGCTGCTGCGCAGACATTTCGTCGACCTTGGAAGAGTGATGCGGGCACAGCCTTGGGTTCCGTCTTACCGTCGATCACACAAGCTGGGGTCTCTGGGATTCGGATCTCTAGGCATCAACAGACACCATTTACGAAATCCCACTTCTGACACCAAATTGTAAGGAGGCCGTCCCTGTTTGTCTTAAAATAAAAACTATTTTTACACTGCCCTGTACTGTAATTTTAAAACACTTATTTAACAGATACAGTTCTACTGGTACCGATTTCCAAAATTCCCGGAGGGAACCGCGTTCCGCGATGGACAGAATCTAACTGACCATTGTATGAAATAAATTATTAAAGTAAATGAAAATGCTGACCAAGTAGTCACAACACAATGGCAATTTACTAAATAAAATATTGATTTAGCGTTAATAAGGAACTATCTTAGGTTATAACTAAATAATTAAACTTTGTGGACACAGAACGGCATCTAATACTATCGTAATTAAAAAAATACTGTTATATTAAAATGTCATAGCTACATATTTAACAAATTATTTGAAAAACAATATATCATCAGCATTAAAATATTCACAAAAATGTATCAACTTACGTCGACCGTTGTCGTTCACAAACACAACGTCCGTCTTGACCGCACGACGAACCGCCACTAAAACCTCTCTTCCCCGCGCTGCTGTATTCATCGCATACCTACGCATACTGGGACCCGTTCATATAAAGCAATGCTCAAAAGTCCAAATATAAATAAAATGTTATAAAATGGTTATTTTCCAGTCAAAAATGAAAAATTGATAAAATACACCATTATATTTCGTCATCTGAAGCATCAGAATCAGTAGAAAAGGTTACTAATTCTTCTAAAAGCATATCTGTGACCTCAGGATCCAACGGTCTTCTTTTAACTACTTGGGCAGATCTTAAATTTGTTATGACAGGGTCAGAAGAAATAAATAGACGATGAAACATATCTTCTAAAGTTACTCTGTATTCAAGTTTTTTGAGAGAAGCGCTCTCTATACAATGTGTCCGTGCATGTAGTAATAAAAATTTAGGGGCGGTAAATACATGTAATTTTATCAGTAAAAACATCCCATTTATGGGCTCTAACTCCAAAGATGGAGCAATTTTAATATTTGACTTACGTATTTAGACCTCTAAATGATCTAACAATCGCAACATTAAACCTAGGTTACACTGACGTCCTTACGCACGCCCTTTGTTACGCAGGTAGTCAAAACTGAGCCCTTTGTGACTTAATGGGGATTCAGAACTCTTAATAAAACACAGCAATCTAATTCGCATTTATTAATAAGATTACAAACAAAAGTAAATTACATAAGATTCTCGAAGTGATCGCCACGATTTAATAAACATGCGGATGCTCTGAGAGCGACTTGTTTACTACCGTAGTGATCCGTTTCGCCTGGGTATTGACACTTTTTCCAACAGTTCTTGCAAATTTAAAAGAATATTGAATTACAAAATATAAAAATTAAAATTACTTATCTGTGGCTATCGTTATAGACTAAATACACTTTGCACTTCATCGTTTAAGCGGGTAATATTTAATCCTAAACGTAATAGGCGAAGTATGAGTATTATTCCTCAACTTCGCCTACATCGTGTTATAACCTCAAATAGTAATCAAACGTTTAAAATACTACACCGAGAATGAAGTCTAAGGAATTAGAAATGTGCCACACGAATATATACCTCACTTGAAAGATTACAGAGTCCTTTTTCTTTAATAATACGTAGTAGGCGAATGAATGTGAATGTTTGTTTATTTGCATAATACAGGTTTATAGTTACATATCTTACAGTTTATTTTTACCATATTGTTACCATTCGGCGTGCAAATGTTTTATTGTACAGAACTTATTAAAATGATTTTTTTGTTAGTAAAAAAAAATAATCATAAATATTTCAAGTTTACTGAACATATTTTAGTAATATAATAGAAAATATACAAATTAAAATGGTAATACATATTGATGTTTGGAATTATAAATTATATAAAATTGCATATAAATGTTACAATGTCAGGAATAAAAAAATAACATTGCAAGATTTCAAATACAGAGATGTCAATGTTAAAAATATTACTTATAATGTCAAAATTATGATAAATGTCAAATGAATTATACAATTTAAATTCCTCATAAAATGTCTCGAAAAGTTATATTAATTTACTAATTAATATTAACATTGTGAGATAAATAGTCACGGACATCATAGTAACACTTGTCTATTAGGAATTTAAACAATTATGACTTAAATTGTGGTAAATTTAGCCTTTTTAAGTGATCTGGTAACTTGTTGTAGATAAGAGATGCCATCACAAAAAAGCTCTTGTTCGCAGTGGCTCCATAAGGTACTTCTATAGCTAGTCTATTTCTATCACGTAACTGTCTATAATAACTTTTAATGGCTACATTGTAAAAATTAGGATGGCTTTTTACAAATATATTAACTTCATATATATAAAGAGATGGGAATGTTAGAAGTTTTAATTGTTTAAAATAAGGTTGGCAGCTAGTAGTGACATCAATATTACAAATTGATCTAATGCATCTCTTTTGGGCTTTGAATACAAAGTCTTTATGCACTGAGTTGCCCCAAAATACTATTCCATATCTTAATATGGATGCGATAAGTTCATGGTATGTAGTAATAACAGTTTCTCTATTGACTACTTTTGAAAGTTTGTACAAAGCATACGATGCAGTACTAAGTCTTGCACATACGTTCTCAGCGTGTGATTTCCATGAGAGATTGGAGTCAATGATCACACCCAGGAATTTAGTTTCTTTTTCGAATGATATAATTTTACTGTCATAATTAACAGTAATATTTTCAGGATGCTTTCTTTGGTAAAATATATAATTTTAGTTTTTCTAGATATATTCTTAGTTTATTGTTTGAGAGCCATTTAATGACATTGTGCAAAGTTTCTGTGATTTCATTTTCATATCTATCTTGTTGCTCGCATTTTATAATAACGGTGCTGTCATCAGCGAAAAGGACCATAGGATATTTAATATGTTTAGGAAGTTCGTTAATATATAACAGAAATAATAACGGTCCTAGTACGCTCCCTTGCGGCACCCCACACTCGATAATTCTAATTTCAGAGACGTATTTTTCTCATTTAATGTTTAGGAAGATATGTGAGTAATTTCTGTAAACTGTTTTCTCTCGTACAGGTAAGATGAAAACAGATCCAAGACTTTACCCCTTACTTCGTACATGCTTAGTTTCTTCAGCAGTATTCAAATCAAATCAAAATAAATTTATTCAAATTAGGTTACGAGGTAACACTTATGAATGTCAAAGTTACACGTAATTTTTTTTCCTGTGAATTTACATTTACTGCCACGTTCAGCGAAGCAAGGGTGTGTAGGGCTGATGAGAAGAACGGGCAAGAAACTCATAGCCACTCTTTTTAATCGCCAAGTGTACCATAATATTTCGTTTACAAATCATAACTGTAAGGTGCTGCAACCATTTCTCCACGAACTACTACTCAACATACTCAAGCATTTGATAAAAATTGATGGTAGCCTCTAAAGCAGCAGTATGGTAAATAGGAGCATCCACTTACATGTACATAAATAATCAAGACAAGACGTGATTATAGTCCGTAGTTTAATCTAATTGTTTAAATAAAATGTAGAAGTAAATTATCGAATTCCACTAAACCAGAATACAGAATAAGACTCAAAAGAAAGCTTAACGGAACTGTCCATAATCACGAGTTGTCTTCATTGCACATTCTTCTTGATTAAAATACGACTGAATGTAACAACAATGTAAATTCCAGCTTAAGCAAGGTGTAATATTACAAAAAAAAAAATATATATATATATACATATATTAAAAAAAAACATAAGTGTTAGTATTGGTCATTTAATATCCTGTGATCTAATGCAAATATTAGTGCCATGGATGTTTGTCATTTAAATAATCATCTATATTATAATATGCTTTAGAAATTAAGCAAGTTTTAATTTTAACTTTAAATTTATTCTCTGGTAATTCTAGAATATTACTCGGGATTTTATTATAAAAACGTATACCAAGACCCATGAAGGAACCATGAACTTTATGTAGACGGTAGAATGGGACACATAATTTATATTTATTTCTTGTATTGATGTTATGTATGTCACTACTTTTTATGTATAAATATATATTTTGACGGACATGCATGATATTAAAATAAATATATTGTGATGCTACAGTTAAAATACCTATATTCTTAAATTTTTCTCGGAGCGAGATTCTAGTTCCTAATTGATAAATTGCACGCACAGCTCTTTTTTGCAATATAAAAATACTTTGTATATCAGCTGCTTTTCCCCATAATAATATTCCATATGACATAACGCTGTGAAAGTAACTAAAGTAAACTAATTTAGCTGTATCAACGTCAGTTAATCCACGGACTTTTCTAATGGCGTAAGCGGCCGAACTAAGTTTCGCTGAGAGACAAGATATTTGCGCACCCCACTGTAACTTTGAATCAAGTGTAATGCCCAAGAATACTGTGGATTCTATTGCATCCAGTACCTCACCGTTCAATGTTATGCTAGGACCAAGATGTTTTACATTAGGCAGTATGAATTTAACACATTTTGTTTTTTTGGGGTTCAGTATTAAATTATTTAAAGTAAACCATTTTGTTACTTGAATCAATGCACTGTTTACTTCGTCAAAATGGTCCCTATTCCTATTTACTTTAAATATTAAGGAAGTATCGTCAGCAAACAGTACAACGTCACAAATATTGTTCAAATAAAAAGGTAAATCGTTTATATAAATTAAAAATAAAAATGGGCCTAAAATCGAACCTTGCGGCACCCCTAGCTTTACAGGTAAGCTATTTGATTTTGTACCATTGACATCTACACACTGAATCCTGTTATTCAAATACGACGTAATTACATCCAGTGCATTACTCTGAACACCGTAATGCCTTAGTTTCCGTATGAGCGTATCATGACAGACGCAGTCAAATGCTTTTGAGAGGTCGCAAAAAACACCAATAGCATTTTGTGAGTTTACCCACGCTCTGTATATATGTTTGAGTAAAGCTACTCCTGCATCCGTTGTTGAACGACCCTTAGTAAAGCCATATTGGTTGTCATGAAAGAGGCTATTTAAATTAAAATGTCTAAGTAATTGCTTGAGTATTAATTTTTCAAATATTTTGCTAAAAGCTGGTAGAATTGATATTGGCCTAAAATTACTAGGATCAGTTTTACTACCGGATTTAAATAAAGGTATGATTTTACTATTTTTATCAAATCTGGAAAAGTGCCCGAATCTACACACCTATTAAATAACCCACTTAAATAAGGAGCAACTATATCTATTATACTTTTTACGACCTTAACGGAGATACCCCAGAGATCCCCCGTATTTTTAGATTCCAGAGATTGAAAAGCGTTGATAATATCAGTTGCGTTAACATAATCAAATCTAAATAATACTCTACACTTTGTTACGCTGGAATGTAATAACCTCTCTGCGCCTATAGATGAAGAATTTAATGCGCTCGTGGTGGTAATCGGTACACCAGCAAAGAAATTATTGAACACGTATGCTACATCGGCATTATTTTTGATAATTTTATTATTATCCATCAGACTAATACTATTGTCTATTTGAGTTATCTTGCCACTAGCTTCGTTAATAGCTCGCCAGGTAGCCTTAACTTTATTAGAGGACTGTTTGATTTTGTTACTGACGAACTTGGACTTAGCTAAATTGCATACCTTTTTAAAAATTTTGGAGTAATTCTTAACATATTCTGTAAAAGTAGGATCAAAATTATATTTCTTCATACTATATAACTCATACATTTCACTCTGCTCTTATAAATACCTACGGTTGCCCATTCGTTAAATGACCTAGTTCCTTTAATAACTTTTACTTTAAACCTAAACGTATTATCAAATTCTTTCTTAACAATACCAAAAAAACTGTCATACTCCTTATTAGGAGATTTATCTTCCCTTATATTAGAGTACATATTACATGAAATTTGATTTCTAAAATGTTTGAAGCGATTATTTGTTAAAGGCCTAACAAGTATATTTTGTTTAATATTATTATTATTAATGTTTGGAAACATTGCTAATTGTCCACAGTGATCTGAGGTTAAGTCAGTGGTAACTAATTTGTATGAAGCGTTACAATCACTGAAAATGTTATCTAAACAAGTGGAAGACGTGGCAGTTATTCTTGTTGGTTCCAAAAACAAATTCGTTAAATTAAATGATTTAAATAAGTTTATAAGTCTATTAGCCAAGGAAGAGCCATCTAGTATATTAATATTAAAATCACCGCATACTAATATGTATTTCCTACTAGTTCTGATTTTAGTAATTACATCTTCCATCACTGATTCAAACAGATTAAAGTTACTCAATGGGGGGGGCGATATACACAAATAATTATATACCATTCAAGCTCAACACAGGACAGTTCTATGGTACGCTCTATAGACAGACAAGTTATGTCTTTACGTTCCCTGCAAGTTGTTGTGTTTGCAACAAGTATTAAAGAACCACCGTGAATGGCTTGTGTTCTTGAAAAGGCGCTATGTACCATATAATTCATACTATTTAAAACTTACTTCATAGCTTTTGAGCCAATATTCTGTTATACACATAACCTGAACATTGTGGGTCTCTAGAAATAAACTTAACTCTAAATCTTTGCCGGATAGTCCTTGTATGTTTTGGTGAGCAACACTCAATTGATAACCTCTATCCTTTGTCCCAACCTTAAGTTTAAATCAACTTTGTCATTATTTATAATAGAAGAATTGATTGAAATAGAGTTATTTACAGAAATTAAATTCATGGATACCCTACAGGTACCTGTGTCATTTTGTATATTATATGCTAATAATTTAGCAAGTTGTCGTTTGTAATATAATGAAAGATACATATTATCTTTTGTCAAAATAAAATTACTAATAAGTATATTAGTATCAAAAAATAAAATGTCCTTATATTGACATGTCAGATTATACATACATAAATTCATGTCATGGATATATTTATTTTCATGATAATGAAATTTATTTGAGTAAGGTAATGCGCATGTTATGAATTTACATCCTAATTTATTTTGTATTGACAGCATTACCTCTGTCAGATTGATAATATCCTTTTTCGTAACTAATAAGCTATCCATATAGAAATATAATTGTGGAGTTAATATCTAAACTAGCTGTATTTAGTTTATGAATAAGTTTGGAGAAAGTCATATTAGGGAAACAGAAGTTAATAATCTGCTGTTTTATGTGACTTTTAATTAAGCTACCAAAACCTATACCTAAATGATCAGAGAAAATATATACCTTTTCAATATTACTATTTACCACTGACAAAGCATTACCTATCTGATCAGAGACGGGACTGCATATTCTAGATTCATGTTCGATTGCTTGAGACTGACAAATATTTGAGTTGTTATATTTTTGTTAAACAATTTATTGTATGTTAAACAATTTGGACAGATACTACCGCTACTTTTAAGCTTTAGCTAAGACTTGTTCCAAGTTCTCTTTGCCTACTCGAGCAATCTCATCATACTTCCTTATATAATCACAGACTTCTTTGTCATATTTAATGTTGAGACTACTTAATTGTGATTGTAATTCATCTATTTCTTTCTCGAGATCTTGTGTGTGCTGGTCATACTGTAATTTACCTATAGCTAATTGTTCACTGTAATTATCTAGATCTGACAATAACTCTCTACGCTCTATGATCATTTCCTGGTTTGTTTGGGTCAATACTTGAATTTTTTTATGTTTTTTAAGCTTAGAATCTAGGTTTCTTATTAGTTTATGTAGTTTTAAGTATTTCCTAATTTTTTTATGGCTATTAATATTAATTTTACATTGCTTATTATAGTTGTTATTTTGTAAGTTGTGCCTGTTACCTAAAACATCTCAGTAAAGGGTCTGGGTCGCACTACTATTTAATGTCTGTATGTAATTTTGTAATGAAATAATTTTTATTTGAGCCTCACTTAAGCTAAGTTCTAATTCTGTTATGCGACTTAAAGAACATGAATAGGTCTGATTGCAAGTGTTTAAGGAATTAACTTCTTCCTGGAGTCTATCCCGCTGATCCAGAATGTCCATGTGCTCAATGTGGAGTTCAGCGAGTTGATTTTTCAAATAAAAGACCTTGTCATTAACAACCTTAATGTCTTCCTCACAATCAGTACGTTCCCTCAATAGTTGACTGTTTTCCTCTTGGCATTTCTTCAGTTCAGTTAGTGTGTATTTTAGTTTGTACTCCAAGTCCTTGGTTGTTGCCTTACGGGTCATCATATTATAAGTGCTCATTGTAACTACGTGAAGAAGAGTGTATAAATCACCAAGCACCTGAAAATTATAGAGAAAGAAACAACTGAGTGATAGAAAAAGGAAAGTGGGATGGGACAGTTAGTTATATATAACTAAATTATTGAAAAGTTACTATAAACATACAGTAATGTAAAAAAAAGAAAAGCTTTAACTAGTATTAGTTGAGAAATTGATAAGAGATGTTAAGTTATTAAGTTGTAAAAGATAATGATTGATAGTTTGTTTTTTTTTCCAATAGGGAGGATCAAACTAAAAAATAAATTTAATTGAAAAGGTGAAATTTCAATGAAAAATTTACATAAGAATGCACGCAGAAGCACTAAAGAAGTATTAGTAGCTGGATGTGAAGTAGAAATTTGATGATCTACTCGGTCAAAGGCTTTACTCATATCCATGAACATAGCACACACAGGAATTCTTTTATCTACGTTAGTTATTATCTGTTTGATTAGGTCATACATTGCAAGATTTATAGTTTTTCCTTTTCTATACCCCTTTTGCTCATCTACAAAAATATTGTTTTTTTCTAGATACGTGTTTAAAGCATTATATAGAACTTTTTCAAATATTTTGGAAAATATTGGTATTAGTGTTATGGGACGATAATTTTTTACATTGTGTTTATCGTCTTTTTTGTAGAGTGGGATTACAACTGAGTTTTTAAGTCTCTCTGGAAAAATGCCGTTAGTGATGCATAAGTTAATAATATAGCTCAAATGGTTAGTAATATTTGAAGATACAAATTTTACTACTTTTGTCGATATGCCGTCGTAGCCCACACTATGTATATTATTAAGCAAATTTATTTCTTTATATATGTACGAGCAAACCCGTACATATTAATAGTTACAGTTTTATGCTGACATCGATGCGCAGCGAAACACATATTACATATAAATTAGTACATCAACAATATATCAGTAGTAGTTGCAAACAGCTTTCCGGGCGATCTATCGCACAATTTACTCTTTCGCCGCGTATCGATCATTATCAAAACCGTTGTAAATCTGTTTATTTCAATATAATTATTTTTATTCTATCAGTTTATCTTTCATTTATCATACGAAACCGTACATTTTGGTCCTTCGAGCCTTCACTTGGGACATAAGTGCAGTGTTTTAGTCAGATATTGTACAGTGTTTCGCGAGTGAAGTGAACTGAACTAGTTCTGTGGGTGTTTGTACTGCCAGCAAGCGTGCAGTACAGGATTGTAGCAGCATCAATCATCAAGGATCAACAAGGATCCCCAGTTGGTGAGCAACAAGGCTCTCCGTTTGGACATTCAAGTAAGAGCGTTCCATTTATTTTTTAACAATATGTCGTCTATGGAAGACATTTTAGCAAATCAGCAACAACTACTCGGTGCGATAGAGCAGATTTACACCAATTTCAAAAAGGATGGCTCCGATCGTAAAACTTCGGACTACATACGCCGAAAATTGGAGACTTTGGATGCGTACTGGCAAGATTACCAATCTAACCATATGCGATTGCGCAGCATAGAATATGATAATAATAATAATAATAATATTTTAATAATAAATATATAATATAATAATAAAATTATATTTTTAAATGTATTTTTATAGATATATGTATATTTAAAAATGAAAAATATATTGATAATATTTAAATAAAGAGAATAATAATAATAATAATAACTTTATTTGCCTTGAATGTAGGTACATATATGAGATGTTACATTTTAGTTGATTGATCGGCTACATTCTACCTTAATTAAGCATGCAAATTTTAATTTGTTATTTTCTAATGACAAACAATATTACTCATTATAATAATCATGACTTAATTTAATACTATGAGAACAAAAATTAATAATCAATGTCAACAATAATATAAAATACAAGAATTAGGTCAATACAGCAAAAATCTTAAATAACAATATAATAGAACAATGTCAAGAATATAATGTAAAATAAATAAAAATAAAAACATGTCAAGAATATTTAAATGTAATGTCATAAATTCACAATGTTTAAATTTCTTTGTCCTCTAAAAAGTCTGTAATTTTATAAAAACATTTTGCGATTAAAAGCGCTGACAATTTCTTTTTAAAAACATGTAATGTCTCGTTTTTAATAGTATTTGGGATTTTATTATAAATTACTGAAGCCATTCCGAAAATACTTTTATCGAGCAATGCAGTATTGTATGGTATCTTATATAATTGATTTATATATTGACTTCTTAAGGGACCTTTTCTTATTTGTGATACAGATGTAAATAGTTGCTTGTTACATTTCACAAATACTGCCATTTCGAAAATGTAAAGCGATGGAAAAGTCAATATATTTAATGTTTTAAATTTAGGCACACAGCTATCTGTAATTTTTATTCTGCATATTGCTCGTATGCAACGTTTCTGTGCTTTAAACACCTGCTCACGAAGGCTTGAATTGCCCCAAAATATAACAGCATAACGCAATACAGATGCAACCAGACCGTGATATGCCACTAATGCCGTGTCAATACTCACTTCACTGGAAAGACTATGTAATACATACGCAGATGAACTTAGTTTTTTACATACTTCTTCTGTATGAGCCTTCCAACTTAATTGACAATCTACCATAATACCTAAAAATTTTGCTACTTGTGTTTGATTTATAATGTCGCCGCCATACTGCAAGGCCAAGTTAAGAGGTGAAAGTCGCTGATGAAACTGCATAACATTAGTCTTTTGCAAGTTAATGACAAGATTGTTTTCCTTGAGCCACTGCACAAGATCTTTGATTGTGTTATTGATATCTTGCTGATAGTTGTTAACATCTGAGCATTTTATTATAGCCGTGCTGTCATTAGCAAACAAAACCATAGGATGCAAAATTTGCTTAGGAAGGTCATTAATGTAAAGCAAAAATAAAAGCGGACCAAGAACGCTGCCTTGTGGTACGCCATATTTGACCTTTCTGCTGTCAGATAAGTATTTTATCTCACGTTTTGTTTTCTGACATATATTAGTAATTTCGGTTAATTGCATACGGTCTGTAAGGTACGATTCCACAAGTTTAAGCACATTTCCTCTAATACCATAAGCATTCAATTTATTCAATAAGGTCTCGTGTCTAACACAGTCAAAAGCACGTGACATATCAGTAAATATAGCACAAACCGGTATTTTTTCATCTACGCATTTCATTATTACTTCCAAAAAATCAAAAATTGCGGAGTTTACACCTTTATTCTTTCTAAACCCCTTCTGTTCATCGCACAACACTTGGTATTTAGTCAAAAAATTACTAATTGACGTATGTATAATTTTTTCTACAACCTTTGAGAAAACTGGTATCAGGGCTATAGGTCTATAATTTGCAATATCTTCTTTGTTACTTTTTTTTAAAAACGGTTTTATTATAACCGTTTTCAAACTGTTAGGAAATACGCCAGAAGTAATGCATAAATTTATTATTCTGCTTAAATGTACTGAAATGCAATCCGATACAAATTTTACAACCTTCGTTGCAATGCCGTCGTACCCGAAGCTATTTTTGTTTTTTAGAGACCGTATTGCTCTAGAGACATCTTGTGGCAATATTGGAGACATAAACATTGAACAGGGATTCCAAGTTAGTCTTGTGTTTATGGGAGATTTAATATTAGATTCGTGTGTCTGGTCAACAAAATAATTATTAAATGCGTTAGCAATATCTTTGGGGTTTTTGATTAACCTGTTTTGAAATTTAATCACTGAGATAGGTTCTTTAAGATTACGTTTATTATTTATTATTTGCCAAGATGCTTTGCATTTGTTTTCTGACGTGTTAATAAAGTGATTATTTTGCACTTTTTGGGTTAATTTTATTATTTTGCGAAATCTGTGGGAATAGTTTTTAAAAATAATTTTATTTTCTTTGGAAGGTTTATATCTATATTGCCACAACAGATGGCGTTGCTTTCTACTACAAACACGTATGCCTCGGGAAACCCATCTAACTTTATAGTTATTCTTAATTACAATTGACTTATAAGGAAAGCAAAGATTATAAAGTAAAAGAAACTCTTCCAAAAAAGCGTCGTATGCCTCGTTTGCGCTCTCTGTCATATATAAGGCAGAAAAACTAAGGTTCTGAAGATAGCCTTTAAATTTTCTTAAATTTTCAAGTGATATATCACGCCTACTCACACGATAATATGTTTGTTTAGAAGATCCATACTTCACCTGGATTCCTATAAGTTGCGCTGTGTGGTCAGATAAGGCCAGCTCTATGACTTCACTGCTACAAGTTAATTGAGAACTACAAGCAAGCAGCATGCAGCAAGCATGTCTATACACCTGTTACTACATAGTCTAGTTGGTTGCCTAATTTTCAGACCAAGATTGTAACTTAAGAGTAAGTGTTCAAAGTCCAAGGTAATTTTATTTCTTTTCAGGATGTTTATATTGAAGTCTCCACATAAAACAATTTGTCTTTTTGACCTTTTACATAATGACCTCAAAATAGATTCTAATTTTTCTAAAAATAATGTCAAGTTGGTTACATATGGCGTTCTATATATACATATAATAATTAATCGTTGTTTTACGAGTTCTATTCCACAACACTCAATGGTACCTGTCATTGAAAGACTTTTTATGTCAGCTAGTTCATTATATTCAAGATTGTTTTTGACTAAGATACATGATCCTCCTCGCTTCGCTCCGCGCCGTGCATAGCATGCAGCTAGTTTGTAATTGGGAATATTTAAAAGATGTTCTTGCCCTAACATAATAAAATGCTCCGTTGTGCATAGAACATTTACATCTTTCTGTTTCATATATAGTTCTTGAAGGTGAACAGTCAAAGCGTCGGACTTATTTAGAAGACCAGCAATATTTTGATGTAGAATGTAGGTAGTACCTACATTCTTACTATTGGGCAAGAAAAAGATCATTATTTGCTGTTTCTTCTTTACTTATCTCATTACGATGATTGCCGTTATATAGAAAATCCTTTATTAAAGCATCCAAATTGCAATAAACATTCTTTAGACCGGTGTTATTCAGCCTACCATTGCCCTTATGAAACATAGTACCATCGCATGTCAATTGTAAATTTGAATCCATAATTGTAGCATAGTTGTGAGTGATGTTATCTAAATAGAGCATATTATTAAACTTTTCTACTCTGCAGTTGAACATCATTGAGTAATAATTACATTTGTATGTGGGCAAACATAATATAATGTTGGTATGTTCAACAGATTTCAAGTTTTGGCGAACTTGCATAATTAAATCACAATAATTATTCGTTGAGCGAAAGTCCTCTTCGCCGATGTGAATTATACAAAAGTCTTCTGGGGTTTATAAGTTTTTTATGTATATTTTCTGTAAGTTTCTTTATACCACAGCCCGGCATAAGATAGTGACACACCTGAAAACTTGGAAATGTATTCTGTGCCGTTGAAAGTATTTTATGCGACTTGTTGCTACTTAATATACATAAATTATGTTTTTGTACGTCATGTAAGTTGTTCTGTGATGGTGCAAGTTTTTGCGGCAACTTTAAGCTCTGTATTATTTGCTTAGGTTTAGGGGGAGTCACATTCCTTTTTTGTGTATTTTTTGGGGCTTTTACCGGTGTACAATCTTTAGTCCTTTTTTGTGGAGTGCATCTCTCGCTGGTAAGTATTTTTGTGGCTTTTTTAAGTAGGTCATATTTACTATGCATATCTTTAATATTTTTCTTTAATTCTAAGTTCTCCAATGATAAATTATTAATTTCGGAGTGTGCCGCCTCTAGCTCAGATCTCAGTTTTTCTATTTCATTGCGAAATTCTAATAATTGTATGTCGTTTTCGTCGTCCGACAAACTTGCCAAACTGTTGGTAGTGCCATCCAGCGTAGCATCATTTGAAATTGTTGAATCTTCAGTCATCGAAATATTTGTCATTGATTTAGAACGTAACTTTTTACGAAACGTTATGTTATTAGAGTCATTCATTTTTGTATTTTATAAATTATAGTTAGAAACGTACAAAAAGTCGTGTATGGCGTTTAACGAGGCTCGAACTGTGATTGCGACGAACTGCAGTCCGTTGCTATACCCAATCAGCCAGCGTGTTACTTGACCGTGATGCCAAATTACGTTTTCTTATTCATCATGATTTAAAAGAACTTATTAACATGACTCATGCTGCAAAAATGTATTAGGAATTTGCGAGTCACTTGTCACTTTTGAATTCGTTTATTTTCACAGATTAATCACTGAATAATAAGTTCACTTGTTCTTTATTGCACGATAAGCCGTATTTATTTAGTCACTGTTGTTGTTTAACGCAATGTTTGCACTATTATTAGTTTATTTAGATTTTATTACACTTTGTATTAAATTTGTTTATACATGTTTTTACACTGAGATAACGCTTCCGTAGATTAATTATAGTACTTTTGACACTTTAGGTATGTTTTTACACTATTTATGTAATTTAACGATTTTATAAATAACAATAACGCAGAGTACGATGTTTACGTGACGAGTAGTTATCTCATAGTTATTTCACTTCCAAACAATACGAGGGCGTGAAAGAGAAATATGAGAAAATCCGAGGAGTGATTCAACAGTATCAGCGACCAGACGACAGACCGTCAACGCCATCATTAAGACCTGCTACTCCTTTAGCGGTACCAGGCCCCGCGCAACAATCAACCTGGTCTATCTCAAAAGCACAAGGCTCAAATAGCAAAACCGACGAAATGGTGAGGAAACAGTTAAGCAATTTCAAGGCCTTTGAACATACTGTTTCCAAGATCAATTTAGAAGTTGTCTCAGAGAAATGGGAATTTGAACACCTATTGAAGACAATACAGGATCGTTGGTCAAGAATAGATACCCAACATTGGGAATTGGACAGCAAGTTGGGAGACAGAAATCAAGAATACTACAGCACGTACCTCAAATATGAGAATACATATAATGACGCAATAAAGGCTATCAACAAGAAAATGTGGTCAGTATCACACCGAGAACAAGCCACTCCGAAAATAGATATTCCGACGTTCGGAGGCAGTTATCATCAGTGGACATCCTTCAAAGATCTCTTCACTGAATCGATCCACAGCAACCCAGGACTCTCTGGCGCTCAAAAGATGCAGTTCCTAAAGACGAAAGTCAAAGGTGAAGCGGAACGTCTTATACAACACCTTCCAATTACCTCTGACAATTACATAATTAGTTGGGATATATTAAATCATAGATACGACAACAAAAGAATGATTTTACATCTCATATTAATATTTTGTTAAATCTTCCAATATCACAGCAAGTATCCATCAACCATATAAAACGTATACATGACACCACACAGGAAACCTTAAACGCCATCAAGAACTTAGGAGTGGATGTTACATCCTGGGATCCTTTGGTAGTGCACATCTTATCAAAAATTAGATTCAGAGACGTTTACTGAATATAATACGTCTATCAAACAACCCCGAGAATTACCCGATTTGAACGAATTTTTGATGTTTTTAGAAGGTAAATTCACTAGCATGGAGGTCAGCAGGCGAAAACAAGAAAATTTCAATCAAAAACCCATTCCTACAGGCAGCAAATCAATGGGAATTAGCCATACAAATCATTCAAAATCATATAATTTTAAACAAACATACTCTGGTAATAAACATATTTTGCAACCGCGAAGCGACAGGAAATTGCAATTTGATACTCAAAATTGCCCAGTCTGCAATGACACACATGCCTTGTATTTTTGCAAACAATTCTTGAAAATGACACCTATGAAGAAAAAACAATATGTTCCGAACCTAAATTTCTGTCAAAATTGCTTATATGACCATAATGGTAAGGCATGTTTATCGAAAAAGCGTTGTCGTCAATGCAATGAATTTCACAATACATTATTGCACGAATCGTATCATCAGCAGAATAATATTTCAAAACCGTCTATGAGCATGCAGCAACATAATATGCGTTCGAATCCCGACCGTGTGCAAAAAGGCAACACTCACGTGGCCCAACAACACATGTTATCTGAAATCCTATTATCAACTGCACTTTTAAAGGTTCAAAAGGCAGACGGAACTTATCAAACAATGCGAGCTCTTATTGATCAGGGGTCTCAAACATCCCTTATTACGGAAAACGGTGCACAGCTGTTAGGTTTGCCACGGCATAGATGTCAGAATATTATTACGGGTATAGGACATAGCGAAAACATTTGCAAGGGAACCATGACATTGCATTGTATGTCAACAATTAGCACTTATTCATTTAATATCGATGTGTATATCATGAAAAATTTCACAAAATACTTACCATCATACACCTTCCCTAAGATGGCATGTCCATTTTTGGACAATTTAGAATTAGCCGATCCCGATTACAACGTAAGTCGCCCTATAGACATGCTGCTGGGTGCCGATGTATATTCAAATATTATCTTAGGAGGGATGTGTAGACTCAGCGAGTCACTTCCTATTGTACAACAAACTCGTCTGGGTTGGATATTATGTGGAGGCATGAAATCTCTCTCATGTAATGTCGTTCAGATAGATCTTGATGAAATACAGCAGTTTTGGGAGATAGAAGATATCACAGACGATAAAACATTATCGTCTGAAGATATAGCATGCATTCAGTCATATAAGGCAACAACTACACGTTTGGAAGACGGGAGATACCAGGTGAGACTCCCAATGAAACCAGATTATCAAGAATATTTAGGCAAATCTAAGAATAAAGCCATAGCCCAATTCCTACAGCTGGAGAAAAGATTACATAATAACATACGTATCTTTAACGAATATAAATCATTCATTGACGAGTACAAACAATTAGGTCACATGAAACCGGCATTGTGTAATCAGACTCTTGAATGCTTTTTACCGCATCATTGCGTATTACGCAATGACTCTACAACTACGGCACTACGTGTTGTTTACAATGCATCATCAAAAACTTCTACTAATAAAACATTGAATGATTTAATGTATACTGGACCCAACTTGCAGCATGATCTTCAATTTTTGATCTTAAAATGGAGACAATATCGGTATGCGTTTACCGCAGACATTGAGAAGATGTTCAGACAAATTTGGATCCATCCAGATGACCAACTCCTACAAAAAATAGTGTGGCGAGACGATCCATATCAAGAGCTAAATAAATATCAACTTACTACTGTGACGTACGGAACAAAAGCCGCGCCATTCCTCGCAATGATGACTTTGAGACAATTAGCAATGGAGGAAGGACACAAGTTTCCTGAAGCAGCCAAGGTCATCGAGGAATCGTTCTATATGGACGATGTCGTTCACGGTAGCCATTTTCTAGCATCAGCTAAACAATTACAAAAAGATTTATTCGATTTACTCAAATTAGGAGGCTTTAACCTAAGAAAGTGGATCTCTAATGATGGCCGACTACTGCAACAACAAAAACAAAACTATTACGATCAGGAAGGTTTGAACTTTAAACAACTAGGTACAACTAAAACTTTAGGTCTCCGTTGGAATCCCACCGAAGATAACTTTACATTTTTATCACAAATCCTATCATCAAACTCTAAAATTACCAAACGGATTATATTGTCCGATATGTCTAAGATATTCGACCCACTTGGATGGATTGTACCTGTAACTACAAAATTAAAGATTCTTTTCCAACAGACATGGCTATTAAAGATTCAGTGGGACGAACCAGTGCCCGAAAACATTAGTAAGGAATGGACCAAACTCAAGGCTGACCTAGAAAACATCAACCAATTTGACATACCAAGATGGTACGGTACACAATCAACAAGTAATATTGAACTGCATGGTTTTTGTGATGCCTCGACAAAGTCGTATGCCTGTGTTATATACTGCAGAGTAAGTAATTCAGAAAAAACAATCACTTTAGTTGCTGGGAAATCTAAACTAGTCCCGACCAGCAAACAAATATCGTTGCCCCGATTGGAGTTGTGTGGAGCGCTATTACTTGGCAAACTAATGGCAAAAGTCAAACAATGCTTAACCGGTTACAACATAGATACATTTGGATGGTGCGATTCCACTGCGGTGCTGGGGTGGCTTCAGGGTGAGCCTAGCCGGTGGAAGTTGTTTGTGGCGAATAGAACGAAGCAAATTACTGAAGTCATACCACCACAATGCTGGCGGTATGTTAAGTCGCAAGAAAATCCCGCTGATTGTGCGAGCAGGGGCTTGACAGTATCCCAGTTAAAAGTGCACTCTCTGTGGTGGCACGGCCCTGCCTGGTTACAGACGTTTGACGCAAAGAAAGAAAACCATACGATATATACAACGGAAGAGGAGATAACTAACAAAATTATACCCAAACAAGTTCATACCATTATCAAACAAGAATCAAGCATTATCATTAATTTATTACAAAAATGCAATTCAATCAATAAGATTTTGCGTATCCTAGGATGGATTTTAAGATTTATTTCTATAAATAAAGAAAGAAAGCATGGGCAATATTTAACATTAGCAGAAATTAATAAAGCAAAGCAAAAAATCATTAAGCAAGTTCAGCATGATGAGTTTTGGAAAGATATAAGCGAATTAAAGCAAAATGGCAAACTGAATTCTAAAAGCAAATTGTTAAATTTAAACCCATTCCTAGATAAACAAGATATCTTGAGAGTTGGAGGCAGATTAAGTAAAGCAAACATGAGCATTGACAAGCAGCATCCCATCATCCTTCCACACAATGGACGCTTGACAGAATTAGTAATAGAAAATGCACACCAAACAATGCTTCACGCCGGAGCACGATTAACACTGAGTTTCATTCGCCAGAAGTACTGGATCTTGGGCGGTAACACTGCTACAAAAAAGCAGATCAGAAGTTGTGTAGTCTGTAGAAAACAAAACCCGTATTTTCAACCTCAGATAATGGGAGATTTACCCGAATCAAGGATCAATCCGTCGCGACCTTTTACTCATACAGGCGTAGATTTTACCGGCCACATCTATGTTAAAGCTAGTAAAGGTAGAGGTATAAGAACTACCAAAGGATACGTAGCTGTCTTCATATGTATGGTCACGACAGCGGTTCACCTCGAACTCGTCAGTGACCTAACTACCTCGGCTTTTCTAGCAGCATTGAAAAGGATGGCAGCTCGTAGAGGAACGCCCAGTGAAATCTACAGCGATAATGGACGGAACTTTGTAGGCGCTAACAAAATATTGCAGCAAGAATATCAAGAGCTACTACATATCATGCAAAACAAAGAATTATCATCAGAGGTATTAAAAATGGTAATAAAATGGAATTTCAATGCACCATCATGGCCTTCTGCCGGTGGTCTATGGGACGCAGCTGTAAAAAGCTTCAAGTACCATTTTAAACGAGTAATTGGCGAGCAAGTTTTAACGTACGAAGAGCTGTACACAGTACTTACTCAAATAGAAGGCTGTCTCAATGCGAGACCTCTGTGCCCGATATCAGAAGATCCCGACGATTTGGATTTCTTAACGCCCGCTCATTTTCTCACTGGTGGTTCAAACGTCACTTTGTATGACACTGAAACAGATAGGACGCGGTGGCAGCTGACACAAAGAATAGTACAAGATCTCTGGAAGAAATGGAAAAATGAATATTTAGTACAAATTAGTGCACGGAGCAAGTGGCGACAAGTAATAAATAACGTCAAGATCAACGACGTAGTCATGATTCACGATGACAATCTTCCTCCAGGAAAATGGTTGATGGGAAGAATCGTTGAACTATATCCTGGCTCCGACGGGCGAGTTCGAGTCGTAATGCTAAAAACCAAAAATGGTACCTTAAAACGTCCCATAACAAAGTTATCTTTACTACCCGTTACCGAGAAAATCCAAACAAAACAGACGACAAACATTGTATCAAACACTTATCACGCCAAACAAAATCCAAAGTCATTCAAAGTAAAAAGATTAAACATCGCCTCTGTGTTTATATCTATCATATTATTTTTCACGATGTTAGCAACTTCCCAAGGCGCCCTTAATATTAGCAAGTTCAGAAACAATCAACATATTTATTTTGACAAATTAACAAACATGAAAATCATAAGAGACGATTGGAAATTGATAATATATTACAATATGGAACCTTATTGGGAAGGTATTACAGCTCTAAACAAAAGCATACAATCCATTGAACAATCATGTATTATGATATCTGAGCGTACACCTTGTGATATAATATTACTACAACTGCGACACGGGTACGATGAACTCGAGTACAACAATCACAGGTTACTGAGTCAGCACTTTGACACGCGACCGAACAGGTGGCGACGCGGTCTTATCGACGGTGTCGGTTACATCGCAAACAGCCTGTTCGGCGTACTGGATACTAGATTCGCGGAACAGTACGAGAGATATATCACGCTTCTCCGCAATAATCAAAAACATATAGCGTCATTTTGGCTAAATCAAACATCAATTATAGAAGCAGAATTTAGTCTATTGAAACGTACAGAGTCTGCTATGCATCGACAACATAAATTAATACATCAGCAGTTAGCCAACATGGAAAACTCTTTAACAAACTTGAAATCGGAAATTCAAAATATAAGCTTAACAAGTAAAGCTTTTATGGGTGGTGTTATCGCAAGTAATTTGTTACATAATCTAAAGGACTTGCAAAATGCCTTAATTGACACAATTACTGACGTATACCATGGTCGTTTTAATCCCCATCTTATAACAGCGCAACAATTACAAGATCAACTTCGTACAATAGCGAGTCATCTGTCAAATGATGTTATGCTACCCATCGAAAGCATTCATACAGATTTAATTCAAATTTACAAACTTCTACGCGTTAAAGTAAGGTTGCTCAAGAATTATTCTATATTTGAGGTACAAATTCCGTTAATAAGTCGAGATACTTACGAGGTCTTCAAGCTTGTCCCTATACCGCTAGATAAGGATCACAACACTATGATAGTCGTTCAACCTGTCTCTGATTTCGTGGCGGTCAACATAAAAAAGGATGCATACATAACTATGACAGAAAATAAATTGAATTCTTGCCTGTTGACCGATGTGCATTTATGCCATATTCACACACCTATATATAAATTAAGCCGAGATAAAGACTTCTGTCAAACGAGAGAAGCAGAGTGCAAAGTTAGTATTGAACCGTGCAAAAACATATGGTTGGAAACCTATTCTATCAATTATTATATTTATTTTTGTTGCGGTCAATGTCGCGTACGGACTTTATGCGAAGATCAAATAACCGCATATCAGTTGATCACTCCGGTCTAATTTATATCGAGCCTGGCTGCACAATGAAATCGGACAATTGGCTGCACAATTTTGAAATAATCGCACATGAACAGAGATCGAGCGATGTTGATATCACAGCTAATATATATGCACCAGTAATCCCATCCATAAATTTCTTCGTGAATGTGTCTATTCCACGTGATAACTGGAATGAATCCAGTACAGAAAACGATCAAGCCGAGTTGGAAGCTCTTCACGATAAGATAAAGATCTTGAAGGAAAACGGAGCATTAGCAGAGAGCCTATCCAAACATGATATTCATCATTACACGTTGATGTACAGCGTGATAAGCATAGCAGCTGTAGTACTCGGCGTGTATATTTGGCGGCGTGCGCGCACGCGCCGCGCTGCCGCCACTGCGCGTTCGCCGGCCGCGCGCCCCCGGGCAGCACCAGCGCCTGCGCCTGCGTCCGCGTCCGCGCCCGCGCCCGCGCCCGCGCACTTGCCCACGCCCGGCGCCCTCGTGGCTCAAGGAGTCACCGGGAGTGACAGTGAAGTGCAGTGTGTAAGTGAGAGGGTCAAGGTGGCAAGTGTACGACTCTCGGATAAAGCCACCTCCCCTATTTTAGGCTCGTATACTAACATTTCTAAGTTGTGAGTGATTTTATAATCATTAGAGACACTAAGCATTTGGATATACTTTACAATATTATTGTTTTCTTTTTCTTACATTGAATTTTGTTAATTTTTATTTGCTTCTTTTTGTGGGGGAGCATGTACGAGCAAACCCGTACATATTAATAGTTACAGTTTTATGCTGACATCGATGCGCAGCGAAACACATATTACATATAAATTAGTACATCAACAATATATCAGTAGTAGTTGCAAACAGCTTTCCGGGCGATCTATCGCACAATTTACTCTTTCGCCGCGTATCGATCATTATCAAAACCGTTGTAAATCTGTTTATTTCAATATAATTATTTTTATTCTATCAGTTTATCTTTCATTTATCATACGAAACCGTACAATATATATCAGAAGCTATTGTAGGGTAAAGAAACATAGATTTACCGTTTGTGTGTATATTTTGATTTGGATATGTCAAATTATTTGAGTCAACTAAAGTATCTGTAATTTGCTCGTGAGCTTGGTCAATAAAATAATCATTAAAACAATTGGCTATGTCAGTAGGATTTGTAATACTAATGTCATTTATTAAAAGTTCAGTTATAGGTTCCTTAGGAAAGTTACATTTTGTTGTATTAATAACTGACCAAGTGACTTATTCTGTGCAGTTTTTATAAGATAATTATTTTGTGACTTTTGTGTTAATGATATAATTCTTTTAAATTTAGCTGAATGGGCTTTGAAGGCGTGTTTGTTACTGGTTGTTCTATTTTTTCTGTATACCCATAGCAACTTCCGTTTTCTTTTACTGCAGATTTTAATACCTTTGGAAATCCATTTAGTTCTTTTTTTTATGTGATTTGATATTCGCCTATATGGGAAACATATATTGTAGAAACACAAAAAAAGGTCTGAAAAGTAGTTATACGCTTTATTCGGATCGTCAATTTCATAAAGCTCGGAAAATGACAGATTTTTAGACATGCTTTAAAAGTATTTAAGTTTTCTATAGAGTAGTCGCGTCTCTGTATGTGCCACCGCTTAATCACACAAGTCCTTTTAACAGGACATTTTAGTAATTGAGCTGTATGATCGGATAATCTGAATTCAATTATCTCACTTTTACAGTTTCGAATATTATGCGCAAAGTTGTCTATACAAGTGTTACTACAGAGTCTTGTTGGTTTATTTAATTCTAACTTTGTGGCATTGTAGAAGGTACTCGAATTCTAATGTTTGACGATTTTCTTAAGTATATTTATATTAAAGTCGCCACACAGTATACATTTTTTATTTGTGTTATCACACAACTGTTTTAGCAAATTTTCTAATTTTGAGAGAAAAACATACATACTAGAATTAGGTACTCTATATACACAAACTATTATAAAACAGTGTTCTGGGAAGTTCTATAGCGCAACATTCAAATATATTTGTGACAGAGCAATTAGTTCCCAGTACTATATATTTATGGTTAATTCTTGTTAAAATACATGCACCTCCTCTTTTACTGTCTCTGGAAAAACTCGTTGCCATACGAAAGTTGGGAATATTAAGTAATTTTTCTTGGTCAGGTGTCATGAAATGTTCTGTTAAACATATAATATCTATAGGCTTCTTATTTGTTTCCAGTTCTAAATATATGGTTAAGCTGTCGGATTTGTTAAGGAGGCCTGCTATATTTTGGTGTAGAATGTTTATGTTATTATAATAGAAAAAACTGATTCTTCGACTTCAACGTGATTATTACAGTCAGTATTCATGCTATAATTATATGGATAAATTTTCATGTCTATTTCTATTCTAGTCATTATTTGTTTAAATATGTCATGCACACCGTATTTATTCATATTGCCAGTTCTGTGAGAAAACATGTCGAACGAAAGATTTAGATTGGTGTCAAAATAATTAGCATAATTATTATATTATAGATCCGTATATAGTGCGTTATTAAATAGTTCGATGCGATGATTAAATATGGGTGCTCCTCTTATATAAGTTGGTGTGCATAATATTATGTTTGTGTGGTGCATTTCTTTTAAACTATCTTTAATGTTTCTTATTAATTCAGTTGCATTTATATTACTCTTAAAATCTCGTTCCCCCAGTAAGATTATGCAATAATCATACAAATTAAAATCTTTCAGTTTCAGGTTTATATTCTTTAAAAGGTGTTTGATATCACAGTTTGGTGTAGCATAATGACAATAATCGAAATAGCTGTCACGGTAACGTTCAATGGATTTTAAAATATTCTTTGTATTACCATTACTCAGAACGCATAATTTCCTTTTCTTATTTTTCTTTTCTAAGTTGTCTGAAGGCAGTCCCTCAATCATAAAGCCCATGGGTTCCTGAATGTCATTCATTTTACTATTTGGCGTCTTATCACTTGCTATTGATTTTGAGTTTTTACTGCTATTCGGTGTTTCAATAATATCATAGGTACAATTAGATTTTGAGCTTTTTTCTTTGGTGTGAACGACTTTTTATCAATTATAATATCTGTTGTAATTTTTTTATAAATATTTTTCTACTTCTCTAGTTCTTCTATGGTTTTTTTAAGATGTGAATTTTCTATATTTAATGTTTCTACTTCAAGGTGAGCTGATTCTAACTGTGACGTTAATTCAGTAATTTTAAGTTTCAACTGAGTGATCGTGTCACTATTCTCGTCATCCGATATATTTGGTAGACTATCTCTAGTAGCGTTATGTTATGAGCTACTTAACTTATATCATGAACGGTCGAGTTATATTCGTCATCACTCTTTGTATCGGAATATTTTCTATTTCGGCGCGTTGTAATATTTCCAAAGAAGTTCATATTGTAAATTACAAATTAAATTAACTACAAAAAGAGCCAGGCGGCGTCTCTGGGGCTCGATCTGTCGACCGCCTCGTCAGACTCAATGTATTACGGCACGGGATCAGCTTGACTTAGTATAGTGTCATGAAATTGGTGATCACTAGCTTCGTAGTTGGATTTAGAACGCAACGTTAAAGTTGATGTTTAACTATTTATAGATATGTACTTAGATAACTTGTTTGTCACTCACAAGCTCAGCTGAGTCAATGTCCGTTTTTTATTCAAATGTTGTTTATATTTTCGTTCACTAATTTCACCGTTTTTTGTTGAATCCCTCACTGTTTTAATTATTAAACACTTTTAATGTTGTTTTTATGCAATTTATTAATGTTTTATTCGTTTATATCAGTTCATAAAGGTATTACAGCCAAGTTATACACGATGATATTTAGATGTTAAAATTTCACGTTTATATATAGTTTTGGTTGTTGCAAACAATATCACTCGCGTATTGGATTATTACGAACACAAACTACAAATAGTAATAAATATGTGCTATACATATTTATTACTTTTTTAACAAGTTTATTATTTTTAGTAACAGCATAAATACGAGATCAACTTTGACGTTAGGACAGGACAGGTTATTACGGAGGACGTCTCTGGCGCCATTAGCGCCAGAACTGGTTGTGCTGCGGATGCCATACGGATTGGCACCATCCGTCCTGGCCCTGGAGGGGTCGGTTCTGTGTGGGCGCAATGCCCTGTCGCCGCGGCCAAGCTGCTGGCTGACGCCGGGCGTCTGCTCGTGGGCTGGAGTTCGGCCAGGGTCCACATCCTGGCCCCTCGGCCCATGAGATGTTTTAGGTGTGGGGGAGCTGGGCACGCTCGTATTAAGTGCCCTAGCCCCGAGGACCGCAGCGACGCCTGTTATCGCTGCGGCCAGCCTGGGCACGTCGCTGGAGCGTGCAAGACGACCCCGCACTGCCCGGCGTGTGCGGCAGCTGGTCGAGTAGTTGCCACCTTTCGTGGCGACAGGGGGTGCAAATCCCCGCCCACAAAGCGCGTAGAAGGGGGTAGCCCATCGACCCCAGCTGCCGCCCTACCTGCTGAAGTAAAACCGCCCTCAGCGGTGGAGGAGGGGATGTCGACCTAGTCATGGACCAGGACCGTGACTATCTCCTCCTCCAGGCGAATCTCAACCACTCCGCCCGAGCGCAGGACCTTTTCCTGCAGTCTATGGCGGAGTGGTCGATCGGTGTAGCCGTAGCCGCGGAGCCATATTACGTTCCTCCCAGCCCCAATTGGGCAGGTGACCGGGACAGCTCCGTGGCAGTCGTTGGCTCCACGGCGCCTCGTTCACCCTCCCTCTCAGTTAAGGAGAGGGGAGCGGGATACGTTGCGGCCGCGTGGGGAGAGGTCACAGTCGTTGGTGTTTACTTCTCTCCCAACAGGAGTCTGGCAGACTTCGAGGCCTTTCTCAGCAACTTGGAGGCTTCGATACGGCGGATATCATCTAGCCGCATACTTGTGATGGGGGACTTTAACGCAAAGTCTACCGCGTGGGGGCCCCCCGCACGGATGTCCGAGGAAGGGCGGTCGAAGAGTGGGCTGATGCGGCGGGCCTCTGTTTGCTGAACAGTGGCGCCGTCAACACGTGCGTGCGACGGCAGGGGGGATCGATAGTGGACCTCTCGTTTGCTACCCCGGCCCTCACCGCACGCGTAAGGGGATGGCGTCTCCTGGAGGAGGTAGAGACCCTTTCGGACCATCGGTATATCCGTCTAGAGGTCTCCCTGCTCCGGGACCCTAGCAGGGGTCAGCGCCCGTCGGCGGGCAGAACACCTCGCTTTCCGCGGTGGGCTGTGAAGAGGCTGAACCGGGACCTACTGGAAGAGGCAGCCATAGTTCAAGCTTGGCTGTCTCCTCCGTCTGGGGAGGTAGACGCCGGGGCTGTCCGCTTTCGCGACAGCATTCAAGCTGTTTGCGACGCGGCCATGCCCCGAGTGCGACACTGGACCCCAACGGGGGTCTACTGGTGGTCCCAGGAGCTGGCGGACCTCCGTGCGGCCTGCATTCGTGCCCGGAGGTTATACACACGCAGCCGAAGCCGTCGCCACCGCGATGAGCGAGAGGAGAGCCGACTATATGACGCGTATGGCGAAGTGAAGGTGTCTCTGCAGTCGGCCATCTGCCGCGCCAAGGAACGGGCGAAAAGTGAGATGTTGGAGGGTCTAGACCATAACCCCTGGGGGCGCCCATATCGCGTGGCGCTGAACAAGCTCCGTGCGCGGGCCTCCCCCTTACGGAGACCCTCCAGCCCAACTTCCTCTCCGAGGTGGTCGAGGAGTTATTTCCTGACCGGGCAGAGCACGTGCCCCCGACAATGGCCCCATCGGGAGGCCGACATCGGGAGGTGGACCTCAGTGCTCCCCCGGTTACAGACGCGGAAGTGGGGGCGGCTGTCTTGCGGATCCGCTCCAAGACGACCGCCCCTGGACCTGACGGTGTGCCGGCGTGAGCTCTCGCGCTGGCCCTCGATCACCTGGATGTCTGCCTCAGGGATCTTTTCGACGCGAGCCTGGTGTCGGGACGATTCCCTGAGTGCTGGAAGGAGGAGAAGTTGGTACTGCTGGCCAAGCCGGGACGGCCTCCAGAGTCGGCCGCGGCGTACAGGCCCATAGTGCTGCTGGACGAGGCGGGGAAGATGTTTGAGAAAATTCTCGCCACCCGCATCGTCCGGCACCTGAGCACGGTCGGTCCCGACCTGTCGGACGCTCAGTTCGGATTCCGGGAAGGACGTTCGACGGTCGGGGCCATTATGCGCCTGAAGGCCGCGGCCGAGGAGGCGGTCGCCGGCGGCGGTGTTCTGTTGGCGATGTCTTTAGACATCGCCAACGCGTTTAATAGTCTGCCATACAGCTGTGTCCAGGGGGCGCTCCGATATCACGGGGTACCTTTTTACCTGGAGCGGCTGGTGGCAGACTATCTGAGAGGCAGGCGTGTCCTTCTCGAGGTTCGAGGCGAGGTTTGGCGGCGGCCCATGTCGTGCGGTGTCCCGCAGGGATCGGTTCTTGGTCCGCTCCTGTGGGACATGGGGTACGACTGGGTCCTACGTGCTGTCCTACCCCTCGGGCTGAGCGTCATCAGTTACGCTGACGACACCCTCGTCACAGCCCGTGGGGTACCTTCGAGGAGGCGGCCCGTTTGGCTACCGTGGGCGTTTCCCAGGTGGTCGGGCGTATCGAGGCGCTGGGTTTACGGGTGGCTATTAACAAGACGGAGGCCCTGGTCTTTCATGGGCCTCGTCGCACTCCACCCCGCGGCGCCTCGATAATGGTGGGCTTAACGCGCGTTCCCGTCCAGGCCCACATGAAATATCTGAGCTTGGTGCTGGACGGAAGGTGGCACTTCGACGAGTATTTCAGACAGCTCGCCCCGAAGCTTCTCGGCACTACGTCCGCCCTTGGGCGATTATTGCCAAATTTGGGCGGGCCCAGTGCTGGTTGCCGGCGACTCTACACGGGGGTTATCCGGTCGATGGCGCTTTACGGCGCACCGGTGTGGGCGAACTCCCTGACCGCTCAGTGCAGGACTCTCTTGCGCAGGCCGCAGAGAGTCATAGCGGTCAGGGTAATACGTGGATACCGTACGGTGTCGACCGACGCAGCTTGTGTGTTGGCCGGAACACCTCCGTGGGATTTGGAGGCTGAAGTGCTCGCCGAAGTGCTTGCAGTGAGTGAGGCGGTGCGGGAGGAGACGGGTTGTCGTCCCCTCTCGACAGTGATTGAGTGCGCGCGCAATCGAGCCCATCAGGGCATGATTTTAAAGTGGAAGGCACGACTGGAGGTGCCCTTGGCCGGTTTCAGAACCGTTGGGGCCCTCCAGCCGGTATTGGAGCGGTGGGCAGGGCGGCAGCATGGGACCCTTTCCTTCCGGCTAGTGCAGGTGTTGTCAGGGCACGGTTGCTTTGGAAAATACCTGCACACGGTCGCTAGGAGGGAACCGAGTCCCGTCTGCTACCACTGCGATTATGAGGAGGACACGGCGCAGCACACGCTCGAGCAATGTTCTGCTTGGGCGGTGCAGCGCCGTGAACTGATCTTGTTTTTTAATGCTTCCATTGATAATTCTATCATATCTTTTGAATGTTTTGCAGTATAAGCCCGTTTTTTGCATATGTTCGCATCCCCTTTTCTCTTTGGCATTGTGCGTAAAATCCTGTAACAATCCGTATAATACCTAATCAAATATACCATCTTAATATAATAAAAATAAATATAATAAAACTATAATATTAGATTATAAAAATATAATATATAAAAAAATAATATAATATAATAAATATAATGAAAATACCATCAAAATCAGTTCCTTCAGTAAAAAGTTATGCGGTACCTAACAAACATAAGTACAAAAATAAATACTTTTAAAATCTATTTCACTAAATACGCACTTACTCGTTCTTATACGAAGTTACGAAGTTAACTTGCAGTCGAAACAATACTAATGAGTCTCTATGGTAGTAGATAATAAAAAAATACCTACACTGCCGGTCAAAAGTTTGAGACCACCTACATCAAAGTTGCAAATGGATGTAAAACTCAAAATAAAAAGCTAAACATGAAAGGATTTATTGTGATATTTATTAAGTATGGCAAATGCAATTAAATATAAATAAAAAATATTAAATATTTCGACAATTTAACTTAAAATATATGTTGACAAGCTAAACAGCTTTTTCATCAAAAAACCCTCCCTTGCATTGAATCACTTTGTTGACAAGTCTTGGCATGCGGGCAATCAATTTGTCGATTGTTTCTTGTGAAATATTGTTCCAGCTTTCTTGCAATGCTCTCCACAAATCTTCTTGTGAGCTGGGACAACAACTGCGCACGTTTCTGTCCAGCTCTTCCCACAAAAGTTCTATAGGGTTAAGGTCGGGGCTCTGAGTGGGCCACACCATGTTTTTTAACACCCCTTCTGCTTCTTTTGTATCTAAATAACCCCGGCATAATTTGGAGCTGTGTTTAGGGTCGTTGTCTTGTTGGAAAATAAAGCCATCTCCAACTAGCCGAAGTCCCGATGGTACAGCATTACACTCCAATATTGCTTTGTACTGCTCCTTTTTCATAATTCCTTCGACTCGTACCAAATCTCCAGTTCCACGGCTCGAGAAACAACCCCAAACCATAACGGAACCACCGCCATGCTTCACTGTGGGCAGGACACAGTCTGGCATCATCTTTTCCTCGGCACTCCGCCGAACAAAAACACGTCTTTTGCTCCCAAACACTTCAAATTTGGACTCATCTGTCCAAAGAACTCTTTTGAAGTCTTCTTCACTCCAGTCTCGATGGGTAAGGGCCCACTGCATTCTCTTCTTTTTGTTTTGTGGCCTTAAGAGAGGTTTTCGCACTGCTACGCGACCAAATAACTTAGCGTCTCTTAGTCTTCTTTTCACTGTGGTCAATGACACAGGTGTAGACCGGGATTTGTTCACTTCAGCGCGGATTTCTGGTGCTGTCAGGCGTCTATTCCGCTTGCTTGTTACCACGATGAACTTATCCTCGCTAGAAGTGGTAGCTCTCAGCCTTCCCGACCGCGAACGATCTTGATTATTGCCAGTCTCCTTGTATCGGGTTATTGTGTTATGAACACAAGTCTTCGACAACTTGAGCTGAGTAGCAATCGCACGTTCAGATTTGCTTTCGTTGTGTAAAGCAATGATGACAGCACGAGTTTCACCGCTAATTTGGCGTACTTTTTCCATAATAAGATGTCTTCACTGTAAGAACGACGAGCTCGGACTAACCAAGATTAAGAAATATTTACTCCATGGAAACTCAGGTGTTCACAGTGTTTTAGGAAGTTAAAATTTCCTAAAATTCTGTTAACACAAAACAAAGCCCACATAATGAATAATAGTCAGGTAACAATAATATTACAATGACTTTAGCGCGCGGTCCGCACGCGGCGCCCATTGATGTTTCTAGACAAAAGACCTTTGTACGATGATTACATAAAAATAAATAGAAATAATGACTTCGAAAAATAGTTAAATATCCATTGTATATGCAGGTGTTCAAATTAATTGTTTATCATATGTATTTTTAACAAATTTTATTGTGAAACAATATTTTAACTTGTGGTCTCAAACTTTTGGCCGGTAGGGTATTTATAAACAAATATTGCTAATTAATACATGTCATGCATATCACAATAGGATCGACAACCCGAGGGGCAGGCGAAGTTTGGCGACAAGATGGCCGCCGTTACCCATTCAATCACTTATTATAAAAATATGACTTCAAATAGTAAATGAAATAGAAAATAACAGTGTCACACGAAAGAGGATTAGTTATAGGTGATACTTAAATATAAATTACAGCATTAGCTGTTTCGTAGCACTGCAAAAATCGAAGTTTAGACGCCGTAACAAAACCACGTGTTGTTTGCTCCACAGAAAAACTCACTGGTTGCCAGTGATGTGAAGTTAGCCGTAATTGTTTTGCAGAATCTTACGACAGATGAAAAATGCTTAGTATTTAGTAGTTTAATGAATAGCCTGCCCAAAATTTAAAGCGGTAACTTCTAATTATTTGAAATTAGGCGAAGTTAGAGGTTACTACGGTAGCCTTTTTTACCATATTAGGATTTTCGCGGATTTTATTTGCAACTGCAACAATTCGCTCCCATAGCTATTCTCTAGTATTTACAGGTTTCGCACAAGTCAAACATTTGTGTGCATGAACATGGATGTTTGTCTTGGTCTGGGTGTTTCTACAGTCGGTTCCAAAAATAACGGGTCAGTCACATAAACCCGAATATCTCCCGAACTACGTATGCCATCCTAATGAAACGAAGACTGTTGTCTGTCTGTTGTTTCTTTGTTGTCTGTCTTCCCTGGCCGTTGTGCATCTTGGTCTGCCATTTCCTGGTCTTCTAAGGTGTGATCCGGTCTCTTGGTACCGCTGGACTACCCGCTGAACAGTCGACAAAGATACACCAATGTTTCTGGCTGTTTCACGCTGGCTCCGCCCAAGTTCCAAAAAAGTTAGGTTTCTGGTACATTCCTCTAGCGTGACTGCCATGCTTCACCTCACAGAATAATAATTATGCACGTGGAAGACGTTCACGATAATTTTTTTTGTGACAGAATAGAAATGGAAAGCATCCATAATGACATGAAACAAAAATATTGTTTTTAAAAATAGTCATTTTTTTAAATTTTGTTTTTCTAATGAAGTTTTTTTCATCAACCAGTTTAAATAATATGCTATTAGAAGCGCAACTAAAAAGTCTTTTATTCTGTTTTTTATTTCATTGATCTAACTTTTACAGTTCTGGAGGTATTTCAATTTTTGTGATTGACCCATAATTTTTGGAACTGAGTGTATGTATAATATGTATGTATTTACAAAAATAAAAAAGTATATATGTATGTTTATCCATTGTCTAGTACCCATAGTACAAGCTCTGCTTAGTTTGGGCTAGATGGTGTTGTGTGTATGTGGTAGAATATATTATATTATTATAAGAATAGAGTTAATAAAGGGTTAAAGTTAAATTTAACCACCTGAAGAAAGCATAATGGGTTGCACATGTCAGGGTTAGTTAACTTTTAACTAAAATTTTAACCTTAACCGCCCGAAGACGACCGGTCGAAGTCGAGATAACCTACAAATATTGCACAAATACACAGTAGTGCATTGAACTGACAGTTGATATTTTGTTAAATCTTTATCTCATTATACTTATTTTTTTATTATATTTGGTAGTATAAAAAGTGTGAAGTGATACGTCTTTAGAATGTCAGGAAATAATACATTGATTCAAGCTATAATTGGTGAAAACACTTCATCTGATGACGGAGCAACTGTTGAATTCATTATCCAAAGAAAACCAAAATTCTTTAGAAACAGAATTATTCATTCTCTTTGGGATGAAGTGGACTTTGTGGTGCGTTATAGGCTATCTATGCGAGTAGCTAGGTATTTAGTCAGTGCTGAGTGTTTCTTAGTATAGTGAAAACCTCTCAGGGGGTGATTATACTTGTTATTATGAACAAGTTTTGTTCCAAGACATTGCCGAAATCGCGAAACAAAAACATCTGTTCCATACAAAATTGGACTTTGACCTCGACAAAATTTATGGAACAGCAGTAATTTTTTTCGCGATTCCGGCGATGTTCCAAAAGTTGTTCATAATAACAAGTATAGTCACCCCCTTAGAGGGTTTCACTATACTAAGAAACACCCAGTATATTAGAATCGACACTTGAGAGGAAAACAAACAAGTAGGTACCTATTTATGCAATGAAATATGAACAGGTATTTGTGTATTTGTTTATGAATTATGTACCTAAGTACCTAACTAGGTAGTTAGGTACATAATTCATTTAAATTAACTAAGTTACGTGCTAAGGTACCTAGTTTAAATGACTGTTTATTCTTTACAGAAACTATGCTATATCAACGACTGATCAAGTATTACTGGACTTGCAGTTTTATGCATCAGAATCTTTCCAAAGATGTGTTGGTGGTACAAAGGGAGTACACACATCTACTGTTTGCAGAGTGATAAAAAATGTAAGCATAACTTTGGCAAGACTGAGACCTCGTTATATTTATATGCCTAGAAATTATGAAATAAGTACAGTAATTGACAATTTTTATAAAATATCCTAATTTCACAAGGTCATTGGTGCAATTGATTGCTCTCATGTGCCTATAGCATCACCAGGAGGCAATGATGCTGAATATTACCGAAACAGGTAAGATTATACAGTGTGTCCGGGTACGAACTAGCGATATTCTAAATACTTATAAAACAACTATTATAATATACAAATACACCATAAACTTGGGTCCAACCCATCTCCACGCTAAATTGCAGACATTTTGAATTTTTTAAAGAAATTTCTCTACGTGTTTACAAAAAAAACATCATATCTCTAAAAATGTTGGTGTCTTTACGATAAAAATAGGCTTATTCGACGGGTAACAATACTGTCTGTCATTTACATTAAACACGACGATATCGCTAAATTACCACGTGTGTCCGTGATTAGATAACAAAATAAACAAAATGGCCACCATTTCGCCCAAATAACATAAAAAATAATACTGAAGCATGGATTGTAGATATAAATGACCATATATTATGGCATTAAAATCTCCGACACTACTTACCAAACACATTGTATATGTATATAATGCACATGAAAATATATATTATTTTTAAAACAATTTGCAATTTTATTGATATAAATCTATAATTAATAAATTTGTTATTGTTACGAAACATAATATTATTTATAACAGATGCTGCAATACAAACTTAATACAAAATTAGATTTAAAAAAATTACCACTACAGATAATAGGTACGTACCTGTTACATGATAACTGATAAACTTATGGCTGACTTACATATAATTTTGTTCTATTCTTATGGACAGTCTCTATTTTGCCGTCCTTATTTATAACTACATAAGGTTTATTTTCGTATAACACTTTATATGGTCCAATAAACAATTTGTCTAATTTATTACCAGTTTCACTTTTTACTAAAACTAAATTTCCTTTCTTATACTTAATTGGCTTACATTACTTATCATAAACAAATTTTCTTTGCAATTTACTTAACACTAAGTTCTGCTTAGCCTCTCTATTAGCTAATTGTAGTCTGTAGTTAAGTTCTAGTGCATAGTCATCTGAATTATACAGGGTTACAGGTTAAGTCGACCTATTCCCGTTAGGTGAGTGTAGTTTACATAATTACTGACTGATTTGACTATGAAACACTCTATCCTAAATCTAACCGTTGTCGAAATATTTGAATTTAATGGTTTTTTATAAAATATGCCCGATTTTCAGCTATCAGCTTAGATATTTTGCAATGCGTAAATCTTATTATTACTATAATATTGTCTTCTGTTTACGCGAATGTTATTCATTGAAATTAAACTACTATATACGGATTTTATCGCGTTGTTTATTTATCACTGTATTACAAAATTTTGAAAATATTACTCTACTACTACTATTGATTTTATTTGACTAACTTATAAGCTAATAAAATTATTTAAACTATTAAATCTATTTATTTTTGGTTTACACTTTCCCCGACGTTTCGGGTGCTTTTCAGCAGCCATGGTCACGGGGAGACAGTCTCCCCGTGAATCAATAGTAGTAGTAGAGTAATATTTTCAAAATTTTGTAATACAGTGATAAATAAACAACGCGATAAAATCCGTATATAGTAGTTTAATTTCAATTATTATTACTATTTTTTTATTTTTACGTGTGAAATAAGATGCTTTATAACCTGAGTAACCAATATTTAATGTGAAATGAATAAATAAGTCAATGTAGACGACTAAAATTCATAAAATCTAATCCAAATTTAGAAAGTTTACTTTTCTTTCAAAGATATCTAAAAAAAATACTATGGCGCCTGCTCTGCAGATGTTCTTAAAAATATCTACGTTTTATTCCATTCCATCCAACGAGGTATAACAATCTAGGGTTGTAATAAAAAATCATAGAATAATCTTAGTTGCGGACCCTCAGGTAGCAAGTCTAACAGTCCTTCGCCCGTTGTCCTTTAAGTATAATGCGGTGCGTGCGAGCGAGACACTTTACGATTTATGCAGTTGTGAGTGAGAAAAACAATAAACAATAAAATTCAGAAACTGGTTTGGGTTCCCAACACGTGTTTGTTTTCTAACTAGTTATTGTTAGATGTTAGTTAGTCTGCTCATGTGATTCGTCCGTGATAGATGCGATATTATTTTGTTCCCTGTTTTCTACTCGACTTTGCTGTTTTTCTGGACTGTTTCTTCTGATCATTGATTGCTGTGCGCGTAAACTGGACTCTGATTTGTGCTTGTGATACGGAACTGTGGAAGATGGCCTACACGAATGTGGAATATGCTGACATGATAATTTGCTATGGATACTGCAATTGTGTGTCCGCTCATGCTCGCAATGAGTACATTAGACGCTATCCCGGTCGGCGAGTGCCGGATGCGAGCGTTTTCCATGGACTTTATCGAAGACTGCGAGAAACTGGCTCCGTTTTAAGACAACGTACAGACTTGGGAAGACCACGTGTGAATTTTGACGACGACGAACAAAACAATGAGATAGTGGAACGATTTCGATTGGATCCAACAACTTTCACTAATATTGTTGCCTGTGATCTGGGACTCTCACAATGGAAAGTATGGTTTACCGTTCATACAGCGGGCCTATATCCATACCATTATACGCCGGTACATGTCACTGAAGAGGGAGATCCTGTGAGAAGATTGGATTTCTGCAGGTTTATGCTGATATCGAAGACCCACCTTTTCTTAAAAGAATTTTGTGGACAGATGAGTCAAAATTTGATAAGGATGGGATTACGAATTACCATAACGCTCATTATTGGGCTCCTACTTACTAGAAGATTTACCACTCAACCTGATTCGAGACATGTGGTTTCAGCATGATGGCTGCCCTGCACATTTCAGGAGCAGTGTCAGAGAATGGTTGGTCCTCGCTGGTTTCAGCATGAATGGGCCGGATTGACCGGGGTAGTACTACCCCTCACAGAATACCGCCGTGAAGTAACGGTACCCGTACTGTTGCGTTTCGTATCGGTGAATGAGAGCCGGAGGCCCAGTTACCCGGATCCTTTTCCTATCCTTTCCTTTGTCCTTTCCCTCCTTCATTCCTTTTTAAAGGGCTGGCAACGCACTTGTAACATCTTTGGAGTTGCGGGTGTCCATGGGCGGCGGTAATCGCTTACCATCAGGCGATAATCCCCATGGACTTTTATGTGTGGAGGCACATGAAAAGTTTTGTTTACAGTGATCCCAACCCTATTTCATCTGTTGAAGTATTGAGAGACAAGATAATTCATGCGGCGGATGAAATGAGAAGGACATTTATTACTGTTGTAGTAAAAAGTGGATTTCGAAAAAGTATGCGAAGATGTGTGCAAAACAGAGGCAGTCATGTTGAACATGAAATTTAGACGTTAAGATGTTTAGTTTGAACTTGAAACATTAGTAAATTTTGTATCTTGTACTCGCCAATTGTTTAATTTCGCTTTCTTCTTTTGCCTCCCCTGTAGATAAGATAAGATAAGATAATCTTTATTTGTTTGATCATGGTATACATAAGAATGCAAGATAGTATAAACAATAAAGTCCATGCATGTTCAACCTCATACTGTGGCATACAAATACAAAGATAAAGATAAAGATAACGCTATCGTCATTGTAACAAAAGAATAATATATAAAACAAAAAATCGCTAAAAGTTAACATTCCAATTACATACTTATGTCAAACTAAAAATTATATAAATGTCATAAATGTACATAAAAATTGTATGTTAAATCATAAATAACCTAGATAAAAAGTCAGTTTGATTATTAATTTAAATAAAATGTCAAGTATGATTACAAATTAAAATGTAATTGTCATGTTCATAATATCCAAAATTATATAATAATATTGTGAATAATAAAATGTCATCGAAATATTTAGTATTTTTCATTCAGAAAGTCTGTTACATTATAATAAGCCTGTTCTATTAAGAAATGTTTAACTTTTTGTTTAAAAGCAGTAATACTTAAGTCTTTCCATGTATTCGGTAATTTATTATAAATCAATGGAGCCATGCAGAAGATACTTTTTTTTTATAAGTGCTGTTTTTGATTCATGTAAACAGAGTTTGCTATTATTCCTCCTATTTCTAGCAAACATATCTGAGACACGAGAAAATAAATGCGGATTCGACTTTACAAAGACAGTTGTTTCTAATATGTACAGGGAGGGTAATGTTAATATTTTATATTTTTGAAAGAAAGGTTTACAGGTGTCTCTTTTTGTTAGTTTAAATATGGCTCTAATACAGCCTTTTTGTGCCTTGAAAGCTATTTCATTATCCGTACTATGCCCCCAGAATATAACACCGTACCTAAGAACTGAATCTGCTAATCCATGGTAGGCTGTCACCAAAGCGTCTGTATTAAGAACGGTGGATAGCTTAGATAGAGCATAAGCTGTTGTGCTTATTTTTTTACTAAGCCACTCAATATGAGGCTTCCTATTGAGTTGTTTGTCAATTATAAGTCCTAGAAACTTTGTGGTTTGGGTTTCATCAATAGTTATATTATTTAAATTAATATCAATATTTATGCTTAGTGTCCGTTGATTAAAATGTATAACTTTGGTTTTATAAAGATTATTTTTCAAATTATTATTATTTAACCATGTCATAATAGATTCTAATGAATTATTAATGTCCTGTTCGTATGTCAATATATTTTTACTTTCTATTGTCAAAGTACTATCGTCCGCAAACAAAGTAATTGGATTTTCAGTGACTTTAGGTAAATCATTGATAAAAATTATGAAGAGCAAGGGTCCTAGCACGCTGCCTTGAGGTACCCCGTATATTACTCCGCGTTCATTCGACCTATATGTCTCTTCTCGTTTAGTTACTACATTAATATCACTTATTTCTGTAATTTGTTTGCGGTTTTGTAGATATGATTTTATTAAGTCAAGTATATTGCCTCTAATACCATATTTTTCTAATTTTGCTATAAGGGAACTGTATTGGATACGGTCAAAAGCTTGCGACATATCACAGAATATAGTACAAACTGGATTTCTCTTGTCCACATTTACTATGACTAATATAATAAATAATTGTAAATTGCCATATTAATGTTTTTATTTTTTCGGGATCCCTTTTGTTCGTCAGTTAATATTTTGTTTTTTCTAAGTAATTATGTATTTCCTTGTACATATATTTTTGTAAACTTTAGATATAACAGGCGTGAGTGCTATGGGCCTGTAGTTTTCGACAAGTTCCCTATTTTCTTTTTTATGTAGTGGCTTAATAATAGTTTTTTCAATGCATCTGGGAATACACCTTCACTAATACTGAGGTTAATTAGATAACTGAGATGTTCGCATATATCTCCAGCAACAGCCTTAAGGATCTTGGTGGAAATACCATCATAACCTACGCTGTTTGTATTTTTTAATGAAACAATAATATTTCGTATATCCACAGGCGTGCAAGGAGCGTATGAAACTAAGTTTTGCTATGTTTTTATTACAACCCTAGATTATTATACCTCGTTAGATAGCTAATAAAACGTAGATATTTTTAAGAATATCTGCAGAGCAGGCGCCATAATATTTTTTTTAGATATCCTTGAAAGAAAAGTAAACTTTCTAAATTTGGATTAGATTTTATGAGTTTTAATCGTCTACATTGACTTATTTATTCATTTTATGTTAAATATTGGTTACTCAGGTTATAAAGCATCTTATTTTACACGTAAAATAAAAAAATAGTAATAATAAGACTTACGCATTGCAAAATATCTAAGCTGATAGCTGAAAATCGGGCATTTTTTATAATAAACCATTAAATTCAAATATCTCGACAACGGTTAGATTTAGGATAGGGTGTTTCATAGTCAAATCAGTCAGTAATGATGTAAACTACACGCACCTAACGGGAATAGGTCGACTTAACCTGTAACCCTGTATAATGGTTCTACGATATTACTGACTAAATTACTTAATAAGTTACATGGTTTACCGACGACAAGTTTGTACAGTGAGAACTTGGTTTGGGTATGTACCGTTGTATTATATGCGAAACACCAGAATGGTAGCCACTGGCTCTAAGTTTCTTGGTGTCCATCGCATTGACTTCGCAAAAATGCTACAAGATGTTTATGTGAATCCTCTAACGCACCTATAGATTCATGATGGTAGGCAGTTGAGTGTAATTTCTCAATGTGTAACAGTTTATATACCTCAGGCATAGTACTAGACATAAACTCCATCCCACGATCTGTAGCTGTAGTTTTCCGTACACCATATCTTAATATAAAATTACTTACAAAAGACCGGTCCACACTTACTGTATCCTTGCGTTGCATTGGATATGCTTCTATATAATTACTAAGTTCGCACTATAAAATATAAACATTACCTTCTAGATCCTTATCTAACGGGCCCACTAAATCTAAGTACACTTTCTCGAAGGCGGTCGAATTATAACCATCATCGGCTCGATCGTGTTCCTAGAATGTTTATTTATTTGGCATTTATGGCATTTACTTACGTAATTTCTCGCGTCACGTTCTAGTTCTGGCCAAAAGTACTTAGGTACCTTTAATGTTGCTTATCATACGCCGCACACCTGCATGTCCGCTCGTAGGTAATAAGTGATAGTCATGTAGGATATCCATCTTTTCGTCAAAGTTAGAGACACTTTTTACACCTCTTAAAATATTTATTCGTGGTCCATTTAGTGTGTTGTTTTTTGTATATTTTCGACGCCAAATATAGGCCAGTAGTGACCAAGATATCGATTATTACAGGCATTATAATTGTATGACTTTGTATTTCGTCTGCGTGGCTGTCTGTCGCTCGATTGTTGCCTCCCGAGGCCGTCTGCGCTATCACCATCGCGCTCTCTTTAGACACCGACTTGCCCATCTTTCAAGCTTTCGTTTGACCTTTTTGCGATGTTGTGCACGTCGCGTGTTATTTGGGTGCGAGCTCCCAAGCGAAGGCGTTTCTCTTCTATCGCCATATTATAATTTTTGCTAAGGCGACACAAAATACTAAAGTTACACCTACCACGCTGCGCATGGCAGGGTCGCCATGTGGTGTAGCGACGAGGGGAAATAAAATGATAACACGTCTGTTCACTTAAAGTGTTCTATATTTAATGCAACTCATACACACGTTACATAATATATTCTTATACACTACACACTACAGAGTGCAATCAATCATTGTAGCTACCGCAATACTGCACAACATTTGTTCAAAATGTAATGAAATTGAACCACCAGATTTATTACCAATAGTAAATGAAATGGAAAATGAAAATTTAAAATTCAACTCTGAGAGCCATGACAGTAACAGAAGAAATCTGATAGATCAATATTTTAGCAGATTGTAGTTACTTATAAGACATATTACATTATATTTCCTTCTGTATTACATAGATGGCGCCCTAGGAAGTTAACGGAAAGCCAATTTACAATTTTTGCATTGTCATCTTGTTAAAGCGAAGAACTCCAGCCCGAAGTTATAAAGCTGCCTTTTCAAGCATTGCAAGCACATTTTAAACTAATTGCTCAGTATTCGTGTAAGTACTGGCAGGACTACGCACACTATTACGGTCTTCGCCATATACTGACATGTGACAGCTGCCAGTGTGTTTATTTTGTATATAATTTTTTTGTAAATATATAAAATAGTGTAATATTTTTGTATGAAAAAAATTGTGACGGCATTGGCGATGAGGAAATGAGATCAAGTCAGCCTACCACATCTCTAAGTGGTCTGGTGCGCTGCCCCCATTCTTTCCAGGCTCATTTTTTCAAAGGTAAGCGGGGATTGAAAGTACGTTTTGGTAAAATATATAAGCCAAGATGTACTTTCCAATCCCACAATCATCATCATCTTGTCCTTCAATATACTCTACTCAAATTCCTTTTTGGCAAAGTCTATCCATCCTAAAAAATTCCGTTCCGGTTCTAAAAAGAGTTCCTCCAGGCGCGAGACATTCAGTGGCCAAAAAATTGGCAGACTGCATAGGTCTTTGTTGTCCAGGCGAACTCTAAAACAGCTTGTGAACAATTATTGACATTCCCTTATAGGATTTTGCATATTGAAAAAGATCAGGCATCCAAAAATTCACTGATTGCACAAATTAAGCGCAATTGTTATGTTTCGGCTAAACCATTTGATACAAAATTTACATCCAATAAAAATAAATCCATATATCAATATGTAGTTGTGATGTGGTGGCGCCTTGCTCTCCGGACATACTTGCAGGTCTAAAGAGCAAGCATCCAGCGCCGGTTGACGGTCTCTCCTTTCCTGATGCTCCTGACAGGGAGTCGGAATATCTGATCACTACAGCCTAGGACGTTTTCGCAGCGGTATGCTCTTTTAGGAGTGGCTCAGTAGACGGGCTCGGCGCTCTGACACCACAGCATCTTAAGGATCTTGTGTGTCCGAGGGCCTGGGAGGCTGGCGATACGCTCTTGAAGGAGCTGATGAATTTAATGCTTTCCGGCAATGTGAACGATGCCATCATTGTCATCTTATATGGAGCCAACTTGTGCGCTCTTAATAAGAGAGATGATGGTATTCGTCCCATTGCTGTGGGGTGTACATATCGGCGTATGGCAGCCAAGATTTGTTGTCAATATTATAATCAGGAGCTATCTAAAAAATTTCAACCCCTTCAATTAGGTTTTGAATCCAAAGGGGGTTGTGAGGCTGCCATATATGCTCTTGCCACGTATCTAGGTTGTAGTGATGGAGAGGTCGTTCAATTTTGTAGGGTACCTGTAGTACCCTACAAAATTACTATATAAGGATAATCTTTTAGAATCTGCAGTTGGATGTCAACAAGTTGACCCTCTTGGACCGGTCATTTTCAGTTTTGCAATACACCCTATTATTCGGCAGATAAATTCAAAATTTAATGTCTGGTATTTAAACGATGAGACTCTAGGAGGCGATGCAGATACAATATTACAGGATTTAGCCCTTCTTAAACATAAATTGGCATCTATTGGCTTGGAATTAAATACCAGTAAATGTGAACATTTTTAAACAATATTGAAAACAGTAACAAACATTTGGTCCTTTCAAAATTTAATTGTTTGGCTCCAAACATCAAAATTATGGATAAAAGTTCTCTTCGCCTCCTTGGGTCACTAGTCTTCGAAGAAGCTTTTAATTCTTTCATAGATGAGATAGAAGATGCAAAATTATTGTGAATATTCAGATCGCCTCCTCAAAATTAATATTCATTCGACTTTTACAAATATTCGATATTGCCTTTTTGTTCCCAAATTTACGCATGCGCTAAAATCATCACAGATTTGGAAAAAGTTAGTACCTTTAGAAAAATTTATAAAATTATTCAAAATACCCTTAACATTTTTTTTATTGTGGATTTGAACGACCGAGCTTGGCTACAGGCTTCTCTGCCTGTCCATCTTGGTGGGCTCGGCGTTCGCAAAATTTCAGATGTTAGTTTACCGGCGTTCCTGTCCTTGGTTCACAGCACGGAAGAACTAACCAGAAAATTTTAGCACCCACACTGGTAAAATCAGAAGTGCTGTGCATAACTGACGCTGTGTACGCCTGGAAAATGGCTTGTCCGTGTTTTGTTTTGCCGACCTATTCTCGCAGCGGCAGTGGGACAGGCCGCTTAGCAACTTTGTAAGAGAAAAGCTTTTTACTACATCTTCCAATATTGCTGAGCGTGCTCGATTGCTGGCTGTGGGAGAGTGGGAATCTGGTCTTTGGCTTCAGGCGCTTCCATCGTCCAATATAGGCACCATGTTGGACTATACCACTTTCCGCCTCGCCACCTGCCTCCGTTTAGGTGTTTCGTGTGTTTCTTCGCATTGCTGTCACTGTAGAGAAAGTGTCGATAGCCTCGGACACCATGGACTTTCTTGTAGCAGAAGCGCTGGTCGAATTTCTTGCCACGCTAATCTTAATGACTTAATACGTCGTGCTCTTGTCACTGCTGGCGTTCCAGCTAAACTTGAACCCAATGGCTTGGTACGCTACGATGGGAAGAGACCGGACGGAATGTCATTGTTGCCTTGGAAGATGGGCAGGCCTTTGGTGTGGGACGCAACGTGCGTTGACATCCCTTGCGCCATCACATCTTCCAAGCACTGCGGCATGTGCCGGCGCTGCTGCTGTAACTGCGGAAACCTTCAAACGGCGCAAATATAGTAATTTAGTCGGAAATTACATTTTTGCGCCGTTTGGGGTGGAAACCCTAGGTTCATGGGGTCCGAGCGCTCGTATTTTGTACAGGAAGATCGCAAAACGCCTGATCGATGTTTCGCGTGATCAAAAGGCTGGCCTTTTCTTGGCCCAAAGAATCGTCATGCCAGTCTTCTGGGCACGTTACCAGTTGACAGCGATGCTGAAAAATTCTACGTTGCCTAAACCATTTTTTGTAAATATTTAGTATTATAATTATTTGTGTTTTTGTAATTATGTTATATTTTTGTATACGTTTGTAAATATAAATAGAACTAGAATAAGTTTTACACAATGTACTACATTTTTCTGTCAATAAATATATATTAACTAATACTTTAATAATTGGAATAGATTAACAGTAACTAGTTAAAGTAAAAGTTTCAACAATTTTCTTTGGAATGCCATCGGAATAGAAACCGATCCTAAAGTATAGTTTTCTTCACTCGCGGTAATCAATTTTAATTGTTTAGAATTACCAAGTTGATATTGTTTAGAAAGTATTGATGATAATTGTTTCTAAGGATTATCACACAAGAACCCGAATCTATAAGGCCGACGGCACTTTTGCCATTTACCGTAAGGGAAATATGAGAAGTGTATTAAATATTAGAATCGCGGATTGAGGATAAGTGATAACAGCTAAAGTATTAAGAAATATAGTTTAACCTTTCCTGCGCACGGCGCGATTAATTGCGTAATGCATAGCATGTCCAAGTTATTTACGTGATTCGCGAGTACAAGGCCATAGGCCTATTAAAACCATAATTTAACTATGTAAATTATAATACAGTGAAACCTGGTTAATTGGGATCTCAAGGGACCAAGCCATGTGTACCAATTATTGAGGGTTTCTAATAATCCAGTTTTCTAATTAAGCAGGTTTAAAATTATAGTTGTCTCATTTACAGAGGCTCCCGCTTACAGAGGTCGAAATAATTATAATAATAATAATTTATTTTCATCATTTGATTTTAACAATTTTTCTCTTAATCTAATACACAAATTTTTTAAAGCGTTTTAATATGAAAAGAGAATTCGATCACGACCGTACTAGTATAAACTGTGCTACAGTCGCCAGCGCCTTCCACCCTGAGATTGTTACAAAAAAAATTATTGTTTAGGCACATTAAGAAAAGAGAGAAATGGAATTAAAAGTAGTATAATAATTAAAAATATATAGTTAAAAACTGTTACCACTCGAGTGATCAAGATCTAAATAAAGGTAATTACAAATAATTGTCAATGTGAGTTAGTGTTATGTGTGTGAATGTATGTATGTGTGTGTAAATGTAAATGTGTGGAAGGTGTGAGTGCGTGATGTGTGAGGAATGAATATGTTACTAATATATGGTTTAAGTATAGGAATTTAATAGGTCCTCTGTTTGATTATAGTTCAAGCCTAACGACCACTTACGTAGAGTATCCTTGTGTGATGTATTATAGGTGTGTGTGTGTGGAGTCTAAATGATAACACGACTACTTTGTAGTAAATCCCGTTTAATACTGTCATTAAAAACCTTATAATTACTTACATGGTATAACCTTATAAGAATAGGTATACAACATACGTACTTCACTGCAATATACCTCATTACAGGGGTTGATTTGGAAAAAAAAAATGATAATGAAGACATTTTTTTTTCTTAAATTAGATTAAAACTAAACTTAAAAAAAAAAATAAGCTAATATAACAATTATAAATCACTGCGCGCAGAAATATAATTAATTACCCTTATGTACTAATAAAAAAAGGTTTAGTTCTATTTTTGTGAACAACTTCACGTTTATTATTCTTAAGTATCGCGACATTAGGTTCGATATCTTCTAAAACTAAATAGGGTCCCTCATATAATGGTTGCAACTTTTTACCACTCTCATTTTTCACTAATAATAAGTCCGATTTGTTATATTTCACTGGGTTCACTTTTTGGTCATACGCACATTTTCTAGCTTGTTTCACTGTTATTAAATTTTCACGAGCGTCTTTTTGTGCAACTTGTAACCTATACCTTAATTCTAAACCGTAGTCATCTACGTTATACAATGGTTCTATTATACTACTTAATCTGCTAGGAATTTCACAATGTTTTCCAAAAACTAACTCATATGGTGTATATTTGGTAGCGGTATGAACAGTATTATTATATGAAAAACACCAATAGGGAAGCCAATGACTCCAAGCCTCTGGGTGTTTATCACATTGTATGCGAAGGAAAGCACCTAAATGTTTATGCGAATTTTCTAGAGAACCTATAGTTTGATGGTGATATGAAGTAGAATGCAATTTTTTTATTTCTAGTAATTTACAGACATCTGTCATAGTTTTCGATAAGAATTGATAATTTGAAAATGTATAACAACTCAGTTGTTATACATTTTGGAATTCCAAATCTTAAAATAAAATTATTAACTAGGGACTTAGCTACTGTAATTGTTTCTTTACTGGGCAAAGGATAAGCCTCAATAAATTTACTCAATTCGCATTGAATAGTGAGTATGTAAACATTTCCGTCTATATCAGTGTCTAAAGGGCCAACTACATCCATGAAAATTTTTTCAAAGGCATAAGTGGCCGTTGTTGTTATAACCATTGGCTCAACTGTATGTCTTGAGTATTTCATTTTTTGACAACTTTTACATTTTTTCACAAATGTTTGTACATCCTTATCAAGTCCTGGCCAGTAAAAACGTTTTCTAATATTATTTATCATCCTACGTACCCCAGCGTGTCCGCTAGTGGGTAATAAATGATAGTCATTTAAAATAAATTCTTTATCTTCATTTTTATCAATTCTCCTTACACCTCTTAACACACAAATTCTAGGACCTTGGTAGCTACCATTACTTTTTATTTCATCTATGACGTCTCTTATGAACATTTCATTATTTTCATTCTTTATAATACATATTTCATTTACATTTATATTCTTACAAAAATCACTCAAATATAACACAAATACGTCTCGCGTGAAATATGTTTTATAATCGAGGTTTATGTATAACTTTTTATTCCTAGAATCATATGCAAAGCACTTATATTCAACGTCTATAAGTCGCTTTTGCCTATATTTTCTCAAATTTTCACCCACTATCAAAACCATTTCTATTGAAGTTTTCGGTATCCTTAATATCTCCACGACTCGTGGTTGATCAGACCGTTTGTCTGTGGGTATACTAGGGATGACACGATCATTTCTTACACTCACTTCTTTCTCTCTTCTCTTCTGCGCTCTGGTCATTACTGTCATAATTTTTTCATGCATCGCTTTCAAATCCTCTGAAGTTATTACTATTCTAGATAAAGCGTCTGCCACGGCGTTATTTTTACCTTTAACATAAATTATTTTATAATCGTACTCTTCAAGAGCTAAGCGGAATTTTAAAAGTCTACTACTAGGATCCTTTATACCGAATAAATATATTAATGGTTTGTGATCTGTCATTATTTTAAATGTTTTTCCAAATAAATACGGTCGAAAATATTTTACTGCCCAAACAACAGCCAACAATTCCTTTTGAATCGTGGGGTAATTACGTTCAGCTTTATTCAATGGTCTACTCGCATAGGCCACTGGTCGCAAGTCATTGTTACAGAGTACCGCACCGATTGCGTTACCTGATGCATCGGTTTGTAAAACAAATTCGCTGTTAATTGAAATATCTGGGTATTGTAGAATGGGTGGAGAAGCTAATGCTTTCTTTAAAACTTGAAATGACTGCTCACAATCCATTGACCACTCAAAACGTACATTTTTTCGGCAAAGTTTATTTAATGGTTCAGTTATTTCAGCAAACTTGTTAATAAATTTTCTATAATAATTACTAAACGCCACAAATCGTCTAACGTCATCAGAGTTTTTTGGAACTGGATAATTTTTAATTACTTTAATTTTTTCGGGATCAGGTAAAATACCATCTTTACTTATTATGTGACCAAGATATAACATTTCTGTTTTTAAAAATTGACATTTACTTGGATTTAATTTTAAATTAACCGACCTTAACCTTTCAAGGACCTCGATTAGGTTTTTGTTATGAGTATTTAAATTTCGCCCCATAACCACTAAATCATCTAAATAAATAAAGCATTTATCGAAGGTTAAACCTGACATTGCCACTGTCATAACACGTGAAAAAGCACTAGGGCTTATTTTTAAGCCCATCGGCAATCTTTTCATCTGGTATTGGCCAGTATTGGTCGTAAATGCAGTAATTTTTCTACTGTCGTCCCTAGAGTTCAAGGTCACCTGATAGTACGATTGCGAAAGGTCTAAATGTGTATAGTAAACTGCTCCTGATAACGAGTCTAAAATTTCAGTAATGTTCGGTAGCGGGAATTTATCATCTTGTATAGTCTCATTTACTCTACGATAGTCTACTACTAATCTCCAACTTTTATTATTGGGATCGTCAGTCTTTTTTGGCACCAATAATATAGGGCTAGACCACTCGCTCTGCGCTTCCTCAATTATGTCATCCTTTAACATTTATTTAATTTGTTTTTCAACTTCAGGTTTTTGACTTACTGGTATACGATAAGGTTTTGTATAAACTGGCTTTGAACCACATTTTAAAAGAATAGACTGTTCATATATATGCGTAGTAGTTAGCTTATCGCCCGGTAACTGAAATACATCTGCATACTTTGTACAAATGGACTCTATTGTTAGTCGTTCGTTAGAATGTAAGTGATCTAATTTCATTAATGATAATAATAACTTGGCACGCTTGGAGTTAGACTCACTTTTATTAAATGAACAAATATTATAATCACTTAATAAATGTATATCCGGCCTAAAAATAGGCAATGTAATATCTTGATCACTTGTATTAAGTATTTGAATAGGAATTACACTATTTTGGGGACGCACTATTAAATTTGCTAATAATATATTTTCCTGTATTTGTTTCGATAATACAACACAGTCCTGAGTTATATTTGTATCTATCTTTATGTAATGCACTGATTCGCTACGAGCTGGTATATGCAAAGATGTATGCCTTATTTCTGGTAATCTATATAAGGACATAGAGTGTTCTTTTTCACGTGTATTTAACATCAAGGTCGAATTTTCTAAATCAAAAGTAACCGAACTAAATTTATCAAAGAAATCTTGGCCCAAAATACCATCAGACTTACATGGAATTTTTTCAAATATATAAAATTTATGTTGAAATGTAAAGCCACATTGCGATTTTAAAGTAAGGTATACGTAACCTTTAGAAACACATTGGCCTCCAATACCATTTATAATAATATCCTTTTTATAAATAGGCATGTGTTCGTCTAACAAGTAACTACTTACGGCCGATAACGACGCGCCCGTATCAAGTAACCATGTATATCTGGCGTTGTTTAAATATAATGAAACATAATTCGCGCTACTTAAATCACACGTTAAAATGTTATAATTCTTACACCCGAAAAAACTGGTTATTAGTGTTTACTTGATTTTTAGATAAACTAGAAGTTTCAGGGGTATGCGGCTCTGTAAAGTTTATTTGTTGAATCTGGCCCCTACTATAGATACCTCGACCGCGACTCGAACGCGTGTGAAAACCTTGAGTATGTCTTCCCCGCATTCCGTTAAAATGTTGATACGTCCGATCTCCATTACTATAATTATTAAAATTATTTCTTGGGATGTTAGAATGACTATAACCACGATTCAATCGAGGCCGTAATAACTTTTACTTTAACAGAGGATGTTAAAGTAAAAGTTATTACGGCCTCGATTGAATTGTCTTAAAGACTTACCTCGTATATTCATAATCGAGTTTGACGTCGATGGTTGGGGTTGGGATAACTCTTCGTCTTGTGCAGCGCGTACGGCATCCTTCAATTCGGTATAATTTCGTGCTGAAATTATTGTACTCAACCGCCTGTTTCGTAAACCGTCTGCAAATTTTTTAACAGCAAGCTGTTCATTTATCGGCCTTAACATATCATATGCTTTTTCATTCGAGTTTGCCTCAGCTATAGTTAAATCGACAAAAAGCTCTTCTATCTTAGAACCATACTGAGTAATACTCATTTCGTTCTGACGCATATTGTTTAATTGCGTCAATAACGAATTAGTCGACTTTTTTGTCAATAAAAACACTTTCATATCTTTTATTAAATCAACACAAGAGTCGTACTCCTGCTTAAGCTTAAGCTTAGCGGACTTAGATAATCTAGTCTTAAGAACAAAAGAAACTAGCATTTTTTTGCAACTGGCCTCCTTAAGACAACTATTATATAATTCTACGCTATCAATAATTTTTTCGATGCTTTCCTCATTACCATCCATAACCGGTACCAAACTGGCAGCCGTTTTCAAATTAAATTTTTCCATGGTTGTACAACTTAAATCACTTACACAATAGGTTTTAATCTTATTAAATGTATCATCTATTTTATATTTTAAATCCAATAGAACTAACTCTGTAAATTCTTTTGTAAACAATTTATCTTTTAATATTAATTGAAATAAAGTTTCAAAATTATCATATAAATTTTCTGCTTTTGTAAGCTGTCGTTTTACATAATCAATACTTGATGTTCTTTTACTAGGACCTAATTTTCTTAGAGTTACCTTAATATTCTCTAATTCATTACTAATAGCTACTAAATCACTCGCCATGAAGCGATTATAAAAAAAAATATTATCTACTTCGTTTATGCTAAGGGCATGATCATAGTAAGTACGTACAATTACTTATGTTAAAGTACAATAATTGTTTATGTAATTTTAGTAGATGCACAGAAAGAAGAAAAAAAAAAAAAAGACATAAACGGGACATTAAAATAAAATAAAATTAAACCTCCGTCATAACCATGACTATAATCCAACACGGAATGCCTCAAATGGGTCGTTCAGCTTCCTGTCCTTCTTGAATAGCACCTCGTCTGCCTCCAGATAGTCTCAGGCGAATTCGCCTAAATGCATCTTCCCTCAGCTCGTTCTGTACCAATGCTAGGTGAAAAACTATATTATTGGTGTGTAAATGTTCAGAAGTGTCCACACTTGGGTTTCTGGCATCGCCACCACCGTGCTGGTTGATTATAACCTCCTTGGTCTCACACTCGCATTTCGAACATTGCTTTCCCATTTTGATTTGGGATAATATATCTCCGAACAAACAAAAATAATTTGGATCCAGACTGTACTGCAGTTGTAACGATAGTGTCTGAACATTCCATTCTCACGGTACAGTGACGCGAACGGCTAGGCTTCAAAATGCTGACACGGACTTCGAAGAAGTAATGTGACGCGAACTGGCAGGGTCGCCATGTGATGTATTATAGGTGTGTGTGTGTGGAGTCTAAATGATAACACGACTACTTTGTAGTAAATCCCGTTTAATACTGTCATTAAAAACCTTATAATTACTTACATGGTATAACCTTATAAGAATAGGTATACAACATACATACTTCACTGCAATATACCTCACTTGCATTTATTAGTGGGTAGTGTATAAATGTTATTTGCTCGATTTGCCGCATTATATAATTTATTACTTATAACATAAAATTGATTTCTGGCAAGAGTTGTACGATGCGGGGTAACTAAGCAAACTTTCATTTTGTTTCGCTTTGTAATCGCGTTATAGGTAATACTTTTATGCTTCCGGAGTACAGCTGATAATATAAAAAGTTGTCTGACGGTTAGCACAAAACATTCGGTATACAGAAGACTAGTATTGTACCTACGTGGTTTACCTAGTATCACCTTCAATATGGTCCTCTGTGCATGTTCCAAAGGCAGTAGTATAGTTTTGCTAATACCACCCCATACCGCAACACAGTATTGGAGTAGGCACTGAGCAAGAGCATGATAAACACATAGAAGTGTCTCGACATTGGCAGATGCTCTGAGTTTTCTAAAAATTGGAATCAATCGCCTTACACGGGTTGTTAAAAGCTTTCGGGTTGTTAATAGCTTTATGTGAGTTAACCAATTAAGAGAGCAATCTATTATAAGACCCAGATATTTTATATTTTCAGTACGGGTTAATTGAGGGCAACCGCATCCAATCTGTAGTTTACAGGTATGTGCAGCTATTTAAAAATCAGGAGGCGGCTGAGTGTTCGTACGGGGTGTAAAAGTTACGTATTTTGTTTTACCTATATTTAAGGTTAACAGATTATCGCTCAACTACATCATCACCTCCCTAAGCGCATGCTCTGTATGGAGTTGAGTCTCAGTCCAGTCCCTGCCATGCACGATTAACGCAGTGTCATCAGCGTAAGTGATGATGTTACAGTTAGGTAGCGACTTGGTACATAAACTGTTAATACACAGTAAGAATAGAGTAGGGCCTAGCACGCTACCCTGCGGAACACCATAGGAAAGCGACTGCAGGGAACTTGTAAAGTTACCTACTCTAACGCATTGGGTTCTATTTGAAAGGTAAGAACGAAATAGTTCCAGTACAATACCGCGAATACCGATCGACTCCATTTTAGAGAGCAGTAGTGGGACAGAGACAGTTTCGAAGGCCTTAGAGAGATCTAAAAATACACCTATGGCTCTTTCTCTTTTGTCAAGATGTTTACTGATAATTTCGGTAAGTAACAGAGTAGCGTCTTCAGTTAATTTGCCTTTAATAAAGCCAAATTGGTTTTCTGCTATGATATTATTTTTTTGTAAAAATTTAACTAACCTATAGTTTATAAGCTTTCCAATATTTTTGAAATTACTCTTGGTACCGATATAGGTCAGTAGTATATTATTGGGCATTCTATACCACTATCGGCAAGTTGCGAGGCGCGTAGGCGCACTCGCCTCGCAGCCGATAGTGGTATAGAACGCCCAATAATATACGTTCGCGTCGAATATCACATACCTGTATACTGTACGCTGATCATCTTCAATCAATTGCTAGTATTACTTACTGTACTCGCCCACTTTTCATGCTAGTAGGTACGCCTCACTAGGGATATGAGTATTGGGTATTATATGCTATAGAATGTGTAATTATGATCATCACTGTACTTGACATACGATTATTAATGTACTGGTTTTCATACGAATCGATTTCATATTGCACTACTTACCTATGTCAACGATTCGATGATTAGAAACAGTCATGTTTAAGCACTTCGACGATTGTGTTAGATTATTGAATGGACTTTGATATTATCAATTAGGTAGCATGTAAATAATAAGACGATTGTAAATCATAAGCGATTAAAACATAATTTATTTATTTATCATAAAATCTCGGTTTATCTGGGAACAATATGTTAGCCGAACGCACAAACTCTTGCAGTTTTCGCCACTGCGGTGAATCCGTTCCGTCTGAAACTTGATTCGAACGAGTGCCTTTCGCCACAGCTCTAGAGACTCGGTGGTGCGGGCATCATCAGTCTTATATACCTTGCAGTCTATGTAGTATTCACCGCTGGTGCTCGCCGCGCGCCGCTCGCAACCGTTGGCTACGCGGTTCACAAAGTATGATGACAGACATGTAATTTTGTCGGGTGAGCCTCTCTCGAACTCAACGTCAAAGTCATTTCTCTTACTGATACCGAATAAATTGTTATCGACAGAAGCCATTTTACTGCAACAATAGCGAAAACACTAATTAGTTAATTTATTCAGATAATTAAAAAGCTTAAAACAAATTTAAGAATTAAGTTCAATAACGGTTAATACTAAAGAAATTGTTGTCAGCAACTGTGACTGATAATTATAAATTGTTTATAATTATCACATGAAGACAAATCTGCTAGTATTTGCTATACTTACTGATGTCTACATATTAGACTATTACCACAGACAAAACTCTTATTAACTCATAATTATGTTTATATGTAAGTTTATCAAACGGAAATAAATATCTAATCAAATAGAATTATTTATCTGAACAGGCAGTTAAGTAACGTTATTCATTGATGTGCTGAATTTCGGTGTCCATTTATTATACCTAACTATATCTATAGCGTAAGACACAAACCTTAAAAAATTTCTAAACGCTGGTGCCAATTCTGTTGTTACAAAATTCTCTTATCTTAGCTAAAAATCTCTAAAATTTAGTTTAGTCCTGTCACTTTTAGCGATTTCAGATTACAAAATGTCGTTTGATAGGACTAATCTAAATTTTAGAGATTTTTAGCTAAGATAAGAGAATTTTGTGACAACAGAATTGGCACCAATATATACCTTGAACGAGATGTTGACGAAGTCTGTGACTTGCGTTTCCCACTGTTGTTTGCCAAGGATTTGCGAGCGACTTTTGTTTTCTGTTCAGCGGTTACAGTCGGCTGATGATATTCTAGCTCAGAGTCAGACCTGAAATGAACACATAAAACATTTGATTAGTATATTACGATACGAACGGCTTGGAAGTTTGAGCGTTACAATTATTGATGAAATGTTTTAAACTTACATTTTACATTAATCAAACAAGTTGATGACTCGATGACGACAGATGCAGTGAGTGACCGTCACAGGTAGAGTCGTCAGCGTCAACTTCTTCACGGTAGTGGGTAGCGACTGATCGTAGACCACTTGATGATATTTATTACCGCACCAACCGACTCGAACAAAAACTTTGTACCGAAACGTCTAAAGCATGTAGCTTATAAGTCAAAGACTAATGATAATTCACTATATTAAAAATAACTATAATTGGTTAGTTAATAATGAATTTAGTAACTTTTTAGCTAGCCGTGTTATAACACAGTGAAAAATGAATAGTAAGGTATTTAGACATCGTCGAGGGTTGACATCAACTCATGTATGCATACGCAATCAATTATGAATGTAATCAACGTATGAATGTCTGTATAAGGTAACCTTAGTAAGGTAAAGGTACAAAAGTACCTTTTAGTAATATTATATTGGAGTTAAATATTAATTAGAATTTTATTTTTAAGTATCTACTCTTAATGATTAATTGGGATTATTATTTATATATATATATATATATATATATATATATATATATATATATATATGATGAAAATGATATGAGTAAAACACAAAGTCCTGTTACACATTACATGATGCGCATTAAAATTATAAAGATCGAAACTTAGTAGATGCAACTTTATCTCACTATTCTTAAAGAAAATAAAAGAGAATGCGTGACAACCCTAACTAAAATAGCTGATTGCTGTTAACGTGACTTAGTTGATGAATTTTGATATAAACTTGTGCTGACTATACATACAATATTTTTCTGTAATAACTTACTATCAAATACCTAAATATTATGATGAAATATTTTATTGGTGTGTTTGATAAAAGGTCGTATGTAATTGTAATTTTCAAGCCTCTTACGTTTTTACTGCAATTACTAGTAAAAGGTACAATGTTTAAAAGTCGAAAGCTAAGAAATAAATAATTATTATATTACCTCAGATATACGAAGGAGTACAAATAAATTTATATTCATAATAAAAGTTTTTCTGTCGCTTCGAAACAGAAGAAACATCTGTGAGCGAAATCGATTGATACATTAAAATTTATTCTACAGGTAATTATTGAATTCCTTTATTTTTTGTTTGGAAAATCTTATATTATTACTGATCATACTTACCTATAAATTAATATTCTTATTTTCAGAAATATTTTACTGTAATACATCGATAAGTCCATGAAGAAGTGGTCATAAAACGAGTCAACGCCACCTGTCTGAGTTTCCAAAATATTACCACGTATTTATTGTAAATAATTACAGGTGATATCTATATTTATTCTACAGGTAATTCATCAATCATTATGCATTTTCTTTTGGAAATTAGTGTTATTATGTACGAACTGCTTCTAAGGAGTATTGGCTTAAGCGATCGTCTTGCCGTTTCACACTGCGCTGAGAGTTGTGGGTTCGATTTCCGCACGAGACAATACTTGTGTGATCCATAAATTGTTGTTTCCAGTCTAGGTGTTCTTTGCATCCGATAATTGAATGCTTGTTAAGCAACATAGAATTTATTCCTAGTTAAATTTTTACCTTTTATACTTATTTATATAAATATTCCTTTTTCAGAAATACTTTAATACAATATCTCGATAAGTTCACGAAGAAGTGACAAAAGGCGAGATAACGTAACCTGTTCGAGTTTCAAAAATTGGATGCCGTCTACGGTATATGCTTTTGATTGTCCATTTAACTGATGTATCTACCGATTAAGATCTAGAATAGTAATTGTAAGTATAAATAATTGTATTCATTTGGTGTATTTATATTATGTTAAATTAATTTAATAACAATGCCTAACTGCTCTGTTTGTAACATATTTGTAGATAATCGTCGCTGGTCGGGTTACTTACGTAGTAATGATCATAAAAATTGTAGCTCAACTTCTGTTAAAGATAACATTTCAATTATTCAATCTTCGTTTAAGAAACGAATAGTAAGTTACAAGATCGTTGTCGATAGCGAACAAATAGATAGTTTTCCCGAAATGTTTCTTAATAGTGTTAGTGGACAAGTTAAAAATCTAATAGATCAATCGCTTGAGAAACATACATCTATCAAAGTAAACATCGAATTATTTTCTTATTTTCTCATGTTTAAAAATGATCAACGTGAAATTAAATCATTTTCCACAAAAAATGTGGTTCTGCATGTTCATTATGAATTTGATTCAATTTATAAATCATCTATAGATATATTGTTAAAGAAAATTGAAGAATTTCAGGAAAGGGATAGCGGATGGACCTTTTTGTGTAATTCGCATCTAGAAATAAATATAAATAAGTATCAACCTTTCGGTGAATCAAAATTTTTAGCTTTACCAAAATATATAAGAAACAAAAGACCTTGTTTGAATATTCGGAATAAAGACGAGTATTGCTTTTTGTGGTGTGTCGTGGCGGCTTTGTACCCCACCGCTCGACATCCCGATAGAATTTCGTCTTATCCTCGCTTCGAGGAAGTTCTGAATGTTAATGATTTGTCATTTCCAATCACATTTTCGGACATAGCTGTCTTTGAGAGAAATAATCCCTTTTTAAATATATTCGTGTATGGTTTGAAGAATGAAAAGACAGTAGTAGGACCTTTGTATCACTCGAGGAATAACAAATCTAAGAGCATTCACCTATTGTTTTTAGAAAATAATACTACTTCACATTATTGTCTCATCAAGGATTTGTCTCGCTTAGTAAGGAATCAGATGACCAAACATCATCGTAAATTATACTTCTGCGAAACATGTTTATTGTTTTTTCCTACTTACAATCAAATTGATTCGCATCTGTGTGGAGGAATAGCCACCGTCTTACCTGAAAAAGGTTCATTTTTACAATTTAGAAACTATGAGAGAAAGCAAGACATTCCATTCGTGATTTACGCCGACTTTGAAACGTTACTTGAACCGATTTCCGGTCATGAACACAACACCGCTAATACGTCATACTCACATCGCCACGTGCCGGCCGCGTTCGCCTATAATGTTGTATCATCATCATTTAATAACGAGGTTGGGGGGGTACAGAAGTTATTGTGGCGATGATTGTGTAACAAAATTCGTACATTTTCTTACTGAAGATGTTAAAAAGATACATAGAATTCTGTCCAGAAACGAGCCTATGATATTCACAGATAAAAATAGACTTGAGTTTGAGCGCGCTAATAAGTGCTATATTTGTGGTAATTTATTGTGGTGTGATAGGGTAAGGGACCATTGTCACTTGACAGGTCGTTACCGAGGGGCAGCACACCGACACTGTAATCTACAACATAAAGTTCCAAAATTCGTTCCAATATTCTTCCATAACTTATCTGGTTACGATTGTCATTTGTTCATAAAAATGATAGGCGAAATTCCTGGTCAAATAAAAATAATTCCAAGGAACAAGGAAAACTATATAGCTTTTACAAAGTTTGTTCATATCGCTGATAATGAGTTTATACAAATACGATTTTTAGATTCTTTTAACTTTCTAAGCACTAGTTTAGACAAACTTGTTAAAACATTACAGTTAGAAGATTTTGTTAATTTAAAATATCATTTTTCTGATACAAGACAATTTAGTTTATTGACTCGAAAAGGTGTATATCCGTATGATTATATGACGAATTGGGAGAGCTATGATCAAAAATCATTACCGTCTAAGGCTCATTTTCATAATTCTATAACCAACGAAAATATTAGCGACGACGATTACAATCATGCTCAGACAGTTTGGACTCAATTTAATATACAAAATTTAGGTGAGTATACCGATTTATACTTAAAAACAGACGTACTTTTATTGACAGACATATTCCAAAATTTTAGAAAGACATGTAAGCTGTATTATAAACTAGATACTGCGTTTTATATAACTTTACCTAGTTTATCTTTCGATGCAATGTTACTAAAAACAGGTGTTCAATTAGAACTAGTGTCGGACTTGGCCATTGTGAGAATAATTCAAAGCGGTATAAGAGGTGGTCTGGTCTGTGCATGTGTTCCCATCGACATGCAAAAGCTAACCATAAATACATGCCTGAATATGATCCGTCGCAGCCTCAGTGTTTCATAACATATTTAGATTGTAACAATCTTTACGGCTATAGTATGTCTCAGTACTTACCGTATTCTAGTTTCAGATTTCTAACTGATAAGGAATTGGCTAATTTTGACGTTAAGGCTGTTGGGGATCGAGGTGAATGGGGTTTCATATTAGAAGTTGATCTCTTATATCCTGATCATTTACAAAATCACCATAATGATTTACCATTTTGTCCTGAGAAATGTATACCTCCTGGAGGCAAAACGAAAAAATTAATTGCTAATTTATATAATAAGTATAATTATGTGATTCATTATGTTCATTTAAAAAAGTGCTTAGAAAATGGTTTAATTTTACGTAAAGTGCATAGGGTAATTACTTTTAGACAAAGTCCGTATTTAAGCCAGTATATAGAATTGAACACCCAACTAAGACAAAGAGCGAAAAGTGCTTTCGAGCAAGACTTTTTTAAATTATTAAATAACAGTGTTTTTGGCAAAACTTTAGAAAATACTGAGAAAAGAGTAACCGTTCATTTGGTTAACCAGTGGTGCGATCAGTCCAATCATACCAAGAAATTATTATCCGCCGAGAAGCTCATAGCCAACCCCTATTTCCATAGTGCATCTATTTTAACGGAAAATTTAGTTGCTATTCAAATGAGACCCGACCAAATTATTTTAGATAAACCAATTTATATAGGATTTACTGTATTAGAACTTTCTAAGTCGTATGTACAACTTCCATTATAATATTGTCAAGCCATTTTATAAAGACCGAGTCCAGCTGTGTTACACAGATACTGACTCTTTTGTCTATCAAATTTTCACTAACGATTTTTATCACGATTTGAATAATCACTTTTTGCAATATTTTGACACCAGTAACTATGACACTGGAAATGATTTAAGCATACCATTAATTAACAAAAAAGTTCCTGGCTTGTTTAAGGATGAAATGGGAGTTAAATATATTACTAATTTTGTTGGTTTGCGATCAAAACTATACTCCATAAAAACTCCAAATAAAACTATTAAAAAAGCAAAGGGAGTAAAATCATGCGTAGTCAGGGACTTAAGCATAAATGATTATGAAAATATTTTATTAAATGGTGGAGTTATATGCAAAAACAATATCATGTTTAAATCAATTAGACATGAAATATTTACTCGAACTGTCAACAAAGTTGCTCTATCTAGAAATGATGATAAACGATCGATATCTGTGGATAACATAACAACCCGAGCCTGGGGACACTCATTCATTATAATGAATAATGAACATAATAGTATACAAGAATAAGTTTAAAATATTGTAATTACAAACTAACTTCATCGCTAATTACCTATAAGTATCATCTATCACATTCATAATACTGCTTGTACATATATCTGCGATACGTACCTAGAGATTGTATTACGTTCGAATACAATAACAATTATTTAGCATGTAATTTTGTCTGACCTAAGAATCGAAGCTATTCACACATACTATTACATCAATATTAGATATAAGTATTCTCGGGTGTAATCTTACTTAAGTTAGTAAAATATGTTTCATAAATTACATTGTAACTTTGCTCGAACCGAGCATCAAACAGTGGATGTGATCAACCACTAATCTGTGTCACAGACTGAGTGCAAAATCTACTCATATTATATTGTTATCTTAGTTTTAAGAAATGTAACTTGAAATAAAATGTGATTTATTAAAACTGAGCGCTTATTTTATTTATTCTTGTCTTAATTTAGAATAATATCCACATTTCTGACGTCGTTAGTTAAACATAGGACTAGCATACTGTCAGACACGTAAATCGTAATTGCATTAATAATAAGGTTGGATTTAAAGAGCTAATGTTTTTAAATAAGTCTTAATAACCTTAACAACATAATAAACGTTACGCCAGTTCATTGCCTTCAGTATAGAAACAGCATACAGCGCACAAATGCTTGGTTGACATTTTATACATAATAAAATTACACGTTCAATTAAGTAAGACTTATAAAACCCTACTCCGCAAAATAAATTAAAAATATCAGTAAATAGTGCAGTAATAGCAAATATTTTTCTTACATACATTTTATATACCAAAATAAGTGTAATAAACGTGTTAAACAGTGCCAATAATTCCTATAATTACAATAATAACAACATTTTAAAACAATCCGTTACAAACTGTGTAGTGAAGTGGATTTAAATCGAGCTATTGGGGCAAACGTGTAAGCGACGCGAAATTCACGGCGCTTACGACCTTCTCGCCGCGACGTCGAAAGTAAGCTTAGCACCTATACTGTATAGCGCAATTAGCAAAGGTAACTGCTTTAAACTACCTTGTATTACTAAACGCCATCGCTTGCAAAGCTGACTAAAGCGCCCGCTCTTAAGATACGTTGTAAGAAATTTAAAAATTCTATTATGTCAACAAAAAACTGTGCGGGTTGCATGAACACTTTTAAAAGTAGAGAATGCTTACAATGTTGTATTTGCCATCAATGGTATGATTTGTTATGCGCTAATGTTTCCGAAAAGCGTTTCAAGCTAATGAGCTGCGAGCAAAAAAGCGCTTGGAAATGTCCCAGCTGCAAAAATAAACAGCCTAAAGGTGACAATACCAACACACCTGTTCGCGCCTGTCGGCTAGAGAGCCCACCAAATCTCAAACAAAGTTTGCCATCGCCCACTGCAATGAACGTCACTCTTCGCACTAAGCAATCATCTACTCGTTTGTCAGAGGATATAAACATCACCGATGACACCGTTATACAATTTACTAAGGCAACCCTAAGGGATATAATGAAGCAAGAGATACAAATGGTCTTGAAAGATGCGGTATCAGAGCAATTCCGACAGATCAATGAACTAGTTGCCGAGTTCAAAAAATCATTGTCCTTTTTTAATGAGAGATACGATGAAATGAATATTTTGTTAGAGGAGAAAACTAAAAAAATAGAGAAGATCGAAAAAGAAAACACCTGCTTGCAGGATAACCTACAAAAACTGAGTAAACGACTGAACTTAATGGAACAGGCGTCCAGAAGTAATAATATCGAACTACAATGCGTTCCAGAAAGTAAATCGGAAAATATTGTTACAATCGTACACCAACTCGGAAGAGTAATAAGCTGTGACATAAAAGACCACGACATTTTGCAATGTACAAGAATAGCAAAATTGGATACAACAACCAAAAGACCACGATCCATTCTCGTAAAGTTTAGCAGCCCTCGGTTGCGTGATACCTTTCTAGCAGCAACTAAGAAATATAATAAAGCAAATGCACACGAAAAATTGAACACTAGCCATCTCGGAATCGCCACTGAAAAACCCCAACCAATATACGTCACAGAACACCTCTCAGCTGAGAATAAAGCGATACACGCAGCGGCACGGATTCGTGTCAAGGAGCGGGGTTATAAATTTATATGGGTCCGCCACGGGAAAGTATTTGTAAAAAAGAACGAAACTTCGCAAAGCATTGTGATTAACAGCCTCGATAAATTATCTTCAATATTGTAAATTCTTTTTCTTTATTATTGTTGAAAGTTTCTATAACTAATACAAATAACATTCAACCGTCCCATAGGTGTTTACTATCAAAATGTACGAGGCTTGAAAACAAAAACCATTGATTTGTACCATAGTATATCTATACATAATTACGATATAATAGTGTTTACAGAGACTTGGTTACACTGTGGAGTCTACGACTCTGAAATTTTCGATGACAGATATATTGTCTATAGACGTGACCGGGAGACTAGCAGATACAGTAATCGAAAGGAGGGTGGAGGGGTTTTAATTGCAGTCTCAAAACATTTTAAGTCTCGTAGGTTAAAGAGCTTTGAGACTGAATTAGAGGACTTATGGTTAGAAATAGACACAAACGACTCTTTTAATAACAAAAATACAATATACATCGGTGCAGTATATTTACCACCCCCCGTAAGTCACGAAACGCTATCATTGTATACAAAAAATGTTAAAAATATAGCGGCATTAAACAAACAAATTATTATTCTAGGCGATTTTAATCTTAGCGATATTTCCTGGGTTTCTAAAGATAAATATCTTTATCCGGATTGTAAAAACTCGAACCGTAACGCAGCACTCATTGAATTCTTATCCCTTAGTGCACTGAATCAATATAATAATATTTTAAATAATAAGTCTAGAACATTAGATCTAATAATGAGTAATACTCCTGTAGTAAAATTAAATCGCTGTACTTGTAGTCTGTCAAAAGAAGATCCCTTACATCCTTCCGTGGACTTTAATATACCATTACTTCCGGACTGTCAACTTGAAGCTAATGCAATGCTTAAGCCTGATTTTTACCGAGCAGACTACGAAAACGTTTTAAAAAATTTGTTGTTAATAAAATGGGAAAATGAATTTGACGGATGTGACTCTGTTAATGATATGATCGATATTTTCTATGATATTTTACAACGCATTATACTTCTAACTATTCCATTAAAAAAGACAAGTGTGAGAAAATATCCACCGTGGTATACGCGGGACCTCATACGATTATATAGGGAAAAACATAAATATCACGTTCGTTATAAAAAGTACAACAATCCTTTGGACTTGTTAAATTTTGAAAGGTTGCGGGACGACTGTAATACACTAAGGGCTTCATGCTACAAGTCATATATTTCCAAAATAGAAAGTGGTATAAAAAATAATCCCAAGATTTTTTGGTCATTTATAAAAGGAAAGAGGAAAACAAGCAGTACATATCCAGCACAAATGTATCTTAGTAATAAAGTAGCTACAAATGGGATAGACATCTGTAATTTGTTTAAGGAAAACTTCGAAGCGGTTTTTAATGCACCATCATGTAGTTATAACCAAATTACGTGTAACACAAAATCAATGATACGGACACAAACATTTCACCACAAAGAAATATATACCAGTCTCAAATCGCTGGATGAGACAAAACGGGCAGGCAGTGATGGTATCCCTCCAGTTTTTATAAAGCGCTGTGCGAAGGCATTAGTTAACCCTCTTGTAATCATTTTTAATCAATCTGTTCTAGAAGGGACGTTCCCAATGCGGTGGAAAGAAGCATTAGTAATCCCTATATTCAAATCCGGTGAAAAGCATCAAATTGTAAATTATAGACCAATTTCAATTCTTGTCTCATTTGGAAAAATATTCGAGAAACTTATCAGCAAACAGTTAGTATGGTACTTGAAACAAAATATAACGGAAAACCAACACGGTTTCTTCAAATCTAGGTCCACAAATACAAATTTGTTATGCTTCACATCCACGTTATCAGAATGCCTCGACAAACGAATACCAGTGGACGCTATTTACACGGATTTTTGTAAAGCATTCGATAAAGTGGACCACTACCGCCTGATTGCGAAATTACACGACCTCGGTATAGACGGAGCTTTGGTCAAATTGCTAGAATCATACTTATACAATAGAATATCAAAAGTAGTAATTAATGGCTATTACTCATCCGACTTCGTAGCAACTTCCGGTATACCGCAGGGATCGCATCTTGGGCCAATCCTCTTTAACGTCTTTATTAACGATATTGTCAATTGTTTCCATAACTCAAAAATTTTTTTATTTGCCGACGACCTCAAGATAGTGATGCCTATTCGAAGCGCTGATGACTCAAAAAAACTTCAAAATGACCTCGATAATCTAACAAACTGGTGTAACAAAAACAAAATGGTATTAAATATAAATAAATGTTTCTATATCCAGTTTACAAGAAATAAACTATTAACTAATAATGCTTACTACATAGATGGACATCAAGTCCAAAAGGTTAACGTGGTTCGTGATTTAGGCGTGCTAATAGACCATAACTTGAGATTTGATGTTCATATACTTGATGTTGTCGCGCGAGGCTTTAGGGCACTGGGCTTTGTTATTCGTAATACTAAAGACTTCAAGAAACCATCTACGAAGATTTTACTTTTCAACACGTTAGTTCGTCCGATACTAGAGTACTGTTCTATAGTATGGAATCCACACTACGAAGTTTATAAAAAACGTTCAGAAAGTGTCCAAAAGCGTTTTCTGTATCACTTGTGCTATGCCGATCATATAGCCAAAAAATACGTTAGCTATACCGACAGGTTGCAAAATTACAATATCAAAACGCTTGAGAGTCGCAGGGAATATCTAGATTGTATTTTCTTACATAAATTGCTTAATGGGTCCGTAGACTGTAGCCAGTTATTGAGTACTTTACAAATAAACATACCCACTCGCTTACCTAGGAAAAATACATATAGTTTGTTAGACATACCAACATCTAAAACAATTCTAGGTCATTATGCAGCTGTACCAAGGCTCTGTAGGCAATATAACCTCTTGTCAAGAACACATAAAATTGACATATGTGAGTCCCTGACAAACTACAAAAAATGTTTAAAAGAATGTTCGTAGTTCCTAAAATACCTACTTTCTAATATATTTAATTATTATGCTTAATTATACTGCTTAATTCTTATTTTCTATACATATTATATATATATTTTTTTTTTTTTGTTAAATTGTAAACGTTTTGTTTTAGTTTAATATATTTGATATTGTTTAAATTGTAGGTCTTAACTTAGTTTGAAATTATATTTTAATTGCATGCTGTGGTCTCCTATAATTGAAGGAGTACACATTTTTTGTACATTTTGAAAACAACAGTGTAAATTGCAGTGTATTTTCTTTGTTGGAGATCCTTAATAAATAAAATAAAAAATAAAAAAAAATAAAGACTAGATGGTATTTACATATTTTTATTATCATTTACGAATAATTACCCTCGTTGACAACTTGTATAATTTTCGAGTGCGATATAATAATGACATCGGTAAGTGAAAAATATGTTATTTACAATCTAACCTATTCGTGTTTCGTTTTCAGAATAATTTCTCAGTAATTAAAAAATAATTGGTTGGTTTAGTGGTTAGTGATCTTGACTAATAAACCCGAGGTCGTGGGTTCGATTCCCCACTTAGAATACATCTGTGTGATGTGCACGATTATTCGTTCTATATCTATGTCGTTCATCGATATTAAAGATTTTATGGTGGTAGTAACGCCAGCATTTCTTATCTTATCGATTTCGATACCATTTAACTCATACCTGATATCTTGAAACAAGTAGAGTAAAGCATTATTTGTGAATTGAACAGTGCTAGCTACGTCTTTTGAATCCTTTTTGCGAACGATAACAGTACCTTCCAAGTATAGGGTGCTTGCTGATGGTAGTATGTACAAATTCTGTTGGTTGATAGGTATGCGAATTTCATCGTTTCTGTTAAAACTTGTCACATAGGGTTTGTAGGATTGGAATTCAATTCCTTCGACAGTATTGTCGAAAGAAGGAGCGGATAAAACGTCTAACATATTTACTTTAGCAAACCGATCGCTTTGAGGAATGCCTTATTGTCTTTAGTTAATTTTTTTTTCCTTGAGCTAGTACTTGATTGATTAGTAGTATGAAGAGAACTGATGTTTTTGGCTTGTTGATGTACGTATTTATTGTAGTCAATCATTTTTTCTTTTCAGGTGCAGGTAAAGCTGCATTTCTTCTCCTCGTAAATTAATCAAGCGATTGTTTATATCTAATATCCTGATATGAATGCAGCTTATGTTATTTTGGTTGATTGGAAAGTATATAGCGTTTTTTGGTATTTCTATAATTCTGTATCCAGGGGGCACACTAAGTGCAAATTCGTGAATAATATGACTAGGTTTTCCGTTTATGTACGACCCGCTGACAATATCACATTCAATCCTTATAACGGTCGTAGGTAAAATGTTGACAAGAAACTGTGATACATGCCATTTATTTGCTTTTAAAATTTGCTTATCAAAACCTATTATACTGCCAAACGAATCTTCTTCACTAAAATTGACGTCTTTTGAACAGTATATTGCAGATTTTAACGTATTATTGTTGCACTGCACTTTAATTGACGCACCTTTTATTTTAGATTTAAGATAATCATTTATATCTTGTAATTCATACGTGCCCTCCGAAAACTTATTATTAGTTTTATCAATATTTGGAATAGAATTAAATGTTGAAAAGTGCAATAGAGCACATTCGTACTGTTCATTTAGTTGCAACGTATTAGGATAGTACGTTGACAAAGATGATGAGTTCCCAGTTATAGACAATGTGAATGACATCTTGCAAATGATTGAAATAAAAGAAAAGCGTGAATTTTATAATAGTTTATTCCAGAAAGACCAAAGGTATTCTATGCACAAATGTCCGCAATTCACTGCATTAAATTTTTGATATCTTGTGTAATTATAAAAAACATTACATTTCTTTAAATACTGCATCAGTTCCATTGGAGGTTTTAAGTCTCCAAAGCTATCAAAATATTCACAATAATTGCACATTTTAATATAAGCTACCCAATGCGTTCCTTCATTCGTAGAATTATCCAAATTAACGATACCACATTCAACACGTTTCGGTGTCTTAGGTAACTTGTCCTTCATGTAAACTCCTCGAAAGTGGGGAATGTTGCTTGCATGCTTTTGGATGTCTACATTAGTAAGAGCACGGTTGGGTAGCTTTCTTTTTAGTTTTTTGAAGATTTAATAAACAAACCTTTGCCATTCTTATGAGGCTTAATGTATAAACCCTTGCCTAATTCTAAAGCTTCCATAGTCTTATTATGACGTTCTGTCTCCCACAAATTTTTCTCAGCTGCTTTATAATCGTTAACGGTTTTTGCAATACCGGCTGCACCGCCAGCTAGAGTTCCTAATGCTGAAAACCCAGCGAAAATAGGGATTAAAGGTAAAACTCCTCCAGTCGTGGGTATGGGTATTACACGCGGTACTCTAACTTTCTGAATACAAGGAAATATTTTTTTAGCTGCTGCGTAAGCGGCTTTTATTAATGCTTTACTGTCCTTAGGTTTAAGTTTTTTTAATCTTGATTTTATTTTTGACACAAAACTCTTAAAACTTTTAATGCCGGCTCCAGATTTTATTTTAGCTTTCATAACTTTGCTCACTAACCATGAGCTAAGTTTTTCACCTTTTGCTGCATCCTTCGATTTTAGCCTCTGGTTAGCCATGTTAAGTAATTGTAAATCTGCTTTATTACGGTTGGAATAGTCTGTGTGGTTTGCGTATGCAATGTCGTGATGCATACAGGCTTCGTCCAGTTTATTTACACCTCGATCACCTCGTTGTAAACGTTTCTGAAGTTTTGTTCCTGGTCCGCAATAATTGTAACCGGGTAAATGAACTTCAAACGGTAAATTAATTATTAAAGTATTAACTAGTCCACCGCCTTGCATTACCAAAAGTGTAATGAAGACAATATTCTATAAAGATAGTTATATAATCATTGTAAAGTTATGTTACTATTGCATTCTTATCAATCCAACTGTTGTCTTCGTTGTTTAATCCCAACCATTTTACGAATAATATTGTTCCTTTTCTTTTTAAAACTTTTTCTATCAAATAAACACCAGGGTACTGCGATTTCTGAAGTTCTTGCTCGTAAAAGGTTCCTAATATGGCCTGCTTTCGTTAATCCTGTATATGGTATGTTACTGGTATGGTGCTATTAACCTTCTTTATAGTAAATAGTTCAGTTGACCAATTAGGTGTGTAGCCTTTCTCAAAATGTTGTTTGTATTTACTAATACGCACATTATCACCAACTTTAAATTTAGGTTTAGGTCGTACAGATACATGTTTATGTCCCTTTTTAATATTTTGTAATATTAGAGACTCATTAGATTTATTTACATCCTTTGGTTTAAATCTGATAGTTCGATGTTTTGTGTTGTTATATGTCTTCAACAAAGTTTCTAATGGTTGACCTAACCATTTGTAGTTTCCATTGAGACTGAAGTATTTATACATTTTATTTTTTACAGTTTTGATAAGTCGCTCTACAATTGAAGCTTTTTTGGTAGAAAATGTTGAGTAATGATTAATGTTGTATCTCTTTATAAGAGTTTGAAATTCATTGTTATAAAACTCTGTTCCCATATCCGTTTGTAAATGAAAAGGTTTTCGTTGACTACTAACTAATATTCTTTCAAATGCACGAGCAACATCAAATTTCTTTTTCGATTTTAATGGCTCGACCCACGCATACTTTGAGAAGCAGTCAATGACAACTAGTACGTAATTATGCGACGTATTATATTTTTTCAAATTTTGCATGTCCATCAGATCAGCTTGCCATAAGTCATCGATACCCTTTAGAATAACAGAACGACGCAGGAAATTTTTCTGGCTGATTTGTGTATTTCATTAACAATTTGTTCTTTAGTCATAGCGAAGTTTGTTTAAGCAATTTATCAACATCTGCTTTAGTATAAAACTTGTCTTCCAACTGAATTGAAATTTCCGATATCTTCGCTTTTAAACTATTTTGAAGCGCTTTTTGCACATTTTTTTTTTAAATTTGATAACGTAATGATCCAATCAATTGATTCAATTCTTTTTTCAGATCAGTATTTAAACTATCTACATATTCTTTATTCGCAGCATCGTCTGCTTTTACAGGTGTTATTATTCCTGTTAGTCGAGATGTTTTTAAATCGTAATCACCGCTTTCAGATTTTAATAATGCATTGTTATTGAACTCAAAAAGTTCAGACAAACGCATTCTTTTGTGAATATAGTGTCCAAATTTATCCACATTCATACTGAAGGTGTATTTAATTATAAGGTTGGTAGTAAAATGAATAATTTACATTGTATACCATTTATTTATTTATTATTTTACTTTCTCGCAATTCTTCTATAATAGAAATAATTTCGTTGTCTACTCCTGTATTACCGGCATCTCGAGACGCAATTAAGAGTTTTAGCCTATCCACTAGTTCATTTGGATTGTCCCAATACACTAAATCGACGTCTTTTTCCATGTTTTTGTTAAAGGTAGTCCTTTTCCTTTAGATTGGTTTACTAGGTTCATTATCTCGACGATGCGCATTTGTATCAAGTAACATTAACTTATAATGTTTCATATCACTTTCTGTTACCAAACTTATATCAACATCTTTTTTCAATAACAATTCTTTTAAACCAGATGTAGTTCGGTATTTTTGACCAGCTACTAAGATATAATTATCATTAATCGTTATAGCAGCAGAACCTAACATCAATTTACCACGCTCTACTCTAACACCAAATGGAATATCTGCCAGTGCTTCCGATGATACAGACCAAGATGACGTATTAACATCTTTACTGCTTTCAGCTAATGATTGATATGAAGAGTCACTATCGACTTCAGTTTCATATTCATAGTATTTTATATTACTTTTTCTATTTATGTTTTCTTTTTGCAAAGTTTGGTCAACAAATGGCACTTCAGTTTCTTCATCTACTGTAGCATCTTGAGAAGTTCGCTTACCAGCACTAGCAATTTGGTTGAGTGATTCTGTTACAGGTTTAAAAACTGTTTCAAGTGTTTGTTTAGTGTCGGCCTCAACGTCTCTCATTTTGCGAATCTTTTTTTTTAGTGCTTCAGCAGCATCAACAATTTGTCTTTTTAATGATTTTTCCATGATTATTAAAATAGATCGTTACTGTTTAAATGCTGTGTGAAGAATAATAACTTTAAATGGGTAACGGTCTTTAATATCTATTTATTTTCGTCAAATACAACAAAGTTGTAAATTTTTTTCCTGTTACATCCTTTATTTTTCGGACAATCTTTATTAATGACCACAAATAAAAAGGTTCTGTCCAAATTTTGGAGCATATTTCGCGGAACTCAATCCAAGTCATATCCGTATTAACATGTTCGTCATACAAATGTCTTAAATTAATGTCATCTTGTTTAAACAGTATAATTAGGTTCGCGTTGTGTCTTATTAATTGCTTTGGGATTTTGCTATATGTTTGGTTTAGATAAAAACTATCGATGCACTTATGTCTTCCCATTGCAAAGAAATCACGCATGCTACTTTGATTTTCGCAAGCAACGTCGTCAAAAATAATCACGGAGTTGGGTTTTGCATCCTGAACTCGTAATACTTCTTGATTACCATGATATTTCTCAAGTAAAACACCAGGAACTCGTTGCAAAACTCTTTCTAAAAAAATATACTTTGGTTGGTATAAGGTCTTTGAATAAATATAAACATTTTGAAATCGTAAACCATTCTCATGTAAAAGAAGTCCAATTAATAAATTGGTTTTCCCGCAGTTGGATGGTCCACAAATGATACATCGTACCGAGTTAGGTAATAATTCTCCATGACGAGAACTAGTTTGACAAACATTTTCACAGATTATATTAACGTTCAGTGATTGCGGCTGTTTGACAAATTTCATGATTGTTGTCTAAAGCCGATCAATTGAAAATGAGATAAAACGTTTATTACATTAACATTTATAAACTGCAACAGTGTTGTAAATTTTGGATAAAGATGAGCGATAAGTGATCTGTAATAAAAAACCGACTTACATGGTTGACTTTCTTTTTTTTTTTTTTTTTTTACGTGGGGTAATGCTATGACGCATATCCCTCCGCGGGGGCGGGCGGAGGGATCATGTCGGACTCGCCGGGGTAAAGAAAGATGTTGAAAAGATAATGTACCTCCCGGAATACCGACTAAACCTACCACGGTGTTCCTCGACACAACCACTATCGACGGGGCCGCGCGAATCGCTTTCGCATGCGGTCGCGACCCCGCCAAGGTTACGGCCCGCCGTATGAAACGGCAGGCCACTACACAAAAGACCTACCCAAAGGTACTTACTTCTAGTAAAACCCTACTGTCTCCCCCCTAGGGGAGAGACGGACTCGACACAGAGGGGCGCGTGGGAACACGCACGCCGCCTCTCGGACCTGGTGCTGAACGGATGTCGGGCAGGCCCACAAAGCCCGCCACCCCCAGGTCAAACCTCAGGGTGGCTGGAGGTCATCGCGCGCCCTCCGGCGCCCGGCTCTGCGGTTGGGGAGAGGATTCAAACGCTCCCTCTCCCGCTCCGCCGCCTCCTTGATGGAAATTACTTCCTCACAAAAGGAGGCGACGGCGTTCCACGACCTCTCACTCCGGACCATAGACTGAACTACGGTCGGGAGCGAGAGGGCAATCGATCCGACTGCCGCGATCAACTCACGGCGCTGCGATGCCCAGGCGGGGCAAACCGCCAAAGTGTGCAGCGCTGTGTCCTCTACAACGTCGCGGCAGTCGCCGCAGTGGTGACAACCGGGCGTCTCTTGCCGGCGTATACGACACAGGAACTGGCCAAAACAACCGTGGCCAGTCAATACCTGTGTCAGCCGGAAGGTGAGGGCGCCATGCCGCCTCTCCAGCCACTCCTCAAACACGGGACTTACCGCCACGATTGTGGCGTGCCCGGCACTGGGGTGCACAAGTCGCTCCTTCCATTTCGCCACTAGGACCTGGCGGAGCTCGGACCTTGCCGCTTTGATAGCGGGAAGATCCGGTCCTTCGCCCCGAGCTAGCGACTCCTGGCGCCAGCGATAGAGCGACGCCAGGAGCGCCGCTTCCAGGTCCCATGGCATCGATCCGGCGAGGAGGCTCGCAGCCTCGGTCTGCCTGTCCGCCCAAACTGGGGCCCCATACAGGGCCATGGACCGCACGACCCCCTCGTAGAGCCTCCGGCAGGAGGTGTTTGGCCCCCCAAGGTTGGGCAGCAGGCGCGAGAGCGCGCCTGCAGCGCCCCGAAGAATGGGGGCCAAACGACGAAAATGGGCTATAAAGTCCCATCGGCTGTCGAGCAAGAGACCTAAATACTTTAGGGTTGACTCGACGCCGATGCGGACCCCTCCTACCATAATATGGGCCCCTGGAGGTGGCCGTTTCCGAGGCCCGTGGAAACAAACGGCCTCAGACTTAGACAGGGCCACCTCGAGGCCCAACCGCCGGATATGACCAACGACTTGTGCGACCCCAGCAGTCGCCAGTATGGCCGCCGCACGGTGCGACTTACCCCTCGCTGTGACAAGTGTGTCGTCGGCGTAACAAATGACGCCGACGCCACGGAGGAGCGCACCTCGCAGCACCCAGTCGTAACCGATGTTCCACAGGAGTGGACCCAGAACCGATCCCTGTGGAACACCGCACGACATCTCTCGCCGACTCCAACCGTCGTGACCCGGGTAGACGACTACCCTCTCCGACAAATATGCCCCGACTATGCGGCGGAGGTAGGTCGGCACTCGATGAAAGATGAGTGCCTCCCTAATACAACTCCAGGGCAAGGTATTGAATGCATTCGCGATGTCCAAAGACACCGCGAAGACGACCTCGCCCCGGGACACCGCATCCTCCACCAGGCTCCTCACACGCATGACTGCGCCTATAGTTGAGCGCCCGCGGCGGAAACCATACTGATTCTCCGCCAGATCCGGACCCATAGAAGATAGATGCTGGACGAGGCGCTCCGCGATGATAAACTCAAACAGTTTAGCTACCTCGTCCAGCAACACGATGGGCCGGTAGGCGGACGGAGAGTCCACCGGGCGCCCTTCCTTCCTAATCAGGACCAGTTTCCCTACCTTCCACTGGCGCGGAAACTGGCCCTGCACTAGACACTCGCTGAGGAGCCCCCTCAGTCGGGGTGCGAGCTCCTCGAGGACCAGGGCCAAAGCACGACCTGGAATGCCGTCGGGCCCTGGGGCGGTGTTTTTCGAGCGAAGTCTCGACACCGCCGCTCGCAACTCTACCTGGGTCACTTCGGGAACCACGTCGTCGTCAAAGTCCGCGCTGGACGTCATGGAAGGCGGAACCATCTGCGGAGGAGTGTGCTCCGCCCGTGAAGGGAACAGAGCGGCCACCACCTCCTCCACCAGCTGTGGCCGGAGACTCTGGGACAAGAGGGGCGCCCAGGGGCGAAGCTTGCCCCTGACCATAAGATATGGACGCCCCCAAGGATTACGGTCCAGAGTCCCCAGCAGCTCTTGGCGGGCCTGATCCTTGGCCCGCTTTATGGTGATTTTCAAAATCTTCTTAGCCGCTCTGTAGGCCTCATACAATTCCGCCTCCCTGACGTCAAAATCGGGAGGGCGGGGACGCCTCCTACTACAGCAAGTAAGGCGTACTAACATCAACAATGGTTGAGTAGAGTAAGTAATACTAGCTACTACTAAACTAGTAAGATTGAAGTCGAGCGACGTACGCGATATTATAACGAGGCGAGGCGAGGCGATCATATATTATTGGGCGTTCTATACCACTATCGGCTGCGTGGCGAGTGCGCCAACTCGCCTCGCAACTTGCCGATAGTGGTATAGAATGCCCAATAATATACTACTTAGGTCTATAGTTCCCAACACTGTCTCTGTCGCCAACTGTTATGGATAGGGTGCACAAGTGTACGTTTTAAAATATCCGGGAAGACACCTGTATACAAGCATCGGTTATACATAAAGGTGAGAGGAGGAACTTGACTAGTCTTCGAACTTTTAATTACGAGTGTAAGTATGTGTGTCATGTTTTAGGTTAGTGATAATATTATCGACCTCCCGCCAATCGGTGTCAAACAATGCCATAGAGTCTCTCGGTGGTGAAGGTAGAGTACATGTGTTTGAGATATTTGGTGGGTTTAGAGCTTGGTTATTTAATATTACATGTAAGGAAACTCCAGAATCAGTTCTCAAGTATTTATTTCCTTTAATATTATTGTAACATAATTATATTTTATATTAATAGTTTACATAGTTACACAATATGCATACCTGATTTAATTCAATGCAATATCCGCCACTTAATATACTTTTACTTCACAAACTTATCCGATCGCCACACAACGCCCGACTGCCCGTTATAGTTCCGCGCGTTAGTTTTATACTATCAAGCATAGTGGGGCAGTCGAGAAAAATCAGTGTTGCCAACAGAAAATAACGGATACAATTAAACATATTCAAATAATGCTTCTACATCGCTACATTTAACTAAATATTTCTATATAATAATTATATTCTACCTATGATTGCTAACAGCTCGGCCATCCTGATGTTAAAGCGAGACCCTTCGCTTTAGATTATGTTTAACAACAACAGGTCAAGCGATTCGTGCACAAAATTGTGGCCATGAATCGCTTGAAGTACCGTCGTTTATATTCGTAATAAGTATAATTTAATGTATTTTATTTATGTACTTCTTAAGAAATTATTATGTATATCCTGTTACATAGAGACAATGCTTATTTTTATCAATGTGAATGTACACATTTATAACTTATTATTAAAGATAAATTTATTTGACTCAACATGTGTACGATCAGGTGTTACAGATAGGTATTTTTTGTCTCAACATGCTCTGTCTTGTCAGACATGCAAATGTATATGCTTCATAAGAATTTTAAAATTATGCTGGATCTAATATTATAATTAACATGTCAATTAAGCGTCTCTTAACAATGAAGTGAGATATATTATAAATAGGTTAGTTCAAATCCGTACAATAAATATAAAAATTAATTAATTAATAATTCATTTCCAATAATAGAATAGTAATAGATAAGTCAATAATTAAGAACATGCCAAATTAAATTAGATCATGATAGACCATTATTAAAACAAAGAAAAGAAATTATATAAGATTATCACATAGGAGATCATTAATATTATAGTAGCATTTATGCAATAAATAATAAATTTCTTAAATTACGTTTAAATACGTTAACATTAAGGTCCTTAAATTTATTTGGTACTTTATTGTATATTTTGGGTGCCATGCAGAAAATGCTATTATAATTGTTTTACATAATATGTATGGCATTCATACATTTATTTTAAATCACTGAAATATTATATAATTATTGAAAACAACCAGTGAGAATCACTGTTACAACTATTATGTTATCAATTCATTATTTTAGAAATATCTTCACATTCTTTCTCTGAATTTACTTAACTAGAATCATGATTTCTATCGTATACCAAACATGGTTTTAGTTTATCTATTGATACAATATTCTCATAGCGAGGTCGATGCGCCTTTAACATTACTTAATACATCTAAAACTGTCGAGACGCGGTTATTAATTAATTTACTTAGTTTATTTAACGGTGCCGAGTTTTGATGTCGCGACTTCCCGTGTTATCCACGTTGTCGCGACACCTCCCTCCTCGGACTTTTACGATTGTGCCGAGTTTTGATGTTACGACTCCCTGTGTTATCCACGTTGTCGCAACACCTCCCTCCTCGGACTTTTATTATTATGCCGAGTTTTGATGTTACGACTCCCCGTGTCATCCACGTTGTCGCAACACCTCCCTCCTCGGACTTTTATTATTATGCCGAGTTTTGATGTTACGACTCCCCGTGTTATCCACGTTGTCGCAACACCTCCCTCCTCGGACTTTGTGACTTACGATTAAAAGAGTTTGTGGATTTGCCTCTCTCGCCGGCTCCCTTCCACTCCCTCACTCTGTATTTGTTTTGAAGTCTACCCTTTTCCGCTTTCATTATCGCGGTTACTTATCATCAGACTCATCCCTGAAAATTAAGGAATGATCGGCAGTTTAAATTCATTAATTAAATATTTATCATAGTTAATCTGTCAGGTATACCAGACGTAATAAAAAATTTCGAGTCATGCCACCAGTATGTCACTGAGACTCAATAGGTTAACTTTAATATTACCGCTGAAACCTGTCAGCTGTTTGTGATTTGGAGTCAGTCAACAGTGATACCATCTCCTCCCCTGATCATGAAGTTATGCCTGTGTCTTATTTGGTTGATAACAATAACAAAAACACATTCATGCCCCGAGACCAAACACCTATTTGGTCTGAAAACATGAATACATATCTGTAACCCACACCTGTAGGTTTCAGTAGAAGTTATAAACGACTACATTAAACGCTCAGTCAACAGTCATTTTTTTATGGTGACAGCCTATCTGTCACTAAAAAAGATGCAATCTATTTAACAGAAGTATAATCATTACATTATAAGGTAGGGTGTAACTTTATTCTGTGTGCATTACCACAGTCCTATGTATTAACAAAAGAACAAAAATAGGAATATTGAAAAACTTAATTTACTTCTTTAAATGCAGTTGTATATGTTATAACAATTTTATTTCATTCTTCGACACTAACAAGTTTATTAGTAGATTTTTATTGACTAAAGATACATTGTTTCTACCTTATTTTTATAAAAAGCAACTTGCTAAACTATTAGCATTTAATATATTATGCAGGGACCCAGTTACCAGTAGAGTAGTGAAGGTTATAGAACATAGTAGTATTATTACTACAAATCTTAGTGATACATCTAGAAGTTTAAACTGTTAAACGAGACAATTCATTAAAATATTCAGGGTCTATCCGGTAAGGAGTTAGAATTAGATTTATTTTTAAACATAATATTCAAGTATGTTGCATAACTGAACATTGGTTAAAAAGTATTCAATTAAAATTTATAATGAGTATTATTCAATTGTAAGTGCATTTTTAAGAGAATTCTATATATGGTGGCTCTCTAATATATGTATGTAATGATGTAAAACGTAAAGAACTTAAAAATATAGTAAATCTTTCTATCGTACTGATGAATTATCCTGTGTGGAACAAGAGCAACATACCATAGTTTGTGTGTACTGTCCACCGCAGAGTGACTTTAGTGTATTCGAAACAGTAGTACAGGATATATTAAATCGTTTGAGTTTAAGTAATAGGAATATAGTAGTATGTGGTGATTTTAATATTAATTTCCTTGAGCAGTCAGCTCTTTCTGTGAAACTAATTAGTTCATTAGAGTCATTTAATTAAAGTATCTATTTTTGGAACCAACCAGGATTATTTCACATTCTGCTATCTGCTTAGATAATGTATTTTGTGACTCAATTTCTAAATACGGCTGGGCCATATTAAGTGAACCGACATCTGACCATTGTGGTCAAAGGGTAGATTTTTCTGTAAATACAATGCTTAAAGAGAATAAGATCACATGTAGACCAATGACCTCTAATCGCTTAAAGAAATTTAATAATAAAGTAAGTGTCAAGTAGTGTTGTAAAAGAACTGAGTCTTTTAGTCCTAATTTTGCAGCTATGAGTCCTTTATGCAGAACTCGCGACTAATTTAGTCTTCTGAGTCTTGAGTCTTGAGTTCTTTTGAGTCTTTTCAGTTCTTTCAGTCTTACAAGTTCTTGAGTCGTTAGATTAATTTTAAGTCTCTTCTTTTTTTCAGTTCTTTGAGTCTTTTAAGTTCTTTTAAGTCTTAGAAGTCGTGAATTAGGACTGTAGTCCAATCAAAATGACTCGTGCTTTTGAGTTCTTTTTTTTGTTTGCGACGGCAGGCGACGTGAGGAGACGAGAGGCGACGGGAGGAGACGAGAGGCGACGAGATGTGGCAATTAACTATCAAGTGTCTATTTATCAGATTTACTTTTACTATCTTAAGTTTTTAGTACTATCTGTCATGTATCTTCGAACAGAATTCTTATGTTTAAAATAAATGGCCACCCGTGCGAAGCCGGCACGGGCCGCTAGTTAAACAAAATAAAATAAGGGTTCCATACATCTCTGGCAATACAAATCTGGAAGGAACAATTCATAACTGAAGTTGGTGGATATGACTTCTCCACAGTAATTGCACGTCGTACCGTCTTGAATCATGACATTGTTGTAGCTATCCACATCTACGTTGCGAATCGGTAGCAAATGCCAAACTAATTCGAGTACAATTAGTCGAGGCAATTTTAATTCCAACATTTTCTTTTTAAATGTCGTCACCTGCTCAACCTGTAACAAAATCATACCTATTTGATACAAATTTGCCAATTAATAATTTTACATTTACCATGTTAATGTCGTGTGGTATTAAAGAAAAACTAAATTATGTTGATACATACCAGTTTTACAAATGCATCCTCAGGACGCTCGGGTAGTGTAGCCGTATCAAAAAACTTAATGTAAGTGATTTCATTGTACAACAACGAAAAAATTTTGCCACAACTCAAATCATATAAAGATAATAAAGAACACATTATTATTTACTTTTACTTTCCCTGAGTTTACTTTTCCTCATCACTCATGTATATTACTGATGATGATAATAAAAAATGGGGGTAGTTTATTTTTTACTTTTTTACGTCCTACCCTACAAAGTTTCGAGAATTCGAGATACGAAACGCCAATAATGATACGCAGTACATATAGTCGTGAGAAGTGATAATTCCTTACTTATTTATTCTGTGGTTTTCCTATTGAAGGATTAGACTTATTTACATAACGAATATCATTTTAAATTATCCGTGTGCTGTGCGAAGTTAAGTGCGAACAGTAGGTACCAGAATTATGGCTGACAATAACATTACCGTTTCAACAACAGTGAAGCGTAAATCTTTAAAGGCAGACTGTTACTACAAAACAGAATCGCATTTCGAGTGTAAAATATGTAAGAAACAATTTTCCTTAAAAACATCACATACTATGTTAAAACGACATACTATCAATTCTCATACGCCGAGCACCTCGAATACATCTGCCAACAACTCGGTTCAAAAGAAAAAAAGTTCATATTATGACAAGTTGATTGTAAATTTTATAGTACATGGAAGTCACTCTTTCAACATTGTTGAAAAAGAACATTTTAAAACATTGGTTAGCCAATTAAATCCTGCATATTCGTTGATTAATCGGCCAAGATTAGTAACAAATATTACAGATTTATTTAACGAAAAACAAGAACAGCTGAAGGCGCACCTGAATACTATACCTAATAAAATATCTTTGACCCTCGATTTTTGGACTTCTGTGACAATGAAACCATATATGGTGGTAACTGCTCACTTTATGATGGATTCGAAATTGATATCATTAACACTTGATTTTGATATAATGCCATATCCCCACAAAAGTTCTGATATATTAAGAAAAATAATCCAAATATTAGATAATTATAACTTAGAAGGAAAGATTATATCAATCACAACAGATAATGAAGCTTCCAACATTAAATTCATGCAGTTATTAATGCTTTTTAATAATGATTACGAAGATGTAAAACATTTCAGATGTTTCGCGCATGTTTTAAACCTTTCAGTTAAAAATGGTTTAAAGCATATTGAAGAACCTATAAGTGCAATTTCACGTTTAATAAAGCATATAAATAATTCACCTAAACAAAAACAAACATATTTTGAAGTTTGTGATCGTTTAGGAGAAGATAAATTGTCACTGTTACAGGATATGCCTGTAAGATGGAATTCGACATATATGATGCTGAAGCGAGCATTCGCAATGAAGTCTGTATTGAAACATATGTGTGAGAATATAACGACATATGATCAATATAAGGTAGACTGGGATGATAAAGTTGATACTTTGATCAAAGTCTTGGAACCCTTTTATGATGCAACATTATTGCTATCTAAATCCTTTTATACCAGCATTTGTTATGTTGTTCCCATTCTTGATGTTCTTAATAACCACATCACTCAATCATTACTGGAGGAGACAGATTACGAACCGCTAAAAAAATGTTTGAAAGCTATGAAAACAAAGATTGAGGAATATATGCCCTACTTACGAAACGATTATGCCAATTTTGCTGTGATACTGGACCCGCGACTAAAGAACAATTACTTTATAGAAAGAGATAATGATGAAGGACCCCTGAAGCAATTTAAGGATTATTTTCAAAAAAATTATTTAAAACATGCTACCACTGACAACCCTGCTGAAAACTCAGCCGCACCAAGAAGAATATCTATATTATCCTCCGTATATAAACAAAAATCTTTATCCAGAAATGAACTCGAAAGTTACTTAAATTTGCAGCTAGAGCCAGAAGATACTGATATACTTTCATGGTGGACAATTCACGAAAAATAATTTCCTCACTTATCTAAAATGGCATTTGATATTTTTATCATTCCGGCAACGAGTGTTCCAAGCGAGCAGGCGTTTTCAAAATCTGGGAATCTGATAACAAAACGGCGAAACCGCTTGGGTAACAAGACCATAAGAGCATCAATGTGCTTATCTTCGTGGCTCAAGATATTTAAAGAATAAAACTTTTTTGAAATATGATTCACTGTAAAAAAAATACAATCTAAATAAATAAAAAAAAAATAAAAAAATATAATACCTACCTAAGGATGTAAAAGTAAAACAAAGTTTTATTCTTCTTATTGCTCAATTAGTTAAAAAAAATATTAAAAAAAACCGACTTCAAAGCCTATTAAAAAGCAAAAAATAAGCTATTGAAGTCGGAGGGTCCTCATAAATCATTTTGTTCTCATTTTTTTTTATTTCACACTTTTAAGTGATTAATATATAGATTAGTGATTAATATACTAAAATATCTGTAATTTGATTATTAAAGTGGTTACACACACTTGTACTTTTTTGTATAACAAACCACCCACTATAAAACCACGGCAAAACACCCATTATAAAATTAATTCCTTCCATCATCCATCCATCAGTCTATTGACTCTATTGTCGTCCACTGCTGGACACAGACCTCTCCCAATTCATGAATTCACGCCGCAAGACTCGGTTATGACGTGGGAGGTATATGGCCTACTGTACCACGCTGGCCAGACGGGTTGGTACCGGGTTTTGTTTCGAGTTTTCCTTCTCTTGTACAGGAGGTGATATTCTGCTTCTTCCTAGTCATCGACTTTTACGTTAAGGTAGTAAAATTAATTAAGCTCATACAAATACCTTAAGAATGGAGAAATGACTCAGCCGCGAGTTCTTTTCTTAAGACTGAGTCCTTTTTAAAGGACTTAGTCTTGAGTTCTTATTGTAAAGACTGAGCTGTTTTAAAAGACTCAGTCTTGAGTTCTCTTTGGTAAGACTGGAGTCTATTTTAAGAAGACTAAAAACTCAGAAAGGCTTCAAGCTCTTATCTAGTTATTCTCTTTTGACTTGAGTTTTCTAAAAAAGACTCGAGTCTCAATATTAGGACTATAAAGACTAAGTTCTTGTACAACACTATGGCAATTTTTATAAAAGGTAAAGTAGTGTTGTCAACACTACTTTACCTTTTATAAAAATTGCCATTGATATTAGACGCAAATATAAAGTTTGCGAATACAAAAGTAAGATAACACAATTTTTCTTATATAGATTGTTTACAAGCACATTGGAAAAATGATATCAATCCAATACAAAAACTGTAGTATACAAAAACTGACCTACGTCGAAATGGAAAAATTGCTAATTGTTTTAAGCTACGTACGCTATTTATAATATATGTATACAGTAATTAATATCAAGAGCTAGCGTATAAGTTATTATATTTATTGTTAAATAGGTACTTATTATGTAAATTGTAACGTTTTGAAAATATATATTTAAACTGCACATTTTACACCTGAGATACAGATTTATCTTAGTTCAGGTAAGACCCTGGTAAGGTATTATGCACCCTTGTATTAGATTAAGATTTTTATACAAATCTATGTAAAACAAATGTTATTGAATAAAAAAAGAACATTCTCGTCCATTCGACGAATCCATCTGTCAACCTTAGAATGGGCAAGAATGTATCGTACAGTCACCCATCAGCAAGTGACCGCCTTAAATATTTGTCGAGTTATTGACTTGTTACTTGTCCTTAATTTGCTATAACTTCAATGTTATTGGCTCAAAATAAATTTCACTTTTTGTTTTTGAAAGCTTACCGTTGACTAAATAGGTACATAAAGACATTCAATGAAAAAGTTTATAACTTGAGTACAGTTTGAAAATAAGAGAAACTTCACAAAAGAAATAGAATCTAATACCTAGCAACAAATTTATAGAACATTATCAATACGAAACTTTTATTAAAAATGTCAATAACTCTTAAGAAGCATGTTGAAAAATTTGTGGACGACGAACTATAATTGGCATTTAAAATACAGTGCTGATCTTTCCTTTCATCATCTTCCATAGCTAATAAAAATTCTCACTCATCACGTCGTCTTCTTCGCCCACGTTCTTCTTGTGTCTGCAACTCCTCGAGTGTGTGCCACTCCTTCCAACAGTTGCCAAGACACAAGAAGACGTCGCAAGGGACACAGCGGAAATGAGAATTGTTATTGTTTTTTGTCCTCGCATACCATACACGACATCTCCTTGTATTCTTGCCCCCGGGATGGTAAGACGGGTAGTGAACAATATCCCGCCTCAGCCTTGTAACCTTGGCACGATCATCTCGTTTACATAGGTGGGAGCCCATTAACGCAGATGAGATCATGGTTCTCTCTGCAATTTTTCAATTTTTGGCCATCGATTCGCATACATCACAGGACGAATATTGAAAAAAGATGTCCTAGGTATACCAGTATTTAGGACGCTTATGACCTATAATCGTTACATTTTGTTGAACAAAGGGGCATGCCAAGACGCCATAGTAATTCGGGCCCACAGTGCACACCTATAAAGGCTAATGATAATAATAGTAAGCAATGTCAATAATTAATTAGCATAAGAAGTGATTTACAAAAACTTGGCATTTTAAAGTTATCAAATCTTCTTATATCTCATCAATACAATTTATATTAAATATGTGCTATATTATTTTACACATTATTTTAATTTATTTATGAATACAATCTATTAGGAATGAAATATAACGGAATACATTGCAATTTTATATCTTCTAGGTAAAAGTTGTCGATATTAACTGCAATAAATAAACACTAACCGTCACAATGGCGTTGCAAAACAAGCAATTATATTGACATTTACGTTTTCCGGCGTCATACAAGTTAGAGATGGTGCTGCCATAATAAACACAAAGCCTTTATATATGTATATAACAGAGCAACAGAAATGCCTGCGGAGCGGTCTCAGCCATCATTCTCCATTGTGGGCGTGTAGATGGCGGGTGTTTCGAAATAAAGACACAGTTGCACTAGTTAATCTTCTATAATTCCAATTTATAACACTAACACACGAAATATATCACAATGATGTGGATTAAACTCAATTAAGAGCCAATAGGTTAGCATGTGTCCGCCTCGCGTACCAGCTGTCAATCGAATGACAAGCTGTCACTACGTTTGGCGCCACCTACTACCCTATTCGGGGCTACCCGCTCTTAGTTTTAATTTACCATAATTTTAGTACAATATAAATTAACGATAATCATATCGATTTAAATCTTAAACAATTTTATATTAGCTACATCAATTATCATTTTATTTACTTATTCTTTTAAAATTAACTAAATAATATTCAGCCAAACCGCGCGCCGTCATATATATTATATAATAGACATTATTTTAAGTTAATCAAAGCAAACTTGCTAAGATAAAATAATAATAATTATTAGATTTTGTATTATTTTTGTATAAAAATGAAATGAACGATTAAAATAATAATTATATAATATAGCAATGGTAAATTACTATTTCGTTTAATTACCTGTCAACATATTTTGTATAATGGCAACATTTTTACTTTAATTTACTTGCTTTCAAGTTCTTTTACATTGTTTGTCGTTTTCTTGTTTAATATTTTAGAAAATATTACCGACTTGTAGAGAATAATAAATACAAGAAAAACTAGGATAAATAATTATATATTTTTTTAGTATAGCCAATTTCTTGTGCACCTTTTGGCCTAATACTGGCATGCCCCTTTCTCCATTTTGTCGACAATTCTGACCCTGGTCGGGATTTATAGTCAATTGGGTCAATTGAACAGCAATGACGTGCCGAAACGAATTACAACGAAATAATAAGCATATACCTACTATGAAAACACTTCGGATCTTTTAAATTCGTTCGTTAACCGTAAAATAGCTTCGTGAATGAATGAAAGATTAGAAGTCTGTTTTCGCTTACAAAAATATTATGTTAAAATGAACTTCTATAAACCAACATAATAAAAAATACATAAATTACTCATAGACCAATGATAAATTGTAGACTACTTAAATAAGTCGCGTAAAATGCTTATTTTTCAGCGGTTTTGTTATGATATTTGGCAGGTTTATCAAAATGTTCTATATTTTATTTTCATATTGTGAATTCTTATTATGTATTATTATTAAATGTATAGTATGTTCTAAATTATTATAATTAATGAATTATTTAAAATCATTATTGGCAACACTATGTATGTTGCAAGTTTTATGTCAACAAACATTCCAAACTTATTTACCGCGAAAAACTTTTCGATCTTTCTCTTTTTAACATATTTATTTATTTTTATTTATTTATTTATTTTAGGACCACCAGTGGTTATTACAAGAATGCATTCACAATAATAAAAAAGAAAACAATACATTCCTAGTCACAATAAATGAGCAATATAAATATTATTATTTAGTATTTATGATTTATGAACATGATAGTAAAAAAGGCAGGTCGCTAACTTTAAAAGATTATATAGACGAACAAATCGTACAGTGAAAAGTAACAAAATATTTCATGGTAATACTAATGCATAAAGATTATAGTAATAATAATTATATAGAATTTAAAAGACAGGCGAAATTCTCAATGTTTCCTAGTCCACATAACAATAAAATAGGTAGCCAATAAATATGTCTAAATGAATAATGGTAGAATATGAATCATTAACAATATATAAATTCTAACAAATAATAGATAACAGAAACGAAAAAAAAAAATACAAATATAGCAAATTAAGTCAAAAGTACTTAACAATTCAGTCACAATAAAAAAAAAACAGAACAGAAATAAATTAAATAAATTAAATTAAATTAAAATTGGTTAAGATATTCGTAAATGGATTATTAAATTGCATTAGACTAAACATATTAGCCGACTCCCTTACGGAACGTGGCTAGTGAGTCAAAATGAATATCTACTGACGCGCTGCATCCATTCAATAGTCGGCAGATACGCGGAATCACGGAGTTCCTCCCAAACTCTGTACGTCTAAACGGAGCACTAAGCGGTACAATATGTTTACGGGGGTTTATCTAGATGGCACATTTATTTGTATTTTACTCAATAATCTCGGACAATCTATGTGTCCTCTAAATACCTTAAATAAAAACATCAGGTCTAAGATGTCTCGGCGTTTAGCTAGGGATTGGATTTTAAAGTGCTTATTAACTACTAAAGTTCGCCTAATTTTAAATAATTTGAAGTTACCGCTTTAACATGTCACGCGACATGTGCCCAGACGCTGGCCGCAGAAAATTTTGGCGTCAAATGTCTCCCAATGACCGGTTCGATCAAATGATTGATTTTTGATTTTTTGGGCAGGCTATTCATTAAACTACTAGATACCAAGTATTTTTCATCTGTCGTAAGATTCTGAAAAACAATTACGGCTAACTTCACATCACTGGCAACCAGTGAGTTTTTCTGTGGAGCAAACAACACGTGGCTTTGTTACGGCGTCTAAACTTCGATTTTTTGCAGTGCTACGAAACAGGTAATGCTGTAATTTATATTTAAGTATCACCTATAACTAATCCTCTTTTGTGTGACACTGTTATTTTCTATTTCATTTATGATTTGAAGTCATATTTTTATAATAAGTGATTGAATGGGTAACGGCGGCCATCTTGTCGCCAAACTCCGCCTACCCCTAGGTTTGTCGATCCTATTGTGATATGCATGACATGTATTAATTAGCAATATTTCTTTGTTTGTTTATAAATAGGTATTTTTTTATTATCAACTACCATAGAGACTCATTAGTATTGTTTCGACTGAAAGTTTGGTGTTAACTTCGTATAAGAACGAGTTAGTGCGTATTTAGTGAAATAGATTTTAAAAAGTATTTTTTTTTGTACTTATGTTTGTTAGGTACCGCATAACTTTTTACTGAAGGAACTGATTTTGATAGTATTTTTATTATATTTATTATATTATATTTTTTATATATCATATTTTTATAATATTTTTATTATCTAATATTATAGTTGTATTATATTTATTTTTATTATATTAAGATGGTATATTTGATTAGGTATCATACGGATTGTTACAGGATTTTACGCACAATGCCAAAGAGAAAAGAGGATGCGAAGATATGCAAAAAACGGGCTTATACTGCAAAACATTCAAACGATATGATAGAATTAGCAATGAAAGCATTAAAAAACAAGACAATGTCCTCGTACGAAGCACAAAAAGTCTACGGTATACCTCGAAGAACTTTATTGGACAAGTTAAATAATAAACATCCTAAGATACCAGGATGCCCAACAAGGCTTACCAAGGAAGAGGAGTACAATACAATAAAAATGTTAATTTCAGCAGCCAATTATGGCAGCCCTTTGACTCTTTTGGATTTGCGAATGATTGTATATACATAGATATTTGGAGGCAAATGGAAGACTTTTCATTTTAAACAATAAACTTCCAGGCAACAAGTGGGCATACTCTTTTATAAAAAGGAACCGAGCAGAGAAAAGCCCCGTTGAAATGAAAGAATACTTCAAAAATCTTAAGGTATCACTAGAAGGCGTTCCTAGTGAGAATATATTGAATTACGATGAGACAAACTTAACGGATAACCCTGAAGCCCAAAAATACTTGTTTAAAAGAGGAGTAAAGTATCCCGAAAGGGTTATGAATTACACGAAGGGGGCTATTTCAATAATGTTCGCTATAACTGCAGGAGGAAAAAGTCTTCCTCCTTATGTTGTATATAAAGCGGAGCATTTATATACGCAATGGACAATTAATGGACCTAAGGGATCCAGATTCAACCGTTCTAAGACAGTACTTTATTTGAGGATTGGTATGAAACTATTATTTTGCCATGGGCTAAAAACAAACCTGGTACGAAAGTTTTAATTGGAGATAACCTCGCATCCCATATAAGTTACAAAATTGTAACATATTGTGAACAAAACGATATATGTTTTATATTTTACCTCCCAATTCGTCACATCTAACTCAACCTCTGGACGTATGTTATTTTGGCCCATTAAAAAAACTGTGGAGAGAAATTCTACCAAACTATAAAATAAAAATCCAAGAGAACCAACGATTCACAAGGGACATTTTCTAGATCTACTCAAAAAGCTAGTGAAGAACCTTAACGATAAAACAAATAACATAATCAGTGCGTTTAAGAGCACTGGTATTACACCATTCAACCCTAATAAAGTAATAAGTAAACTACCGGGTTTAAACCAGCAAACGATAACATATACTATCGACAATGCGCTGTTAGATTGGCTAAAGGAGACGCGAAGTGCAGATCCTAGTAAAAGAGAACGAAAAAAGAAATTAAATGTCACACCGGGTAAATCAGTCTGTACAATTGATTTTGACAATTTTACAGCTATTCCAAAGAAAATTAAGAAAGTAAAAGAAAATAAAAAACAACAGAACGATAACCTTAGAGTTGAGGAAGAAAATTCTGATGCTTTACTGCAGTCCTCACAAATATTTCATAATCCTGATAGTCTCAAAAAGTTGTGTATCAGAAGTATCAATAGTAACTTAGTCCAGTTAATGCAAAATGCTGGGTCGCAGGCATCAGATGTTCTTTATTTGGGTAAGGTTTCAAGGAATGACGAAGAAAATATGCCTTTTATTGATAAAATACCAGGATTTCTTCAAACTAACAAAAATAAATTTATAATAACATCTGATGTAACTATCACAGCAGGACTATCCCAAAAAATTCACCAAAGTAGGCAAAGCAATACAAATTTGAAAAAGAAAGGAGTTAAAATTACGCGATCAGCATTACGCATAAAACTTAGCCCAATAAAAAAAGATACAGAAGTTGAACACAGAAAAGTCTTGAAAAAATTTCACAAGAAATAAATAAACTAGAATATGTGACGGATACCTTTGATAAGAAGCCGAGAGACAAAACTATGAAAAGAAAATTAAAGAATAAAGATAATAGAACAGCAAAAGACAAGAAGCAAAAGCACAGATCTGTCAGAAGGAAGAGATATAGTAGTAGTGTATCTAGCTTAACATCTGACATTGAAATGAGTATTGCTGATACTGATTCAGAATATGAAACAATGGACGATTTCATCACCGTGAATCAAAAAGAAGAACAAGAGAACATAGATTCAGCAGTAGCACCTAACAACATAAGATCGTATGTCTAAGAATATATTATTTAATATGATTTTGAGGCGATTCGATTTTATGTAAACAACATAAGATCGTATGTCTCTGGCACTAGATGTTTTCCCTCCAAACATGTAAGTACGTGCTGTGGTGGCGCAGGAATACAAATTCATTCAATTTCGATGGCATGTATAATAGTGAAACTAAAAGACCTATTAAAAATACATTTCGTAGATGATTGAAGTTAAGGTATATAGTGGCATCTGTAAATTAAAACCTAGGATCAGAATAATTGTGTTCGTGATATTTTCAATTTTGTTACTGATTCTGATTCCGCAACCGTTCTCCTAAGACCGATTCGCCATTGGACTGTTCGTCGACAGGATGATTCATTTATTTCCGTTTCCCCAGCAGAACCTTTCAGCTACGGACATTTCGCCGACAGAAACTTTCATCTACGTCACTTTCGACGACAGGCCTTTCCAGCTACAGAATGTTTCACCGACAGGACGATAAACCTATAACTCTTTTAACTACAGACCTTTCCAGCTACGAAGAATTCACCGTCAATCTTAAGACAAGCGATATTACAAAAAATATACATATCTACAGCTTATTGTGTCTTTACTAAGAGATTAGGCTACTTGCCTTAGAGAATTCAATCTTTGCTTACAACACAAAGAACTTAATATTTGAAAATATTAGTCCTACCTATAAAAAAGCATTACCTACGTATTTATCTAGTTTTATTTACTTACATCCTATTCTATTCTGTGAAAACAAAACAATAAAATTATTTTATACCACACAGTTGCATCATTTTCCTTTATTTACTATCTATTACACCGGAAATAATCTATCTATGTAAACATTGCGTTACAACTCAGTTATTTAGCATACTAGGAACACATACGTGTTAGAGAAAGCAAATTTGAATAAAGTTGCTAGTGACAATAAAGTAGGCGCTTGCACTTGTCAATAATAATTTTAGACAAACTAAATAAATGCGGGTAGTTTCATAACATCAATAACATTTTTGTTTACTTGTTCTTGGGTGTAGTGTATCTTCGTCTTACCGAAATTAATTGTTTTATGATTTCATAATGAGTGACTGTGAAATTGTGAAATCTAAACGTGATAAAGACATTTTAATCCATGAAGGTTACTCCTATCATTTAAATAATAGGCGTGATACGAAGTTTTACTGGCGATGTACGCGAAATCATTCGGCTCGGTGCGATGTGTTTGTAACAACTTTGCTCATGGCAGATAACACTCATATTGTTATGTCGCAAAATCATAAACATGCACATTTGCCTGATCCTGAAAAACGGCTGGAATTAAAACTGAAGGCAAATTTAAAAGAAAAGGCCAGCAGCTCGATGGACACACCTGCACAAATCATTCAGTGGTGCATACAAGTTGTACCCAGTACTTCTTCTCCTCATATGCCTAATAAGGATGCGATGAGGAAGATGATACAAAGAGAACGGAATAAAAAATTACCAAATATTCCAAAAGATATCCGGCAGGTTGAGATTCCCGAAGAATATAGTATAATTAATGGTGAACCATTTCTCATGGGTCATTTTATTGCAAATGATGAGTGTATTATCGTATTTTGCACGAGAGAAAATTTCAAATTTCTGAGTGAGGCAAGTTTTTGGCTAATGGATGGGACATTTGACAGTTGCCCTCTCCCATTTTGTCAAATTTATACGATACATGCCATAGTCGGAACACCGGAAGGGACACACAAAATAGTTCCCCTGGCATATGGTTTGCTCTCGCATAAATCAGAAAGATGTTACACGATTTTCTTAGAAATTCTGAAATGTCAAGCTTCAAATAAGTTGAAAGTACAACTGAACCCTGAAATCATCCTAACTGATTTTGAACTTGCGGCAATGAAAGCTATCAAAAATGTTTTCCCGCGCTGTTTAAATAAACTTTGTTTTTTTCACTTACAACAAACAAAGAAACACCTGGACGCCGAGCTTCAACATGTCAAGCAAGTACTGCAAGACAACAAGCTCCAACAGCCGCGCCGCTGTCACAGATCCCGAGAAAAGCCAGCCACAGTCGAGCGCCAGCCTGCTATACTGCCTTATGTAAGGGGTGTCACTGACAAGATTGGCTACATCTTGAAGCGAGCTTCAATCAACACATACTTCAAGCCGCCAACGAAGATAAGTCAATTTTTACCATCCGTCAAGTGCCAATTACCTTTACAAGATGCAGGGGTCTATAAAATAGATTGTGACTGCGGACTCTCATACATTGGTCAAACCAAGAGAAGCATAGGCACCCGCATAAAAGAACACATAGCTGACGTAAAACACAAACGCTCGTTGAAGTCTGCTGTGTGTGAACACATACAACAGGGGACCAACCACTACCTGAGATTTGACAAACCACAGATTCTCGCTAAAGAACACCGATTCCTGCCAAGGATGCTTCGCGAGGCTATTGAAATTAAAAAACATCCCAATTTCAATAGAGAAGATGGTTGGAATGTACCACCAGCTTGGGATCCAGTACTTCAAATAGTCAAACCCAAGAAGAAACAAACCACAGCTAGACTTCATGATACTTTGAGCTCATTCTGCGTAAATAGAAACACCAATAATTAAATTATGTTCAGGTACTTTGAAATAACTACACTGGAACATTGAGACAACTACCATCTTAGTCTCCCCGTGACCATGGCTGCTGAAAAGCACCCGAAACGTCGGGGAAAGTGTAAACCAAAAATAAATAGATTTAATAGTTTAAATAATTTTATTAGCTTATAAATTAGTCAAATAAAATCAATAGTAGTAGTAGAGTAATATTTTCAAAATTTTGTAATACAGTGATAAATAAACAACGCGATAAAATCCGTATATAGTAGTTTAATTTCAATGAATAACATTCGCGTAAACAGAAGACAATATTTTACAACAAAGTATATATCGGCACATTCAATCAGCTGGTCTCGCATCCCGCTATAACAATGATCCAGTGTTTGCTCACAACATGCGACACATCGGAGCACTGGCGTTTTTAGAGCCAACGGAAATCAGTGATGCATTCAATATAATAAAATATGACATAATACCTGAAGAAGCAAACATCGTAGTAAAATGGTTCGAAAAATATTATGTTAATGGATCAACAAGAATAACAAAAACTGTTAGCTCCAAAATGACAGTGAAACAATGTCAACCTCGTTTCCCACCTCGCATGTGGTCAGTAAATGACAGTCTCACAAAACATGTGCCGTTAACGCAAAATGCCCTTGAATCCTGGCACAACCGCTGGAACTCATTATTGAGTCGCCGAAAATGGAATATATTTTTAACTATTAAGGAGTTCATAAAGGAACAAAATCACACGGAAGGCATTATTGAGAAAATCAAATCCTCGGAGCCAATGCCTAAGCGCAAGCGCAGTGAAACAGGTTATAAAGAAAGAATTGAGCGGCATTTAGCGGATAAAAATGGGATGGATTTGAAATCATATCTAAGTGGCTGGGCACATATTTGTCATTTAATCAAATAAGAGAAAGAGAAAAAGATCAAGAGAAGAAGAATAAGTAGGTACAATAATATTATTGATTTAGTGAAATGAAAAATGTACTTTTGGAGTTTGTTTCATTGCTTATTTTATGTTTTGTTTTCGCAAATAACATGCATATTATATTCTTTGTTTTGGCAATATTCTATAATTTTATTGTTTTATTTTCATGGAATAGAACAGGATGTAAGTAAATAAAACTAGATAAATACATAGGTAATGCTTTTTTATAGGTATTATTAAGTTCTTTGTGTTGTAAGCAAAGATTGAATTCTCTAAGGCAAGTAGCCTAATCTCTTAGTAAAGACACAGTAAGCTGTAGATATGTATATTTTTTGTAATATCGCTTGTCTTAAGATTGACGGTGAATTCTCCGTAGCTGGAAAGGTCTGTAGTTAAAAGAGTTATAGGTTTATCGTCCTGTCGGTGAAACATTCTGTAGCTGGAAAGGCCTGTCGTCGAAAGTGACGTAGATGAAAGTTTCTGTCGGCGAAATGTCCGTAGCTGAAAGGTTCTGCTGGGGAAACGGAAATAAATGAATCATCCTGTCGACGAACAGTCCAATGGCGAATCGGTCTTAGGAGAACGGTTGCGGAATCACTGATTCTAACCCCGTTGGTGCAATTCCCGTGGCTCCGGTAGCGAAACAAAGCGCCACCGTAATTGAACAATGCCACCGGAATTAGAGTGATTACTTAGTTTTACTAATATTAACTATTTAACATTACCATATTGTATTGAATTATATCAAATGATCACTAGAAACTAGGTACTAAAATGTACCTATTTTACTACCAATTAATGTCTAGTGACTACCTACCAAAACGGAATACCTATACGAAATTTAACAGATTTTTATTCTTAGAATAATTAGACAGAATGAAGTTAATTTAAACCAAATATTTTATATAAATGCTAAAATGCATGCCTATTATGTTACCAACATTTTATTTTTAAAACTTTCATTTGAGTAAAAGTATCCTTTTTTTTTCAGTATCAAAAAGCATATTTTATAAAATTACAATTATTCTGATTTGAGTTTATTCATTTCGGAACTTAATTCATTATATTTTAGAGTTCGTGTCTATTAATTTAAAAACATAAGCCAATTAATTTAAAGAGTGTTGATGAATTATTTTTGATAGTAGTTTTGATAGTTAAGCGTGGTTATCTTGGTGAGTGCTGAAATTATACCCAAAATAATTTATTCTTTTAGTATGGCACCACAACGAAAAAAGCAATCTAGAGCTGAACGCCTCGAAAAAAAGCGACTAGCTGAGCGTGAGAGGAAAAGAAGAATAAGGAGCGACCCAATGCTTTACGCAGAATTAAAAGAAAAGGATCGTCAAAGATATATTCGATTAAAGGAAGAAGGCAAAATTATTCCTTTGGCGGAAATGACACCCAGGACACGTAGAAATCGTCAAACACGAAATCGCATTAATTTTAAGAGATTTTACGATCGAAAAAAAGTAAGGTTACCTAGAATACCCGAAGAAGATCCTTTAAGTGTAACTCCACGCCCTCACAATTCTTTACCTCCTCCTGTAGAGAATATTCAGCCAGAGCCAGAAGTTAACGCTGACGCCTATTGTTTACGTTCTCGCCTTACCAGCAGTCCTAGCAGAGACCCTTGTTCTCTATTGTCATCTCCTTGTGTTAGCAGTATTCCGTCGCCTTCTTCTGAGTATCCCAATAGTCCAGGATCTGATATCTCAGTTAAGTCAGATGTGTCTTTACGAACGAAATTTAAAAGGTATCAAATGCAGTAAGCAAAAAAATTGTTGGCATTACGTAAAAAACTATTCAATTGAATAAGGATAAAGAACGCTATAGAAAACAACTGCAGCGTTACATCAATAAGCCAGAAACAAAAACTATATTCCCTTCAAATAAGAAAAAAAGTCTGTAGCTGTCTCTAAGGCTATTGATAAACAATTGCGAAATTTAGTAAAAGAATTTTACGAAGATGATGACAATAGTAGGCAATGTCCGGGAAAAAGGGATTGTATAACTAAAAATGGGTTAAAAATGCAAAAACGATATTTGACAGACTCAATTAAAAATTTACATAAGAAGTATTTAAATACAGGAAACAAACCGATAAGCTATGTTACATTTTCGACATTAAGACCATTTTGGGTTACCAAGCCTGACGTCAGGTCACGAATTACGTGTGCTTGCAAAATTCATTTTAATATGGAATTACTTGTGAATGCATTAAAGAAAAATAAGTTAATTAATGAAAATACTACAACTGATCTTGTGCGGGCCTTATGTTGTAATCAAGTAAGCGTTAAATGTTTATTAAGACAATGTCAAGGATGCAAAACTAAAAGTTTGAATTATTTAGAATTTAATAATGACAATTGTGTAGTATATTGGGCCTGGGAAAAGGATACGAAAACCTACATTAAAGATGATGTGGAAAGAAAAACTAATATTATTAAAAAAGTCAAACATCTAGTCGCGCCTAAAACACTTATAGAAAAAACTGAAAGTGAGGTTATTCCGTTCTTGAAACACTGTGGCTACATTAAAAATCAGTATGACACTTTGACCGTTTTGAAACAGAACCTGCGTATGAAAGAATTTATTATACACATAGATTTTAGTGAAAATTATAATAGTAAGTATCACGCTGAAATACAATCTGTCCATTTTGGAGCAAATAGAAGTCAACTAACGTTGCACACATCTATGATTTACTATAAGTCTGAAAATGGAACCTTAAATAGTCAACTGTGTGCACTGTAAGTCAATGTTTACGACATGATGCTGCGGCAGTTTGGGCCCATTTAGTGCCAATTCTTCGAGAAATTGAAAACCTAGCTCCCCATATGAACAAACTTACTATTGTGTCAGATTCGCCCACAGGGCAATACCGAAATAAAAAAATATTTTACGTAATGAGTCAGCTAGTCTCTTACTGCTCAGACGTAACACGCGTAATGTGGCATTATTGTGAGTGTGGACACGGTAAGGGTGCGCCAGATGGGATTGGGGGGATCTTAAAACGCACAGCAGATGATAGAGTCGCTTATGGCGACGATATCACAGATCTAGAATCTTTGGTTACATGTCTAAAAAAATATGTTAAAGGGGTACACATTCACGTTGTAGAAGACTATGAAATTGTGGAAAAAGATTGGCTTATCCCTACCGACATACAAGCTTTTAGTGGTACTTTTAAAGTACATCAAGTGTTATGGACCAAAAATAAAAAAATCGATTAGCGCTACGGTCTCTCTCATGTATTACACCAGAATGCCTCGATGATGTCATTGAATGTCCGCATGGTCTTCATCTGGGTTTTTACGAATTAGGGGAAAACCAAAACCAGACTTTTGCTAATACACAAGGAGAGCCTTCAAGAGACTATTGTCCTGCTTTGCAAAAAAGCCCCCAATTGAATGCTAAGAAACCTCAAATATTAGAAATTAGGCGGTTTAAGGCTTGTAATAAGCACTTTTTGAAACAAAATAACCAGGAACCAGTACCCTCAACTTAAAGAACTCATGTAGAAAGCCAAACACCAATTACTGATGACGAAGACGTAATAGATGTAAATTGGGGAAACAATACACCGTCCGTTTCATTTTTCGACGGTTTAAACAGCGACGTCATTAACCAATATGAACGAAATATTGATGCCTTGAAAAAGAAGTCGATTTACAATAAAAAGACTGAAGATTTTTATGTGGATAGTGATTCTGACGAAAGTCTTAATATTTTTAGCTTCTAGACATGTTATTTAAAGCATATTATTTTTGTTACAAATTATGTCATTTTTTACTTACGAATTGTATTTTTTTATAAACAAAAGGGTTAACTTTTTTTAAAGCTTTTGGTGATTTACTTATAAAATATATTATTGTTTATAAAAAATAGAATCATGTAAAATCTATGGGTATAATAAATACTAAGAGTATAAGTATACCATTTCAAAGTACCTGTTTGATTTAAATATAGAAGAAATATTTAATTTCTAAGAATGAAGACTGATTGTATAATTATAACTTCTTTGTAAGGCTAATAGTGATTATGTTTGTACATATTTAGAATATAGTTTAACGTGTATATTATAGTGTTGTTTTAAATATTTTTTTTATTTACACCATAAAAATTACGTTATTTTTTTATCGCGATTTGGAAAACTTCATAAATAAGAAAAATATTGAATTAAGAAAGAAATTTGTTGATTAATAATATTAAGTTTGTGCATAATTTTTAAGTTACCTATTCGATTTAGAAGAAATCATATGATGAGAATGAAGACTGATTATAAAGTTATGACTTGTTTATAAGGAAAGTGATCAGTAGGATATTTTTTTATATATTTACAATGTTTTAATGTGTGTCATGGTGTTGTTTAAAACAACATAGTTTTGCTACCACCATAAAAAATATGTCACTCTTAGATTACGAATGGAAAATTTTATAATTAATAAATAGTAAACACGTTTATTTCAAAGAATTTGTTGATTAATATTAATACGCAATTGTTTATAAAAAAAAATATAATAACGTCACGTCTCTGGGTATAAATATAACTTTGTGGGGTACCTGTTTGAATTAAAATAAGTAGATATGTGATAAAAATGAAGACGGACTGTAAAATTTTACAAAAAACTACCTTATAAGGTTGATACTGATTTGTAGATAGTAGTATTTTTGGTTTATTAACAAAGTTAAGAACTGGCTAAGTTTTGTTGTGTTTTAACTCAAGATTTGTTGTCTAGGTCGCCTAAAACTCGCTATAAAATAAAAATTGTGATTTTATTGTATTTGTATTGTTTGATTTTATTGTTATGTCCTTTTTTTAACCTATTTTGAGTATTTATGTTATGATTAGGTATAAAGATTGGTTATAAAATAATCAATTATGAATTTGTCTTTGTCATTTCTAATACCGGTGGCATAAAACAATTTCGGTGGCTTGGTTATAATTCCGGTGGGACAATATCAATTTCGGTGGCTCTTGATATTTTCAAATGGCTATATCTCAAAAAGTATTAATTATTTTGTGATCTCTACTATACTACTTATTATTACACGTCTCATACTATTTTACTAGCACTAAAAAGTTATAAAAAGTCAATATGAAAATTCGCCACTGGAATTAGGCAAAAATCAAGTGTGTTGAAAATGACCCATAGAGGTGGTGGAGTGATATTCCACTTGTTGTATATGGATGACTTAAAGTTGTTTGCCCACACTGAATTACAACTGATGGATTTACTTAAAGTAACTGAAACTTTTAGTAAGTCTATCAGCATGGATTTTGTTGTAGACAAATGTGCTGTCATCCATGTAAAGCAAGGAAGGATAGTGGAATCCGAAGGAACACAACTTTCGGATTCCATTAACCTACGATCACTTCTTGTAACCGATACTTACAACTACTTGGGCATGTCACAGGCGTTAAGTATCAATGAGGCTGACATTAAGCAATCGTTGCAGGAGCGTTTCTTTGGTCACCTGAAAAAAGTTTTATAGTCTTTTATCAGGTGGCAACAAGGTGCGCGCTTGTAACGGTTGTCATGCCGGTTCTCATGTACTCCTTTGGCATACTTAAGTGGACTCAGACTGAACTGGATGTCCTGGACCGGCGGTTCCGTACACTCTTGACGGCATACCGTATGCATCACCCACGTTCGTCTGTGATGAAACTGTTTATCCCGCGGAAATGTGGAGGCCGAGGCTTTCTGAATGCCAAGGCCTTTCATAATCGCGAGGTGTGCAACCTCAGAGAATACTTTCTCCAGGCAGACGTGGGTATGCATCGGGATGTAGTTGCTGTAGACATAGGACTCACTCCGCTCAGTTTTGCTGAAGAGAACTGGCGCAAGCCTGTAGTACTTAGCACTAACGATCGCAGGGATGTATGGCAGAGCAAGGAGCTGCACGGTAGGTTCTACACGGCTCTATATGGAGCTGATGTAGACCTGTTAGCCTCCGTGAATTGGCTACGTTTCGTTGAACTCTTTGGGGAAACCGAAGGTTTTGTACAGACAAAACTGTGCTATTGCGGACGAAGTTATCAAAACGAATAACTACCGGAGATATATCTTGAGGGATGGTACGGTTGACATTTGTCGACGAGCTTGCCACCTACCTGGTGAGTCCCTCAGGCATATAGTTTCCGGTTGTTCTCGTCTTGCTAACGGCGAGTACTTGCACAGACATAACCAAGTAGCCAGGATTATTCACCAGCAACTTGCTCTGAAATACAAACTTCTAGATGTTGGAGTGCCGTACTACAGGTATGTAGCTGAATCAGTTCTCGAAAATGGTCATGTCACGTTGTACTGAGATCGAACTATCATCACAGATAGGACTGTTGTGGCCAACAAACCTGACATTGTAGTGATAGATCGATCAGAGCGCCGCACAATGATTATCGATGCACCATTCCGCATGACGGCAATCTCGCGAAAGCTGAAAAAGATAAACAAATTAAATATCTCGATTTGGCTCGCGTGGTTGTCGACATGTGGGATGTAGATTCGGCAATGATTGTGCCGATAGTCATATCTGTCAATGGTCTAATAGCCAAGAGCCTCGATCACCATCTAAAGAGGCTCGCGTTGGGTGCTTGGATCAAGGGATTGATGCAGAAGGCAAAGCTATTAGATACAGCACGCATTGTGAGGAGGTCCCTGTCTCTGGAATCCTAACCACCGGCAGCTTGGACCCTGTTCCCGATGCTGGTGGGGTACCATATATTTTATATTTTTAAATGTATTTTTATAGGTATATGTATATTTAAAACTGAAAAGTATATTGAAAATATTTGAATAAAGAGTATAATAATAATTAGTTTATTTATTTCTCTCTTCACAAATAATATTAGTACAATAAATTGGTTATAGCAGTGTATGTAAAGCTATTTTCTTTGTGAGAGACTGGAGTCTATACTAGGGATAACCCTGTGTGACAGATCTCCAGGCCCGCAACCAGAATATTCAATATTAGAATAAAGAGATACATGCAGCCACAAAATATGACTAATTCTTAATTCCTAGTGACCTATGTTGTTAGAGAGAATGTGCAGTGTGTGTGTGTGTGTGTGTGTGTTTGTGTGTGTGTGCATGCGTGTGTATGCGCGCGTGTATGTGTTTGTACGTGCGTGTATGTGTGTGCGTGTGTTTGTGCGTGTGAATGTGTGTGTTTGTGCATGTGTGTGTGTTCGCGTAATTTATAAGTATTTAGTTACAACGGTATGACCAACAGTTTTTCAGTATTCTCATAATCTAAGGATTGAAGCCACTTAGATAGGACTTTCTTGCATTGGTGTTTGGTAAGTGGATATGTGGATAAGAATCGGTTAACTTTGTTATATAAATACGCGCCAAGGAATATGAAATGTTTATGTGAGAAACTAGTTTTAAATCGACTACGAGGGCACACTGCATAATTACGTCTTTGGCTACATAGTACATTAGGACTGTAATGAAGGTGTGAGTGTTTTCGTAGTAGCACATGTAGGATGAACAGTTGACGTACGGATAGTATGCCACAGCGTTCGTAGAGATCTTTGGTTGGGTAATGAAAAGGAAGAAATTGGCTTACTTTTAAAACCGCTCTTTGGGATCTCTCGAGGTTAAGCATAGTGGTTTTAGATACGCCTCCCTAAATTGTTATGCCATATGTTATCAACGACTGGCATAGGGCGTAGTATACCATTTTTACTATCGTAAATTCAGCCACATGCCGAAGCCTTTTAAAAATAAAAATTAGTTTACGAATGCGTGATGTAAGTAAGTTTATATGTACTTGAAAGTTAAGTCTGCTGTCAACAATAATACCTAAATATTTGACGGTATTAGTGTTCTGAATTTCAGGACAAGAACAAACCATAGAACTGTCATTGCCGCAGATGTGAGCCCTCAGCAAAAGTCAGTCGGATAGTGTAAAATTGTGGTTAGTTAGAGAAAAAGAGACATATTTAGTTTTTTCGACGTTAAGTAGTAATTTATTGCCATGCAGATACCATATTGAGTCCTAATTGTGCATGGTTGAAAACCTCGGGCCACGAGTCAGCTTCAAATAGGAGCGCTGTGTCATCGGCAAAAGTAATGATCGTCCCACTGGGCATATTTAGTTCACAGAGTTCATTTATGAACGTTAAGAATAATGTAGGCCCAAGAATACTTCCTTGGGGAACTCCATGCTCAATAGGAAGATCATCACTAACCCAATCAGCAATTTTTACCCGTTGGAATCTGTTCGGAAGGTAGTCAGATAATAAATTAAGTTGGGATTCCCTAACTCCAAGTATTTCTAGTTTGTTAAGCAAGAGTGGGACGGAAACCGTGTCAAAAGCCTTAGCCAAGTCTATAAATATCACAAGAACCTTTTTGTTTTTGTCGAGGTTTGTTACTATAAAGTCTGTAAGATCATGAACCGCATCACTAGTTGATAACCCACATCGAAATCCGTACTGTGTAGAAGATTCCTCTGAATATTTAATGAGACGCCTGTTAATGATCTTTTCTAAAATCTTTGAAAATGGTAGAATGGAAATTAGCCTGTAGTTATTAACACAGCTTCTATCGCCACTCTTGTGAATGGGATGAATTTCAGCTAGTTTTAAGTCATTAGGAAATCTGCCACTACTTATGGCGAGATTAATAATATATGTTAGGGGAGGGACTAAGTATTATCTGTATCTTTTGAGGAAGGTGGATGAGATATTATCGTGTCCAATAGAGGAATCATTTTTTAAATTTTATATAAGGTTTTCTATCTCTTTGTTATCAGAAGGCAGAATTACGAACGATTGGGGATGAGATTTGTTTGATGCTAGGTTATAGTTATTTACTAGAGGACAACTTTCAGATAAAGTTTGCCCTATATTGGTAAAAAGCACATTGATTTTATTTATTGATAAAGATGGACATGCTTTATCTATAAATTCAGTTGCATGCCTATGTGATTTAGAGATGTGAGTGATCGATTTGATTGTGTTCCATAATTTTTTGTTACCCGATTTGGTGGCCATTTTTATTTCAGATTTTCAAATTATATCTTAACTCTTTTAAGCAATTCATTGGTAAAATTTCTATATCTTTTGTACGTGGTTGTTATAGTGTCATTATCAGGGTTCTTTTTAGCTTTTTGATGAAGCTTATCGCGATTTCTCACCATTTCAGCAATCCAGGCGTTTTCTTTTTCTTTTTATTTCTTTTATTTTAACGAGGGTTTGTTCATTTACTGAACATGTCACCCTCATAGGAACTTAAACAGTTTACAATCTTAACAATCTACGCTTAATACCTATGTTTACTAGATTATATAATATTTTAGCTGCGTCACTCAAAGGTAAGGCTAGGATAGAGTTACACTCGCCCAACTTACGTACATCAATACCATGTTGGTGTTTAATTATGGCTCTCTCTGCTTCATTTCGGACACATTCTATCAGAATATGATACACGTCTTCTAGAACATGGCATTTCTCACAATTCGGTACCTTACCCATTAATGCCGCAAATGTATTTAGAGGCATGTGCCCAAATCGTAGCCTTAAACTAGTCACAACTTCCTGCCTGCTCATATCAACCCCATCAAACCAGAGATCGCGAGAAATAGTTGGTTGAATTGTCTTAAACCATGTGCCTTTTGTTAAAGACCTTTCATCGAAGTATTCTTGCCATATATTCCGACTTTTCAACTTGACTTCGCTCAAAATATCAGCCAGATAGGGTAACGCTAGCCTATCTACCTTTTCATTTTCTTCTAGACCGATATGGGCAGGCAGCCATTGGAAAACAATTTTTTTATTACAATTACTTAGCTTAATTATTGAATGAATTATACTATAAGCAATTGGGTAACCTCGAAAATTAGATGTGCATCGATTGATATGCATATGTCTATAGTAGCTATATTAAATAACAGCGGCGAGAGTGGATCCCCCTGTGCTAGTCCCCGATAGGTTGTTCTGCATATCCATGAGTTATCAATGTAATTTGAGGTTTCTTTCTTTTAGAAAACGCCATATATAAGAGCACATTTTAGCGCCAACACCTAAACGGTCCAATGTGTGTAATAAGTGATGTAAATCTACGTTATTATATGCGTTGTCCAAATCTATAAAGCAACAAACTGTTAATTGTTTACTTGCAAAACCGGCTTGAATTTTTGATACTAAATTTGTGAGATTGTTTAACGTAGATCGGCATTTTCTAAACCCTGTCGTATGTTGAGAAAGCATACAATTTTTTTCTATATACCACTCTAATCTATTGAGTAGAATGTTATGAAAAACTTTGGCGAAACATGAAATCATAGATATAGGACGAAGTGAAGAGGCTAAGTGAGGATCACGGCCCGGCTTTGGAATAGGTATAATTGATATGTTTCGCCATTGCCAAGGTACGGAAGAAAGTAGATAGAAGTTGTTCAAAAGTTTTAGAAATATAATTTTTCCATTTTTTTGGTAGATGTTTAATCATCGAGTATGAAATGTTGTCGCAACCAGGTGATGTATCTTTATCTTTAACACATTTTTCGAACTCGTGCATTGTAATTTGTTCTTCTAACTTAAGGTTAGTCGATGAAAATAAAGGGGGTTCGTTCAGTACAAAGTCAGGCGATAGACTACGTAGTAATTTTGTCACATTCGTTTGTTCAATATGTGGCAATTGAGGTCTAACTCCATCCATCTCATCTTTTGCCAAAGACCACAGTGGGTCGTTGATTGATCAAGAGAGGAGCAAAATAGATGCCAGGAGTTTTGTCTGGCTGCCCGTATCATTCTTTGAGCCTCTCGAACTTTATTCTGTAGGATACTGGATCCTGAGATATTTTTATGTATGGGATGTGTTGATTTGCTGCGGTATTAATATGGTCAACAAATTTGTCGTAACCTTGTTGAAGATCCTCTGGTAGGCTGAAGTTATTGAAAGAGTTTAGCAATGCTTGCGTATACGACTTCCAGTTAGCTTTTTTGAAGTTTCTTCTTAATATAATAGGAGCATTAGACCTATAGCTAGTATTTATTTTAATAATACAGTGGTCACTACCCAGTGTTTTCGTTGACGCTTGCAAATTAAATCCTAAGCTTATGTCCAAGGAGGCCAAAGTGATATCGGGGGAAGATTGCTGTAGTATACCGTTGACTAATCTAATGCGGGTGTGATCGCCATTATTCAATGTAACAAAGTTATTTCCTATGAGTGCATCAAATATTTGATTACCCCTTCTGTCGAGCTTATTTGACCAATTGGAATGATGGCCATTGAAGTCACCTAGAATTAATGTCTTTCTGTCGAAATATAAAATATTTGATCCCAATCAAACTGATTCGTCCTAACAGTGGGTGCACAATACAGTGAAACAATGTTTTCAGTCTGATCACAACTGAATAATTTGACATGTATTAACTCAATACCCGTGTTATTGATTCGAAGGAGATTACATACAGATGCTTTAATCGTTTTATGTATGGGAATGGCAACCCCACCATATGAGTCGTCTCTGTCTTTGCGAAAAATATTGTAATTATTTACCTTTAGTTGGCTATCAGGCTCCAGCCACGTCTCACTCAAAACCGCAATGTGTACCCTTTCTTGTATTAAGAAATTTTCAAGTTCGATTACTTTAGGCCTAATGCTTTGTGAGTTCCATTGTATAATATTTAATTTAACAATGTTTTGTGTATTAGCCATTGTTAGAAATATAACCAAGAATACAATTTAGTATAGGCCACTCAGAAATATCATTAATAGTAATAGAAATTATCCACTCAACGCTTAATTTAACTGCTTCCATAATTTTATCTTGTATCGTATTTTCTTTTAAAAATATAACTTCATGTAGACGTATTAAAAGTTCGCTGAACGTGATATTTTTCTTTCCGTGGTGAGATTGTGACGTCTGGTCGGTATTGATATTTGTATGTACATTTTCAGTCTCCTTCGTCCACGGCTCATCTTCTGTTTGGTTACTTTTCGGGGGATGCCGTATAACAATCGGTGACGAATTTTACTGTATCTGGGCGCAAATACCAAAATACGTCTGGTTTAAAACTCTTACTGCTAAAGAAGGATATAGATTTAAGCTTGGTTACAGACAGTGACTTACTTCATTATAAGTCAATGTTGCTATACACAAATGCTCATCGACGAGACTTTGAGCCCAGCAAACCAATCAAAAGTAATAAGGGACAAAAATATTTACAAGTTATTAAACCTCTTTTCAAGGTACAAAGTATACTACTTCAATTTAATATTGTACATACGGGACATCCTAAGTAGACTAAAACACACCAATGTTATTGTTTGTACACCGACGTATAAATTTGGATATTATTTTAACATGTTTAATTGTAGAGTAGAAAACTTCAATAATTTACTATACTTGGACATATTAACTCATGGACATGCTTATTTTCTAGATACAAACAAAAATCTTTCTTGTGACTTTAAAATGTTTAACAATCGCACAGGAAGACTAACCAACTATGGTATGCATGTTATATTTAAGGACATATATAATTATTTAATTGATATTGTGAATATTGACTATGACAAAAACGACATGATAGATAAAACTAATTATAATTTTTCAACTAATGATCTTGAAGTAAGTCAACCAGATAAAAAAAACACTAACTGTCCCTTTCGTTGATTCAAACACACAATTTAATATACTATTTCAAAATATACAGAGCCTTTATAATAAACAGCATTTGCTTGAAGCATTTTTACAACAATTACCTACCTACAATGCAATTTGTATTACAGAAACCTGGCTATCAAAAAACAAATTAGAAATTGTACAAATCGACGGGTATAAAATTGCGACATCTTATTGTCGGCCAACACGCTTGGGTGGCGGCCTATGTATATTATTACAAGAACATATTAACTGTATTAATGTAAGGGAAATTACCGATATGTCTATAGAATATGTTTTAGAAGTATGTGCAACAGAATTACCAAATAACAATTTATTAATTATTACTATGTACTGGAATAGAAGGGAGGAGGATATGTTTTACATGAGATTGAAACAAATACTAAAATACGTACATAACAGATACCTGAAATATAATGTAGTCATAGGAGGCGATTTTAATATAAACATCTTAAAAGTTTGCCAAAAAACAAATAACTTCCTAAATATTATGCTGGAATATAATTTCACACAACAAATTAAAAACCCTACTCGTATTACTGACACTTCATCAACATGCTTAGACTTAATTTTCACAAATTTCAATAACAAGACAATGATTAGCTCTGTGGAAGAATTTGGATTCTCAGACCATAATGCAACAGTTTTAATTTTGGAACTACCACAACGAAACTTACAACCAACATGGTATACAACAAAGAGACTATATAATAATAAAAATATGCAACTGTTCAAAAATAAATTATTTTCACTAAATTGGTGTGATATTATTGCACCTGATAAAACTATAAATGAAAATTATACATCTCTCAACAACACATTATTTAATATATTAAACCAATGTATACCAAAAATCAAAATAAAACTTAGAACAAAACCAAAAAAACATTGGCTAACTGTAGGTATAAGAACATCGTGTAAAAATAAACGTCTACTTAAGATACTAGTACAAAAAACAAAAAGCCCAATTCTAACGCAATATTATAAAAAATATGAAAAACTATTAAAAAAGACAGTAATTACAGCTAAAAAATTACAGTACGCAAACAATATTAAATCGTCTGATAATAAATCAAAAACAATGTGGAACATTATAAATAAAAAAACGAACAAAAAGTTAAAAAGTGAAAAGCACAATATTAAGCTCATTATAAATAAACAACTCGTTACTGAACCAAAACAAATAGCCAACCATTTTAATAACTTTTTTGCATCCATTGGCGAACAGAGGCAGAATTTAGCACTGCACCAGATGAACAGCACCCCTACAAATAATACAACAGAAAACACAATGTTTCTCAACCCTGTAAGCCCAAATGAAGTAAATAAAATCATAAAAAACTTAAAAAACACAAAAAGCTATGGACTTGATCAACTACCACCAACTCTTATAAGGTGCTGTGCCAATGAACTTACATTACCTTTATGTTATTTAATTAACCAATCGTTCGAGGAAGGATCTTTCCCAGATGAATTAAAAAAAGCAGTAATCAAACCCATACATAAAAATAATGAAAAAACAGACGCTAATAATTACCGTCCCATTGCTCTTTTACCGACCGCATCAAAAATTTTCGAAAGAGCCATGAGCGACCGAATTTATAGCTTTTGTGAGAGATATAAAATTTTTGATGACTGCCAAAATGGCTTCCGTAAAAATCGATCCACAACGCTAGCAGTATACAAATTTATTCAAGAAGCTCTGAATATAATAAACAATAAAAGCCATGCCATAGGTATATTGTTAGACATGACCAAGGCCTATGATAAAGTGCAATTTCCAACACTTTTACATAAATTGTATGGCATTGGGATCCGTGGAAATGCTCATCACTGGCTTACTTCCTACTTAAAAGACAGAGAACAAATAGTTGAAATAGAACTTTATAACAATAAAACTAATATAATAGAAAATATCAAATCAGATCCCAAAATCACAAATGTATCAATTCCTCAGGGAAGTGTTATAGGATGTTTACTATTCCTAATTTATATCAATGACCTGCCAAAAATGATAGATGGACCTTGCGTCCTATTCGCAGACGATATTTCCCTACTTATCCCTTGCCAAAACACCTTGAACCTAAACCAAACCTTAAATTCAATACTAACCAAAATTGAGAACTGGATGAATGAACACAATCTTGAAATAAACTACATATAACAAAACAAAATTAATGACTTTCCACCCCCATCAAAAACGACCACTACCTATAAACTTTACCTACAATAACATTAAATTAGAATCAGTAAATAAATTTACTTTGTTGGGATTAAATATAGATACCCATTTAAATTGGAAATCTCACGTAAACAAATTAACATCAAAAATTTCAAAATTTTCTTACGCCTTGTACGAGCTTAAAAAAACCACAGACATAAAAACTGCTTTAATAGCTATTATGGTTACGCCTATTCATGGCTTAATTACGGCATAATTCTATGGGGAAATAGTACTGAAGCACCGACCTTGTTCATTCGTCAAAAGAAATTAATTCGTATTCTAGAAAACATAGAAGATACAGAAAGCTGTAAGCCATACTTTAAAAAACACAAAATACTTACTCTACCATGTATATACATTCTGGAAATATGCAAATTTGTCCGAAACCACCCAGAATTCTACAGCTCAAGAAAAGATATACAGAGTAAATATTCCCTACGTCATGGAAATAGACTTAATTTACCAAATTCGAAATTAACCATGCACGCAAAAGGTCCACTTGCCATGTCCATAAAAATTTACAATAAATTACCAGAACATATAAAAAATGAAAAAAATAATACAAAATTTATTGTCGAATATAAAAAAAATATTAATTAACAAAATATATTACAGCATTGACGAGTACCTTAACGACAAAAACTTAAATAGAATTTCATTGATATTACTTTGACTTATTTTTGATATAATTTGACATAATTAACTTAATTTTATTTACTTTTGGAATTTGACTTATTGTAATTTAATTAATTTCTATGTAAAAAAGTACCTTCCTCTCTCCTACGTTTGCCTTACCCGACAGGGTCCATAACATGTCCTAGCTTCTGTATTACATCTTTTGTTTACTTTATGGTGTGCAATAAACGTATTGAGTATTGAGTATAAGTCAGAACTACATTCAGTCAGAAGGAAAATGCTTGCCCTTGACAAAAATGTGGACGAAGTACATAGATTTCGTATATTGGGATGATCCAAACGAACTGGTGGATAGGTTGAAGCTATTAATTGTATCCCGTGATGCTGGCAACACGAGACTAGACAATGAAATATTATCTATAATTGAAGAATTACGTGCAAGTAACATTATTAATAAATAAATGGTTTTGATTTGAAATTAGCAAGATTGAGAGGAATTAGATCTCCCAAACATGCCGACGCAGCTGTAAATAAGGAATATGTAGATCAATTTACAAATAAATTGACACAAGAGTTATATAAAATGATGAGTTCGCGTGCTCAAATTGTAATAGATAATAATAATTTATTTCGGCCTGCATAAAGTCGCTTACTTAGCTGCACAAAAATATTTCCATGCATTCAAAATATACGAGTACCAATACCTAAAAATGGGGGAGCTCTGCCTTTAATCCCAATTTTTGCGGGCTTTTCGCCTTTAGGAACTTTGACCGGTGGTGGAGCTGGTATTCCAATATCTGTAAATGATTATAAAGCAGCTCAAAAAAAATTTGCTATCTATATTATGGCTAAATAATGCTTATTATAAATATGTTGGTGTTGACCGATTAAATACATTGATATTTTAATTTTAGATGCAGGCATCTCATAATATATGTCATCCTTGCTGGCAAAGAGCAGATCATGCTGCCAAGCACTATTCAACACCATCTTCATCAAGGACAACTAAAACAGCAACAAACAACGAGTTGAGATGTGCAAATTGTGGTAGGATAAGTCCGGGGGAGATGGTCGTACGGGAGAGATGGCCAGTTGAAAGTAATGCGAGGTACAAACAAGTTACTAGTGATTTACGGCCGTTGTTAATAATCAATCCCAATCGAAATCTTGCGATCTAAGATTGAAATGTCAATCCTTTTTTTGTTTATTGATTGCCAATAACCAATCCAAAGTTTGGGTTTGTTATCTAGAAAGTCAATCCAACTTTTTGAGAGGATAGTTTAAGATTATATACATAGGCATCTGTCCATTGCGACATTTGGTTCGATCGGTGTAAAGATTGCAGATTGCAAGCCAAGCATATTCTAGGATTGTAAAGCTTTGAAAAGATCACAAAGTTAATTTTAGAAAAAAATGGAAGTGTTGGTGTTTTTAGTGATTGTGACGACAGTGATTTTGAGATGCTTGCTGAGTTTTCACATTGGGATACAAATAGCTACACTGAAAACAGACACCGCAATTCATCTCGAAGAATTAGAAGGGTGAACTACATGCAAAGCCTGGATGATGCTGAGTTCATCTTTAGATTTCGTTTATCAAAAGCTGCTTTTCAATGGCTTTTAATAAAATTTACACCGTTTATCCACGTAACATCCAGAGGGTTAATCCACTTTTGACTTGTATTATATCCATATTCATTATTATTTCATTTCAGAAACAATGGAGTTGCACCACTTTATCAACTTTTGTTAACATTAACATTCTTTGCATTAGGCACTATGTTAATTTCTGTTGCTGACTTTGTTGGTGTATCTACACAGCAGGCAGAATAATTCATGATGTATCATCAGCAATTACCAACCTATACGATGAATTTATTGCAGTATACCAACAAATCGCAGAAAAATTCTACTAAATTGGAGGATTTCCTAGAGTTCTCGCTGCTATAGATTGCACACATATAGACAACCAGTCCCCATATTAGTGTTTACTTATAACAATAAAAAGTAAAATTCATTAATTTTTATAATAAATAGCACCTCATATTTGAGGTCATGTAATTGGTGAAGAATTTAGCTCGCTGGCCAGGCTTAACACATGATGCTAATATATTTAATAATTCAATTCTCAGAAGTATCTAATAGATTTCTTCTAAATGTTTTAATTTAGTTAAGTATAATTGTTATAATACACTTATTGTGGCGTAGTTAATTAATTATTGTTAAATTACCTATGGTTTAAAATAAATATGTGTTTAAGTAGGTTTATATAAATAATTTATCTGTCTTATAATAAAACTATATACATAATAGCATTGTACAACTGGACAAACAGTCCAGATTTCATATTAGCGAGTCGGTGCGTCGGCCGGTATGCGACCTGTGTTTGCCATCCTGCTCACGCGCACGGACTCGCTCCTGCTAGCGGGCGGAGCTTGGAACATAATAGAGCTCAGCGCGGGCGAGACCGGCCCGCCGCTGGAGACCGGCAGTCGAGTAAAACCATCACGACGCGCACCCCGCGCATGTCTGCCGATGCACCGCGGTTACGCTAGCTTCTTTATATATTACTGCTGTATACATTCCTGTGCCGAAACCTGTGGGAATAAACTCGTCGTCGCATACCACTGCCTTTCATTCCTTGGCTTACTCCTTCCGCTTCGCAACAACTCCACACTTACTAATATATTTATTTATTAAGATTCACCAACGGTTACTACAATACCACATACACATAAGAGAAATATTTTGAATCTAACCAATTGTATAACTAATTACAGGTGAATTCACCATGCATTACGTTTTAAATATTACATAAATAATGTGACATAAGAAACAAAGATAAATATTAAAAGTGAAGAAATATTAATATTAAAGTTGTTTAAAATTAAATTATAATTTAAATTATATTATACATCAAATTACATTATATCAAAATCCAGTAAACTTCGTTTGTTTTACAGTCACATAAATTTGTATGAATTACTTTAAATAATAAATTCTAATTACATTAACAATCAAATTAAAATATAAAATTAATAACGTAAATATATTGTAAATGTTATATTACTAATAAATCAAATAAAATTAAGTACAGCCATTAAAAAATAAAAACAAAAATATCAAAATAATAATATAAAAATTATTACAATTAGAACTAATAATAAAGTCAGTAATAGAAGTTTGTCAATATACACACGAAAATGTTATCGTAAATTTTCTTATGTCTGCTTACAGCACAATATGATGCTGGTCGGTTTGGTAACCGTTGGATGCTTGGTGACAGTGCTTACCCAAAGAGGCCATATTTATTAACACCAATATTGAATCCTGTTACTGTAGCTGAACAGCGCTATAATGCAGCACACATTAAAACCAGGCATACAATAGAAAGGTATCTTTTATAAAGCTCAGTATTGTTCGATATAGTTGAGAACAAACCAAGCTCAACGCACAAACTAAATTATCTGAATAACAGTTACAAGATATTGTATGGAACTTATTTCAATCAAGCATAATCTCATTCTCAGAACATTTGGTGCATGGAAGCGGTGGTTCCCTGTTGTGGCACTAATACTGCGTTTATCACTGCCCAAAGTTCAGGCAATAATAATTGCAACTGCAGTGTTGCACAATATGTGTAAGAATTACAACTTGGAGGAAGTACCAGCAGAAGTGCAGCTGCCAACAGCAGAAATTATTGAAGATGTAAACAATGTGGATGCTCAAGATATTAGAGAAAGAGAAACACTAATAAACAATTACTTTAGTTTGTAAATTAAAGTAATTATAATCAATCTATATTTGTTTTATTATTATGTATATACGCACTCAGGACTCGACAAAATAATTGCCAAATTCAAGAACAACATCTTTGTGCCCCTTCATATTATCAAATAGTAATTAATCTCACAAGGTCTCTAAGTATTTTTAACAAGTATTATTCTTAGAGTATTTAGTAATAGTATATATTTTATATTTACATTTCTTCCTAAATGTTTTGATTTAGTTACATATTAATGTAGTAATTAATATACCTATTAAAATACATCTCTTTACAGCCGAATGTGATGCTGGTTGGTTTGGTAACCGTTGGGAGTTTTGTGACAGTGCTTACCCTTAGGCCATATTTATTAACACCTGTTAGTGCTGGGTCGTTCCAGATTTTGCGTATGGCTTGGTAACCGTTGAGAGTTTTGTGACAGTGCTTACCCTTAGGCCATATTTATTAACACCTGTTAGTGCTGGGTCGTTCCAGATTTTCCGTAAAACGAAACGAAACGTTGCTTACAGTCAAAAAACAGTTTTTTGAAACGGTTATAATAAAAACTGTTTTTTATTTACACTATGTACAATAAATTACGAACTAAAGTTATTTACAAATTAAATCTGTATTAGTCCAAGTTCACGTTTAAATACATAAGCGGCAGCTTATGTATTTAAACGTGAACTTGGACTAAAAACTTACTTTAAACTAATTAAATGAGGCATCATTTAATTAGTTTTTAAGTTAGCTCTCCTGTCCGATATTATCTGTCCAGTTTTACTGAACATACGTTCACAGGGCACCGACGACGTTGCGACCAAATTACAATTGGTGCGATATATCTTAGCCAAGTTTGGGTAAATTTGGCGATGACCAGACCACCAGGCTTGCGGGTTATTAAAATTGCCAGAGGTATCTTTCCTCGGCAAAATGTCATCGTCGACATACATTTGTACTTTTTTGATGGCTTTTGATAGAGGTGTACTTTGTTGCTTTGAGACTGTAGTCGACATAAATTTGTCAAATATACTCCAAGCAGAGCAATTACTGCTACTTGTGGAACATGACGGGGATGGGTTTATATTACCTGTTGGTGGTTGCCATTTCTGTGCAATTAGCTCCTGGACATGATTGAGCACGCGACCCTTGGTATTTCTTGCGTCTATTTTCGGAAAAAGCGGCCATCTTGTAGCGTGGATCCAAAAAAGTACATAAAGAAAATGTACCGCTTTTTCCACATTCCCTAGCCTCCAACTAAAATTTCGCTGCCGTGTATGGAGAAACTGTAGCATCTCCTCAATTTCTACAGTAACATTTACTAGTGATTATTTTAAAATCCTAGTCACAACAATCACGTCACTTCCAGTGACAATCTTTTCGACACTCATGCAGTCAGTCATTTCTTGGAACGGCTTCAGAATGTAGCTTAAATGTGGAAATGCCAACCACTCTTTTTCCGATAATATAGGTAAAGTATTGTTGAGAAGAGCCATGGTAATTTTCACTTCATCTTTTAATTTAACAACCAATCCGTTCCAACATAAAAAAATGTTGAATTCCACCGGGTCTCTACAGATTGTAAAAGGCGTACCGGTACTTTATTTTATAAAATCTGTTTTAAGTTTAGTTTATCTGAAGTAGAGGTAATTTTATGAAAGCCATCAATTTTCTTAACTTTAGCTAAACTATCTTTAAAAACTTCTAACGAATCTTGTAACACGAAATTAAGCGTAGGAGCGTAGCAGCCGTAATGTTTCCAGCCTAAATGGTCTTTAACGACATTAGTTACATTCGGAGCATTATCTGATACTGCGAAATTCACTTTACGTGTCAAATTCCACTCATCTAAAATACTTCGTAATTCGGCAGCTGTGTTAACCGCTGTATGTTGGCCCGAAAAACAACAACAATCTAAAAGTATAGTTTTTAACTCGAATTTGCGGCTAATGTAATGTCCAATTACAGCAACGTTATAGAAGTTGCTTCACAATCTGCCTCAATTTGTGCCTTAATTTTTCTTTGGTATTATTATATAACAGATTTAAATGACTATTCGATAAGGTTTTCCGGGAAGACAGACTATAACCAGGTATCCAACGCATCAATTTAACAAATGATCGTTCTTCTATTATGCTAAAGGGATGGAATGAGTCAATGCACAACTCTAAGACATCACTATCAATTAGTTGCTTTTGTTGTTTTGAAATTTTCTTTGGAACATACGTGTCCATGACATTTTGGCGTCTTCGTTTTAAAACAGGGTTTAGAGGAGCCTATTGTGGATTCTCCTCAGAGAGAGGTTCAATTGCTGTAGTTGACAAGCACGCAGTAATGGTTGCAGCACCACTGTTTGTTGGTATCGGTTCAGTAATACCCAAAAAAGATTGATGTGGTAGTACTTTGAGAAACAGACTCTGACTCAGATCTTTGCACTTGCGAAGAAAGAGAAATATATATACTCACATGCTTTCTTCGTAAATGATTTTTTAAGTTAGCTATTGTTGACTTATAGCTGTAACTTTCCCTGTATATTTTACAGACCGCCTTTCCAACACTTTCGACTTTATCGAAATAATCCCATACTCACTACTGTTTCTTATTTGCGGCATTTTGGAATTAGGTACTCACAACAAGTTCACTACACAATAAAATATTAAAAGTACAGTACAAATCTCACTATTGCACAAAGTTCTAAATAGTACAAAGTTTTTATTTACAAACCTACGATATAAATATTTACAAACTACACTTTTTACAATCACACGCGGAAAAATGCAAAATGCTATTTATCGCAAATTAGCGGACGCCTAATTATGCAAGCTTCATCTGACATCAATCAATTTAAATCCAATCGGAAAACAAACGTTCTTTAAATTATGAACCTATTGACCATTGACCTTGAGAACTCGGCGCCAAACAAACCAGTTTTCTTCGCTCCTCTATTTTCGTTTTTCCTTCTACAACCAAATCAGAAAAAATAAACACGGATAAACAATCACTTTAGTATAAGGGGTAATGTCCTTAATTTAATAAAATCCCATTTAAAAGACAGAAAACAATTAGTCGCAATAAAAAAACTTAATCTCAGAACTACAGAGAAGAAACATATATGTCTAGAAAGCCTAATATATCATTCGGGGTGCCCCAAGGCAGTGTTTTGGGTACGCTTTTGTTCATTGTGTATATAAATGACTTACCTAAAGCAGTAAAACATCCCCTAACATTATTCGCCGATGACAGCATAGTTACTATAACTTGCAACAAACCTGAAGCGTACGAATCTGACATTAATGATACACTTCGTTCGATTATATTATGGCTAGAAAATGATAATTTAAAGATAAATTTAAACAGGACTCAAATAATGCACTTTAGTTAAAGACAATCTATTCATTACAAAATGAGAATTAATTACCAGAACAATTATATATGTACTACAAATCACGCTAAATTTCTTGGTTTGACCATTGACTGTCAGTTAAATTGGAAACATCATATAGAGGTTATTTTGTAAAAGAATAAGTAGTTCGTCCTATGCTTTACAAAAACTATCACGAGTAGTTAACACAGAAGCGCTAATAACTGCCTATCATGATATTGTTGCATCCGTTCTTAGATATGGCATTATTTTCTGGGGCAACTCTACGCACAAGGTAAATAAATATAAATGTAGCTTTCAAATTTCAAAAACGATGTATTAGAGCTATGTTTGGCTTTGAAATTACAGATAGCTGTAGACGGTATTTTACTAAATGTAAAATTTTGTCAATTCCATCTTTATTTATATTTGAAGTGGCGTTATTTGTCAAAACAAATCCACATTTCTATTTAATAGTTTATCAGATGTCGTCATACGCAATAGACGTAAAAACAGATTATGTATTCGTAAGGTTAATACGGTGCTTTTGTGGAAAAGTGTCTCTTTTATTTAATGCCGAAAATATTTAACAAACTGCCAGAGACAATAAAAACATTAAGCATAAGTCTTTTTAAAAATAAATTAAGAATATTGTTGGCTCAAAAGTGTTACTATTCCATCACAGATTTTCTTAAAGATACAATTTAAAAATAAATTTGATATCTTTTAATTTGTTAGATTAAGTTTTATTATTTTATAGATAACATAAAATACAAGCGAAATTTAAGAAACCTTTTTGTGACCACATAATATGTTAACCCCTTATTTTAGATCTTGTACGTGTAATAAAAACAATGTGAAATTTACTTACTTTTACATTTACAGTATTTGGAGTCGTAAGTAGTTATTATTTTTTTCGTAAGTGTTATTGCGCATTCGCGCTTACGGAATGCTTAACGGTAATCATCCCTTAAGAATTTACACCTTATTTATAACATCGATTTGCATACCTCATTCTAATTTTCTTTTGATTTATAGATAAAAGGCAAGCCTATTAGAAAAGACGAACCATGTGTTTGCTGGAATTAATATAAGGCAGCATAATAATAACATCAAAAACCACCAACGCTGCCAACAATAAACTTACAACGCAGGAGTGGGTTCGCATGACAGAGCGATTCAACGCCACCGCTACAAGTTGTCCGAAAACACCGAGAGATAGCTGATAGAAATTAATGACATACATAATTGATGAACAAATAATATATTTCAAGGCAAAGCTTAGCTATTCTAGTTGTGTAAGATTGCTTATTTCATGTCGATTTTAACGATATAAAGTTTATATACAGTTCCTATACAAAAGTTTCGAGATATCCTCGTTTTAATCACCCTGTCACGCTGGACCTCCCAGGAGTAGCGTGACCGATGCGGCAATTAGCGCAAAATGACCGTGACAGTTGAGGGGATTGCTTTCTATTTGTCTTAAGAAGTTTTCTGAAAAATATAATACTGTTGATATTTTATGTATCACTGAAGATTTTATCATGTCAGGCTGTGAAACGAATTTATGCATACCAAATTATACGCTAGCAGCTTATTTTAGTAGAAAAATTACAAATGAGGCGGTTTTTGCATATTAGTACGAAATGGACATCTTTGGAGATAGTTGACTAATGTTTCAATGGTCTCATTGGTTAATGATTTTGAATGTTGTGCAATAGAATTGATTAATTATAAAACGATAATTGTTTGTATACCGCGTGACTTTTTTTACCGTCTTGAAAAAAATAGGGCGTGATAGGTAAATAGAGTAGAAGCCTCAGGCATAGTTATTTTATTTTATTATTTTTTTACTGACATGGTCTGAAATTAATCTACCATTGTACACTCCTTATTTATAATCTATTTTTCATATTAAAACATATAAAAAGTAATTCAAAAATAAAATGAAAATAATTCAAAATCGTAATCGTATTCACCCTAATAATGCGCTACAAATTATGAATGATTTCGTTGCAAATAACATAAAAACTATCTTCAAGGGCACTCGCACTCGCCGGCCGTCGCTAGCGCCGAACAACATTATAAAAGGACATCGGCGAATTTCGGCCCTCACAAAAACAACGGACAGAAGTTAAATGTATACAGAAAAAAAGTACTTATTTTTATTGATTTTTAATAACTGTAAACAGAAAAATCTATGGTTTAGATATAAATATCACGAAAAAAGGTAATAAACGTACTGTAAAACTGGAAACAGTTGCTTTTTCGAGTTTCTAATGTTGCCAGCCTTAAAAATAGATAAGGCCACTATTTATTAGTTTTAAATTAATGTTTTTAATATACTATTAGACCAAAATTTTTTTTATTAGTTATTTTGTACGTGAGGTGGGTAGCGTCACCAGTGACTTGTATAAAAAGGCCTGCGCGAGCGCTTAGAGATTCAGTTGTCAGTTGGCGCTCGAGCGGGAAGGTCGTTGGTGTTCGTTACGTATCTCAGCGTAGGTAGGTAAGTGGTTATTTTATTGCATTTATACGTTGTTTATAGCTGTCGGTTGTTTCATTTGTTTAAATGTTAAATTCATTATAAAGCTAGAATAGCATTATTTTCGACTTGCCAGGTGGGATTATTTAATTAAATTGGGTTTATTGGTAATCTGTCATATTTTTTTTAATCAAATACACTGTTAGTCGCTAAAATCAGAAGTGGGATCGGCTATTCAGCCCACTATCTATTCAGATTTGTTTCTATTTAAAAAAAAAAAGAATAAGATCAACAAGCAAACAGCCGTTAATTTAAATTTTATTTCGTTCGAGGTGTTTCGTTTATTTGAATTTTATTTTTTTTAAGTTGTTCCGTTAACTTGAATTTGGTTCTGATAGTTTGAAATTATTCGGTGAATTTGAATTTATTTAAACTTATACGTGATGCCTAATAAGTTGAGATCGCGTAAAAGATCGGAAGCGTAAAGTAGACTCAAACAAAGAAATACTGACGGCTATCCTCAATAGGATAAGTGCGTTAGAAAATCGTGTTAATGTATCGCCTGAAAATCCGGAGTCATCAACATCGCGCAGTGCACTGGCGATTGATGCCAGCACGCCTTCTACCGTGGTGCATGCCGACCCGGACCCGGGCGAGGGATCCTCGCATGGGATTCACGTGCTGCCAGACCAACCAAGTAGTGCATCGGGTAATGAGAGTATATATAATAATATGCGTACAGCGAGGACGCTACATCGAGGATTTTTGAGGCGCTGGCTAGCTCCCTCACTAAAGTAAGATCCATCCATTATTATATTTCTCCGTTTGATCCCAATATTCATAAATTCGACACTTAGTGCGAAGAGGTTGATCGAGCGCGTGATTTGCATACCTGGAGTGACAATGAAACGTTGTCTCGTATAGGCAACTGTCTTAAAGGCGATGCCCGTCTGTGGCTAAACGAGTGGGTTACGAACGATCGATCTTGGTCGAATTTTAAACGCGAGTTTTTAACATTGTGTCCACAAAACGTCGATATTGCGAATATATTATACGACGTGATGTCTACAGACTCTAAAAGTTTCGCTGCATATGCAGAATACGCGCGACGATCTCTCTTGAGGTTAGGCCTTGTTCGAGGATTATCCGATGAGCTAATTGTAGCAATTATAATTAGAGGTATCACTGACCCTCAAATCAGAGCTGCAGCCACCAACGCCGAGCTGTTACCTCGAAGTATAGTAAAATTTTTGTCAACTTATACAAAGCCTAAAACCATTATTCAATCTACCCGCAGTTCCTTCCGATCAATTAAAAGCAACAGTACTGATACATCAAAACAAAACCAATATAAAGCTGAGTTTAAATGTTTCCTTTGCGGTAAAATCGGTCATAAACAAGCAGCGTGTTCGAAAAAGGCGGCGCTATGATAACACAACTCCTACGTTAGATTCTCATGAATCCTCAAATAATAAATCGGCCTAAATTGTACGTTTTGTAAGAAAACCTGTCATAAAATAGATAGTTGTTTTGCCCGACAAACGTTCAGAAACATGTAAAGAGAATACGCGCAATGTTAATTTCTGTGACAGTGTTTCTATAAATTGTGGTATTATGACTGCAGTTGTTCAAGGAATACCTGTTGACGTGCTTATAGATAGCGGATCATCTGTTTCTTTCATTCCTGCAGCATTGTTAAAATATTTCAGGGTTCATAGAAATACTGCTTATCGTGTTTTACCAGACATAGGTAGTCAGATAATAGAATGTACATGTTATGTGACCTTAGTAATAGAATTTCCTCAGATTTCACTCGAGATCGACCTATATGTTGTACCCGCAGAATGTTTGAACACATCCATTATTATTATTGGTACGGATGTACCTACTAAACTGTGAAGTGTGTGAGTGACCTTTGTTCGCCGATGTGGTGAACAAGTTTTGATAAGAGATCATAAAGTATATTCATGTTGTTATATCCGGGAGAAACTTGACGTTATAAATTCACCTCTACAGGGCCAAGAAAGACAGCAACTCTTCTCAATCATGGGTGACTTTTCAGTTTTTAATTTCCGGTACCGACTACTGTGACTTCGGGTTCTTTGGAAATTACCCTTAACAAGGATAGCAAGCCAGTACATTACAGACTGTCATATTACCGGGACGTCGAGGTCCAAGCTCCAGAGGTGCAAAGACCTAGAATGCGAAGAAGAGCCCGCGAGATTCCCGATTTAGAGCATGGGGATCCAGATTTAGCGGAGGGCATTGAAGAGGAAGTACCGGCGGACGCCCCCGCAGATTACAGGCCTATTGGAAGAGAGGCACGGATGCAGCCAACTGCAAACTTGTTGGGATGGCGGCAACCAGAGCCACTGAACAAGAACCAGATCTCCGAAATGTTGAATGTCTTCGAGGATCCAGAGGACGTTGAGTACCAAAACAACCGGTACCGCGTTCATCGCGAATTGTTTGAGTTTGTTTACCGTCGTATACGCGAATGCTCGCGCTATAAAGTCGTGAGCTTGCCGAAGTCAACCGCCGGCAGTGTAGCTCAACAGCTTGCGTGGCGACCACAGAACGCAGTCATCAACCGAAATCGACAATTCATCTCCGGTGAGGGCAAGGTGATATCACGGACCCTAGTTCCGGCGCGCATCGTCGCAATGGCTAGAGTTCTTTGTTATAGAGCCATCCGAGCTGGTTTTGACGACGAGGAAGACGGCGCTGATCGACATGCTTGGTCACCAATCTTCTGGAATCGATATCGCGACGTACCTGCTGATTGGCAGGCTAATAGAAACGCATATTTGGTTCGAGGTATGAAAGGCTTGTTCGAATGGACACCCTTCTCTACTTCTATTGAGAATAGAAGCGACGCAGTAGTCGAGTTTCTCAATAAGTTTAAGGCTTAGTAACACACTAGCCTAATACGCTCCCACTATAAAAATAAGCATGACCAGAACATCATGAAAAATTACGTGTACGCAAAATAATTCAGGATCTATTAAGTAAGGGTATCATACAGGAGTCTATATCGGCTTTTGCGAGCCCAGTCATTCTAGTGAAGAAGGACGGCTCCGATCGCATGTACGTTGACTATAGAGCATTGAACGCGATTACGGTGAAAGAGCGTTTCCCACTGCCACTCATCGAAGACCACATTGATAGACTGGGTGCTAGTAAGTACTTCACCAGTTTAGATATGGCATCAGGCTTTCATCAGGTGCCATTAGTGCCAGACTCAATAAACATGACAGCTTTTGTTACTAACAAGGGTCAATACGAATATATTAAGATGCCTTGTGGTCTTGCTAATGCGCCGGTTGTATACCAACGTATAATTACAAATACTAACTAAATAGACGTTTTACTTCTAAGCATGTCAATCACTATGGGTCTCGAATTACTTCGTGCTGTTCTTGAAACATTAATGTCTCCTGGCTTTTCCATCTATCTTAAGAAATGTACTTTTCTTAGCGAAGAGATTGAATACCTCGGCAGGACTATAAGTAATGGTCAGGTTAGGCCGAGTCCACGTAAGGTTCAGTCGCGTCAAGTCTTTTGACATTAAGACGTCATCGTGTATCAGAATTATTGGCAGCTAACCAACAAAATCAGGACTCCTATGTAAACAACAAACGCAAAGAACCCCAAGTCTTCAAAATTAATGACCTAGTGTTTGTTGTCTTAACAGGCAACTGGTAAGCTGGATTCCTGTATGAGAGGCCCGTATCGAGTTAAAAAGGTGCTTGCGAGCGACCGATATGAGTTGAAGTTACTAAGTGGGACCCGTGGTAAAACCACGCAAGCGGCGGCTCAATATATGGTGCCATGGAAGGGAGAGTGGTGTCCCGACAGTTGTGCGGCATTTTTTTGAGAGTTGAAACTTTATAATGATTTGTTTTCTGTACAGGGTCAAAATTGTTGCTGGTTCGAACTGAAACGAATTGGCAGAGCTCGGATGCGATCTGACAACTGTCGGACGCGGTCCAGTTGGGCACTGGCCCTTCAGACACGTTCAGAGACAGGGGCTCCTTCGTGATCTGGTTTTACGCGGTCCAGTTGGGCGCTGGCCCTTCAGACACGTTCAAAAACAGGGGCTCTTTCGTGATCTGGTTTTACGAAGTCCAGTTGGGCGCTGGCCCTTAAGACACGTTCAGAGACAGGGGCTCTTTCGTGATCTGGTTTTACGAAGTCCAGTTGGGCACTGGCCCTTAAGACACGTTCAGAGACAGGGGCTCTAACGTGGTCTGGTTTTATGGACAAGGTTCGGGCCTCCTCGGATACGTTTAAAGACAGTGGCTTTATCGTGATCTGGGTGAGCTCTGACTAGTCGGATGCACCGTAAAGACAGGGGCTTTGCCGTGTATGTGACAAACACACTGTATGACGTGTTAATGTGACGGTTGGCAGTCGCGAAGTCAACCGCCATAGGTAGCTAGATTTGTATGGTTGAAATGATGTAAGATGATGTGTGTTAGGTATAAAAATGTGTGGTTTAGTCAGGAAAATAGTTCAGAATGACAGACATGTTAAGGAGGCCTTGAATGTGAGACGGATGGAAGATAGGCAAATGCGTTAATATTTTTGGCATTCAAATTATTCATGTATTCAACAGATACCGATTCTGAATCCGAAGCCCTAGATGAAGACGCTGGGCCTTCAACTCGCTCTGCAAGTCTGCTAGATGAGGATATGGAAACTAGAGCCTCATCAACTCCCGCTGCAAACGTACTAGGCGATGATCCTCGCGACGAAGACGAAGCAGTGCCCCGGGACGGTGCACAGTCAGGAGAGGCCGTATTAGACCAAAATATTTTTTATTAGTTATTTTGTACGTGAGGTGGGTAGCGTCACCAGTGACTTGTATAAAAAGGCCTGCGCGAGCGCTTAGAGATTCAGTTGTCAGTTGGCGCTCGAGCGGGAAGGTCGTTGGTGTTCGTTACGTATCTCAGCTAAGTGGTTATTTTATTGCATTTATACGTTGTTTATAGCTGTCGGTTGTTTCATTTGTTTAAATGTTAAATTCATTATAAAGCTAGAATAGCATTATTTTCGACTTGCCAGGTGTGATTATTTAATTAAATTGTGTTTATTGGTAATCTGTCATATTGTTTTAAATCAAATACTCTGTTAGTCGCTAAAAATACAATACATGGTCTCGATTGTCAGTTTGAACAGTTATAATAGTTTAAATAAATATCAATCACGGTAAGGTATGTTTAACTATAATTACTGGCGTTTGACTTTACGTTTATACGTGCGCTTCTTCTATTATTATTTTATTTTTATGTTGGATCAAAAGGCTTATATTTAATAATAGAAACGGAATGGCAATAACAAACAAGTTTCAGATCATCAAACAGTTTCAGAATCCAATGGCTTCTGAAACTGCATCTTCGATTGACCTGGCTTTGTTGTTATTGGATATTTGCGTAAGTTGTCTCAAGATATTAATTACAGTCACTACGGGCTGAGCCTCATTTTTCCCACGCAAGTTACTAATCAAAGAGCAATAAAATAGTATTTATGAATAATACTATTTATACCTAAAATATTTTTATCTATAAAATATATATGATTTACTTATTATAATTATATAAACCATAAACAAATATGTACCTACAATTTTCGTACCTACAAAATGATGTCATTATTATAACCTAGAATTATACATATAAACTCAAATATCTCTTTAATACCATTATTAATATACTTTTTTTTACATATATCATTTGTATATTTTAGCAGTAATTTGATTACATTTTCACTCTTGTCCGCGATGGGCCTGACGAACTAAGGGACCCCGCCCATCTCCTTTGTAGCAGATTTAATATGTTACCACCTTAGCTATATCTTAAATCTCTGCATTAGCCATGGTGTATTTCCTGAACGGCTTAAGACTTCTATTGTTAAGCCGTTATATAAAAAAGATGATAAGGATCTTATGCAAAATTACAGACCAATCTCATATCCGCCAATATTTCAATAATATTTGAATATTATATTTATAATAGAATATATACATCTTCAATTAAACAAAATTTTATGTGAGGAACAGAAAGGCTTTCGTAAAGAAAAGACTATAAATAAGGCTATTTATGACTTTTTAAATATAGTAATGGCTAGCGTTGATAATAGAATACCGATTTCTGCTGTGTATTGTGATATGACACAAGCGTTTGATTATGTTGATCACAATATTCTAATAAATGAGCTTGATGCTTACGTTATAACACATTTATTTGTAAGGCCAGCAATGTTCTGATGAAGTAAATACAAATATTTATTATTGACGGAAGAAGTTTAAATTCTCATCATATGACTGTACAGGTGTTTTAATAGGACCATTAATACATATGGCCTGCCTTTTTTGTTTGAATAGACACATTTCTTGCTAACTTTTTAAAGTAATATGGTATAGTACCAGGCTTAAACTTATTAATATTATTGTCATTGTTACATTGTGTAGAACTGTAATTATTATTATTCAATGTATGGTCAAAGAAACTTCTTAAAGAAGCGATGTACTCTTGCAAGTAGTGTAATACATTTACTATGGCTCTATTGTTTATTTTACCAGTATATCTTGAGAATATGTCATATGTATAGCTTAGATGTTTGTTAGTGTCAAACAAGTATGAATATTCGTATTTCTTGTTGCTCAGATATAGCAGTCTGTTGAAAGCTTCTACTCTGTTGTTAAATACATTTTCGCGATAATCAAGTTTACATTTGGGTGAACACAGAATCACATTAGTGTGTGTGATATCATCAAGCTTACCTTTAATGTGGTTGACTAAGACTTCATAATTTTTTGACACCAACAAATCACTTTCATCCAAGAATATAATACAATAATCCTGTTTAGTAAAGTTGACTATTTTTTTATCTAATGTATCTATCATTTGTAATATACCCGCATTAGGCATACAATAATGACATATTGTTACGGCTAATGCCCTCTGTCGACACTGTGGGAAAGAGTCGGCGGTTTCTAATAATAATTTATTACAGCACCATCTATTGACATCTTGCGGAACTACGTATTTGTCGGTACGAGTTCTGTGGAGAAAGCGCTGGCACATTCTCGTGTGATGAAATTAAACACTCCAATGGATAGATTCAATAAAACGTTTATTCTTCTTTAACACTTTTCCACTATTACAAACGATCCTTACAATGCTAGCTCACCAACGAGAATGCCGTTTTGCAAGTCAACATCATTATTTTATTCTATTTGCCGGAAATACGTTTTATTTCACGATTCAAATTATTATCCTTTTATTGACTTACAAAATGTCAGCCTCGTAACATATCGAACTGCTAAATTGTAATTAATTCATTATAAATTATTTCAAAAATAATAGTTAAGTATACAGAAAATATTTTACACAAAACAGCATGAAAACCAAAAATAAATAGATTTAATAGTTTAAATAATTTTATTAGCTTATAAATTAGTTAAATAAAATCAATAGTAGTAGTAGAGTAATATTTTCAAAATTTTGTAATACAGTGATAAATAAACAACGCGATAAAATCCGTATATAGTAGTTTAATTTCAATTAAATAAATACATTAGAATAATTATGTAGTCATAACCACAACTAAATGCAGTAACCTAATTTTAATCATAAATTAATAATAAACAAATACAAAATCATTACATTCGGCCGTCCGACTACGTGCAATCTCCTGATGCACGTATTAAATTATCAAAAACGGATCAACCCATCTCTATACAAATCACATAAGTAGGCAATTTTAATTGACAATAATAATCATTATTTGGCCTTTATTTAGACGATTGGTGTTCTGAAGACTCATCGTCGCTCTTATTATCTTCACTATTAGATGAACTATTACTATCGGACATCGGGTTTTTATCAACATTTGTGTCAGGTGCATTAATATTAATCCATGGTCGAATACGGTCTACTGCTACTGCACTATCAAATTTGTTCTTACGCTTACTGAAACCCGGTATTTCAACTATTTTATACCTATCGTTGCCTAACACTTCTGCTATTTTGAACGGTCCTATAAATTTTGACATAAGTTTAGTGCTATTGCCTTTATTATGATAATTAGTCCTAGTTATTTTAATCAAGTCACCCTTCCTATAACGTGGCGCCGGGACTCTATCTTGGTCATAGTTCTGTTTTTGTTTACGTTGACTAGATTCAATATTTGCAGCTACGGTGTTCCTAACGTCTGATATTTCCGGATTTTTGTCGGTGTTAATTTCTAATTTGTTACTCAAACTATCTCTCATCCTGATTCCGAATAATGCCTCAGCGGCTGTTTTTTGAGTGGTGGAGTTAGTGGCATTATTTACTCCGCACTGAATTTTACCTATGTACATGTCCCAGTTCCGTTCGTCACCATCAATATTATATTTTGCTAATGCATTTAAAATGGTATGGTTGTACCTTTCGGCCTGACCATTGGCTCTGGGACATGCAACGGCATTCAGCACGTGTTTGATACCATGGTTCTCGCAAAAAAAATTTAAAGGTTGTCGAAGTCAATGAAGTGTCTCAGTCTGATATTATTCGCGATGGTAACCCAAAATCATAAAAAATATTTAATAGTAATTTTTACTTTTCGTGTCTTTAACAGCCCTAACAAATAGATATTTAATAAATCCATCGACTATGGTTAGAATATAGACATTGCCGTATTTACTTTTGACGAACGGACCTAAATGGTCTATATGAATCGTATGGAACGGAATATTTATTTTCTCTATGGGATATAATTGGCCACATTTTGTTGTGAAGTACAATCTTTATTATATGCGCATTGAATGCAAGATCCAACATACTTCTTTACAAATCTACGTAATTTAGGAAACCAGAACATTGACTGAATCTTTTCAGTAGTTTTGGTAATACCTAGGTGCCCGGCATCATCATGATAAGACCTACATATTTGCCAACGAGCACTGCGAGGGACTACTAAACAAAATTTATCACCAATCTGTCTATACACCCTATTGTTTTTAATAACATAGTTTTTCCTAATATCTTTAGCTTCTTCGTCAGTTTCTGGTTTCAGGATGTTATTTATACGGGAAATATCTGAGTCTGTTAATTGTAAACTTAATAACCAATTGTCAGTTTCAATATTATACACTGTAACGGCCGATTCATCTATCACTTCAGGTGGCAATTTCGTGTTACGGCTTAAAGCATCCACGTGAGCCATACGAGCACCCGGGCGATATTCTATATTAAAAGTAAATTCACTTATCAAAAGCCACCACCTGGCTATCCGTGGTATTAAGTCAGTAACAATTTTAAAATTTAGTCCTAACAAATAGACTCTAAATTTTTTTAATGAGCAAACTATTGCCTATGTCTCAAGCTCATAAGAATGTAAATAGCGGTCTTCAGGAGTAGTTTGCCTACTAAAATAAGCCACCGGCTTGAGGAGTCGAGGACCTGGCTGCCATTGCATCAATATACCACCCACACCCAAAGAACTCGCGTCTGTATGCAACTCTGTCTCTAACTTAGGGTTATGCAAGGCTAATATTGGTCGGTCAATTAGCTTTTGTTTCAATACTGAGAATGCATTAGACTCGTCGTTTGTCCATTTGAAAGAGTTGCCCTTTTTTAATAAATTTGTTAAAGGCCTATCAATTCTCCGAAGCTTTTGATGAATTTTCTAAAATACCCTGCTAAACCTAAAAATTGACGAACCTCAGAGGCCAGTGTGCTTACTCTTGACACTCGATCTCGTTTAGAATTGGAGATTGAGATCGAGATCTTACTATGTGGTACTCTTAAATGCTACGCAAGCGCAGGATTGGCATCGAATTTGGTGGCAATTATTGGAACTAAAGGAGATCGACTTTACTCGAATGAATGCACTATAACGGTTCTCTTGACGCGATTTTGACATTGACATATCGAGTTCGCATTCGTGTTTACGATTGAAGTTTATCAGTAACAAGAAGTTCACTTTTTCGAAATCGAGTTTGTTATTGTGATTGTTTTTAATGGTTTTTATTAGTTATAATGGCAAGACCGACTCTCACGTATAACATTTTGGATAATACGAATGCATTAGATATAAGGCAAAGACGGAATTTAGACGACTGGCACGTTATACTGATAACGCGTTTGCCATGACGATGAATTTAAAAGAAATTACAGAGTAGATAAGGAATGGAAATCCCTAATAGAAACTTTTATTACAAATGAAATAAACTAAAGATTATTTAGAGAACACTAAAGATTATTTAGAGAACTTTAAAACGTATAGAAATGTATTGCATCACTTTCTTACAAGAAACATGTAGCTTAATTGGAAGAGCAATCCTTATGACAAAATAAAACAAGTTGTAGCTATGTATAATTTTTTTATTTAATAACCTATATCAAAAACTAAACCCTTAACTATCATAATATTGTCTTCTGTTTACGCTAAGGTTATTCATTGAAATTAAACTACTATATACAGATTTTATCGCATTGTTTATTTTACACTCTATTACATAATTTAGAAACTGTTACACTACATACTACTACTATTAAACTTTACTAATTTTTAAGCTAATTAAATTATTAAAACTATTTAGATTTAATTTTACACTTTCTCCGACATTTCAGTTGCTTTTCAGCAGCCATGGTCACAGGGAGACTAAGATGGTAGTTGTCTCAATGTTCCAGTGTAGTTATTTCAAAGTACCCAAACATAATTTAATCATTGGTGTTTCAATTTACACAGAATGAGCTCAAATTATCATGAAGTTTAGCTGTGGTTTGTTAACTATGACTTACTTTTATACCTAAAATTAAAGAGAACACATGTTAATTTCAATAATCTTAATCTAATACTATCTTAATATTTTAAGGTCTAAGAGCACTAGCAATATTATTTAGGGCACTAGAAACTTCTCTTATTGCTGCTATTAAGTCCTCCAGGCGTTGTACTGCTTCAGAAAAGCTTCTTGCTGTTAAAAGTTCAGTCTCTACCCTTTGCCTCTCAATGGCAGCAAATACTTCTCGGTCTTGGTCTAGCCTAGACCGAGTACGCTGAGTCCTTCGTTGGGTTTGGCCTGTTCGAACATTGATTGGACTACGATCTCTTTGTGGTGTGGAGTCTGGAGATTAAAAAAAGCATTTAAATAATAAACTCTATAAGAGTATTTTTCTAAGATAGCCTCAGAATATATTACCTCTCACAGTCTCCACATTGAGTATACTTAAAGAGGCAGGGAACTCCAATAAATGCCCACCAATTTCTGATTCTGGTACCATTCCTTCTATTTGTATGTCTTCGCTTTGACTCTGCAAATATTCGACAAACTTTATTTTCATTCATAGAGCTAGGTGATATATTATATTGAATATAGAAATATTTTTAAATACATACTGTGGATGGGAATGGATTAACAGCAACATGGATATCCCAGCGAATTCAGGGCCACCCATCACAGCTATTAGCCGTTGGTCGAGTGGAGACAGGCAAATTACTGGCAGTGCCACCACCTGTACACCGCATTGATTGTGCATGTTGGGCGCATGATTTTTTCAATGCACACTTTTGTCGGCCCAATACTAAAAAGAGAGATGAAATCATAATAAAACTATTGGTATGAAATACTTCAAATAAACATAAAAGTATAGACAGTACCTTTGCCCAGCCTTTTCCATCTTTATGTGCACCGCCTAGTGCATTTAGGGGCGTCGAGATCTCGTCCCATTTCCTTTTCGTCTCCTGTTTTGCATGGGCAGTGCGCAGGAGTCCCTTGGCTATACCTGGGTTCTGCGTCAGGAAATCAGTAAGTTAAGTCTAATTGTTGGTAGGTAGGCCTACTCATTATTCTGGAACATTATATTTGTGTAAACAAGTGCACCATGTATTAAAATTAAAGACATTTTCAGAACAATATAATATTCATAAATTTATTTACCTGCCGCTATTTCTTCGCCTTTTTTAACTTTAATATTTTTAAATATGTCGTGTGCTCGAGTCCCGGCCCAGGGTAGTTCTGGTGTAGTTTAGTAGGGCTCAATGCTAACATTGCTTGCATGGTATCAAAATAAACTTACGAAACACTTGAAAAATTTAAGTGTATCCTATCCCCTATCGTAAAACTCATAACTTTCTCAAAGTTAATGTTTGTTTACTTTAAGTTGACAGCTCGTAGCGGGCAGTTTTTTTAAATGGAATGTGTAGGCAATGGCGTGCTCAATCAGCCGTATCTGCTTAAATATTCATGGCAAAACACACTTGCAATCAACTAAATCTTAAGTAAAGAACACTTTAAATCATAATTACAGTTAAAATAAGTGTAAATCTCAAAAATATATTAAGTATTCACGTGATTTAAATATTTTTGTATTTGGTTGTTCACATTTTTATTTCTATGGCCACCCTATGACATTCGGTATATTCGATCTTGCACTCGATCTCAATTTCAATTACGATTTTGTTCAAGAGTGTTACTTATAGTCGGATTGGGATTGAAACTGAATCGGATTGGAATTGGATGGAAATTGGGATTGGTTTCCATAGTAAGCCTGCAGGTCTAAAGAAGTAAAGAACTTATTACCACTCAGATTTGCCAATTGATCATCAATGATCGGTAATGGGAAACAATCTTTCCTAGTCTTATTGTTGAGGGCCCTATAGTCTACACAAAGACGTTGTTCTCCTGTTTTCTTTTTAACCAATAAATTGGGGCTCGCATAGCTAGAATTTGTTTCTTGTATTATGTCGTTTTGTAACAAATTGTTTACAATCTCCCTAACTTGATTTCTTTCCGAAAATGATAGCCTATACGGTCGATAAATCACCGGTTTGTTATCTAGTAAATCTATTTTCATTTCCGTGGAATTTATACAACCAATTTCACCTAAATTAAATGCAAAACAATCACGGTAATTAAGCAGGAGCTTATGAAGTCTAAGGAGGGTTTCTTTATCTACTTCAGCTCCAACTTTAATGTCTGATATTAATAGAGGTTGAAATTCTGACATATCTTTAGTTAATCTATAGGTATATTTAACTCTATTCTCAATAAAAGGGATCGCTGTAGCTATGGGATACTGATTTGAAAATTTTAAAATTTGGTCTGATAAATTAGTGATAGGTAATAACATTTCTCCGTTAGTTACTTTATAGGCACCCCCATGCATATAGTATTCTTTTCTAGGTTCACTATTACAATAACCCTCAACATATACATCTCCAGAGTAGTCAGGATCGGATATGCTAACACGAACTAAATCTGACAGTGAAATCTCCCTATCATTTACAACACTCAATTTAAAACATTTCACGCTATCGTCTTGATCGCATACATTAGGGCTTCGATAGAATAATAATTGACTGTGATTCTTAAAAACGGAAACACACGGAAGTTCAGTTACATTTTGACCTAACAATAGGGCCGATTGCATGAATTCGTCGTTTACTACAAGCATCTCTATATTAACCTCGACTTCATCTAACCTTAAATTAATGGTACTTTTATAGATCGGTAAAACTTTGGCATTGCCGAAACCTTTAATTATTGGTAACTTCGAGAATGTTTTTATTAAACCTAGATCTCGAGCATCTGATTCGCGTATCAAGCTACACTCACTGCCAAAATCAATAAAAGCAATTAAATTAGAATCGTTCACTTTAACATTTTTATAAAACTTATCACTACTATTACTAGACGTAGAAATAGTCATTGTAGTCTTATTTTGATTATCAGTCTGATTGTTATTATTTCGTAATTCTAAGGAATCGAGCTTACAATTGTCATTATTGTGACCTACTCTCTGACATTTTGAGCATTTCACGAGGGGTTTTGGGCATTTAAAATATGGGTGCCCCTTTGAATGACAATTAAAACATATAATAGAGCTATCCTTCGAAGATGACGAAACGTTAACCGGTCTAGCTGTCACCGAAAAATCACCACGCTTTCGGTTAATATGTACTTGATTATCTAATAAGGGACGTTGAGAATTAAGAAAAACCAACAGATCTTCAGATTCCTTACAAGTTAATGCCTGAGCACTATTCCTAACAGACTTATCAATTATTCCATGAATTATACAGTCTACGGCCTTTTTACCTCGTATTTCACACCTATTTACTAATGTTAACTTATCATAAAAATATTCGCGAAAATTTTTGGCTGATTTATTACGTGGTTCCTTATCCATACGCCTTGATATTGTTTTCGACCTCATGGGTGTCGTACTGCTAGAAGAGGACGAACTAGAAAAGGATGAACTAGACGAGTGCTTGCGTTTTCTTGATCTTTTCTTGCTACATATATCTATCTCTGGTTCTGCTCTCGGGGAAATTCGTTTCTTCTTTCTAGTTTTATCCTCTTGACAGGGAGGTTCACCATCAGGAGTCATTGCGTCGTCCGAATTCATGGCCTCAAAATAAAAATAAAATATCATCAGGACTGAATCGATATTATCATGCTTAGATGACTAAACATTTTAAAAGTCAGTAATAGATCATAGTTTCTAGCACGGCCTATTAGATAAAGTATCTAATTATACTTTAATATTTCAACTTCAAAAGTTTACATATGCTACGCACATATGAACTGATCACTGATCATTTTAATGATGTATTTCTATTTAATTTGAATGCACTTGACTCATTAACGAGACACCTAATCTCTGCTAGTCGACACACATACATGGTATATGTATCAGGCGAACCTATCCTCATTTTAATTTAAGCACATTTTGCTAAATCATGAGGCACATAATCTCTGCTAAAAAGCAAAAGGCACGCTAATATAAAAGGCATATTAATCAAACCATATTTGGCTTAAAGCATGAGGCACACATAACCTCTCCTAATAGTACGAGGCACACATAACCTCTTCTAATAGCATGAGGCACACATAACCTCTCCTAATAGTACGAGGCACACATAACCTCTTCTAATAGCATGAGGCACACATAACCTCTCCAAACGAGGCACACATAACCTCTCCAAACGAGGCACACATAACCTCTCCAAACGAGGCACACATAACCTTTATTAATCAAATCACTCTTGGCTAAGGCATGAGGCGCACATAACCTCTAAATAGCACAAGGCATACATAACCTCCGAGTGGCAATAGCCTCCAAATCAAATGGTTAATGGCCTCCAGTCACGTAGCTTTATAAACCAGCAACGCTTGTTTAACAATGAAATTCCCTCAATACTACAAAAGCATTTGCAAGGTTTTTACCCGTCAATTTACGTAATAACACTACATCCTGGCCAAACACTGTTGAAGAGTCGCCTTTACCAAGTATCTGACAGGAATACAATGCATCTTGAAAGAAACGACGCATTTTAGCGATATCCCAATCACTCGTCCAAATCACTCAGACTAGGTAAGCGTAAGCGTTCTATACCTAAGCAATTAACGGCACTATGCCCCAGCAGAAATACTGACGAAGAGTAGCCTCGTCCAAGTATTTCACGCAAGAGCACAATGCAACTATCAGGGAGTACCCTGAACAAGTATTCTTCAGATCCAATGTAAATGCTAATGACAATGCATATTTCAATCCTTTAGGCGCATTATGTCCAATTCGCAAAATGTCCAATCGTCCAATTCTCATTAGGTCCAGTTCGCAGTTGGTCCAGTTCGCAATTGGTCCAGTTCGCAGTTGGTCCAATTTGCAATTGGTCCAGTTCGTAATATTAGTATAATTTTGCCAACCTTTCTAAGTGGCGAGATTCAGCTCAAAGTAAAAATGCATTTATATTTCTGATCATCACATTTATTTAACTAATAAGACAAACCTATATCATCGTATATCTATTATAAATTGGTAATAATTATGATCAAAACATAATAGTAAGTGTATTTTTATAAAATGGAATCAACATAGATATTTTAATTTTATTTGAATAACTGGCAATAATAAAACGCGGACATTTATTTGTCTCATTGAGGGTATTTATAAAAATCATTGACAGTAAGGTGCTAATATCAATTAGGGAGGTAGTTAATAATACAATGTAATTGTCCTTATTGTAGAATATATAATTCTTTAGCTGTAATTAAACAAGGAAATATATATAATTGTTGTGTATTTAAAGTACTTACCTATCTAGAGTGTTTAGTGTGGCTTTTAAGACAAATAGATATATTAAAAATGAACCGCAATTTCGAGTTTATTGAAAATCAAAGAGGGAATATGACTTTGATTCGCAATGATGGATATCGATATAATCTAAATTGGACAAACGCAAATAATATTACATTGTGGCGATGCAATAATCGTAAAATATGTTCTGCCTCAATCACGCTGGACGAAGATAAAAAATTTAGATTACGCGCATCATGCCATGTTTGTGTAGCAAGCACAACTTCAAATGAAATTTTAAAGGGAAAAGCAGATCTTAAAAAGGCAGTATGTGAAAATTTAGGCCCATTACGGCAACTAGTTGAACAAAATGAATCGTTCAAGAAGGCTAGAACACTGCAAACCAAAGACAATGATACGGTACCTCAATTTCAATCAATAAAAGATACACTATACAGGGCCCGACGAAAATATTTAAATACTCATTTACTAGCTCATACCGATACATGTTCTGTCACTATCCCGTATGCTTTGGCCAATGACTTCCTCGTTTGTGAAGATGGAGAACAAGAGAAGATTTTTATTTTTTCAACAAAAACTGCCCAAAAATTTGTGAAGAACACGAGATCATTCTACGCTGACGGCACGTTTAGAGTGTCCTAAGCCTTTTTATCAAATGTATGTTTTACATATTGATTGCAATTCAGATAGTAGATCTACAAACATGGTTCCTGTAATATTTGCACTACTACCTAATAAAACAGAGGTGACTTATAGACGATTATTTACCCTCATAAAACAAAAATTAAACATCAAAATAAAAAAATTCAAATGCGATTACGAAGTCGCTCAAATAAATGCGATTTCTTCTGTTTTTCCATCAGTTTCAATCAGTGGATGCTATCATCATTACAATAAGGCAATTTGGAGATTTTCAAAAAAAAAAAATTGAACGCTACTAGAGATGATCGAAATATTTCAAGAATGATTGCGATGATCCCTTTATTCCCTGAGAATTTAATTCCTGCTGCCTGGCGATTTATTCTAGATAAGTATTCGACTTGCACAGAAATGATGCAGTTTCGTCAATATTTTGAGAAACAATGGTATCCGCAATTACCACCAGCCGTTCTCAGTTGTGCAAATCAGAGGCACCGCACAACAAATGCTCTGGAAGGGTGGCATCGGCGCATCAACGGACGTATTCTGAAAAATCCAAACTTATACCATTTTCTACATGAACTCCGAAAAGAAGCAACATATATTGTGATAGACGACTCCGGGATTCTTTATTCAAAACAGTGAGAAATAGAAGAAGATTAAAAGACATCACATTCGATAAAAAGTATAAAAAATATTTGATCGAACTACAAAACGATAGACTTAGCCTTAAAAGCTTTTTCACAAAAATTATATTTCTTCGTCTTAATCAATGATGTAGAAATACATCATTTCTCATATATTCCATTTCATTAAAAAAAATACATATAAATATGACTATGTACCTACTATGATTAAAATATCTATGTTGATTCTATTTTATAAAAATAATTATGACTCAAAGTGATTATTCGATTTCATGAAAATATAAAAATATATAAAGGTCTACCTATTTTGATTAAAACACCTATGTTTATTTTTTTTAAAAGTACTTATTATGTTATGATCAAAATTATAACCAAATTATAATAGATATACGATAATATAGATTTGTCTTATTTGTTAAATAAAAGTGATGATCAGAAATATAAATGTATTTTTACTTTGAGCTGAATCTCAACACTCAGAAAGTTGTCAAAAACGCCTCTTGAAATGAAGGACGACTTCTAATATTACGAACTGGACCAATTGCGAATTGGACCAATTGCGATTTGGACGTTGTGAGAATTGGAGAATTTGCGAATTGGACGTTGTGAGAATTGGACATTTTGAGCCAGCTGGACATTTTGCGAATTGGACATAATGCGCCTAAAGGATTTCAATTCTTTACTAAAGAATTATAATGTAGGTACATATGTAATGAAATAAACTGTTTACACTCGTGCGTGTAAAGTTTTCAACCAATAGGCAGGCGGACCCCTGGTTTGTCGGCATGGTTGCCTCCAGAAAGTAAACCTTACTCATTAGCTGAATATGTAGGATACACTGAGAGTATTCCCCAACAGCACTCCAGTTAAAGAGTTACTAAGTGTATTTCAAGGTAAACGATCAGTTTTAACACTCGAAAATACACCAAGTTGTGATGATTCCTATGGGAATCGCGTATAATGTCATTGTGTGCAATTATGTGGGTAGTTTATTACAATTTGTGTAGTGTATTGTAAAGTGTACTGTACAAGTCGACACATCATGATGGCAAATGACAATAGGTTATACTAAAGTATAATACTCATCAGTTCGTTCACAGTTAAACAATCGAAATAAGTATCTACTAATTAAACTTTTAAGAACAAGAAAAATAACGCCGTTACAAAAGATGATTATCGAAAATGCTTACGTGTACTTACTTATCCCACTTCTGAAATGTGATGAAATTAAACACTCCAATGGATAGATTTAATAAAACGTTTATTCTTCTTTAACACTTTTCCACTATTACAAACGATCCTTACAATGCTAGCTCACAAACGAGAATGCCGTTTTGCAAGTCAACATCATTATTTTATTCTATTTGCCGGAAATACGTTTTATTTCACGATTCAAATTATTATCCTTTTATTGACTTACAAAATGTCAGCCTCGTAACATATCGAACTGCTAAATTGTAATTAATACATTATAAATTATTTCAAAAATAATAGTTAAGTATACAGAAAATATTTGACACAAAACAGCATGAAATAGATTTATTGAATAAATACATTAGAATAATTATGTAGTCATAACCACAACTAAATGCAGTAACCTAATTTAATCATAAATTAATAATAAACAAATACAAAATCATTACACTCGAATCATAGCGCTGTTGCGTGCCGTGTGTGACGTTTTCTGGAAAACTCCAGAAGCGCTTTACCCGCGTATAAATAGAACGCACGCGCACCGCCGAGTCAGTTTACTATCGTAAGCGGTCAAGTGTTCATCGAAGCGAACGAAAGCGACAATACTACGGAGTTTAAAGCAGTTAGAGTGGAAAAGTGTATTATAGTATTTGTTGTGTGTTAAAGTTAATTGTGTACTAGAATAAAACGTGTTTTAGTCGGTAATATTGTTTTGTTTTACAAATTATATATTAATACAAATTTTGTATAACAAATTGGTGTCAGAAGTGGGATATGAATATGCCAGTACTACCGAAGGAGGAAGTGGAAGGGGTGCGTACCAGGAACCAGCGCCAGCAAGATGCAGACCAGAGGCGCTTTGGAGACGCCCCCTCGCCGACGTCAGGTGGACCACGCTGCAGCGGAACCATCTAGTGCAGCTCACTCGCCGGTAAACCCCGACCTCGCGACCTTGATGGCGTTCATGCACGAGCAGGCACGCCGCCAGGAGGAGCAAGCGCGCCGCCTCGAGGAACAGCTGCAACGCGATAAGGAAGAGGGCATGCGCCGCCAGGAGGAGCAGGCACGCCGCCAGGAGGAGCAAGCGCGCCGCCTCGAGGAACAGCTGCAACGCGATAAGGAAGAGGGCATGCGCCGCCAGGAGGAGCAGGCACGCCGCCAGGAGGAGCAGGCACCCGCCAGGAGGAGCAGACACGCCACCAGGAGGAGCAGGCACGCCACCAGGAGGAGCACGCACGCCACCTCGAGGAACAGCTGCAACGCGATAAGGAGGAGAGTATGCGCCGCCAGGAGGAGCAGGCACGCCGCCTCGAGGAACAGCTGCAACGCGATAAGGAGGAGGGTATGCGCCGCCAGGAGGAGCAGGCACGCCGCCTTGAGGAACAGCTGCATCGCGACAAGGAGGAGGGTATGCGCCGCCAGGAGGAGCAGCTGATGATGCTAAAAGACCTCAGCGCAACGGTTGGTAAGGAGCTGAAGGAGATGAAAGAGCAAGTACAACGCCACGAAAGCCGCATTGCCGAGTTGGAGAAAACAATACGTGAGCTCAAGGCTAGAGATGGGATCAGGACATCTGCGGTTGTGGCACCCTCACCACGAGGCTTTAAAGTCCCACCATTTGACGGCTCATCGTCATGGTCAGCCTTTAAGATCCAGTTCGAGACCGTCATGAAATCTAACGGGTGGACGCGAGAACAGGCTCTTACTGCTCTCACCTTAGGACTTCGCGACCAGGCCTTGACCGTGTTAGAGGCGCTTGGTCAAGACGTCACGTACGAGAAGCTGTTGGAGGCATTGGAAGCGAGATATGGCGACGCGCACCTGGAACACGTTTTTCGCGCCCAGCTGAAAGACCGATCGCAACGTGTTGGTGAAACCTTAGAGCAGTGGGCCCTGGAGGTGGAGAAGCTGGTGCGAAAGGCGTACCAGTCCTCACCTGCGCTCATCGACGGAAATCTCGTTCAAGCTTTCACCGACGGGATCCGAGACCTGGAGGTTAGAGCCGCAGTGAGACTCGGACACTTCAAAAACCTTAAGGACGCCTTAGCCCACGCTCTGGAGGTGAAAGTAGTGCGACGGGACGATCGCGCTCAACGTATCAGGGAAGTGTCGGCTTCACCCCGGTGCTATAACTGCTGCGAAAGAGGCCACATCAGGTTGAGCTGCCCGAAGCGAAGGAATCTACGTAGCAGAAACCAGTCGCCGGTAAGAGGAACACCTGATGTGCGTATCGGACAACAACTACAGGACTTCGTAATACAGCATCGCAGTGGCAAGTCACATAGTAATGCAGATGCCCTGTCGCGTAGACCGTATCCCGACCAGTGTAAGCACTGCGCCAGGCAAGGCGCAGAGGCCAAGCAGGAAGGACTAGTGAGGATGTTGAGGACGGATCTTAGCGAAGACTGGTAGGAAACTCTGCAGAGAACGCAACAAGAGGACAAAGACATAAGACCCATTCTCGAATGGAAGAAAACAGGTGCTTCGAGACCTCACTGGAGTGAAGTTGCGGCAATGAGCTCTATCACCAAGAGTTACTGGGCACAGTGGGAAATCTTGGTTATCCAGGATGGAGTTCTGTGCCGTAAATGGGAGAATGCTCGAGGTGACAAGTGTCACCTGCAAATGGTCGTGCCCAAGCTCAAGGTACCGGAAGTTTTACAACTCTATCATAATGGGCGTTCGGGGAGGTCACATGGGAGTTAAGAGAACTCTGATTAAGATCCGGGAACGTTTTTATTGGATCCACTGTCGAGAAGACGTTGAGGACTGGTGCCGCAAATGCACGAGTTGTGCTGCCGTGAAGGGACCACACACTCGCAGCAAGGGTTCATTAAAGGTGTACAATGTTGGAGCCCCGTGGGAACGTATAGCATTAGATGTTGCCGGACCGTTTCCTGAAAGCCAAAGTGGGAACAAGTACTTCCTGATGGTCATGGATTACTTCACAAAGTGGCCGGAAGTGTTCGCAATTCCCAATCAAGAGGCATCTACGGGGGCCGAAAAGCTAGTCCATGAAGTCTTTTGTCGTTTCGGGGTGCCCTTAGAGATCCACAGTGACCAAGGTCGGAACTTCGAGTCTGAAGTGTTTAAGGAGACATGTCGTGTGATGGGTACCCACAAAACGAGAACAACTGCTTATCATCCGCAATCAGACGGCATGGTTGAACGATTTAACCAGTCTCTGGAAAGATATCTGGCGAAAGTCGTAGAAAGCAAACAAAGGGATCGGGACAAACACATTCAACCGTTTCTCCTGTCATACCGAAGTGCCGTTCACGAAAGCACATCAATAACACCTGCTTTCGCTAACTTCGGAAGAGAACTACGATTATCTGCAGACTTGATCACCGGCATCCCACCTGAATCTCCACGCAGCATAACAAATTATGCGAATGATTTGCGCAACAGGATGAATGATGTATACGAGCACATCAGACAGACCGGTCAGCAGATGTCTGAGAGGATGAAGACCCGTTACGATCGGAAGGCGAACAATAAAGGCTTCGAGGAAAGATCGCTGGTGTGGTTACATAATCCGGTACGCAGCAAAGGAAAATCTCCTAAGTTGCAGACAAAAAGGGATGGACCCTATCGCATAGTCACTAAGATGAATGACGTCACCTACCGGATCCAGAAAGGACCACGACGACCAAAGATCGTTCATGTGGATCGATTGGCACGCTACTATGGATCCAACAATGTTCGGGACGAACATGTCTAAGAGGGGGGCAGTGTTACGGCTAATGCCCTCTGTCGACATTGTGGGGAAGAGTCGGCGGTTTCTAATAATAATTTATTACATATATTGACATCTTACGGAACTACGTATTTGTCGGTACGAGTTCAGTGGAGATAGCGCTGGCACATTCTCGAATCATCGCACTGTTGCGTGCCGTGTGTACCGTTTTCTGGAAAACTCCAGAAGCGCTTTACCAGCGTGTAAATAGAACGCACGCGCACCGCCGCACTGTGGGCTGAAAATCGACCTCCATAGACATAGAAATGAAAGTTGCTAAATGTTCGTTTTGTTGACGGATATGGCTTCTATTAGCTATTATACACATAACAACGTCATCTGAGCTAACTCCGCACAAAAATGAATTTATTATAAGGTTTTTTCGAAAAAAATGTATGGAGCTAGCATGAAAAATCTGAATATCTCTGAACTTGCAAGGAAAACCGTAATATCCTCAGAGATGGTTATAGGACTAATTATTTGTGATTTTTTGACATACTTCATATAACGGTACCTGCTGCAGAATTTCTTTTAAAAATCATCTTATTTTTAATTAATTTTTTTTAACATTAAACGATTTGTTTTGGTGTATAAGTAAAGAAACAACACGTTATATGCATATAATACTAAATCTTCGCCAGTTATTTGTTAAAATATCAAGAAAATTATTTTTGCCTAACATAGTATATATGTTTTAAAACAGTTAATTGGATACCATTACTGAACTTTGCATACAGGTAAACTACTGAATAATAAATTAGCCTTCTAATGAGTTCTGAATAAGAGATTAAGTGATTTGCAATGTCGCACAATGGTAACTACGGATTACACTAATTAAAATCTTACAGGTAAGTACATAAGTAACTTAAATAGTTAATTAGATATGTTACGAGTTCTAAGAAATATTTTCGACAACTGTCTAATGAGGTCGTTAACTAATGTTGGACTGAAATATAAAATGGTTAACATTTTGCATCATAATTTAGTTTATTCTAAGCTTTGTTACCCCTAACATATCACTGTGAAATTTTATAATGGAAAGTTTAAATACCAATTTAGACCTATTCGTTCTTCTAAAATGTAAGAGTACTTCATTTGATCATGAGGTATTGTTTAGTGAAGTTATATCCCGCCTAGACGTTTGTCTTTCCGTTGAAGATCAAGTGACTCTAAAAGAATTTTGTCGGAGATTTGTACGAGCTGCATCACAAAGGTGGCAAAAATCTCACCGAATTCTTGATACTTTTAGAAAACAATACGAAATTTGGCTGCAAGCAACTATCGATTGGCCAAGTTGTATAAATTTAGTCGCTCAAGAACCAACTGTTGCTGAGGGATCAAGATCAATCTCTCCAGAACCCTCAACATCATACTCTGTTGGTACAATGACAAAGAGGTCACGAAAACCATTCGAAGATCTGGAAAGCAAACAGAAGAAGAGAAGATCTGATGAGCATAAAACTGACAATCCCAGTGAATTGGCATATACAGCAGCAGCGCGTTTTAAGGAAGAAGGTTGTGAGGATATCGCATCTGTAATCGAATATATGCTGAAACATCCTGAAGCAGCCTCTAAAATTAAGGAAACGCTTAAGCAACCGGTGAAAACTATCTTATTTACACCAGAAAAAGCACTTGGATTACTCCTTTCATTAAAATTATCAAAGTGGCAATACATCACTTTACGAGAGTCAGCTATTCGGGAAGGTAGAAAGGATATTTATCCATCCTACTATAAAGTGCAACAAACCAAGCTGGCATGCTATCCTCCGAAGCAATCAGTGTTAGTGACCGATTCATCGGCAAGAATAACCCTTCAAGCTTTACTCGACATTACGGTCAAAAGAATCCTCCAAAGTTTTCCTAACGATGATGTGCAAAATAAGGATTTAAAATTGATATCTAAATGGGGTTTCGATGGTGCGTCAAACCAAAGCCGATACAAGCAGAAAATGGATAGCGATCAAGACGATTCAAGTATTTTCATGACTTCCTTGGTGCCACTAAAACTGACTGATGGAGACAATACTTTGTGGATGAACCCAAAACCATGCTCAGCAATGTATTGTCGTCCAGTTCAATTTACTTTTGTGAAGGAAAGCGAAGCAGTAGTCATCGAACACAAACGACGAATGGATGAAGAAATTAAGGCTCTCATTCCTACAGAGTGCAATAATAGAAACAGGGTGAATCATCACCTAATGATGACAATGATCGATGGTAAAGTCTGCACGTATTTGTCTCAAGCCAGATCAAGTTCATCATGCTATTTGTGTCTGGCAAAACCGACAGAAATGAACCGTTTGAGTGTAGTAACAGCAAAGACCGTATCTTCTGATATATACGAGTTTGGATTGTCATCTCTACACGCCCGTATAAATTGTATGGAATGTTTACTACATATTTCGTATAGACTAGATTTTAAAGAGTGGGCTGCGAGAGGTAACGAGCACAAAGAAATGCTAAGTAAGAGAAAAAAGATTATTCAAGACAAATTTAAAGACGAATTAAATCTATTGATTGACATTGTTAAACAAGGTTCCGGAACTACTAATGACGGCAACACTGCAAAAAAGTTTTTCAAATTTCCCCATAAAACTGCAGCCATTACTGGGTTGGACGAAGAACTAATAAGAAGATTTGCTGTGATTTTACAGGCAATAACTTCCGGGGAAAAAGTAGATATAATTAAATTTAAAGATTATGCCTTCAAAACAGCAGAGAGGTACGTGGAATTATATGACTGGTACTATATGTCATCAACCGTCCACAAATTACTTATACACGGGGCAGACATAATCGAGAAGAATGATGTTGTACCCATAGGAAGTCTCTCGGAAGAAGCATCCGAGTCTCGCAATAAAGATTTTAGGAGGTTTCGGGAACATCATTCGCAGAAAAAGAGCAGGCAAGATTCGAATCATGATATCCTTAATATGTTAGTTGTTTCTTCGGATCCTTTTATAAATGTACAAAGGCCCAAGTTAGATGCCAAGAAAAAGGAGGATTTATTTCCTGAAACCCTCAATTTAATTCAGTTTCAAGAAACTGACTTTGAGTTTCTAGGCAATCTAGATTCTGATTCAGAAATCGACGAGAGTGATAAGGAAAACTAGAAACTTTTTGTGCTTTTAATTATAATTCTATTCAATGTAATTTTTTCATGATCTTTCGTTATTTAGCTTTGGTACGTAACTATGTTTTGCAATTGATTTATTTTTAAATATTTTATATTACTATTCTTGTACCTATTTATATTTTTGCATACTTTTGTACCTATGTTTTGTTTTATATAAATTTTATCAACTATTAAAAATACCTTTTTAATTTATTTTTCTTTTTTTTTTTTTTTTTTTTTATTTATTACAAGGACATCCAGTAGTTGTTACAAATATTTAAGACACAAAAATTACAGTTTGGTTGTTATTAGTACAAATTGCACAACTTTTTAAGGAGTCACCGCATGCACTAAATTAGCGGACAGTAGCACTACACGTGCTTAGGTTATAATTACAGATCAGATACAAGTTTTTAAAAAAAGTAAATTATACATCGTATGCAACTTTAAGGAGACAATGTTTGATGATTTGCGATATTGACAAATATATATGTATACACAACATTACTAGAAACATTGATCACACACAATTACGGTTTCTCAACAACCTCAACACAATAAATCTGAATTTAATTAAGCTAGTGTTAAAAATATCTACTTCACAGTCCAAGGAGTTGTACATTCTAGACAATTATTTAATGCCTATTATTAGCGTTAATAAAATAACTAACTTATCGATTGATCTTTACTTTGACATTAGTAGAATTTAATGATTTAAAAAAATACCTTCATTTAGACATAATAATAAAATAATTAGACAGTTGTCGAAAATATTTCTTAGAACTCGTAACATGTCTAATTAACTATTTAAGTTACTTATGTACTTACCTCTAAGAATTTAATTAGTGTACTCCGTAGTTACCATTGTGCGATATTGCAAATCACTTAATCTCTTATTCAGAACTCATTAGAAGGCTAATTTAATATTCAGTGGTTTACCTGTATGCAAAGTTTAGTAATGGTATCGAATTACCTGTTTTAAAACATATATACTATGTAAGGCAAAAATAATTTTCTTGATATTTTAACAAATAACTGGCGAAGATTTAGTATTATATGCATATAACGTGTTGTTTCTTTACTTTTACAATAAAACAAATCGTTTAATGTTAAAAAAAATTAATTAAAAATTAGATGATTTTTAAAAAAAATTCTGCAGCAGGTACCGTTATATGAAGTATGTCAAAAAATCACAAATAATTAGTCCTATAACCATCTCTGAGGATATTACGGTTTTCCTTGCAAGTTCAGAGATATTCAGATTTTTCATGCTAGCTCCATACATTTTTTTCGAAAAAACCTTATAATAAATTCATTTCTGTGCGGAGTTAGCTCAGACAACATTGTTATGTGTATAATAGCTAATAGAAGCCATATCTGTCAAAAAACGAACATCTAGCAACTTTCATTTCTATGTCTATGGAGGTCGATTTTCAGCCCACAGTGCGCCGAGTCAGTTTAGTATCGTAAGCGGTCAAGTGTTCAGCGAAGCGAACGAAAGCGACAAAACTACGGAGTTTGAAGCAGTTACAGTGGAAAAGTGTAGTATAGTGTTTGTTGTGTGTTAAAGTTAATTGTGTACTAGAATAAAACGTGTTTTAGTCGGTAATATTGTTTTGTATTCTTATCCGTCGAACCCAGCGCGTAACAATATTATTAAGTTTGGAAAGAAGCGTTCAGCATGACTAAGAATATTATTAGAATTATTATCGTTAATTATGTATAGTTGATTAAGTAATATAGAACTATTTTTTTTTTATAAATACAATTTTTGTTTTGTTGGGATACATAATTTGAAGTGGCGCCATCTGTAGTCGAGTCGTGGCACTTGGTAGGAATTTCTGTTATCTTATTTTGTTCGTGAACTGCATCGTCATCATAATAACGTAGTTTTTTGTTTCGAAGCTGAGCAATCGACAACTTTTTGGCTAATTGGTGAGCAGAGGTCTTTTTTGCTAAGCCTCTTTGGTGTTTTCATACAAGACTTGATGGTTCGTGGTGTAGACATTTTTAAACTTTTATCAGGTATTTCAATATCTAATGCTAAGTTTATTGTAGTCATTTTTAATATTTCATATTTACATGTCATTGAATCGACAGTTTCTTTTAATTCCTGGTTTTCTATTGACAAGTTATTAATATCTTCGTGTGCTGAATTAACTTCAAGTTTAAGTTGTTCCATTTGTTTTTGTAGTTCTTGAACCTGAGTGTTTTCGTCAGTTGAGATATTAGGGAGATTACTAGTAATGCCATCTAGTATAGAGCTGTTGGAGCTGTAATCATAACAGGTAAGAATCTTTGTCATAGATTGGGTACGTGCCTTTCGGAAAGTAATGTTATCAAAGAAATTCATTCTAAAATATTTTAATAAATCTCAAAAATTACTTTCGAATATTATTCAAAGAGCGTGAAGTATCGCATCTATAGATAATGTCTTATAATTTAAGACAGGAATGTATTTGCTGTATTTTCATTGGACAACACTTTATCGCCACACAAGTTCAAATAAAGTTAATGAACAGAATTTTCACAAAGTTGTTTTCTCTGATTTTGAGTTATTTTACACAGTTAAATTATTGAGTTGTTTCACTGTCACAATTTTAAATTTTATTTCAATGAAGTATTGACTTTTAAATTCACTTTTGTTAATAGAATCACTGATTTGTTACCAAGCAAGATTTATGCTTATATTTTGAATTTAACTATGGTTACACTTTAACAAACTATGAACGATAAACTTTGGGTAAGTATAGACGTATATCTATCATAAAATGGTACTATTATCACTATTTAATATTTTTAAATCTTAAAATATCACGGTGCTGATGTTTACACGGCAACTAGCGCCACCTGTTGTAAGTTCACGCCTTTCTTTCACAGGCGTAAGCGGAGGGTTTTCATTTGTATTTGCAACGATCCTGGTATACATCTATGCCTCCTTAATATTCATTGTCTTTCTCGCCGTTTAAGACAAATATTTTTACAGATGCCAAACAACTACGTTCGAAAACCGATATCTGCTCGAGGTACGTGAGATGAAACAAACTTAAAAAAAGCTATAGAGGAAATTAATAAACAGAAAATGACTATATACAGAGCATCGATTGTATATGGTATACCCAGGAAAACTTTGGAAAGACGGATCAAATTGAACAAAAATATTAAGGGGCCAATGGTGGACCCATTGGCCCCTTAATATTTTTTATTTCTTGTACATTTGGTACTGAGAACGAAAATAAACTGTGCCAACATAATAAGGATATGCAGTCTAAAAGCATTTTTTTTTAAATCATCTATAGCTTTCCGCCGGCTATAGATGATTTAAAAAAATTGCGTTCCATTTCGCGGAACAATTACACATTAAACACAAATTTAACATGACTAATGAAAAGAATGGATATGATTGGGTACAACTATTTTTGAAAAGGGTGTTTCTTATGCTAGAAGCTAGGGCATGAACAAAACGGAAGTGAATGCATATTTTGAGATGCTGGAAAGAGACCTCGGTGAAAACAATTTGCTCGACAAACCTGGTTAATCTATTTAACATGGACCTGGGGGCTTACTCTTCAAACTAATTCCAATTCCAATCTAAAGCTAATACGATTACAATGTTAATTTTGCAGTCCCGTGATCCGGTACTCTTGAAAACAATACTATCAACTTTGGATTGAAATTGGGATCGCCACGCGATTATTTTGTTACACGTGAAGTTAGCTATGTTTCGCCACGCAATAGTGTTGTTCAACTCATTACGATAAACAGGTAATAGGGCTTTAAAAGGGTTTATCCTATAAATAACAAGGTTAATACATAAATATGATATAAATATGTAGTTGATTAATTGTAACGTATTAAATTCATTTGGGCGTAAGAACATGATTAAAATCATAAAATTAAACACTACTTTGGCTGTATGCGGCAGGGTCGTTGCCTATACTACAAAAAAATAAGACGGCGTAAAAGTTCTCCAATTGCAAAAATAAAGTTAAGTGGTTTTATAAATTAGAAGTGAATTCGAACAAACTTGCATAAAGTTTGTTTAGAACATTAACTTAAAGATACTGTTCGCGTGTGGTTCCAATAACAATGGTATAAATAAATGGTAACAATAGTTTATTGTCCGTTAAGTTAATTAATTAATATTAAAGTTTTATACAAGTGGTAAGAATATATCCAATCATATTTAAATATACAATTAACTAATTTGGTAGAATATTATTATTATTATTATTAATTAATAAGTGAAATATTTTTGTTTTGTCACTGTAGTTATTTTCTTGATCTATGTTTTATATAATTATTTATATTGCACGACTCATAATGCAAGGCATTAGAGTGCTCTGCGATCGAAAAATTTATTTTGTCTATTTTCTGCAACTGAGCTTGTACTATGGTAACTAGACAATGGATAAACATATGTATATACTTTTTTTTGTAAATACTTACATATTATACATATAAACACCCAGACCAAGACAAACATCCATATTCATACACACAAATGTCTGACTTGTGCGGGAATGGAACCCGTGACCTCAGGCGTGGCAGTCGGTTACACTAACAATTACGCCATCGAGGCTGACTATATTTTTATTGTTAAAACACCTGCTAGTACACATAACCTACTTAATTTATATACCATTGTATAGATAATTTAATGGTTCTTATTATTTTATAATCTTTGCAACTATTGTGCAACACTAATATGTTCCAATTTCACATAATATGTATTACCTATGACGTCAATCGAATATGCTAAGACAGCACATACCTAACTTACCTGTATTGTTTTATGTGATTTGATGGATTATTCAATAAACGAGGACTCAACAACGAGCATGTGTTTTAATTATATAGCAACATATTTCATTACAATCATTATACATAAACCTTGTTACCTTAGTCAGTTTTAACATTCCTGGTAATTAAAACACTTTGCCTTGAACAGAAAATGTGCTATTTTGACTTAAGCGCAAATTAACTCAGTAAAAACAAATGCTAAGATAATGCGGTACATATAAAATAATAGTTTCCTTGCAATGTTGTATAATTTCCGGGTCATGATTTAATCGAGCTTTAACTTTAGGAGTAATGAATTTTTTTCCTAATTTTTTTACTTTAAACCGACGATTCGACTGTCAGAGCACACCCATTGACGGGATTGCGGAACATTTGTGCAGACTATACAGAGCCTGCATAGCTTTTGGATACATTCCAAAGATATGGAGGCGAGTTAAAGTCATCTACATACCGAAGCCGGGCAAAGAGGACTACGAAGAAGCCAAGGCATACCGACCTATTAGTCTCGAGTCGTTCTTCTCGAAAGCCCTGGAGAAGTTAGTAGATAGACATATCAGGGAGGGAGCATTGAGAAAATTTCCCCTCCACGGGCTACAATGTGCCTACCAGTCGGGAAAATCCACTGAGACGGCACTGCATTTTGTGGTAAATAAGGCAGAACATGCATTAGATAACCGGGAAGTATGCATTGCTGCATTCCTGAATATTGAGGGAGCTTTTGATCGGACCACCTTTGATGCCATTAGTGTGGCATCGGCAAATCACGGCATAGAGCCGACCATTTGCAAGTGGATCAATTGTATGCTCAGAGGAAGAATTATTAGGTCTGAGTTGTTAGGGGATGAAATGACTGCAATGACTACCAAAGGCTGCCCTGAGGGTGGAGTACTCTCACCACTCTTATGGTGCTTGGTGGTTAATTCACTCTTAGAACAACTCAACAAAGGTTAACGGTTAACGGTCGGATATGCGGATGACTTGGTGATACTTGTCAATGGAAAATTTCCGAGCACAGTATCCAGTCTCATGGCCCTGAGTATGGTAGAAAAATGGTGCAATAGTAACCATTTATCGATCAACCCAGGGAAAACTACTGTCGTGCCGTTTACTAGGATGAGAGATCCGACTGGCTTGGGAACTCTATCCATGTATGGTACACAGCTACAATGGTCCACGGAGGTGAAGTATCTAGGCATGACCTTAGATAACAAGCTAACGTGGAAACCTCATGTAGACAAAGCCATAATGAAGGCCCAGCGGGTCTTCGGTATGATTCGTTCTACTTATGGGAAGACCAGGGGCCTGAAGCCCAAGGTCATCAAGTGGCTATACATGATGATGATAAGACCCAAAATCACATATGGAAGCGTTGTCTGGTGGCCAAGAACCAAACTAGCAACATGCAGGAAAGCGCTGTCGAAGGTGCAGCGATTAGCCTGCATGGCTATAACAGGGGCGTTCCCTACTACGCCAACGGCTGCGTTAGAGATCCTGCTAACCTAACGCCGCTACACATTGTTGTGGAGTTAGAGGCGATGAAGGCGCTACATAGACTATCTATACATGGGCTGTGAAGCGTCAACATGCCAGTAACTCGACACAAAAAACTGGAGATCTCGAAGGATCTTAAAGAGATTATGAGCATGGGATGTGACAAAATGCAACCAATGCACATATTCAAAAAGAATTTTAAAATAAAGGTCCCCACAAGGGACGTATGGAGACGAGGTCTACGATCCTCTGACAAGGGTTGTCTCATCTGGTACACCGATGGTTCCAAAATGGAAACAGGATCAGGCGCTGGTATTTATGCCAACGACTGCAAGGTGAACCAAAGCATGGGCAAATATGCAACGGTCTGCCAGGCGGAAACCTATGCTATAATTGCCTGTGCGCAGGAGAATATTAACAACAATGTCACTGACAAGATTGTTTATATTTTCAGTGACAGTCAAGCTGCTCTTAAGGCTCTGAACTCCTGTAGGGTGGACTCAGCACTAGTCCTGAACTGTGTTAAAGCCCTTAACAAACTTGGCAGGAAAAACACAGTCAGGCTGGTGTGGGTTCCGGGGCATGCAGGGGTGCAGGGTAATGAGGAGGCTGATGTATTAGCCAAAAAGGGCTCGGAGCAACAATTTGTGGGCCCCGAGCCATTCGTAGGTCTCTCTGAGAGTACCGTCAAGGCAGCTTTGAATGCACATGGCAATGATAAACACAGGCTGGAGTGGATGGCCCTTAGGGGTCTGGAACTCTCCAAGAAAATTATTGCAAACAGAGCCACGGGCTTTACCCGGAAGTTCTGCGGGTACAACAAGGGCCAAATACGCCTACTCACAGGAGCGTTTACTGGTCATTTTGGCACCAACGACTTCCTGTGCAGATTGAGATTGTCAAACAATTCGATCTGCAGAGCCTGTGGTGAACAGGACGAGTCCATATCACACCTACTGTTTGAATGTGACGCGTTGGCCGGACTAAGGATGGGTCTGATGGGATTGGCATATCCGAACCCTGAAGACTTCAGGCTCTCCTCCCTCTGAAGTGTACGCTGCAACTGATGCAGTACATTCATAGGGAGATAGCTCAAGGATAAACCTCGGGGCTGACACAAAAGATCCCACTGGGTCGAAGTGTCGCCGGTCTACAATGACTGGCCCCCGGATCAAGATAAGATAAGATACTTTAAACCGCTCTCCTGTAAAGTTCTCAAAATGGCGGTTGAGTCAGTTCGCCTTTTACCCGTCGATATGTATGTTTATCCGTTGTCTAGTACCCATATAGTACAAGCTCTGCTTAGTTTGGGCTAGATGATGTTGTGTGTATGTGGTAGAATATTATTATTATTATATTTCAAAACGTTCCTGTGAAAAGTAGGGTGAAGGCTAACAGCATACCTCTACCTAAATCTTTAAAGAATACGGGTGCTGTTGTTTTATGTTTATAGGGTCATATGTTGATAATAAAATTAATAATAATTCCATTTTAATTATGTTTTCAGGGCTCAGTCGATGAATAATCCTTTTTGGGTTGACGAAGAGGACATCACACCTTCAACATCTCGAGCACTAAAGTAAAAACCAACGGTGGCTCAAAAAAAACGAGTTGTGAAGAGAGACAAAAATGTATCTCAAAAGAAGAAGCCTTTGCTTTCTATAAGCCCTTTCGCTTCAGAATCAGAGTCTAATAGCGATGGGCGGTCAGTTATTGCAGCACCAGCTCCAAAAAGAAAACGAAGTACCTTCGTTTCAGACTCAGACGTAAACATTATTTTTTTCAAATATGTTTAATTACCATTTCATTTATAGCATTTGTAAAGTATCAATGTTTTACAGTGTGTGATACTTTTTACCAAATTATACTTAAAAGAGTTTAAACATACTTTTCTATTAGGTAGTACCACTATCGATGATCGATCTTTATCGATGGAAACTATGTGGAAGTTTCGAAATTTACCTTTGTATTTTATGATTCAATTTTTTTTTTAAATAAACCATCTCTCTTTTTAATTAGTCGCCATGCGGTGTATATTTTTTTTATTAAAACTAGTTGTCATATATTTCAGGATGAATCATCTCGACCGCTGATCCATGTCGCCGCTCTGAAAAGCTGTTACACTCAGCGAGTGGCTGATGGTCATACCTTTCAATCAGACCCCGGCAGAGTTGGAAAGTATTACTTTGACCTAAAACAACTATACAACACGGATAAAGTGGGAAAACTTGATCAAAACGAGCGTTGGAAAAAATCTCTGGTAACACTAAAATTATCGACTGATAAAAATAATGTTGTGTGGAAAGCTTTAACACACCTTGTGAATACTGGAAAGGCTGAATTTTAAGACATTCAGCCTGTTCTGTACAATAAAGCTTCTTAAATTAATTTTATTTAGTTCTTTTTTACTTACCTATATTAAGCGCTCTTTATGTACAAGTTTTCCTAATTTTGCGAATAACTTTATTATAAATCTATATAACCTCTTTAGAAATAAATCTATTTTAATCCTATTAATATTTTTTTCTTACAAACTGATAATTATAGATAGATATTATATATAGATATTAGAATATACAGTCTTTATAAAGAAACGTGAGAATAAATATTCTCAATAAATATTTTTAATTTTTTTATATATGTACTTTTTCAGTTTCGTTGTAAAATCGAAATTGAAAAATTTAAAACTCGAACCATGATATTCTGAAATGTAAAAATTGAAATTGAAAAGTTTTAAACTCGAACCATGATATTCTGAAATTAAAACTGAGAAATTTATAAACCTGAAACAAGAAATTATATGATCTAATTTTTAAGCTTTTTATACATGTACTTTTTCAGATTTTCGAAGTAAAATCGAAATTGAAAAGTTTTAATCTCGAACTATGATATTATGAAATGTAAAAATCGAAATGGAATAATTTTAAATTCGAACCATGATATTCTGAAATTAAGACTGAGAAATTTATAAACCTCAAATAAGAAATTATATGATCTAATTTTTGATTTTTTATACATGTGCTTTTTTTCATACTTAAAATGTTTTTTTGTAAAGACTGTAATCCTTATGTTTCAAAATTATCAGCACAGTAGAACAAATATTCATAAATCTAATCGATTGCTCTGCTCCGAATTCGAAAATATTCAAATTATTGCTACTGCATTTAAAAATAGAATTACCTTTAAGTTACAAAGTGAATCCACTTAAATCTAGTGAAGTAATAATAACTCCAGAAAAGTTTTTAAATGAAATTTCAAAATCTGTATGTGATATCATCAATCTTATGGTTCAAAGACATAGAGCAATTAAAGTAAATTTTGAATTGTTTGTATCATACATATTGCCAAAAAATTATGAAAGCTCTATAAAGTCTTTCAATACGTCGTAAATACCATAGACATCTTCTCCTAACGAAATTTCTAAATTATTCTCTTTCTTTTTTTTAGGAGTGTTTGCAATATTTAAATCAGCATCTTAAAAATCATCACATCTAGAAAAATATATTGTATTAGTTTCATCTGATTCGGTTACTTCTGAATTGTTGATCACATTTTCGTGTTCAGTATTCAGAGGAGCTTTTTTTAATTTCACTAGTGTTTAAAGAGGTTCCGAAACAGGCTTTAGTATTTTATCAAGCGATAGATTAATTTCATGGTCCCGGTCTTTCATCTGCTTTAATTTATGTTTTATGGAGTCAACGGATTTCATTAACTCCCTTTTAATATTGTGCTCCATGTTATTATGTATTACCTACAAAGAAAATAATGACACTAAAGTATTACTTGCAGGGAGTCAGTTTATGAGTTCATCCGAAATGAAAAAACACATCAAAATTTTTCATTGTTTAAAGACGAGTCTTTGTTAATACTAACGAAATTGTAAGGGTTGCTCCAAACTTTATTACAAATATTTTTAAATTCACTCCATGACAAATCAGAACTGACATGTTCTTCATAAATGTGTTTTAAGTTTACATCATCTTGTTTAAATATTACAAGAAAATTTGCATTATCACGTAACAACTGTTTGGGAATCTTCGAATATGTTTGAGAAAAGTAAAAGCAATCAATTTGTTTATGTCTACCCATAGAGAAATGATTACGAATGTTTGTTTGATTTTCACAAGCTACATCATCAAAAATAAATACAGAGTTCGATAAAGCTTCATTAGGAGCTATGACATCTTTGTCATCATTAAACTCGTAAAAAAATATGGTAAGACTCTTCTTAAGACTTCTCGTAAAAAACAATATTTTGGCTGAAAGTTAGTCTTAGAGTACAAATAAAGATTATGAAATTTGAGACCATTTTCATGTAGTAATAAAGTAAACACAACATTTATTTTACCACAATTTGCGGGACCGCATATTATACAACGAATTGTATTAGGCAATAAAACACTATGCTTGATCTGGTGAACAGAATTATCAAGATTTAAATTGTTAACGTTTAGTGACGTGGGCTGCTTAACCAGCTTCATGATTCTTTAAAATTCTATATTGTCAAGTTTCAGAGATATGGGTTGCTTGGTCAACTTCTTGTTGTAAATTACTTGAACGATTGAGTTACTTATATTTTTATATACATTTAGGTATCATTACATTGTGGCATATTTACTTCATCAGATCAATGTTACAAACAGTTGTCTAGCTATATCATATGTAAGTAATTCATTTCAGTATAAAAATATTTACTATTAACACCATATATTCATGTTACTACATGTTTAAACTTGTATCACCAAATTAGTATTCGCATTGTCGTAGTATCAAATTTGGTATGTGTAACCTGATAAATATAATAATAACCTATCTAGGTGCATAGTTCACTTCTGTCTGTTTGCCTTTATAAGCAGGACCTGTGTGCTTAAATCTAATAATATTTTTAAGGTAAGTACTTAACATTGTTTTATTGTATTCTAATACATCTAAGAAAATCTGGGAAAAATATTTGATGCATATTATTTTTTTTTACACATCTATGTCATCCTCTTCATCTTACAGTCCTTTGGTAAGTACTTATCTCATTTATTTTAATGTGTCTTGTTTCTATATAGATTAATGGAATCTATTATATGTATATTTCTTGTAGGAACCTTCTGGTCAAGATTATGCCTGTGTAAATCCATTTCTATTCGCCCACGATAATGAAACATATTATGCTGAAGTGGCTGAACAGTCACGACGGGAATATTTAGAGAAAAAAAAATTAAGAAGACAATTTAATGAAATCAGATGAACCTAAAAAAAATAAATCAGTACTCAAGAAGGTTACGAAAAGACCTTTAGGACATTTTTCATCATATGTCATTCGGAAGGAAACAGGAAAACCTCGCAAGCTTATTAAAATATATATTTATGATCTTAATAAATGTGATATAAACAGTATTTGTGAATGTGATAATAGTGACAATGCCAACATAAGCATCCAATATTTTGTTAAAGATGAGTGTGATAATACATATATTGGATGAAACTGAATATGTTATAGGTAAAATAGTGAAAAAATTGGTAATGAATAAAGTTAGGTTGTAGATAAAAGATAAGAAAATGTTTTTGTTTAATTACTCTTTAACCCCTTACCGCATCGCGGATCATATATAAACCAAACCGTATTATCATAAATATATTTAAATAGCAACTAAAAATTCACATTTTGTGCATAGCGTATCAAATAAGTTCCATTGCTTTAATGTAATATTTAGAATGCCGCCATCTATGTGTGATTTTTACTAACTAAATCATCACTCAAACTCAACGAACAGGTTGCAACTGGATCGAAGCGTATGCTGTGTTTCTAAAATTGTGTAAGAAATATATAATAACAGTTTATATCTATCAAATAAATATAAAAGTGAAAAGTGATACTTGAAGATTACTAATAAGGCAATGTTTCTTCATTTCACTTGATTCTAATATTATTTATGAGTTGTTAATCGTATGGTTCAAATATGGCACAACAAGCAGAAATATTCTTTTCCTATTGTACCTTATTCGTACCATTATGCACAAAAGAAAATTGTGTTTTTGTACGTAAGCATATATTATATAGTTTTGTGGGTATTTATTATGTTCGTATTATTGTAGATAAGCTGGTAACATGGATCCACGACGATTTTATGGCGGTATCCATACGATAATCAAAGATTTTCCGGATGACAGTACTGATGAAGACCTATCAGATGACGAACACCGGATGAACAGAAGGCGACACTTACCACCAATAATTATTCCAGAATCAGAGGAATCTGATTTCTAATCTGAAGATGATATACCTATGTCTCAACTTGCTTCCTCGTCAACGAGGCTCTCAAGAGCTGAAAAACCCCGGTGGAGAGACGGATTCCTAGAAAGAGCTGAGTCCGAATTAGTATTTACTGGTGATGTATCGCTGCCAGTAGGTATCACAGAGCTGGATACCCCTTTACAGTTCTTCAAATATTTGTTTACTGATGATATTTTTAACTATATACATTTAGAAACCAATAAATATGCCGTCGAAAAACGACCTGGAAAACCAAGCAATATAACTGTAAAAGAAGTGGAACAATTTGTCGGCATATGTCTTTATATGTCAATTATACAGTTACCCTCAACAAGATGCTATTGGAATGAGAACTTAGGACACCCAAAAGTCAGTACAGTAATGTCTTGTAACAGATTCGAAGAAATAAAACGTTTTGTTCATTTTAACGAAAATTCTACTCAAATACCCAGAGGTCAGATAGGGCATAACCCTCTTCACAAAATTCAACCACTTTTAGAGCTCACAAGACAAAGAATGCTGACAGTGCCTAAAGAAGAATACATGGCTGTTGATGAACAAATTATACCCACTAAGAGCAGATCATCTATGCGGCAATATAATCCTAAGAAACCTCACAAGTGGGGTTATAAGAATTTTGTACTTTCTGGCAGTTCTGGGTTCAGTTACGATTTTGAAATTTATACGGGAGCTCAAGATCCAATACAAGCTGACCCTAATTTACCAAAAATAAGTACTAGCAGTGATGTCGTAGTTAGGCTTTCGAAGACGATACCAGAAGGACTCAACTTCAAGCTGTTCTTTGATAATTGGTATACGTCGTTACCTCTTTTGACTTACCTACACAAAAAAGGTATTTTGCCACTAGGCACAATAAAAGCCAACCGTATTCCTGGATACAAGGTTCCTGCAGAAAAAGATTTGAGAAAGAAGGGAAGAGGAACTACTGTTGAAAAAATAACCACTGTAGACAACACAGATATATCTGTAGTGACGTGGTACGACAATCGTGTTGTAAACTTGGCTTCAACTTATGTAGGCAGCTGTAAGGAAACTCCAGAATCAGTTCTCAAGTATTTATTTCCTTTAATACTATTGTAACATAATTATATTTTATATTAATAGTTTACATAGTTACACAATATGCATACCTGATTAAATTCAATGCAATATCCGCCACTTAATATACTTTTATTTCACAAACTTATCCGATCGCCACACAACGCACGACTGCCCGTTATAGTTCCGAGCGTTAGTTTTATACTATCAAGCATAGTGGGTCAGTCGAGAAAAATCAGTGTTGCCAACAGAAAATAACGGATACAATTAAACATATTCAAATAATGCTTCTACATCGCTACATTTAACTAAATATTTCTATATAATAATTATATTCTACCTATAATTGCTAACACAGCAAATCACCATCTGAAGTTCGTCGATTCAATAAAAAAGATAAAGTTTATCAAAATGTGTCATGCCCAAAAGCAGTCATGGTTTATAATAGGCATATGGGTGGTGTAGACTTGTTAGACGCTCTTCTTGGATACTACAGGATTCAAATTAGATCAAAGAAGTTCTACCACCGCATATTTTTTCATATGATTGATATGGTGACAGTTAACGCGTGGTTGTTATACAGAAGAACATTAGACGATTCGGCGCCATCACTGCCTTTAGCAGACTTCAAGTGTGCGGTGGCTGAAGGTTTATGCCAAAGCAATAAACCTACAACAAGTGGCAAACGGGGACGACCTTCTCTTGACTTGGAGAATGCCATTGAGGCAAAAAAAATAAGAGGACCCATAGCTATTATGCCATCCAGAGATGTGAGACTGGATCAAATTGATCATCTACCTATCTGGGGTACTAGACAGCGATGTAAAGTACCCGAATGTAATGGTAGGTCACATGTCGAATGCCAAAAATGTAGAGTGAACCTATGTCTGAATGATAAAAGAAATTGTTTTAAATTGTTTCATACTCATTGATGTCATTCTTGCTTTTGTTTATAAATTGATTGAATTTGATTATGATTGTTATTAGGAAGTATTTTTTATTTTGTGCTCACTGGACCAAATATGTACCAAAAAGGAAAATCGTTATATTTTTTATTTCCTCATATAAATAAAAAAAAAAACGAAACACGTGTCTTTTTATTTCTTGTTTTACGTCACATATATTTATTTCGACGAGATAAAAAAAATCATGCGGTACGGGGTTAATAATACTTTTATAATGTATGTTTTAACTCGTAAATAAAATAAAATAAAATAATAGCCCTAAGTTTATTATAGTAGTTCCTTATTTAGTAGTATAGCAATAGTTTGTTATTTTGTTTTAGTAATAGTTAATTGTATAGTACCTAGTTTACTGGTATGTTTGCATATGTATTGCGAAAATTAAAATAAATTATTTTAATGATAAACTTTGTTTCCTTACTCAGTTGGATCGAGGTAAATAAGTAGGTATATATTAATGAAAATTAAAACAAATTAGTTGAATACATATTATTAATTTCATTCCAAAAAATAAAAAGCTTATGTTTATTAATAACAATTAAAACAAATTAGTAGAATACAAGATATTTATTTAATTTCAAAAAATAAAAACGTCTTTTATTTTATAATAAAAATAATAATATAATTTTCATGTAAAAGAAAATAACAAATCCTTGCTTCAGATTAGAATATAGAACTATAATGACCCCATGGTAAAGTAAAAGCATTATTTTTTTTTATTTGACGCTTGTCATCATTGCCGTCAAGCACCACTTTATTGATTCTTTGAGTTTAGAGTTTATGATTTTTAGACCTTATAACAAACATAGAGTGTCGAAAATTGATATTACAATTTAATACATTTTTATATTTGTTTATGGTAATTTCTTTTGTAACTGATTTTTTTACACCTTTAGCTTTCTTTACTATACTACTTAGCGTTTTAATACAGTACAGCTTAGCTCTCAAACCAATAATCTCTGATATGACATCTCCACCCATTTCATCCTTAAAGAAACCAGGTATTTGCTTATTGCAATGTGGTATTCCATAAATATTGTTAATCTTAAAATTACTTGTATCGAAGTATTGAATATTATTTTTCATGTCTTCATAGAAATCTTTGGTACGTATTAAATATAAGAGACTATCGGTATCGGTATAACACAGCTGAATGTTATTTTGGTATATTCTTTTCATTATGGAATAATGAAAATTATATAGGTGACTCTTTGCTAGTTTCAATATCGTAAAGCCCAAATATATTGGTCTATCTAAAACTAATTTTGCTGGTTGTAATTGAATAGCAACAAGATTTTCAGAAATTATAGCAAAGATTTTGAAATTAGGTGCTCCCATATACTTTGTTAGTTTTATTGAAGTCATCTTTCCATACATTAACTAACTTAACATCAACTTGTTTTCTTTTATTTTCATTAGTTTGCCCAAATATTGAATTATTCTGCTTTTTAACACGTTGAACGCCGTATGAAAAATATAGGTTTTGCGTACAGGCCACAGGGCTCACCGGTGAGCCTTTCCATACTGTACTGTTCAAGCCACGGGGGTCACCTGTGAGCCGCATGATGGGTCCAACGAACACGCTTGCTACAAGCCACAGATTGACGTTATCTAACAAAACGTACATAGAAATGAGCCGCGGGGCCCTGTAGCGTAACCGGACGCCGTGGTTATCAAATACTCTAAAAAAAACTTGTAAGATTTAAAATGGGTCGTCTTAAGTTTCAGTAGAAATTATTGTTTTGGTTATATAGTTTAAATCAAACTATTAAATTATTATGAAAATGTTTAATTAAAATACAAAAGAACATAACATTTTCTTCTTCGTCAAACGAAAATCTTTAATTCGATGTTTATAAAGTTTTATAACATTTATTAAGTCTTATCAATCACAATTATGGCACTTCTCTAATTATCACATTAGCAATACTTTAACTAATCAAAATACATAAATACAAAAAAACAATCGTAAAAATTTACTCTCATCATTTTTCCCTAACGCGCCAAAAGAAGTATTACTACAAAAATTAATGATGAATCTTGTTAAAGCAAGGTAAACAAAGGTAAGGTTTAGCTGGACAGTTTTGACAATAGGTTGATACCTTTTTTGTCTTGGTTTTAGCCTGTTTGCTGCCCATGACTGTTACATTTTCTGCATAACATTGGCGACATGTTCTTCTAACTTTTCTAGCTAAACCTTCTTTTTTTTCCAGGACGTGTTTGATTCTCTTTGGTCTTTCTACAGGCGCAGTATTTTGCTGCACGACACAAAGATCCATCATTATAAATCTTCTAAAATCTATGATTTGTATGTTTTTTTTAGTCACTGATTTGTAAAGTGTCAGAGCATTTACCATCGCTGTATTGAGTAATAAGTCAAATGCTAACTTTTTGGACCATTTTACGGATTTCCGCAATGGTGACGAGTATGCAGACATTTGATCAGATAAATCAACTGCCCCTTTGGCTTTGTTGTAGTCGACAATGATCTGCGGTTTCATAACTTCATTACCCTGACGCCTTCTTACTTTTGCAAATCGGTCTGAGTGTTTGGTTGACAGAACCAAAACTTCTCTTTTGTCCCTCCATTTTAATGCAGTAATACCATCATGACTTTCTCTAGCAATGTATTCTCCCTTTTTGAGTTTAGTACTTACGACAGCTTTTGGCAGGTGCCTCCTGTTTTTTCTGATTGTTCCGACCAAATGCGTTTCGTTATTAAGTAAAGTCCTTGCTAATCCGACACTCGTATACCAATTATCAGTGAAGAGGCTGTGACCTTTATTTAAAAGACCGCTAAGCAAATCCATGACTACATTATGAGGAGTTGTATTAGTTGTTTCGTCATTTTTGCCAGCATAAACACTTATTCTGTATGTATATCCAGGAACACAGCATAATTTGAATTCCTTGATGCCGTATTTGTGGCGTTTTTGTTTGTTGTATTGACGAAATACAATCCTGCCACGAAACGGGACAACACTTTCATCAATACACAGGTCCTCGCCGGGTGTATAAAACGTTTGAAATTGTTCATTTAAGACTTTCAAAAGGTAGCGAATGCGATGGAGGCGGTCTGTTTTATTAGTCTCGTCGTTTTGTGAAAAATGCAGCATCTGCAATAGCAATTCAAACCTATTTCTTGGCATTATAGTGCGTGGAAACGGATGACCTATTATGTCATTTGTTGACCAATAGTCGGCCAACCTAGGAAGCTTTGTTATGCCCATAAACAGGATCAGTCCAAAAAACTTTTTAATTTCAATAAGATCTGTTGGTGTCCATTTGCGAAGCCGTGCAAAGCGTGAAACTGGTCCTGACACAATTTTGTCAATAGCAAATTGGTTAGTTAGGTGAGCAATTTCTTGGAAAAGACTGTCAGGAGCCATTAGTCGGAAGAAATCAGCTGGAGACGCGTTTCGCATACTTGAGCAAAGGTTAGTTGGCATGCCAGGATGTTCAGTAAAGGGTATTATTTTACGTTGATTACCTTTAGGGTTTGACCAAGTATCCGATGGCGCTGTGTTACCTGTAAAATAAAAATAGATTATAAATTAATCATTACATTACCGTAATTTTATTTACTGTTACACACTATTTACTGACAGTGTTACATGTCACAAGTTTTATCTGTTTTACATACATACATACTCTCGATAAATAACCCTCCTTCAAGCGCTATTATAGCTAATTGTACCTATACTGAAAATAGTAATAGTTTTTGTTGAGAAAGTCACGCGCGGTAAATACCTACTATATCACTGCGCGTGGGCTAGACGGCTTAAACTAATATGAAACAGACAAATCGTGTGCAATGCATAGTCAAAAAAAATACGATTAGGTACTCACCAATAGTATCGGCAATAACTCTCGAGATTTCATCGTCACTATTCTCACTCTCTGACAAAACAATTCGGCGGCGTCTCCTTTTCACTGGTTGAACTACATCTTCATCGGAATCTACTTGAAAACTATGATTCAGTAGATTTATTTCAATATTCTCTAACTGTAATATCTCCTCTTGAGTTAACACAAAATTTTCAAACTCATCCATATTTGCATTCAAAGTGTAACGTTTGTATACGATGACGCAACGCGCGACACTAACCGCCTGAGACTGAGCGATGCAAGTGCGGGCGGGTGGGTGACGGCGTGACCCCGCGGCCCCCGGCCAACGGAAAATCAGTATTCCCTTATTAGAGGCCAAGAGACCCACCGGTGAGCCTTTTGTTATATCACTAAAACTGGACGGTAAAAATCGATAATTTTCATTTTCTATACATATTGCCGCATTTTATAAACTTTGGGATGAAAATCTGAAGTTGATAAAAAAATGCGGTTTTATGATTTTGGCATAGCTCAAACGGAACAGTACGCTAGGCTCACCGGTGGGCCGTAAAGCGTTCAACGTGTTAAAAAAAATCTCTTTCAAAATCTGAAGTTGCTTTCTGTCTGAGTAGTGTATTTAAAAATATATATGGTTCTAAAATCTTTTATTGTGTAAACGATAGTATTCTATAAATTTTAACACTACAATACCGTTTTTTATTTTTGTTTTTTACTCTTGCAAATGGATATAATGTATAACATATTTATATTAGTCATAAAGATTAGCTATTAATTTACTAGTTTTACTGGAGCATGTCATAGGTGGAATTATTTTTTCTGCTGCAAATGGTAGAGCAGAATGTTTATCATGTATTGCAGAAGGATATTGAATATCTACTTCAAGTATATAACCTTCATCACTGTCAGATGAAATAGAGTAAATTTCGCTATCCGTAAGGAACCTAAAATTTTTGACCGGTAATCTTTGCATCATAACATAACCATATAAATTAACGCAATCTAAGTAAGCTAAGAAAGTATTAGGTTCCTGTTCATTATAATTTGGTAGGTATTTGTTATTAGCTTTTGCATATCTTAATGAGCACGGAGCTAACCCTCCTCTGATGCCGTTTTCAAGCATTTCATACATTTCTATATCAGATAATAAATCCAATTCAACTTCAGTTACTAATAACATAGCATCCCAACTTAATGATAGTGATGAAACATAGTGGCAGGGATCTAGCCCATAGTGTTTGAAGCTCAGGGACCTAAATTTTTCAAAAATATCACATAATAAAGCACATCACATTTAAGGTATAAATCAGTGTATTCTATATTCTATATTATTTGTGTGAAATTTATTCCATACAGTTAATGCATGATTATAATCTTCCTCCGATACAGTTTCGGATGTGAGTCTTTTATAGAATTTATTTCGATCTGGTAATTGTGTTTCTTCATATTTTGTCCAAGAGTCTATATATTCATAGCAATATACACCTATTTTTAGACACAATTTCAGTAAATCTACATCAATGAAAAATTATTTCAAATGCCTAAAGTCTACAACATTTAGTGTTTTCGCTAAATTATCCAAACTAGAACTTAAAAATTAAAAGAGTGTAAATTCTAGTTGGACTGTGTTTTTAGAATCCAGCGGTATAAATTTACTGAAAGAAATATATTTTTCTTTGTTTTTTGGAGTCAAATTTATATAACCACATACTGAAGAAATTTCATTGATAAATAAATGGCTATCATATCCAGAAAGGTTATGAAATATAACTGGAATAAAATTACATGTTTGAGTATTTAGGTTACATTTATTATGAGCCGGCCCTCGATATTTACCAGTGTAATGGTCATGATCACGAACAATATGATCATCGGAAGTAAATTGTTTTCTACAAATATGACATTTCACGGCAGTTTCAAAGGAATGATATTCTTCAGAAGTCAATGGTAACATATTTCTATGCATTGACAAAATCCGATATAATCTATGCGAATCGTTGATAATTGTATCAACAAATTTTTTTGAACAATTTGGACCGCGATATGATATTAAATTATTTAATTCAGGGTTAGACTCGCAGCACATGTAATAAGCAAAACAAATGGCTTCATGAATTTGAATGTTTTCAGTATATTGACTTTTACTTTTATCTGAATATTCACGTAGCTTTCAAAATCTCCGTAAATGACGATTGGAACTCTTTTAATTTTTGATAATTTGAAAATCTAAGTTTACTATTTTCTTCAGGAAGAACTGTTTACAATCTACCACAATTATGATTATTTAGTTTTCCGATGTATTAAAATATAAAAAACATTCCGCACATAGATGAATCTTAGATTTATGTTTTGTCAGTTGGCTGCGAACAATTTTCAAGGTTTTTAATTAAGCAGAAATGATTCTTACCATGCTTGCTAATAAATAATAAGCTTACATGAATTAACTTTCGCAGTTTAGTCTTGTACAATGGTCCAGTTATAGTATTGTTTTTTTCCAAACCATAAATATTTACACTTATATTAATATTAAGTTTTTCAAACAATTTTACATCTTCAAATGTTGGAGGAAAAGACATTCCGTTAATATTTAATATCTTAGAATAATGCGGATAAGATGAAACTCTATTAGGATTATTTTTAACTGGTTACATATGAGCAAATAATGATACACCAAAGAAAGCAATGATTATCCATATTCTGAATATTAAGACATGCCTTTATTTTATTAATTCTCGAGGGTAAAGCAATGTAACTACCTGCTTTTAAAGGATTATATTTTGCAATATTCATTTCCAAATGACTTATATTCTCTATCGTCCAATCAGATTCTGATAATTCAAACTCTAAACATTTAAATATTAATCGTTCTGTACAATCTTTGTATAAAGTTATGACATCTGTACTCTGATTCATTATATAGAATATTTAGTATTAAAAGACTTCAGCGATACTTCTTCATTTTTAGGAAGAACATATAGCACAAAAAGTTCAAAGCTTATCTTTAGTGATTTATGTTTTTGTAATAATGGTTGTAATAAATTAAAAACGGTGTTGAAACATTCGATAAAAATAATTCAGGTGTTATCATTTCAGTTGTTTGTGGGTTTATTTTGTAGCTAGCTATTCTGTCTTTGAAAGCACTGGTTATCAGCTGAACATTATCGAATTCAGTACGAAGTAAACAGTTTGTTTTGTGTTTGTTACTTTTCTTATGTGATGTATACTTTGACTTTGAAACATGTAACTGACAATTATGACAGAATTTCATTTTGGTTAAGAATAAAGAGCAAGATATCAATACTTGTCAATCTCGATAACTACAACTTTAATATATTACTTAAGGCTTATAGTTTTTAATTTATATAATAAAATAAATTTGATCTACACATAAATGTAGATTCAAATAAGAACTTTTACAACAAATATTCAAAATTCAAAATATTAGCTTTTAATTTCAGAGTTCCTTGTTTAAAGTAATTTTAAAATAAATTAAATTAAAAAAAAAATCATTAACTGAAAACTATTACGAAAAATATTCGATATTCTAAATTTCTTGATATTTGAATTTTATAGTTTCAAGATTTCTGAGCAATAGGTATTGGAAAATCAGAGTTTGGAAATGGTTTGTTTTATACCAGGAAAACAGCGTGGAAGTAAATTATTACGACAAATATTCAGTATTCTAGATTTCTAGATATTTAGCATTCATAGTTTTAAGATTTCTGAGCAATATTGAAATATCATATATTCAGAGCTTTATAAATTTTTGGTTTAGACCTGTAGTAGAAGGAAAACTGTATTATATTGTAATATCATATGGTAAAAAAATAAAATAGTTCATACTCAATTAAAATCTGAAGCATATAAAGTACAAAGACGAGTAAATAAAAGTAAAATAAAAAGAAAACGTTTGATGGTTTATATTAGCATACAGGATTTAAGTAAGTTATGAAGAAAGAAGAAGTAAACATGAGTAAAACCAAATTAAAATCATAGTATCAAAAATAACATAGTTATTATAGTTTAGAAAACATTTGATGGATATAATATAGGTTTTATGTTTGCATACTCTTGCTTAGCAGCACTAACTAAGCTTAGAGCTTTCCATACTGGGCCGCGGTCATCGTGTGATGAGCGAAGTGTGAAAAGTGCTCGCTTCCAGCGGTTAGCGCCAAGTGTCTCTGCTTCCTGGCTGTTGTAGACCCGCAGCTCTATGTAAAACTGACTGCTTCGCGTCGGATCACGTTGCAGTGTGTATCCGGAACCCACGCGCCGTGCCAGATAACTTCTTAGAGCAGCAGCTCTAACAGGCTGCTCCATCAACCTGGAAAACAATAAAATAATTCTATTTAACGAAATTTTGCATTAGATATATAGGTCAATATTTCTTTTTATTAAAAGTTAGCGTTGAGGTTACTAGACCCACTTTATAAATATAATATACTATTCTCACTGATTCTAAAGACCGGCTCAGTTGTTAATATGTATGCATTTAAGTGTAGGTATATATAACTTCCAGAAGACTATAACATCAATTTAACATACTGTTAGCCTGAAAACTAATCTAACTGTATGAAATCAGTACAAATGAGGTAGATACCTATAAAGAATACGTGCCTCGAATAAAATATTATAATAATATTCAACATTTACACAGCACCATCAAATACACCCAGACCAAAACAAACATTTGGCTTGTGCGGGAATCGAACCCGTCAGTCGATTACACTTACCACTACACCACAGAGGTCTTATTTAATTTAAACACATTTTATTTATATTATGGTCACAGACTTTCAATATCAGGTAAAATACTAAGCGATTGTTGCTAGAGCACACTATTTAACAAGGACATTTTGAAACTAAAAAGTATTAGATGTTTATGCTTTACCTCAGAATCGGAAAATATTGAGCGGTAATTTCGAGCAGTAACTGATACTGGTTCGGTTTCGGAGTCATCAGATAAATCACGTGGAGGCGCAGTTTTCTTATTTTGTTTAGGTTTGGTTTTGCTAGATTTCCTTTTCTTAGATATTTATCCCTTTTCACCACTCGTACTTGCTTGCAAAGTAATCTCCGTGTCAGAGTCAAAAGGATTGCGAGATGACCTAAGAAATATATAAGTAATGATTAATTAGAATATAGGTAACAAAAATAATCTCTGTAAAATGCTTTACTTATTAAGAAGTGACCAAAATATATAAACTTTAGTTACAGTAGGATAACTTATTAGTTATTGAAATTTAGACAATATTATAACTGATTAGTTACTAGTAATAGTTCTTATTTGCAGTTAAAATAATTATTCGTTGTAAATACTATGTATTACCTATAGAAAACTCTCTGAAATTCAAGAATAGAAATCATACTTTATCGTTGTATAAAATAGAATGTACATTTATTATTGTATTTGCAAATAATTTACCAGCTTTAAAATTTTAGGGGATTGGATGGGATGACCCATTATTCTGAATATATATTTTTTAAATATTAATATTATTGGATATATTACTAACTAATACAATTAAAACATAAAAAATAAACACATACATACTTATTATCGTCGATCTTGTCACTCAACACAAACAATTCACGTTACACTTTATTCCAGCCGGTACCACAAAATTTCTGGATGCACACCTCAGTGATCACTTTTTATATCACTAAGAATTAAGGTAGCTATTATATTAAGTATTGCAAAGCTAGATATAAATATGTCATCAATGATATATTGATATTTCAATCCTATGTACTAGTCAAATACAGTCGATAATTAATTAATCATATACGCTTACTGTGCGCACAGCCTTTGATTCCTTATTTTGGTAGTGGCGACACGATGTCGCGGATACCTGAGACGAAATTCTAAAAAGGAAGTCGTATGTACTCTACTGTTCTACTGGTAATATTTATGAGTATCACATTTAAATAGTTAATACAATGTTTAAAGCGAACACCAATATAATTTGAACTATGTTTTTTACATAAAGCCACAATTTAAAAAAAAAAACCAAATGATTGCAATTTATTGATATAAGTTAGGTATAACTGAATTACAAACATTTTGCTAAAGTTTAGTATAGAGATATTATAGTATACTAGGTGCAATGAAAAAATAAAACACAGTTATTAGTCTATATAATATGAAATATATATGAACTTGTTATTTTATTTTTATTATTAAAAACATTATTTTCTACACACCACTTATTTAAACAGAATACATTTTTTAAAGCACATATGTTGTAATTATTTATACAACTTTATTTAATCGACTCTAACAAAAGTATTTATATTTACAAACGTATTAACATAGCTACAAAAACACAAATAATTATAATACTAAATATTTACAAAAATGGTTTAGGCATCGTAGAACTCTTCAGCATCGCTGTCAACTGGTAACGTGCCCAGAAGACTGGCAGCATTGCCACGTTGAATGACAATGCTGATTCTTTGGGCCAAGAAAAGACCAGCCTTCTGATCACGCGAAACGTCGATCAGGCGTTTTGCGATCTCCTTGTACAAAATACGAGCGCTTGAACCCCATGAACCTAGGGTTTCCACCCCAAACAGCGCAAAAATGTAATTTTCGACTAAATTACTATATTTGCGCCGTTTGAGGGTTTCCGCGGTTGCAGCAGCAGCGCCGGCACATCCCGCAGTGCTTGGTAGATGTGATGGCGCAAGGGTGTCAACGCACGAATTAGAAAAGTGGATACATGACCACGAAAACATTGCCGAAGACGAAGATGAACCATTTATTATGAAGTACTGGATATTGGAGAATGACCAACCTATTTTCAGGTTCGTTTTGGCAACAAAAAAGTTATTGAAATTTATAAGTTCTATTGATGTTTTGCACGCGGATGCCACCTACAAGTTAATTTGGCAAGGTTTCCCTGTTTTGATAGTAGGAACAACAAACAAAAACCAGAAATTCTATCCGCTTTGTTTAGCAGTTTCAACAAATGAGAAGCAAGAAGACTTTGAAATGGTTTTTAGGGGTTTAAAGGAGAAGATTGACTCTTTGTTTGACCTCGATTTCAAACCAAAAGTACTAGTGAGTGATGCAGCTCCAGCAATTAAAAATGCTTTCTTGGAAGTATTTGGTTTTGATACCACGGTACGCATGTGTTGGGCGCACGCCATAAAAAATATTAAGAAAAAAGTTGAGCAAACGGTGGATAAAAAAAACAGAAAAGACATAATGCAGGATATATGCTTTACATGATGCATTGTCACAGGAAATTTTCAATGCTGCATCACAAGCTTTTATTGTGAAACATGCTTCAAAGACTTCATTTATAAAATATTTCGAACAAGAATGGCTGATCAAAAATCCTAACTGGTTCTTAGGAGCAGCAGCAACTCCTTCACCGACTACTAACAATGCTTTGGAAGCTTTCAACAAGTCAATCAAAGATCATTATACGATGCGGGAACGCTTTCCCTTATCACGATTCCTTACTGTGGTAAGCGAGATGGTTACACAGTGGTCAAATGATATCAATGAAAATTCATTCCCAGAAACTCATAATATTGAATTAAAAGGATGGACAGAAGGATATTGTTGGGCAAAACAGAATGTTAAAGTAAAGACTTTAATATCTGATTGTAATAAAAAAGTATATTTAGTACCTAATGAAGAAGTTAAGGCTACGGGCATGACATATGATGAATCATGGCATACATTTGATGAGTTCAAAGAAAAAAACTTCGCATTTTGGAAAACCGAATTACCTAATGCAGGATGGAAGCAAGGCACATGCACTTGTCCTCAATTCTTTAAAATATACATCTGTAAACATATATTGGGTCTAGCCATACGGCTAAAACTAACCACTCCACCTTTAGAGGCAAAATTGATTCCGATTGGACTCAAAAGAAAACGTGGGCGCCCTACTAAATCAAAGCCTGCACTAATATTGCAATAGCTTTTTTTGTTAGTTTTAGTACTTTTTATATACCTTGATATAGCTTCTTTCATTTATAATGTTTCATAAATAAATAAAGATAATTGTTCTACATTTGTGCCTTTTACTGTTTCACCATTAAAAAAAATAATAGTATAGACCAATAATATCTTTTGCATGCCGCAATTTGCATTATTTAGACCTTATAAAATGTCGCAAAGAGTATGTTTTTTATAACCATGTGCATATTTTATTCGCATCTCAGTTAATTTTATAAAAAACCTCATTGTATAATATATAAAGGCCTATTCTCTACTTTATATTCGCCGCCAAGTTGTGGCCTAACAATAAATTCAGTTGCTTCACCAAAAAATCACTGCCAATTTAAATTTAAATAAAGCGAATATAGCGAATAGAATACAATATAAAGTTGCTACCTTATACTTAAAATGCTATTTTACTGTAGCTGCCTAACCCATTATTTTTGCTACCCGTTTTAATTATTTTTAAAATCCTAAACGAGATTAGTTTGTCGCCGCGTTAAATACATGCCTTGAGAAAATAGACAAAAACCATAAGTATCTAGGCATATTTCTAAATCTCTCCAAAGCCTTCGACACTGTCTCTGTCCCTTTCTTGCTTAAGAAAGTGGAACGTGTTGGAATCCGTGGAACTGCCCTCAACCTACTGAAAAGCTTCCTCTCTGAACGGACACAATGTGTAAATATAGGTGAACATATTAGCAACGACGAACATTTAGTACTAAGTCCTATTTTATTTCAAATATATGTAGACGAGCTCTGCCAACTCTCTCTTCCTTCTACTCGACTAATAGCGTAAGCTGACGACACGGTGATACTGACCAGTGGCCCCAGTTGAGAAACAGTGACAAAGACCGCCGAAACGGCTCTAAGCACTGTAATGACCTGACTAGCTAATAATAGCCTCACCCTTAAACTTAATAAAAAGAATTATGTAACTTTTGAAGCCAGACCATCCGTGCTACCCCCTCTGAATTCCTTCTCTATTAAAAAACATCTATGTTCTGTAGTAGGTGATAACTGCGGCTGTCCCACCGTCACTCGAACCATAGTAGTCAAGTATCTTGGACTACAGATAGACTCCTGCCTCTCTTGGAAGACCCATTTGCATAGAGTAGCTGCTCGAACAAGGAAGCTTATCTTTCTCTTTAAGAAATTAAGACTATCCGCTAACACGGACATTTTAAATATGGTCTACAGCGCCTTATGTGAATCTATCTTAAACTATTGTATCACTGCTTGGGGAGGCGCTGGTAAAACTGGAATTATCCAAGTAGAACTCGCTCAAAGAGCAGTAATTAAAGTACTGTTAAGAAAACCTTTTAGATACCCTACACAAGAACTTTATGCTGAGTACAAGGTACTGACAGTGTTACAAATATATATCCTACGTACTACCATAAGAAGACATTCAAATCTCCCACCAAAAAGCCTTCCATCCACTACAAGAAGAAGACAACCTGAACCTGCTTGCCCTAAAGTATATACTAAAACCGCTTTCGCGCAGCGACACTACTCTTACTTAACCGCCCTGCTATATAACAAACTCCACACTACCTTAAATATACACTCCCGAAATACATACGAATGCAAAACAATATTAAATAATATTTATCTACATTAAATTGTGAGGAATCAGAGGATTTGATAAAACCACCGTTTAAATATACTGAACACACACACACACACACATGCACACATATACAAACACAACCCACACATACACACACAACACACAAACTATTATTACTATTGTATAATATTGTAATACAGTACGCATAATCACAATTGTAATCACTATGAAAGACGGATGGATGTCCCCCGCAACACAGGATTTTCCTAGCGCGTGGGACATTAATCTAAATAAATTGTATCCCTAATAATAAACCGGCTGGTACATATGGACTATGACAACCTTGTATTTTCTTTGGTGTCAATAAATTTCTTATTATTATAATTTAACTATTATTTCAGGTTACAGAACATGATAATGTGTGCCATACACGCTGGCTTCGGATGCAAAGGGAAGCTCCACGCAGTGCTACCATTAATGCTGCAAGATTTCAAATAAGTGCAATAGTTTCACTACGACTGGAGGCACCCCAAGTGTTGGAGGAGTTCCAAGTATTGGAGGAGCCCCAAGTGTCAGAGGAGCCGCATGTGTCAGAGGAGCCCCAAGTGTCGGAGGCAGGTGAAGTAACACAATCAATAAATGAAGTGACATTACCAGATTATAGAAGACCAGCTAACACTTATCATCACTGTGTATTTCTAAACTGAGGAAGCACAACATTGCATGGTATTTCAGATAAATTAAGATCAATAATCCTAAGTAACCATAACTATTATCTGACTAAGGAAGCTCGGGTTTGTAATGACCATTTGGCAGCCAACTTGTGGGATACATTGTTTGACTCCCAAAACAGTTATACAACATTTACAATTGCACAAATTCAACATGTTTTTTTTTGTAAACGCATCTAATGTATCTCGTATTTGAGTACTGGATAGGGCGAACAAAAGAAAACTTCAATTTATTGCTGGATGAAGTACCTAGAATAAAGGAAATTCGTAGAAGTACATTAGGTCTTGTAACATTCTTGTTAAAATTGAGAACAGGCGATTCTGATGAAAGAATCTCCACTTTGGTTACCGTTCCACGTAGAACACTAGAAGTGCTGATGGACAAAGTAAGGGATATACTTCTTCAAGATTTTGTTCCGAGGAACCTTGGGATTAATCATATATCCAGGGATGAATTACTTCAACATAATTTATTAATCCCAAATGGACTGAACGGGAATGGAACCAATGCTATTGTTATTTGTGATGAAACCTATATTTATGTGCATAAAAGTTTAAACTACATGTTCCAAAAACAAACATACTCCATAAATATATGAACCTTTTAAAACCATTTATGATTGTCGTTTGTGATGGTTATATTGTTGATTGTTTTGGCCCATACAAAGCAACAACTTCAGATGCCGATATTATGAATAGTTTGTTCTATCATGGTTCTGCTTTAAGGTCATATTTTCAAGATAATGATGTTTTTATCTTGGATAGAAGTTTTAGGGACAGCATAAGCCTATTAGAGGGATATATAGACCATATATGCCAGAAACACTGTTAGAAGGCGAACGCCAGTTAACAACTGCTCAAGCAAATCATAGCCGTTGTGTAAAAAATTGCAGGCGGGTGGTAGAGGTCGTTAATGGTCATTTGAAAAAAGATTTTAAACTCTTAAGACAAGAATATTTTCATCGGTCTCTACCACACATGATGCAGACTTTCAGATAGCTGCAGCTTTGTTGAATAGGTTTGGTGTTCGGTTTGAGAATAATATATATTCTAGTCAAATACTTGAGATAATACAAGAAAGAATGCAATTAGAAAATAATTTGGCAAATATGGTGGAGGCTGTTGGCGCGTAGAACCGACCACAACGGACGACGGAGGAGGAAGCAAGGGCGCCGGGGGGAGATCCGGCCCATTCACCGCGTTCGTCCGAGGCACCGCACTCCGCTCCGCGTCACCACCCGCGATACTCGCTTCATACCTGTTTTAATAAACGCCTATATTATACAGTCCACTATCAATTTTATCCTACAACCCGTTAGGATCACGAACAAATGGTCCTATAGTTCTTGTGGAAGAACTCACCGGAACACGAAAACCAGAAGTTTATAGCAGAGGTCGGCGTTGGTGCAAATTTCAAAAGTTAACACGAACGTCAACGGTCGCAGCGCACTGAGTCATCGGTGAAGAAGATTCAACTTCAAGGAACGGATTCGGTTAAATGAGTGAGCTCGTTCCAATTGGATTTCCTTTATCTGCTTTCGTTCCTTTCCAATTTGCCTTAATTTGATTGAACAAGTGCTTAAAAAATTCAAATCTAGTGACGGTTATTTTTTTCTCATTTTCAAAATCCTTTTAAACTTCTTATTGCCTGCCCTTTTATCTTTCTTTTCTCTCACTGCGCATAAGCACGCATCGTAAAGCCATATTTGTTAATATAAGCTAACAGTGATTATCGCACAGCTGGCCGCTCGCTTCAAGGTCAACGACCGTATTCTTTTGTTCGTCGCGCAAAACAAGTTTTCTATAACTATAAATCAGCTGTTTCTTGTTTGTTTGTACAATATGAGTGAACAATTAGATTTAGAAACACTCAAAAAGCGACGCAGTGCAATTAAAGCTAAATTAACGATATTTAAAAATTATTTAAAGCCCCTTAGCAGTGCTTCCTGTTTATCTCGTTTGCAATGTCTCAAGTTAGAGGGACGTTATGAGCGTTTCCAGACCTTATATGGGGACTTTGATAATTTACAGACGGAGATTGAATCGTTGTTGGACACGCCGGAAGACGAGTTCAAGACGCGGGTCGAGTTCGAGGACCAGTACCACTCCAGCGTGGCGGTGGCACGCAATTTACTTGCGGCCGAGTCTAGCTCAGGAGATGGGTCAGGTAAGGCACACACAAATGTCCGTCTCCCAAAAATTGATTTGCCACATTTTGATGGTAGCGTTCAGGGTTGGCTTGAGTTCAAATACACCTACATTTCATTTATTCACACAAACAATTTAAATGACAATATAATGAAATTTCATTATCTCAGATCTTGTTTACGCGGTAGCGCCGCTTTGGTTATAAAAAATATAGATTTTACAAGGGATAATTATATAAATGCTTGGGATTTGCTATGTCAAAGATATGACAATGATCAGCTGCTCATACATAATCATGTTCAAGCATTGTTTAATGTGCAATGTTGTTCAAAAGAGTCTAGTAAAAGCTTGCGATACCTTATTGATGTAACTAATAAAAATATAAGGGCTCTTAAAACATTAAAACAGCCCACCGAACATTGGGATACATTAATAATATTTATGATGGCTCAAAAATTAGATAGCAGTACTAGTCGCTACTGGGAAGAATATCGCAATACTTTGCCTAATCCTCCAACGTTAAACCAATTTATTACATTTATAGAAAGTCAAATCAACTTGTTAGAAAAATTAGAAGAAAATATAAAAAATAACCTTAAATCTAAATCATCAGAACATAATACTATTAACAACAAATCTAAAAGTTTTATTGTGGCATCAAGTAGCAATTGTAATACATCCACTTTAAAATGTCCTTTATGTTCAGAAAACCATTTCCTTTACACTTGTGAAACATTCAGGAGTTTGCCGACTGAAGCGCGTATTCAAAAGGCAAAGCAATTCAAAGTTTGCATGAATTGTTTACGTTCAGGTCATACTGAAAATAAGTGCAAATTGTCACACTGTAAATACTGCAAAGCGCGTCACAATACACTTTTGCATTCAGAACCTGAACCAAGTAAACCCTCCAATCCTATGCCCAACAGCGGCAATGTTACCTTTTCAGCCAGTTTAGAGCATTATAATACATTTGCCTTTGTATTACTTTCCACAGCTTTGGTGCGAGTGCGTGGTGCCGATGGCACTAAGCACTCCGCCCGAGTCTTATTGGACAACGGTAGTACTGCAAATTTTATTTCACACGCCTTATCATCAAAACTGGGCTTGTCAAGACATAGCACTGGCTCAGCAACGGTATCAGGTATAAACAACCAGACCTCTTATAGTACACAGTCTTGTAATCTCGCATTAGAGTCTTATTACGGTGACTACACGGTCGAGTTAAATTGTCTAATATTACCTGAAATAACTAAGGTGCTGCCATCGCGTTGCGTAAATATCAGTCATATCCCTCTACCTTCAGGATTACAATTAGCTGACCCTACTTTCAACATTCCGTCAGTAGTAGATATTCTGGTTGGGGCTGAAACTTTCTGGAACGTGTTAGGGCAAAACACTATTAATCTAGGGAAACACTTACCTAAGCTTCACGAAACGAAGTTAGGTTGGATTGTTTCTGGTCAAGTGGTATCCTTACCACGCCCTCAACCTTTATCTTATTTTTGCAACTATGCAAAGGGTGAAATTAATATTGACCGGTTTTGGGAACTTGACACAATCCCCGTTAAGCATTCTTTGTCTCAAGAAGAAAAAGCCTGTGAGCAAAGCTTTGTCCTCAACACAAATCGCAATAATGAAGGGCGTTTTGTAGTTACCATACCTCTAAAAAAGGATCCTCAGGTATTAGGTGACTCCCTTCAAATGGCAATAAGCCGCTTCTTGTCTTTAGAACGTCGTTTTCAACGTGATAATATTTTTAAACAACGTTACCTAGAATTTATGCATGAATATGAACAATTGGGTCACATGTCATATGAAACTACAGTTCAAAAATATTCATCATCTTCTAACGAAACAATAAGTTATTTTTTACCACACCATGGCGTTATTAGAGAGTCTAGCACAACCACTAAACTACGAACAGTCTTTGACGCTTCCGCTCCAACTACTACAGGCGTATCGTTGAATTCGATCCAAATGGTAGGTCCCGTGGTTCAGGATGACCTTCTGTCTATTTTGTTACGTTTTCGACAGCACAAATACGTCATAGCCGGTGACATTGAAAAAATGTATAGGGCAGTCGAAGTACATCCCACTCAGCGATCGCTACAGCGCATAGTATTTCGCGCTCACCCAAACGAGCCACTTAAGGTGTACTGTTTAAATACAGTGACATATGGCACAGCGTCTGCTCCCTACCTGGCCACCAAATGTCTCACAAGTTTGGCCTCTACCGCTACCAACGCAGAAGTAAAACGTGCAATAACACATGACTTCTATGTTGATGATTTTTTGAGTGGGAGTCACTCTATAGAGAGTACGATTAAACTATGCAAAGAAGTGATCAGCACACTTTTATCGGCAAGGTTTAATTTACGTAAATTTAAGTCTAACGATTGCCATATATTATCTCAAATATCTGACCTCGATTATTTAAATATTAATAACACACTAGATTTTAACAGCGATGCTATCAATGCCCCATCAAAGACTTTAGGTCTTCATTGGCTATGTGATACTGACTGTCTCTCATATTCAATTAACATAGAGCAAAATCCACAAGAGGTAACCAAACGTCACATATTATCTGTTCTAAGTCAAGTTTTTGACCCACTGGGCTTGGTAGGTCCATGCGTTATTGAAGCTAAATTAATCATGCAACAGCTTTGGATAGACAAGTATGGCTGGGACGATATAGTTTCACAAGATATAAAAGATCTTTGGCTTTCTTTTGCGAATACATTACCTAGTCTTAATAAACTAAAAATACCTAGATTTATTTCATGTAGCGACTCGGTAAAAAACGAAATTCACGTCTTTTCCGACGCGTCTGAACGAGCATACGGAGCGTGTCTATACATTCGTTCGGTTTCTAGTTCTGGATCTGTTCACATTCAACTTTTAACTTCTAAAAATCGTGTGGCACCCCTTAAACCGACATCAATACCGAGACTTGAGCTGTGCGCGGCCCTAGCCGCTACAAGACTGTGTACTAAGGTTCGTGACTCTCTTACCATGCGCATTGATAAAACTTACATGTGGTGCGACTCTACGATTGTTCTGGCGTGGCTGTCTACATCGCCCATTAGACTAAAACCATTTGTGCGTAATAGAGTCAACGAGATACAGGAGAGTACGGTTGGTTGTACCTGGAACTACGTGCCGTCGAAAGAAAACCCGGGCGATCTTGTTTCCCGTGGGCTGAAGGCTGATGCTATCAGCACCAGTTCTTTATGGTGGTCCGGCCCCTCCTTCTTAATGAAACCACAAAACAACTGGCCTCAAAGGCCGAATAATATCTTAAAACAAGATCTACCGGAAGTAGTTTGCCATGTAGTTAGTAATGTTGATTCCATCACTTATAACCATCAAAGTAATATAATTATCAATCAACTCATATTAAAATATTCTAATTTTTATAAATTAAAAAGAGTAGTTGCTTATATACTTAGAGCCACTAACAACTTTAAGCTTAATGCAAATAAATGCTTCGGCCCTCTTTCTACGGAGGAGCTGCACAGTGCTTTTAATTTAATTATTCATAATGCTCAACTTAACATGTTTCCTGACGAGTATTCTTCTTTAAAATCAGGAACGTCCCTGTCGCGTAGCAATCGTCTTATCACATTGACACCTTTTATAGACTCTGATAATATTATGCGCGTGGGCGGCAGGCTTGATAACTCCCCTTATGATTTTAACATAAAGCATCCCATTTTACTTTGCAGTAAACATGCCTTAACAAAATTATTATTTCAAAGCGAACATTTAAAGCTTTTACATGCTGGACCACAGCTTTTATTAGCATCTATACGTCAACACTTCTGGCCGCTTGGAGGCAGAAACTTATCAAAATGTCTTAAGTGTTTCAGATTTAGAGCCCAAAACGTCCAGCCCATCATGGGACAACTACCTACTTCACGAACTGACCTTCAATTCCCTTTTTTAAATTGTAGTGTGGATTACGCTGGGCCAATTCTGATCGCTGATCGGAAGGGACGAGGGTGTAGACTAATTAAGTCATACCTATGCATTTTTGTGTGTCTTGCAGTGAAAGCTGTTCACCTCGAACTCGTCACAGCGTTAACGTCAGAAGCCTACATGTCAGCCCTTAAGCGGTTTGTATCACGTTGAGGTAAGCCTCGTAGCATCTGGTCGGACAACGGTACAAACTTCGTTGGTGCTTGTAAGGAAATAAATAACTTTCTGTCTGGCTCAAGTGCTGCTTCTGATATGGCACAGGAAGGCATTGATTTTCATTTTTCACCTCCTTACGCTCCTCATTTTAATGGCAATGCAGAAGCCGCTGTTAAGGCCACTAAAGGCCATCTTAAAAAGCTTCTTTCTCTCACTCATCTGACTTATGAGGAAATGGCAACTTGTCTTTGTCAAATTGAGGCTGTACTTAACTCTCGCCCACTTACCCCTGCTTCCTCTGATCCTCTAGACTTCACTGCCCTTACACCTGCCCATTTTCTAGTTGGACGACCACTCACAACCATTCCGCATCCACAGGTCACCGACGGCAACATCACTCGCTTGGAACGCTACCAACGCATCGAACTCATCAGGCAGCATTTTTGGAAGCGATTCACTAATGAGTACATTTCGTTACTGCAACAGAAATCCAAGTGGACAACATCGAGTGGCAAGTTGGAGCTTGGGACGCTGGTTCTCGTGAAGGACCTGACACTGCCACCTCTCCTGTGGCCGTTAGGCCGCATCATCAAGGTGCACCATGGCAATGACAACATTGCACGAGTCGTTGAAGTCAAAACGAAGACAGGGACCTTGGTGCGAGGCTTCAACTCTATCTGCCCCTTACCACTTCTTTGAAGTCTATAATACTTTAACCCGGGCAGCATGTTGGCGCGTAGAACCGACCACAACGGACGACGGAGGAGGAAGCAAGGGCGCCGGGGGGAGATCCGGCCCATTCACCGCGTTCGTCCGAGGCACCGCACTCCGCTCCGCGACACCACCCGCGATACTCGCTTCATACCTGTTTTAATAAACGCCTATATTATACAGTCCACTATCAATTTTATCCTACAACCCGTTAGGATCACGAACAAATTACACATTAATATGAATTGACGGTCAGCACACTTTGAAATCATATGTGCTGATAATAATCTACCATATTTTCCAACATTAGAATATAGTGATCTGATTCTATTCGCCTTGGGGACGTACCAAATAAGACAAGCTCGTTCATATTACGGCGAGCATGTGCGTTTCCAAGGCGGATACACAATCGAGGTGAATAGGGCGAAGCCATCACCCGAAACGAATATAATCTTCCTGGAGGTAGCGGAACAAAGACCTTAATAAAGGGGAAAATAAAGTCCCGTCACATATCACAAAAACAATATTATGTGTACATCTTGATTGAAAATAATGTACCTGGCAAAACCGCCGTAGTTGAATACTGTTGTAGTTGTCTACTTGGTCGGCGCACTGTAGGCTGTTGTGCCCACACAATGACTTTAGTGTGGTATTTAGGATGGGCTAGACTTCAAGAATATATTTCAGCACCAGCGGGTTTTCTTGGTGATATAATCGTACAAGATGATGAGGAATAAAAATGTATGTCTTACAAATTGATTTTTATTTATCCTTTCGTTGTCATAACTTTCACTTAATTAGTATTTACGGAGCAAATACGATAGACTTTCGATTAAACAGGATGTAATTATTTTGATAAAGCGGTCTTTCTGGACCATACAAAAAAGCAGCTACACCGCGGATAATCATTTGGGTTTTTGACAGTTCTTTCATTTTTCCCGTAAATGCTCTTATTCTAATAGGTAAAATAATAATTCTCTCTCTTTATTTTTCTCTCTATTATCCGTTTTTGTTTGAATATTACGACAATTGTTATACTCGTATACGTACACAGTTCGTAACCTAAACAATTCAAACCAAAATATCTTATTTCTTCGGCTTTCTGAAGTGAAAATATGTAGTTTCACCTATAGAGTCTGGAACTACGCCGAATATTTTAACATATTTTTCATTACAGGACGCTGCCATTTGATCCCAGACATTTTTTTGTATGGAAACCTGTCATTGTTCTTTAAATCAGTTTAAATCTGTGTTTTCATTAGTTTATCTTACACTGAAACCTAAGATTTTTGCTCTTATAATTATTTTAAATTTTTTTTTGCCTTGTAGCAATGGTTTGAACATTATTATTAACGTGGCAAGAAATTATGATTTGAAATCTGTAATTTTAAAATTCAATCAATTTCGCCCTTGCACCCTAAGAATTTTAATATCTCCAAATCTCTTGAAGCAAATTTTCTGATTCGTTCCATTTTAGAATCCTCATAAGTTGCCCATTCAGGCAACTTTTCGGAGTAGTTTACCGAACAAGACACATACAATTTTTTTTATACCTCTTTTGGTCACACTTACAAGATTTTCATTGGTGCAATAAAAATACACCAAAATAATGCTGATCGTTTATAGTTTCAAGAATCAATCCTTCACAAATAATAATAGTGGGAAAAAAGAAAATTAGCTATAAACGAAGCACCTGTAGTTGAAAGCTTGAAAATAGTGTTACACCCAGTGCCATCTCTCGGCACTGTGGGGAAACGCCCGGCCTTCCTGTAGAGAGAGCGCAAAAACTTTCTCGAACCTTCGTACTGGTATATACCGGGTATAGCGCTACTAGAAAATTCCAGAAACGCTTAAATCGCGTATAATATAAGCACCGCACGAGCACTGCCAAGTCAGTTTACCATCGTAAGCAGTCGAGTATTCATAGCAATTAAGCGAGTTATTAGCGTATTTCAAGCGAACGGAATCGAAAATACCACAGAGTTTAAAGCAGTTAGAGTGGGAAAGTGTAGTAGTAGTGTGTGTGGTGTTTTAAATTTAATTGTGTATTAGAATTAAACGTGTTTTAGTCGGTAATATTGTTTAAATTCTTATCCCTCGAACCCAGCACGTAAAAATAGTATAGAAAACTACATAAAATATATCATACCACACTAACCACTCGTACCAGAAAGGCAAAGGAGAAATTCGGCAAATAAAAAAAATATTTATGTCTGTTGTGGCCTCACGGCTAAGCAACTGCTTAGCAAAACTAGCCGATTTGCAGTCTTTATTTGATCGGTCTCTAAAAAGTTCAGAAGATATCATTGATTATATTGAGAGGTTTGGTGGAGAGCCAGATTTCCATATTAAAGAAAATGGTAGTGACTAATACTGAACAAGTTCTGTTCTAATATTATTCTCCTTTAAAAATTATAATATGTGTTTTTTTTTTACATAAATGTAAGAAATACACAAGCAAATATTATGTATTTTAATTCTATAATAACATTTATTTCTAATATGGAGTTTAAACTCTCTACCACTTATTTATAATAAACTTGGAACATTTATGCACTTCCTAAGAAATAGTTATTTTGCACAAAAATGCCAAGACCAATTTTATTTCTTACGTTATAAGGAGTATATTTAAAAAATAATTCATTTTGATATTGTTACGTACTGGGTTCGAGGAATAATAATATTATAACACACAATTAAATTTAAAACACAACACAGACTATACTACACTTTGCCACTATAACTAGCTTTGCTTTGTAGTATATTCGCTCCGATGTATTGACCGCTTACGATTGTAAACTGGCTCGGCGAGCGCTGGTCTGGCCTTTTATACGCGGTTAAAGCTTTTCTGGAGATTTTTAGAAACGCCATACCCGGTTTGTAAACAGCGCGTAGATTCGAGAATGTGCCAGCATTCTCTTTACTCTTCGCGTATGGACAAGCTACGTAGTTCCGTAAGACGTCAATAGATGGCGCTGTAATAAATTATTAGACGGAACTGCCGAGTCTTCCCCACAGTGCCGATATATGGTACTGGCTGTAACAATATACATACATACATACATAAATTCACGCCTGTTTCCCAGAGGGAAACAATATAATAATGACAAATTTCTAAAATAAATCCTAGAGCATTCATTCGTACCAATTGAAATAAAAAACTGTACCACTGAAACACAAAATTGCATATCTTTACTTTATTTCATATAATAAATCTGAAGAGTTTGTTTGTTTGAGCGTGCTAATCTTAGGATCTACCTGTCCGATTACAGAAATAAATTATAGGTCAATAAGTGTATTGAGGAAGGTTATAGGCTATATAACATCATGCTAGGGCCTACTGGAGCGGAGCAGTAACCAATACTAACGCGAGTGGAGCTGTGGGCACAGTTAGTAAAAAATTAAATCAGAGTTTTTGAACTTACCAAAGATTCATTCAATCACGCGGTTACGTTTGGTAGTTTTCGACCGCATCGACAGAGTATCCGTCTCTGAGTCCGAGTCACTTACTAAAATATCCTTTGGGGCAGTTGGGATAGCCGCAGTTCTCTTCGGCTTTTTAGGCTCGGTCTTGCTTTTTGGTTTTGCCTTCTTAGTCTTTGGTTTTTGGGCTGTAAAACTAGAGAGGTCGTTGGAATGAGACTCTACATCGGACTCAAATGGATTTAAGAAACTTGCCCTAAAAAGAAAAAGAAACAATTATTTGAAAATCATCTGAATTCCGTTTATATCTGTTTTACATACATGGCACAGTTTTCTCTTGAAAACTAAAAACTCAAAATCTAAATAACTTTATATACAATAAATGTTTCGAGAAATCTATGAGTGGCTTGTTTGTTGTGTTTGAAACAAGCTTAGGTACAGAACATAGAGCTGTGATTCCAACCGCATTTTATCTGTGTACCCATTAAGGAGTCTACACACCAAACCCGCCGACCCCCCGACACAGCCCGGCGGCTTGGTGTCGGCGACTTTGCTTCAAGAATCATGTCGGCGACTCGTACCCGCGCGTGCAAGTCGGCGGCATGGCCGGCGACTTGCGTACGCGCACGCTCAGTTGCCCGCCGACACTCCAGCGATAGTGACGTGCTTGTGTTTTTTTTGCGATTTTCTGCAATAATGGAATGGGACGAAGAAACCACTCTAAAGTTAATAAATTTGTATCTTATATAGGAATTATTATGGAATCCAAAACACTTGGATCACAAATGTAGACCTAAACGTTTTGATGCACTAAATGAGATGGCAAACGAATTAAATACAAATGTCACAGAAATAGAACGGAAGATAAAAAATTTGACGAGCCAATATTATAGAGAAAGAAAAATGACGATTGAATCAAAAAAGTCTGGAACCAGCGCAGATTCTGTTCATGAGAGCAAGTGGTTTGCCTTTAAATCTTTGAATTTCTTGCTCAATAAAAATAAACCTACTGGAACAATCGATACGGTATGTAACATTTCAGTGATGTTGTATTATTTTATTTCTAACCTAATTATTAGAGCACACAAGAATAATATGTAAGCTTGGCCCGAGTGAAGAGAGGCGCGCGGTAAATAAAGACATAGGTACTTATTTTATCTGCCTTTGTTGTTGCGCTGCCGCTATTGTTATTGCACCGAAATATTTCTAAACAAATTATTTCTTGGAATGGCATGTGCACAGATATAATAGTCATTGCAAATGTATTTTTTAAAAACTAACAACTCTTTTCTCAACAATCTTTTGATTTCGCCGAATTTCTATTATAAACCGAGAGATTCCGTACCATTTTCTTTTTTTTTCTTTTTAGGTTGTTTTAGAAATATTATTATTAATTATTATTTACATTGATAATAATTATCAATGTAAATAATAATTAATAATAATATTTCTAAAACAATTAGTATTAGGTATGATTTATGACCATTGTCTTTTTTTTCATATATTCCATGCGGTGTACCTACTCGCGGGTAAAAGCTAGTGTATAATACATTTCATAAGTAAACTGTTGGTGATTCAAATAAAATATTATTTCAGGAGATAACAGCAACTGACAATAATGCCCAACATGCGGACAATGATGCTCAACATGGGGAAAACGATTCACCTCAAACGTCAAACATCATTCCCCAAGCGAATAAACGTTATAAACCTAATCCAAGTAATGAGATGGTGTCGGAAGCATTAAATTTAATGAGAACAGTCAGTCAACGGACAAATCAAAAAATAAAAGATGAGGACGATTTGTTTGGCGAATATATTGCGACACAACTTAGAAAATTTGATAAAACAATCTCGTCGGAAATCGGATTAACAATATCTTTTTTGAAACCGAAACTGGATATCGTTCAGACATGTTCGAAGCTTCGCCAAGACCTTCTACTTCCCATAGTCATCCAGGATATTATACAATGGATCAATGTGATGTAAATTCCTACTACTCATCATCCAACTCTGCCGTAACAAACCCTGTTTCACCGCCTCTTGGTGAACCTTCAACATCTTCAATTGAACCTTCGTTACGTGTGTCGCTTCAAGAGAGTGGTGATATTGAGAACATATTATCATCTATTGAGTCAGATAAATAGGTTTATTCCACAAATCCCCACCGTATGCACTCTGAGAATAACCCTATCACCTGATGCGAGATAACGTTATGTAGGCACAAGTATTTCGTCATGTTGTTGTCATAGAATCGTCATAGTATACTCAAAATGCATAAAAACATCAGTGGGGATTTCGCGGTGGGGATTTATAGAATAACTCGGTAAATAAAACCACTTATAAATGAACAAAAACAAGTGATTTACGAAGTTTTTAATACAAATTATAATAAAAATACAAGTACTAATACAAGTATGAGTTTCATTAAAACTTACGAGTTAGTCATTGATCATTCTGCCATGGTAATCTCCCGACATCAGAAAGAAAATATTGAACCAATTCTGTCCTTATAACCTCAGGAGATTGTGTCCTTGTAACCTCAAGGGAATGTGTATTGTCTTGTCTAGGCAAGTCAGCAAACAAATTGTTTTCACGTGGTTCCCTGCGCCAATCTCCTGGATTGATTTCTCCCCTACTATTTTCAGTATCATATTCATTTTGTTGTATTATACCATGTCGTTTTACATAATTGAACAAATGAATACATGCCAATGTTACAATAGTAACTTTTTGTGGATTTAGCTGGATGGGTTTGTTAAATATCTTAAATTGTTTTGTTAACTGTCCAAATACGTTTTCAACTACTCTTCGACCTCGACACTTGCGATAGTTGTACACTCTCTTGGGAGACCCTTTCGCATGATTACCATCATAAGGTTTTAAAATATTGGTTTGTAAAGGAAACACATCGTCGCCCAAAAAAAAATAGGGTACTGGCATAATTCTTCCAGGTAGAGGTTTTTTATCTGGCAAATTTAAATCATTATTATATAACATTCTGCATAATGAAGAGTTAGCAAATACACCACCATCGGAAATGCGACCCTGGCACCCCACATTAGCGTATAAAAACTTATAATCTGCATCCACTAATGCAAACAGTACAATACTGAAATACATTTTATAATTAAAATAATCGCTTCCACTTCGTGCTGGACATTCAATTCTAATGTGCTTTCCATCCATAGATCCAACACAATTAGGTACATTCCATCTACTCAGATATCCATCTGCAACCTTTGTCCATTCGTTTGATGTTCGTGGAATCTGAAATCGGAAATGTGCTCGGTGATAGGATAGCCATTTGCCTACTTATATAGTAATTTTTCGGAACATAGTTTTTCTGGAAGATTAAAGAAAGTTAAACGCCCATATATGTACATACCTTCACATAATCCGAAAGTCCATCTACGATAGCTTGGCACACTTCTGGAATAATGTAGGAAATAAGTTGAGGAGATACTTTAAAGGTGTCACAAAGACTGTTGAATGAATCTCCCGTAGTCAGGTATTTTAATGTTAATGATAATCTGTCCGTTGGTGAAATTGCACTTCTGTAATTTGTATTTTTTTTAACTATTGTGGGTCCAACAATGCTTAGTAAATATTCAAAGTCGGTAAACGTTAACGACATAAATGTCTTAAAATGTAAGGGTCTTTTTACAATCAAATCGTCTGTTCTTAAATCTTTTATTCTATCACTGTTACTGTAACGACTGCGACTCATTAAGCTTGGTCTAACCCAACACTGTCGTTTTCTCTTCAGGGACCCAGCTAAAATTATTCCACATGCTGCTATTATTAGATCAGCATCAGTATCCATGTTTATTGTAGGCTGCAATATTCGAGAAAAACAACACGTCACGTTCGTACACACTGCAATCACTAACTAAAAAAGTTGTACTGATTTCTTGCCGCCGACTAACTCACCGACACAGCCCCATGACACATGTTGGCGGGTTGGCGGGTTTGGGTCGCCGACACCAAGCCGCCGGGCTGTGTCGGCGGGTCGGCGGGTTTGGTGTGTAGACTCCTTTATGATTACAAGTAACAAACAACAGGTAAAACTCAAATATCGGAGTCGACCGAAATATTTGTGACAAGAAGTGAATGTCAATCAATCAAAGGTATAGACGTATTAAAACAATATACGCAAAAAACACTTTTTCACAAAGAACAGATTTTTCCCCGCTTGGGAATCGAATCCACAACACTAGTGCGATGTAGTAGCAGGGTGATCACTCAAAACTATTGTGCCATCCGTGTAGCTACTAACTAAATATTTGGATTAAAACCGACTAATGCACCCAACCAAGCATAGTAAAGTTATAAATAAAATTACACATAAAAAAATAATACTCACAGACTTGCTTCAATAGATGACCGACTTAACTTAAAAATGGCACAGTACACAATCACGAATAAACAACTGCAGGCACAATAATACACAAAACTGAACGAAATTATTGATTGAAGAGCAGTCGACTGATTTATATACTCATAAATCTAAGATAGTGGTTATATTATTTTTTGCTAACGTTGTCGAAAGCTTTTCTAATATATATTTTGTCATTTATACTTTAAGCACTCTTACAGTAAAGTCTACAATTATATGATCTTCATTAATTAATATGTGTGCACCCTACCTTTCCTCTATTTGGAAGTGGCGACAATCTGTCGCGGACATTTGAGACGAAATTCTAAAAAGGAAATCGTATGTACCTTGGCTGTACATCTCAGATTTATGAAGAGTGTCTTTTTAGACTGGTAGTTAACGTTTTTATATATAATAACCAAAATATTTTTTAAATTATTATTTTAATTCCAATATTTAAAAAATAATAAAGCCCTCTATAAACGTCTCAAACCCCGGACGCCCCATATAGGGTCGGCGGATTTGTACCCGTCAAACCCCGCTGACGCTATATGGGGTCAGCAAAAAAAATAAGATGGACGCACTCGAAATTTTTTCGTTTTTGTACTAAAAGGCCTGTATTCAAAGTGGTGTATTATATATCAATGTACGCGTAACGAACTTCGTAAACGAACTAACAAGCTTACCAATCGAATAATATTATAACTTTTAAATGTGGCGTCATACTGTGCGTCACTTTTGCTCCGGCCGCCGCGACAAGAAGTTGTTATTGGTGAGTGTTGTTCATAATATAAATTATTAAGTTTTAAAGTGGGATTTTACCATAAAACCGTAAGTAATTTGTATTTTATAATCTAAATTACCTAATTGTTGTTTTGTAATAGAAGATTTGCCATTTTATTTACGTAAAACATGCAATGAAATTTGAGGTCGGACCTCGTAGACCGTTGAAACATTTTTGTTTTACAAGATATTTTTATTAATTTAGAGGAATATTATGCTAACTGCACATATTCTAATTGTATTTTTTATAAGGAATCCGTTTTCAGTGATATTTTTATGAAATACGAGTATGTTAACAAAATCTTGTAATTCAATGGCAAAACTTCGAAAGCCCCCGTTTACACTCACACATTTAAAAATGATTGTGTGCGTGAATTTAAAATTTTAACGTTTTTCTAATAACAATCGAAATTGTATACAGGTCGTTTATATTTGCTTTCTATCTGACCTAATATTCTAAAAAGAATACTGACGATCATACTTTTTATAACCTTGTACCGAGATGTATTATAATTAGTGGGAGGGTGCCGCCCATACCCATTAGTGAGTCGTGTTTGGGTAAAATATTCCTTCTGCATGATACTTTTACACATATCTAACTGAGGGTCTGATGATGACCAGGTATGCACCCAACGGATCTCGGTAGTGGCAATCGGTAGAAACGTAGATAGTGTTTGAGTAGAAAAGTTTACTTATGAATGACGCTATGATACATGTCTAGCTGAGGGTCTGATGATGACCAGGCATACCTGGTCATTATCAGACATACACCAAACTGATTTCTGTGATGGCAATCGCTAGTAGCGTAGTTTAAGTTCAGTCGGGCGCTCAAATAACGTGTCTTGCAGAGAAAATTAGCTCAGTCGAATAAAGACAGCTTACTGATGTATGTAGTCAAAGTCAAAAATCATTTATTCATTTAGGTCACAAAGTAACAGTTATGAATGACAAAATATATAGGTTAGTGAGTTTACTAAGTTACTGACGCTACATTTAGGTTAGTTGCTGGGTTCAGGCAAAGGATAGAGGCTATGAGAAGAAACCTGCAAGAAACTCTCACTGTAGATACAGCAAGACATGTATATTTCACTTACTTTCACAGTGTCATGTCCCACGGTATGTTATTGTGGGTATAGGCACCTGTAATCTGACATTATATAATATGAACTTACAATTAACAACCTGCACAATAATGTGATTTCTTAGTATCACAGAACTAGACAATAATATATTCTATCACATATACACAACGCCATAAAACCACAATGCCGGTTATATACTTATGATTTTGATAATATACCTAAATGAGAATTTTATGGGCTTTCTTATATCAACAATTCTTCAATATATTATTTTCATGTATCTTATAATTTCAGCTGTGTAAATGCCTAAATATATACAGGGTGGATTAAACAGTGAGGCTTTATTTCTAACTACATATAGTATGTATCACATACAATCTCTACACCAAATTTCAGTTCAATAGTAGCAGTAGTTTAGCCACAGGATAGACTTTTAGTTTTTGCTAAATGGCAACGGGTTGTATCTGCCCTAACAGCTGACCGAGACTCTAAGCATACGTATACGTAAAATGTTGCCGCTCTTGCACTTTTATGAAGAGAGTGAACAAATCATAATAAACGTCCCGCTCTTATTCAATAAGAGTAAAAGAAAAGAAAATAGATCACTATGCACACTTGAAAGCGATATGGCCTCGGTCATTAGCCCGACGGCTGGCGTCCACATTTGGAAAGACCATCGTACCTATTGTATATTGGGTCCGGAAATTACCGGATCCTAACGAGTTAAAATCTCCAAAAATTAAAAGAACTTTTTTAGTTTGCGACAGCGCAGCGCCCGAGTCGCTCGGATCTTTGGATTAAATAGTGTTTGTGTTTGGCTTTTTTAACTTTGTGACACACTGTTTGTTTTTTGTTTTTATTGTGATTACTTGATTAGACACGCTGATTGCAATAAAATGCCTCCCGTCACGTACACGTCGTCCGAATACACTGGCATGATATTGATATACGGTGAATGTCACGGAAATGCCGCCCTAGCGCTGCGAACATACAGAGAAAGGTATGGAGACAGCCGTACAAATCCCAGCAATGCCCGCACTATAGTAAAGGCAGTACAAAGGACACGGGAAAATAAACCCATAGTGCCGCATGAAGAGGGAGTAGCTGCACAGCGGATACCCGCTGCACGGGCTGCAAGAACAAATCTTGGAGCATTTCGCCCGTAACCCTACAAGCCTTCATAGAGCCGCGCAACAATTCAGAGTAAGTCGTGGCACCGTGCATACGGTTTTAAAACGTAATAGGCGCAAACCTTACAAATTTAGAAAAGTCGAAGCCTTATTGAGCCGAGACTTGCCGGTTAGGAATAGTTATTGTCAGTGGCTGTTAAATTACGTTAGTATCGACGATAACTTCTTATCCAATATTGTGTGGACCGATGAGAGTACATTTACGCGCAACGACATGTAGAACAGACAGAATCGTAGATATTGGAATGAAGAAAACCCACACATGTTTCGGGAGTCCGAACATCAATACCGCTTTTCACTGAACGTGGCATGCATAAAAATCATGTCATCGACCCTATTTTTATTGACAGCACACTTAACGCGACAAAGTTTTTGGACATATTAAATGGTCCCGTTAGTGAGTACGTAGATGAACTGTCCGTAGCCGAATATCGGCGGTTGTGGTACCAGCTAGACGGCGCGCCTCCACATTCAGTGGTGTCTTCCAGGGCGCGACTCACAGAAATGTTTGGGCAGATTCGGCCCCGTACGATGGCCCCTCCGATCTCCGGACCTAACGCCTATGGACTTCTTTTTGTGGGGGTACGTGAAAGGTGAAGTGTACGCCACGGGTGTAAATACAATAGACGAACTTAGACATAGAATAATAGTAGCATTCAATAAATTAAAAAGCTTGGTAGCGGACAATAACTTCATTGTAAGACTACAAAATAATATCTTACGTCGATATCAGTTGTGTGTAAATGAGAATGGTGGACATATTGAAAATTTAAAGGTTTGAGGTGATTTGTGTAGTTAGTAATAATTATGTAGGTACTATATATTGTGTTCTCTTTGACTAAAAATTGTGTTGTGCCCTTAAAACTGTACGTATTAGCTACGTACACACTTAAAACATCTGTGGCTCCGCCACTCGCCATCGGCAAAATGAAAGACAACAGAATGCGACGTTGCCGTTTTGTTATGCAAGTGACCGCAGGTTAGTGTAAATGTTTATAAATGGTGTTTGCGTATTAAATTGCTTTAATTTGTTTGAAAAAAGTGATTTTCTATTTTTATCTTTATCGAGTTTTTAACCGCTTTGAATTAACACTGAGCCCATATGGAATACTCTGTCCATTTTAATGCCCATCGGTCAAAGCCACCTTGTATATCACTAGCTGTCCCGGCCACGCGTTGCTGTAGCTAAAGTTCTTGTTACCTATAATTTACAATAAAATAATGTTGCAACTATAAATTAAGATACAAGCTATCCTATCCTATCTTTCAAGTTGGATAAAACTGCACGCGGTGTGCAAATTTGATTAAAATCGGTTCAGTAGTTTAGGAGTCCATAGCGGACAAACAACGTGACACGTAATTCATATATATAAATATATATATAATAATTATAATAATTTATAATAATTTATTACCTACAAAAAGTTGATTTGATAAACCATGTTCGTTTTTTGTATTTAAAATTATATGTTTTAATGTAAAGGAAAGTTATTTTTGTTTTAGTTGATTTTAGAAGATTTATAATAAGTAATTTATTTGATTTTATTACATAATTATATTTTGATGCCATACCTAATTATGTTAATTTTGTTATTGTAATTTTACGTTTATTTTTTTAAATAAACGATGTTACTACTTCCAACCCATGTTTTTTATTTCATGTGTGATCAATAATCAGTGATAAAATTACACAAATTAACTTTCACTAAGAATGCCTAACTTTCGTGTTTAAATATTTCTTTAGGTTCAAAACTTAATAAGTGTACTTAGTTGACCCAAATTCGTGTATTCACATCCATCTAATGTGTGGACAAACTGAATAACTACCATAATAATTAGCTAACTACGGTATGTTTGCAAATATCTTGGTGTGGCAAAGTTGGATAACTTGGTTTTTGAAAGAAATAAGTTTGATTAAGCACAGAATCGATAGCAAACATGCTTAAAGCATATAAAATTGCCGACGGTAAAATTATTCTCCATTTGTTAATGATGTCAAAAAAAGTGTGTGAATCGCGATTATCTCGAAACTTGAAATGTTGAGTTATTCAGTTCTTCCATTATACCGACGATATAATATTAAATCCATAGTGAAAATGTTATATAAAAGTGCCTTTAGGATCCTTATCTATACTCAGTTCCAAAAATTACGGGTCAGTCACAAAAATTGAAATACCTTCAGAACTGTAAAAGTTAGATCAATGAAATAAAAAACAGAATAAAGACTTTTTAGTTGCGCTTCTAATAGCATATTATTTAAACTGGTTGATGAAAAAAACTTCATTAGAAAAACAAAATTTAAAAAAATTACTATTTTTAAAAACAATATTTTTGTTTCATGTCATTATGGATGCTTTCCATTTCTATTCTGTCACAAAAAAAAATATCGTGAACGTCTTCCACGTGCATAATTATTATTCTGTGAGGTGAAGCATGGCAGTCACGCTAAAGGAATGTACCAGAATCCTAACTTTTTAGCCAGCGTGAAACAGCCAGAAACATTGGTGTATCTTTGTCGACTGTTCAGCGGGTAGTCCAGCGGTACCAAGAGACCGGATCACACCTTAGAAGACCAGGAAATGGCAGACCAAGATGCAGAACGGCCAGGGAAGACAGACAACTGGTGGCTACAATGCTCCGAAATCGTTTTCAAACTGCTGTTGGTCTAAAAACTCACTTTATTCGCTTTGGAGGTGGCAATTTAAGCGCTCAAACAGTAAGAAGACGTCTTGCTGAACCAAATTTGAAACCATTGAGGCCCGCAAATGGCCCCAAACTGGAACGGGGACATCGAATTGCAAGACAGAGATACGTGCGCGAGCACCTAAACTGGACACTAGACGATTGGTCTAGGGTAATGTTCACGGACGAGTCTAAATTCATGCTTTATAAGCATGATGGTAGGCAGTTGGTGTACAGAAGACCAGGGGAGCGCTTCCATCAAGCGTGTGTGGAGGAAAAAGTGGCGTACGGTGGAGGCTCCGTACAAGTTTGGGCTGGGATTTCTGCTGAGGCCCGCACCGAGCTGGTACTCATTCAAAATGGAACTCTAAATGCAGAGAGGTACGTGGAAGAGATCCTCAATGAACATGTAGGTCCTTTCATAGCCAGGATGGACCGGCATGGCATATTAATGCATGATAATGCGCGTCCCCATACCGCCAGAATTGTACATGACTACCTTGAAGAGGTCGGTATCGAACTCATGCAGTGGCCAGCACGAAGCCCGGACTTAAACCCCATCGAGCACGCCTGGGACGAGCTTCAGAGATGCGTGAAAGGTCGAAACCCCCCACCAATCACGCTTCCCGAGCTCAAACAAGCACTGGTGGAGGAATGGGAAGGTATTCCTCAGCACCGGCTCCGAAATTTGGTGTACAGCATGCCTAATCGCCTGGAAGCTGTCAGAAGAGCTCGTGGAGGCAATACAAAGTATTAAATGAAGAAAGTGATGAAAAACAGCAAAAAAACAATCATAAAAAAAATGTAATCCTAAGAAAAATATGACAACTTTAGTTTTTTTTAAATTTAGAGATTAATATTGTGGGTGCAACTAAGTTTTATTTTATTTTTTATCTGAATAATTAAATTCTCAATTGAACAGTCTTCGTTTCATTAGGATGGCATACGTAGTTCGGGAGATATTCGGGTTTATGTGACTGACCCGTTATTTTTGTATGTGACTGTAATTGTATTCGATTGTTAGATAGACATGATTTTTCCTTTTATATGTGCTATGTCAAAGATTTAAATCATATATTATGCTGTACTTATAATATCACACAGTGTCTATGTTGTGGCCAAATCATATAATTTATTACTTCATGATTTCACAGACCATTACATGAAATAGTTGTATTTCATGATATTATGGCTAAGCTAAATCTGACCTTATCCTGTTATAAAGATTAATTTATTCTCCCAACGATATCATCAGTGGAAACTAAATTCAATGAAAATATAACAATAGTCACATTCTCCCATTAAACTTTACTTATGAATGCCGCTATGACACATGTCTGGCTGAAGGTCTGATTGAGTAACAATGATCTTATTTTACTATAGAATGGATGGCCTGCCAGTGACGCGGTCACCTGCCGGCCCGTCAAGCGTCGAGGACCCGGGCAGTCTCATGCTGTAAGAGACAGCGACTGGCCTTCAGGTAAACAAACCTTCACTTCCAAATTTTATTTTTGTGGTTTTTCCACTACAATTTTTGGTACCTGTCTATACATGATAGTTGGATATGACACGTATTATGTCGGCCTCGATGGTGTAGTGGTTAGTGTAACCGACTGCCACGCCTGAGGTCGCGGGTTCGATTCCCGCACAAGTCAAAATAAACAATAAAAATAAATAAACTGGAATTTTAAATCTATTCTAGGTATGGCAACCGCCCGTTACGCCGTCCGTCGCTACGTCGCCGTCCGTCGCTACGCCGGCTGATGTTCCGCCTCGGAAGCGCCTGCGTTGCTCCCTCGATTTCTCGGCCATCGAGGAACTGCTTGCCCGTCCGGATTCTGGCAGCGAGTCGGAAGACACGGATTCGGACGGGGAAGCAGACTGGGTGAGCGACGCAGGGCTTGCCAACATGCGTCTAGTTAGCCGCCAATTGCGGGAACACATAGTGTTTCGCGACGAGCGGCAACTGACACAGCGGCACAGACGACGAGGTGCTGACGGCGGATGGCGTGCACGGTGTGGTTCAAGACCAGCCAGCCAGCCTGGAGGCAGAACAGCGGCCGGAGGCAGCGGCAGGCGGGTCGAGCCCGGTGGGTTCAAATACATTTACTTGGTCGGAAGACTTCAGCACGTTTTCCGGCCAACGAGAAGTGTATTTGAACACTCCGGGCTCGCAGGTGACCGCAACCGACCCCTTAGGCTTGTTTCAGGTGGTGTGGGACGAACAAATAATCGCTCATATAGTTAAGGAAACCAACGAGTATGCATGGCAAACAATCTGTAAATTATCCGAAACAGATGGTATCACTCCCAATCTTGAAGATTGGGAGGATACCACTGTGGAGGAAATTTACAGATTGTTTGCTCTCCTTAACTATATGAGCATTGATTATAGGGCACGGATTGATGAATATTGGACCACAGGGGTTTTGGGCATGCCACAATTCTGTGAAATTATGAGCAGAAATCGTTTTTGCCTCTTGATGCGCTTTTTACACTTCGTCAATAATGACACCCTCCACGGGAGATCTTACGATCGTAAGATCTCCAAAATAGCGCCGGTTGTGGAGCACTGTAACCGCAAGTTTTGTAGCATGTATACTCCTCAGCAGTCGCTGAGCTTGGACGAGTCCTTGTTGCTCTGGAAGGGTCGCCTTTCCTGGGTGCAATGCATCCGGACAAAGGCGGCCCGATTCGGCATCAAGTCGTTCGAGCTCTGCGAAGCTGAATCAGGATACATGCTGCGAAGCTTGCTCTACGCAGGTAAAAACTCCAGCATGACCCAAGGAGCCATCAATGGGTTCGAAAATCCCACTGCTAAGGTGGTACTCGAACTCATGGATGGTTACTTGAACGTCGGTCATATGCTGGTTATGGACAACTGGTATAACCAGTTGTCTTTAACCAGATATCTCAAACACCGGCATACCGACGTCATTAGCACTATGAATCGTCGGCGGATTAACGTTCCTCCGGCGATCAAAGCTGCCAATGAAAGTCGGATGCCACGTGGAGACCAAATTGCTCTTCATTGTGGTGATATCACTATGATAGCGTGGAAGGACGTCAAACTGGTGACGGCCCTTTCCACGTTCCACAATGCAGAGCAAGTTGGGGGCCGACGAGCTGGAGTTGCTATCCGCAAACCGGCGTTAATTGATGATTATAACCATAACATGGGAGGGGTCGACCTGAAGGACCAGAAGTTGAGCATGTTTATGTTCGAAAGGAAGCGCGGGAACAAGTGGTACATAAAAGTATTCAGAAGACTCCTGAATACGAGTCTTCTGAATATTTTTATTGTATACACTAAACATGCTCAACTTCGTCCTCTCAGCCACAGAGACTTCCGGTGTGATCCTCTGTGGCCGGACCACAGTTTCGTACTCAGATGCTATAGTTCGAAATAATACCTACCTAAAGTCTACTTTCATCGGAATATATATATATTTTTAGTACCTCAAGAGATATCTTTTTAATTAACAATTTATGTGGTCCAGCCACATACTTTAAAGATGAATTAATCAAAATGAATAGTTTCTTGAGAGAAAAAAGTATCAACGAAGAGTAGAGAAAAGGCACTATTATATAAATTGATTTATGGATAGTTAATATTAAATATTGCACTAAACACCCTACGACCAATAACTCCTTAACTAAAGGGGTTTATTGGACCATATTTGTCGTATGCAAGGTATATCTCTATAGGTAGTTTTTTTCGGGATATTGATTTATTAATAGTTCATTATACTCTATTTAATTTGAGGTGGCGCGGCCAAAGAGCACTGCCTGGCGGCCGGACCACATAAATTGTTAATTAAAAAGATATCTCTTGAGGTACTTAAAATATATATATTCCGATGAAAGTAGACTTTAGGTAGGTATTATTTCGAACTATAGCATCTGAGTACTAAACTGTGGTCCAGCCACAGAGGAACAACCAGACTTCCGATACAAGGTGTCGGAAGCTCTGTTGGCTGCGCATCGGCCGGTACAGGTACCGAGACTGAGACCAGCAGCAGGTAGCGTTTCGGTGCCGATCCGGCTGATACGGGTTGCGCAGCACGACCACTTTCCCATAGTTACGGAATCATCAATTCCAAACGCAATACACCACAAGCGAAGCCGATGTGCATGCTGCACGCAAAGTGGGATACGAAGTTCTACCACTACGGTGTGTAGAACGTGCGACGTCCCCCTTTGCGTTGCATGTTGGGTCGACTACCATACAAAGCCGAATCTGTAGACTTTTTTAAATATTTTATTTTTTCTATTTCTTTTCTTTTTCCTATTTTTTTTTTCTATTTCTTTCTTTTTCCCATTTCTTTCTTTTTCCTATTTCTTTTTTATTCAGTTTCGGTTTTGTATGGTGTGGTGTGTTGTGTTTGCGTGGGTGGGTTTATTATTGACGAATTGTATGTAGGTAATTAGGTAGTATTTATTTATTAGCTGTTAGGTCAAAATACTAGATTTATAAGAAACATCAACATCTCATATTGTAAACAATTGATTTCTCCATTAAATAGAGAAGCCATGAGTTTCTTGCCTGATTCTACAAGCTAATTTGACGTTTTCATTTAATTTAATAAAGTACGTTCATAAGTGTTACTTTGTGATCTAAATGAATAAAGTATTTTTTATTTTGTGATCAAGAGGCAAGTGTAACTTCAGTAAATTTACTAGCTAATTTGACGTTCATAAGTGTTACTATGTAACCTAAATGAACAAAGTATTTTTGAGATCAAGAGACAAAATCGATTTCTATCATATCACGTGACGTGACATGGCCGACCTGTGTGCCAAATGTCGTCAATCCGTTGATCCGTTGTCCGTCCACACCACCTGAAGTAAGCACGCAGATATAAATATTGTATTTCATTCATTCTCATGCCTAAATAGCGAATCGTAGTTCTAGCACTAACATTCATAAAGCTTTATTATTTTTATGAATGAAACTTTGTGATTCAGATGAATAAAATGTAATGTTACTACACTTGTCCTAATTATAAATCGTTGTTACAGCATTAACATTCATACAATGTTGTTATTTTTATGAATAAAACTTTCGAATTCAAATAAATAAAGTTTTGCGATTTATAATATAAAGCCTCGTGTTTCAGGTGAATAAAATTTTATGATTTAGATGAATAATATTTTTTTGATTTGATGTGTTAAATGTTGTGATTTAGATGAATAAAGCTGTATTTTATTATTTCGATGAATAACGTTTTGTGACTTGGATGAATAAAATTTCATTTAATTATTTAGATGAAAAACATTCCGTAATTCAGATGAATAACATTATTTTTTATAATTATACGAATGAAAGTTTATAATTTAGAAGAATAAAAATTTTACATTAACAGTAACTTTGAAATAATTTGTCTTTATCTATTATATATATCTAATTGTATTGTTTGCTATAAAGTATTTTGTACGCCAATCATTGGCAAAACAGAATTCAATATTGTATTTCTACCATCTTACTAAGTACTTACCTATGCTTTACAAAAATAAATGATTGATTGTGATTGAAGCTAATAAAACTCTGTGGTGTAGATGAATGAGCATTTTATCTTGTCTAAAACCCTTAATTCCATACTCTACCCTAGGCCCGCATGATGGTAAGCAATGACCGTAGCCTTGCTGGTTCTGCATGAAAAGACCGGCTTCATCGGAAAAGTCCTAGGTACCTTAGAGAATAGTCGAAAAATAGCAGTATCCGTACTGTTAGGTAAGGTGTAAGGTTCTATCTACACGCGATAAAGTAAAAAATACATTATAGGTAATTTAAAAATATTTATTTACAGGCGTAAGATTAGCACAAAACATGCGCAGACAGCGAATAATTTTTCTTAGACAATTTTAATTTCATCCTAATGTGACCAACCTGTATAAGCACTTACCGATCGACCGCAAGTGTGAATGACCTCGCGTATAGTATAAACACGATTCGCGAGAGTCATTTATTTACCTCATCGTCGATGTTTTGTTCCGCTGTTTTCTATAGTTTTTTGTAGGGCAAGTATGTAAGTGTTTGTACATTATTGTAAAGCTTATTTTTTCTATTTTTAGACACAATAAAAACAATACTGACAAATGTTATTTTTGTTTATCAAACTGAAGCCCAAAATAACCTATTATCATATATCGGATTTGCCGCCCGTATTGGTATTTGTTGTTTTTTAGTACGGTATTATATCGTATTTCAGGTTTTGATCATTATAATAGTGTTATTTATTAGTGTTTCTATAAGAATATCTGAATACAACGCACAAGGTTACGTCGATTATTATTCAAGAAGGATCACAAAGTTTACTGTCGCCGCGCCCAAAATGTACTCGTCACGCATTTCAGTGCTACTTTCAAATGCTAATATCTTAATTTTTTCTCACAGACATATATAAATACTTTTTTGTACGATAAAGAGTATTTAACTAGAAAATAGAAAAAGTAAATAAAACCTCTTTTTATTACATTTACAATTGTTTAAAAGCAAATATTTTCAATGACGAACAATTTTTACAGTTCTCGTAAGTTTAACCAGGCGTATAAACTAAAATATACACGTAAATGCGATGATTCATTATACTTGTCGTAGCTTACAATGTATATTTCTAAGAAACATAAGCAATGTTATAATAACTTAGAGCTCGGAAACATAAACAGCGATAAGGCGTCTCAAGTGGCACGCGCCGTGTCAAGTGTCAAAACACCTGGCGTTTGTTTATTGTTTACCTTAGGCGCGCGCGGGGTCTGAAAGGTAAATATGAAACTGTAATATGATTCACAAAAAAAAATTATTTATGGCAAATAACTGGATATCGTAATAACGATTTATGGTCACATATCTATATTTCATACTATAAAATACATCCACGAGTATATTTACAATAATACATATTATATGTGTAAACTTCACGCCTGTTTTCCAACGGGAACAGATAGACAAAAACCTCGGCTTTATAATAATATCAAAATAATAATGCGCTGGATGATATACCATCAAGTATAGTGCGCTATTATTGGAGCATGCATAAGAAGAAGTATGCAGAAACAGTTTTGCCCCGACTCGGGAATTGAACCCGAGACATCTTCATCTGTACATATAATAAAATTGTAACTAGCTGATACCTGTACATGGAAGATATTTGAGAAATATTAATGCTCGAGTCTTATAAAGACTCGCACACTAATAGAATTGAGTCTTTGTTTGTTTGTCTGTATGTTTGTATACGCATCACGCAAAAACTACTGCATAAAATTGGAAGCGGTTTTCGAAGATATGTTGTTAGAAGTCTAAATTAACCCTTAACCGGAATCGTGGGTCCATTTGGAACCGACAATAACAAAAAAAACATTTAATTTCGAAATGCGTGTAGTTACAGTTTTGCGCGCCAATCTAATCTCATTATGGCGCTTTATCTTACGGAAAACGATATCCAAGAACTATTACTAGATGAAAATGACTCAGAACCAGAACCGTTGAGTGATTTTGAACCTTGTGACGAGGAAAACATAAATGACTGTGAAAATCTGCAACATGTCTCACCTTCTCATTCAAACGACTCTTCATCTGACCATAATGCCGAAGAAGAGAGTGACAAAGAAGATATTTCAACGTCATCTGGCACTTATTACAGAGGTAAAAATAGGTTTAAATGGTCCAAAACTCCGCCTAGCAGCTCCAGATTCAGAAGTCACAACATTATTACTCATTTACCTGGTCTCACTAGTCCGACTCGTAATAAACAACACGTCTCCAATCGAATCATGGGATTTGCTGATGCCAGATGAAATTATCGAGACAATTTTCACCCATACTAACAAAAAAATTACAGAAATCTTAGACAAATCTAAAACAGCGTCGTCTTATACTAATCACGTTTGTATTTCTGAAATTAAAGCATTCTTTGGGTTGTTGCTATTATCAGGGGTTTTCAAATCTGGCCATGTAGAAATCGAAAGCTTATGGGCTACTGATGTAATAGCCGATAACAGGAACATAAAACGATTTATGTTCCTGTTGTCTGCTTTGAGATTTGATGATGTCACTTCTAGGGAAGAAAGAAGAAGTAATGATCGCGCTGCTCTTATAACTGAAGTATTTGAAAGTTTTATTTCCAACTGTCAAAAAAACTATAGTTGCTCAGAGTATGTAACCATCGATGAAATGCTTTGTCCTTTTAGAAGAAAATGTTTTTTCAGAATATATATGAAATCTAAGCGTGCCAAATATGGCATCAAGATTATGTGTCTTTGTGGCGCTAAAACGCGTTACTTATATAATGCTTTATTTATACTGGAAAGACAACCTCTAACAGAAGAAACGAAGTTTCTATTCCAACACAAAATGTGCTAAAACTATCGGAACAATTATTTGGTACAAACAGAAATATAACAGCTGATAATTGGTTTTGTTCTATTGAACTGGTTGACAAACTTATAAAACATAATTTGACATACGTTGGAACGATGCGCAAAAATAAACGGGATATACCACCCGAGTAAATAAATAAATAAACACCCAATACAGCGAGAGTTCTACGTTATTTGGTTTCGTAAAGGACAAAACATTAGCATCATATGTGCCAAAAAGAAATCAAAGCGTCGTGATATTATCGATGCATCATGATAGTTCTATAGATGAAAACAGTAGAAAACCAGAAATATTTTATAATAGCACAAAAGGAGGCGTTGATGCGCTGGATCAAAAATGCGCGAATTATTCAGTTTCTAGAAGAACCTAACGATGGCCATGTGTAATTTTTGCAGCTATATTGAATATTGCAAGTGCAAATGGATTTGTTTTATGGAAGGCATCTTATTGTGGAAAACGTATGAAAAGCAATCACTACATAAAACAAATAGGACAAGATTTGATAGGGCCCTTTATTATGGAAAGAAGAGCACTTTATTCTTCATTTTCAATCGATTTGATGAATAGAATTGATAATTTTCTAGGGCCAGCTTTAGATGAACCACAAAATAACATACAGCAAGAAAATGAAACTGTCACTCAAAGTAGGTCAAGGAAAAGAGGAACATGTTATTTATGTGGTCCTAAAACTGACATAAACAATCGCAAAAGTGTGACAGATGCTGCAATTTTATATGTAAGATTCATGTGCTAAAGAAATTGTTGTGCAACAAGGGCTTAACATAAAATATGTAAGACTGAATCTATATTTTACGATTTTAGATTAGATTGTAATTTTTTTGTTTTTGATTGATCTCATGAAGAATCTATATTTTTGTTAACGGGAAGATATGTAAAATCCTTTAGTGTGATGAGATTTTAAGTTTAGTTTTTTGTTATAGTAATTTAAGACGTCAAAAAGAAGCCTAAAAATATTGTACCAAATTTAAACCTAAGATATTAAAGTTCAGATATATACTTAATTTTAAGATGTTGATGAATAAAACTTGATTCATATATTACATTAATCTTTTTTTAATACACCTATAAACCCATTTGAGTGTTAATTGTATCTTTATTAGACAATAACATGTATTTTAATTAACGGGTCTATTTGGACCCGCGATTCCAGTTATGTTGGCGCAAATAGCGATTCCGGTTAAGGGTTAAAAACTATTGTATTCCTTCGTTTTAAAAGACAACTCCCACATTAAGAATCATATATAATTAACGGACACAATGTACATCCAGACTCCGAAACATTAATTATTTATGGATCATACAAATAATTGTCCTGCGTGGAATTCGAACCCGCGACACGCTACGCAATGTTAGGCGGCGTGACGATCGCCTTAACAACTACACTACACGTGCAGTCAATCTGTTTTATCTCGATACGTCACCTGGAATTCGAGTTATCGCAGGTTCAAGTTCCATGCAGACAGAGTCAGAGGCAAAAGCTAGTTGTGGATATAACAATTATATAATTCAGTTTATATTATATTTATCCATTGTTGAGTAAGTACCCATGTCAAAGTTTGAAACTAGACGAATATTACATTACTATTACGTATATTATTATTAATTTTGTATCCACTTTACAAATGTGTTTGAAGTAAATAACAATTACATAATAATATTAAAATTTGGCAAATACTTATTGATTCATAATATTACGTATATAAATGTCAATTTTCCGATGCACAGCTAATCAGATAACATTGTCAAGTTCTTTCATACATTTCATTAAAATTATCAACGAGCTGTACAAAGATAACAAGTACATATAAATTAGTACGAATGCATCGCTGCCCCCGAGCTGCGCTGAGCGCCTTAGACGAACTTGAGAATGTTGTCTATATTATGTCATCCCAAGTAGAAACGATAGTGCTTCATTGTTACTACGCTATCAGTATTACGATGCATCGATGAATGAAATAATATTAAATTTCTAATGCCAACTGCTCGAATCGCAGATCATGTTAGTAGTGTGTTATTGGGGCGCTCTGCATTGCGAATTGAGCGAAGCGAAGTAAGTGATACAGAAGCCCCAATAATACACTACTGTCGCACTACGCGATCCAGCAGAATTGTAAAACAGTAAGTGTAAGCGTCAGTAAGATTTTTACGTAAGATTTTTACGTAAGATTTTGTGCACTGAAAGCTAATGTAATGGTAAGCTATGTTGTTTTTGCATCGGTAATAATTATCTTTGTACAACAAAATAAGAGATATAGCATAGCCTTACATTGCTTAGCAGTGTGACAACAGGTTTATATTATTCATAAGTAGGTTGAGACATAAGCATATTTTTACTTTATATACTTTTACATTATTTTACATATTATCGCTTTATTGGGCACAGTTACGCGTATACTACTACGGGTACTTATAATTCTTTGTCATAATTTGCAATAATTTTTTGTTCCTGCTTATGAATAAAATGACTCTTTCAAGTCGATAAACAATTTTTTGTTGAATTGTTGTAACATGAGTCGCCTCAAGTTGTGTTTTTGTTCACGCTAATGAATGACTCTTTCAAATCGTATCGAATGTTTGTTGACATTTAGTTTGGTTCTAATTAATTATATTTAGACGATGTCAAAACATTTGACAACGTGTATCAAATTGCAGCTGAGGCAGTCTTGACTGCCAGGTGCAGAATGTTTTTATTGTAATGGGATATTTATGCGTGAATTAGATTATGTGATTGTTATGTGATTGATATATTATCACTTTGAAATGTATGTACCAATGTTATTATTTCTTTTATTTCTGTATGTTTTTAGAATAAAATGGTAATTTAAAAAAAAGTGAGGAATGTTGTAGGGTTGAGCGTAGTCACACAAGCCACGCACACAAGCATATTGTGTAACCTAAATAACTGAATGCAACGTTATTATAGCCTGCACTCTCTTGTACGCTGTCGCGTCGTAATCTTAGCAAACAATAGTGAATAAAAGGTGCCCAGTTTTTACATACGAACTTCTTTCATTCACGCACCCAAAGGAGTACCTAAAACTGTAATAAATTGGCGAGATACCAAAGATGTGTACATGCTTAACAGCTTTTGAACCTAAACCAGTGGTGACCATTCAACATACTCAGAAAGATGATTCCAAAGCCCCAATAACATGCCATTGGCAATGGAACAATAAACTAAATGTATGGACGGTGTTGACAGACTCAACCACTTCAGATCTTCTTAATCCATTGGTAGAAAGTTAACTAAGAAATATTGGATACGTCTTTTCTGATTGCGTATATCGTTTACAATATAAAACATAATAAAACGAGCAGCAACCATCGAGGTCTTAGGCTAAAGTTAGCCAGAGGCTTAATTGACAATTTCACTATTAGACTTAGAGTACCGTCAAAGCTCAAAAATAAAAAAGGTGTGCAGTTTAGATGAGAGTTCACTTGCATTGTGAGGGCACCAGAAACCGATTCCGGTACTGCAGTACAAGACAGAAACCATAATGGTAAAAATAATGTGCAAGCCTGCCATGTACCTACCATTGCGTGCAGCATCGTATTTTCTTAGTTATAATGTGGTTTCATTATGTCAAGGATTCATTCACAGTGAGTAAGACGAACCCTTAAAAGCTGCGTAGATAAGATGCAGGACAGTGGCCACATACAGACCACACGTCTGCATGGGCAGCAGGCAGTGGTCATATATAAGTAGAGACGATGTCGACCATTTAAACCACTACGCCATCCGTGCAGTCAATATCATTGTTGTAATTTTTTCACGTTGAGTTCATTGCAATAAAAAGTGTAATCAAGTTTTGTCTTTTAATTAATTAATCATAAAATTGTAGTTTATAATCCTTTTAGATCAACGGGCACTGTGGATAGTATAATTTTTAAGCCTAATGACTTGGATAATGTAAAGATTTCGTGACATTTTCAGGTTAAAGCTCTATGACCTTTTTTTTAATTTTGGGCGACTTTATGCCCTGAATACATAATGGACCTACCATCAAAAAATCAATCAATCAAAATCAAAATCTTATCGAGATATAAGCAATGATACAATTCTGCCACATCTGGATAAGACAATAAGAAGGCATTATTTATGCTAGTAAGTAAAGTGAAAATTAAATGTTTTATTAATTAAATATATTTTCATACTTTTATTTAACTACATAATTCTTTGTTTTCTAGCACTGAAAAACATCGTTACAAGGGTTACACAACTATATGAGTCACGATACCTACTGATGCCAAGACTTTCAGATGTTGGTCATAATACTTTTGTAAAAGGTTTGCAGGAAAACAATAAAGAATATGCAATACGAAATAGATGTAAAATTATATAAAATGGCAATCCTGAAGCATCTCACTGCGAATGCCCATCTGGAAGTGGAATAAATGCAGTATGCAAACATGTTGCAATATTTTACTTGGCGTTGAGAACATGGTTCATCATAAACTTTTTTGCTGCAAGAAGTACGCCTTCAAAGACCACAGCAGTTCCATTATCCAAAAAACAATGTATCGGAAGAAAAATAAACACAATTTGATTATTGAGCCGTACCCATAATGGGCAAAGAAAATTATAATAATAGGATAAGAAATATAATGTAAGATTTCAAAATTCACTGATGCCATTTAAAAATCTTTATGAACCAGCGAACCCATGTTCATTAAGATGATGATGTGATAATCATTATACTATATCAAACCAGAGCAGAAATATTAAATGATTTATAATTGTCTACAATCGCTCAAGAAGAAACTAATTACATACAAACTCTTACAATTGGCCAAAATGAGTATCCTCTGAATGACATACATACTGCCAAATAAGGCTTAATACAAGCAATTTACATACCATTTTTCACCTAAACCTCCTTGAAGCCAGCGTCGTCCTACAGCCATCTGAGAATTGATTCCGGAACTAATCGTGTTATGGTAATTGTGTTATCTTTGTAAACTGGCAGGACTAATCCTAACACCATTTTGACTTTGATACATCCGTCAAATAAGTCTTTCTTTGGCGCGCCACGAGGAAGATGGCCGGTCACTCAGGAGCATCCGGTAAGTAACCCAAAAATTTTGAATCACCTGATTTTTGATAATAATTTGGATGGATTTGTACTGATAATGTATCCACGTAACTAGTAAGCATAGTATTACTTCATAAGGTCATCGATTCTTTACTTTGAGAGCAGTATCTTTTCAATGTCATACTAGTATTACAAGAGTGCTTAATCCGAACTATGACTTACTGTTTATGTCATTATCAGTGATCGGAATAGGTAGAGTTATTTAGGTTCATTGTCCGCAAACATTGATGTTAATATGGATATTCCTCGGAGATTCCGACTGATACTACGGGATTTAATTGAATTTCATTCTTTTTGTCAATATGTATAAAAATGGTTTATGTAAGCCAATAAGCGCATGAGCGACGTTGTAAATTTTACGTCAACAGCACACTATAAAACTTTTTGCCAAGCGCGTGACGTTGCAGCTTTGTTGAGACGCGCAATCGCCGCATTATGGAAACAAAAGAAAACAATAGCGGTGTGTTTCTGTCGCTAGAGTGAAGTACCTGTTTTTCTCTTTCTGCGCCACTAGAATTCAATTCTTTACCAACAGTAACTTGTTGTCTCACTCGATTACTTCGGTTCTTAGAGTGCGCTTATTTGTTTCCTGTTGTGTTTTGTTGTGTGGTGAATATCTTCTGACCCTGGCTTATTTACTGGATTCTCGAACGTTCTTGCTACTACGACTTTGGCTAGCATTTACGGACTCTGATTTGACCTTATTGGATTGGACGTTTGGAGTTATTTTATTGGATACTGATTTGGTAAGTTCTATTTTTAAAGTAAAATATTGAATAAAACTAATGTATTAATCTTATTATACCTTGACATATTAGAAAAATTAATTGTTTGGGCTTAGCGAAAAGCTTGTCCTAAGTCGAACCAATAAAAAACATTTTAAATACAAAAAGTAAAGTACAGTTTTATTCGCACAAAACGCAAAGCCTTTTCTTGTTAGCTAAACTTTATTAATAGTAATGTATTCCAATCCAGTATTTTCTTGACTTTAAAGTATGTCACGCACGTGTCAAAATTAACTTAGAAACTTATTAATAGAATGTATTAATTAGCTATACGGTAAAGTGCAGGAGTCATAGACTAATATGTTTGCAGTTCGTGCACATATGAACTATCATTGAACTGTACTGAGTGTACTACTTGTGTGCGATTAACCGTACCCTCTCTTAGCGTAAATTAAAATCTTTTGATTGACTTTGCATTTTCAAACTTGCACTGGGAATATATATATTTTACTAGTTTTGATTTTTGAACACTATGTGTCGATGTGGCTCTACTCAGCATTTCTAATTTAACGAAATTTTGATTCAGGTGAAGTACTTCAACATGGCGTCAAGTTCTGTCAAGCCTGAAACAGTTCAGAAGTGCATACGTGACTATCCTGACCTGATTTTTGACGCTGTCAGCTGTACTATTTACTGCACCAAGTGTGAAAGCCATTTATCAGTAAAAAAATCTAATGTTAATCGACATATTGAAGGTGCTCAACATCGATAAACATACAAACAGCCTCAAGAAGAATTTTATTTTGACCTTATTCAGTTTTTAATTCTTTGTAACATCCCCAGGTCGTAAATAAAAAAATAATGTCTTCAAAGATTTTTCAAAAATACATGTGTGGTGTTTGTTGTTGTAATTGCAATAACAAAAAAGTGCCTGACGAGTCGCTATTACGAAAGATGTATTTGGACAAATTTTACAAAAATAAAATTGCTTCCATCTATGAAAACATTAAAGATAAGAAACTTTGGATATCGTTACATGAGACAACTGACTTTTTAGGTCGTTACATTGTGCATTTCTTAGTAAAGCCATTAAACGAAATCTTCTCTGGTCGACCTTATTTAATTGCCTGTAAAATGCTCGAGGTGGTTAATGGCCAAAGTATTTCAAATTTTGTAATAGTGTTTGGAAAATATTTGGCAAGACAACTTTGAAAGAAAAGTTGATAATGTGTTAATATTATGTACTGATAGTGTTGCATACATGTCGTCTGCGGGCCGTAAATTTTTTTTACCTCAATTAATACATGTCACCTGTTTGGCACATGCTCTTCATCGCGTATCAGTATAGATACGGTTAAAGTACCATGATGTAGATATGCTAATATCCCCGGGCGCCGGAGGGCGCGAGACGACCTCCAGCCACCCTGAGGTTTGACCTGGGGGTGGCGGGCTTTGTGGGCCTGCCCGCCATCCGTTCAGCACCAGGTCCGAGAGGCGGCGTGCGTGTTCCCACGCGCGCCTCTGTGTCGAGTCCGTCTCCCCTCTAGGGGAGACAGTAGGGTTTTAAGCGACGTAGTGCCTATTTTGGGTAGGTCTTTCGTGTAGTGGCCTGCCGTTTCATACGGCAGGCTGTAACCGCGGCGGGGTCGCGACCGCATGCGAAAGCGATTCGCGCGGCCCCGTCGATAGTGGTTTTGTCGAGGAACACCGTGGTAGGTTTAGTCGGTATTCCGGGAGGTACATTACTATTATTTCCATCTTTCTTTTACCCCGGCGAGTCCGACATAATCCCTCCGCCCGCCCCCGCGGAGGGATATGCGTCATAGCATTCCCCCACGTAAAAAAAAAAAAAAAAAAAAAAAAAAAAAAAAAAAAAAAAAAAGATATGCTAATATCCAATGTGAAAAATATTTTTAAAGCTCCTCGCAGAATAAAAGTATTGAAAGATACGTATCCTAGCTTACCTCTTCCCCAACAACCAGTGATAACTAGACGGGGCACGTGGCTCGAAGCTGCATCGTATTATGCAAAATATTATGAAGAAATAATAGATGTTATTTCTAGATTAAACAGCTCTGATTCAATGGCAATATGTAATGCGAAAAATATTCTGGAAAAGGAAAATCTACGGATTCAATTAGTATATATAGAAAATCATTATACGATTATTTTATTTTTATTAACAGAGTTAGAGCAGAAACAAAATTTAGCATTAAATGACTCGTTTTTGGCTTTTGATCAAGTCAGAGCTGCTTTAAATGAATGTAATTCTGATAGAATAAAAAAAAAATTGAAGTTGTTATGGATAGGAATCCTGACATTGACATCCTCAGAGAATATGAAGGAAAATTATCGAAAAATGATGTGAATGACGAAATTTTGTCATATAAATTCGCTTCACTAACATCAACAGATGTCGAACGCTCGTTTTCCGCATATAAATGGGAGTTAGATGTAAAAAGAAATAGATTAAAATTAGATAATTTAGAAAAAATAACGGTGATTTATTTTAACTCTGGTCATACTCAGTCTTCTAGTGAAGCTGAAGACGAACCAGACCAATGACATTTTTTGTTTAAATAAGTGAATTATTGTTAAAGCGTATTGATTATTTTAATTAAGATTTTATCGTAAATACATATTGTTCTATTTGATAATATTTTGATTTTCTGAGGAACAAATAATTTGTATGGTAATATGTTTTTGTACAACTTCAGAATAAAAGTGTTTAAATGATTGTTGATTCTTGAATAAGAAATTGTTACGTAAAAATATATATGTGGTTTAATGAATCAAGTTTATCTATTTATTATACTATCCTTAATCCCGTCCTTCTTATATTTACCCATCAGAGAGGAAGTGTAATCTTTCATTAGTGCCGAAGGCGAGAATAGTTTTTTTATGATTTTACTACTTAAAGACCAAATCCCGGGTCTCGAGGAATATCCATATCATTCTAACCTATGGCAAGTACATAAAACAGCTCTACCTATTCCGCTCTCTGGTCATTATACATATAATATATTGATTCTCAATGAGTTTCTTTTTTACAGCTTTACGCGAAGACGAAATTTTATCACGGCTTGAAGAATCGGACATGGATCTCTCTGATGCTCATGAAAATGATGATACTTATGCACCTGGACCTGAAGAAGACAGGGAGTCAAGTAATTTATCTTCCAGCTTTTCAGATGAGGAAGTGGCTTCAAAATCAGAGGATTCTCTGCCATCTTCTGTAGTGGAGAGAGTACGGAGTCGAGGCCGAAGCCGCATCAGCCCGTATGGTCGGAGGGGGCGCACTGATACTCGTAGAGGTACGCGTCTACAACCGTAATGGTCAGTTTGAGTCTTAAGAAATTCCATTTTACCAACCCAAACGTAAAAAGGTGAGACAGAATCATGGGCACCTGAAGCTTATTTTACGCAATATATGACGACATATTAAAGGAAATAGTATTTGCTACGATTCAAACTAACATACTTAGAAAAGGGAATAGCTTAAGCCCTCTACACACCATAATTGTGGCGGCGGTTGGTGGTGTGGTCCATAATTGTGCCGGCGGGTCACGCCTGCGCGCGCTTCCTGGAGCAGTATGCCAGCGGCTTACGTTCGCCCGCTCAGTTATCCGCTGGCTTTCGTAACCTAATGATGTGCAGTAAAGTGTGTTTTTTTGTTTACGTATCGACTGCAGATTTGGAGTTTTAAAGTTAATAAACCTATATCGTCTTAGAGAATTATTATGGAACCCAAAGCACAGCGACCACAAAAAGCGATCAAAGCGTTACGACGTACGATGAAATAGCAACCGAATTTTCTACCAGTAACCCAAAAATAGAGAGAATATTAAAAAAATCTTAACAAGCCACTACTTTCGGAAGAAAAACGAGTAGCTACATCGTCCGTCAGTCCGGCATGAGAGTTAAGCAATCAAGCGACGTGCATCAAACCCACGATTGCTGACTTTCAATTCTAACAATAAACTTGTATTTTAATTAATTAATATATTTATTTAATAATATTTTATAATATAATATTTTAATCCACCTATTTAACTGGCGCAGTCGGTAGGATTCGGTAGTCGCGCCACTCATATATCGACGGTCCCTACGTAATTCATCTAAAATCACGTTTTTTTTTATTCGTTAAATAGTTTTCTTTTATACTTATTTATTCATACCATTGAAGAAAAAAACTAAAATCGTCCTATAAAGCAGAAAATATAATCGTAAATCCTCAAATGTAACTAAACTTTCCGAAGTAGACAGTCGAAAATTGTGATTCGATAAAATACGCGGGAGTGAGCGACGTGCGAGGGAGACGAAACTATACTTTCGATTATTTACGCCACACGCGCGACAGATAGCGGCAATTAGCGGCCGACCGGCCTTGAGGTGTCCTTGCGCGAGAGTTTCTGTTTCAATTATTAAGAACAATGAATAAATACAAATGTAGATCCTCTAGGTGTAACAAAATCTTTCATTTAATAAATTTGGAGAGTGACGCTTAGCAAGTAATTCATGATGAAACACCTAAACCCGGTAAGTTAGTAAAGTAATACTATTTTAATACTATTTATAATTAGTTTTATACGTTTCTAAGGAAGATTGTGATTTACTTATTACTTTTTATTGATAGAATTATAGATAGATGGATAGAATTCTGAATTCCAATGCAAATACATAGTAAAACATGGAACTTGACAGTTTCGATGTTATATGTCGTAATTAAGTAGTAACCTTTTGTCGAAACTGGTAGTTTCATTTATTTACTGCGGTATTTGAGTAGATAAATAAAACAAAACTGCCACTTTCATTTATTTACTGCGGTTTTTTATTTTAGCAAGAAAACGAAACTACTGTTTTCATTTAATTACGGTGAATATTTGAAGTTCAGTAATAATACGAGACTGACAGTTTCAATGTTAAACTATTTATTCTCACATTTTCCATATAATTTGCCTAAAATAATTATTTATTTATTTATTTATTTTTATTTACTTACTTACATTTACCATTACAGGATGACCCAATGCGATAAATGCGAACTATTTAATCCTAACTTACTTATTACTTATAACTAATTACAAACAAAGCATTCCTTGTGAATTCACTCAGAGAACAGTGGAATAAGTCCGTCTCACTCGCTATGAGGTTGAGTGTGCGGAGCGTACGCGTCAGCGGGGCCTCCTTTAGAAGGTTAGTCCGAGCACGTGGTTCCACTAGCAGTTGTGGCTTTCGTCGTCGCCACACGTACCTGTCCGGAACACATAGACTCACCTGGCTTAAAATAAATGCATTATGCACTTTCCCTCTAAGCAATTTAAATATATATAAAGCTAATGCAAAATCCCTTCTAACCCTTAGCTCATTGTATCTGACCATACCTAAAATAAATAAAGTCGAATACATTAAGTCGAGGATTTATAGTAACTACGATGCCACCTACGATACCCTTCACCCCCTATTATTAATTTGCTTATTATTATCCTGTACATTCATCAATTTTAATGAAGCGTGAGCCAATTTTTATACTTCAATATGATGTCATTAAATAATTTTAGTTTCGCAAATGTGAGTGCAATAATTTAGCGTTCATATTTCATATTTTTCATATTTATTTATTCAATAACAATTTACATTGTGTGTGAACATACAACAATAATTATAATACTAATATAATCAAATAATTATTTCAATAAAATTAACATTACATCAAATAACTAATTCAATTGTGATCAAAATTACATATTTATCTAATTAAAAATAAATTAATAAATTAATTGCCATGTCAAAATAAAATATAAATAAGAATGTCAGAATCAGTCCATAATATATCATGTCAAGTTAAAAATAAATTATACTTTTTACATGTCATTTATGGAGTAATAGCATTCTTTTAACAGGTGCCGCTTGAGCTCAGTTTCAAAGTCCCTTTTGTACAATAATGATTTTATATCGACAGGCAATTCATTAAAAAGCTTAACCGATCTATAAAAGGCGCCATGTTTCACAATATCAAGACTAGGTATATAGTTAGTTTGCAGGTCTTTCCTTCTTGTACTCTCCCTTATTTCTCCTTCTTCTCGACTTTCATGCTCATGAACATATTTTCTCAAATGAGTGAATAGTACTAGCATGTATAAACATGGAACTGTCAATATTCTAAGCTCTTTAAAATGTGGTCTGCATGATTCTAGTTGCTGAATCCTTACAATTGTTCTGATTGCTCTTTTTTGGGCAACAAACGCCTTATGAATATTGTACTCATAACTTCCTCCCCAAAAAAGTATGCTATATCTTAATTTGGACTCAATTAGCGCGAAGTATACCTTTTTTAAATGTTCTATACTAATTTCATTTCTAAGACTTCTGAGTACATAACAGGCTGAACTAATTGAATTTTCTATATGTGTTAATTCTGACTTCCAATTTAGTCTATCGTCAATGTATACTCCTAGAAACTTAACTACCGAGGTTTGGGTGACGCTTTCACCGTCAATTTTACTATTCAACCTTTCATTATTTTTGGCAGTTGAACGAAACAGTATTACGTTTGTTTTGCTAATATTAACTTTAAGGCTGTTCACAGTAAACCATTTGTAAAAAGTGTCTAATGTCTCATTAACCTTAACATTCAAAGTGTTTATGTCATCGGCGGATACTACTGCATTTGTGTCATCAGCAAACATAACCAACTGAGTAGAGTCGCCAATTATGTTAGTTACATATTGTATAAGATCATTAATGAATGTTAGAAAGAATATTGGTCCTAATATAGAACCTTGGGGTACACCGGCATTTATTTGAGATATGTGTGACTTATGTGTTTTCTCATAAAGTGCATTATCATGTGAAGAATCTGGTTCTTTAGTGCAAGATTTTATTTCTACAAACATTTTTCTATTTTTAAGATATGATGTCAGAAGTTCCAGAGACTTACCCTGTACTCCATAGTAGTCTAGTTTTTCTAATAGTAACGAATGGCTTACTGTGTCAAATGCTGAGCTTAAGTCCAAAAAGAGTGCTGCTACTTTCTTCTTATTGTTCATTCTACCCACGACATCCGTTATAAGTGTGTAAATTGCATCTTGTGTCCCTACAAACTTTTGGTACCCAAATTGTCTACTACTGAGTACTTTGTTTCGATTCAGATGCGTCAATAACCTGTCTTTAATTAGCTTCTCCAGAATTTTTGAAGTAGTAGTTAACAATGAGATAGGCCTGTACATATTCGGATCAAGTCTCGATCCTTTCTTGTGAATGGGTATTATTTTGGCTATCTTGAATTGTTCTGGAAAAATGCCTTCATCAAAACATTTATTAAATAAACTACTAAGTGGTTCTGCTAGTATATCTATATTTTCTTTTATCATTGTTATTGGTACGTCATCATAACCAGTTGATTTCTTACTCTCCATTTTCTGTACCATTTTCTGTATCTCTCGTGGAGTTGAATGATCTAATATAAGAATGCTTTTTACTTTGTCTGCAGTATTGCGTAAGATATCCATAGCATCTTTTGTATTTGTCGAACTAACCTTTGAGCACAGCTCAAACTGCTTTAAAAAAATATTGGCTACTTCTGATGGTTCTGCTATAAGCTTATTTGTACTTTTTAAGATCAATTTACTTACATTTTTATGTCTCTTATTTCTATGTTTATTAATCAGTTTCCAGACATCTTTTGACAAATTTGTTGACTTCACTATCATTGAATGTGCAGTTAATTTTTTAGAGGTTTTTATTACTTTTCTGTATAATGTGAGATACCTTTTCCTGTAATTTACAATAGTGTCATTTTGTTGATATCTTTTGCCCACACACAAGAACCTTTTCATATTGCTTGACACTTTTATACCCTTTGATATCCATTGCAATTGTGTAGGACGTGACAGATTTATTTTTATTTTCTTTTTCTTAAAACAGTGTGTGAAGATTTCGTTAAACACTTTGATAAATGAATTTATGCCCATACTACACCAATTTTGTTCTAACAATAGTTGACGAAATAAAGATTTATTTTTCTCAGTGAATTTCCTTTTCATGACTTCTACAAAAGTATTTTGTTTACCTATGTCTGGTGCGGAATTCTTTATTACTGTACAGCACAACAATCCTGCATGGCCATCTGCTAAACCGTTATGGTCTACTTCGCATTTTCTAAGTTTATAATTAGTCAAATTTGAAAATATATTGTCTATACATGATTGAGAATCATTACGAATAAATGTTGTTGTGTTTATTAAAGGCCTAAAATTATAGCAAGTCAATAAATTAAGTAATTCATTTCTCTTTTTACTCTCAGTCAATAAGTCAATGTTGAAATCACCACATATCATACAGTTCTTGTCAAAAAAGTATTCTAATAATTTCTCTAGCCTTTGTAGAAATACATCTACATTTTTGTCATTAGGAGTGCGATAGCAGCAACATATACACACATTTGATTGCACATCTTTTACGCAGCATATTTCAAAACTTTCAACCATGTATAATGTTTTAGCTATTTTTAATTCTTCATATTCTCTGTCTCTGTTTGCTAGAATGAGTGTACCTCCCCTTTGCTTGTTTACTCTAGTGTTGTATGAAGCAATTTGATATTTACAGAAATTAAGTAACAATACAAGGTTGTTGTTTAGAAAATGTTCACTAATGCATAAATAATGTAAGGGATAACTCAAACTGTCCAAATATAGTTCCAATTCATCCTGCTTATTATTAAGACCGCATACATTTTGGTGAAAGATATTAAGCTCATTTCCATATACATTTTCTTCAGCGCTTAGATTTAGTACAGCTGATTCATCTTTACTAGCGAAAAAACCCTACCTTATCAATTGTTTTTTGTTTGAAATAATATGGTATAGTGCCAGGTTTTAGCCTATCTTTCTCATTATTTTTTTGTGTACTTGGAGACTTAAAATGATCATTATCATGAGGTATACTTTTGCCTGTATAAACAACTTTAAATCTTGAAAAATACATCTTAGAGCTTTGTAATTTATGTACCCAGTAAGTTTCTTGAACATCTCATAAGTATTGGTTAGATGCCTATTTGTATCAAAAATATAGGTATATTGGTAAGTCCAATTATTATGATACAACAATTGGTTGAAAGCTTCGACCCTGCTATTATACAAAAAGTTGTTTTTTAGCTTAAAAGTAGGCAGACACAGTATAACATTTGTATGCATTAATGTTTCCAGTTTACATTTTATGTATCCAACAAGCTTTACATAGTCTTTAGATATTAAAAAATCTTTCTTACCCAGTAATATTATGCAGTAATCCATTAAAGTAAAAGATTTAAGTTTAGATTCTATACATTCCAAAAGGTCTTCAGTACAAGCGTTTGGCATACAATAGTGACAAATATAAGAATCTGGAAACGTGTTCTCAGCTTGTTTTAATACATTATTAATGTTATTATCACTAATTAAGCAAATTTTGTTTTGAAAACTTCTATTTATCATTTTTGACAGCTCAGGTGTTATGCTCAAATCAGTTAGTGGGATGCTCGTAGTGACCTCTGTTTTCTCGTGTCTTGTACTTCCTGTAAGCTCAATTTGTTCCGTGGGCTCAGTGATAGATGTGGCATAAATTATCGATTTTTCTGACTGTTTTCCCTTTCTGACAATAGATGGCGTGTCATTTAATTTTGTGTGGCCCCTTTTAGGACTCTGCAAATAAGTGAAATCGTGGGTAGATTGTATGCTGCTTGTTTTAGACTTAATCTTCCCGGGTGTTTTTTCTTTCGAGGTGCTACCACATATGTGAGATAACTGGTCTATTCTGAGTTGGTAGTTAATTATTTGTTTAGCTTGTGTACTATTTTCCACCAAAAGATTTTCTATTTCATTTTCAGCAATTTTCAGTTTCTCTTCAAGTATGCGTATTCTTTTTCTTAAATCAGAGACTTCCTCATTCGTTTTTGAGTGTAAATTGGGGAAACTCCTATTCAATTCACATGAGCGCGTTGAAGATGAATTGAACGAGTTGTAATATTCATCTTCTTTATCTGATGTTTCTGTTAGACAATCAAATGAATTGTACATCGGAAGGGTGGCTTTTGGTTTGCTTCTTATGGTAATATTATTGCCGAAAGAATCATCTGCGATATTTGGAGCTGAGTTTCCTGCCATCTTTCGCTAGGTAGCAAAACCAAGTTGAAGTAGATTATCCTGTTGTAGTAAGTAGTTCATTGAAATTAAACTACTATATACGGATTTTATCGCGTTGTTTATTTATCACTGTATTACAAAATTTTGAAAATATTACTCTACTACTACTATTGATTTTATTTGACTAATTTATAAGCTAATAAAATTATTTAAACTATTAAATCTATTTATTTTTGGTTTACACTTTCCCCGACGTTTCGGGTGCTTTTCAGCAGCCATGGTCACGGGGAGACTAAGATGGTAGTTGTCTCAATGTTCCAGTGTAGTTATTTCAAAGTACCTGAACATAATTTAATTATTGGTGTTTCTATTTACGCAGAATGAGCTCAAAGTATCATGAAGTCTAGCTGTGGTTTGTTTCTTCTTGGGTTTGACTATTTGAAGTACTGGATCCCAAGCTGGTGGTACATTCCAACCATCTTCTCTATTGAAATTGGTACCACCAGCTTGGGATCCAGTACTTCAAATAGTCAAACCCAAGAAGAAACAAACCACAGCTAGACTTCATGATACTTTGAGCTCATTCTGCGTAAATAGAAACACCAATAATTAAATTATGTTCAGGTACTTTGAAATAACTACACTGGAACATTGAGACAACTACCATCTTAGTCTCCCCGTGACCATGGCTGCTGAAAAGCACCCGAAACGTCGGGGAAAGTGTAAACCAAAAATAAATAGATTTAATAGTTTAAATAATTTTATTAGCTTATAAATTAGTCAAATAAAATCAATAGTAGTAGTAGAGTAATATTTTCAAAATTTTGTAATACAGTGATAAATAAACAACGCGATAAAATCCGTATATAGTAGTTTAATTTCAATGAATAACATTCGCGTAAACAGAAGACAATATTATGTAGTAAGTAGTTGCTGCTAACCCTCACAAGATGTCGCTTCTAACCAATACAATGAAACTCATAGAAAGTAATACCATCTATGTGTCATATACGTCACTAATGGACTTAACGTATAGTAATTTGAATTGTATGTTGAATCTATTCGTCACTAGAGTCGTGGCTGTACAATGATTTGCAGAAAAATGTTTATATTTAAGTTCCTGGGAGTTATTTACTTGTCTTTTTATGGAAATGTTCCGTCACAAATACACTGTCTTTCAAACAATTCAGTTTCAGTACATACCAGTGAAAATGTTTTCATTTGTGTCACTTTAAGTCAGGTATTTTAAATCGTAGATAACTTTATTCACTAGCCATAGTTTACATGAAAAACGTTTTTACACATGCATTGTCATTTAATTATCACTTTCTTCATCCACAGATCACTTAAAACTCAATGTTTATATTTTATTTAACAATTTTACTAACGAACGTTACGGAGACAATGTTTACTTGAGTACGCCCTCTGACGGATGCGTCATCTAGATACTGTTATTAATTTACTATCATACTATTTTTATTTTTAGAACAACATCAGGGAGAAAATAACGACGTGGCTTCTACGATATCTGAAGCAGATATTACTAAAACTCATAAGTATGTTTTACGAAAATCGAAAAAAGCATTTTACTGCGAGGAAAACGAAAATGAAATAAATGAAGATTTCTCGCCGGATGCATCTGAGTATTTGCCGAGCCCAGAAAGAATGAACATTTTACAGCAAAGCGAAAGTTCAAGTATTGGAGGCAACTCAGATTACGTAGAAACAGCCACCGAGAAAATAGTAAGAACACCATCAACTATTTCCAACATATCTTTAGTTTTAAACACAATAGATTTCATAGCATCCCCTTCAGTCATATATGAAGCTAATACGTTGAAAGACACTCTTGAAGTACACACAAAATATAATTTGGATTTGACACCAACTTCGACATATAAAAATGATGGATTGAAATTAAACTACTATATACGGATTTTATCGCGTTGTTTATTTAACACTCTATTACATAATTTTGAAACTGTTACACTACTATACTATACTATTAAACTTTACTAATTTTAAGCTAATTAAATTATTAAAACTATCAAATCTACTTGTTTTTAAGTTTACACTTTCCCCGACGTTTCGGTTGCTTTTCAGCAGCCATGGTCACGGGGAGACTAAGATGGTAGTTGTCTCAATGTTCCAGTGTAGTTATTTCAAAGTACCCGAACATAATTTAGTTATTGGTGTTTCTATTTACGCAGAATGAGCTCAAAGTATCATGAAGTCTAGGTGTGGTTTGTTTCTTCTTGGGTTTGACTATTTGAAGTACTGGATCCCAAGCTGGTGGTACATTCCAACCATCTTCTCTATTGAAATTTGGATGTTTTTTGATCTCAATAGCCTCGCGAAGCATCCTTGGTAGGAATCGGTGTTCTTTAGCGAGAATCTGTGGTTTGTCAAATCTCAGGTAGTGGTTGGTCCCCTGTTGTACATGTTCACACACAGCAGACTTCAACGAGCGTTTGTGTTTAACGTCAGCTATGTGTTCTTTTATGCGGGTGCCTATGCTTCTCTTGGTTTGACCAATGTATGAGAGTCCGCAGTCACAATCTATTTTATAGACCCCTGCATCTTGTAAAGGTAATTGGCACTTGACGGATGGTAAAAATTGACTTATCTTCGTTGGCGGCTTGAAGTATGTGTTGATTGAAGCTCGCTTCAAGATGTAGCCAATCTTGTCAGTGACACCCACAACAGGCCTCAACAGGCCCCAGGTAGACAATCCCAATGCACTTCCACCGTTCGCAGTATAAGCGAACGGAAAGAGAGTTAGCGATGTAGTCTCCAAAACCCATGAGGATTGCAAAACGTGCCCTTACACTGCGTACAATACATGAGATTAAATCCATGTGAGAGACTGGTTTCTGTACTAGGAGACCTGTATGACAGATAACCAGCCTCTCCAGACTCCGGAAATGGACAACGGTAAGTACAACAGGTAAGTACATCATTAGTTAAGTACAAAATAGATAAGATAAGAAAAGCATTATGTAAATGTAATTAGTTAGGTGTATTGTGACTGTTATAAGGTTTATAATTTGGTGTGATATGCGTGTGGTGTATGTGTGTGTATGTGTGTGTATGAGAGTGTGTGCGTGTGCATGTGCGTGTGTGTGTGTGAGTGTGTGTGTGTGTGTGTGTGTGTGTGTGTGTGTGTGTGTGTGTGTGTGTGTGTGTGTGTGTGTGAGTGTGTAAGTGTGCGCCTACGTATATGAGTGTGAATGTAGGTGTTTGAGTGTGTATTTCAGCTAATTAGGAAGGGACCTTAAGTAGATTCTCGGTCTCCTCATAATTCAGGGATTTTAGCCAGGATGTTATTACCCGTTTACAATTGGCTTTTGTAAGGGGGTAGACTGTTAGCTTCTTGTTTATCTTATTATATAAGTAGTAACCTAGAAATTCAAAGAATTTGCGTGAGAAGGCTGTATTTCTTTTAACAAGTGGTTGGCATACTCTGTGTTTAATTCTTTTGTTGATATTTAGTGATGGATCATATCCTATTAATGAGTGTTGCCTTAGAGCTGTGCACAGAATGTATAGTTGGCGTACTGTCAATACGTCCGAGAGCGAATAGAGATCTTTAGTAGAAAAGAAAAATGGTAACGATAGGCTTACTTTTATAACCGCTCTTTGCGCTCTTTCTAGCTTTATCATGCTAGTCTTACAAGTGCCACCCCATACAGTAATACAATAGCTGAGTATAGATTGGCATAGCGCCATATACACCATTTTAATAACAGTTTTGTCAGCTATATGGCGTAGGTTTTTAAAAATGAACATAAGTTTCCGAGTTCTGGAGGATAGTAAGTCTAGGTGTTGGTTAAAGCTTAGTGAGCTATCAATCATGACTCCAAGATATTTTATGCTGGAAGCTAGTTCTAAATGGTTACAGGAACAGGCAGGATTGGATGAACAATAATGAGCTTTTATGGAATAATTTTTGTGAAATGAAGTTGAAATGTTTTTGATGGAGAATGGGATATATTTGGTTTTGTTAACATTGAGTGTGAGGCCATTGTCATTGAGCCATGAGATTACTGTATTGAATCCTGTTTGTGCAAAGTCGTAAACATCATCCCAGGTGTCACCATGGAAGACTAGAGCCGTGTCATCCGCAAATGTTACGATCTTCCCATTTATAAGTTGGAGGTTACACAGGTCGTTGATGAAAATAAGGAAAAGAGTAGGGCCCATTACGCTGCCCTGTGGGACACCGTAAGATATAGGTAAATCATCACTAGTGATATCACCAACTCTCACTCTCTGTTTTCTATCAGAAAGATATTCCTCAAACAATTTGAGCTGTACATCACGAATCCCCATGTTTTGTAGTTTGGTTAGTAGGAGTGGGACAGAGACTGTGTCAAATGCCTTAGCTAAGTCCAAAAATATCGCTATTACCTTTTTTTTATTGTCTAGTTTGTTAACAATATAATCGGTCAAATCGTGAACAGCATCATTTGTCGAGATTCCAGTTCTAAAACCAAACTGGGATCCAGACAAAAGTGCTTTGGTCTCAAGGTATTTTACGAGGCGTTTATTAATAAGTTTTTCCGCTAGTTTGGATATTGTAGGAAGTATAGAGATAGGCCGGTAATTATTGACACAGCCTCTGTCACCACTTTTATATATTGGGATAACTTCCGTTTGTTTAAATTCTTTCGGGAAAACACCATTGTGAAACATTAGGTTGAAAATGTATGTTAGGGGAGATACTAATATGTTGTGGTATCTTTTCAAAAAAGCTCCGGAAATGTAGTCGCGACCAACCGTTTTATCTTTCTTTAAGTTCAGTAGGGACTGACGAACCTCTTCTTCGTCAGTTGGAAACAGGGCGAAGGAGAAAGGACAGGAGTTGGCATGAGATGTATTGCGTGGGGTATTGCTATTAAGGATATTTTCAGCAAGATTTTTTCCAATAGACACGAAGAAGCAGTTTATATTATTAACCGAGGTAGAAGGGTTTATCGTAGATATGAGATCCATAGCTGGGTTTGTTTTTATGTTGGAGTGTGTTATCTGTTTTACAGCGTCCCAAAGTTTTTTGTTGTTAGTTTTTGCTGCTTTATCTATTAGACGTTTTTCATAGTCCCTTTTTAGTTTTTTTAATAACCAGTTACAGAAGTTTCTGTACCTTTTGTAGGTGGACTTGATAATCTCGTCACTAGGTTTTTTTTACATTTTGTATGAAGTTTATCACGGTTTTTCATACACCTTAATAGACCAGCTGTTATCCAGGGTTTTCTTATCCGCTTGCGGTTGGGAACAGTATTAGATTTCGTATTAGATTTTATTTTGGAATTTAAACTATTAATTAGTAAAGTTGTAGCTACATTTGCGTCTGTTGTTTCGTAGATGGAATTAATACATACATTTTGCATGTCATTGTCTAGTCCTATATAATCAATTTTTTTAATGATAGATGTTTTATTGGAATGGATGTGGTGTTCTAATACAAGTATTACACTATCATGATCTGTCACAGAAGTTTCCGCAACATAGCAAGATGCTGTGAGGTTACTTTTGAGCATTACATGATCTAGGCAAGTTTTGCTATGTGTTGGTAACTGATGAGCTGGTAAAATACTATGTGAGGCTAGAAGGTTTAGGTAGACTAATGAGTTGGCATCTTTACTGTTTATCATTATATCAACATTTATGTCTCCAATGATTATAATATTAGGGTATGTAAGGCTGCTTAAAAGGTCGTTGAGAGATTCAAGAAAAGGATTAATGTTTTTATTACCGGGGGGTCTGTAGATTGCAATTATAATGGTGTTACGGTCTAACTTTATTGTTAGACAATTGGCGTCCTGTAGGTAAGGTTCAGATGTTGTTAGTCTTAAATTATCTTTGAAGTATACGATGACACCTTCATTCTGCGTGATGTTATTTTCTGTTTTTGCAAAATCGTAACCGTACAGTGTAGGAATGTAGTGAGTGTGGCGTAGCCAACACTCTGTGATTACACTCTGTATTAGATCGATCAATGAGGGTTAATAGGCCTGAAAAGTTGCGATTTACACTACGGATATTTTGCTGGATTATTTTGTAGCTCAAGTGAGGCCTTTTAATTAAATTAGGACATTCTTCTATTTCGCAAGCGGATGATTCAGCTATAACAAGGTTATCAAGTTCGCTATTTATTAGGTTAGTGTTATCGAATTTTAGTATAAGTTAAATAAAAAGGTGAATAATTCGAATATAACAATAGACTATGATTGAGTGAATAGTATGTGTATTTTGTGGGTACAGTCTTGTAAGAGGGTGTTAAGATTGATATTGCGTAGTTGATTTGTAGTTTTGTTAAGTGACTATAGTATGGTGTTAATTTAAGTGGTGTATAATAGTTGTATGTAGAATATGGGTAGCAAGTAGGTGCTGTGTTAGCTGTAGGCTTAGAATTGTAGAATAATGTTTTGGTTAGTATTTCGTAGATATAATGTTGTTTTGGCGTGTAGGTATGGTGTGAGGTATATGTGTGTAGTTTAGAGTAGTTACAAGTGCTAAATGGTAATATAAATAAAAATATAGTGTATGTTTTGATATGGAGTGTTATGTTAGAATTTACCTTATTAACATATAAATAGAGAAATACCAGATAAAAAGTAATTAACAAGCATAAAAGTACAACGTAAAATAGTCACTTAGTTAGTAGCTTCTTCAGATCTTGTTCGCTGTCTACTCTAAGCGCAGGTGAGTCCTGGGTTTTTTTTATGAATATTTTACCGTAGGAGGTCCACGTACTATGGTATTTGTGCTCAACAACAAACTGTCTAGCCAGGTACGCTAATCTTCTCCCTAGACTAGTGAGCGACTCATCTATGAAAATCGGTTTAGAAGGGCCTGGTAGCTGAAGGTGTAAGGTATTCAGTTTATTGTCTTTATGCATTTTGTTGTAGTTCCTGCACTGTCTAATGAAGCCATCTTTACACAATATAGTTGTGAAATTTACCACAATATGATTAGTAGACTCTTTTTTGGTTTTCAGGCGGTAAACATCGCGAACATCAGAGTTAGACAAGGGATGTTCTATGACCTCACTCACTTTCTGGACCAATGCACACAGCATTGTCTTATTTTCCGAATCCTGTTTAGGAATATTCCTAATTTCTATAATAGAGGAGCGTGAGTTACGCTCGAGTTGTTCGATTTTATTTTCTAATGATTCAATTTTAAGCTCGTAACTTTTATTTTTTCCTTCAAGGTAAAGCATTTTCTCTAATACTTCGTCGTATTTAGATGACAAAAAGTCCATACTTTTCTGAATCTCGTTATTCTGGTTCTTGATAATTGATACAGATTCTATGAGCTTCTCGAATTTGGAATTCTGCTGGGCCTCAAAGGATGCAAATATATCCTTCATTTCATCAGTGGTTACTGTGCATGCTGCCGAGCCGTGATCTAAGTGTTTACGCTTGATTCTACGAGTAATGAGGCCACTTTGGCCAGCAGGCGGAGACACGTATAATTGAGAGTCGGAACCATAAGACAGTACAGGCGTATCTGCCAAGGTAGAAGTATTGGTTGACTTCGGCGGAGTGCGTTGAATCGACATTATAGGTAAATGTAAACAATAATTAGTACCTGTTGTGTTGAAGAACTAGCGATGGTATCACTATTCCAATTGCTTGCGTGCGCGCCGTTCTGATTGGGTGACTGGGTGGAGTTATTTGCGTTGATCTAGTAGGCGAAGGCGGCGTCTGCGCTGCCGCAGCTGCGACTGGGCGGGGCTATAGGCGGTCGCAGTAGGTGGGGCGACTGACGCGATGGGGCGTCGGATGTAGTTGTCTCGCTCCGATTAACTTGCCGAGTAGTCGTAGATCGCTGAGCTCCTTTCTGCGTATGCGCGCCTAGTACTTCAACTAATTTATCGGTGTGCAATTTATTTATGATTTTATTAAATAAATACGAAAATTAGTAGCGCGGTTTCTTGTCAACACGACCGTACTCCACGGTATCCGGAGGGGAGAGGATGAAACATTACAACCCGAAAATATTTCAGATTGTACGTTGTCGGAGAAAACGATTATTATCAATGAAAGCATAACACCTAGTCCTCAAAATCTAACACAAACAAAACAAAACAGCAACATAGCGGACCGTCAGAATCTTAATCATAATGAAGAGCATGATGGAGAAGACCAAACCGAAATGCAAACATTTAGTACAGTTCAAGAATCGACACAACAGGGAAAAAATACAAGAAAACGTAAACGAAATTTAAACAAAAATCAAGATGTAAGAAGTAAAAAATTGAAAAATTCTGGTGAATCCTATATAGGCTGCAGATCGAAGAAAATATTTGACAAAAAAGTTTTGAAAGCTAGTTGTAAGTGCACAAAGAAATTATGTGGTGAAAAGATAACCCATGAGCAAAGAGAGTACATAATGCAGCAATATTATAAAATAGGAGATCACGAGAGACAGTGGCAATATATCGTAAATCATACATTAGTCGAAGATGTTAAGCGTATCACCGTAGAGCGAAAACGCACCCGAACTCAATCGATAAAATACTTCTTTATAATAGATTCAAACAAAATTCAAGTGTGCAAAACCATTTTCATTAATACTTTAAGTATTTCACAAACAAACTGTTTATACAGCACTAGAAAAATCTAAACCTGAAGAAAATTTTATAGACAAACGAGGGCGACATGAAAATAGGCCACGTAAAATGCCCATTTTGACAGAAGAAAGCATCATAAAGCACATTGAATTGTTCCCCACAGTTGAGTCTCATTACGTTAGAAAAGATTCTACAAGGAAATACCTCTCAGAACTACTTAATATATCCAAAATGTATCGCCTTTACACAGCTTGGTTTGAACAACAAAGATTCGACGGTCTTGTGGCAACTAAACGTCAATACGAGACAATATTCAACACCAAGTTTAATTATTCATTTTATAAACCAAAAAAAGATCAGTGCTCTCAGTGTACTCGTTATCGACAGGCTGATTCAAAAACTCAAGAATTATTGCAAGAAAAATATGATACACATAAAAAAAACAAAGAAAGGGTACGGCAAATTAAAAAAGAAGAAAAAGAATCAGTTGATCCTTCAGAAACAACCGTAGCAATCTTCGATTTGGAAAAGGTTTTGAGCATCCCACAATCTGAGGTTGGAACGTTTCACTACAAAAGGAAGTATCCCATTTATAATTTCACTGTATATGATGCTACTCAGGGTAAAGGTTATTGTTATGTTTGGCATAGTCAGATTGCTAAAAGGGGTGCAAACGAGATTGGTAGTTGCTTATGGCAATTTCTACTTAATGAAAAACAAAGAGGCATCCAGAACATATCATTTTACTCCGACGGATGTTGCGGACAAAATAAAAACAGATTTATATTTGCTCTATATATTTTTGCTGCACAGAAGCTTCAATTGAATATTACACATAGATTCTTTGAAACCGGTCATGGCCAGAGTGAGGGAGATTCCATGCATTCCAACATTGAACGGGAATTAAAACACAGAGTTGTATACACGCCTGATCAGATGTACACAATTATTATGAACGCGAAAGTTCATGGAAAAAAATATCAAGTTAAAGAGATGACGCAAACAGAGTTTTACAATATAAAGGATTTAATAGAGAATAAGAACTGGTTAAAAAATGAGGAGAGCCAAAAAATATCATGGACTCGAATCATGGAAGTGCATGCCTCACATTCAAGTCCATCAATTTTAAAATATAAATACAACTTTGATTCCGACTATTCCCAATTAAATACAGAGCCTGTCAGAAGAATAAGAAGCAAGCGGGGTACTAGACAGATACCAAGCCCAAGTCCTAGCAATGTGCCCGAACTCCAAATGTTGTATACTGAGCCTGTTCCGATCAGCAAAGCTTTATACGATGATCTTATGAGCCTCTGTAAGGCAGGAGATATTCCAAGTTATTATTGTGGTTTTTACGAGTCCTTGATTTATGGCAGTAGCTGTTCTGGAAGCAATAACGACAATGAAGAAGACTAAGCACCAAACCATATTTAATTTTTGAAAATTCATTATAAGATACCGATTTTATGTGGTAATTGTCACAATGAGGCTGTTTTATTGATATAATATTGTCTTCTGTTTACGCGAATGTTATTCATTGAAATTAAACTACTATATACGGATTTTATCGCGTTGTTTATTTATCACTGTATTACAAAATTTTGAAAATATTACTCTACTACTACTATTGATTTTATTTGACTAATTTATAAGCTAATAAAATTATTTAAACTATTAAATCTATTTATTTTTGGTTTACACTTTCCCCGACGTTTCGGGTGCTTTTTAGCAGCCATGGTCACGGGGAGACTAAGATGGTAGTTGTCTCAATGTTCCAGTGTAGTTATTTCAAAGTACCTGAACATAATTTAATTATTGGTGTTTCTATTTACGCAGAATGAGCTCAAAGTATCATGAAGTCTAGCTGTGGTTTGTTTCTTCTTGGGTTTGACTATTTGAAGTACTGGATCCCAAGCTGGTGGTACATTCCAACCATCTTCTCTATTGAAATTGGGATGTTTTTTAATTTCAATAGCCTCGCGAAGCATCCTTGGCAGGAATCGGTGTTCTTTAGCGAGAATCTGTGGTTTGTCAAATCTCAGGTAGTGGTTGGTCCCCTGTTGTATGTGTTCACACACAGCAGACTTCAACGAGCGTTTGTGTTTTACGTCAGCTATGTGTTCTTTTATGCGGGTGCCTATGCTTCTCTTGGTTTGACCAATGTATGAGAGTCCGCAGTCACAATCTATTTTATAGACCCCTGCATCTTGTAAAGGTAATTGGCACTTGACGGATGGTAAATATTGACTTATCTTCGTTGGCGGCTTGAAGTATGTGTTGATTGAAGCTCGCTTCAAGATGTAGCCAATCTTGTCAGTGACACCCCTTACATAAGGCAGTATAGCAGGCTAAGACTAGATCTAGACGTTAAACAATTAAAACCAGCTTGCGTAAAACCTCCAAAGCTGTATGGGTTACCAAAAATACACAAGGAAAACGCTCCTCTACGTCCTATTGTGAGTCAGATCGACACACCAACTTACAGATTGGCTCAGCACGTAGCGAAGATACTCTCACCACTCCGAGGCAACTCGAGAGCACATGTAAAGGATTCATACCATTTTGTGAGTGAGATTAAACACCTATGTCTCACTAACAATGAAACAATGGTTAGTTTTGATGTACAGTCATTATTTACATGCATACCTGTACATGACTGTATTGAAATAACTAAAAGGAAGCTAATAGAGTACAATATGCCTGAGGAATATGCAGAACTACTTAAGCATTGCTTAACAACTGGCTATCTGTTGTGGGACAATAAATTCTACATACAAGTCGATGGTGTGGCAATGGGCTCCCCAGTATCGCCTGTTGTTGCCGATATATATATGGAGGACTTCGAGGCTCGAGCTTTACAGACTGCCCCCATCACACCCAGGATTTATAAGAGGTTTGTAGATGATACTTTTACAATATTACCAACAGATAGTGTTAGTGTATTCCTAGAACATCTTAATTCCATTAATAACAACATCCAATTTACTATGGAATTAGAGGCAAATAATTCATTAGCATTCTTAGACGTACTTGTCATCAGGAATCCTGATCATACTTTGAGCCACACCGTGTATAGGAAAAAGACCCATACAAATAGGTACTTGAACGGTGAATCTCACCACCATCCTAAACAGTTAGCTACCGTGGGAATGTCTTTGTTTCAGAGAGCCCACGGGATCTGTGACAAGAAACACCTGGACGCCGAGCTTCAACATGTCAAGCAAGTACTGCAAGACAACAAGCTCCAACAGCCGCGCCGCTGTCACAGATCCCGAGAAAAGCCAGCCACAGTCGAGCGCCAGCCTGCTATACTGCCTTATGTAAGGGGTGTCACTGACAAGATTGGCTACATCTTGAAGCGAGCTTCAATCAACACATACTTCAAGCCGCCAACGAAGATAAGTCAATTTTTACCATCCGTCAAGTGCCAATTACCTTTACAAGATGCAGGGGTCTATAAAATAGATTGTGACTGCGGACTCTCATACATTGGTCAAACCAAGAGAAGCATAGGCACCCGCATAAAAGAACACATAGCTGACGTAAAACACAAACGCTCGTTGAAGTCTGCTGTGTGTGAACACATACAACAGGGGACCAACCACTACCTGAGATTTGACAAACCACAGATTCTCGCTAAAGAACACCGATTCCTGCCAAGGATGCTTCGCGAGGCTATTGAAATTAAAAAACATCCCAATTTCAATAGAGAAGATGGTTGGAATGTACCACCAGCTTGGGATCCAGTACTTCAAATAGTCAAACCCAAGAAGAAACAAACCACAGCTAGACTTCATGATACTTTGAGCTCATTCTGCGTAAATAGAAACACCAATAATTAAATTATGTTCAGGTACTTTGAAATAACTACACTGGAACATTGAGACAACTACCATCTTAGTCTCCCCGTGACCATGGCTGCTAAAAAGCACCCGAAACGTCGGGGAAAGTGTAAACCAAAAATAAATAGATTTAATAGTTTAAATAATTTTATTAGCTTATAAATTAGTCAAATAAAATCAATAGTAGTAGTAGAGTAATATTTTCAAAATTTTGTAATACAGTGATAAATAAACAACGCGATAAAATCCGTATATAGTAGTTTAATTTCAATGTTTTATTGATTACAAATTGTGTTAAAGATTATATTATATAATATTTTTTTAGAACTATATTATTATCTAATTAACAAACTATGTGATCATAAGGCTAATTTTAATTAATACCAATTCCAAAAGACTAATAAGAGTAAATTAAGAAAATACTGTTGTTTTTTTACTATTATTTTGAAATAAATTAATGTTGATTACCATGTCATTGTTTCATTAGGAAGCACAATTCAAAGTCCTTATCAGTTTCATTTTGACAATATTTACGAGAATAAGAAGATATTCAAGTATTATCAGTATCACTTGCTCCATAACACCTTATTGAATAAAATGATAAGTGAAGAGTACAATATTTGACTCTGGTCAGGCTGTACGAAGAATAAAATGATAATCGACGTTATACAACTTAGATGATGATTAATTTTGACTAACCTTTTATTTTTGAAATAATATCTCTATTTTTACACTTAGGCTTATTTCACTAAAACATTTAGAACAAACAAAAAATAACCTTCTTTAAAAGCTTACACTCATTTGTATACGTCCAGTATTTAAGGAGCAATCGACGAAAACCTGTTTTTTATTTTTCCTGTAAAGTTGCATTTTTGTAGTTATCATTTTATTCTCCGGGGACGGCGATATGGCAGTCTCCAATACTTTCGCTGGCGTAGACAATACTGCAACTGGTCTGTAACCATCCACCGATTCTGCTGACCCTGACTTCGGAACCGGAACAACACGGGTCACTTTCCACCTTTCCGGAAACACCGCCGCTTTTAGGCACTGGTTATATATATAAAGTAACGGCTTTGCCAGCGCTACTCGACAATCCCTGAATATATAAGGCGGGATGCCGTCAGGCCCTGCGGAGCGTTTTGGTTTAAGATCTCGGAGCGCATGACTCACATCTCCTAACTGTAATTGGTCCAAGTGCACCCACCCGCGCTGCTCCGTTACCGCTACCCGCGCTGGCTACAGCCGCGTCTACATCCAACTCTGGTCGTTCAGCCCTATACACAGAATAGAAGTAAGCTGCAAACTCTTCCACAGACCGTTGCCCAGATAATGCCACACCGTCTTTCAAGATCGCTTGCGGGCTTCTCCTACCTTTTTTGGACTTGGCATAATTCCAAAAGGATTTAGGATCACTTAGCATTTGCTCTTGAACACGGCTGCGATATTGTTCCTCTGCTACTATTACCATATTTTTGATGTTAGTTCTACATCGAGCAAATGCTTCGTAATCGACCCTTGATCCGCTTACTTTGTACTGCTTATGCCGAGCAGCTTTCAACTTTATGTTGCGAATTATTTCAACAGTGTACCACTCAGGATAAATGTATCTTGAGTTTACACGACTTCGCTTTTTTTTGGGTACACAGTCATCTATAATAGAATTAATAACATAATAAAAATAATTTAAACCTGCTTCTAAGTCCATTTCATACAATGGAGTCCAATCCACGGCTGCAATTAATGAATATAAGGACAAAAAATCGGCTTTATTAAAGTTCCACCCGTCTAGTACACATGCGTTACCATCAGGTGTAGCTGAGCCTGCTGAGCTAGGGTGCCGGCGCAGGCGCGTGTGTGTACTGACCGAGATGTCGAGCGGCGGGTGGTACGCGTCTACCGGTACGAGCGGTGCCTCTGCCGCGCGCACGCTCACACTCCCTCCCTCCGTCAGTGTACTTAGCACTAAATCCAAATGACGACCATTATAATTTCTCACTACGTTACTCTGAGTGAATTCACAGAAAGTTTCGAAGTATTCATAATAATTATTTATGGCTACAGAACACGAATACAAATTAAAATCACCTAAAACTAGTATATCCCTGTACTTATTACATAATTGTTCAATAATGTTAAACATAACCATGTATTCACTATCACTACTACCAGGTGGAATATACAGGGTGATTTTGAAATCGTGTAATTCCTTTTAACCTAATTCTACTGGTGATATAGAATAACCCTGACCATATTTTTATTTAATTAGAATTATTTTTTTGAAAAATTATTGTTCCGTTTTTTTTCGTGAAATGGTGTCAGATAGTCATATGTTAACCAACCGAGGCAATTTTAATTTTTTACTAATGAAAATAAAAGACATATTAATAATTAATGTCGTAAATAATAACGGGCGGTCCTTTTTATTGCGCCTTATTTTTTACGACATCAGTTATTGTTATGTTATTATTTTTAAATTAGTAAAATATTAAGATTGTGTCAGGTGGTTAAAATATGACTATTTGAAATCATTTCATGAAAAAAATCTGTACTCTAAATCTGCCGAAACCATTATTCTAATTAAGAAAAAATATGGTCAGGGTTATTCTATATCACCAGTAGAATGCGTAATTAAAAGCAATTACACGATTTCAAAATCACCCTGTATAGGACACAAAGCAAAAACAAAAATCTGTTACTTAGGTAAACAGTAGCACAAACCAGTTCGAACATATGGTCGTCCACGTTGACGTCATCGGGTAATGACACTCGTCGCAACTCAAAACGCGGTGTGGCCACTAAACACGCGCCGCCTTGTTTCCGTCCGTCTGCTCGGTCACACCGTAAAATAGTGAATCCAGATGGAGTCATTGCAGCCGGTTTCCGTGATGGCGAACAAGTCTGCATTTGCCATTGAAATATTTGTAAAACATTCTTCAAGCTTTGTCCGAAGCCCGCGCACGTTCTGATAAAATATTTCGACGGAGTTACTAAGGGTTTCTAAGGTTGTTGGTTGGTCTACGAAACCACACCCATTCTGCAAATTCTATATTAACGGCTCAGCTTTCAGGCTGACATAACTTTTCATATCTGCTCTCCGGAACTCCAATGATAAATGATGCATAATCCCTTTCAGTTCTATGCTTTATTTTCTCCACTTTAATTGGTACTTCTTCGTCATAAATGTTCCTTACTTATTTTTCTAAACTTTCTACTGTTGTTTGTTTTTGTAAACGCCATACGTGCAAGTATCTTTTCTTTTCCGTTCCCTGTATGTCAATTGCGCTCGTATTTCCGCCTTTTTTTACTTCACTGTTCGAGTGTCTAGTTTTTTTCCTTGCCACAGTAGTCCAATTTGCCTCTTTTTCTAGATCTTGCTTTTCCTCGATCAACACATTCCCAGACCTCTCGTTATTTATTACTGGCATCTGCTCCTCCTTCGATACTACTTCCGCTGCTTTCGTGGCCACAAATTCCTTTGCTGGCACATTATTGCTCACTACCTGCTTCTGTTTATCTATGACGATTTTTGCAAAAGACGGTGTAAGCCTTGTAGAGCCTTGTTCAATCTTACTTGACACTTTTGCCTGACTTTTCTGTAGACTGGCTTCTAAGGTCTCATTTCTATCCATTAAAGTTTTAATTCTTGCTTCAAGTATATCAATTTTGTTCGCCTTTTGCTGTAATACCCCCAACATTTTTTTAATTCTTTTAACTCTGTTTCCGTATTGACAAATCTATTTTGCATTAATATATATTCTTTCCGCTGCTCCTCCAAATAAAACTTCACTTCCCCTCGAAACTCCCGTATCTCGTCTAGAAGTAAGCTATCCGTATCCATTACTTCGCTTGTATTCCGTCGACTGCCTCTCTGTGCGGTGTTCACATTGTTGCTCGGTGAAAACGCTTTGCTGGTGACCGTGGTTCCTCGAACAGGTGTGTCTTTATTTCCCCTTTTCGGCATTGTGCATGTGCACTCGGGACATATCCATAGACTCCTGTATTCGGGCGTAAAAGTTTCCACATCTTCCATCGTTAAGGCCAGACAAATAAGATGGAATTTCTTCTTACATTTTACTCGCGAACACTCCATAAACTGTGAGTCACTAACGACAGCATCGCAGCCGCTACACTTCGATTCCATTTAAGACTTTCAAACGTAAAATATAAATATATTTTTTGATTAATAGTAGCACACACGATACGTAATAAGTACTATTCTGCCAATACCAACTGTTTTTTTTTGTTTAGATTCACCTCTGCCTGTGTCTTGTCAATTTGGCGAAGGAGAATGGAACGTATTAGAGGGAATGATTGACGAAGCACTTTCATCGGACAAAAACTGGCCCTCAGAAGACTTTTCAATATTGGAGAAGACAATACCCGAATCACCCACTCCAATCGATAGTGATAATGATTTGGTTATTTTAGGTAGCTCTGAGCACACGCCCTTACCATCACCACGACAGGATTTCGATGATAGTCCAACTGAATTCTCCTTTCAAAACATCTCAAGATCCTCACCTGCATCGCCGCGTCCAGTAACACCGCTGCTGACAGAACTGGAACATGAAAACCCACTTACCGAACCCACTAGTGTTGCCTCTCTGATAACAGTTTCGGATTGTGAGTCACCTAGCACGAGTACTACAGCAAAAAATGCAATAAAGAAAAGAACATTCAAAGAAAACTCTGGGAAAAAAGAAAAAGATGTGTTGAGAAATGGATAGACAGTAAAAGGAAACGCCTATTGAATTCTGGTCAGGAGTACATAACGAAAAAGGGAACAGTTAAAAAAGGGAAAAATGCTATGAAAAATTTGACAATGCTACAAGAGAAAATATAATGACATCATTTTGGAAAATAGGCAATCATACCTTGCAATGGGAATACATAAATAAATTTAGTCTAAGAAGTACAAAAAAAGCATCACTGTAGAAGGCCCTTCTAGGCGGAAATATACAACAAAATAATTTTTACCACTTCCTAATAACAAAGAAAATCCAGATGCTTCATCGTATGAATCTATACAAGTTTGCCTCAAAATGTTTTTGAATACTTTGTGCATTTCCGATCAAATAATCCGTAGTGCTCATATTAAATTAAATCAGGAAGGAATTACTTTGCCAGATGATAGAGGAAAACACCATAATCATCCTGTTGTACGTACCACTGAAATGATAAAAAGTGTCTGTGACCATGTCGCATCATTCCAGCCAGTTCCATCACATTATACAAGACACAGCAGTAGCAAAGTGTACCTAGACAATAATTTGAACATGAGTAAAATGTTCTCCTTATATGGAGAATGAGACCAACTGAAAAATTACGAGAGCAAAGCTCTTTCGTTACGCCAGTACACTGATATAGTCAATGAAAACTTGAATATTGCATTTTTTGTACCAAAAAAGATATTTTTGATAAATGTCATTCATATTCAAACACTACAAATCCAACTGTTGATCAAATAACTGATTATACTAAGCACATTGAAAACAAGAAAATTGCGAGAGAATTTAAAGATAATGATAAACGAGTAGCTCAGAAATCTTGTGAAGTGATTTGTGCGACATTCGACTTCCAAAAAATTCTAAATTCTCCTCATGGAGATGTAGAACTTTTATATTACAAACGTAAACTGTCCGTGTATAATTTTACAGTTTTTGACATGGCAAATAAGGCAGGGTTTTGCTATATGTGGACAGAATGTACAGGAAAGAAGGGATCCAATGAAGTTAGCAGTTGTTTGATGATGTTTATGAAAAATCTTATTGACAAAGGTACAAAGGAATTTCTATTTTGGTCGGATAACAGCTCAGGACAAAATAGAAATAGAGTAGTCTATTCTATGTATATTTATTTATCAAAAGTATATAATGTTGATATGACTCACCGTTTCTTAGAAAAGGGCCACACCCAAAATGAGGGTGATAGCGTTCATGCTCTCATAGAGAAAGAGTCAAAGAGGAAGTTGGTTTACGCCCGACCAGTGGTATGCATTAGTGCGATGGGCCAAAACCACTGGTAGACCGTATAATGTCATTGAATTAACTCAAGAAGACATTTTTGATTTTAAACCTTTTCTAGATAATAGAAATTGGCAGAAGGATACTAACAACTGTGAGGTAAAATGGAACAAAATTAAGGAAATCAGAATAGACAAGAATGTTCCTAACTGCCTTTTTATTTAAATATGATTTAAAGGGTGAGTAACATTGTTTAAACTTTGTTGTTACGAGAAGACGTGGGAGGAAAATTAACAATGACGAATTAAAAGTGGCTTATGCTAATACTCTTAGTATTACCGAAGCGAAATACAAAGATCTTGTTTCTTTATGTGATACATTGGTGATACCAAAGGAGTATCATAGATTTTATAAAAACATTAAGCATGACAAAAAGACAGACGAAGATGAGTCAGATTAAAAGCATTATAGTAGATAGGTATTGTTCAATAAGAAGAGTTATTTTTACTACTATTATTGCTTAACAGTTGTTAAAAGTTTTATTTTTTAGAAGATGTTATTTTTATACGTTATTTTTCCATTTTGTTATCATATTGATAAAAGAGGAAGCGGAAGAATATAGGTAAGATTAAGTAAAAAGATTTTTGTTTTTTATGTTTTTATCTAACTTAGTTCAACTCAAAGAGTTTTAGTTTTTTTTCTACTAGAAGTTTTTTATGTTGGTTTATTAAAATTTGTAGTCTTTTTATTATTTTTTCTATTCGAACCTGATTAAAATTTATGTTTCGTAATTACTATGTTCATGAGTACCTATTACAATTACAAGTAAGGAGAAAAAGAATTATAAGACTTTATGGAAATGTGATTATAACTAATTTAAGGAGAAAAAGGAATAAGACTTAATTAGAAAGAAAGAACAAGGAGAAGAAAGAATAAGATTTAATTGAAATGTGATTCTATGTGATTATTACTGCCATAATATTGCATTTATTATGCAAACAAACAACAAAAACGTGTGATTTTTAATAAAGTTAGTTATATTACATTCGGATTTTTCATTAAATATTACCTAATTATTTATTTATTTTTACATGCCACATACATCTTTTCATTTATATCGCAACAGGTGTAAGCAATTCTGTTTTACGACGTAACTCATTGAAACTACCAGTTACGTTAAATACCTTTACAATATTTGTCACGTAAATGATCGAAAGTGCCAGTTTCGATAAATAAAGCGAGTTCAGTTCCGCGTTATACTATCGTAACTCAATTCACTCCAAAATTGTTCATAATTATTATTTTTTGCTGCTATGTAAAAGCTTGTAATCCTAATTTAACCGTGAATCTAAAATTTTATAAAGATCTAGCCATAAATGACAAAGTTATGCAAAAAATAAACTTTAAATCGCTCTCCTGAAAAGTACCATTTTTAACTTTCGATGTTTTACGTAGGGACCGTCGATATCATGGTACAAAACTCTCCGAATAGAGTAAATTGTATCCATCGTCATCTTCGCGATTCTGTATAAGAAGAAACTATGGCGGTGGCAGCCTACGAGAGTTCCGGGGCATTGGAAGTCCTGTTTGCCTGCCTCGTAGAACACAAGGCTTGGCTGGAGATGCAGAGATTCCTGTGATGAGTACGATTCGTTTACCCAGTATCCTGTGCTATATTACCCGCGCCGTATATTATTCAAAAGACAATGCCTATTCACGGTCCAAACTTCCACCACTAATAAGACGTATGTTGTCAAATAGTTCATGAAATATACAATAACTTTTATTAAGACAGGACTAAAATATATTATGGGACTAAGGAGTTATGACCTTGTAAATAAAATTACATTTCTTACAATTGTTTCTTTTTCATTGGATTACGTTTTCATGCTTTTAAATAATGAAGTAACCAATGATATTTTTATCTCTATTTAATGTAGTGACTGATAGATTCCACATCACCGCTAGCATCACACGACATGGGGTTAGCAGGTTGGCGATAACATGATTTTGTCTCTTTCGCACATAACAAAGAATCAAGCGCAACCGGTTTCTACTTGATCCAGAGACGCTAGTTACGTTCTGCGCAGTCGTTTATTAGCTTTCTTTTGGTGCGTACCGTATATTTTAAATGTTTATTTATTCACGACTATTGGCTATTTCATACTGGACATTGATATCGACTCTTTATTTGTTTTGTGATCATGGCAATATTATTTCGGACTTTCTGTGTTTGCTACGTGTATGGATTATTGCGATAATGGAAGGGGAAAGAAGACACTGTGTCCGTTGTAATTCTTCATTACTACGAAGAAGAAATTACCAATTACTTCAAGAGTTTCTGAATAACCACCCTGGAACAACAGAGCATATTCAAGGACTTTTGGCACCTCAACAGGTTAGCATTATATCAGCTTATTTTGAATATTTTTTTTGTGAGTTGTAGAAATGTAGTTCGATGTATATTTTGTTCTTCATTTTTTGAGTTGATGAAGATCTTTCCTACTTAAATAACTTAAAAAAGGGGTCACACACAACGCAAATTCTCAGTATGTACAGGTAATGATTTTATCATCGATACATGTGTGTGAGAGCAGGTTATATAGCGCACTCTCTCGCACTAACGGTTACGCGCAGTCATGCACAGCGCTCGTGTGATATCCCTAGGAATGACTCATAGGCCACCGGCTACCTGCGCGTATTTGGGTCGGACTAGGGTTACCAACCATAGATGGTAACCCTAGGTCGGACTGAGTATAGCACTAAGGGTGGACTTCGATCCAGTGCGCATTAGTCCATAATGATGTAACCAGTGACACTTCGGTAGATCGAGACTGTATATGTTTTGAAGGTAATATCTGAACGTTATCGAATTTCGCAATAATTATTTCGACGTTTTAAAAATTAATCAGATTCTTAGCTCTATTTAAATATCACTCATAGCTCTATTTTGAACTAATCTCGGGTTTTTTTATTTGTTACAGTTAATACTGAGTGGCGAGCAATATATTTGCCGTAATTGTTGGTTGAGGGTACAGTGTGCAGTAACTAGAAATCAACGCCAAGGTGGCGAAAACGCTATAGTTCCTCGAATTGGAAGACCAAGTGAAGACTTTTTTGAAACTCAAGAATACACGAGGGCACCGAATACAGCCAATACGTGCATCTTTTTTCAATGTGGTAGTGATAGTAGATGTCGTATACCGGAAACAATTACACTTGAACTTTTAGTGCATTCAAACTTCTATATTCCTCCAAATGCAAGGGTATGCCGAGAACATCTGGAGCAAAATCAATGGATTCAATTAATTGACACTCCAAATGCATCACATGAATTCACAGGCGAAATGTTTGTAGAAATGATTAAAACTCTGCAAACCGCCTTGAGAAACAATCCAAATACAATGGATTTTGAAAACCTACGTTCTATAGATGTAACAATGTTACATTACCGTGTAGGCTTAACACACAGTGAAATCGAACAGATATTAAGAGAAACACCTTCCTTAGCATTACACCTAGGGAAGCCTAACACAGCGTAAGGCATTTATTTAATGAAGCTTCGGACGGGTGACAGTGATGAAATACTGTAAATAATACCCAGAGGCACCAGCCCAAGAAAGAAAGGCAATTGTTATCATTGATGGAACATATATCTTTATACAAAAGTTCAGCAACTTCCAATTTCAGCGACAAACATACAGCTTACACAAATATGATAACTTATTAAAACCATTCTCATTGTCTGTACCGATGGTTACATAATAGATGTGACAGGACCATACGCGGCTACAAAAAATGATGCCCACATAATGCGAGACTTAATAAATGAAAACGAAGGAAACCTATTCCATTATTTCTTCGAATCCGGCGATGTTTTCATCTGCGACCGCGGCTTCAGAGATGTTATAGAAGAAATGAGATTGTGCGGGTATGAGGGTCCTATGCCTATAAGCAAACAAAGAGGCGAACCCCAATTAACAACGTCAAAGGCAAATAAGAATCGACTTGTTACGATTAGCCGCTGGGTCATCGAGGTCGTTAATGGACGGTTTAAACGTGATTATAAATTGCTCCGCCAAGATTTTTTTAATCGCGCTGTGCAGCACATGATGGGCCACTTTAGAGTTGCTGCTGCACTTATAAATGCGTTTCATGTTCCAGTTCACGATAACACTCACGCCCCAGAATTTCTGCGTATAGTAGGAGAAAGAATGCACGAACCAAATCGTTTAGGCGCATATTTCATAGAAAACAATTTAAATAGACAGCGGGCTAGCTTCCACAATATTGAAGCCAACGTTCGCGATCAGCGTTCAGCGATCTGACGAGTTCCCAATACTCACCAAAGAGGATTTGACGTTTTTCGCACTTGGATCGTACCAAATAAAAATTGCACGAAGCTACTACAGCAAACACGTACGTGATGGTCTATATCACATTGAAATCGCAAGACATGGTGCATTAAATGTTATCACCGACTTTGGAATTGAAGGCGACAATGCTATGTTGCTACGCGTAAGGATACAATCTAGACATGCACGTGCGAGAGTGTACTACACGTATGTACTTGTGCACAGCAACTTAAATGGTCGAGAAGCAATTAACAATTATTATTGTTCTTGTCTTTCTGGCATGCGAACATTAGGTTGCTGTGCACAAGTCATGGTTATGGATGGGCGACACCAAACCACAATAAGTCTACCAGCAGCTGATCTAGGTACAATAATTGTTGATGATTATGCATAAGACATTTTTTGTTTTTATTTTCTTTCGAAAGGAATGCAGATGCAGGATGCAGTCCCATCTAGAGCTATAAACTAAAAGCTAGAGACTGTTTAATAGTACCTTTTTACTTTTTGTTTAACCTAAGAATAGGAACATGCAGGTTTAGCTCTTCTTGGGCTATAAAAAATAGCTATAAACTTATAGTTTGTACCTGGATAAGGCTGCGCTCTTAAGGTTAGTTGACGCAACCACTTAAATACAACAGCTGAGTTCAATAATAATATTTTTTACTCCCATAATAATAATATTATTTACGCCCAAAATAATATATTTTGTTTACTCCTATAATTTTACTGACATAATATTTTTGAATGCCCCCTGGTGGAAAATGTTTACTATTTATTAGACTATTTACCTACATAGGTCTAGTTGGTGGTGGAAATTTGGACCAAGTCCCATACATTTTTGGGCATTGTCCTTTATTTATTATTTCTTGTGCTTTCTCTGTACGCTATATTCGGTAAAGGCATTTATTTTATTTTAGTGCACTTTAGGTTGTACTGACTAACAATAGAATTTGCAGGGTAAACAAAAACACCGAGTTAATAATTGAATTACATGAAAACGCTTCACCGTAATAAAATAGTTTAATGTTGTTACGTGTTCAAGTTATAAAAAGTATATAAAATAGTGGCGAGTCTTTCACTAGTTAGCAGTAAACTGTCTACTGGCGTAATAATTAAAAGTAATTAGTATATAGCAAGAACGCAATTCACGTTGCCGCGTATGTTGCTGACTCGCTAAAATATATGTAGGGGTCGGGTACTGCAGCAATAATTGGCAGAAAGACTGGCCAAGTTCTTTATCTTAAAGTAAAAAATAAATATTGCTTGGTATGTGCCAGAGCCAAAAAAAGACCGGACGAACCAAAACAGCAGGTCTGTTTAAAAATTCTTGAAGGTTCTTTGAGCTCAATGGAAACTGTGATTATATTCGAAGGGTTTAAATCCTCGATTTCAATGTATGGACTTATTTACGGCAGAATAATAGAAAATGGTGATGTTTCAACCTACGCTATAATTCTCAACGCCAAACCGTACGAAAGCCAGGATCAGACGGTTGAAAAATCGAGTGCCAAAATCATTTTTGTTTGCGTAATTTTTGCAAGAAGTTACGTGGGCTTACCACAGAAACTAAATATATGTTAGCACATCGGAAAACGAAAATTATGTTAATGCGGAAAGCCATTGTAAATTCCATTAAATATCATAAAGTTTCCGAAAGCCCTACGCATGTAGCTATATCTGTACTACATAAGTAGGGCTAATGATATTGTTAATTCTTTGGCACATGCTTACGGCGATCACAAAATATGCAAAAATTATTACTGTGACAAAAATGAAAATATAAATGAGGAGTTTAAAAATGTTAAATCCTAAATTCGACGTTTTCATTCAGAATAAATGTCAGAAATGTCATTCAGAAGAAATTTCTAACGTAGCGTTTTAAAATCGCGAAGTCTAATAGAAGTCGTGGACACTAATACTGTCTGAATGTTTCAATAGCGTTATAGATAAATTTATCGGAAGGAAAATATCAAAAATTGCTTTAAAAGGGGCCATTTACCAAGGCCGTTGTCTCGCTGCCGCAGTCTCATTTAACTCAAAAGCTGCTCTTTTAGCAATTCAAAAAGCTTTTACCGAGAAGAACCATGGTGGAAAAGTCGAGGAAGTAGAAAAAAAAAGAGCTCTGAAAAGAAAATATAACGTTAAGCATCCCACAAAAAAAAGAAGGAAATTAAGAGGGACAGACATGACAGAAACCCAAATGGAGCAGGCCAAAAATGAGTATATAGAGAATTTAAAAATCTTCTGATCGTCATTCTATAGAAAGATCCATAATTTTACAAAGGGATAGTAGCGAGTGGCTAGAGATAAGGCAGACATTTATAACAGCTTCTAACTTTGGCTCCATATGTAAGCGGAAGTGGTCATCCAGTACAGCTCCTTTGGTCAAAAATATATTATTTAAAAAAAATTTGGCTCATGTGGCATCTATAGCCCACGGAATACAAAATGAAACTCAGGCGCTACTGCAATTACAGCGTCCAGAAAACGTGAATATTTTGCCCTGTGGATCATTGGATGGTTATTTATTGACGAATTCCACTGTTATATTGGTGCCACGCTTGACGGCTTGATTGGAAATTATACGATTGTTGAAATTAAGTGTCCAAAAACAGCATCAAAACAAGGATTGGCGAAAGCTATTGAAGGAAACAAATTTCAAATTATAACATATATTAAAAATACCACGACTAGTACCATAAATAAAAACAGCAATTGGTTCTACCAAGTTCAAGGACAACTTCATGTCACAGGACGGCGTGTATGTCTCCTAGGGATCTGGGCAGGAGAGAATGAGCCTATACACATAGAGCGCATTGAAAATGATGACGAATTCTGGAAGAAAAATATGGAGCTAAAGCTTGTACAATTTTACATGAAATGCTTGCTACCAGAACTAGTGGACAGCAGAGACGAACGTGTTATGCCCATTAGAGATCTTGCATTGCAAGATAAAGAAAACATGCAGCCCAATAGATACACATCGTCGTCACTGCCTGAACCGCAAACGGGTCCAAGCTCACGCGTGGTCAATATTGATCAATTTTGAATTTATTTATATCCTTATATCTATACTACTATACTAATACTACAATTTCATACTGATTTATAATAAACAGTAATTTTGTGGTTTTTATTGTAAGGGCGTTTGGTCACAGCATGCGTCAGCACATTTACCATTGCACTGCGCGCATACAAAGGAAATTATAGCCAGTAGGTTCTGTACCGCGGAGTCAGACAGTGTTGTCTCTATATAAGAACATCACCTGTAATTAATGTACGTACTGTGTTGTGAACAATATAGACTTGGTGAACAGTTTATTGCCGTATCATTTCTCACCCCTGTAGGACAGAACTTACTCCACATTATTAAATTTCATTTTATGTTGTCTTTTTTTTTCACTCACACCATAAACATATCATATTTATATAGTTGTCCAACCAAAATAACATTTTTATCTTCTTTGCTTTTGCCAAATTGTTAGTATGTGTTAGGAATACATTCATTGCAATAGTGATCCTAATGTGGCATGTAAGCGCAGGAGCTATCGGTACCGTCCGAGATAATAGAGAAGTCGGAAGTGTGTGTGTGTATGTCATGTACTGAGGCTACTCGTCTTCACGCACACAATCACAGCGTGTTTTCACACTTGGGTACAACAAATAAAGCGCGTGTTATAGTATATAGCAATATGTAAAGTGCAAGTCTGCATCCGGCCTTATTGCGACACTTGGAAACAGCCATGCACGCGGAGCGCCAAACTGCTAACACGCACAACGTGATGTGCAATGTTCGTCATAGGAACCTCATACGACCGGATATCAACTTTACCTATTGTCTACATATTTTTATTACATTATTCTGTATCTAGCATCGATCGGAACCATTCATTTAAATAGTAATTATTATAATTCTGTAATTTCTACTGATTAAAGTTAGTATAAAATCATTTTGGTTTTTTTTGGGTCCTCCGGCAGCGACGTACGTAATAGACGAATAGACGTACGAGCTAGCTAAATAGGGCTATTCTCACATCGAATACCGTCACGCTAATTCGCTACCGCCGTCGTGAGCGATCACGTTTACCGAGTATCCAGAAAGAAGAACCTGAGTTCCTGCCCGGAGGAGACATCCAGACATCGATCCCAGAGCTACCGAAATGCAGTTGATGTAAGTACACTTGAAATTGTTTCTATGTGTTGCTTTCAAATCCTTGTCCTTATAATTAGTTTAGGTTAGGTAGCCACCTTTTTTTATCCTAGGCAAACTACTCCCAGAGGGCCTGCGCGCTCTAGACAGGCACGTAGGTTAAATATAGACTTAAATAGAAATATTAGTGACGATTCAAATACTACAAGTAGTAACTTAGAACGTTCATTTTTGTCATTGAATACAGAATCCACTACAATGGCAGATGCTGATTTGATTTATAAGACTTTGCGTCTAGTGCCGAGTTTTGATGGCAATCCTCATATCTTACCGAGATTTATACAGCTTTGCGATCAAATTGTATCTGAATATATCGGGGCCAACCCCGATAATCATTTAGCAAGGCTTTGCCTTATTAACGGTATCTTAAACAAGATAACCGGTCAGGCCGCGCAGATAATTAACTCTAATGGTATACCTGAAGATTGGGCTAGCATTAAAAAGTCCTTAATCAATAATTTTTCGGATCAAAGAGATGAGACTACGCTTTATAATGACCTCATGTTAGCTATACAAGGGAATAGTTCGCCACAGGAGTTTTATGATCGTTGTGTTAGTTTATTCTGCACCATCATGACATACGTAACATTGCACGAAACCATCGATACTACGATTGAAGCCAAGCGTACGTTATACAAAAAGTTAACAATGCAGGCATTTGTTCGTGGTCTAAAGGAGCCCTTAGGCTCTCGCATACGTTGCATGCGTCCTGATAGTGTTGAAAAGGCTCTCGAATTCGTACAAGAGGAATTAAACGTAATTTATTTACAGAATCGTAGTGAACCGAGTAATGAGCGAAAGTCACATAATAATTTACACAAACCATTACCAATTGCCTCTACTAGTAATAGTAATAATTCAATGAAAAACCGTTTAATTTTCCTGTACGAAGCGGCCCAGTTAGCAATTTTCAGCCACCACAACAGATATGGAAACCAAATATTTCTCAGAATAATCCAACAAACTTTAATAAATCTGTCCCGTATGGTGTAGGGATGCCGTCGAGTACGCAACAAATGTTCCGCGCGCCACCACCTTCTTATAACCGTTTTAATAATAACTTTCAATTGCAACCGAGAAGCTTTCCACAAACCAACACAGGCCCTAAGCCTATGAGTGGTGTTAGTCATTACGTCGCAAAAGAAAAACCTTCATTTGGACAAGTATCTGATCGTGATTGGCGTAAAAACGGTAATCCGCCGCCATCCAACTACTTTAAAATTAAAGAAATGAATATAAATGAATGTGCAGATTATGGTCAAGAATATTATTATCCCGAATATTATAATGAGTCTGAGTATAATCCCTACGTTGATAGTATGGAATATTATAACTCACAGCATATTAGTAACGCGATTCAGGAAACCGATTATAATAATTATGTTAATTATCAGCCGTCATCCTATGACAATCCGCAGCCTGGACCTAGTTCGGAAAATGAACAGGATTTTCAGACACGCGGGATATTAGACAAGTCAAAATAGAACTCAATCTTCAGACTCAACGACAGCTTCCTTATATTCAAATTCTGCAACCACCTTTGAAACTACTTATTGATACAGGAGCTAATCAATCTTTTATTAGTCCTAACGCTGTGGAAACATTTTACAATAACTTTCCTTTAAATATTGATCCGTTTGAAGTTACAAATGTTCATGCTACGACGCGAAATAATTATTCTATAACTGTCCCCACATTTGATGAATTTCAGGAAGTTGAAAATATTAGATTATTCATTTATAACTTTCATGACTATTTTGATGGACTTATAGGTTTAGATTTGTTAGAGAAATGGGAGGCTAAAATTGATCTTAAAGACAAGTTATTAATAACGCGTAACTCTGCTAATCACATTTATATGTACAATTCACGAAACGTAAACTTGTATGAGGACGTCATACCTGCTAACTCCTCTAAAATACTTCGAGTACCGATCAATTTACATGATGGAGATGCATTTATTAATGAACAAAGTATTTCAAAATGTATTATTAGAGATTGTTTAACTACAGTTAGGAATAATCGTGGATTTTTAGAAGTTTACAACCCCACTTCTCACGATTTAATATTTTCAATGGACCGCGCCGTCCAAGCAGAAACCTATAATATTGAGTGCACACGTACCGAACAAATGCGTTGTGACTCCCAGTATGCGAAAAATGAACAAATAACGGACCGCGCTAAAAAATTTATATCGCGGCTACGTACAGATCACCTCAATGAGGAAGAGCGTATTAATTTAGAAAATTTGTGTGGAAAATATGCCGATATATTTTACATAGATATAGCTTTAACATTCACTAATAAAATTAAACATCGCATTCGGACTACAGATGATATACCCGTACATACTAAAAGTTACCGGTACCCGTACGTTCATAGAAATGAAGTAAAAGATCAGATAGCCAAAATGTTAAGTCAAGGTATCATTAGACCATCGGAGTCTTCTTGGAGCTCTCCTATTTGGGTTGTGCCAAAGAAATCAGATGCATCTGGTAAAACCAAATGGCGACTCGTAATAGATTTTAGGAAACTAAATGAAAAAACGTATGACGATAAATATCCTATTCCCAACATTAATGACGTCTTAGATAAATTAGGAAACTGCCAATACTTTACCACTCTAGATCTTGCAAGTGGCTTTTACCAGGTCGAAATGGACCCTATAGACATCCCCAAAACAGCATTTAATGTGGAAAATGGACATTACGAATTTTTGCGTATGCCGATGGGTTTAAAAAATTCTCCGTCAACATTCCAACGTGTTATGGATAATGTCCTCAAGGACCTGCAAAACACTGTATGTCTAGTATATTTGGATGACATAGTTGTATTCAGTACCTCGCTCCAGGAACACATAATTAACCTGGAAAAGGTTTTTAGGAAATTACGGGAATCTAACTTTAAAATCCAATTAGACAAATCCGAGTTCCTTAAGTTGGAAACATCTTATTTAGGTCATGTTATAACTAGAGAAGGCATCAAGCCTAATCCAGACAAAATTATTGCCATCCAGAACTATCCCATTCCAACTACTCCTAAAGAAATAAAACAATTCCTTGGTCTAGTAGGGTACTATAGGAAATTTATACCGAATTTCGCACGTATTACTAAGCCATTAACACAATGTTTAAAAAAGGGTAGAAAGATTTCTTTTACTGCGGAATATACTGAAAGTGATGATGAATGAATGATCCCATTCTGCAGTACCCCGATTTCAATAAAGATTTCATCTTAACAACAGATGCCTCAAATGTTGCATTAGGTGCCATTTTATCACAGGGAACGGTGGGTTCAGATAAACCCGTATGCTACGCATCTCGCACTCTAAATCAGAGTGAGGTAAACTATAGCACTATCGAAAAAGAACTCCTTGCGATAGTTTGGGCTACAAAATACTTCAGGCCGTATTTGTTTGGCAGAAAGTTTAAAATAATAACTGACCGTAAACCACTTCAGTGGGTGATGAACTTAAAAGAGCCGAACTCCAGATTAACTAGATGGAAGCTAAAATTATCCGAGTTGATTTTACAGTAATTTATAAAAACGGATCACACAATACAAATGCTGATGCCCTTTCCCGTATTCAGCTTCATAACGAAGAAACATGTTCTTTGGACGTAAATGTATCTGAGCGTCCACCTTCAGTAGCAAATTCATCTACAGTTTCCGCCCACACTAGTCAAGAAAACCCTATTTTAGAAATCCCCATAGTAGACGAACCGTTAAATAAATTCCATAGGCAGATTAGTCGGAGATATTAAAAAGCGCCCCTCAGCATCCAAACCATTTGAAACACACACTAGAACCACTGTGCAAGTATCTCAATCTAACTTAGAAGCCGATGTCATAAACGTTATTAAGGAGTACGTCAATCCTAAAATTAAAACCGCTTTATTAATTAATCCCACTTTAGCTATGTACGATATCATACCCATCATCCAAGATAAGTTCAAAAGTTCTTCAATGAATTTAGTCTTAACTAAAATAGAATTAGAAAATGTCGAAGAATATCTGAGACAACAAGAGATCTTAAAACATTACCACGAAGGAAAGACAAACCATCGTGGCATAAATGAATGCTATCTATCTCTCTCACGTCGATATTATTGGCCAAAAATGAAAGATGAAGTAACAAAATTTATTAACATCTGTACCATTTGCGGCCAAGCAAAGTACGATCGCCATCCTATCAGGCAACAATTCAATTTAGTCCCTCCTGCTAATAAACCATTTGAAACTGTTCACATAGACTTATTAACAATTCAAACAGAAAAGTACTTAACAATCGTTGACGTATTTTCCAAGTATGCCCAAGCGTATCATATACGAGATGGCACCGCTGTTAGTATATTACAAGCTTTATTAAAATTCTGCACACATCATGGTCTGCCCTTAACTATCATATCGGACAACGGTACCGAATTTTGTAACCAATTGTTTAATGAATTTGTTAATTTACATAAACTAACTCACCATAGAACGTTACCACACGCCCGTAACGATAATGGTATTGTGGAACGATTCCATTCAACGTTATTAGAACACTTGCGTATTCTTAAATTAACTCATAAAGGCGAAGATGTTATCAATCTGGTTCCCTATGCCATTCTAGCGTACAATAGTGCAATTCACAGCTTTACCAAATGTCGCCCCTTAGACATAATAACTGGACATTTCGATCCACGTGACCCTTTGGATATAGATCTAACTAAACATATCATGCAACAATATACACAGAATCACAGAGATCAGATGAAGTTAGTTTATGAATTGATAAATGAATCTTCCTTGACAGATCGTACTAAAATCATTGAAAACCGCAATAAAGATCGCGAACCTGAAGTTGAGTATCAACCTCAGCAACGTATTTTCGTCAGTAATCCTTTAGCAGATCGCCAGAAATTAGCGCCTAAATACACTCAGGATACCGTATTAGCTAACCTACCTATTCATATATACACATCAAAAAAACGTAATCCCATAGCTAAAAGCCGTCTGAAGCGGATACCTAAAACCACGCAATTGTTACAGGGTGCTACTGGTCCTGACTGTTCGTTTGATAGCAGCCCAGGAAACAAACCCGGAGATAACACTTGAAAGCCTGGATGAAGGCCCAGGAATACTATCTTTTCGGCTTGCTGCAACAAAGCTGATAACTCATTACCATACATTTTTACAGTATATTAAGATTGAAGATATAGAGAGTAAGATTAGTTTATTAGGAAATGATTTAGATAATTTTAGACGAAAAATAGATATAGATACTTATGCGATATATGAACTTCAAATAGATTATCTTTTAGGCAAACTATTAAGAGTAGAAAACCATTTAGAAACGTTAAAACCGGATCGTGTAAAGCGAGATCTCATTGATGGTTTAGGTTCAATCATAAAAAGTGTCACAGGAAATTTAGACTACTCGGATGCAATTAAATACGATAATGCTATCAAAATCTTACAGGCAAATAACTTTTAAATTAGAGACGAGTTTAATAACCATATGAGTTTCAGCAGGGAATGGATGTCTCAACATTCTGACATTATCATGCAATTAGTAGCGAATCAAATCAAAATCAACGAAACGTTATCATTGCTGTTAGACAAGAATGCTTATAGTGATAGTAATCTTGTTAGATTTGCAAAATTTAGTCAATGTTTAACCATATTAACTGAAAATTTAGATGAGATATTAAACGAGTTGATTAGGATAGAAAATATTTTAGCATTTATTCATAGTTCTAGTTCTCATCATTCTATGGTCAATATCGAAAGTTTGCGTTACATGGTAAAAAAATTAGTTAGAATTTACGGTAATGATAAAGTGTTACAATTAGAGCTTAGAGAATATTATGACATAATTAAGCCACGTTATTACTATTCGGGTAACCAGATAGTAATAATATTTAAAATACCAATATTTGCAGTAGACAGTTATGATCTTTATAAGTTATCAATAGCCCGTAACAGATTTAGACAAGCCCTTATCCCTCCTTATCCGTTGATCGCAACTAATAGACAAGGTTATGTGTACATAGAGGCAGAATGCCCGAAGTATAGCCATTGGTATCTCTGCGAAAATAAGATGGACCACCAGTTGCGGCAACAGCCGGATTGTATCCAGAATCTCATCAATAACCAAGCCCTTGACGGACGCTGTGAAGTAACAACCATATCTCTGGCAAGAATATCCATGGAGGAGCTGGACGAGAAGCACTATATTATATCTTTCCCTAACGACGACAAGAATACACACGTTATGCGGACGGGAAGATTATAACGTTTTGAATGGGAGCTACCTTGTTACGATGCCCGTTAACTGTTACCTGTACACTACAGAATTTACTATTACAAATCTGAACGATCGTGTAAAAGGCCAACCCGTGAAGATAATGAAATTACATTATACAGAAGATATTAAGGCAGATACACCTAAGATTCATCTCAAGTCAATTGACCTATCGAAACTACACGACATACAATTCAGCATGATGTCGCAGCCTCCGTTACAACTGCAATCAGTACCATTTGAATACATATATCATACAACTATTCCGTTGTATCTGCTACTATCCAGTACACTTGCACTTGGAATATTTGTCATTTGGAAGCGATGCAAGACGTTTCATTTGAGAGCAAAAGGAACTGAAGATAAAATCTACGAGGAACGCGCAGAATCTGGGACACCAAAGATACAGTCAGCAATATTTTCTCAGTTCAAACTTCAAAAATAATTGCTGATCTGACGGTGGAGGTGTTATAGTATATAGCAACATGTAAAGTGCAAGTCTGCATCCGGCCTTATTGCGACACTTGGAAACAGCCATGCACGCGGAGCGCCAAACTGCTAACACGCACAACGTGATGTGCAATGTTCGTCATAGGAACCTCATACGTCCGGATATCAACTTTACCTATTGTCTACATATTTTTATTACATTATTCTGTATCTAGCATCGATCGGAACCATTCATTTAAATAGTAATTATTATAATTCTGTAATTTCTACTGATTAAAGTTAGTATAAAATCATTTTGGTTTTTTTGGGTCCTCCGGCAGCGACGTACGTAATTCGCGTGTAGCTTCGTGAGATAAAAACAATGTAAGAAACTTAAATGTCAAATAATTGAATAATTTATGACCATTTTGCATTTACAATATCTATTCAAAGTAATTAATTACATATAAATGTTAGATTGTCTACGTATTATAATAAAACAAGCAGACAATTTAAAAAAATAAGTTGACCTACTGCCTACACGACACGCTTATCTATACTGTGACACTTCGCTCAGCTTTGGATTCATGTAAGTTCACGCCGGCGACAGGTGCGCACGGCTCGCTTGACGTAAAGGGTGGTAGCGTTAAATACCTACTTTGCTTGGTCTATCTGGCCTTAAAATACCAAATGCGCATTCGATTGTTTGCCTTGAGGTAGATAATCTGACGTTGAAACATTTTCTCTCATTAAAACATTATGTTTCAACGGATATGCTTCATCACCCACTAGGACGTAGGGTGCAATGACGTCAGAATTTGAAAATCTCTTTGGCATAGGAATGTTATATTTGTTTTTCTCTATAAGTTTATACAATATTGATGCAATAAAAGTACCACCATCACTTTGCTTGCCTTGACCGCCTACTTCGATTGCGACAAATTTCCTTTTTGCATCAGCCACAGCTTGCATGACAATGCTATTTCTTTTTTTATAGCACTAATGTGCCGAACCAGATTTAGGTATTTTTTTTTATTTCGCAATGTTTCCCATCAATTGCTCCGATGCAGTGTGGAAAATTCCAGGTGTCTCAAAGTCTTCTGCAATAGTTTTCAGACGTTGTTCAGTTGGCATTGGCATATGAAATACCTAGATTAATGTTTGGCGCAGTTTGGCGACTTTGCACCGCGGTACTAGTACTTATTTCTATGGCGCCGCAGGTATCTCCCTAATCTATTTAAGTCCTAAAATAACTTCAACTTCATTGATAAAGAGCAGGGATTTAAAAAAAATGGGAGCTGGTTCTTCATAAAAGAGGAAATTTCAGAGCTACGTTCCAAAAAAATTATAGATGGCTGTGAGAGATGCAACTTTAAAAAATCGTTCATTTTTGGGTATTACGATTGAAGTTATTTCACTTGCAAATAATTAATGGTATCATCATCGGTAGGGAGGTATGTGCAATAGGTATCTATCTAGCCGCATGTATGACACCATTATGACACGCGTAAATGACAGCTAGACCAAAGACTTCGATGGTCAACGAAAAATCCAGTTTCCAGGTTAAAGAAAAATTACCAAATTTAGGTATATCAAAATATGATTTTTGATCAATCCTCTTTCGTCTGGATCCTTGTTGAGAATGGTCGTGCGCAGCTAATTTGTTAAAAATATATTATAACTAAAACCAATAGATAAACCAGTTTAGATCTTATTACTAGTTCAATAAACGCGTAATTTCAACAAAAAGTGAAAGTAAACGAGCAGTCGCCGCCGGTTACGATAACTAGCGGTGCCCTGTTCCCCGCGCCCCTCGAGTGAAAGAGACCTTCACCATAATTGCTCTCTCTGTCATCCACGTGGGCGGAGTAAGCATCAGGCGATCGCTACGAATACGCGACACGAGCCGCTTGTTATTGTTGTGACTCAGGTCTGTTTACGGAAGGATTTTAACATTAAATCGTCATACGACAGCAGAATGGAACAATGCAACTTAGATAAATCTTTGTCGGAAACAGATTTGGACCGGGTAGTGCTGCAGAAACCGGACCATACAACACCCCCTAACTTTGTATCATCCCGACAAAAAAAAAAGAAGACGAGAGGAAGATTTTGTTGAAGAATTTGCTAAATTTAAGGAAGAGATGCAATCTATGTTCGCTACGATGATGAAAGCCCAAGTGGAAGAATTTAAAAAAAATTCCACAATTCTTCAAGGAATACAACAATCAAGTTGCAACATCGAAAGTTCCATTGCCTTCTTGACGGCACAAAACGAAGAATTTAAGAAAAAAATCGAATGTTTAGAGAACAAAATAAAAGAGGATAAAAAATATATTATTATTTTGGAGGATAAAATGGAGAATATGCAGCAGGACAGTAGAAAAGCTAATTTTGAAGTCAAAAACGTACCGAAAAAGTCAAACGAATCCAAAGACGACCTAATTCATATGGTTACAAGCCTATCTAACTCAGTGGGTTGTCCGATTGACAAGACTATTATCCGTGATATATACAGAGTTCGTGCAAAGAAAGTTTCAAATAACACACCGATTGTAGTGGAAACAAACTCCACATTGATAAAAAATAACATCCTTAGATCTTGTAAGGCATTCAACATTAAACAAAAGTCGAAACTATGCGCAAAACACCTGGACATGCACACGAACGAGGATACACCTATTTTTATCACAGAGCAACTTACTGCAAAGGCTGCACGCCTACACTTCCTTGCACGTGACCTTGTGAAGTCAAAAACTTACAAATACTGCTGGACTGCATATGGACGGGTATATCTCAAAAGAGAAGACGACTCTCCATCCATTATAATTAAAAGTGAAGCACAAATCCAACAGCTGATAATACATCAATGACTATATTACCATAACGAATTTCACTACTGTTCTCACTGCTTTTTTGCTTATTTTCTGTGCTCACCAAACTTGGTATGTAAAGTCTGTCACACCTACTCGACACTCACAAAAATTACATTATCTTTTATTCCACCAAATACACCAACAAACACACACACACTTTATCACTATCACTCATATTATAGATCTATAAGTTTATTTACACTTGAGTCAATTTTAATTCATTACAGGAAACCAAACATGGCAATAAATAGATATACAAATTTATTAATAACTACAAGTACATTGTTTAATATTTACATAATAACTAAATTACTACAAAATAATTATTATACATTAATTCTAAAACCCATATTATTATACGTATGGCAAGTATTCTTACGGCTTCAAACATTATATATAAACAGTACCCTGATTCTAAAATGTACCGTGTATTTAATTAAACACAATTATGGGTGATCTACTACAAACTTTAAATGACATTGATAATTTGAGTATTGCAAGATCAATAGAATGCGATTGTAGTGAACTCGCGCACAACTATAACATAAATAAAAGTAACCTTACCATAATTTCCCAAAATATTAGGAGCATATATTGCAATTTTGATGACTTCATAGTAAATATGTCTTGCTTCAATTTTGAAACCGACGTTATAATTCTGACTGAATGCCGACTTGATCCAAATAAGCCTATACCGACATTACACAAGTATCGCTCCTACGCTACAACTCGTCAACTAAATCAAAACGACGGCGTTGTAGTATATATCAAGGACACTCTAAAAGCCAGTGTCACAGAATTAAGCTTATGCCACGCATCATGCCTACAATTAAATATATTGAATAATATAATTTTAGGTATCTATCGTTCACCATCAAATACTAATTCAGAACCATTTATAAATTCTTTGGCACTCCATTTAGATAACCTAAATTCTCAAAAACGAAATATTATAGTTGCTGGTGACATCAATATCAACATAAGACCTAAACACACTGAACAAACATACGAATTTAAAAATAGAACATCATACCTGGATATGTTATCGGGTTATGATATTCTCGCTGGTCATACCTTAATTACAAGGGAAACCAATTGTCTCGATCACTTTATGTTAAAAATAAACAGGAAACGGTATTCTGCATTTATTGCCATCCTACGCACTACTGTAACAGACCACCGTACAACCTTCCTATCGTTGTCTAAAACAAAAAATGACCATACTACACCAACAACTAATACCAAAATTGATTTTGAAAGTGCCTTACAATATTTAAAAGAAAAAAATTTATCGACATTACTTTTTTGTGAAAATCCTAATTACATAACAGAATGTTTAACACAAGGTCTTATTGAGTCACTAAAACTAAATACTACTATTCACAAGATCCCTAAAAGTAAACGAATAATCAAGCCCTGGATCACTGAAGGCATACTAAGATGTATAAAAAATCGTAATAAGCTCCAAAAACAATCCCGAGACGATCCCCATAATGAAATAAAAAAAATTACATATGCTCGTTACAGAAATCATTGCAACAAACTTATAAAAAAACTAAAAAGAAAATATGAAAGAAATCTTATCAATAAATCGTTAAACAACAACAAACTTCTCTGGAAAAACCTGAGAACTATCACATATACAAATAAATCTACTAGAACTAATTCTGAATTAACTAATCTAAAAGCATCACCTACGGAATCAGCAAACTTCATAAATACATATTTCGCAAACATTGGTAACCAACTGGCAAATGACGTTCAACAAACCGTAACCCAGAATGACCTAAATCTATACCTACGTTCCTTACCTAGTCGCTCTAAATCTTTTGTTCTGCTGGATACAGATATCAATGAAGTAAATAGTATAATAAACTCTCTAAAATCAGACAGTGCACCAGGATGGGATAATATCTCCACTAGGTATCTTAAACATGTAAAACATGAAATAATACCAATTATTACACATTTAGCTAATCTTTGTTTTAAACTAGGCACCTTCCCTACCTCTTTAAAGAAATCAATAATAACCCCCATATACAAGGGTGGGCAGGAGGATGATGTTAATAACTATAGACCAATTTCTGTTATTCCGGTTATAGCAAAAATATTAGAAAAACTTTTAAATTCCAGATTAACCTATCTTCAAACCAACAACATCTTATCTCCATCTCAATTTGGCTTTAGACGCGGTATCTCTACGGAAGACGCTATCACGTCTTTAACTACAGTATTAACAAAAGAACTCGATAAAGGAACTAGGTGTTTATCGGTCTTTATAGACCTAAAAAAGGCCTTCGATACGGTCTCTATTCCTATCCTTGTCCAAAAATTAGAAAAAATTGGTATTAGAGATACACAATTATCTATATTTACCGATTACTTGTCAAATAGAAAACAGAAGGTTAAACTAGATAATTGGGTCAGTGAAGACGTTGATGTTACATGCGGCGTACCTCAGGGTAGCGTTCTGGGTCCTACCCTATTCTTAGTATATATAAACGACTTATGTAATATGACAATCAATAACGCAAAAATATTTTCTTATGCCGACGACACCGCCATCGTCTTCACTGGCTCAACCTGGGCTGTAACCAAAACCAACGCAGAAAAAGGTATGTTACGAGTGGCTTCATGGCTAAAAACAAATCTCCTTACGTTAAACACAAGCAAAACTAATTATATCTGCTTCTCAATTTATAAAAATGTCCAACCAGAACCCAATTTCAACATTAAAATACATGAGTGTAGGAGGATGGTTGATCACGACTGCAATTGTCCAACTATCGGTAAAGTTAACCACGTCAAGTATTTAGGTATAATGTTGGACCAAAGCCTGTCCTGGTATCCTCAAATTGAACAAAATACTGCGAGAATACGAAAATTTATTTGGATTTTTAAATCGTTACGACACATAGTCCCAAGGAGTGGCTTAGCGAAAAATCTTCTCAATGAAGTGTATATCTCGTTAGTTCAATCTATAATAATATATTGTATCTCCATTTGGGGGGGCGCGCGTAAAACACGTTTCCTTGATGTTGAAAGAGCGCAACGAACATTAATAAAAGTAATGTACTTCAAAAAAAGGACCTTTCCCACCTATGAGCTATACCAAACGAGTAATTTATTATCAGTCCGAAAATTGTATATTCTTCACATAATACTTAAAAAATATAAGACCCTACCCTTAGATCCCAATGTATTAACTAGAAGAAGGAAACACAATATTGCTTCCACCCCTTTTGTAAAAACAGAATTTGCAAATATTCAGTACGACAAACGCTCGTCTTTCTTATATAATAAAATAAATAAACAAATAGATATACATACTAAACCGTTTAAAGAATGCAAATCGCTGCTGATTAAGTGGATAAACAAGCTATGCTATGACGAAGTAGAGAATCTTCTGTTAAATATAAGGTAAACCTCAACCGTATAAAAAAAAACCACACACTCTCATACACATACACGCACACACCTACACATACACACACACACATACATACATACAGACATACACACACGCACGCACACATATACACATACACAACAACAGACTATTAAAAAAAAAAAGAATATATATATATATATATATATAAATAGAAATAAAGATAAAATAAATTAAATAAATTCAAACTCTTTTGTTAAGTAACATGTTACATTAAAATTGTAAGATATAAAAGAGCGGCGCCTCCTGGCACAGGCATCTATATGCTTAAAAGGAGACGCCACCAACTGTATAATGTACAACGTGCAATAATGAAATAAAACATTTTTGATTTGATTTGATTTGATGATTTAGTGTGATAGTCTTTCATTTGTGGTGTCATAGTTTTATGTATGGTTTAAAGAAAAATTACCAAACTTAGGTTCCTATATAAAAATATTATTTAGTGTGGTCCAGTGTTTTATTTATGGAGTCATGGTTACTAACCGAGATGGTTTTTGTTGCATTGCATGTTAGCTTTTGTACCCAGGTAATGGAAAATTTATCTTACCAGGTAGAGTTCACCTTGAAGGACAAGAAGATGGCGAAGCCTTTTATACATCTTGCGATTCATCTGAAACTAAAGTAGCTTTAAAGAAAACAAAAAATAATGAATCTTCCGGGATTATACAAAAATCTAATCAAGCATCAAATTCTTCAAAAAAAGAATGAAGATGAATCGTCAGATAACAATCCTGAAACTAGCTACCACAAACATGCTGCGTCTTGTTCTAGTAGCACAGGAGAACCATCTAAAACTAAAATATATTCATTTAGCGACAAATGCTTAACCATAACGGAATTTAAACATTGCTGACAACCGACTACAAAAAGGGCATTGAGGTGGTTAAATGCAAATACTACCAGGTTATTTTACATAATCACAAACCTCACTTGTACAGGCACGCTGAGACTGGAAAACATAAAAACACCATGGTTGCTATTCGACAGACAGTGCCGATTAGAGAAGCATTGCAATTTTCTGAAGAAGATAGAATGGCAAAAAGAGCTGAATTAAAATGAGCATCTCTTTTGGCAACAAATAACTTACCATTTCTATTGTGTGACACGCTTGTCCCTCTCATAGCAAATATTTGTCCAGACTCAAAGATTGCTCAAAAATGTCGATGGATAGAACAAAGGCCACTACTGATGTCAATCAAACCCTAGGATCCCATTTCATGAATAATACAGCGGAATACCTGAAAGTGCCTGGAAATTTATTTTCTGTTATAATGGATGAAACAACAGACCAAGGTTCTATTAAGCAATGTGCCATAACAGTAATATATATGGATAATGAACACACAATTAAAAGTGTCTTCTTCGATATGGTCGAGATGCCATCTGGAACAGCGGATGATTTCAGGGGCTTTTAAATAACTTAAAGTAAAAGGACATATCTATTTCAAATGTGGTTGGGTTTTTAGCAGATACGACAAACGTCATGGTAGGGCAAAATAACTCAGTTTTTTCGAAATTAAGAGAAGTTCTCCCTCACATTGTGTGCATAAAATGTAGCTACCACATGATGCACCTTGGAGCATCAAAAACTTGTCTGAAATTGCCTAGCTCAATTGAGGATTTATTGCAGAACGTAGGTTCTCATTCCAGTGGGAGCCATTCTAGGCAAAAAAAATTGCGGCAATGCAAACTTTCTTCCAAACTGAAATTCATAAAATTTTATCACCCGCTACAACAAGACGGCTGTCATTAAAAGCTTGTGTAGACAGGGTCCTGGAACAATACCCAGCTTTGCAATCTTACTTTAGACTCGAATGCCTTGAAGACCCATCCAAAACTAACGACACTATCTCTTCTCCCTAGCCTTTATTATTCCCAAGTCACTTGGGGTCAGCTTTTCTGGTCTAACTGGATTTCACTGGACTTTAGTTTTTATACGGAGCGGCTGCCACCTGACCTTCGCAACACGAAGGCTAACGATACCCTAAGGCTAGACCAGTGTCAGGATATTATAGGGCACTGATTTCCCAATAACGACTGCCATAGATGTTCATAGCAGCCGGAACCGACGGCTTAACATGCTCTTCGAGGCACGGAGCAGGCGATAATTATCAGTCAATACCGCACATAATTTCGAAAAGTCATATAACTTCCGAACGTCAGAGGTGCGCGACGTGGGTTCAAACCCGAGACCCTCTGCATTACAGTCTGTTGGTCTCCCCACTGAGCTATCACTGCTATTACTACTAAAACTAACGACACTATCTCATCATTAATATTTTATAATTACTCTACGCATCATTAAAAAATAATTTCACTAAAGTTTATCTCGAATTTATGTCGTACGTTTTTGAGCTATTGAACGATTTTAATATTATGTTTCAATCAGAGACTCCATACTCCATGTTACATAAACTAAAGCCAGAAACAGAGAAATGAATAAAAGCTTTAAGGGAAGGCATTAAGGGAACCAATGCATTTAAAATCCAATATAATAATCCAAGGCTCTACGTGCCAATAGATAAAATATACATTGGAATATCAGCACAGGAAATATTGAATGGGATGCAACGCCAACCAAATCCTCCCGCACAATCAGACATAGACCGATTACGCCTTGACTGCATGCAGTTTTACATTGAAGCAATCAATCAAATAATAACTAGGTTTGATTTCTCTGACAGGTTGTTGTATATTCCCAGAATTGACACCAGCAATCGAAAGATTTCCATTCCTAAAAGATGATTTAGATTACAAAACATTAGTTAAAGAATGGCGGGAGTATTGCTTAATGGAGATCGATGCGCAAATGACAATACCCACAACAATACTGAAAAGTGTTTTCCAAATGAATGATATTGCCGGGAATGTAAAATACCCAAACATCAGAAAATTTATTGGAATGCTGTTAGTTTTAACATTTGCAAATGCAAGCGTGGAAAGAGTTTTCAGTAAACTGAAAAGGATCGAGACGGAAAGCAGAACCCGCCTCAATACCAATAACTAGTATCCTTGATGGCAACGAGCTCAGTAATCAAGGATGTCGTTAGGTTTGAGCCGACCAAAGACATGCAATAAACAAAATTAAAATATTGAACATCTTTAATATTTTCTCTTTTTATTTGTTTGCTCTGAAAATATAACAGTCCTCACTAGCCCTCCACCGTTAGCACCTCCCCTATCGCTTATTAGAGAAGTTCATTGAGAAGTGCATGCCTCTGTACGGGTTGGAGGTTGGAGACGAGTAAAACGACCAAGTGTCCGAATAATACTGAATAATATATTGTCATACACATTACACATAGTACATAGAATAGAGTACCAACTTAAACATACCTTACATCACCACAATTAAAGAAAATAAAAATACAAATATAGTGTTTTTTTTAATATACTTCGTTATATACGATAATAAGCATTATTATAATAATAAAATGTTTATTTTGTTTATTAACAACATAATAAAATTATTAACATGGGTATAAAAACAAACATAATCGTTATACAATTTAGGTTTCAGTTTTATAATAAGGTTTCGTACGGTTTTTATGGATAATATCTGTTTTACCATATTTATTTATTATTTCTACGTTAGGTGGCATGTCTTTTACAACTTTGTAAGGACCTGAGTATATATCATCTAATTTATTTATAGGTGCATCATTTTTAACAAGAATTAAATCATCTTTCTTATAACTAATAGGATTTATATATTTATCATATCTTTCTTTTCTATTTAATTTACTCTTTGCCAAATTATTTCTAGCCTGTTTTTTTGAAAGTTGCAAACGATATTTTAATTCACAAGGATAGCTATCAAAATTGTAGAGAGGATCTAAATATCTAGACAAAGTACTGGGTAAAGAACATTTCTTACCAAATACTAGTTCATATGGTGTGAAGCCTGTTTCTGAATGTACTGCCGTGTTGTAAACACGGCTGTTGGCTGCACGGTGTTGTGTTCGAAACACCAAAAAGGAATCCACTTACCCCACAACTCAGGATGATTGTCGGTTTGAATACACAAAAACGCATTCAAGTGTTTATGTGTCACCTCCAATGCTCCTATTGACTGATGATGGTACGCTGTACTAGTAAGTTGTTTAATATTGAGTAATTTACAAACCTCTTGAAAAAATTCTGATGTAAACTCCTTTCCTCTATCTGCTGCTATTTGTATTGGCACTCCGTACCTTAAAATAAAAATTTCTACAAATACTTTGCTACTTCCTCAGACTTTTTAGATATTAAGGGATACGCTTCAACATATTTTGTAAGTTCGCATTGTAATGTTAAAAGATATAAATAATTATTATAATCACTTGGTAATGGACCAACAAGATCTAAATAAACTTTTTCAAATGCTGTACTTGCTGTACTGGTTATAACCATTGGTTCTTTCTTTGTTAATGAGTATTTATGTCATTGACATTTATCAGAACGTTTTACGAATTTCTGAACATCATTATAGTAATATTTCTTTATATTGTTTGACATTCGTCTCATACCAGCATGGCCACTACTTGGTAGGAGATGAAAGTCATTTAAAATAACTCGCCTATCGTTTTGATTTTCAATTCTTTCAACATCATTTATAATACATATACGTGGTCCTTGTCTATCTTTCTTATTCTTTATCTCTGCTAATAGTTTATTGATAAAAATATCATTGTCTTTACTTTTTAGTATGTATACTTCTTCTAACTTTAATTTATTGCAAAAATTATCTAAATATCTTACAAATTCGTCTCGCGTCATTTGTAATTGAGAATTTAGAAACTTCACATATGTATATAGTTTTTTCACTTTCAACATAACACAAAATTTTATTTTCATATGTAATCTTTCTTATCCTTTTTAAGCTTTCTAGTTTACTATTATTAATAAATCGTAACTCGACTGATTCTTTTGGTTTGATATGAGTATTCACGACTCTTGGTTGATCAGGTCTTAAGTCAGTGTCTACTATATCCTCTGCAGAATCAAGGTTACTTAATTTTCTCTCTTGTGCTCTTGTCATTACATTCACTACGCTTTCATGCATTTCTTTCAAATCTCCTATTGTGATTCTTGACAGTGCATCTGCAGCTGCATTGTCAGAACCTTTAACATATTCCACTTCAATATTGTATTCTTCCAAAGCTAATCTAAATTTTAGTAAGCGACTTGAGGGATCTTTCATATTAAATAAGTAGATTAAAGGTTTGTGGTCAGTGAGTATTTTAAAAGGTCGACGACCGTACAAGTATGGTCGAAAATATTTTACGGCCCACACTATCGCAAGCAATTCTTTCTCAATGACTGGATAATTCTTTTCACCTTTATTCAAAGTTCTACTCGCATAAGCTATTGGTCGTCCATTTTCGTTCGATAAAATTGCTCCTATCGCATTATTAGATGCATCAGTTTGAACTATAAATTTATTTTTATCGGCAAAATCAGGATATTGTAAAACTGACGGTGATATTAAACGTTCTTTTAAAGTTTCAAATGATTTCTGGCATTCACTATTCCATTCAAAAGGTACACATTTTCTAGTTAATTTATTTGGATAAACAATCTCTGAAAATTTTGGTATGAAATTTCTGTAATAATTTGTGAAAGCAACAAATCTTTTTACCTCGTCAGTATTTGTAGGACATGGATAGTTTTTAACCTTATTAATTTTTTCGGGATCAGGCATTATACCATCACTTGAAATTATATGTCCTAAATATAAAATTTATTTCCTTAAGAAATCATACGTTATTGGATTCAATTTTAGGTTAACTTTACGCAGTCTTTCAAATACATCTTGCAAATTTTTATTGTGAAGACTCAAATTTCTTCCAAACACAATTAAATCGTCCTGATAAATTAAACATTTTTCAAAGTCAAAGTCAAAGTTAAAAATCTTTATTTCCATAAAAATGTGCAAACAATTCTTGGACACGTGAATTCACTATTATATTAATAAAAAGTAATAATAAAAATAAATAGAAGGAAATAAAAATTTAGCATTGAAAAAAAGCCTGTTCGATGAGTAGAGCTTTCATGAGAAGAAGCAGGCAAGAAACTCATGGCCACTCTTTTCAATCGCCAAATGTTTAGATATCAATACAATTATTTTCCTTAAATGAGCTGCTGTGTGTAGTTGTTAATTATTTATTTCAGTAAGATTTAAAACTAAAAATTCGTTAATCTAAGATATATTTTAATAACACATGAAATAATAGTCACAGCAACTCATATTACAGTTAGCTTAATAATATGATTAGAAATAACCTATGAGTGGAAGCAACTCAATCCCAAGCATTTTTATCTTCTATATATTCAGTGACCAACCTTTCGAATATAATTTACGTTTTACAACTGTTTTAAATTTATTAAAACTTAAATTTTGAATGTCACTTGGGAGTTTATTGTAAAAGCGAACCTTGCAACTAACATAAATGTAAATTCAGTAAATATAATAAACTCACTAACCCATTTGACGTTCATAAGTGTTACTTTGTGACCTAAGTGAATAAATTATTTTTGACTTTGACTTTATTGACATAGGGACAATTTTACATTGACATAATATTTCTGTATTGACGTAATAATACTTTATTGACATAATAATTTTGTATTGACATAATCATTCTGTTTTGGCATAATAATTCTGTACTGACATATTAATTCAATATTTCTTTTTACAAAATATACCTATAATATTTGCATGCCTAATTAATGGTAGAACCTTTGTATAGAACATGGTCACTTTCCAGAGTCTCTAAAAATAACTATAATCAAGCCTCTGCATAAAAAAGGTGACACAACCACAGTTTCAAATTACCGCCCCATAGCGCTTATCCCAATACTATCAAAAGTCTTTGAAAAAGTTATTTATAACTCCGTTAATTCATTTTTTGAAACAAACAATATATTTGCAAGAGAACAATATGGTTTTCGAAAAAATAAAAATATTAATAAAGCTGTCTATGAAATGCTTTCAGAAGTATTGTGTAATGTCGATAAAAAAAACCCCATTACAGCAGTAGTGATGGGTATGTCTAAGGCATTCGATCACGTTGATCATACGATATTATTAGGCAAACTAGAACGATACGGCATAAGAGGAAACACATTAACCTTGATCAAATCTTATTTAAGCGATAGAAAACAAATGACAATTATTAATAAAATCTGTTCTACATCCAAAATAGAAATTTCCCATAGATCATCCATCCGATATACTACAAGGGGAGTACCGCAAGGAAGTGTTCTTGGGCCCTTACTCTTCCTCATTTATATCAATGATTTACCCAATTCCGTCAATTGTAAAACTGTTTTGTTCGCTGATGATCTCACGCTCATTATTCCATGCGAAAACATAAATAGGTACGAAACCGACATAAATAATTATATACATTGCGTAATAAACTGGCTACTAGAGAATAATCTAAAAATCAATTTAGAAAAAACTCAAGTTATGTCATTCTTCCAAAGAACAAAAACTATCAATCTTAATATTACATATGCAGACCAAAAAATTTCAGAAACTAATAGTACAAGATTTCTAGGACTCCATCTTGATAGTCAGCTTAATTGGAAAAATCATATAGAGTCTACTTGCAAGAAATTAAATCAATACGCGTATGCCCTACATAACTTAGCAAAAATAGTCAATGAAAAAGTAGTCCTTACCGCATATAAAGCTTATGTTACATCAATTCTTCGATTTGGCATTATTCACTGGGGTAACTCTTCTGATAGAGAAACCGTTTTCAAAGCTCAAAAGAAATGTTTACGTGCTGTGTTTAAACTAAAATCAACAGAAAGCTGTGTTCCATTTTTTAAGAAATTTAACCTCCTTACTTTTCCATGTTTATACATATTTGAGACTGCAGTATTTGTAAAGTCAAACTTATATATGTTTCAAACATTGCAGTCTCTAAGACGTAATAAAGAGATATGTGTAAAGCAACATAAGACTTCACTATTTTCAAAAAATTTTGTAGGCATGGCTCCCAAGATCTATAATAAGATACCAAAATGTATTCGGGACAAAGAAGGTATCATTGATTTTAAAAAACAACTATTTACATTATTATGCACAAAAACATATTATACAATAAATGAATATTTAAATGATAAATGGTAACTTTTAATATTAAAATACAAACTACAGCTACTACAATATTCGAACTGTATGTGTTTATGTTTTATATTTGTATGCCAATGGTGGCAAGACATAGCGATCAATATATTACAATTATTTAAGAGTACACCTGTATTATACCTATGATCTACAAATAAATGATTTTGATTTTGATTTTTTGATTTTATCCTTATTTTATGTACCTACTTTCTAAGCAAATAAATGAATTAATGAATGAATGAATGAACACAGCGCAGGTACCGCGATGACCTGGGTCTGCATATCTTATACAGGAGTCAGCGAAATGTTTGACTATGAGGGCCGAAGGAACTCTACAAAATACATGAATGTGTTTGGAATCAGCTTTATTGCCTTCGTTTTTACACTTTTTGGTGACATTAATATGGATGGAGTTAAATTCCAGAAGATAACGCACAATGCCATAAATCAGCCCGCACAATGTCATAGTTTCGTGAAAATTCCATTGAGCTCGTGGAATGGCCTGCACAGTCGCCGGACCTTAATCCTATAGAACATTTATGGGGAATCCTAAAGCGTAAGGTCCGATGCCACACAATAACAACAAAAGAAGAACTAAAAATACGCCTCCGCCAAGAATGGAATACCATAACTGAAGAACAATGTAAAAATCTTGTAGGCTCTATGACAAGATGAATAGCTACTGTGTTAGCGGCTAAGGGTGACCGACGAAATATTGATTTTATATCAAAGTAAAGATCATTTAAAATGTACACAAGTTGTTTCATTTCATTTTATACAAAACTTTTTACAAAATGCAGTTTTTATAGGGGTGCTCCATACTTTTGGCCAAGGCTGTATATCTGTAGTAGTTAATGTCTCCTGGTAAATAAAATAATAAACATTTGTGCCAAATATGCGGGTGTTATTTGGCACAAATGTTTTCAATAGTATTCTGTTCTTCTCTGTTCAAATGGCCTAATTTTAATAAAGGAAATAATGTTTTAACTCTATTTGCATTATTTTTAGATTTATCAAATGAACAAATATCGAAGTTACTAAGCTTGTTAATTTTTGGATGCAAATCCTTTAACGATAACGATAAGTTATTCTCAGTAACGTTTAATATTCTAATTGGTATTAATCCGTTTTTCGGTACAGCTATAGAACTTGCCAAAAATACGCCTTCTTCTATTTCTTTAGATACAACTACACAATCTCCAGTTAAACTTGTCTGTATATAATGTATGGATTCACATCTAGCTGGAATATTGAAAACATGGCCAAATGAATTTAATATTGGTAAATAAGTGGGTCTTGTAGAAGTGTATAACGTTAATATATACGATACCGAGGCCCCACCTGTTTTTTGTAAATCTAGGCCATTAGCGCCGCAGCGTTATAAAATTGTAAAGGAAGAATTTAATAATATGTTAGAAGCCGGTATATGTAGGCCATCAAAATCGGCCTGGGCAAGCCCACTCCATCTAGTGCCCAAAAAAGACGGTCAAGTTCGTCCTTGTGGCGATTATAGAGCTCTAAATGCTATAACCAAACCCGACCAGTATCCCATCCCTCGCGTTCAGGATTTTACGTATTTACAATCAGGAAAAACAATATTTTCGAAATTTTACATAAAAAAGGCATACCATAACATTTTAATTAATTCAGAGGATATTTGTAAGACCGCAATAACAACGCCGTTCGGTTTATACGAATTCGAACGCATGACGTTTGGATTAAGAAACGCGGCACAAACCTTTCAACGATTTATGACAAATATAGTACTAGCAGGCTTAGACTTCGTATACTGTTACTGCGATGATATTCTGATAGGATTCTCCAGCAGTAAAGAGGATGATGCACGTTTAGAGCAAGTATTTAGTCGCTTAAGCGAGTATGGTATAACAATAAACTTAGAGAAGTGTACTTTCAAGGCTACTTATATAGAATTTTTAGGCTACAAAGTCACTACAACAGGTATTAGGCCGTTAGAAACTAAAGTACAGGCAATTATCGAGTATCCTAAACCGAAAAATGTCAGTGAGTTAAGAAAGTTCTTCGGCATGGTAAACTGTTATAGAAGTCATTTACCTAGAGCAGTAGAATATTTAGATATATTAAATAAGTTTATTCACAAGGCTAAAAAGAATGACAAAATATTGACATATTGGACACCGGATGCTGATAAAGAATTCTTGGAATGTAAGAACGGTCTAATGAACGCAGTTACATTATCGTTTCCTGTGAATAACGTGCTACTAGCACTTTTTGCAGACGCATCAAATAATTGTGTAGGTGCAGTATAGCAACAATTTAACGATGGTAAATGGAATCTATTAGGTTATTTTTCAAGAAAATTAACACAAATATTAAGAAATAACTACACTGGAACATTGAGACAACTACCATCTTAGTCTCTCCGTGACCATGGCTGCTGAAAAGCAACTTAATCGTCGGGGAAAGTGTAAACCTAAATATAAATAGTTTTAATAGTTTAAATAATATTATTAGCTTATAAATTAGTAAAATTCAATAGTAGTAGTAGTATAATAGTTTCAAAATTATGTAATACAGTGTTAAATAAACAACGCGATAAAATCCGTATATAATACACTCGGCGTCAAAAAAATCGCACTTCTCTGAAAATAAGTTATAAAGCCTAATAATTTGCAAACCAGTACGTTTACCCCAAACAATGTTAATATTAATTGAAAGTACATTTAATTAGCTTTTATTAAACAACAACCTAATGAATAAATTCCTTAAACAACCGCATGTACTGCATGTTGAAGAAAATGATATCCAAATACTCGTTACATAGACCACAACTTGCCGCACTTTCATGGGCTATAAAAAGGGCAGTAAGCATCAAAATTAGGTCATTCGACATCCAGACGTTGTAGAGAACACATGAAAATACAGAACACAAGAAAACAGCCCTACAAAATGGATACCACTGCAGATCAAGCCGCTCAAGTGATAGCACTACTGCAAACAGGGATGCGACAGTGTGATGTTGCTCGACAACTGAACTTGAGCCGTTTTGCCATTCGTCGAGTGCTCCAACGGTTTCAAGAGACTGGGGGCTACACCCGGAGACAAGGATCAGGAAGACGGCGCTGTACATCTGAGAGAGATGACCGTTTCATTGTGACGACGTCATTGCGGAACCGTTTCTCCAATGCTGTTGAGCTGCAACAGCAGCTCCGTGGGGCTCGTAGAACCGCAGTGAGCACATCTACGATTAGAAGAAGGCTGCGAGAAAGGAGTATTGCGGCCAGAAGACCAGCCAAGGGCCCGAAATTAACGCCACAGCATCGTAGAAAGCGATTACAGTTCGCTCGAGAACATCTCAACTGGGATCTTGAACAATGGAGGACCGTACTCTTCTCAGATGAGACGAGAGTATGTCTCTTCGTTAACGATAGGCGAAGGAGAGTGTACAGAAGGCGAAACGAACGGTTTTCTGAAGCTTGCTTGGAGGAGACAGTGGAATATGGAAGGGGATCTTGCATGTTCTGGGGCGGAATTTCAGTCGACGGCAAGACGGAACTCGTTTGCATATCCCGGACTGGAGGTGCTCGTGGTCAGGGATCACTAACCGCTCATCGGTACATAACCGAGGTGCTGGACATGCATGTAGTCCCATATGCAGGATATGTTGGGGATGGGTTCACTTTAATGCACGACAATGCTCGTTCCCATACCGCAGTAATCGTGCAGGATTATCTACACGAGGTTGGGATTCCAGTTTTGCAGTGGCCAGCGAGAAGCCCAGACCTGAATCCAATAGAGCATCTCTGGGATGAACTAAAACGACGAGTACGGTTACGTGATCCTGCCCCAGCAACTCTACAAGACCTCCATGATGCTGTAATTGAAGAATGGAATAGGATTCCTCAAGATAGTGTGGTACGGCTGATTGGGTCTATGCAAGAACGAATGGAAGCTGTTATTAGAGCAAGGGGGGGTTGCACTAGGTTTTAAGTAGCATTTTTTATTAATTTCTTTTGTTGTTTTGTAATTTTAATGCCTGTTTTTGTTTGAATATTTTTTCCTAATAAAGATAATTTTTTTCTGTTACTATACCTACCAACCTTTCAAATAAATAGCATAAAACAACCATACAAAGGATTAAACGCGACATAAACCGAATTGAATTAAATTTTTGCAAAGGTGCGATTTTTTTGACGCCGAGTGTAGTTTAATTTCAACAAACACAACAAAACTACAGCACTTATGACCGAGAGTTACTTGCTATATTTTTGGGTGTAGAACATTTCAGAAGTCTATTTGAAGGCCGTAACTTAATTATTTTCACAGATCACAAGCCCTTAACATTCGTATTTTCAAAGCTATGTATAAATAATAAGAAAGAAAACTGTAGACATGTTAGACAACTAAGTTTTATTAGTGAATTTACAACTGACTTACGACATGTGTGTGGGCAGGATAACATCGTGGCCGACGCATTATCGCGTATACAGACCATAGAGTGCACATCGAATGCAATAGATTACGAAAAATTAGAACTTAGAACAAAGTAAAGATGTAGAATTTCAGAACATTTTAAGTAACCCCCAATTCAAACTCAAGAAAATTTTAATTCCGAACTCCAATCAGTATATCTATTGTGAAATATCGAACGAAAATGCGAGGCCATTTTTAACAGAATCTTTTAGAAAAATGGGATTTCATACTATACATAATCTTAGTCACCCGGGACTGCATACATCGCGCCGGATGATTAAGGAAAAGCTTTGGTGGCCAAATATGAACAGAGATATAAATTTATGGACGAAAACATGTTTGATTTGTCAGAAGTCTAAGGTAACTAGGCACACGATTTCTAGCTGGTACATATCCGCAGGCTGACAGATTCGACCACATACATACATATCAACTTAGTCGGCCCGCTTCCGATCACGGTAGACGATTACAGATATTGTTTAACGGCTATTGACAGAGGTACAGGTTGGCCAGAAGCGTACCCATTAAAAGATATGTTGGCTGATACCGTAGCAAGCGTAATATATAAGGAATGGATCTGTAGATTTGGCTGCCCTGTTAAACTAACAAGTGACCAGGGCAGGCAATTTGAAAGCAAGTTATTTACTAGTTTAATGGCATATCTAGGTATACAAAAGTTAAGGACAACTCCGTATCATCCGCAGAGTAACGGAGCCATTGAAAGGTGGCATAGAAGTATAAAGGCATCTTTAATGGCAAGGCTATATGGTAACAAAAATTGGAATCACGAACTTCCTAGCGTGATGTTAGGACTCGGTGCAGCCATCAAAAACGAATCGGGCGTAAGCGCCGCGCAAATGGTTTACGGCCGGTCACTACGACTGCCAGGCGAATTTTTTGTAGAAAGTTCTAATAGTCAAGATACGCATTCAGTAATAGAAAACATTAGAGATAATATAAGAAAATACAAGCCGACCAGTGTTAAGTGTCATAGTGCCCAAACACTTTTTGTACATCCACCCTTAAAGATTGTTATGTATGTAGGATGTGCAGTAACAAAACGTAAGAAGAATGAAGGAAACGGAATGTTAAGGTGTGAGAGGGGGAATATATCAAAAAATGGCGGCGTGAGCGTTGTTGTGGAAGACGAGTTATAATAAATTAAAAATAAGTTTAGAAATACTTTTGGTAACACGGGTAAATATAAACTGCCAATCTTGAGAGCACAAGTTTATTTTATTTTATTTTATTTTTATTTTATTTTATTTTTATTTTATTTTTATTTTTATTTTATTTTATTTATTTTATTTTATTTTATTAACCGCTCAAACCCCGTTGACGCCTTAAGGCGTCATCACTTTTGTACCCGTCAAACCCCGTTGACGCCTTAAGGCGTCAAGCAACAAAAAAAAGAGGGTCGCGCGCTAGTTTTTGCCGTTTTTGTATTGAAAGGCCTGTATTTAAAGTCTTGTATTGTATATCATTGTACTCGGAATGAACTGAGCTTTTCGAACGAACCATTTACTAACTGAATAATAATTGTCTAATATTGTTATTGTTATGTCACGTGACTTCGCGCCGAGCGTTCGTTCGTCGATGTTATTTGTGCCGCTGTTTACTGTCGTTTTTTGTAGGGCAAGTATATAAGTGTAATACATTATTGAAAAGCTTATTCTTTCTATTTTTAGAGACAATAAAAACAATACTGACTTACGTTATTTTTGTATAACAAACTGAAGCCCAAAGTAACCTATTATCATTTATCAGTTTTCCCGCGCTTTTTTATATTTGTTGTTTTTTAGTACAGTATTATATCGTATTTCAGGTTTCAATCACTATAATAGTGTTATTTATTAGTGTTTCTATAGAAATATCTGAATACAACGCACAAAGTTACGACGAATATTTTTTAACAAAAATTTCAATATTTACTTTTGCCGCGCTCTAAATGTCCATGACACGCACGGTAGTGCCACTTTCAAATGTCAATATCTTAATTTTTTCTCACAGACATATATAAAAAAAAATGTTTAACTATAAAGAGCATATTTCTATTTTTAGACACAATAAAAACAATACTGACTAATGATAATTTTGTTTGTCAAACTGAAGCCCAAAGTAACCTATTATCATTTATCAGTTTTCCCGCGCTTTTTTATATTTGTTGTTTTTTAGTACAGTATTATATCGTATTTCAGGTTTCAATCACTATAATAGTGTTATTTATTAGTGTTTCTATAGAAATATCTGAATACAACGCACAAAGTTACGACGAATATTTTTTAACAAAAATTTCAATATTTACTTTTGCCGCGCTCTAAATGTCCATGACACGCACGGTAGTGCCACTTTCAAATGTCAATATCTTAATTTTTTCTCACAGCCATATATAAATACTTCGTTTTACTATAAAGAGTATTTATCTAGAAAATAGAAAAAGTAAAAACTCTTCTTATAGCATTTATATTTCTTTAGAAACAAATATTTTCAATAACGAACAATTTGTACAGTTCTGCTTTGTTTATCCAGGCGTATAAACTCAAGTATACACTTCAATGCGATGATTCATAATACTTGTCGTAGCTTACAATGTGTATTTCTAAGAAACACGAGCGATGTTATCATAACTCAGAGCTCAAAAACATAAACATCGATAGGGCGTGTCAAGTGGCGCTTTAAGTGCCGACCGCGCGACGGGTGTCCGATTACCGGGTAATCTGTTATTGTTTACATTAAGTGCGCGCGGGGCCGGAAAGGTTAAGGAAAACAAACAGTAGTATATTATGTATTAACAATCGATGCTTAAAAATACATTTAAAACTAAAAAATACACTACCCATAACGTTATTCACAGATTACATAAAAGACTTGCTTACTTAGTAGATAGTCTAAAATTAAATTCTGTTTGATCCTTACAATCAAACAGAATTTAATTTTAGACTATCTACTACATATCAATACAAAAAGAGAAAATGTACATAAAGTTATGTTGCCAGAGTCAATAAATAAAATCTAATGCTGTTTTTGGAGTACCTTGAAAACATCATTTCTGAATGTGTGCTTATTCAAGAACAATATATCTATTGTGCTAAACCGCTTATTATAATCGTCAACCATACGATGTAGCGGTGAGCGTAAACCAGAGTTGGTTCGACATCGAGAGGCGACGAACAGATGCCTCGTGCGAACCTCTCGTCTGTGTGTTGTGCGAGGGACCAGGTAGCTCAAACTATTAACTAGTTCAGGACAGTCAAACTTATTACGACATAAATTGTACAGAGTCATTAATTCCAGTAAAGTACGCCTAGACTGTAATGTTAAAAGATCGAGATGTTAGAAGAAGTTATTTTATTTGCTACGATCCCATATCTACATTTTGGGGGCTCGTTCGGGATCGCAGCCACGTGCTTTCAAATTTTACCAACGACGTATACGACGACTAAACGACGAAAACGACAATATTTGAACTTTTGAAGACGAAAGACGTTACTAGAAGACGGAACACGCTCACAATATTACAAGAACGACGACACGAGAAGATGACGGAAAACAAAGACGCAGTATTTAGCATCGTCGATATGGCGAAATTCAGTGGTGATGATCATACCTACACTTCTACGAAATGGGCTCAAGACCTCGACGACAACTCAGAAATATTCGGATGGTGGCCTCAACAACGACTTATTATAGCCCGTAGGTCCTTGACGGGCACGGCAGAGTTGTGGCTCAGGACGGAAAAGGTGCATAAGACGTATGAAGACCTAAAGGCGACAGTACTGAAGGAGTTTCCTGACGTCACGAATAGCAAAGAGATGCATGAACTCATGACTGCACGAAGGAAGAGCAAAGATGAGTCCTATTATCAGTATATGCTGATCATGAAAGAAATGGGAAAACGGGCAAAGTTCCCAGATTACGTCGCTATTCAGTACATTATAGACGGCATCTCGGATCTTGAAATCAATAAGGCGATTTTGTACGGCGCTGAAAGAAAAGTTGTCGCTATACGAAACGATTAGGAAGAAAGCTGCCAAGCAGACCATTGAACGACCGGTTAAGAGAACGGCGCCGCTATCGGCTAGGGATTCCACCTCGGGAACCGGTCAGTATTGCTATAACTGTGGAGAAAAAGATCATCTAGCTAGTGCATGCCGGAACGGGTTGAAGTGCTTCCGGTGCAATGAGTTCGGCCATATTAGCTCCAAGTGTACCAATCGTAGCGCAGGAAGCAGCGGAAGTTTGTGTAGTACAAAAATGTCGGTAAAGCAGTCGCAGGGCGCGGCCGAATCGGCCAATCAGCGGGCTCAATCGCGCCCATCGGTAAAACAGTTCGACGCAGGCCCGAAGAAACACTCGGCTATGTTCGGAGCAACATCGGCGGCCTATCAGAGCGGCGCATGCGACTATGATGGAAATGCTAACGTCAAGTCCGAAGATGACAGCGGTGTCATGCAGATAAATCAACAATCAAGCCAAAATAAAGCTGTAAAATCGGTGAAAATTAGTGATAAAACAATTAGGGCGCTAATAGATACGGGTAGTGATGTGAACTTAATGGCGGAAGATTTGTAGAAAGAGTTAAAACTGCCGTGTAATATGGATAACACGATTTTATCCGGTCTTGGACTCACTAAAGTAAGGTCATGCGGGAAAATTGTTGTTTGTATTGTTATTGATGAACAGTGTTATTTCGATGTGGAATGCCACGTAGTACCGAATGGGTCAATGCCCTATAGATTGATTTTAGGACAAGAGTTCCTACAAAATGTTGTAATGGTAGTTCGTGAGGGTGCTGTGTTATTGTTTGCGCAAGGTGACGAATGGTTGTCTCGGGTGAACTGTTGTATGACTGAGGTTGATGTTACAGGTCACATCTCTAATCCGGAGGTAAAGGCGAAAGTAAGGCGGCTGGTTGAAGAGTATAAGCCCCTTCAGACGAAAGAAGCTCCTATTAAGATGAAGATTGTGTTAAAAGATGATGTACCAATAGCTCAGCGACCCCGGCGAATATCACATATGGAACAAAGGATAGTAGAGGAACAGGTAGATGAGTGGCTACAGAAGGGAATTATTTAGGTTAGTTTTTCTGAATACTCTAGCCCAATAGTGTTAGTCAAGAAAAAGGATGGATCAACTCGCATTTGTGTAGATCATCGTTTATTAAATAAAAAGATAGTGAAAGATGAGTTTCCACTGCCACTCATTGATGACTTGATTGACAAGTTGAAAGAGGCAAAGGTATTCAGTGTTTTAGATCTAAAAAATGGATTTTTTCATCTCAAAATAAGTCAAGAATCTGTGCCCTATACTTCTTTTATATGTCATCATGGACAGTTCGAGTTTCTACGTGCTCCTTTTGGGTTGTCCATCTCACCTAAATATTTTATGAGATTTGTAACAATTATTTTCAGAGAATTGATAGCGAGTGGCATCATGGTCATTTTCATCGATGACATTGTTATCATAGCAGACTGTGAGAGCCAAGCTCTGGAAAGACTTAGTCAAGTTTTAGCGGTAGCTTCACAGTATGGGCTTGAGGTAAATTGGAAAAAGGCGAAACTTATTAGTCGTGAGATAGAATATTTGGGTCACTTAATTAAGGATGGGGAGGTTAGGCCAAGCCCAGAGAAAGTTGAGGCAGTTGTAAGGTATCCTGAACTTAAAAATATTAAACAAATCATGGGTTTTATTGGCTTAACATCTTATTTCAGGAAATACATCAAAGATTATGCCAAGATTGCTAGACCATTGTCAAATTTGCTAAAAAAGGATGTTTCATTTATATTTGAAGATGAGCAAAGATGTGCTTTCAATACATTGAAGCAAAAGCTGACTTTGAAAATAAGACTATGTGCTATGTTCAGTTCAGCACTACTTTAAGGTAGTGTAAGCAAGTATGTATAATGTTAAATGTAACCTGTGTATTAAAGAGTGCTCAGTAAACAAATATAGATGTATTTTTGTTAAAATTGAATACAGATGTTTATGTTAATAGCAAATAAGGCAGTTAGAACCCACAAATATTATTTTAGGAGATTGAATGATACATTTTATACATATTCCTATATGCACAATGCTGGATGGCAAAACAGTGAATGTTTTAACAGAAACCAAAAGTTCACAAGCGTGTAACGTCTGTAAAGCTACGCCCACGTATATGAACGACTTAGAAATTATCAGACAAAGAGTATGTAACGAAGATACTTATAAATTTGGGATTTCCATATTGCATGCTCATCTCCGATGCTTCGAATATTTATTGCATATATCATATAAATTGGAGTTGCAAAAATGGCAAGCTAGAGGCAAAGAAGCACAGCAAAAAGTGAAAGAGGGCAAAAATAAAATCTGCAATGATTTTTATAAAGAAATGGGACTTGTTGTTGACCAAACAAAACAAGGAGGAGGCAACAGTAATGATGGGAACACAGCAAGAATTTTTTTTTAAAACCCTGAACTAGTTTCTTAAATCACAGGTGTGTCCAAAGAATTGATTGAAAGATTTGCGAATATTTTGTGTCATTTCTTGCGGACATTACATAGACGAAGATAAATTTAGGACATATTGCATTGCCACAGCTGAAATGGCAATAAATCTATATGGATGTTATAAAACGAGTGCAAGTGTACATAAACTTTTAATTCACGGTGCTGACATTATTAAATCTCTGACTTTGGCTACAGGTCAATTGTCAGAAGATGTAATAGAATCAAGTCATAAAAATTATAAGAAATTGTGACAGTATCACCTCCGAAAAATGTCCAGAATATACACTAATTCGGATACTCTCCACTGGATGCTTATATCTTCGGATCATGTCGTGACTACTCACAGGGATAAACCCAAGAAACGAGGAGAGAAATTTAATGACGTTGTAGTAGGAACGTTGCGGATACCTACATACCTATGTAGCGAAGAGGTTGAGGATAAAGACAGTAAAGACTCCGATGACAATGTCGACGATCACGATTAGTATGTAGTGTAGCATAGATTGTAATTTAGGATACGTTAAGAACTTAAAATTTTTATTTTTTTAATTATTGTATCATCTCGAAACTATACTTCTAGCTTCTTATAGTTATTAATAATAACTATTAGTCTAATTTGGTAATTATTAGACTGTAAAAAACTTACACTTTATTATTGGCATCGTAAATTGGCAATCCGGCCCTGTGTGCAGCGCCCTCGATCGCCGAAACATCGCACTAACATAGATTTTGCTTAATTATGCGGCCAAAATTGAAAATTTTAAACTAGTTACAAATACAAAATGTAATATTTTTCTACGTTAACAATAGAACAGGCGATAAGAAACCGGTCTTCTCGGCTTCAATAACCGCGCGGGGTTCGTGCGCAGGTAGTCGGAACTTGTTAGTCTCCCGCTACACACGCGCTTTCGCCCTTTACGCTTTTAAGGTGACTTGTTTTTCGTCGTCAATATTTTTGATTTTAAGACAGTTATCAAAGTAACCAATATGGATTCGAGTGCTTCAGGTAAATACCATTATTTATTATAGAAATTGTCAACCTAGTATAAATAAAAAACCTTTATTTTTAACCTTCAAAACATATTACGTTTTCTTGAAAAAATATTCTTGATTTTTCAATTTAAAAGTAATTTAGTTATATTATCGCTTCCTCTCGCCTCAAAATTATTATTTATTATAATACTTAATACTCTTTTCTTACGATTCTGATAAAAATTAGCTGCAGGTAGGTGCAGGTAGGGTAAAAAAAGTTATGTTGAAAAATGTTCCAAAAAATAAATTTTTTTTCTTTTACGTTGTAGATTCTCCTGGCTCATCCGGAACAAAATTAGTCACCCGTCAATTTCTCTACGATAAAATGCAAAGCCAGAATTTAATAACTATGGATGAAAAATTGGCCTATTTAGAAAATTACCTGTTTTCTTCTTATGGTGACACAGAGGAAAATATAAAAAAACTAAAGAGAAATATTGCTTACTTCAAGACTGCCATAAAGAAAAAATGGTCTAAAGCAAAAAGAAAAGAAGAGGATTTCTTAAAATCTAACCAGTCATGGTTAAATGGGACGTTTGAAATCCCAATTCAAGCCCAAAATCGCCCAGGCCGCCCTTCAAAATCATTTGAAGAATCAAGTGAGAGAAGCAAGCGTCGCAAAACTGAAGTGGTTCGCTCTGCTGTAGGCGATTCTGTTATCATTCATGCTGCTCAGTCAACTTTGAGAGCTAAGGGACTTCGAAATGCATCGGAAATCCTTAAAGAAATCACAAAATCGCCAACAAGGGCAAACAAATTAAGAAATGCTTACAAGTCATCGAGTGAACCCAACAAACACAATATATTAACACCTCAAGAAGCATTGGCGATGTTTATAGAGGCCGACCTTACACGACAGCAATATGAAATCATACGTAAGACAAATAAGTCGCTTTATCCTTGCTACGACAGATTATTAGAGGCCAAGAAAGAATGCTATCCACCTGAACAACACATAAAAGTGACAAGTCTGTATGCAGAAAGTACTTTGCAAAGTCTTATTGACATAACGCTTATGCGCCTTTCAATGTACTTAGAGGAAGTACTTTTATCTATTAGTGAAGAAGATAGACAGACTTTAACTATTATAAATAAATGGGGATGTGATGGCTCCCAGCAAGCCAGATATAAACAAAAGTTTGAAAATCCTGCTGATTCGGACGCCAATATATTTTTGAGCTCATTTGTCCCTTTACAAATACTTTGTGGCAAGAATAACAAAAAAGTTATTTGGGAGAATCCTTCTCCATCATCCCCCCGGTTTTGCCGGCCTATAAGATTCAGATTTCTGAAAGAATGCAATGATGTGACCAAAGAAGAAATCAGTTACGTTGAAGAATCGGTAAAGAATTTGGTTCCTACCGAAATCGAAATAAATGGAAATAAATTTACCTACAAGCACATTTTCAAGATGACTATGATTGATGGGAAGGTTTGCAATGCTGCAACCGACACTAAGTCTACCAGTCGATGCTTTATTTGTAAAGCCACTTCAAAAGATTTTAACAATCTAAGCAAAAAATATGATGTAAGTCCTGAAACTTTAGAATTTGGAATATCTGTGCTGCATGCCAGAATCAGAATTTTTGAGAGTATTTTGCACTTGAGCTATAAACTAAAAGTTCAAAAATACAGACAGAAAAAAACAACGGAAGAAAAAGACTTGGAATTGGCCGCTAAACAAAAAATTCAAGACAGATTTAAAATTGAAACCGGATTACTCATTGACATGCCTAAGTCCAACTATGGAAATACAAATGATGGAAACACCAGCCGTAGATTTTTCGAGAATCCCCAATTGGCATCCGACATAACTGGAGTGAATTTCGATTTAATTTACAGACTGAAAGTCATTTTAGAAACTATTTCAAGTGGATACATTATTGACGTCAAGAAATATGATGAGTATGCACTAGATACTGCCAAATTATACGTGCAGCATTATTGGTGGCACCCGATGACCCCTACTTTGCACAAAGTGCTCATACATGGTGCTGCCATAATAGAGAATTCACTTCTCCCAATAGGCCAATTGTCGGAGGAGGCTCAAGAGGCCCGAAATAAGCACTTTCGCATGTATAGAGAAAATTACGCAAGAAAATTTTCCCGCGAACAGTGTAACCGCGACATCTATTTAATGTATATGTTCTTTATATTCTTTGTCTTCAAAAGTATCTTCTATTTTTTTTATTTTTTAAATAATTATATTGCTCATTTAAATTTTTATATTTAGTAATATAAGTGTTAAAATAAAAAAACCGTCCCTTAAATCATGCCGTGGCAGCTTGTAAGTGAAGCATCACTTAACTAGAAACTTATAAGTCATGTTTATATATTAATGTATGGTGTATGTTTTGTAAGTTGCCCTTAATAAATAAATAAATAAATAAATCTATAATCGGTTATTATTGAGCTCTGATCCGCTCATTAGCAGTATAAGTATAAAACAAAGAAGGAGAAAAAAAATGTCTAAATCCTTTGCTCCGGAGACTTTAGATATGCTTTTACCCACCAAACCAGACTCAGCATCACCAGAAACCTCGGACGATGAGGATCAGGAGTAACGAGTTGGCATGGAGTATGTGTCGACTGTCGAGGGGATACGTCAATTCATTACTCACACACACGTTTAAAATGTACATTTATGAAATATTTTTTTTTGTCTGTGACGTTAGGTCTTTGACTTTTTTTTCATAAATATGATATTTTCTTGAATAAATATTTAAAAGTTCAACAGAAAGTTGTTTTTTATTATCATTTATGTAATTTAGAATAATTAAAGTAATTAAAATAATTTTGGCCGCATAAAACCAAAAAACCTATCTATGTGCATCGCCCTCCTGAGGAGACCTCAGAGGGCGATGGCGATTAGGGTGTCGCGGGCGTACCGCACCGTCTCCTTTGAGGCGGCGTGCGTCCTGGCAGCATCGCCGCCCTGGGATTTGGAGGCGGAGGTCCAAGCGTCGGTGTATCACTGGCGCGTGGACCTCCGGCTCCATGGTGAGGAACCCACTCACGGGGCGGTGGAGACGCGAAGGTCCCAGGCTCGACTGGTCCTCGAGGCCAAGTGGGAGGAAAGGCCTGCCCAGCCTCGCTACGGGGTGAGGACCGTCGAGGCTGTCCGTCCGGTGCTAAGGCAATGGACGGACAGACGGCACGGACCGCTCACCTACCGGCTTACTCAGGTGCTCTCCGGACACGGCTGTTTCGGAGAGTACCTGAGCAAGATAGCCGGTAGGGAGCCGACAACCAGGTGTTACCACTGCGAGGAGTGCGACCGGGACACGGCGTAGCACACGCTGGAGGAGTGTCCGGCGTGGGCCGAGGAGCGCTGTGCCCTGGTCGCCGTGATTGGCCCCGACCTCTCGTTGCCGACCATCGTATCCATGATGGTCGGCGACGACAGGTGCTGGGGTGCAATGAGGTCCTTCTGCGAGGCTGTCATCTCGCAGAAGGCGGCGGAGCGGGGGCGTGAGGAAGATCCTCACGCCCCGGACATCCACCGCCGGAGGAGGGGGCGCAGGAGCCGCGCTTATGTCGCTCTCCTGCCCCCCACCTAAGGGTTCTGGGTGGCAAGGCTTCAGGGGACCCTGCCACCCGTGAGAAAGAACCAATAGAGGGCGCGCGCGACGTTCCCACGCGCCTTCTAACGTCGATAGGGGAGAGCAATGAATTGCTCTCCCCCGGGGACGAGAGGAGGTCGGGTCCGATTGACCCGGCCGGCACCCACACGGGGGGGCTTGCTATGGATGAATTGCCATTGGGTGAGAGAGGGAACACCCCAGGTTTTTTAGTGGGTATACCAGCACTCGGCTGGTGAGTCCCACACGCCCCGCCGGTGCCGTCCCCTAGCCGGCGGGTAGTGCATCAAGCTTTTTTCTTGGGTAAAAAAAAAAAAAAGGATGGTCGGGGGCACGATGGCTGGCCCAGCGCCCTCCGGCCCACCGGTTGCACGGCAGACATCGGCCCACCGGTTGCACGGCAGACATCTGCCCACACACCATCGGCTTCCTCTTCCTCTTCTAAAAGGAAAGGGAGGGGCAAGGGGTGGGCGACTGCTACTGAGGCGCCGCCGCGTCCCGGCCCTCATCCCCAACCCACCTCGGTGGCCTCTACCTCGGCTGAACAGCCGTGGACGGAGGTCACCAAGAGGAAGATGAAGAGAAAAAAGAAGGCTTCCGGGGCTATCCCGGTCCCCAGTCAAAAGAGAGGCCTCCGCCCTGCCGATCTGCGCCCCCCGCGCTCCACCGCCATTGTGGTGGAGCTGACAGAGGAGGGGCTCCGGCAGAGCGGCAGTTATGCGGGCGTCCTCCGGTGGGCCACTCAGGCTATGACAGACAATCTCGCCGAGATGGGCCTCGCCGGAGGCGTCCACTTCAAGGTTGCCGCCACTGGAGCCAGAATTCTGGAGGTCCCAGATGTCACCTACGGCGACAAGTGCTGGTGCTGAACGGATGGCGGGTAGGCCCACAAAGCCGGGGTGTGTGGCCAGAGAACCTCCTAGTGTGCCTGACGCCTGCTGGTCCCTTCTACACTTTTCGTGGATGGGAACAGCAGTCGTTGGGCCGGTACACCCCGGGCAACACAGGTAATAATGTCCTTTCGGGGGCATTATTACTCGTGGCTAATACTCTGGCACGCGCGTAGGGAACCCGAGGCAGTTTGTCTCGGGGTTATCGGCCCGCGAGGGCCGCGTTCGGGAGTCTCTCCACGTGTTCCTCTGATTTGCAGATGACACGTGGATGAGACGGGGGAGATAGAGGAAGAAAACCTCTTTAAAAATCACCAGTGGGAGCCGTAAGGCCCAACAAGAGGGGGTGTCTTGCGAGACCGCCAACTCGTAGCCCGGACCCGTAGGCGTCCGGAACAAGGGCCGCCACCTTTCGAGGTGGGGGTCGCGGAGAAGAAAACTCCTCAAAAAAAACTAGCGTCGTCTCCGCTCGTCAGCTCCCCTGTAGCAGGGGACTCCGAGGGGGACCGACGGGACCGACCGTCTACTCCAACTCAGCTCTCCCACATTGGGGGACCCGGGGAGGAGTGGGCCCCCTCCAGTTTCACGTTCCCTTGCACTCCTCTGTTATCAGGGCTGGCAAGGGAGCGACTACTGGAGGCCACCCTGCCGCGCAGAGTTGAGGGCTGCCAATAGCCAGAGCTATTGGCCGCATTAGGCGGGGGCACATAGGGGAGGGGAAACCTAACCCTGCCTCCGTCTTCATATCGTTACCCGTTGAGTGTCGTTGATCACGTCTAGCGGCTCAACGGGACCCAGAGGCTTGCCTTAGTTAGCCGGCCCGCGAGCAGGAAAACTCACACCACCCAACAGCGAAGTTGTAAAAACCTCTGGGTACCTGCCGTCCCCCAGCACTATGTAGGCCTTCCCCCGGAATGAGCGTCACCCGGGGGTCGACTTTAGATCGTCTCTTCTCGTGGGAATAAAATGGAAGATTTCAAGAAACAAAAACCCGAAGAAGATAAGGAGAGGAAGATGGAGGAGCACGGAGTCCCTTTGCGTGACTCCAAAGGGCGCTTTAAGCGCCCTTCACGTCTTGCCAGCGATGGCAGAGGAATGGGGGCATGTACGCCCACGTCGTTGGCGTCGACGCCTGACAGAAGCCGGAGGAGCTCCTTCAGCCTCGGCGTCGATTCCGGGTCCGAGGACCTGGACTCCCGCGACCTCAGCGGCCGGGTCTCTAGGACCCGAAAGCGCAGCAGGAGCAGGTCGCAAGAAGCAGAGCGTGATGCTCTGGAGCTGGCCATCTGTCGCGCCAAAGACCAGTCGCGGCAGGAGAAGCTGGAGGGACTCGATCGTGACCCCTGGGGTCGCCCATACCGCGCGGCGCTGAGCAAGCTCCGCGCGACGGGTCTCCTCCTTACCGAGTCTCTTCAGCCTAGCTTCCTCACCGAAGTGGTCGAGGGCCTATTCCCGCCACAGGCGGAACACACGCCTCCGGCGATGGCCGCAGAGGCCGAAGTCCGGGAAGCCAACGAGGTGGTGGTTCCGCCTGTCACGGAGGCGGAGATGAGGGCGGCCGTTCTGCGCATCCGCTCGAAGCGGACCGCCCCCGGGCCGGACGGAATTCCGGCCCGAGTGTTGGACCTTACCCTTGACCACATGGGCGACCGCCTCAGGGAACTATTTGACGCGTGTCTGTCGTCGAGGAGGTTCCCTGAGTGCGGGAAGGTGGGGAGGCTGATGCTCCTGCCCAAGCCGGGGAGAGCCCTTTGACTCGGTCGCGGCCTACAGCCTATCGTACTGCTGGACGAGGCGGGGAAGTTGCTGGAGAGGATTTTCGCTGCCCGCATCGTCCGGCACCTCGAGGAGGTGGGGCCCGATCTGTCGGACGCCCAGTTTGGCTTCCGCGCCGGGCGTTCGACGATAGACGCCATTTTGGCCCTGAGGGCCGCGACCGAGGAAGCCGTTAGACGAGGCGGCGTGCTGTTGGCGGTGTCCTTAGACATCGCCAACGCATTTAATACTCTGCCATTCGGCAGCATCGGGGAGGCACTCCGATTCCATGGGGTGCCCGTATACCTGAGGCTGCTGATGGCAGACTATTTGGAGCGGAGGTCTGTGTTGTGCGAGGACCGAGTGGGCGACGTTGTGCGCAGTTAGGCGATAGGTTGTGTTAGGCGATATCGCGCGGTGTTCCACAGGGGTCCGTCCTTGGCCCTCTCCTGTGGAACATCGACTATGAATGAGCCCTGCGCGGAGTCTTGCCCCCTGGGCTGAGCGTATTCTGCTACGCTGACGACACGCTGGTAGCAGCCCGGGGTCTCAACTTTGAGGAAGCGGCTCGCCTGGCCACCACGGGGTCTCTCAGGTGGTCGGGCGAATCGAGGCGCTGGGGCTTAAGGTGGCCCTCAACAAGACGGAGGCCCTGTTGTTCCAAAGGCCCCGTCGCGGGCCGCCTGCGGGCGCCTCGATCACCGTCGGCTCGGTCCTCGTACCGGTTCAGGCCCAGATGAGATATCTGGGCCTGGTGTTGGATGGACGATGGCTCTTCGACGAACACTTCCGACAGCTCGAGCCCAAGCTGGACGGCGCGGCGTCCGCCCTTGGGCGATTATTGCCTAACCTGGGCGGACCCAGTTTGGCGTGCCGGAGGCTCTACACGGGGGCAGTCCGGTCGATGGCGCTGTACGGCGCACCGGTGTGGGGGAACTCCCTGACCGCCCAGTGTAGGGCTCTCTTGCGGAGACCGCAGAGAGTCATGGCGGTCAGGGTCATACGCGGGTACCGCACCGTGTCCGCAGACGCGGCATGCGCCCTGGCCGGTACTCCCCCGTGGGATTTGGAGCCGGAAGTGCTTGCCGACGTTTATCGTCGAGCGGCCGAGTTTCGGGCAGGCGGAGGCGGTCACCCTCTGCTCGAGCAGGTGCGCGTCTTTGGTGCACCCAAACGCCGCCGCCAGTGCTGGTGCCCGCGGGGCGTGGGCAGTCGCTGGGTGGGTCGTTGATGTCGTATCAGGTTCCAACGACCCACCTGTCAAGGTAAGGAAAACAACAATAAAGGCCCACAAAGCCCACCACCCTCAGGCCAAACCTCAGGGTGGCTGGAGGTCGTCTCGCGCCCTGCAGCGCCCGGCTCTGCGGTTGGGGAGAGGGTTTAAGCGCTCCCTCTCCCGCTACGCCGCCTCCTTGATGGAAATTACTTCCTCACAGAAGGAGGCGACGGCCTTCCACGACCTCTCACTCCGGACCATAGACTGAACTACGGCCGGGAGCGAGAGGGCAACCAATCCTACTGCCGCGATCGACTCACGGCGCTGCGATGCCCAGGCGGGGCAAACCGCCGAAGTGTGCAGCGCCGTGTTCTCAACAACCTCGCGCTAGTCGCCGCAGTGGTGACAACCTCAAAGTCTCTTGCGTATACGACACAGGAACTGGCCAAAACAACCGTAGCCAGTCATTACCTGTGTCAGCCGGAAGCTGATGGCGCCATGCCGTCTCTCCAGCCACTCCTCAAACACGGGACTTATCGCCACGATCGTGGCGTGCCCGACAGGGGAGCTTGGAATAACAATTTAAACCCTTAATAAAATTATAGTAACTATTTTACCACCTCGAATTATTTACTAAAATCATCATTTTTTTCTTCCGGTAAACATAGCTCTATGTTTTTATAGGCCGACCGTTTAACCCGTGTATCGCCTGTACGGTAAGAAGGGAGCGGGGGGCGATGTTACCGGTGCGCGGAGCAGAGAGCTCACGTCAAGCGCGGCAGTGCGCTGGCGGTGCTCGCAGCCCGTGGTTGGTATTTTTGTTATGGACGCTTGGACATTACCGCACAAGGTACACGACTTCCTAAGATTAGTCCCAAAATGAATCGCTCATCCTATTTTGCGAAAAAAATTAACAAACAAGCTAAACAAATAGCATACAACGTATATTTTTTTTTTTTAAAGCCAGAAAACAAGGTATATAGTTCTACGGAGTATCTTCAAGACGTAAACCTAAGCAAACTTGTTGCTGAAGCTACAGGACTCTCGGTAACTACCATAAGTAAAATAATAAAAGAAGGAAATGAACTGAAAGATGAACAAAGTCAAGTAAATTTTAAATCACCAACAAAAAATAAACAAATCCGAAAGAAAAAAATCTAAGTAGAAAGTTTTACAGAAGGCGTAATTAGAAGAAAAATAACTCAATTTTATACGGTTTACAAGCAGGTTCCTACATTAAACATTTTTTAATGCGAAACTCAGAGAAGAAGGAGTTTTAAATTGTGCCCGAGAATATTTAAGAACATTGATTCATAAACTTGGCTTTCGATTTAAGAAATGTTAGTCAAAAAGGAAATTATTGATTGAACAACAAAACATCGTATCGTGTCGGTGGCGTTATCTTAATGCGATAAAGAAGCACAGGAGAGATCAAAGAAACATCGTTTACCTTGATGAAACATATGTCAATTCGTCTTTGAATGTACCGGCGTGTTGGCAATCCAATGAAGAACGAGGAGTACTGTCGCATATTAGCTACATGCATGCTGGAGAACAAGGCGGATTCATCGATGGAGCTCTTTTAATTTTTAAATCTAAAAGCAAAACCGGAGATTATCATAGTGATATGAATTATATAAACTTCAGCAAATGGACTAGAGAAAAGTTATTGCCAAATTTACCGCCAAACTCCGTTATCGTAATGGATAATGCCTCATACCACTCGGTACAGGAGGACAAAAAGCCTACGATGATATCCACAAAAGCCATAATACAGGCCTGGCTGCAAAGATACAATGTTGAATTTGATATGTCTTTAATAAAATGTGATTTGTTGAACTTAATCAAGCAACACGGATCAGAAAATGTGTACAAAATAGATGAAATTTTAAAAGCGGCAGGTCATGAAGTCTTGAGACTGCCTCCATCTCACCCAGGCTTGAATCCCATCGAATTGGTCTGGGAGGATATCAAAGGACAGCTCGCAAAAATTGAAATTGATTCTAATTTAGACAAAAAGAAAAATACTATGGAACAGTTATTCGCCGAATTCTTTGTAGAAAAATGGATCAACTGCGATAAACATTTTCAAACTATTGAAAATGAATACTGTCAGCACGATCGCATCGTTGATGAAGAGATGGACCGATTTATTATTAATTTGCAAGATTCTGACTTCTCAATCTGCACAGACAGTGAAGACGATTCAAGCAATATGGATATTAGTGACGAATAGTCCTACATAACTTTTATCTGTGGTTTATATTTCGTAAAAGGAGATAATTGTTGTTTTATTATTTCGTACCTAAGAAGCTATTAATAAAGTGATTGTAAAATTTTCAAAGTTTATTTTTACTTATGAAATACAGATACTAGGTACAATTATATTTTAAACTTTGGCAACAATGTCTATCTCGAGATAAGTCTGGATTATTGACTCCGCGTGTAGCGTTACCGTATGTGAATAACATTAAAAAAAATATATTCATGTTTTCTGACCAAATAGGGGTAGGTTTTAGTAGGCTAATTAATTCTTATACAGAGTCGCCTTGCATAAATGTTTGTTCACCTGGGGCTAGGTTAAGTTCTTTAATTGATAAGTTAAAAACTACAAAATTAAATGCAGAGTCAACAGTCATATTTCTTTATGGTGACAGCTTATCTGTCACTAAAAAAGAGGCAATTCATTTGACAGAGGTAATAGAATCATTACATTATAGAGTAGGGTGTAACTTTATTCTTTGTGCATTACCATATTCCTATGTACTAACAAATGAACAAAATAGGAACATTGAAAAACTTAATTTATTTTTTTACAACAGTACATGTTACAACAATTATAGTTTATTCTTTGACACTAATAAGTTTATTAGTAAATTTTTATTAACTAAAGATACAATGTATCTATCTTTTTATTATAAAAAGCAACTTGCTAAATTATTAGCATTTAATATATGTAGTGACTCAGGTACCATTAGGGTAGTGAAGGTTTTAGGACATAGTAGTATTACTACTACAAATTTTCATATTGACACTTCTAGTAGTTTAAACTGTTAGATGAGACAAAGGATAGGCAGACACACAGTATTAGACTAATTCATCAGAATATTCAGGGTCTATCCGGCAAGGAGTTAGAATTAGATTAATTTTTTAAACACAATAACATTCAAATATGTTGCATAACGGAAGATTGGTTAAACCTAATCATTTAATATTTAATAACGAATATTATTCAATTGTAAGTGCGTTTGTAAGAAAGAATTCTATACATGGTGGCTCTCTAGTATATGTATGTAACAATCTAAAATGTAAAGAACGTAAAGATATAGTAAATCTTTCTATCGAGCGCACTGTAGAATTATCCTGTGTGGAATTAGAGCAACATGTCATAGTCTGTGTGTACCGACCACCGCAGAGTGACTTTAGTGTATTTGAAACCGTAATAGAGGATATTTTAAAACGCTTGAGTTTTAGTAATAGGCATATAGTAGTGTGTGGTGATTTTAATGTTAATTTACTTGAGCAGTCAGCTCTCTCTTTGAGACTTATTAGTTTATTTGGATCATTTAACTTAAAGCATTTATTTTTTTAACCCACTAGGATCACTTCACATTCTGCGACCTGCTTAGATAATGTATTTTGCGACTGCCAATTTCTTAATAGGGCCATATTGAGTGAACTGACATCTGACCACTGTGGGCAAAAGGTAGTATTTCCTGTGAGTACAATTCATAAAGAGAATAAGGTCACGTGTAGACCGATGACATCCAATCGCTTAAAGGAATTTAATGATAACATAAGTGCCAAAGTTGTCAATATGGACCTTTCTCTGAATAATCCAGACGAACTATATGAGTCTTTACTTAACATAATTACTTCAGAATATAATAATATTTTTAAATGTAAGACCTTTAGTCAGAATAATAAGATTAAGTTTTGTGATTGGGCAACATCTGGGATATATAGAAGTAGAGCAAAACTATACGAATTATATGGTATGAAACAACACAATTTCGATCCAAATTTTATTCAATATGTTAAAAGTTATTCAAAATTATTTTAAAAGACTTGTGCCACTGCCAAGTCCCTTGACCTAAAAACTAAAATTGAAAATTCTAATAATAAAATTAAAACTACATGGAACATTATTAACAATAAAACAGGTCGTAGCAAGGTGCGTGATAATAAATTTGAACTGAATGTAAATAATAACGTAATTTCAAATAATTTGGAAGTAGCCGATACATTCAATAACTACTTCACAAAAATACATTTAAATACAACTAGTACCCTTAGGTCTTGCCCAACTCGAGCAGAATACTTGGTTAGGGGCAGCGTGGAAGAGTGCAAGACACAATTTAGTTTTGAATGTGTACATCCATATGATATAATAAAAGTTTTAAGTCGCTCAATTCAAAAAAATCAGCCGACTTCTGGGGTATTTCTGTAAAATTAGTTGCAAGTATTATTGTTAATATAGCGCCACACCTAGCCGCAATATTCAACGGATGCATTGATGTGGGCATTTTTCCAAATTTAATGAAATGTAGTAAAATAATACCTTTATTTAAAAATGGATGCAAAAGTGACCCTAGTAATATTAGGCCAATTTCAATATTACCTGCTATTAGTAAAATATTTGAGAAGATTATATTACAGCAATTAGAGAGCCACTTTAGTGTAAATAATTTATTTCATCATCATTCAGCAGATCAATATGATTTTAGAAAAGGCCGTTCTACGATAGATGCGGGTGTTACGCTTTTAAGACATATATTCAGTGCCTGTGAAAATTCGCAAGATGTCATTGGCCTATTCTGTGATCTCTCTAAAGCCTTTGACTGCGTTGACCATCATAGGCTATTGCGAAAACTCGAGCATTATGGCATCAGAGATACTGCACTTGACTTAGTTGGTTCCTACCTAAGCAATAGACTACAATACGTTGATATCAACGGAAGTAGATCTTCTGGATTACCAGTCACAATGGGCGTGCCACAGGGCTCAATTTTAGGACCCTTTCTGTTTTTAGTGTACGTAAATGATTTGCCGTTCTTCTCGCAGGATTTGTGTGACATTGTTTTATTTGCAGATGACACATCTCTTATTTTTAAAGTAGACAGAAGAGCAACAAATTTAAGTAGTGTTAATGATTCGCTCGCGCACATCCTGAACTGGTTTACGTCGAATAATTTACTACTAAACTCTAAAAAAACAAAATATATCAAGTTTACATTGCCAAATGTAAAGAGTCCTAACATAAAAATAAATTTAAATAATGAAATTATTGCTTTCGTGCAATCAACAGTTTTTCTAGGTTTGACTTTAGATCATAAAGTTCAGTGGGGCGCTCATATATCGTGTCTTGCAGGGAAACTTAGCTCAGCCGCATATGCAGTTCGGAAAGTAAGACAGCTTACTGATATAGATACCGCGAGACTAGTATACTTCAGTTACTTTCACAGTGTCATGTCCTATGGTATATTATTGTGGGGCAAGGCAGCTGATATCGAGACAATTTTTATTCTTCAAAAGTGTGCAGTACGTAGCTTTTATAATTTAGGACCACGAGTTTCCCTGAAAGATCGATTTAAAGAAATAGGCATACTTACTGTTGCGTCGCAATATATATTTGCTAACATTATGTTTATTAAACATAATATTCACTTATATAATAAGAATAGTGATATCCATAACGTAAACACTAATAAGCATAAGTTAGTAGGCCCATATCATCGTTTACATAAAGTTCACATTACATTTGCGGGACTCGGTATACGTTTTTTTAATAAACTACCTATTAATATAATAAATTCACCATTACTTAAATTTAAAAGCGCCGTTAAAATACAACTTATTCGGAAGGTTTATTATTCAGTCAACGACTACTTAAATGACAAAAACTCATGGAACTAGTTGCTTGTTGCATACAGGATTTAAAGATCTGTATTACCTTTAAGTCAATTTAGTAATGTAGAGGTACCTCGTGATTATTTGTGATGTTAACAAGTAACTTGTTTCTTGATTTGATTATTATTGAAGAATATAAATGCACAACCGCATTTAGTCACGGACTGCCTTTGCATTGTCACAAAGTGTAAGTGTATGCGCCATCATGCCATCTTACTGCCTATTTTAGATTTATATTAAAACATATACCTTAGCCCAAATTATTTAATCTCTATAATATTATTAAGTTATTACTGTTTTTATCTTTAGTTTTTTTTTTATAGTCTGTAGTATATGGCATAATGGCTGCAACACCTTGTTAATCTGAGTTGTAAAATACTGAAATTATATTTAATTGGCGATTTAAAAGAGTGGCCGTGAGTTTCTTGCAGGTTTCTTCTCATAGGCTCAACCCTTTGCCTGAACCTAGCAACTAACCTAAATGTAGCTTCAGTAACTTAGTAAACTCACTAACCCATATATTTTGACGTTCATAAGTGTTTCTTTGTGACCTAAATGAATAAATGCTTTTTGACTTTGACTTTGACTTACCCGCCCCCGCTCCCTTCTTACCGCGCAGGCGATACGCGAGTTAAACGTTCGGCCTATAGTTACTTAAATTCTTCGATAGTTTATTTATCTATTTTATGGCAACACATTACTTGTCAACGTAACATGTCAGTGTTGTGTCATGTCAAAGTCCACCAAACGGTCTTTTGTTGAAAAAAGGTATACATTTCCCGCCACTCTAAGAAGCATCTACAAAAAATCTGGTGAGTTGTTTTTTGATTTATATGCATAAATATATATATAGTATAAAGATTTATGAGTAGTCCACTAGCAAACCACGCTAAGTTAAAAAAATATTTTTTTTTGCAATGGCGGCCGTTGTTTTTGAATTTTAAAATACTTTGGACTGCATTTATTATACTGTTTCAAAACTCGCTACGTTACGAGTAAATATACGGTATACTCTTGCAAATGTCGCTATGTTAATTGACAGTTCACTTTCAAAACTCTCTAAGTTATTGTTCACTTGCAAATGGCGCTATGAAGTGCAACGACGCTTGCAAACGCCGCCATGTTGTCTGTCAGTACGCTAAATATTGTTGGCGTGCACGCACGTGTTACATTTGCTCCTGCTATCTATTGTCATTTTCTGTTGTAAAAATGGAATTTCAAGAAAGCGAAGTTGTTCTAGCACCTAGTAGAAGAGGACGTAAGATAATATCTGATAAATCTACATGGAAGAGAGAAGTTGATAAATCGAAACGGTAAGTTACAGATTTTGCTTTTTTATTTATCTACCTACTCGGCATTCCTTGAAAAGTTTTTGTTACTTCAAATAAATGGAGTAAACATTTAAGAATTCTTTTTTTTTTATAATGTTTGTAATGTGTTAAGTCTCGAATTTTAGTATTTGATAGTAAATCTTAATACCTACAATTTTAAAGTCTGCTGGGCATCAAAATTGCAGTGTTTGATTTATTTATGTACCTAAGTATTTATGAATATTTCACTATTATTGTTTCTAAACCCTCGGCGAGGTCTAATTTCGTGGTGAACTATTAGGTTCATTGAATTTTGAACTGTTTTGTAGCAGACATATAGCTAAGGAGGCCACCAAATATGGCACAATGTATGCATAAAACAGGGCTATAAATGTAACGAGTTAACGGTGCAAGACTATAGTAAGTTTTAAGTTACCCAAGATACATTTTTATTTAAATATTGCACAGCACAAACTCCAAAAAAAGAAGGTAAGAAAAAAACTCAAACAATATGTTATTTTATACCAAAGTACGAAGCAAATAAATGCTGGTGGTAATCGCTCCATCAAATTAAAGAAAGTATGCCAAAAAGCAATGACCACAGTTCTGGGAATATCTAAAGATAGAATACAAAGAATTTGTAAAGTACATTTAACCACAATAGAACTGCCGAAAGAAAGAAGAGGTGGTGATAGAAGGTCTCAACAGTATTCAGGTTGTACAGAATCTGTTAAATCATTCATAATGGGTCTTAAATCCATAGTATCACATTATGCGAGAGGTAGGTCTACTGTACAATATTTAAGCAGTGACCTTAGAAAATCATTAAGCATTTGTGAAGAATACGCGCAAAGTAACGGGTTGTTATACAATTGTAAAAAATCAGAGATTATGGTATTCGAGGCTGGGCGTAAAACGACAGAAAACATGCCTCCAGTAAAACCGCTAAACAACTAAACGGGGTACCATTAAAACGAGTTACAACATTTAAATATCTTGGTCATGTCTTAACGCCTGGTCTCAAGGATGACCCTGATATTGAAGGCGAGAGGAGAGCGTTGTCGATAAGGGCGAATATGCTGGCTCGCAGATTTGCGCGTTGCTCACTTAAGGTAAAAATCACTCTATTTCGAGCCTATTGCACCACTTTTTACACGTGCGGCTTGTGGGCCAGATATAAGCAGAAGTCGTACAATGCTCTCCGGGTTCAATACAACAACGCGTTCCGGGTGCTGGTGGGGCTGCCTCGTTTCTGCAGCGCATCAGGGATGCTCGCAGATGCTCCAGTAAATTGTTTCTATACAAATATGCGAAAGTGGTGTGCGTCTGTAGTGTGCAGGGTACGGAGTAGCCCCAATAGCATTCTAAAAATGATTGCTGGTTGGTTGGACTGTATATACGTGAATCGGTGCGGTGCCATCTCTCACGGAATGGTACAGAGGTGAGTCGCGTGTATGCGGTCCAGCCGACAGGATAACTAAATCACTAACTACTAAGTAGTTAGTGATTTAGTAATCATAATAAAAGTTAGTTTATAGTTTGTTTATTATTGTCACACTAACATAGTTTGTAAGTTAAACTAACAATTTAATTATTATTTTATTATGAGTCCTAGTTACTTAATAATTCATTTATTTATTCATTTATTTATACATTTATTCATTCATTCATTTATTCATTTATTTATCGGTGATGAATCCCTACTAAAATGGCATGGGCGTCTTAGTTTTGCCCAAAAAATTAATACTAAGGCTGCACAAGTAGGGTTTAAAACATACGCACTGTGTAAGTCATTTAGTGGCTACCTCTGGAAGTTTGCGGTATATACTGGAAAAGACGGACCGAACAGATCTAACAATGGACAACAGACAACTGACAGACTAAACCATTTACGGGGAGTGGAGTCAGACGGTCATAATGACCAACAAAACACAGTAGACAGTAGAGAACACCTTGATATCAGACAAGACTGTGATTACAGACAAAATCCTGACGACCGACCTGACAACCAACTTAGAATTGACGATAGCGAAGTTCGCCCAAACAACGCTGCCGCCAAGATTGTATATGACCTTATGGAGCCACTACTTCACCGGGGACATACTTTAATTATGGACATACTCTAATTTTTACAACAGCCAACTTTTAGCGAGATGCCTTAAACGTGACGGACAGACAGACGTTTTCGGAACTTTAAGACTCAACCGGGAATTCGTTCCAGAGTACATTAAGACTTTGACAAAGACTACCATGCGTCAAGGTGAAGTAGTGGTTACTTATTGTTCCGATTTGGCGGTAATGTTGTGGCGTGACGCTAACTTCGTTTCTATGATTTCAACTTACCATCCCCAACAGATCGGTTCACAAGAAAAATATAATAAGATATCTTTTAAACCCAGTATTGTCCTTGACTATAAAAAGTCTATAGGAAGAGTGGATAGGAAGGACCAGTACCTTGCCTGCCAACCGCTCGAAAGACAAAAAAATAAGGTATGGTACAAAAAGCTGTTTCGTCGCTTATACAATGCAGCTGTTTTTAATTGCTTTGTTATATTCACAAGCAAACCTACCAACAAATTAAGTCATCGCCAGTTTAGGACAATATTAAGTGAGGAAATACTTAAAATACACCGACGACTTGACCTAAAGACCGAACTTCGATTGTTAAACAGCCGAAGACAGCTAACTGATGAAAGGACAACGACAATGACAATACAACAACAGACAAGACCTATTGTCGAAGCCAACCACTTTCCGATAGCCAGCTCATCAAGGTATACCCGTTGCTGGATATGCACTCGGATTAACAAGCCATCCAGAACCAAATACAAATACGAAGAGTGCAACGTAAATCTTTGTATTTTAGGATGTTTTAAAGATTACACAAACTTGATCTCTCTCGTGCAATTTTATAGTTATAATATTTAGTTAGACTTAGCCTAGATTATTAATATTAATATAGATTGTTGTAATAACGTGTGTAACAGGGGACCAACCACTACCTGAGATTTGACAAACCACAGGTACTCGCTAAAGAACACCGATTCCTACCAAGGATGCTTCGCGAGGCTATTGAACTCAAAAAACATCCTAATATTAATAGAGAAAATGGTTGGAATGTACCACCAGCTTGGGATCCAGTAATTCAAATAGTCAAACCCAAGAAGAAGCAAACCACAGCTAGACTTCATGATACTTTGAGCTCACTCTGCGTAAATAGAAACGCCAATTATTTAATTATGTTCGGTCGGGTACTTTGAAATAACTACACTGGAACATTGAGACAACTACCATCTTAGTCTCCTCGTGATCATGGCTGCTGAAAAGGAACCGAAACGTCGGGGAAAGTGTAAACTTAAATATCAATAGTTTTAAGAGTTTTAATAATTTAATTAGCTTAAAACCTAGTAATGTTTAGTTGTAGTAATAGTGTAACAGTTTTCAAAATTATGTAATAAAGTGTCAAATAAACAACGCGATAAAATCCGTATATAGTAGTTTAATTTCAATGAATAATATTTGCATAAACAGAAGACAATATAATGTGTGTAATTTATTAAATGTTATTTTTTTATAAAACATTTTTATTTCACTTTTTATAACTGATAATTAATAAAATTAACAAAATTATATCTATTAAAGATATATTTTTTTATGTTATAATTTGACTGTATTAAGTCATATTATATTATAAAATAAACTTACAACATAGTTCTAACTTTCAATCATTTCATTAAAACCCAATATAAAATTCAGTCTGTAAACGGCCTTAGGCGAACATCTTGCCCTTTTTTTGTACCTGCGCTTCGAGATGCACAGAATTACGATCCGCAATAAAATTAGGGTCGACCGGTGACTTTTATTTGGATTTATTTGAATTTAAATGATTACCGAGATATATTATTTTGGTACCAACAGATAGAGGAATTAGTCTAGTTTTTCTAGACATACTTTAATTACAGACTTTATGATATAGTTTTCGTATTATCATCATAAATATAATATTATCCTATAAAAAATAGCCAGAGTGGTTAATTCAAATTAGAAATACTATATTATTTTATAGCTCTTGAATTTTATTGTTATCATTTCTAATTTGTTTATTAAATCAGCTTTCCGATCATAGTTTTTATTTTAACAAAGTATTATTAGTTTGCGAGATATAAGCATTTCTTTATCGCAAGGACGTCCGACGGGTTGTTTTGCTATCGCATCTTAGCGCTAGTTCAGACACGGCGGGAACCGCGCGATTTCAGAATCGCATGGAAATCGCGCGGGTCTTATTTGTATCAGTTATAAAGTAATCGTTCAGACATAACCGCGCGGTTAATCAAGCCGCGCGGTTACCGCAACCTAACCGCCAGAAAATAGAATCGCGCTGCTCCCGCGCGTTTCTATTACTATGGAGTCTTTACTTCGCGTTCAGTTGCGTTGCGGATACCGCGCGGTGAGCACGTCACTGCTCGTGAGTTCGCCATGGATCGTTTCGACACTGAACTATTTATTGATGAGGTGGAGAAGAGACCTGCAATATGGGACATTCAATGTGATGATTACTCAAATAAAATTATCAAGAACCGAGCTTGGCAAGAGTTGGTGGAGATATTTGGAAATTGCGAAGACACGGTGGAAAAAAAGAATATTTTAAGTAAGTAGGTTTATTCACCAAATAATAATTGACAGTGTCTGAGACAAATGCGTCACCGTCCGGGACAACGGCGGCGAGCGGGGAGCGGGGAGCGGGGAGCGGGGAGCGAGGAACGAGCTGCGATGCGCCGCGACCCCGCACTAGCACTCTCAAAGGGACCACGGACCATAAGCGCGCGTTCTTATTACATCCAATATATGAACCAATACCTATTTACAGTCCGCTATTTTATTTACACTTCGGAGGAACCCCAACATATGGTCCTCTCACCGTGGAAAAGGATAATAAGGACGTCTTGAAGCTTATTCGAAAAATATTCCGTGTCATAATCAAGAAACTTTGACAAGTCGTACGCGCCGGCCATTACGCGGCGACTTTCGAGGAGGTCAAGGAAGGACATCTGAAGGACGAAAAAGCCGTTTCGTTGCTGGATAAAGGATAAGACATCTTGTGAGTTCGTTCCTGTTTATTCCTCTTATTCCCTCTTCTCTTAGATAGTCAAATTCATACATATTTCCCTTGTAAATATCATACACATCTTGCTAAACTTGAGTCAGTGCTTTGTGCATTCTTCATATGTTACAACTCATAGAAATTACTTTTATCTATTTATTTTAGCTAGTTAGTTCGTTGACAATTTAGTCATACGAGGCTTTTGTGAGCTACCTGCTTGCAGTTATACAACTCGAGCGTTGAATGAGTGCCGATCGCATGAATCATCTTGTTTACTTCAAATCTTTTCGCACAGTCATTGCGCTTGACCACCTGGTCATAATTATTTCTTATCGTTATCTTTATAACGGTGCATCAAGTAGCTTGTTTGTTATTTAAGATCAGCTGTTGCATTTATTTGCGGTTTGAATTTAGATTGTGAATATTTTTGTGATTATGTCCGAACTCAAAACTTTAATTAAAAAACGCTCAGCTATAAAATCAAAGCTTACTATTTTTGGCAATCATATAAAATTAATTAAAACTTCTAAAACATTAACGGACATACAAATCATAGACTTAGAGTGTCGCTTACAAAAATTTGAGCCCTTATGCGAGGAATTCGATGCGTTACAGACTGAAATCGAGATCCTATCTGACGAGCCACCAACCGATGAAGTTTCTGCGGAGCGCGTGCAGTTTGACAACGACTACTATCCACTGGTGGCCACAGCCAAGAGCCTGCTTGCTACCGGAAGAAAGAGCAGCGGGTCTATGGTAGAATTCAGCGATGCAGAATCAGGTGGGCGAGTGAGAAGTTTAGTTAGGCTTCCGAAAATTGACTTACCACATTTCAGTGGTGGCTATCAAGACTGGCTCGAATTTAAAGACACGTTCCTTTCTCTTATACATAATAGTGATTGCATAGATAATATAAATAAATTCCACTATTTACGGGCTTCTCTAAAAGGAAGTGCCGCTCTGATTATTAAAAACATCGATTTTAAAAGTGACAATTATAACATTGCGTGGGAATTATTGTGCGAACGATTTGATAATAGTCGCTTATTAATTAATAACCACATACAGGCTTTGTTTAACGTAGATCCTATTCGATCAGAATCATGTAAGTCAATTCAATATCTTATTGATGTAACTAACAAGAACATCAGGGCACTCACATCATTGAAAGAACCAACCCAGCACTGGGATACGCTCATAATATATATAATGTCAACTAAACTTGATAGTGTCACGTGTCGAGAATGGGAAGAACATAGGAATACATTGACTTCATCCCCAACCCTATCACAGTTCATAACATTTTTGAATAACAGAGCTAGCTTATTGGAAACTTTAGAAGAGAACAATAAAAATAATAAAAATAAATTAGATCCCGTAAAAGCGAAAAGTTTAGTAATAAATACGAGTAATAGCACTAATAGCAAAAATAAACTTAAAAATTTTAAACATAAGTCTTGCCCATTGTGCGACGATGAGTCACATCAGCTGTTCAATTGCGAATCGTTTAGAAATCTCCCGCTAGAGTCTCGGATTTCTAAAGTAAAAGAGTTTAATGTATGCTTGAACTGTTTGCGTTTCGGTCATGTAGCAAAGAAATGTTTTTTATCACATTGCAAATATTGCAAAGAAAAACACAACACTCTTTTACATGTAGAAAACACCGAGCAATCTGCTTCATCCTCCTCGTCTTCAAAGGATATTGTATTGACAACTGATGTCCTACCGGTTACTACTCCGACGCGTGTTTTCCTTTCCACAGCGTTGGTGAGGGTGGTTGACGGCAAGGGCAACAAACACACTGCCAGGGCGATCTTGGACAATGGTAGCGGAATAAATATCGTTTCCGAAGCTTTCTGTAGTATGCTGGGTTTGCCGAGGCGGAACGTGAGCTCCACGGTAACAGGTTTTAACAGTCATGTATCCAATAGTACACAGTCTTGCAATCTCACAATTGAGTCATTGAATTCTAGCTATCGGACTAATATTGATTGTCACGTGTTTGCCAACGTCACCACAGCAGTACCAATCTCATACATTGACACACAACACATTCAAATACCAGCAGGCTTATGTCTGTCTGACCCTTCTTTTAACATACCTTCTAAGGTCGATCTTCTTATCGGGGCAGATACCTTCTGGGATATATTAGGTAATAAAAAGATTAGTCTAGGCAAGCATCTGCCTATGTTACGTGATTCGGAGTTCGGATGGATAGTCACCGGTCACATTTCGAGTTCCAAAACTACATTTAGTCAATGTCTTTTTACTCAAGGTCAACTTGATATTGACCTCACTCGTTTTTGGGAAGTAGATAGTGTTTCACTTAAACATTCTCAATCCGCAGAGGAACGTGCATGTGAAGATAGTTTTAAAGTCAACACAACTCGTAATGAAGATGGTCGCTTTGTCGTCACCATTCCTCTCAAGCAAAACCCCCAGGTCTTAGGCGATTCTTATGAGATGGCTAAGCGCCGCTTTTTATCGCTTGAGAGAAAATTCGAACGGGAACCAATATTCAAAGAAAAGTATTTAAACTTTATGAAAGAATACGAGCGGTTAGGTCACATGACTGAAAATAAAACACTTTTTCCATACAGTGACAAAGTTAATTACTACCTTCCTCATCATGGCGTACTACGGGAGTCCAGTACAACTACAAAGTTGCGTACAGTCTTTGACGCTTCTGCCGTTACCACTTCAGGAATATCTTACAATGATATTCAGATGGTCGGTCCTACTGTCCAAGACGATCTCTTATCGATTCTCCTCAGATTCCGCCAGCATAGATTTGTGGTATCAGCAGACATCGAAAAACATTTCAGATCTGTTAGCATAGTACCCAGTCAACGCTCGTTACAGCAAATAGTGTTTAGGTATGATTCCTCTCATTGCTTAAAAACCTACACACTTAACACAGTTTGCCAGGGGACTGCATCAGCGCCATATCTCGCGACAAAATGTTTGAGTAGTCTGGCGTCCACAGTCAGCGATAATAGCGTTAAATATAGTATATCACATGATTTTTACTGTGACGATTTATTGAGTGGGTCCTGTACTATAAGCGAAGCTATAAAATTATGTAAGGGAATTACTGCCGCCTTAAATTTAGCAAAATTCAATATTCGCAAATGGAAATCTAATAACCCATTAATTCTTAAGGAGTTGTTCTCAGGGGAAAATATAGATTCAAACACAGTCTTAGATTTATCAGATAACAACCTATGTTCATCATCAAAGACATTAGGTTTATATTGGCTTTGTCAACAAGATACTTTATCTTTCTCAATTAATATTGAACTTCACAAGAAGGTTACCAAACGCCACATTCTTTCGGTTATAAGTCACATATTCGACCCGTTAGGGCTTGTAGGCCCATGTGTTGTCGAGGCAAAATTGATTATGCAAAAATTATGGATCAATAAAAGCTCTTGGGATGAAGAAGTCTCGTCAGAGATTTTACAACTCTGGTCTTCATTTGCTAACACATTACCCTGTCTTAATAAGTTACAAATTCCTCGATGGGTTCTTAGTGATCTTTGCGTTAAGATTGAAATCCATGTATTCACAGACGCTTCTGAAAGTGCGTATGGGGCATGCGTCTACATTCGGTCTGTGTGTAACTCAGGGCTTGTGCGTGTTCAGCTCTTAATCTCGAAAAACAAGATTGCGCCGATTAAACCCACAACGATCCCACGTCTTGAGTTGTGTGGGGCTTTGTTGGGTGCAAGACTGTGTACCAAGGTAAAAAATTCACTTACATTAAACATTAACATGTGTCGGTTTTGGTGCGATTCCACGATCGTATTAGGGTGGTTGTCCACCCCTTCAAATCAACTTAATCAATTCGTACGTAATCGCGTTAATGAGATCAAGGAAAGCACCAGCGGTTACACGTGGAGCTACGTGCCGTCCAAGGAGAACCCGGCGGATCTAGTTTCTCGCGGGGTGAAGGCTGATATTATCAGCGACGCCTCGTTGTGGTGGTCGGGCCCGTCGTATTTGCTAGAGTCAGATGATTGTTGGCCTAAAATGCCTAATGAATCCCAGAAACAGGATCTACCGGATCTCCAACCTTGTCTTGTTATAAATAATGACGTTAGCAAGAACGATGACGATAAACTATTTACAAAACTTATATCTAAATATTCAAAATTTACTCATTTACAAAGAGTTATAGCCTATATACACAGATTCATTCATAACTGTAAAAATAAAACGAACAGATTATATGGTCATCTTTCTTGTGAGGAATTGCAAAAATCATTTAATTTTATTATTCATACTGCACAATTGGAATCGTTCCCCAATGAATACCTTATCTTAAAATCAGGTCACGCATTACCAAAGAAACATAGATTAATATCATTGACCCCATTTCTAGATTCAAATAATATCTTGAGAGTAGGCGGTAGACTTGATAATTCACCTTACAGTTATGACACAAAGCATCCTATATTATTATGTGGTAAACATCATTTAACGAAAATAATATTCCATATGCATCACTTAAAGCTTTTACATGCGGGACCTCAGTTATTGTTGTCCAATATTCGTCAAACCTTTTGGCCATTAGGAGGAAGGAATCTGTCTAAGTCTGTAACGAAAGGTTGCGTAAAGTGTTTCAGATTTAAAGCCAGTAATGTTCAGCCCATAATGGGACAGTTACCTGAGTCCAGAACTATACTGGAATTCCCTTTTTTACACTGTTCGGTAGACTATGCAGGGCCAGTTATGATAGCTAACCGTAAAGGTCGAGGTTGCCAATTGAATAAGTCTTACTTGTCCATTTTTGTCTGCTTAGCCACAAAGGCCGTGCATTTAGAACTTGTTACCGACCTTACTAAAGAGGGATTCATGGCCGCTCTAAACCGGTTTGTGGCTCGTCGAGGGAAGCCTCAAAGTATAACCTCTGATAACGGAACTAATTTTGTAGGCACATGTAACGAGTTACATCGTTTCTTACAGGACTCAAGCTCTCAAATTAGTTCTGAAGTCGCCCAAGAAGGCATAGACTTCCTCTTCATTCCGAGCTACACCCCCCATTTCAATGGTATGGCTGAATCTGCTGTCCGTTCCACGAAATATCATCTCCGTAGGCTTCTCCAACTTACGCATTTCACATATGAAGAAATGTACACTTGTCTGACTCAGGTGGAAGCCATTCTTAATTCACGTCCTATTACCGCCTTAAATTCCGATCCTACAGACTTCACACCTTTAACACCCGCTCACTTCCTAATAGGACGATCACTTGTGTCGGTTCCACATCCACAGCTGACAGAGAGAATAACAAGTCTTGAGCGATATAAGCGAATCGAGTTCGTTAAACAACATTTCTGGAAACGATTCTCCAACGAGTACATCACCACTCTACAGCAAAAGACGAAGTGGCCTACTGCGACAAGCGAACTTAAATTGGGTTCCTTAGTCCTTGTAAAGGATAAAGCGCTAACTCCGTTACGTTGGGCCCTGGGTCGTTGTGTGGCTGTTTTCCCAGGAGCTCAGGATCAAGTCGCACGAGTCGCCGATATAAGGATCAAGGGAGGAACCATAATTCGAAGGGCGTTCAATAACATTTGCCCCCTTCCAGAAGCTGCTTGTTGAATTAGCTGCCTACCTGCCTACTTCAACCCGGGGAGTATGTCTGAGACAAATGCGTCACCGTCCGGGACAACGGCGGCGAGCGGGGAGCGGGGAGCGGGGAGCGAGGAACGAGCTGCGATGCGCCGCGACCCCGCACTAGCACTCTCAAAGGGACCACGGACCATAAGCGCGCGTTCTTATTACATCCAATATATGAACCAATACCTATTTACAGTCCGCTATTTTATTTACACTTCGGAGGAACCCCAACAGACAGAATTATGTTATAATTATTGTTATGAAGCGTATATTATACTCTCCGTATACTTTAGGTACTTAAATAAATATAAACAAACTTCGGCTGTTTTATGCAGACATTTCGAGCATTTTTCAAATGAAGGTCACAACGGTATTACCATATTTCGTTTGTTTACATTTAGTTATGTACCTAAACATTACAAGTACGGTATGTTAGTTGCAGCTATAATTTTAGACCATCTCTAGTCCGCACATAGTTATGTAGAACACAAGAGGCTTTTATTATGTCTTCGGCAAAATCTATGTTTACATTTATAGGCCTATGAAAGATGCGCCATTTGTTCGCCAAAATACCAAAAGTGCACTCAATATTACGTCGGGCTCTCGATAACCTATAGCTAAAAATCCTTTTTTCATATGGTAAACATTTGCCTGAATATGGGCGCATTAAATTTTCTGCTAAGCCGAAGGCTTCATCTCCAACTATAACATAAGGCATTGGTGTTAGGTCTACATTAGTATATATTGGTTTAGGTGTTGGTATGTTTAATGATTTTTCTGTCAGGCGTTTATAAAAAACCGAATTTTTAAATATAGCAGAATCACTGCTTTTGCCATAAGCCCCAATATCAACATAAGTAAAGCAATAGTTGGCGTCGCAAAGTGCTAAGAGCACTATGGAAAAGAAATGTTTATAGTTATGATACAAAGAACCCGAATCAACAGGCTTTATAACTCGGATATGCTTGCCGTCTATAGCACCAATGCAATTTGGAAAATTTGCATATCTCTCAAAGTCTCGTGCTATTGTCTTCCAGATATCTTCAGTCGCTTCGGGCATGACTATGTTTACCAACTTATTCCACAATGATTTACATACTTCGCGGACAATTCCAGTAATCGTCGATTTTCCTAGGCGATAATTGTAGCTTAGTTCTCCAAATGAACAACCCGTACCAAGATATCTGAAACAAGAATATTATTAATAATGTTATTATTTTTAGGTACACAACTCCAAAAAGAATGGAAAAACATACGAGATTGCTACAATAAAGAATACAAAAAAGAAAAATCAACTCCTTCTGGTTCAGGTGCTCGTAAAGGAGCCCGATATATGTATTTTTCAAGATTATCTTTCCTGCAGAATAGTGTAAGTAATAAAGACACTACAACTAATATTGAAGAACAGAATGAAAGGCAAAGTGAGGAGACAAGTCAACTAAACGCCAATGCAACCGAAGCCACTGAAATACGTCCCCATAAACGTAAGGAAACACAAGAGCCAGAAGAAAAAATAGCTGTTTTAATAGAAAAAAGTATCGAGTCACGAAAACATTTTCAGAATAAACTTCAAGAAAATAGTATTACCAAGCAAGATGACGACAAACTCTTTTGTTTGTCGTTTTATAAAGAACTCAAAAAAGTACCAGAAAATAGGCGTTTAGCAACCAAAATTGAATTACTTCAAGTGATACAAAAAGGACAAAGCTTACCACCCCCTGTTCGCTACAATACTCAGCAGATCACACCTACGTATTGGCAAGGACAGCAGTATACAAGCCCGCAAGGATATTTTACTACATCTGGATCATCTCCTCCTGTTCCGGCACCGTCACCGTCACCATCGCAATTTAGTTCTGGCTCTCAGTCCTCTACAGTTATAGAAAATATTTATGCTGATTTTGAAGAACAATAAATAAATCTTACCTTAAAGTTATTACGAGTTTCTCTTCCGGTGACACGCTTGGCCTCAAATGCGTTTCAGAGCATGAAATATCTTGCCTGATCAGTTCAATTAGTTCATCAAAAGATTTTATTTCCATTCTCAAAGTCAAAAAATTTGTTATCATACATTCTTAATTTGGGATATAACGTTACGAACTGACCATGTACTAGTCGGTCACGTAATATTGGATGCATCCAATATCGCCTTTTTCTTTTCTTTTTTTTAAGGAGCAACCACAGTAAACACACTTCTTCGTCGACCTCCATTTTGAAACTGACGCTAACCCGCACGAAATCGCATACTAACCGCGCGTGTCTGAATAGCATCACAATTTTGCGGTTTCAAACCGCGCGATGCGTAAACGCATGATTCCCGGATATCTGAACGCAGGCTTAAGGGCACGGACTGTTGAGAGTAGTAACAGTTTCGGGCCGGACTGTCAAGTGGTTAATATTAAAAAAATATATCATTTATATAACCATGACCCAGAAAATGTACCAGTGAAATACGAATGTTTTCGAAGAATTTTTATAAATATTTTAATTTAAGTTTTAAAACACCGGCTACTGATACTTGGTCTAAGTGCATTCAAACGTCCATGAGTCATACCCGTGTCTCAAGTAAAACGCTACCGTTGCGCGTCCGTGACACACCGGTATGAGTCAAGAAAACTCGTTGTGATTGGTCGCGAAAAAAATACCAAAAAGTTCCATTACTGCACATTATTCGCCTTTAATCTATTCTTCTAATATATTATCTATGGATTTTGGCATTTCTGAACGCTATGAAATCACTCAAGTGTCAACAAAATAAATAAAATATTCACTCGTCTCATTTCTGCGACGGCAGACATTTTTTTGTGAGTGTGTGCAAAATTAAAAATGAATAACAGGAGAGCTCGGTGAGTATTCTTATGAAATTATATTAAATAATTACTAACAAATAACTATAGTGTTTGTTTAAGGTGTATTTTACGTGTAATGTAAGAATTATGTTAGTATAAATCGTTTCAAACTTTTGAAGTTATGAAATTCAAACAAACATCCACGAACATAAGTTATAAATTTATGTTATTATTATGTTTGTATCTTGTATTTATAAAGATAAGTCATTAGAGAATATATTATAAGACTAAATTTATAAATTAGTTTCTTAAATTATAGTTTAGTTACATCATAATTGTAATTCAAATCATGCTATATTGAAATTACTCAGTGGCTGCCATATTAGAATTATTATTTAGGACTACGCATAGATACTACGTTTCTATCGCGCGTAGGGTCGGACGCTTGGCAATCGAATATCGATAAAATTATCGATAAAACTGGAATTATTACTGAAGTAGCAAAGAAGCTCACGACACGCTTGATGACTGATTTTTATCATATTTAAATGCTAGAATGCTAGAAAAAGTACCTTTTAACCAACTTAAAAAAAGGAAGGTAGAAGGAAGTTCGTCACATGTTTTACAGACAAAAAGGGGTACTAATGTTCTTAGTTACAAATGTAAAATATTTTTTAGCCTCGCCCGTCTTCGATCTACGAGCTCAGGGAGTAGTCGGTCGCGCTCGGTCACTCCATCGAACCACCAGGGGCGATTCAGCCAGCCAGCAGCTCGGAGGGCCATTTTGCTCGGTGCTCTTGCCGGGTGCGAGATAAGGGAGCCGGAACTCTCGCCTCCCCCGTAAATGAAATCATAATTTTTTACTTTTCTTTTTCCAATGTATTTTACGATTTAGTAATTTTATTTGTTTATAGGAAGATCCGAGCAATAACGGTCGACTGTACACCAGGGGGCTCTATCAATGTGGGCCAAAATGTCACGTTGCACAAGAGCCCTGGTGGCAGTCTTCGAAAATCACCCGAGCTGATTCGGTAAGCTGTTTTTTTATATTTCTAGCTGTCGATGCAGGTTCAAAAGTTGTTTGCAATTTATAATATTATAATTGTTTTCTGTCTTGTTTGCTACGGTGGTCTAGTGGTTGTGTATGGTGACTGTACATCATAATGAAGTCTCCATAGAGTGTATGTAGAGTAAACATATATGTGATGTTTTTAATTTTTAACAAATTATTTGCAAACAAATGTTTGCAGTATGGAACTAGACGGCGCTGTGTATAAATGGCTCGAAAGTTATTGTTTTTATTTCATATTATTTATATTTATTCTAGTGATAACGTGGTGGAGAGGATCGAGGCACTGGACATCCCTGAGTGCGAGATCGAAGACGTCCTGCAGAGGGACATGGGTCACATTACCCGCTGGGTGCCGGAGATCTCCGACGCGAATCTGCAACGGCCGTCAACGTCGGGAGGGATGCCTACGCCGCTAGTAGAGTATGATAGTGATGGCAGTGGCTTCGATAGTGACTGGGACGACGAGTTCGAACCGTCACCTATTGAAGCCGCTACGCCTAGGGATATCCCTGACAACGCAGCCCTGGACGCGCCGGTCATGGATATCGTAGAAGCTGTTGAAAGAGGTATAGACGACGAAGCCGATCGACTCTTGAACATTCTACGGTTGACAGATGGATTCGTCGAATGGACGAGAATGTTCTTTTTTATTCAATAACATTTGTTTTACATAGATTTGTATAATAATCTTAATCTAATACAAGGGTGCATAATACCTTTCCAGGGTCTTACCTAAACTAAGATAAACCTGTATCCCAGGTGTAAAATGTGCAATGTTTAAATAAATATTTTCAAAACGTTACAATTTACATAATAACGCTAGCTCTGAATATTAATTTCTGTATACATATTATAAATAGCGTACGTAGCTTAAAACAATTAGCAATGTTTCCATTTCGACGTAGATCAGTTTTTGTAGACATTAGTATAAGGATTGATATCATTTTTGCAATGTGTTTAAAATGTTTATTTTGTGATATAAATAAGGCCCTAAGAAAGTAAACAATCTATATAAGAAAAATTGTGTTAACTTTAAAGGACAATGCGCAAATTTCATACAAAATTACCCCAGCCCCGGCGCAAAAGAAACCTGTCTCAGATTTTTGTACATTTTATGCGTATTAAATATACATATATGTTATGCCCGTAGTCATAGTCATACCAAGAAAAAACTGCTTTAATTATTCTATAAGGCGCCAAATACTTATTCGATCATATTACTAAAAAGCAAGCAAAATATGAAATAAAGGCTACTTAACTACATAAATATATATAGGCGCCAGTCATATATACAATATAAAATATTGTATATTGTGAATGCTGCATACAAATATTTTTATTGAAGTTGAAACTATTTTTATTACGGGATAGTTTGCTATTCTAGCTAAAAAACGAGTTATATTGTTTGTTTGGGCCGCATACGCACGATTCGCGCAGCAGGTAACAAATAATAGCTAACATTGCCGTTTCGCTCTTTCCCTTATGCTAGAAAGAGAAGAGTAGTGACACCATTGTCGTAAAGGCAGGTAGCTTTGTTTGTATTATGATGACGCACTCGTTGTTTTGACTTCGTGTGCGTTTGTTGTGCTCTTTGTGAACCTATTTTGATTGCATTTTATTTTAACAACTTGGCTCTTATCTCCCTGGACTTGATAGTGCAAGCGGTTGGACGTTGATATGGAAGACCCTAATCATTGTGTTGTGTGTCATCGATCACTTTTGCGACGACGAAGACACGTCCTTAATGTTCGTTTTCTACAAGATCGTGCAAACTTCGTGGAACATATCCTACGCAACATAGAACCACCACAAGAGGTAAGAAATCAAGTACTTGTGAATAACGTTTTCTGTTTCTTAAGATAATAATCTCGATATTTTATATATGCTGTGTTTGTGTGTTTGCAAAAAAAGTTATGTTTACTGATCGATAAGTTGGTTTATTACATTCGCTCGCGTTGACCACATATTTTTATATATATTTCACCTATATTTCACCGGGACGCCATGGCGGCGCAACCAGTCGCCGCTACCAACAAAATGTATGTACATGGTTGCGCAACCAAACGGACACCAGGTGAGTAACTCTCTATAGAGCTGTATACATTTTGTTGGTAGCGGCGACTGCTTGCGCCGCCATGGCGTCCCGGTGAAATATAGCCCTAAGTTAGCTGCTAACAGCCTAGTTACTATGGTCAAAATGTAACCCGTCAAAAGTGACAAGCTACGGTAGACGCTAACGTGTATAGTAAACAATAGATTTTACAAACTCATACTAGGGGCTTTCTTCAATGTACAAACATAGCTATGAGGGCTTAGTTCGAGTTGTTTTTACGTTTACGCGATCGAGACGTTTACCGCAGTTAGCTCTCTGATTGGTTAAGAGCTTGGAGCGGGCAAATCGGAGCGCCGAACGTCATAAGCGTGTCGATCGCGTTAACGTAAAACAAATCGCACTAAGCCCTCAGTTACAGTTTATATAGTATAGATAGATAAATATATTAATTTGATTTTGATTATGCTACGCGTCCATTAAGTACATCCAAATCAAGTTTATTTTATATTTACGTTTTTTTACAGGTGCCATTTGACGGCACACGATCAATATGCCACCTGTGCTGGCACAGAATTGACTCCACTTCAAATGAAGACCGACCAGCCATGCCTGTCATTCCAGAACGGGTTAGAGCTTCAATAGCTGTACCGAGATTGGCTCGAGCTGCTAATACATCTCGGCGCTGTATGATGAACAGTTGTCGAAATACATTATTACGCCAACTTCCAAATTCTATTAAGGTATACCTCCTCAGCTATTTTAATCTCTACATACCAGATCGTGCTCGGATCTGCCAGCGTCATTTAACAACCATGGCTGTAGAAGAATTCTCACAAAATATAACACAAACACAAAATGAATTCAATGCCGACAATATTATTGATATTGTTAGCATCTACACACGTGCCCTTGAAACAAGAACATTATTTGACATAAACGAAATGCTGGACAATGAGCTCCATTTTTGGACTGGACTAAACCGCGAGAAATTCAATCGCCTCCTGAATCAAGTTCCATCTTTACAAGAACAATCTAATACACCAGAAATAGATTTAGCTGTGTATTTAAGCAAGATTAGAACTGGAGAATCCAGTGCTAGGCTGTGTTCTATTTTTAACTTTTCAAGAAGAAGCATTGACAGGAAAATCCATTTGGTCAGAACATGTTTACTGAACGATTTTGTGCCACTGCACATCGGGCTGGACCATATAACCCGAGACGAGATAATTGAAAGAAACAGAATCCTTCCAAACTACATCTTCGGAAACGAAGAGTCCCCAAAAGCCGTGATATTAATGGATGGCACTTACATATTCATTGAAAAAAGTTGTAACTTTTTATACCAGAGACGCACCTACAGCCTCCACAAATACAGAAATCTTATAAAACCATTTATTATAGTTTGTGGTGATGGTCATATAGTTGATATATTGGGACCTTATGCCGCTACAACTACGGATGCTAACATCATGACAAAAATATTAGAAAATCACGAAGAACCTATAGAAGACGGCGCATTTCATTATTTATTTGAAGAGGGCGACGTTCTAATATTGGACAGAGGTTTTCGTGATGCGATACCACTCATAGAAACTTATGGATATGTTGCACATATGCCACCGACTAAACGACGAGACGAAAATCAATTGACCACCGTGGACGCAAACAAGTCAAGATTAGTTACTATTTGTAGATGGGTGGTTGAAGCCATTAACGGCAAGTTTAAAAGAGATTACAAGATCTTCAGGCAAAGAATTTGTAATCGCGCCTCACAAAATACTTTTAGCGATTTTAAAATAGCAGGAGCCATCATCAACTGCTTTCAAGAACCTTTTGACGATAGTGAATACACAAACGAATTCATAGAATCTATTAGACTGAATTTAAATAGACCAAATCTTCTGGCTGATTATATAGAAGAAAATAATATAAATCGTCAAAGAGTCACATTTGACAGACTGGACGCTAACAACCAACTTATGGACTTCCCTGAACTCACATACGAGGATTTAATTGTGATTGCAATCGGAACGTACCATTTGAAGCTTGACACGGTATTACTGCAGTGAACATATTAAAATAACGGGCGTATACGAGATCTTTTATTGTCAACATTCAGAAAGAATTTTAATCAATAATGAAGAAAATGTTTTATTAAAATGCAAAATACAATCTCGGCATGTGCGAAGCAGAACATACTATACTTACGTTTTGTACAATGCTGAGACACAGGGCCGGGCCGCCATTAAAGGGTATTATTGCTCGTGTATTCACGGTCGTCGAACACTTGGAAGTTGTGCCCACGTAATCAGTGTTTTGTACTATCTAGGCTGGGCCAGACACAACGATTTCGGGCACGCCACGATCGTGGCGGTAAGTCCCGTTTTTGAGGAGTGGCTGGAGAGGCGGCATGGCGCCCTCACCTTCCGGCTGACACAGGTTCTGACTGGCCACGGTTGTTTTGGCCAGTTCCTGTGTCGTATACGCCGGCAAGAGACGCCCGGTTGTCACCACTGCGGCGACTGCCGTGACGTTGTTGAGGACACGGCGCTGCACACTTTGGCGGTTTGCCCCACCTGGGCATCGCAGCGCCGTGAGTTGATCGCGGCAGTCGGATCGATTGCCCTCTCGCTCCCGGTCGTAGTTCAGTCTATGGTCCGGAGTGAGAGGTCGTGGAACGCCGTCGCCTCCTTTTGTGAGGAAGTAATTTCCATCAAGGAGGCGGCGGAGCGGGAGAGGGAGCGTTTAAACCCTCTCCCCAACCGCAGAGCCGGGCGCCGGAGGGCGCGCGATGACCTCCAGCCACCCTGAGGTTTGACCTGGGGGTGGCGGGCTTTGTGGGCCTGCCCGCCATCCGTTCAGCACCAGGTCCGAGAGGCGGCGTGCGTGTTCCCACGCGCGCCTCTGTTTCGAGTCCGTCTCCCCCTTAGGGGGGGAGACAGTAGGGAATCTTATGAAGTGAGTCCTTTGGGTAGGTCTCTTGTGTAGTGGCCTGCCGTTTCATACGGCGGGCCGTAACCTCGGCGGGGTCGCGACCGCATGCGAAAGCGATTCGCGCGGCCCCGTCGATAGTGGTTTTGTCGAGGAACACCGTGGTAGGTTTAGTCGGTATTCCGGGAGGTACATTATCTTTTAACATCTTTCTTTTACCCCAGCGAGTCCGACATAATCCCTCCGCCCGCCCCCGCGGAGGGGTATGCGTCATTGCATTCCCCCACGTATAAAAAAAAAAAAAAAAAAAAAGACCGATTTCGAACATCCGGCTGCTTTCTTAGATAGCGTATTAATAGACTTAGAATTGTGATACCATAGAATAAACAAGTTCCTTATTATATTTTGTTCTTATTAACTATCACCCTTTAAATATTATTAGCTACACATCGTCGTCATAGAAATGCATATAATTACGCGATTTGTGATATTATTGTTAAATAAAAAGCCGCGACTATATAAATAATCACAGCATTTTTTTTCTATGTATGACTATGACTACAGATATTACATATATATTTTTTTAATACACTTGATATGTACAAAAATCTGAGATAAGTTACTTTTGCGCCGGGGCTGGGGCAATTTTGCGCATTGTCCTTTGCGTCTAATATCAATGGCAATTTTTATAAAAGGTAAAGTAGTGTTTTTTTATCAGAGTGTGCAAAATGAATATTTGCCATACATTTATTTTGCTGTATGATTTGTATAAAAAACGGGTTGGGAACAAAATAGAACGAAATGTGCCAACTTTTAACACAGCTCTTTGCGCTCTTTATTGCGATTACAAATGTGCAGCAGGTTGTACTATTATTTTGGTATATAATAAATAATTTATTTTGATATACTTGTGTGGATTTTATTTCTATGTTTTTATTAAATCTGTAAAAAGTTGTAAAATATACAAAATGATAAATATTTATACAAGTTGCTTTTATTTAATTTTAGCCTAAATGTTTAATTTTTACTAGTGACTAGCTCAGGCTTCGTCAACGTGCATATTATGTGGCTAAATATATGAACATATAATAGCAACTCAAAAAGCTATAATAAAATAGTAGTTAGTTTGGCGATTGACGTCGCTAAACTAGGAACCACATGTTTTGGAAGAAAATTATTTAGAGGTAAGTTTTATATTAACTCGGGCGAATTTAAGCATCAGCCACCAAAATTTTGCTATACCAAACCTTGGTGCGCAGTCATCTTGAGTTCGCCAGCGTTGTTTGGAACCCATATTAAGCCGTGCATTCGCAGCGCGTTGAGAGCATACAAAGAGCGTTCACTAGGCATCTAGCTTATAATTCTAGCGGTTTTTCCCACAGAAATCCTTACAAAAAGCGCCTAATTAGGTTTCGAATGCGTTCTCTTCGTGAACGGAGACTTTTATTACACATGTCCTTCTTTCACAAAATCGTGAGCGGTCAATATCAGTGTAGCTACTTTCTGGAGAACATGCCTTTAAAGGTTCCCCGTACCTATCCTCGCGGGAAACTCAAATATATTTTCTACACTCCACCTGTAAAATCTAATTTGGGACGGCAAGCACCTCTCCGTAGAATAATTGATGAGTATCTTTCCCTTATCACAGTAATACCCGATCTTGATGTGTTCCACGATAAGTTGCGTATATTTAAGAACAAAATAAAAAATACACCTTAATTTTAATTTTAATTCTAATCGTTAATCATTTGTTGTTTTATAGCTGACTTGTTGTTACTGCTGAAACTGTTGTTCTTTTTCTTTATTTTTCTTTTTTAATTAATTATTGTATTTCATCTTCAAGCCGATGAATTGCCAATGTTATGTACGCCATTATTGTCACATGCATCAGGCCATAAACTAAATAGTATTTTAAGTTATTCTCAATGATAAATGTTTGTGATGTGGCAGTACTTTCTTTTTAAATAAATAAATAGCGTGCATATATATATATATGAAAAAGATTCGGCCAAGTACTCAAGTCGGACTGGTATTTGAAGAGTCTTGCACGAAGTCTTATATGGCCCCCGTTTGTTTTAAACTTTATTTTATATCAATTATATTTGTTGTTAATATGGCAATAGAAATACACACTGTCTAAATTTTAAACTATTACGGTTTATGATATTATATAGCCCGCCAAAGGATAAAACACGTCTCTTATACAGAAACCCTTTATTTTTTAATCTTTTATTTTTTATTGCCACCATAATAGCAGCTTTTTTCATGTCCCACTACTGGGCTCTTAGGCCTCACATCGTGAGGGTGAGAGGAATTGGGTGAATGCTTCACCACGCATGCCCACTGCGGTGTGGTGGAAAAAGGCTAGGGGCTAACCTATAAGTACAACGTTTTCAAGCCATCCAGATGGCCTTCAACTAGCTTAACGACAAACACAATTAAATGACAACCTGGATCAACGTCTTGACGTGTCTTCTGAAGCACAGAAACGCACGAGTTCGAAATATCACTAGGCGGAAACTCACCCAGGTTATGGCCTCACCGACGAAGCTTAACCTCACCGAGCAGTTAAGAACAAGAACTACACCACGAAAGTCATTCATTACCTATTATATCATTCATTATAATAGAAATACACATTCTGTAAAAATTTCCACTCTATTACTGTTGAACAGCGAAAGATAATTTAATTTTATTGGTGTGTACCTACAATAGAGATTATTATTTAGTAAATACTCTGAATCAAAGTATCAAATACAAGTTCAAAATTTTAATAAATTCAAAATTTATAACGATATATTTTTTATCGATATCAGTTTGATTTTGTCAAACACTCGCTTTCTTCTGTCTCGCTCACTCCGTGTGACGTCAGTGTCGCCCAGCCGTCGGCGAAAATGGCGCGATTGTTATATGTAAAAACAATTGCCGAGTGGCAAAAAAATGTGTAAATATGTTTTATGGTGTCAAGTGCAATAGATAATATACTAAAATGACAGATAAGTTAGTCTATTGTATTGTAGTGGTGTTTATTCAAGTGTTTGTGTTAACAGTGTGATTTTATTGATATTATAATTGATGGCGAGCTGTTGATTTTGCCGCCAAAAAATATCAACAGTTCAAATTATTGCGTCGGTATTTAGAAATGTACGTATTTTTTACTTTTTTTAGATAGACAGTAGTAAGAATATAATATTACAATTACAATGATGTACGTATCATAATATATAATTATCATTTTCATATCTAAATTATGGTTTTAATAGGCGTATGACCTTGGACACGCGAATCACGTAAATAGCTTCGACATGCTATGCGTATGCGATTAATTCGCGCTATGCGCGAGAAAGGTTAAGAGAGAATATTAAAAATGAAAATGATTCAGCTAAAAAACAAACGTTGATAGCACAGCTCCGTATTCACAAGTTAAAGGCTAAATAAATGCTTTTATACCAGCCTCAAAACACAACTTGACAATGAAGTAATCTTATCTTTTGATTGGCAAAAAAATCTAGTTTTGCCAAAAGTGCCGGACCAAAGTGCCTACTTTAGCAGACAACTGTATGTCTATAATCTAACAATCTGCCAAGGGCCATCCCGTGGCCCTCAAAATAATGCAAATACATTTATATACACGTGGCTGTAAACCGAGGCTTTAAAAGGATCCAATCAGATTGCTTCAGCATTATATCGTCGACTATTAAATACCAATTTTGATTCCACTATTGACCACATCAAATTATTTTGTGATGGTTGTGGGGGGCAATATAAAAATTCTATAGTTTTAGGAATGGTAGCATATTGGTTATAAAACGAAAGCTCCGAATCATATTAAAAAAATAACGATCATATTTCCAATAGTTGGGCATTCCTTTATGCCGCCTGATCGCATATTCGGAAATATTGAAAGAGAGATACGGCCGCTGGAAGTAGTTGTAGAACCCGAGGTCTATATTGATATTTTCAAAAAAATATGGTTCAGTTCTCCGACTTGGAAGTGACTTCTAATTTTATGATTAGAAAACCAGCATTACAAAAGTACTAAAATTACCTGGTTCTTGGCATTTTAAATTTAATGCGTCCAAAAGATTTTTCTTAACCTTCCTATACCCGCGCACATGTCTGTGAGACCGACGATACAGTTTTTCGTCAATATTTTTTTTTCCAAGAACTTTGAGATTTCGCGCGTTCTGCTAGCTGCATGATTTGGGGCTAGCTTCAGGTTAGTACGCAGCACACAGCCGTGCGAGCAGGACGTGTAGGTCTGCTACGGACAGATCGGTCTGTGACACCGACGCGGGTATACGATCAACTTTTTACGTAAGTCATATGTTTTTGCTTATGAACATTTATATGTTATATATTTGTTTTTATGTATAGATTTGAACTGCATTTTATTGTTTACAACTACTACATCGATTTATGAAATTTTTAGGTTATAAATTATTCAAAAATGAATGATGAACATATTCGATTGCTGTTGGAGGAAGAAGGTGCAGATTCTAATTACGATGATGAATTTGATAGCGAAGTTGAAGATTATAGTCCACCCCAAGAAGAAACACGTGATTCTGAAGATGAAATTCAGTCGACGGACCACGAGGATGATTCTCAATCAGGGTCAGAAAATCGTGAAAGTAACAGAGATTATTACATCGGAAAAGACGGGCGTACGCGTTGGAATAAGACTCCTGGGTCAAGCCAGGTTAGGCGCCGTACAAGAAATCTCGTGACACAACTTCCAGGTCCTAAGGGTGAAGCTAGAAACAAGAAAGAGCCGCTAGAAATATGGAGGTTATTTTTTTCGGAAAGTGTTTCTATTCGGATTGTTGAGTGCACGAATAGAGAAATAAACCGCCTAAAAGCGAATTTTTCACGAGAAAGGGACTGCGTAGAGACCGATTCAATAGAAATTGAAGCGTTGTTGGGTATCTTACTCTTTGCAGGAGTAAGAAGAAATAGTCGATTAAATGCCAAAGACTTGTTCAAAAAACGGGTCTTCCCCGGAAATATTTCGGCTAGCTATGAGTTGGAACAGATTCTATTTATTACTACGGTGTCTCCGGTTTGATAACAAAGATACTCGTGCAGAACGCGCAGCAGTGGATAAGCTTGCTCCGATCAGAGAGTTATTTGAAGAGGTTGTAGAATCTTTCAAAAAATATTACAGCTTGTCACAGTTTGTTACAATAGACGAAAAGTTGGAAGCTTTTAGAGGTCGCTGTGCTTTCAGGCAATATATCCCATCAAAGCCAAACAAATATGGAATTAAAATTTACGCTTTGACAGACGCTAAGATGTTTTATACAGCAAACATGGAAGTGTATGTAGGAAAACAACCTGAAGGCCCCTATAAAATTGATAACTCGGCTTTAGAACTAGTTTTGCGTCTGAGTGAATGTATTCGAAACACTGGTCGTAACATCACATGTGACAATTTTTTCACAAGTATTCCGCTGCTGGATAAGCTCGATCACGAATATAAGCTGAGCCTGATTGGAACTGTGCGAAAAAATAAAAAGGAGCTACCCAAACAGTTTACTGAATTACGAGGTCGATCTGAAAAATCAAGTGTATTTGGACTTCGCGGCAACTGCAGCCTTGTATCGTATATACCTAAAAAAGGCAAGAATGTCTTACTTTTGTCCAGCATGCACGATGATGAAAATATTGATGAAGAGACAGGTAAACCAGAAATCATCATGGACTATAATGCGACTAAAGGCGGAGTTGACACGGTCGACAAAATGTGTGAGACGTACAATGTCGCTCGAGGCACAAATAGGTGGCCTATGGTAATATTCTACAGTTTGATGAACGTGGCAGGAATAAATTCGTTTGTTTTATATCTAATGAATAATCCTAACACGAAAATTAATCGCAGAACGTTTTTGGAAACACTGTCTTACGGCTTGCTGAATCCTCACCTCAGGCGACGAGCTCTCACTCTTTCTCTGCCAAGGACCCTGAGGTTAAGACTCATTGAAATATGCAAATTAGATAGCCCTGAACCTGCAGCTGCATCTGACAACAATAAAATTGGTCGCTGTGGATATTGTGCATCAAAAAAAAATAGAAAGACGCGGTACAACTGCGCTGCTTGTGCCAAATATTTTTGTTTAGAGCATGCTGTTATGGTGTGTTCTGACTGCTTTGCAAACTTTAATATTTAACTAAATATATGTTAGAATGGTCTCAAGATATGTGATTTTTAAGATTTAAAAGTTATTTTATGTTTGTTTTGAAAATAAAAAGTTTTATGTTTGTTTTTCCTAGACTATATGAAAAAATGAGACTTTTTTAGGCTGTTGTGGAAAGACTGATAGTCATTAAAGTAATAAGTAGTTCATGCTAATAATTGATATTTTTTGTTTCATTAAAATAAAATTAACATATACAGTTTTATAGAAAAACAACCAGGTAATAGGAGCCAAAGTTACGGTCTGTCACACCATGCGCGGGTATAGGTGTTAAAACACTTGGCGCGGGTATAGGAAGGTTAAGAAAGGATAAAAATAATAAAATTGCCATTAAAGGAGAACCTAATTATGTATCTGAATTGATTAACTATGGGAATGTATGTAAAAGAGGAAAATCGTATGAAAATATTGAACCGACTTTGATGAATGTTGGAGTTGCTGTAAAAGAAGCAAAATTAAATGACGTGTGAAACTTACTGCTTAAACATTTTGATAAAGCTTGAAACTCTTAATTACTATAAGTTTCTTCAAGAAGAAGAAAATGAAGATACTTTAGAAGAAACTGACTCTGAAGAAACTTTAATGGAAGATGAAACAGATCTAAGAGTGTAATAAAACTAAGTGATCAAAATTTTTAATATGTAAAAAGTATTTAGTTTTACGACAACTGATTCAAAACTGTCTATGTTAATTCCATACAACTGCAGACGTGTCTATGTTACGAATACTTTTGCAAAACTCTCTGTTTAATTTTAATATTCAAATTAAATGATTATTATTAAAGTGAGTTTTTTTTTAATCGAAATATAATTCTAAATAACACCACTTTAGCGTACTATGCTCTAAAATTTATTTTCATTACTTATTTTTAGAGCTAAATATTTTAATTTGTTTTCTTAATTAGTCAGCCGATTAATATAGCGCACTTCGCAAGTGGACTACTCATATATAGTATAAAGTTGGTGTACTTTTCTGCTAATTTGCTGCCTGTGAATGTGTATATTTGTATGTTTTTATATGTTACAAAGAAGTGGTAAATAATTTACGTTTGTTCGATCAAGCTTTAATAAAAGTCATATACGTATATAAAATGTTTGTTCATGCGGCCAGATTTTATGTTGATTATTATTCAGTTTTTTGTTTGTTTATTATGAGTGATTTTATAAATTTATATGATTTATTTCTAAAATCATGAGTCGGCAAAGGAAATTAAACAAAGATACGTTACAAAACCTTGTTGATAATATTGATGAAATGATGACATATCGGATTTATCTGAATGCGATGAAGATAATAAAGTTTGTTGGGGAGACTTCACTGCAAGTCCATCAGATACAGTATTAAATTTGACGGACGAAAATGTTATAGAAAAACGTTTAGAAGCAATATTTGAATGCGAAATGGACCATGAAGAAATAGTTACGGAATCGGCAGTTACAGAGCGATCAAGTGAGTACGTTTTACAACTTTTAGAGGATGGATATCAATCATCAAGAAGATACAAATGCAGGCCGATGCGTTAGTCCTTTATTTGATACATTATCAGAAGACTGTTCCGGCTGTTGGTAGTTCGGCAGAGATAGTAGCGCCCACTGACGATCATAATCTTACGACTCTACGCAGGAACCATTTTACTCCACGCGAATGGCAATTAGTAGATCAGCCTCACGCTATTCCTTTCTTTAATAAAAAAGCTGAACCACATTCATATTACACACAAAACACAGCCGATTGACATGTTTGATGACTTTTTTCCCAATTATATAATAGAAATAATTGTAGAACCAACTAATAGATATGCAACACAAACTAAGAGTAATAATTGGACATCAGTTTCATCTGAAGAAATCAAAGCCTATTTGGGAGTACTCATTATGATGGGCCTCAACCCACCTCCAGATATGGAATTGTACTGGTCTAGTGACCCATTTTATAACAATGTAGAAATCTCACGAGTTTTTACGCTATTTAGATTTAAGAAAATAACAGAAAATATACATCTGAATGATAATGCGCTGGAGCCTCCAAGAGGTGCTTCAGATTATGATAAATTATATAAACTGCGGCCTGTCATCTCTGAGTTCAACAACATTTTTAAAAGTCAAATGACTAACTCGAGTACGCAGTCGATTGACGAATGCATGGTTAAGTTTAAAGGCCGGAGTACTCTAGGCTTAGCTTTCCATTAACGTCCGTCGAGTTGGGGGTTGACATTTTTTTTTACAGAAAGGTTACACTATTATAAGCACACACGTAAAGCTTCAACATGCGTAGACGCGTGGTTTTTGAGAAAAAAAATTTGTAAATCAATTATTAAATTTCCAATATTTATGTCAAGCCTTACCACAGGTTTTATAGAATTCTCGCCATTGAACGTTTCGTTTTACCTACGGTTAAGTTGTCATACGTTTGGTAACATTTTATTTTTTGTAAAAGAGATTGGGCAAAATTAACCCAGAACCAACAGAAATAATTTATATGTCGGTTTTTTAGGCTTGAAAAATACAACAATTTGCTGTCAATCAGCTAAAATAAAATGATAATAACTAAACTTATTTGGAAGTAAAAAAACTATTTGTAACACTAATAAAACCATATGGAAATACATATTATAACATGATCACAAGATCGACCAATACGTACACTATTCTATCGTCTTTCTTGCCGATAAAATAACGCGCGCCGCCCACCGCCGCGCGCGCAGAACCCTAACCAAAAAATAGTACCCGTTATCTTATTATATTACTGTTTCACTCACACACATGTATTAGACAGAGATGCCATGCCTGACTATCGACACCATGCCTCGCTTACTGTAACTTATTGCAGTCCATCGCTGGCTATAGCTTCGTTGATATCTGTGCGCTTAAATTATTTAAGATTCGTTTAAGTCGACCTTTGCTTTGTTACTCGGACTCTGATATATTACTCTGATGATTTGTTTATGAACTGCTGACTTACCTACTAAAAATGTCAGGTGTTAGTGTTAATCGGTGTGTGGTATGTCACCGCTCTGTGTTACGTCGACGACGACACGTCTTAACTGGACTAATATTACAAACGAATCGAGAATTCGTCGAACATCTTTTTAGAACTATTACACCACCACAAACCTATCGCGTACTGTACATTGTTCGTGCACGATCATTTTCTTAGGTGCCTCCCTTTTCTTTTGCAGGTTGCCTTTGATGGTTCAAGATCTGTATGCCATGCATGCTGGCAAAGGATCGAGTCCGCTGTCAACCGAGCTCATCAGCCTCAAAATGTACCTGCTCCCGATCTGAACACTACAATCGAAGTTACAGGTTTTTACCGAGCTGCTAACACATCTAGTAGACGTGTGTTTGATAGCTGTAATGATTTGGAAGTTTTGGTGACATTTTCATGAAAAATTTTTAAATAAATTCTGAAAACGTAACTGTCTAAGATATTTATTTTATATAAATATAGACTAATAAAACATAATATTGTCTTCTGTTTACGCGAATGTTATTCATTGAAATTAAACTACTATATACGGATTTTATCGCGTTGTTTATTTAACACTATTACATAATTTAGAAACTGTTACACTACTATACTGTACTATTAAACTTTACTAATTTTAAGCTAATTAAATTATTAAAACTATCTATTATATATATACTATATTAATATAAGTTTACACTTTCCCCGACGTTTCGGTTGCTTTTCAGCAGCCATGGTCACGGGGTCTCCCCGTGACCATGGCTGCTGAAAAGAAAGTGTAAACTTAAAAACAAATAGATTTGATAGTTTTAATAATTTAATTAGCTTAAAATTAGTAAAGTTTAATAGTACAGTATAGTAGTGTAACAGTTTCTAAATTATGTAATAGAGTGTTAAATAAACAACGCGATAAAATCCGTATATAGTAGTTTAATTTCAACTAATAAAACATCTTTGGGCGCATATATTCCAGTTTTTATTTTTGGAAAATCACCTCTGTATACCGAGTAATAATTTTTATTCAGATTTTCGTTTTTATTTTTTTTCTACCTAAAAACTCAAAAGTGCGACTTGTCACTAGCACAGAAATATTGCTCGTAATAAGGCCTATCACTCATAAAAAATCCACGTTACACTATTGCGGTTTTAAGAAGGAATTAAATGTCAAAACATAGTGTTAGGTTTGTCACTGTATTTGACCTTAATTCATTTTATTTCGTATGTACTATATTTTTTGCTTTTATACAATAGCTTATCATTTAAGCATAAAATCCAATGACATGCTTGTAAGACCTTCTCTTTTAGTTTTTTTTTTACTATTGATAGGCATGCGTTTGACCACTATTTTTTTCGATGAAGGGACACACGTAGCGCGGAAAGAGGTCCACCCTCGTTAAGCTAAGTTTGCTAAAACCCCGCGCTAATACATGTGACTTGGAGAAACGGGGGTGAGGCACCATGGAGCCGTTACAGACCCATGGCGCCACTTCGCCTCAGCAGGGGCTTACCCAACCTACTGAGGGATGTCCATCCGGGCCCCGACCGGAGGACTTAATGCAAGGGGGGCATGAGGGCGCCAACCCTCATGCTGGTACACGAGTGGCAAACGGTGCTGTGGACTGCGCCACAGCCGGTACTTCTCAAACTCCGGAAGTATCCACAAATGTGCAAGGAGGTTGTACGCGATTACAGATTTTTAAATGCTTTTACACAGAAAGCAAGAAATATAAGAAGAACGGATCACCTAACGACCTAACATCCTCGGAATTGATCATCGTAGTTTTCAGAGAAATGGGTCAACACCTCAAAGACCTCTCGTCTAGCGAAAAAGATAGACTCATATGCGAAGTTGTTAAACCATTTCTCGGTAAAGCCATGACATATTATAAAGAATGTCGAAGGAACAAAAAAAGGTTCAAGGACAAGCATGGCGTTTTCTTGAACAAACTGTTCATCGATGACATACCAGATGAGTTCAAAAGAGTGGTATGCAGTATTTCACCACTTCCAGGAGCAACCAGTGATCCTAGTATGAGTTATAAACAAGATCTTCAAAGCAGAAAACGAATCATGGAGACACTAGAGAGTGAACCACAGAGCAAAGTGATAAAAGCTTTTGCTTCTACGGTCTCCTCAGATGATAGACGTAAGATAACGCCGAAGGCATCTAAAGATTTAGAAAAAATAATAACAACTTGTTTGAAATCACCAAAACGAGCTTCAGTGGTTTTAAAAAAAATGTCTGCGGTCACAAAACCTCACACACTAGAGGAAGCTTTGGGTGTCATTATCGATAGGAAACTGAGTGTGGAGACGTATAAAATCATGCGGCAAAATTTGTATAGTCGAGGATACCCTGCTTACCCATCTTATCATGAAATTCTAAATGCAAGAAAAGCATGCCATCCAGCAGAGGACATTCAAGTTTCTGAAATAGAAGCATCAGTTTCTTTACAAGGGCTACTGACATACAATTTCCAACGTATTGTCCTAAGTTGTGAAGACAGTTTCATCGAATATTGCAATAGAAAAGGTACGCAAGAAGTCGCATACGTATTTGAGGGGTCCTGGGGTTTTGATGGCAGTTCAGGTCAAGCATTATATAAACAGTGCTTCCCACAATCAGGAGAAGATATTTCCATCAACGAAAATGGCCTTTTCGCCACTACTTTTGTACCTTTACGTATCGTAGCCGACAATAATTTCATTGCCGGGCTCAATCCTACACCCCAGTCGTACAGATTTTGTCGACCATTGCACATACAGTATAAAAAAGAAACCAGTGACCTCATTCTCTCCGAAAAAAACTGTGTAGAAGAACAGATCAAAAGTTTGTCACCTATAACTACACGAACTTCAGAAGGTCACAACATAACATCAATCGTTTATGACTTAACTGTGAGCGTGATAGACGGAAAAGTTCTTAACATTATTACTGGAACGTCTTCGTAGTTAAGATGCCCATTTTGTACACTAACGGCCAGCCAGTTCAATGATTTGGGAATATCTTATAGTAAACCAACCATAAAAGAAAATATGCGACACGGTATTAATCCTCTTTATGCATGGATACGCGTTTTTGAGTTTTTGTTGTCAACGGATTGCACGATATCCTTATCACCATATCCTGCGAATTGCCCATATATGCAAAAAAGTTTGGCATTTTTTGCCGCACACTAGCGGAAAGGTACGTCGAGTCATATAATTGGCACTCGATGACTGTGACTGTACACAAAATTCTAGTACATGGTGAAGAGATTATTGACTCCTGTTCACTTCCTGTCGGAATGCTATCAGAGCAAGCGGCCGAGTCGCGTAACAAATTCTGGCGCTCAGATAGGGAATACCACTGCCGCAAAATGAACAGGAGAAAAACGATGATCGACCTCTTTCACCGTGCACTAGAATCATCGGATCCATTCATTTCTATGGCATACCTCAATCAACGTCGAAGGTATTTCAAGCGGCTTTGTCTACCACAAGCTGTACGTGAACTTTTAAAACCAATTCACGAAGAAAACTTGGTGTTAGCAGAGGTGGACGATGAAGTTCCATCCAAATCCAATGATGATGAAGAAGATCCATCCAATGATGACGATGACTGTCCGGTAACACTAAGCAACGAAAGCGATTTGTATGAATAATAATAAGTTAAGTATAGTGTAAGGATAAGCCTTTACCGATCCATATAATGATAACGTCACATTGTTGATGCAATAACAGGTCACGTTAAGCTTACGAAGCATTTACTTAGTTTTATTTTAAATATGTACTTTGTTTCTGAGAGAATAAATCCAACTTTCAACAAGAACGGTTGTTTTCACTGTAATGACCCTGAAACAATTTACCATTCCACCACAATAGCTTATTCATACAAATCACTTTTTATATTATCCGCCTATTAGTAGCCGCCCGCGACTTCGTCTGCGTTGAATACAAAATTTTTTGTTCTTCAATACAGGATGACATAGATTCGGGCTTGCGATATGATAAGTTTGTCAGTGATATCTCTTTACTTCCTTGTATACCCACACTCACAAAAAAAAATACTTGTTTGACCTTTTGCAACCCTATAATGTATTATTTGACCTTAAAACGTAATGGCGTATTCTTCCCAAAAACCGCAGTAGTGCGACGTGGTTTTTTTATGAGTTACGAGCAATATTTCTGTGCTAGTGACAAGCCGCACTTTTAAGTTTTTAGGGAGAAAAAAATAAAAATGAAAATCTGAAAAAAATATATTACTCGGTATACAGTGGTGATTTTCCAAAAATAAAAACTGGAAAATATGCGCCCAAAGATGTTTTATCAGTCTATATTTATATAAAATTAATATCTTAGACAGTTACGTCTTCAGAATTTATTTAAATTTTTTTCACGAATGGGCCACGTAAACTTCTCCATTTAAAAAAAAAAAAGTATTTAAAATTCACATTCAGAGGGAATTTTTTTGGTCAAATGGAACACTGTGCACTAATACAAAAGCATGTGGAGGTAGGCACTGAAATCCATACCGATTTTTGGAGAGCCTATGATTGCCTACCTCGATATGGATATATACATAAGAAGGTAAATCACAGCGACCCTATAAATAAATTTGTGGCACCAGACGGGACACACACACACAAAGAATAAAAAGCCACTGGCGAAATTTAAAAGTGATGTTCGGTAAGGATGGTTATAAAGGAAACTTCACAGACTGGCTCGTTGAATATTCGGGTCCGTGGCTTAGGCCCCCAGTGGTCCAGGCATCTGTGGCCAACGCCCCCGATTTGATTAACACGTTAACTGCCATAGTAAAATTTTGATGAATGTATTTTTTATTTTTGTTTTTTCGTTGTATATTCAAGTAAATCAAATTATGTGGCTATTTTATTTTGTTGCCGGTGATTATAATGTAAAATAAAGCAAAAGAATAAAATGTCTGGCATATGTGCCTGGCGAGGCCCAAACGAAATAAAACATAGCTATTGGGCCATGTCAGGCATTTTGTCAGGCACCATCAGCCGGCCGCCAATTTATTTGCGCGGGAAATCACTCGGTGCCGCGCTCGGCCGTTTGAACAAAAGCACCTACGCGTGTTCATTCTTTGCAGGTTGCAACCTGTCCGGCGCGTGCCATGCGTATGTACCCACTGTGTTTATTTAGTCGCTTCGAAAAGCTGCGGAAATAAGTGCGCGCACCCATTGATCTAGTTTTTTTGTGTTTTTGGACTTTTTGTGTGACAATAGTTTATTGTAATCATGTCAATTATTGATAATACGTGTGATTTTGAACTATCGTTATTAGATCTGCAAGCAATTGACGAACTAGAAAAGCAACTGACTCAAAGAGATTCCCCGCTGTTAGAAATTCCATGTTGTAGTGAAATATGTGACGATACAGAAGTAATTTTACATAGGCGAGGAAACAGAAAGCGGCGGTATGTGATCGAAAGTGGTGACGAAGATGAAAACCCAGAACAGCAGGTTAGCACAAGGCTTGAGGCCGATTTATGGTATGAACCAGCGGGTAAGCAAAGAAGAATTATATCTTTCACAGAGTGCCCTGGCTTGAAACCTTATAGTTTGAGAAATACGATGGCAAAATCGAAACCTGAGGATTTCTATTCTTTGTTAGTTCCGGACAGTGTATTTCATGACATAGCTATGGAAACCAACCGATTTGCTGCTCAGACAATCACTAAACTTAGTTCAAAAAATCTAATAAAACGAAGATCGCGCCTGCTTAATTGGTCCGATACAAACCAAGACGAAATCAAAAGGTTTTTTGGTTTGATATTATGTATGGGTATAGTTAGATTGCCTAAGCTAGCTGATTATTGGTCAAGAGACCCCCAATATATGCCATTATTTCCCGCGTACAGTCATGTCTCGTAACAGGTTTGAAATTTTAAATTTTACGTGTGGTACATTTTTCTAACAACGATAACCAAAGATACGGCGACCGTCTGTTCAAAATACGTGTATTAGTTGATACTTTGAATCTCAACTTTGGAACATATTACTATCCTCAAGAAAATCTCTGTATTGATGAGTCTCTAGTACCATTTCGGGGTCGTATTATATTCCGACAATATATCAAATTGAAGAGGCACAAATATGGAATTAAAATTTTTAAATTATGTACTAATCCTGGCTACACTAACAGAATTCAAATATATGCGGGAAAGAGAGGCGAGACCGATACTACAACCCCAACCAATATTGTAATGTCACTTATGGAAGGATATCTTGAAAAAGGTCATACATTATATACCGATAACTGGTATACCAGTATTGATCTGGGACGCAAACTGTTGGACAAAGAAACGCATCTTGTGGGTACTTTGCGTAAAAATAGAAAATATTTACCTAAAGACGTTATAAACGGAGATAAAAAAAGGAGAGTTTAGAGCTAAAGAAAATGAAGATGGTATGACATGTGGGTCAAACACAAAAAAGTATAAAAACTGTTCAGTTTACTTAAACCTTACACAAATAATTATTATAACGTGCATGAATTTTATAAATCAAGGTTATGGTTGGGCCTACTTAGTTTATAAAGTTTTTATGATTTAACGCCGCAAATATAAATTTGTGAATCTGATATGTATTAAAATGTCCCCTTCTGTAGACTGTTCGGATACGAGGTACGACAGTTCTACAGTAGTTTAAAAAAATTCAAGAACAATTAGGACTTTACTTCAATTAATTATACATTCGAAAACTAAAGCACTTTTACGACATTGTTCGTAAAAAGAAATAGTATTTTTCGTTACGAATAAAACTAAAATAAACATTTGTTCCAATATCCATAGTATTCTCCTGTAGACACGTAAAATAGACATAATTTTATAATTATTGAACGCATCCATAACTTTTTTTTTATAGTGTTGGCATTACAGATTTCTACATCTGTCATTTGTTCGTAAAAGGGTTAAAAGGTGTTAATGCCGGTGAATAAAAAATATTTAAACTGTTACACAAGATTTTGGTCACGTTTGTTGGATCTTTCCTGTACTACCTGTATGTTGGTAAGTAGACACTTTAAAAATAAATGAGACGTAAGCTTTTACGCATATTAGCGAACTGGTGGCTGTATCCAATATGCTTTTTTCCTAACCTCAAAATGTAATCCGCCATCTTTAAGTTTTTGCTATTTGTCTTTTCTGTAGACAACTTTCCTGTGGATTCCAATGTCTACAGGAGATATTGTAGTCTACAGGAGGGATAAAAATAAGTTCGGTTGTCTCAGAAAAGTTATTTTTTATACAAAATCCTACATTGTCATGTCATAACTTCATCAGTAAATCTTTTTCTATAACTTAAGTAGACATTGTTTTAGCATGTAATGCATCATTAACACAATTGTTCCAGTTAACCACTTGACAGTCCACGGCCACAGCCGTTGCCATTGTAATACTACTCTCTGCAGTCCCTGGCAACAATAGTTGCCGTTTTCAAATTTCGCGCTACGGTCCCTCATTTCTGTGATTTGTCGAAGCTATGAGAATAAATTAAACAAAGCGTCTAGTTCTATGTCATTCTAACAAGCCACAGAATGCCTGTGTGTGAGCAGTACCACTCTTTTTGCTACAGTTGTAGCGAAAAAATTGTTTGAAAGTCACTCTTGGTACGCGGCTGTTGTGTTGTTGATGATATTGAAGTGCTTCGTTGGTTTTTTGGATATATATCATGTCGTAAGTACCTAAATTTAAGATAATTATATACCAAAATGGTCTTAAAGACTTGGGCTTTGTCTTAATATTGTAAGATTATAACTAAAAATAAGTTACTATTGATAAAAGTTGCTTGAAAAATTATATACAAACTGATGTGCCCAATGGCCGACATTCTTGTGTCATTTATTGAGCAGCTAATTACTATATTACTTCAAAAGTCCCAAAATAAGATTATTTGAAGTGTTATTTACTTATTATAATGCAGTTTCTAAACAAATAATTTACATTCATAACAGATTACATCATTTTTGTACGCGTCCATTAGATTTTGTGCACTGGCACACATATGGGCCATGGACAGTTGACCGTATGACGGAAAATAAGGCATTTTACAAACTGGAATTCGAACCGTCGACAGGTACATAGATTAGATGGTTGGCGATTGTGTTTCGTTTGGTGTATATTTATTTTTGGCTTGGGTACTATTCTTATGGTTATTCTACTTTTTTATTGTCGAGTTGAATGGAGTTGGTATTAAGATATTTTATTTTTTTCACTTTCTGGCCTAACTTATTTATTTATTATGCTTAAAGGAGTGGATTATTTTTGAATAATAAAATAATGTATTTTGCATTTTGTGGCATAAGCTATTTTTTTTTTACAATTTTAACACATTTTTTTTGTAGTACATATGAAATTAATGCAATCCGTGGAGGTGGTAGAGGTGGTGGTCATGGACGAGGTCGCGCACGAGGTAGAGGACGAGGAAGGGGGAGTCAGCTTAGGTCCACTGAGCCTGAAACATCGTATGAATGATTTTGTTAACAAATTCATACTTACTGCTCAGCATTACAAGACTTGATCGCCAATATAATATTACTTGTTTTTTTAGCAATGATATTCTTCAAGTGATTCGATCACAGCGGCAAGTGACTAAAAGTCAAGTCGCTAGTCTGTCCAATACTGCTCGTCAAGAGCTAATGGAAAGGAAGCGGACAGCACAACTGCATCGGGTCCTGCTTCCCGATGCGCCTCCACGAAAACGGCGTGGCCAGTAAGTAATAACACTGTCTCCTTTATGTATGCTTTTTAATTGTTATAAATTAGTCATTTATTTTTTGTTTTATATTTATTTTGTAATTATTTTTAGATGCCCGTCGCCTAATAGAGAGCCCTGTGAACTCCTTAGCACAGATGAAGAGGTTTTGATGGGAATGTTTTTCTTTTACTAACGTAAGGTACAAGAACATTTTATTGTAAGTATAAGATACGTGATACATCTTTTTCCTTGTAGAATTGGAAGTATCATCAAGCGGCATGGTACAGGTAATGGACCCATGCCTACTTCCCGAGAGCATAAGCCGAAGTGACATCGGTAATTATACAATTATTTTTGTTTTTATTAAAATTACATTATTAAAATAATACACTATAATTATCTTTCAAGTGTCTGGTTAATTATGTAACAATGAGAGGTTTTTTCTATTGCTTACAGAATTGGGAGTAAAGGATAGTGGCACGGAGCTACAGGTAGAGGACAATATATGCATGCCCTCTACAAGCACAAATCGACAAGTGATCAGTAATGAAATAAATATTGTTCTTTTTTCTTTATTATACTAACAATTATTTAAATAAATCCAAAATAAAAATATTTTCTTTCAGGTGTAGCGACGAATAATATGGAGTCAACTATTGAGGAATGGTTGAGTAGGGAAAATACTAGTGACGATGAAGATTTGAACGTAGACTTGGAAGTTGACGCTCTACTCCCTACATTGACTCCCAGGACTGCGGCATGCCAACCTGCGGATGATGTTGGTCTCTCCTCCGTTGAAGTAGAAATACTTCAACGAGAGGACCAGGCTAGCAACCATCACCTGCGTAGCGTAGTCTCCGCAAAGGATAACTTTGACTTTCAGTGGTCCAGACAACGACAGACATTTACTGGGAAAAAAGAGACGTTTACTGGTATCCCAGGGCCCACCTTTGACCTGACTGATGATGTGAGACCTATTGACATTTTTTACAAAATGTTTGACAACTCTTTTATCGACTTGTTGGTAACAGAGACTAATAGATACGCAAACCAGATGTTAACGCGACTCCGACAAGATTCATCATCAGCCAAATCTTCAAGACTGTTACGATGGAAACCAACAGATCGCGACGAAATGTTGGCGTTTTTGGCAGTGGTAATGTGTTTTTAGTTTTGCGCAAAAAATTAATACTAAAGCTGCACAAGTAGGGGTTAAAACATACGAACTATGTGACATAACAACTATGAGAGTCGTCTAGTGGCTACCTCTGGAAGTTTGCGGTATATACTGGAAAAGACGGACCAAACAGATCTAACAATGGACAACAGACAACTGACAGACTAAACCATTTACGAGGAGTGGAGTCAGACGGTCATAATGACGAACAAAACACAGTAGACAGTAGAGAACACCTTGATATCAGACAAGACTGTGATGACAGACAAAATCCTGATGACCGACCTGGCAACCAACTTAGAATTGACGATAGCGAAGTTCGTCCAAACAACGCTACCGCCAAGATTGTATATGACCTTATGGAGCCACTACTTCACCGGGGACATACTTTAATTATGGACAATTTTTACAACAGCCCACTTTTAGCGAGATGCCTTAAACGTGACGGACAGACAGACGTTTTCGGAACTTTAAGACTTAACCGGGAATTCGTTCCAGAGTCCATTAAGACTTTGACAAAGACTACCATGCGTCAAGGTGAAGTAGTGGTTACTTATTGTTCCGATCTGGCGGTAATGTTGTGGCGTGACGCTAACTTCGGTTCTATGATTTCAACTTACCATCCCCTACAGATCGGTTCACAAGAAAAATATAATAAGATATCTTTTAAACCCAGTATTGTCCTTGACTATAATAAGTCTATGGGAGGAGTGGATAGGAAGGACCAGTACCTTGCCTGCCAACCGCTCGAAAGACAAAAAAATAAGGTATGGTACAAAAAGCTGTTTCGTCGCTTATACAATGCAGCTGTTTTTAATTGCTTTGTTATATTCGCAAGCAACCCTACCAACAAATTAAGTCATCGCCAGTTTAGGACAATATTGAGTGAGGAAATACTTAAAATACACCGACGACTTGACCTAAAGACCGAACCTCGATTGTTAAACAGCCGAAGACAGCTAACTGATGAAAGGACAACGACGATGACAATACAACAACAGACAAGACCTATTGTCGAAGCCAACCACTTCCCGATAGCCAGCTCATCAAGGTATACACGTTGCTGGATATGCACTCGGAGTAACAAGCCGTCCAGAACCAAATACAAATGCGAAGAGTGCAACGTAAATCTTTGTATTTTAGGATGTTTTAAAGATTACCACAAACTTGATCTCTCTCGTGCAATTTTATAGTTATAATATTTAGTTAGACTTAGCCTAGATTATTAATATTAATATAGATTGTTGTAATAACGTGTGTAACAAGGGACCAACCACTACCTAAGATTTGACAAACCACAGGTACTCGCTAAAGAACACCGATTCCTACCAAGGATGCTTCGCGAGGCTATTGAATTTAAAAAAACATTCTAATTTTAATAGAGAAGATGCAACCATCTTCTCTATTAAAATTAGAATGTTTTTTTTTTGAAAGCTGGTCTTGGGATCTAGTAATTCAAATAATCAAACCCAAGAAGAAGCAAACCACAGCTAGACTTCATGATACTTTGAGCTCACTCTGCGTAAATAGAAACGCCAATTATTTAATTATGTTCGGGGTACTTTGAAATAAGTACACTGGAAAATTGAGACAACTACCATCTTAGTCTCCCCGTGATCATGGCTGCTGAAAAGGAACCGAAACGTTGGGGAAAGTGTAAACTTAAATATCAATAATTTTAATAATTTAATTAGCTTAAAACTTAGTAATGTTTAGTAGTAGTAATAGTGTAACAAGTTTTCAAAATTATGTAATAGTGTCAAATATACAACGCGATAAAATCCGTATATAGTAGTTTAATTTCAATGAATAATATTTGCGTAAACAGAAGACAATGTAATGTGTGTAATTTAATAAATGTTATTTTTTTTTAAAACTTTTTTATTTCATTTTTTATATCTGATAATTAATAAAATTAACAAAATTATATCTATTAAAGATATATTTTTTATATTATAATTTGACTGTATTAAGTCATATTATATTATAAAATAAACTTACTACATAGTTCTAACTTTCAATCATTTCATTAAAACCCAATATATAACTCAGTCTGTAAACGGCCTTAGGCGAACATCTTGCCTTTTTTTTGTACCTGCGCTGCGAGATGCACAGAATTACGATCCACAATAAAATTAGGGTCGACCGGTGACTTTTGTTTGGATTTATATGAATTTAAATGATTACCGAGATAAATGATTGTGGTACCAACAGATAGAGGAATTAGTCTAGTTTTTGTAGATATACTTTAATTACAGACTTTATGATATATTTTTCGTATTATCATCATAAATATAATATTATGCTATAAAAAATTGTCAGAGTGGTTCATTCAAATTAGAAATACTATATTATTTTATAGCTCTTGAATGTTATTGTTATCATTTCCAATTTGTTTATTAAATCAGCTTTCCGATCATAGTTTTTATTTTAACAAAGTATTATTAGTTTGCGAGATATAAGTATTTCTTTATCGCAAGGACGTCCGACGGCTTGTTTTGCTATCGCATCTTAAGGGCATGGACTGTTGAGAGTAGTAACAGTTTCGGGCCGGACTGTCAAGTGGTTATGATGCCTCGAGCAAGTAGAATTTCCGAGGAAGAAAAAAAGATACGCAGACGGGAGCAAAAGAAGCTCAGTATACGCCGTGCTCGTGCAAAGATGAACGAAGCAGATTTAGAAGAAAGACGAAGACAAGACAGAGAAAGATATCAACGAAAGAAGGATCAAGGAAAAATCAAAACGATTAAAGATTACACACCCAGGGAACAACGACAAATCAGAAAAACATGGAGAGAAAAAGCCAAGTCAAGACAGTTGTCATTAAAAATACTACAAAACAATGTCGCAAAACGGTTAAGGAAAAAGTTTCAACTACAAAAAGGCATTGTTTCAAAAATTAAACATTAATTTACCTACTCTAAGGAAACATATAGCAAATATGACTCACCAAATTAAAGCTATACAACATCTTAAGCAGAATCTGTCAGCCATTGAAGGATTACTTCATATAGATTTCTCCGAAAACTATAATTGTAAGTATGGGCAAGAAGTTCAAGCAGCGCATTTCGGGGGATCAAAGGCACAATTGTCATTACATACGTCCGTATATTATAGTGTTAACTTAGAGGCTCCTACGAATTTAATAAAGTCCACATCTTTCTGTACGGTTTCCGAGAATTTACGGCACGATGCGACGGCCATATGTGTGCATTTAATGTGTTTGGTAAAAAGAATAAAGGAGCTGACTCCAGATTTACTAAAATTGCACATTTTGAGTGATGGTCCCTTAACACAATACCGTAACAAATCAATGTTTTTTTTACTCGCCACGGTATTAAGTAAAGAGTTTTCCGTACAATCAATTACTTGGCATTTTACTGAGCGAGGTCATGGGAAGGGAGCCCCTGATGGCGTTGGGGGCTGCATCAAGCGCATTTGTGATAGTCATGTTGCAAAAGGAAATGATTTAATGACATGTTTAAGTGTAAATTGTAAGGGCATAGAAACTTATAAGATTGACGAATCCAAATTTCTCCAAATAGATCAGGTTCTAAATAACAATGCTACACGTCCTTTTAAAGGAACGCTTGAAATACATCAAGTTTTATGGGACACTCAAAATCCCGATGTTCTCAATGCTCGACGTTTAAGTTGCTTAAATTGCGCAGCTTATGAAAGATGTTCCCATTACGAATTAGGACAGATTTAAATACAGTATAAAGTCCCAAATTCCCCTACTAGCTCTATCTTATTTGATGATCAATTTGATAATTTATTACCTATTTCGCCCCAACCGGGACCTTCCAATCACCGTAAAACTTCACCTGAAGCTCACTTTATTCGATCTCCCAACAGTTCAAGAATCAGTGAAGCTACAACCGAGTCAATAACACCCGGTTACTTTGAAAGATTAACACCTGATAACCCAATCCCATATTCATGTTCACCAAATCAAAGACCTATGAAAAGGGCAGGTATGAAATTTTGGAACTTTTTTGAGGACAGTGAGTCTGATTAGGACTCTTCCTTAAAGATTACTCCAAAGAAACGACGCCCAATGCAGTTAATAATATCGGATTCTTCTGATAATGAAGAATTTTAATTTGCATTAATTCTAACAGAAAAAATATCTTTCATGTGGACAAATGTGCGATTTTTTTTTATTTTTTTTATTAAATACAATTTTTCTAGTATCAGTTACTAAATTATGAGAAGTATTTTTGTTATGAGCATTTTTTATTAGATTTTAAGTAAATAATGATAATTATAGTAAGTAAAAGTCAATGTATGAACCATCCTGTAGACAATTTGATCTTTTCTGTAACGTTACCATAGAAAAGATGTCCATTCTGTGGACAAATTTACATTATTTTTTATAAAGTATACTACACGTATTTAAAATCATTAATTGCTAAGTAAGGAAAATGAATGTTGTTTTGAGTATTTGTAATCAGGGTTTGCAATAAATAATTATTTTATAATTACTTATAATAAGGTTTATGTTATCATCTGTGGACAAGTAAGACTTTTCTGTGTACAGATAAAAAATTAAAAAGTGATTATTTGCAAAAATATTAAAGACTGATATGAGTGAGAGGATAAACAAAGTGTACAACATTAATAAAAGGCTGATTTTCAAACTGATATGTGGTGTTTTTTCTTTTGCATATTTTGAAATACACATTTTGTGTTTGACCCATGTATGAAATGGAAGGATAAAAGGGATGTTTATTTACTGTCTTCGAAACATTCTATTGGATTTACAAGGACTTACAAAAGAGACAAAGAAATAATAAAACCACAAATTGTAGTCGATTATAACAACGCAAAATCTTCGTAGACCTATCTGATCAGATGATTGCATGCATACTCAACACCTTTGAGAAAATCTGTAAAATGGTACAGAAAACTTGCTGTTGAACTGCTGTTGAACACTGCATTACTCAATTCTTACATAATTTATAAAGAAGCCACGAAGTCTAAAATAGGGATAGTAGAATATAGGAAAAAGTTGTGCAAATATCTAACAGAATCGGGCAAAGAAAATTGTAATCCTAAGATGCCATTGAAAAGAAATAGGAGGCAAAAGCATGAGCTGCTAAAGAAAGAAGGACCTGTAAAAAAATGTAGAAAGTACTGTTCACGGTGTTATAAAGTAAATGTACAAACAATAGACAGAAATTATGCTAGAAAGAAGACTAAGCAAGTGAATACTTATTGCCCACAATGCCCTAATGAACCACATTTTTGCTTATCTTGTTTCAACGAGAAGCATAAAAAAAATTTACTTTTCTTTGGCCTCTCTGATTGATACATTGCTCTAAATTGCATTTTTTATAATTTTCTAAGCTTTATAAACTCAAAATATGAATATTTCGAACAATAAAAAGTTTTTATAGTTTCACTGTGTCATATTTTATTGTTCCCAATAAAACCTAAATAAATCCAGTTCTAAATATAAAAACTTAAGGCCAAGTTGAATATAGTTTTTCCAGGGCCTTGTCAGTCAATTGTAAGAGATAATAACGAAGAAAACGTGCCGGATATTTAGATGATCTGTGGGAGCTGCCCAGAGATCATCTAAATTACATTTTGTGGCATCAGTCACCCGGGACTGACGTGGCCTGAACAGGTGCCATGTCTGTCAGGCACCGGTGCCTGACATGGCAGTTAACGTGTTAATTTAATATCTTAATTTTTTTTGTGATTTTTCACTTAGTACAGTAAATGAGAAAAGTGTTTCACCATAATAATAAATTATTTTTCCTTGCTAAACAAAAGTTATCTATCAAATAGCAGAGATAATAAGATCACCACTTAACCTTATCCTTACACACCATTTTTTCCATTAAAAGCATATTTATTATGTACAAACAACCAAAAAATTAAAAAGGCTTCATATACAATGTTAGTGAATGTTGTTAATATACACTTATAATTTGTCGGCCTCGATCGCGTAGTGGTTAGTGTAACCGACTGCTACGCCTGAGGTCGCGGGTTCGATTCCCGCACAAGTCAAACATTTGTGTGCATGAACATGGATGTTTGTCTTGGTCTGGGTGTTTCTATGTATAATATGTATGTATTTACAAAAAATATATATATATATTATATGTATGTCTATCCATTGTCTAGTACCCATAATACAAGCTCTGCTTAGTTTGGGCTAGATGGTGTTGTGTGTATGTGGTAGAATATTTGTTTATTTATATTTATTATTTACTTATAATAAAGAACAAAGTTTTTGTATAAACCCCGTACCTACCCATGTAACGTTAAGTTTCGGATCGAAACATGTATACAGGGTGTCCAGTAATTAATGGATAACCTGGATATGTATTATAGTGGAACTGATGGCCGTTCAGAAAAAAATATGAAAAAATATCTATCCTAACTACTACCTGAGATGTGTTTTTTTTCAAATTACCTTGTATAACTTTCTTGTATAAAATTTCTTGTATAATTCTTGTATAATTAAACACGAATTATGCTAATAGATAGACAGTCAAAAGTATGCTATGCTAATATAGTTTGCACTTTTTAATATATATTTGTTCTTTTTAATTTTTTTTTTTTCATTTTTTCTGAACGGCCTTCTGTTCTACTATAAGACATTTCAAGGTTATTCATTAATTACCAGACACCCTGTATTCCTATAATTGTTATATAGTTAACAAATGTGAACGAATGAATGAATGGGAGACTGCGAAAATATGGTATTTTGTGTAAAATTGTTTTACTTAATTATTTTTAGGTTTCTGTATTCTACCGCGTCACAAATGCTAGGTAATAAAATGCCTTTGTTCCTGCGCGCGCGCGCTTTTTTGCGCGCGCTGATTCTATCTGTCTCGCTTACTCAAACGCCGCAGCGCGTAGTGTTTATTGTAAAATATGAAATATCGACGCAAAAGGTGTATAAATAATTAAATTGAAGAGATACATGATTCAACCTAACATTATGTACTGTTTGTATTTAGATTTTTAAGTCATAATAACTTTTTTCCCCCATTTCTTATAGGTCATCTCTAGGTTTGCTGTCATACAACGAAATTATACACTCCTCAAGTACATACTTTCATTTGATACATTTAAGGTATTGCTACAAGGGTAGGGACATTTTGCCCCTTATTCTTACCATATGGAAAATGTTATTTTTCTAACTTCAACAAACTCGTCAACTAACTGAGCCAAACCAGTTATTGGCAACAAGAAAAGTCCGTCTTTTAGTCCATAAAATTGAAAACAATAAGGAAGTATGAATAGATATTATGTCTATCTCTTTCACACCAAAGTCAAGTTATTGAATATTGCAATATGCAACTGATAAGAAAGTTTAATGTCATCTTACAATGACGAGCGAAGGTCCTTCGCAAGAGCTCGTGCGAAATAATTACAATATAGTTAAAAATAGACTTGGTGGAAAAACATTGTTGCACGCTGGATTCCCGTATGATATTCATAGAAAAATCAAAACTCTAGTGTGTGGGTGTGTGTGAATAAAAGACATGGCCAGTGTGGCGGAGCAGTTAAATTGATAAATGAAAGTAACAACGTTCAAATGATAAAAGGACACAAGCCTGAGTGTCAGCCCGATGTATTAAAAAAACGACATCAAAATTCTTATGAATGACTTAAAGAGGAGAAGTCACAACTACACTTGAGAGCAATAAAATCGCACACCCCTTGTAATTTGGTTTATTACTGATTGTTTTCTAAAATCGAAAGATATTGAGTAAAAATCATTAGACAAAATTAAAGCATACAAGCTTAGCTTTACAAAAACATAAAATTAAAATCATTGACCTTCACGTAACTTACAAAAACCGACCGTACACCGAATTCCCCAAATTCACGCGTTTGCGTTGTCACTACTTGCACCCTTAGCCGCAGGTATAAAAAGGTCAGTTTATTGGAATTTTTATTCAGTTGCATACCGAAGGTCAACGTGATAACATCTCTACTGGAAGCATACGGATTTACTGGAAAAATATGGATACCACGCCCGCAGAAGCCGCTCAAGTTATTGCCTTGCTCGAAGCAGGCCATAACCAAAGTGAAGTTGCTCGACGGCTAAATTTGAGCCGCTACTCTGTTCGTCGTGTATACCAGAGGTTCCAAGAGACCGGTGGCTACATTCGGCGACCAGGATCTGGCCGGCGACGCACAACATCAGAGCGTGATGACCGCTTTCTTGTGACAAGGTCTTTGAGAAATCGGCAACTGAACGCGGTTCAACTGGGACAACAGCTTCGAGAAGTTCGCAATGTCAGTATAAGTCGGTGGACAGTTCGAAGAAGACTAGGTGAAGCAGGAATGACTTCACATCGCCCAGCAAATGGTCCCAAATTGACCACAGCTCACCGACAAGCCCGGCTACAATTTGCTAGGGAACATTTAAATTGGACGTATGACCAATGGCGGGCTGTTATGTTCTCTGATGAGTGCAGAATGACTTTACATGGTCATGATGGACGCTCTAGGGTCTACAGAAGGTCATCAGAGCGATTTTCACAATGCTGCATAAGCGAACGTGTGGCTTTTGGAGGTGGATCGTGTATGTTTTGGGGTGGCATAATGTTGGACACTAAAACTGACATTGTATTCATCACTACGGCGAATACCGGCCCGAGATCGAGAAGTTTGACGGCTGCACGATACGTCGAAGAAGTGCTCGAAGAACATGTGAGGCCGCTTGCGTGGCTTATGGGAGAAGATTTTCTCTTAATGCACGACAACGCCAGACCGCATGTCGCTAGAACAGTTTGCGACTACATGGAAGATGTTGGAATCACCGCGATGGAGTGGCCAGCTCGTAGTCCTGATCTCAATCCGATTGAGCATGTCTGGGATGAGCTAAAAAGAAGAGTTCGAGCAAGAAGCCCTGCTCCTACGCGCCTCCAAGAGCTTCAACTTGCCATTGAAGAGGAGTGGAACGCCATACCACAAGATTTCATGGTGAAATTAATACGGTCCATGAAAAACCGATTAAGAGCTGTAATCAAGGCTAGGGGAGGGAATACACCTTATTAAAAAACAATTTGATCAAGCATTTTGAGTTTTATTTTTATTCTTTGTTAAGCTAAATTGGGTAATTTTATCCGTATGTTGGGTTTTGTGCCCTAAAACTCCCTATGGGTACTTTTTTTACACTGTATTTGATATCATTAGAAAGGTACTGAAGTAAACATTCAAATAGTGTAAGTTTTATTTTAATATGTATTCACATTTATGAAAAAAACTGCTTTAACAACAAAAAGTCAACGTGTGCGATTTTATTGCTCTCAAGTGTAATTTTGGCTCTATTCAAAAAATGTATGAAACGAAAATTGCTAAATTACAGAGTGAAAAGTACAGTGATAAAATTCCAATCTACAACAATATTAAAAAAGCGATCTACAGAAGTCGAAATACAGCCCTGAATGTAAAAAAATACGATTCAAGGATCCAGCTCAAGTTATTATACCTGAAATTTTTCAAAAACATTTGTTATTTGATTATAATGAGGACGGCAACAGGATCATCGTATTTGTATCAGACATAGCTTTGGATGAATTTAAAAATGTGCACCACTTCTTCTGTGACGGTACATTTGATTGCTGCCCCTGTCCCTTCAAACAGATTTATACTATCCACGGAGATATTGGGAATAATTCAGATGAAACCAACATTGTGCCCATATTTTACGCGTTGCTGGTTAATAAAGAAGAAGGGACATATGAAATGATGTTCAAAAAAATTAAAGAAGCTTTGCCAGATTTGAAACCGTTAAAATTCACATTGGATTTTGAAATGTCAGCAATAGTCGCAATAAATAACGAATTTCCGACTGCTAAAATTCATGGGTGATTTGTACACTTCCAAAATGCCGTATATAGGCGGGCAAAATCTCTCGGATTATTAGAATATGAGGAGACCACACAGTACGTAAAACTGTGCATCTGCCTTGCGTATCTGCCAAAAGAAGAAGTTGAAGACGGCTGGCTTGCCATAATGGAAAACAAGTAGTTAAGTAATTTTTACACTTTAAAGCTTATCCTGATATTTTTACTTTTGCACAATCATTCGAGCGATTAATTTCTTTTCAATATTCCAGACGACCTAGTAACTAAGTTCAATGATTATTTTGTTCAACAATGGCTTGAGCCTGCGGATATGATCGCAAAGTGGTGTTGTTATAAGGAATTTCCGTCTTTATTGTCGTTTTTAGAAATGGTCAGGATTGATATTTCTACCTACGGCACGGCACAAGCAATTTATTTTACTTATATATAAAATAAGTTAAAATGTTACAAAAATTATATAATGGAAAAGAAATTTATTAAGATACTTAATTAACTAGTTTTTTCTTTCAGACTGAAAACCAAAAACATTCCTGTGAGCAGACGAAATAACAACACAAAAAAGAGTGAAAAATGATTGCCAATTTGACTGAACAGTATGAAAACAAAAAATTACCACAATCATGTTTTTAGAACAAATCTGCCCATATGTGGCAATCCGTCCAAAAAAGAATTAATTTAAAATACTTAGTGAAAAGAGATGATTATGCTTGTATTACTATGGTTAAGTTATAATTTTTGAAATTTTAAGCCAAATATTTTGTTAGTTTTTACACTAGATTATTTTTATGCTTACAAAATTTCAATACATTTCACATGTAAAAAATTTGTTACTCTACGAGTATGTTTGTTTTTTAAGCCTGATTATTTTGTTATGTTAATTGCTATTGAAACTGACTGTTATAATTAGGTATTATTCTCATTTGTTTAAGGTTTCACAGTTGATTATGTTTAATTATTCTTTTGTATGAAAATTGTAATGTAACTGTCCGACAGCTTTTTATAATGTACACTGTACTTAAACAGCACGCAACGCTTACGTATAACATCAACCTTAGTAACACTAAAAGACGAAAAGATATTGTCTGTACCACATTTTCTGAATCAAAGTTTGTTTTTACAAATAGATTTTTCGCATTCTTAGGGCCTTTTCTTTATAACAAGATAAATAAACAAACAGCTATATATGACCTAAGTTATATAAGATCTAAGCGGATAGTCTGTCAGTACTTACAAACTTTAAATTATGAGGATACTGAAGATTTGTTGATTGTTGTTAAATAAGTAATAACAAGTTCCATGATAATAATTATAATCTTAGCCTATTTTTGCATATATTTATATAATAAGTATGGTTAATTGTATATAATTTAGTTCTTAGTAGCATATTGTAAGTGCCCTTAACGCCTGTGGCACAGGTTTACCCTAGTACAGGCACCCATATTATATTACCTATATTAAGCACTTTATGGACTGTATTCATGTTTTACCACTGTAATCAATAAATAAATTATTATTATTATTATTATTACAAAGATAAAAAGAACATTTCACTATGTAAAAAGTTAGTTGCTCTAGTTACCACGGCACCTTCCGTCTTAAAGAGGGAGTAGTTACCACGGCATAACAACACCTTTATGCCGATGTTGCAGCCTACACGACAGTTTGCGTCATGTCAATTAGCTGATACATTATTTTCATTTTATTATTTGTAATTAGATTTAAGTTAGTCTTGTAACAGTTTTTATTGAGTAAACGTTGTACTTTGATAAATAAATCTTTTTTAACTAATTTTCCATTCGCGATAACTTAACTGGCGCAGTCGGTAGGATCGCGGGACGCTTATCTCGAATACATCTCTTTGGGAAAAGCTGTGACGGTTCTCAAATCGTACCCTCGCGATCCGTAAAGAACGTACGCGCGATCGGACACCTGGTAGCAGAATCTCTGGAGCAATAGAGGAGCTGCTGCGGCTGACAAGACTCCACAGGCGATGCAGAGATCACTATGGTAAGTACACTCGTACCATTCAAGTGTTCCTGTTTCCTCTATTTCCTGTGTTATTAGTATACTATATTTCCTTATATTTTGTATATTGTGTGTGTCTGTCTACAAGCTATAATCGCGCTAGGCATTCCATATAATTCATTCAAATTGTATTGACAAAAGTTATAAAACATAATTATTATAAATAGATACTAAATCGGTGCACGAACGCATTGCTATAAACTCATTGAATAAAAGTGTAATCGTACACTCCCATTGTTCTCGTACTATCCATTGTTTTAAGTTATTAGTTTTATATCTTAGTAAAAATGTCTCTAAAGGATTGTGATAATGCTCATTTTAAAATACTTACGGGCTTAATGCCTAAGTACGATGGCAATCCAACAAGTTTGAATTATTATATTAGAGAAGTAGAAAACATACTGTGCTTAATGGATGAGGCAGATCGTGCACACCCAGCATTGATATGTTTAATTAAGAGTAAGTTAAGTGGAACCGCAATTGACGCGGTTGCGTATGATGAGAATTTAAGTAATTGGGAGTTAGTAGTAGAATTAGTACGACGTCTTAGGAAACCGCGTAACGAGATTCAAGTTATGCAGGAACTAACTCGCACTAGGAGGCAAAGAAATGAGGATGCCGAAAGTTTCGGCAAACCCTTACGAGATCTTTTAGATACATTGTACTCAATAGGCGAACATATCAATAAATCATATTACGAGAAAATGGTTATTGAACAATATGTGAATCAACTCGACTTCCAAGTGTCAATAGGGGTCAAAATCACTAGACCAGAGACGCTAGAACTAGCGATAATAGCAGTTAGGCAGGAAGAAAATAGACTTGCATATAACAGATCAACTATTAGTTCATTTAATAACCCATCTACATCGCAAGCGAAACCAAAGGAATTACCTAAGTCTAATACTAATAACAATAATTCATTCCGTAACTTCATTAATAGTACACCTAAGTCGCATCCTAACTTTAACAACCCTTAAACTAGTTTCCAAAACCCTTACGGTTCGAATAACATTACCCCTCCTCAAAATAGCTTCGGTCCTAAGCAGCATCCGCAATGGGTACAGCCCTGGAATAATAAGCCTTCATCAGGTAACTTTAAGCCTAATACGTCTAGGAATACCAGTTGTAACTTTAGGCACCAGCAGAACATCCCTAAACAACAGGTAAACCCTCCACAGCGAGTATCTGATGTGATCATGCGCTCAGTCGACAAACCCGCAACACCACAGTTGGCAACGCAAGAACTTTTCTATACACCGGCTCGTTTAGATCAAACGCAGCCATTCTTTGACGAAGGTGAGTGTTACAATTATAGTCATACCAATAATAATCTCGCAGACTCAGAGCCGTGTGACAACGAAGCAGAGATAAGTTACGATCAGGATTTTATCTCAGGAGAGGATCAAGACGACCAAAGCTAGTTAAAATAAACATCCAATATAAGGACTATTTACCCTATATTGAATTGCCCGAATTTAATGGTAAGTTTTTAATAGATACAGGTGCTAGTCGATCTTCTGTAGCATCTGATGTAATTTTTGGTACTATGTTTGAAAATTATATAGAAATAGAACCATTTCAAATAGTAACTGCTCACGGTACATCTCTACATAATCAAGTTGTTTATCTCCCTTTACCGCCTGCGTTTAACTGTGACTTAACGCATACATTTTTAATATTCGACTTAGACCCAAAATACAAAGGCATTATTGGATGTGATTTATTAAAACTATTAGAATGTAACATTGATCTTAATAATAATGTTTTACGTACATCTACTGCTAATATACCGATTCATTTTAGTTATCCCGTTCAAAAGATTAAGGTTGAACCCAAATGTGAGAAAATTATTACCGTTAAAACACACTACACAGACGGTCAATATATACATGATAATTTTTATTGGTCAGATCGTTTAGTTTCGCCAGCAGCTATTATCAACGTAACTAACGGTTTATTTAAAACATCTGTAATTAATTTTAACGATGAAAAGAAATATATACCAAATAAATTTTTGATATCGTTAGAAAAGTATCTGGAACCTGATATGAAAAACACATATAGATTAAATAACATGCAAATAAATAATGTAGATCAGGAACTTTGTGAAAATCTTAAGAAAATACGTACCGGGCATATGAATGAAGAGGAGAAACGCGAAATCACTAAGCTATGTTATCAATATAGAGATCTGTTTTATTCTGAAAATTTACCCCTTACCTTTACACACGCAGTTAAGCACGAACTCAGACTTATCGATAATAATCCTATATTTGTACGTAGTTACAGACAAGCTCCACAACAACGTAACGAAATTCGTAAACAAGTAGATAAGTTATTACAGCAAGGCATCATTAGAGAAAGTATATCCCCTTGGTCATGCCCCGTGCATATTGTGCCTAAAAAGACCGATGCCTCTGGGAAGGTTAAGTGGAGACTCGTAATTGATTATAGGCGGTTGAACGAACGTATTGTCGAAGATAAGTACCCTTTGCCAAATATCCATGATATTTTAGATAGATTAGGTCGCGCTCAATATTTTACCACTCTAGATTTGGCCAGTGGCTACCATTAGGTAGAAATGCACCCAAATGATATTGAGAAGACGGCATTCACAACTGAAAGAGGGCATTATGAATTCCTTAGAATGCCCTTTGGCTTGAAAAATGCACCAAGTACATTTCAACGCCTTATGGATCACATTCTGAGAGGAATAGATAATGTTTATACGTATTTGGATGACGTAATCATTATATCAACCAGCCTCCAGCAACACATTGAAAAGCTTAAACAGGTTTTTGAAAGATTCAGAACTCATAATCTAAAAATACAGTTAGATAAATCGGAATTCGTTCAGAAACATGTAACATTTTTAGGACACGAACTTACAGATGAAGGCCTTAAGCCAAACAAAGATAAAATTAAAGCCGTTCTTAATTTTCCGTTACCAAGTACGTAGAAAGATATTAAATCCTTTTTCGGACTAGTTGGCTATTATAGAAAATTTATAAGAGATTTCGCCAAATTAACTAAACCAATGACAATATGTCTTAAGAAAAATCATAAAGTAATTCATTCCCCAAATTTAATAGAAGTGTTTAATAAATCTAAACAGATCTTAACTAACGCTCCAATATTACAGTACCCGAACTTTGATGAACATTTCATCCTAACCACAGATGCATTAGACATTGCTTTAGGCGCAGTTTTGTCTCAGGGCATTGTTGGTTCTGATAAGCCAGTCGCGTTTGCATCTCGTACTTTATCTGAAACGGAAACCCGCTATTCCACTATAGAATAAGAGCTTTTGGCTATAGTTTGGGCAATCAAGTACTTCAGACCCTACCTTTATGGTAGAAGGTTTACAATATATGCAGATCACAGGCCTCTTACTTGGTTAATGTCATTAAAAGATCCTAATTCCAAGTCGACTAGATGGCGCTTAAAACTCGCGGAATACGACTATAATGTTGTGTACAAAAGGGGTCTTCAAAATACAAATGCGGACGCTTTATCTCGTGCTAAGATATTTCACCATAGTATAGACTCATTGGCTGTAAATTTAGATGACAATAACGATGACGACATAATTAATAGAATTTTTGATTGCGCAAGAGAAGCCCCAAAAGAGCAGAGTAATAACCAAAATAACGTTAATCCACCCGAAAACCCAAGTATCCCCGAATCTCAGACAGGTACCGTATCTGATAGTATGAGTATAGTATCCCAAAACCCGGAACTAGTTTCAACCAACCACACCCAACCAGATAACGAAAATAGAGGCATCCCTATTATAGCAGACGCAAAAGATAGGCAGTTAAAACAATTCCACATAAGATCAACACCCGGATCCACATATAGAGTAGATAATAGATCTACAAGTACAAGAAATGTTATCAAAGATGTCTTTATTCCTATAAACAACACAGATGCAGAAATAATACGATTCCTAAAGGAACATACAGTAGATAGAGTTTTTCATTGTTACTTCCATAGTGATGAACTATATTATGCTTTTTCTAGAGTTTATACAACGATATTTAATAACCGTGGCCCAAAATTAATAAAGTGTACCTCACGCGTAACCTTAGTTGAAAATAGATCTGAACAAAATAAAATAATTAAGAAATAACATGAAGGTAAGACGGTACACCGCAGTATTCAAGAAACATACAAGCAAATTCATCGTAATTATCATTGGTCCAATATGTTACTTACAATACAGAGCTATATTAATCAATGTGATACATGTTTAAAAGCAAAGTATGAAAGAAACCCTCTTAAACCTCCGTTAGCCCTTACTGAAACACCTACTAAGCCCATGGAACATTTATTCATGGATCTATATTCAACAGGTGGAGCAACATTTCTTACTGTAATTGATAATTTTTCAAAATTCGCACAGCCTCTCCTTTAAGCGCAAGTAGCAGCGTTCATATAGCAGAAGCATTAATTAAAATTTTCTCAATATTAGGTCTACCGTGCAAAATAACTACAGATTCTGACAGTAAGTTTGATAATGATGTTATTAAAGAAATATGTGCTTTGCATTATATAAACATTCACTTTACTACGCCATATAATCCCAATTCAAATTCGCCAATCGAACGCTTACATTCTACCATAACAGAAATAGTTCGTATTCAAAGAATGACTAATAAAGATGAACCTCGCTAACGGCAAGATACAGAAGATTGGAGACAACAGCTGGTTAGTGGTGCTGAAAGAAGAACAGGTTATTCGAACAGAATGCAACTCCAAGATAGAATACAAGCGAGTAGTCAGAGTGATCCTAATTTCACTGACAGAAGATTGTAAGATCTACATTATGAACACAGTGCTTACAACGCACACCAGTATAATAGCCATTAATGAAATCATTACATTGCCTAAGCAACAGACAGTACCAGAGGAAACGATAAGGTTCGAGCTACAACTAGAAGAAATATCCTTAGATAATATTCACGAACTTATCAACCGAGCGAATGACATCTTTGCAAACAACGACGTAAACTGGCCTTTGATTATCGCTACACCTAGTTGGACAACGTTGCTGCTCTATACCCTCTTGATAGCAGCAGCAATATGGAAAATATATCGATGGAAATCTGCAGCGTTCCATCCAGATCAGAAAACTAGGACGCCCAAGGATTCCGATGGTAGCGAGGACGCTACCGGCAGCAGTACCTGCCTTCCGTCTTAAAGAGGGAGTAGTTACCACGGCATAACAACACCTTTATGCCGATGTTGCAGCCTACACGACAGTCTGCGTCATGTCAATTAGCTGATACATTATTTTCATTTTATTATTTGTAATTAGATTTAAGTTAGTCTTGTAACAGTTTTTATTGAGTAAACGTTGTACTTTGATAAATAAATCTTTTTTAACTAATTTTCCGTTCGCAATAACTTAACTCTCTGCAGTAATTTTTAAGACTGATTATTTAAAGTCACTATCTTATTTTATTACATTTGAGACTGATTATTATAATTAAGTTAAATGAATCTCTTGATTATAGGTGATGAAAACTGTGATTTATATACAATTTTTTTACTAGATTTCTTATTGACATAAATAAATAATGAAAAATAACTAAGATTTTAATTTTTAAAACATACATCCAATATAAAAAATCGTTCTATGTTATAAATATAATTATGATTTAATATTATACACATACTTACAATCAATATACATTTATTATTTTTCTAAAACATGTTTGTGCCTGCCGGACAGTACATTTGATCAAAAATTGCTTTGAATTAAATTAATCGAATCGGGCGTCGGCCACCGAATATTCTTGGCGAAGAAAAATAAAAATAGCACATTAATATGTTTTTGAACAATTAATTAAAGTAATACAATATGTGTATAAAATTGCTGAATAAATTATTAATAAGTATTTAATTTGTATTATTTTAACAGTATCTGTTAGGGCAGATAACAAATAAAATAGGTTAACTTATGTCAAAGAACCGAATTTATTGACCCCGACTTCACCTGGTACGAGTCTGTCCTACACCTAGTATTTTATAGAGCTGGAGGCGCGTAGGGAGAGCGTCACGCAGCGCCAGAGACGTTGCAGTCTCAAAATAGATACAGAAATCCCTTTGAATCAGTCCGTGAAATCAGTATAAAATGAAAATTTATTCAGAATAAAAATTAAAAAACTCGAAAAGTTTGGGTTCCGCAACTTTTCCTTTTAAGGGGGGGTAGTAGGTACTCCTCTCCCTCTCCCCCACCCCGTCCCCTCCCTCAATTCGACGGCCGTCAATAGAAAGTCGTACCGTAGTATAAATAAATATATGCCAAAAAAAACCCATTAAACGGGGGTTTAAAATTTGGGCAAGATGCGACTCCGCAACGGGCTATATGTACCAATTTCAAATATCCACTGGCAAGGGTGATAGCATGGCACATGAAGGTTTGGGCTACAATGTCGTCATGTCACTCTGTAGTAAGCTACCAAAAGATACCCTGGTAGCTTTTGACAACTTTTTTACGAGTTGCAATTTAATGGAGGATTTGTACGAAAAGGGTATTTATGCTGTTGGTACGGTCCGATGTGACAGTAAAGATCACCCAAGTATTTTGAAAACGTAAACCAAAGAATTTAAGACTGGCAATACACGAATTTGCATCAATCACTTATGGGCCCATAAATGCCATAAAGTAGCATGAAACAAAAGATGTAACTGCTCTTACTACAGCTCACTACCCGCGTGAAGTTGTTTATGTCAAACGAACCCAAAAAGATGGATCGAGGCAAGATATACTCTGTCCTAAAGCTATCGCATCTTACACTAACTATGGGCGGTGTGGATCACTTTTATCATTTTAGATCTGCCTACCTTATAGATCGTAAATCTCGTAAGTATAGGATGAGATTTACGATTTTTCATTTTTATGTTCGATTCAGCTATCATAAATGCATATATCGCATATAACACATCTCATATGGTTACAACCCATTCACATAGAAAATTTAAGTTAAAATTAGCACGTGGTTTAATAGATAATATTACAAATTAAAAAAATAAGCCTGTGGTTTTTAAGAACAAGAAAGGAGGTAATTTTGGCCTACCTGACGAGATTCGTCTCCTGAACGTGGGTGTACATATGTCTGAGGAAATGGACACCTATAAAAGATGTCGATTTTGTAGCACCAACGGTGCAGAAAAGATCCAAAATTTGCTGCTCATTCATTATGCGCGAAATCTTGCTTCAAAATGTTCCATACTGCTCAAATGTCAAATTTGATTTTAAGAAAAGTATAATATTGTGATCTCATTTCAATAGAAAATTAAAAAAGAAATGTTACATTATAGATAATTCAAACATATTACTTATGTAGTTCATAACATTAGAATATGTTTTTGTTTTGTTTTGTACTATTTCCATTATAAAACATTTAAAAAAAAACATTATGCATTTTTATTTATACCAAAAATTAAATAGATAAAGCATGAGAAATCAATTAGTATAGAAAAAAAATACTACCGCAAAAGACAATGGTAACTACTTAAGCAGTTATATCCAAAATAGCATATATGATGACAGATAATGGTAAATTATTAACCACTGGAAAAACACCCTCACCCCTATTTTATTTTATTTTTTTATGGATAAATTAAATCATCAAACCTCATTTACCCTTAAACCACCCTTATTTACTTAAAATCTTATACAGGGGCTCGCATTTGTTTAAGGGTTAACTATCACACTACTATTGAATATCAACAAGGTATTATTGCAGGATAATAATTACATATTTTCTTATATTTGAACACATATTATTTTACAGGTAATTTGAAAGTATGCTATCTCACAACACCATTACAAAAGACTGTAAATTTACATTAATTTAAATAGAACCACTTCAAAACTTACTGGACGATTGGCAAAAAATAGGATTGCGAGCAAGGATGGATATTTATGGAGGGTTTATGGAGGGCAGAAAGTATTTCAAGTCAGCACATTTGACAAAAAGGAAATACTTATATGAAAACAATTTCATAAGAGAGATTACTACCCAAAAAAGTATACCAAGTCATAAAACATAGGATCCTGCACTTAAAACAATTTTTCCTTATCACCCTTCAGGTTACACACCAACCAATATATAGCATTATGGTAAAATTAAATTAAGGCCATGGTAACATGATCTGGGTTTAAAACCCAGATCATTTAAGAGATGACCATCCAAAAGTGCTATTCTTATTAACAACCATATTTTGTTGTTAGCATCACAGTGGTAGAGACCAGGAGAATGAAGATTATTGATACAAAAGAGCAAATGGAAACAGTGATCACAACTAGCTACAGAATTGTACTAATCACAGGAACAACAGATCTGCCAACATCCAATCTATACTAATATTATCAAGCTGAATAGTTTGTATACTTGAAAATGCTAATGTCAGAAAATAACACCAATTTGAAAAAAGTATTTTGTACCAAATCACCTGTTTATTGAAAACATTTATTAGCTATGTGATTATATCACACAAAATAAACATGCAATACCACCGCTTAATAAATAAAGACCAGGGGTCTTATATTAAGCGCATTATTGCATGTTTGTTTAGTCAATTATTGTGCATATTTTGAGTGGCAACTAGCACTGCCGAGCAAGCCTAATGCCACTGGAAGACATATCTTCAAAAGATTTTAAGTCCTTTCGTATGCTATCCCTATACTACGGCTAAAAACAATCCCACTACTGCCACATCGTAACCAAAACCGACAACAACCATTACCAGTTACAACCAAAGAAATATACATATAATTATCACAAGGTGAAATCGCCATCATAACAAGAATATAATTATATATTCAACAATTTATAAATAATCTAAGAAATCAATTAGAACTTTTATATCACGATTAGATTTATTTGAATGATTATTTCAAAACCGTACACGCTTTCTCGCTAGAACAGAAAACTCTCCAAACTATATTCACTTTATCTCCAATGTTAAGAATTGCAGAACTTTGCCACCAATAGATAATGACATTATTAGTTGTCGCAAATTATGTAGTATCCAGTTAAGAATAATTTGAATCGAGAAGATCAGCAAGAATTACACTTTTAGATACAAGATAATACTACAATGGTCTAGTCGTGATGCGATTCATAACAAATTCAACAAATCTGTCCAGGTCAGTGTAACCAACTCTCAAAAATATGTATCCCTAAACCTTAAGTCAAAAAATCACCATATGAGAAATATAAACATTAACAGCCTTACTTATAAAAATACCGTTAAACATTGCATAACTATCTCATAATTCTTTTATCTAAGAAGCTCTCATTCCTTTAATCGATGAATAACTTTTCTTTACTTTACCAATTTTAACGGTCTCAGGTGATAGCTCGCAAAAAGACGAAACCTCTTTGGACGAAATACAATTTTATTCTTGCAACATTTGACAGACAGCGTAGAGCATGACCAAACGAATTTACTAATTAAGTAAATAATGCAATAATTGAAGTGATATATCATAATAATATATAATAAACCATTTTTTGGGTTTTAGTATCTGTGGTGTGGCAATTTTAACTTGTCTTTTTATCAGTTATGTGTCCTGAATTTTACTTTATATAATTCAAAGAGTTTGATTATTGAAAGATCATCACACACATTATCACTTCGCTTAATTATAATAATCAACGGTACTCCCTTTCTTCTCCTAAAATTGTTTATCCGAAAATCATTATCCATAACACGTTTGTAACTTAATAACTTCAGTAACCTTAATGTTCAAACATTCGAAAATTTGATTTACATCACACCTTTACTTCTAAAACTATTCTGTCATAATATCGAGTACTATAATAATTAAATCTCCTAATTTTGCATGAAATAAAGTCATACATCCTAAGTATTGTATTACATAAAGTGTATTATTCCGAATGTTTATTTATAATAACATTGTTAGTCCTAAAATATTTGCTAAAAATAGGTTGTAGTGACAGAAATGAATCGCTGTGAATACGGCTCCACGCAATCTTGCCTGTCCTACATGTAGAGTGTAGAGTGTAATTTAGAATCGCGTAGGCGCGTAGGGTCGAGGCGGCCCGCGGGCTGAGGAGCAGGAAGCTACGAGTGAGCGCCGTCTGCGACGATTAGCACACGTGGGACCGCCGGAAACCCGCAGCGCCGGAGCCGTGACAAAAGCCAAGCTTTGTAATACAAATTAGTTTTAGAATCATTATTAGGATATATAAACATTAAATAATTTGAATTTAAGACTTATAACTTTTATTGAAAACGGTTTTAAGTCTTTTGTATATTATTGATTGTAATATTTATGACAAACAAATTTAGGGCACATTGTGTTTAGGAATTTCAATTTTATGACATGTGATATTATGTGACAATAAGTTCGGGCAAGTTAAAGTTTCGGACTAATGACGATTAGGACAAAAAAATTATGGCACTATAGATTATGGATAAAAAGTTAGGTAACACAATAGAGAACCTAATCAGCTCACCATCTCAGCCGAAAGACGTCCACTGCTGGAGATAGGCCTCCTCCAAGGTTTTCCACACAGATCGGTCTTGGGCCACCCGCATCCAACCGTTTCCCGCGACCCTTACCAGGTCGTCGGTCCACTTTGTGGGAGGCTTACCCCTGCTGCGTATCCCGGTGCGTGTGCGTCACTCCACAACCTTTCTGCCCAACGGCCATCGGTTCTACTTGCTATGTGCCCTGCCCACTGCCACTTCATCTTGGCTATCAGGAGAGCTATGTCAGCAACTTTAGTTTTCCTGCGGATCTCCTCATTTTTGATTCGATCCCGTAAGGAAACTCCGAGCATAGCTCTCTCCATCGCCCTTTGCGTGACCTTGAGCCTTCTGATAAAGCCCATAGTGAGCGACCACGTCCCTGAGCCGTAATTCATCACTGACAACACACACTGGTCAAAGACTTTCATCTTGAGACACTGTGGTATATTGGACGAGAAGATATGTCGTAGATTCCTGAACGCTGCCCAGTCAAGTTGGATTCGACTATTACCTAGCCTACCTAACTGGATCGTTTGTCCCAAGTATACAAACTTGTCGGCAACGTCGAGAGTAGAGTTCCCAACCTTAATATTGATTATTGATTAGATTTTCGTCTAGTCCATGTTCATTTTAAGACCTACTTGTCCGGAAACTCTACTGAGGCCATTTGGCTGATATCAGTGCAGACCTTGGCATAATGCTATGCCAAGGTCTGCACTGATATCAGCCATGACAACGATATCGTCGGCAAATCGAAAGTGAGTGATGTACTCGCCGCTGATATTGATGCTGAGTCCTTTCCAATCCAAAAGTTTGAAAACATCTTCCAACGCGTCGGTGAACAGTTTCGGAGATATAACATCCCGCTGTCTGTGTAGTTTTATTGTTTTTAAGCTCTAGTCTTAGAGTCGGACTAGCATAGTGACATTTTCATACAAACACTTCAGCACTTCGATATACCGGTAGTCAATCTGGCACCTTTGGAGAGACTACAGCGCTGCCCAGGTTTTAATCGAATCAAATAACTATAAGAAATAAAATGTATCGTCTGGTGTATATGATAGAGACGGTAATAAAAATAACAATTTTCACTATTTGAAATAAGCAAGTACAGTGTATTTTTAACACGGTTTTATTAACTTGGTATGTATGTATCTATGTGTCTATGTAACGGAATCTTTGAACGATATTTTCATCCCTTTCAAACCAACAGATTGATTTGAAACTGCACACTTATCGAGGACTGATGACAATACAATAATTTAATTGTTTAAAAATAATAAAACACGCTTTAAAAAGTAGAAAATAACCAATCATTTTAATTTAAAAAAGCGTGGGCTGGTTATCAAAATATCTAAGAAAGATTCTTCTTAAGATCTTATTTATTTTTATTAAATATACACCATCATAACGAACTGCTGCATATTCTAATTAATAATAACAACAATACTATGCTTTCTTAAAAAATGCATATTTTATTAACAACAATAAACAAAATACACTGACGGACCCATAAACTGCATCAAAGTTCGGGATTACTTTCGAATTAATATTTTTGATAAGTATGCAAACTTTTTATATTAAACTAAATGAAAAAGTCGAGACTAGTCATAAAAAAAACAAAATTTAAAAATAGAACTGCAGTAAAAGATAAAATTATAGCTGGGAAAATAAAATTTATGCATAGTCTGAAATTCGTGTGTTATTTATTAAAGTAAAGATTGAAATTATTTCATTTTGACTTTCTTTTTCATTTGCTTTTTAAATTATTATTAGTATTGATTATTACTCTTTTAAACTCAACAAATGTTTCGTAACCATAAATATGGATACTTGTCCGAACAAGCCGCTCAAATTGTGGCATTGATGCGGGAAGGCTTGAATCAACGAACGATTGCTAGAAATTTAAATTTAAACCATTCTACGGTTTCTAGAGTATACCGAAGGTTTGTAGAGACAGGTTCTTAAAAAAGGAGACCCGGTACCGGTAGAACGCGAGCAACCACCCGTCGTGACGACCGATTTATTGTTTCAACTTCCCTACCAACTCGTTTCCTCACGTCAGTAAATATCAAAACAGAGCTGAATGAAGTGCGTGAAATACACGTGAGTGCACGAACAATAAGATGGAATGAGGCTTAAAGAAGCGGCAATCACCCCTTTTAGACCAAATGGTAGCAAATGTTCCAAAGCTGTCTGCAGGTCACAGACAAGCTCGTTTAAGATTTGCATGTGAACATCTTAATTGGACTGAAGAGCAATGGGCCTCCATATTGTTCACCGATGAGGTTATGACATGTTCAAATGGTGCAGACAGTCGCAGAAGAGTCTATCGTCGACATGGGGAGAGATATGCTCAAAGTTGCATCGAGGAGCGTGTTCCTTTTGGAGGCGGTTCGTGTATGGTGTGGGGTGGCATATTGATGATCGGGCGAACGGAACTTGTGTTCATCGACATGGTTCGTCAAAAAGGTAGAAGACGTGGTTTGACGGCACAGTGCTATATAACAGAGGTTTTAGAAGCTCACGTGGTACATGGGAATAATAGTCGAAAATTTTACTCTAATGCAAGATAATGCTCGACCCCACGCCGCTGCACAAGTTCGACAATATTGCAAAGAGATACATACCATGAATTGGCCAACACGCAGCCCAGATCTTAATCCCATTGAGCATGTTTGGAACAGTTTAAAAAAGCTTTATATGCGAGAAATCCTGTGCCCACAACAGTGGCAGCACTAAGAACAGCGATTTCACAAGAATGGAACAATATTCCGCAAGACCGTTTAATAACCCTAATCAGATCTATGCGGAACCGATTAGAATCAGTAAGAAGGGCACATGGAGGCAATACATCTTATTAAAAGAAAAAAACTTGTGCTTCAACTCCTTTTTATTGTAAAAACCAATTTTCAATAAACCAACCAAAACCAATTTTTGTTACATTTATCGTTTTTGTTCAAAAATATTGAATGTTCCTTTCCAGTATACAAACATACACTTACAATATGATACTACGCTGTTATGAAGTTAGCGAACCAAACTATAGGTTTCAATTTAAATTTGTATAAAAAGTTTGAATACTTGGTTGAAATGTTTATTTCAAAGGCGTCTTGAACATTGATGCAGTTTATGAGTCCGTCAGTGTACCAGTGTGTTCTTGAGTTTCTGATTATTTTTGTTTGATTATATTTATTTGTTTATTTAGCTTTACTTTTTTTTGTTTATATTTCTTGTAAATAATTTGTGTAAGTATATAGGTATTATATTAATTAATTAATTATGTCACTAAAATAAACGTTTTTGCAATGTTTTTTTTTATACCTATTTTATTATGTGAGTTTTGATATTGTAATCATCGAATAATTGTAATTATTTGCAGCTTTTTTAATTATTAGCAAATGGCTACTTAAATATTTCAATCTTAAAGCACATGTTTTCTTTTATGATATCTGATACGAAATTCTGCATCGCAAAAATCGTAAAGTGGATTCAACCACACTTTATAGATAATCTTTCGTCTTCTCTAAACTGCAAAATTTTAAATTATTTTATATTATTGGGAATATCATGCTATACGAAGAAAACTGTGCTGATTCATTTTTCCTTGAAAAAGTTTGAATCTACGATATACTAACATATTTGTATAATTAATGAATAATATATGTCAATATTATTATATAAATATTATTATTATAATAAAACTATTTTATTTTTATTGTCAAAACGTTTCCAGCTAATCGGAAAATCCGCCATATTGTCTCTTAGCTATGTTTAAACAAGGGACCGGGGCTGTTTAATTTTTTGTACTGTTTAGCTAATAATATATAAACCAGAGATACGTTGCCCGTGCTCTGTAGTGGCAACATGAATGCAAAAATTACTAAAAGTCCATTTAGTCATGTACCAACCAGTGCCGCGGGTGCACGTGATATTAAAATAACTTGAGTGAATAACTTTCTCTGTACAGGTCACGAGTTCATTACCGTACATACCAATGGTGCCGACGCAGCACCTACGTCCAAAACTAACATGCGTTATTAAGTATTTCGGAACACCTTTTATATTAATAAGCTATTAACCAAGTAATAACGAGTACATTATTAACTTTTAACTACAACACACTATCATGGAAAGATAAGCCACCGTTGTTTGCATTGTACTAATTTTAAAATTTAAACATTTTAAATATTTGATAGGTAGGTAGTTATATTATAATTTACAAATATGGTTTTTGATTTGCGCCGGCTTCTGAGCGTTAATACGTCCATTACCTATTATTAACTATTACCTATTATAATTGGTGCAAATGTTATAAAATAATAAAAAGAAGTCTCTAGAAGAGTAAATATAATAAGTTCTACATTTACTTCATTTTTGAAATTAATAAAAATATTGAAGCATCAAGTTAAATAAGTTAGCGACACAAATGTATTTCATTATTTCCTTTCATAACTGCACTGGAAAATATAATAATAAGTAATTTTAAGATATTCATTAAATCAAAAAACCCTGTAGGTAGTCATTCTGACATACGTTTCGATTTACCTACTATTTAATTTGCCGATCTTTAGTTTCAACCTGCTCAAAGTAAATAACTAGATAACTTTATAAATAAGTTAAACTTGTAATTTTGTAATAATGCACCTGTTCTTGCTATAAAGATAAATTTATTCATTTTAAAGCACTTATGCTGCCGCTGTTGTGGAGATAATTGTGGCGCCATACTAAATAAATATATAAATTGCATTTCCACGTCGTCACAATATCGTCGGGCGAACACTTATTTAGTTCGCCCGACGATACGGTTTTGTTTGACTGCCGACCGGCTGGCGAAAAACAACAATAGTAAAAAACGTGCGTCACTGTATGTAGGCACAACGTCGCCGCACGCGCTAGTGCATCGTGATTTGTCTACACCACTATGCACAGTCCATTTTCGACAATTTTCTATTTTGTATGTAGCGTAGTTATGCGCATATAGGATGTCTAACTTGATGTGTAGCTGTGTGTACAAATTATAATAAGTACCTAAATGAAACAAAACAATAAGGTATTTCAAATTGTTTATAATTATTTAAAAATACATACAATTGCAACGTGAAGCTATAAGTACTAACGGCATTGAAAATAACTAAACTAACGTAATTTATATTAATATTTTTACTCCAACGTCATAAACAGTGTGTTCCTCGATAATACGTAATTTAGTTCTCCGATTTTTCTAAATCAAACAAATATACAAATATGAATACAAGGAAAAAGAATATTGATTAAATTAAAAATAAACTTCTTAAATAAAAATTGGGTTCATTCTCACTAGATCCGTCAATATTTTGTTCCGTATAATTTCTTATTGTAAATGTACGGTCTATGTGTAAAAATCAAATAATAAAAACGTACATTTGTACTAAATAAATTATTAATTTCTTTTACATATAACCCGAGAATCATTCGTATCCAAATATTTTAAAGTCGTCAGTATTCGGTGGCGCGGAACAAACTAGACACCGAATGATAGTGATCATACCTAGCTCCTAAATATTTTAGTGTATTTTAGGATCTGATTTTCAACTCTGATATTTTTAATACTTGTACTTAAAAGCCCTACTATTGATTTTACAAGTATATCTCATGCCTAGTCAAGATTAATTCGACTAGGTAGGTGTGTATTTTTACTATTCACATAAATATGTTACCATAGAGTTAGCATATGTCTATGCGATTGTTATATTTCAAATATGCCAACACTGAAGGACTCAAAGATATTGTAGAACAGAGAACTACAATCTTTGGACTGACTGACCCAAAGACTACATACAGACCGATACAGACTGACCATTGGTAGTAACCTAACTAGTAATGATATTGACGTCAGTGGTCTCGAACCGATTTATCAGTATTTCTACCGATTTGGCGCTTGTCTTACCGAAATACCGAAGTGGAACGATTTTTCTACGATTTGTTAATATAAGGCAATTCTCCCGTTTCTTTTTACCGATTTCCGACAATCTCAGTTCGCAACCCATTTTTTTTTTATCTTTATGTAGTTTCCTTACAGCTTAAACGTCGATCGACGGGTAAACGACATACCATTATGTCTAAAAACTTCCAAGTTTTAGGGGATTCCTGTCGATTTAAGTAAGTGAGGTACCTAGTACAGGTAAGCTCGCTTAGGAACACCGTGGTAGGATTAGTCTGTAGGAAACTAGAATCTAAAAGAAAGGTCACCCCGTCTAAAATATGACGATTTAATTTAATTTATTGATTTTTAACCGAATTCACTGATTTCCAGTCCAAATATATCGATTTTACTTGATAGCCCTACCGATTTCGCATTTTTACTGTCGAGACGACTGATTGATGTTTTGATAAACAAGCCACAAGGCATCTGTGGCACCTGTTATAGTATGATACTATTTTGTTCTCTGTTAAATATTATTACGCGTATGTACTATGTACTACATTTTCCTCCTTGATCCTCATAGTTAATTCGTATAATAATATAAGACCGTGTTGTTTGTTTAGATATTTATAATAGATTATATTGTGACGTACTATTACGATGGTGTTGATGTTGGTGTAATGAAATGTTGTTACCTTCCTGAACACATTTCTGTGATCTATCCTGAGCCTGGGTTTTCATTGTAATTTCAATAATACATGAAGGATTACTTTCATTGAATTCCTTTATAGTCGGAATTGTTGTTGTAATGTTCTATGGTCTCATTGTATGAATATATCGTATTAGTTAAGGTCGTCTATATCTTCATAGATTGGCCTCTGAAGTCATCATGAAATAGTTAATAAAATATGTACTTAAGCTTTTTGAACACTTACAATCTAATTTACTTGTTACCAATCTTTGGTAAACTTATTGTTGCACTATGTGGTCTGTGGGCACAGCATGCAAAACTTGTATTAGACAGCTTGGTAGCATATTTGATATGTAACCCTTTAAGAATTTTAAATTTGTATTTTATATTTTTTATATTTAACCTGTACTGCCACATTATTAGACAAAGATCTTCCCTACACTTCTTCAATGGTCCCTATTTAGAAAATGCTTCAGTCTGCTCGAAAGTGGATCCCATACATCAGGGATGTGTTTCTTTGGCCTATTGGTGTCTATGGCATCTCTCTGTTCTCTGTCCTGTTGTTATATGTACCCAATTTCTTTTAAGGATACATTTATTCAGTATTTCTGTAATGCTGACTAGGAATGGGTTTAAAATTAATTATTGAAATGCTTAATCAAATTAGACCATAATTAAAACAATCTGTGATATTTGTTCATAGTATTTAACTCACATTATTGACAACATGCCCCTGCAGATTCCTCATGTTTATAATTACTGCTCTGTGCCTTTGGTTTGTGGTGTGATGTTATTCACTTCTGAATTAAGTTGCTGTCTAATAGTTTAGTATTTTTTTTAGTTCCTGTTTTATAAGAAACAATACAAATCTTTCCTTTTTATAATAGGGTCGACTAAGGCAAATAGGATAGGCATGTCTGGTTTTGCTCTCTTTCAATGAGTGTATGTTTCAGTTGCACCTTCCCTGGCCTTTGTTTAGTAGGCGTCTTTTCTTTACTTGCAAATATAAGATGTTTGACTATGTCTTGTCTGAAATGCACAATGGATATTTTTAGTTGGATCTCTTAAAAGTACTAAAGCATTTACAATTGCTCTATTCAGAAGTAATTTAAATATTAATCTTCACATTTTCATAAAACTTTTCACTTTTCATAGGTACCGTAAACTGGGGTGATTAGCAACACTTTTGTGGATTGAAGATGTCATATTATTTTTATTTTCTAGTAAATACTTAAACTGAAGCTTTAAATACGTGAGTCATGGGTTGTATTTTCGTTTTTAATCACCTCAGAAAGAGATAATATGCTACTTTGTGTTATATTGAACAAAAATATTGTGTTGCAAATCATACTTTAAACGGGGTCATTAGCAACGACATAAGGGGTGAAAGACAACACAATTTGAACTTTGTTGGAAAAATATAAGTAAAAATGTGATTTAAGCAATAAAAGTAATTATTTGCTGTAAAATCAACTTTATTAATATTTAGAAACAATAAAACACAATTATTAGACTCTGTTAACATATCGCTGCTTTGCACGATTAACCACACAATCCAAAAAACACAAATTTTACAGGTCGTAGTAGCTGTTTAAAAATTAAACATAATATTTACTGTCATAACTTTTCATGTACTTGATCAATATAAGAATAGAATATATAAATCGAAAGAGCATTAATCTAGGTTTAATTAAAATCTAAAATTTAGGTTTGAGCTGCGCATACCTTAATTAATAATTAAAAACTGTGCGTTATTCGACTTGTTACAAAATGAGTTTTGGTATATTATCGTGAATAGGAACATAAATCAAAATAATACATTTGAGTAGTTCTCAATTTTAGTTTAAGAACGGTATAACTGGTAATATGATCAACAAGATATTAAAAAAAATATCTATAATAGTAACATAATTACGTTTAAGATAATATTATTGAAAAGTGTGTTCAAACCCAAATCAATTTATTAGTTTTATGTTGAAGCCATTGGAACAATTTTTTCTGTAGAATAACACATTTCTGTTTATTATATTAGTGCATTATGCTAATTAACATGAAGTTCAGAGATTACCCTAACCTGTGGAATAGTAATTTTAGAAGAAAATGCTGCCATACAAAATAAACATAAAAAATAATAGGAAAATCAAAATAGTCCACATTTTATAACAATTTGTAGTATGGCCATCACTTAGATAACCTACCAGTATGTACGCAGATTAAAACAACCACATTAATATTAAAATATTAGAAAGGAACCACAAACATTAAAGAAATCTGACCAATACCTATCTATTAGACTTCTTTAAAGTAATTAGGAAAAATAACATTATGAATCATAAACATAAAAAAATTTAAACAAGGTTTTGTTTTTTAAAAATGTTTAGGAACATTATGATCCATACTTAAACATAAAAAAATCTAACAAACAGTTCCTTTTTTTAATAATTAGGTTCATCAGAAACAATAAACATAAAAAAAATCTAACAAACTTATCATCTATTAAGTTTCTTAAAACTTTTTGGCAACTACCGCATAATCATCTTCAGGTACATAATAAAAATTAGAGATTCTCAAAAAACGTTTTATAAAATCTTGGTACAATATTTTTCCTAATTAGGTCTAGCAAACCCTTCTTCTTCTTCTCACATATTGGGATTTTTCTCTGTATGCCTTTTTAATAGTGATATTATTGGCAGTGTTTCATGTCTTACCAATTTTATCTAGCATGACTGTTTTAAACTCTGTGTCCTCGTACGATGTTTTATAGGAAAAACAGTAATTAGAGTCATTAGATTCCACCTTTAAAATTTTTACGTCTCCTATCTTGAACGTTTCATTGTCCGTATTCTTAGAAAATTTTTTGCCTGTCGATGAAGCCAACGCTTTTATATCAAAAAAATTTTCGTGTACTAATTCATTTACTTGATATGCTTTACCATATTTTTTTGCATTTCTTATAATGTGCACATACTGGTCAGGTGTATATATGGGTCAAGACTTCAGAGCTTTACTTATTCCTCATTCAATGAGGGAGTGGACATTATCACCCTCATTTTGAGTATGCCCTTTTATTAGGTATTTGTGGGTTATTAAATTAATAAAATCGAGATGGTAAACTGCATATACATAAAGAACTATTACGTACTGGTTCTTTTGCTGGCCGCAGCAATTATCGGAATAAAAAATGATATCTAATTTTGAATCTAGTTCTTCAGCTTTAAGCTTTAAATTCTGTATGTATTTCAGCAAACAAGATCCTATTTCTATAGCACCGCGTTTAGCTTCACCTTCATGCCAGACATAACATGCGTGTCTTTAGATTTGATATCGCATATTGTAAAATTATACGTATTTAATTTTGATACGTAATAAAAGTTCGATGCATCTCCTCTAGGACAAGGCATTGCAGCCTGAAGATCATAAACCGCTACAATACAATTATCAGGAGAAAATGTTTTGTCATCTTCTTTATTTTGCCTTGATAAATCTTTCTCTTTTAAATGCCTATTAAACTTTTCTTTCAGTTCTACCTTATCGTTTTCTGTGGCATTACTGTATGATGTACAATCCTCACACTGATCTTTTTTTGGTTAAAAAAATGCAATATTGAATTCATTGCTAAAGATCCTGTAATACATTAGGTAATTGGCGCTTGGTAGACTTTTTGGCTGACAGTCGAGTTCGTAATCCCTATGTAAGTCTGCTACAGTTTTCCCACCATCAATATAAAGCCTTTTCGTGTCTGCACGACAGTAGTGACTTTCAATTTTTGGAATTGAGTTGATGTGTTGAATAATACCTTCTTTAATAGCCGGATCTAAATGAAAATGTTGGCTGTGTTTGCCTCTATTATCCAAATCTAACATGCCACATGAATTCTTCTTCTTCTTTTGAAGAACAGTTCGGATAGAGGCATCAGTTATGTCTAGCGTAGCCTTAAAAAATACTTTACATACTCGAATTCTCTCATTATCAATGGTCAAATAAAAAGCATTGTTTTTCCCCCGGTTACTGTTATGCACCTTGTATGAGTATCGTGGTTCAATGACGGAAAGATGGCGTAAAATAAACTCTCTTTGCCTTTGCAGATCTCCCATGCCCCAAAAACATTCAAAAATTTATTTGCGCTGTGATTCTGTAATATTTTGAGTACATTTTTGTTTGCATTTATCAGTACACGGTGTTTTTAGAGACTTCGCAGGCACAACGGTTTTTCCCTTTTTAGAATTGGATATATAGGACTTACCAGAATTTCTTAGGATTTTTGCCTTGTTACGCAACAAGTTATTGGGTGTAGATTTTCTTTTTCGTCCTTTATTTGACCTGATGTTATCTTTACAATCAAGATGTGTAGAATTGGTATTAGGAGTAAGTTTCAAAGTTGGAGGTGTATTAGCTGCAGAACGTGAAGTTGAAGCCACTGCCTCAATCGAATCATAGCGAGAAATGTGATCTTCGATGCAGTTAGCTGTTGTAGGAAATATGTTATTGTCTACTCTAGACTGAACCACTGCTGTTAAACGTTCATTATAATATTAGTCTTCTGATGAACTCTCGGAATCTGATGAACTAGATCCATTGCTTGAGCTGGATGAACTAGATCCATCGCTTGAGCTGCTACTAGATTCTGTTTGCATGGGAACTATCGGCATAGGTATTGGTGAACTTGTTTGGTTTATGGTAGAAACATCGTTACTGAAATTGTCATATTGTTTTTCATTCAAATCTATTACACTCATTAAATTTTTTTAAACTTTTCGGCCTTCATTTCTGAAAAGAGACTTCTTTGTATGTAGAACAGGAAATATCGATATCTACATAATCAGGATCCTTCACACTGTCATCTGAGCAAAAGTTTTCACTAACATTAGATAAATCTTTATTTTCAATGTAATCGTTAGGCTTGGGAGATAAAATGAACTGTTCCTTTTCAGTGGATTGTATGGAAGTTGAACTTGTAGGTATTTCATTTTGTATTATATATTTATTATCTTGTTTGAGGTTTCGGATTATTTGTAGGGTCCGTACCCTGTAACGGTTCGGCACTGTAAATAATAACAACAATTCATAAAATAACGAACCACACCATACTATGCCGTGCCATGTCATGCCACACCCATACCACAATACAACACACTACACCACAATACACCATACCATACGATAACACTCTACAACATACCACACCACTCTATACCAAACCATACCATACAATACCACAACACACTGTACCAACCATACTACACCACAACAGAACACAACATAGTATCATGCCTGTAATAACTGAAGGTGTAGGCAGAGGTGATGAATTCACCCACGTTTTTCTGCTGTTCATCGGATACAATTTCTAAATCCGAGTTGCTATTTTATAAATTATTAGACACGACGATTACCACGTTCGCTGCTCGAACCAGGATTCGAACCCGGGACATCGCGGTTTAATAAAGCCCTATGCAATGAGCCACGAGGCATAAAAAATACCAAAACACGTTATAGTTGTATTATATCGTTAAAAGTAACATAACTTGCTTTCGGTTCTAAATTGTTGAGCTTTATTTCTAAGCAATAATAACCTATTTCGTAAATATGTTAAATATTATTCAATATTGCAGAAAATATAACTGAACTTTACACTTTAAACACACGATTATTTAGAAATGTGATATTATTCGCGCAAGTTTTAATGTGGACATGCGAAAACTATAATAGCAACTGGCAATCGTCGACTGTTACACAAATATGGCGTGATAAATCAACCAATCACATAACGACATTTTTGCCCGCCACTACGCCGGTTTTGCCGTTATGAATGTGAGTCTTACTGACCATATAATACGGACCATTTTGCAAGTGACTGTGTTATAAACCAGTATTTTGAAAATTTTGGTTTGTGCGGGTATTCATGCAAAGCAGCGATATATACCCAATTTCTTTTAAGTATGCATTTATTCAGTATTTCTGTAATGCTGACTAGGAATGGGTGTAAAATTAATTATTGAAATGCCTAATCAAATTAGACCATAATTAAAACAATCTGTGATATTTGTTCATAGTATTTAACTCACATTATTGACAACATGCCCCTGCAGATTCCTCTTGTTTCTCCTGCTCTGTGCCTTTGGTTTGTGGTGTGATGTTATTTAGCCTATGTCACTTCTGAATTAAGTTGGTGTCTAATAGTTTAATATTTTTTTAGTTCCTGTTTTATAAGAAACAATACAAATCTTTCCTTTTTATAAGACATGTATTTAACGCGGCGACAAACTAATCTCGTTTAGGATTTTAAAAATAATTAAAACGGGTAGCAAAAATAATGGGTTAGGCAGCTACAGTAAAATAGCATTTTAAGTATAAAGTAGCAACTTTATATTGTATTCTATTCGCTATATTCGCTTTATTTAAATTTAAATTGGCAGTGATTTTTTGGTGAAGCAACTGAATTTATTGTTAGGCGACAACTTGGCGGCGAATATAAAGTAGAGAATAGGCCTTTATATATTATACAATGAGGTTTTTCATAAAATTAACTAAGATGAGAATAAAATATGCCCATGGTTATAAAAAACATACTCTTTGCGACATTTTATAGGGTCTAAATAATGCAAATTGCGGCATGCAAAAAATATTATTGGTCTATACTATTATTTTTTTTAATGGTGAAACAGTAAAAGGCACAAATATAGAACAATTATCTTTATTTATTTATGAAACATTATAAATGAAAGAAGCTATATCAAGGTAGATAAAAAGTACTAAAACTAACAAAAAAAGCTATTGCAATATTAGTGCAGGCTTTGATTTAGTAGGGCGCCCACGTTTTCTTTTGAGTCCAATCGGAATCAATTTTGCCTCTAAAGGTGGAGTGGTTAGTTTTAGCCGTATGGCTAGACCCAATATATGTTTACAGATGTATATTTTAAAGAATTGAGGACAAGTGCATGTGCCTTGCTTCCATCCTGCATTAGGTAATTCGGTTTTCCAAAATACTTCGTATTTTTCGTATTTTTGTTTTTTCTTTGAACTCATCAAATGTATGCCATGATTCATCATATGTCATGCCCGTAGCCTTAACTTCTTCATTAGGTACTAAATATACTTTTTTATTACAATCAGATATTAGTCTCTACTTCTATCTTTCTATCTTTCCTCTTGACGTTTTGTTCGAGACGAACGTTTATTTTATGGTGTGTCACGCGGACCGCGCGACCTTGACGGTTGCGCGTGAGTCGGAGTGGTGGCCCTTCCCCTCCTGCCCGGCGGTAGCTATATATAACCCCGATCGCGTCCTGGACGAGGACTTGCGGCCCGGTTCCACATCTTCAGTTAAGTGTTCCTGACTACAAGGACACGAAGCAAGCCTTTTAAGCGACCCACGCCCTGTCTATCTTTATATTGTTAAAATTGTACATGAAGTCTAAAATCATTAAAAGTGTAATTGTCTTACCTTCTCTTATTGTACTTCCTAATTTAATCTACATTCACTTAAAGAAAACCCTAAAGGTTACAATGGCGCCCAACGTGGGGCCGAGTTCATGAGGATTGAGAAGTGTTTGATTCTCCGGGAACGGAGGGTTTCCTGACGTTGACATCTTGATCCAACAATTGACAGAGATAGCAAGAGATGTGACAGTCCCCCAGAGCTAGATTCTGTTTTGCCCAACAATATCCTTCATTCCATTCTTTTAATTCAATATTATGAGTTTCTGGGAATGAATTTTCATTGATATCATTTGACCACTGTGTAACCATCTCGCTTGCCACAGTAAGGAATCGTGATAAAGGGAAAGCGTTCCCGCATCGTATTATGATCTTTGATTGACTTGTTGAAAGCTTTCACAGCATTGTTAGTAGTCGGTGAAGGAGTTGCTGCTGCTCCTAAGAACCAGTTAGGATTTTTGATCAGCCATTCTTGTTCGAAATATTTTATAAATGAAGTCTTTGAAGCATGTTTCACAATAAAAGCTTGTGATGCAGCATTGAAAATTTCCTGTGACGATGCATCATGTAAAGCATATGTATCCTGCACAATGTCTTTTCTGTTTTTTTTATCCACCGTTTGCTCAACTTTTTTCTTAATATTTTTTATGGCGTGCGCCCAACACATGCGTACCGTGGTATCAAAACCAAATACTTCCAAGAAAGTATTTTTAATTGCTGGAGCTGCATCACTCACTAGTACTTTTGGTTTGAAATCGAGGTCAAACAAAGAGTCAATCTTCTCCTTTAAACCCCTAAACACCATTACAAAGTCTTCTTGCTTCTCATTTGTTGAAACTGCTAAACAAAGCGGATAGAATTTCCGGTTTTTGTTTGTTGTTCCTACTATCAAAACAGGGAAACCTTGCCAAATTAACTTGTAGGTGGCATCCGCGTGCAAAACATCAATAGAACTTGTAAATTTCAATAACTTTTTTGTTGTCAAAACGAACCTGAAAATAGGTTGGTCCCTCTCCAATATCCAGTACTTCATAATAAATGGTTCATCTTCGTCTTCGGGAATGTTTTCGTGGTCATGTATCCACTTTTCTAATTCGCCTAAGTAAATAGTAGGTCGCCCAAATTTAATTCGCTTCGTCTGTCACTTAAATAATTATTGAGTTGTATTTTTGTAGGCAACTTAATTCCATCGATCTTTTGAAGAGCAGCTAATATAGCTTTTGGCTTTAAGTGCAGGTCAAATAGTTTGTTAATTTCAATTTTAGTTTGATCATTAATACCGTAATCGTCTCGTGCCCCAATGTCATTATGATTATGATCAGCTTCCATACGATAAACAAAAACACAGTCGGATCCACATTCAAACAGCAAATACAGCGCTGCCGCGCACTGTGGTCCCTTCTTCCACACTTTGTTACATCTGTAAAATCGTTTTTGTCCCTCTTCTGTCATTCGTGTGAATGTCCGAGACCAAGTTTTTTCTGAATTCACAAAATCTTCTACCTCTTTTAAGTTAGAAAAGGAGGGTGAGAACCCCTGGGCCCACCAGTTATCACATTGTAATTGATACCAACAAATTCGTTATATTTTTAGGTACTTACCACTAAAATACGTTTGATTATTTCTTCATAGAAAGCGAGAAACTTATATTAAATTAAGTTAACCAATAATCGATTAATATGCATCTCTAATTATATACTATCGAGTATTATTAAATCGGTATAATCTCAAAATGTGTTCTATAATCGAATGATGATAATAAAAACTCAATCGATTGAAAATCGTTTTTTGGTTATTAATTAGCTGTGGTCACCGACTGACAAGTTTAATGGCTAATGTCAAAATCAAGTTCAACACTCGTTCGGTTTGTTCTAAATGTACTCTGTGGTTTGTTCTTTAGGAGTGCGCACGTATTTTTCTTGTTTTGTTATGTTGTTTGCTTTACCCCACGACTTAAGGCTTGCTAAAGGACTGTTCGACGGATCTTGTGACTTAGAATTACCTGGCACTTCATATTAGACAACTGATTCCACTTCTGAATTGAATATTGACGACATGGATCGCTGTGTGAACTATACCATTGCGATAGGTCGCAATAACTCTATTGGCAGAAGAGTTTTGGAGGATGAAGCGATTTTATCAGTTATACGTCAATGGCATGCATAGGTAATGGTATAGCAAGTATGTAGGTATAGCAAGTGAAAAAATGCGTGCAGTTGCATACTTATAAAGGGTAATGCCGCAATCTAAGTAATCTAGTGGATCTTTGCTTTGTCTTTTAGTGGTCCGCATCTGCATGTTACAAACAAGGACGTTTTATTTTTTATTTATAGGTACATAAAAATCAAAGCAATATTGATGTTTGTTTTCTGAGGTGCCTACTTCTATCTATCTATCAGCCACAGACGTCCACTGCTGAACATGGGCCTCCCCCATAGACCGCCACTGGTAAATAAATAGATAAACCTATAAAGTACCTCTGTATAAACATATATAACAAACGATTAATGTCATATAACCTCACTTTTACTTTATTTTATATAACTTAATTTCTGGGAAGCGAAATATCACAAAATTTTTGGTGACGACTTGTTATTATATTCTCTTTCAAATAAGGCTACTTTGATTATGATAACAACTGGGCCCAGATATATATGGAGTGATTCCTTCGTCCTTTACAATAAAATACCCAAAGTTTGTTATGTCCTCGTACACGCTTCGGTTTTGGTTCTTCTTGACCCTTTTGTTCTGATTCACTTGAGCAATTATCCGGTACTCCATCATCACAATTCATCACACGACTAGGTCCTGCTAACTTCAACTGATTCATTTCTGCATTTAAACGTAGCTTTGATTCCCAAAATACGTAAAAACTATTTTAGAAAAAGTTTACGAGTGCTTATGCGCTTGAATAATACAAACAATAACAAGTAGTAGCGAGTCCTGTGACGATCGGCCGTCGTCGCTTCCTATTGGCTGATAGCGCGCTTCACCTCCCGCGCCGCGGCCTCCGCTTTGCTTCTATGCAACCAACGCATTTGTCGATTTTTTCAATACTTTACGATTCTACAACTAAAATTCTCATATCCTAATACTTAAAATTGGGACCCGTTTTAATTTTTATAGCTGCTTGAAATTACTGCCCGAAAGTGTATTTTTATATGGAAGCCAATAGTTGCTACAATACAATATTTGATATCCCACTGTTAATATTAGCTGCCAAGTCATTATTTTTAATACCTCACATATTATTTCATTTTTCCTGTTTAATATATTTACTATCTTATAGTGGCAGCCGTTATTTAGTTATTATAGATCTTATGTTTTGTAGCTCATTATAATATAATTGTTGCTAAAATATTTAACCACTACCAAATGATTTTTTTTGGAACCATGTAGTTAATCGCCTAATAAGTTGTTAGTCGCCTCATTAATAATTTGCCTTTTTATAATAGGGTTGACTAAGGCAAATAGGATAGGCATGTCTGGTTGTGCCCTCTGTCAATGAGAGTGTATGTTGCAGTTGCACCTTCCCTGGCCTTTGTTTCTTCTTTTCTTTACTTGCAAATATAAGATGTTTGACTATGTCTTGTCTGAAATGCATGGACATTTTTAGTTGGATCTCTTAAAAGTACTAAATTTTATAAATAGTACTTAATAGTAAATTTCATTTACAATTGCTCTATTCAGAAGTAATTTAAATCTTAATCTTCACATTTTCATAAAACTTTTCACTTTTTATAGGTATTTACTTTTACTACTTGTACTTTTATAATTATATTCAATGTAAAACAGAACCCAGCATCAATTTTTATCAATATATCACTTGAAGACTCCACGGGAAAAACAGTAAAAGTTAAATAATTATTAGTATCATCAATGCATACAACAAAATATATGAATAAAAATTGAGACAAATCTTATATCCACAATCCAGATATAATTTTATGTCCACAATTCTGATGTACTTATTAACCTGAAAACATAGACTCGGTTTGTGTTGAAATTTGAATGCATTTTATTGAGAATGTAAATAGATATAGTCAGTTGAAGTTGAAAACTGTCTCATGTTGTATGCATTGACAGTAATCGAAAAACAACTTTTTATAGTTTCAAAGTCTGTATTTCTTTTATTTTATGTCCTTTTTTACAAATATTGACACAAGTAATTTCTTTATAAACATATTCTTTAATGTTAATTAAAATATATACCTACTTTAGTTTTATATTTTAGTAATTATTGCAAAAAGTCTGAAACGTGTGACTATACTCCATAGCATAAACAATCTGTCATTGACATTCCTGGTTTTTGCATCACATTGACATTCATTATTACAAGCCCATATTTAAAGTAACTTATCAATTTTTAACGCATCAGTTGGCGGGCATAAGCCAGGTCCGTAGCTGGTCGCGAGACGACCTCCAGCCACCCTGAGGATTGACCTAGGGGTGGTGGGCTTCGTGGGCCCGCACGCCACCCGATCAGCACTAGGTCCTAGAAGCGTGTTCCCACGCGCGCCTCTGTATCGTGTGTCCGTCCCGCCCTCAGGGGGACAGTAAAATTAGTGGTTGTAAATTTGTGTAGTGGCCTCGGCGGGGTCGCGATTGCATGTGAAAGCGATTCGCGCGGCCCCGCCGATTGCGGTTATGTCGAGGAACACCGTGGTAGGTTTAGTCGGTATTACCGGGATGTCACTCACCATCTTTCCCCGGTGTGTCCGACATAACCTCTTCGTCGCCCCGCGGAGAGGTATGCGTCAAAGCATTCCCCCACGTTAAAAAAAGAAAAAAGAAAGGTTCGTAGCCGGCAGGCATAAGTCAGGTCCGTAGCTGGTAACCTTTAGGGTTATATTGAAACAGACTGATACAACTGAGAATATATTTAAAAAAATTCAGCCTAATTATATCCCATTTATTGTTAATGCAAGTAACGCTGGCACTAATGTGTACAATAATCATTTACACCAACCGTCGACAAGTCAACAAAAATCTATCATTTGCGAGGGAATTCTTAGAAATTCTTATGCGTGTGTGCGTGTGGCGCTGCAGTACTTACGCGTGTGTGCGTGCGTATAAAATAGTGCCACGTATAAAAACAGACGGTAGCTTCCCACGTCGCCAGTTCGTGAGTTGGTTTCGGCGTGGCTAGACGTATGATGCTCCGTTCGATCGCCTTCGCGCGGCGCTTGGTTTCGGCGCGGCTAGACGTATGATGCTCCGTTCGATTCCAGGTTCCTCATAAATTTATATGTTGCTGTTGTTTGGTGTTCGTGTTCTATACCCATGGGACCAGCTAGTACTAGAATTCCCTCTATATGGATCCCCAAACATTGAATTTTGTATTTCTTCCATCATTACTTGATTAATTCTATTCCTAACATGATATCTTTGTAATGGAGTAAATGATTCCATTTGTGGTAGCAAACTCATCAGGTAGTAATAATCTTCTGATTTATTTTCACCAGATTGCGTTGCGTTAGAATTTTGTTGTAAGTCTACAAAAATAACCGTTTTTTCTCTAACAAAAATAACCGTTTTTCTCTAATTCTAACATTTCTATTCTAATTTCATGTGCAGTCTTTCGTTTTAGGGGCCTGGAACTAGGTGGAGGTATTCATTGATAATGGAGTATTTGTAGGAGTCTCAATAGTTATTATTGTACGTACTTCATCGTCGCCTATCGATGACAGTTCCTGGGCATTCACCGAATCTGTAGGCGAATATAAGTTAATATCTGTTTCTCTAATTACCGACGCCGATGAACTTATTTCTGTGGACGGTGAAGACATACACAAGTATTCGATAATTGACTCTCATCCGTTGTTAAATTTGTGTCTCAATTATCAGGCCGATTTTCAAATCGCAGAAAATTCATTTGGTGAAAAAACTGCTTGGATCTCCTGACCTGGGTGCAGGAAGCTTTTTTATTTCTCTTTGATATTGATCCTTTAAATTCTTCCATCGCTTCTTTAAAATCAAAACTGTAAAAATAAAACATAATTATTACAAAATAATTAAACTGTTTTTAATGTATGAATGAATAATGTATGAATGGAAAAACCACAGTACGAAAAATAGTGTATACAACTTGCACTGCAATTTGGTTAAATCTTCAACAAATACACCTGCCAGTACCTACTACAGAGATTTTAAATAATGTGGCTGATTAATATTTTAATAAATGGCAATTTTATAACTGTATGAGCCATTGCTGGCAAACATTGTAGAATAAAAAATTTCCCACATGCTGGTTCATCCTAATATAATTACAAGCATTTTTTTTCAATGCATCTTCAAGCGCTGGTTGATGCCGACAAAAGATTTTTGGTCGTAGAGGTTGGAGGGCGAGGAAGACAGAGTGATGGAGGCACGTTCCATTATTCATATCTTAACAAAACATTGGAAAATAATCGAATGAATATGCCCCTTCCAAGGGCTTTGCCAGGAACAGACAGAATTTTACTTATGGTAATAATAGGTGACGAGGCATATCCTCTTAAACATTATTTAATGCGACCATATCCACAAAATGTTCTGAATCCTCATAACGAAATATTTAATAAAAGGTTATCAAAGGCGAGAAAATGCGTTGAATGCGCATTCGGAATACTATGTGCCAGGTGGAGGATTTTAAACAAAGCCATAGAAACAAATTGCAAACATGTTCGCCTAATCATTAAAACAACGTGCTTATTGCATAACATTATTATAGACAAAGATGGTTCTAACGATTATCATTATTCCAACATAACCTCAGATGTTAATGAAACTCGGCGACATCGCAGAAATAACCACGCAGGAAATCTAGCACTAAACATAAGGGAAAAATTTAAAGAGTACTTTGTAAATAACAATTTGTAGATAGGTAGGTATGTATAAATACAGGTACCTTCAATATTCCCAAAATGGCATTTTATTTCTCCCCAACACTTCATTACAACCTTTTTGTTTTTATGGTGTACGTTTTTACTGTCCCATATAGCAGGTTTTGATAAAATACAAGATATAAATTCTTCATTATCAATTTCCATTACTAAAATAATAATTCTATGCAACACTGTGTACCCGCGCAAGCGACGAAACCAAACTAGTTTGTTCTCGTCGCTTCCGCGTCGCCGTCGCTCTATCGCCGCCCGTGCATCGCTTGATGGCCCCGCTCCGCCGTCGCTCGTTTCGTGCGCGTCGCTATAATGTGCAATGCTTTTGTATACATCGCCGTCACGCCGCCCCGCCATCGCTCGGCCGTCGCAAGTTTCGTGCCCGCAGACTTAATCCCGGGTCAGATAACCAATACAGATTACGGTCCGGTAAAACATGTTAGCTCATCATTCTAGGAATGCCCAGAAACGCATGTATTTCAGGTTTCGAAGTTGGTGATCGTGTGCGAATATTTTTCTTTCGAGCATATAAATTTATCTGCTCAATTATGAGGTTATATACTTCATTAGTAAAAAACATTTCAAAATATACTAAATGCCTGCTGTTATAAGGTATTGGACTACGAGGTGCCAAAGATATTTTATCAAATGTTGAATAATGCAGCCTGTCTTCATTAGACCACATTGCTTTATTCCATGAACCTTCTGATTCAGAATCTTCGCAGCTTTCTTCCACTGTGTCATTTGAAGACATTCCAGACTACAGGTTGGTTGATCAATGGACATTTCCATTTGTGGATTTTTTGGTACGGATACTTGAGAATGTTCAACTGAAGGGGATTGAATTTGTGAATCGGTATTAACTGAATCAGTTTGTGGAAACTCCTGTGTCACTGGCAACGGAAGTATTTCCGGAATGTTTATATTTGTGGTATACTATTTGAGGTAGATTGCTCACCTTCTGAATCCGCTAAAAGATCTTTGAGTTTTTTCACACTATGCTCTTCACCATGTTCATCAGACTCATATTCATCTTCGGAATTTCCTGGATTATCAGGCAAGCCATCTAATAATGCCAACTCTTTCTCAATGTCATCAACCACAAAATTTTCAGAATTCAGAAATAAATTCTATCTTGTACATTACGACAATGAGTATGGCGAACCGGTCTCGGGGCAATATATTCCCACCGATTCCTGGACACATTACTCCAAACGCAAATATTACAATAGAAAAATATGAATAATTTTAAGAAAACCATAAACATTTCTATGAGATAAAAGTAATTTACCCAACAATGCCATGTTTCTGAAAGATAAACAGGGTGTCCGGTAAGTAATGGATAACCTTCAAATGTTATGGTCGTAGTATACAAGAAAGTTATAGACGGTAATTAAAAAAAAAAACATCTCAGGTAGTAGTTATGATAGATCTTTTTCATATTTTTTCTGAACGGCCATCAGTTCCACTATAAGACATTTCCAGGTTATCCATTAATTACCGGACACACTGTATAATATAGGGGTTAGTTTTTTCGCGGTCTCTTGATGCCACCAGTGAAAATGGAATACTAATTGTCAGATTTGAAATTTATAGGAGAGTGATTTAAAGGTAACATAATTTTTTTTTAAATAATGTAGCTCTCGCAAGGCAGGAAATGTAGTTTTGTAGCACACTATCTAGGCTCAGGTTTAGGTATAAACCATTTTTCTCAAAAAAAGACAAAGCCACTTACATAAGAATATAACATAACACATTCAGTGAATTCATTATAAGTAACCGTTACCGAAACATATATACATATACAATATGTCTGGGTTCGGACTGTACAAACTTTAGGGGGTGATAGTTTGCTCTATTTTATCACTAAAATCATTCTACAGGTGGGGTCTAAGCCCAACAGCCTCTGAATGGCAGCCATTTTTGTATTTTGGTTGACTTTTTCGTAGCGTCCATACTAAAAGTTATGTAACTTTGGAATCCCCTCGTCTGCTCAGACACCGCCCGTTGGTGTCTAAAAAACATGTCGCATCTGTCAAGACACCGCCCGTTGGTCGATTGTTCCGGACGCACTTGAAAGCGTTTTTTTGCATGTTTAAACTATACGGGTGCTGCTCTAACCTTAGCAAAAGGATACGGCAAAGAATAAGGACAGCAACTTTCACATGCTAAATATGCGACACAGTCTCAACGCCGATTACTTGGAAATTTTTGGTGGCGGGTTTTTTTAGTGAGCATTCAGAGTTTCTAACGGTCGCGTCGCGTGCAGTCGCTTGTCGTGTAGCGTGTCTGCTAGCAATAATTACTGTGAAATATTAAAAGAAATATTGAAACATCATGGATGGGTAAGTAATAAACAGTTTTTAATTCATAGATTATGTATTTGATAACGAATTTGAACATAAAATTATATTTTCTCAAACATGGTTCGGCGCGGCCGTGTGGTATCGCGCGTCATGGCCGAACATTTTTGTTTATTACGAATAATAAATTCACTAAAGATAGTAAACTGCCGACAGTATTATTATTAATATACGTTACTTAATACGTATTACGCATTTAATTTGTATATTTTCGATTAGATTTTGCAAAATATTGTAATGAAAAATACTCTACTCAAATCGACCGTATATGTGTCGGTTGACAGACAGGAATAAGCGGGCAAACCGCCATCTTGTTTGAGTTTTGTTCGGTAAAATGAATATAGTGGATAAGACTTTTGACGATTTGAATATTAATATGTGGAATATTTTTAGGTGAACATTTTCGTGTTGTATTTTTGTTTTGAATTTTTTTTATGGATTTAATTATTTATCTAGTGTAACAAGACGTCCTCGCGTACGCGGAGGGAGACGCGGTAGGGGTGTGCGTGTGCGAGGTGGCACAGGTGCCAGCGGCAGGGTGGTTGGGGGACCTGAGATGGTGGTGCCACGTGGTCGCGGTGTACCAAGCCGGCGTGGTGGACGGCGCGCTGGCCTTGCACATCTCCCCATCCGCCAAGAGCGACCTGGACCGCGAACTATTGACGAGTTAGTTTTTATGTTTTGTAAAGCTTTTTAATTTTTTCACTAATTAAAATCATTTTGAGTGTTACAATGCCCTCGATGGCGTAGTGGTTAGTGTAACCGACTGCCACGCCTGAGGTCGCGGATTCGATTCCTGCACAAATCAAACATTTGTGTGCATGAACACGGATGATTGTCTTGGTCTGGGTGTTTCTATGTATAATATGTATGTATTTACAAAAAAAAAGTATATATGTATGTTTATCCATTGTCTAGTAACCATAGTACAAGCTCTGCTTAGTTTGGGCTAGATGGTGTTGTGTGTACATGTGATAGAATATTATTAATATTAATTGTTTGTTTTTGAATTGTAGGCTTGCCATATTTGACATCGGCGACGTTCCAGTTGGCCGAGGATTGGAGAACGCGCTCCATCCTAAGAGGATGCGCATGTGGCAACCGTAAGTTCTACTTATATATGTTAGTTTTATATATAATTCTGTTTGTATAATTAGCAAGTTTTAACTTTTATTTTAAAATGTCCATCTAGATCTAACCTGGCGCCCGCACCACAAACCCCACCACCACCGACCGCCTCTACTAGCTCGTATAGAGATATGGAAGTGGTGGTGGAGGTAGAATCGGTAGTGCCCGATGATGCACTGCTCTCACCGGCGGCATATTCGGTGCCCTCGCCAGCAGGGTAAGTTGCTTACGGACTTTTTTATTTATCTCTAAAGAGATGTTATGGGTTCTACAACCATGCTTTTGTTCCAGGTTTGTGCAATGTGGTGGGAGTGGATCGGACACGCCGATTGGCTCACCACATCAGCGTCTTCCTCCTCCTCGCCCTCGCCAGAGTCTGCGCGATGCAGATATTACGCACGAGCTTAATTTCGGTAAGCAGCTGTTGATTTTAGCTTGGGATCCCCATCTCACTGGTCCGGTCTCCACCAGATTTTATACCTACCTATAATTTATTACAGGAAGCGAAGCAGACTCTGACGAGAGTGACGATGAGGACGTGGTGTCTCCATTCATCCCTAGGATGATAAGGGCCGCAATGGAGACACCAATAGACGCTGATGTTGACCAGCCTTCGGCCGCGGACGATGCCCATCCCGGAGCCCGCCAATATCCCTCCAACGGCAACGGACCGGCCTTGGAGTTTGTATGATTTCCAGTGGGAAGCGTTTCCGAATCCTCCGATTCCACCTGAATCGAGGCGGGAAACGTTTTCGGAAAGTAATGTTGGTCCGACTACTCCATGTGACGACCCGTATGACATTTTCGTTGGCATATGGGATCGGCAATTTATGGAGCACATTGCCTCGGAAACGAATAGATATGCTCAGCAGGTGGCAAACCATATGCTCATTAACCACAACCTCTATCCCAATAGCCGAATAAGTAAGTGGTGGGAGACAACGGCTGATGAGTTATATGTATTTTTCGCCATTATTATTGCGATGGGGGTTGTGGTTAAGACTCGTATAGAGGAGTATTGGAATGCCACCCCTGACATATTCTACACTCCCGGTTTTAGCGCACACATGTCTATAAATCGTTTTATATTGTTATGTAGATGTCTACATTTCAATAATAACGAAGACATGTGTGCGCTAGAACTGGTCGGTTCCGAGGCCAAATTATTTAAGATACAGCCAGTTCTGTCACATTTGAATAATAAATTTCAGTCTATGTATACTCCAGGGCAAAATATTGCCTTGGACGAATCTCTTCTGCTGTGGAAAGGTTGGTTGGACATCAATCAGCTGATTCCCAATAAAGCTGCTGCGATAGGGATTAAAACTTATGAGATTTGTGAATCTCAAACCGGTTACCTCTGGCGGTTTGAGGTTCACGCTCATAAGAAATCTCCACCGCAGCAGTTGGAAGATCCATTAAAAGCATCCACGCCAGCAATTGTTTTAAGACTTATACATGGTCTTGAGAACAAGGGCTATACCTTGTGGATGGACAATTTCTACAATTCGCCATGTCTCGCTCGGCGCCTAAAGTCTATTGGTTTTGACTGTGTAGGGACTTTGCGTACAAATCGCAAGTTTGTACCACAGGCCCTGCACAATCTTACCAATAGAAATATGCGCCCGGGTCAAGTCACTGGTCTTTCCTCTGGGGACATCGATGTCATGGTATGGAGAGATAATAACAGGGTGTCTACTATCTCTACATACCATGGCAACGCTGCTGCGCCTATCAGAGGCTCCACCAAACCCATCGTGATATTGGATTACAATATCATGATGGGTGGGGTGGATAAGAAAGACCAGATGTTGGCTATGTACCCGATAGAGAGGAAGCGAACAAAGGTCTGGTACAAAAAACTATTTAGGAGGCTATTAAATGTATCTATATTAAATTCATATATAATTCTTAATCAGTCTTCTTCTTCTATCCCACACCGCAAATTTCGAATTAATTTAGTTAAAACTCTTCTATCCAAACATTCTTCTATTATTTCACTTCCGCCTGCAATCAGCCAGAACGTACGCATCGATGTCACCCACCGCTTGGATGAATATCCAAAAAAAAATAATCAACGCACGCGGCGGGTGTGCACGGTGTGCAAACACCGGGTGCATACGTTCTGTGTTGGTTGCAGCCAAACCGTATGTATTGGCTCTTGTTTCTTATCTTTACATAATTAATTTATTATAAAATATATTTATATATATATTTCTTTTTGTGTATCTATATATTTCTTTATATATTATATATATATATATATATTTTTTGTACCACGCCTTTGTTCGTTTCATTGACCTGGTGAATTGTAGGCTTTTTATTTTGTTTGTTTATTTCTTGTTTTTTTTCTTTTAATTTTTGTTTTTATTTGTTATTATTTATTTGTGTTGTTTTTTTTTGTTTAATTTTATTTATATTCAGATGTGACAGTATTGGTTGTATCCAATGTTTTTAATTTATTTTAATATGTAATATTATTAGTCGTATCCATACTATGATAGCGTATAATTCGTTTTTTTCTGTTAAATTGTGTGTTTTGTTTGTTGATTTCTGGAAAGTTTTTGTATAGCAACATACCTCTTTATTGTGTTTTTCAATTAGCAAATACCATTAAATTGTAGAATAATTATTTATATTCTATATAATGCAACAGAATTTGCTGTGTGATCCAAAGTTTGGGAGGATCTTTTTTGAGCTTATTTTCAAGTGCTTGGTTTTTTAGTTCGAATCTCGTAAATTAAACATTATTAACAGCTGAAACGCTGTCTGTGATAAGCAGTGATCGGAGTAGGTAGATTGATTTTTGGTACTTGTATCATAAATGCACACAGAAAGAATAACATGGATAAGCCATTTTCCCGGAAAGTAATTCCGGTATTTCCGGATTCAATTAAATATTGTTAATGTTGGTAGTGATATTATTCCTACTCAATTCAAAATTTAAAGGAAGGTATCAAAACTAAATTAATTCATTATTTATCTGTTGAATAATAAAAACAATCGAATTCCGATCGAAGCTTTAATTTTTATTTTTAGCCTTTTATGGCTAGAACTTTTATAGATAGACATAATAATAACTAAATTTAAAATTTAAAAAACCCCCGACACAATATTCATTTGATACCCATATTGAACAATTTTAATTTGTGGAAATATGTAATATTCTGGTGGCGGCCATCTTGGATTTGAAATTTATTAGTGTATAGTATACTACTAGTAAAGCCCTTTCATTTGATACCCATATTGAGGGAGTTGTGAAAAAATATGCAATCCGCCATTTTGTGGTGGCGGCCATCTTGGACCGATTTTTATCAAACGTAGCTAAGAACACTCCCGACTAATTCATCTTTCAAACAAAAAAAACAAAATTAAAATCGGTTCATCTGTTCGGGAGCTACGATGCCACAGACAGACACACACACACACACACACACACACACACACACAGACACGTCAAACTTATAACACCCCGTCGTTTTTGCGTCGGGGGTTAATAAATTGTTGCACTTAAATTTAAATATTTTCATAGGGGTCATGGTAATTTGCATTAAGGGTAGAATAAATGACGGGGCCCCATAGAGGGCCAATGCCTGCTGGAGTCGTGAGACTGTTCTAAGGATGCACCACGACTCTGAAACGTAAAGGGCATACGAAGGAACAGGTTGATTTTAGTCAGATTTTAGGACCAAAAAAAAGGGGTAGAATAAAGAAAAAAGATAAAAATCAAGATTGTTTATTGTTAAATATGTACATTTTACATTTATTCACATTTTTAATCTTCATCGATTACAATGTCAGCATCCTGGTAATCCTGATCTTTACAATTAAAATATATAACTATGAGTTTCTCTATATTTTCTATTTTCAACCTATTTCTTTTAACATCTAAAGTCCATTTATAAATGGAAAAAGACCGTTCTACATCTGACGATGTCAAAGGAGCAAATTTTAAAAAAGGTATTAAATTATGTGCTTCATTTTTTTCAATGGCCTCACTATATTCTCTAAGTGTGTCTAAATCTGGGTTTCGTTCCATAACACGTTCTATTTTATTTTTTATATTTTCTGAATTGCACTGATTTATAGCATCTCTGACGTTGTCAAATGCTAAAAGTGAATCTGTCAACGATAAATTATGCTTTTGCAATTCTTTTAAAGACAAACGAATTATAAAATAATTGTCTTTAATGTAATTTAAATCTTCTTTTAAATTTTCTTTTTCTATAATATTTTTTGCCTCTCGAATAGATACCGCATCAGAGCTGCTTAAACAAGATAATACTTCTTTTATTTTTTCAAAGTTTTGAGCGTAATAAAATGCTGCCTCTAACCAAGTGCCCCATCTTGTAACAACTGGTTGGGGAGGTAGCGGCAAATCTGGATATTTTTCTTTTAAAATTTTGACTCTACTTGGGGCTTTCAAAAATACCTTTTTAACATTTGCTATTAAAATGTTAACATCGTGATATTCTAACCTAATTTGCTCAGATACGCGATGAAGAGAGTGCGCCAAACATGTTACGTGCTTCATTTCAGGTAAGAATTGTTTTAAATTTCGTCCTGCAGACAGCATATATGCAACGCTATCAGTGCAGAGGACAAGAATGTTACCTACCTTCGATTCAAAAGAATCTTCCCAAAAGTTTTCCAAACATTCTAACACAAATTGCGTGATTGTTTGTCCATTAACTACAGTTAGCATTTTACATGCTACCAAATAAGGTCTAGTCAAATTGCTAGGATGTAATGGTTTTATTAAAAAATGGACTATATAGCGACCTAAAAAGTCTGTCGTTTCATCTAATGATATCCATAGTTTCTCATTTTTATAATTTTGCCGAATCGAATTGATTTTATTCTTAAAAAACTTGTCCAAGTAAACTTTCCGTAACTGTGATTCATCTGGCAGAGTACGATTAGTACACGTACAACAACAGGTACTACACATATATATTTTAAAGAAATCTTGAAAAGTAGTATTTTTCATCTGAGACCACGGAATATTGCACAAAATGAGAAATTTTATAAGATCGAAATAAAATTCCTCTTCGGGCCGCTTAAACTTTCCCTGGTGTACTGCTCCTTCGATATGTCTTTTAACGTTTCCTTTATTTATGGTTTTCAAATGGCTTTCACATTTTGAACAGTATATTGTACCACTAGCGTGATCGTAAAGTAGTTCGGGATGACCGGATATCCATTTTTCTACAGTTTCAGCCTTGACGTTTGCCATATCTGAACTTTGTTTTAGAGATGGAACCTCGTATATATCACCTAAAACAAAGACATGAAAAAATTACACTGCCGGTCAAAAGTTTGAGACCACCTACATCAAAGTTGCAAATGGATGTAAAACTCAAAATAAAAAGCTAAACATGAAAGGATTTATTGTGATATTTATTAAGTATGGCAAATGCAATTAAATATAAATAAAAAATATTAAATATTTCGACAATTTAACTTAAAATATATGTTGACAAGCTAAACAGCTTTTTCATCAAAAAACCCTCCCTTGCATTGAATCACTTTGTTGACAAATCTTGGCATGCGGGCAATCAATTTGTCGATTGTTTCTTGTGAAATATTGTTCCACCTTTCTTGCAATGCTCTCCACAAATCTTCTTGTGAGCTGGGACAACAACTGCGCACGTTTCTGTCCAGCTCTTCCCACAAAAGTTCTATAGGGTTAAGGTCGGGGCTCTGAGCGGGCCACACCATGTTTTTTAACACCCCTTCTGCTTCTTTTGTATCTAAATAACCCCGGCATAATTTGGAGCTGTGTTTAGGGTCGTTGTCTTGTTGGAAAATAAAGCCATCTCCAACTAGCCGAAGTCCCGATGGTACAGCATTACACTCCAATATTGCTTTGTACTGCTCCTTTTTCATAATTCCTTCGACTCGTACCAAATCTCCAGTTCCACGGCTCGAGAAACAACCCCAAACCATAACGGAACCACCGCCATGCTTCACTGTGGGCAGGACACAGTCTGGCATCATCTTTTCCTCGGCACTCCGCCGAACAAAAACACGTCTTTTGCTCCCAAACACTTCAAATTTGGACTCATCTGTCCAAAGAACTCTTTTGAAGTCTTCTTCACTCCAGTCTCGATGGGTAAGGGCCCACTGCATTCTCTTCTTTTTGTTTTGTGGCCTTAAAAGAGGTTTTCGCACTGCTACGCGACCAAATAACTTAGCGTCTCTTAGTCTTCTTTTCACTGTTGTCAATGACACAGGTGTAGACCGGGATTTGTTCACTTCAGCGCGGATTTCTGGTGCTGTCAGGCGTCTATTCCGCTTGCTTGTTACCACGATGAACTTATCCTCGCTAGAAGTGGTAGCTCTCGGCCTTCCCGACCGCGAACGATCTTGATTATTGCCAGTCTCCTTGTATCGGGTTATTGTGTTATGAACACAAGTCTTCGACAACTTGAGCTGAGTAGCAATCGCACGTTCAGATTTGCTTTCGTTGTGTAAAGCAATGATGACAGCACGAGTTTCACCGCTAATTTGGCGTACTTTTCCCATAATGAGATGTCTTCACTGTAAGAACGACGAGCTCGGACTAACCAAGATTAAGAAATGTTTACTCCATGGAAACTCAGGTGTTCACAGTGTTTTAGGAAGTTAAAATTTCCTAAAATTCTGTTAACACAAAACAAAGCCCAAATAATGAATAATAGTCAGGTAACAATAATATTACAATGACTTTAGCGCGCGGTCCGCACGCGGCGCCCATTGATGTTTCTAGACAAAAGACCTTTGTACGATGATTACATAAAAATAAATAGAAATAATGACTTCGAAAAATAGTTAAATATCCATTGTATATGCAGGTGTTCAAATTAATTGTTTATCATATGTATTTTTAACAAATTTTATTGTGAAACAATATTTTAACTTGTGGTCTCAAACTTTTGGCCGGTAGGGTACATTTTATTTAGTTTATTTAGCTTACTCCGTTTGTTTTATTTTTCGTGGATCAAATTTAGTCATTGAAATTTCACCCTCTTCCTGTCAATCCAAAATGGCTGCCGCTACAAGATGGCGGACAATTTTTTTTTTTTTACAATTCCATCAATATATATATAGATCAAATGAAAGGGCTTGTTACGTAGAATATTTTGTAGAGAAGTAGATAAGGCCTATAGTAATTTATTTTACCAATACATTGCAAGAGGACACAGGGCATTCAAATTATATACGGATTCCAGTAAAATGTCGGTTAATAGTGGAGTTAGCTGAATTGCGACTACATTACTAGAATATCATAATTTTGTTTCGCACTAAGCTCACTGGTTCATACTCTATTAAAGATTTAACAATATTTAAGTTAATAATTTTTTTTTAATTTTAAGACTCATGGTATGTTCAGCAGGTTAAGCGAACAAACACAATACTAAAAATATTCTTATAGTACATCCAAACATGCTTTATACTCCTTGTAACTAGTAAAATATTACTTACCAAAGCTTGGTTTAAATATGTAGATCCAATTCAATAGTGAAAAATCTGAGTCCGTATATTCGAGCCAAATCGTGGTTTAGAGCAGATTCCAGAAGTCAGTATGTACACAAGCCAGGGTCAAGTAACGTTTTCACAACACAGTAACAAACAAAGATGCGCACTCTACGAACCGAAGTAAACGAGTGAGCTACCTGGCATGTCGTCGGCGGGCGTACGCATTGTTCTGATAACCGGTTATTGTACCACCCATGATCCTTTGTTCTGATTGGTCGTTGGGTTTTGTCAAATCGTGACTGTGTGCCGTTAAAAAAAATATGAAGAATAATAAAGAATAATATTGCTCATTTTATTACAACTCCTACCTTTTTTTGAGGATGGCAAATCATCAAATGACTCCTTCCACTCTGGCAGAATAAAATTCCTACATAAGTTCCGGTTTTTTTTTAATAATCCACCAATTCCGGAGGAATGTCCATATTAATATATACGTTTCGGATCAATGACCCCATTTCAATCTACCTACTCCGATCACTGGTGATAAGTATGTGAACCAAACTAAAGAATAAGTTGATAACCCTAACCACTTAGCCTACTGTATTCACGGAATTGAAGTATAAACTTCCCCATTTTTTTGTGCGGCGCTCGGGTCGTAAAAATGGGGCTTGTTTTTGTGAAGCTTGTGGTGTGAAAAATATGTATGCCAGGTGTGTTTTTTCTATTGTGTATTGAATAACAATGTATCTTTAAATTGTAGAATAAATAATTTCTATTTTATATAATGCAACAGAATTTGCTGTGTGATCCAAAGTTTGGGAGGATCTTTTTTGAGCTTATTTTCAAGTGCTTGGTTTTTTAGTTCGAATCTCGTAAATTAAACATTATTAACAGCTGAAACGCTGTATGTGATAAGTATGTGAACCAAACTATAGAATAAGTTGATAACCCTAACCACTTAGCCTACTGTATTCACGGAATTGAAGTATAAACTTCCCCATTTTTTTGTGCGGCGCTCGGGTCGTAAAAATGGGTCTTGTTTTTGTGAAGCCTGTGGTGTGAAAAATATGTATGCCAGATGTGTTTTTTCAATTGTGTATTGAATAACAATGTATCTTTTAGTAAAAAGAAATATAAACATATTGATATAATGGTTTTATTTTATAATTATCACGACTTTTATCCAATAAACTGAGAAAATTAGATTACCCTAATTTCAAATGAGAATTAACAACATATTGCAAGGTAAAACTATACTGATTCATACATAATCTGTTAGCTTATTTCATAGCAATTTCAACGACATAAGTTTTATATATAGCTCCCATACAACATTTGAGAGATATCTTCATTTTAATCACACGCGCCGTTAACGCGCAAAAAAAACTGACGTAACGTGACAGAAGCGCCAATTAGCGCAAAATGATCTGTTTCAGCTGAAGGGCTACCATTCGTAGTAGCAATACAGCGAAGGCGTCTGGAAGCGTGCCCAATAGGTGATATTACCGCTGCCTATTTTCATTAGGATTTTACTTAAGCTTTTTAATTCCTTTATGTGCGATTATCGTAAAACAAAAACTTCCCATAACGGAAAAGTATTAGCAATGAAATAAATAACTCAAATAATTTTAATAAAACCTGTATCATATTAAAATAAATGCTAAAAGATCAACTTTACGTCAAAATGAACATTGTTTTTTAGTTTTTCAAGGTTATTACAAAAAACTCACCTGAGAACTACCTCTTTTTATGCACGTGTTCCACAGATGGTAAGCTTACCTAAATAATGATACCAAAAACTCGATTTTATGACAATTGGTTTAAGAGATATTGTTGCTTGAACGTACGTAAGATATGAATGAGCACCGCATTCCACGGGGAAGCAGGTAGAAAATGGTTTATTGGGTCTTATTTAAGTGAGAAAGGGACAAAATACGATATGAATACATACAAAAGAAGCATTCGTCAGATAAAACTCGACTAGTTTAATTTTTACCAGTCCGTTTCTTCTGGTTATTGTGACTACACATAATTTGCTCCTGTGCGTATTGTTCTTCACTTACACGTGTCGTGACGTTCTAATTATTCGTTATGGGAACTCGTGCTCATGAACACTCTAGTAGACACATTGCTGATATGCATTTTGTTTACGGATTTTGCAATGGAAATGCGAGAGCTGCTGTGGGGAGTATCAAAGACGATATCCGAATCGAGCAATACCGAATCATCAGATATTCAGTGCAATTCACGCTAGATTTGTTCCCACACTAGGCAAAGCCTGTCCTGTGGGTACCTACAACGATTACAAATTGATTACATAAAAGTTAACCAATTTGTAATCGTTGTAGGTACCCACAGGACAGGCTTTGCCTAGTGTGGGACCAACGGATATTGCGTACATATTGTAATGTGTTTTTGGTAATAAATATTTTTATTATTATATTATCAGCTGAATATGGAATAAGGAGGCCTCAAGGTGAACGTAACCCATCTGTACCTGTGCATAGTGGAGAAGCGGTGTTGAATTTAATCTTCAGTGATTCAAGACTCAGTATCCGTCGTATTTCAACGCGTTTTGGCATATCACAATGGACAGTCTGGAAGATTTTGAAAAAAGGACTACATCCATATCATTTAAGACGTGTGCAGGATATAAGAGAGCCAGACAATGCTGCACGATCAGTATTCTGCTTGTGGGTAACTCAGAATATGCGACGTACACCAGCATTTTTATAACGCATAATGTGGACAGATGAGGCATCATTCACAAGACGAGGAATTACAAATTTTAGAAATCTACACCTTTGGATGGCTGAAAATCCATATGCTGTTAGACCATCAACATTTCAGCATGAATTTTCTGTAAATGTGTGGGCAGCTATGATCGATGATCAATTGATTGGCCCTATCGAATTCCCAAAAAATTTAAATGGCCCAAGATTTTTAGAGTTTCTGGCCAATGAATTTTTTGAAGCGTTATTAGAATTACCATTGTCATATCGGCGACGCATGTGGCTTCAGTTAGATGGAGCTCGTTCACACTTTACCCGAGCGGTAAGGGCACACCTAGACCAATATTATCCACAGAGGATTGGCCGCGGCGGTCCTGTAGCCTGGCCATTGCGTTCACCAGACTTAACGCCACTGGCCTTTTATCTCTGGGGTTGGATGAAACAGAAAGTTTATTTTGAGCCAGTCAACACCAGAGTTGCTGGAGCGTATTCGCGTAGCTGCTGCCGAAATTAAGGCTGATCCGAGCCAGTTGAGATTGAGAGAGTCAACACAGCAGGTAGCGATCCGGGCTACTGCGTGCCTTGAAAGCGGTGGGGGACATTTTGAACAATTATTGTAAATCTACTTTTGTTATTAAATAATTAATACTTGTTATAAATAAAAAAATATAAAATAAAATTGTTTATTGCCAAAAAGATTACAACAATGTAAAGATATACAGTGGCTAGCACATAGCCCACACTAGGCAAGCCTGTCCTGTGGGTACCGTGTCGATTACCATATACGAATACATTGTTCGGTCGACATTATCTTATTTTAATTGACTTATACTATTTTATTTTATTAACTTTACAAAACTATCTTATATAAACAAAAGGACAATAAATTAGGACAAAAATTAAAAAGGAAACATAATATGAAAGAAAAATATTGTTGTTAAATTCTAATGTTAATAAAATATAATACACATTATTATTAAAATTGTATGTATAGATATATAAATTATTATATTTATTATATAGGTACATACATATATATTTAATTTAAATGAATTAGTAGTTTTTCGGTGTCGTCGTATGTTAAAGAACTTAGCCACTTAAAAACTTTTACTTTTGCCTCTTTTGGAGAGCTTTCTCTAATTGCACAGAATTTCGCTATTATATTATAGACTAGCTTTTGCCCGCGGCTTCGCTCGCTGGAATTTGGTCTGCCACAAAAAGTTTCGTGACAGATGATTTTAAATAAAAATGTTGTGATGGCCTAGTGGTTAAGAGACCGACCTCACAATCACGAGGTGTGGGTTCAAACCGCGGCAAATACCAATACGACTTTTCTAAATTCAGTACTTTCTAAGTTTATCTTAGAGGAAACCTGGACTTTAAAGTCCGAAATTGCCAATCCGCTTCGAGCAAGCATGGTAATTAATGCTCATGCCTTCTATGTGTGAGAAGAGGCCTTTTCCCTGCAGTGGGACAGTAATGGGCTGGTATTATTATTTTATTTTAATTTAAAGTTTTGGCGGTCCTACTTATCTACTGCAATATACTCCTGTAAACTATGTTACTTGATTTGTTTCGTTCAGCGAAAATGTGTAGATTTTGCGAGTAGGAAACACGTGAGCAAGCTACGTAGAGCTGACCGTGGGAAAAATAGGGCGTGCCTAAATGTATCCCCGCTACCTTTAAAGTTTGACCCTGCGATTTATTTATGGTCATTGAAAATGCAACTTTTAGTGGAAACTGCAAACGTTTGAAATTAAAAGGTAAGTTATTGGGTATTATTGGGATGCGTGGTATCAGAACATTGTCACCCTTAGCTTCTCCAGTTAAAATTGTGGCCTTTACAATATACCTCCCTAGTTCAGTGACTCGCAATCTAGTACCGTTGCATAATCTCGGTGCGTCCAAGTTGCGCATTAACAAAACTGGTATACCGACTTTTAATTCCAGTTTATGGGATGGTACCCCGGATAGCTCCAAAGAGTTAAGGAACTCCACGGGGTAGCTTGTACAGTCTTCAGATGACATGACAGTGTCGATGGAGTTGTAGGTTGTTGTATCGCTGGTTACTTCGTCCAAGATTTTTTTATTGATTTTCGCAACTGTTTCATTTCTTGGTGCTAATATGGTTCTTTCACATAGCCAATTTTCATCCTGGATGTTTTGTTGCAAATTTGGAAAATCTTGAGCAATAAGTGCGTCTTCCGAATCCACAACATGACAAAATTGGTTAGTGAATAGAACCATACCTTCTTCGTCAGTTTCTATTCGGCCTTCACCTATCTCGAGCAGTTTCTCAGCGTACACGCCTGACTCTAGATCACTGAATAACTGGACACGCATGTTAGTGGTGAGATGAAGCTTTTCAACTTTGGTCCATAAATATGATGATTTCAGACAGGCGGTAATTTCGTCTGCTGCAGTGCCTCGCTCGATAACTGGCAAAGTTTGCCTGAAGTCTCCAGCCAATAGAACAACCACACCACCCATTAACGTTTGTTTACTGTGTAAGTCTTGTAGACAGCGATCAAGAGCTTCGATGGCGCGTTTGTGTGACATTGTGCACTCGTCCCATACGATTAGCTTGCACTGTTGCAACAGGTTGCCACGGGCGCTGCTCTTACTGATGTTACACATTGGGGTTTCTTCGCTCGCCAGATTAAGAGGTAATTTAACGACCGAATGTGCCGTCCGTCCACCGCTTAGCAATGTTGCAGCAATTCCAGAGGAAGCCACAGCTAATGCAACGTTGTGGCCCCTGCGAATTTTTGCTAGAAGCAAATTAAGCAAAAAAGTTTTTCCTGTACCACCCGGGGCATCAAGGAAAAAAAGCCCGCCATCACCATTTTCAACTCGTCGTAATATTTTGTGATAAATGTCTCTTTGATCAGGTAGCAGAAGTGGCTGAGTTTCGCACACGTAAGTTTCTAATTTGTTGGTATCATAGTTAAGCTCTTTTATCAAATCGTTTGACACCTCTCCTCTACGTCGCGGTGTGGGTAGACCAAAATCGGACAATTTCTTTCCAGAAATTGTTATTATTTTGTCCTCGATAAGGCCCAATGCCTCATTGAAACAAAGATCATCATTGACCTGATCCATTCTTTCAAGCCTGTGCATGATATCCTCTGATAACGCAATTTTATACTTGTGCCACAGTTGCAGAGGATTGGACAAACCGCAAGTGCATATCAATATGGCAAACAGCTCTCTTACTTGCGCCGGTGAGCGACACAGCACGGCCTCTTCTATGGTGGCCTCCCAGTGGTTATCATCTTCCAACAACCCCATCTTCTCACACACCTGCCGAAAAGTTGCAAGTTCTTGGCCGTCAAATGTTTTTAAATCCAAGAAGTTGGTTGGACCCCTTATTACATTCAGCAGCATTCGCAAGCAATAGCATTCAAAGTTGCTAACGTGCACCGTGTAAATGCGACCTAGAGCGTCTCCTGCCTTCACACCTGGCCAGCCATCGACAGGAGTTCCTTGTAAACGACGTTTCCATTCCTTCTGTGCCGCATTCCAAGTATAGTAGCGAGGCACGTCAATGTAAAGTAATGTTTTTGCAAACGTATCACTTTGGCACAACAGGAAAAATGCAGTTAGTGTCGTTTTAGGTGGTGCTGCTAATCTCTCTCTAAAATTATTTTCAGTAAAGTAAACCCTCTCACCATTGGGTAAATGAATCGCGAGATGAGTAACGGTTGGGTGTCGCTCGTGTAGAGGTAGACCTAAGATCCGCCACGCTGCTTCGTTACTACTAACATATCGGCCGGCTCTAAATGTTTGCACCTCATCTCTCGGGTCAATGTTTAAATTCCCTTGCTGGCGGATGTTAAAAATAGCCTGGTCGCTACCCTTATTAATATATTTACAAATATATTTTATCGCCTGTACCGTATTACAAAACTCTACATTTATGTGGGAATTAAAAATTTTTGATAGGAGCGGAGAATATGGGACCACCCAGCTATTGTCCACCAATATTTCCTGTCTTCCTCCACGGGTTTTTATAACCGTCGTGCGTCCCCTATTCTCTGGTGCTCTGCGCCTGTACAAAGGATAACCTTTAGCACTGGTTTGAGTATCTTGTAAAAGCTTCCTCGGATATTTTTTGGTACATTTTCCTTCCTTCATGCATGGCGAGGAAGAATTCAATGCACCACAGGGCCCGTGAATCATATTCTTTGTCACCGTATCATAGAGCTTTTGATCGGTTTCCGGATTTGGTATCTCAGCACATATGATTTCGTCAATTTGGTTCGGATGCAATTTTTCTTTTAACCACAGCAGTAAGTGCACATGAGGCAAACCTCGTTTTTGCCACTCGATCGAGTACATGAAGCACTGCATATCACCAAATATGTTACCTTTTGTAAGTAGAGCTACCAACTTCTGAACTTTTATCCTAAATACTCGGGCTGTTAAGTCATGTCTATCCGTTGAATTTTGACCAGCCATAAGCTCTTTGGTTATTTCTGGCCAGGCGGGGTTGCAAGTCATTGTTATGAATAAATCAGGCCTCCCATAATTACGTACGTATGTGAACGCATCTTGTGTGTATTCATGTAGGTATCTCGGGCTATTTACAAATGATGACGGGAGAATCACCATCTGACCTAAGTTATTTGGATCCAAATCCGCATCATTTCTTATTGCATCTTGCAAGTGAATATAATTTTCTGCGCGCAGTTTTTTTTTATTGAAAGAAATGAACCTTAAGCGTTCACTTTCCATCTTTACGTACATGTCGACCAGAAACTGATGAAGAAGGAGCCTACACCTAAGCAGCAAATTAAAACCGCTGCGACGTACCATCAAGTGAAAGGCATAGAAATCTTTGCAGGACACCTTTTTGTTTGGCATTGGGAGTTTGGTAATTGGATTAATCTGAGGAATATTAATACTGTACCCCTCTTGTCCTTTCCAATAAATTATTGGATACTCGAGAGCGTCATAGAATCTATGTGTATCAGGAACCCTAGTGAGCATGCCATCACGCGCCTGCACAACGATGTCCCGAGACGTAGTTTGTTCGCTACTAACTATTACAGCAGCTATTTCATTTGTAGTTGGGGCATTGAATCGTCTCTCATGTTGACCACGTGGTACACGGTCTGGGTGAATCACTACTTTGAAATTATTGTCATTGATCATTCTGTCTCTAGCCATTTTAAATTCGTGCACTAAAATGTTGTGGTTGTGAAGTACTCGTTGTAATTTTTTTACTATATTTCTATCTAGGCTTTGCACGCACTCAGTACGCCTATCGATTTGTGCTTCTTCATCACCTATAAAATATACTTGTAAAAATTGTGGTTGCAAAATGGCCGCAGGAATTATAGAACCGATACGGTGGTAAACTTGTCCTTGTATTGTAAAGGTCGGACAAAACCCTAGCATTGAGACAATTTGATCTGCTCCAAAGGACGTCATATGAAAGCACATATTGTACTTTCTTATATTTTTTAGAAAGCTGCGAGATTCATCTGTTTCATTAGAGAAAAGTTCTTTTAAAGGTTGAACTGGCTCGTCTATAGAAGGAATGGTTACTTTCCCGCCCGAACAACATATACCTGCTGTTTCCTCTTTCCACTTAAGAGCACCGCAATATTTACAATCTATGCTCATTGCTTCTATTTTTATAAGCCTATGACTTTCATAATCAAGAGTCTCGTCATACTCAAATGCAGCTTTACTAAACACCCCCCATGTATTTCTTGTAAATGTTTGACGTCGCTGTGCTGCCCTTTCAGCAACAGTGCGTCTGCGAGATTCAGCCATTTCGTATGTTTCCGTGGCTCTTTGGGACGCCATGTAAGTCACTTGCTGCTGACGTCGAACTTGTGACTGTTCTGGTGTCTCTGCAGCTCGCTGAGACATCAGATAGTCAGCATGCTGTTGACGCCGATGTAGGGAATGTTCTGGTGTCTCCGCAGCTCGATAAGACAGCAGTTACTCCGCATTTCGTCGACGTCGATCTTGGGACTGTTCTATAGTCTCAGTAGCCCGTTGAGAGGCCAGAAACTCGGCATTCCGTTGACGTCGAGCTCGGGACTGTTCTGGAGTTTCAGCAGCCCGTTGAGACGACACAAACTCGGCATTCCGTTGACGTCGGGCTTGGGACTGTTCGGGAGTTTCAGCAGCCCGTTGAGACGCCAGAAACTCCGCATTCCTTTTACGTCGGTCTTGGGACTGTTCTGGAGTCTCAGCAGCCCGTTGAGACGCCAGAAACTCTGCATTCCGTTCGAGTCGGGCTTGGGACTGATCCGGAGTCTCTCCAGCTATATGTGCTGCACTACGCACCGCCTGCTCAAGCCTTCGCAGCTCGGCTTGTTGAGACGTCTCATCACGTCTAGCTATTTTCATAGCTCGGGCTTTATTAGAGCTTTGCGAAATATTAGACTTACGCCTTCGCGGCATTTTAATAAGTAGATACTAATTTAAAAAAAAAACGTAATATTTTACAAACAAAAATAAAACAATTCCAACAGCTAACTTATAAATACAACTAAACGTTATTCTTAATCTAACAAAATTATCATAATCTAATGAAAATAAAAAATAAAAATTACCTAATAATGAATCTAGACCTACCTATATCTACTTAAATAACTAAAAATATAATTCTATAATCAATTTAAAAAAAAAACAATTCTAATCCGAAAGGAATTAAAATAAAAAGTAATCAATATTTCTAGTTAAAATACACCAACAATAATATGTATGCTTATTGTAGGTACTATGTAATAAACCGCTTCGAGAATCGAATTAGACTTAAAATTAACTGTTATTCTTAACCTAGCAAAAATATAATAATCTAATGAAAACAAAAAAGAATCTATTTAGTAAAACAAACAAAAAAAAGCAATTCTAATAAGACTGAAATTAAAATAATAAGCTAAATCTATGTTCCTTTTAAAAATACACTAACTATCGCTTAGTTAAAATAATCTAAAATCGCTTTGAGAATCGGATTTGCTATAGAGAAAATACGCATTACGAACACAACCGTCAACGACGTCTGCCCTCACGCGTCTGCCCGCGTTCGAGTCGCGCACTCGGCGATCAGTAATGACGCGTCAATCGCATCGCCCCTCCTCCCCCGCGCTGCGCCCCGTCCGCGTCTGTTAGGCGCTCCGTTCAAGTCAATCTTAATATCGTGATAACTTTTAAACTATTCGAACAAATTACTTAGTGTTAAAGAGAAAATTTATCTACATTAAATACTTAAAGCGATAAATATATCGATTTTGATAAGAGTTTGATGAATATTCTAAAATGTGTATTGTAAAAAAGTATCCAATTTAATTGTATTTATGGTTCACTATTTTGGTCATAGCAGCTTGCACATAAAAGATAGATATATGCTGTCGCGGACTTTTATTTAGAACTATTTAAGACAAACAATCCTACGGTACATTATCTTTGTATAACTCAAACGGCTTAGGCAGCGCACGCCAAGATAGCTCTCAGAACGCCACTTTTTTCCCGACTTACTTGATATTTATCGTTATATTACGACCAAATTACACAAAATAGTTATAAATTGTAGCCTATGTGTTATTCTGATGTATAACCTATATTACTGTAAAGTTTCATCTAAATCCGTTCGGTAGTTTTTGCGTGAAAGAGTAACAAACATACATACATACATACATTCATCCTCACAAACTTTCGCATTTATAATATTAGTAGGATATAGCGATCAATATAGGGACTAGAACGCCTAGCAAAAGATGTGTTAATTTTTGGAAGGGTTATTCTGTATACTCTACGTTTGAGTAGCTGTTTATATTCTTTAGAGGTAATTACTAATTGACGCACTTTGAGAAATGCCCCTAATAAAAACAACTGGCGCACAGTAAGTACCTTACTATCCTCGTAGAGTCTTGTGGTAGGATATTGGAATGGTTTATAATGCATTGCTTTTAATACTGATCGTTGGGCTCGTTCTAGCATTATCAGTGTTGTTTTTACAGCACAACCCCAACTTCCTATACAATATGTTAGTAATGATTGAGACAATGCAAAATAAGGTCTTCAACACATCGTTCGATGCCGACGTGCGTGTACGTGTTTTGTTTATCTTTGCTAATCACTGTAAATATCTAAAGAAAAACCAAATCGTTATGAATTCACTACCTGCACAAGCCTATGTTCCAACAACAATATCTCTTAAACCAATTGTCATAGAATCCAGTCTTTGGTATCATTATTTAGGTAAGCTTATCATCTAAGAGACACGTGCATAAAAAGAGGTAGTTCTCTGGTGAGTTTTTTGTAATAATCTGAGAAACTAAAAAACAATGTTAATTTTGACGTAAAGTTGATCTTTTAGCATTTATTCAATATGATACAGCAATTATTGTTGTGTGTATGTGGTAGAATATTATAATTATATTATTATTATTATATTATTAAAATTATTTGAGTTATTTATCTCATTGCTAATACTTTTCCGTTATGGGAAGTTTTTGTTTTACGATAATCGGACATTAAATTCTAAAGTTACACAACTTTTAGTATGGACGCTTCGAAAAAGTCAACCAAAATACAAAAATGGCTGCCATTCAGAGGCCGTTGGGTTTAGACCCCACCTGTAGAATGATTTTAGTGACAAAATAGAGCAAAATCACCCTCTAAAGTTTGTACAGTCCGAACCCAGACATGTTGTATAGGCGAGATCGAAAACTGCTAAATGAGTTGATATTTTTTATATGGGAGGGTAAGTTAATAAATATTTGCGCTCCTTCATAAGTAATACTCTTTTTAGCATAGTTGGTTCGTATTTTTGGCAAAACAAGTAAACTAGGGCGACGAAGGCTACGTTTAGATATATGGGACATTTTAATAAATGATATATTGGCGTGGATGGTTTTGTCTAAAACTTCCCTAATTAAAACACAAGTTTTATATGAGTTGATGGATATTCATTAATTTAATTTCTTTAAAGATTTTATGTGTTGGTATCAAGCCTTTCCGACCCACCGTACCCCTGGCCATACCGCTGTTAGTACGGTGGGTCTCTTAAAGTTAAACGATACCACTGACTAATAGTGATGTAATATAATAATTACTCGTGGTTCATCCACCGTAGAGATTAAATGAGTTATCGATACCAACAAACAAATGCTTACTCGACATTTCCAAAGGTGCTATAAGTGTTATATGTCATAAAAAAATGTTCTACGACTATATAAAGCATTTATTTTTTATAGTTTGTACTATAGTTTTTACTTTAACAAATGAACGCTGACAAAATAAATGAACGTCGACAAAACAAAAGTCTATCGGAAAGTGATCAGACATCGATAGCGCTTGTTAAAAATAGGTGCATGCTATTTTCATCCTTATTGACATTTTCTCAGACTACATTATTTTGTTAGGTTATTAAAGCTATAATCAAAACTTATAGGAAAAAGCCCAATTTTAAAATGTCAATAAGGTCGAAAATCGCATCCGTGCAGGTGCACGGATTGTGGTGCGCTTGTTAAAAATTGGTATTTGTTACAAGCGCTATCGATATCTGATCCACACTTTCCAATAGTCTTTTGTTTTGTCGAGTAGGTAGTATTTTATTTTAATTTCATTGTTATTATATAGTATGTCCGGTCATGGTCTAGCGATATTCTTAATACTTATATAACAATTATTTTTATACACAAATACACTTAACACTTGGGCCCAACCTACTTGCCCGCTAAGTGGCAGCCATTTTGTCTTTTCGTCGAAATATTCCCTATGTGGGTACAAAAAATTAAATATCTCCCAAAGTTTTGGTCTTACTGAGATAAAAATAGGCTTATTCGAAGGGCAACAATACTGTCTACCGTCTACTTTAAAAAACAATGTGTTCACATATTCATAATTTTTGAAAACAATATGTAACTCACTAAAACAGCTCAAAAAATTACGCAATTCAACAAATTATTGTAAATTACTTCAAAACACTTCACATAACCCTTTTTAATTTTGTACTAGATCGACAGATGTTGAGCTAAGCTACAATACAAAAATTAATTTACAACTGTGTGTCTATTACTTTAAAAGTTATTGTTGTTTGAACATAGCCTATGCGCAAGCACAAAAGGTCTTTCTACTGAGATGTCTTTATTTACAATTTGAAGCTGTAGACTATTAATATAATCATCGTTAATTATTTGATCTTTTCGTCTTCTTTTTGGAACCATCTCCAGGGTGTGAATTTGCTCCAATACCTTAAGCAATCGCATCAACGTAACTTTGTTTTTATTAATAAGTTTATTTATTTTTGAGTGACCTTCCAAAATGTTCGTAGTTCTGTGGCGTTCACAAAACACATTCATTATGGCAGGGGAATGAATCTTAAACCAAAATGATTCTATGTATTTTATAAATTTGGATGTTTCTGAAATGCCATCAGCTTCAGATTTTACGTATGCCACGCACTGTTGGATCTCGTCCCCGGGAAGAAGTGGCAAAGTACTTGCTAGTGGAACAATTCTTCGTCCTGGTTTATTTTTTGTATATCCAAACGACTTCCCTTTCCTCCAAATGTTGCGAGTCCAATGTAATGTTTGGGAATACTTTTAAAATTGCGTTCATCGCACCTTTTTCGTAGTCTGTTTGAACTTTGTGTGGATTCCATTCTGGCAATTGCGATTTAATCAAACTGAACAAAATAAAATAACGTTTTTCAGTTCGATTCGATATAAGTGAGAAGATCAAGGGTTTTACTTTCACTGTTTCCACACCACACCAGATCAAGGGCTTTACTTTCACTGTTTCCACACCACACCTTATGTCACCGTGAATATTATATACTTGCGAAAAGAGTTTTGGGCAACAGTAAAAAGTACCATCAAAAAATATTCCTTAATATTCGGTAATAGCAATCGAGATTCTATGGAGCAAAAAACGAGAATTCGATTTTGCTTGCCTGCTTCCTCACAGTAATAATCAGCTAAAATGAAATCATCATATTGAATGGACACTTCGATTTCTTTCAAATCTCTAAATACAGTTTTTGAAACTTGTGCCGCTTTGTTTCGAGCAACTTGAAGAAAGTGCTTCACGCTTTCATATCGAGGATATTCCCCAATCACAAAATTCATTCCAGAGTTTCTAAAATCTTTCTTTTTCTTGTCGTATAGTTGTTCAATGGGTTTGTCAGATGAAACAACTATTTCTCGCAAATTTATCTTTTCCTTTAATATTTCATTACGCAATTAATTAATTACACAAGAGTGATCTTTGTTTTTGATGAAAGTATTATCCTAAAAAAAGAAAATAACTTGGAATGTTTTTTAGTAGTGGGTAAACCTTACAAACGATTTATCTAACTCATTTTAATTTCAATATTCATACGTATAAATATAAATATATTACCTTTGAAATTGTGACAGTGACACAACATTTACTTTTGCTGTATGATGAACACCGCCATAATTTATAGAGCCATCTGAGTATGTCTTGTGCCGATGGTAATGATATTTACCATAAAGAAGGGCGGTACCACCATTTATTTTAATATAATTTATGTTCATCGAGATATCTTTCATAATAACTTAGTATTTTCAACAAAAATATTATTCGCGAAACATTAATTCAATTTAAAAGCCTATTATGCTTTAAAGAAGAAAATTAATTCTATACTGAATGACATTTGAAAAAAGGAAAATAGGAACAATGAAAAAGGAAGAGGTTAAATGATAGATACTAGAATATGCATTATCTCATTGACTTAAAATATTTTCGCTACGCTAGTCTATGCATTATCTATTACTAACTATGAGTTATCATGCAAAACGTAGGTAGGTTAGCACATCACTAGGGTCACTCACTCGGTGGTACCGTTTAACTATCAAAGACCCACCGTACCACCAGTATTATGGCCAGGGGTACGGTGGGTCTGAAACGGTGTCAAGTATGGATACCGAAATAGTATTTTTATGATCCTGTTTTGCACTCTGCATTTTTTTTAATTTCGTTTTACCGGCCCGTCCCCAGATTTCTATAAGGTATAATAGATGTGACTTCATAATAGAATTATAAATACTGTAACATACATTTTTGAACGGTATGGTATGGCTTACAAATACTAGTTACTCTCGGTTATCCCCCAATGGTCTCCATTTTACAAACAGCGAAAATGTCGTAAATGAAATTCATAAATTATCTGCTTCTAGCAAAAATTATGTAACTTCACCTCATGTTTCATTTAAATTAAAGAAAAATAGCACCATTGTATTTTTTTATGAAATTATTTTGTTGAAATATGGTATAACCAGCTATCTTATGCAAATTGACTGAATAGAAAATTGAATCAAGTTTATTTTAAAGAAATATTAAGTATGCTTATTAGACTCTATTAAGCATTTCGATGCACTACTTCTTTAAAATAATATTCGAAGCAAAAAACATTTCAAGTTCACCCGAGAGGTCCAAATAATAAAAAAATATAATTTAATTCATCAGATCAGTCTTTAAATGAGTTAAAATTTGCACCTAGATACTTATCAAATGAAGCATAATATACTAAATAACAATTGTTCGTAATAAAGGCTCATATCTCATGTGGTGGAATGGTAAATTGTTTCAGGGTCATTACAGTGAAAACAACCGTTCTTGTTGAAAGTTGGATTTATTCTCTCAGAAACAAAGTACATATTTAAAATAAAACTAAGTAAATGCTTCGTAAGCTTAACGTGACCTGTTATTGCATCAACAATGTGACGTTATCATTATATGGATCGGTAAAGGCTTATCCTTACACTCAAGATTCGCCGAGATCAAATAGACTTAGAACTATTACAATTCAAATAATAGTTATCTAAGTATTCTTTAGATTAGTGGAGTGTTAATATTATAATTTGCTTGTCTCATGTTTTCGACTTATGTGTGCATAATAAACAATAAAAATTGTTTTCTTAAGATTAGCAACTTGCACTGTTAATATCGCTTATTATCTCAAGTCTATGACTTACAAATACATATTTTAAAGTATCCAATATTGTATTTTAACAAACAGGCCACTTATTCTACATCAACATCTTCGATATCAGACTCACGGAGTGAAATATGAAATATGAAATATAGTTTATTTGTTCATTAAAGGTTAATACATCAATGCATTGTGTTTGGAGCCTCCTTTTAGACAAACAATGTCTGTATTAGGAGCCTCCGCTCTTCCATAACATGTAGGTATGTTGAACAAAAACAAGAAATAATAATAATAATATGATAACATGCACATTATTTAAATTAAATTAAATTAAGTATAGTATTTGTGAAGTATGTATAGTATTATTGGTCGTTTTAGTGTTTTATCGTGCTGGTGTATGATGATAATATGATGTGATGTGATATGATGTGAATGCGGTGCGGTGCGGTGCGGTGCGGTGCGGTGCGGTGCGGTGCGGTGCGGTGTGGTGTGGTGGGTGTGGTGTGGTGTGGTGAGTTGCGGTGCGGTGCGGTGCGGTGCGGTGCCTTGCGTTGCGGTGCGGTGCAGTGCGGTGCATTGCGTTGCGGTGCGGTGTGGTGTGGTGTGGTGTGATGTGTGATGTGTGATGTGGTGTGGTGTGGTAGTGCAGGATGTTAGGGTGAAAGCGTTATTGCTACCCAAGGTATGTCAGAAAAGCTTCCGTATCCTCATAGGTAAGGGGCTTTATCCAATTTATTAAGATTTTATGACATTCATAGTGATTTTTATTGTGACCTTTTTGTTTATTTTATTATATAATTGAGCAGAGCGGATGTAAAATTGACGTTTTGCAAATACGGTCTTAGATTGTGGAACTTCAGCGATTCTGTCTTTTCTTCGTTTAGATTTATTATTATTATAAGGATCATATGGTAGGGTTTTATGTGTTCTGAGAATTGTTTGTGTAATGTACAGTTTCCTGACGGAGAGTAAATCGCTGATCTCATATAGACTTTTTGTAGAGTATCTTTTATTTTTAAAATGCATTATTTTAATTAGTGCTCGTTGAGAGCGTTCTAGGTCCAAAAATCTGGTCTTGGCTGCGCCGCCCCATATAGGGATACAATACAGCAGGACTGACTGTGCTAAAGAAATATATATTTCGTTGAGAAGATTTCTTGGTTGGTTTTTATTATTTGCCATGTTAGTTGGAGCCACGTGTCTTAAGGTTCTGAATATCCAGCTTAGCTTTCTGACTCTACCAATAATTTGCTCAAGGTGTGGGTACCAGGATAAAAATTGATCAACCACCACTCCTAAGTATTTCGTATTGGTTATGTATATGTTTCGTATTAGTATGTTGAGGCATGGACAGTTGCAGCTCATATTACTTAGATCTCCACACGTATGTACTTTTAGAATCAGACCTTCTCTAGGCTGAGTTCTGTTACTAATGCTATTACATATATAATTAGTTTTGTCAGTATTTAATGTTAATAGGTTATTCTTTAACCACCCAGCTATGTGAGCAATCCCTATCTCAACATTTAGTTTGATGTCTTGCCAAGACGTGCCAGTAAAAACAACGGCAATATCATCCGCGTACGTGAACAATCTTGCGTTATTTATTTTTATGTTGCACAGATCGTTTATGTATAGTAAAAAGAGAGTAGGTCCGAGGACACTTCCCTGCGGTACGCCGTAAGATACCTCTGCTGCATCACTGGTGTAATTACCTATTTTTACTTTATGCGTACGATTGGAGGGGTAGTCTTTAAGGAGACTAAGTGCAGTGCCTCTTATTCCACCTTTTTCTAATTTGTTTACAAGAGTAGGAACATGGACGGTGTCAAATGCTTTTTTAAGGTCTAAAAATATAGATATGCATTTGTTTCCTTTCTCAAGCTGCTCAACTACATGAGAACTTAATGCAGTTACAGCATCCTCAGTGCTAATACCCTGTCTAAAGCCATATTGTGCTGTAGATAGTAACTTGAACTTATTAAGGAAGTTAGTTAATCTGAAATTTATAATATTCTCTAGCATTTTAGACAGGACTGGTAAGACTGAAATAGGCCTATAATTATTGACATCGTCCATGCTTCCACTCTTGTGTACTGGGGTTATGATAGATTGCTTTAAAGGGGCCGGGAATTTACCTTTTTGAAGACAGAGATTTGCAAAGTGAGTTATAACGGGAACAATTTCGTTTCGTGCATATTTTAGAAATTTTGTTGATATATTGTCCCAGCCAGGGGCGCTATCAGATTTTAAGTTCATTAGTATAGTGTCAATTTCCTTTGAATCGGTGTCTAATAGAACAAAAGTATTTATTTGTGATGTGTCTGGGATGTAGTTGTCGTTTAAGCTGGAATGAATTTGATGGGCTAAGTTTTTACCAACGTTTGCAAAGTAGTCGTTAATATAATTTACTGATTCGTATGGAGTAGGATTGACATCTAAGTTTTGACTTTATTTTATTAGAGTAAGTAATATTTTTTATATTTTTCCAAAGTAGTTTATTATTAGTAACAGATTGCGCGAGTAGATTCCTTTCATATTTTCTTTTTAATTTTTTTATTAAATTATTACAGTGGGTCCTGTATCTTGTATACGTTATTTTTAGAACATCATTAAACGGGTCCTTATGGCATTTTTTTGTAGTATATTTCTATTTTTGATGCATCGTAGTATGCCTGTAGTGATCCAAGGCTTAATAACGCGCATACTATTTGGAATTTTTTTGATGCTTGTGTTTTCTTTTAAAATTAAAGTTAAGGTTTTAATAAGGGAGTCTATTAGGAGGTCCGGGTCATTACAAAATAATAGATCCGAAATATTTTTTCTTGTAGGTCTTTTAGTGCTAGCTCAAAATTTAGTGAAGTGGTAGTTTTATTTGCTATTTGTTTATGTTTTACTTTTGTTAAGGAGAGAAATGTTGTGTGGTGGTCGGTGATAGTAGAATGTAATATAGCAATAAAGGCAAAGAACTTTTTTTTGTTTATATTTAACATGAAGTGGTCAAGGCAATTTTGTTCTCTAGTAGCTAATGTGTGTCCGGGTAGTATGCCGAAAGATGATAGCATAGTTAGGTAATTAATACGATTTTTTTGGCCTTGTGTTGATTCAATCTCTTTGATTCTGATGTTTATGTTAATATCCCCCGCTATGATGATGTTACTTTGTGATGATGTGGTGGTGAGCTGTGCACAAAGAGAATCGATGAAACTATCAATATTTGAGTTTGAGGGCGAGCGGTAGATGCAAAAAATATTATTGCCCAAAGTATCTATCCGTAGATAGGACCCCTGGGCGAGTAGTATTTCCTCAACTTTATGTCTTATAATACTCTTTACATACACCACCACGCCGTCATTCTGATTCTGCTGCCTAGTAGTCGTATATGAGTTGTAATTGTTAATTTGTGGAATAGGTTTGTTAGGATTTAATCTGCACTCTGTCAAAATGATAATGTCAAGCTCTAGTGTAAGGGTTGATAGATTCGTAATGAAATCATCAAAATTTCGATAAATACTTCGTATATTTTGTGATATTATAGTCAAATCATTTTTATTTATTTTAGTGTGTTTGAGGAGTTCCGAGTATTAATCACATTCGATAGAGCGGGCAATATTATTTATTTATTTATTTATTTATTTATAACACATCCCACACAACCATTACAGGAAGCCCAATGCGATTGTGGGGCCAAAATGCACACATAATACTCAAAACTTAAATATATAATACATAACAAAAATTAAAATTTAAAAATAAACAAAGAAAATTGACAAAATCGTAAACCTAAATTATGAAATTAAAATATTATCATACACACTATTTATATGCTACTACATATAGAATTGCTTTTGCGAGTTCGTTCAGGTTACAGGAGAAGATATCAATTTTAGTGCTGAGCTCGTTGATTACCCTTATTGTGCGAGTAAGTGGCGTTTTGGCCAGTAAGTTGGTCCTGGCAGCAGGGACAACCAGAATCGGTGGAAGTCGCCTCCTCCACACATAGCGATCAGGCACACATAGGCTCAAGCGCCCTAGCACAGTTTCGTTACACACTTGACTCCTAAGGATTTTAATTACATACATTGCAAGTGAGAACTCCCGACGTACTCTTAGCTCATTGTACCCGACCATTCCGAGGACAAACAATGTGGGGTACATTAATGGATAGAATGGGTATACGCCATATAATTTCATGTACAGGTACCTGGTAAACTTATTCTGGACTTTCTCCAGCATTGAAATATATTTAGCCTCATAGGGAGACCATATGATGGCACTATACTCGAGGTGGCTTCTCACCAGTGCATCGTACAAGGCCTTGATCGCGCTCAAGTTAGTGAATTGCTGTGACTGTCTAAGTACAAATCCCAAATTCCTATATGCTTTTTTGCATACGTTTGTAATATGACTTCTGAAACAAAGATCAGGAGTCATACTAATGCCTAAGTCCTTTACCTGTGCGACTCTTTGGATTGGTTCTGTGTTTATTCTATAGTTATAAGTGATAGGTGTACGCGAACGAGTAAAAGACATAGTGGAACATTTAGAAACGTTGAAGGACAATTTGTTCCTTTGACTCCATCTAACTACTCTTTCAATGTCTTCTTGTAGACGTTTGCAATCAGATAAATTATTGATCTGCAAAAACAATTTGAGGTCATCTGCAAATAATAGACCCATCCCATGTTTGATGACTGGAGGCAAATCATTAATCATGATAATAAATTTTAGGGGACCCAAATTGCTCCCCTGACTCACCCCAGACCTTGTATAATATGTACCTGACACAAACCCCCGGTAGTCTACATATTGCTGTCGATCCTTCATATAACTACCGAAGAATTTCAGCAAGTGTGGGGTACATCCGACTTCTGCCAGTTTACTTAATAAATTAATATTAATATTGTTTAACTCAGAGACAGTATGTAGTGTATTATCCATAACCAGATGATTGCACGATCGCTATTATTATCATGGCAGTGTATGTCTCAATGTATTTAAGTTGTGTGACTGACATTATTGTAAGGTAACTAGTGTAAAGTACACGTAACATTAAGGCCTCTGCCTCGAATTTTGCGGGCAGCGGGGCGGCAGCGGCGGCGGCGCGGGAGCGGCAGGATCTTATGCGTAAAATCAAATGGACCGGTTCTCGAAAACAGCGGCGTGGCAGCGGCGCGGGGGCGGGCAACGAGTGGTGCGCTCCAGTCAAGCGGTGACCGCCCGCATTGCGCGTTTGCATTGTAGTATAGTGTTGTACATTTTTTTTTGTGACGTATCAAAATGTCCTCGGACGTGCAAGAGCAAATTATTTCAGCAATCTTTGAGAGGACACCCATATGGAACAGCAAAGATGTGAACCATAAAAATAGAAGAATAATTAACCAATTATGGGGAGAAATAAAAAACGAACTGAATATTGAAGGTAGGTAAATATAAAAATGATTTATTATGTCAAATACAATATTTATTATGTTTTACAAATTAATTAGTAACTAATGCGATTATTTACAAAATATTCTTTGAATTTTTCACGTATATATTGTGCTTGATAAGTCGTCCGGGCGTTTGTTTGTAATCGTGTTTGTATTCTTTGTTGATTCGTATTGACAGTAATATAGGCAATATCATTATCACCGTCCTTATCTCGGATAATGTTATGCAACAAACAGCAAGTTTTGATGAGTAATCTTGCGTGACATTTGTTTGTCTCTATGGGTGATCTGAAAATATGCCACTTGGATCTTAAAATTCCGAAAGCACACTCAATAGTCTTTCGAGCCCGCGATAATCGCTTATTAAATAACTCATTTTGTGCATTAAGTACGCTTTGAGGATAAGGTCGCATCAAATAGGTTTTGAGTGGATATCCTTCATCTCCAATAAAAACCATTGGTAGAATGATATCTGATCTGGGTAGATATTGTGGACGGGGTATATTGAAGTTATTACTTTGAAGTAAATGGTTCAAATTAGAGTAATGGAATGTCCCTGCATCGCTTTGTTTTCCTCTTCCTCCAACTTCTATACAAATGAATCTTTTGTCAGCATCCGCAACCGCTTGCAAGTGCATCGAAAAGTAATGTTTATAATTATAATGCGATGATCCAGCAAACTTAGGATTTTTTATTCGACAAAGTTTGCCATCTATAGCACCGATGCAATTAGGAAATTGCCATTTTTCATAGTATTTTTCCGTTATTGTTTTCAATAATTCTTCTGTCGGTTTTGGCATATGTAAATGTACCAAATTTTTTCATATAGCTCTACAAGTGCCATAAACTATGTTGGCCACCGTTGTTTTTCCCATTCTGAATGACAACGACAGTCTTTTGAAAGGCTGCCCACTCGCCAAAAACCTGAAAATTAAAGCATAGGTATGTTAAAGTTATGTATGTAATAAATAGTCTGTTCATTCTTTTGTTTCAGTGACCGATTTAAAGAAAAAATGGAAAAATATAAAAGATCACTATAGAAAGGAATTAAAAAAAAACCCTACTCCTAGATCTGGAGATGCCGGAAATGTTAATCAACCCTCGAGTTGGCAATATTTTTCTCAATTGGTGTTTTTGCGTGATGAAGTTGTACCAAATGTTACTGAGGGTAATTTAAGCAGTACTGAAGTAAGTAATCAGATAAGTAATGATTCTTTTGAGATAGAAGACATCTCTGAAGAAAACTCTCAAGAAAATACAACCGGTCATGATGAAGAATCTTCTATTTATCCACAACAAACTTCTACATCCTCACAAGAGGCTCCTGTTTCTTCTCAAGAAGCTTCTTCATCATCGCAAGAAACTTCTACGCCTTCAAGAGAAGCGTCTACTTCACAACGATCAAGAAAAAAGAAAACAGCGAATGACATAAGAACTGAATTTTTAGAATTGGAAAGGAAAAGGATAAGACTGCTGGAAAATGATTTATCAAATCAAAGTAGAAACGAGGCTTCTAGATATGAGAATAAGTCAGAAGACTACTACTTTTTGATGAGTTTGCTTCCACAAATTGAAAAATTCACGCCAATACAAAAGTTTAGAGTAAGACAAAAAATTAATCAAGCTCTTCTAGATGAGTTAAGTGTAAATGAAAGCATGTACCCTTCTAATGAATCATATATGTATGGGTATAGTACTCAACACTAGGTTTATCAATCTTATAATGAAAATACTGTCAATAAATAACAAAACTGTGATTGAAATAACTAATCATCGTACAAATGAGAACTGTGATTTTAGAGATAAATGACTGTAGGTAACTGTGATTTTTTTTTTAGTTATAAGATTAGAATATGCGTGGAATAATACTGAACACTAGGTATAATAAAAATACTGTCAATGAGTAAGAAAACTGTGATTTTAAAAATAAATGACAAACTGTTATGTTACTTATTTCATACGAAACGTTTTTATATAATAAATGTTTTCCTCAAAGATAAATAATTAAGGCTGATTAGTGTGTAGTAGGTATTTAATTAAAATGATTGTATCTGGGAACTTAAGACCGATGGAAAACTATTTACTAAATTAGTGCAACACAATTTCCTTTTTGAAACTATCAATAAATACAATTACAAATTACAATTTCGTAATTTTACTTACCCAAGCGTCAAGTATAATTTTTCTGCTGGAGATATACCTCTAAATCGTTTTGGATTAATTCCAGACTCTAAATCACTCTTGATACTTTCAAGAATATAGTCAAAAGTTTCTACACTCATTCTGGTGTAGTCGTAGAATTTGTCGGGATTTTGTCTCTGTTCTTCATAATTTCGATAAAACTCGCCATTTATTTTCCTTGCCCTATAGTAGGGATCCACTTCTTCTTTTGCCCACAATAAATCGAGCATTAGGAATAAATTTGAATCATAAAGATGTTGTCGCCGTTTTTCAGACATTTCGTTTGCGAATAAAAACAAATATCTCGACAACACAACCACGAACACAACACTACACCGCTATAGTGCCGCGCGATCTGCCCGCTGGTTTGGAGAACAGGTATGCGTTGCCCGCCCCGCTTCCGCGCCGCCGCCGCCGCCGCCCCGCTGCCCGCAAAATTCGAGGCAGAAGCCTAAGTGAATGGGTGTGCATTGTGTATTTTGTGTGTCTGCGATGTATGTTTTTGTATTATTTGATAATGGGTTTATGTATTCTGTATGTGTGCTGTAGTTTTGTGTGTAATAAGTTAAAGGGTATATGTATTGTAAGTCGTTAATTTGTATATAGTGTAAAGTATGTGGGAATTTGAGATTGTATGATATGTTACAAAGTGTTTTAATATAATATCCTTTACGTATGAAAGTTACATAGAGGCTACTCTGAGTATAACCATAATTTTTGCTTGTAAAAATTAAGTACAGAAAGGTGAGTAACTTCAGAATATTAATTAATAATAGTATTTCAATAGGGTAGTGACTCTGTTCAACAGTGACAAACAATATCAGTCATTTTTCTAAGAGTAGTTTATGTACCTGTTCTTCACTTCTGATGACAATGGTTGGCGAGTATTCATGCTTTTTTACGTAAACTTTACCGTAGGCTGTCCAGCAAAACTTGTATGAACCAGATTTGGTGAGTTCACGTGCAAGAAAGTGAAGGCGGGATCCTTTGGCGGTCAGATGTTCGGATATAAAGACTGGGGTGTCTGCTTGATTTTTAAGTCCCATGTGCTTACAGCATAATTTGTTTTTATGCTTAATATTAAAAGCTTTAGCCATTTTCAGAATCTCCGTTTTCAATATGGTGGATCCAGTTTCAACAACAATGGGCGTGCTTTGTTTATCAGAACTTTTGCCGCGTACTCTATATACATATGTCGTTAATGTCTGTTTTTTCAATGTTGCGTTCAAAGTTACGAAAAAGACACATGGTCATTTCAATCAGGTCTTCTTTGGTCTCGTCTTTTTGCCGCGGTACATTTTTTATAACCAGGTTACCTTTTCGGCTTCCTATTTGCATGTCCTCAATCCTGTTATCCAAGATAGTGATATATTTCTTGTCCTCTTTTGACTACGATTCAAGTTGGGTAATTTTATCATGTAACCCATCGTTTTGAGCAGTTAAAAACACAATTGAATTTTCAATATTTATATTCGATCGTTGAATCTCCTGTAATGTGGAGTTAATTTGTTGTGTTTCTTTTGCTTGCTTTTCGGTAAAGGATGAGAGCATTATTTTCATCTCATTTTTAAATTCTGTTAATTGCTTGGCTAGGGAATCCTCCATCTCTTCCCGGCTACGCTTAACACGCTGAAACACATAGTGTGGTGGTGTTAAGTCTGTTCCCAGAATGTCAATATCTGTGTCCGATTGTGATTTATTCATCGACGAGTTCATATTCAATGCTCAGAGTATGATTAGAGTCCCGCGTAAACAAACTAATTAGGCGAACGTCACTACGGTGGCGAAGGTAGCTGGTTGGAGTGAGAGGGCAATTATGACGTAACTCTCGTTCTCGCAGAGGTGAACGTCGAGCTGTGGTGACGCAGATAGCTGTTGGAGCGAGAGGGCAATTATGATGTACTTCTCTTTCTTGTGGGGGTGAAGGCCATCGCACTGATTGGGGGGCGTAGGCACTGATATGCTGGTGCAAAATTGACTTTCACTTATTGCGTTTAGGTAAAAAAAAAATTGTTAGAATATTTGTTTTGACAATTGAATAAATTACAAGAATTTTAACACACGTCTACTCGCAATTACAATCACGGGCAAAGAGGAGTGTATCTGTAACATTATAATTGGAACTAATCCGGTTGTTGTACTATGAAAGAAATGAGGAATCACCTTATCTCTACATAGTTTAAGTAAGCCATTGTCTTTGGCTTTAGATAAAGGAATTAAAGATTTATTACATGTTGGCAGAGGCGTCTCTAACCCATATAGCGAGCGTGTGTAGTCATTACCCTAGCGCCCTCTAGTAAGCGCGCTGTCAAAATGGAATAGGTACAAATGTTACCATTTATATAGACATGTTAACATGGGAACGTTTTGGCTTGATCAGGTGTTTACCAAACACCTTATATTTACAACAGTAATCGCAGATCCGGGTGCAAATGGTGAAATTTTAAATGATGTCGGGAAATAATAGGTACACAGGGCCTCGTATCAAGCTGCCCACATCTGTCAAATTGTTTCATTCTAATTTCGACCTCATGTCAAACATACAGTGTTCAATATCAGTTTTTGGGAAGGAAAACAGAAACAGAAGACAGAGAGAAGAACCCAAGAAGCACAAAACTGCATAATAGGATTTCATAAAAGGTAACATCGGTAACTTTACCATCTATAGAGATTTACACTCGAACTGCAATAGCTAGAAATTACACTTTCGGCTGTATAATAACGCTATTATGCGTCACAGAGACAACACTGTAATGTTGCAAGCGTTGATATAGATACAGTTTTTAGCAATAAATAGAACTGTAAGCTGCAATTCAGCATTTTTATGGACTTAAGCTCAGCTATATTCTGAATTGAAGGCCACAAGTGTACCCTTAGACCGCTTTTGAGAAAGAACACGTGAGCTAATAATGCAATCAGTTTTCCTGTGTCTTCAATTAACTATGATATATGCGTTATGCGTCTTGCTATATATAGTTGAACTTTAATAGTGTTAATCAGCTTGTTGCACGCAATCTTATAATATATATTTTTTTTTTCACTTATATAGCTCACATGATAACTATGGCTGGACTTATATGATGTTAAATTACGGCAAACTGCTATAAATTAGCTCACATGTAACTCATAATCCCTGTTAGAGCTGAATAAAACGAATAAACGAAGAACTGGCCGAATACGCCGAAAAATTAATGCAAAATACTTCAGAATTATAAATAGTGATACAGATGACATAGGGTATACTGAACAAACTACGTTTTGTGAATAATGGTTTAAGAGCGAATGGAATTTTAGAACGGGAGGGTTCCCCGTATCCCCGGATAATGTTGGTGTTGACGGATGTGCAGATTTAAATGGACAAAGTTCTGCAAGTATTCAGCGAATGTTAAAAGATAGTGATTAAGTATCGTGCAGTGACACTGAATATAGATGTGCAGATAGATCTAACGATTAACGATCGAACGCAAGTTCAGACAGTGTCAGTGTGTGTAGTGACTATGATAAAAAATAAAATTTTCGTAAAATATTAGAATATGGGCTATTAAAAAAATATTGTACACACAGCATTAGAGAGGATCTGTCAAAAATTATCAATGAATTTATTCCAAATACATTACCTAATGACCCAGGACTATTTTAGCTACACCCAGAAAAATCTCCTTAAAAATAATCGATGGAGGTGAATACTGGCACAACGGAATATTGAAACCTTTGCAAAAAATATTGCTTTGTTGGAAAGAGGCTCCAGAAACAATTTAGTTGAATATAAACATGGATGGTTTACCAATCTTTAAAAGTTCCAAAAAAGAATTTTGGCCTATACTTTGCAACGTATTCGAGAAACCTTGCTTCAAACCATTTGTTATTGGCATTTATTTTGGAATAGGGAATCCGAAAAAAACTTATTTGGAAGAGTTTATTAATGAAATGGAAACATTGCTTTGAGAGGGCATTTACCTTCAGAATTCTGAAATAAGGTTCACAATCAAGATACGGTGTTTTATTTCCGACTCACCTGCCAGAGCTTATATAAAAGGTACCTATATATAGCTACTTCTCACATCAGTTAGTCGAATTTTATCATATTTACCAACATATAATACCTATTTCTCTATCTGTTACAGGTGTTTGTAATTTCAAAGGGAAGAATGATTGTCTGAAATGTGTAACAGTTGGAGAGTATTCACACACTTCGCATACCGTTGTCTTTCCCGACAGCAAATGTGCCGAAAGAACTGATGATGGCTTCCGGAAAAAAGGTTAAGGTGCGCACCATAAAACTGACTCACCATTGCTAAGACTGCCAAATGATATGGTAAAGAACGTATCAGTCTGCGACTCATTACTTCTTATCGATTTACGAATGATGAAAAGAATGCTTGTAGGTTGGCGTGATGGAAATTTTGGTAAATACATCACAAAATGGCGTGCCACTGATATTGAAACAGTAAATATTTTTTTAAACAAATGTAAATTACCATTTGAAATTCACCGGCATCTTGATATCTTAGCGTATTGGAAAGCATCAGAATTCAAATCTTTCTTTTATTATCTCAGCTTAGTTATTCTGCGTGATGTATTGCCATCGAATGCGTTTTCACACTTTATGATGCTCTACTGCGGAATAACCATTTGTTCAAGTAAAACTTACCATTATTTGTTACCTGTAGCAGAAGAACTTTTGAGACATTATGTTGAACAATATAAAGATTTCTACGGAGCGGCATATGTAACAAGTAATGTCTACAATTTACTGCACGTTACTGCTGAAGTTAAAATGTACGGAGCACTAAATACTTTTAACGCGTATCCATTTGAGAACAAATTACATATGATCAAGCAAATGCTCAGGGTTGGTAAAAATCCAGTGTCACAAGTGGCCAAAAGGTTAATTGAAGATGGTGAGAATAGTGGAAAAATACTGCCCTAGAGATGAAGAAGAAAGCTACGCACCCCTTTGTTTCCAAGAGTTAAAAAACATCCCCATTTTAAATTATCAAGATTTTAAATTGTCTTCTAAAACAGAAGACAGATATTTATTCACAGTACATAATGACATTGTCGAAATAAGTTCGATTGCTAGTCTTTATGCATGTTGTGACACCTAAAAATGTTGTGCATTTACAATTTGATTTTGACAAAATATTTTTATATACGTGCATGTATCAATGTAACAACTACTGGTTGTCCTAATAAATAACAAAAATAAAAATAAAAAAGAACTTAATGTTGTGTCCATAAAAGGTTACCAGTTAAATAGCCAAGAACATGTTTTTGAACATCCTATCAAATCTTCTTGTCTTGTTATATACAAATGCTTACGAATTGGCGTATTTACAGTTGTTCTAGTTCCCAAAGAAGTAAAATGCAAATTAGTTTGTATTCCTCATAGAGAGTATAACTACTTGATTCCATTAATACATACAATGTAAGAAAATAAAATACTTGAGGTACTTTGTCCTTTTATTTATTGTTTATGTCCATTCCACATAATAAAAATCACATCTGAAACAAAATCACAAAAATAACAATTTTTGGTGGTCGTTTGTCACACCTATTTATTCACATTTAAGGGCAAGAGCCAATCAGTAGTTACTTCTATTTTTATCTAACTAGAAAGTAGTATTACCATTTTCTTAATTTAAAAAATATCAGCAATAATCTATAAAAAAAAAACAATGTAAGGTAGTTGGTTTGAGATACCCGTTATACGCCGCTACTCATAGTAGCAACATAAACCCTTTTTATTTGCTCGTTATTCGTATACATCTAGTAGGAACGTTTTCTTATATTTAACAAGTAATTATATAGGTATCTACATAAAAAATATTCAAAAAACAATTTCAGGTATCCAGATTAGAGCAATTATTAATCAGTCGTTACTTAGGCATATCTATTTAGTAGAAATAATTAACATTCTTCTCTTCAGTCTTACATTAAAAACAAAATATATTAAAACAAAAATCTTTTAAAGAAACATTTTTTTAGAAGGTGACTAAAGGTAGCATTCCGGTGTCGGCGACCAGGGTGATTGGCGAACGCGACCGGGTCGCGCGAGCGCGCTGCTGTGTATGAATTTATATGCAGCGCTGACGGATGCAGGCGACTACGTCGCGCGACCTAAGTTGGCTTGCTTCATATAAATTCAGTGCGTCACGCGACCCGGTCGCCGTTGCCGGTCGCGGTCGGTGATGTTATCTTTAGTATACTTATCAACTTCTGTAAATTATATGCAAATTAGCATAAGTCCATCCCTTCGACGCTTTTCGTCGGTTCGTTGTTGTAACCAGCTAGAGCTGTTTCAGATTGTTCTCTATTTTTGCCTGCTTGAGGTTCCGTTATCACCATTATCTTCATCATCAGTTTGAAATTATCCGTATTTTACATAGTTTCCACAATTTCTACTCTTGCGGCGTTTTGATGATTGGCGTAACCCTTTCATTGCTGTACGTTTAGTAGCATTCCTCAAGATTAGCTTCAAAAACTTTTCTGCGTCATCGTCTGTAAACGCCGAGACCCAAGAATTGACAATTTCAAATAAAATTTTCCTGTTTTTTTTTTGTAATTTTTAATGGGCACTATAGAAACTTCTCCCTTGCTACCACCGGACCATGAACAGTGGCAAGGAAAATCCCTGGTGAAAAGTACATCCAGTAGCTTGTATCCGCACGTTGTGCGGCTACCCACAGTAGATGAGCACAACATTTTTTTTGGGCCTTATCAGTTAGATTCGTTTCAAACATTTCCAATTGCTGCTGGTGTTCAATGGGTGTAATAAAAAATCTTTCAATTTCTTCCGTTCCTAATTGGTCTTGCAGCAATGTAACATTCACTGGTCTTTCTTTCTCCTGAGATATTGAGGCTTTTGTTTCCTCCAGTTGTATTGATAAGAAAGCCAGCTTAAGTGCAATGTTTTTTAGAATTTTCCACGACTACATTAAGCTTTTCTAACATCGCGGCTTGATTAGTAATCACGGTGCGTATATCTTCCGAATTGAATATCTGAATCGTGTCTTGCTGCTGACAGAATACGTTTGCCGTTAAAGCGCGACTGTCGCTGGCTGACGGTTGTGAATCCTGTAACATGAAGTGAGTACCTACATGATTAAATAAGCATAAGCATAAATAACAATGGTTTGTAATAATTAGTTTTTAGTATGTTCTTCGTAATTGGCGTACTGTCTTATTTATAATTTTATTAATATTAATTGTCAGCTGTGAAGGACCTAAATGAAATAAATAAATAAAAATAAATAAATAAGAAAACTAAAAAACAATATTTAAAAACGTGCACGATTGTGCATCGAACGCAGTGGACTTCATTTTGAGCAGTTGCTGCGGTACAGGGAAGTGTAAATAATTTGTAAATAGTAGGTATGTAAGTTGATTGTTTTGGAAATAGATCATATTTGTAAATACGCCCGAAATACGTGCAGTCCGTTCAAACTGCATGAATTTTTATTATTGACAGTTATTTATCGTAAAGCAACGTATTTGCGACGGTCGTAAGCCCGTATCAAGTATGAAGGAGAAATTGGAGTACTTAAACTTTCGTAATTAACTGTGACATTTAAAAACTCAGTTGTTCTTTCAAAGAAAGTAAAGTATTGCGTTCGTGTTTCATATCGGCTGATTCGCGGCACCATTACTGTTTTTAATCGAACTCTATCGCACTATGAATTTTGTCATAACAATGTAACTTATTTATTTTAAGAGGTTGTTAGTTTTAATATCACACGTAGGAATTTAGCGCGCTTCGCGGCCTTGTATTGCGTTGACTTAGGTATTTAGGCATCAACTGACGCAGTTACCACGCGGCGATATGCGCATGTGTCTTTGTTATTGAATTGTCCGGGAGTGCTACTACGAATGAACTTAACCCTACAGTCGTCGCGCTTGGAAAAGGAACGTAAGTGGTCGCGTGGATTACATATGTAATCCATTTTAAACTAAGAATAAAACTAGAATGTAGTAATCAATTTGGTTTATTCCGCTTAGAAACGAAGTAACATAGAGTATTCTATATTATTTAAATGAACACAACGTAAATATTAACTTTAAGTACTTAAAAACAAAAAACAAAAAATCTTCTCATTATTTTAATATAAAAATGGCACTTTAGTTTCAAATTGAGATCAAATATTAAATTTAAGTAAAATAATGAAACTAATCTGTGGTTTCTAAACAAGAAGAACATATATATTTGGAATGATCCGGGCAAACGAATTTGTGACAAGAATTACATGACCGGCGAGTGCTTTTATTTCGTGACCTCCCGCAGTCATGACAGCGACCTATCGAGCTACTTCGCGATGATGTTGAGGTAGATGGTTGGGTTCCGACTTCAGAAATGTTTAAAAAGTCTTTTATTTTGAAAGCTAAATTCCGTGGTAATGATTTCTGCTGCACCCTCCTGTGTGCCAACGGTTTCATCCATGTCAAGGAAAGTGAAATTAGAAACTCACGTCGAATGATCTTCTCAAAATGTTTGTTCGCTGTATACACGCATAGCGCATTCAGTGCACTTAGATTGAGCAAGTCATAAAATACTGTTACTGGCCATCGTCTAGAATTTCTAGACACATCGTAAAGCGAACACATCTTGTCCACCAGATCCACACCGTTTTTTGTCCGGTTATAATATGTGATAATTTCAGGTTTCAGTTTATCGCCTGTGCTGTTATCAATTGCGGCATCATTATGCATTGTAGACATCATGATCACAACTTTATTTGGTTTTGCTACGTAGGATGCCATTGTGCACGGAGTGTGAAAACCAAATTTCGAGCTGTACAATAGGTTTCCTCTTGCTATTCGAAAGTCTCTTGGTACTTCTCTTTTATCCTTTCTAAATGTAGCAACCATTGTAGTCTGGTTTTCAAAAAGTCTTTTAGCAACATCAAGTGATGAAAACCAGTTGTCCATCGTGATATTTATGTTTCTACCAAAAACAGGTTGTGTAACTCTCATAACTACTTCGGTTCGTTCATTACTCAGACGATAAGGTCCGTCAGGCTGTTGTCCAGCATATATTTCCAAATTATAAGTATATGGGTAATGAACATCGACAAGTGCAAATACTTTTATTCCATATTTTGCAGGCTTATTGGGGATATACTGTCTGAAAGAGCATCGCCCTCTGAAAGCCAACAGCTGCTCATCTAATGTCATTTCTGCGCTTGGGATGAAGTACTCTTTACAATTGACAATAAATAAATCAAAAATTTCACGTATTGGCGCCAATTTATCAATCCTAGCGCGGACATTGCGATCAAAAATGTCATCAAAGCGTAAATTTCTTAGGAGAAATTCAAATCTTTGCAAAGACATCGTTAAATAAATTGCGTCGATGCCAGTATGGTTTCTATGTTCAAATATTTGTTTACAGCTGGTCCGGTTTAATTTCAAAGCACCACACATATACAAAATCCCAAAAAATGCCTTCATTTCAAGAAGATCCGTCAATTTAGCGTCTCTTTCTCTTCCGTACTTAGTCCTGATAGATTCAATTTTTATATTGGTGTATTTGACAATGAGATCAATCATATTATCATGTAAATAGAGAGATAAACAGTCTTCAATAGTTGTTTTCTGTCGTGCCACTCCTTTGGGTCCAGGAGGCACGAAAACAATATTATGTCTACGAGTTCTTCCTCTATTAGATGGCACAGTCATTGACCAGATAGTATTGTCAACACCAACGTAATACTGATCATCTACTGATACAGAGTTATTTTCAAATACCTCATTTGAGATGTCTGCCTCCTGCTCAGATTCAGACTCATGGTTCTGCTCCTCAACAAAGTCTTCTTCATCATCCGAGCTGGAACCACCTTCAGAATCTTCCCTATCTTCAGAATCTTCATGAAGCCAAGCTTCGATTTGAGCAGCACGCCATTGATCCATAGTGATTCTAAAATTAATTATTTTTATAAGAAATATGTATTATGACAGTACTTTTTTTAGCCTAAATTCATTTAATATAATATATACTTTAATAAAAAACAGATACATAAACAAATACAGTTCAAAATAACCACAAAATTATGAAAAACAGAAACAATAACTTGAAAAAATACTTACGTAATAGGTCGCGCGGATTACAATAGTAATCCGCGAACTTTACGGGACTCCTGTTAGACAACCACACGCGATCGGCGCTCGCGCTGCACTGAGCGCATGCGTCAACTATCCAATATAAAGTACACGGAGCGACAAACAATTCCAATGCGTAGTTTTTCTGAAATACTCAGTTTTGCAACGGTGGATTACTATTGTAATCCGCGCGAGGACTCCAGGGTTAAACAAGTGAAACATGTTATAAAAATTTTGTTTTTTTTATTTTAAACGGTGCAGCTCTTTTGCCTATTTTTAAGTCCTATTTTTCATTCTGAGTTGCCACATTTCGGTTCCGGAACCACCATAAATGCATCCGGTAATTTAAAAATAGGTACATACTGAGTTGCCACATTTCGGTTCCGGAACCACCATAAATGCATCCGGTAATTTAAAAATAGGTACATACACATTATGAGTAAATTACAGCCAGACACAGAACAAACAATTATGCTCATCACACAAAGATTTGTCTTAGGTGGGAATCGATCCCACGACCTCCGGCTTGTCAGTCAGGGTCACTAACCACTAGACCAACAAGCCAGTCGACTTAACTAAGAGAATGTAATCAAACACAAAACAAAATGATGTGATTCCTTTTTGCTCATTAATGGAAACATGGTCAGGCTGGGTGTGGCCACACACAAAGTAGTCATCGGCAAACCTTTTGCGCGCGAACAGTAAGTACCTACATACTTTCAAAGACATCAATAAAAAATCTTACCATATGTGCCAAATCTTCTGCCATTGTGCCACTGCCACGTCAACATTTTTTCCATCACTAATTGCTCGATCGGTATAAAACGTTCGCGGAACGCTACACTTATCGTTGTCGTAGTCAGTATCCGTATTTTGCTCCATTTGACATAATTCTTTGTTCGCTTCTTCGTAAGTCGGGATATAATTTCGTTTCAGCACGCATTTAAATGAGTCCCACTCTGGCCCGGGGGGCTTACTCTTGATTTCAATTCCGATCTATCGACATTGGAATTATGACGTTTCGTACTGTTGAGTTCGACACTAGCGCCAAATTGTTATCAAATTGGGTGTCCGTTTTGGGAATTAAGTGGAATCGGGATCGAACTTGGCGTGCTATAAACGCTACTCTTGACTTTATTTTGACAGCTGTGTATTGCGCCAGTATTGCGTTGGGATTCTTTGTTGATTGTGATTTTTCCAATAGCGAAAGTGTAACATTTTTTAAAATTGTTTTGTTATTTTAGTAGTTTTTAGTGAGTAATAAGTTTATAATATGGCACAATTAGCATTTATATACAGTATTTCACATAATTCCCATAAAAACAATTAAAACAAAGATGAGATGAGCGTCGTTATACTCGTCGTTTACGGTCGTCGAATTATACGGACAAAGCGTTTTCTATGAATGAAGACGATTTTAAACCAAATTATAGAGTGAATAAGAATTTGTTTGAGGTAATTTACGAAAACATTAAGTCCTTTATGCCAACTCCTTTGCCCTTTCTGCTTTACCTTGAGTGGTCTTAAGCAAACCTTTAGCTATGCCTGGGTTTTGCACCAAGAATTCCATCAAACCTTCAAATTGGGCATTACTAAGATGATTTGTCATAGTATCTGAAATTGGAAACTTTTATTATGAACAAGATAAAGTTATTTTGATGTAGGTATATTTCGTTTCTGTTGCATTAAATATTTTTTTGAGAAATACAGAATTAATCTCCATTAAATTATTCAATGGTATATAAATTAAGTAGGTTATGTGTACTAGCAGGAGTTTTAAAATAAAAACAGTTGCAGAAAGGAGGCAAAACAAAGTTTTCGATCGCAGAGCATTTTAATGTTTCGCATTATGAGTAGTGCAATATGAGTAATTATATAAACTATGTTTTATTATTACCAAGAAAATAACTTCATTGACAAAAGAAAAATATTTCACTTAATTGTATATTTGAATATGATTGTACATTTACTTACTACTTGTATAAAACTGTAATATTAAATAACTTAACGGACAATCAACTGTTGTTACTGAAAAGGAACCACACGCGAACGATATCTCTATGTTAATGTTCTAAACAAACTTGCATTTCAAATTCACTTCTAATTTCTAAAACCACTTGACTTTATTTTTGAAATTGGAGAACTTTTACCCCGTCTTTTTTTTTGTAGTATAGGCAACGATCCTGCCCCATACAGCCAAAGTCTTGTTTAATTTTATGATTTTAATCATGTTCTTACGCCCAAATGAATTTAATACGTTACAATTAATCAATTAATCAACTATTTATATCATATTTATTTATTAACCTTGTTATTTATAGGATAAAGCCTTTTAAAGCTAGTTTATCGTAATGAGCTAAACAAAACTATTGCGAGGCGAAACATAGCTAACTTCACTTGTAACAAAATAATCGCGTAGCAATCCCAATTTCAATCCAATGTTGATGTACCGGACGGGCGAACTCGGGGTTGAGGTTACTATAGCGATGGTTACAAGATCAACCGACAAGTCGCTGACGTCCTATACACGATGTGTGGACTGTACTGTAGCGGTTACTGGTTCCGGTGTGGAGGCTCTGAAAACGTGTCATACGGTGCGGGGTTCAGGTCTTCGAAATAATACACATCTTGACTGTTTGTTTCTTGAGGTTTCTGGCTGGCTCCGTTCGGTTCTTGAGGCTTGAAGATGAGGTTTCTTGAGCACCCATAGACGACCGATACTGTGTCGTTTAGCTACCTCGGAACTTTACCGTAACGAGAGCCGGCCAGAAATCCCTGTTAAACAAGTTTATTTTTCACTATAAAATTATCACATTTCTGCTTATAACTATGGAACTATACTAGCTAGCGTGATGGTATAACCAGTGCCGCGTAGGGCACGAAAAGACCTAGCTAGTAATACATATTTTATTTGTCGGAAGTTAGGTCTAGGTATAGATATTCTATTTTATGTGTTAAAAATCTAATTTGCGATTACGTTATATAAGGATAAAGTTTAATAACTTTATAACTATACTATATAGGAATATAATTCCTTCAGCATCTTGTAGCGCCTTTCATTGCGAACAAAATAAAATACACAGGTGAAACCTTTTATTAAAACCTTAGGACTTAGGTACCCTAACATTCCTAACTTCAGGGAAAAATGCACATTTTATTAATAATGTCCCCCCGGACCTCTGAGGTGTTCAGTCGTATTTTAAGTGACCACAGTTATTTTATTTTTTGTAATTTTACTAAAAATAACGAAAGTGTTTCAAATAAACTAGTGTAAAAAAATAGGAGCGCATAAATTAGTAGTAGTTATACCTCTTGCCGACGAAATAGTATATGACTCATTACTGGACCGTCCGAGTTGTCGACACCCACTGGTGCTGTCCACTACTTCGCCTACGCCCACCGCTGCCAACGCCCACTTCTACTGCGCGTACAAAAGGGGGCGTCAACGTCGCTCCGCCAACCGCTGCGCGCACGCACACTACTACACCAGCTGCTGCGACTATCAAGTTAAAGAGGGAGGTACGTGGCTACGCTAGTACTCTTAATAGCGCTTGTATCCTGGTAGTGGCACCGCACCGCACGGCCGATTACTGTTTGAGCGCCTAGGCATTATTCTTGAACAATATGCCGTTAAAACGCACACCGCCTAAGATCATTTCACCTTCGCACCAGGATGTTGATGACTCCGAACCCAACAGTGCATCTACTGAATATGATGTTAATACGTCCAACTTGAATGTTACACGACGGCCTAAGCGCAAGAGAGAGGACGATCTTAGTGCTTTTAAACAGGAATTTATGCAAATGTTTAACGATTTTAAAACCGAACAGAACAAGAAATTTGCATCATTACAGGACAGTATTACCACAATAAGTAAGCAAAACGAAGCTATACATGAAACAATAGAGTTTATATCAGCGAAGTATGATGATATGCTAAAGAGAATGAATGAACTTGAGAATGAGAGGAAAGTTAACTACAACTACATCGTGCAGTTGGAAAACAAAATAGAGTATTTTGAACGTCAGCAAAAAATAGCATGCGTGGAAGTGAGAAATGTCCCTCAAAAACAGAAAGAAAATAAGCAAGATCTGTCCGAAATTATTACAAACACCGGGAAGGCCCTAAATATTCACGTTGCTGAGTCTGACATTCGAGATATATATCGCACTCCTATGAAATCGGAATCGAACAAACTGATAGTCGTGGAATTCACCTCTGTTCTACTAAAAGACACCTTGCTAAGGGCTGTTAAAAAGCATAACTCGACAAACAAGGACAATAAATTCAACACAAGTCTTATGAAAATCGATGGTCCTAAACAGCCAGTTTACTTTGCTGAAAATTTGACTCTCAAGGCTAAGAGATGTTTCTACGAAGCTCGTAATTTTGCTAAAATGAATAACTACCTCTTCTGTTGGACATCAAGTGGCAAAGTCAACCGCACATACTCATCAAGTCTGAAGAAGATTTGACTAAGCTCAAGGCGCAACCATGACTAGCTCTTTCGCGTATTTCTTATATTTTTGCATGTTTATTTTACTTAAAAATATCAATTTTTAATTTTAAATGTTTTAACAAATGTATCTATAACTTAGTTTTAATAGGCCTAGTTCCGTTTTGTATTATATATACCATCATCATGCTCACAGTATACAACAATTCACTACACACACATACCATGACTCATACAATTTCAGCAAAGTCAATATACACCACCTAACCTATAGGAGCCCATCACTTCTTAATGCAGTACTTAAGACTATAAGTATAACCCCAAAGCTTTCGTACATTGCCACTAATCTTGCATATTATTATTGTGCCCTAATATCTCTCCTGAAACCAAGATCACCTACCTCGTACCCCCTTATTACTTTGATGTTCAAATGGCCAATATAAGAGATTTCGCGGATTCAGTAGAATCCTTAAACGTATCTAAATCTTTGATATGTTCCCCTAATCAATGCCTACAGCACTTAACTCATACAAAATCCTCGTTAAATATTCTTCAAGTAAACATCAGAAGTATAAACTGTAATTTCGATAGCTTAACCATCCTCCTACAATCTATGGATATTAAATGCGATATAATTGTCCTCACAGAGTGCTGGTTGAGTAAAGTTAACCATATTTCTAATCTAAAGGGCTACGCTTCCACCAAGTCTACCTTTGATAACCAGAACGACGGTGTCGTTATTTACATACGCTCTGATTTAAACTTTACAATTACGCAGCCGCTATTCGTTGACGCAAATTGTATAATCCTAAAGTTACATCCAGATATAGCCATCGTTGCAATATATAGATCCCCATCTATCAGAAATACAGAAAAGTTCTTAGATTCTTTAAATGTTACACTGTCATCAGTTGCATCTTTTTCCACGTTAGCTATGATACGGTGATATAAATATAAACATTTGTCCGAACGGTTCCGACACTAGCTCCGAGGAATATTTAAACGTAACTGCTTATCATGGCCTTCTGCCGGCTCACCTCTTCCCCACACGTCTCGATAGCTGCCTGGACCATGTTTTATTAAGATCTAACATGAGATCCACAACCTTGGTCTTTGATTCATATATAACGGACCACGCCCCTGTCATGTTGTGTATTGAATCTGTTCGCATAAGTGAAAAGCCTAGAGGTGTCATAAGGCGTATCGATCTTCCTAACCTTGTCAGTTACATTGAAAATAAAGATTTTACAATTATTCTAAGCAACTACGATCCTAATCAATGTGCGGAACTTCTCGTTTCTACGCTATCATCCGCTGTTAGCGATTTCACCACCGTAAAAAAAATACCGCACCGAAAAAGAATAATCAAACCATGAATTTCACCGGGCCTTCTTAGATGCATACGTAACCGTGATAAATTGCACAAAAAATCTAAACTAGATCGTGATAACATTACCGCTAAATTAATCTTCACAAGATACCGTAACTTCTGCAACAACTTACTGAAGGCAGTTAAACGTAAATACGACCAACACGAGCTCCAGAAAGCCAAGGGAAATCCTAAGGCCACATGGAATATCCTGAAATCAATAAGTTATTTAAATAGCAAATCCGATAATGTTACTTACGATCTCATGAACATGCGTAGTGATAAACAATCTTCTGTTGACTACATTAACAGTTACTTTGCCAATGTAGGAGCCAACCTAGCCCAGAATATACAACAAAACCAACGGCACATTCAAAATAACTTCCCAATGAATAATTTGATTAACCCACAGGGCAACTCCCTCGTTCTACTGGACACAGATTTCTCCGAAATCAATGCTATAATTTCTGGCTTAAAAAACAACTGTGCTGTCGGGTATGACGAAATACCAGTGTCTGTCATCAAAGCCACCCGACATATCCTAATTCCAGTGATTACTCACGTTTGTAACTTATGTTTATCTAAGGGAGTATTCCCAAATGTCTTTAAGCCAGCACTTGTTCACCCCATTTTCAAGAGTGGTGATAGGGACCGCATCGAAAACTATAGGCCAATATCAGTCTTAACTGTTCTTTCAAAAATTCTGGAAAAAGTTCTGAATAAAAGATTGCTCAACTTTTTAGAACACAATAATGCTCTTGCCCCAAATCAATATGGCTTCAGGAAGAATAAATCTACTGAATATGCGCTACTAGAATTAACGAACTCTATCGTTGACAATCTTGAGTCCAGGACTAAAACTATAGGAATATTTTTAGATTTGGCCAAGGCTTTCGATACGGTCTCTCCACATAACCTTTTGCTAAGGTTGGAGAGTCTTGGAGTGAGAGATAGTGCCCTAGATATCTTCCGTGACTATCTTACCAACCGAAGTCAACGTGTTAAGGTCGATAATTGCGTTAGCAACGAAGAAACCCTCACATATGGCCTCCCGCAGGGCAGCGTGCTTGCTCCTACTCTATTCCTTGTTTATGTCAACACACTCTGTATGTTATCTATTCCAAACTGCAAAATACTAGCTTATGCTGATGACACCGCTCTTATAATAAGTGACCAAACCTGGAGTCGTGCAAAAAATCCGCAGAAAATGCGTTAAAAATTGTGATGCATTGGCTAAATGAAAAATTACTCACCTTAAATGTGACAAAGACTCGGTTCGTTGCTTTTACAGCTAACACTGCTACCCAACCGAGGGAAATTACTTTGAAAGCACACAGCTGCTCAGCAATATCACCTAATTGTCCATGTCCATCCGTTCAAAGAGCTTCGGACATTAGATATCTGGGAGTACAGTTGGACTCTACGTTAAGTTGGGACCAACATGTAAAGCTCACGACTGCTCGTGTGCGCAAACTAATGTTCCCGCTAAAAAAATTAAGAAATGTTGTCGACACCCCACTACTAAAAAATATATATTTTGCATTAGTGCAGTCTCTCATTACATACTGCATATAAGTCTGGGGTGGTACCTACAAAACTTCTATGTTACGACTGGAGAGAGCCCAGCGCGCTGTCATAAAGGTTCTTTTAAATAAGCCTTTTCGCTATCCTACAGTCCAGCTCTATAGGGACATGTCAGTGCTTACCGTCAGGCAGCTTTGCTTTCTCCAAATTGTCCTACGTAAACACTCCTCACTGACCTATGCTGGCTCACAGGCTAACAAGCGTCGTAAATCTCATGTGTGTACAATACCTAAAATCAAGACCTCCGTGGCTGGCCGTCATTTCCAAAATCTCAGCTGTCGTCTATATAATAAAATCAATAAAATGTATAATATCTTCCCCCTAACCAAACACGAATGTAAAAAAGTGCTTAGAGCGGGCTTACAAACACTATCCTATGAAGAGACAGAAAGACTGCTTGAAATTGTAACATAATTTTCTTCATTAGTATCAATTAATGATGATCACAATTACTACAACATATTTTTTCATCTCAACACTTACAAACACACGCACTCATCTACACTCATTCATATACTCACATACATTCAAACTTTCAAAATCACTGTGCTGCATGACCAATTGTATTTTTTTTTTCCATAACTACATATTTTATCTTTCTTTATTGTCCTTCATTCCAACAGTCAAATATGTAATTAGGTACGTCAGTTTCATTACAGTTGTGTTAACGTATATTTAGACATAATATTCATTTTACATCTCGATATCACATTAATACCTTTATGGATCATTTTGTATAGTAGGGGCGCGCGTCGGTGTCTGTAACACAGTTTTTTACTAGCTCAGACACCGTCGTTTAACTCTATCGTTTTAGCGTGTAAATCCTATTTTTGTCCATGATATGTTAGATTAAGATAGATGTACTGTACCATTGTTTTGTTGGATGAATAAACATTATTATTATGTTTCTCTTATCACAGGTACTTTCTAACATATTTAATATTAGAAAATACCTGGCCCTTTGGGAGGCTTACACGGAGACATGGGTCCAACGTGAAGAGGCCCTTCGAGAGTTTTAATCAAACGTGGGATGGAACACCGGCAGCGGCACTAGCCGCAGCAGGCGTAGGACTATTGCTACGTATGGATTCTAATATATGGGCTATAGATATGGGTGTTTGGTGGACCGGTATATTGCTAACTATGAATGAAAAACGGCGTCTGCCCTGAATACTCTAATAGCATCAATGCAATGGGCAGACGGTGACTCGCCAACTCAATAGATGGGCCCCCTGATAAGCCACTATAGGCATACAAGCCAGCAGCAGAGGGCAACACCGGTGCGAGTGGCTAGGGGTGTCGAGCGGTGCGGCGCCGGTTTCACCATCATGGGTCTCGTGACAACGGAGACCCGGAGCGGGTTTCCCCGTAGTTATGCCCTTGAAAATGACACTTCCACCCCCAAGTATATAGCTCTAGCGGCCTCCCTCTGACCGGCCGACCAAGGCAAGCCAGAGTTGAGAGTCCTACGGGCGCTCTTGAAGTTCCACCCCAGCCAACCAGTAACGGCAAGCCGGGGACGAGGCCCTAACCAACTCTCTGAGGCATTCAGGACCGCAGTGTCGCCACTCACATTCAGCTCGCCACAAGCTGCCCTGCGGTTTGTGCGCTTTAATTTAACCTGGTGATACATTTTTTGTTTATATCACAAGGCGAAGGTGATAGTTTTAAAGCTAGTGTACTGTGCCCTCCGATATCGCGTTAGTCTCATGATGAGATAACGACTGTCCCAGAGGGGTTTATTTTTATTATTATTATTATTATTATTATTATTAAACTATAGAAAATGTATTATTATGTTATTTACACTATTTAACTATACGATTTAGGTCTATATGTGACCTAATTCGGCACTATTTTAGAACTATAAACTTTATTGATACGGTATACTTCAATAACATGTATTGAATTTATGATCATAATACGATTCTTAAACTAATGTTAACGTTGTCGCGAACAGTTGACATTATTGGTTTCAAGAGTACCAAATGACTGAAGACAAGATCAAAAGTTTATGCAGTTTTATTTTTGAAGAGCTTATTGTTTATATGGTAAGAAAAATTAAAGATATAGATATTATGGAGAAAATTCTAAATTTATTTAAGTATGGCTAATAAAAAAGATTTTGTACTTAATTTAATGCAGTGGAATGCACAGAGCTTAAGACCTAAATTGCAAGAATTTAGTCTTTTATTATCTCAAAAGAGAGTTCATATTGCTCTAATTAGTGAAACCTGGTTAAACTCTGACTTACCGCTTAAAATAAGTGGATATGACATATGTAGACAAGATAGAGAGGACTCTTATGGGGGCATCGCTATTATTACACATAATACAATTAAAATACAAAAGATTCCGGTGAGTATAAATAATTCTGGAATAGAAATTTTATGTGTTAAATTAATCAATTGTGGCGTAATTGAGCATATTATACTGATTTATTGTCCAAGTTCAGTACATACATCACAAAGTGACTGGGATAATATATTTTCTAAATTTAAAACTAGATGTTTAATAGTAGGAGATTTTAATGCTCACCATAGTAACTGGTCGTACAAGAATAATCACAGAGGGAAACAAATTTACGAATCAGCTTTAGAGTTTGGATTTACTTCTTTAAATAATGGACATCCTACCCGAATAAAACTCGTTAATAATTATCTTCAGAAATCAGCACCAGACGTCACATTTTCATCAGCTGACATTGCAATTAACTTTGAATGGTCAGTAATGAGCGAGAACTTGGGTAGCGATCATTTATTTATTAAAATTAAAATGCGATATCGGGATGTCATGCATGTTTCTAAAACTCGCAATTACAAATTAGCAGATTGGAGCTCTTATAGAACTTCTATATCTAAACAACTGTCACTTCCTGTAGAAGAAACGGATATTCAGGAATGTTATGATAATTTTGTCAATCGAATTAATTGTGCCGCTGATGAAAGTATTCCCATGAAAAAGATTTGTCACAACCCGAATAGTAATTTTAGTCCAAAGGGTTATTGGTCTCAATCGATTTCGAAATTAGTTGGTGAGCGAAGGCTAGCCTTGGCTAAATTTCGTAAAAATCCCACTCCGAGTAATTTAAATATTCTCCAAGAGAAAACTTTAAAGGCAAAGCGTGCTATTTGTAAGGCAAAATATAATGACTGGCAAACATTTTGTCATAGTATTGATCATACAATGTCGGTTTCTGATATGTGGAATAAACTGCGATGGATGAAGGGATACAAAAGATCTAAAGTTTATATTTCTCAAGAAGCAAAGAAAGAGTTATTGCGCAATCTTACGCCTGATTTTGTTATGCCCATATCACCTTCTTTTGTATCTGTTAACGAGTCACTAGAGTCAGATTTCAATGTAAATGAAATGCGTAGTTGCTTTAAAAAAAAAGATACAGCTCCAGGGGAAGATATGATCTGTTATTCCATGATCTCACATTTACCTGAGGTTGGAGAAGTATATTTGCTACGATTATATAACCTTATACTGAGTACTGGTAATCTCCCATCGCAATGGCGTAATGTCACAGTTATAGCTATACCCAAGCCAAGCAACTCTTCGAATGACAGTTGTAAACTTAGACCTATATCCTTGATATCTTGTATCTGTAAGATTTTTCATGCGATGATAGCGAAGAGAATTGAGTGGTTCGTAGAAAGAAATAAGATTTTATCCCAGTTTACCACTGGCTTTCGAAGAGGTCAATCTTGCCTTGATTGTTTGGCACGTCTGGTGACACAAATTCAGATTGGCTATAGTAAAAATGAACCTACCCTTGCTTGCTTTTTAGACATCGAAAGTGCGTATAATAATGTTTTAATATATAAAATGTTAAGTATTCTTGATACATTAAAGGTTGGTAAGAGTATTTGTCAATATATATGGAATTTCCTTACTAAACGACATCTTAAAATCACGAATGATTTCGAGGAAAATGAGATGGTTAGATTTGCAAGCAACGGCTTAGCTCAAGGTGATCCTCTATCGCCTCTTCTTTTTAACATTGCAACTTTTGGAATTTGTCACGAGATTGGTTTAAATATATACATTTGTCAATACGCAGATGATTTTGTACTTTACACAATGGGTAAGAACATTCTTAAGAGCGCCGAAAGAATCCAAAATTCGTTAAATCTATTTACAAAAATATTAGAAGATTTGGGCTTGGAGGTATCGGTAAGTAAATCAAAGTATTGCATATTTAGTAGAGGTCGAAGACAGCAACAGATAAACTTGGTAGTAAGCAATGCCTCTATTGGCGGTGTAGAGACATATAAATATTTGGGATTTTGGCTCGACAAATCATTACGCTGGAGTAAACATATTAATGAAATCGTTGAAAAGGCACTAAAACATATTAATATCCTTAAAATTCTCGCAAGTTCATCATGGGGCGTGCATCAAAGTCATTTACGAAGAATTTATATGGCCATTATAAGAAGTAGGTTAGATTATGGTTGTTTCTTTTATCATAGTAGCGCTAAAATTCATAAATATAAGATAGATAAAGTCCAGAATCAGGCACTAAGATTGGTGGGCGGATTCATAAGAAGTACTCCAATACACGTGATGGAAAGTGAGCTCTGTGTCCCTCCACTGCATTTACGAAGGCGATGGTTAGCATATAAGTTTTGTCTGAAATCCTTTTCTATTTCAAATAATGTTACAAATAAATTGTTTGCCGAACTTAACAGTCTAGGACACATCAGATTCTGGTCAAATAAAGAAATGCCACTATTAACTGTAACATATAAAGAGGTCATTGAAGAAAGCATAGATGCCACAACTACTTTAGAAATGTATAGTTTAAGATCATGGGTTACTAAAATTAATATTAAACATTTAATTAATTTAAACCTAGATGTAATTCAAATGCCTAAGAGGTTTTGTGATCCGAACTATTTGTATTACTCATCAGTTTGTGAACTGCGAAATAAGTGTTATGAATATCATGTTATTTACACTGATGGATCAAAAACTACTAAAGGAAGCGGTGTGGCCTACTATGATCCTCACAGACCAGAAAATAGCAAATGTTTTAAACTAAGTGCTCAATTGAGTATTATGTCGTTGGAGCTCATTGCAATTTCAGAAGCTTTATCATATGCCAAAACTCTTAGTAAAAGGAAAATATTAATTTGTGTAGACAGCAAAAGTGCACTTCAGTATATAGCTCGTTGCGCCTCTGGTCACAGAGGTGCATCGATAGCTTATAAAATTATATCGGATATTGATATTTTGTCGTATAACGAAATAGATCTGAAATTGCAATGGGTTCCCTCTCTTATGGGCTTAAAGGGTAATGAGGAAGCTGATATTCTAGCTAAAAAAGGAATCGTTGAAGGTATAAATCTGGATATAAAACCTAATTTTACTGATTTTTTACCAACATATAAGAATAAATGTCATCTGCTTTGGAAGGAATATTTCAATTTGAGGTCCAGAAATAAAGGTATTTGGTACAAAACTATAGTTGCTGAGCCTCCTCGTATACCTTGGTTCGCTAATCTTAGGTTAAGTAGACAATTGTTAGTAGTAGCTATGAGGTTGAGAGCCGGACACATGCCGCTCAATAATTTTATTTTCCTTATGAAAAAGTGCAACTCGCCTAATTGCGAGGTATGCGGCACGGTAGAAGACGTTGTGCATTTGTTAACGGAATGTGTCCGGTTCCAATCTGAAAGGAAATATTAATAAATAATTTAAAAATAAATAAGAGTAATACAGGCTGTTTTCATGAAATTTTGTCTATGCCAATATCCAGTGCTGCTGAAAGTTTGTATAGATTTATTAGCCTTCGTTTTAAGTCTAATTAGGTTAAGTTTGTTAATTATTATGAATAATCTTGTAATAAGGTACGATGGGACTGCCATGTATTCTATATAAAAGTCCCTAAATTAAAAAAAGAGGAAAAAAAAAAAAAAAGAGTACTAAATGACGTGACTGCAAAATTAACATTGGCGGACAATTCCTGTCAGCTTTGGAACATCGTACTCAATAGTTTGTACTATTTTAAAAGACATTTCTCTGAAAAGAAAAATGATTGATAATTGAGTAAGTATAATGTACCTAATTTATTTTTTACCTATCTTCTGTCAACTGTCTCAACGCTACGTGCATAAAACTAAATAGGACGTACCAACTGGAATTAGGTGCGTTACGATCGAAAGAATACTCTGTGCACGAATTACAGTAATGTAATGTCCCATCCACGACATACATATGCGACTACGATCCGTCGCGACGCGCAACTCGCGCGTCGCGCGTCGCTCCGATAAAATGGCTGGCTAGATAGCGGGGCGAGGTGTGTCGACGGCGTGGCGGGGGGCGGGATTTTCATTCCGCAATGACCACGCTGTTTAAAATCCCGAGCTTACAAAGTTTATAATTACCCATTTCTACTTTGGTCGTGAAAACTTTGATACTTACTAGGTAACTACTTATGACAGGCAAATCAAAATAAAATAATTGGCATGATGTAGGTAACCAAATAACATATAAGGATAGACACACCGGACGTATAATGAACATCGGCCACGGATGGACCGTGGCCGATGTTCATTATATCCTCTAACCTGAGAATAAAATATCGCGTACAATGCGTATATATGAAACTTATGGCTTAATCGGTTCCTCTACTTACAACCATCTCACATAAAACGGAAATATATTTTTTAAAGGCGGAGAAACATATAACTATTGGATTTATTATTTACTATTTTAGATTTTTGGATGTTATGATTTGACACGTGTAGTATCCGCTAGGTACATAAAATTTCATTAAAACAGCAAAAATGATCATTATACGTATATATTATGAAGACATATTGTTAATTTATTACTTTACAGTGGTCCATGACGCAGTGGCTTTCGCACAGATTAATCACTATCTAGTTCACAGATGGGGACAGATTAGAATAAAGTGTATGTATGCTCCTTTATATTATTTAGTAAGTATGCTCCTTTATAACAGTTTTATATTTTGTGCTTTAAGAACTTACGTGAACAATTTTATGTACTTTGATATTCATTATACTTTTCTTTTGGGAACTGAGCAGAAGTCTTTTATTTAACAACCAAATATAGTGACCTTCAACATCTCAAGAAAAACGCTACTCCCTACCTTGGAGAGCACGTAAAGGCATCGGTCCCGGTTATCATAAACATCTAAGGGGAGTCAGTATCCTCAGATATTCTGACATCTGGTTGAACCTTAGAATATTGTTATCCCTTAATTGTGGTGTGTAGGTCAGATGACAGTTGCTCGGTGGAAAACTGTCATGTCGATCCCAATATACTTACGACTAATAAAGGCCAAAATGATAATGATCATTATTTATTATTACTAGCGGTCGCCTAGTGCTCGAAATTCGACCAAAGTTTGCCTGTAAGATATTGCTGATATATGTCATTATAATTGATATATGTAACCATAGTTACGCGCTTCGACTGCGTGTGTCAAATGCATGGTTGTGTGCGTGTAGTGTTTTTTCATTACTTTAATGTATTTCTAATGCATATTTTATATAAATATAAGGATTCGTCACTCCTTCTCCATATAAACTATAGCTGTGCCAAATTTCATACTCCTCCGTCCGCACAATTTTCGTAAAAAGGGGTACAAAGTTTTTGCTTCACGTATTAATATATAGATAATTCTGATGTTTGGCTGTGGACTTGTATATATGTGGCAATGTATAATAATCACCTCCCTCAAACATCTAACAATTCTAATATGATATCGAATAAAAATTAAACCACTGTTACTTCTACTCATTTATTCCATGTCTTCTCTTATAACAATTGAGTCTAAATATTCAGCAGGAGCAGAAATATTTGATTCATAACGGGCCCATCCAAGGAACCAGACAATCGCCATGATGTGAGCACAACATCCAACTGTGCGACGTCCTACCAAACAGCTGCAACAATACTCTGTTATACCTCCTCTCCCCGGAACACCATTTTCAATTAGAATATAAACATAATATTGTTTCCTTGAAATATGTCGTGATTTAATCTTTCCCCGTATCTGAGTATTGTTGCCACTTCCTCTTAGATTGTACTCTGCAGAGTTTACACTTCTATTCTATACCCTCCATGAAATCTTATGTGTTCCCCATAATATGACCGTGCTTGTCTTATCTGATATGCTCCTAAAGCGAAAAGAATTAACTCACTCATTTCTATTCGAGGGAATGTGATTAAATTATTTCTATTTGCAGTAATGCTGTAAAAGTTAGAAGACCGCCTATTCATATTCATATTGTATTTTCTACAAACACTGATAAATTATTTTGAAAATCCATTCTTTCTCTTACAATATTCAACATTTCTCCTGCATCGTCCCTATTTCTAAGGCGAACACCAAACCTGTTTAGAAGACTGGCTACTATTTCAAAATTCTGCATCATGTATGGCAGTCTTAATAAATAATCTTGATGTAATAGTTTGAAATCTCTTTTCAAATGTCCATTAATCATTTCCACCACCCACCTACACATTGTAACACATCTACTTCTATTTGCTAGATCTGTGGTTAATTGGTGTTTACCTTCTAGTAGAGACTCTGGCATAAAATGCCTATAATGGCAGTCTTCTAACAAATGAATGGAATCCCTGAAACCTCTATCTAAAATAAAAATATAATTTGCATGGAGAAACAGTCTAAGATTAGCATTCTCATTTCTAAATAATGATTTCATTATCTCAGCATCTGATGTGGTAGCCTTGTATGGACCAAAACAATCGACAATGTAACCATCACATGACACCATTAAAATGGTTTAAGGAGATTCAGATACTTATGTAATGAGTAAGTGTCTTTTTGGAACATATAATTCGAACTTTTGTTGATATAATATATGTAATATTGTCTTCTGTTTACGCGAATGTTATTCATTGAAATTAAACTACCATATACAGATTTATCGCGTTGTTTATTAATCACGGGGAGTAACCATGGCTGCTGAAACGCAACCAAAACGTCGGGAAAGTGTAAACCTAAATATAAATAGATTTAATAGTTTAAATAATTTTATTAAAATATATATAATAATTAAAATTCATGAGTAGTAGTGTAATAGTTTCAAAATTATGTAATACAGTGATTAATAAACAACGCGATAAAATCCGTATATAGTAGTTTAATTTCAATGATATATATATGTAAGTTTCATCGCGAATTAAAATGGCTTGTTCCTTGCAATGAAATGCTTGGTTTCATTATTATAAATACCACTTGGTATTAATAAATTGTGTTGCAGCAAATTCTCTCTGGGTAAATGTTTAATTCCCAGATTATTGGAAACAACGTCTTGCACCATTATTTCCCTTACATTGTGCATTAATCTTTCCAGAGTGCGACGAGGGACGTCTAAAAGTTTTGACATTCTGTCATTTGATTCCCCAGTCCTCAATTTCATTAATATAGCGGCTAAACCTTAAATACCTCTATGACTTTGTTGAACTCTAGGAAGCACATTTAATAAGGTAACAATCTCCTGTTTAGATCTACCATTCCAATAAAAACATATTGTCATCAATGTCTTGAATTGCCTTAATACTGCTGAAGTTTAAATATGATTTAAATGCATTTACAAATAAAAATACATGCTCTATTTGTTGCACACTAAATACACAGGAGTGCGATTCAGTAAGCCTCAACAGCGTCGCAGCGGCTAATTCCGCCGCTGATTTTTTATTTGGTATTCACTAATTCGGGTCGTCCTACACTAACGCTTCAACGCTGTAGATGGTGATGAAAGGAACTAAATTTGACAATTGTTTGACATTTTAATATATGAAAAGTGATAAAAATTCGTATTCTGTAAGCAAAAAACAGCCTCGTTCAAGACCTCGACTACGATTTTATCTGTCAAAATACACAGCTAAGAATTAGAAGCTTTTTCTTGGCTGTTTTTTATATTTCTCCATAAATTATAATCAAATGTGAGTATTAAATGTGATAAATGGATAATATTAAAACATAGTTGCAAAAAAGTTACCTATTTATTGTGTTTTTAGTGTTTTAGATTTCTATAGAATGGCGACTCGTACACTATGTTCACTTTTCTTACTAGAAGAAGCTTTAAAAGATGATCATAAAGCAAAAAGGAAACAAAGCAGAATCATACGTAATATGCAAATTATAAATACAAAAAAAAGACTATATCGACATTTTTCGACTTAGCGATGATCTTATAAGAATATTGGAAAATGATCTTGCTCCATTTTTACCGATTGCATTGCGGCGCAATAAGATTTCTAGACGTACTATGGTAAGTAACTTTGGATTATTCCACTTTGGTCACCCAGGGTTATTTAGAAAGCGTCTACTTATACATAGTATTTATATAAGTTCAAAGTTTGAAAGAGTTGTATGTAATTAGTACCTACCTACATACAACCCTTTCAAACTTTGAACTTATCCATCTGTAAATAGTAATTGGTCTCTATATATGTAGTAATAGCTAAGTGTGGTTAAGTGATAGGCGCCATTATGTTATTACAAAATTTGCTATAAACGAGTATGATACCTAACTTCCTTTTTTTAGATTCTCTGTGCCCTGGCATTCTTTGCTCATGGAAGTTACCAGAAATCCCTGTGTAGAAATATTAACACATATGTGTCACAGCCAACTGCTTCAAGAATCATTAAATTAGTTGTTAATGCACTTTGTGATGATATAGTAGTAAAAAAATACATTCATTTTCCACAAAATTCTAGAGAAAGACAAGAAATCAAACAGCAGTAAGTATCTTAGTCCATTGAAAAGTCTGAAAAACACAACCTTTTGGTTGCGTTTTTCAGAGCTTGCAATTATATTTTCTTTGTGTAGTGGCAGTTAATATAAACTTAAGTTCAAGTTTGTGAACTTATGCTTATACTAACCCCCTATTACTTTTTATCATAAAATGGAAAATTGTTAAATAAATATAATTCTATAATAGGTATATTTATATATAAACTAATAAGTAATTCTAAACTTAAGTATATTTATTTCTTTAAAATTTCTTACATTCAAACATACCTATTTACTTACTAAATGTCATTGTTTTTTTAGGTTTTTTAATAAGTTTAAGATCCCTGGAGTAGTTGGTGCTATAGATGGTGTGTTTGTCTCTATGGTTAGACCAAAACAATATGAAGAGAGATTTTATTGTAGAAAAGGCTACCATGCTCGGAATGTACTTGTAGTAAGTATTGTCATAGTATTTAATTTTCTTGAGTATTTTCAACATAGTTAATAGGTTCTTAATCAACTTTCTATTTCAGATTAATGATAGTGCCTTAAATATTATGCATGTGGATGCTTCGTTTGGTGGAGCAACTCATGATAATTTAATATTTAATAATTCTGTTATAAAAAGTCACTTAGAAAACCTAAGAAGATCTGGAGAAACAACATATTTACTTGGTAAAATAAAATATATAATTATAATTATTGAGTTTAGATTGTAATAAATCATGATACTAATAAATATTCTTCATTTGCAGGGGACTCTGGATATGCTCTTAGGCCATACTGTATGACCCCATGCAGTAACCCGACTCCTGGTTCACCAGAGGAGTTCTATAATAAATTGCATAGTTCAGCCCGTAATACTGCGGAAAGAACATATGCCTTATTAAAAGGTCGATTCCGGTGTCTGCTTATTCACAGAGTTCTGCACTATGACCCTGATATGGTTGCAAAGATAGTCATAGCCTGCAGTGTCCTGCATAATATGTGCAACCGAGCTGGGTTGCCTGCACCTGCTCTGGAAGGTGATCTGCAGGAGGAAGAAGACAGAGCCCTCAATTTGCTCCGAAATGTCCCATCACAACGACCACTTCAGGCTATGGATGACTTGGATGCTGGTCGTCAGACCCGAGCGCATCTAGTAAATATGTTAAATAGAAGTAGACATTTATAGGTTTATAATTTTATATTAAAAGTAGGTAAATAAAAACAAATTTTAAAAGGGAACTATAGCCCTAATATAAAAAGAACTATAATGGATTGTTGCATTCTCCCAAGCCTAACTTACGCTAGCCAGACATGGGTCTTCACTGAAAGAGTAAAAACCGAAATTTCATCCTGTCGACAAGTATACTGAAACTGAGAAAATACAAAAAACCAGAATCGCAGACATCCCCATAAAAACTATATTAACAGACACTTTCATTTTATTTTGAAACAGAAGTGGAACTGGGCAGGACACTTGTCAAGGTACAACGATAAGAGATGGACTTACCCAACAACTAAATGGCAGGACCCAAAAGGCAAAAGAAATGTGGGAAGATAGAAGAAAAGATAGGCAGATGACATAATAAACATAGCAGGAAAATGTTGGATGTATACGGCCAAAGACAGGGAAAGGTGGAAAACAATGGAAGAGGCTTTTACCCATAACAAAGAAATGAAAAGAAAAAAATTATAATCAGATGTATATTTGTACGAATTGTTAAGTGGAGAAAACAAGACTTCATGTTAAATTATGGAGCCCCAGACCTATTTAATAACTGTGCTACAGCCTCTGCCAATATTCTGAATGACTGTGAGAATTCACTGATGGAATTCGCCATAGCCTCCAGAGAGCGCGCAGTAGCCGCTTCCGTCTCTGTACGTCGCTCCTCAATGGCAATAAAACTTTCGGTTAAACTGGCCATCTGGGAGTGACGCTGTGATGGTGGAGTGCGGTGTAGTAAGCGGCGCCTCGCAGAAGAATTTTGTGTTGGCGGAGTGCGCTGCAATAGGCGTTGTCGTGCAGTGGAACGACGTTCACTATGATCTGCAAGAGTTGACACCGTCGGTGCTGGGGTGCCCATTCTTGAACTTGAAGGAACAGGCTCGCTATTTATTTCCCTTATATTAGGACTTAGACCTGCAAACAATAAAATTTTCATAGATTTATACTTTAGTGTAAACAGTGTGATACAAAATCTAGTTAAAATTTCACACTCACAAACTCTGTTAGATGGGCCAGTTCTTGCTTGTTCATTGTCATTCTGGAATAAGATTCAATTATTAATAGACATTTTGTCTTGATTAAAAATAGCAAGTGTATTATATATTAAGATATCAAATATTAAATGTTTGCAATATAAAATGCTTTGTAAATTGCCTTTATTAAAATTATTCCAAGCATAAGTTTTGTTGTTTGACCTACCACAATCAACTCTAAATCAAAAGATTCTATTGGTACAGCTGGATATGGTGAAAATATCTGCAATTAATGAAGAATAATTAAGAATAATAGGTGCTTACTAAGTACAGCACAAGCAATTATAAATTAATAAGTAGGTAGATCACATGAACTAATTGTTCTTTGTTACATGCCTGCAGAGAACTGCTCCCTGACTGCTCACTGGTGACAATAGGGCCAGATAATTCCAGTTGGTTGTCAGCGGGCTCATGCTCCTATAGGAAATATTTATAGTAGATTTGTATAATGTTGTGTTGAACAATTTATATGTAACACAAAAAGAAATAATATTAACAAGTAGGTATTTACTTCAAATGGATTAATTTGCAAATGCCTGTCACCAATAGCGAATGCTTCTCCACCCATTAGTTCTACTATTCTCCTTTCCACCTCAATAAGCTCCATTTCGTTACCACCAGCACCACCGCCCGTTTGCCTTCGAGCTGCAGCAATCTTGCTGGTTTTGGCCTTCACCGCACTTTTTTTATCTTTCCAGTACTGTATACAAAGCAGAATTATATAAATGACGCCCACACCTTTGTTGATTAGTTTAAATAATTGTATAATTATGACAATTATTTATTTACTCATAGCTTATAAGTATCTAAACAGGCCCTTCACCTAGATAGAAATTATAAAAAGCATAAAATATATTATGTACATACTTTGCACCATTGTTGCCCGGTTTTTATGCAGCCAGAACCATCACTATTTAATTGTAAGGCTGCAGCATCCCAAGCCGCTCGCGTGCGTGTACGAGCATTTGCAGTCCGCGCGTGCCCAGTGGCTAAAACGCGATTATCATTAAGAATCTCAATCAATTTCTCTACTTGAGAAGGGGATGGGTGGATGTTGCGGGACACTGGAATAAAATATAATATGAAATTTATAGCTGAAATGATACCTACGTTCAACAAGCTATTAATATTGTAGAGGCATAAGTACTTACTTTTAATATCACTGTTGAATATTTGAATAAAACACTGTGTTTTATGCGCATAAATAAACAAAGAACTGAATGAATTGTTGTTTACTAAGAACTGTCAAAATGGCGTCATTCGTCACTCGAACTTCTTTAGCAAAGGTACGCAATTTTACAGCCTGAATAAAACTTTAGAAAGAAAACCCTTATGTTTACATTTTAAAGTTAATCAAAATCTGACAATTCATCAATTATTAGTCATAAATTAAGAATCATATTAATAATTTATACATTTTAATACGCAGAAATTCACAATTCATATACATTCCGGTTTTTGTGACACATCTCTATTTACAGCGGAGAGATCGTCCGTCTTACGCGCAGCCTTGACATCGTCTGACGAGTCCCAGAGCTTACTGAATACAAATTTTAATAGCGCTGTGACTAAAGACGATCTGTAGGCTGTCTCAACGACGAACTCGTCGCTGAATTTTTTCACTTACTGAATTGCATTCCTGATACTGTTAGGTAAATCATAAAGACTATCCCAGTTGTTACTATATAAATGTTCTACACAAACTTGAGCCAGAACTAGTATGTAGTAATTAATATTATTTAATATTATTGCACTCAGCGAATCTGAAATGGTATGCAAACCACCATTAGTGCACCCCACGAATAGACAATTGGAAGCAGTATTTGCAGCCCGTCTGTAATTTGGTAGAACGATCTCTGCAGCTGGCTGAACAGGAACATTCATCATTTGCCTCTCTTCTCTAACTTCCAGACTTTCATCTAATTCTTCTTCAGAGGCATCTTTCATCATCTCTTACTTAATTTTCACCTTCCAGGTGAACAGATTGTGCAACGTCAAACTGCTGTTCATGAGAAGGCTCTGGTTCATGTGTTTCTTGTAAAACAACTGCATCTTCTGAATTAGCAGATCGTGCTATTTCAATATGGTGCGTTTGAAATGCAGATCGTTTGCATTTCAGCCAACATGGATGACATGCATGATGTGAATATACAACCTTTAAAAAACATTGGTATTAAACACTTCATCATAGCAATGCCAACAGAGTTATAGAAATTATGAGTTGAGTACTGCTTGTTTAATTGAGCTACCCATGGTTACATGACACTAATGATATATTATTCAGATAATACTAACAAATAATCATTTTCAACACAGATGATAAATATTTATAAAATATTTTATTAATAACAAAATCTTGGTACTTATACAAAAATCAAATAAATATAATTACTGACCTGACAAGATTCAATCTTAGATTTGACAATATTTAAAATAGCTCTGTCAGAAGCATTCTCTTTAATGATAAGGTCACTTCGTCGCCTTAATATCGATAGACCACAGAGAATACACACTTCTTTATGGCTCTGGTAAGAGCATCCAGCTGCTTGTTGTTCACCACTATTTAGTGCATCGTTAACTGCTTGTATTGCAATATTCCAACAAGCTTCACAAAGATAATCATCTTGAGTGATTTGAAAATGAGGAAATAATTATAACTACATGGAAAACTTTTAACTAACTATTGACTGTAAATTAAGACATAATAAGAAAAAGACACGATGACTGGAGCGATCCAATTGCTGATCAAAGATTTAATTCTGGTATTAAGTTCCAGAACAACGAAACAGTGGAGTGTATTAACACATATATTGCAATTAATACAGTGCAGACGTCCTTCTTTAGGATTCATTGTGAGTAATAATTAGATATGTTACTCGTCACTTTAAACCAATTCACAGAGCGTTATCAGTGTCCAAGGATCAATAGCGGAGGGTAAGCAGAGGTATAAAGAGCAATCAGAGTCCGAATTCAAAGCTAAGTCACAAAAAACAACGAGAAATCACACAGTACAGTAAGTATGCAACGACGCAAGAGCAGCAACGAACTTTGGTTTTTGAAAGCTATGAAAGCAGTCATTTATGATAATGATTCCATAGCAAGACGTTTCGTTCTACGTATCACGTGCGAGTATTTACCCTTTTCAATTACTTTTTGAACTGAGAAATTAAGATTATTTTAACTTAGTATTGGAAAAATATATTATTACGTTAAACAACAAGAATAACATCCGATATTTAAAAAAAACGTGATCCCTTTTTTTACTAGCGTTTAAATTGTAACGTCAAACACATACCATAGATTAAACGAATCGTATTAGTTGCATTTAAAATTATGTAAAACGGATTTTTTTTATTTTTACGTTAACTTATTTTATCGGCCTTAATAAAAAAAAACCCGTAATTAAATGTCAACTTAATGTACTATTTTTTGACGCATCACTTATTAATGGTCATTACAACATTCCCCAGGTTGCCCAGCTCGAATTTGGCCATTGTTCTTTATTAAATCCACGGATCCCTGAAATTCCTGCAGAGAGTTTAGTGGTTCATCATTGATTGATTACCTGCAATATTTGCGTACATGTTACCCACTATCAAGCTGTACATGAATTTGTGGGTGACTTGTTTTACACAAGAACTACCTGTAACAGCTCGTTACTGATTTATGTACCATGAGTGAATATTTAAACAGCTCATACCGTTTAATTGTGATTAATACAGTGCACATTGCTTGTCTGCCATTTTTAGGTGTATGTACCATAATATATAAACAAATTATCTTTGTTTAGTCAACGAAAATAACAACTGAATTTGAGTAAAAAATGTACTGATTTTATACGTACTCAGTTTATTGTCAAATTAAAAATGCAAAATAAAAAGATTTCTTTTTTTTAATAATATATCATCAACCTATTTTGTACTATAATTTTCAAGTAAACAGTGATATTTTTAAGAGCGCGTGAAAATTTTCGTTTTTTTTATATAGTATTTGACAATGAACTCTCCTTCTCATTAGAATTTCCAGGAAAAAGCAAGCTTTCAGTACTTACCGAGTACAATATTTGCCTATTTCACCACAAACGTCACGGTACGTCACAAAATGGTACACACAAATAATATATCAAAATAATATAATAATAAAGGAGTGGGATGAAAATTATTCACAATTTTGGCACTTGTGAATCTTGAACTCAATAGAAGCGTTAAAAATATCCTAGTGTGTACTTAGTGCTGAAAAATAGGTAACAAGGACTTTATTAATCGGTCATTGTGCTGTATAAAGGGTAACACATACTCTGACAATCAGTCAATATTCAGCTCTTGGGGCAACTGTTACTTGTAATAATGCTGAAATGTTATATTTTCTATTACAGCGCCTCTAACTCTCTTATTCAGCTGGCTAGTACAGCTTTGGATTCTATTGTGGACAGTGATTCAGCTAATATACAGCGCTTCTGTGCTACTTGGGAAGGCGACAAAAATAACAAAACACAACATTGTGGTTATTTCAAAAATGTTTAATTTAAAAACTAATTATTACAGGACGTAATCAACATAAATATAATTACAAAAAAGTTACTTTTCGTGCTTTTGTATTATCAAAATCCTTAATTATATCACTGATTTTGATAATGTTGATTTCATGTTCAATACTTTTGACGATAAATTTGTCAACTGACTTTGCGACAATGTTGATCTAAGATAGTTTTTAATTATTTTACTTTCGCTGTATGCTACTGTGACTGGCAATGTGAGGTTAATCCTAAGTGCTGTGGATAGATTTGGCAACACTGAAATTAATTTATTCGCAAACAAATAATTTAAAATATCCAACGGCGTAGAGGAATCCTAAATGAACATCAGTAATAATTCGATTTCATTGAAGAGCTCTAACTTCTTCACATCTGAAGAGCCAGCATGGCACAGTTTATTTTCGAAAATAGAACAATGTGCTTTTTTGTATCTAAGTCCAAAACCTTCCACTGTTTTAATTTTTGAAGACATGAAAAAATAACATTATTTTGGTTCAAAAGTTCAAACCTTTCGTCAATTCGTCGTTATTTTTGCATGATCAATTATTTTCACCGCTTCTGACAATACGACGTCTGACTTTTGAAGAGCCTTGCTAACTATATTTATCTTGCTTAAAATTTCAAACCAAATAAGCAGAGAGCAGATGAATTTAAACGATTTAATTTTTGCCAGTAATAATTTTGCCATATTTCTTGATTCAGCTTCTTTGCTCCTATCGGAATATATAGTAAGCAAGGCATCATCAACACTTTCCCCAGATTAAAACGTAGAGCTTTTACCGCTCTGCTGCCTATCGAGTATTTGAGAGTGGTTTTAGACTTAAAATTGGCACTTCTTTAGCAAGTACTTGCCAACGTGCTGTTGACGCAGAAAAAAAGACATAAATTGCCTGCACAATTGAAAAGAAATTAACTATTTCTAATGAACTTTTGGCAGCGTCATTCACTAACAAATTTAGGCTGTATGCCGCACAGGGAACATAAAATGCGCGCGGGTTTAAGTCGAAAATGCGTTTTTGTAGACCTATATTTTTCACTTTCATGTTTACACCATTATCGTAACCTTGATAGCACATATTTTGTAAAAATTTATTAAAAATCTAACAGAAATTTAGCTAAGCCCTGAACCAGTAGTAATAGGAGAAAACCCCAGAAATTGTTCTTTTATTTCAGCCTTGTTATTGATTACATTTAAAAGAAGGTACCGTACGACAACCGATATTTTTCTTCGTGTGCAATATCTGGAGTGCAATCTAAAATAATTGAAAATATTTGGGTGTTTCATTTCCAAAACAATACCTTTTTTTTTATTCTTTCTCCTAATAATTGTATTATTTCATTCTGAATATTATGGCCAAGATAATGAGTTATGTGTGCTTCGTTGTGGCACTCGTTGGCAAGTGTTGCCTTTGGGATGTAAGTGGCTCATCATCATCTTTAGAGCCAAAGCTAACCTCACGTGCACGACGTGCACCCTGCTAAATAGCAAACGAGGCTCTGGCGAATAAAGGAAAATGGGCATAGAGATAACCCGAATGGGTACCTCCACCTCACAGAAGACCGCAGCCAAAATAACAGTTCCCTGGAGGATTGTTGTATTCCTGCGAGTGAGTGAGGTTACCAGGAAGTTGCATTAGCAGCGGTGGCGGCAACGCGCGAGCGATAATGCTTATCTTAAAAGCGTTTATTTATAGGCTGCGGTAACCGCTTCACATCAGGGCCGTTTGCTAGTTTGCCACCAGGCGTTGTATAAAAAAATTGTTTATTTTTATAGGTACCTAAAATACTATTGATGTATATGAATATAACTTATGTTAATGCTGAATAATATAGCTCGTAAATGGTGGAAGAATTATCAAAATCGCTTCAGTAGAGTTTTAGAATTTGCCCATAAAAAATAAACCCGCTCGGGGTTGGAACCTGCGACCCCTAGCTTCTTAGTACGCAGCGTGAACTACTCGGCCGACCAGGTAGAAGTAGTACAGTTAGCATCACATCGACCAACCCAAATCTGCCAAAATATCCCAACTGATATGAACTCTATGCGTTCGAAATTATGTTGAAATTCAGTTGTAGAAATTTTATAGATAAGGACTGTACAATCAGTTATTAAATTCCACAACACTCGGGGACACACAAAACACAAACCCACATGTTTTAAAACTTCGTTGGTCAGAAGTTAATTATTAATAATATTCTATCACATACACACAACACCATCTAGCCCAAACTAAGCAGAGCTTGTATTATGGGTACTATACAATGGATAAACATACATATATACACATGTACTTCTTTTTGTAAATACACACATATTATATATACCGAAACACCCAGACCAAGACAAACATCCATGTTCATGCACATAAATGTTTTACTTAAGCGGGAATCGAACCCGCGACCTCAGGCGTGGCAGTCGGTTACACTATCCACTACGCCATCGAGGCCGACAGAAGTTACATTACAAGTACAAGTATACTAGTAGGTACATATTAAAGAAACCTCTTTAACTTACCATTTGTTCTGCACTGGCCACTGCACTAGGATAAATAGATGAAAAATTCGAGGTGCGTATTTTCGATATCACTATCACTAGCTCGCTGTAATGTTATATTCAAACTTAAAATTTCGCTAGCTAGGTTGTTTTTGACGAGCTCTGACCCTGGTGAAAGTCGCAATAGTTGTGGCAGCTAATAACAAATAAAATCTTACTTTTTTCGCTAGCTAGGTAGTTTTTGAAGAGCTCTGACCCTGGTGAAAGTCGCAATAGTTGTGGCAGCTAATAACAAATAAAATCTTACGTTTTATATCATTTGAATTAAAAGAAAAGCTGATTTACTTCGTATTTACATGTTTACTCAAATATAATACTTAATCCATTGCGTCAAGGCTTACTTCGCAAAATTACGGTGTAGCGGATTTGAAGACTGGAGTTAAAGGTAATCCTTTTATATACGTTTATGGAAGTGCCGAAAGCATAGGATTAGCAAGAAACATTATTCGCTCAAGAAGTAATACGACATATGAAGAGTATAAAGTGTTCTCTATGATAAAACCTTTTGCTTCAACACAGGATATACTTCAATCATGTCATGAAAATGAAATTGATTTCAAGGAAAACTATCTGATTTTGGGAATAGGACAAAATGATACGAATTCTACTCGACTGGCAATGGACTTGTCAGCACTTATGAGTAAATTTGAACAAATTAACATATTACTACTAAGTGTTAGCCATAATCAATTTCTAAACGAATGGAAATTAAATAATCTTTTATAACAGATTAGCAATAATAGCAAGAGGTGTAAATTCATATTTTTATCACATCACAAGTACATTAAGAAAGTCAATATAAATACCTTAACAAAAAGAATTAATTTTGTATTGACTGCAATGACTATGCATGTAAATATTTATCAAAGATATGTCAACACACTAATAAATCTTTAAAGGAAAATTATTTTCACAAAGAAGGTAGTTTGATTTCGGGGGCGACGAAATAGCTTTTTAAAAACTAAAAATAAAAGTAACTAAAATGGGAATCGAATTAAGAGTTTATTAATACGACCCGAGCTTTACAGATGCTATGTAAGACTGCCTTATTCTACTTATTCTAATGCATCGACACCGGATGACATCGTAGGCGGTGGACGTTCTCGAACATTCGAACATCACGCCACGTCTAGCTAATAAGGAAGTGCAGCGTACGGGATACTGCACCTGCACTGACTTATTGCAGCATAAGGTTATAGGGAATATAACTCCTCCCCCCTTAGATCGAAGTTAGCGAAAAAGAGGTATATTTTTCGAGAACTTCGTGAACCTATAAAATATAATAATAGTTACAAAAGATAAATGATAAGTACAGAAATTATAAGATTTAAAATAATATCAAGGGCCAAGATGTCTAACACATACTACTTTACCTAATTTACCTCAAAATAATGAATATACTTAAGTTACTAATAAGATAGGGCCCTGGTTATTTGTATTTTCCTCCAACTCAGTCAGTTCGTTGGGGACGATTTTCTTGGTACACATTATTTTTATTACATCTAAGTACTTATATGTAACTATGGCTATTAATAATAAAACGACGATCGCGTACAGTACGAAAAGAGCGACACTAACACTATATCTTTCGGTTTCACTTGTTTCACTTTTTACACTATTGACACTGCTTTTCAGAATGTAATTTAGATGGCGTATGTCGTCTAAGTCTATTCCTTTCAGATCTACAGGTTCCATTACTGTGGCGGCGGCGTCGGCATATCCTTGCGGTAACTTAGGTAAATTGATAATCGGTACTGACATATATTCCGTCGGCAGTGAGTAAGATCGTCGTCCTTGTATATGGGCATTTTCTATATAAACGTCACACTGTTCATCTACAGTTAATATATAAGTGCCTCGAATGCACTCCTTCGTGTTGTCATTGCCACATGTTTGTGAAATAACTTGGTAATGTTTTGAATTAACTATCCACTTATCTGGACCAATCCTTTCGATTTTTAGGTATTCTGCGTTTACTTTACGTGGGAAACAGCGTGACAAGTTGGAATGGTATTTCAATAATTGTTCAATACAAGTTTCCTCAGCGTACTGGACGATATTATTTTCAGAGCAAAGGTATTCTTTAGCTGTTATCTCTCGGCATGGTTGGTCAATCGGACGATATCTTGTCCCTTCTACTAATAGGTAAGGAAACTCAGGAATAATAACAAGGGTTTGGTTAAAGGAATCATCAGCCATAGGAAGGGAATACAATTTATAATAACTATATGTAACATTATCAGTTAGTGGTACTTCAATGATAAAAGTGATTTCATCACTTTTAAGGTAAGTTTTTACACACAAAGATTCTTCAATATTAATAAGGTTTTGATTGTTCACAGAATACATTAAATTATCATGTTTACTAATCTGTTCTAACAAGTTCAATAATTCATTGGAATTTATTACGGCCTTATGTAGGACAGACAATTTACTAAAAGCCAAGGCCGTTTCTAACTCACCAATTTTTATATAAATAGTTCTAAAGTTTACAATAAACTGGTAAAGTAATCCAAATACATAGGTCATATAAATTGAATGATTATTACTTGTATTAAGATTATTCACAAGGCCTTCAATTAATTTAATGCGTGCGTTCATTTTACTGGTATTTTCATTAATTATTTCTGTAGAGTTTAGGAAATGATCCAACATTTCAGATATCACAGTGAATTTATTTGATATTGCCTGCTCTTTTGTTTGAATGTTATCGATGAGTTGGTCATATCTAATCGCATCTGCGTGGTCAAGGTTACCTGTTATAATTTTAATAAATGATCCTAAAGGATTTATAAGGCCACGTTTAAATCTTTTGGAAGGTATTAACAGCTGTAATTTTTTCTACAGTTTCATTACGAATATACTCTACTTGTGTTTTAAGATTCATAAATTCATCCATATAAGACCTATTAGGGTGTAGCATTTGACTAAACTCAGAATATTTTTGAATATTGAAAGTCAAATCTGTAATTATGCCTTGTAGTTTAATAATTTTTACTATAGACCATTTATCATGTTGTACAAAAGCTTGACCTAATTTTACGGGGAGAATACCAGGATTTTGGTTACTCTCTACTACTTGAAGGGCCAGGTTTGGGAGAGCCCAATTGATTCTTGTCCAGCTCAGCAGGACTATACACCACCTGTGGAGGACGTTTTACATTTTTAACAGGCACTTTTGTATCTCTATTTTTAAGATTTATTAGTACAATATTGCGCTCTATCTGTCCTGTGACAACAGCTTTTTGGAACTTTGGTTTATCTTTAGATTGTCTTTTATTAACAGCTTTAGCAAAAATCGGCTGTCCTACTGTTAATTTTGGTTGTGCCTCTCCACCCCGCTTGGCTATAATGTTTTCTTTTTGACCATTTAATTTTTTTGAAATAAATCTATAAACAGCTTTAGTTCTTTTCTTAGGGTCCTTAATTAGTTGCTGTGTGTATGCTTTATCAAATTCGGAGTCAAATGTAGAATTTAATTCGGTGTGACCAAATGCGACTTCAAAAGGTGTTAAATCTGTGCTACTATGGATCGTATTATTATAAGCCATAACAGCGTATGTCATCACAGACGCTGCGTCTGTGAATTTCCTTTCGTATTTGGCTAACCTGTACACTTCTATTATTGTGGAGTGAAAACGTTCTATTAACCCCATAGAATTTGGGTTGTTTGGTGTAGTGATATGCAGTTTTATTTTATGTAAATCTGTAAGTTCCTTTAGTAATTCGTTGTTAAATTCAGTACCCGGGTCAGAACTGATTTTCTGTGGTAAACCGTAGAAAGAAAAGTATTTCAATAATGCCCTAACTACTTCAGGCGTTGAGCGGGACGAGATTTCTATAGCTTGGCCTAATTTACTGAATGCATCGATAAGTGTGTAGGTAATGTGGCTACGTTAGGGTGTAAAGAATAAAAATGACTCCACTCACGGTTACATCACATATATTGTCCAGGTCCGTAGACACATACACTAAAGTTCAGAAGGCACTAAAGAGTAGAATAGACAAGCACAAGCACAGAATACAGTTCAAAGTCAAAGCACTTAGATATAGAAGATATAATGTTTATAGCGGAAGAAATACGAAAGATACATAGGCGTTTACATAAGCGAGTGACAAGCGCTCCGCGTCGTGGTCCTTTAATGACTGTTTTGACCTCTGCGCATGCACACGCGGTTAGTAAAAATATAACCGCTATGTACTCAGGAGTGGTAATAGGGTCTAGGCCTTGTCGATAGCCCATTATCGATATTGGTGTATCGACAAACCGGTATCGCCAGGATGTACGGAATGTTTTATTATTAATATAATATATAAATAGATAGATATGTAATGTAAAATATGTAAATAGTGAAGTGTAAAGTAAAGTTTATATATTAATATTACATAAATATGGTAAAATTAACTCAGGGAGCCTACAAGTGTTAAGTAGTATTTAGATTCTATACTGAATATGTCAATAAAAATTTCTTGGAAAGGTGCCTTCTGGGTTTGTGTAAGTTGTAATACTGGTCTAATGGGATTTCTGTCGTATTTAGCGCATTTGCAATGTTCACACGCATTAATAATAGCGGTAACAATCTCATTTAAATTTTGCCAATGATAATTACGACGAATTCGTTTTATAGTTTCTGAAATTCCGCGATGGCAAGTTTTGCCCTCGTGTAATTTAATAACGATAGCTTTTTGTTCTTGTTCATTTTCTACATAGACTACTCGCTCGGTGCATTCATAAAAGTTTACCATACCTTTCTTAAATAAGGAAATTATAACATTACTAAAATGCTTTCTATGTTCCGGGTTTTCGAAATAAATGAAGTATTTAGTTTTTGGTTTAATATATTTCTTTAGAAAATCTTTGATAAGCTCATGGTTGTCAACGGGCAAAAATACTTCTAATACCTTTTGATTATCCCTAGATAAATCTCTGACTTGGGTATCATTTCGGAACCAGCTAAAAACAAGTATTTGGTTCGGTTTTGTATCTATTGCCTCATGTAGAATAGGAATTCCGTGGGATTCCAAATCTTTAGCTGAATGGATTGTTTGTGTAGATGCAGATTCAGACGGTATGGGATATTCAGGTGTTTGTTCAACTACTACTGTCTCGGTGTCTGAAATAGTCATCGGGCTTGCTGTAGCTGTTCTTTCAGAGTCAGATATAGAAATGGTCCTAGAGTCATCAGTACTTCGTTGTTGTGTGCTGTCAGTAATTTGTTTGGTAACATCGTCTAAATAGCTTTGAAGTCTTTTCTCTTTCTCATCTACATTAACAATCATTGAACTGTCGTCGGGTTCGTTCGTTCCTAGAGCATTAAGCTTAATACGAGACAACGCGTCTGCGTTTAAGTTTTGTTTGCCATTTTTATATATAACATTGAAATCGTACTCTTGTAAGCGCAATCGCCAACGCGTTAACTTGCTATTTGGTTCCTTGAGTTGGTATAGCCAGACTAGGGGTCTATGGTCAGTATATATGTCGAATTTATGTCCATACAAGTAAGGTCGGAAGTGTTTTGTTGCCCATACGATAGCTAACAACTCACGTTCAATGGTACTATATCTTTTTTCGGTATCTGTCAAGGTTCGGCAAGCATAGGCTATGGGTTTGTCACTACCTACAGGGCCTTGTGACAATACCGCGCCAATTGCGACTTCAGAGGCGTCGGTTGTTAGTACAAATGGTCTTGTCATGTCTGGGTACTGTAATATGGGGGCGTTAACTAATAATTCTTTACACTTTTGAAAAGCCTCTGTGTGTTTTTGATCGATAATAACTTTCCTACCTTTCTTTAAGCAAGCCGTTAATGGTTCAGTAATTTTGGAAAAATCTTTAATGAACCGTCTGTAATAACCAACGAAACCTAAGAACCGTTTAATTTCCGTATGTGTTTGTGGAATGGGGTACTTAAGAACTGCTTGTATTTTGTCATTGTTGGGTTTTAGTCCGTTCTTAGTCAAAGTGTGTCCCAAGTACTGCACTTCCTTACGTAAAAATTCGGACTTGTCTAATTGCACTTTCAGATTCGTTTGGCGTAGTCTGTCGAAGACAGATCGTAGTCTTTTTATATGTTCTACAATTCCTGATCCATAAATAATTATATCATCTAGATAGACTAGACAGTGAATACCCTGTAGGCCTCTTAAAACATTATCCATTGTCCTTTGGAAGGTCGCTGGAGCTGTTTTGAGGCCAAATGGCATGCGGAGAAATTCAAAATGCCCATTCTGCGTAGAAAACGCTGTTTTCTCACAGTCAGCATTCTCAATTTGGTGATAGCCAGAAGCCAAATCGAGTGTGGTGAAATAATTGCTTTTACCAAGTTTGTCAAACAAGTCAGATATGTTAGGAAGTGGGTACTTGTCATCAATAGTATGTCATTGAGTCGGCGATAGTCTATGACCATTCTATATTTGACCTGGCCTGAAGCGTCTGCCTTTTTGGGTACTAAATGTACGGGGGCACTCCAAGGCGAGTGTGACTCTCGAATGACGTTGTCTTTTAAAAGCTTTTCTACCTGACGTTTGATTTCCTCAGCTTGGGCTGGAGGTTGTCTATAGGGCTTAACATAAATTGGATCTTCATTAACGGTACGTATGTGATGTTTAACATGGTTAGTAAAGGTTAGGGGTAACTCTTCGCAGTAAAATATGTCTTTGTACTCGTGACATAAGTTATTAATTAAATCACTTTCCTCTTGATTTAGGTGGTCTAGTCGTAACTTCTTTAAGTTATCTGTAAGCAGTGAATCAATCTCAACATCCGTCAAATCAGTCGTATTATTGACTAAACACTGTTCATTGGTAAATTTAGAAACTTTAAAAGGTGCTGTGATAGTCAACTTTGCCTCAAGGTCAGTAGCATTTTGTATAACAGTTGAGGCAAAATAATTTTCACATTTAACTATTGCAGCTGGCATTCGAATGCCATCATGAAACTGTTTATAATTTAAAATAGCAAAACCATCTTTCTGGTTTACAGGTAAACTTACTCTATGTTCCGTACGGGGGTCTAATTTAAATTCAAGGTCTGTATTATAAATAATGGGAATATTAATATCATTTGTTTTAAAAATCCTATCCTTGAAACTTATGTCAGCTCTGAGTCGAGACATTAGGTCCATTCCTATCAAACCATCATACCTATCGTCAACGTCATAGATGTAAAACTTATGATAACCATATTCGTTGAAAATTGAAAAAAGTGGAATGTTAGCAACTTCAAAATGTTTACTAGTCGCATGAGTGCTTGTCACTGTAAATGGTTCATAGAATACTGAATCGGCAAAATATTCATTAACTTTTCTAGGACTTATGAAAGACCTGGTACTGCCCGTATCTAGCATAAATTTTCCATTTATGTCAGGAATATATATATAAGGATGTCTTAAATTAGCATCATAGTTAAGTTCTATCATTTCAGGGTAATTTGCTGCGTATCCATCTGAAAATTTTGTACGTCATCTAAATCATTGCTATTTTCAGGTAAGTACGGTATATCCGCATTCGCGTCAGGGGTCTGATCTATACAACCATCGCTAGTGTACATATTTGTATAATCATAATCGCGTTGCGTCGACATATTATACATATATTCATTAAAACCGTCGTCATAAACATATTGTTCGTTACCAGTATATAGTTCGTTTACAGGTAAACCTTGTGTAGGCTTAACCGGTGCTGGGGCGGTTCTCATTGATACATCACGCTCATTAACAAAAGGCTTGGGTGGACGATAGCCTAAAGGTTGCGAGGGTCTTTCGCCGAATTGCGCAAATGAGGGCCTATATCCAAACTGTTGTGGTTGTTTACCATCAAGCATTGTCGGCCTATTCCCCGGTAAGGCTGGGGGTCGATATCCGAATTGATTCGGGGGTCTAAACCCAAATTGTGTTGAAGGTCGGTATCCAATTTGAGCTAACTGAGGTCTAAAACCTATTTGTTGATTAGGCATATTTGGGCGAATAACATTTTGATTTTGTATGCCAAACTTAAATTGACTTTGGTTTGGCTGAGGTCTGAAATTATTATTATATTGCAAGGGTGGCTGTGTTAGAGCTGGTTTCGGATTGGCTGAATTAAAAGCTGATGATGATCGGTGTTGTAACATTTTACTTCGTAAATTATACTGATCCTGAAAGTTAACTTCTTCAAGGACATATTTTAGAGCATCCTCCAAAGTGTTTGGGTTTTTAATTCGAACAATCCGTACCATATGTTCTGGTAAATTGTACATAAAAACGTTAAGAGAAGTATTGTTATAAATAACTCGCTTAGCCTCTCTCAAAGTTACACTGCTGTTCTGATTAACTTTGGATATAAGTATAGCACGAATATCTTGTATACGGCTACAAAATTCTAAATAAGATTCATTCTGTTTAATTTTTAGGGTTTCTAACTCAATAGCAACGCACTCTTCACTTCTAGGATCGCCAAAATGTTGGACCAATAACGATTTTAATTCATTATATGTCTCAAAGTCACCTCTTTCACTAATAAGGGCTGCTGCCTTACCTTTTAATTTACTTGTAATGGTTTGCATTAAAAATTAATTTCGTTCTGAGGTTCCTTGATATCTACCAATAACATATTCGCACTTTCGCAAAAATAAACTAAGTAAATTTGTTTCACCGCCAAACTCAGGAATTAATCTTAACACATCACGCGGTATTAATAATTCCGGCAATTGCATAGATAACGGCGTATCGGTGCGAACAGACGCAGCTGCCGCGCTTGCCGTGGGCACAGGGATATGACCTTGATTCATTTTAAAATTTAACACACAAAAATATAATATTAAAAATCAAACAATATAAATCCTTAGGTAACTAATTAAATCATATGAAAAATGTTATTCCATATAATTTGGAATAATATAAGCAAACGTAACGACTTTATTCACTTAATATTCTTTTAAGAAATTATTTAAGTACGACAACTTATTACGAAATTTTATCGTGTATAATTATTTTTCATACGATTTAGTTTTAGATTTTATAAAACTATTATTCATATGCTGAAATACACAATGTTAAAATTATATTAACAAAATTTGTGTAGGGAATTTGGGAAGGAAGTAGGTTACTCACAGTCCAACCACCTTATACATCTCTGCTCACCTGCGTTATGTTACGCGTAATCAAAACTTATTTATTTGGTTCGTGGATTGCCGTATGTAAAGCGCGTCACTGATTTTAAGCACTGCCTCTACGTAAAGTCTGTAACCAGTCGCGAAGTACGTTATAACACTTTTCACAGTTTTCAAACGCGACTTTCCGCGAAGGCTAACAGCGGCAATCCTACCGGCTGCGCCAGTTTGATTTCGGGAGCGACGAAATGGCTTTTTAAAAACTAAAAATAAAAGTAACTAAAATGGGAATCGAATTAAGAGTTTATTAATACGACCCGAGCTTTACAGATGCTATGTAAGACTGCCTTATTCTACTTATTCTAATGCATCGACACCGGATGACATCGTAGGCGGTGGACGTTCTCGAACATTCGAACATCACGCCACGTCTAGCTGATAAGGAAGTGCAGCGTACGGGATACTGCACCTGCACTGACTTATTGCAGCATAAGGTTATAGGGAATATAACTAGGTACTATACCTTTCTATTTCCCAATAATTGATAAGTCTTCTAAGTCTTCTAAGGAATCCATGGCAAACAACAAAAACCAGTGTGCTGAACCATAACACAACTTGTGACAATGAACTGAATACATTTTTTTTTTTTTTTTTTATTTAATCTTTGGAAGACCAACAGCAAACAATAACATTTTAAATGCATACAATACGCAACAGATAGCCAATTATAGGTCTCCGCTTTTAGCTACTTTATATAAAAATTAAAAAAATGAATGATGCGTGAACACTGAACTTACAAACAAGCATATTAATAATGTACGAAATAATGAAAATTAAAAACAATGTAAAACATTAAGACGTAAAAAAATCTAAATTAAAAAGTTGTTGTGTTAATTTATTGCGGTTATCTATGGAAAAAATCAAGACTGAGCATCCGCCTCACTGAACTGGGTTTGCAAGTGAATATATCAAAATCATGTATTTTTGTTTGTCCATTTAGAGTATTAACTGCTCGCCAGAGAAATGCATTTTGACGATAGTTTGTAGAGACTAATGGTAGGTGTATAGGCACATAATGTCTTACGCTTCTGGATGGTATATTAAAACTTATTTTATTTAAAAGGTCAGGGCAATCAATTATACCGGATAACATATTTAACAAATAAGTCACATCGGCAATTGCGCGGCGATGGGTTAAGGGAAGTATATGAAATTTTCTGCAGAGAATAAAATAATCATCGGACTTATAATGTATTTTCAGTTTATAACATAAAAATTTAATGAATTTGCGTTGTATGTTTTCGATTCTAGAGATGTAGTTATTATATCGTGGATTCCAAATCTGGCTTGCATATTCTAATATACTGCGTACATAGGTACAGTATATAATTTTTAGTGTTTTGGCTTCTTTGAAACTATCACATGTACGTATTACGAACCCTAGTGCCTGGTATGCCTTGGTTACTATGCTAGTAATGTGATCATCAAAAAGTAATTTAGGATCGTGTAATACGCCGAGATCGCGAACATTTCTGCATCGTTGTAGTTTGTGGCCATTTAAGTAGTATTCAGAGGATAAAGTGCTGGGTTTTCTACTATAGGTCATGACCAGACATTTAGAGGGATTTAAATCTAATTTATTAAGTTTGCAGTAATCGGTTAAGCGTATAAGATCTGATTGAACACCAAGGACATCCGTAGGCGTTGAAATAGCTGTAAATATTTTCATGTCATCAGCAAAGCACAAAACCTGGGAATTTTGGAAACACTTATCCATATCATTAACGAATATAAGGAATAACAAGGGCCCAAGGAGGGAACCTTGTGGAATTCCACTTGGTACCTTTACCCAACCTGACATGTAGTTATTGATCACGACAGCTTGCGAACGGTTAGTTATATATGATGCCAACCATCTCAACAAGTCTCCTCGTATCCCGATTAACTGTAACTTTGCAATCAACACGGTGTGATCTATTCTATCAAAACATTTTGTATAATCAGTATATATTATATCAACTTGCTTACCGCTACTCATAGATTCCGTAATGTAGTCATTAATTAGAATGAGGTTCGAAGTTGTAGAACGACCTTTCAGGAATCCATGTTGAGTATTGTTAAAACTATTTTTTAAAGCCGGGTAAATTTGGTTATAAATAATTTTTTCGAATATTTTTGATAGTATGCATAATTTAGAGACTGGTCTGTAATTGGTAACATCTGATTTAGATCCTTTCTTATGAATAGGTGAAATAAATACCTTTTTCCATATCAAAGGTACAGTGCATTTGGCAATAGATTTCTTAAATAATATGCTGATGGGGATAGCTATGGTGTCGGCACAATTATATAGGAATAGAGGAGGTATTAAGTCGGGCTCTGCTGATTTGTCCAGATCGAGTGATTTTAAAAGTTTCGTCACTGTTGTGGTGTCTATATATACTTTGTGAATATCCGATATAGCATCTTTGTGATAATGAGAAGAGATCGTGAGCGGAGTAGATGTATGAGATGGTCGCAAAAATGTTGAGTGGAAATAACTAGAGAAAGCATTACATATGGCATCAACCGTGTTTGCTAGTTGGCCATCATATGCAACGGAGCATGGTATAGTTGAAGACTTACGACGTGATTTGACGTAAGACCAAAAATATTTAGGATTAGTCTTGATTGATTCCTCGACTGATTTTATGTAATTATCATAACACTGTTTTTCCAAACGTTTAACTCTTTCTCGTAATATTTTAAATGTCTCGTAGTCCGACCGATTGTCGTAAACTTTGAATTTTCTATTGTACTTATGTTTTTCTTTAATACATTTTTTTAGTGAAGGCGTGTACCACGGTGGAAATGAATTGTTATCGTATGACATTCGTTTGACGATATATTTATCAATAAGTTGCATAATTAAAGAATAAAAACAGTCAACCGCGTCATCGACAGACATATCAGACAGTTTACTACACCAATCGATATTACTGATAGCGTTGTTTATTTCGGTATAATTACCTTTCGAGAATAAATATTTGGTTCTAGGTGCAGGTTTCAAGTAAGTTAGTTTAGAAGTTGAAATTTGAACAGAGAGAGCCTTGTGATGTGGGTCAATTGGAACTAATGGGTCTACACATTCTGATACTTTAACGGTCCTGTTCGAAAGGACGAGATCCAAGATTCTACCATATGTATTATTTACATGATTGAATTGCTGTAAATTCAGATAGTGCAATGTGTCTATAAAATTTTGCTCGTCGGGGGTACTCGCTATAATAGGTGTTGTTATGTTGTCATCGATACTACAGTTCCACGATATACCGCTCAAATTGAAGTCTCCTAATATTAGAAAGGTATCGTTGCTGTGATTAATTACGTTTTCCTCTAATTTAGACATATAGTTTTGAAGCTGACAAGAAAAAGATAGACCCGCATTTTGCCTACACAAATATACTACCCCTATAAATAAATGGCTTTGTTGGCGATGGGAAATATTGGTAGGTATTTCAATCCAAAGATCTTCTGCTGTGGAATTGAAATTATATTTGATATTGGCAGGAATATCCTTTCGAATTGCAATGAGTACCCCCCCGCCGCGAGTTTGATTAGTAAGTTCATAGTCTCTGTCACGACGCCACACCACATATCTGTTATCGAACAATTCCGAATCGCTAATACTAGACGTTAACCACGATTCGGTCACTACAACAATATGATATGAATTAAGGCAGACATTTCTATAAAATGACAATGTTTTTGAGCGCAGTCCGCGTACATTTTGATAAAAAATAGATAAACTATTGTTACGGAATGTATTATAAATAGCCATTTTTGTATTTTATACACAAAAACATAACAAGCAACATCTCAAGGCCATGATAAAATATCGATAAACACATTATTTTAACCAGAACACTAAAGCATAATTTACCCACAACCCAAAATAATAAAACGAAGAAATAGTAAGACAAAATGTGCAAAATATGAGACCTCTCATTTCTAGTAACTAGCCGCGGTATTGTACTACGCCGTACGAGCGAGATAGCAATATGTTTTGCATTTTTACTTAAAACTGAACAGGCCAGCTAGTGCAAGCGTTGGCGCGCGATGACGACTCAGTTCGTAAAGCAGGGGTGCTCAATCTTTTACATGTAATGTAATTCAATAATGAAAAGTTGAGACAATATAAGATGGAAAAGGTATTATAAATGTTAACCCATGAGAACTTTAAACCAAACGAAGCAATTAGACTATGATGAAATATCAGCAAACTTATTATACTACAATTTAAACAATTTTGTTTAAATCCTGAACCTTGTTAATAATAATTGTATGAAATGTATCATTTTTACGTACATGGATTTTTCCGTACTTCACCCAGACGAAGTTGAAATTTTTCTGTTTTGCAGCTTCTCTAGTCTTGTTTAGTAGAATCTTCGTATCGGCACTTAAATGGTCGTTGACATAGATTTTCTCCGGGGAGTTGTGGTAGCCAAGATCATCTGCTTTAAGTGAATTTTTTGCGCGTGCATTTGCGATGAATTCTTTTTTGATGTATCTGTTTATAAAACTAATAATGATCGGCTTCTCCTTAGAATTATATGAAGGAACTCTAGACACATAATTGGTCTGGGTTTTTGACACCTCATAACCGATCTTGGTACTAATGTTAGCGACGATTTTAAATAAATTTTCATTTTTCCCTTGAGGTATACCTTTGATCTCCACGTTGTTAAGGCGGGATCTTTGCTCCTCTTTGGTATTATACTGCTTGAGCTCCTGTACTTCCGTTTCCAACAAAGCCCATTTGCGTTCAATATCTTCTATGCCTTTTTCGGCTTTGAGCATCCTTTCGTTGAAGTCATCCATTCTGTCGCTGATAAACTGGCATGAACTCTTGAGGTCTAAAATTTCTTCTCTCATGTGCTTGATATCTTCTGAAATCTTAGGTATACTGACGAGTTGGCTTTTCATTTCTCTTATCTCATTCATAATACCCTCGAGAGTAACAACTTCATTTGGAGGTAATGATATCGGAGATATGGCTTTGCATGATACACATTTCCATGCCGATCTTCGATCTGCGCCTAATCGTTTCCAACCCGATTCTGTTCACAAAATTCGCACACCCAAAGTCAAAGTGTTTATTACAACCTCCACATATAACGCCGTTAGTAAACTGACCATTACAAATGTGACACTTCATCATTGTTAGTTTAGTTGTGTAGTAAAAATGTTGACGATATATGAAAATTTTATTTAAGCAAATACGTGTTGTTCGGACAGTGCCCACGACACGACACGACACTTTCTGGAATAATCAAGGAACGTCATAATCTAAAGTATTGCACCAAAACATAGCTGGATTAATTAATAAAATTGACTTCATAGAAATATGTTTAAATGAAATATATAAAAATAATATAAAATAGATATCATGTGTTTCTCAGAGACTTTTGTAAGATCTGGCGACGAAATAAATATTATTTTTTTAAAACTATAATTTTGCTTCTTCCTTTGGTAGGAAAAAGGAAAAGCGAGGGGTAGTTTGCATTGTTGTACATAAATCAATAGACTTCAAAAAAATTGAATTTATATATGACCTTTGTACAGAAAATGTATTTGAGTCTTGCGGTATAGAAATACCTACCTTGCAATGTATTGTAATCTGTATATATATATATTTTTTTTTTTATTAATAAGGCTCACAAACTGAAAGCACACTTGAGATATCTTATTTTACAGCTATAAACAAAAACAACACATCGTATGCCTCCTAAAATAGTGAGCACAGCATTCACATAAGGCTCTGCAGGCCCAGTTACACATAATGAAAATAACAAAAACAACAACAATTAAATAAAATAAAGATCAGACAATTTGGAGCTTTGAAGAAGCTTAATAAAAAATAAGAGTAATTATAAAGTTTTAACACAGTGTCATCTATTAATGGCTTTATGTATGTCCCTCCTAGCTGAGGCTAACGAACTTGTGAAGATATCGAAATCAGCGCGAAAATCGTTATAAAATTTTCCCATTCTATACAGAGGACTGTGACTACCTACGTTAGTTCGAGCTCTTGGAAGCGATATAGTCTTACGGTTGCCAAGGCGACGTCCCATTCGCGGAACAACAAAGTGTATATTTGCCAAGATCTCCTCACAGTCAATATATCCATTAATAATTTTATAAAGGAACAACACGTCAGAAGCCTTTCGCCGAGAATACAAAGATGAAATTTTAAAATATTCTAATCTAGATTGATATGAGATTAAAGTTTTACACATGTTACACGTGAATGCAAGACGGTACAAAAAATTTTTTTGGACTTGTTCAATTCTATTTGTATGTACAGCATACGTTGGGTTCCAAGCAGGGCTCGCGTATTCGAGAATGCTACGTACAATACTGTTATATACGGGTATTATAACTTTAGGATCCTTAAAAGATCTGAGTTGTCTTGAAATGAATCCCGTCAGTTGGTTGGCTCTCTTAACAACAGAATCCATATGTTCTCTAAAGCTAAGATGAGTATCCAATATAACCCCAAGATCGCGAATGGTCGGTACCTCACTGAGTTCCGAACCATTAATTTTGTTAGTCGCGTTATATGACTTCTTTTTCTTTGAAAATTTCATAACAAAACATTTACTTTCGTTTAAGACCATGTGATTGTTATTACACCAGCTATTTAGATAGTTAATTTCAGCCTGCAAATTATGTATGTCAGAAATAGTTTTGATAGTTGTATATAACTTAAGGTCATCAGCGTATAGCTGGAAATTACATTTTAATGTTTTTGCTAAATCGTCAATAAATATTAAGAAAAACAGTGGGCCCAAATAAAGGGCGAGCCCTGTAGAACGCCCGATGGAATATCATAACACAGTGACTCGAAACCACTGACAGCGACAAATTGAGACCTATATCGCAAATATGATTCACACCAACGAAGTAACGATCCGTGAATTCCCATATGATAAATTTTGTCAAGCAAAATATTGTGATCTATAACATCAAATGCCTTGCTATAGTCAGTATATATAACATGTAACTCTTCGCTATTATCTAATGCCACCGCGACGTCGCTTACAAAGCTTACTAAATTAGAGGTGGTTGACTTTTTTGGTAGAAATCCGTGTTGTGATGGATGTAATATTTGTTTAACGTGCCAAAATATCTTTTTGTGTACCAATGATTCTAAAACCTTTCCAAACGACGATAGTATAGAGACCGGTCTATAGTTTGATATTGAGGCCTGGTCATCTTTTTTGTGCACAGGAGTTACGCGCGCGATTTTCCACTTTGTTGGAAAACAACCTGAACTCAGAGACTTGTTATAAATGTATGTTAGCGGTTTAGAAAGATTCTTAGCGCATTTTTTGAGGAAGAGCGGTGGTATGCCGTCCGGCCCTGCCCCTTTATTAGCGTCCAGCTGCAACAAACTTTGGTAGGTTTCTTTCTCAGAAAGCTGAATGGAACTTAAGACCAAGTTATTGAAGTACTCAACCGCTCTACTACATTGGGGTGTGTCACTGAAAGGTGGTGCTACCCTGTAAACTGACTGAAAATGAGTGGAAAATAAGTTACAAATATCTTGACCACCTGTGGCAATAGTGTCACCCAAGAACATTTGATTGGGAAGAGAACTACTATTAGATTTTAGACCATTTATATAAGACCAGAAGTGTTTCGGGTTGGAGCGGAGTGTTTCGCTCGCACTGATCTTAAAACTTCTGAGACATTCCTTACTCATGCGATCGCAACGTATTCTAAGTTCCTCATAAGACATCCTATCCATTTTATTTCCATACTTTTTATATCTACTGTGGTAATTAGCTTTCTCTCTTAAACATTTTATTAATGGCCTACTAAACCATACTGGAAATCTATTATTGCGCGGTTTCCGGTAAGGTGTATGTTTGTCTATAATGGGGAATATTGTCTCATAGAAATTAGTAACCATTTGATTTACATCCCCACTCTCAAAACAAGTACACGACCAATCTATTTCCTTTAACTCTTGGTTAATTTTGTCATAATCACTTTTATGGAAATCTAAACGCGGAGAACGCTTACTTCTGAGCATATTATTTACGTTAGTTTGATTTATTTGTATTTCAAGGGCTGGGTGATGAAGATCCAAATGTATCAATGGTACATTAGCTTCACATACGTTCACAGATTTAGGCGAATCGGCCATTACCAAGTCTAGAATACGGTTATTTGAATTAACTATATGATTACATTGATACAGGTTATTGAATTCAATTTCATCCAAAAATCTATTTTCAAGTAGACCTTGGCAAGGTCTCGCTGTGCAAGTCCTTGTGACAGAGTCATAATCCCAAACCACATTAGCAAGATTAAAATCACCTATGAATAAAGTTAACGAATTTTGGTTGGCGCATGACCTGTTGTAAATCTGTGTAAATTTCGTTAAAGTAGCATCAAAGACCTCAAAACCGATTGGTGGTGGGGTATAAGTGGTGCAAATATTTAATTGAAAAGATTTTCGGGCATTTCCCAGCTTTAATGTTAACCACATGTCTTCGTATCGCGATTCCCAGGCAGATCTTCTGAGAACGTTATACTTTTTTAGTACCGCTATAATAATACCACCTCCATCTCTTCTATTAGCAAATAGAGTAGAACTGCGGTCTTGTCTAAACACGTTATATCTGTCGTCGAATATTTCATGATCAAAGACTGTTGGATTTAACCAGGATTCCGTTAGAATAATCAGATCATATTCATTATTTAGAACGTTCGTGTAGATAACTTCGGTTTTAGTTCGTAAGCCTCTTACATTTTGGTAATATATAGGGAAACTGAATTTTTACATTTTGGTCTTAGTAACATTCATTTTGTTAACATTTTGGCAAGTGTTTATCTATTAATTTACACTATAAGAGTATTTAGCATCTCATGGTTAAGAACTATCCTCGACTTAGAGTTAATGTCTTTACGAATGAAAACGCGACCTCCACGAACCCAAACAAACTCGAACTTGTGTTCCTTGGCGAATTTTCTGGTAGACGCGTGGAGTAATTTATTAGTCGGTGATAAATGTTCAGACACATACACAGGTTGTTCGATACCAGGAATTTTAAGGTGGCTTGTGTTAAGTTTTTTGTGAGTGTTTATCTTGTTGAATTTTTTTACCTCAGCCAGTAACGAATCTCTCAGGCGTGGGCTCACCAGCTTGACAACGATAGACCGAGGCCTGCCGGATTCTTTGTTCAATTTGGGTACTCGGTGAAGATCCATTATATCACGTTCGCTCATGTCGCTCGATACCGTATCCATAAGATTTTTCACAATGGTTAGTACGTTCTCGTTTTTATTCTCAGGTACGCATTGTATCTCTACGTTACAGCTTCTATATAGAATACCAAATTCGAATACCTGTTTATTCTTTGAAAAGCTAGAATTGCTAATGTACAATTTACTATTTAAACATAAAAAAAGAATAATCATTACAGGCGATTTCAATATAGATACATTAAAAAATAATAGGGATTAAACTACTATACACGGATTTTATCGCGTTGTTTATTTAACACTCTATTACATAATTTAGAAACTGTTACACTACTATACTATACTATTATTATTATTATTATAACTACACTGCCTGGATTGCCTACTTTGGGTATGTAAAATAAAATATGGTATACAGTCTAACTAACGAAGTATATCTTACTTCACAATAGTTATACTTATGTTCTAATAATGTACAGAGTACTGGGTATTGCTGCGTCGGAGAGTGAACTGCTCGCCTGTCCACGCGGTCCGCACTAGCGCATAATACATTCGCTGACAACGCTGTTTCCTACGCACACATTAACATACAGTGCCCCTACACTCACTCACCCCCTTTTTTGAAAGAAAACACAAAAAACAATCAAAAATATATGCTCTACCTAATTGCAAAAGTTTCATACATTTCCATCCATCATTACAAAGTATATACAAGGCCCGTAATGTGGCTCGACCCGACGTCATTGCTGACTCGACGGTAAGATTACACCGGCGCTTGATTACAATACGCGTCCGGTCCGGTGACGTTCGTTGGTTACCTAATGCTATTTTAGAATCGTAAGTTATAAGTTTTATAATTACAACTAAGTACATATTTAGGAGTGCTGGCAGAATGCTTAAATGCTACTTATATGTTAACTTATTTCTACGCCTTTTATACCTGTTACTAATGGTAGTTGCCGTGACGACCCGCTCTGCTATATTTATTTATTTATTTATTTATTTATTTACTGACATACAAATATCTTTACAGGTTTCACCCAAAGCGATATTGTAGCACTATTAAAAAAATTATAAATAATACTTATACAACATATTCCTATATAGTTTTATCTAATTATCATAACAAATTTTATAAGAAGCTATCCTTGTGAATTCACTCAGAGCACAACAGAATATGTCCACGTCCAAGGCTATGAGATTAAGCGTGCGGAGTGCGCGCGTCAAAGGCGCCTCATTCATGAGGTTGGTTCGACCGCGCGGTACTACTAGCAGCCGTGGCTGTCGCCGTCGCCACACGTACCTGTCCGGCACACAAAAACAAAACTGACCTAAAATTACTGCATTGTGCACCTTCCCCCTCAAAATTTTAAACAAGTAAATAATTAGTGCCAATTCTCTCCTAACCCTCAGTTCATTGTATCCTACCATACCCAGAATAAATAATGTAGGATACATTAAGGGGTAAAATGGATAGACACCATAATAACTAAAGTATAAATATCTGATAAATTTATTTTGTACGCGCTCCAACATAAGACTATATTTAGTTTCATGCGGAGCCCAAATGACTGCGTTACATTCTAGCTGGCTCCTAACCAATGCATTGTATAATGCTATAACAGCTTTCGTATTGGTGAACCCTCTCACTGTACGAAGCATAAACCCCAAATTTCTATAAGCTTTTTTACAGATGCGCATGATTTAATTATCATCCCTTAGGACCCGGCAGCGTCCGTCACGATAACGCCTGCAATTCCTTTCATTCATCACTACTCACCACACTTCTTTCTTGCATACTTTACACGTTACATTATATCATGTTTTACGGACACACATAAATATGAAATGTTATGGGGTTAAAACTATAATTACAATCTAGGCTCGTATGTAAGATAACTACACTGGGTGTTCATAATGTCGCTGGGGGGCAATGTTAGTCATGCCTGCTGCTACTGTTGACACTTCCATGTGTTTACGGAATAACTTGATACTATGTTTCTTGTACCGTTGGAACAAAATGTATATATAAAGACATACCACACTTGCAATGATCACCATGAGGGTTACGTGAATTTTCTGGACCATATCTTCTATTGCGATGTAAGGTGTTTACGTCGGAGAGATCAAAGAAACGCTCAAGTTGAAAGTACAATATTTAATGAAAGAACAAAATACACGTTACACCTTATATACTAGATCTTATACTACACTACACGCCCACCAGCGAAAGAAAAATAAAATACATGCAAGTATTTTTATTTTTGACAACTAGAAAACACAAAATATAAAAAGAAAAACACATTATCATTATGTTTGGTTTAGTTATAATGGTAGTCGAATAAACAAAAAACAACATAACCAATTACTTTAGTTATAATATTGATTGCAGTATACTAAAGAAAAAGAAAAGAAAACAATTCAATAATCTTATAATTATATCTTATAGGGTATCGTCCTATTTTTATGAACTAACATTTCTTTACCTTTGTAATTTATTTTCAAATTTGGTGCACAATCTTCTAGTACATTGAAAGGACCTAGATGTAATGGATCAAATTTATTAACACAGCATTCGTTTCTAAGTAATATCTTATCACCTACATTGTACTTAATAGGGTTTGTGTATGAATCATATTTTGATTTTCGTAATTCTTTAGATCTAATCAAATTTTGTCATATTTTTTATATGTTTTCATCTTCGTTTCGCTGAGAGAACGGTAATCTATATTGTTTTACATAGACAGTACTAGAATGTGGTTTTAACTGAATAGTTTGGTCATAAAGATTGGTGGTTGTTAATTTATCTTTGGGTAAATGGAATACGTCCGAAAACTTAGCACAGATATTTTCAATGGATTTACGTTCTTCTAAATTAAGATGGTTTAATTTAAGAAAGGACAGCATAGTCTGTATCCTGTCAGCATCAATGCTGTCATTATTTTCAAAGCTACAAATAATCAGATAAGTAATGTAATTCGGGTCTAAAATAGCTGAGATGTGCTCCAGTGTCACGTGTATTTAATATCTGAATATTAATAAATCCATTTTTAGGCTTACTGATGCTTCCAGGTATGTAAACGTCTTGGCATAACTCTCCTGGTAAAACGACACACTCATCTAACATACTGCTTTTAATCATAAATATTTTTTCACACCTTGATGGAATACTTAAGTAATTTCCTTTACCTAAAGAACCGTTGATCATTGACAAGATCATGTTTTCATTTTGATTATTTAATATTAATGTATTGTTTTCAAAATTTAAAATCGAATTGAATTTTTGTAAGAAATCTATCCCAATAATACCATGCTGATGACACGGTAACAATTTTATAACGTAAAATTTGTGATTAAATACCATATTATTTTTATGAAGTGATACATTAACATAACCAATGCTATTTATGCTACCACCAATTCCATTTATTTTAATACATTCTTCATGTATTGGAATATTCCACTGCGCAACTGTTTCATATCTCAAGGCGGAAAGCGATGCGCCGGAATCTATTAACAGGAGATATTCAACACCATGTACACACGGCTACACATCAAGTTAGACACCCTATATACGCATAACTACGCTACGTACAAAATAGAGAATTGTTGGTAAAGGACCGTGCATACCGTAGTATACCAACCGTGTAGTGTCGACCAATCACGGTGCACTAACGCGTGCGGCGACCGGCGACGGTGTACTTACACACACTGACGAAAACTTTTTTGCTATTGTTGTTTTTCGCCGGCCGTCAGTCAAACAAATCCTAGACGTTCGCTTGACGATACTGTGACAACGTGAAAGTGCAATTTAAATATTTATTTATTATGGCGCCACAGTTATCTCCACAACAGCGGCAGCATATAATAGTGTTGCGTGAAAGTGGATACACTATTAAGGAGATTGAAATGAGGACAGGAATAACGGTGAGTGTTATTTTTAATTAAGTATATTAAAATAATAGTGAAGTGATTGTTTCTAAAAAACGAAGTAATTAGTTTTATGTTTTGTTTAAAACTGGACTGAACATGGATTACTCGCTGTTTCGGCAACATTCTATTAATTACCATAGTAACAAGACGTCACACTCATTTACAAGAGCCATCTATAGCACCTAATTATTTCGACATAATTTAAATGGAACTATACATATTATATGTGCTACAATATTTAAGTATCCGTTCGAATAAAATACGGACGTCTCGTTGATCCAGTCCAGTGTCATAAAACGCTTACCAAACCAGTGTGAAGTCTCGGATTCGACTCCCGTATTACATAGTGTTAATGGGTTTTTCTGTCAGTAAATTATTAGTAGTAACACGGAGTCACGAACTCGGTATACCTGGTAGATGATAATAGACTGGCCCCCCGTATTACGTAGAATCTGAACCAATCAAACTGGCGAAGTGTGGGAGCTTAACACTCCTATTTACTCCTTCGGGGACAGGTGCTATGTTATGTTATGTTATACGCATTATGCTATGTTATATGTACAATTGTTTTAGATGACAACAATCAACTTCTGGTTACGGCGCAATGAGGAGACTGGAGGTGACCTATCGGCTCACCATCGGCAGCTCTACCAGCGTGCCACCACTGCTGAACAAGACGCTACCATTGTAGCGGCACATAATAACCGGCCGTTTTTGAGCACGAGTGTTACTGCCACACAACACAATGTAAGTTTAATAATGTTTAGAATTTATTATAATAAAGTATATATTTATAAACACATATAAACATACAGCGGAAAAGCTTAAAAGAAATTGTCAAGTCTTCTAAGTGTTTCAGTGCAACCAAACATAATCATTAAAAATTAGCAATAAAGTCGATAATTGCTCGCTCTGGCAAGCGTCACCGGCAGACGTTCTCGTCTGAATACAAAAATCAACGGCGGCGGCGCTTAGTATTTAGATCCCATACAAGAGGTCGGATATAGGATATTAAAAAAATTAAAAGTCGTCATTTGAAATAACTGAGTTTTACATCCAATTTCTATATTGAATTATTAAAGAGAAACAATTTCTAGCAGCACGAATTTAAAGGCTATACCTACTTACACTGTGGTAAAATCGAATAGGTAAAACTGTTTTCAATATATAAAGTTTATATATTTAAAGTATCCTTTTAATATCTCTAGATCTAGATTTTTTATGGCAGTATCTTATCATTATTTTTCATATATAAGTATATATATATATATGTCGGAGAAGCACTGTTCCCGCCGACGTCATCACTAGTGATTGCGGGCTTTGCGGGCGTCATTAGGGTAAAATGCGAGCACAAAACACAATGATCACAAGTTCACAGCAGTTTATTGTAAGATAACACAATAGTTCTGATCAACTAAACGAGAATTAACAGTAAAAACCGAGCAGCGGGTTCGGGGCACCGATCTTACTTTTTATTTTAGTCGCTTAACAACGATCCAACTCGATCGCTAGCTCACACTTCAAAGTCCTCCATAAAAACTGAACTACCGACTGACTGAACTGACTTCACCAAGCCAAGATGGCGCCTCGACCCCGCTCGAGGCACGTGCTCTGCTCTGATTGGTCGTTACGTAGTACTACAATCAAATCATGACTTTTAATAAATTATTAGGATCTAACGTTCTAAAAAATGTAACAAATCAATTGAAATTAAATTAAGAATTTTAAAAGTAATTACAATGTAAAAAAAAGCAATATTATGTCTTACGTATGCGAACAACAATCAACTTGACTCATAGCTCCCTCCGACATATATATATATATATATATATTTGGCATTAGTATAGATATTGGTCCATGTTTCATACTACAGATTTAGGTAAGATAATAAAAAATATGATTATTATTATACCATCGCAGATCTTTTGCCTTAAAATTAAATGCGAGTATAGAAGACTGATAAATATACATACACTGAATAGGTAATCAATGACACTTTTGATATGATTTTCCCAATAAAATAAATATAATTGAAATGTCGAGATATATTATAATATATATTCCATAGATGATTCCACAATGGAGTATAATTATGTCATCGCTTATATGGTTCAAGTATCAAAAAATGTAAGGTTAGTGTAACAATAAAAAGCTTAGTTTCAAATTAAAAACAACTAACTTTTATTGTTGTTTCAGGTATCAACCCAAACAATCCGGCGAAGACTGCAAGCCGTTGGTTTGAAAAACAGGACTCCGGCATAAAAAAATGATTTTTCTACTGCCCATGCTCAAGCTAGATTCAGTTTTTGTTTAGAATATTATAATTTCGATTGGACAAATAACATACTTAGTCATATTTTTAGACGAAAAAACTTTTAAATCTGATAAAGACGGCAAGATAATATTAAAACGCTTAGATAGGGAAAGGTTTTGTGTAAAAACATTATACCAAATAGGTCGAGTGGTCGGCTGAGCTTGGGATTCTGGGGATGAATGAGTTCTGTTGGTCCTGGCGAACTTGTCGAAATATCCGGCCGCATGAATGCCGAACAATATGTCGATTTATGGTCGTCGATGATGGTGCCGACTGTGCGACTGTACCATCGGACGGGCACGATATATCTTTGCCAGGACAACAGTTACGTCCATAGCGCCAGAATTGTCCAGGCGTGGCTCCAAGCTCAACCGGATATTCAAGTAATAGCATGGCCTGCGCAGAGCCCTGACCTTAACCCAATCGAGAACCTCTGGGGACAGATGGTTCTCAATTAGGATGTATCAGAAGTGCGCAACGTAGAAAACTTGCGGCAAACGGCAATCGAAACGTGGGAATGCATGAGAAGAGATCCACGTGATATGTGTTGGAATATGGTTACTGGAATGAAAGCCAGCTAGCGTTAAGACCTTGCAATTGTAAAATTTACTTTAAGTTGATTGTGAAATTAAAATTATTTTTAAAGTACAATCTCGGTCTTCAATCATTTGATTCTCGCGACATATAGGTATCGATGCAATTCTGAGCATGCTGGAAAGCAAAGCCTCGAAAGAAGCTTTACAGATATTGCAACCGGGCTATGAACCCCTGTCCAGATATACAAAATCAAAAATCAAAATAAATTTATTCAAATTAGGTTACAAGGTAACACTTATGAATGTCAAAGTTACACGTAATTTTTCTTTCTGTGAATTTACATTTACTGCCACGTTTAGCAAAGCAAGGGTGTGTAAGGCTCATGAGAAGAACGGGCAAGAAACTCATAGCCACTCTTTTTAATCGCCAAGTGTACAATAATATTTCGTTTACAAATCATAACTGTAAGGTGCTGCAACCATTTCTCCATGAACTACTACTCAACATACTCAAGCATTTGATAAAAATTGATGGTAGCCTCTAAAGCAGCAGTATGGTAAATAGGAGCATCCATTTACATGTACATAAATAATCAAGACAAGACGTGATTATAGTCCGTAGTTTAATCTAATTGTTTAAATAAAATGTAGTAAGTAAATTATCGAATTCCACTAAACCAGAATTCAGAATAAGACTCAAAAGAAAGCTTAACGGAACTGTCCATAATCACGAGTTGTCTTCATTGCACATTCTTCTTGATTAAAATACGACTGAATGTAACAACAATGCAAATTCCAGCTTAAACAAGGTGTAATATTACAAAAAAATATATATTCATATATTAAAAATAACATAAGTGTTAGTCATTGAAATTAAACTACTTTATACGGATTTTATCGCGTTGTTTATTTATCACTGTATTACAAAATTTTGAAAATATTACACTACTACTACTATTGATTTTATTTTACTAATTTATAAGCTAATAAAATTATTTAAACTATTAAATCTATTTATTTTTGGTTTACACTTTAATAGTTTAAATAATTTTATTAGCTTATAAATTAGTAAAATAAAATCAATAGTAGTAGTAGTGTAATATTTTCAAAATTTTGTAATACAGTGATAAATAAACAACGCGTTAAAATCCGTATATAGTAGTTTAATTTCAATGAATAACATTCGCGTAAACAGAAGACAATATTATATAAGTGTTAGTATTTGTCATTTAATATCCTGTGATCTGATGCAAATATTAGTGCCATGGATGTTTGTCATTTAAATAATCATCTATATTATAATATGCTTTAGAAATTAAGCAAGTTTTAATTTTAACTTTAAATTTATTCTCTGGTAATTCTAGAATATTACTCGGCATTTTATTATAAAAACGTATACCAAGACCCATGAAGGAACCATGAACTTTATGTAGACGGTAGTATGGAACACATAATTTATATTTATTTCTAGTATTGATGTTATGTATGTCACTATTTTTTATGTATAAATATATATTTTGACGGACATGCATGATATTAAAATAAATATATTGTGATGCTATAGTTAAAATACCTATATTCTTAAATTTTTCTCTGAGCGAGAATCTAGTTCCTAATTGATAAATTGCACGCACAGCTCTTTTTTGCAATATAAAAATACTTTGTATATCAGCTGCTTTTCCCCATAATAATATTCCATATGACATAACGCTGTGAAAGTAACTAAAGTAAACTAATCTAGCTGTATCAACGTCAGTTAATCCACGGACTTTTCTAATGGCGTAAGCGGCCGAACTAAGTTTCGCTGAGAGACAAGATATTTGCGCACCCCACTGTAACTTTGAATCAAGTGTTATGCCCAGGAATACTGTGGATTCTATTGCTTCCAGTACCTCACCGTTCAATGCTATGCTAGGACCAAGATGTTTTACATTAGGCAGTATGAATTTAACACATTTTGTTTTTTTGGGGTTCAGTACTAAATTATTTAAAGTAAACCATTTTGTTACTTGAATCAATGCACTGTTTACTTCGTCAAAATGGTCCCTATTCCTGTTTACTTTAAATATTAAGGAAGTGTCGTCAGCAAACAGTACAACGTCACAAATATTGTTCAAATAAAAAGGTAAATCGTTCATATAAATTAAAAATAAAAATGGGCCTAAAATCGAACCTTGCGGCACCCCTAGCTTTACAGGTAAGCTATTTGATTTTGAACCATTGACATCTACACACTGAATCCTGTTACTCAAATACGACGTAATTACATCCAGTGCATTACTCTGAACACCGTAATGCCTTAGTTTCCGTATGAGCGTATCATGACAGACGCAGTCAAATGCTTACGAGAGGTCGCAAAAAACACCAATAGCATTTTGTGAGTTTTCCCACGCTCTGTATATATGGTTTGAGTAAAGCTACTCCTGCATCCGTTGTTGAACGAACCTTAGTAAAGCCATATTGGTTGTCGTGAAAGAGGCTATTTAAATTAAAATGTCTAAGTAATTACTTTGACTTGAGTATTAATTTTTCAAATATTTTGCTAAAAGCTGGTAGAATTGATATTGGCCTAAAATTACTAGGATCAGTTTTACTACCGGATTTAAATAAAGGTATGATTTTACTATTTTTCATAAAATCTGGAAACGTTCCCGAATCTACACACCTATTAAATCACCCACTTAAATAAGGAGCAACTATATCTAATATACTTTTTACGACCTTAACGGAGATACCCCAGAGATTTCTCAGAACGCTTTTCAATCTCTGGAATCTAAAAATACGGGGGATTTTTAGATTCCAGAGATTGAAAAGCGTTGATAATGGTGCCAATTCTGTTGTAACAAAATTCTCTTATCTTAGCTAAAAATCTCTAAAATTTAGATTAGTCCTGTCAAACGACATTTTGTATTCGGAAATCGCTAAAAGTTTAGTCCTGTCAGTCGCTAAAAGTTTAGTCCTGTTAGTCCTGTCACTTTTAGCGATTTCCGAATACAAAATGTCGTTTGACAGGACTAATCTAAATTTTAGAGATTTTTAGCTAAGATAAGAGAATTTTGTGACAACAGAATTGGCACCATTATCAGTTGCGTTAACATAATCAAATCTAAATAATACTCTACACTTTGTTACGCTGGAATATAATAACCTCTCTGCGTCTATAGATGAAGAATTTAATGCGCTCGTGGTGGTAATCGGTACACTAGCAAAGAAATTATTGAACACGTGTGCTACATCGGCATTAATTTTGATCATTTTATTATTTATATATATTATCCATCAGACTAATACTATTGTCTCTTTGAGTTATCTTGCCACTAGCTTCGTTAATAGCTCGCCAGGTAGCCTTAACTTTATTAGAAGACTGTTTGATTTTGTTACTGACGAACTTGGACTTCGCAAAATTTTTAAAAAGGTATGCAATTTATTGCATATCTTTTTAAGAATTTTGGAGTAATTCTTAACATATTCAGTAAAAGTAGGATCAAAATAGTATAATTCTTCATACTATATAACTCATACATTTTCACTCTGCTCTTATAAATACCTACGGTTGCCCATTCGTTAAATTACCTAGTTCCTTTAATAACTTTTACTTTAAACCTAAACGTATTATCAAATTCTTTCTTAACAATACCAAAAAAGGTGTCATACTCCTTATTAGGAGATTTTTCATCCCTTATATTAGAGTACATATTACATGAAATTTTATTTCTAAAATGTTTGAAGCGATTATTTGTTAAAGGCCTAACAAGTATCTTTTGTTTAATATTATTATTATTAATGTTTGGAAACATTGCTAATTGTCCACAGTGATCTGAGGTTAAGTCAGTGGTAACTAATTTGTATGAAGCGTTACAATCACTGAAAATGTTATCTAAACAAGTGGAAGACGTGGCAGTTATTCTTGTTGGTTCCAAAAACAAATTCGTTAAATTAAATGATTTATATAAGTTTATAAGTCTATTAGCCAAGGAAGAGCCATCTAGTACATTAATATTAAAATCACCGCATACTAATATGTATTTCCTACTAGTTCTGATTTTAGTAATTAAATCTTCCATCACTGATTCAAACAGATTAAAGTTACTCAATGGGGGGGTGATATACACAAATAATTATATACCATTCAAGCTCAACACAGGACAGTTCTATGGTACGCTCTATAGCCAGACAAGTTATGTCTTTACGTTCCCTGCAAGTTGTTGTGTTTGCAACAAGTATTAAAGAACCACCGTGAATAGCTTGTGTTCTTGAAAAGGCGCTATGTACCATATAATTCATACTATTTAAAAAACTTACTTCATAGCTTTTGAGCCAATGTTCTGTTATACACATAACCTGAACATTGTGGGTCTCTAGAAATAAACTTAACTCTAAATCTTTGCCGGATAGTCCTTGTATGTTTTGGTGAGCAACACTCAATTGATAACCTCTATCCTTTGCCCCAACCTTAAGTTTAAATCAACTTTGTCATTATTTAAACACTAAAACCACACACTCCTGCCATACCAACTTGTCCTCTAACGTAGTCAGAGTTCTTGCTTTTCCTTTATGTATATTTTTACCTTGTATTTATTGTTTTTATTTATCTAATTTTGCCAAAAGTGTTAAAATTTTTAAATACCAATTTTTTTTCAAAGCCAAAGAAGAAATATTCAATTTCTAATTTCTATCCTTAGGGGGTTCTGGGGTGTTCTAAATATACAGTATGTTCGGTTAAACGAGGGACATATTGAAATCAGGTGTAGTTTAGGAATACACGAATCTAATAAAAGTATTGAAAAATAAAAATACGGGTAAATAAAAAAGAAATAACTTACCAAACAATTTGTGAAAAGTTTCGCAACGTTTGGACACTCTAGCGCTTGTGGCTAGCGTTAACTACCTATTACTTCAAAGGTCATTTTCTCTTTAAGCATGATTCGTTTTCCCTTCATACTTCGATCCTGGCTTAAGACAGGCAAAAATACCTAAGTATTACACAACTATTTTCAATTAACGTAAATACTAATTTAGAATATTAACTTTACGATGTTAAAAAGCTCTAAGTAATACATAAGTATTTCTGGCGTATTTAAAAAAGGAATCACACCTATTTACAACGATTAACTTGATTAATAATTTACTATTTACAAAATCTACACTAATCTTAAAAGTTGTTCAAAATGAGCACGTTCCCGCGCGATGCACAGTTCAGCCCGTTTCCGCATATTGTCTTTAATGGGATTTAGTACAAATGGATCAATTCGGACACTATCAAATGCACTAGTGATACGCGCTTTCAGCTCCTCCCTGTTTGAGTATTCCGTTACGTACACTAATTTCTTCACCCCATAAGTAAAAATCTACCGGACACGGTACAGGCCCTCCGCGACCTATCCACTTATCACCAAAGTGAGCGTTTCGGAACTCGCGTACTCGTACCTGATAATGCGCGGGCGCTCCGTCATGTTGATAGTACAGGTTGCGGTGAGCACTGAGGGGCACATCGTCCAGCATTTAGTCTTCCCTCGATAAAATAAGGGCCTAGCAAACAATTGTTCAAAATGACTGCCCACACATTAACACTAAATCTATGTTGATAAGCGTCCTGTCGCGTCACATATGGGTTTTCACTGCTCCACCAATGTTCATTGTGAACATTAAATACTCCCATTTTTGTAAAAGTGGCTACATCCGTAAACAAAATGTTGTTATTTAAATTTGATAATTAAACCACTGGCAAAAATTAATTCGCGGCTGGTAATCATTAGCCCCAAGTTCTTGAAAGGGACGAAAATTATATGGGTGCATTCCTTCTTCATAGAGTAGCTTCCACACGGTTGAGTTTGATACTCCAAATCGCCTTGCTGCACTTCGAGTAATCTCCTGCGGGTGATGCTCAGAGTATTCCAAGACGGCTTCTTGGAGATGAACTGGGTATGGCTCTCTCCCACGACCTTCGGCATGCGTCGGCACGGTGAATTGTCCGAATGTTCGCAATCGGTGATTGATGGCCAACATCAGGTTGTACGAAGGAGTCTGGCGGTTGGGAAACATCTCGCGGTACAAGTTGACTGCTCCCCGAACACTATCATTGGATAGTGCATAGACACGAACCATATCCCAGTATTCTTCATTGGAATACTGATAAGTCGACATGTTTAAACTGATTCTACTGTTATCAACTTATCACAAATGTTTACACAAAATAGTATCGAGTAGGATCGACGCGAAATACGGAAGACGGAAGCGCGCTAACAGAAATGCGGAAAAAAGTTTTTAAACTTTCGCGATTTGTACACATACTTAATATAATGTTAGACAACGGGTCTTACTCGCGATAAAGTATTTAAAAGGTAATAAATACCTATTGATTGCCCGACGTTTCGACCGACTTGCATCGATCGTGGTCATGGGTTGACTGATGTGAGCTCAGCGGCGCCTTCGTGAAGTGCAGGTTTCGGCAACTACCCTCACTTGGTCACTATTATTTATATTCGCACTGTCGGTATTTCGACACACAACACTAACGACGTCTACACACTGGCTACCTAAATCACTACGGCGACGTTTACATTTGCTGATGACTGGATTCCATGATGTAGACAAACGGTATCCATCCTCCCGGTTGAAGTTACGATATTTCCTAATTTCAACCGCTTCACGTACTATCTTGGAGTAATAGTGACCGGTGATCGGTGGATAAAACCTGTGGTTTATGTAACTCGATCCAGTGGTTTGGTCCAGACTCCAGCAAATGCTCGGCTATAGCGGACTTGTTTACTAACCGGTTCTTGACAGCTGTGATATGTTCCTTGACCCTTTCAGCGATTGTACGTTTGGTCTGTCCGATGTAAGAACTACCACAACTGCAATCCACCTTGTAGACGCCAAGTGTTTGAAAAGGGATAACATCCTTTGGAGTGCGTAGATAGCTTACTACTTTGGAGAACGGACGGTCTTTATGGAATATTTTTTCAGTGCTGTTCCAACTCTGTCCGTTACTCCTTTTATATACGGCATGTATGCCGGCACTCTGCTGACCCCAGGTTGGCTATTCCTTCTCCTCGGACGGTGTATCCTACTCTTATATCCGTTGCGCCTAAGTAACTCCTGAACATGTGTGAGCTCACTTTCTAGGTGTTCAGGGTCACAGAGGTCATACGCTCTGTTCGTCAGTGATGCTACAACAGATTGTAATTGTCGCGGATGGTGATGCGAGTAGGCGTTAAGATACCTGTCAGTGTGTGTTGGTTTGCGGTATACAGTGTGTCCCAGTATAATGTTGTGATAGATGTTTAAGTGAAACACAAGAATGATGATTAATTACTGCTCATTTATTTAGGATTACCCAGATTTATAAGTGATTACACACACAGATAGAATATTATGTATACATGAGTTCATTACACACTACATCACCCCCCTTGGGGAAATAATAAAATAAAACAAAGTTTTATTTTATTATAACATACACCATGGGTATAGTTTAATTACATTTACTTATTTATACATTACATGAACATTATATGATAGTTCACATGTTAATATTACATTATGAAATGAATATGTATTTTTATTACATCTTAAATACTAAATATAGAATAAGCATATCTCATATAATTATGTACTATCTGGAATATACAATTTGGTTCTGTTTTTATGTATTATATCTATTTTACCATCTCTTGAGATTTCGACATTAGGCGACAGATCTCTTATTACAACATAAGGTCCTAAATAAATATTGGTTAGCTTATTACCAGTTTCATTCCTAACAAGAATTAAATCGTCCTTTTTGTATTGAATAGGGTTTATATTTCTATCGTATTTTAATTTTCTAGAAAATTTAGATTTAATTAAATTATCGCGTGCTTCCTTAGAAGATACTTGAAGTCGGTATTTAAGTTGTAACGGATAATCATCATAATTGTATAAAGGTTCAACCATTTGAGTTAGGTTACTGGGTAAGTTACATTTTTTACCGTAAACTAACTCAAAGGGAGTATATTTTGATTCAGTGTGAACAGACGTGTTATAACTGAAACACCAATAAGGCAGCCAGCTACTCCACGTTTCCGGATGTGTATCTGTTTGTATTCTCAAAAATGCTCCTAAATGTTTATGTGAATTTTCAAGAGACCCTATGCTTTCGTGATGATAGGCGGTCGAATTAATTTTGTTAATATTAAGTAATTTACAAGTTTCTTGCATCGTTGCAGACATGAATTCGGCACCCCTATCAGTCGCAATTCCTCTAGGTATTCCATGGCGTAGAATAAAATTATTTACAAAACTTTTAGCAACTTCTACGCTACTTTTAATTTTCAAGGCTCTACGTATTTTGACAGTTCGCATTGGAGTGTTAATATATATGAGTAACCTTCTACATCCTTATCCATTGGTCCTACGATATCTAAATACAATTTTTCAAAAGCAGAATAGGCCGTAGAAGTAATTGACATAGGTTCTTTTATACGAACAGAATATTTTTGTTTTTGACATTGAACACACTTTTTTATATATTCAGTGACATCACGTTCGAGTCCTGTCCAAAAATAATATTTTTTTATATTATTGATCATTCGTCTGATACCTGCGTGGCCACTTGTAGGTAGCAGATGAAAGTCATTAAGAATTACTCTCTTTTCGTCCTTATCCTCTATTCTTATTATATCTTCAAGTATACATAACCGTGGACCTAACCATGGACTCGACTTTTTTATTTGTTGTACCAAACATTTAATAAATGTACCATTATATTTATTTTCTAAAAAATATATTTCACTTATGCTTAACTTTTCACAAAGTGTTACCAGCTCTCTCACAAAGGCGCCTGGCGACAGTTGCGATTGAGATACCGGTTTTATATACAGGGTGTCCAAGAACCTGGCGTCCAACTGGATTCCCACGATGCCCCAAGTTCTAACAGTACTCAGAAAAATATTTTAAAAAATCCACCCCATGTACTTACAGAATTATACTGATTTCAAAAAAAAAGGGGAAATGAGCACCCTGTGACATACTTTTGAATGCTGTGACTGCTAATGCTGATAATTTCGATATTTCTTGGAGGTTTTGTAATCTAGGGTATTGCTGTGTCTAAATAGAATGTAAAAATAAAGTACTTATTGTACCATTTTAAAATAAAATATTATTTTAACTAAAGGTGATATGGAAAACTATTGAATTTCGCAACTTTGACCGACTGTAGTGTAAAAAAAATGTACCAAAATAGTATGGCAAGTGACGTCAAATTTTGACGCGTTTATTCCTCTTTTTAAAAAGGTATAATACTTACACATTAATTTGAAAAAAAAAATTTTGATAATATTTTTACTCAACAACCCAATTTTTACGAAGTGCCTACCTACTAACGGTAACTGTCGGACCCTTTCTTATCTTAGAAACTGTTATGTTACTACTATTATTTACTTCGGTTCCAAGAGTGAGCAAGAAGGAAATACACACAGGTAGATGGGTTCCCAGTAGAATAAAAGCAAAGAATGTTAGTTTAAAGATATTTTATTACAATAAATGTTCAAAATGTTGACCACCCGCGGCAATACAAGCTCTCACTCTCCTTAAAAAGGACCGCTTTATGTTTCGCGAGTAACTTTTTTGACGTATCACCTGCACTGCTTGTGTTATCTTCTCACGAAGGTCAGCGATGTCATTAATGGGCTTCGCATAAACGAGCTCCTTCATAGTTCCCCAGAAAAAAAAATCCAGCGGATTTAAGTCAGGTGAGCGGGCTGGCCACGGGATTGTTCCTGATCGCCCAATCCACCTGTTCGGGTATTGCTCGTCCAAAAACTCTCTAACGGATACGCGAAAATGTGCTGGACAGCCGTCGTGTTGGAACCACATATCTGGTGGGGTCTCTTCTAGTAAGTTTGGCAAATCATTTTGAAGAAAATTTAAATATGATTCGCCAGTCAAATTCTCGGGCATCTCAAATGGACCAATAATATTCCCACAGAGAATACCGGTCCACATGTTCACTTTGAACCGGTACTGGGATCTATCTTCTCGCATCAAGTGCGGATTTTCCACATGCCACTCGTGCAAGTTGTGTAGGTTCATGTAGCCATCCTTCTTAAATGTAGATTCATCTGACCACAAAATTTTGTCGATAAAGTTTTCGTCTTCTCGATGTTTTTGCAGGATTGTTTCACAAAACGCGACTCGGCTCGGATAGTCTCGAGGTAAAAGACTTTGCACTCGCTGTACGTGGTACGGATGATATTCTTCTTTTTGGAGAATACTGTGTGCTGTGCTCTTCGGTATCCCCGTATCAGCTTCTATTCCTCGCACAGAGATGCTTGGATTTGCCGACACCGCCTCTAAAACTTCATCGCGTATGAAGTCATTTACGGGTCGTCCTTCACCAGCTACTTGATTGGGGAACCGCCCGTCACATAGTGATCTGTGCACATTAATGAAAACTCGATGGTCGGGATATCGCGTAGCCCTCGGATACCTTTCTCTGTAAAGTCTCGCTGCAGCTCGTCCATTACCTCTACATTCTCCATAAATGTAGTGCATATTTGCGTATTCTTGCGGAGTGTAGGTCGCCATGGTAGCACACACAAAACACAAACTGTCCAAACACAGGCAAAGGTCGTCGTAAAGAGTTCGTTTCAAAGTCCAGAGCACAAAGAGTAATCGAGTCCAATAAACAAAGCTTTAAATCGTAGTACGTGATCAATGGTAACAATAAGAGAGAGGTGCGTAGTAACGGCAGGAGGCAGTGACGCGTACTGACCGTACTGTTATCCTAAATAGCACGATCCCAGATAGCGTCACTATCTATCTCACTCGCACCTCTAACCTTTTTCTCCCTCACTCTTACCTGAATAATGGGGTACCATAAAGAAGAACCAGCAAATCGCAAAGATAGTTTCTGTCTTGCTCCCTCCTGTTGTAATAACGAATCACTATGGTGAGATGCATGCACATACCGTCCCTTACGGTCTAACCTGTTTTTTGAGAGGCCTGTTGTTATTTTTATGAGCATACAACAGTAATTCTTTAGAGGTTAGATTCAATTCGTCGTAAATTTTTCTTTCTAAGAATTCTGTAAGACATCGTAAAAATTGGGTTGTTGAGTAAAAATATTATCAAAATTTTTTTTTTTCAAATTAATGTGTAAGTATTATACCTTTTTAAAAAGAGGAATAAACGCGTCAAAATTTGACGTCACTTGCCATACTATTTTGGTACATTTTTTTTACACTACAGTCGGTCAAAGTTGCGAAATTCAATAGTTTTCCATATCACCTTTAGTTAAAATAATATTTTATTTTAAAATGGTACAATAAGTACTTTATTTTTACATTCTATTTAGACACAGCAATACCCTAGATTACAAAACCTCCAAGAAATATCGAAATTATCAGCATTAGCAGTCACAGCATTCAAAAGTATGTCACAGGGTGCTCATTTCCCCTTTTTTTTTGAAATCAGTATAATTCTGTAAGTACATGGGGTGGATTTTTTAAAATATTTTTCTGAGTACTGTTAGAACTTGGGGCATCGTGGGAATCCAGTTGGACGCCAGGTTCTTGGACACCCTGTATATTATCATATCGTTTGGTACAAATAAAAGTGACTGACTTTCTTCCTCTATCATATTTTCTCTTCTTAATTTGCATAAAGTTTGATTATTAATAAACCTCAGCTCAATAGACTTTTTCGGCTTACTATGAGTTTCCACAATGTTTGGCTGATCAGACCAGTCATCCGTAGTAACTATAGTATCCGAATTGTCTTGTCTAGTACCTAGTTTTCTTTTCTGTGCCCTTGTAAGCACAAGTAAGACAGATTCATGCATCTCTTTTAACTCAGTCGACGTTACAACCATTCGAGACAATGCATCTGCAGCTGCGTTGTCCGATCCTTTCACATATTCCACACAATAGTCATACTCTTCTAACAAAATTCTATATTTTAATAACCTACTAGATGGGTCTTTGATGTTAAATAAATACACTAAAGGTTTATGATCTGTTAAAATCTTAAACTCACGTCCATATAAATATGGCCTAAAGTGTTTAATCCCCCAGACAATGGCAAGCAATTCTTTTTCAATAGTTGGATAATTTCTTTCCGCTTTATTAAGTGTTCTACTCGCATAAGCAATGGGTTTTCCATTCCCATTCGCTAATACCGCTCCGAGGGCAAACCCCGATGCGTCCGTTTGAAGAATAAACTTGTTGTTATTCGAAAAATCTGGATATTGTAATACTGGTGGACTGACTAATAATTGTTTTAACAGGTCAAATGACTGTTGACAATTTTGTGTCCATTCAAATTTGGTGTTTTTCTTTGAAAGGTTATTTAAAGGTTGTGCTATTTGTGCAAAGTTCTTAATAAATTTTCTGTAATAATTAGCGAATGCAACGAACCGTTTCACTTCATCTGAATTTTAAGGAATAGGATAGTTTTTTACCATATTTAATTTCGATGGATCTGGTAAAACACCCTCTGATGATATTACATGGCCTAAATACAGCATCTCTTTTCTCAAAAAATCACACTTGATAGGATTTAATTTTAAGTTTGTTTTACGCAACCGTTCAAAAACATCTAATAAATTTTTTATAGCAGAATTTAAACATTTACCGTAAACAATTAAATTGTCTAAATAAACTAGACATTTGTCATACGTTAACCCGGACATTGCAATATTCATCATTCTTGAAAAAGAATTAGGGCTTGTCTTAAGTCCCATTGGCATTCTGGTCATCTGGTACTGACCAGAACAAAAAGCTGTATATTTTCTACTGTCCTTATCGAGATTTACATTAAAAAAACCTTGGTATAAGTCAAGATGGGTGAAATAAATACAACCGGAAAGAGAATCAAGGATATCCGTAATGTTAGGCAGTGGAAATTTGTCATCCCTAATGCAATTATTTAATTTTCTATAGTCAATAACTAAGCGCCATTTCTTTTCTCCGGTAGAATCAAGCTTTTTAGGAACCAAAAGCACAGGACTTGACCATTCGCTTGCACATGGTTCTATAATTCCTTGTGATAACATTTCATTAATTTGTTTATTAATTTCAGTTTTTTGGGAAAATGGCAATCTGTAGGACTTGACATAGATGGGGTCGGTATTTTCTTTTAATTGTATTCTGTGACTGTATATAGGTGTTGTAGATAAAGTATCTCCTTTCAAATAAAAAATGTCAGCATATTTAGCGCATAAGCTTTGAATAGAAATCTTTTCCTCCAAATTCAGATGCTTTAAATTTAGGTTTGATAATAGTGTCTTAACTCGTTCCGCGCCTCGAGATTCACTATTGAATGAACATAAATTATAAACGCTTAACTTGTGTATTACTGGCTTAATTTCATTTAAGACTAAGTTTTTTTCTGTTGTATTCAATATTCGAATTGGAATCTTGCCATTGACTGGTGAAACTAAAGTACTAGCTAAAAAAATTCCTTCGCCTAACTGTTGCGCACAAACAACACATTCTTCGTTAATATTTGCCTGTAAATAATGTATAGATTCTGACCTAGAAGGAATATTAAACAACTGCTTTTCTTGATTGTTTAATTGTAAAGTGATCTTGTTATTAAATGAATTATATAAACTAATTTGTTTACATTCTAAATCTATGCATGATCTAAACCTCTGTAAGAAATCATACCCGATGATGCCATCTGCCTTACATGGCAATGAATTGAAAACATAAAACTTGTGACTAAAACTATGTCCCTGTGTCGTTAACCTTAAACACGCGTATCCTATGGCTTCTACTTTGCCCCCAATACCATTTATTGTAGTTTTCCATTTTTGTATTGGAATATTTTGCTTGCTGACGCAATCGTACTTTACAGCTGAAATTGAAGCGCCAGTGTCGATAAGCCATGTATAATTTTCACTGTTTAAATATATATTAGCAACTAAAGAATTATCATACGAAAATATAAACTTATTATGAGCCTCGAAAAAACTGCTAAACGTTATCATTAACTACGTTTTCGTTTTGCACTTCAGGGTCGTTATCCCTGGCTATAACTCGTACCTGTCCACCTCTTATAGATGGCTTATCACCACGGTAATAGTTATGCTGAGACCTACCTCGAAAACCACGTCCCGATGAACGACTTCGAAATGTACGTGTCCAACTTTGCGAAGCACCCTGCTGCTGGGAATGCCCACCTTGGTAGCTGCCTCTCGACCCTGGGACCGAATACTTACCTCTTTGATTACCCCTGTAATTACTAAAATATTTCCTATTTGGTTTTCTCATTGTCAATATATTGGATGAGTCACAAGTTGATGAGACCTCTTCATCCACAGCAGCCTGTATGGCATCACTGAGAGAGTCATAATTCCTAGCCGCTATTATTGTGCTCAATCTACGGTTACGCAAGCCGTCAGCAAAGCGCTTGGTAGCAAGTTTTTCATTTACACGTTTTAATGCAGTATAACTTTCTGAATGACCTTCAGATTGGGAAATCGTTAGATCAACAAATAGGCTCGATATTTCTTGACCGAAATCTAACACTGTCTTGTCATTCTGTCTAACAGACTGCAGTTTGCTCTGAATAGCCGTGTAAGACTTTTGGTAACAAAAGTAATTTCATGTCCTTAACTAATTTCGATATATCAGTGTATTTTTCACGAAGCCTCAATTTTGCAAAATGCGACAGTCGGCTTTTGAGAACAAACTGTAACAAATTATTTTTGGAAGCGTCCTCTAATATAGAATCGTAATATTCAATGCCTTCTATTAACTGCCTTGTGTTTGATTCTGTGTCGTTCATCACTGGTAATAAGCTAAGCGCAATCTTTAAATCGAATTTAGCCATTGTAGAAATTTTACACAAATCAATAATAATTGAGTACAATTGGACAATTTTTCTACACAAGTTGTCAATCAATTTAATTTCAGATATATCTTTAAACTGTTTTACTCTGTCAATTTCCTCTAAATAAGTATTATATTGCTGGTACAAAATTTCAGCTTCACTTAGTTTTTTCTTACATATATTTTCTTGTCGCCTACTAGGGCCGATTTTTACTAAATATGTTTTAACTTTTAATAACTCATCATACAATTCTTCTAAAAACTGTGCCATTAACATAAATTATATCTCAATATTAATTTAACAAGATAATAAAATAAAAATAATACATACCAATACCCAGCAAGCACTTTAATAATTTACTCTTATCACTAGCTTAAAGTTCCATATATTGACCGACGGTAAATGCATACTTTTATTATTTATTTCGTTACGCACATTGCACTTATGCACCTGAAAAAACGCACTTTTTGTTTTTACGTGACGCACTCTATATTTTTATTTTTACCGCATTGAAACCGCACTTTTATATTTTCGATGGAAATCGCATTTATTTCGCCTTTTACGGTACGCACTATATATTTTCACGACAGGAATTGCACTTACCTTTGGATTACGCACTTCATATTAATACGACGATCGTACTTGGTAAGGTGTTAACACCTTAATTGCTGCGCTCACCATACTTTGCACGTGTCTTGTCGTTCGTATAACAACTTTCATCTGGATCGTCTTGTCTGCGACGCCCCCGAAGAATACTAGCATATCTCCTCAGTATAATCTCATTAGCTTGCCTCTGCTAATCTTTTGTGACACCTCCGGTACATCCGATAGGTTATAACAGCACCTCCAAGGGCTATCAGCAAAGCAATCACCATCAAAATAATACTGATATTGTTGGCATGGTACATCAGCTGGTCAACACGAGCCGAATTTTGTCCTGCAGCTGAATTTTGAGCCACCACGACCTCTTCTTTATTGTTTTGCGAATTACACATCTTGGATTTTGGTAAGACAACGATATAAGCGATACGTCTGTTTATAACAGAAATATATTTTGTAATCTTCCATTGCGCAAACAATTCGTCACGATCATCAAAAAATTGTATGGGTTGCACTTTCTTTATAAGGAAATGGTACCGCGGCGCGTGCGCGAGGTTGACCTAACTTGAACTGGCAGGGTCGCCATATAATGTTGTGATAGATGTTTAAGTGAAACACAAGAATGATGATTAATTACTGCTCATTTATTTAGGATTACCCAGATTTATAAGTGATTACACACACAGATAGAATATTATGTATACATGAGTTCATTACACACTACACCAGGATGCCATCTTCTCTCACTGTTATTTTTACATCGAGAAAGGGTAACGATCTGTCCACCTCCATTTCGTAAGTAAAGCAGATGTTAGGATGTATGGAGTTTTACCGCATTGCGAATTGTTCTACTTCGTGCTTGTTGCCTTTCATGATATATCGAATCGAAAATATATCGTCGACATACCTCTTCCATAGTTTTACATTTGAGGCCTGCATGTCTATGGATTCCTCGAAGTATTCCATCCAGATATTAGCCATTACCGGTGCTATTGGGCTGCCCATGGATACTCCGTCAATCTGAAGGTAATGTTGCTCTTTAGTAAAACAGTGTATTCGTTGGGCAGATTGTTTTCCTTTAACTTCCTCTCGATGACCACAAGGCATTCTTCAATGGGAACGTTAGTGAATAGTGATTCCACATCAAAACTCACCATCACTTCGTCTGGTTCCACTATCACGCACTTGAGGATGTCAACAAAATGGCGCGAATCCTTCACGAAAGATGTAGTCTTACCTACTAATGGTTGCAGTACCTTGCTTATGTGTTTCGCCAAACCATATGTAGGTGAATTTATTTGACTCACAATAGGGCGTAAAGGTACGTTTATCTTGTGAACTTTAGTCAAACCATATAGTTTCGGTGGCTGCACGATTTGAGGTCTGTATAGTCGTTCAAATACATCTTCCGCAAATAGGTCTTTATGGTCCCTAATTAGTGCTCTTATGCGTTTGTGACTCTGGCAGTTGGGTTGTATGACACTGGTTTATAAACAGTAGTGTCGCATAACAGATTCCTAACTTTACTGTCATAATCGCTTGAATTCATTACCACGGTGGCGTTTCCCTTGTCGGCCTTCAGCACCAAAATATTCGTATAATTATAAATAATAGTGACCAAGTGAGGGTAATTGCCGAAACCCGCACTTCACGAAGGCGCCGCTGAGCTCACATCAGTCAACCCGTGACCACGATCGATGCAAGTCGGTCGAAATGTCGGGCAATTAATAGGTATTTATTACATTTTAAATACTTTATCGCGAGTAAGACCCGTTGTCTAACATTATATTAAGAAATGCGGAAGTAGCGATGCACTCGTGCAGACTGCTGGTTGCGCGGGAGTATCTATGTCCTGTTGGCGCATCGCCGTCGCAGGACAAAGGTGCGGGGCGTGGTGTGCGCGCGGGGAGGGTGTTTTCGGCAGTCCGTGTGACGGTATTGTTAAATTGCATCAGGCCTACACCCGTGACACGGCCCTTTTTTGTTTGTGTTTTTTACACTTTACATTTGGTTACTGATTCTAAGGCGATACAAACTCAACTGGTCAACATGTGTAAGCGAATTTTTTTTCTGAAATGGTCAACCGACGCTCATGTCGATAGTACCTATCGTTTATTTGCAAGTTTTGGTTCGCGCGCTTGGTGTTCATAAATTGTGTATTTTGTTGGATAATTGTGTCAAAAAATAAGGTTATATGTTTACTGCTCCAACCTTACCCTTAATCTTGCTTCCGTCGGTGAAGATTCGCACATCAAAATTGTTGTGGTGTTGATATTGTTCCTCGTCTATCAGGCTTTTGAATTCCAGGCTAGTTTGCTCCGCGGGGTGTGGCGCTTCTATCATCGGGGCCATGCGTTCCACTTCCCTGTCTTCTAATACTGGCTGTGGCACACCTCGCTTGGCTCCATAGAGTGAGGCTACTTCCTGGATGCGAAGGTCGAGCGGAAGTATCCCAGCCAGCACTAGTGCAGAGTTTAGCGACACTGTGCGGTAGGCCCCACACAATTTTTGGGCAAAGCTCCTCTGGACCGCGTTCAGCTGCTTCTGGACTCCAAGCTTTGTCGTGGTTGGTGCCCATGCGCTCGCCGCGTACATTATGATGGGTTCGACGGCTGCGGCGTATATAGCTCTAATCACCTCCGGGTGCAACCCCCAACTCACACGTGCTGCCCTAGCTAGATGTTTGTATATTGTAATTGCCTTTTTGCATAACTCAGTCACGTGTGTGTTGAAGGTGAGTTTAGCATCTACCGTGAGCCCGAGTATCCGATCCCCCCCATGCTCAGGCGCGGATTGTCATATTTTAATCTCCGAGTCAGCACCATCGGACAAGTTTTGTGCGGCGCGAATTTTAGACGATTTTTGACTCCCCACGCCCGAACTTGTTCGAGTGCGGTATTGGCCCGTCCCTCGATTTCTAGGGCTGTTTCGCCATCGACGACCATCACAACATCGTCGGCGAACGCCTGGATGTATTCACCACGACTTTCCTGCTCTTTAAGGAGCGGGTCCAGCAACAAGTTCCATAGGATCGGACCCCCAATCGATCCTTGGACGCATCCTTTGTTGGTGGCTCTTCTGCACTCCTCTCCTCCGTATCTCACCCTGACCACCCTATCACTCAGGTAGCTGCTCATTACTCGCCTCAAATCCACTGGACACTTTTCCTCAGCCAATCGTGCCTTGATAGCCGGCCACCATGCAATGTCAAAAGCTCCCTCGATATCAGAACAACAATCTTTTTTAATAAAAGCTTTGCGCGGATGTGCTGTATTAGACTGTAGAGGGAGTCTTCGGTGCTCTTTTGGTGCATAAAGCCGTATTGACGAGTACTTATCCTGGGTAATAAGTAGAATTTGAGGCGAGCAACCAACATCTTGTCGTACACCTTCCCCAAGACAGGCAATAGCCCAATCGGCCTGTAAGACTTAGGGACGGTGTACGAGTCCTTGCCGGGCTTCCCGAGCACCACTACTGTTGCCTCTTTCCAGGTCCTCGGAAAATAGTGGTGTGCCAGGCATCTGTTTAAGAGTGCCAGGAAGAAGACGGGTTCACAGTTCGCTGCGTGAGTGCAGATGTCTGCGGTGAGGCCGTCGACTCCCGGGGCCTTTTTCGGACCTCTTAACCTTATGGACCGATCGAGTTCGCTTTGGGTAAACGGTGGTTCATGCTGCTCACCATGACTCCACTCGTTTACCTTTTTTGCCAGTTCTCTGATGTGGCGGTGGTCCACATTGTCTTCCTCCTCTCGGTCCTCGGGGTAAAAGGTCTCGGCCAACAGCCTCAGAGAACCCTCGGCGTCCAGGGTAATACCATCCTTTTGAAGAGGCAGGTCCTCCTCCCGTTTGGTAGTTCTCCCCAACACCCGATATATCCTTTCCCAGACACCTTCCCTATCCTGTTTTCCGCAAAACTGCTTCCAGCTAGTAGTCTGCGCTTCTTTTACTGCTAGTTCATATTTTTCCTTTTCTTCCAGGTAAAGGCCAACAACCATCGCTCTCTGGACCGGCGCTGCGTTCCTGATTCTACGCTTCCTGGTGGCGACCAGCCTCTTCATCCCTTCAAGCTCCTCGGACCACCACAGCATGGTAAGTGCTTCCGTATTCTTTTTAAAAGGTATTGTGTGTGTGCATGTATCTGTGATATCTTGTGTGCATAATTTAACTATTTTGTCTATTTGTTGTGTGTTTTGAGCATTTAAAAATTCTTCTATGGTGAGTTGTGTTTCTTGCATAATTTGAGACAGTTTCTCATGAAACTGCCTCCAATTTGATTTTTTGTATTATAAATTCTGGTGGCTCTGTGTATGTGTATACCTTTTGATTTTATTACATTTATTCCAAAAGTGATGCCGTTGTGGTCCGAGCTACTGAGGCTCTCCTCTACGGGCCAGCCGTCCACCAGGTTGAGCACGTCCGCCGAACACGCCGTTACATTGACATGGCTGCTGTACCTTTTATCTCCTCTTATGGTGTCGAAGGTAGGGATATCTCCAGTGTTGAGGATCTGCAGGCCCAGCTCCTCCAGAACGCCGCACATCTGTTCTCCTCTTTGGTCCTCGTTTGGACTGCCCCACCAAGTGCTTTAGCGTTATAGTCGCCCCCAATGATTAACCTGCTTTGCCCCGTCTCAAGTTCAATGCGTTTTAGGTGATCCAGGTATGGCTCCATGTTTTGGTCCGGCTCGAAGTAACAGGAGACCAGTGTAATATTCCAGGCTCTGGTTCGGACTCCCACCATGACGATGTTGTTCGTTGTGAGTTGCGGGTACTGTATTATGTCTAGCTCCGGTTGGTAAATTACTATTGCCGCTTTTACAGTCATTTCTCCTACTGCAGAGTTCTGGAAGATCCCGGTCCTCCGATAGCTCTTCATCTTCTTCACCGAACCCACATAGGGTTCCTGGAGCAGTGTTTCGATGACCTTCCGCTTTTGAGCTTCCAGCATTAGTTCGTCGGTAGCAAGTTTAGAGCGCTGCAGTTTGGCCTGGATGATTTCAAGCTTGGTGTGGTTGCAGGCACAACTTTAGCAATACGCTATGGATGCTTGGGCTAGTGCATCCCACTTCCTGCGCACTGGGCATTCGGTACTGAATGCATTATGCTCTGCATTACTATTTTTTGTCTCCCGACAGTTTCGGCAGTGCGGTGATGTGCCAGCCATCGACAAGAGGCAGTCGGCGCGAAGGTGTGGATCGCCGCAGTGACTGCACAATGGGACAGTATCTTTGCAGTGTTTTCTGCCATGTCCATAACCCAGGCAGATAGAGCACTGGACCAGCGGCGATTAATCGGATACTCGTATCCGCTGCAGATCGAGGTGCACCCGACCCGCAGCCGTCAGTCTCTGCCACACCCCAGGGGATACTTGCAGTATGATATATCCCATGTGAGGATTCCTAGTCCTGCGGCGATATTTTACTGCCAGCCTGGTCTAGTCAGCAGCCAAGTCTCCCAGCAGGTGGGAGTTTTGGTTCTTTAGGGCTTGAGTGACCTCTTCGTCTGTGTGGCAGGACAGGACATCTTTAAGGATTATCAGGGGATCCTTGTTGGTTATATCCTCGTCGGTAAGTGCCTCCCCTGACTTTCGGATCCTGTCCTTCACTTTTGTCAGCTCTTCCTTGCTACTGAACCCTACTATCACCTTTTGGTCCCTCACTTTTCGCATTCTTTGCACCCTTGTGCCCTCGTTTCTGGCATCGACTGCCACTCTTAGCTTCTGAATGATCTCCTCACTGGTATGCTTCTCGTCAGCGGACTACACCATTACCGAGTGGAGAGGCCTTTGGACGGTGGCTTGTTGTCTTGGAGTGGCAGCGATCTCGGCGAAGGATTGCCCATGTCCTGCGACGTAGCGAGGGGCCTACTCCAGCTATTCCGACAGAGCTCGAGTATGCAGTTTGCATTCCACTAACGCGGCGTGGTGCTGTTTGAGGTCGCCTATTAGTTGTTTCATGAGCTCTGTCGGCGCTTCTGAGCTCGGTGATATGTCACCCTCGTCACTAGCCTGGGTGGCCATGCTGCAGGTTTCTGCCGGCCTCTTTTTGGTAGTTTGGGCTAACTTTCCGCCTTAGGCTTCCTTCACCAGCTGGTAGAGCCGTTCGATTGACCTAACAACTTTTTCTTTTATCTCCCGTTTTAGGTTTTTGGAGATCTCGAGCTGCGCCTTACTTTTCATAAAGCAGGCTTTAGCGGTTTTGCTCGGGAATCTCGACGGGACTGTGCTTGGCGGGCTGTCGCTGACTCTAGCCGCCGGTCTCCGTAGGTCAGCTTTTGCTTCCTGGGCGATCAAAGCTTTGATCTGAGGCCTAGGAGGGAGCGGCTGAGGCACGGCTTGTGGTGGAGATGGTGTTTTTGACCTTTGCTGCTCTTTTTCGGCTGTGGGGGGACAATCACCAATGCTACGCCTCACAGACGGATCTGGCTGTCCTTCGAGTACAGACTTCTCTCTGTCGTTTGATTTTTTAACTGGTGTTCTGATGCCGAACATTTTGATCAAAATTTTTTTTTTTTTGCATGCCCTCTGGCAAGCGACTAAACCAGAGTCGTTTTTTCTCTTCCATTCCAATTCTCTTTGTCATTCCAGTTCTATCATTTATGCTTCTCGTACGTTCATCCTTCCCATTCATTCTTTGCATTTCTATTCTATTAGTTCTTATTACTAAGATTGGATTTAGGAGGATTGGGGGTTTTGGACTATTTTATTTCTTATATAACTTCACAGCAGACCTCTTATATATAACTTACTTAAATTACTTCCAAACAGTTTTCTTAATATTATTTACGTATTCCTAGTCATTTTAACTGGAGAGTTATTAACAATTTTTACAGTTGTAATTTTTCTTATACTCTATTTCGATTATTAACTACTTTTATAATTTTTGCGGCATACTTCAAGATCAAGTTCCTTGTTCTGTTTTCATTCATCATCTTGGGGAGTTCTTGTGCGTCAAGCCTTTGGCCCAGTTCGACCTCCAAGTCGAATCGCTCTGAGCCAAAAACTGGACACTCCAACATGACGTGTACCCCTGACTCATCGACGTCAGGGTCACAGATGCATGATGGGCTCTCCTTGCACTTGAACCTAGCCAAGTACTTGGAGAACCCACCATGCCCCGTGAGGGCCTGTGCAACCTTGCTTATCTCGACCTTCCTGATCACCCTGTACGCCTCGGACGCGATTGGGAAGTACAGCTTGGTGACTGAAGCCGTTTGTTCGGCGCTGTATCTCCGGTCCCATTCACAGAGCGATTCCTTACGGATAGTTCGCTTTACGAATGAAACCGGACACCGGTCGTAATCGGGCTTCTTCTTCGACCCCAGGGCGGCCTCCTTAGCCAGGGCATCAGCCCTCTCATTCCCTTCAAGTCCCGCGTGAGCCTTAATCCAAAACAAGGAGACTCTCTTGCCCTGCGTTTTGCAGTGACTAAGAGCGCCCCTTGCCTGGACCGCTAGGGCGTGAAGGGAATCGGGGTCAGCCACCGTCTGAAGGGGAGCCATGGAGTCGCTGAAGATTGCGAAAACGCTCTCTTTTCGCCGCTTTACCTCATTAGCAGCTTAACAAAGGGTCAAAAGCTCCGCCTGGTATACGGTGCAGTAGGGCGAGAGAGCAAGCTTGAGGGTTTTAGTCTCGGCCTCACCATTCCATACGGATAGCGCGGCTCCGACCTTGCCCTCAATCTTGCTCCCGTCCGTAAAAATGCGCACCTCATAACCTCGTTGTTCGAGGTATTGCTCCTCGTCTACCAGGCTTCCCAGCTCTATCCCAACCTGTTCCGCTGGATGAGGTCTTTCGAGTGCCGATGCCACCCGCTCGACATCCCTGTCCCCCAGTGCCGGCAGGTGCACTCCCTTCTTGGCCACGTATAGCGAGGCCATCTCGCGTACGCGCAGATCAAGAGGGAGCACTCCTGCCAGCACCAGTGCTGAGTTCAGCGATACCGTTCGGTAGGCTCGACAGAGCTTCTGTGCGAAACTACACTGGAGCGCGTTGAGGCGCTGCCGCACTCCCAGTTTGTTCGCGGCTATTTTTCGCGTAGGACGCACCGTTTCTGAGTTATGCGAACCCTTAAAATCCCAAAAATACTTAAACAAATTTAACTCTTTGCGGCTATACCAAAAGGCGAAACGATTATTAAAAATTCATTAAAATAAACTATTAATCCTAGAATTATGAACTAAAAAGTTCCTGCTAACTTAAAGACTAAATTATTCATCCGTGAGGTTTCCTCGGGGGTGGCACTACCAACTAAGTTTGTACGGGGCTGGGAATATCAGGGGTGGTAGTTTGCCAAATACGTTTTGTTTGTTTTGGGGTTAAAATCGCGATTTCGACCTCGGGCAAAATTGTCCAATATTCAGCGTGTCCTGAATTTCCTGACTAACATGAGAGCGTGTTTCCTGGAGTCCAGGAAACCTGAAATTTTTGCTGTTTTTTGGACAAATCTTTCCGGGGGTGGTTTTTTGCAACCCCTATGAGTTTGTTGACCCTATAATCGTTTCAGGTGACTGATCGAAAATTTCATTATTTTCGCCCTATCTCTAACCGTTCCCGAGATATGGGGTGTACAAACTTAGTTGGTAATGGCGAAAATGGACAAGGTTTTCAAATTAAATTGGGAGAAATACAATGAAATTATAAACTATACCAAACTTGGTAGCGTTGGATAGCTGGAGAGTTGCTCTTTCCTGTTGTTCAGTCCTGGTGGGAATCCGACGATCCTTGGCTCCGTGGGACAGTCTGGAAGATTTTGGTCGCTGACAACTTTCTGCAAATAGCGGGTTTCTTGGAACTCTCTTCCTATTTGGCGGATTTTCGCCGAACAAAAGGTGTCCGGGTGCTCTTTTAGGTGTTTCCTGCTATTTGCCGTGGCCAGGAACTGCAGGACTGTCCTGGAACTGGGGTCACTACTCCAGGTGGGATGGCTTTAAAGTCAATTATCTCTGGAGGTACTCACCGAAAAAATCCGGGAGTGGTGTCATAAGACGGCTATTTGGAGCACCTTCCTCGACGCAAAACGCGTAGGGGTCGTCGATCGTTTTCCAGAGATAATTGACTTTTCAATTCCCTTACGTTCTGCACAGCCAGTTTATTCCCCGTATTTTTCTCCCTGGTTTTTTCCCGACTGTGTGTTTTCACTGTTATATTCTTCTCGTCAAGACGCGCTTTTTGACGTGTCACACAACAGCCGCCCTGCCCTGAAACCACGAACACGTGGCCACGTGGTTTATGTAAAAATCTATTTTCTCCGGAATGACGTGCTCTGAAACTGAAACTCGGGGGTCGTCGATGTATATCCGGAGAAAAGCTGTTTTTTGGTTCCAGCCACGTGCACTTTAACGTTTTTTGCGCGATAACTTTTTTCACAGAACCGTTCGGGTGATAAAACTCACTCGCGTATTCGGCTCGTCAGCGCGCAACTTTTGACGTATCGCACTCTATATTTGGCGTAACTTTGTCAATCGTGTGATTTTTAATACGCGGAGCGAAGCAAAAACGTGGCGTTCTCGGCAACGTAACGCATGGAACTTTTTTGATCTGGTTTGAGGCCTGCTGCTGATAGTACGTGTCCTAGAAATGACACTTGTTGCTGAGAAGTCGCATTTGCTTGTATTTACTTTTAGGTTAACGTGCTTTAGGGTGTTTAAAACGTTTTGGAGTTTTCTGTGGTGTTCTTCTGGCGTTTTTGCATAAACTATTACGTCATCAAGATACACTAGGCACTCGTTGTTTTGTATGTTCTGTTGCAATACGGAGTTCATTACGCGTTGGAATGTTGCGTGTGCGTTTTTAAGGCCAAACGGCATACGAAGGTATTCGTAGTGGCCGTCGAGGGTAGAGAATGCGGTTTTAGCTATGGCGTCGGGGTGAACTAATATTTGATAATAGCCAGCGGTTAAATCAAGAGTACTAAAATATTTAGATCCATTTAATTTTGAGAAGATGTCTTCTATATTAGGCAGGGGATATTTATCTGATCGCGTTTTTTCGTTTATTTTTCGGTAGTCTATTACCATTCGCCATTTTTTACGTTCGCCTTCTTTAGTTTTCTTTTCGACTAAATGCATGGGGCTAGACCACGGGAAATCTGAGGGGCGTATTATTCCGTTTTGGAGCATTTGTGTTATCTGTTGAGTCACCTCTCGTCATTGAGTCTCGGGGAGTCAATAAGGTCGCTGGTAAACAGGCTCCTTATCTATCAGCGGATTTTGATATTTGACAAACGGGCAGCATGTTTTAGATACGTCTTCGGTAAATAAGTTGTTATATGGCTCGAGTAAGGAAGCTAAATCGTCTTTTACTTCGGCGTGGTACATTCGAATGGTAGTTTCAGATTTTTTTAAAGTTTGATTGTTTAAGTCTATACAAGTAGCATGGGAATGAAGAAAGTCTCATCCTAGTTTAGATATTTTAATAGGAAGTAATGCGTTGTTAATTTTCATCATGGAGACATGAACTGGTGTGTTTCCTGGGGGAAAACCAAATCCTCTTTGGGTTCTTCCGACGAAATGTCATTATAAAAGTCGTTTTCATTTTCATTATAATATTCGTACTCCTCAAAGGGATCAATTTCTTATTCATAAATGTGATTAATTTAGTCCCGAGGACGTTAGGAGGAATAGCGGGTTGAGGAGCGGTCCTCATGCTAACGTCTGGTTGTCTAAGTGGTCCAGGGGCCGGTGCGTTATATACGTTAGGGCCTGTTCGTGGAGCGTTATTAAATGGTTGCCTGAATGACGTGTTGTTAACTTGTGGGTTGTATCTCGCATGGAAATGTTGAGTGTTTTGATTATTTCTCATGCGTGCACTAAATGTTGACGTAGGGTATGTATGTCTCGGTTGTGATTGAAATAATGCGTTGGGCTGCGAAGGATACATATGCTGACGTTGGGGAGTATTATTTTCGAACTTGGGAGTTGGTTTAGTCAGATTAGTTGAAGTTATGTTTTACTTTGTGAGTCTACCTTCTAGTTCGGCTAGTAGCACTTCTTGACTGCAGGTAAGTGAGTATGGGTGGCAAGGTATAAGTCTACGGACCGTGTGAAGGTCGTAATATTACTTCCTTTTTCGCCATTAAAAGACAAAATAATGTCAGGAGAGTTGTAGGTTCTAGGCGTAGGGTTAGCCGTTGTCAATTGCTACTGATAACTTTTCGTTACTGGGTCGGTAAATTAGAGTACAAAGTTTGTCTCGTCAACACAGTCGGAAATAAAAGTCGTAATTTGTCGTCCTAACGGTCACACAAAAGAAAAGGATATTCCAGGTGAGGAAAGGGAAACGACAGTAGTAGTTGTAAATTGGGGTTTCTGGATCAGAGGAGATCCAGAAACACCCAATTTACACTATCATTCATTACTCCGAATACACGGATAATATTCCGACTGATCTGATTCAAAAGTTTCTATGAATGTGTATTCACGTACAAAACTGATACAATAATCTGACCTGATCTGATCTGTTTTCTGTGTGTGTGTGTGTGTGTGTGTGTGTGTGTGTGTGTGTGTGTGTGTGTGTGTATTCATTATAATTTGAATGAGGCATAATATTCTAACCAATCAACTATCAACTTATCCATATTGGAATCGAACCCACCACAGTTGGTTCAGATGGTTGAAAAACGTTTTATATTGCAAGCAATTCAAACGTGTCATTGAATATGTAACGAAGTAGCGAACTAATTCGTACACTTTGTTTACTATAACGATGCCTGTGTAGTATGACATCATTCTTTCGATGCGCTTCCAGGTATGGTTTTCATTGTAGAATTCTTTACGATGCTTTGTTAGTTCTTGTTTGTTATATTGCAAACAATTTATAATCATGATCGGATAGAATTTGGGGGTAATTATAAAAAATAAAATAAGACTTTTCATTACATAATAATTTTATTATCCAGGCACCATTTATTTAAACACAATACATTTTTTAAAGCACATACAGAATTATGATAAATACAGTGATAAACATCTCGAGAATATTTATATTGATCGTACAGACTTATCAAGCTAAAACAACCTATATCTTCTAAATTAAATATATTACTATTTCTATTTCCTAAAATATTTTTTAGCCATAAAACTTTTTCTGAACCCTTTACGTACACATATTTGTCTCTTAATATATCTGAAACTAATGTTTGGCAATCTGAATAAGGAACAAATCCTTCACCCCAGTATATCTTTCTGTTACGTTCAATCTAACTAACTTGCTTCCTTTCAGGATTCGTTAAATTTTTAAATGGAAATGGTGGCTTAATCAAAAACACTTGTAGTTTTTTGTTATACAATATAGCAATTTCTTTTAGTATAAATTCATTTGCTTCTGTTCTAAAGCCTTGAATATCAATAACAGCAATCATGATAACCTGCGCACAATGTTGCTGAGAGGTTTATATTCCACAAGTCGATCGTTTATAATCAAACAATACGCAGTTGTCTTATCTGGTATTGTTGCAGAACATTCAACTTCCAGCCGTACGTCCACTGGACCTGTCTTTAAACTATCGTTTTGTCTTGAACAATCTAAGATAAATAAGGGGGCCTTTTCTTTAAAATCATTTAGATTTAGCAATGGGTCTACTGGAGCGTTGTAATACGACTGACGAAATTTCACATACATTTCATATAATATACTATACTTGTTCTCAGAGAACTTTAAACTCAAAGGTTCATAGGGATAATATTGTGAATTCAAATAAAGCGTTACATTGGTCACTTCGCAGTGATCGAATAGTGAACTGTCTTTAGTTTTATTATTTCTCCTATTAGTTTGCAAACAAAATATAACATATCTGGGCTTTTCTAACTGTGATGCAGTCTTAACTGCCCAAGAATGCTTTGTAGTTTTAGAGAGTAAAGGATATTCATATAAATCCCAATTTCTAAAAGCCATCTGAATAGGTTTATCTCTTTCTAAATGTCTTAAAAGTGTTAGTCGTTCTCGATCTGACACTTTTATATGTGGCAACCTCCATTGAACTCTTTGTATATCTATTTGAAAATGAACAACGTCATCACTAAGAATAACACTGTTTAAGTTACAGTTACTTCTATTCAAAATAAGTTCGTGTTTACAATTTATCACAATTTTATGGTAATCTTCTGCAAACCCTAAAATCTTATTTAATGGTATCACAGCACTAAAATGCCCATCACTTTGAAATCCTGCTAAGTTCCAACCCCATAATGCAGCAACTTTATTCTCCGCTTCATTTAATGAGATATATGATTTTATTGTTGACGTTATTCCTGAATTTTTTATACGATCTATTTCAATACCATTCATTTCGTACCTGATGTCTTGAAACAAAAACATAACAGGGTTATTAGTGAACGTAATAGTTTTCTTGATAGGATTCCCATCTTTACCGAACAGCCTTGCCTGACCTTCGATGTAAATTGAACTGGCTGATGGTAGCACGTATATGTCTTGCTGGTGGATGGGGATTCTGATTTCATCGTTTTCTCTAAAGCTGTTATTGTAGGGATTATATGAATGGACTTCATAACTTTCGATTGAAGTATCAAATTGCGGTAATTCAGTAAGGTGTAGTATATTCATATTTTAAAACCTAGAGCTATAAGAAAGTCTTTATTTGTTTTAGTCAATTTCTTCACTATTTTCTTACGTCTATGCACTTTAGCGAACGTAGATGGAATAAGACGTTTTATTTTTATTGGAGTGTTTTTATAATACACTATCATTTTGTTTTTCTTAAATGAAGACGTAATTCAATATAATTTTTTTCTCCAAAGTCAATGCAGTGGCCGAACTGGTTGATAATCCTAACAGATATAGATGGAATTATATTTTTATTTATATGAAAGTAAATAACACTTCGCGGTATTTCTATGTAACAGTGACCTGGAGCAGTATCAGATACAAATTCATGAATAAAATGAGTTGGTAAGCCGTTGCAGTATGAACTGTTTACAAGATCACATTCGATTCTGATTACGGATGGACCGCTGTTGCTGACTATCACATTTGGTCTTGAATTTAGTACCGAAAAGTGTACCAAACCACACTCGTATTGATCAGTTAAATGTAGTGGTGGTTGAAAGTACGAAATCAATTCAGATGTATTTCCAGAGATGGTAACCGTTGTAGACATGCTTACATACTGAACGCATTTTGAAGATGACATTTATTTTATTCCTTGTTTAGACCAGAATTTTTGCAAGAATTTTAAACAGAGATGACCGCAATTGTAGGGGTGATCACCTTGTATATTGTCATAATTATAATGGACTTTAGAACCTACGTATTTTATGAATTCCTTTGGAGGCTTTAGATTTCCGTAACTGTCGAAATACTCAATGTAATCATTATATTTTGCATAGGCTACCCAATGAGAGCCTGGATTTTTAGAACTATCTAAATTAATAACTCCACACTCTATTTTATAAGGATATTTAGGGAGTTCATCTCTCATAAATACACCTCTAAAATAAGGAATACTGTTTCCAAATTTTAAAATATCAAAGTTAGTTAAAGCTCGTTTGGGTAGCCGATATCTTAGTTTTTTTCTTTAGATACAAAAATTCCAAGCCCATTTTTATGTGGTTTAAGGTGTAATCCTTTCCCAATACATAGAGCTTCAATTTTCGTTATGTCTCTTCGATTCAATCAACATCTTTTTAGCCATCTTATATTCATTAATGGTTTTTGCAATACCAGCTGCGCCACCTGCTAAAGCTCCCGCCGCTGACAGTCCGGCAAAAATAGGAATCAAAGGTAATACACCACCAGTTTCGGGTATAGGAATTACACGAGGAATTTTAAGGGATGAATTATCAGCTAATTCTCTGGCGGTGGCAATAGCTAATTCTATAGCCATTTTCTTGGTCTTTGGTTTTAATTTTTTTGTGTTTTTTAGTTTTAGTAATAACATTTTTCAATTTACTTTTTAAACCTTTTCCAGACTTAACTTTTTGAGAATTTCTTTTGCTACTTGCTTTTAGGCCAGAACCAGTTTTAATTTTGGTAGACATAGCTTTGCTTACTAAGCGTGCCGCAATTTTTTCACCTACACTCGCATCCGAAGCAACTGCTCGCCTTTTCGCCATTTTTAATAGAATTAAATCAGCCTTGTGCCGATCTTTTAAGTTTGATGATTTGTGATATGCAATGTCGTGATTTTTGCAATATTCGTCTAATTTGTTAATACCACTATCTCCACGTGTAAGTCTTTTAATTAGTTTTGTACCTGGGCCACAATAATTGTATCCGGGTAAATATAATTCAAATGGTAAATTATTTATAAGTCAATTGAGAAGACTACTCTCCCCAAAACACATTATAAGACTGATGAATCTAGAATGAACGTACTAATAAATACTTCAACGATTTATCTACGATTTTGTTATTAGGTTAATGTTATAGTAATATATTCGATTTATCAATCCAACTATTTTCAGCTGCAGATAAACCTAACCATTTTACCAAAACCTTGTCACCTTTTCTTCTGAGAACTTTTTCGACTAGATATACATTGGGTTGTTTTGTTTTTTGAAGCTCTTGCGTATAAAATGCACCTAAAATAGGCTGACCTCTAATAGTATCTTCAATTAAGTAAGTTACAGGATTAGTATTTTGTATTTTATGAATTTTAAATATTTCTGTTGACCAGTTGGGAGTGTAACCTTTTTCAAATGTTCCTTTATATTTACTGATACGCACATAATCACCTACTTTGTACTTACTTTTTATATTATCATATTTTAGTAACTTTAAATACCTTTCTAATATAACTTTTTTATTAATATTGTCTACATTAGCAGGCATTTCATTAATAGTGCGATGGTAAGTGTGATTGTATTTGTCAATAACATCATTGAGGGTATTATTTATCCAATTGTAATTGCCTTTTAAACTAAATTCCTTATAAATTTTAGATTTCAATGTTCTGATAAATCGTTCAACAATTGAAGCCTTTTTTGTTGAGAAGGTTGAATAATGGTTAATATTATAGGATTTTATCAGCCGTAGAAATTTGTTACTATAAAATTCTGTTCCATTATCCGTTTGCAGATTTTTAGGAATACGCCCTTTATCTAACAAAGTTTTGAAAGAGTTACACACATCTTCTTTGGATTTACTTCTCATAGGAAAGGTCCAAGCATATTTTGAAAATGTATCAATAAGGGCAAGAATATATTTATAATTTTTATTTTCTTTTGAAATTGATTGCATATCAATTAAGTCAGCCTGCCACAAGTCATCTATGTCTTTCATGATAACATGTCTTCGCGGATAGTTCACCCTCGCATTTTTATGAATTTCGTTTACCACGTCAGCTTTGCTCATCTTCACAATTCAGTATATTTGTCTTGAATTCAGCTATAATACTGAATAAAAAGCATAATATTATACCTATTTATTGCTTAATTATGTCAGCTTCTTTTAATTCTTCGATTATTGATAAAATTTCATTATCGTGGTTTGTATTACGGGCGTCTCTCGATGCAATTAATAGTTTCAATCTGTCAACAAGTTCGTTAGGATCATCCCAATATACCAAGTCTGTGTTATTTTTGTATTTCTTTAGCGTAGGTAAACTTCCTCCAAATTTAGTGACAATATTACTGTTTAATGATTCGGAGAATATTGGTTTGATTATTTCCCGATATCTTATACCTTTATCACCTTTAATTTGCCCGTTGGGATTAATATCTCTCTTATGAGCATTTGTATAATGCAACATATCCTTATAGACAACTTTATCTTTGCTCGATATTAGTTTTAAATCAGGTTTTCTTCGAAGTAAAAGTTCTTTTAAACCAGGGGTTAAATTGTAGGTTTTGTCACCAACTTTAATTAAAATGACATTATCGTCATTCAAACTATCTATTTTAGCAAATGAAACTATTGAATTACCCATTAGTAATTTTTTGTTAACGCTTCTTATTCCAAAAGGTATATTTACACCGTCATAAATATCATGGATATCACGACCCTCTAATGACATTTCTAAATCTTCCGGTAATTCTTTTGCGGGAGATTTTTTAACGAACTGTGCAGAATTCAGTTTTGGATCATAACAGTCTTCAAACTTTGTTGATGAACTAGTATTAGCATCATCCAATTCTATATCATTAGAATTAGGGTGTGTATTTTCTAAATCTTGTATTTTTTCTATTGTTTTATTCGAATTAACCAGTGATTTAAGGGGATTTGTGACAGGTTTTAACATTTTATCAAGTGACAAATTCATTGAGTGTTCCTGGTTTTTCATTTGTTTTATTTTATTCTTTATGGAGTCTACAGACTTCATTAATTCGATTTTAATATTTTGTTCCATATTATATTATAACAACTGCGTTCCACTGAAGAAAAAATTAAACTGATTTATTTTTGTGTGTAGGTCGCATATATTTATAAATCATCAGTCAAATTTAAAAAACATATCAAAATTCTGTCGATATCGTCCATTATTTAATGATGATTCTTTGTTAATAAGTAAAAAATTATAAGGTTGGCTCCAAACAGTTTGACAAATGTTTTTGAACTGTTTCCATTGTAGATCAGAACTAACATGCTCTTCATAGATATGTCTTAAATTCACATCGTCTTGTTTAAATATTATAATCAAATTAACATTATCACGTAGCAATTGTTTCGGAATTTTAGAATAGGTTTGAGATAAATAGAAACAATCGATTTGTTTATGTCGACCCATACAGAAATAATTGCGGATATTTACTTGATTTTCACATGCAATATCATCAAATATAAATACAGAATTTGTTAAAGCTTCACTCGGCGATATGACATCTTTATTATCATTGAACTCATAGAAATTAACCTGTGGTACTTTTTTCAATACATCAGTCAAGAAACGGTATTTAGGTTGAAAAGAAGTTTTAGAATACAAGTATAGATTACTAAATTTGAGCCCATTTTCATGCAGCAGTAAACTAATCATAACATTTGTTTTACCACAATTCGATGGACCACATATTATACAACGAATAGTATTGGGCAATAAAGTGCTGTGTCTGATGTGATGAGCAGAGTCACTTAATCTTATATTATTAACATTTAGGGATATGGGTTGCTTGATCAACTTCATCTCGTCAATTAACCTAATAACTGTCTTTCATACACATTTATAGATTATTCCCTCCTTGAGATTTTAATTTAGGTAGTTGAAAGTAATAAAAAGAGATAAGATTACGTCTGATATATTTTATTTGAATATCATTAATCACTAATCACAAATATATAAAAATAACATTTAATAATAATAATAATAAATGCTGTTTACAAAGTTACCGATTTTATACAATCTATACAACATTTCAAATTAGTCTTTATTGCCTATACCAACACTGCTTGCTTATCCAATTTCGCGTTAGCATATGTTTATATGATTTATGAACAGAACAAAAGAAAAGACACATTTATGAGCAAAGTATGTATTTATTATTAGTTTATTAAATTATAAGCATGCAAATTATACTATCTACTTTAATAGAACTTATCATACAAGTTTCAAATCGCACCATAGCGCACCATATAGTTACACGTTTTATAATAGATTTGCTATAACATAATTATGAAATCACAATGACTCAAACATAACGACGCTTTTACAGGATGGCATCACAATGACCCCAAGGTAGTGTATTTATTTGATTCGACTGAACTTGTATTTTGTCATCAACTCTTTTCAAAACTACCTTATTAACATTTTGTGAATATAATACATGTCTAATGGATTTGATCATATTCATTTTACGCTTTAGTTCAACATTGTTAAATAATGCTTCTTTATAGTTGGATGTATTTAAACTTTTTGTAATTGGCTTTGATACTCCTTTCGCTTTTTTGATTTGGGTTTTTAGCGTTTGAATGGAGTAAAGTTTTGCTCTTAATCCAATAAATTCTGTGATTATATCACCGCCCAATTCGTCCTTAAATAAGCCAGGTACTTTTTCGTTTACTCGAGGTATACCGTACGGATTATTAACTTCAAAATTGCTAGTATCAAATTCATGTATATTGTCATGCATGTCTTCATAAAAATCAGGTGTATGTATTAGATACAGTAAGCTATCAGTATCAGTATAACATAATTTGGCATTATCGCCATATTTATTTCTAATGAAATTATAATGGAAGTTATACAAATGCTGTTTTGAGTATTCAAGCACGGCAAATCCAATATATATCGGTCTATCTAAGATAAGCTTTTCATGACTCAGTTGAACCGCAATTAAATCTTCGTTAAAAATAGAAATACTTTTTAGATTTGGTTTCGCAATAAATTTCTCTACACCTAGTGACTTATTTGTGTTATTACAATTATCGCTCCATTTAGTGACTAATTTAACATCTACCTGTTTATGCTTATTTTCGATTGTTTTACCAAATATAGAATTATTCAACAGCTTAAAGAAATCCTTTTCAAATGGTGTCAAAGCTGCTTGGCGTAAAGTAGTATTTAAATCTATATAATTTTTTAAAAACTTGTCTTGTCGAAATTGAAGTATTTTATGAACTTTTTTAAAAATTAGACCGTTTCTAAGACATTCCTTCAAGTGAACATAATGTATTATGTAATTGTATTTATCGTACAAGTTAGCAATTAATTTTGGTGTCTTCCCTCCAATAGGTACAAATTTTTCTGGAGCGAAAGGCAAGTCACTATGTAAATTATGTAAATGATTTGGATATATAATATCAACTTCTAAAATATAACCGTGGGAGGCATCGTCAGGCACATCAAAAACATTAAAGTTCAAAATGTCATGTTCCATAAATTTAAAATCTGATATTGGTAATTTCTTTGTCATAGCATAACCGTAAAGATTGTTACAATCTAAATATATTAAATAACTTGATGGTTGGGTATCATTAAAATTAGGTAAATAAATATTATTGGCTTCAGCATATCGGTGAGTGCATTGTGCCAGCCCACCACGTATGCCTTTTTCTAACATTTGATAGATTTCTAAATCATTAATCAGCTCTAATTGAACACCTGTGTAAAAAAGCATAGCATCCCAACTGAGACTGGGAGAAGTAACATAGTAAGCAGGATCAAGTTTATAATTCTTTAGACATATCTTTCTAAAATTTTCGAATACATCACAAAGCAAAAGTACATCACCCTTTAAATATAAATCAGTGTATTCACCAATGGAACCAATATTAAAACATTTCCAGACAGTTTGAGCATGTTCATATTCATCATCTGTTATATTTTTCATTTGCAAGCTGTTATAAAAACAATATTTTGATGGAAGTTCTGTTTCGTTATATCTTTGCCATGAATTTACATATTCGTATGGATATATACCTTTTTTTCTTATTAAATCAAACTGGTCTTTACGAGAATAATGAAGCGATAAATGCATGAAATCTGTATCTGATAAACTTTTGGTCAACGTGTCAATGCTTGAACTGAGAAACTGAAAAGAATCTATAAATTTTATTTGCACTGGCTTTCTATCACAATCTGATTTCATGAATTTTGTTATCGATAAATATTTTTCTTTTGTTTTTGGTATAATTTTTAATTCACCATCGTATTTAGACAATTCAGTAATAAATATGTGAGCATCATAACCAGATAAGTTATGAAATATAACCGGCACGAATGAACACACTTTAAATAATAAATTGCAATGCGAATGAGCTGCACCTCTGTACTCAGAAGTAACATGATCATGGTCACACACTTTATCATCAAACAGTAATTGCTTACAAATGTGGCATAATGTTGCATGACAATAATCATCAATTTGTTCTTTAGTCAGTTCAGTTCTTTCTTTAGTTTCATGGGTTTCTTTGAAATTAAAATCTTATGAATTAACTGTACATCTTGAATCAATTTTTTAACGAACACTTGCACACAATCTCTTCCTCTGTATGTAACAAATTTATTCAAGCTTTTATCATAGGAACAACATACATAGTAGGCAAAACAAGATGGTTGGTGTAATTTATTTCTTACAGTACTTTGTTCAGAATTTGATTCTTTAAAATCCGACAATAAACATTCAAAATCTGCATATATGACGAAGTTTATTTTTTGTTGTCTCTCATAATGTTTGAATTTTAAAAAACTGTTCTTTTCTGGTAATATCGTTATAATTTTAGAACAACTGTGCGAAGTGTATTTTGATTCGTTAGCAAAAAATTGCAGACATATTTCACATAAATACATTTTGCCTTTATGTCGTGAAACTTGTCGTCTGACTAGGCGTGTAAGATCTTTTATAAGACAATAATGTGCTTTACAGTTTTGTTCAAAATACAGCAAGTTGATGTGCTTAATTCTCTTACTATTGGTGACATATAAAGGACCAGTAACAGTATGATGCTTGTCTAATCCGTAAACATTGACACTTATTTCACTATTATTTTTTTCAAACAACTCAATATCTTTGTGTGTGGGTTGAAATGACATCCCCTGTATATTAAATATGGTATTTAAATCGGGGTATGAGCTAGTTCTACAGACATTATTTTTAGCTGGAAATAATGCTGCAGCTATGCACCACAGAAAACAATAACTATCATTATTTTGAATGTTTAAACAGCTCTTTGTATTCTTAATTTTAGTAGGCAAGTCGATGAAGGATCCACCTCGCATGGGTGAATACTTGTTAATATTAACTTCTAAATGACTTACAGACATGAATGACCATCCAGATTGACAATGTTCAAACTCAGATAATTTCATTTTATAAACATCTCTTATTCGGGAATATAACTCATCATAATTAGTACTTTGATATATAGTTTCATATTTTGTATTAAATGACTTCAGTTGCTGCTCATCCGATGCAGGTAGTGCGAAGTAAGCAAACAAATCGAAGTTCAGTTTAATACAGGAATGTTTCATCAATGTCAATTCAATTATTTATAATAGATCGTCTCGCTTCCCATCTAAGAACGCCTCTATCAGTAGGTACTCGTCTTCTTGAGATGGGTTTAAGCGATATGTCATTATTCTGTTTTTACATGCTGTGGCAATTATATCAACATTTGCAAACTTTGACTTTATTAAACAATTAGATTTATGTATATTAGTTCTGTTATGATATCTATATTCATGTTCTGGGATCTCAATTTTACATTTATCACATTTAATATGAGTGCTTGATGATGAATTAACTGAAAAAAAAAAACAAAATGATATTGTACACATAAGTATGATTATTTATTTAATAAGAATAAACAATTGAGTACATAACGATTAAACAAGATTTGTACACATAAGTATGATTATTTATTTAATAAGAATAAACAATTGAGTACATAACGATTAAACAAGGTAATAATAATAATAATATAGGTAATGGTAAATATGATTATTATACATAAGTACTTAAGTTCATATTAATAATAATTTATAATTAAATACATTTTTATTGATATGAACTTATAAACGTTGGGGGACAGTCCTTAAATACTTTTCTCACACTCTTAACATACGCGTTTAAGTGATTCCAAGACTCAGAATTTGTTTCACATTTATTTTTCACTGTCAACACAGAATGTCGCCATCTATTAATCGGTGGCACACATTCAATGTCGTCGCAGTTATATATTTTTAATTCAATATAGTAACTACCGGTCTTCCGATCATCCATCTGCCTCGAAAAACCATTTGCTAATCTGCGCGTGATATATGAGTATATGGGTTGCGGTTTTTTACCAGTTACCGCCAACTGCTCGTCGGCGGAATCACTGCCGAATAAATCGCTTGCTGTTGGTCTGGTAGTGGACTTCTGCCTCTTACTACTCGACGGCTGGCACTCGGTGGACCCCTGGGTGGACTTGCGCTTCTTTTTTTCTTGTTTAGATTTCACCGGGAACTCCACCTCCGAGTCGTCGGAAGGGAAAAGCTGGTCTGCCATTTGCTTGGACCTGAAAAATATAATAAACAATAATTAATTAAATATAAATACTAGCACTACATCTAACAGTAATCTTCTACTAATAGTTGAATAGTTGCCGTATCACTTTATTCTAAGGATGATCGATTAATTTATTAAATAATGAAATTATTGATCACTTGAATGACTAAATAATAGAGTTATGGAATAAAAGAATCATTGAATAGTAAAGTTATTGAATAGTTGAATGAACGAATAACATAATTAGGTAAACATGAATATAAACCAAAAAGAAACTTACATCTTAAAGAAAATCTGGTCAGGTATCTGGTAGGTAGATACTGATGAATGGTGAAGCTCTTGCTTGTAGCTCTTGAAGAAATGCGTTGTGGTGTTACTTCGACAGCCTCTTAAATAGTGCCAAATCTACGTCATTATATCCTGAATATGGAACTAGGCACGTGCTGGTAAAAAATGCTGTGTCAGATCACTGCACCCAAATATGATTTACTTTTAAACAATATTATATCTACTCCTGTTACACATCACATCCATTAGGTTTCATACTCACCGTGGCAATCTGAATGCAATAGTTCCGATACGAACATTATATGAGTTAATATGTTCGGAGTACAAAGTATTGCAGTATAATGTTCGCACTTGTAATCAATCGTTCAACACTTACTAGACTACTAAATAATACAACTCTTTCATAGAATAGTACCAATAAAAATCATTGTAAAGTAATTTGAAGGATTTTATAACGTTGAATTATTTCTCGTTTCTTTTTATTCTTTTGTTGTAAACCGTATGTTGAATTGCCGCGCTATCAGTGCCTTGTTATTAATACGCAGAAAATGATTTCTGAATTGTTACGTTACATGTGACCGCTCACAGTGAACCCTCACCCTATATTTTAACCGACTGAAAGAATGGTAAGTTATGTGTAGCATTTATTAGACGGTATTATTTATGTTTCTTAATTTTTAAGTTTTTATGCGTAAAGTATTAACAATTATTAGCCATACGTACAGTTATTATATTTATAAATAATGCCATAACATACATATAGCACAGTTAGGTTCATTTATAATTAGGTGGTAACTACAACTTGCATTCGATGCTAGCTGACATAGCACCTACGTAATAGAAAAAACCTTATTATTTATCCACCGTGAATATGATTATATGATACTATACATTCCACCCAAGCCATTCGAATATATACAATATAAATATTACTTACTTACCTTTTGTAATGGTGACTTAACTATGAAAATAAGCTTGAAGAATAATATAAATAATAGTAGGCGGAACCGAACGTAACAATAGTATGTCAATATTGCTGTATTGTTTTGATCTTCTCCTTATACATAAATACTTACGTTGCAATAATAATTATGATTGACATACTAGCTATCTACAATGACTTTGTCTGTCGATTTTTCTCTCAATTGCATTTACGAAACTTGTATGTTTGTTCACAAAAACAAAACACTATTTAAAACTGCTGTTGATATAAATCCTCGAAATAGAAGAGATCCACATAGGCTAGTGTTTACTGACTTTGCTAAATCTACGAAATACAATAAAAACTGTGTAGCTATGTGTATACGCCTTTACAATAAGATCCCATCATATTTAAAAGATTTAAATTTCAGATTATTTAAGAAGAAATTGCATGAATGGCTGAAAGAGCAGAATTTTTACTCAGTTAAAGAATTTATAGATAAAAGAATTTAAAACTATTGTAACTTTTATAATAAGCTACTCAACATTGTTATTTGCATGCTATGTACCTTAGCAAAAACATGTAGCTCTTTAAAAATTATGTAACACCTATGTAACACCATGTTTTTACGCAAATAAATATTATTATTATTATTATTCTCTTTATTTAAATATTTTCAATATATTTTTCATTTTTAAATATACATATATCTATAAAAATACATTTAAAAATATAAAATATATATTATTATTATTATATTATGAATATATTATATAAAGGAACAATGAACAAACGTACTGTAGTATTTATTTTATACATATTATTTTTAGTAAACAATAAGTGTTGGACACGTGTCGACATGTTAGGGTTTCAATTACATCGTACCATTTTTGTATGCCCTAGACAAAAATAGTAAGATGATGAGAATATGTACGATTTTGAACTCTATAGTTTAAAATAAATTGTATGTATATAAATAGAAAAACTTTCTAAATCCATTCAAATTCTATATCTCAGTGTTGCAACTGCCTTCATCGTGTAATATCAGTAAGTTTTAAAATTATTCCTTATTATTTTATCTAAGAATTAAAATATATTGACTTATATTATTATCAGACAATACCTATAATCGTTATTCAATACAAGTATGTGTCTGGTGCATAAGTCAGTATTTATTTCAACATAACACTATGTTTCAACCATAATCGTTGTTCTGAGATAGAATGATAGTAAATAAAATTTTAATTTCTCGTTTTTCTAGGTATTTAACAGAGTCTGAACACAGAAGTCAAGTATGTCACACTCACCATCCTACAGTCCAGTATTCGATAACATTGACCAACAATTTGACGTAAGTATTTCAATGATTATTGATGTTAATTAATAATCGAATTGATGTTTGGTGTTGTTTTACAACAGTAAATCATTAATTTTTATTTAATTTCAGCATTTGATTGGGGGCTCTGATCCGGTTTTAAATCCATTTAACTATGCTCAAGATTGAGAAAGCTGGTACGCCGAAGTGGCGTCAACAGCATGTGAAAAGAGTAGACAACAAGAAATAGAAAAGAAAAAAACAAAGAAGAAAAAAAATGAGTCAAAGGTTTTAAAAAACAGATCCTTTATCATGCGGGAAGAGCCCGGACATATTCGCCGTATTATAAAAATAATTATACACGATGTGGAAGGTCGTAAAATGGAAGACATAGACAGTGACCCTGAGAGTGCAAGTGTGAACATTCAATATTTAGTAGGAAATGATTTCGATGAAATCATGAATGAGACTGATTATTTAGTTAGTAAAATAGTTAAAAAGTTAAGTTCAAATGAATGTAATTGATTAAAAATATAGTTATAATAAATATTATTTTGCTTTTTATTTCTAATCATATAATTTAAAGTAAATAGCCACTGCTCTGCATATATAAGGCAGCGCGATGGATAATCGCGAGCGCATTCCATTTTCGTAAGGCTGTCGTGTCGAATAGATTACACCGACTGTTACTCGAATATCATGCGCGTGTTTGAATTGAATTGATTGAATTGTGGAATCAATGTAATAATTAAATTTTACGATGAAATTAAGATGCACAGAGTGATCCGTTGAATGTAGAATTAAGATAAATGATTTACGTTTATATTAAATATCTAAATTTCACATAATATCTATTAAATTAATAATAACTATAAAGTAAACTATCAAAATCCTCAAGCTGATTCTGGACATAGAACATATATTCATAGTTTATAATTTAAGTAGATTAATATGGAGACCCTTGATCATTCTTCTGAATAAAACGAATGATAGTGTAAATTGGGTGTTTCTGGATCTCCTCTGATCCAGAAACCCCAATTTACAACTACTGACAGTACTACTCACGCGATGATGATGAGCAGCAGGGTCTTCATTTTTCACAGTAGGAGTTCGTAGGCAGCGGAGATCTATGCGGCTTCACACGATGCAGGAGTCAGTGAAGTCGGGATGTAGCCTCTTCAATGCCTTTTTCAGTTGGGCGCCAGTCAAATGATTTAAGACCGAGATTGTATTTTTAAAAAGAATTTTAATTTCACAATCAACTTAAAGTAAAGATTACAATTGCAAGATCTTAACACTAGCTTGTCGGTGCGATGACTCTCTCCGAGCTAAGGGCGCGGGAGCTTATATATAGCAGTGGTGCGATGTGCGGAATGTCGTTAGTCATATCCGCGTCTAGGGTCTGGAGTTCTGTTGAGTCAGGGATCTGACACGAGCGATAGCCGCATCGAACTTATGTTTATCATTTTGGTCGATACTAAGTTCTATTGAATTCTGATTCTTTGTCGTGCTCGTACCTGATGATATAGACCTCATCATCATCATCAGACATCTCTGTATATCTAATGACGCTGAGGATCCAGATCTCTCAAATGATGTTACCAACAAGTAAGAAGAATTTGGAAATAACATAGGTCACATAGGTGCGGTTGGAATTGTGGTTTTGTTCATAAGGTTTTTTTATATCACCGGAACACTTTTTACATTTACTCAAATGTTCCGTCATCCAAGTAGCATTTGCATTTTTATAGTCCATGTTACAAAATGAACATACCACATGTTTTCTTTTGTCATGTTCATGTAAGACTTGGAAATAATCCTTGATTTCGTGGCATATTTATTAACCATTGTAGGTAGGTAGTTTTATCGCACTTCACGTACGTTTACTCAGTCGGACGAAATCAAGTCAACTGACCGCGGTTTCAATGAAACACTGATGCGTCGGCACCGCATCTGTGTCTCAGTGAACAGAATGGCAACAGCGCTTTTTGCCGCGCAACATGGCGGAGTGCACTTATCGGCAACGTCGCATTTCGATTTTGCAATCTTACACGCGCGGGATTAAAATAGATTAAAATTTAGAATATTCTAAGTCACCGGTAATTTTACCGTGATTTATATAAATGACCGTAAAATATGCGTATTTTACCAGCGTTTGCGGTAAAATTACGTAATTTTGCTACTGTAATACCAAACAATGGATACTATATGCGCACAGGAACCTACCGTGCGGTGCCCCGTGAAACACGTACAATAGTTGGCGTGAATATACTGTAATGAGATTGTGAAATACATTAGTAACATTTTAATGTACATGATATTCATAAATTACAGGGAGTGTGTGACCTCTGCAGGTTTTAGTTGGTCAAAGTGATGAGTAACGTGGCGTCTATTTATGAGGAGAGTTGCCGTATGATTAATTCGAACCTTGATGATCTTATATGGTCCTTTCCAAAGAGGTGCCAGAGCCTTTCTTAACCTCAAATGATTTTTCAGGTAGACGTAATCACTGACTTTATATTTGGGAAGAGTCTTAGTGTGAGTATCGTAACAGTGTTTAAAATTTTCTTTAGATTTTAGAATATTTTGTAATGCTTTCTCCCTAGTATACTTGAGCTTGTGTTGTAATCTTTTGATATAATCGCTATAGGTTGTACCAAGTTTTTGTTCATAAACAGAAGACGGTAAATAAGGTAAATGACCAAAGAGTAATTCGTAAGGGGAGAATTTTGTAGTAGAATGTATTGTTGTATTATATGTTAGCATGGCAGTGTAAACATAAGTGGGCCAATTGTCTTGATTTTCGTTAATAAATGATTTCAGGTATTTTTTTATAGTGGCTGCGTTCTAAAGCGCTTTGGGTTTGAGGGTGATATGGTAAAGAACAGAGCAGTTTTATTTTCAGAAATTGCAAGTAGTTTAAAATAGGTCCGAGGTGAAGTTAGTAAGTACCTTGGTCGCTCAAGATTGATTTAGGAATACCGATTAAGGAAATGAAATGAATGAGACAGTCACTTGTTTCTTCTGTAGTCGTACTACGTATGGGGTAGGCTACTGAAAACTTTGTTAGATCATCTTGTAAGGTAAGTATATACTTGAGTTTTTCAGGTCCGGACTCGCGTAGGGGTCTGACAATGTCTAAGGCTATACGCTGAAATGGGGAAGTGGAAGTAGTAGTAATAAATAATAAAGAGTTTATTATTTTTCTCTCACATAGATAATATACAAATAGTGCTAAAAATATAACAGTTGATGCAAACATGTAATAAGACAATTGGGGACCGATTTACAATCCCCAACAGGCCCCAGGTAGACGACTCCAATGCACTCCCACCGTCCGCAGTATAAGCGAACGGAAAGAGAGCTAGTGATCTAGTCCCCAGAACCCATTTGGAGATTGCAAAACGTGCCCCTACACTATGTACAATCCATGAGATTAAATCTATGTGAGAGACTGGTTTCTGTACTAGGAGACCTGTATGATAGATAACCAGCCTCCCCAGACTCCGGAAGTGGACAACGGTAATTACATTAGGTAAGTACAACATTAGTAGTGATTTCCATAGGGGCTCTATTTTACTTTCGCAAGGCTTTATTTTCTTGACATGATTTGCACTTCTTGACATAGACTTCTATGTCACTCCGCATTCTTTTCCAATAGAATTGCTCTTTTATTCGATTAAACATACGCGATCACCGCAAATGACCAGCAAATGGAAGGTCGTGTTTCTCGCGTAATATTTTAGATATTTCGCTAAGGTTAGGATATATAATTTTATTAAGATATATGTGAATGCGGATTTATGCATTATGGAATATATAGGTGGGCATATTGTAAATTTTAGTATATGAGTGGAGATCAAAAGGATTTCTGAAATCGGAGATTGCGATGTCAACGGGGTTCGTTTCTTACTTGTTTCAGAGTCGTGTATATGGCTGGATAGGAAGATTCATCGAAATGGTGAACTTTGGTAAAAATAAAATAAATTATTTTATCGTGGTATTTTATTTTCAGGGTAGAATGCAGTTTCTTTTCAGCATTAAGGATTTAGTCTTTGTTTTCGACGTTATCGATGTATCTCGTATATGTATGGATTTGATTCGTCCATGTCTATTGATGTAGGAATTAGCATAACTATACAGGGTGCCTTTAGAAGGTCCGCATTATGTTCTAGTAAGTTGGTATCGCAAGTGAAATTTTTGTTAGACATTTTTTTAAGACTGCGTCGAGCTTAAAACGCGGTTGGACTGAATGACAGAGCTCGATATTCAAATCGGCGTGCGGCCGTCATAGTAAAATTGTATGGAGGATTTGAAATGCTTTTTTGATAAATATGTATCTTTGTCAACCAATAACTTAAATATTTGGCACGGACAAATTGTAATATAACTATTTATGTTTCGTTTAAGCTGTAAAATAGGATAGATTTCTACTGTTATAATTTAAAAATCATGTAACACGAGCTTACGTTTTTGTATTTTTCGTGTAAATTTACGTAATTTTGTAGGCGAAAAAATTAATTATTTTAGGTTTTTTATACGGAGTGATTGTAAACACATGCATTGTTATGGTAAATGTATATTTTAAAGTTGTATTAAACAAAAAGTGTTGATTTTATCAACTTAACTATGACCGTCTGTTTAAGCACATTTCGCTCGGCGCAGTCGAATCGAATGATTGAGTCTGTGTCATTCTCGTTAGGCGAAGGAATTTGTAAAAGGTCGAAGTCAAGGTTCAGATCAATGCTTTGAGGGCTAGTGTCATATGCTCCCCAGTCTATGGGATCTAATTGGAGTATCACCGAGTCTTTTTCTTGGGTTGGTAAAGAATTTTGTGTTACTAGGTTAGCGCTCGGATTCAGGAGGTCCTCGTCATCGAAGGTGAATGAGATATGTGGTGGTAATTCCACTAGAGGATCTTCTAATGGGTTACTATGTTCGTCGGTGTCGTTCGGTTATTCTAGATTAGGAAGTGGTGGTGAGTTGCCTTCTACTGAATTGACAGGAAAACGCGACAGTGCGTTGGCGTTAGAATTTATTTTCACTTTCTTATGAACAATATCATAGTCAAATTCTTCTGATTTTAGGCGCCAGCGAATGCGTCTAGATCCTGGGTCGTTACAATTGAATAACTATTGAAGCTGCTTATGGTCTGTAACTATTGTTAATCGGTGTCTATAAAGACAATGGCGAGGCCCTCTTTTTTAGTAACGCTATAGTTACATTCAGCCTTATTGAGCATTCGGGATGTGTAGGCGACTGGTAGGTCTTTCCCTATTTGTTTTTGGGATAGGATCGCGAAAACAGCGTAATTAGAAGCGTCACAGGTAAGCAAAAAGAGTTTAGAAAAGTCAGGGTATGCTAGGATAGCAGACGTTACGAGTTTGTTCTGTAAGTTTTCAAACGCTAATTGTTGTTCATTGCCCCATTTGAATTCTTTGTCTTTTTTCAAGAGAGTCGTTAGTGGTTTAGCAGTTTTTAAGAAGTCAGGGATGAAGCGTTTATAATATTATACTATATATATTGTTACGGCTAGTGCCATCTGACGGCACTCGGCAGTCCCTTCTAATAATTTGTTGCACCATCTATTGACATCTTACGGAACTACTTATTTGTCGGTACGAGTCGAGTGGAGAGAGCGCTGGCACATTCTGGAATCATCGCGCTGTTGCGTGCCGTGTGTGACGATTTCTGGAAAACTCCAGAAGCGCTTTACCCGCGTATAAATAGAGCGCACGCGCACCGCCGAGTCAGTTTTACAATCGTAAGCGGTCAAGTGTTCATCGAAGCGAACGGAAGCGAAACTACTACGAAGTTTGAAGCAGTTACAGTGGAAAAGTGTAGTATAGTGTTTGTTGTGTATTAAAGTTAATTGTGTGCTAGAATAAAACGTTTTAGTCGGTAATATTGTTTTATATTCTTATCCGTCGAACCCAGCACGTAACAATATATATATATACATATTAGATCGCTAGTGTTTACTTTCGTGTGTGCGTCTGCCACACGATGGTTTTGTGGTGCGTGAAACCAACTAGTCTGAGGTTCGCGTCGAGGTAGAATTTTGGTCTATCTGAGTTATTAAAGAAAAGCTGTAAGGGCTTCTTTGTGATACTAGCTAGAATCTTTTCTTCGGCGACTGCAAAATTGACGTTAAGCGAGTCAGGGTCACGGCATCTAACGAATCGCGAGAGCCGCGGTTGTAATCCTATTACAAAAATATGTACAGCGAGGTCTTGCAGTGCTGCTACACGACCTGCCAACTCAGTCTTCTTCTTAGGTAGGTATAGAAAAAAATATTTTGGACAAAAGTTTGGCGAGACACGTTTCTATTTTAAGAGCAAATTGGTTTACGGATTCGAATGGGCCCTGTTAACAATCCTGCAGTTCAGACAAGAGGTGTGTTTAGTGTTTTTTCTCACCAAACTGGTGTTTCAGAAATTCTAGGAATTGCTCGAGCGTATCGAATTCCTTGATATTACAAGTAGATTCCGCTCTGCCTTTCTACTTGACTGAGAATATATTTGAATAATATAGGTTTTTGCGATTTGGTTGCTAAGCCGTAGGCAATTTGGCAATTGGCAATGAACGAGTTTAATTTATCTCTCGTGCCGTCAAAAGGTTTGAAGAACTTTAATAGGACATTCAATTCTATCTTATCCTCGGGCTCTAATCGAGGGGTAGTGTTTTTAGATGCAGTGGCGTTTTCCTCTTTGAGCTCATGTTTGGAAGTCATTTTGAATATCGACTAGTATTATACACACGAAAACAATATACACAAAGAACAAGTTACACAAAACAGAACAAAACAATTACAAAATAGAATAACACAGTTATAAAATAATGAACAAGGGTCAGCTTTGTGAACCAGTCAGGCGGATACAGAGTTTGTTTAGGTTGCGAGCTTATCAGTTCGTAGTAAGTCGACGGATTCTAATATAAACAGTGTGCAACGCTGCCTCGAGTCTCTATAGTTAAACTTAAGTTGTTCAATATTTCTATTTTAGAATCAAAATAAAGTTCAGTAAGTATTTGATGTTGTACGTTGGTAAATATGTAAATATATGAGTTCACTATGTCACTAAGCACAGAATTGGTAATTAATACTACTCACAGTAGGGTCGTCACAACCATAGGGAAAACTGTCAGCACCATCACGACCGAATCGACGAGGAGATGAGTAGCACCGCTCACCCGACGACAAGGCCTGCCAGAAAGCCTTCAGCAAGGCCTCCTCTGCTACACAGAGACGGGTGTTGTTTGGCTGCGTTTGTTCGCAAACAAACACGACGACATAGGAGCACAACGTGGCACGATATAGTATAGGTTCGACACAATAACTTTGCCGTAATAGAGAGTTCACGGAGAGCGTTTCGGAGACGTATTAGGGTAGACGTTCAAGAGATTTTCGTATCCCACCGCTGCCTCCAAATGTTACATGAGTCTTTCCGAAAGGCTTTTAAAAAAAACAAACTTATACGGCTAAAATAAAGTATATTGTTTCTCACAAAACACAAGTTTAAAACTAGTACAAGTTTCGGCACTAAGTTTAAAGGATATAGAATTATTATAAATGGCACCGGTAGAAATTAGAAAATGATATGCCGCGACGAGAGACTGGCGAAGACTGGCTCTCGGAGTAAGAGCGCGCTGCTCGAATACCGTACTACTGATGTAGCAAAATTATGTTTCAGTGTAGTTAGGGTTGTTAGCTAGATTTATGTAATGTTAGATTTTTCTATTAGCAATATAGAACAGTTCGCTTGAGAAGTAGTGAGCCATGACTGTTCCGGGTTCTTCATCGGAGGAACGTGGTATTCGTAGCCACAAGCTTCAATATTGACCAAACTGTCCCTAAACCCACGATCTAAAATACATCATTGGGATGAAGCAATATGTGCAAGGGGTTTACTCGTCATTCATTAAATCACTCATTATCTGGGCATCAGTTATAGTTGCGGCGTATGGTCTTTTTACGTCTATAATGTATCCGTCAATGTTTACAATTAGAAATGGCTTTAAATAGTTTTGTAATTTATGCAAGCTGTAGCATTGCCTCTAAAACAAAAAGTTTGAGCTCTTGTGAATAAATAAATATATATACGTTCCAGCGCAAACAATAATGGCTTTAGAGTTTTCTTCATTTCCATACAGTGCTTTTGGTATCCACAGGTTTCTCTCCGGTAAATTGTCTCTTCTGATATGATCCAATCACAATAGCCAACTGGCGTTCGAGTTTTCTTCTTGATATATTAAACAACGTCTTACGTTGGATTGTTCTGTGCGTAGTTTTGTCAGTAAAATACCCAAAGTGGTTCTGGGATCTGCACTTGCGTTACTAAATGAAGTGGTTTGCTCTAAGATAGCGTTGAATTGTTCCATAATACGTCCAGTTCAAAAGTGCATTTCTTCATCATTCAATCCTCCTAGCTCGCTAAAATGCAATCGCGGTGCGTTAAAGGATTTCTCAGTAGGTCACAAAGGTCACTAAAGTGGGCGGCCGTAAAGTTATGGGAAATGTTACATGCTTGAGGTAATTCATCCCAATAATTCCGATTTAGGTGATCTCGGCACACTCTGGCAGCGTCTGGCATGTAGATTTTATGTTGAGTAAATACATAGATTTTAACGACGTTTGGAATTCGATGGCGGGTTGTATTAGGGCAGCCACAAAAGAGACAATGCCTCGGGGTATTCGGTGCTCTCATATATTCAGGCACTTCTAGTTACGGCTCTGCTTGATCTTGCGGCGCCGCTTGTTCTTGCGGCTCTGCTTGTTCTTTCGGCTCTGGCTCGGGGTGAGGCTATGGCTGAGGTTGAGCTCGAGTCCGATTTTCGGCTCTTTGCCAGCATCGGTAACATTCTCACCGAGTATCATCAAACATGACCTGAAAATCGGTAATAATAAGGTGATAAAAATAAATAAATACAACATACCTAGAAGCGTACCTAAGATATTAAACAATACGGATAGCCTAAAATACCAAATAAGGCATCTATACAAACAAAGAGACCAAAGGCTAGCTTTAGGCTAAGCTAAAGTCTAACGAGTTAGCGTAGTGGAACGCGGTCAGTTTCCTTACTCGTCAATTTCACTAATTCACCAGTTTACTCATTAGACAGTTTCTGAATTCGCCAATTTCCTTATTTGCCAGTTCACTAAGTTGTCACTTTCCCTATTAAGTTGGTTTCTTTGTTCGCAAGTTTCCTTGTTCGTCAGTTAGTTTAGATCGTCAGTATTGCTATTTCGTCATGTTCCTAACCCGTGTCATTCCTTGTTGGCAAGTTTCCTTGTTTGTCAGTTGGTTTAGATTGTCAGTTTTGCTATTTCGTCATTTTCCTAACCCGTTACTTTCCTTGTTCGCAAGTTTCCTTGTTCGTTAGTTAGTTTAGATTGTCAGTTTTGCTATTTCATCATGTTCCTAACCCGTTACTTTCCTTGTTTGCAAGTTTCCTTGTTCGTCAGTTAGTTTAGATTGTCAGATTTGCTATTTCGTCATGTTCCTAGCCCGTTACTTTCCTTGTCCGCAAGTTTTCTTGTTCGTCAGTTAGTTTAAATTGTATTTTACTACTCCGTCGTGTCATGTCATGTATTAATGTAAATACCTATGACATTCCTTATTAAGTTCTTACCCGATTACATAAGTACAGAAAACTAATTTAAGCGTTTGTTTTTATCACTTAAAGGCGTTAACAAGGAGGTTGAATGCTTATACATGGAGCAAGTATTTTTCCGGTGACTTGAAACTTCGTACAAAGCACTTAGTTAGTTTCTTTGCGTTATAATTTCGCTTGATGGAATAATATATTGTTGAATTTAACATTTGACATATATAATATATGTCATAGTCATAACCATATTTGTTTATTGCTTTACGTTATACATGAGGTCTTAAGATTACAGTAGGTATGTCGTGTTAGTTTAGAAATATCAAAAATATCTTTGTCATCGTGTTAAATAAAATAATACTTGGACACCACACAAGCTGTCATTTCATATACCTTTTTGTTGAAAGTTGACTTATTGCCTACCTGATATGATAACGATTTGATAATAATCTCAGTTGAATACCTACGTCTTAATTTTTAACAATAATACGTTTGATATTTTATCTTACTTGGCTGCTCTAATTGTTTTTATCACTGACTGTACCAAAAAGTCTAAATATATATATATATTTATATCTTTTTTAATAAAATCAAACATATTTTGATTTCCAACGTTTTATTTGCTTAATAAACATAACATGTGCTTAGCTATTCTATAGAAATGAGTAGAAACTCGGAAAACAACTTATTATTACATTTCTCCTTATTACTTTTCTTACCAGAAATAAAAAATGGTAGAACATAAAAATAACAGATGTGGCTTATTTAATTAAAACGTTTGTCTATTCGTCTTGTTACGTTGATCATTTCAAACCTGGTTAAACATGTCCATATATTTGTCTTTTGGAATAAAATAAAATCATTAACTATATTCTTGATACGCTCATCTAATTTTAGTGACCGTTTTTTTCTGTTACGTTCTTCGAAATATATAGAACACCGCCTTATTTTGAAGTTTACATTTCGCTTCTTGCCTTATAACACTTATAAAAAAATAAAGGTGAGGTGTTCGTTAAATTTTCTTATTGATTCGATTGTGCTACGCCTCAGCCATATTGATAGTCCGATGTCGCTCTTATAAGTCTATCTATCGTCCGTAGGTTATTAAATGAGACACTGATGACTTGACGATACTTTTATTGTGTTCGCACTAGGTCGGCGAGCGAGTGAGTGAACCCGTGAATACAGTTGTACATTATTAATATAGCTTAAGCATACATAGACAATATTCGTTTGCATACATGTTTATATGTAGTTGTAACCCCTACACTCTTCATAGTTGCTTAGATATTCGATGTAGGTACCCATCCAAATTGTTTGTAACTAGAAATCATAGCAGATTTTTCGAGAATCGTCAGCCACCCTTCTGCGACATACATAGTTGGCAGAAATGCCAAAGCTGCACACATTCTGACATGTCGGCGGCTCTCAATATTATTGGTGATTCCTAACTCTTTAGCTTTATGCAACAAGCATTGCTTGTAATGGAAAAAACTGCCTACGATTTTCGCTCCGGGAAAATTTACTTTGACTGCATGAATTGCACCCAGCCCAAAATCCACGTGCATTTTTCAGATTTGAAATTGAGGACTAATTGTTTTAATAATCTAAAAATAATAACGTAGGTTACTTTTCTTTATTGAGCAGTAGGTAATAAGCTAACGGAACGACATATTTTGTTTCCATATCAAAGCTCCCATCCAGCATGTATGGTATAAAGCAGTTTAAAGGGGCTAGGGGTACACTTAAACCTGCCGCCACAGAATATATTTTTAATACCGCTGCTTTGTTCTATAGCAAAGGGTGTCATAAAAATAAGAATATTGTCTTCTTCATAGACAAGAAAATCTTTAGCCAATTTTCTGGAATTACCTCATTCTGTAATGATCGGCAAACGGTGTTATTTACGTTCAGTTCTTGTCGTCGGGTAATGTATAAACCCGTTTTTAACAGCGTTAAAATTTGGTATATGTCAATACTCAGAATGAGGCGTTTTCAGATGTTTCAAGCTGTCTTCATAAATTGTTTGTATCAATCCGTATCCTTCATGCACTCTTTTTTTACAATTATGTAAAGCTTCAGCAACGAGATTTGAACCGAGTTCCGGGTCCCAGCTATAGCTATGTTCAGTCGGTCGAATCACCGTAGTCACATCACTGTCTGTGGTTAAACTGCCTTTACATGAATTTCTATTTTGGCATCGCCACCATATTGTCTCATTACCATTTTTTGTCTGAAGTTGTATAGATGCCCGTTTTTAACACTATTTTATTATTTCTTTCGCTTGATATAACAATTAGTTTGTCTTTCATTACGCACAATTATTTCGTAAATGATAAGTGACATAAATATTTTACAGAATGACAAGAATTAATGACAAACGTCATAAAATATTAGCCAGTATTATATTATCATAGAAGACTTAATAATAATATCTAAAAAGGTCAAAAGTCGCAGTTTGTTTGCATCTTGCACAAGTGCCTTTATTATTTGAATTACATTTAGAAAATAGTCTGCGGTCATGACTATTCAAGATTAACTAAAGACCCGCTTCACCTTCGCACTATATGCGTTATATATATATAATAATTAATTTAAATTGTATACACTACACAGTTTTTGTAATATGATGATGTGGTTTGGTACTTCCAAGTTACAAGACATTAACCTACTACTTGTCCACTCGGCCGTAGTTCAGTCTATGGTCCGGAGTGAGAGGTCGTGGAACGCCGTCGCCTCCTTTTGTGAGGAAGTAATTTACATCAAGGAGGCGGCGGAGCGGGAGAGGGAGCGTTTAAACCCTCTCCCCAACCGCAGAGCCGGGCGCCGGAGGGCGCGCGATGACCTCCAGCCACCCTGAGGTTTGACCTGGGGGTGGCGGGCTTTGTGGGCCTGCCCGCCATCCGTTCAGCACCAGGTCCGAGAGGCGGCGTGCGTGTTCCCACGCGCGCCTCTGTGTCGAGTCCGTCTCCCCTCTAGGGGAGACAGTAGGGTTTTATATGACGTAGTGCCTATTTTGGGTAGGTCTTTCGTGTAGTGGCCTGCCGTTTCATACGGCGGGCCGTAACCTTGGCGGGGTCGCGACCGCATGCGAAAGCGATTCGCGCGGCCCCGTCGATAGTGGTTGTGTCGAGGAACACCGTGGTAGGTTTAGTCGGTATCCCGGGAGGTACATTATATTTTCAACATCTTTCTATACCCCGGCGAGTCCGACATAATCCCTCCGCCCGCCCCCGCGGAGGGATATGCGTCATAGCATTCCCCCACGTAAAAAAAAAAAAAAAAAAAAAATCTACTTGTCCACTCCGAGATGGCCGTTCCTTCCCGTACCACACAACTACCCACACCGCACCCCGTTCACGCCACGCTTAGGGCTGGCCTCATACATCCGGAATGGCTCTCTCGATTCATAATATGAATTCATATTATTAATCCAGAAAGCTCGTAATACCATACAATATCAGTATGCTCCACACACATTCTGATTTTTCAGATTATGAATTTCTCAGATCGATCTGTAAGAATGATACTGACGAGCGTTCTGGATTCCGGATCGGAATATTTAAGATTATGATTTCATAACGCGCGTATTTCCATACATTTTAATAAAGTGGCACACACATACTGCAATCAGATTATGAATTATTTCAGTTGACACTGCAAGCGGTTAACGGGTAGACGTGTTGCGACCTGTTGGCGTGATGTCAGACACGGAAAATTTAATTTTGTGCGTCGTAAGCCGCTCCTGTATACGGGACACTTCCATTGAAGATTATCACGACAGGGAAAAAAGACGTAACATGGTTGGAAATTTATAAAATTTTAATTCCAAATTGGGAAACATTAAGTGATGACGAAAGAAAAATAAAAAGTAAGTCCTGAAATAATAATTTTATATTGTTTATGAAGTATAATATGTATATCTGGAATAGCAGGCATTGTAACGGGTATCCCAATAAGAGTGCACTATTTCAACTTCGTGTATGTGGTAACTCTGAAATTTAACAGCTGTTACCTATGATTATTCCGATTAATAAAAATGGAGCGTTACACAAACAAAGAACGTGTTATCATTGTAAAAACTCATTACAAATATGCAGAACGTTACGCTGAGACCGCTCGCAAACTTCGCGGAATTTTGGTCGAGAAAGTGTACCTAACGTGTCGACAATTAGCCGAAAAAATTAAGTAGTCGAAAAAATTTAAGGGTCTGGGTCGGTTGTGGATAGTAAATCTCCTCTGCATCGACGTACCGGTAGATATCTTGAAAATATTGCTGCTGTAAATGATAGTGTGTCCGAAAACCCGAAAACATCAATTCAGCAACTTCAAATTTCACGAAGCACTACGCAGTGCATTTTGAAGAAAGACCTCCACCTTCACCCGTACAAAATTCAGCTTACTCAGGAGCTCAAACCAGCAGACATTAATACGATTGTTTTTATTTATTAAATATTGACTAATGATGAAGTTAGTTAACTTCAAAAATCGCCGCCGTTTTGATTTTTTTCAGATGAATGGATAACATAACAACTAAAGATGAAGAATCAATCATAACATTTTGTACATAAAATGGTAACGTATAATTTGATGGTTGCTGTATATTCAATTCCCTTTCTAGTTTTAGTATTTCTAAATCTATTCGTATTTTTTACTTATTTATCCAGCATTTTATTTCTTAGTACTATGGAGTACTCGTTTTGTGTTGTTGTTTCGTAGCAATTTCTATTTTTTTTTTCGATATCAATCTGTTTTTATGTAACCGTGATTTTGTTTATGATTCACACCCGACATAATGCAATGAAAATGTATTGCTGATCCTAATTTTACCGTGTAATTTTTTTTATTTGCTCCACAAACTTTACTAGATCCATTTACTTTTACCGTGTAAATGTATATGGAAACCTAAACACATTTATTTGAAGTGTGATTCCAAATTAATTCGCTAAAATATTGGTCCACTTACGTATCGGCCAACTTTTTCTTTTATCATGTCTAAAAGATCATTTTAATGTATCATATCTTTTACACATATAATGCATTCCATTCTTCTAATTCTATCTCAAATACACATGTTTCAGGAGAACACTTGTTGAATCTATACTCACGGTCGAACTGCTACTACTCGTTGAAGAAGAATCATCCTGGATATCTATGTCATATTTTTTTAAATACAGTAAAGCTTACGTAGGTATTCTCCAAAAAAAAAAAAAGAAATATTCCATTTAACTGATAAATACAACGCTTTTGGTGACATACAAAGTTAAAGGGCCTTAGAAACAATCTTATAAATCTGATTTTCTAAATAAGTATAGTAGGTATACATAGTTTCATCTTTGAAAAGGTGTTTAAACGAATCAAAAACAGATCTTTGTATTTCTGAACTGACTGATAAACGTTTCCCACGTTTCATTATTATTTTGAACACAGAATTCACGTCTGTCTTATTTAATTAATCAGTCCCCTCGATTTACTAGGTGACTTAAATATTACTTATTAAGGAGGGTATTTCAAGTATTTTTATGAGTAGATACGCTCTTTTTCATTTTTGTCACACTGCCTCTTGACACCATCTATCGAGGAATATAATAAATTTTATGACTAATTAAGCAAACCCACACAATTAATATTTTTTTAATATTAATATAAAAGACAAAAATATATAAAGAACTTCTAATTTAAGTAATTATAAATACTTGCACTCCTATTTGGTATATCAATACGTGCGGAAATGGTTTACAGTGATGATTAATAGGGAAACATCTATCTGCATTCTCATTGCAATTATAGTTATACTACTACTATGTAATTATATTATTACAAAGTAAACATAGGCTTACTTTGTAATAAATATTTTAGTTAATGGAATCTAGTTATTGTATTCATTTATGTTTGTAAGTGATTAAACCACACATGTTCCATCAAAATGTTATTACTACCATATTAAAATACTTACAAGTACATAGACGTAGATCACACTGAAAGTTTTGCGTAACTTATGAAAAAAAAAAAAACACGTTATTACCAAAATATTATGTTTATTGTTTTTCAAAGTACTCTCCTTTATATTTCAAACATTTTTACATTCGATTGAACCATCTTTGAAAACACGAGGACCACAGATCTGAAGACATGTTTTCTACGTGTTGATTGAGCATCATCACTGCCTCTTCGGAGTTGGTAAAAGTGAAACCTCTCATTAAATATTTGATTTTAGGAAAAATTGTGAAATCACCGTGTGTTAGGTCCGAGCTATGTGCAGGATGGGAGACGAGTTCTACTTTTTCGAAAGCTAAAAATGAGTTTGTTTGGTTGGCCGTGTGCGAAGAAGCGTTGTCATGGTGTAAGAGATTGCGGCTTCTTGTTCGTCTTTCGCGAACTTTTTCCAACACCCTGGGTAAAGAAATGGCACTCAGCATTAACACTATTTTGATTCTCAGGCGGAATCGTGCGGATGTGCCCCGTAGCCGAGGAAACACGCCATATTTTTTTGGTCTGTTCTCACTTTCAAACGCCCATTCACAAGATTGCTGTTTTTATCGGGATTCTGAATAATTAATCCACGTTTCGTCTCCTGTGACAATGTCATAAACAGCATTTGAATGTTCGTGGTCGTACTTTAGTCTACGTCACAACACAATTATTATTATAACACATGATATGACAGAATGGATATAGACATGAACGTCGTAAGGCGTAAGGTGTCACATATGTTATGTACTTAAGATGGGTTATGGCAGTACGTTCTGAGGCGTATACGACTATATCCGTAGTGTCATATTGAATGCAATAAATAATATGTGTTGTGCACTTACCTCCTCAGGCGTCAATGTCGATGTGATTTTAAATTAATAAAAGAAAGGTTTAATCGGTCAAAAATAAGTTTTATTAAAATTACCAATATCAAAATAATTACAGGTATACCTAATTATTACAAGGGCACACAATTTTTATAAACTAAATGAAATAAATCTTCTGAAAAGTCAACATAATCATATTTTAATCAGTTTTATAATCTTCAAAATCACTATAATTACTCATTATTGCCAAAACTGTTATGGTATAATTAGACTGTTATGGTAAGATTCGAAACATGATGGGCACAATGGGGGTTTATTCAGGCATCCTTTACAGCGATAGCTGATATCCTTTCGAATATTTTTTTTGAACCAACTTTGCATTTCACGAAGGCAAACTTTTTGGCTGTACCGGGTCGAGATAACATTTGTTCTGGCCAGTCACCAGTCATGATATTTTCATTACCAGAAACATGGACCAACTGAGGAGCAGGCGATGTACTTGGTGGGAATCGTCTCTTATCATAAATACTGCTTTGATTGATCATGATCAATGGAAAAGACATGTCTTTTCCTCTGATATTTAGACCATTGATTCCAATCATCACCTTGATCAATTCGTCGCGGAAGTTTATATAATGATATGTGGAAGCGTTGTTTTCTTAAATGTTTTAAAAAGGAAGTAAGCATTCCATACCCCAATATCCAACAAGTGAAACAATACCTTTTTGTACCATCTAATAGTTTTACGGGGGCAGGAGTAATAAGATATCATTTGATCAGACCTATCAATACCGGACATGTACTTATTATTAAGTTCCACTTCTGCAGGTTTCAGTTTTGTCATCCCAAATCTGTTCCTCACCTCCACAATTGAAGGATATTGGCCTGTGGTAATCATCGTTACTGGACGTTTATTCTTCCACTTTGATACATAAACCTTATCCTGTGCCCACGCGTGCTCACCTCTCTTCAGCGTTTCCTTTACAATGTATGTAGGTTTTTTTTTACGATTTGCACGCAATGTTCCAGTGCTGTGGTTTTTCAACTCGATCAATTTCTGTGATAAATTCACAGAATTATAGAAATTATCCATAAAATGATGATGACCACGTAGTAGATATAAACGCATTAATCGTAATACTAGTTTTTCAGTCTTAGACTCATTTTCACCCATATTTTGCTCAGTTGATTCTTTTCCCGAGTACATTTTTATATTTAGCACATAGCCATCATGTGTAGTGAGCTCATAAAATTGTATACCATAGCGAGCCTTTTTCGACTTGATGTACTGACGAAAGTGCAAACGACACCGAAACAGAAGAAGCGACTCATCCAATGAGAGTTCTTTTCCAGCACAAAAAATTTGACGGATGTTTAATGTCATCATATCAATGAATTTTACAATCTTGTTTTCTCCTTTCCAATTCCGATGCATAGATGCAGCGCAGAATTTGCTCATATCTGCGTCCTGACATTATGAAGCTAAATATGGGGTGATAATATAGTGGATCAGATAATAATAATAATATTAATAATGGGCGTCTGCCCATTGCATTGATGCTATAAGAGTATTCAGGGCAGACGCCGTTTTTCATCCATAGTTAGCAATATACCGGTCCAGCAAACACCCATACCTATAGCCCATATATTAGAATCCATACGTAGCAATAGTCCTACGCCTGCCGCGGCTAGTGCCGCTGTAGGTGTTCCATCACACTTTTGATTAAAACTCTTAAAGGGCCTCTTCACGTTGGACCCATGTCTCCGTGTAAGCCTCCCAAAGGGCCAGGTATTTTCTAATATAATATGTTAGAAAGTACTTGTGATAAGAGAAACATAATAATAATAATAATAAACCCCTCTGGGACAGTCGTTATCTCATCATGAGACTAACGCGATATCGGAGGGCACAGTATACTAGCTTTAAAACTATCACCTTCGCCTTGTGATATAAACAAAAAATGTATCACCAGGTTAAATTAAAGCGCACAAACCGCAGGGCAGCTTGTGGCGGGCTGAATGTGAGTGGCGACACTGCGGTCCTGAATGCCTCAGAGAGTTGGTTAGGGCCTCGTTCCCGGCTTGCCGTTACTGGTTGGCCGGGGTGGAACTTCAAGAGCGCCCGCAGGACTCTCAACTCTGGCTTGCCTTGGTCGGCCGGCCAGAGGGAGGCCGCTAGAGCTATATGCTTGGGGGTGGAAGTGTCATTTTCAAGGGCATAACTACGGGGAAACCCGCTCTGGGTCTCCATTGTCACGAGACCCGTGATGGTGAAACCGGCGCCGCACCGCTCAACACCCCTAACCACTTGCACCGGTGTTGCCCTCTGCTGCTGGCTTGTATGCCTATAGTTGCTTATCAGGGGGCCCATCTAGTGAGTTAGCGAGTCACCGTCTGCCCATTGCATTGATGCTATTAGAGTATTCAGGGCAGACGCCGTTTTTCATCCATAGTTAGCAATATACCGGTCCACCAAACACCCATACCTATAGCCCATATATTAGAATCCATACGTAGCAATAGTCCTACGCCTGCTGCGGCTAGTGCCGCTGTAGGTGTTCCATAACACCTTTGATTAAAACTCTCTTCACGTTGGACCCATGTCTGTCTCCTTGTAAGTCTCCCAAAGGGCCAGGTATTTTCTAATATAATATGTTAAAAAGTACCTGTGATAAGAGAAACATAATAATAAAATTTATTTACCAAAAAAAAATTACAATTCAGTACACTTACAAATAATATTGGTGAAACAATAATATTTTACAAACAATAAAAAGTAAGTGTTTTTGTTGAACTTTGGTACCCAATGTAAGATCTAACTTGTGTTATGGGTACCAGCGCTCTTCAGTAACACGTCATCGGTCATATATGGCATATTTCTTTGACAATGTCAAAGGTATGTGAGTGTGCTTATTGTGTGTGTGTGTGTGTGTGTGTGAGAGTGTGTGTGTGTGTCTGTGTGAGTGTGTGTGTGTGTGTGTGTGTGTGTGTGTGTGTGTGTGTGTGTGTGTGTGTGTGTGTGTGTGTGTGTGTGTGTGTGCAGTGCGTGTATGTTGTGCAGTGCGTGTATGTTGTGAAGTGTTTAACTTGTGCATATATATCAGTACATACATATCTTTCATTTTATTAAACTTTCTGTCTCATCATAATTTTGTGTCTGTAACCATTTTAAAACTTTTGTCTTGCATTCTTTTAAAGAGAGGGAATAAATTTTGCTATGTTTATTAATCATATAGTAAATGTGACCACTAATAATCCGAAAATGTCGATGAGCTAGAGCTGTTCTAAAATTGAGAGAAGGACATACTCTGAAAGATGTACGTCTGTTGATAACACTTGCATCAAAAGGGAGGGAGCCATGCTTTCGGAGAGTTGTTTGGAGAACAAAAAGTTGTCTTACTGTAAGGACTTGACAATCACTGTAGAGGACTGCTGTAGGATATCTAAAAGGCTTAAATGTCATAACCTTTTAAAGAGCTGTCCTCTTTGTGCTCGTTCCAATTGCAAAAAATATGTCAAATATGTGTATTATGGGCCCCATCCCATGCTGTGATGCAATATGTCAGCAAGGACTGGAATAGTGCAAAATACATCATTTTCAAAGTGTTATAATCAACAGAGTGTCTTAATTTTTTAAAGATGTATATTAGCTTACGAACCCGTGAGATAAGATTTGCAAGATAGTGCTTCCAGTTCAGTAAGTTATCTATTTCGACTCCAAGATATTTTATGGTCTCCAATCTTTTTAACTGTGGGCAATTACACTGTAAATTGGACAAGTTATGGTTGCATATATGGGCTTTAAGTACTAGTGAATCTGGACCAGGAAGTGAAGTAGATTGTAAAGAAAAAGGCAAATATACTGTTTTTTCTAGATTCAAAGTTAAAAGATTTTTAGATAACCAACACATTATCGTTTTAAAGGCTTCTTCTGCGTATTTTAATGTCTCGTCCCAATCATGATCATGTATAAGTAAAGCGGTGTCATCAGCATAGGTAAATATAGAACAGTTATTGATAGTCAGTTTACACAAGTTATTTAGTATTATATAGATTAAAAATAACGTTGGGCCTAAAATTGAGCCTTGAGGCACACCGAAACTCACCGGTTTACTGTCACTTACTAAGCCATTTATTTTTACACATTGTGTTCGATCACAGAGGTAATCCTGAAAAGCCAGTAGCTTCTAATTTCGATAGGAGATGAGGAACCGACACAGTGTCAAAAGCTTTTGTTAGGTCTAGAAATATACCAAGGTATTTCATTCTGTTATCTAATTTATCTACAGTATGATCTATAAACGAGGCAACTGCATCTTCCGTAGATTTGCCCCGTCTAAAACCGTATTGGTTGGTAACTAAAAGATTATGTGATTCTAAAAAGTGAATGAGACAGTTGCTTATAATTTTTTCCAGTAGTTTTGATATAGATGGTAACACAGATATCGGTCTGTAGTTTTTGACACTGTGCCTGTCTCCATTTTTATAGATAGGGTGTACGACAGCTTTTTTAAATACTTTAGGAAAACACTCTGTGGTAAAAGATATTTATTTATTTATTTATTTATTTATTTATAGATAGATTACAAATATGCGTTATGATTGACACTAATGCTGGTAGACAAGATTTCAAAAGTTTAGACGATATGCTGTCCCAACCTTCAGCAGCATCCGTACGTAGACCATGGATAACTCTTTCTACCTCTGTTTCATCGGTTGGTAGAAGAACCAAAGAATTAATTGATTCTATATTATTTCTAAATTCATTAGTCGATAAGCTTGAGTTATTGAGCATTTCAGCTAAGTTTTTGCCTACATTTGCAAAGTAATCATTAATTTTATTGATTGAGACTTTATTATCTGGGGTTACTTTAAGTAATTCTGAACAATTTATGACTTTACGGTGGGTATTCGATATTAATTTTATAGTTTTCCAGACAGCTTTCGGGTTATTTTTAGCTTTTTTAAATTCAGTTCTCTCATATACAATTTTTAAATTCTTTAAGAGTTTGTTACAGGAATTGCGGTATCGTTTATATGTTACTTTGAGAACATAATTATCGGGTTCTTTTTGTTGTCTGCGAGCCAAGTTGTCCCTATGTCATATATACCTTAGTAAACCATTAGTAATCCAAGGTTTAATTATCCTGCGCTTATAAGTGATATATACAAGCTTTGAATGTTTTTCAATGATGGAACCAATCTTGGACACTAATGATTCTGCTGCTATATTTGCATCTTGTACTTTGGTTATGTCACTAAACTCCTCAGAGGTGATCTCTGAAGTGACCGCTGCATAATCTGTGACAATGCGGTTGAATTTAGTGATTGCAGGTATAATTTGACAGTTCATGTTTATAAGTGTAGGCTTGTGATCGGTAATGTAGGTATCAAACACTAATGTTACAGTGTCTAAATCGGACTTAATAATTACGTGATCAATACAGGCGTCATAACGAGTAGAGGATAGATGTGTGTGTAAAAATCCAAGAGAGGCAAGCATAGTTAGGTATTCATTTGCTAATTGGGTCAGATCATTAGGCATTATCTTGATGTTGATGTCTCCCATAATCACTATGTTATTCTGAAAAGACATTCTTGTAAGTGTATCATTTAAACCTAGTATAAAATTTCCATAAGACCGTATAGAGGGAGAACGGTATATCCCTAAAACAGAAACGTTTTTATTTTTTAAATGACAGACCAAGCAGCTAGCATCCGGAAGGTTAGGTTCTGAAATACAATGTGGTAGTTCTGATTTTACGAACATAATAACACCATCATTTTGGTTTCTTGGTCTGCTCGTGTGATACGAATCATAACCCTCTAGCTTTGGTATATTCGACGAGACTGTATCTAACCAACATTCTGATAAAATTATGATGTCGCACGATATGTTTATGCTAGAAAGAAATACTCGAAAGCTATCAACATTTCGATTTACACTACGTATATTTAAATGCATAATATTTATTGACCTGAAATTTTTTGCTTGATTCAGGTGTGCAGACATAAGAATGAGCTGTACCAAAATGATCAATTTCATCTAGTATATGTATATCAAGCATTGTTCTTTAATACTTTTAAGTGTATATTGAAGGGACTCGAAATAATAATATCGAAGGCATGTAATTTAATATACGATGCAAGTAAAAAGGTTTCACTATAACAATAATAATAATGATTACCTGACAGAAATTTATGTGAACGATAATGCACAATTTTTTTTATGAAGACAGCTGTTTTAATAAAAGCATTATGGGCGTTAGTAAATGTTAAAAGAATGAAATATGTAAACTTCGGTTTGTTCTGTGTGTTATAGAGTATTACAACACTGAATGACCAGTGAGGATTGACAATTAGTATATGTATAATAAAAGGAAGCAAAATCAAAATATAAACATAGTAACAAAAGTAAGAATTTAAAATTATATAATGTAAAAACTTACATTTAAAAAATCTGTAAAATTTAGTTGAGGTCATAGAAAATCGAAAGTCTTTGTTAATAATATTACTTCGTTTTTTGTAGTTTCTCGGTTACCGTTAGCCTGAGCGAGACCGAGAATAACGAACAGCTGATTGATAACACAACGCACACGCCGCGTCAATTATATTCTAATGTGCTTTCAGCGGAAACAATAACGGATGATAGTTTTACGTTGGTTCAGAAGAAGCAAAATCCTAAAGTAAATAAATTTAAAGGAAACTTGGGCACGGGTACTGTCGAGGCGGCAGATAAATTTAAAGCGGCTGAGCGAAAGATACCTATGTTTATAACCAATGTACACAGATACACTTTGGAATCGGATATAACTAGCTATATTATTAAAAAGACCGGTGAAAAAGTTAGTCTTGAAAATATTAAAATAAAGCGGCAATGTGAGCACAATGCGTATAAATTCTTTGTGTCACAAACTGTATTCCCAATGTACCTAGATAACAAGTTGTGGCCACTGATGCTCCTTTGTATGGCAATTATTAAATTGACTTAAAAAACTTATACAGTAACTAATATCTGGCCTAGTTAAGACAGACAGGTACATCAAACTACCGATTAGTTGTTGATATGGCACATGACTACTTACACCTACTTGACCTTTATTTATATTTAGTTTGACCTCCATTGGAGTATCAACAGTCTTACAATCACTTAAATGAAATTTGCTCAAAAGTTGATCAATATAAGTCTCCTGACTCAGAGTTACATATCCTTTATCTTTATTGAAGATAACGTTCATTCCAAGACATTGTCAAACTTCACCTAAGTCCTTAATGCTAAACTTATTAGATAAAATCTGTTTCAAGTTCTCGGTTTCAATTTTATCATTGGAAAATATAAAGAAATCGTCAATATAGACTGTTACAATTGTCTTACATTTGTTAATATCCTTTATATACATACATGGCTCTACTTTTAACCTTGTGTAACCATTACTGATCAAACAACTATCAATCTTTTTATTCCAGGCTCTAGAGGCCTGCTTAAGTCCATAAATAGCCTTTTTAAGTTTTAATACTTTACAAACTGAATTATTACTATTATAACAATCTGGCATTTTCATGTAAATGGTTTCCTCTAAATCACCATTCAAAAACGCAGTCTTTACATCTAGATGGTTAACATCTAAACCTAACTTTACAGACAATGTAAATAATAGTCTAAGGGTTGTATGTCTCACTACAGGCGAAAATGTTTCTGTATAGTCTACACCATGTTTTTGGGTGAAGCCCTTTGCGACTAGACGAGCACGGTAACGCACATTGTTTTCACTATCATACTTTTTCCGCAAAACCCACTTGCATTGCACTATAGTACCATCTATTGGTACATCTACGAGTACCCACGCACTATTTTTCTCGAACGACTGTAACTCATCCTGCACTGCCGCTAACCATTGTGCTTTCTCAGGACCTTCCAAGGCTTCTTGCAATGATATCTCACCCGTGAACATGTTGTCATCTTCTATACAAGCATTTGCAAATCCATATCTGTCTGGCTGCTGCCTACGCCGAGGACCACTTATTATGTTGTCATTGTTGAGTATAATGGAGTCTTCACTGTCTGTTGTACCAGACTCAGAGTTATCTAATGTATTATTTTCACAAGGTACATACAGTTCGCCGCTGTCATCTGTGTTCAAGCTCTCTGATTGTTCAAGTGAATCTTCCGGAAGTGTCAAATCTTTTTCCCCCACTGGAACCATATTCACCTCATCTGAACAATTTTCTTGTACCTCCATAACATTCTCTGTCTCTATCTTCTCCAATACTATAACATCTCGACTGGTAGTGGTGATACTAGACTTCGGGTTGTAAATCCTGTACCCTTTGACATCATTGGAATAGCCGACAAGGATACATTTTTCAGACTTTCTGTCCCATTTTAATCTCTTTTGTTTCGGCACATGTACCATGATTGTACTACCGAAAACACGTAAATGACTTACATCAGGCTTTCTGCCCGTCCATATCTCGAAAGGAGTTTTATAATTTAATGATGTGGCCACAGTCCTATTCTGTAAGTACACTGCAGTGTGTGCCGCCTCTGCCCAAAACCTTTTCTCGAGAACTGCATCAAACAGTAGACACTTGGCTTTCTCAACGATAGTCCGGTTGAATCGTTCTGAGAGACCATTCTGCTCAGGTGTGTATGGGTTTGTTTTGTGATGTACTATCCCATGCGTCTTCAAAAAATCATTAAACTTGTTATTGCAGAATTCTGTCCCATTGTCACTTCTCAAGATCTTTATGCTGCGATTAAGTTGATTCTCAACCTCTGCTCTATACTGTTGAAAACATGTCAATGCCTCATCTTTAGTTTTCAAAAAATAAATATATGTCATACGACTAAAATCATCTATTAACAGCATAAAGTATCTAGAACCACCTATAGATCGGTTTTCCATTGGTCCACATAGAATACGTTAGTCGACCTCCTACTCTAATTTAATCGTATTCGTCTAAAAATATATTTAAGTTAGAAATGTGTGGAGGACACCTTAATTTTTTATTATTTTTTAAATCATTGTAAATATCTAGAAAGGACTGTTGGGCAATTCGCGTTGAAATTCTAGTCAAATAATCTAATTCCTCCACTACAAGGCTACCAGTGAGACGCTGTGTTATTATTTTATTACGACAATTAGTAACAAAACGCATTATGTACGCCAATACACGTCGCATACGATTAAAACAAGAAAATAATACAAATGGAAACGAACACAAATTAGTTTGAATTATCATCATTGCAGATTTATTTGGTTTTAATTCGGGTAATTCGTCGGAATTAAAATTATCAATATTATGTGCCCAATCTGAATTAGTATCACGCAAGAATGACGGTCCGCGCCACCAAATATCAGATGACTCAAGAATATCTAACTGCACTCCGCACGATAACAGATCAGCCGGGTTTTGATTACTGGCGACATGATACCACGGCTTATCACCCATTAATTCGTTAATTTCTACTACGCGGTTTTAAACAAATGATTTTAAAAAACTAGGTGACGTCTTTAGCCATCCATTTTTTTTTTTTTACTTCGGTAATGCTATGCCGCATATCCCGGGGGCGGGCGGAGGGATTATGTCGGACTCGCCAGGGTAAAAGAGAGATGGAATAATAGTAAAGTACCTCCCGGAATACCGACTAAACCTACCACGGTGTTCCTCGACAAAACCACTATCGACGGGGCCGCGCGAATCGGTTTGCGGTCGCGACCCCGCCGAGGTTACGGCCCGCCGTATGAAACGGCAGGCCACTACACAAAAGACCTACCCAAAGGTACTTACTTCTAGTAAAACCCTACTGTCTCCCCGCTAGGGGGGAGACGGACTCGACACAGAGGTGCGCGTGGGAACACGCACGCCGCCTCTCGGACCTGGTGCTGAACGGATGGCGGGCAGGCCCACAAAGCCCGCCACCCCCAGGTCAAACCTCAGGGTGGCTGAAGGTCATCGCGCGCCCTCAGGCGCCCGGCTCTGCGGTTGGGGAGAGGAATTAAACACTCCCTCTCCCGCTCGCTCCGCCGCCTCCTTAAAAGAAATCACTTCCTCACAGAAGGAGGCGACGGCGTTCCACGACCTCTCACTGCGGACCATAGACTGAACTACGGCCGGGAGCGAGAGGGCAACCGATCCGACTGCCGCGATTAACTCACGGCGCTGCGATGCCCAGGTGGGGCAAACCGCCAGAGTGTGCAGCGCCGTGTCCTCTACAACATCGCGGCAGTCGCCGCAGTGGTGACAACCGAGCGTCTCTTGCCGGCGTATACGACACAGGAACTGGCCAAAACAACCGTGGCGGTCTATTCCCAGTTGTTACCACTGGCTTTGTCACCACTGAGGATAAATGGAAAAAATAATCCCAACTATTGCCAGTGGGGACGTATAACACATACTTTCCCGGTCTATTCCCAGTTGTTACCACTGGCTTTGTCACCACTGAGGATAAATGGGAAAAATAATCCCAGCTATCGCCATTGGGGACGTATAACACATACTTTCCCAGTTATAGCAACTGACTTTCTCACCAGTGGTGACAAATGAGAAAAAACATCCCAACTATTGCCAGTTGGGATGTACGACACAAGTATGGTCGCAAATGTCGTCTACCAAGAATGACATATACAAAATAAAAGTCGAGTGATCAATTCTATATTATTATTAATTGTAATTTTAAATCACAGTTGCACAACAATAAGGTAATGTAATGTAATCAACAAATGTCACTACCATATAGAAAATCAAGACGATTAAAACAGTCAAAATAAAAAAAAATGGCTTGAAAATACAATATTGAAAAATAATTCACATCTTTTGTTAATCTTTCCATATTATAAATTTCCATATTTATTAATGTCTTAAGATCTCTAAACAATGGCCTACCGAAATGTCTCCCATTTCAAGCTGTAATTGTGTTTCTTGGATAAATTCGTCGGTAAGTATGGACTTCTTTAAACGCTTTTTAGTAAACCCTGTATGATAACTGTTAGAAACGTCGCGGATGCGATGTTTGCAAAAAGTCGAATCTTCATGTAGAATATTAAGAAAGTGCATTAGGTTTGGGGATTTTTTGCTTACAGCCCGATTTAATTTGAAATGCCATGCTTCAAGAGAGTTGGTAGTTCGGTGTTTTCCTCCGTATGTACACCATATTTGCAAGAAATCTTCTCGAAGCCATTGTCTTTCCATGTACTGAATAAATTTAACTGTTCCAGGATCATCATTGGCGTTGCGGATTATATATTGCCATCCATTCATGATTTCGTTAAGTGGTAATAATGGAAGAACGGCACTAAGCGCTACCATCCTTACAATTCTTTGATCTTGCGAATGAGTAATTCCCAACTCACGGCTTTTGGCCCATATGGCTCTATTATAATGATAGAAACAACCTTTCACCTCTATAGTTGGAAATATTTCGATGACAGCTTTTATTGCAGCCCTCTCATAGTCGACTTCAAATTTTCGTGGGTTCCATCCTGGCAATACTGATTTCATCAAACTAAATAAAATCATATACAATTGTGTATTCCTACTACTCATAAGAGCGTATACAAGTGAAACAATGTTGGTATGGTTGACAGTACTCCCTAAGTCTCCATGAATAGTGTACAGCTCAGCAAACGGCACTGGACAACTTTTAAAAGTGCCATCACCGTAAAAGTCTTTGATTTCACAAATTGTTCGTCTTGCTTGCTCGGAGGCAAATAACAATATTCTTTTATTGTTGCATGAGTAATCTGCTAGCAAAAACTTTTCAAACTTAGGGGAACTTCAACCTCTTCCACGATTTTAAATTGTAATTTAGCTACATTAGCTGCGGTATTACGGTGTCTGTATGGCGACGATTTAACACTGGTAAAATTCGGTATTTTACCTACCAATGAAACTCCAGAATCTTGTAGTTTTGCCACCATCGAGTTGTACGTCGAAGGAACGCTTGGAAATTCTGATGTAGTCAGGTCTCTTTTACATTTGTAAAGTGCTTCATCAATTTCATTTTTGGCAAAATCCGGGGTACACGTATGAAGTTTCTTGTCTATTATACTATCAGCCTGAGAACAGAAAGGTAAATTACAAAAAGAAAGGAATTTTAAATCCCATACATCGAGTTAGTTCCAATGTGTTCAAATACATTTTATATGGATACTTACTTTTATTCTTAAAATACCCTTACATGTAGCTCGTTTGGTACATTCCCACACAGATAAACCACTTTTATGTTTTCGTTTAGTGTGATACTGATATCCTTCATGAAGTAATATTACCCCATGTCTTCGTTTTATATAGACCAATGAGTCAGATTCAGGAGATCTCGATGCAGTCACACTTTGCTCCGACATATTTAAGGCACGTTTTGAGAATGAGGAACGTCATCTCTAATTGAAAACATTTGAAAATTAGAACTTGTCTAAAACAAAAATCTTTGTCTTTTTAAAATAAATCAAAATTCAAAGAGGAATTCATGAATGAAAACAGTCGTATTTCGCAAAAAGTAATTATATGAGTGTTTTTTTAAATCTATTTTCATCTAGTATAATAAATATGCGCATGTTGCAAAAATGAAATGCTGTCAATTAATTAGCACAAGACCACGGGTACATTTGTAAAATGTGGAAACGAGACTACTCTACTATCCTAAACTATAGAAACATTTTTTTTTTGGCCCGGTGTAGCAAAGGCATATTTACAATGCTTTTAGAATATATAGTATTAATAATACTGTATAACATATTGGAATTAAATTTACATATACTGATTTTCCATGTTTACTATATGGTGGTGACATTTGTTGATTACATTACATTACCTTATTGTTGTGCAACTGTGATTTAAGATTACAATTAATAATAATATAGAATTGATCACTCGACTTTTATTTTGTATATGTCATTCTTGGTAGACGACATTTGCGACCATACTTGTGTCGTACATCCCAACTGGCAATAGTTGGGATGTTTTTTCTCATTTGTCACCACTAGTGACAAAGCCAGTTGCTATAACTGGGAAAGTATGTGTTATACGTCCCCACTGGCGATAGCTGGGATTATTTTTTCCCATTTATCCTCAGTGGTAACAAAGCCAGTGGTAACAACTGGGAATAGACCGGGAAAGTATGTGTTATACGTCCCCACTGGCGATAGTTGGGATTATTTTTCCCATTTATCCTCAGTGGTGACAAAGCCAGTGGTAACAACTGGGAATAGACCACCGTGGCCAGTCAGTATCTGTGTCAGCCGGAAGGTGAGGGTGCCATGCCGTCTCTCCAGCCACTCCTCAAAAACGGGACTTACCGCCACGATCGTGGCGTGCCCGTCTTTAGCCATCCTAGCACTATAGTCGAGTCTGACCAGAAATAAACATTATCGAACCTGAGTCTTAAGCGATTTAATTATTTTTGTGTACAATTTCGCACCTAATACAGCGGCACACAATTCTAAACGCGGTATACTAACTGGCTTCACTGGCGTGACCTTACTCTTTGCACACAACAAGTGAACAGTTATCCGTGAATCGGTGTAGCAGCGCACATAAGCACAAGCACCGTATGCGTGCTGCGATGCGTCACTAAACACATGCAAGCCCGTGTGATCGCTATCATCCAACATATAACGCGGAATACGTAAACACTTTAAATAGTCTAAGTGGTAAATAAAATTTTGCCAATCAATTAAAATGTTTTTAGGAACAGGGTCATCCCAACCTATTTTGGACAACCATAGCCTTTGCAATATTATCTTAGCGATAATAATAGTTGGTGTGATAAGACCCAACGGATCGTATATCTGTGCAATCGTAGAAAGAATAGTGCGCTTAGTAGCATGAGTCACATCGTGATCGCATTTGTTGTATAATATAATTCATCCGAAATATTCATCCACCCTAATCCCAATGTTTTTGTTAAACAATTGTCACCTAGTGATAATTCTTTGGAAGACGACTGTTACTGTACTTGTTAAAGACGACTGTGTGTGTGATACTGGCGAGTTGAATATCCACTTTCTTAACGGAAAACAACCCGGTTCTAGTACCTTGGATACACTATTGCATATTTCTAACAACCTTTGTTAAACCTGATGTCCCGTAATTAAGTAATCGACATAAAAATCATCATTAATTACTTGAGCGACGACGTCATCTTTACATTCCAAAGTGAGTTGCCTTAAACATCTGATACTAAGATAAGGTGCGGACGCAGTTCCGTAAGTCACCGTGTTAAGCTGATATACACCGAGATGATCGGAGGGATTCTCTCTCCAAAGAATTTATTGTAAATCTCTTTGATCAGACTGTAAGATAAGATAAGATAAGATAAGATAATATTTATTTGCATAAACATGTGTATACATACAATTTCAGGCATGTAGGATGTTACAAGATAGGTACTTATTGTTCTTACATGTTTGCCACACCGTGGCGTACAAATGTTGTTTAATTTTATAGTAATTAATCATTGACAGAATTAATATAATAATAAAGTAAATATAGTTAAACATGTCTTAAAATCTTAATAAGGACATTAATCGAATTACAAATATGTCAAAAAATAATCATTACAATGTCAAAATAATATAAAGTTTAAAAAAGAAAAAAAAAAGAAAAATTAAATGTGTTGTTTAAATTAAGTAGTATTAAAAATGTTAACTAACTACTCAAATGCTATTCTTTTTTATTATTTGAATTAAAATATATATAATTATTATACATAATGAAAATATCTTGTCATATTTTATAAAGTAGACTAGTTATAAAGAATCCTGTAAAAAATCGGTGACACTATAATACGTTTTCTCAGCCAAGAATAATTTTATTTTTTTCTTAAATGTATCGACAGGTAACTCATGCCAGCTTTCAGGTATTTTATTATAAATTACCGGGGCCATACAAAAAACGCTTTTGCGCATAAGTGCAGTTCTTACAGTGTGTAAGCATAGCTTACATTTATTACGTCTGTTTCTTGGTACTACGTCTGCCATGCGAGGAAACAGATTAGTATTAGTCTTAACGAATATTAAGGTTTCTAGAATGTAGAGAGAAGGTAAAGTTAATATACCATATTTTTTAAAATGGGGCACGCAACTGTCGGTAGTTTGTAAGTTTAACATACTTCTTAAGCATCTTTTTTGAGCTTTAAATACGATGTCTTTATTAGTTGAGTTTCCCCAAAAGATTATTCCGTATCGGAGGTTGGACTCAACTAGTCCATAATATGCTGTAAGAAGTGCATCTAATTAAGTATTCGCGACAGGGAGTACAAAGCGTATGCACTACTACAAATTTTTTGATTTAGAGCTTGTATATGTGTTTTCCAATTGAGATTTCTATCAATAATTAGCCCTAGAAATTTTGTTGAGTTAACTGCGTCAATATGATTACTATTATAATTAATGTCAATATCAAATGTCAATGGCCGTTGGCTAAAATGCATAATATTTGTTTTAGATAAGTTTATTTTTAAATTATTATTGTCTAACCATTCTATAATTTTCATAAGTGTCTCAGTGACATCATTTTTATATATCTCCTTACTTTTGCAAGGAATGACAACTGTGCTGTCGTCTGCAAACAGTGTCATAGGGTGTTCATTGGATCTAGGCAAGTCGTTTATATATATCGTAAAGAGAAGAGGTCCTAGTACACTCCCTTGTGGGACACCGAACTTCACTACCCGTTCAGTAGATGTAAATATTTCTTCTAATTTTGATTTAGGGTTTATTCTATTTATTTGCGTTATTTGTTTCCTATTTACGAGATATGAACGAAAAATGTTTAAGACATTCCCTCTAACACCATATTTTTCCAGCTTTTGCAGTATTATGTCATGTTGGACATAATCAAAAGCCTGTGTCATGTCGCAAAAAATAGCGCAGACTGGCGTATTTTTATCCATATTTGTTATGACGCTGTGTAAAAATTCATATATGGCCATGTTAATGGTCTTATTTTGTCTAAAGCCTTTCTGTTCATTGCATAAAATATTTTTCTTTTCTAAATACGTATTGAGCTCTTTATATATAAATTTTTCAAAAATTTTTGAAAATACTGCTATTAAGGAAATTGGCCTATAGAATTCCATTAAGTTCCGATCTAGCTTTTTAAAAAGAGGCTTCACTATTGAGACTTTAAGAGCATCTGGAAATACACCTTCATTAATATTTAAGTTAATTATGTGACTTAATGGCCCGCTAATTTCAGAAGCTACTGCTTTGACTACCCTCGTGGAGATGCCATCATACCCTACGCTATGTGTATTTTTTAGTGATAAAATAATTCTCAGTATATCCTGTGGCAAACTTGGCGGCATAAACATAGATTCCTTTCTGCTAGATATGTGTTTTGTAACTTTATCGCCGGAACATAATATAGGATTAATCTTATCAACAAAGTAGTTATTGAATGCATTTGCAATTCTTTTAGGGTCAGTTATAATTTCATCGTTTATTTTAAGTTTATTTATATGATTCACTGGTATATTTAATTGGTTACGGTTTATTATTTGCCAGGTAGTTTTTGATTTATTATTTGCTGTTTTTATTTTATGATTATTCTGAGCCTTTTGTGTTAACTTAATAATTTTTCGATAAAGCTTAGAATAATTTGTAAACAGATTTTTGTTGTGTATAGTAGGTTGCCGTCTATACTGCCATAATAAACTACGTTTCATTTTGCTGCAAGTTTTTATACCACGCGATACCCATTTTGTTGTTTTTTTAAGATTGACCGTAATATGTAGCTCAGGAAAGCACTGTTGATATAATAGTGAGAACAAATCTATGAAATTATTATAAGCTAATGTGGGGTCTGTTGTTTCATATATTTCTGAAAACGATAAGCTACCAATATAATTTTTGAATTTATTACTATTTTCGGTTGTATACTCTCGTTCTATCTTTCTCCATCGACTGATACTACTTACTGTGTTTATTGGACATTTGATTATCTGAGCTGTATGGTCAGACAAGGCGAGTTCCAATACGGTAACCTTACAAGATTTACTGAAATTATGCGCAAAATTGTCGATGCACGTCCCACTCTTAAGTCGGGTAGGTTGGTGTACTGCTAGTTTCAAGTTAAAGCTTAATAATAGACATTCAAATTCCACTGATTGCTTAGTTTTTTTCATAATATCTATATTAAAGTCACCCGTTAAAACTATGTTTTTATAACATTTTTTAATTAATTCACGCATCATTATTTCTAATATTTCAATACATTCTGCAAAGTTACTAACATTTGGCACTCTGTAAATACATACCAAAGCAGTCCTATACTTAGTCAGCTCAATTGCACAGCACTCAAAAACACCGGCTTTTGACATTTTAGCAATTTTAGGGAGTTCTCTCCATTGTTGTCCGTTCTTAAGGAGTATACATGCTCCACCTCGCTTACTTTCTTTCCGGCTGAAACATGCGGCTAAGCAGTAGTTGGGTAGATTGAGATATTTTTCATAGCCTTCTGCCATGAAGTGTTCCGTGACACATAATACATCTACGTGGATATTTTTTTCTGAGAGCTCTTGTAGGTTAACTGTAAGACAGTCACATTTCGACAATAAGCCTGCAATGTTTTGGTGCATAATACATAGTTGTCTAGTTACGAAAAAAAGTATCATTATTGGATTTGTTGTTTGTATCATTATCTATTTCGCCGTGTTCAAAGTCAATGTTTTGTGTGATGTTAATAATTAATTCTCGTAAATCTTTAAATATAGTCCGTAGTCCAGTATTGTTAATAATTCCAGAGTATCTGCTAAACATACTGTAGTCGCATTTAAGGTTTAAGTTGCTGTCTAATAGGTATGCATGTCCATGGGTTAAGATATCCAGATATAATAAATTATTAAATGTTTCCACTCTAGTATTGTATAGGCTTGTATAGTTTGCATACTTGTAAGTCGGCAGACAAATTATGACATTAGTGTGTTTCATGTCCTGTAATATTTCTTTTAAGTGAGAAATAATGTCATAGTAATTATTTGTAAACTTAAAATCCTCTTCTCCGAGAAATATGATGCAGAAGTCATTGATAGTAAAATTGTTTACTTTCGTTTCTATTCCGCATAACAGTTCTTTTGTGTTGCCGTTTGTTTTTAGATAGTGGCATATATCATATTTGTGGTGGAATGTATCTTCGGCTATAGAGAGCAAGTCATTTTTCTTATTAGTGCTTAGTATTGTTAATTTATGTTTTATGGTGTTATCTTTCTCCTTTGATCTAATAAAGCTTTTTTTGTTCTTATATTTATCAACTGGCTCTGCTCGATCTTGATTTTGGTTATCATGTGTTACACTCTGTACTGTTTGAGTTTGTTTATTTGCATTCAAACATTTATTTCTTTTTTTTGGTGTGCATTTCTTGGATTTCACTGGGCTATCCGTAACGTTTTTATAAAACTCATTTTTTTTATACAATTCATTGTTTGTTTTTCTAAGATTGCAAACTTCTAAGGAAAGTGTTTCTATCTCAGCATGTGCACTATTTAGCTCTATTGGTCAGTTTTTTTACTTGTTCCTGTAGTTTGATGACCCTTTCGTCTTCGTCATCAGATATGTCCGGCAGGCTTGTATTGTTATATTTAGTGCATTCGTCTGTCTCCGTACTTATATTATTGTCTTCTATCGGCGGGTCAGATGCCGTTCGTCGCCGACGAAATGTAATATTGTCTAGAAAACTATTCATAGTTATTTTTTGGTATTTATATAAATAACATATGGTAATTTCTACAGTAATCTATGATATTATTCACTTTACTTAGCGAATAAATCAACAATGTAATTCACAAAAACTCTTCGCGGCAACTGTGGCTCGAACTCGATGCAATCGCAGTGGGCGCCCAATCGGTAACACTACCGACGGGACCAGCTGGTCAGTTAGTTACTTAGATAAATTAGTTGACCTCTTCTTGTTAATGCTCATTGAGTAATGTTTATTCGGTTTTTAACTCGATTATAGATGTCACTATGTGTTATTAACACAATATTATCTGTCTGCATGCTAGTAACGTCGTCTTATAGTAGTCTAGCGAGTTCTTCAATATTTAAATAGATGGCGCTGTGTTTCTATGGATTAAGTGATTTGATAGTACCATTTGAATAAAAAACGGACATAGTGTTTATCACTTTCGGGATTTCTCACAGTTCACTTATTGTTTGCACTATTATACTTGATATTATTCTGAATAGTCATTAAGTAGATGCGTAGGTTATAGAAAGTTCCTCAATTTGTATTTGTGTACGAGTTTAACACGAAATTAACACTAATTCACACCAAGAGTTTAGATCACAATTTGTTACATTTATATTGAGTACTTTCTTAAGATAACATTATCACTAGTCACTGGTATACTTATGTTCAATTTAAGTTCGAAATTAACGTCCACTTTGAGTATTTAGTATTTTTAAGAGATTTTAATACACGGAGTCGATTGTTTACGTGACGACTAGCGCCCTCGTTGAGCCCTCGTTATTAATATTTGCCTGTACATTTTTTCAATGTCAGCACATGCAACATATTTTAATTGTCGAAAGCGAAGTAAAATTGAAAACAAGTCATTTTGTAACGTCGGCCCTATGTGTTGAATATCGTTTAATGATTTGCCTGACGTTGATTTTGCACTTGCATCAAAAACAACCCTAAGCTTTGTAAAACTTGTTTGTTGTGTGGAACTGTGTTCTCGGTAAACACCGTGATGTGGCAATTAATTACGGGTCCGGTTGTCAATACCTACAATGCAAAAAACCTTAGTAGTAAATAATCCACATCTCATGTTCTCTACTTTGCTTTATGACTAAATCGCATGAAAACATAGTAGCAAAATGCCTACTTTTTCAAAATAGGTACAGTTGCATACGCAACTATTTACACAAAGTACATAAGGAAAATCTGTCTGGCTGGTTATCAAATACATACGACATACTGTCATGTTGATGTATATATTTTATAATGTTCTATTAGCACAATACAGTGAAAATGGATAATAATCTTAAGTTTATTACAAACCAAAAGAGAAACCCGGCTCTTCTTTATGATGGCCATCGTTATAATTTTGCAAAAAATAATAAAAACGGGAGCCTATGGAGGTGTATCAACAAGCATGAATGTTCGGCGACTGTGACTATAGATAAAAATAAAGAGAAGATTATCAGACAAAGTTCTCACATTTGTGCAGCACATCAGGAGGATAACGATATAGCTCTGATGATGGATTCTTGTCGGCAAGAAGTATGCAGCAATATGGAACCGGTCAAAAAAATATTTGAAAAGTATGTTTTAAAGCATCAAACAAACAATTTGTTAGTGCCATCATATTACGAAAAAAAGGATAGCTTGTATAGAGCTCGACGTAAAAAATTGGGTCTGAAAAATACTGAATTTAATAAATTAGAAGATGTGCTTATACCAAAAATATTAGCATCTGATTTTTTAGTTGCAGATGATGGCGAAGATGAAAAAATATTGTTATTTAGTTCCAAAATTGCAAGAAAATCAGCACAGTCTTGGGGGAATAAGTGTTTTTTTGGTGATGGAACCTTTAAAAGATGTCCAAAACCATTTTATCATTTTTTTTCAATTCACGTGGATTTAAATAGTTCTCCAAAGTACACAAATATTGTGCCCGCCATATACGCCTTGCTGCCAAATAAAACGGAAGCCACATACCGAAGACTCTTTTCTTTGATTAGAGACAAACTCAATATCACTATTTGTAAATTCAAATGTGACTTTGAACAAGCTCTTATGAATGCATTTAAAATAGTATTCCCACAAGCAGTCGTAACTGGATGTTATTACCATTATAACAGGGCTGTATGGAAGAAGGGCCGTGATCTGAATGTAAAAAATGAAATTATCAGATTAACTTCAAATTTGCCTTTATTGCCTATTAATTTCATAGAAACATGGTTGGACATCCATAATAGAACAAACTGTAAAAGATGGGGCCACCAAAAAGTTTATTGATTATTTTGAACGACAGTGGGTGAAGTCTTTTTCACTTATCTGTTGTGCCTCTGAAAGGCACCGGACCAACAACGGTATGGAGATCTGGCATAGACGCCTTCACTGTCGGATTCCTCATAAGGCTACATTAATTTTATTTTTATATTTATTACGAAAAGAAGCACGGCTTAAAGATATTGCCATTAAAAATTCTTATTTCAACCAATCACGTAGACTGCGACGTCATATACAGTTCGATAAATTATATAACAATGAAGTTGCTTCTCTGAACCAACAAAATATTACAGTTTTACAGTTTTTAAAGAATATCATAAGGATACGGAAGCAAATTCTTCACCAATCGTGAATTAATTACTATCAGTGTGTTTTGCATGAATACATGCAGTTCTAGCACGTTTTAGGAGGTTCTTATTTGTTTTATTTGGTACATAGTATATGTTGATTTTAAGTTTAATAAATAAAGAAATTTCATCTGACCAAGTGGTTTTTTTCTCAGCTGTACCTTTGAAAAAGTAGGCATTTTGCTACTATGTTTTCATGCGATTTAGTCATAATGCAAAGTAGAGAACATGAGATGTAGATTATTTACTACTAAGGTTTTTTGCATTGTAGGTATTGACAACCGGACCCGAAATTACATGGTCTATTATATTCAGATATGCGACTCATGTGCCCCAAGCTTAAATATTCATTCATAAAATCAATGTACATTTTTCCATAGCTAGGCGCGCTTCTAATTAGTTTGCGTTCGAGTGCAAGAAACCTGTTTTGAGCCATAGACAACGTATCGTGTAGTGCATCAGCTGATTCGCTCAGCGGGATGCGCACGGAAAAACGGCCCTTATTATCACGTAAAGTCGTGTCTATAAATAATTTTTCGCATGCAATTTCATCTTTGGTAAATTTATTATTATTAGAATTAATCTCCTCCAACTCCCAAAAAAGCTTAAGCTTTGTGTCTAAATCTATAGTTTCAGTAAGATTACAATTAATTCTATTAATTTGTGATGTTTTATGAACCGCTCCCGATATGATCCACCCAAGTTTTGTGTTTTGTAAATATGGACCATAAGGTAAACAAATAAGGCCTTCATTAAGTAATTCCCAGAACTTATCTGCGCCTATAAGTAAATGTATCTCGTGCGATAAATAAAAATCGGGATCCGCCAGTTTTACTTTATCTGGTATTTCAATTTTATAATTAAAACCTAGTGATGGTAACTGTGACGTCATGCGAGACAAAACTAAGTAATTAAAATGTGTGTGATATGGGCTTGTTTTGGACCGCACATTGAGTCTGCATGATTGCGTAGATTTCGCTATGGAATCACCTACACCTATTACTTGGACAGTAGACTGTATCTTTGGAATGTTGAGAGTGTTACATAATGTTTCGGAAACAAAACAATGTTGGCTCCCGCTGTCGAAAAGAGCCCGACTTGTGTGATAGTTATTATCTTTATCCGCGATCTCAACTAATGCAGTCGATAATAATACTTGATTATTGAAATAATGCGTGTTTGTATTATTATCTACATCATAACATGTGTGAGTTTTGTGAATTGCGGTTTGTGTTACGTGTGATGCGTGATGCCTGTACTTGTGCTGGGTTCTGGATGAGGAGATGTTTGTTTAGTGTGTGCTACCTTAGATGATGCACCCACTTCGACAAGTTCACTGTGTAGTAACGTATTGTGCTTCTTGTTCAATGCTTGCACGGCCCGTACCAACATTCGGTAATTGCGTGACCACCGCGCAAACAATTAGTATACAGCTTTTTCTCCTCAACTAGTTTTAGTTTATCTTTAAGCGATAAACCAAGGAAATCCTCACAAGAATACAAAGGATGGTTTGAGTTGCACATACTGCACTTATAACGTTGTGTGGATGAGCTAGAGGGTTTGTTATTGTTTTTGTGTGTCATGACATGACTGTGTGATTTTACGAACGACGATTTTTTAGTGTTAGTGTTTTGAGTGTGCTGTGTATGTGAGTCTGTTGTTTGTTTGCTTTGATATGGTTTAACCGTTTCTAGAAAATCAGCCCTATCTTTAAGAAAAGTCATTAAATCAGACAACGAAAACTTTTTATCAGAGGAGGCATTCGTGACAGTGCTTTTGTGAAGCTCCCATTCACGCTCAGTTGACGAATCTAACTTGGAGACTATTATGTAACTAATTAGGGTATCCCACGTATCGGTAGGTTCGCCTAGCGTTTTTAATTCACGAATATTTCGTAAAATGGCGTCAATTAGTTTACGAATTTGCGCTGCTGACTCTTTGCTGATTGATTGAGCCGAAAATATAGCCTTGACGTGGTTATGAAAAAGTAAACGGTTGTTATTATACCTATTTTGTAAAAGATCCCAGGCAATCAGGTAGTTATCGAAGAAAACTCTAATGCTTTAATAACTTGTAGTGCATCGCCTGTGAGAACCGACCGCAAATAATGAAATTTTAAATATTATCGAGTTTGCTATTAGGATTGTAAATAATAGAAACATAAGTGTCGCGAAACTCAAGCCATTGGTCATATGAACCGTCGAAGTTCGGCAAAGAAATCGTGGGTAATTTGATTTTATTGAAATTTAGATTATTATTTTGAGCGCCTTGAGGTGTGTCTCCCAATAAACACTTACACTTAGCAATAATTGAATAAAATTGATCTTCCAAGGTCTCTCGCTCTAGCAATTCTTTGTCGACCTGACCACCCGACACAACTACGTCTATGTCATCTCGAATGTTTGTAAATTGATCGAATAATATTTGCGCCCGTTGAATACGTTCCCGCAATTCAGCCTTCTGAACTGCAGTTACGTTATCAACATCTAAAGACTGAACGAACTTGTTGAATAATGTAAATTTGCCCTTAATTACCCCCCTCCCGTTTCTTAACAAAATCTCGAATAATGTCTTCACTGCTTTCGATGTCTACGAGGGACTGCCTCTTTTTAGTCATTCTGGCGGTTGTGAAAGACAAGAATTAAGTACTCACAGTTTTAGCTGTTCGTGGATGCACACAATGTATGTAGGTAGGTAGGTACCGACGAACAGGTTGCTACCGGTTGCGATTACTGGAATTTTACACAAATACTATATTAGCACAAACTGAGCACAGGATTTGGGAAGGAAATGATTGATTGACCTGACCGTTACTGCAGATGATGCTGCTCCTGATAGTCCTGATGAAGATCCGGCGAAGAAGGTCCAATTTATGTTAGCGTGTCAGTATCAGCCAGGCAGGGATTTGTGTGTAATTGTGTCTTCTTAGGGTAGGTAGCCAATGAATTGTATATTTCTTCCGTTTAAAATGATATATTTAAATTTTACAATATCTAATACAAATATGTGCACTATCGTCGTCGTTGAGAGAGAGTGAGTACATTAAAATTTTTGATAAAACAGTACGACTAGTGGGGCGCGCCTCGATCTGCTGCACCGACCGATGCCGCCAATGCCGCCGGCGCCTCGCCGCGCGGCCAGATTTGATTGCGTTACTTGACACAGTGTTTCCTGCTCACGGTGGACCATAGATATTTCAGGCCTTTTCTTAAAAGTTTTTGGTTTGCAACCTGGGCACTGCCAAGAAGGATAAACAGTGCCCGCTGGAGGCAAAGCAACACACCGCAAATGAAAGTAAACATCACAGTGATGACATCTAGCGGCCTCGGATGGAGACAAGAAGCGACGACAACGACCACAGCTCTTCGACATTATAATCGATCAGTTTATGTAGTACGCTAGAAAGCTCTAAGATGGCGCTGTTCTAAATGATAACCTTTAAGTTATTTTTACACCTTGATCGATGGTTATCCAGTACCGCAGATAGTTGTCCACTATACGCTTCAATGCACGCGTACACTGCACTCTCGAGTCAAAATGCACTATAAATAGATATAGTTTTCTTATGTTATTGTATTTTATTACGGGTAGATTTATAAAGATTGTTTTGTTAAAATTTTTAAATATGGTATGTACAGTTTTGCACTTCACTAAGTCACTGGATAACAATATATGTTTTATATCGCACCGAGTTTTTATCATTTAGCGTAAATATATCTAACCTGATTGTACTTACATTATTTATTTAAAATATTTGACCTGCGTACGTACATACGTATAATACTACCAACATGTAGGTAGACAATTCATATTAATGAGCATATTTTTTTAGACTGATTGATGGCTATTAGCTTTTAGCTTTTGTAGAGCTAAGTTTTAACAAAAACATCCTGTATTGTGGTGGATCAATTATATAAATAACTAAAAACACACAATAGCATTTTTATTTAACTTGAATTGTTCTGTTCATTCAGCGGTCGGTAATAGAACCACAAAACCGGTAATAGGAACACACCCCATGCTTTGGATCGGTAATAGAGACATAGACCTTTTCATCAATTTCTATGCTTTTTTTATTTTTATTTCATTTTTGCTAACTGACTAAAAAGATCGTTAATTTCACTAGATGAAGAAAAAATATGACACTAGTTATTAAACATGTGCTTATTTTTTGCATGTCAATCTGAACTAGACTTAAACTGGCGGTAATGGATGCTTTTCAGTGCTGCCACCATGCAGAAAAATCTATCACTAGGTTTGGTTTGAATACTCTCTAGATTTAGGGATATTTTTAAGAAACAAAACCTCTAGAATTCCCTAAATAATTTTAATGAAATCACAAGGTACGTAGTTACGTATCACAGGTAATAATAAAATAATAAACTAAAAATCTACTGGTATTTCTTCATCATCTTGATCAGCAGTCTCAGAACTTGCAGATGTAAAAGGTTAAGAAGGATTGTTAGTTCCGGCAGACTTTGTGAATTTAAAAGAGTATTAAGAATTGCTTCCAATAGAAGTGATTACATCAGCTGGGAGCTCGTAACTGTAACAAGTTTTGTTCAAAATTTTCAGCTGATTTCTGATAAATGCTATTTAGAATGTTTACACCCATTTTATTTTTTAATTTGTTTTTACTATGTTTATGGCACTAAATGCCCTTTCCACTTAAGCATTTGAGTGAGGAATTGACAATACGGATATAGACAGCTCAGATAACTCCTGGAATGTATTTAATCCGGCAGCATTTTTATAATTTCGAACTTGTGCCTAGAAATGTATGATGTTATGAGTAGCATTCCATTTAAAATAATTTATATTATGCCACTGCTGTAACAGTTTGTCTATTGTTTCGTCATTAAACCGAGTTCTGTAGCAAGATCTGCTATTTTATTGTCTTTGCCCTGGCGAAGCGTGTACTCCACACTCAATAAACTAATTTTCTCCAAAATAATGTAATTAGAACGTAATCTTTGCTGTATCTCATTTCCTACTTTGACAGTGAAGTCGATACAACGTTTACTGATTGCAGTTATAACATCATTGCGTAAGAATGTTCTTTGTACTTGTAATTCAAAAAGATATCCTAAATACGGTATCGGATTCAAGTGGGCTTCTATCTGAATAGACAAATAATCTTTGTCAGTCGTTGCTGCCGACGGCACCAGTAATCTGTTGCATATAGAGTGAAGCAATGTCAATAATACGTTTAGCAAGGCAACTGGATTCGAATCTTCACTCTCAAAGCTCTTAACTCCAATTTGGACATCATTCAAGATACTTCTTAAAAACATACATAAAGGCGATTCGTTTCTTTGGCATACATCGAATGAAGCAAATATGCTGTGTAGCAATTATCCTTAGTCATTGAGAAATGCAGTTTAAGTTCTTCCCATTGAGACAATGTCCTCGTCACAGCCAACGAGTATCACAAGAGCGTAATATTTTTAAAGGCTTCTTGCCACAATTTATAGTCCCATATATATCTTTGTACTTATCACAACGTTTGGGTGAACGCAAGAACCAATTATAGGTTTCTCTAATGAGAAACTCTATATTTCGCGGTAATGTTTGTTCTGAAGCATGTGATACAGCCAATTGCAATGAGTGGCAAACACATCAGACAAGAATCAAATTAGGTAAGCCATATTCAATTCTTAATATATTATGTACGCCATTATTAATTCCGGTCATAACAGAGGCATTATCCACCCCAATTCCGATTAAGTTTTTTACTAGAAGACCTGTAAACAAAATTGTTTAACGTGGAATTGCTACTGCCTTGGTAAATACCAAGGCAGTAGCAATTCCACGAGCAGCTCCTCAATGGTTCTAATGTGAGAAAAGCAGATATAACTTTTTCTGCACACAACTAAAATATCTAATTACTATGCCCAATAGTGAAAGAGTTTGTATATCTGGGTACTTTGTTTGCAAGGGATGGTACACATGAGGGAGATATTGAAAGAAGAACGATTGCTGGCAATAAAGTGAATGGCGCTTTGCGCGCTTTTATGAACAGTCGAAATGTATCCGAAAAGGCACGTTTGGCTGTTCATAGAGGACTATTAGTACCTACACTTATGCATGGTAGTGAAAGTTGGGTATGGCAAAAGAAGCATGACAGCAGAATAAATGCTGTAGAAATGAGAGCGCTGAGAAATATATGTGGTGTGACTCTGAAAGATAGAATAAGGAATAGTGTGATTAGAGAGAGATGCGGCAAAAAAGTGGATATAGTGACGAGAATAGAAAAGGGTATGTTAAGTTGGTTTGGGCATGTAGAAAGCATGGACGAGAACAGACTGACTAAGAAAGTTTATAAGGCTAGTGTGAATAGAACAGTCGCAAGGGGAAGACCTAGGCGAACGTTTCTTGATCAGATCGGAGACGTTCTGGAATAAAGGCCAGGTTAAGAGCACCTTAAACCGTCGAGCGTGTATGTGCCAGAGAAGCGTGTCAGGATCGTAGCAAATGGAAATCCGTAGTCTCTGCCTACCCCTCTGGGAAACAGGCGTGAATTTATGTATGTATGCATGTATGTATGCCCTATAATTTTGATACGCTGAGGTCAGTGGATTCATCTAATAGTGCACTATACTTTTGTGATCCAATATCATTTAACAGCATGTGTTTGAAATGTGGAGCTAACACATTATTTATTACCGAACTGCATTTCGTTCTGTGCATTTTTATATTCATAACACTCTTAGAATCAATAATATATTTTTCAAAACTTCAGACAAATGGTCAATTTGCTGTATGAATGTATGTTCTGCAATGAACAGGGCCAACGTACCTTCAACTTTTAAAGTGAGTGTATTATTCTTGGATGTGGGCAGAAATTCAATTTGACGGTTTGTAGACACTAAATCAGATTTATCTTTATGTTTTTTTGTCTCTCCGTGTTTATTAATATCCCCAATTCGAGCATATATTTTACAATGACAAAAAGAACAAAATGCTTTCATAGGATCATTTGTCGTAACCAAATCTTGAATTCTTCTTGAGTTTCGCATTCGTTTCGATAATTTTGTGAATAAAAAGTATTTTTTTCAGTGGCACGTCCATAGTAATGCGAAGTAACTAATAAGTAAATCACAAACACTTTAAAGCTTGATTTATGATCACTTACTTTCGCAAACGATGTATAAAGGAATCAAGGAAATTTGGCACTCATTGAAACAAAGTACTGTGATTCACGAAATTCCCAATGTACTTTGTTAAGCATAACCAAAGAGAGATATCTAGTTACGTTTTTAATGTGAGAGAAAAGAGTAGTGCTATTTTGACATAAGCCGGGGAATTGTGAATGTTGCCAATATATTTGTACTAAATATTTCCAGATTCGATATAATATCACAAAAATTCTTCAGATAATTCTTTAGTGAAATTTTATTGAATATATCGACCGGACTCAAAAATTCACTAGATCTAGTGATAAAGTCACGAAAGTAGCAACACTGGTGCGTTTACGTTACAAGAAGTGACAATACGAAAAGAGTTTGATGTATTTTTGCAGAGGGAAGGAATTATTCATCAAGACAAATAACTACACACCAGAACAAAATGGTATTTTAGAATGCAATCGTATAATTGTTAGAAAAGCAAGATGCCTGTTGTTTGAAGCACAGCAAGCCAAAGAATTTTGGGCATAAGCAACAAACACAGCAGTATATCTTCATAACAGAATTGTAGCTTCAGGATTTGTACGAGCCACGTTACACGTAGCGTACATTGAACTTATTACTCTTTGTGCTATGTCAGCAACTTACTGTGAAATTTATTTTTGTTTAATTTTGTTGTATTACTATGAAATTTATATTTTGGTGTGTTAAATAAACATTATTGTTATTATTATTATTACTTCATTAATTTCTTTAATTAAACAATATGTTATTTAAATCAGTTAGCATTCACGTTCGCCTATCAAAGGACTTACCGCTTCACACATATCATTATGCGTTCGATAATCTGTAAACGCATATCATTACCATTTATATCATCTTTTTATCTATAAACATAGCCAGTTAAATTTATTACTGAGTTTTACTGATCTATAAACCCATAACTTATTACCCAGGGTCTGCAGACCGTATATCCTTTTTTAAATTTAATTAGTATAATTTCTCTGACTATAACCTCGCGAGTGACTCAGTGTAAGTAACTACGGTAGTTAGCTATCGCGGCTCTGTGACATTAGTGAGGACCAACCAGTGGAACTATCAGTGTGAGCAAACAGTTCATCACTCATCAGCAGGGTATCAACAGATACCACCTATCGGAGGCAGAAGCTGCGAGATCATCGTAAAGTATCAAGATATCAAGTAAGATCTTTCCATATCAGCGTTCATATTATCTTTATATTACAAACATATATCAACTTGTCAAGCATGGAAGATTTACTAATTACTCAAGAGCAAATTTCTGCCGCGATTGAGCAACTCTATTCGAATTTTAAGAAAGACGGTTTGTATAGGAAGACTTCAGACTATATCTAGCCTGCGTTTGATATAGTCTGGAGTTTTTTCTATCTGAACCGTCTTTCTTTCCGTCCTATATCAGATTTTCCAACTCAAGCGCGAGGCAGCGACAGCAAAACTGACGAGATGCTGCGGAAACAGAGTAGTAACGTCAAGGCATTTTATCATACTATTTCAAATATCGATTTGGAGAACATTTCAGAAAAATGGGAATTTGATCATTTGTTACGTACCATATAGTTTCGCTGGACTACTATCGACTCTCTGCATTGGGAGACGGATAGCGAACTAGGCCAGGGGTATCCTGAGTAAGAATCTCATTTCTATCCAACCGAGAAAAGGTTTAATGACATCATCAAGTCAATAAATAAGAAATTGTGGTCCGTGTCTCACCTAATCTACTACTAAGATAGATATACCCACCTTCTCTGGTAACTACCATCAATGGTCCAGTTTCAAAGACCTTTTCACTGAGACTATCCATGCGAATCCGACTTTATCGAGCGCTCAGAAGATGCAATTTCTGAAATCTAACGTGAGAGGTGAAGCGGGAAGACTCATTCAAAACTTGCCGAAGAGTTATTATTATTTTTGGAGAAGTCATTTAAATATTAAACCATCGTCGACCGGACGTGACATTTCGCAATCTTCAAGCGATAAAAACATCTTTGTGACGAAATACTACAAATGCGCTGTCTGCAAAATAAATAATCACGTAATATTTCATTGTAATGAGTTCCGACAAATGAATTCGTCAGCAAAACGACGGTTGACCGAGAAACTAACATTATGCGAAAATTGTCTTTATTGTCATAACGGCAAAGAAAGTGTTTTTAAATAAACGGTGCTGTGACTGTAATTTGCCTCACAATACTTTATTACACGATGCATTTACGCAATTTGACAACGAGCCCGGGGCGTCTACATCGAATAATGCTAACATCAGCACCCCTAAGCAGGGTAAAAAATCAACAACCCGAAGCTCACACGTGTCTATACAATCTGAAATTCCAGAAATTCTTTTAGCTACCACGATGGTTAGTGTTGAATCTTGGGATGGTTCCTACCTTCATTTGCGCGCACTCACAGATCAAGGATCATAGACCTCACTTATCACTGAAAATGCGGCTCAACCGCTTGGGTTACCTCGTCAAATATGCCAGGGTGTGATCACCGGAATGGGCGCTAGGCAAACTAACTGCAAAGGGTCTATCAATATCAAATTCGTATCAATGAACCGTAACTACGAGTTTCATACTGACGTCATTATCATTCAAAATCTTAATAAAAATCTACCAAGCTATTCTTTCGCTAAATCAGATTGGTTAGATAATATATCTTTGGCTGATCCCGAATTTAACGTAAGTCGCCCAGTGTACATTCTGTTTGGAGCCGATATTTATTCTTTGATTCTTATGGAGTTTCCAGAGGTGAACGAAATAATTCACTTATTTTCCAGAACACGCGGTTAGGGTGGATTTTATGTGGATGCGCAAAAACTTTGCAATGTAATGTCATCTTGAATATAATCTAGATGAGATCCAAAGATTTTGGGAAATTGAGGTTATTGCAGAGGAATGTCAATTATCACTCGAAGATCAAGAATGCATTCAGTACTATAAGAATACCACTATCCGTCGAAAGGATGGCCGCTATGAGGTACTGACTACCTAAAGTCAAACTTTGAAAACAATTTGGGCTTATCAAAAAGTAAAGCAGTTGAACAATTTAAATCATTAGAAAGACAGTTCTTGATAAATCAACCGATGGCAAAAACTTATAAATCCTTTATCAAAGAATATCAAGCCATGGGCCAAATGACTTCCGTTCCGATCGCAAGAATTAACGTAACCTTCTTTCTATTTCAGGCACCACGGGGTAGAGCGAGATGAATCAAAAACAACTAAATTCAGAGTCGTCTTTAATGGATCCGCTAAGACTACTTCCAGATTTAGCTTAAATGACGTCATGAAATGTGGGCTCAACCTCTAACAATATCTGCAGTCCCTTATCATTAAATAGAGGCAATATCAATATGCTTTCACCGCTGATATAGCAAAAATGTTTCGTCAGATTTGGATGAACAATCAAGACCAACGATTCCAAAAATAATTTGGTGAGACTCTGAGCATTACCCTATCAAAGACTGGGAGCTAACAACCGTGACCTATGGTACTAAAACTGCCCCTTCCTTAGCTATGATGACTCTACGGCAGTTAGCATTAGATGAAAAAGCAAATTATCAGAATAGCTCAGCAACCGAAGTCCTTGAAAACTCCTAGATGGACGATTTGGTACATGGCACTCATCAAATTAAAGCTGCGAAACAATTGCGCTTCGACCTTATCAAACTACTAAAATCAGGTGTGTTTAATCTAAGAAAATGGAGATCTATTATTCCTGATCTATCAGACACGATTGATTCGTGTTTCAACTTCAACTTCAACTTTTAGGAATCAGAGTCATCAAAAACATTAGGGCTTAGCTGGGATCACTTACAAGACCTGTTTACATTTTGTTCAAATATAGAACTATCTACCGAGCGGGACAAAAGCGGTCACTTTTATCACATATTTCCAAACTATATAAACTATTATATATATCAACCAAACTAAAGATCCTATTTCAAAAGGTGTGGTTGTCCGCAATCAGTTGGGATGACTCTCTACCGGACGACATGTTGTCCGAATGGATCGTTATCAGAAATGATATCAAAAACATAAACAAACTGCAAGTGCCTTGGTGGTTATCAACAGGCGAACGTGACGTCATAGAATTATGCGGATTTTGCAATTCGTCGACCAAGGTGTATATTTGCATAATATATTGTAAGGTGAAACGAAACAATAAAACTATTATTACAACTTTGATTGGAAAAACGACGCTTGTACTAATATCTAAAATATCATTCTCCCACGTTTGGAATTATGCGCAACTCATCGTCTATCAAATGTGATGCTCAAAGTGCAACAGTGCTTGAGTACGTGCGAAACTAAAATCTACGTGTGGTCCGACTCCATGATCGTCGTCGGCTGGCTTAACGGAGATTTAACAAGGTGGAAGACATTCGCCTCAAACGGGTTACGTGATATCTCACAATTTATGCCATCAACATGTTGGCGTTATGTTAAATCGGAAGAGAATCCGGCGGATTGCGCCAGCCGAGAATTAACAGCTACTCAGATCATTAAATATAATCTGTGGTGGCAGGGACCGTCCTGTTTACCAAATTTTGATGGATAAAGTTAAAGCGGCCAGATTTCACCAAGGATATAGAAATGAAAAACGTTCACCAAGTAAACGTTGTCATTGAGCCAGATATAGGCAATAATATCATATTTCAATTACTAGCGAAATATAGCACTATTAGCAAAACCATTCGAATCATATCATGGATGTTTAGATTCGTAAGAAATAAAAACAAACCAAATTCCTAATTATCTTTATATAAGTTGAGCAGATCTGAAAATCTTATCATCAAGCAAGTTCAACAAATTGATTTTGCTCAAGAAATAAAAGATATAAAAGAGAGCGGTCACGTGTCGAACAAAATATCAAAACTCTCTCCCTATTTAGACGAAAACGAAATCCTGAGAGTTAAAGGGCGCTTGAGAAACTCAACTCTGCCTTTCTCAATGAAACATCCTATCATCAAATCAGGCTCCACTCCCTTCGCACAATTATTAATAGATCAAGCGCATAAAGCAACTTATCACGGAGGAGCCCGCCTAACATCAGCATTTTTGAGGCAAAAATATTGGCTTGTAGGAGGAAATAAGATTATGAAGAAACATCTTCGTAAATGCGTCACGTGCAGGCGCCATGATCCTAAGCATCAGCAAATCATGGGTGACCTACTGCTCGGACAATTCCCACGAGATCATTTTATAATACTGGTGTCGATTACACTGGATTTGTTGATGTCAAATCTAGCAAGAGTCGCGGCATTAAGTCTTCTAAAGGCCTACTAACCCTTTCAGACCCGGCGAACACGATTGTGATGTTAGTTTTTAGCAAAAAAATTCAGTGATTTTATGAATGTGTAAACGGGCCTGACACCGTACGATTGTGACGCGTAGAGTGAGCGAGATAAGTAGCTTACCTATCGTGATTCAAGTTTGAACTCGTTCATTTTCATCTCGACGCGAGCAACGGCCGACCGGCGTGTGAGTATACATTTTGTCACGTAAATAATTATTTCATAAATGTAATTGTTGCAACTACCATCTTAGTCTCCCCGTGACCATGGCTGCTGAAAAGCAATCGAAACGTCAGGGAAAGTGTAAACCAAAAATAAATAGATTTAATAGTTTAAATAGTTTTATTAGCTTATAAATTAGTAAAATAAAATCAATAGTAGTAGTAGTGTAATATTTTCATAGTTTTGTAATACAGTGCTAAATAAACAACGCGATAAAATCCGTATATAGTAGTTTAATTTCAATGAATAACATTCGCGTAAACAGAAGACAATATTATATATGAAATAGTGAAATATCTAAATACGAGTAAATATCTATACAGTTTTAGATATTTCTGATTAAAATCGTTGTCTAAAAAATTCCGTCCCAATTGTATGGTACCGGGCCAAAGTATATATAGGTTGGCCAAAAACTCGTGGATCACACACAACTAGAGGTTAGATAGGGTCATCGGCTGCAAAAAGTTGTTCTACGGGAGGTCTTTAGGGTCAATCCCTGCAGAGTTATAATTTATTTTGTGTTTTTATGAGAAAATTGACCTTTTTAACTAATTCTTATTAAAATTCGAAAAAATCTACAACCTGTATCTTTTTTATAATTTTCACTAGATTGGTACTGATGGGTCCTTGCGTTAGACATGCTATTAATGGTTGTTTATTAGGTGTGTTGAAGATAATATTCAGTTCTACGATTTTTTTTTCTTAAATCATAAATTTGCATTTGCTGAAAAGGTCTCTTGTTCATCCTATATAAGTCTGGGGATGGAGATTGTGTCACTAACTATCGACCGATTTCCGTGCTGCTATCACTGTCTAAAATCCTAGAGCGAATCATAAACAACCGCCTCAAAAATTTTCTTGATGTCAATAACATTTTATCTAATAACCAGAATGGCTTTCGCAATAATATTTCCACAAATGACGCTGTTCATGATCTTACTAATCATATAGTGGAAGCTCTGGATAATGGTGACAAATGTATTGGCATTTTTCTCGATTTGACTAAGGCGTTTGACACGCTCTCCATCCATGCACTAAAAGTAAAACTTGAGCGAATCGGTGTTAGAGATAAACAGCTAAAGTTATTCCAGAGCTACCTAACTGATAGAACACAATGCGTGAAGTTAGGTGATCATCTTAGTGACAGTCTACCAGTAGTAAGTGGCGTGCCACAGGGCAGTATACTTGGTCCTACGTTGTTTCTAATATATGTAAATGAGATGTTCACAATAAAATTAGAACTTTTTGCATATAATAATATATTTATTTATTTCTCTCTTCACAGAGGTGTTTCTTACACATCTATATACATTAGATATATGAACTTTATGATCCTTTGTGAGAGGCTGGTGTCCATACTAGGGAAACCCTGTGTGACGGATCACCAGGCCCTCACCTCGGAATATTCAATTAAAATTATACACTAAAATACACTAAATATACAATTCAAATTATACATTAAAAACATGCATAAAGTATATAACATTTTGAAAGACTGTCATTAAGTATGAATGCAAAAGTAAGAGTACATAACAAAATGAGGTATGTGTTCTTTGTGAGAAGTGTGTGCGTGTGTGTACGTGTGTGTGTGTATGTACGTGTGTGTACGTGTGTGTGTGTGTGTGTGTGTGTGTGTGTGTGGATGTGTGGGTGGGTGTGTGTTTTGTGTGTGTATAAGTAGGTATAAGTGACGTATATTGTAACATATGTATAGTGTGGTACTAACACATATATACACATTTACTTGTGGTTATAGTTAGCGAGGGACGATGATGAATTGCTCCGTCTCGTCATAACTTTGTTTTTTCAGCCACCTGTATAGAGTCACTTTACATGGATTTTTGGTTAAATTGTAGATTTTTAGGATTTTGTTTAATTTGTTGTAAAGGTACGCTCCAAGAAAATTGAATTGGTGATGTGAGAAGGTTGTGTTTGTGCGAGTCGTGGGGCAAACTGCATGTTTGCGTCGTTTAGTAGCATGTAGTGAGGGATTGTATGGAAGTAGCGAATGTTGCCTGAGAACCGTATGTTGGATGTAGAGTTGTCGAACAGTTAGCATTTCGGTGAGTTCATATACTAATTTTGTAGGATGCATAAATGGTAGAAAATTACTGACTTTTAAGACCGCTCTTTGGGCTCTTTCTAATTTTAATAAGGTTGTCTTTGAGCTACCGCCCCACACTGTGATGCAATATGTGATAACTGATTGACAGAGACTTAGGTATACCATATTTATAACTTTTTTGTCCGCAACATGTCGAAGGTTCTTAAACAGATAAATAAACTTTCTTGTTCTCGCTACAAGAAGATCAACATGTGCGTTATAATTGAGCGCTCTGTCTAAAATAACACCTAGATATTTTATTGTAGTAACATTTTGTAGAGCTGGACATAGGCAGGAACTGGTACTGGAGGGACACGAGCTATTATGTGCTATGATTTTTAGATCTACTATAAGATGAGCGGGATTTTTTACAGAAAAACAAATGTATTTGGTCTTGTCAACGTTAAGGGCGAGTCTATTTTTATACAACCACGACATAACCATATTAAATCCCGTTTGTGCGTGATTGTATGCTTGTTGCCAAGTGTCTGCTTCAAATAAAAGCGCGGTGTCATCCGCAAAACTAATTATTCCTCCATTAGGCAATTTTAAGTCGCAAAGCTCATTAATATATGCTAGAAATAGAGTAGGACCGAGGATGCTTCCCTGCGGTACACCATGACCTATTGGAAGGTCATTGCTAACATATTCTGCTATCTTGACTCGTTGATGGCGATTAGTAAGGTAATCAGAAAACAAACCTAGTTGGCTTTCTCTGACTCCTAAGTATTCCAGTTTTTTAATCAGAAGTGGGACGGAGACCGTGTCAAATGCCTTAGCTAAGTCCATAAAGACAACAATTACTTTTTTGTTTACATCTAAATTATTTGTCACAAACTCAGTCAGTTCATGAATAGCATCACTAGTAGACAATCTCGATCGAAACCCAAATTGGGAAGAAGAAAGAAGCTTATTGTCTTCAAGGTATCCTACCAAAGACCTGTTCATAATCTTCTCAAGGATCTTCGAGAACGCTGGCAGTATAGAAATTGGTCTATAATTGTTAACACGGGCTCCGTCACCACTTTTATAAATTGGATATACTTCCGCTAACTTCCATGCACTAGGGAATCTACCGGTTGTTATAGCTAAATTACAGATAAAGGTGATCGCTGGAATTAGAGTTTGCTTGTATCTTTTTATAAATACAGTTGGTATTTTATCGCAGCCGACGGCGCAATCAGTTTTCAGACCAGTAATCAAACTTCCGATATCATCTTCATCTGCAGGAAGAAGAACCAGTGAGTGGGGGTACGATTTTGTTGGAAGGGTCGGAGGGCTATTTGTGTGACTACCTAGACTGTTTGCAATAGCTCTACCTATATTCACAAAATATGAATTTACTTGATTAGCGGTAGTAGATGGGTCTAATGTATTAATTAATTGTAAGGCTTCATTTTTTATTTTTTTTGTATGATTTATATGATGATAACACGTCTCTTATATTTACGGGGCGAACATGGGAACAACCATTTAAAGCACCACAGGTTGGCTTAAATAAGATAACTCACTGGCTAACGTTAAACTACCTGACAGTAAATGTAGGAAAAACTAAATACTTAACATTTAGTATTAGAAAACCAGCAGTGTCATTGGATGCTGCAAGATATTTTATTATTGCACACAAACATATATTGAATACCCATTACGCATGTGACTGTCCTAAGTTGGAAGGTGTCTCGGCAGTAAAGTATTTGGGAGTTATATTAGATGAAAGACTAAGCTTCATACCGCACATAGATCTTCTGACGAGCCGAGTCCGTAAGCTAATATTTGCATTCAAAAATCTAAGACACGTAGCGGAACCTGGTGTCCTAAAGATAGTTTACAAATCTATGAATAATCTATTATATCAAACCCTAACGAAGCTTCTAAATCGGGCTAATGTAAAGCCAGGCCTAAATAGATCAATTTTTGCCTAATTCAAGAAGGCTAGTGAAACATTTAAAGATGCGGAGAGACTGTGCATAATTTTGTTTGATGAGATGGCTTTGAAAGCCTGTGTAACATATAATGAGCACAAAGATCGTGTAATTGGCTTTGCCACTGACGGTCAAAAAACTAGGCCTGTGTATGCAAATCATGCGCAGGTGTTCGTGATACGGGGATTGATAAAAAAATATAAACAACCGGATCCTACGCATTTTCTACTGGTGCAACAAGTAGACCGGAACTTGCGAAACAAATCAAAGAAGTTATTAAGGAATTACGAGAGGCCGGGCTTATTGTAGTAGCAACAATGTCCGAACAAGGCACCAATAATAGACATGCAATCAAATTATTGACACAGGAGGCACGAGGGATCTTCATAAAATCTGGACGCGAGCCGAAAGAAAATGTATTTATGGTGTGGTGTGGCGATGAGCGGAAATAAAATGATAACACGTCTGTTCACTAAAAGTTCTATATTAAATGCAACTCATACAAACGTTACATAATATATTCTTATACACTACACAATACACGTCAGGGGCTAATTAAAAAAAATCAAAGCATACTATTTGTATTTTTTTTAATATATATATGTACAACAATTTTTTTTTTCTTGTTTATTTTAGAACTTTTACGCACAGCGTATGTCAGTTCTATCATAACCTAAACATTATATTAATCACATATCAAACTATTTTAATACATCCGACATTAATTCGAACAGAACTTTCGCGTCATCGCTATTAGGTTCCGATAAAATTTTATGCAACATTCCTATGTCAACTCTATTCAAATTCAAGTCGGACACTAAACTACTTCTGCTAGAGTCATATCTGACACACTCCATTAATAAATGGTGTAAGTCCTCCAGAACTCCACATATCGCACAGTCGGACGAACGAGTTTTTTTCATCATGTGAAGAAATTTGTTGCATGAAATGTGTCCAGATCTGAGTCTATGGCCAATAACAATCAATTTCCTTTTTAAACGACTATTCATGCACCAGGGCACACGAAGAGGCTGACATTGTATGGTCTTATACCATATCCCCTTTTCTAGTGACTGTATATCAAAGTGTTCCTTCCAGTCAACGTAGCATTTATTTTTAAGTTTCGGCAAATATTCATAATAGTCTGGTATCAAATCATATTCCTTTCCATTCTTAGCAGCATACTTTGCCAACATATCAGCCTTTTCATTGCACTGTAATCCAATGTGCGATGGAATCCATTGCAATCTCAGTTGGATCCCTTTTAGGCTTAATTCATGAATTTTAGACAAAATAACATAAGCTATCGATGCACCTCTGAAACCAGAGGCGCAACGAGCTATATGCTGTAAAGAGCTTTTGCTGTCTGTACATACTACAACATATTTTACATTACATTTATTAACATAAGATAAAGCTTCTGAGATTGCAATAAGTTCCAACGTCATAATGGATGTAGGTTTACATATTTTAATACAATTGTCCTGACTATGAATATCTATATTAGGTACATAGTATGCAGCCCCAAGACCTTCTACACTCTCGAGCCATCTGTATATATAAAATTCCTATCACTATATTTCGTACATAGCTCTTTAATAACTTCATACTTTAGTAAATTACTTTCATATGATCTTTAGCAATACTTAATTGATTCTAAATCTATTGTAATTATCTCATCTACATTAATATTACTTACCCACGTCATGGGGTACCAACCAGAACAAAAAGTAAACAGTTCCAAAAATAGATCATAGATGGCACTATGAGTTCCAATGTTAAAATTAAGAACAATTAATATGCTTTATTGGAAAGAAATGGACCATAAAATGTTATTATAATTAAACATTGTACATATTTAATTAACGGGCATCAAGGTAAACGCATTTATTTTATGATTTAAAGATATCATTAAATCGGTATTTTTTACATCACACGCGCTAGATGGCTCTTTTATGTGTTTATACAAGTCTACAAAACACATTATGTTTTTATTTCATACCCTTCTTTTGGTTTACTTCAATATTTGTTTATTACCTACTGATACTAATTGATAAGAAATTACTTATAATATGAAAAATATGTATGCTTAACAAATGTCAATGTATTAAATAAAACGTTTTGTTGTAGGAACTTATATTTGTTGTACTTCATAGAATTATTTTCAAACACCTGGTCGGTTCTCATAACGTCTATTGTCAAATTCCGTTTGCTTGTGCTACAGTATAACCACAGTACATAAATATGTGGTATAACGCAATCGTCGGCGTTATATTATCATTATCTCTGTGCTACCTACTTATTCTGAATTGAATTACAAACTTACGATAGACATGGCGATAGAAATGGAGTTTTAGTAAATCATAGCAGCATTTTACTAAAAATAATGAAATATTAAGTAACCTATAATAATAATTATTCTATAAAATTAACGCCTATTATTTGTTTATACCGCTTTGTTAATTTGGTTTTTACGCAATTTCTGGTATTATTTGCTTATTAGACTCAAATTGACTAAACCTGTTTCAAAGGGCCTGAAAGCTAGTTAGACACAGTTGTGATTAGGGTTGCCACCTTTATTTTGAACGAATAGACTATATTTACTATATTAGGTAAATAAGAAAGTACATTATCTGAAAATAAAGTACCTATTACTTATTTAACCTGCGTTTTTGTTACCATATTTTTGTTGATGCTAGTTAAATCTAACAAATATTTATTATCAAGGAACGTCGTAACTAGATTTTACAAAAATATATCTGTCTAGATATTAAGATAGATAAACAATTGACTTTATTCAATTTAGAGAATCTCTATAGCGTTGCTTTAAGTAAATCGAATCGGTCGAATGACATATTATTATATGTTTCGTATGTATGTCATAGTTTATGTACAATCGGAGCACGGTTATATTATCTAACAATAGTGTAACTCGGCTCTGTCCTTGAAATAATTATGTACAGCCCAGCGGTCCGCGAATACGTGAGAGGGCTGCCCACCTACAGTATTTTAATTTCATCTACCTACTTGAGTTTCTTTCTAATTTAATAATTGCAAATATTCTATTATTTATTTCAAATAATTTAATTTGTTGTTTATAAATAGGAAATGTTCAATAAAAATCATGTTATATTTTTTTATTAGTAGATTTAATAAAGAAACAGCCTTATATAATTGAGGTTGGAAAATATTTGCGCCTCGACTGAGATGTACGAAAAGACCGACCTCGACGCGCGTAGGTATGACTAGCGTTCCGACCGTTTCACAGTATGTTTTAGAACCTAAAAAACATTCCTTTTTCTGTTCCTATAGAGTAAATGATTTCCAATGCAAGATAAAAACTCGCAAGAAATCTAAACATTGTTTGCCTATTTAAATCTCGCATAAGAAGAAACTAGTAGATTTCTAAAATTATTATTTAATCCTCACATACTGAACATTTTTTAAATTCCCAAAAAATATTAAAGGTAGTCGTATCTTCAAAACGAAATGCATTTCAGCATTGGGTGTTCTCATCATGTATTTGAAATTATTTACCCTAACGAATAAAAAAATAAAACGGGCATGGTTGTTTTTTAAAGTCCTAAAACATGTGCGTTTGTATGAAGACGGGGTAAATCAATAATTAATATTGATATAAAAGCAAAAGAATACAATGTCAATAATTATGACATAGTTAAAAGATACTACTAACTCAGTTGTTTTTTAAACTATTAATACATTGTGTTTTATAGGAGGTATATCAATAATTATATTTAATAGCTTTAACTTCTGTTAAAGTATTAAGCAGGTCCAAATAATTAATATTTCATAATAAAACTTCAGTTATGCTTCGACTCTATTGAAAATCGACGCGGCAGGCAGGCGCGCGCCCGCACCCCTCAGCGCTACTCGACGCCGCGGCTACCGGCAGCGCTCATACACGATGTTATACTCGAAGCTGACCGGAATAAACCGAACGCCGCCGGGCGTGCGTGTGATTTGATATCTAGTATGGCGTAGTGGTTTAATTGCTTAAACCGGGTACTTATCGACGTGCCGAGTGTAATGGGTTCGATTCTCACACAGAAAATAAATTATGATCAACAGATTTTCTGTGTCGAGTCTGATGCACGGCATATGCGTAACCGTGTAGGTAAGTCCTTTTAAACAAAAATTGCTGATTTAATATATTTATTTTGATTTTCGATAGTTAAATTCTAAATAATATTAAATTTCATCAGGGACTAAATATTAGGCATTGTATAGTTAATTTAAAAAATCTTAATGCAATATTTTATAATATTTAATATTTACAATTATAGTGAAATATAGATAACTAACTACCCGAGTAGAATTCTATACGCAAATGAGTAATTTTCAAAGTACCCGAACATCAATCGCAATCGCATACATAATGAAATATATTGTTTAATTAATACTTTTTAAAACGCATTCATTAAAATTTTATGAAAAAAATATATACAAGGTCAAATATTGACAGCAACATGATATATTCACGAAAATCCGACCGAGTAAATGAGAAATGAGAATCACCAAAGTGTGATCGTACGCATTTCGGCACACAACACTATAGGTAGATAACTTTTATTTTCAAGGTTGCGCACATTATGCATCGGCTCATTTAATTATGTTCTATCCGTAGTAAACAGTCAAGTACCTATTTTACTGTCACAACGCCATCTCTAATGAGCTGGTATCAAATAGGATTCGGAACTTGTGTACTTGTTATAGGTAGATGGCAGCAGTGGCGCTAGTTTTGTGCTGCCATCTAGTGTAAAAAGATAGGTACCAAAATAGCAAGTAGAATAGCCAGAGTTAGGCGTGTCCAAGATTTTTGTATGGGATTGAGTATCTGTACTAGTATAGTATTATATTATCTGTGCCCACGTTGGCAATGTATACATTAGTAAAGGATAAGATGACTATATTTGTAACTCACTAATCTCATTATGTATTGATACTAATAGAAGATTTTTTTTATTCCTCCAAAAGCTATTTTGTCGGAGAGTGTAGAGATCTTTTAACAATTGTATGATAATATTATTGGCTACTGATTTTGATTTAAAACAAAATTTGTAAGCCAAATATCTTCTTCGTAAATTCAGTGGAACTACACTAAGCTCACTCTCCATCACGTGAATCAGAGAAGATTTAATAAATCCTCCTACAATTCTTAATGCCTGGTTTTGAATTTTATTTAATTTATCTAAGTGGCACCTTGCACTAGTATCATACAGATAACAACTATAATCTATACGACTTCTGATCAATGAAATGTATACATATATGTCTCAAATGTTTAGGATGTAAACCCCAGAAAGGACCAGCCAATACCCTAAGTAAATTAAGACTCCTTTGCACTTTTTCTACAGTTACATTAATGTGTTTACTCCATCTCAGGGATCTATCTAACCACATACCTAAATATTTTAATTATCTACTATTTCTTAATTACTTTTATCTAATTTGAGTTCCAATTGGAGTTTTCTAAAACCTCTACTAAAAATACACACCTTAGATTTAGAAGCTGATAATTCTAATCCTAATTCGTCTAAAATGTAAGAAAATGTATTTAATGCTGCTTGAAATTCATTTTGGCTTTCCCTTAAATTCCTGGATGAAGAGTATAACACGAAGTCATCTGCGTACTGGCACATGGATACATTTTTAATTTCTTTACAACAGTTAATTGTGACTATATTGGTAGAAAATCCTCGCTGGTTTCAGCATGAATGGGCCGGATCGACCGGGGTAGTACTACCCTCTCACAGAATACCGGCGTGAAGTAATGGTACCCGTACTGTTGCGTTTCGTATTGGTGAGTGAGAGAGCCGGAGGCCCAGTTACCCCGATCCTTTTCCTATCCTTTCCTTTGTCCTTTCCCTCTTTCATTCCTTCTTAAAGGGCTGGCAACGCACTTGTATCTCCTTTGGGGTTGCGGGTGTCCATGGGCGGCGGTAATCGCTTACCATCAGGCGATCCGTCTGCTCGTTTGCCAACCTATACCATAAAAATAAAAAAAAAATGGGAGAAATTGGATCCTCTTGTGCCAAACCACGGTTTGTGTACCTTATAAAATATTTATTTTGTTCTGTTTCATCTCTCATTATAAGATGTCGTTCACTTAAGAAGTTGTACAAGTATTGGCATAATTTCTTTCCAACTCCTATATCATCCAAAGTATTTATTAAACTATATATTAAAACATTATTATAGGCGTTAGTAATGTCCAAAAAGCAAGCAATTGTCGGTATTTTACGCGAATATCCTAAATAAATTTGACTAACCAATTTCACTAAACAGTCCTGACACGACTGACCTCTTCTGAACCCAGAAGTGTGAGGATATAATAATTTATTTTTCTCCATATACCACTCGAGCCTTTTCGTGAGCATAGAATGGAAAATCTTGCAAACACATGAAATTAATGAAATTGGTCGCAATTTAACATTATTAATCGTTGAACTTTTAGGAATTGGTACAATTACTATGTCACGCCATTGTGTGGGAACATTACCGGTATTAAGTATGTTATTGTATAGGCCTAATAAATATAATTTGCTTACTGGAGATAAATGATATATAAGTGAATAGGTTATTCCGTCGTTACCGGGGGCTGTGTCCTTTCGTTTAACAATGACACATTTCCTGCAAAGTAAAGTTAGCCTCGAGAAATTTGTTTTTTGATTTAAATAGTTGGGGCTTTGAAAATACGTAATCTGGAGCTAAGTTGGAAAGAAGTTTAGCCTTCTGATCATTTGGAACTTGTTGCCTAGCTGAATTGAATCCCTTAGTCCAACCCATACGTAACCACATTTCAGCGCTTGTCGTTCCTGCATCGATGCTGCTACAGTAATTTCGCCAATCTTTTGATCTTGCTTTATAAATAGCAATCTTGGCAGCTGTTATCTTTTGTTCAAGTATGGTTAGGTTACTTGGTACGGGATTTCTTCTGAAATTTCGCAAGGCCAACCTGCGCTGTGCAACTAAATGAGAGAGATTTGGGTTCCAATAGGGTTTAGGGCGGAACCCCTTTTTTAGATTACTACAGCTTCTAATAAACGGTATGTGTTCATCAGCCGCTTTATTTACCTGTTTAACCCTAGCTCACTAAACATATTTTCGAGTTACACAGTCACTAAACAGTAGTCATTTTGACTAACAAAATGAAACGATAATATTTTTCTTGAAATGACATTTATTAATTGAAAAAGTAAGTAATATGAGAGATATTATTAAGGTTTCTCAAAAACTATTAGACACATTAAAACATATCAATCTTGGCAGTCTGAGCAGACAGGAATGGTATGTTCGCCACAGATGGCCTTCCTGCAGGAGGGGCATGACACTTTGTTCATCCTATGCTTCTGATATGGGCAAACTGCGCAAATTTTTCGTTTGTTTGGCTGTGCTTGAGAAGTACTAGCCACGATATTTTCAATTTGCAGGATATCTTTGATACTGGCCCTGATATTCTTTCTCAAAGTTACAGTCTTGTACCGTTCCCGCAACCACGGCTCAATGAGATCGTCAGCCAATTTTTGCACGAATGCTCTGCGTTTCAGCGGTTTTTGTCGTTGCCGTACCATGTTAGATACATAAATGACATACGCATTAACCATGCATAAATTCAGCATATTATAAAATATGCACTGAGGCCATCTATTTGTTTTGCGATTGCAGCTCATGGCAGAACAAATCTGGTCAACAGTATCAACGGCTCCTTTAGTACTGTTGTAGAAATGTATTATTTCAGGCTTTTTCGTGCTGGAGTTAATGTCCGGCTGATCGTGTACTGTCGATAGAAGAAAAACCACTTTGTTGGACTTTGGTTTATAGGACACCAAGGTTTTCTCAGCATCGTAGCCAAACATTGAAGTGCCGATATTCCTTGTATTTGTGTTTTTCATTTCCTTTGGTATCTCTCGTTTATTGCTGCGCAATGTGCCAACAATTGTTAGTTTGTAAGGAGATTTCAGTAGTTCTGAAGCAAGTGTTTTTTTACAAAATGTGTAGCCAGAGTCGTGTTTTCGTTGCAAATTGTTCCTTTACCCAAATATGGCGTAGCATTATAAACATACTTTGAGTTAGAATCGGCGACCATTACAATCTTGATACCATGTTTATTAGGCTTGTTCGGTATATAAATTTTAAATGGGCAGCGACCTCGGAACCCAACTAATTGTTCATCTATTGTCAGATAAGAACTGGGTTTGTACCATTTTTTACAATTTTCAATGAACTCTTCCCAGAGTTCTGTTATTAGCGCAAACTTATCTGTTTCTCTTCGTTCTTGTCTGGTAGCTCTATTGTCGAAACGACAGCATCTTAGCAGGAAGTCAAATCTCTCAGCACTCATACACGCCTTGAAAACGCTGCCGCTTCGTGTGGTGACAAATAACATTCTCGTAGGCAAATTATTACTTTTTATAGCAGCTGAGTGCAGGAGAAGACCGAGCAAAGCTTTCATTTCATCAGCTGAGGTAAATGAATTAGTGTGCGATAATTTTTTGTACTTCTCCTTTTTCAAATCAATTTCAGCATTCGTGTGGATTACAACCTGGTCAATCATTTTATCAGAAATAAACAAATGAAATAATAGAATCGGATCTACGATATCTCTCGCTTCACTTACAGGTCCAGGTATGAAATGAATAATGTTTCGAGCTGATGTACGAGTACTTGAGCTACGTGGAGTGGTTGCCCATTTGTGTTTATTTTTTCCGTATATTTAGGCTTTCCCTGGATGTATTATCGGGTTTTGAAGTAAAGACGCGGGTTGATGTGGCTGCGATCGCTCGGGAGAGTCATCATCAGAGTGAATAATCATATTTCTGTTTTGGTTACCTCTGACTATGTTTAGCTCCTCATCAGAAGAGATTAAAGATTCTTTATCACTTGCGTCGGTGTTTACGCAGAGGTCTTCCTCTAAGTTATCTTCTTGTTCAGACTCAGGAAGTTCACCAGGTAGTCGTGAGAGTTCTTGGTCATCATTATCACTGTCAGATTCATTCAAAATCTGTAGAATTTTGTCTTGATCCCGTATCAAATCCATCTAAAACAGAATAAACGGATTTACATAATATTCAAAATACATATTTTACTTATACAAACTAATAAAATACATGGTTTTATATTATATTATAAAAGCAATAAAATCTCAGAAATCAATAAAAATTACTTTATTTATATAAAAAGTCAATAAATAAACAAAATTATTCAAAGCTTACCTTGACTCACTTTGCACGCGTAATCACTAAACATTAGTCCGTGAGACTAATAATTCATCAAAACTCTGGAAATAAAATACGTCCGGACGCAATGCATGTGCACGGGTTACTAAAACACTGTATTAGGAGGGTATTGAGCGCGGTGAGGCGGGGGAATGCCAGGAACATGCCTAAACAGCGAATGCCTGGGGGCCGTGTCGCCTGTCCTTTCGATCGCGCTTTTTGCATGATATCTTTCCATTCAATTATAGAGTATGCTTCTCTGTATCTTTTTTCTTTTTTGATGGCACTATGCATAGAGTCTACCTCCATAAAGCTGTGACCACTTTCTAAATACTTTTGCTCGATAATTTTGATTGTTCTGTGGTTGTGCACTAAATGTAATAAGAAGGCTGCAATGTACTGGTTACGATTTTGCCCTGAACATGTATCGGAATATATAATTACGTGTAATTAAACACTTTATACGGATTTTATCGCGTTGTTTATTTTACTTTAAACACTGTTATTACATAATTTTGAAATAAACAACAAACAACGCGATAAAATCCGTATAAAGTGTTTAATTTCAATGTATAACATTCGCGTAAACATAAGACAATATAATTACGTGTGTTATAGCCTCAGGGAGTGTCAGAATCCATAAGTAACTAGCAGAAGCTATTTTGATGCTGCCTCTTTTGGCGTTAATTTCAGTACATATCATGCAGTGACCGTTATTTTGTGGAGGTTTAAGCTCATATATAGATAAATTATACAAGTTTAACTTTCTGTAATAGTGCATTAGACTATCTGCAGTAGATGGAATCTCTAGAAGACTTTGTAAATCCATCGTGACACACATAAGTGACTCATCTTTTTTTTATCAACTACTTTAGCCCTGTATGATGCTTCTTTTCACACTATATGTTAACTGTACTCATTTTCAATACTAGTATTTGTTCTATCATTTTTGTATGTGTTACACATGGTGCACTGGTCTTTTTTCGGGTGGAAAAACGATAAATTGTATTGTGTGCCGAACACTTTCCTGTAATTAGGTAATTTGACAGGTATCTTGTTGTCTTTTTTCATTTTCTCCACATACAATTCATACATTTTGGATATCGATAAAGTGGAATCTAAATATTTTCGAGACGATTGTTTACTGCAATAATGTGAATCAACGGTAGGGAAACTCTCAATGTGGTTTTTAATATCGTTTAATTGGTCATCCGTAGTTTTATTTAAAGGTTTTCCTTTGCCACGAATGTCCATGTGTGAAAAAGCGCCATTTTCGTCAATATATTTTACTGCCGTTTCTATTGGTCCCGAATATATACATAATGTCGCCATAAAGAAGTTTTTACAGACACGCTGATAAGTAGTTTGATGTTTGAAAAATCCGTATTCTCTGCTAGAATTTCTTTGTTTCTCTATAGGTAATTATTCGTTTCGATAAAAACTCTTTTTGTTGCCTAAAATCTTCAAAAGACCAATAGGTTTTGCATATTTCTACACGTTCGTCTTCAGTAAAGATTTCTTTGCATTTATTGCGACAATTATTACTACATCTTTACTTTTAGGCATTTTAGGTGCACGTATCTTTCCATCTTTAGTTTTGTACAGCTAACAGTTTCTTTTTCCCGCAGTTCTTTGTTGACTTTCCACTTTCCAGGATCGGCAACCTTCCATCTGCACTTTTTATTTTCTTTCTTTTCCTCTGTACTTTCTGTTTCAGTATCAGTAGTTTCAGCTATGATGGTGGCAGGTTTTTCCTGTACCTCTTTAACAGGTGCATTAGGGTTTGGTCCGAAGATACGTCGATTACAGCTGGATTTTTATTAGTGTTTGTTATTTCTGCCTCAGATTCGCTGGATAAAATGGGTGTCTTACTCTTTATTTTCTTAACTTTTCTTTTTTTTCTCGGATTCTTCGTACATTCGCTTTCCGAAAAGAGGTCTGAAGACGCTGAAGTAAGTAAAATTGTTAAAGACGCAGTTCTACTTCTTATTTTGTTTTCTTCGTCTGTGTCTGGAATCCATGATGATCCAGAATCAGAAAATGGTTTTTCATCAGTCTGCGACAGTAATAAATCAATTCCAGAAATGGGACTAGAGCCTCTGATCGGAGAGCTAATATCCATATTATTATATAATGATATATTATTGGCGTCATTTATATTAATTTTGCTGCTGTACAATGATAAAGGACTAACATTCGGCCTCGATGGCGTAGTGGTTAGTGTAACCGACTGCCACGCCTGAGGTCGCGGGTTCGATTCCCGCACAAGACAAATATTTGTGTGCATGAACGTGGATGTTTGTCTTGGTCTGGGTGTTTCTATGTATAATATGTATGTATTTACAAAAAAAGAAGTATATATGTATGTTTATCCATTGTCTAGTATCCATAGTACAAGCTCTGCTTAGTTTGGGCTAGATAGTGTTGTGTGTATGTGGTAGAATATTATAATATTATAACATTAATTGGCATGAGTGTTGATTGCGGTGGTTGGATTCCCGCACAAGTCAAATATTTGTGTGCATGAATATGGATGTTTGGCCTGGGTGTTTCTACATATATATAATATGTATGTTTTTACAAAAAAGAAGTATATATGTATGTTTATCCATTGTCTAGTACCCATAGTACAAGCTCTGCTTAGTTTGGGCTAGATGGTGTTGTGTATATGTGGTAGAATATTATTATTATTATTAATGACTGATGCTGGAGCCGATTCACATGTTAAAATCTTAAATTCTTCTTGTGGAGCTAGCTTACAGATTTCACCGGAACCCAATGCTTCTGGTATTTTTTCTATTATTACATCAACAGCAAAATTGGTGTCATTATAAACAATATCACTATTATTTATGGATGAAGAATGGTGATCTGTTTCATTATTATTTACCTTTTTGATGGCGGATATTTAAGCCCTGATCTAGTATTTTCTTATTTTTTACCTAAAACATAAAAGAAACTTTCTCATTATCTAGTAACGTCATAAAAAAAAACCCGGTATACTGTATTTTAGGTATAAGAATAAATTAAAATACTTATAGGAAAGATATAGGAATAACTTAATACGTCTTGTTGATCTTAGTACCTTGTCTTTAAAGTAGTTTAAAGACAAGTTACTAAGATCAATTTGGCACTCTGTTAATAAATGTATATTATGAAGGGAAATGCTAATTACCCTAGTAACAGACATTAATTTGCGCTCAGTTTAAAAACAAAAGAATTTAAGACACATAAATTAACTAGCTTACGCGCGTGGCTCCGCATACGTGGTACTTCGTATCGCGTCAATAAATCTATGTGTTATTATGATGTATAACCCATATTACTGTAAAGTTTCATCCAAATCCGTTTAGTAGTTTTGCGTGAGCGAGTAACAAACATACATTCTCACAAACTTTCGCATTTATAATATTAGTAGGATAGGATTATAGTACCTTTATACTTCTCCTATAAATATTCTAATAGAAGAAAGTAAAAGCAACCTTATCTCCTTGCAATAAGATTCATAATTAATTATAGTGTCAACAGTTATCGAGTTCAAAAATAATTAAACTAGAATTGTAAAAACGTAATTATAATCACAAAAATAAGTAATAATGGTTGTATGGCTCGACTTATTGTCGGTATAGGTATTAGGTACCTACGAGTATCTACTCGTTAATATTAACATGCCAAAGTATCAACAATTTACTGTAGGAGTCTTCAAGTGTATCACACTTGAAGACTCCGAAGTAAATTTAATTATAATTTAGTACAAAATAAGTCTTAAAATATAGCTTAATATTCGAAATAATTATTTTAATGAATTTTACATAGCTCCAAACAATTTATTTTACATGAATTACATTTATTTAATATAAAAAAATAATATAGTTACAAACATTCTCAACAGATGGCACCGTAACATTAATCTTCAAAACATTCAAAAAGTCAACAATGCGTCAATTAAATATTGGAGCTTGATACATAACGAATTTATGTTCACAAATAACTATTTGAATAATAATCTAATACATTTCAGGCATTTTTAAAATAATATAATCATTTAAACGAAAAGCTAAAACTTAAAGATCAATATTTGACAATTATTGTGAATTATTGCCGATAGATGGCGATTTGCGCCCATATACATTACCTACAGACAAATCGCCTTCCTGCTGACACATTTTCACTAAAAATCTGCTCCTTGAATCCATGTTAAATAGTTGTCGTCTTCCACATTAAATTATAATGGATGCACAAATGCGCTCACGTCGGCACGCGTTTACCCTCTCCCGGACCCCACACTCCACCTTCCCGGTAGCTCATTGATCTGTATGTTTACATTATTTCGCGCCAATTTGTACTACTGAGTTGCACGATAACTTTGCTTACGTGCGTATACTATAAATAGAAATATTAAATAATTTCACCTATTGACATTTATTTGATTAGAATCTCTCTAAATGTATAATTTCTCGACGGAGAAAAAAATAAAATAATTATTTAAAAACGAAAGAACGCTAATAAATGCTCTAATTAAATAACTCAAGTTGTTTAGTTTTCCTTTAACTTGACTAGTTTCATAAGAATATTTTCGTTCGTGGAAAAACTAAATAACTCAATTTAACTAATTAATTTCATACTCAAGTGATCAGAAGTCACAGTTGTTCATTTATTTATAGAGTTAGTCATCATTTTTCTAATAATATTTAGTGTTCATTTAAACATATCTATTTCTACAATTGAAACACGGAAATGGCTTTATTTTTGGATTGGGTTAAGATATGGGAATGTTTGTTAGACCAAAACATGCGGTACATTTTGGGGTTCACGAAAATGTTAAAAGGTCAATTTAGCCAAAATCTGAGTTATTTAGTTCGGGTTTGACGCATTTGGTGCACTTCTCAACTTGTACACCATGCTCAAATGGTACACTTCGCAACTGGTGCACTTCTCATATGGTACACTTCGCAACTGGTGCACTTCTCAATTGGTGCACTTCGCAAAAGGAGCACTTTTTAAGATGAGTGGAGATTTGGAAAATTGTCTAAAAATTAAACAACCTTTGAGTTTGCGCAGGTAATTTTCTTTAAAATGCAATCAACTAACACCCTTTCAAGTAGGTGGTACACAAACAATTTTCAAAATGAATATAAAAAGTCACACAAAAGTAATAAAAAATATGACAGAAAGATTTGCCTACTGCAAAATAATTATAACACAAAAATGATTGAAATTAAACGTTACATAATCACTGTAACATTTTTATATATTTTTACAAAAATAATTATTAAAAAAATGTCACTGCATTAATAAAAATATGAAAGAAAAAAAATATTTACAGCAAAAAAAATTCATAATAAAGGCATGATATAATATCATATTATATCAATAACCTTTGTTTATTAATTTAATAGGTACTTCTTTTAGTTATAATTGTTATTGTTAATTGAATAAAAGCTTTAAATTAACCCTCTGCGACTGACGTGGGTAAATTTTTACAATTTTACTGGTGTGGTAGTACATGAGACACCATTTCAACATCAAATATTTTTATTTATTTGAATTATGTAGCTATTATATTTATATTTATAAGATTTTTAGCCTATTTTTTATGTTTAATAATATTTAAATAAAACAAACAATATGTATTTTCATAATTAAACAGTGTTTATTGACTTATCAAGTTATCACAAATCAGTCTAAGAATCTCTACTTAAACATTAATGACATAGAAAAAATTAAAAAATCTACTTTTTTAAATTTAACATTAGACATCTAAAAAATTAACAATTACAGTAATCAGTCTAGAAAAAATGAGATAAATTCGTTGGTTGACTTCAAAATTAGACACTTTCAAAATCACAGCTTTGTTTGACAATTTTCACATAGTGGCTTCAAGCACTGAAGGCAAATTGGCTTCGAACAATCAGAGCAACAATATTTGGTTTGTCTTTTGATTTTTGTTGGACAAATGGAACATAGTTTACTGCCACTTGGTGGAACAGACCGAACTACCGGTGGTGGAGGGGGTATATCCTTACCTAAAACCCTAGTGATGGTCATGCGCAGTTCCCTTGGCAATCTTTCATTGTATACTCGGGCTTTCATATGATTCAGCACTAAATCTCTTGCCATTTTTAGTAAAAAAGTTGCTCTCCTCATTTTTTGATCACTGTCAGTACAACTTTGATACAATACAAAGCTATTTATGCCTGCCATGTCCAGAATTCTTTGAAAGATTGCCATTGGCCAACGACGAGTTTTACGGCTGCAACAATAAATCGAGCATTTCTTATCCACCTCGTCCACTCCACCTTTAGTATGATTATAGTCTGCAATCATAACTGGTTTTCCTGTATCACTATCTAATTCTTGAATGTGATGAGAAGAAGAAACCAACAACACGGCTTTATTAGGTTTTGGCACATATGATAAAATTGAATAGTCTTTCGTAAAACCATACAACGAACTTTCTATCGGTCTATTTCTGTTCGGCAAGAAACAAGGTGGTATTTCAGCTTTATTTTTCTTCAGAGTGCCCAGGTAAGTCAGTTCTCGTTTCAGCAATATTTCGACTAGTGGTATCGAGCTGAACCAATTGTCAGCAGTAATATTTCGGTTCGATTTTTCGACCACTTTTGCAAGTCTTAGAACCGACTGAGTGGGTACTGGCATTTTTTTCTCTTGATCGGTTAAGCCTTTCCCATCGGAATTCTTCCCATGGTATACATAAGCATTATAAATATAGTATGTACGAGCATCTACTAATAATAATATTTTGATACCATATTTTGCTGGTTTCTGAGGCATATAAATTATGAACTTGCAACGACCTCTAAATGGCAGTAACATTTCATCAATGCAGAGGTATGGTCCAGGAGTATATTGAGACTGACTGTTTGATATGAACTTATCAAAAATATCGGATATTGGAGCAAGTGTATCATCTTTTAGACGTTCCTCTCTGGTAGTCGAGTCATCAAATCTAAGGCAGTTGATCAAACACGAAAAACGCCATTTGGACATCACGCATCGGAATATTTCACGGCCTGTGCCATCGGTGCTAAATATTGTGCCAAGATCTGCATCGTTACATTTGAATACTGATGAATAGTACATCAAGCCAATGAGCGCTTTCATCTCGATTACATTTGTGTCTCGAAGTTCGGCCTTAGTAGCATTTTTGAACGTAGTACGGTAGAAACTGAGTTTCTGATTGGTAAATCGCACCAGGGATTCTAACATTGTGGGGTCAATCAGCTTAGACCAAAGTTCCGAGTATTCTTCAAAATTAGTTGTTGTAGTACGGCCTGGTAATCGAATTATGTTATGAGCTGCAATACGTGATGTCCTAGAACGCTCTTGTTTACTCCAAATGAAGCCGTTTTTACCTGTGTAGTGGTCTTGTGACTCGTCTGAAGATCGTTGGCGTTCAACCACTGGGGCAGGTTCTTGACGCGCTTCTAAATTTAGCTCTGGATCTTCTTCACATGACATGACATCTTCTTCAATGTGTTGAATTTCTGGCTCGAAAGTTGGATCGTCATATTCATCATCAATGTCGCTAAACTCATGCTCACTTTCCTCTTCCAGCCACTCTGTTATTCGATCTTCGTGACTCACAAAACTTCCAGCCGACGTTCTCTTACGATTAGAAGTACTTGGCCGAGGGTTGTTACTTGAGTCAGCCATCTAAAAAAACAAGTTTTTCTTGTAAATTATGTAGGCACAATTTGCTTTCCGTCGCGACTTCAACCGCGTGGACTATACATACTATTTCGCCATATAGCCTATGTAACTCAGTGATAATATAGCATTCTATTAGTGAAATTGGTCCATTAGGTACTTTTTTGAGTTTTCATTACAAACAAAAATACAAATCTGTCCTCTTTATAATATTGGTCTAGAAGTATAGCTTTATGTAAAATACGTAAATAAAATCAAATTCCAAAATAACGAGAATTATTACCAAAAAAATACCTTATCGTAAGATAAACTAAAATAATTTACTGATGTGGTAGTTTAGGAGACACTATGAAAATATAACCATTTTATTGAGGTGGTAGTATAGTAGAAACTTACCTTAACACTGATGTGGTAGACTCGTGGACACCTGCCTCCCGCTACGCAAACGTGCGCTCGCTACGACCGCCCCCCGCACACTGACCGACGCGCGAGCTCACGACAGTAAGGTACTGAGAGCGGTGGCGCTCAAATTTGAAAATTAACGGTAATAAACCGAATTTTATATTTCGCGGTGTCTGTTGGACTAACACGTCAGCCGCAGAGGGTTAAATCATAGCCTGTTTCTCAAAAACAGTTTATAAATTAATCTTTGCTTCTATTTAGTCATTGTTACTATTAAATAAGTAAATAGATATAAAATTTACCAAAATCATATTCCAAAATTATATACCAAATTCATATTTATTTATTAATAGAATATTAATTTTTACATGTTTTAAATTACTTGAATAATTGGAGAAACGTAATCTTTTTCATGAAATGTTCCACCGTTACATTTCCGAATTCCAATTTACCTAATAGTTTCTTATATTTTTGGTCAAACATGACATCACGCTGTTTACGGTTTTTTCTGACATTGTGAAATAAAATGTTACACGCACGCTTATCCCAATACTTGCTTTCTATTTTTAATTTGTGTACAAACATGTATAAGTTGGGATGTTTATGTATTCGAGCATTCAAACGGCGATGCCATCCTTCCAAGGCATTAGTAGTCCTGTGTCCTGCACAGCTCAGAATTGATGGTGGTATTTTCGGAAACCACGTTTTTTCACAATATTCTTGGAACTTCGTCATTTGTTGATTATTTGGAGCAACACTTAAAATGTAGGTCCATGCGGCGGGAATATGATTCTCTGGTACTAGTGGTAAAATGGAGCACAACCTGGTGGTGTTCCGCCCAGCTTTTGTGCTCAGCAATTTGATTGATTTAGCTTTTTTCCATATAGCGGCGTTAAAATGACGGTAGCATCCACTCAATTATATAGCCGGAAAAACTGATTTAACTGCATTCAACTGCGCTGTTTCATAATCAGATTTAAATTTTTTAATATTTATACTGAGGTTTTCCTTTAATATTGAAAAGAGCCGTGTGTATGTTTCCTGTGTTTTATTAGGTAGTAAAGCATAAATTACAGGTATTATGCCAGTAACCTGTTCGTTTGAGTTCATATCCAGATGTATAGTGTATACCTGATAAAATGGACGTGGAGCTGATTGAAAAGTACAATCTGCGTAATACGATCCAGGCGCTTTCATTATTTTTCTTGCTATGCTAGTGGCAAATATGATAATTTTTCCTCTTCACCGTCCTCACACACAATAAAATTCTTACCTAATGCTTTAGGTATATGTACATCTGCAGGAGAACTATGATGTAATAAGCATGTATTTAGATATTTTTTGCGTGCCCTGTATAATGTGTCCTTGACGGAATGAAATGATGGTAGTAAAAAATGATATTTATTTTCAACAATTCTGCGTAACTTTATGTCATTCTCCTCAAATATTTTTTGGACAGGCCTAAAATCATTGCATACGGCCTTTTTTAAAAACGATATATGATTACGTATTTTATTTGAAATATATTATCTTGCCCGTCACAAGTATGTGCAGATTTTCTTATAACAATTTTCCTTGTTTCATCATAGGTAACTGAAGCATTGCAATGTTTCCTGTTTACACATGTCCACAAAGTTGTCGTTTTATTGGTCTTCTTTTTATTGTATATATGTTCACCGCATATAAGAGTAATATTACCCCTTTGATTTGTATCAAATCGAACGTCCTCTTCATCCATCATGAACACTACACCTCGTATTGAATATACAATCAAGAAATATGTACAAATAATATCAACCTAAATGCTTAACAAACACAAAACAACACACTGAATAAAACCATAATTTAACTAAATTTCTTGCTACCGTATTCTTGACATTTTTGTGTTTTATTGAAACTACCCTCATTTAGTTTTATATCGCATGCATATTGGGTTACCACTCTATAAAATAAAAACACCTAATAAAAGTACTTGAAAATTGTATGTTTGTTTTATTGCATAATCAATTTGTTATTATTATAATTATTTTGCAGTAGGCAAAAAATCTTTCTGTCATATTTTTTATTACTTTTGTGTGACTTTTTATATTAATTTTGAAAATTATTTGTGTACCTACTTGAAAGGGTGTTAGTTGATTGCATTTTTAAGAAAATTACCTGCGCAAACCCAAAGATTGTTTAATTTTTAGACAATTTTCCAAATCTCCACTCCTCTTAAAAATTGCTCCTTTTGCGAAGTGCACCAATTGAGAAGTGCACCAGTTGCGAAGTGTACCAATTGAGAAGTGCACCAGTTGCGAAGTGTACCATTTGAGCATGGTGTACAAGTTGAGAAGTGCACCAAATGCGTCAAACCCTTGGAGAGTGCCATCCTAACAGATTAGCTGTTGGCTTTTGTGGTTGTGGTCTCGCTGGCTCTATATTACGATAATCTCCCCGGGCTGGAGCGTCATCTTCTGCGCCCTCCGCAAGGTCGGGGGTCTTCAATCGCCAGGTCTTCAAACTCCGGGTGCCGGCGTCTTCTAGGCCGAGCCTCCTCCGCCTGTACCTCAGCTTGTACCCGTGCTAACTTCGGTAATACGTTGGGTAGCATGATAAACTCAGCATTCTGGCGGTTCATAGTTACCGCACAGTCGCTAAAAACTCGGTTTATCGAGACGGCTGGAGCGATCAATGTCTCATAGTCTCGATGCGTCTGATGGTCGATCTCGCCAAAATGACCTTCGTCATTCGGCTCACATGCTTCGAGATAATGCTTTACGCCTGCTCCATCCGTAAAATCACCCATTCCGGGTTAGGTACGTCGCTGCTCCTGACCCAACTCTGATGTCGTAACCATTCACGAAGTGTATTAGGCGCTCTTGCGCCATGCTTGCTTCACCTCGCTTCTGCGCAATCAACGCAATGCGATGCCACCACAGGACGTGATGATAATACGCGTAAGCGCTTTGTGGCACAGTCTTAGTTACGAACTTGTCACAGTCTGAGATTGCGTGATACTCCTGCTCCACTAGGTATACATAACCTGCGGCGTCTACAGAAAAGGTCTTGATTGACTCCTCACTAGTAAGGCCTCGCTCGCCATCGTTAACTACTGCTGTTGCCCATAAAGGATCGTTGGTTAATGGTGTTGCTGTCGTTGATAAATGCTTGGGTTTTGGCAGACTCTTGTCGAGCAGCTCTGTTGCCTTCCGTGGAAATGTCTTCTTCCTACCGCCTCTGAAAGCGGGAGGGTTGGATGTTTCACCTTCATTTGGAATTTTCGCTTCACTAGACTGTTTAGTCGTCATGACTTGAACCTCTTTCAATCTCGAAAATTTAAATAGGGTTCAAGTCATGCCTTATCCAGTACCGAAGCTGAGTATGTAGCATTGTCGAAGGCAGCAAGGGCAGCTACGTATTTGAGAAATTTGATATATGAAATAACAGGTAAATTAAGCATTGTTAAGTTACATTGTGATAATCAGAGTGCATTGAAATTATCTTCAAATCACCAGTCTCTGAATAGAACTAAGCACATTGATGTGCGTTATCATTATATTAAAGATGCTATAAAGGATAATGTAATTCATGTGAAATATGTATCAACTCTAGATATGCCTGCTGATCTCTTAACCAAGGGTTTATTATCAGCAAAGCATTATAAATTTTTAGGAATGATAGGTTTTGTTCCTAATTAAAATTTAAGTTTGTTAATTGTTACTTGAATTATTTTTTTGAAATATTTTGTTAAGTAGGGTGTTATAATTATATACCAAAATGTTTCTGTAAGACTAGTAGCGCCATCTATAATTTATTCATGCAATGTCTTGGATGTGTCAAATAAAGAGTCAGTCGTTAACTGAAAGAGCGTGTATTAATACAAAAGTGGTACGAAGTTACGGTTCCCGAATTTTATATATTTTTATCTATATGTATGCTTATGACTCGCAATCGCCGTCTTAGTATTGAAGAGCACTGGTCAACTGACACTTTACTATTTACCCCTATTTTTAGCAACTTAATGTCTAGTAACCGTTTGTAGCTTTATTGCATTTTTCAGACCCATATCAGTCTTCTGATTCTAGACTCAACAAAATTGAAATGGTGTTAAAATCCATCAGGAATAAGTTTAAACCGATTATAACGCCATTCAAAACTCTTTGCATAGATGAAAGCATTGTACCCTTTAAAGGGAGATTAGTTTTTAAGCAATATTTACCAAACAAAAGAAATCGTTTTGGCATAAAACTTTTCATGCTATGTGATGTAACTAGTGGCTTAATAATTGATTTTATTGTATATTGTGGTGCATCCACAGAAATAAACGACCCGTTAAATTTAGGAGTTGGTGGAGTGATAGTTACTACTCTGATGAAAGATTTTTTCAATACCAACAGGCATCTGTACATTGATAATTGGTACACAAGTCCACGTTTACTGAAGTATCTCGCTGAGAATCATGTATATGCTTGTGGGACAGTGAAACGAAACCGGAAAGTTATGCCTGTTTATGGCAAAATAAAACAAGGCGAAATACTTTCCCAATCTTCCCCTCTAACTAACTACTTAATAAAAGCACTTAAATAGAGGGATAAAAAAGATGTATACATGTTGACTACCATACATAAATCAGTATTAGTGCCCACAATGAAACCAGACAGGAGCACCGGTTTACCTAAAATGAAACCTTTATGTATAGATGAATATTCGAAATATATGGGGAGTGCGGACACTTCGGATATGATGATTAGCTCTATACAGTGCTTAAGAAAATTTATAAAATGGTACAAAAAATTGTTTTTCCATGGTATTGATATGTGCCTATTAAATAGTTTTTATTGTTGGCGAATGATAAATGATTTACCAAATGTGCATATTGTAGATTTTCAACTGCAGGTCATAAGACAAATGATTTATTTAAACAATATTGATAAAATATTGCGGACTCCACATCTTGGCCATTTTAGTAAACCATTTATCTGCATTACAAGAAAAGTACCAACGTTGCAAGCAGTGTTCTATTAACAAAAAAAGGTAATCGACACGTTATTTGTGCGCTATATGCAAAGTATATTTATGTGCGGCACCGTGTTTTAAAATTCTTAACTAAAGTAGATAATTACTTACTTTAAAATTTTATGGTGAATACAAGCTACCTTGTATTATTCAATTTGGCTCGTCTGTGTTTTATACCTGTGATTTATAGTTATTGAACCACTTTTAACACGTTAGCTGCCAAAGGGAAAAATTAAAAATTACATTTTTCAACGTGGTGCCCAAAGATGCGCCTTGGCTAGACATGCAAAGATATATTACTTAGAGTTCTGTAAGTAGAAGGGTTCCGTAAAAAAAAATTAAAATCCATTTGAGGACACCGGTGACGTACGTGGCACTGTAATGTCAAAAAATTAAAAACCGTTACCAAGGCGCTGACGAGGTCACACCTCCGGTCACCCGCACCCCTCAGTCGGTGGCCAACGCTTGGACGGGTAGGATGCGTCAGTTTTTTTTCGTGCCGGAATATTTTTTTCGTGTGTGTCGTCAGTTCATTGTGTTTGGACAGTGACAATAATGAGTTTTGGCTTTGCCGGACTTTAGTTTTGACTTCGATGTCGTAAATTTTTCGCAAGAAGATTTACGGGATATCGATTTATTGGAAGCAAGTATCTTTGAAGAGACCATTGATCTATCTTCGACGACATATCCGTTGAATGATTTACATGAAAAAGACAACACAGAAAATAGTCAAGATGAGATTATTAGGCCACCGCTCAAGCGCAGACGTAGGTGACTTCATGTTATAGCAAGCGACTCTGAGAGCGAAACGAACTCAGTCGATGAAGCAGTTGCCGATGTTTTAGCCAACATAACTTCAACATGCACGTCACAAAAATGGTCGAAGCCACGAGGGCATCAGCCCGCAGTGGTAGTTTTCACATAACCAACTGGTAAGTAATATTTTTTACTAGCGAACGCCTGCGGCAGTTCTGAATTTACTCAGTTTACGCTACGGTTTACGGTGTGGAAGAAAGGAAAGGAGTTACAGCTCACCAAGTTAAAAACAACCCGCAGACAAGTAGCCCTCAATGCTGTACTACCCCTTCTGCCGCAAAACGAAATTTTTAATGGCTGGTGGTATGTAGCTGCTCAAATTCCCGATGTTAAATGAAAAGTTGATTTATATATTCAGAAAATACTACTATTTTAAAATATACATACTGAAACCATGATTCGCACATAAAATACCAGTTATTCGCATTTTTTATCGATACCAACTGTGTCATTTAAAATATTGATACCAGTTAAGAGTTAACATTGCTGTTTCCAAACTTATAGGCAATAGTGTATGCAGTATGAAATCTATTTTTTATTTGTCGGCCTCGATGGCGTAGTGGTTAGTGTAACCGATTGCCACGCCTGAGGTCGCGGGTTCTATTCCCGCACAAGACAAATATTTGTGTGCATGAACATGGATGTTTGTCTTAGTCTGCGTGTTTCTATGTATAATATGTATGTATTAACAAAAAAAAAAGTATATATGTATGTTTATCCATTGTCTAGTACCCATAGTACAAGCTCTGCTTAGTTTGGGCTAGATAGTGTTGTGTGTATGTGGTAGAATATTATATTATATTATATTATTTTAATAATTTGAAGGTTGAATTTAAATGAGAACAATTTACTCTCGTGTACTATAATTGTGATGCAGAACAAAAATAGTTACATTTAATGAAAAAACATTGGAAACAAAAGTAAATGATATAAGATGAATAGGTATATCTTGACAGATGTAAAATTAACTAAACATTTACCAAGAGGAACCAACTGTGTGAAAACTGATTTAATTTCATGCATTTGTGACATAAAAACATGCTGAACAGTTGGATGGTTAGTGAAACTCCCAATCTTCCTAACATATCAAGTCTTATATTTCCAAATTAGAATTAATCATGTTGTTCAATAATTTGATATCAGATAATTGTGATTAGTGGCCATGAAAAACTAATTATGTCGGTACATATTGATTTGAAAATTTCTTAAATCATAATTTTGAAATACACACATTTATTCCAGAATCATCTGTTGAATTACTGTAGTGATTATTTATGGTATTATTTTATTGATAATGTCCTCCAGACCGATTTTCGGTCACGGCGGCCAATCTTAACGGAGACTGGCCATCTGCGCAGGAGATATTATAGTGCACAAGTATGTGCGCAAACACAAGTGCACTCTCTGTTCCCTTACCCTCATGATCCGATGGGACGGATAATCCGACACGACCGGAGAGAGATCAGGCGCAGGACCAACGGCTTTACGTGCTTTCCGAGGCACGGGGGTGTCTAACACCGCCAACTTCCTAACTCCGGGCTCGTATTGAGATTTCTTAACAGAAAAACCCAATACCTTTATGTTGGCCCGACCCGGGATTCGAACCCGAGACCTCATGCACAGCAGTCGCATTCACTACCGCTGCGCCACAGAGGCATTATAATCCAACCAATTTAACATACAATTAATTTGCTTAAAAATAATGTAATTATTTATGATAAGAATATAGTATATTTGTTTGAGAACTGAATTTATAAACACTTTGTTAATCATTCGCCCGCTCGGATAAAGGAGCAGACAAGATGCTATTACAGACTCCAACAGACCTTAACCGCTCAAACCCCGTTGACGCCTTAAGGCGTCATCACTTTTGTACCCGTCAAACCCCGTTGACGCCTTAAGGCGTCAAGCAACAAAAAAAAGAGGGTCGCGCGCTAGTTTTTGCCGTTTTTGTATTGAAAGGCCTGTATTTAAAGTCTTGTATTGTATATCATTGTACTCGGAATGAACTGAGCTTTTCGAACGAACCATTTACTAACTGAATAATAATTGTCTAATATTGTTATTGTTATGTCACGTGACTTCGCGCCGAGCGTTCGTTCGTCGATGTTATTTGTGCCGCTGTTTACTGTCGTTTTTTGTAGGGCAAGTATATAAGTGTAATACATTATTTAAAAGCTTATTCTTTCTATTTTTAGAGACAATAAAAACAATACTGACTTACGTTATTTTTGTATAACAAACTGAAGCCCAAAGTAACCTATTATCATTTATCAGTTTTCCCGCGCTTTTTTATATTTGTTGTTTTTTAGTACAGTATTATATCGTATTTCAGGTTTCAATCACTATAATAGTGTTATTTATTAGTGTTTCTATAAAAATATCTGAAAACAACGCACAAGGTTACGACTAATATTCTGTAAAAAAAAAAACAAAATTTACTTTTGCCGCGCTCTAAATGTACTCGTCACGCATGTCAATGCTACTTTCAAATGTCAATATCTTAATTTTTTCTCACAGACATATATAAAAAAAAATGTTTAACTATAAAGAGCATATTTCTATTTTTAGACACAATAAAAACAATACTGACTAATGATAATTTTGTTTGTCAAACTGAAGCCCAAAGTAACCTATTATCATTTATCAGTTTTCCCGCGCTTTTTTATATTTGTTGTTTTTTAGTACAGTATTATATCGTATTTCAGGTTTCAATCACTATAATAGTGTTATTTATTAGTGTTTCTATAGAAATATCTGAATACAACGCACAAAGTTACGACGAATATTTTTTAACAAAAATTTCAATATTTACTTTTGCCGCGCTCTAAATGTCCATGACACGCACGGTAGTGCCACTTTCAAATGTCAATATCTTAATTTTTTCTCACAGCCATATATAAATACTTCGTTTTACTATAAAGAGTATTTATCTAGAAAATAGAAAAAGTAAAAACTCTTCTTATAGCATTTATATTTCTTTAGAAACAAATATTTTCAATAACGAACAATTTGTACAGTTCTGCTTTGTTTATCCAGGCGTATAAACTCAAGTATACACTTCAATGCGATGATTCATAATACTTGTCGTAGCTTACAATGTGTATTTCTAAGAAACACGAGCGATGTTATCATAACTCAGAGCTCAAAAACATAAACATCGATAGGGCGTGTCAAGTGGCGCTTTAAGTGCCGACCGCGCGACGGGTGTCCGATTACCGGGTAATCTGTTATTGTTTACATTAAGTGCGCGCGGGGCCGGAAAGGTTAAACAACAGGATTCATCTGCCTCAAACTGTTTCCGCTCAACCTCGTTCCGTGCACACTCCACTAAAATGTGGTAAACATCTTCTCTGATGTTACATCTAGAACAGTTAGGTGAAGGTTTCTTTTTCATCATGTACATGAAACTGTTCAGTGGCATGTGTCCGGAACGGATCCGCAAGGCAGTTACAACATCTTGTCTTATTAAACTGGAACTCGCAAACCAAACAAAACGACAAGGATTTGGTTGTAAGGTTTTGTACCATATACCCGCAGTAAGGGACCTCTCATCAAAGTACTCTTTCCAAATTTTCAAAGCATTCTCTCTGGCGGTAGATAAAAGATCTTTAAAATACGGTAAATGAGTCACTGGGAGCCCCAAATATGTTGCCTGTCTCGCCAAAAGGTCAACCGTAGTATTACCCCCCAAACCAATATGTGATGGAATCCACTGAAGGAATATGGTTTTACCATCACATTGTAATTTTATTATTGATTTTAAAATGTCATAGGCTATTGGCATACCGCGAGCAGTCGAGGTACATCGAACTAAGTGTTGAAGTGCACTTCTAGAATCTGTAAAAATGACATAATTCCCTGCCTTGAGTGATTCAATGTACGAAACAGCTTCTGCGATAGCTATCAATTCTACAGCCATGATGCAGATATGTGGTGTTTTAATTTTAAGTCTAATAAAACTATTTGTTTGGGGGTCTAAAAATGCGGCACCAGCATATTGTTTACCTTTTGGGCCGACTGTGAAAATGCTGTAATAACCAAAATAATTATTATTTATAAACTTGATATATATATTATAAAGGTCTATAGCATCATAGTGACGCTTGGATTTGTCTATTACTTCGATAAAAGGTCTCACCACATTTGTTAAATTCACATTACTCATCCATGTATCAAAACCAAAAAATTCAAGCTGCTTACTAATATACAAAGGGATTACTTTAAAATGTTCTAAGGACAGAAGGATCACAGGGATATTTTTACGTCTCCAGTTAGAAGTAGGCATAAGGTCATAGAGTTGTCTAATCAAATCAGCTATCTCGTTGTCTTTAATGGATTGTATCTTAAGCCAGTATTTTGTAGCCAAAAAATACCTACGTACATGTAATGGTTGGACATATAGCTCACTTTCCATAGCGTGCACAGGAGTACTTTTAACAAAACCTCCCACTATTCGCAAAAACTGGTTCTGAACTATTTGTAGCTTATTTAGGTGTGTGGTACAACTAGAACTATACAGATGACTGGCGTAATCTAGTCTACTTCTAACTAGACTAATGTATAAACGTCTTAGATGTATTGGATGTATGCCCCAACGACTACCATACAATACTTTAAAAATATTTATATATGATGAAATTTTCTGTTTAAACTCATTGATATGTTTGCTCCATCTAAGTCCTCGATCGAACCATAGCCCTAGATATTTAACACTATCAACAATTTTTAATGATATTTTATTGATTTTTAGTTTAGGTGATTCTCGAAAAAAACTGGATTGAAAAACACAAACATTACTTTTTGTAGCCGAAATGTCTAACCCAACCTCTCTAAGCAAATCAAAAATTTTATCTAAGGCTATTTGTAAATTAAATGAAATATTTTTTATATTATTACCAACAGAATAAATAACGAAGTCATCGGCATATTGAGAAATAAATATGTTGTTCGAACTAATGGAATTACAAATATTCATAGTGATAATATTAAATAATAGCGGAGATAGAGGATCACCTTGGGGTAACCCGCGACCTGTAGTTCGACAGATAATTGTATCATCAATACTGATTTTAAGATATCTCTCGTTAAGAAAGTTCCACAAATAATTACATAATTTTGGCCCAACCCCAATGTTATCTATAATTCTAATTAAACTTTTAACATCAACGTTATTATATGCATTGTCTATGTCTATAAAATATATGCTACAGTAGATAATTTTTTTGAAAACCCTAATTGAATTCTAGTCGCTAAGCTCGTAAGATTATCCATTGTCGAACGACATTTCCTAAAACCTGTGGTATGATGAGATAAAAGGTGATTCCTTTCTACGTACCATTCTAGTCTGTTGAGTAAAATGCCGTGAAATACCTTACATAGACATGACATCATAGATATCGGTCGCAAGGACGATACACTATGTGAATCTCTTCCTGGTTTAGGTATCGGAATTACAGTTATATATCTCCACTGCCTAGGAACAAAGCCACTAGAATAGAATCTATTGTACAAATTAGTTAGTAACTCCTTCCCAATATAAGGCAAATGTTTTATCATTGAATAAGAGATATTATTGTCACCGGGACATGTGTCTTTCAAGCGTACACATGCTTCTACTTCCTTTAATTCTATTGGAACTTCTAATTTGTAATTACGTGAAACTAACGATAGTCTACAAGGGGATACAAAATCAGGAGCCAAACTTTGTAATAATTGCGTTGCTCTCGTTTTATCAACATATTGTCTATACGTCTTATTCCCTTTAAGCCATTTCATTCTTAGCCACACTTCGTTAGACGAACAACTTTGGTCGATAGAAGAACAAAAATTTTGCCAGCTTTTTAATTTGGCGCTACGAATTAATTTTTGTGTACCACGAATTTTATTTTGTAAAATATTAAGGTTTTCTGGAATAGGGTTACGTCGAAATCTTTTTAAGGCCAATCGACGTTCAGCAACAGCCTTTGAAATTTCAGAAGACCAATAAGGTTTAGGTAAAAATTTTGTGCTAGGATGAGAATTAACTTTGATATTTGGAATGTGTAGCTCTGCTGCCAAATAAATACAGTCTACAAATTTGTCGTATAATTTTTGTAAATCTTCAGACAGCGTCACACTCGGAAGGAGTTCTTTAAGTAAATTAGTATAGGAGCTCCAGTTAGCATTTTTATAATTTCTTTTTATAACTGGCTTACGTAATGATTCAAGATTTGATGTAACTTTAATTATTTGATGGTCACTGCCTAAAGATTCATTGAGTACCATCCAATTCATACGCAGACTTATATCAGCAGAGACCAACGATATATCGGGCGAAGACTGTTGTAAGATTCCGTTAACTAATTTTATTCGAGTATTCTGTCGATCATTTAACGTAACCAATGAATTATCCAATAAAGCATCAAAAATTTGCGTACCTCTTTGAACCGCCTTTCTTGACCAATTTGTATGATGGCCATTGAAATCACCCAGTAATAAAGTCCTCTGTTTTAAACTAGAAAACAAACTATCCCAGTCAACGACCGAGGTACTTATAGATGGCGCACAGTACAAGGAGAATATATATTCTATGTAGTCGCAATTATAAACTTTAACACCTATAATTTCGATACCAGTATTACTAACTGTCACCGGAACTTCATGTGCTTTAATGGATTTATGGATTAAGATAGCAACACCGCCATATCCATCACCTCTGTCCTTCCTAAACACGTAATAACCATTTACTTTAAGCGTTTCCGTGGGTACGAGCCATGTCTCACTTAAAGCCGCAATGTGAATTTTCTCCTGCGATAATAAACTCTCAAAAGATATTAGCTTAGGTTTGATACTTTGCGAGTTCCATTGAATGATATTTAGGCGAACCGATGAGCGGCTTTTATCCATTTAGATAATCTAAAATCATTTTTAAAACGGGCCAATCCGAAATGTTTTCTACCGCTACTAATATCAACCATTCTAAACAATGTCTAATAATGTATTTAACTTTCTCAAAAAATGTGCCTCTCTTAAAGAAAATTGCATTTGCCAATTTCGCTAGAAGCTCCTCGAATTTAACCCTTTTTCTGCCTTTACTTCCTTGTCAGGTAACGAATGACTTTCCGCCTGTTCCGGACTACTATCGTATTCATATACGTTCACTTTAGGTACAAATGGTGTAAGGCAGCGTGAAGTTTTATCCTTTTTTGCTGTAGGTTTCTTCAGACACGGCTTAGGCCTATTTATTGTCGCATAGGTCAACTTCTCCTGGTTGGAACCAATAACATCTTCAGTGTTAGAATAAAAGGAGACCGGCTCAATAATATCTTGCGTAAATAACACGGGTTCTTGCGTGGGTATAGGTGATTTTGGAGGTACGTAAATCATTAGAGCCTTTTTGTACGTACAATTGAATTGAGCTATCAAATCTCTTATTTTCTTCTCTTTTAAGAAAAGCTAACAAGATCGATCCAATGCCATGTGGTCACCCAGACAATTAACGCACTTAAATGACCGAGTATCACAGTTCTGATGTTTGTCTCCACATTTAGGACATACTACTTTAGGTGAGGGACAAAACTTAACAATATGGCCGAATTTCCAGCATTTAGAGCATTGTGATACAGGGAAGATGTACTGCTCGACCTTAATGTGCAGACTGTCAACACACACGTATGCTGGTAAAAACGAGCCCGCAAAACAAAGACGGACCGATTCGCATTTACTCCATCCCTCCTTATCAATGTTTCGACTCATCAGACGTTTAGCCGATATTAATCTGGCTGGGCTTGGACATGTAATATTTTTAATAATATCCTCCTCAGATATTTCCAGTTCAATGTTTCTAATAACACCATACGATACATTTTTCTCCATTGCCTTTTGTATTCTCCAACCTTTTTTACTGAGATTTTCATCCGTCATTAATTTTCATGCGCTAGCATCATCTGTAATATCTAATCTAATTTTATAAGGGCTAATATATTTTACTGTTATTATATTCTTTACATTAATTTTGTTAAAAAGTTTAGCCAAAGCGAATTGCTTAGGCATTTTATCATTACTAGATATATATATTTGTATAATATCCTCTTTCATCTTCTTTTCTCTTCCTCCAACTACAGTCCATTCTTCTTCATCACGTATCCTCTTCATATTTTCTTTATTTTGTTCTGTTTGTGTAAGTTCAACTATTTTTTTTTCTTCCATATCAACCATTTCACTTTCATTCATAGAACCATTATGCTCCGAATTATAATGATCTTCATAATGTTCCAATAGTTGTTTATCCATTAGCAGTTAAAAAAAGGTCCATCGTACCGTTACGAGCCAGGTACCGGCCGACCGTCCTTCTCGGAATTGCACCGCGATAACACAATGAATATAGTAAACAACTTAATTAAAATAATAGAAACGCGTATAACACAGCTGACCGCAAGGATGCCGTATAAACACTGAAAAGTGTAAGTTCTATGCAAGTCATGTTATTAATCCATATTTCTGTTATATACAATTTTGTTCCGAGACACAATGAAAATAACTAAATAATTTTATAGAACAAGCATACCAGGTGTATTTTGGAAAACAGCTGTAACAACAAAATATATCTTGGGTTTTAAAAACCTTGGGTACACTTTAATATTAGATACAAGAGTGGCAAAATGGACTTCTGTTTGGAATACCAAAGACATGGACTGTAGCTTGAAACCACATTGTCAAAGGGCAGAGCTTTGTTTTGTAAGTATACAAGTTATAAACGAATAAAAAGAGCTCTCAGTTCTATCCACAATCATGAAGATATGCTAATACTAAAGAAAAGAAGGAACAATCATTTTTAACAATTATTAGCGCTTATTTCAAGAAATTTGTTTTTCATAATACAACATGTTACCTTTCCACACTATGGAATCACCATATGTTCGACTTTTTGACAATTTCAACTAAAAAATGGGTCAATTAAAGCCATTATCTGAGGCTTACAGCTACAACTAGGACCAATAGCGTCATAAGGCTACACAACCACCAAAACCAAAACAAACAATGATTTTAAATAATTTGTTGATGCCAAGTAAACAAATATTCACAAAACTCACTAATAGGTACTAAAGAATATTTTTTATTTGCTTGTGTTTAACGATTCATAAAATATAACCTACGCCTTACTAACAGATACGGGTCATTCTCAAAAGTTGGACATTAAAATTCAATAAAATCTTATGACGGTATTTGTTATTTTTTATATACTAGATGTATTGTGGAGACCTAAATCAATACTTTATGAATAATAACCAAGCTTAAAACAGCACAAAGCTGTGTTAGAGTGTCCACGGAGTGGAGTAATATCCATGGAGTGGGGTCATGTCCATGGAGCATGGCATGGAGTGGATTTACGTCCATGGAGCTTGGTGTAAACCTTGTAATTACTAGATTGTTGGGTCAAAATCTTAATAAAAAAAAGATTTACGAATCATCAGTCTTTTATTCAAGCCCTGTATAAACAGTATACAGTCTAACAGTCTTTTAATTTTAACATTTGAACATATAACATTGGTCAAGAAATACTAGAATATATTTAACTCATCGTCATCTTTGTCATATAGACCTAAAGATGAATTTTCGGAACGCAAATTTTGGGATGAATTTTCACCTAGGTTCTGTAAGTAACCATCATCTCCAGTCAAAATAAACGAGTCCTCTTTTGCATGCTTCGTACTTTCGTCATCACTCTCAATTATCAAGCGCCTACGCTTAGGTCGCCTGATATAAATATCTAGCGGACTCCGATCTATGTGTTCTCGTTCATTTGCTGTCAAGCTATTGCTAATTTCATTAGGCGGGGAAGAATGAATCAATTGCTTACTCCCTATACCAAAATGTTGGCAATCATTTTGACAGACAAGACAACTCAGCCTTCGCAGATAAATTTTGTTGGGCATTGATAAATCCCAGTACACCTGTTGAACACGCATAGTGTTTTTTATAGTTTTAAGTAGCTTATTGTGAGGTAAAAGTTGGTCGATGGCACATATTTCATCATCTCTTACTAAAAATATATTAACTTTAGTGTCAATATTTATCAAGGTTTCATACAAAGTATCTAAGTCTAGTATATCTCTCCCAAAAGCAACATGTCGATCAGCAGTTCTTTTTATATAAGCACCAACACCATCTAGTGCTCCTTTTCCATGTCCTGCTTCATGGTAGTGCCAACTAGCCTTTTTTAAATTATATTATAGTGAGTTACGAGATGGTTTGCAAACAAATAAAACATTTTTTTATTGCGATATTGTGTAGATGGACTATCTGTTAAGATATGCAAAGAACTTATGGGCGTAAACTCTAAAAGTCGATCCAATATACCGTGAAGATGAGCAAATACTGCACATGCATCATGTCGTAAAGATTCAGATAAACTGCAAAATGATTTCGTAACCATTTCACCAGATGTAGGTGATATATGATAAGTTACAACAGTATGGAGTGTCACCTGTTGACGAGATGCACCAAAATGAACCGACTGTAACGCTTTACCATATTTACATAAATAATTTTCTGAAAAATCCATGTGGATGAGAACTTCCTCTTTCATAAGATTTTTTCTTAATTCTGAGATAGTTTGAGTCTGATGAGTCCAGGAATGCTTATGTTGTAAAATTTTTGGCAAAGAATTTATCATTTCTTTAACGAGTTCAACTTTTGTAGTAAGTATATTTTGCTTCACAACTCTAGAAATCATCTTAGCTGACCCGGAAATAATATTTAATAATCGTTGATTTTGATCCATTTCTTAAAGCTTATAGGACCATCTTCAAAAACACCAATTTGGGGTACCTTATTATGACATGAGTTACAATTTCTTATCATGCAGTCATCCTCATTTGTAGAATACGTCACATTTTTTGCTACATCATTTGAGAACTTTTCACGAATCAATCTCAGGCTATATAGTTTATCAATAATGAGCTGAAAATTTTCATGAATACTACAGAGGCATGTTTCTCTTTTTGAGACATTTGGTTCCAAAACCCAGAAAGGCTTAAGACGACAAAATATAGGGTAACTTATCCGGTAGGGACGATCAGTGGATATGAATTTTTCAAAAAGATTGCGTAATGTGTCCGTGAGTAAACGTCTTTGTTTTTTGACCTGATTCCGTGTTATAGTATCCTTTTTTCCAGACATGATGCTGCTGTTTTCTTCACATTCAAAAAACGACAACACATCTCTTTTTCTCGTAGCGCGTAAGGTTTGCGGGAGTCCAGGAATGCATACTCGAGGCGGTAATCTTTCTGTTTCTTTTCGCAAGGCCTTCAAATTATTTCTTGCAGTTTGTACTCTTAAAGTATTTATTTTAATATGTAATTGCTGTATTGTTTGCTGTTGTTTTTCAATAATACGCCTCATCATATTATAATTACGTTTTCTTATTTTTTGTCCCATAACTTTTTGGCGAGATTTCACAGAAGGTACCGACGGAGTGGAGCATGACTGGGATGGCGACAATCCAGGACTATTCACATTCTGAACTATGGAAAGGGATTCGTCGTCACTTGTTGGTGGGGAATTTTCAATCGCAGATCTTAAAGCACTTTCTTGATTTTTACGAATCTGTTGTTTTCTCTTGTATTGTTTTCTCCACGTTGACCTTTGTACTCTTTGTTGTCTTGGCGTGATATCTTTAATACTCTTAACCTTATTTTCTTCTTTTCTCTTTTGCCATCTTTCTCTTTCCTTAGCTTTTGCAACTTCGTACGCCACGGGATCTAATTTTAATTTATCTCTTCGTCTTTGTTCGCATTCTTTCTTTTTGCGTCTTCGCTCTTCTTTTTTTCGTTCGGATTGATTGCCAGCCATAGTTCCAAAAGCATTAACCTATATAAAAAAATCGTATAAGTAATTTGATGATTTATTAAAATGTCAGTAATTTGTGCGTAGCTCAAAGTATTACTTAAGTTATACTCTACGGCCATGGACCTACAGGGATTAAATTAATAAAGTCGTGGCCTGAATGTATTGCTTATATCGAAAAAAATAGCAATAACATTATGTCCGTCCGGGGAATAAAACCCACGCATTAGTCGCAATCATTACCGTTAAATTAACTTACACTGCACGACCAAGTGCAAACAGTAAAAGGGATTATTAAATGCAACAAAACATATAACACTTCCTAATATTACAAAAATAAAACCATCATAGGAACCTAGAACCTACTCATGCAAATAAAGAGTGGGACTGGAAGTGTATTTTCTATACACCTCTCACCTCATACTATCGTTGTTTATGTTTATGCTTACACTGACAAGTAATTACAATATTTAATATAGTCCTAACAAAAGGGTAGTCAACATTTACGTTTAGACACATACCGGCATTTCATATGTATTTAAACATAAAAGTCACTAACTAAAACTCCATTCCATGGACGCTTCTTCCACTCCATGGGCATGATAGCCCACGGAGTAGAAGTCCATGGAGTGGAAATTTCAAGCAACTTCTCCTACTATTTCAAAGTCTGGCGGCATTTGAGGTTATTACATGCAAATATAAAAAATTGTCCTCAAAAGACGTCGTAATATGGAAAAGTAATCCGACAAAATCATACCTGGTGTAATTAGCTATGCGTCCACGGAGAAGCAGGTTTAAGCTTTCCAATTTTTTACGTAAAATCTAATCACGTTCTCAAAAATGTTACGGTATGCACAAGAAACTACTGACAGCTGTTTTGACGTCGACATAACTTTAGTGTTGCCAAATAAGTATGTAATATTTCTTCTATTTTTCCCAATAAATATTATATCAAAATAACTTCGCAAAAAAAGTAGTGTGGCAATTTTTTTGGCCCACGAGATCAACCTCAAAATAAATATATATTTACCGAGTGTGTAATTAATATAATTGCATTAAATATAACATACGTTATCTATTATTTATTTTATCAATAATAATGGTTATAATAAGCTTTACATTATTACTCACTGACATGTAAAACATTCAAAACAAAGTTGTGACACAGCATGGAGTGGAGTTTTGGTAAACATAAAATTATTTAAAAAATACTAGGTATTTTATTTCAAAAATATTGTTTTGGCCAATTATTTAATACTAATCCAAGTATGTATTAAAATAAAAATTACAACAAAAAAGTGGTTATGTGAGTAGAAATTAGTCTGTGATACTCGTGCTGCTTAGTTTTGAGATTGACCCATACAAAAGAAACATTGCGCACTTTCCTTCCACTATAGTATAATTATCTTGTTTTTTTTATTACAAATGTTGTCATTGTTTAGTTAAATAATATTATGCCGGCGCCAGACAGAAGTTCAAAGAAGTGATCACTTCTTTAAAGACTTTGCTCACACATTTGGTCACATATTATTGTATCTGCCAGAAATGTGTTCAAAGATTTGATCATGCTATGGTAACTACGAACAAATGTACGGGTACGTTTTTCGACAAGAGCGCCTCTATTAGCAGTATCATGAATTAATTGTGTTATAATTGTGTTACTATATAGTTTTCAATAGATGGCGATATTACAAAATTTTGCTGCGGTAGCCATAGATTACAATACGGTAGCGTCTACTTTAGTGTTGAAAAGTAAAAATTCAGTGGGATATTTTGTTTTAGTCTACAACAACTTAAATCAATGAAGATGATAATTTGTATAAATAATATCTAAAATCTCAGCAATAATGCCATATAAAAGTACAATAGAGCTAAGCAGGTAATATCAATGCAGATTAAAATATTTAACTGAATAAGATTTAGTGGAAATATTGAGATCATCTAGCAACACTGTTTTTGACACATCATGTTCGACGATATCTTACAAGAAAATTTTTGTTTTATGCGTTTGCTCAAAGTTAATTTCTTGTTTTTCTGTGTATTTGTGGTTTTTCTACAACCTAGTACGTTGAGATAAACTTAGTTCCTCCGGCCAGGCATCGAGAGTACCTAAAAATGCTAAAGACTTTTATTTTGTGGTGAATTTGATAAATTTTGTCATCATGACTTAAAGATCATGTTGTGTACCAGAATGTTTGGTGAAGCTTGGAGACGGTAAACGGACTGTGACGATGCTGTTAAAGTCGCAGCGCATAATTATTATAATTATGACTCACAAGAGAAAATAAAAAACATACACATTATTTTTTATTTATTTTTTCATGTTCCCCATATAATCCCATTTTGTAACTTGATTAATATGCTGCCTATTTTTGTATGCATACAAATATAGGCAGCATATAAATTACAATAAAATTATAAAAATTTTAAGGAATAATGCAGGTGTTTATATACGTATATACACCTATGTATGTATAGGTTGCTTAGACGACTTCAGTTTAGTTCATGATACTGCTACTTGGCGGCAGCACTTATGCAGACCTCTAGCGAGGCTCGAGTTGCCTATCTATATAGTATTCTAATCTATGCATTTGATCACTCTTTTGAGCTCAGTTTTTAAATAGACTTCACAAAACATGGACGATGATTTTGTCGACACAGTTTGCTTATATTATTTATGTGCGAATTACGTTTACTGCAGCCGAAGGTTCGAAAAAAAACCCAAAGTTACTTATAAAATAACTAGTTTATTATAAAAGAAATTACAATTAATTTATGTGAAACCTATTCGATGCTAGAATATGGAATGACAATTTATTAATATAAAATACATAAAATTGGTTCGCGGCGTAGGCAATAATGCAGGTGCAGTTTTGCTGAGTCGGCGATCGAAGTTTCTACGGCGTCGCGGCGCGGCCGCATGTTGGCTGCGTCGGCGTTTCCGTCCTGTCTTCTATATTTATTATAAAGTTCTAGTAATTGCTGCGTCGTCAATATCGGTTAGGGTTCCGTACTTAACACCTCCATCCGCAGAACAGCAACTATTTTGTCATATTAAGAGAAAATGTTGCTGGAGTCTCTTTACGCTTCTTGGTTACCTCGTCATATATGTGGATCTTGAGAGTCTGCTGTTTCTCTTTGTTTTCTGAATTGAGATTCCAACATTTGTATTTGCGGATTATCAGGAATATGACAATGACGGCTGCACATACTACGATGGTATATAGTGGTATCGTGGTATGGTATAGGGCAGACGACTGAGTTTTCTCTATCTCTATCGGTTTTTCTAATGAGACTTTGTTCTGGACGCTGTGGAGTTCTTCTAAATTTACTGATCTGGATCCAATGTGAGCAAAGATTTCAGTTTTGTTCAAATTTTCAAAAGGAATCTTCGATAATTTTAATGGTTGACGCTTTATCTCATCCTCGTCATTAATTATAGTGAACTCTGGTGTTTGGATGTAGCAGCCCATGGGAATAGTGGCGAGGTAACTTCCTCGTATGGATTGTAGTCTCTTCTGCCGCAAGTCAATTGTATCTTGGTAGGTCTCGGTAGGGAAAGTACGTAGTGTTGATCATCTAATTTCTCTATTGCTTCTTTAGACAGCGAAATCTTAGTCAATTGACAGGTGTTCTTCAGATTTTGGCGGGTGATCAGTTCTTGGATACAATCGGGCTCTGCTCGGACCTGGTGACTGATCTCCTTTTCGCAGAGATGTATGCTGCTGTACTTCGGGCATTCAGCCTCTATGTACACGAATGATTTCTCGTTTGTTGCTATATAAGGAGTGGGAGGTATAAGGGCTAATTGGTGTTCATTAGGGACAATGGATAACTTATATAAATCGTATATCTCATGGGAAACTATAGGAAAATTGTAGACTATTACTATTCTTTTTTCAACAAAGTATGAACCTGGCTTAATCAGATCATAGTATTCTCTTAATTCTAAATTTACTATTTGATCTTGGTCATATAAGGATCTTAATTTATCTATCATAGATTTTAAAACTTCGACATCTATCATAGAGTGGTGTGTACTATGTAGAAGCACGAATAAATGCTAAAATATTCTCTATTCTAAGATAGAAGATTTGAGAAAACTTAGTGAATCTCACGAGATTATAATCCTTGAGGGCATCCCTTTCTAAAAGTAATTCTAAAGATGCATTTATTTTTGCCTGGTTTGATGTTAATTGTTCTAGAACAGCATTATGTTTCGACATCCATTCTTTACACAAGCTTATATGGTTATTGAATTCGGAAACTATCTTATTGTCATTACCCTGCAAGATTCTAATAGCTTCATTGTATTTTACGGCATCTTGATAATCTAAATTGCCAGTAACGCTTTTAATTACTGACCCTAAGCTATCTATCAGACCTCTTTTAACTCTTATAGGTTCTAGAGATTTTATTCGATTAAGAACCTTATTAAGTTTATTAGTAAGGTAATCAATTTGGTATTCATAAATGGTGTATGCTCCTTTACTAAGTTTAGTCTCGAACATTTTAAGTTGAGTTTGTACCGAATCTATCTTATCTTCAATGTCTGTTAGTTGTATAAATTGTATAAAGGAATGGTAGTGTGTCGTTAGTCTGGTTGGTCCTAACTTGTACGGTAGCAATCCTGGTCCGTCACCTAAAGTCTCAAGTCTTATGTCTTGAAGGTGTGTCGCCTGTATTACCGGAAGCATCAGAATCCTGTAACAATTGGTTTCCTTTAGGTACTCTCTTTAGTCGTGATTTAGCTACAGGGCCACGTTTCTTTGATGTGTAGATATGGATTGGTAAGTCAGCTAGAACTGTGTCTTGTGTATATCGTGGTGCGACTTTCTGGCGACTGGCGAGAGGATTTTTAATAAAGACTTGTTGTTGAGGTGTGTACTCTACTTCTGGTTCGCGTGATTTATTCCTATTTTCGATAAGAGCTGTCCGATTGGCAAGAGAGGATTCATTGATTAAATCATATACCTGTTTCATTTGCTGTCTATGATTCTGCGCGTATTGCTGTAAGATATGTTCAGTAAAGTCAATGTTAATTGGATCTCTGGGGTCAAAGTGTCCAGTCAATAGGTCAAATGGCCTACACTTGGTAAAGCTGTGGATTGAACTATTATATGCTATGATGGCGTATGGTACGAGATTAATTACTGGTTCATTTTTATATTGTAACTTAAGAATTCTAATGTGTTCTAATAATGTCGAGTGAAAACGCTCTATATTGCCATTATCATTGGGACTATGGGGTAAAGTTTTATGATGGACGATTTTGTGAATACGCATGAATTCCGAAAACAATTGATTGGTGAATTCTGTGCCATTGTCAGTAATAATAGTCATAGGTCCATGGTGAGTGCAAAATTTTAATAGTGATTGGATTATACTTATAGCTGTACCATCACGTAAGTGGTATGCCTGACCATATTTCGTGAAAACGTCAATAAATGTTACGTATTTTTCTGATTCTACTGTGAATAAATCCATGTGAATAATCTCTAGTGGTTTCGTTGCTGGTGGTACTATATTAAGATATGGTCGGATTGGATTCCTATCGTATTTAGCTTGTCCACAGATAGTGCATTCGTTGATGAATTTAGCGATCTGCTCTTTCATTTTTGGCCAGTAATATTTTCGCGAAAGAGCTAAATAGCACTCGTTTATACCACGGTGGTTTGTCTTACCATCATGATAGTGCTTAATGATATCTTGTTGCCGCAGGTATTCTTTGACATTCTCTAATTCGACCTTAGTTAATACTAGTTTGAGAGAGGAGCTTTTGAATTTATCTTGTATGACAGGTATTATTGAGTACATAGCCAGAGGCGGATTTATTAGTATAGCTGTTTTGACCTTTGGATTGACATATTCTTTAATAGCGTTAATGACATCTGATTCTAAATTTGATTCTGAAATCTGAATTGCTGTTCTTGTATGACCTTCAAAAAGTTTAGTCACTGTCGGTCTTCGTTTTATGTCTCCGACTATTGTAAAGTGGATTTGTCTGTGGAATTTATTAAGAGGCTCATCTGTGATAGATACTTCTAAAATAGGTTGTTCATGGCTAGTATGTACGGTGTCAGTCGAGGAATTAGTCTGGTTAGCTGGTACATTCAATTTATTGGAAACTTCTACTCTGGGTTGGTTTGTGTCAGTCAAAGAGTTAGGACGTTGGATTGGTGCTTTTGAAGGGTTATTGATCATTGAGCTTAAGTCTTTTATGCTTTCAATTACGGAGTTAATCTCGTCAGTCTCGTTATTATGTATCTCAATGCGTGACAGGGCATCAGCATTGGTATTGAATTTTCCCTTTTTGTAAACTACCGTATAGTCGTATTCGCTGAGTTTAAGTCTCCATCGCGTCAGTCGTGAGTTTGGCTCTTTTAAATTCACCATCCATTGCAAGGGTTTGTGGTCAGTCAATATTTTAAAGTTTCTTCCAAACAGATATGGCCTAAAATACTTGGTGGCCCATACTATAGCTAGCAATTCTTTTTCTATTGTGCTATAGTTTAGCTCGCTTTCATTGAGTGTACGAGAAGCGTAACACACTGGTTTATCAGACCCTATTGGTCCTTGGGATAACACCGCTCCAATAGCGACGTTTGAAGCGTCTGTTGTGAGATTGAATTCCCTATTGAAATCGGGATACTGTAAGATGGGGTCATTAGTTAGTAAGGTCTTACATTTATTAAAAGAGTTTACATATTCTGGGCTATGGACTACTTTGTTTCCTTTCTTGAGACAATTGGTAAGGGGCTTGGTAATGCGTGCGAAGTCCGGAATGAATTTTCGGTAATAACCGAGAAGGCCTAAAAATTGTTTTATTTCCTTAGGAGTGTTCGGTATGGGATACTTTTCTATGGCTGAAATTTTGTCGGGATTAGGCTTAATGCCGTCTCTACTAATTATATGCCCAAGATAGGCAGTTTCTAGCTTCAAAAACTCTGACTTGTCCATCTGAATTTTGAAGTTAGATTCTCTGAGTCTTTGGAAAACCTTTTCCAGGTTTACCAGGTGTTCCTGGAGTGATGAACTGAACACAATTATATCATCTAAATAGACCAGACAGATGCTATTTTGAAGACCTCTAAGAACATTGTCCATTACTCTTTGAAAAGTAGATGGACTATTCTTCAATCCCATCGGCATTCGCAGAAACTCGAAATGCCCATGTTCTACGTTGAACGCGGTCTTGGGTATGTCCTGGAGATCCATCTCCACTTGGTAAAAACCACTTGCTAAATCTAAAGTCGTGAAGTACTGACATCTTCCTAACTTGTCTAGAACGTCGGTGATGTTTGGTATGGGGTATTTGTCATCTATCTATCTTGTCATTTAATTTACGGAAGTCGACTACGAGACGCCACTTTTGTTTTCCGGAAGCATCCATCTTTTTGGGTACAACCCAAATAGGTGAGCTCCATGCAGAGTCAGAAGGTCTAATTATACCCTGCTGCAACATTTTAGAAATTTGGTCCCTGACTTCTTGTCTATGAACGAAAGGATACCGATAACTTTTGGTGTACACAGGGACCTCGTCCGTTGTACAAATCCTATGCTTAACCTTGTTTGTGAAAGTCAATGGCTCCCCATCGATATAAAAGACATCTGCGTAGCGACTACATAATGTTAAGAGATTAGCCTTTTCTTCTTCATTAAGATGGTCAGTACGTAACCGCGATAATACGTCATTTACACGGTTTGAGTTCTCAATTTGTGTGCATTTAATATTGAATATGTCTGCACAAGCCGGCTGATCTAGATAAAATATAATATCATTGGATGATGGGTTTTCTATTTCTATATAACCTCGGCCGTTAACTACGGTAGTAAGACATTCACGTAACAAACAACCACAGAAAATCTGTTCGTCAACTAAAACTTCGCCATCCGGGGCGTTAATAGGTATTTTAATTGTTTTACAACTTTTAGCTGGAACAATGTCTTCATATAGATTTATATTACGAGAGTTATATAACTTAATCGGGTTTATTGCATTTCTTGTTACTAATTTAAAATCCTTCAGGTTTATATTGGCTTCCCATTTAGACAGTATATCTAAACCTATTAAGCCATCAAAGTAATCATGGAACCGGTATACAAAGAGCTTAATACCACCTTTCTCGTTAAATTCGTTAAAACACGGTAACGTTATAGAATGGTCACTTCTGCTTACACCATGTATGTTTGCTACTTCGAAAGGGTCGTAATTTAATGGGTAATCAGAAAAGAAGTTTTGTACGGCCTCGGGGCATATAAATGACTGGTTAGCGCCAGTATCTATCAAAAATTTTAACGGGGGACAAGAGATTTCTATGTATGGTAATTGTCTTTGGGTTTGCAAATTAATATCTATCCTTGCTCGTTTGATATGTTGCCTGAGAGAAAATCCTGAGGTTGACCTGCATGACTAGGACCTGGTTGTGGTTCTATCTCGTGTATAACTTGATTACTATAGGTTGTATCATTATAAGTCATGTTAGGGTCATAGTCATAGTCGTAGGAATTATTATAGTCGTTACAGTCTGTATAACATTCGTATACAGGTTCACAATAATATTCAGCAGGATAATAGACATCGTTGGGCAATGAAAATTCATTTACATTTAATTCACGTGACTTAAAATAATTATTGGGTGGCGGATTACCTGATTTTTGCCAATTGTGACCTGTCATCATGGGCAACGGTTTAGGGGAAAAATGTTGAACACCACTCATGGGTTTCGCGCCGACATTTTGTGGTGCGTTATTCCTAGGTGGTAGTCTAAACATATTACTCTGAGGGTGGTAATTATTAGGCTGTACACGGAACATTTGCTGTGTTCGTGTAGGGAAACGATTCTGTTGTTGGTTATTCATATTGAATCTAAAAGGTTGGGTTGGAGGTTGATAGGGGCGCTGTGCCATAGGGGCTGGCCAATTAGGTACGGGATGTCGTGGAATAATTTGCGTATTTAACGGTATGTTAGATGGCATGGTAGGCTTAGGAGCACTATGAACCTTTGGAACATCGTTACGTTGTTGTAAGTACATAATGTTCAGCTCTTCCTGCACATACTCTAGAGCTTTTTCTATTGAATCTGGACGCATGCATCGTATACGCGATCCTAGTGGTTCTTTTAAACCTCGCACAAAAGCTTGCATCGCTACCTTCTTATACAGGGTGTCCAAGAACCTGGCGTCCAACTGGATTCCCACGATGCCCCAAGTTCTAACAGTACTCAGAAAAATATTTTAAAAAATCCACCCCATGTACTTACAGAATTATACTGATTTCAAAAAAAAAGGGGAAATGAGCACCCTGTGACATACTTTTGAATGCTGTGACTGCTAATGCTGATAATTTCGATATTTCGTGGAGGTTTTGTAATCTAGGGTATTGCTGTGTCTAAATAGAATGTAAAAATAAAGTACTTATTGTACCATTTTAAAATAAAATATTATTTTAACTAAAGGTGATATGGAAAACTATTGAATTTCGCAACTTTGACCGACTGTAGTGTAAAAAAAATGTACCAAAATAGTATGGCAAGTGACGTCAAATTTTGACGCGTTTATTCCTCTTTTTAAAAAGGTATAATACTTACACATTAATTTGAAAAAAAAAATGTTGATAATATTTTTACTCAACAACCCAATTTTTACGAAGTGCCTACCTACTAACGGTAACTGTCGGACCCTTTCTTATCTTAGAAACTGTTATGTTACTACTATTATTTACTTCGGTTCCAAGAGTGAGCAAGAAGGAAATACACACAGGTAGATGGGTTCCCAGTAGAATAAAAGCAAAGAATGTTAGTTTAAAGATATTTTATTACAATAAATGTTCAAAATGTTGACCACCCGCGGCAATACAAGCTCTCACTCTCCTTAAAAAGGACCGCTTTATGTTTCGCGAGTAACTTTTTTGACGTATCACCTGCACTGCTTGTGTTATCTTCTCACGAAGGTCAGCGATGTCATTAATGGGCTTCGCATAAACGAGCTCCTTCATAGTTCCCCAGAAAAAAAAAACCAGCGGATTTAAGTCAGGTGAGCGGGCTGGCCACGGGATTGTTCCTGATCGCCCAATCCACCTGTTCGGGTATTGCTCGTCCAAAAACTCTCTAACGGATACGCGAAAATGTGCTGGACAGCCGTCGTGTTGGAACCACATATCTGGTGGGGTCTCTTCTAGTAAGTTTGGCAAATCATTTTGAAGAAAATTTAAATATGATTCGCCAGTCAAATTCTCGGGCATCTCAAATGGACCAATAATATTCCCACAGAGAATACCGGTCCACATGTTCACTTTGAACCGGTACTGGGATCTATCTTCTCGCATCAAGTGCGGATTTTCCACATGCCACTCGTGCAAGTTGTGTAGGTTCATGTAGCCATCCTTCTTAAATGTAGATTCATCTGACCACAAAATTTTGTCGATAAAGTTTTCGTCTTCTCGATGTTTTTGCAGGATTGTTTCACAAAACGCGACTCGGCTCGGATAGTCTCGAGGTAAAAGACTTTGCACTCGCTGTACGTGGTACGGATGATATTCTTCTTTTTGGAGAATACTGTGTGCTGTGCTCTTCGGTATCCCCGTATCAGCTTCTATTCCTCGCACAGAGATGCTTGGATTTGCCGACACCGCCTCTAAAACTTCATCGCGTATGAAGTCATTTACGGGTCGTCCTTCACCAGCTACTTGATTGGGGAACCGCCCGTCACATAGTGATCTGTGCACATTAATGAAAACTCGATGGTCGGGATATCGCGTAGCCCTCGGATACCTTTCTCTGTAAAGTCTCGCTGCAGCTCGTCCATTACCTCTACATTCTCCATAAATGTAGTGCATATTTGCGTATTCTTGCGGAGTGTAGGTCGCCATGGTAGCACACACAAAACACAAACTGTCCAAACACAGGCAAAGGTCGTCGTAAAGAGTTCGTTTCAAAGTCCAGAGCACAAAGAGTAATCGAGTCCAATAAACAAAGCTTTAAATCGTAGTACGTGATCAATGGTAACAATAAGAGAGAGGTGCGTAGTAACGGCAGGAGGCAGTGACGCGTACTGACCGTACTGTTATCCTAAATAGCACGATCCCAGATAGCGTCACTATCTATCTCACTCGCACCTCTAACCTTTTTCTCCCTCACTCTTACCTGAATAATGGGGTACCATAAAGAAGAACCAGCAAATCGCAAAGATAGTTTCTGTCTTGCTCCCTCCTGTTGTAATAACGAATCACTATGGTGAGATGCATGCACATACCGTCCCTTACGGTCTAACCTGTTTTTTGAGAGGCCTGTTGTTATTTTTATGAGCATACAACAGTAATTCTTTAGAGGTTAGATTCAATTCGTCGTAAATTTTTCTTTCTAAGAATTCTGTAAGACATCGTAAAAATTGGGTTGTTGAGTAAAAATATTATCAAAATTTTTTTTTTTCAAATTAATGTGTAAGTATTATACCTTTTTAAAAAGAGGAATAAACGCGTCAAAATTTGACGTCACTTGCCATACTATTTTGGTACATTTTTTTTACACTACAGTCGGTCAAAGTTGCGAAATTCAATAGTTTTCCATATCACCTTTAGTTAAAATAATATTTTATTTTAAAATGGTACAATAAGTACTTTATTTTTACATTATATTTAGACACAGCAATACCCTAGATTACAAAACCTCCAAGAAATATCGAAATTATCAGCATTAGCAGTCACAGCATTCAAAAGTATGTCACAGGGTGCTCATTTCCCCTTTTTTTTTGAAATCAGTATAATTCTGTAATAATAATAATAATAATAATAATAATATTCTACCACATACACACAACACTATCTAGCCCAAACTAAGCAGAGCTTGTACTATGGGTACTAGACAATGGATAAACATACATATATACTTTTTTTTTTGTAAATACATACATATTATACATAGAAACACCCAGACCAAGACAAACATCCATGTACATGCACACAAATATTTGTCTTGTGCGGGAATCGAACCCGCGACCTCAGGCGTCGCAGTCGGTTACACTAACCACTACGCCATCGAGGCCGACTGTAAGTACATGGGGTGGATTTTTTAAAATATTTTTCTGAGTACTGTTAGAACTTGGGGCATCGTGGGAATCCAGTTGGACGCCAGGTTCTTGGACACCCTGTATAATGTCCGTTTAGCGTCAATAGTCGTTCGTAAAGTCTCATGTAAAGTCACATACGTCATTATTGTACTAAACAAGGTTTGACATTGGTCATAAAATTCCTGTGGGGATTTATTACCCTGTGTATCTAAAGAGAGGTCGTTATATAACGCAGTTTCATCCCTTTGGTCTGAAAAATTGTTGATTAGACCTGTTCTAATCCCTTCCCAAGTATCTGGGATGCCGTTCGCATTGATAGTTGAAGCGGCAGACCCTGTGATTTTATTTAAAATGCCGTTCAGTAAACATAGATTACCTAGCTCGCTGCCCGGCTCGGTGCTAGCGTACTGAGTTACGATTTGGTCGCAAATGTTAATAAACCTTGTTAATACATTATGATTTCCATCAAATTCTGGCACAAGGCGTAATGCCTTATAGATTACATCGGGATCGTAAGGCATTTTTATTTCAAATAAACTACTCAAACTAGAATCTAATTCACTATCTAATTCTCTATAACTATCTACTATATGCCGGCGAGCCTGTCTCGATGCAGGGTCCCGGGAACACAATTTTTCGGGGCGAAAAATTTTGGAAATAAATCTAATTAGGATAAAGTAGGAAGCAACACGAGAAAGATTCAAGTGTACTTACATATAATATATCATCTCTGGTTCTTCTTCGTGAATCGATGTCTGGATTCCCCGCTCGGCGCTGCAGCCTCGTAGATTCAGGATACTCGTACCGTGGCTTGATAGCCGCCCGGGCGACTCGCGAAGGCGAATATCGATGTGAGATGCTTCTAATGCTCGCGAACCGGCCCGCGAGTATCCTACCGACTGCGCCAATTACGTTTACTGCAGCCGAAGGTTCGAAAAAAAACCCAAAGTTACTTATAAAATAACCAGTTTATTATAAAAGAAATTACAATTAATTTATGTGAAACCTATTCGATGCTAGAATATGGAATGACAATTTATTAATATAAAATACATAAAATTGGTTCGCGGCGTAGGCAATAATGCAGGTGCAGTTTTGCTGAGTCGGCGATCGAAGTTTCTACGGCGTCGCGGCGCGGCCGCATGTTGGATGCGTCGGCGTTTCCGTCCTGTCTTCTATATTTATTATAAAGTTCTAGTAATCGCTGCGTCGTCAATATCGGTTAGGGTTCCGTACTTAACATGCGTGTAATTATTTATTACACGTGCAAATAAATAAACAAAAACAGCCAAAACGAAGACGTGAATGGATGTTCCAGGCGTCAATGACGTTATTTCGATTTTTATGCCCTTTACGTTTCGGATCCCATATATCTGGCTCTCCTTGCATCAACTCTATAAAAACGCTCTCGTTACTCCACTCCATGGTTAGTGCGTTGGGTTGTTTACGCACAACAGCTTTCCACGGCGACGCTCAGGGGCATGTCTATAGTATTGTAATCTATGGGCATGTCACTCATAGAATACAATACTATAATGTCACTGAAGAACATTTAGCTATTCTGTTGCTTTTAGCGCCATCGTGTAGACAGCCAAAAAATTAATCAACCTCTCTTTACCTATTTGGACCATCGCTTAAAATTACTTTAATAAAAACATGTTAAACTTTCTATGTTTTATTAATAAAGTTGATTTATGTATAATAATTGGAAAGAAGTGAAGTCATTATTTTTTTATAAGCATTCTTAGTATAAAAATTAAAATAGAATACATTTAACTTGCAACACTGACATAAAATTCTGAATTCCAGCCCAGTATATTATCTATATGCCCGCCCGCCATAATTTTTTTTCTCAACTAAACTTAAGATCAAAAACCATTCTGAAGCACTAGTCTCTGCTATTTTCACCAAATTATAGAGACAAGCCTCAACCTCTAATTTTCTAAATAAACTTGCTCTTAATTTGTTCTTTCATTAACCAAAACTCGAAAGCTATTTTGGAGCCTGGGATGTGTCCAATTGACGATAGTTATATTGAGCTATATGACTAACTATATAGCTCATCTCAGTAGCGTAATATTTTCAAAATTTTGTAATACAGTGATAAATAAACAACGCGATAAAATCCGTATATAGTAGTTTAATTTCAATGAATAACATTCGCATAAACAGAAGACAATTTAATGTATCGTTTATCCGTCGAACGACGTTCAAGCAGTAGGGATCCCCGTAAAAGGTATAAAAATACGTATGCGAAATGATATTGTTGGAAATCGGTAAAAAAATCGGGAGAAATTCCTTACATTAACAAAATCGTAGAAAAATCGTTCCATTTCGGTAGGAAAAGCGCCAAATCGGTAGAACCGATTTGGTACCGAAAAATCGATAGGTTCGAGGCCACTGCTGTGAAGTAAATCACGATAATATTCACTCTTAGTGGGTAGTGTAACCGACTGCCACGCCTGAGGTCGCGGGTTCGATTCCCGCACAAGACAAATATTTGTGTGCATGAACATTGTCTTGGTCTGGGTGTTTCTATGTATAATAAGTATGTATTTACAAAAAAAACATCAATCCATTGTCTAGTACCCATAGTATAAGCTCTGCTTAGTTTGGGCTAGATAGTGTTGTGTGTATGTGGTAGAATATTATTATATTATTATTATTAACTCAATAAAGGTCCGTACTTAACGGTTTTGATTTTTTGATTTCACCAAGTCATCCGCATATCCATGCGGATGACTTGGTGAAATCAAAAAATCAAAATCAAAATAAATTTATTCAAATTAGGTTACAAGGTAACACTTATGAATGTCAAAGTTACACGTAATTTTTTTTTCTGTGAATTTACATTTACTGCCTGGTGATACTCGTCAATGGAAAATTCCCGAGTACGGTATCTAGTCTCATCCAGAAAGCCCTGATTATGATGGAGAATGGTGCAGTAGTAATAATTTATCGATCAACCCACGGAAAACTACTGTCGTGCCGTTTAGTAGGAAAAGGGATCTGATAGAGTTGGGAACTCTCTCCATGTATGATAGTTACAATGGTCCACGAAGGTGAAGTATCTATGCATGATCTTAGATAACAAACTAACGTGGAAACCTCTTGTAGACAAAGCCATGGAGAAGGCCCAGCGGGTCTTTTGCATGATTCGTTCTACTTATGGGAAGACTTGGGGGCTGAAGTTCAAGGTCATCAAGTGGCTATACACGATTATGACTCCATACTCACGTATGGAAGCATTGTCTGGTGGTCAAGAACTAAACTAGCTACATGCAGGAACGCGATGTCGAAGCGATTGGCTTGCATGGCTATAACAGGGCCGTTCCCGACTACGCCAACGTTAGATTTCCTGCTGGTTCTAACGTCGCTACACATTGTTGTGGAGTTAGAGGCGATAAAAGCACTTCATAGACTATCTGTGCATGGGCTGTGGAGCGTCAACAAGGCGGTAACTCGACACACAAAATTGGAAATTTTGAAGGATCTCAAAAGGATTATGAGCATGGGATGCGACAAAATGCAACCAATGCACATATTTAAAAATAATTTTAAAATAAAGGTCGAATTGAGACAAGGTCTACAATCCCCTGACAAGGGTTGTCTCGTCTGGTACACTAATGGTTCCAAAATGGAAACAGGATCAGGCGCTGGTATTTATGCCAACGACTGCAGGGAATGTGGGGCGATCAAAAGGGGCGGTAATAAACAAAGATATTGTAGAACTTATAACTTCTACAATATCTTTGGTAGTAACCAAGGTTAGGGATGCGAATAAATAAATATTACAGTTACCTTACATACGTTCGTGTTCTGCAATACAAACAAGCTATTGCGTTGTTCCTTTTTCTTGGTATGTATATACAATATGTGTTGTTAAAAGATGGATATTAAAATTTTGAGGCAAATATTAATAATAATATTTATGAGTTATTGAACGATACCTATCACATTTAATGCAACAAGCTTAATTTACACACTAAGTTAGCACCTGAAGACATTTTATTTTAGATCGCACATCTTATTTTCTTATCTCTTTAGACTATATAGCCAGTACACACCGATATTCGTCAGAATATAGGTGCATACGTGGTCAATAAAAAAGCTTAGTTCATTAATTTTTTTTTAAGTTTAAGCATTCTTTGTTTAGAATTAATCAGCCTGCTTATTTCATTTTAAACCTTCTTGGTGTTGAACCTACGTTAAATGAGGAGCGAACAATATTATAATATTGCTTTATAAAATATTGAAACTTATAGGAACGAACACACCAAGTAAAGAAATTAAGGTGCTTAGGTAAATGCACTTATAAAGATTCATCGTTACAGAGCTACAAACTTTTTAAAGATTTATTCGTGCTCCGGAAACGGCTTACCAACGTACCACTTCAATATAATAGAATAACAAAATGCATTACATATAAACATGTATATTGACAATGAACGGAGTTGCAATAGTACTGTACAGTTCGTAAGGTAATTTCTAAATGTCTTTGTTATATCTCCATCATAGTTTTCTATCTTTTTGTAGTCTGTCTCAAATATTTACAAATATATCATCGATATCTTATATTAACGAAATATACCTAGTCTGGCCATAAATATTGTGACAAGGAAATATCTTTATTTTCTATTAAATACCTAATACATTTATTACTGTAAAAAAATCTACTTTGTTAATCCAGATGTTGACAATAAATATCTCTCACGAACAGTAGGTACTTTTTCTGAATGAAGGTATGCCCTTTTCTGTACCCCAGGCGACGTGTATGCGGCATTTTATGATGATTCGTCGAATAGTTAAGGCGTAAAAGCGTAACAAACAAACAAACTCACATTCGCATTTATAATATTAATAGGATGTAGGTTTCTGCACAGACCGTCAGCGACATCAACACATATAAGAAAAAAGGGGCACAAAAAAATTTCACCAAATAGCAAACGGTTGTCGTGACTGGTTGTTGAAAATAAGGATATACTTATATAATTTTTATTTTATTGGTTGTTTGTTAATTCTTAATTGTATTAATGCATTTTCAAATTACCTACCTTTATTTTACAGCAATTCACCAGAAAGTCAACAAATAAAAAATATTTTAATCAAAATTTAATCTCGCTGCCTTGTGAAATGTGGTAAATTAAGTACATGTTGCGAGTCTGTATGGTTTTAGATTACGTTCTTTAAGACGTCTCCTTACTGTCCTATCACTTACAGCAACAGGTCATACATGTTTAAGCAGATACTGTAATTATATGCCTGAACGATGACGATTTCTAAGGCTTGGTGACACTATAAATCGATCGTCCCGTTCAGATCTTTCTTCGATCTGATCCAAATCGTCTGATGTAGCCACTGGTTTCCAGACACTTATTGTAGACGTATCGGATCGTTTAACAACTAACTTCACATGTACGAACGATATTTCACTGACTCGTTCGAGTTTGTAAAAACGTTAGGTACGATTCGAACAATTTCTACTTTGGGTAGATCCATATTTATCCGTGAAAATGAAGTGGGCGGTACAGAACTTTAATCAGAGATAAAAATTTAACGATAGTTTTAAATAGCACCCTAAATGCCGGGCATTCAACATAAAATAACAAAAAAGTGGACATCTAACAAAATAGGTCATGTGGCATTGACACAATTACATAATAATATGATAATTTTATCAAGTTACCCACTAGGTACTAAGATTGCAAATGAACGTTCAAAAACGTATAATTTAAGTTAAATTTTAGACAGTGTATTAATGCGTAAATCGCAAAATTGGGGGAGGCCTAATTTTTCTCTACCAGTTTATAAGTTTGTTGGCTGTATGAAGAATGCTATAAAATACATGGCGAAAATTGTACTGAGTTACATAACGAAGATATTCCACTTTTGGCTATGAAATGTACTATCAGCCAAAAAATAACAAAAAGTACCAGGAATCGGGGATAAATATTATTTCCTGAATTTAAGTCAAATTACGTTTGCGCTAGCTTAAAAATAATAGTTTTTATATTATTGCCATTATATTTAATATGGCAGTGATTCTCGATAATTTTGTATGCGTTCATAAATCATATCGACAGTACTATATAATAATGTAAATAATATATAAATATACAGGGTGTCCAAGAACCTGGCGTCCAACTGGATTCCCACGATGCCCCAAGTTCTAACAGTACTCAGAAAAATATTTTAAAAAATCCACCCCATGTACTTACAGAATTATACTGATTTCAAAAAAAAAGGGGAAATGAGCACCCTGTGACATACTTTTGAATGCTGTGACTGCTAATGCTGATAATTTCGATATTTCTTGGAGGTTTTGTAATCTAGGGTATTGCTGTGTCTAAATAGAATGTAAAAATAAAGTACTTATTGTACCATTTTAAAATAAAATATTATTTTAACTAAAGGTGATATGGAAAACTATTGAATTTCGCAACTTTGACCGACTGTAGTGTAAAAAAAATGTACCAAAATAGTATGGCAAGTGACGTCAAATTTTGACGCGTTTATTCCTCTTTTTAAAAAGGTATAATACTTACACATTAATTTGAAAAAAAAAAATTTTGATAATATTTTTACTCAACAACCCAATTTTTACGATGTCTTACAGAATTCTTAGAAAGAAAAATTTACGACGAAATGAATCTAACCTCTAAAGAATTACTGTTGTATGCTCATAAAAATAACAACAGGCCTCTCAAAAAACAGGTTAGACCGTAAGGGACGGTATGTGCATGCATCTCACCATAGTGATTCGTTATTACAACAGGAGGGAGCAAGACAGAAACTATCTTTGCGATTTGCTGGTTCTTCTTTATGGTACCCCATTATTCAGGTAAGAGTGAGGGAGAAAAAGGTTAGAGGTGCGAGTGAGATAGATAGTGACGCTATCTGGGATCGTGCTATTTAGGATAACAGTACGGTCAGTACGCGTCACTGCCTCCTGCCGTTACTACGCACCTCTCTCTTATTGTTACCATTGATCACGTACTACGATTTAAAGCTTTGTTTATTGGACTCGATTACTCTTTGTGCTCTGGACTTTGAAACGAACTCTTTACGACGACCTTTGCCTGTGTTTGGACAGTTTGTGTTTTGTGTGTGCTACCATGGCGACCTACACTCCGCAAGAATACGCAAATATGCACTACATTTATGGAGAATGTAGAGGTAATGGACGAGCTGCAGCGAGACTTTACAGAGAAAGGTATCCGAGGGCTACGCGATATCCCGACCATCGAGTTTTCATTAATGTGCACAGATCACTATGTGACGGGCGGTTCCCCAATCAAGTAGCTGGTGAAGGACGACCCGTAAATGACTTCATACGCGATGAAGTTTTAGAGGCGGTGTCGGCAAATCCAAGCATCTCTGTGCGAGGAATAGAAGCTGATACGGGGATACCGAAGAGCACAGCACACAGTATTCTCCAAAAAGAAGAATATCATCCGTACCACGTACAGCGAGTGCAAAGTCTTTTACCTCGAGACTATCCGAGCCGAGTCGCGTTTTGTGAAACAATCCTGCAAAAACATCGAGAAGACGAAAACTTTATCGACAAAATTTTGTGGTCAGATGAATCTACATTTAAGAAGGATGGCTACATGAACCTACACAACTTGCACGAGTGGCATGTGGAAAATCCGCACTTGATGCGAGAAGATAGATCCCAGTACCGGTTCAAAGTGAACATGTGGACCGGTATTCTCTGTGGGAATATTATTGGTCCATTTGAGATGCCCGAGAATTTGACTGGCGAATCATATTTAAATTTTCTTCAAAATGATTTGCCAAACTTACTAGAAGAGACCCCACCAGATATGTGGTTCCAACACGACGGCTGTCCAGCACATTTTCGCGTATCCGTTAGAGAGTTTTTGGACGAGCAATACCCGAACAGGTGGATTGGGCGATCAGGAACAATCCCGTGGCCAGCCCGCTCACCTGACTTAAATCCGCTGGATTTTTTTTTCTGGGGAACTATGAAGGAGCTCGTTTATGCGAAGCCCATTAATGACATCGCTGACCTTCGTGAGAAGATAACACAAGCAGTGCAGGTGATACGTCAAAAAAGTTACTCGCGAAACATAAAGCGGTCCTTTTTAAGGAGAGTGAGAGCTTGTATTGCCGCGGGTGGTCAACATTTTGAACATTTATTGTAATAAAATATCTTTAAACTAACATTCTTTGCTTTTATTCTACTGGGAACCCATCTACCTGTGTGTATTTCCTTCTTGCTCACTCTTGGAACCGAAGTAAATAATAGTAGTAACATAACAGTTTCTAAGATAAGAAAGGGTCCGACAGTTACCGTTAGTAGGTAGGCACTTCGTAAAAATTGGGTTGTTGAGTAAAAATATTATCAAAATTTTTTTTTTCAAATTAATGTGTAAGTATTATACCTTTTTAAAAAGAGGAATAAACGCGTCAAAATTTGACGTCACTTGCCATACTATTTTGGTACATTTTTTTTACACTACAGTCGGTCAAAGTTGCGAAATTCAATAGTTTTCCATATCACCTTTAGTTAAAATAATATTTTATTTTAAAATGGTACAATAAGTACTTTATTTTTACATTCTATTTAGACACAGCAATACCCTAGATTACAAAACCTCCAAGAAATATCGAAATTATCAGCATTAGCAGTCACAGCATTCAAAAGTATGTCACAGGGTGCTCATTTCCCCTTTTTTTTTGAAATCAGTATAATTCTGTAAGTACATGGGGTGGATTTTTTAAAATATTTTTCTGAGTACTGTTAGAACTTGGGGCATCGTGGGAATCCAGTTGGACGCCAGGTTCTTGGACACCCTGTATATGTCAACAATAAATATGTTTTAGAGTATCATATATTCATTTCAACTATTATACACATCTGTCCAACAAACAATCAACATAAAAATATATTCATTTAATATAATACTGATTTTGCAGGGTACATTCCGGAACGAAACATTTTGTTTATGTTTGACATTAACTGTCAATTCAACTGCCATATTGACTGATAATAAATATTCCAATGCTGAATTGGTGTTTCTTATTATTTCCTGAATTCATACGTTTTTCTTTCATTTTTACAAGAATTATTAATTCTTTGGTGAATATTATTCCAGCAAGACTTATTTTACTTCTGACAATTCTATCAGATCTATTCTATGACAATTTTATCATTCTAGGTTATGTATAAATGTCATGTACCTACCAACTTGTCATAGATAGTCCGCACGACAAACGTCAAACATTTTATATTTTATTTTGCGCAACGAAAATACTAGAAATTGTAAAGAATTGCTCATCTAAATATATTTAGGGGTACATTTTCCAGATTTCCTGAGGATGTACAAGTTATAGCCGAAGTCCTATACAAAAGTGAAACATCTCCTTTATCGCGATACTTTATCTTCTGTCATAGCATTACAGCACACTTTTTGTATGCTCGCATCTCGATGCCCTCGCCTAGAGTTAACTGATCCCGCGGGATGAGTTGACTAGCTTATTTATTTTATTATTTTCTTTTCTCAACTGGACTCACTATAAAATTAGGCAAAGCTCTATTGTATATTTTCAAATTTGTGTGCAGTCGTGCGAAAAGTGTTCAAAAAGGTATATAAAAAAACGTGCTATGTGGCCACATAAAGCTTTCAGCTCACACAGTTGCATAACAAACAAATAAGACTCGCTAGCCAGCGGCAAACTCACGTGTTTGCTAAACATCAGCACAAAATGATGGTCACAGGAAAAGGGATGAGTATTTTCAAAATAAATCTAAATTACAGTCTTCTTTAATTTTTACCATTCAAAATTAACATCCATATGAAAATACACTTTACTATTAATATCTAAGTACGGTTGTAAGTATGGGTTGTACACACAGCGACTCATCAACCTAGACTGTTTGGACTTTGAACTATTATAAGTTGAACGCTGCGAATCGTGAGAGAGAGTGCGTTATATTTTTGTTACGCTCTATCCTTACTATTACATCGACACCACGATGCACTGTCCCCTGCCGACAATTCTCTATTTTGTATGTAGCGTAGTTATGCGTATATAGGGTGTCTAACTTGATGTGTAGCCGTGTGTGCGCAAGTACTAATTATTAATTAGTTTCCATTGCTAAACCTAATAGAAGAAATTGGCCGAATTGAATAGGTCGTAATAGTTGTAATTTTTTTAAACTTATAGTAGATATGACAGCTGGCAACATTTTTACGCGGTTAAATTATTACACTTCAACTTCAACTTTTCTCGGTGTACGGCTACATCGAATTAAAATATTAAAACTTTTACATCAGTCTAGTTTGTCAGTAGTGTCAGTCCCAGGGTTGCCAATTTGTGCGGAATTCCCCAAACTGCGGGGAAACTCAATTGTTTGGGGAATTATTGGGGATTGGCATTATGTGGGGAAAATGTGGGGATTTTGAAATCTTTGTGTTCTTTATAACATATTATAAATTGTAATAAATATAAAAAATAATAAAGAAATAATAATTTGGCAGTACCTAGTAGCTACTGTGAATATTAAAGACGGTAAATAATGTTTGCAAACATAAAAATTATGACGTTCTTGTTGCTCATGCTGCCATTTTTAAAGGCATTAGTCGAACTTAAATTTAGGGAGCTTAAAAATTAAAATATAGAAATCCGCGATCGGCTAAATACAGATACTGTAATATTCTTTAATGGCAGCAAGAGACAGCAATAAAAAATTTGGCGGCAGCGTCATGTTTAACCCTTTGAGCAAAATGGTTGCAACAAATATGTATTTGGGAAAAGTGTAACGATACAAAACGTAAAAATAATAATACAAAATATATAATTAAAACGTTTTTCATTGTTTAAAATGATATTGACGGAAATTTGTGGGGAATCGACAGATTTTTGTCCCCAAATTTGGGGAATTTTATTTGGCTTTTTGGGGAATTACGTACATTGGCATTGGCAACCCTGGTCAGTCTATTTTGTCAAGTACTGATTAGTACTGAGAGTACTGAGACTATTGAGGAATTGAGGATTTTATAAGTATTATTTTAACTTGCAACTAAATAATATTACCTACGATTTTCACCTCTTCTATCTTCCTTGAAATATAAATTGTTTTAGTTACAAATTATGTTTGTTAACTGTTATAGAGGATAAAGTGTGATTTTATGCACATATTAATTAAAAATTGCGTGAAACTTTTATTACTTGTTGAAGGGGTTAGCTAAGTAAGGAACTTTGAGTGTCTTAAGCATTGATTTACATATATGTTATTAATCTGTCAAGTCTTAGAATACCAGAAATTGTTAAAAATCTATTATGTCTGGCCACTCAATATGTTAAATATTCTAATGAAAAAATCCAGACAAATCGCGAAGATGCTTGGTTTTGTCTCCAAGGTAATTTAATTTTCTAATTTCGTAAGTACGTTTTTAAAATATTTTAAACTTTATTTGTTTTGTAGGAAAGTACATAAAAAAGTATATAAAAAAATCCTTGAGATGCATTGTCCATAGAAACATTCACTCAAAGCTATAAACCCTATAGCATGCTGGTATAATTACTGGTTAAAAAACCAGTAATTACAGCAGTAATCAATTAGTTTTGTTAAAATGCTATGGCACCAAGGATAGTCGCTATCACTAACTATGAAAGAAAACATCATGAGGAATCCTACATCTCTGTGAGTTCTCCATAATGTTCTTGAAGATAAGTGAACTCTGCCAACCTGCACTTTGCTAGCATGATGAGCTGGCCTAACCCTTCTCATACTGAAAAGATGCTTGTGTCAAGCATTGGGACGAATTATACAGGGTGTTTGGAGGGTGAGTAGCCATAGGAAGATGGTCGATAGGTGATGGTGTTGGCTACGTGTTGCGCCTACTTAAATAACATTTTGCCTTAAGTTTAATGAGTAATAATTTTTTTTCTATCTTTCTAGAAAATCTCCATTTTTTTGTATAAAAACTTTAATTATTTTTTTAATAACCGCTGAAATGTTAAAAAAATGATGTCATTTGTTAGTGTAGTCTTACCTTATTCAGATTTAATCATAATTTCATACAAACAATTCAAAAAGAAATAACAGTGAAGTATCAAACTTTCATAAATAAAAAAAAACATCCTTATGTCAACTTCACATGGTAAAATAAAAAAAACTTACGGTGTATGGCATTTACAAATGTTTTTAAAAACTTCTCTAGTTAATACTCTTTCGAACGGTATGTAACATGTATCATAACTAACCAGTTAACTCAACAAAACCGGTTTGTCGTCACGAATGCATTAAAAGGGTGAAAACCTAAATTATTCAATTGAGCAGGTAAAATGTTTTGTCTCATTGAAACACAGCTAAAAGTATTGTGCTATCTCTTTCATCGGTTGACTATTATGCTCCCTTTGGCCCTTGCGCACCCTGTCGGGTGCATTTAGTCGACACTTGTCGTTCTTTGCTACTTCACGTGTTGTACTTCACAACTCCGCTCTGCGCATTATTTTTGTTTTCGTTTGTTGTTGTTAAGTTTTGTTGTTACTGTTATTTTTAATGGCTGCTTTTACTAACGAGGAATACGCTGATATGTTGATGGCTTACGGCAAAGCTGATGGAAATGGACGAGAAGCAAAAATAATTTATGAAGAGCGTTTTCCCAATAGACGTCAACCTAATCGTCATACTTTTGAAACGACATTTAGACGCTTAAGGGAAACTGGCAATCTAAATCGCCGTGAACCTGGAGTTGCCAGACAACGTAACGTTGCTGATGACGAACGCATTTTGGAAGCTTTTGATGAAGATCCCACAACAAGTATCCGCACTGTAGCTGCAACACTAAATCTAAGCCCATGGAAAGTGTGGTCTGTTCTTCGCGCTAATGGAAAGTGCAAGGTCTAGAAGAAAACGATTATCAAAGACGCGTCCAGTTTTGCCGTCACTTGTTACACATGGATGTTGACAACCGCGACTTCTTAAAAAGTATCCTGTGGACGGATGAATCAAAGTTTTCAAGGGAAGGCATTGTTAACTTTCATAATTTGCATCATTGGGCCCCAAAGGATGAAAGCCCTAAAAAGAAAAGAGCGGTGACACATCAAAGGAAGTTTTCGGTTAACGTTTGGGCAGGACTAATTGGCAATACACTTATTGGTCCACATTATCTACCAGACAATTTGAATGGCAATAATTATTTAGATTTTTTAATAAATGATTTGCCCGAACTCATGGATGGAGTTCCAAATGTTCAGAATCAAGAACCCATTGTTTTTCAACAAGATGGCTGCCCAGCGCACTGGACATTAGCAGTCCGGAAACACCTTGACAATTCATTTCCCAACGCTTGGATTGGCAGAAATGGTCCCATCCCATGGCCTGCAAGGTCGCCGGATTTAATACCGCTTGATTTTTATGTCTGGGGTCGCGCTAAAGCTCTAGTGTATACGGAAACCATTGAAACAAGAGAGCAATTAATTGAAAAAATAGATAATGTATTTGTGATAATGAAACAAGAAATCAGGTTAAGCCATACCACAACGGAAATTAGAAAGAGATGTTACGCATGTATCAGAAATAATGGACATCTATTTGAACAAGATTTGTAATAAATGATTTAAAAAAATACTTTTTGTTTTAATTGCCCCAAAATAAAGTACATACATAGTAATAGAAGACAAAAAAGTGCAACAGCTAAACCTAATGCACTTTTTCGTTGCGTCATCCAAAATAAAACATTTTACCTGCTCAATTGAATAATTTAGGTTTTCACCCTTTTAATGCAATCGTGACGACAAACCGGTTTTTGTTGAGTTACCTGGTTAGTTATGATACATGTTACATACCGTTCGAAAGAGTATTAACTAGAGAAGTTTTTAAAAACATTTGTAAATGCCATACACCGTAAGTTTTTTTTATTTTACCATGTGAAGTTGACATAAGGATGTTTTTTTTTATTTATGAAAGTTTGATACTTCACTGTTATTTCTTTTTGAATTGTTTGTATGAAATTATGATTAAATCTGAATAAGGTAAGACTACACTAACAAATGACATCATTTGTTTAACATTTCAGCGGTTATTAAAAAAATAATTAAAGATTTTATACAAAAAAATGGAGATTTTCTAGAAAGATAGAAAAAAAATCATTACTCATTAAACTTAAGGCAAAATGTTATTTAAGTAGGCGCAACACGTAGCCAACACCATCACCTATCGACCATCTTCCTATGGCTACTCACCCACCAAACAGCCTGTATACAAGGCTTATATTATTGTTAACATATTATGTTATCCATTATCATGACAAGTGATTAAGATATGAATAGAAACAACAAGAAGCAAAAGCAATTTACTGAAAGCATGTTGCCGTTTAATATTTCGCTTACATATTATTATCATTACTGGAATATATTCTTCTCAAAATGATTAATAGTTTTAGGTGCGTCCTCAAAATCATATTTATATTCAATTATATCAAAATTACGTGCATTAACTGTTACTTCTTTCATACGTGTCCAATGTATTTTCTCATTATTTGTATATTTATTCCAATTTTTATTTAGACGCAAGGATTTAAAGTCGTCATCTCCTGAACTTCATAAAGTTCGCCTTCAGCTTTGACCCAGCGCACGAGGCAGTACCATTCCTCTGGTATATATATCATTATGTGGTCACTAGCGCCCTCGATAGCTGAATGCACACTATCCCTTTCATTTTGGGTATGCTCCGCCCCTTCTCCATGAAACGGTATACGAAACAGAAGTGGGAGTGTTAAAACTTGTAATGGATACACAGAAGATGTAGGTACTAGAAAATGTCATATAGGTCAGCATTGGTCCAAATTGAAGAGCTCTCGTTTTCAAAACAGGCACAAAATTGGATATGGCACTCATGTAGCAGAGGTGTTGATGGCATTGGAGTTCTAGCGTCGCCAGTAACATTGTCTACTTGAATTTGAGAATAAGATGTATTATTTACTATATCTTCATTACCTTTGTTAGCTAATTCTAATTTTTCGTTGCACTTATCAGGTGGTGGAAGTGGGGATGGTACTGGTGTTGCAATGGCGCTAGTAACATTCGCTTCATTTGCTAATATCTTGCCATCATGGTTGAATCCATCGCCGCGCCGAGTACATCATGCATTTGAATTTACTCATCTTGAAAACTTGCCGGTATAGGAGACTCTCGAGGAACTAAAAAAATATTAATTGATGGATTAAAAATTAACTATTTTATATGACATTGTTTGAACATGTTATATTTCAAAAAGCATACAATTTAAACATTACTATATGTAGGCGTGCAACCAAAAAAATATCATACAAAGTATATGGCTTATTCAAGTCTTTCAAGGTTGTGAAGTGAGCATGTGTGCTATATTTTTAGATGCTAGTATAGTTTGTACCACGTCTATGTTATGGTACTACCGACATTTTAACCGATCTGCAAAATATTAAACAACGTCGGATGTGGTCTTACCGACATTTAATTCATTAAAATAACGCTTTTGAGAACCGATTAATGACGTCTGATGTGGTATTACCTACATTTAACCCATATCAAAAACAGATTAACGACGTCGGATGTGGTACATCCTACAATTTTATATGACATGTTAGGCAGGCTTATGTAATTTAGTATTAATTTCGCAACAGTAACAAAAAATCGTAAAATTAATATAATCAATTTTAAATTATTATTATTTATTGTGGATCATAGGTAGGTACATAATACAGTTGTTATGTTATTAGATGCATTTAGTGTTCAGCTATGTCCCGCCCAATGGGCATACAATAATTATTAATACATTGATTATTGCTATAAGTGCTACATAACATCTTATTAAATTTTAAAATTAATCTATGATTTAAAATAGTTTAATTCATGCATAATTTAGCAGTTAGGAATAGAATGTAATAAAGTAATAAATGAATATAAAAACAATTAATAATAAAAACTAAATGAATATAAAATCTAATATAATATAAAACTGACAAAAACTGAACTCGTCATGATTGAGGCAGACTGTATTATCGCAGAAATTGATCAGACATGAATTCTTTCACAGTGTAATAATATTTGTTTACTAACAAATTAAAAAGTTCCTTTTTAAATGTTTTTATTTCTGGGATAGATCTGATGACCTGATGAATGATGAAATGCATATTATTTAATATACGTGGCACTGAGCAAAATATACTTTGATGCGTAAAGTGCGTTTTACTGGCAACTAAGTGTAGTTTGTTCTGATGTCTTTTACGCGTACGACTTTTGAATAAGTCCATATTATTTTTGACAAATACTGCAGTCTTGAATATGTACAGACATGGTAAAGTAAGTACATTAACTTTTTTGAAATATGGCTTCATGAGTCAGTTTTGTACAACTTAAACATAGCCCGGATACAGCATTAAAGCAAAGAATGTGCAATAAAGGCACGTTCTTTGTCTGTGCTATTGCCCCAGAATATTACACCGTATCTGAGCGTTGAACTAACGTAACTGTGATATGTTGTTAACAAAGTATTTTGTTTTGCTATTTTTGTTAACGTGTAAAGCGCATAAGAGAACTGACTTAGCCTTATACAAATATAGTCGACATGTAAATTCCAATTAATTTTGCTATCGTTATGTAACCCTAGAAATTTCGTTTCTTCAATTTGTTCAATGTCCGTATCTAAATATTGTATTTTTAAAGGTGTTGTAAGTCGAGTTCGTATTTTAAAACTCGTTATATTAGTTTTTCAATAATAATGTTTAAATTATTCATTTTGAGCCAATCTATAATTAGTACTAAGAATCAATTAATGTCAGATTTTAAATTAGTTTCATTATCATTAATAAATAGTACTATGCTATTATCAGCAAATAATGTAATGTCATGTTTTGTTACTGAAGGTATGTCATTAATAAACACGAGGTAGAATAAAGGGCCCAAGATACTTCCTTGCGGAACACCGAATTTATTAGTATAGATTTCTTCAGTTTTAGATAAAGAGCTAATCTGACGTATCTCTGTGAATTGTTGTCTATTACAGAGATATGATTTTACAAGATTGTATATGTTGCCCCTCACCCCATAAGCATACATTTTCCTTAGCAGAATATACGCGGTCAAATGCCCTCGACATATCCATAGGTATATAAGGCTATAGCCGATAATCCTTTGTCCAACATGAGCAACACTTTATGTAAGAAGTTATATATTGGTGCCAATTCTGTTGTCACAAAATTCTCTCATCTTAGCTAAAAATCTCTAAAATTTAGTTTAGTCCTGTCAAACGACATTTCGTATTCTGAAATCGCTAAAAGTGACAGCACTAAACTAAATTTTAGAGATTTTTAGCTAAGATAAGAGAATTTTGTGACAACAGAATTGGCACCATTGCCATATTTATAGATTTATTTTTTCTAAAACTATATTGACTAGGTGTTGGAATGTTATGGTTTTCAAAAAATGTGTAAGGGTATTTGAACATCAAAATCTTTTTCAAAAATTTTGCCAAATATAGGTAATAGAGCTATGGGCCTATAATTTTCTATTTTTGTTTAATGATTGATACACTGGTTTAATGATTGATATTTTTAGTTTGTCTAGAAATACACCTTCTTCTAGAAATACATTTACGATGTGACTTTGAGGCTCAGATATAACATGCGCGACATCTTTAATAATGCCGTGTTGTCAGTATGCCATCATAGCCGACGCTGTTTTTGTTTTTCAATGTTTTTTATTTTATTTATGTCATCAGGACTACTATGTGATTTGTGATGTGAGTGAATTTCATACAAATGTATGTCAATTTATTAATGGAATTATAGTTGTATGAATTAGGCAGATTTCTATTATTGATATCAAGAAAAAGTCATTGATAGATTGGGCGATGTCTATTTATTTATTATTATGTCATTACTAATTAATTGATTTATACTTTCAGTCGAATATTTACATTTAATTTCATTTATCACCTTCCATGTAGCTTTGCATTTATTTGTGGCAGCACTAATGTAGTAGTCATTTTGAGATTATTTTGTCAGATTAATAATGGTTTTGTATCTCTTCGCATATGTTTTAAATTATACAAATGTTGACATTTACGCTTGCTGCATAATTTTAAGCCACACGATATCCATTTTGGTCTAGATGTGACATATCTTAATTTTTTTTAAAGCTAAGTGGATTTTGTCTAGCATAGTAAAATTCTCATATAATTTATTGTAGGCACCATTTGGATCGATGCAATTATAGACATTATGATTTAATTGCTTTAAATATTTTAAAAATATCGGTCTATTATCTTTAGAATAATCCCGTTTTAATAAATACAAATATTTTAATGTACACGTTTTTTTAACCGACACTTTAATTACTTGCGCATTATGGTCTGATAGTGCAAATTCGTGAATTGTGCCTACGCATGTTTTTATATTGTGGGCTATGTTATCAATATAGACCTTACTAGCAAATCGCGTTATTTGTTTAAATTGTAGTTTTAGGTTGTAGCTAATTAATAATAATATTCTACCACATACACACAACACCATCTAGCCCGAACTAAGCAGAGCTTGTACTATGGGTACTAGATAGTGGATAAACATACTTATATACCTTTTTTTTTGTAAATACATACATATTATACATAGAAACACCCAGACCAAGACAAACATCCATGTTCATGCACACAAATATTTGACTTGTGCGGGAATCGAACCCGCGACCTCAGGTGTGGCAATCGGTTACACTAACCACTACGCCATCGAGGCTGACAAATTTTTTCTTGAGGATAGTAATAATTCTGTGAATTCGCAAGAAAGCTGTTTCGGCACTAGGATTTGCTTTGGTCAGAATGTTTTCATCGGCATTTTTACTCCTATTAATATGTTTTTCTTTACCACGTCCAGTAGCTAGTTCGATTAAACGTGTTGATCTAGTAGACATCGTAAACGGTGTTATAAAGTAAAAGATTAGCAATTAACCGTCGTAAAAAACAAGTGTCAACGCGGCGTCCGATCAGTCCGCTAACATAATCAGAACTGGGAGATCGCGCGCGCTCACCCGCGCTCGCGCCTCGCTAAGAACATTAGTAGTTATTACCTAGGTAATATCTGACGTTTTTAAACATAGTTATTTAAAATATTATGCACAAAATAGTATTTTTCTTTTCAGCTGATGATAGACTTGATTATTTAGGCACATTTTATGAAATAAACAAAAATATGCGATTTCGCAGTTCCGACAATATTAATAGTCACTGGCGATATATTGCCGAAATATAATTCGTCCTCGAAATGGCACCAAAGACTCATCAATACACAAATTTTCTTGAGGATAGTAATGAGCTTCAAAGTTGAAATTCAAGGTATCGACCAAGGAACGGATTTTGAACAAACGGTCGCACTATCTTTGATTTACATTGTTTGAAAAGTGCACCATTCGTAACAAAATTTCAAACCTATTACGGGACATTATTGTTCGTGGAAAAGATTGGCAAATCAAGGAGTCTTTTGACCAATAATCCGCTAATTTAGGCAATTTAACTATTCCCATAAATAAAATGAAGCCAAACAATTGTTTGATCTCGTCTTTATTTGTATTGTCAAAAATAATTTATTCACTTAGGTCACAAAGTTTGGAAAAATTGGACCAACCAAGTAATCGTGATCCCCGATTTATCAAGAATTTTGAAATAAGATTAGTAATTGTCTGAGAAGCAAAGCGGTTAGTCTCTATAAATATATGTTCACACTTACTGGCCGGCACTAACAAAGTATAGAAATCCTCCGGTTTTGAATGTGCCATCAAATTTCTCAAGCTTTAGGGTTTCAAGCCTGGGCACTCAGTAAAAGGTATAATTTTTCTATGCTTACCCTTTGGTTCATACCACACATCAGTCTCGAATCTCTTGCTAATCTGCTGTTCTGTGCTGTCATCTTCACCATCACTTTCAATTATATACAGCGTCTTTCTGTTTCTTACACACTTAGGCAAAATAACTTCTGTGTCGTCTTATACTTCACTTCGACAATCTAACAGCAGGGACTCGCTTTGAGTCAATTGTTTTTCCAGTTCGTCTATTGCCAGCAGATCTACCAACGACAGTTCAAAATCACTAGTATTATCAATAATCGACATTATTTGCAATAGTTATCGTCACATAAACAACTTTATCTTAGAGCGATGAGCTTACGCACCTAATTTGACAACTAGTTTCCAACGACTAAATAAAAAAACTCATGACAGGTTGCAACTTGCAAGGAACAATTTATACGCGTAGGTACTTAAGTTTCCCGCGCAAATGTAGTGGCGAGCGCTCGCATGGATTACTATCCAATTTATTACGATGTCTGACAAAATGTCTGGCATGACGCAATAGCTATATTTTATTTCGTTTGGGCTTTCTCAGTTACATACACTTCTAATTTTTTTAGCCTTATTTTTTGTCTAAAATCACGGAAGTAAATACTAAAATAGGCCTTTTTTATCACCTATATCAATATCCCGGACACAAAATATAAAAAATGCCGTCATTAAAATATTGTTATGGCAGTTAACGTGTTAAGTGTCGAACGGTTTCATCTTCTGGACCAAATTATGTTGGCCTGGAAAATACCCATTCCATTGCCGTGTTTGATACTGATATTAAAGCCAGTGGCGTCGCGTGGACTAATATAGACGTGGGAAAAGTATCAACAAGGCCCCTTTTCTTTCGTTTCCAAGATCTACATAATAAATCTATCTTACTAAACATGATTTGACACGACATACCTACTTATGATAGTGAAAAATATAAATGCGTGGTGGGAGAATATTGAAAACATTTAGATTTAAAAAAAGGTTTTATTTTGTAACTTAAGTGATTAAATTTTTTACAAGAGTAATGTTCTTCGGCTTTTTGCTTTACAGAAGTCCTCTAGTAAGAATTTATAATTGATTTTTGCAGCTAAATCTGCTTCAATTGAGAGCAGACAATCGGTCCTGCTTCATACTTTTTCTTAAGTAGTTTTTTATATTTTTAACTTAGAAAATCTTTTTTCTGCGGAAGCTGTACTTACAGGCATAGTCAACATAATTCTAATGGCAATGTAAACATTAGTATATATGTCTTCCAATTCATTTGTAATTATGTATTGAATCATCTGATTGGCTTCTCTAATGGAATTTGATAGATTAGGCACTAAAAGTTGTAGGTATTATATGTCTTCGCTTTCTCCATCTTGAAGTAAATCATTACAGTGCTTCAAAAGCTCGTTATTTGGCAAAGATTTTAAATTATTTATGTCGTAGAAGAATCCAAAATTGTTATAATATTCAGTGAGTGCAGTAAATCTTGTGTTAATATCTTGTATCACGGCGTCAATCATTGTAATAAAAAAATCAATTCTGAATCTACTTTCATAGGAATCAATAGTCTCATCTACAGCTTCATAATTGAACATTTTCTTTTTCTTGCGAACCTTTTTCTCTTTAAAAGTCATTGAAATCTCACAACTGCTCTTTTGTATGAATTCGTAGGCTGTTGCAGTGGGTTAGGGGTCATTAGGCCCACTATGGAATTGGTCCGAGGACCAGTTACCCCCTTTAAAAATTTGATAATGGTTAACTGGGCCCGCATCTGTTTTGGTTACTACATAGATATCAATATATTGCCATGTAGAAAAAAACCCTGGTTTAGTCAGATCAACAGTTTAATAGTCAACTTTAATTATTCATTAAAAAATACAAAACTATATTAACTATATTATTAAACAATAATTAACATTATTTAAATTTAAATTATTAATACAATAACCTTATCAAATCCGGTACACAACACTATACATTGGTAAATAACAATTCTAGTTAGTTAATTTTTCAATGCAATGTCCTATACTTATTTCATTATCTATTAATTCTCGCAGAACGCGCTCAATTTTTTTTTGTGATCGTTTACTTTCAGTTGTTTTTTTCGATATGTACCCGTTTCTTTTTAATATACCAAAATAATGACGTGAATCTTTTTGAAGTGACTTTATTAGAACAGCAATGTTTGGTTTGGCTGGTACTATTTTATTAAGCCTAGCATTCCAGGCTTCAATTAAATTATTAGTTTTGTGTTTTACTTGGTAGAAACACCATTTCTTTGAAAAATATGCTTTGTTACGCAACCATGTTCTTTCAAAGTAATCATTAAAGGAATCAATTATTGGGTCCCTGTCAATCTCTCCCAAGTTATATAGCCATCCATCATTCACATAGTCTTGAGGTAGGTGACAAAGTGCTTTACACCGTTTCACGTGAACCCTCAGCTGAGGTGATTTTTTGAGACTTGATTTGCCAGTTGTGCAAGCTTTGTGGGCATTTCTCCACAAAGCTCTAGCAAAATGAAATTGACACCCTTGCGTCTTTGCTGTTGGAAAAACTGCTGTAATAGCTTGCATAGCACTAGCTTCAAAATCGGTCGTAAATGTGTCTGGGTTAAACTCCGGAACTCTGCTCCTAATAAGCCGAAACATAATATCATAGGTATTCCTTTTTTTATCTGGGAGCAAGCAGTACACTACAGGCACGATACTGTTACTTTCTTCCGAACTTCCTACGTCCACGTGCAAAGTATATAATTGTGTAAAAGGCGGTGTTGCACATTTAAAAGTTCCATCACAGAAAACATGTTTAGCATCTTTTAAAACACTTCTAGCGTCTGTGCTTGCAAACAAAAGTATTCTAGCATTGTTATGCGAATAATCCGCTAAAATAAAATTATTAAATATTGTTGGAATCGAGACATCTTTGACTTTAAAACATCTTATTTTTTTAACTCCTAATGCTCGATTCCTGTGCTTGTATAAAGTTTTTTTTATATTTTCATACTTTGGGAAATTTGTCGTAATAAGATTAGGTGTGATATCATTATTAAACTGGTCGATCACTTCTGAGTACAACATAGGCATAGGCGTTAATACTTTCTCTGCTTTTTCAATGATATCATTAACTTTTACTTTTACTTTGTTTCCAACGACATCTGATTGACATTTATGACCTTGTTCTTTAATAATTATCATTAAATTTGTAACTAATACAGCTGTACAGGATTTTCTATTAGCACAACGCCACACAATATGACCATTGGCATTAGAACGCTTTATAGTGTACCTATATCCATTACGTAACAATAAATCACCTCCTCTTTGAGATTTTATAATTTCATAACCATTACTGATAGAAGTTTCTGCTGACATTCTAAAAAAAGGGAAAAAATTAAATACTATACCCAATATCTACTCTGAACACATAAATTGCATGAAATTATTTTAAGTGACTCTCAAAACTCACCTCGATATGTAATCAGATTGATTATACCACAGTAATAAATTTTTTAAACTATTTAAACACTGCTTGTGATTGATTCAAATGTTACTACGCTGTAGATAAGAAAACATTTGACATAAGTACTAATAATTTTTCCCGAACTACCCTACAACCACCAGTATTGACAAACATTACACTTAATTTTTTTATAAAGGTTTATGATCTAAATAAAATTAGATATGCAATACAGTTATTGTATAACTGTGATTTTACGCGTAACGTTATATTATAGCACATTAATAAATAAACGATGCATCACGATATAAATGCGCCAACTTCCTGTTGTTGCAAATGCACTATTTATTATTTCCATGTATTTGAAACTATAGAATCGAATTTTCAACTAATTAGTAAAAACTTTTATTAGTAAAGATGTAAATAATTATATATTTATTATAAAAATATATGAAATAGAAAAGGACCTAGATATTATTTTGTTGATTTAAACGAAGAAGAAGAAATAAATGTTAATTATTATTTAATTTGTTTTGTATTTTTTAATGAATAATTAAAGTTGACTATTAAACTGTTGATCTGACTAAACCAGGGTTTTTTCTACATGGCAATATATTGATATCTATGTAGTAACCAAAACAGATGCGGGCCCAGTTAACCATTATCAAATTTTTAAAGGGGGTAACTGGTCCTCGGACCAATTCCATAGTGGGCCTAATGACCCCTAACCCCGTAATCTCATCAAATAATAATTTCCATATTGCAAGGATTTTCTCATCTAGTTTCTTATCTGAATAAAATATCTCCTTCAATTTACGAAATAAGTTCCTGAATATATTTTTGACACCCCTACATTTACTAGGCTGAATTTCCTATTCTGATAGTTCTTCCTCCTATGAATCACTCTCAACCATAGTCATCACTTCACATTCTTTATTCTCTTCAATGGTTTTCTTTTTTCTATGTTGTTTATTTTTCTTCTTTTTTGACTTGACGAATTTCGTAAACAAACGGTCAGAAAGAAGATTCTGACCGTTTGTTCACGAAATTCGTCATAGGTTGACTCGATTTCCTCCTGGATATGATTCTGCTCCATATGTGTTATGTTTGATAATAGAATATCACGATAACTTGTTGATGGAGACGTTAAAATTGGCTGCGCTTTTTCTGGTTCAGCTACGTTAAAGGTTTCCTTATTGCTTTGAACAATCATAGAAGCTTTTCGATAGGAGCAACTTTCTTTGCTCATAATATCCCGAATAGTTTTTCTTTTTTAAATATTGGACAACTTTTATCTAAGGCCATATGAGCCCCTCCGCAATTTATGCATTTAAACACTTTAGTCTCACAATTCGCATGATTTTGACAACATTTTGGACAGAAAATATTTTTAACTGAGCAAAATTTTCTTGAGTGGCCGTATCTACAACACCCTGAGCATTGTAGTACTGGAAAGGTATAAGGTTCAACTCTGAATCTGCAGTTAAATTCGTAAACATACAAAGGTAAAATGGCATTTCTAAAGCCTATGCGAATCGTTTCACTTTCCACCCATTTACCCTCATCATTTTGCCTTTTGAGACGTAGTAAGGATATAATGTCAAACTCACAATTCAGCGTATCTTCTAGCTCCTGTATATCAATTTCCAAATCGATTTGCTTAACTACCGGACCGGTTAGACTAACGCGTGCTGCCCTATCACTTCGTTGCCAAAAAGGATGGCATATACTATCTGTTGATCTTAGCTGTAACAAACGTTATGAAAGGTTACTGATATATCTATGAAACAAATGCATAGAACATTTCATTATATGTTATTGTTTACACCAGATTTCTTCTTCAATAGTATTAGGGTCTGTGTTTTTAGAAAATATTTTCTGTGGCAATTTGTTATGCTTAGTGTAGCATAACTGTACACTTTAATGTTTATGTCATTATAACATTGGCATGTTTTCTGTCTGGACGAACAAGATATTTTATATTTAATTATATTTGTGATACACTCTTTGGAATTATCTGGTATATAAACCCTTAATCTAGTGTTACATTACTACTTATTACCAGTAATAATTATTATTCGTATATTTAGTTATATAATCAAGCTCCTTATTTAAGAGTCACATACCAACCCTATTCTCAATGAACAAATGATTAGTAATTACCTTGGAAAATAAAATGACCTATTAAACTGTTAACAATTACATAAACACTTGCTTGACGTGGTAATATCCACTCTGCAATAACATTTCTAATACGCCTCTCCCGGTCAGTGTCAACTTTTAACACATGGGATCTCAAACGTAAAAGTGAGCGGCCACAGCTAACACATATATGTTGATGTCCTACTGTGTTAGAAACATTCGAAGAATTCCTTATTTCGCTTTTAGCAAGAGTCCAACAAGAATGACAAATTATGCTGTCACTTGATGCCTGCAAAATATAAAAACATTTGTGATTACATGAAAGATAACGTACCTACATAATATAGTCTTTAATATAATTACATATGTTGTCTGTAGAAATTATTTAAAGAATAATGTAAAACTCACTTGTCGTGGGCAGATCTATTGTTGTATAACAGAGTGAATATTATGACTTTCTATAGTATGTCGTCTCATTCGCGTTATATCTAATCCACAATTAATACAGTGAGACGAATCACTTAAAACTGAGATATTGCGAGAAGCAGATTCAAAATCCATGTTTCGGTTGCCAAAATCGTCGTGAGAGGCGGAATCGGTATCCGTGATCAAAGAGCCGGGGTTGTCATGCAAAGTGGGTGCGAAGTCCATAACAAAGCTGGGGTCATCATTTGAATTTGAAGCGAGTTCGGGGTTCATTGGTAAGGCTTGTCGTTAGAAAAATTATTATGGCAAAGAAAGAAATCACCAAACACAGCGGCGCAAGCGTCGGTAGGTAGGTAATGACAAGATTGACAGCAAAATGAAAAATGTTTCCAGATTTAAATCTCCCTTTTATATCGAGGCTCGTTTAATCGAATAAGTAGATATATTGTAACTAACTAAATATTTTTAGTAACTCACACCGACATACGGACAAAAATAATAATAAATCACTGTTATAAATAGGTATCTATAATGTACGTTTTACGTTTTGCAATCTTATACTATAAACATCGTTTGAGTATTTGAAGTGAATACACCTGATCATAATATTATATCGATTACTATTTATTGAAAATCATTATCAATTTAATAATTGAGTATTTGATTATTTAGTGGCAACACTGTTCTTACATTCCCATGTTTAAAAATGGCAGCACGGTTGTCGAAAATAATAAATAATTAATTCTGATTATTCCGAACTTCATATAGTTCAACATTGATATAAAAATTCCTTTTGAAATCAAAGAAGAATTTTAATATTAATGAACATCTTGTCTACCGCTGAGCCGCGGATGGACATTTCCCTTTAGAGAAGATGATTATATTTTTCTGACAATTGGTTCAATTTTTCAATCAGATCTCTTAAGATTGCAAGTGAGGTGGTTAACATACACCTTTGTCTAATACAACAGCGTACAGAATGATCTGTATTATTCATTTAGTTATATTAAGGAAGGAGATTAAAACATTACTTATCTCCCACCGATTACTAGTCGTTAGTCTATAGGAACTGTTATGTGGTTGCTGAATCTGTAGCGCAGACGTGGAGTGACGTCGAAGGCTTCGTCTTCTTGACTACCAGGCTTGATCGTCGACTCGAAGATTCTTGAAGTGCGGCTGCTTGAACTTGTAGATCCTCTTCGGTCGCAGTTCTTTTCGCGAGAACACGTTGCCAGTGAATCTAACGCGATGTAATCCTACCGACTGCGCCAGTTAAGTGGTCGTGGACGTGCGGCGACGAGGATCAGGTCGAGAAATGACTTACTCAGAGTCACAAGTTAATAAAATATTTAATTCTTCAAGACTTACACGATTACTGTTACAGATTATAATGTATATAATCAACTCAGGTACTACAGTCACCTGAAGACGACGTTCTAGGAATGAATTGTTCGCTACTGTTCATAGTTGAGTTTCTATAAATGTCCCTACCTCCTACGGTGGTTCCTAAAAATATGGTAATAAAATATTGTCGTAATATTTATTCAAGTGAAACGAATTTGACGTTAAGTAGCTGTGAGGACGGCTTTCTGATAACGCAACCTGTTTACCAAGTGAGATAAGTCACGTATACATGACTATATAATATTAGGTGTGGTACCTCGATGGCGTAGTGGTTAGTGTAACTGACTGTTACGACTGAGGTCGCGGGTTCGATTCCCGCACAAGTCAAACATTTGTGTGCATGAACATGGATGTTTGACTTGGTCTGGGTGTTTCTATGTATAATATGTATGTATTTACAAAAAAAAATAGTATATATGTATGTTTATCCATTGTCTAGAACCCATAGCACAAGCTCTGCTTAGTTTGGGCTAGATGGTGTTGTGTATATGTGTAGAATATTATTATTATTATTATATTATTTATAGTATGTTTTGTTTGTGTAGTTGGTTTCTATGTTTTGATAGCAAAGTAAGTATTAGGCGTTAAAAAGTTTACTATAAATGATAACATAATGTAAATATTCGATAAAAATTAGATTTACAAATGTGACTTCTTTACTGTGGTACAGGCAATAAGTTTTTAAGACATTCGGTAGATTGAATGACTGCTGGTTTTCACCTTCTTTCTTAAGCAGAATTTATTTTTCATTTGACGTCCAGCAATATTGAAACTCATTTGTCTTGGCAAATTTTCGGGTTTCATAAAAAACTGCCTTAGACTAGATGGGAGGCGGTCAGTGACATACACATGAGCTCGTTGCCCACTCAAGCCGATATGAAAACTGTTTAATTTTCCGCAGTTGGTTTACCCTTATTACCGCTACGGAGTATTAGTATACTCCGTAGCCTGCGCGAGTTTGTTTTGTAGCTACCGAGTGAAATTCCGCATCAATTTGTTTAGTGGGTCCCTGTCTATTTTGCGGTCGGTAAATGTCTCTTATCTCGCTTGGTTCAACGTCTATTTTCAAGCATTTGCAAATATTCATGAGCGTCTTAATTAGATCTCTACTATCTTCATTTTTCTGAGGTGGGATATTTCCGAGCTCTACTAATGAAGAACAGTGACTTTTCTGCACATCCAATATTGCATTCTCCAGTTTATTTATACATTGTCGCATTTCGGAGCGCTCAATTTCCAAGATTGTGACCTTTGTTTTTATTTCTTCATATTTTTCATTTAGTAGATACGTAGTTGCTTTACGATATCAAATTTAATTTCTTTTAAGTTTTCGTGTTGTAATCTTAATTCTGTCAACTCCAATGTTATTTTAGACATAAAGTTTATTAAGGTGGTGTTTTGATCTGAATGCTATTTTGTGAGCATCATCCGTATTTCCTCCTTAAAGTTATTAAATTTGTTCATCGGACTTGACTCTGATTTGTGCCGCTTCGATCTTTTTGTAATGTTGTGAATCTCTGACTCTGATGCTAATTCAGTAATGTTGGGGTTAGATGACGCTCATTGTATGTCTATTTTCGGCGTAGGTGAAGGTGTGTTTGTTTCATTGTTAAGTTAGTGCGCAATATTTTAGAAAAACTCAGTTGTAGCTTGTTGTAATGCTCGTGTTACACCTTTGTATTGTGAACCTCGTTATAAAGTTTGTGCTTAAGTACCCCTTTGTGTTTTTCCTTTTTAATTTTATTAATGTTCTGAATTAATTAGACTCACCAGTAAATCGTCTTTTGTATCGGAGTAGCTCACAAGTAGGTCTACGAAGTCTGCTGACGACACGCGCCGAGGACGCGTAATGTTGGTCTGCGTATTTACGCAGAGGCGAGATCGGCGTCAGGTATTTACCTTACGCCGATCTCGCCCGACAACGCGTTTGCGGCCGGCTGGCAAGGTCGAGGCGGAGATATGATTCAATGTATCGTGCTGACCACGAGTTGGGATAGGTCAGAGACAGCGAAATTTTAATAAAATTTCTAATCTTAATATTGTTGTAACTTCGAGGTTAATTTGTATATAATGTTGTCGTTACGAGAAAATTGTGCTATGATAGGAATAATACATGCAGGATTCGGGACAATTCCTTGTTACATGGTGAGACTGTGACCAGGGTAAAGAAAAAAACAATGTAGGTGGTTATATGTAATTATTTATTTATTAATCTTCGAATGTAATCAAAACATCATTGAGAAATGCTGCTGGCGCATCAATATTGTTTTGGTGTCGGGCACAGCCAAGATACCATATAAGTGTCATAACATGACAACAACAGCCAACTGTTCTATTGCCCACAACCCAACTGCAACAATACCCTAATAATGCGTCGATTGCATTATTATTGCTAGGTATGAGAAATAGTGTCTTTGCCCAATGTGCCTCGACTTGATCCTGGCTCGTATTAAAAATGGATAATTACCTCCAACATGATAGTTTCTCATTTTGTTTAAGTGCGATTCTAATGTGGAACGTGGCGTATTGTACAAAGTTGATAATCTACTGTCACTATCACCAGTCCTAAGTTTTGTTAAATATATTGCTTAGCAGCTTTTGCCTTTATTAACATTCCTAAGTACTGGTATTTCATTAAATAATGCTAAAAAGTCGAGTACATTTAGACTGGTGTAAACGAAATATGTAAAAAAAAAATGTTCATGCAATGCCAAACCATATTTATTATACAAATATGGTTTGGTATTTCATGAACATTTTCAAAGTCAAATGAGTCTGCATTTTTTTCTATAATACGTCTTAAATCAAAAATGACTATTTATTTGAATATAAATGTATTTCACAGACACGAGAGTGATTTGGCACATATATGTATATGTTGTTTTTTCAATAGCATAATTTTCATAAATAATGGAATTAAGTGACCAGGTTGATTGAAACAGCCTTGGAAAACACAGTGACTTGAAGTGTTTACAGCACGTTTATAATGAGGCAATATTATTCTATCAGCTGATGCTGCTAGAACCAACCAAGGCCAGGTGCCTTGTAAGTATAGCCAAGTACATTAAGCTTCCAATGAGCTGTTGATATGGATTATTACTCTTTGTATTTTGACTATTCACAGTACTTAATTGACCTCTATAGATATATTAACTATTTTACACTCAGTCATATTAAATCTACATAACAACTGATCAATGTATTGTACTTGACTAAGGGTGATGACATTATTTTCTTTATCAGAATTGATAGTAATACCAAGGCAATTTTTAATCTGCCCCAAAATTTTAAATTTAAAAGGATTGCTCAGAAATCTTTTACAATTCTCATTTAATTTTTTTATCATTTGAAAAAATAAAAAAAATCATCTACATACAGAGTTATAATAGTTCTAAGTACATTTACAAATTTTGTGTATAAATATTGCTCTAATTTAGATTTTACATAACCATTACTCAACATTGTATTATCAACTATATATTATTATGTTTCTCTTATCACAGGTACTTTCTAACATATTATATTAGAAAATACCTGGCCCTTTGGGAGGCTCACACGGAGACATGGGTCCAACGTGAAGAGGCCCTTCGAGAGTTTTAATCAAAGGTGTTATGGAACACCTACAGCGGCACTAGCCGCAGCAGGCGTAGGACTATTGCTACGTATGGATTCTAATATATGGGCTATAGGTATGGGTGTTTGGTGGACCGGTATATTGCTTACTATGGATGAAAAACGGCGTCTGCCATGAATACTCTAATAGCATCAATGCAATGGGCAGACGGTGACCCGCCAACTCACTAGATGGGCCCCCTGATAAGCCACTATAGGCATACAAGCTAGCAGCAGAGGGCAACACCGGTGCAAGTGGCTAGGAGTATCGAGCGGTGCGACGCCGGTTTCACCATCACGGGTCTCGTGACAACGGAGACCCAGAGCGGGTTTCCCCGTAGTTATGCCCTTGAAAATGACACTTCCACCCCTAAGCATATAGCTCTAGCGGCCTCCCTCTGGCCGGCCGACCAAGGCAAGCCAGAGTTGAGAGTCCTGCGGGCGCTCTTGAAGTTCCACCCCGGCCAACCAGTAACGGCAAGCCGGGAACGAGGCCCTAACCAACTCTCTGAGGCATTCAGGACCGCAGTGTCGCCACTCACATTCAGCCCGCCACGAGCTGCCCTGCGGTTTGTGCGCTTTAATTTAACCTGGTGATACATTTTTTGTTTATATCACAAGGCGAAGGTGATAGTTTTAAAGCTAGTGTACTGTGCCCTCCGATATCGCGTTAGTCTCATGATGAGATAACGACTGTCCCAGAGGGGTTATTATTATTATTATTATTATTGTTATTGTTTCTATGTATAATATGTATGTATTTACAAAAAAAGAAGTATATATGTATGTTTATCCATTGTCTAGTATCCATAGTACAAGCTCTGCTTAGTTTGGGCTAGATGCTGTTGTGTGTATGTAGTAGAATATTATTATTATAACTTTCTTATGCATGCCCTAGAGGATTGCTTGAGACCATATATTGCTTTATTTAATTTTAGCACATTAGGTTTCCCATCATCGGTATACACAAAACATTTTGGCAATTGCATGTATATTGTCTCATCCAATTCTCCGTTAAGAAAAGCCGTCTTAACATCCAAATGAGCAGTTTCTAGATCTAGTTGTACAGCTAAGGCGAACAATAACCGCAAAGTGGTATGTCTAACCACAGGCGAGAAAGCTTCAGTGTAATCAATACCACTTTTTTGATTATAACCTTTTGCAACCAATTTGGCACTAAAAATAATGTTAATTTTAATGTCACACTTTTTCTTTAACACCCATTTACACATAACAATGGTTATTCCTTCTGAAGCATCTGTTAGAATCCATGCATCATTATCATGGAAATACTGCAATTCCTCATGTACAGCTTTAATCCAATGCTCTCTCTTTGGACCCTCTAAAGCTTTCTCTGAAGACAGTTCATCAACTTCTGTATTGGAACTATCGGTACAAAAATTTTAAATACCATATCTAATATCAACGTTTTATAACAAGTTTAAGTGTCTAATACAATACATACATACATAAATTCACGCCTGTTTCCCAGAGGGGTAGGCAAGGAACTTCCAAATTAAGGTACAGGTCTCCCAAAGTGATAATGCGCATAGAAATCTTCGACACTGTTCGGCAACAGTTGTATTCCCCGAGCGTCGGCAGACAATATGTATATAGAGTGGTAAGTGCATTTTCTTCATGCAAAGTTTAGTAGTTATGTGTTTTGTGCTAAAAGAGATAAATATTGATTTATCAGTAACGAAATTTGGTTCGATAATTCCATGTAAGTAGATAGCGAGGAAAACCACACGATTGCGAATATGCTACAATCTTACTTGGATTGATTTACTTCGAAAATTTTATAGTTGTAGAAGCTGGTGTAATGATGTAAATAGAAAAAGAAAAATGGTTTTCAAACACAGGTTTACATTAAAATCTTAGAAATCTAATCATTAAAATCTCAGTTCAAAAGTATTTACAGCACTGATCATTCCAGAATAATATTACAATTACAAAAAATTTAATCAGAATCAGGGAGGATCTCTATTCCTGACATCGTAGATTCATCAGAACTTTCATTATGCTCTTGTTCATTTACACTTTCCCCACTGCTATCACCTGTGTAAATAATCATTTCATCGGAAAAACTATCGATTCTTGGGTCAAATTGTCTATATTCATCTTCGTATTTAACAGCATGATCACAAACTTTTTCCCATTCTTCTGGTCCTATATTATTGATTTTTTTCTAATATAGTATCTTTAACGGACGTGACAGTCATTTCAATATTTTTATTGGCTACGTGTTGCTTTATTTGGGACCAAATATTTTCAATGGGGTTAAAATCGGGATGATATGGTGGCAATCGTATAATTTTATGCCCATGTTCCTCCATTTTACGGTCAATGGCAAATTCTGTGTATTTTTCTTTATGTCTTTTTATAATTTCATACAATTCAGATTTCAGTTTCTTTGGGTCATGCGGAATGTTATGTTGTTGTAACCAAGCTATCATTTGTGGTTTAGGTGTGTTTGAGTTTGGTGGCTTCACAGACAGCTTATTATGATATGGGGCGTTGTCAATTACCAACACACTATTAGGAGGGAAGTTGGGAATCAATTGATTGCGTAGCCAATTTTGATAACGTTCCGCGTTTATTTCTTTATGATAGTCACCTTCTGAGTCGACACATTTATGTAACATTAGAGCCCCTGGGACGAAGCCTGCGTGTACAATAATTATTCGCTCTCCTTTGGAAATGGGTTGTTTGATACCTTTTTTGCTGCTATGTTGCCAAGTTTTACCCTTAGTATGTGATGTATGCACGTATGACTCGTCCATAAACACTATGTTTCTACCAGAATTCCTCAGCTGTTGTATTTCTCTGAGATATTTGATCCTTTTTAAACGTATATCATGCTTTTCCATAAGTAACCGTCTGTTATTATCAGTTTTCAGAAACGTAAATCCCATTTCTTTCAAGATCAGCCTTAAAGTTTCTGCACAGCCTTTGAAATGAATAGCTTCGATCAACTTTTTTCTCAAATTATTTACAGTTGGGAGTTCTTTGAGCGTCAACTGAAAATTGTATATCATATTACGAATAACACAGTAGTCGAAATCATTATTTACAGTTGGGAGTTCTTTGAGCGTCAACTAAAAATTGTATATCATATTACGAATAACACAGTAGTCGAAATCATCAACTCTCAGCCGAAATCTACTTTTAGGATTTCCTTTTTTTGGTGAGGAAAATTTAATTGATTGATTCTGTTTTTTTTCGTTTAAGATATTACTCCAAGTTCGTCGTGAAATTCCTGTAGCTTTTGTAACACAGTCCTGAATTTTGTTAAAATAACCATCATGGTCTCTTTTGAAAACATTGGCTTCATTTAAGAAATAAAGGTACACATTAAATACCCTGCCGTGCTTGTGACTTAAGCGGCTTTCCACGTTTAAATTTATCTATTCTGGAAGAATTCGTCTGAAAGAAAATGGTATGGGCAGAGTTAGGCATATTTTTATTTATTTGTTGTATTATTGCATTGTGTACTAATATACTTTATAATATTATTTATTCCTATATCTATTTGTTTATTTATGCATGTGTATCTTTCTATTCAATTTATATAAGCTTAAATCTGATTTATAAAATGTTTTTCTAGTACTTAATATGTATTTAACGTAGGTATTTTCAATTTTTTAATATTAAAAAACCGTGAAAAATGTTAGTATTACCTATTTTACAAATAAACTATTTAAATTTGAATAAGATAATTAAAGTTGACATTAAATTCACCTTTGAAAACAAAACCAAGAAGGGTGTGTAGTAGCAGCTCTATATAATTCCACACAGAGAGAACACGTGCAGTCACCACCAATAAATAAAGACGACTGACGGACCTTTGACTGCCCGGCAACCGCCGCCGATCGCCCGAATTGTTTTCGACTGTGTACACATGATATTGACTCCTATTCCTTTCGAACAAGGTGCAAAATGCAAGTGCATTGTTTAGGGCTCTTACGATTCAATGATTCGGGTGTTTCCGGGAATACGACAATTAGCGAAGATCTGCATGCGCATTATTAATTTGGGAATACTGTAACTACCTATGTATTTAGGAAAATTATAAATTTTCGTAAAAGCTTTGATAATATTTAGATATGATATCGCCTTGACCTTTCTTTTTTGTTTCAGATATTCTAAGATATTGTAAGTTTTTTGGCACTATAGGATTAGAAAACAAATATTTTTTCAGCATGACTATCGAGGTAAACTTTAGTTTCGTAAGAAGTATTAAGGAAACGTTTGGCAGTAATTAGTTTTTTCGATTTGGACATTTTTGTATAATATGCCTTACCACTATTGCTCAGAGCCTTGGTTCTGTTTCTCTTTCATGATTCTGAATAAGCTTTCTTTTTCGAGGTAGGGGCTGATGGTCGGCGTTATTCGGTTGACTGTTAATGCTGAGTGACTGAATATTAACTACTAACTGGAATCGTAACTACCTATTACATTTGCGAATTTGTAAACTTCGGGAAATATGGCTGTTAAATTGTTATGTATATATTGAATAAGATCAAATATTCCTAACGTTTTTAATTCGTCTGATTTATAAACGCATCGGAGCTCATTCCTAAGGCGATCCGCGTTAAAGGAATGTTCATGCGAATTAATGGTTCGACGATCGATTGCTCTGGAAAATTATTATAATACAAAGTATAATATTCATACAAAAGTAGATTGAAAAACTTAAGGTCTTTTAAGTTTTTATAACGACTACCACACTCGTTCAAGGCGTTGTCAATTATAATCTCGTTAAACACGCGCCTGTAATATTGTTGAACATTGTCAACACCACTTTCTTTTCGGTTGATCGCAATATGGTTAACAAACAAAATAGTTTATTTGTGTGTACACAGCCCGCTAGCCAGCTATAAATATCATAATACTTTTTATTAAAAGAACGTATCGTATTATTTCTGTTGTTTTAGATCTAAATCGCAAACACAGCGTCCAAGAGAAATTATTTTATTTTTGTCATCAAAAAACAACGTTGAGAAAACACCAGTTTTAATTTATTTAAACACTCATCACCAACATAGATCTCACAAGTATAATTTTCCATAATTTACAGTAATTCCGGTAATTTCAATAATTATTTAGTTATCAATTACAAAGCGCTCAAAATCCCCTCGACAGCTCTGTGAAATAATCAATAATGGCGTACGATGCTATATTGCTAAAATAATAGGCCTATAATAAACAACAATTATGATGTTTTTGACAACTATTTAAACTGGTTGGATGTTCGTTGTAGGCAGTGCCTTCAGTCGGCGAGCACACACGTGCATTTTACACACGCAAGCAAAATATTTCTCTCGTAGACAGCGTAATCGATTGACGTTTAAATGTACTGCTAATAAGCACGATTCGTTTTGCTTCCAGACACCTCTCTATTAATATAAGCTATTTGTTTAGTAGTTCGCTCACGGACCAATAGATGGCAGTGGCACAAGCTCTTATTGTATCTGATAATTTTATAGTGTATTTATTATTATTCAGCTTGTAGTATTTAATAAAGAGATTTCGATTATATAGATTTACATAGGCCAGCGGACTAGGGTATGCAGTGCTTATTTGCTTTGTAAGCGCACGCGCCTGCAGGTAACCTATTATAAAATGGCCCCAGTATATTAAACATATATGTTTGTATGTTTGGAACTTTGTTAACAATTATTTTAAATCAAACTTAACGTAATATATGGCACTAATTCAGTTTTACAGACTTTAAATAACCTAAAAAAACTTAAATTGTACTTAAGTCAAAATAAAAACAAACGAAAATTATTAATAAACTATTATACCATCAATAATCAACATAACAAAAAAAATATTATACTTCTATATCAGATGCGCCAAATCTTATAAATGCTTTAACAATCATCAAAATTAATAAAAAAGATTATTGTCTATTTTTATTTATAACCTCTCTTGGCTATGCATCCACACCGGTTACATTGAGGATTATACATCGTGCAGAACTTATGCTACCATGATACACGAGACGTGCATTGAATCCAGTCTTCTGTAGATTTGGTTTTAATATAATCTTCTGTGCATTCAACGCATCTGATACAGTCATTATTTTCGTCTGAGCCTTTCTCGCCAGAAGTATCTGCCCTAAACTGATTTCCATCACTGCTTTTAGAGAACGATAAAGAGTTAACTATTTTCTTCTTCCTTTTTTTGGCTGGACATTCATTTGGTTTTGTTTTTAAATTCTTTATCTAATGTTTTAGTATATTTTAATTTTCTTGATTCTGTTATTTTTTATCTGGAAGCACTCTTCGTTTTTCGTTTTATATATATATATATACCTATATATATATTAGTTAGGTTAGTTAAGGTGGAATGCCAGCGGCGCTAGACGGAGTCTACGAGGCGGCGCGAGGGGCGGACAGAGCTCGGTCTATAGATAAGAATAAGTACTAAAGTATAGATAGCCATCTCTTGATCTTGTATACAATAGCGCCTTCTAGTTCCTAAACCCAAAACTACCAAGTACTAAGTATGACATATAGATCTACCTACACACATATATATATATATATCGACGCCGGAAAGGCAATATTATCCAAGCGACATCAGACTAACTTTACAGTAGAGCCGTTTAAAGTTTGAATTTTCAGAAAAAAAATCGTGTAAATTCTTGTAATGGTCCAAAAAGACTAGTTATTAGAAATTTATTTGTTTATTTATTTATCGACATTATAGTATACGTAACTATTAAAAATAATGGTTAGTTTTAAAGTTAGTGTCGCTTAGTAAAATTTTCACTAAAAGTAGAGACGGGAAAAATTTACTAACCGACAAGCTTTGATTAAGGAAGGTACGGTAAATCTGTAATATATATCTCTTTTTTAGAATTTATAGCAGAGTAAAAGTTGCCTAAACAAAATAAAAAATATGTGGCAATTCTGGCAAAATAACCTAAATATTAATTTAAGATTTTTTTTCCCATAATTTTGATATAAACGACATTTTTACAGAAAATTGGATTCATAATTTTATTTAAGAATGTAAATAAAATGCACTTTAACTGTCTTGAGTTTTATTAATTTTAACAAAAACAACACTTAGGTACACAGTATGAGAATTAGTTAGGTATTATAAATCTACTAGTATATCCAAATAATAATACTATGAGTTTTAAGGACATTGAGATCACAAATTGAAGTATTTAGTCATAATTATGAATTATTATAATGAATATAAAATGTGAATTATGTTTACAAAACTAGTAACATTTCAGTCACAAATCGTTGCTCAGTAACAATTAAAATAAAATGCACCTCATAGGCATTCACAAAACTGTACGTAACATAAAGAAAACTTCTATAAAACGAACTTAAATTCAAATTCTTAAAATAACAGTAGTCTTATATCAACTAAACCCTATCAATTATAGTATGGTTCTTCTACTGGTGGCAGGTAACCAGATAAGAAACTACAAATGAAATGATAAGAACAAAAGGAAAAAATAGTATGAATCTAGCAGCAGTCGAGGAACCATCCTGTAATTGACAGAACTAACTGTGCGAAAACAACTTACAGCTAGTAATATTTTCAGTCATCACCTGCAATATGAAGTAACAATTAAAATAATAGGAACCAATTTAAAGCTCTCATTAAATAAACTGAACTAAAAAGAAACTTCTCAGAAAAACAACATAAAAGAATCTGCATGTTGTAATTATTTTTAATTATCTTCAATATCTGATTCAGGCAAGGTATCTTTTGCATCAGTAGCCTTTGGGATATTGGAGTATTCATGATGGAAAGGAGCAGGTATTACTTTATCTTTACAAAGTTTCATGAGATCATTATATTTGGCCACTGAGATAGGCAGTCGTGATCGGTAGCAAGGCATCAGTGGACCTTTGGTTTTGGATTGAACTTCGACATTATACGATTTTGCGTTAACGTTCATGGAGTCTTTGATAGAAATCATCGAAGGCTTATTTTTCTTGAAAGTCACGACACGAACTTTGCTAATTTTTCCCGTTAAATTTCCTTTGAAATATTTATCGCCAACGACGTCCCATCTGTTAAAACTTTCAAAAGTCCTTGCTTCAACTTCATATGGAAAAGGTTCTTTTCTTGCCGTAGCAAATACAGTGTACCATTGCGAAGGCGCATAAATTATAGTTTTTTTCAGGTTGTTCTCTATAACGGCGTGTACACTGTCAACAGGCATATATGTGTGCCCTGTTAGTAAATAGTTAATTTGTATCGTCTGAAGATTACTACACTCCTGCAAAGTAGAATGTATCATGGCTAAGACAGTGCGATTTCTATTCTGCCCAGGACAACAGTCGCAGTATAGAAGAAGGTGTTTTATATTTTCTCTTTCATCCACAGATTTTATGTAACTATGGAGAATACTTGCGATTTCATTTGCACCTCTTTTCCCGTTGCTTTCATCCCAATAATAGCAAGTTACTCTACGTGTTCCGTTTTCGTAGAAACATAGATTATATACCGCTATTTTTCTTGAATAATAAAGCAGCATTGACTCACCATGTGGAGTATTCAACACCTTCTCCAAGTCAAAGCTTGCACATAATGTGGAAGGATCAGTTTTGTGTATAGATTTATGAGTAGAAAATCTATTTGAACTTTCTTCTTTTTCAGTTTCATGATCTTCCTTTTCTTTCTTTTTTTTTGGATCGCTGAGATCTGCTTGTTGTAACTGTAAACACTTCAGACGCTTGTCCTTTTTAGGGACATGAAATGATATATTAAATTCGTCGCTGAATATTTTTCGGAAAATCTTACCACTAACTATGTCTATGCCAGCTTTCACGTTGCTTTCTTTATAAACGCTGTATACGTGTGCAATATTTTTGTATTCCTGCGGCAAGTAAACCCGGGTAGAATCCTGACGGCAATAATGTGAGGGTACGGCTGGTAGGCTTTTAATGAAATTGGCGGCAGACTCTTTAGTACTAGGTTTGGTTTTGTTGTGTGGTTCACATTTTCCTCGCAAGTCGTCTTCCCGAGGAAGCATTTTTTACCGTGTAATATATTGTTTTTTGTGAAATATCTAATGTTGCAGCCAAAAACTGTAAGCATACAGATCTTTTTCCTTCACCATCAGTAAGGCAATACTTATATGTGGTACTGCGCAATTCTGAACTACTACGTTTACGTTTAACGTTTTCTTTGTCAGTCATGCCAACCAACCAGTCTCTACGGCGTTCAGGAGTAAGCGTCCAAAAATGTTTAAATACTTGTTGCCTCTTTTCTTCGGTTATATTTTCACAATTGTTCCCACATTTCTTACCCTTACATGGATTAGTTTGAATCGATTTTTCTGGCACTAATTTACCATCTTTTCTTACGTATTCTTTTCCTGATTGTTTAGAAAGAGCCCTTTCTTTTCTCGTGTTTTTCTTTACTTTTTTTAAACCTCTTTGTCCTATGTTCTCGTTTTCTGTATCCAAATTTTCTTCAGTATTGTTTTCCTTCAATTCACTATTTTTATTCTTACTGGACACTTTTCGCCTCTTTTTCTTTTTCGACTTGTCTTTTTCTTCATCACTGCTTGACGTTTCAGATCCTACCCATTCGTCAGAATCAACTGCACCATTCTCTTCACCAAGAAAGAATAAAGTGGAAAAATCTTCATCAGACATGTAATCAACATATCGGATACTTGTTTTAGCTTTTCTTTTACGACCACTTACACCTAGAGCGGCCTTATCCTTTGGAGCTAACTCCTTATTGCGAGAGACTCCTGCAACAGGATCATCATTAGAAGGTAAGTCCAAACTGCGAGGGACTCCTGGAGCTAGACCATTATTCGAAGGTAAGTCCATACTGCGAGGGACTTCTGGATCAGGATCATCATTCGAAGGTAAGTACATACTGCGAGGGACTTCTAGATCAGGATCGTCATTCAAAGGTAAGTCCATACTGCAAGGGACTTCTGGATCAGGATGATCATTCGTAGGCAAGTCCATACTGCGAGGGATTTCTAGATCAGGATCATCATTCGAAGGTAAGTACATACTGCGAGGGAATTCTAGATCAGGATCGTCATTCAAAGGTAAGTCCATACTGCGAGGGACTTCTGGATCAGGATCATCATTCGAAGGTAAGGACACACTGCGGGGGACTTCTGGATCAGGATCACATACTGCGAGGGAATTCTAGATCAGGATCGTCATTCAAAGGTAAGTCCATACTGCGAGGGACTTCTGGATCAGGATCATCACTCGAAGGTAAGTCCGTACTGTGGATATGCTGCATACATTCTGTAAGAGCTGGGAAAACTTCCTCAGGGTCATAGTTCTCTTCATCTTCAATAATACGTTGTGATAGCACAGGCGCAGTTGAAGAGCACTTACGCAGCGTTTCATTCTGAAATAAATGAAGTAGCTTCCTTAATTTATTTTATCTAAAATCATGACATGACCATAATATCACCAAAGATTTAATGATTGATTACTCTTAATGACAGTAGTAAAAATAAGACAGCTTAAATGTACTCTCCGAAGTACAGAATCATCAGCAAATTATTTTTATACACAGCAACCGAGACCGAGGGCTTAACGTGCCCTCTGAAGCTCGGAACCATCAGGTCATGGTTACCTTACCGTATACTTTCAATATCATTGAAGTCAGAGCCCTTCAACTAGAAAAGAGTTGATGATCTTCAAATGGCTGAACAGATTTTTATAAAACATGGCTAATAACACTTGGGATAAAATTATCTATTACATAAAAAAAACTTAACGAAAATCGGTTCATCCGTTTAGTCGCTACGATACCACAGACAAATGTATGTGTCTTTAACGTGTCTGTCTGTGTACAGACAGACACGTTAAAATTATAACACTCGTCTCTTTTTGCGTCGGGGTTTAATAAAATATTTTAAAAATACGTCAGTAGGTAGGTACTCACAGGCTCTTCAAATTTTAGCTGTCTGCAATATTTTTTTAACGTTTTCTGTGTTTTTCCTTTAGTCACAGCCTGACTTTTACGTTCAGCTTCTTTCTGCTTCTTTGGGTCAGTTTCTTCAGACTTATTACAGGCCTAAAACATAGTAAAAGTTTCATATTTTAAAAAATTCTGACTAAATTATAGGGTAGGTACCTATGTGTGTATTTATTTATAATCGAAAAATACATACCAACCTACTTTCCTTTGAGCTAGCGCTCACTTTTTATAAACATGAGAGAAAAGTCTTAAATGCAATTGAAAATAAAGTTGTGTAGGTCCGGTACCAATATTACTTTAATACACACGGCTTTGGCCGTAGTAGGTATAGCTAGCGCCTGTGACGAGATGTGACCTTGAATGAGTAACAAGCTAAACGGAGCCCTTATCTATGATAGCAAAACAGAAATCTTTATAAAGATACATAGCATAAATAATAATACGAAATAACAATGAGAGATGCAAAGAAAATTATGATAGGTAGGTACATACCGACTGTAAGTCGTCCTTGGTCGCTATTCCTGATTTTAAAAGAGCCTTTTCCAGAAGACTATGACTACGTTTTCTTCGGTCCATTGTTCTGAAATAAAGGTACACCATGTACTAACGCAAAAACATTATTAAAAAACGAATTTATTTATTAGATCAACTTACAGTTTTCGTGTTTGTCATGTGACAAGCGTAAGCGGTACCTCAGTTGACGTGTCTACACCCAGCGGGATCCCCTATCTGAGAGACTTATGAATGATGCAGAGAATTAGATCTGGATATGTTCTACTGAATTATGCAGAAAACAGAATTTGTTCCGTATAATAAACGGAAATATAAACTTTTCTAAACGACCTCCAGCCAGCGGGATACTTACTAAAATTAAGTTTGGGGAGGTATAAATTGGTACTAACTTTTAGTTCTGTATTTATTCTGTTTAGCAAAACAAAAAACATACTTCTAACGTCCTTACTTCAGCCACAATCAAGCGGAAATGAAACCTCCAGTCAGCGGACTTTTTCTCTCAGCGACATTTTCTTGTAACTTTTGCACTAGTTTGATAACATTTAAATTATTTACGACTATAATTTTAATTAAATTACCTTTTCGTACATCTAGTATAAAAATTAAAAGCATAGAATTTGAAAGCTAGTAAGTGGGTAGAATACAAAATAATCTACCTACAAAGGTACAAATTAACGTTGTTTGGGTGTAGGGTAGTTTATTAGCAATACAAATCTCGGTTAGTGATATTGTGTGAATCACAATTGCGTAAAGAATATTTGCATTTCCTATATTGATAAGAATATAGAATTGTACGGTTTTAAATATAGTATAAATGTGCATTAATTAAACTTATTGCACATTCAATAAGTAAAAATTAGTTCGTGTGATGCTAATTAAAGTGATGTGATGACAATGTCGGGGAGAAAAAGTTTAGTAAGCCTACAGGAACAAAAAAATATCTTGCAAAGATACCACCACTATTTTGAAGATGCAGGTAGGTTATACAAATGCTGTTTATTTTTAATATAAAAAAAATTATATTGATTTTTGTTCACACTCGAAATTCATGGTAGGCTAGAACTGTACTGTACATGCTTTATCGATGGGAGGAATTTGCATGCCCCTCACGCTGATCGGGTTCGATTCCCAGATATTATGTTACCTACTTATACGTATAGGCTGGCTTTTTATTTTCTTGATATTCGTTTTAGTGTTAAGTTTACAGTGTTGTTCCTCAGTTTTTAATTGTTGTTCCTATCCAGTTGCAATTATCGTCCAGATTATAATATTTGCTGTAGTATATTGGTGTAAATATAAACGTAATTCTCTTACAGACCATTTACCAACTCCAAAGGATAATGTTTATGCTATAATATCACAAGAGTTGAACAGAAAAATGTCTCCAAAAGCATTGTATGTCTCAATAAGACGAAATTATACTTTTTTTTTCTTGACGAAACATGAAACAAACATATATATAGATATAGATAAGAAAACTGAATTTAGTAGTTCTTCGGATACAGAGGATTCTGATTGTGATACGATGTTTAAGCAATACGACTTTTTAATAGACTGCCATAAATGGAAAGAAATCGAACCACAATTTTTCTACACACAAAGAAATCTGTCCAACAAACCAAACTTAATATTCACAAAGAAACTTAAATTACCTAAGCACAATTGGAGCTACATTCTTTCATTAGAAATATGGAAGCAGACAAAATTACCTTGCACGTGGTGCATGAAATCACATTTCTGTTACAAAGACGGTGAAGTAGTATGTATTGGATATTGTAATCAGTGTTCAGCTGATTTAAAAGTGTGTATTACTCCCAAGGCCAACACAGATGCTTTTCTTGATGTCCACTGCACTATTAAATTTAAAAATAATAATATAAAACATAATCCAAAAGCAAAATTGCGAATGACAACATATCAGCGAAGAGAAATTGCAGAAAGACTTAAATATAAATCTGCTATTGTAGTAAGAAATGAATTAGCTGAAGAACTTTTACCCGTTCAAAATTCTAACAGTACGATCTCACAAACCACCTCGATTCTACCTGCAGCCGAGCCTCCATATCTTCCAAAGCTCGAACAATTACACCACATTAAAAATGAAAGTAAGAAAGAAGACGTGCTTCATAATAACCCTTTATTAAGTTTGTGCAAAATGACAACAATGCCACCTTTTTCTACTTTAATTCAACAAGTTTCAGCTCGACCGTTTTATTTATATTACTGGTCGCCACAACAAATTGAATATTATAAAAACTGTTTAAAGAGTCAAACGCATATTTGCGTTTGTATTGATGCAACCGGCTCAATATGCAAAAATATTGCTACAGGTGACAAAAGTGATGATATTTACTTAGGGCCAAGTAATTCTAAACACATATTACTATATGTTGCAGTTGCTTATGCGCAGAATGGTGCTAGCGTACCATTGTCGCAGATGTTATCTGAGTCGCAAACAGCTGACACTATATCTCAGTGGCTGTCGCAATGGAAAGACTCAATGGCTTCGCCAAATGAAGCCATCATAGACGATTCAGCGGCACTTATTAGCGCCACAATAAAAGCGTTCACCGGTTTCGACTCCACCAAATCATATACAGACCACTGCTACAAGATTTTAGAAAAATAATTATCCATTGTACCATCTTGTTTTGTGCGACTGGATACGTCTCACTTCTTGAGAACACTTTGGAGACTTGCTTGTTTTGATAAAATTGACTATCATATTAAATCTTTTTATGTAGGATGCTTAACATTGATTAAAAAATGTCAAGATTACGAAACTATAAAGTTGATTGCACTTGACATGGTAATAGTATCACTGTATAAAAATGATATATGCACTCAAAATGTAACAGAAACCATTTGTAATCTGTCCAAAAGTCGTTTATATGACTTCCTAAACAAATATAAAAATTTGCCAGAGGAACCTATCGTGTTACCTAATATCACTGATCTTACAATTGGTGGCATCCATTACAGAAACATATTTGTCGAAACTAACAATAGTAGTTCTAAAACAGGTTACGAACCAATAGCTTGGCTTACAAAATTCATTGACAGACAAAATTTGATGTTAACACTGATTGACGTCGATGGTCATCGAATTAATTCACTATATTTGCCTGATATTTGTACTGTTATAATACGAATTTTGTCCAGGTTACCATTATTTTCAAATGTTACGTGCCCAATATTTCATAACACAAACTATTCTCCAAGTAGCAGCAATGTAGAAAGTCATTTTAAGACTTTGAAAACCCTAGTACTAAAAAATGAAAGTAATCTGAGAGTCGATAATTTCTTAGTGAAACATCATGATTATTTACAGGGAGAAATGAACATGGCCATAAATAATCAAAAAGTTGAATTTTTAAATAGCCACAGGGTAAAACTACGCCCTAAAAAGAGTATTGCACTGCGGTCTAAAAGGAGTATAAAAAAGAAAACAGATGATTTTCTCGAAGAGTCAGTTTTTTCAGACAAGCTTTTAAAATCCACCGAAATTACCGAAAATTGGAGAGGTTTAACAAAAAACGAAAACTGAAATCAAAAGATAGTAATTTAACAAAAAGAACCAAGATATCTGTCTTACAAAATGGTAGTTTGAACCAAAATATTCAAGTAGTAAACACTTGCGCCTTTGACTCAGTTGCGCAATGTTTTGCCGTAGCATATCACGAATCAGTGTTTGTCAGGAATTCTGTTGAAAATAATACAGACAGTTTTTCGAAGTTTGTTGAATCTATGGTCAAAAGTGTTAATATGTATGATATTTACGCCAATAGGTCACTTGTTCTAGAAACGCGTTTTCCAATTAATAACAACTTAATGAACTGTCACTGTAATGTTACATTTATTTACGAAAAAATTCTCATTGACAGTTTTCCTAGTGCAAAATTTCAGAGTACGTGCAGTTTTGTGAGTTGCAGTAACAAACACATTAAGCGTAATATTGCTATTTTATCACTTGATTTTAACATCATAAAAATGAAAGGTATTGCTTTTCTAAATGAATCTGCACTAAACGGAATTACGGAAAAAGATTCACCCTGTCGTCGTAATAATTGTGAAGGCACACGAAATAACTCGTACGAGTTATTAGACATAATAACTTTCGAAGTTATAGGTATACGCAAAATTTCATTAACAGAGGCACCCATAACTTTGTTGTTAAACAACAAAACATATCGATTACTTTCGGTTATTGAGTATTGTCCTGCCGCTATACCTAGCGGAATTGGACACTACAAATCACACTGTTTAAGAAAAGGTACTTGGCATTGTTATGATGACCTAGTCGGTAAAGCAACGAAGAGTAAAGGTAAAATTTTGCCCCATGTTGTAATGTATATGATTCAATAATTTTTATAAATTGTAAATTAATTAAAGTTTTAAAACTATTAATATTTTATTTAACCTACTTATTCTTCTGTCTTTATTTCTGTCTACAGTTATATATTTTTAAAATAAAATGGTTTCGGTGACACATAATATCACCCATAGAATTATGGCAATATAATTAACTACCTAGCTTTTTCCAGCGGCTTCCAACGCCTAATTGTAGCCTATGTGTTATTCTGATGTATAGGCAATATATTATAATATATTACTGTAATTTCATCGAAATCGATTCAGTAGAGTTTTTGCATGAAAAAGTAACCAACATACATACTTACGTAAGTACATGCATACATATTATACAAATATCCATCCTTACAAATATTCGTATTTATAATATTAATTAATGGAAGATAATGCAGACTGGTGAGATTATTTTGTATTCTACCCACTTACTAGCTTTCAAATTCTATACTTTTAATTTTTATACTAGATGTACGAAAAGGTAATTTAATTAAAATTATATTCGTAAATAATTTAAATGTTATCAAACTAGTGTAAAAGTTACAAGAAAATGTCACTGAGAGAAAAAGTCCGCTGACTGGAGGTTTCATTTCCGCTTGATTGTGGCTGAATTAAGGACGTTAGAAGTATGTTTTTTGTTTTGCTAAACAGAATAAATACAGAACTAAAAGTTAGTACCAATTTATACCTCCCCAAACTTAATTTTAGTAAGTATCCCGCTGGCTGGAGGTCGTTTAGAAAAGTTTATATTTCCGTTTATTATACGGAACAAATTCTGTTTTCAGCATAATTCAGTAGAACATATCCAGATCTAATTCTCTGCATCATTCATAAGTCTCTCAGATAGGGGATCCCGCTGGGTGTAGACACGTCCTCAGTTGACAACGGAATTGCAGCGCGCGCGTGTTTCCCAAGCGACGACCGGCCGTGCACTGAAGTATCTTAGTTACTTTGAAACTAGCTTCACTGCTTGCTCAAGCGACTGCTTACGCGTTATCCGTAGGTGTAACCGACATTTTTTATGAGAATTATTGTAGGTAAAAATACACTTTGCGCCTGTGCGTGACACTACAATAGGATATAACCGACATTGGATAATCACTTCAAAACGGCAGGTAAAAATTGACTAACCGACAAAAATAACAATTCAAAACAGCAGGTAAAAATTGACTAATCAACAATCAGTTGTACTTTTAGGCAGGTAATATTTGCCGATCAGTTGTATATAAAAATTAAAAAAACTGGCAATTTTATACTAAGCGCCATGTAGGAAAAAACCAAAGAAGTCAAAAATATACTATGCGCCTAAAACTATATTGCCAGATACTGGAAAAATTAACTAAGTGGAGTAATTACCGTACGAACGGACATGTCAAACTTGACCAAAGGCAAATTTAGCTTTTCACAATTACGACAACCACCAAATTTTCAAAAATGATAGAAATTTTCGTCGGTTAGTAAGGAAAAAAATGTGAATCCTCGCTAAATCCAAAATGTCGAAGCGACATCAAAAGTCGTCGGAGAAGGACGTGAGTAAGACCAAACGACGCAGAAAAATCTTGCGATTCCAACAATGTATGTAACTCAATATGGCCAAAAATGGCGCTTAGATAATTTTGCCTTTCCAGCGTCGATATATATATATATATATATATATATATATATATATATATAATATTATTATGGAGCAGGATTGAAATAGGTTTTATTAAAAAATAGAAATCAAACACTTATAACCGACGATTAAGAACTTTATGCCAAACTTAACCGATACATTTTTTACATTTAGGTAGGTAATAAATAAATAATAAATCTAGGTAGGTAATTGAACAAAGACTACCCTAAGTTACTACAGCCCTATTACACGTACGCAACGTTTGGAAGCCGAACACCCAGAGAGCGAGCCCGCCGCTTTCCAACTGTTATATAGGATCAGGGCAGCCATCTAGTGACGTTAGGTTCGGTGTTGTCACTTCATTGTCGATTGTTTCCAACACGGCCTCTCCTGACCGCGAGGCGCCCTCGACCGCTTGATTTGAGGTGGTCGCATACCCATTATCTGAGGAACCAACATCAAGGTCATTTTCTGAAACAGGACACCTATGTTAGAAAGCTGTAAAAAGACAAGATGTTTCAGGGTAGGTATGGCAATTCAACATTACGATAACAAGCGTGCACACAAGACATCGCAATGCGAAGTATCAGACTACTAAGTGATTCAATAATTTTTATCGAACCACAAACGACAGGCTCCGGATCCCCGTCGCTGTACCGCATAGCGAAAGCAGTAGGTCTATGAATGCAATCGCTATGCCTCGCAGCACGAAGCACCAAGTTCGCTTGCTGCGTAATATTCCTGACCATAGCCTAGGCACCAAGTTCGCATACTATGGCCACTACTCGCATAACTAAAGCATCTTGTCTGTAAATGCAATTGCTATACCCCGCGACACGAAGCACCAAGTTCGCTTGTCGCGCCACCAAGTAATCATAACATAGGCACCAAGTTCGCGTATTATGATCACACCTGATATACCACATTATGTGAGCACATCATGAATTGCCAAAAAGACAAGTGCGACGTCGGCTTACCAGTCTCAATAAAAACTGAACAGGCGTCGGGCGTCCATTCACCATGCCACCGAACCATATGTTCAGCTGCTGCCTGACTCCGTTTGCCGTATGAGCCAGCTAAAAGCTCCAGCTCATAGCGATGATGAGGAAGACCTCGAGTGACTTTGTAAGGGCCTCTTATGCTCGAGTCCAGCTTGCCAGAGGTCTGCGAGCCCTTGCTGACGAACACGAGGTCGCTCAACGCGTAGGCGCGAGGCTCCTTGCAGTTCTCGTTTACTCGTTGGTCTTGCTGCTGCCGATTTGCTTTTGCGCGTTTTCGCGTTTTTTAGCGTTGTCATGGCTTCACGGTTTGGATTGCTGCTATGCAGAGCTATATCCCTGATGAGAGACCTTAAAACAGGCGTAGACCCTTCAATGCCTGTCAACAGATGCAAGGGTATGTTATGTTAAGCGTTAATTGAATTTTCCAAAGGACATTGGACCAACTATTGCCTTTGGCGTTGACCTCGATCCGTAACATATTTAAAACGGTACGGCAGTATCGCTCAACTTGACCGTTCTCACGGTGCATTCCCGGTGTAATACGATGTGTAACACATCCGATGTCACTTACCCGGTCTTGAAAGCCGGTAGCTTCGAACATTCTATCTTGGTCAGTTATAATAAGGGATGGAGTACCAAAACGAGATATGGCATTGGTGAATACTCGTTTCAGTACATCGGTGTCTTGCCTATAGAGTGCAAGAGACAAAACTTTGAAAATGCGTCTACTACAAGCAAAATATACTTAAAGCCATTAGACTCAATCAGTGGCCCAAGTACATCCAGATGAACATTATGAAAGGGTACATTGGGCTTAGTCCAGCTAAAGTTTCAAGCTCGTAGCTGTGATATCGAGCCTCCGCACCGTGGGTTCCCTGCTAAAATAACCTACCACTCCTTTACGTCTGACCTCATGTTCTTGTAAAAGGATCGCACCTAAGCCAACAGCGCTGGCGTCGGTATGCAGCTCAGTAGGTAATTTAGGATCAAATATTGAGAGCACGGGCTCTTGTGACAGACAGTCAATTATGTGTTTGTGAGCTACGTCCTGTTCCTTTCCCCAAAACAAAAGGCTGACCCTTTTTATTCAGTTTCGCAATACAAGCGGTTTTAACAGCGTAGCTAGCAATGTAACGCCTAAAATAGCCAGCGAGACCTAAAAATTGGCGCACTTGCCTTACGTTACTCGGCTTGGGTGAGCGAATCAAGGCATCTACCTGGCGAGGGCTCGGCCTCACCTTACCTTGACTAATTAGCCTACCTAAGTATTCTACTTCGGTCTTTAGAAAGAAACATTTTTTCAAATTTATTGAATACCGTGATTTAGCTAGAACTTCTGAGACTTGCCAGAGATAAGAGAATCCTTCCTGAACCGAGTCCGACATAATCAAAACGTCATCGATGTACGTCAAAACCTTACCAGTATCTATCAGTGGCTTAAGAGTCTTAGAAATGATCCTCTGATATACTACTGGTGCATTTGTAAGGCCATAGGGCATTTTAAGGTACTCATATTGACCCTCCGGTGTTACAAATGCAGTCTTACTCATGGACTCGTCGCACAGTGTGCCCGCGTAGAACATGCTAGGTGGACAAAATTATTTTATGTTATATTAAGATGCTTTTACATAGAGGTAGTCATATTTAAATATTATTTACATTTTTTTTGTTTTATTCTGTAATAAAAACTATTTTGTTTTAATCAGAAAAATATATTTAAAATATTCAAATACATATAGTCAAATACATACTCATTTATTGATAAAGAAAATTTACAAGTCAAGGTTTACATGCTTAGTACAAGCACAAGCACGAGTACAAACAAACAAAATTATTTAACAACATAACTAAAAATAGTAGCTTAACCTAATAATCATCATCAGTCTTCTGATGAGTCGTTTACTGTATAATCGTGTTCATTTTGTGCCATTGTGCGACAATGTGATGACGATTCCAGTCTTGACTCTTCTATGCTAGGGCTTATAATTAACTTTAATACATCTGTACATTTTTTTTTGGCTTCTTTTTTGGAATCTCTCGAAGGCTATTGATCAAAGGATCAGATGTTATAATTAACATGGACAGTAAGTCTCTACTCGTGGCAAGACGCGAGCACTTGCGGGTGTTGTACTCTCTAAATCTGCGGTAATCTTTGTTCCGTGCTTCTTGAGCCTCTTACAAACGTTCTTGATCGTGATCGTGATTTGAAATAACTATTCGTGATACAATAAATTATTTTATCTCGCGTGAGATTCAAACACATAATACCCAGCGTAGTAGCAATGTCAAGCCGGGACATGTCTGTTATAGCAATGTGCTCCTCTGCAGGGTAACAGGCCTGTTTGGACTTTTTTAAACTAAAATATGACGGAAACACATTATGTCTTCATAGACCACTTCCTAGTTTGTTTGTAAGAATGCGTTGTTGACTTAGAATCTATATAGTAATCTAAGGCTTCATCACTACTTAATTGCCTAAGATTAACGGAACTGGTATCTTTAGACTTAATAATATTATCTGGGCTCTCACTAATGTCTCTAATGACATTGCCAATTTTCCTTTGCGCTGCTGAACGCACAGCAATTTCGGCAGCAGTCACCAATTCACTGACACTTCGAGATTCTACGAGATCCACGACGCGACGTTTCTTTGTCTTAAACGACGATTCCTCGAAATCTTTGCGAGGTCTGCAGGAGTCACAGCCTCACTAGATGTCGAAGGTTGTGGCGCAAAAGAACTCTCAGTAAACTGTATATCTGCTTCATCCAACCAAGTCCTATTTTTAATTAAAAACGCTCCTTCGACTTTTCTGAAGCCAACCATTTGGCACCAATCTTATTAGACAAGTTGGATATCTTCAACTTTATGTCTTTTTGGCTGCTTTCAGTAATGTCACCAAAGTGAAATTTTTAAGAAAGATAGTCATATACACGCGAGTTTTATTCATTCTTCGTGTGTTTCAACCATTCCTCAAAAAAGGCAACCCTTGAAATAAAGTAAATATGTTCTGGAAAAAGAAAAACAACATGTTGTACTGAAGTGTGCTAAACAATATGTGTATTTTTACGAATAATAGAGTTATTTCTGTATAATATCTAAAAACTAGCCCGGATAGAGGTGAATGTCTGTATATTCTGAACTCTCGAAGTTTTTTTTATAAAAAGAAAACCTTAACATGTACAGGCTATTTGAAAAAACTACTAAAATTCAAATTAACTGGCTCTGATTAAAAAAAAATACATAAACAAATAGTACTTACCCTCAGTATTAATATCCATGACAAAAACTTTCACAATATTACAATATGCCACTATGAGATGTGCACGAAAGTGTTGCTAAATTGCAACTGATTGCTTGAAAGGGTTGCATTAAACTCATTACCTGACTTCTGATCCTTATGACTCACTACTTGCGAATTTGACAAACAACCTTTACTCGGAATTTGGGTTTGGGGGTGTTGTTTACGTTTTGAAAATAAAATTTCCTGGAAATGATAACATGAATATTGTCCACCTAGCATGTTCTAGGCAACACACTGTGCGTCGTCCTTTAAAGGTACTTGGTGGAAGCCCGTGGCCATATCAAGACTAGTAAAGAACTTACTAGTTCCTAACTTATCGATATGGTCATCGATAAGTGGTAAGGGAAACCTTTCCTTTATAGTAATAGCGTTCAGGGCCCTATAGTCCACGCACATCCTATCAGACCCGTCTTTCTTTTTGACCAGTATGATAGGACTTGCATATTCAGACTGGGATTCGCGGATAATGCCCTTGATTAGAGATCTGCAATAATTTCACGAACGCGTAACTTTTCGTCAGCCGATAGCTTATCGGGACGATAGTGTACTGGCGTGGTATTATCCTTCAACTTTATCTCCATACTACCCGTGTTAACAGTAGTGGTCGCGGTCCCAGTAACGAATGAATCTTTAAATTCATTTATAAGAGATAGAAGCCTATTCCTGTCTTCACCTACTAAGGGAGTATTAAGCGTATTGTTGCCTGCGTTCTCCAAACAACATACGCGCGGTGGATCCTTAGCCCCAAAAAGCCGTTGCGTATCGCTATTTCTTATGTACGTTACACCCCTGCGATTTAAAACATCCGTCCCAATCAAAATAGGTGTGGTGATACAACTCGAGGGAACAACAAACATATCAACCTCTATGGCTATCTCTGGGAACTCTACGATCGCGGTTATATAGGAAGTGGACTCGATTTCCTGACTGCCTATTCCGCGCATTAACCGATAAGTAGGTATCTTATTGCAATCAATATGTTTGATGACCGAATCAGAAATGAGCGAGATATCTGAACCACTATCGATTAAAACATCTACCGATACCTTATTTATAACTGCAGTTATCGCATTATTTTGATTACAGTTACGTAACTTTTGGCAAAAATTTACTTCACTCGTGTTCTTGGAATTAGTTTCAACACGCTGTTTCACAAAGCAAAAGTCTATTGAATGACCCTGCTTTTTGCAGTACGTACAAGTCATAGAAGATTTACCCGACTTGGAGGAACTAACTGACGCCCCGTCTAATTTAGAGTCGGATTTCTGTTTCTTTGTACAAGCATGCCCCTTATGACCCTCAATACCGCAAACATAACATTTGCCCCGTATATCCGTGTTTGATGCTTCACGTTTGCGACGATAAGTACCCTTTACATGGTTTGACGAACGAACAAGATTGTGAGTAGTACGAGAATCGAGTTTAGACTTAGTATAAACGGACAAAAATCCCACCAATTGGCAGGGTTGTAGCTTCGCATTGGATGCGACAGCTTTTACTTGGGGGTTAGCTTTACCGCGGACCACAATAGCCGTTTTTAAGTCTTCCGATAGACCTCCAATAACATTTAAATGCAAAAGTGATTTGCGAGCGTATTCGGCGTATGTACTTTTACTCGAGTTGGTACACATAACATCGTAAAGAATATTCGCGACGTCGACGTTTTGCGGACAGAGTAATCTAAATTGTAACTTGAAATTGGACCAGGTCCGATCGTTCGTTACCCATTCGCTTAACCACGTGCGGGCTTCGCCCTTTAGGCTGTTACCAATACGCGATAGGCACTCCCGATCATCCCAACGATTCGCTAATCGACCACGATCAACTTCTGCACACCAAACGTCGAAGTTATATATAGATGGATCAAAGTTAGACACATAGTAATGGTTGGATCTTACTTGTATCAAAGATGTCAGCGCGCTCACAAGCTTGTCCGTAGCGTCACCAGCAACACCTTCCTTAGGCCTCTGCTCTGACATATCAGAGCCTACCGGTACTGCCGTAGACTTGGCCGCGGTGGAACCAGGGTTCTCCCCGTGGATAGGCGCCGGCAAGGGTGGTGTTTGGCATTCTCGCGGCGGACGCGGTAATACGGAATCTGACGATATCGATGGTACAGAAAGCCTATTCTCGATAGCATTTAGCCTACTTACAATAGCATCTAATGCTAGAATACTACGGCTATCGAGGGTGCTCTGTGATGTGTCACGACTACGCCCATGCGATCTATTACGACGGCGTGATCTATCGTGGCTCCTCCTTTTAGAATTCCGCCCAGCCATTTGAGTAGCAAAATACTGACGTACGAAATCACTAATTATTACACGCGAACACAAATATGTCTTTTACAATTTAACAAAACGCGATTGTAATAGTAATCTAACCGCTTCAAAGTATTTCAATCCTACCCACAAAGTTAAATAATTATCAGAATGCCTTTTGCGAATAGTGTCGTGGTGATCCCACTTCTTATATTATGGAGCAGGATTGAAATAGGTAATTTAAAAATAGAAATCAAACACTTATAACCGACGATTAAGAACTTTATGCCAAACTTAAACGATACACTTTTTACAATTTTAGAAATATAAATCTAGGTAGGTAATTGAACAAAGAAGCAGGAAGAAGGAGGAAACAGCAAGGAAGCCGAACACCCAGAGGGCGAGCCCGCCGCTTTCCAACTGTTATATATGTTAGCAATTATAGGTAGAATATAATTATTATATAGAAATATTTAGTTAAATGTAGTAATGTAGAAGCATTATTTGAATATGTTTAATTGTATCCGTTATTTTCTGTTGGCAACACTGATTTTTCTCGACTGCCCCACTGTGCTTGATAGTATAAAACTAACGCGCGGAACTATAACGGGCAGTCGTGCGTTGTGTGGCGATCGGATAAGTTTGTGAAGTAAAAGTATATTAAGTGGCGGATATTGCATTGAATTAAATCAGGTATGCATATTGTGTAACTATGTAAACTATTAATATAAAATATAATTATGTTACAATAATATTAAAGGAAATAAATACTTGAGAACTGATTCTGGAGTTTCCTTACAATTCAGAAGTGGGATAGACGGGTCATTTTTTTTTAAAAAGACACTCGTTTATCCCAGCCCACGTGCAATTTTAACTTGTATGAACAAATAAAAGAAAATATATACATTTCGTTCAGAATTAGTTCTCAACATTTAACTTGTCACGCATTGTATGGGGTATTGCGATATAGTCGATTTCAATACAACAAAATCAAAAGCTATACAAACGGTTCATTGACATGACCATAGACATTTTAGTGATGTCCAAGTGTAGCATCAATTGTAAAACAATTAATTACTTATTTGAATTTAAAAAAGTTGATATCCGCTTTTGACCAATCAGAATATAGTAGATCGATACATACAGTAAAAAAAAAAATGCAGGGTAGGTACATAATTTTACATTGTTAAAGAATAACCTAAGGGGATAGGATTAGTAATTATAACTGACAGATTAATTTAAATTCCTCCAAATTATAGATATTTTGGCATCTGACAAATAACCTCGCTTTTCGTCTAAGATTTTTTAAATCAAACAATTATTTATTAATCGAACGCCAAATGCTTTAAAAAATACTAAGGTATCGTGTGAAAACGTTGAAAATATGGATAATTGTTACTTATTCCATGTAGTGAGTAATTGTGATAAATTTAACAGATTTAACATCAATTTGGTTTGTTTATATTTCCGTCCTGATGGGTTGAAGTCAACTACGACACTCGTGTTTGTTTGTTTTTTCGTCTCGATTATGAGACTTACAGATAAGTGTGTTGGATGCTAGGTGGACTCGTTGTGTCGGCGTCGTAGTTTGGCTTGGCCAAGGCACTCCCTGGTAGCTAACTATTGGCAAGCGACGTATTTACTTGATAATGTACTGTGTACTTATGGATATGTAGCATTATTGCGGTTGATGAGGTTGAATTTGGCTGGGGCACTCCTCGGTATTTCTCCTCTCGGCACTGTTTATATCCAGCCAGAGCTACTCTCTGGGGATGTGTTATCAGGTGCAATCTGCTATATGTCCATCAAAAATGGTATTGGGAAGAGGAATGACTTGTTAATGCTTTTGCCCATATTGGTGCGCTATGTTTATATGCACTATACTGACATACAGATTGAAGGTATCATTATTAATATATTATTACTTTTATTTTCAATCGATACCTACAATATTAAAACACAATGAAACTATATACTATCTTAAAGATTAAAGCTTTCATGGATGAGCCGAATTCATGGTCAAAGTCAATATCATTTATTCATTTAGTTCACAAAGATAAGATAAGATAAAACTTTATTCATAGATAAAGTTAGCCTAGGTTTACAATGTTGTTCTGTTTTTATATATGTTCTAAATATGTGTGCACAGCATGTTTAAAACAGATACAATATAGTACAGTTAAACATATTTACACTATTAATCATATTGAAATTAAACACTTTATACGGATTTTATCGCGTTGTTTATTTTACTTTAAACACTGTTATTACATAATTTTGAAAACTCTAACACTACTATTATTGAATTTTACTACTATTTAAGCTATATATTTTTTCTAATTAAATCTATTTGTATTTAAGTTTACACTTTGCCCCGACGTTTCGGTTGCTTTACAGCAGCCATGTTCACGGGGAGACTAAGTATAACAATTCAATGTATAACATTCGCGTAAACATAAGACAATATTACTATTAATCATATTTGACTATATTAACTTAGAACATTAGCAAATTAATGAATAAATAAGAAGAAAAATATTCTGTTTAACTTCAACATATAAAATTGGCGGTAATCCGATAAAAATTCTTTAGCTCCCGTGCTAGTCAAATTGTGTTACGGCGAGGTAAGAATTCTCACTCTAGAAATACCAACTGTAAGTTAATTGAGTAAGGACAGTTTTGTAATATTGATTGTAATATTTAAGCGAACAAAACATGCACGATATCTACTAATGAGTTTGGTGTAAACAGGTTGTATATCTACAAATAACAGATAATTTTGAAGAACGATTGTTAAGCATAGTTAAACTATTTTAAAATAATGTAATTGATAAAATATAAAGTTTATGTCAATGCAGACATGATTTGGTATTTATATGAATTTTGTTTATGGTAATATATAATGTATTATATAAAAAATAAGCATTATATAAATAAACTATAATAAATTTGAAAAGCTTTAATAGTTTTAATAGTTTTGTTAGCTTGAAAATTAGTAAAGGTCAATAAAATTACTGAGGCTACATTTAGGTTAGTTGCTAGGTTTAGGCAAAGGGTTGGCCCTATGAGAAGAAACCTGCAAGACACGATATTTGAGCGCCTCACTTAACTTTATCATCTAAAGTTTTTAAATTTATATGTACGTTAGGGCTCTTTACATTTGGCAGTGTAAAGTTTAGTAGTAAATTATTCGTCGTAAACCAGTCTAGGACTTGCGCGAGTAAATCGTTAACAGCACATAAATTCGGTGCTTTTCAGTCTACTTTAAAAATAAGGGATTTGTCATCCACGAATAAAACAATTTCACACAAATCCTGAAACCATATTGATTTGTATGAAATAAATCATTTACACTAAAGTGGCTCTTTAATTGCTGTAATATAATCTTCCCAAATACTTTACTGATTGAAATTGGCCTAAAATTATTGGGGTCGCTTTGGTATCCAAATCTTAAATTAAGGTAGTATTTTACTACATTTAATTAAGTTAAGAAAAATGCCCATATTCATTAAAATGCCCCGTTGATTATAGCAGCTAGGTGTGGCGCTATATTGACAATAATATTTTCAACAAATTTTACAGAGATAGGAATCCCTGAATTTAGCAGATAATTTTTTAATTAAGTTACTTAAATACGTTTATTATATGATATGGATGTACACGTTCAAAACTGAATAGTATCTTACTCTTCCACGTTGTCGATAACCAAGTATTCTGCTCGAGCTGGGCAAGACCTTAGGGTACTAGTTGTATTTAAAGTTATTTTTGCGAAGTAGTTATTAAAGGTGTCGGCTATTTCCAAATTATTTGAAACTATGTTATTATTTTCCACAATACAAATTATTAATTATATACATAATATAAACACAATTCTATAAAACTAACTTATACCTAAAATATTATAAAACAGAAATAAAAAAGAAGAAAACTAAAACCCTCTAATAGGCGTCATAGAATTCCTATTGTTATTATTTGTATTAAGTTCAAAGGTATTCATTGAAATTAAACTACTATATACGGATTTTATCGCGTTGTTTATTTAACACTCTATTATATAATTTAGAAACTGTTACACTACTATACTATTAAACTTTGCTAATTTTAAGCTAATTGGATTGTTAGGGCTACCAAATCTATTTGTTTTTAAGTTTACACTTTCCCCGACGTTTCGTTTGCTTTTCAGCAGCCATGGTCACGGGGAGACTAAGATGGTAGTTGTCTCAATGTTCCAGTGTAGTTATTTCAAAGTACCCGAACATAATTTAGTTATTGGTGTTTCATACGCGTAAACAGATGACGATATTTATTCAAAGGTATTATCACGCACCTTGCTGCGTCCTGTTTCATTGTTATTAATATTCCAAGTAATTTTGATTTTATTACTAGAATTTCGTATTTTAGTTTTTAGATAAAGGGACTTGGCAGTGGCACAAATCATTTTAAATAATTTTTAACATATTGAATAAAATTAGGATCAAAATTGAATGTTTTTCATATCATATAATTCATATAATTTAGATCACAAAACATAATCTTATTATTCTTAGTAAAGGTCTTACATTTAATATTTTTATATTCTAAAGTAATTATGTTAAGTGAAGACTCATATACTTCGTCTGAGAAAGGATATCCTTCCATATTGAGAACCTTGACACTTACTTTATTATTAAATTTCTTTAAGCGATTAGAGGTCATTGGTCTACATGTGATCTTATTCTCTTTAAGCATTGTATTTACAGAAAAATCTACCCTTTGACCACAATGGTCAGATGTCGGTTCACTTAATATGGCCCGGCCGTATTTAGAAATTGAGTCACAAAATACATTATCTAAGCAGATAGCAGAATGTGATATATCACATCCTGGTTGGTTCCAAAAATAGATACTTTAATTAAATGACTCTAATGAACTAATTAGTTTCACAGAAAGAGCTGACTGCTCAAGGAAATTAATATTAAAATCACCAATACTACTATATTCCTATTACTAAAACTCAAACGATTTAAAATACCCTGTACTACTGTTTCGAATACACTAAAGTCACTCTGCGGTGGACAGTACACACAAACTATGGTATGTTGCTCTTGTTCCACACAGGATAATTCATCAGTACGATAGAAAGATTTACTATATCTTTAAGTTCTTTACGTTTTACATCATTACATAAAAATATTAGAGAGCCACCATATATAGAATTCTGTTAAAAATGCACTTACAATTGAATAATACTCATTATAAATTTTAATTGAATACTTTTTAACCAATGTTCAGTTATGCAACATACTTGAATATTATGTTTAAAAATAAATCTAATTCTAACTCCTTGCCGGATAGACCCTGAATATTTTAATGAATTAGTTTAATACTGTGTATGCCTGTCCTTTGTCTCGTTTACCAGTTTAAACTTCTAGATGTATCACTAAGATTTGTAGTAATAATACTACTATGTTCTATAACCTTCACTACTCTACTGGTAACTGGGTCCCTGCATAATATATTAAATGCTAATAGTTTAGCAAGTTGCTTTTTATAAAAATAAGGTAGAAACAATGTATATTTAGTCAATAAAAATCTACTAATAAACTTGTTAGTGTCGAAGAATGAAATAAAATTGTTATAACATATACAACTGCATTTAAAGAAGTAAATTAAGTTTTTCAATATTCCTATTTTTGTTCTTTTGTTAATACATAGGACTATGGTAATGCACACAGAATAAAGTTACACCCTACCTTGTAATGTAATGATTATACTTCTGTTAAATACATTGCATCTTTTTTAGTGACAGATAGGCTGTCACCATAAAGAAATGACTGAGCGTTTAATGTAGTCGTTTTTAACTTCTACTGAAACCTACAGGTGTGGGTTACAAAGATGTATTCATGTTTTCAGACCAAACAGGTGTTTGGTCTCAAGGCATGAATGTGTTTTTGTTATTGTTATCAACCAAATAAGACACAGGCATAACTTCATGATCAGGGGAGGAGATGGTATCACTGTTTATTTATTTATTTATTTATTTACATTCAATTACTCACTACACTCACAGTTTCCCAACACGTGCAGTAAGCCATTACATTTGATTATGTATTTGAACAAAAACATTCACAAATTTTGGTAATAGTAGCTTTTTTTGTAAAAAACAGATCAAGTACCGGATACTGAGCTATCAGGGCGTTGAGCAGTGCAATCGCTCGATTAGTCGGTGCATATTGGGCGGTGCACGTTCGTACTGGCGGTGCGGCCAGAAGACGGCGCGAGCGTAATCGCGTATACTGGTTAGGCACTGATAATGAGCACCGAGACAAACAACACGGGTTGTCGATTTTATTGTTCATCAGTAAATAATAGTGCAATACTAATGCACATTTGCGGCGTGTTTCAAGCGTATCGATGCCTACCATTCCAGATACGAAAAGAGACGGATAAAGATAAGGATAAAATCGATAAAGCTTCTTGTACAAATAACGAGCGAATTTGCGCTGAACGCGTTCTATCATTATGCTGTACTTAGCCTCGTGCGGGTCCCAGACTATTGAGTTATACTCTAAGATACTCCGCACAAAAGAAAAGTACAGCACAACGACAGCACTCCTGCTCTGAAATGGTGCGGATTGCCTCATTACAAAGCCCAATGCTTTCAAGCTTTGACTGCAGATGCTTGTGATGTGCATGTTAAAAGTTAGGCCCGAATCCACAGTCAGACCCAAGTCACGCACAAGTGTGACGCGCTCCAGCGAGACATCTGATATGCTATAAACATGATGATATGGCGAGCGAGATCTTGTCAAAGTTATGGTTTTACATTTGTTTGTATTAAAGTCCAGTCTGTTTCGGACACCCCAGGCTACAACACTATCGATGTCCCGCTGAAGCATTTCACAGTCTGTTACGTTATTAATACCCAAGAACAGCTTCAAATCGTCCGCAAACATAAGACACTGCGATGCTTTAACAACACTTGGCAAGTCATTGATCATTATTAAAAATTGCGTCGGACCTAAAACGCTGCCTTGGCTCACGCCAGAGCGGGTGATATATGCGCTAGACTTGTAATTACCTAGCTGGACATACTGTGTGCGGTTCGCAAAATAGTTGGCAAATAATTTTAATAGATTAGGAGTAAATCCAAATGCAGCGAATTTTTGCAGAAGTATACCATTGTGGACACGATCAAAGGCTTTTTTGAAGTCGAAATATGCCGCATCCACCTGCCTATTCTGATCCATTTCGCTTACACAGTAGTCAACAAAGTTAATTAAATTTGTAGCTGTTGACTTACCGGCACTAAAACCATGCTGACATTCACTTAGCTGCGATGTAATCTGTCTAGTGATATGTTTGTTTAATATATGCTCAAATACCTTGCCAAGCGCTGACAACACCGCAATGGGTCTATGGTTTATAACTTCATACCTGGAGCCATCCTTGGGTACAGGTGTAACGCGTGAGACCTTCCACCTAGCTGGATAAGTAGCAGATTTCAAAGCTAAATTTAATATATGTAGAAGAGGTTGCTGGAGTACTCTAATACAGTCCTTGATAATAAAAGCAGGTATGCCGTCAGGTCCTACAGATGATTTAGTCTTTAACTGTTTGACGGCTAATAACAAATCAGACTCATCGATAAAATCTATTGCAATTCTCGACGAGCAGAGATTTCGTCCTCCGTCAGAGTCATGTGTGATTTCTGGGTCAGATGTTAGCTCATCAACTGACTGACTCCAAATCACAAACAGCTGACAGGTTTCAGCGGTAATATTAAAGTTAACCTATTGAGTCTCAGTGACATACTGGTGGCATGACTCGATATATTTTATTACGTCTGGTATACCTGACAGATTAACTGTGATAAATATTTAATTAATGAATTTAAACTGCCGATCATTGCTTAATTTTCAGACTAATGGATGAGTCTGATGACAAGTAACCGCGATAATAAAAGCGGAAAAGGGTAGACTTCAAAACAAATACAGAGTGAGGGAGTGGAAGGGAGCCGGCGAGAGAGGCAAATCCACAAACACTCTTTTAATCGTAAGTCACAAAGTCCGAGGAGGGAGGTGTTGCGACAACGTGGATAACACGGGGAGTCGTAACATCAAAACTCGGCATAATAATAAAAGTCCGAGGAGGGAGGTGTTGCGACAACGTGGATAACACGGGGAGTCGTAACATCAAAACTCGGCACAATTGTAAAAGTCCGAGGAGGGAGGTGTCGCGACAACGTGAATAACACGGGAAGTCGCGACATCAAAACTCGGCACCGTTAAATAAACTAAGTAAATTAATTAATAACCGCGTCTCGACAGTTTTAGATGTATTAAGTAATATTAAAGGCGCATCGACCTCGCTATGAGAATATTGTATCAATAGTTAAACTAAAACCATGTTTGGTATACGATAGAAATCATGATTCTAGTTCAGTAAATTCAGAGAAAGAATGTAATGATATTTCTAACATAATGAATTGATAACATAATAGTTGTAACAGTGATTCTCACTGGTTGTTTTCAATAATTATATAATATTTCAGTGATTTAAAATAAATGTATGAATGCCATACATATTATGTAAAACAATTATAATAGCATTTTCTGCATGGCACCCAAAATATACAATAAAGTACCAAATAAATTTAAGGACCTTAATGTTTAACGTATTTAAACGTAATTTAAGAAATTTATTATTTATTGCATAAATGCTACTATAATATTAATGATCTCCTATGTGATAATCTTATATAATTTGTTTTCTTTGTTTTAATAATCGTCTATCATGATCTAATTTAATTTGGCATGTTCTTAATTATTGACTTATCTATTACTATTCTATTATTGGAAATGAATTATTAATTAATTAATTTTTATATTTATTGTACGGATTTGAACTAACCTATTTATAATATATCTCACTTCATTGTTAAATCTGTAACACCTGATCGTACACATGTTGAGTCAAATAAATTTATCTTTAATAATAAGTTATAAATGTGTACATTCACATTGATAAAAATAAGCATTGTCTCTATGTAACAGAATATACATAATAATTTCTTAAGAAGTACATAAATTAAATATATTAAATTATACTTATTACGAATATAAACGACGGTACTTCAAGCGATTCATGGCCACAATTTTGTGCACGAATCGCTTGACCTGTTGTTGTTAAACATAATCTAAAGCGAAGGGTCTCGCTTTAACATCAGGATGGCCGAGCTGTTAGCAATTATAGGTAGAATATAATTATTATATAGAAATATTTAGTTAAATGTAGTAATGTAGAAGCATTATTTGAATATGTTTAATTGTATCCGTTATTTTCTGTTGGCAACACTGATTTTTCTCGACTGCCCCACTATGCTTGATAGTATAAAACTAACGCGCGGAACTATAACGGGCAGTCGTGCGTTGTGTGGCGATCGGATAAGTTTGTGAAGTAAAAGTATATTAAGTGGCGGATATTGCATTGAATTAAATAAATTTGATTGAATTATGCATATTGTGTAACTATGTAAACTATTAATATAAAATATAATTATGTTACAATAATATTAAAGGAAATAAATACTTGAGAACTGATTCTGGAGTTTCCTTACATATAGGATCAGGGCAGCCATCTAGTGACGTCAGGTTCGGTGTTGTCACTTCATTGTCGATTGTTTCCAACAATATATATATATATATATGTATATATATATACACGTACGTATATGTACGTATTTACACATTACATTATTTATTTTATTTATTATCTTTGGCGAAAATGTATATTCAAAGTTAGGCAGCTAAATATAAATCATTTCCATTTCTTAATAATAGAAATGATTTAAAACGGTATTATAACTGCCTAACTTTGAATATACATTTTCTAATAAAAGATCTTGGAAAGTAACAACTGTGATTGAGTAGGTATATTGCTTTTTTTTGTTTATTTTTGTGCCATATATAATAAAAAAGAGTCACAAGACATAAGATAAGACAAAAGACCAGCATTGATGACCCATGTTCGAAACATGCCACAATCAGTAGTAGGATTTGGGAATGCATGTAACACGACACCTGTAAAAAAAATAAACATGTACATATATTAAATTATATACCTCCTTTGTTCCTGTATTATATATCTAATATGATACAAATGAAGCATCTATACATAGCAAAACAACATTAAAAGTACATAATACTTATCACTATCCTGATATACTAGTCAAATATTACTAAATTACATGAGCTTGGCCAATTGTCCATATTATAATTCAGACTACGGCAGACATTTTTCATAATCAATGTGTGGACATACTCTTTGGATAACTGGCTGCTAACCTATATGAGATGAATATGATAGTCATGGATACATTTAAAATAGAATGTTTGATGACTACCAGCAAATTATCCTTGAGAAAAAAACACACCTATCTAATTTCTCAACCTAACATACTACTACTTCATTACTAATGATATTGTCATCAAAACAAATAAGCACCAAGACGAAACTTGTAACTTAACCTTAAACCTAACCATCTCTATTTTCAGAACTGATAAAATAAGTTGATAATATTAAGCTATAATAAGACAAGTACCTACTATGAAAGTTTATGACTGCTTATGAGGTTAGTCTGTGAGGCATAATAAGAATATAAAACAGAGGTAAGGATCGCAAAGCTTAATATTGTTAGGTGTAAGTCTTAATCATAGAGAAGTATATTTATATTGGTTAAGTGTTAATTGTCACTAGCCATAGATATTACCGGCCGGCAAACCGATAGTTTAGTGGCTATGTTTATTTGTACCAAATTCATCGTTACAAAGTTTATACTAACCTTCAATGAGTGAGGAAGTGCTGATAGAAACACAACACGTCCTTTGAGGCATTTTAAAGTATCAATATCACCAAAAAAGAGTCACTATCTCCACACAAATAAGTCACTTCACTTATCAGCGAAATCTTCAGTCTGCGAAAGCTAAGGCAGAGGAGGTGAACACACTCGACTCGATGTACTTAGCAGACAACAGAAAGTAAAGGCATATGAAACTAGAAAGAAAACAAGTAAACGGCGCAAGTGCATCAACTTGATCTCACAATCTCACAGTCTCTTTATAAGCGACCATGACAGGAAAACAAAAACAAACAGCAAATTTTATGGATGCGTTCGATCTATTCTAGATTTTTTATATTTAGTTATAATATAACATTCCTGTACGAGCCACGTTACACGTAGCGTACATTGAACTTATTACTCTTTGTGCCGTGTCAGCAACTTACTTCATTCATTACTTTAATTAAAAATATGTAATTAAAATTAGTTCGCGTTCACGTTCACCTATCAAAGGACGTACCGCGTCTCACATATCATTCCGCGTTCGATAATCAGTAAACGCATATCATTACCATTTATATCATCTTTTTATCTATCAATATAGTCAGTTAAATTTATTACCGAGTTTTACTGATCTATAAACCTATAACTTATTACCCAGGGTGTGCGGACCGTACATCCTTTTTTTAAATTTTAATTAGTATAATTACTCTGACTATAACCTCGCGAGTGACTTAGTGTACCGTAGTTAGCTATCACGGCTCTGTGACATTTGTGAGGACCAACCAGTGGAACTATCAGTGTGAGCAAACAGTTCATCACTCATCAGCAGAATATCAACAGATACCACCTATTGGAGGCAGAAGCTGCGAGATCATCGTCAAGTATCAAGATATCAAGTAAGATCTTTCCATATCAGCGTTCATCTTATCCTTATATTACAATCATATATCAACATGTCTAGCATGGAAGACTTACTATCGACACAAGAGCAAATTTCTGCCGCGATTGAGCAACTCTATTCGAATTTTATGAAAGACGGTTCGGATAGGAAAACTCCAGACTATATCAAGCGCCGGCTAGATACTCTAGATGGTTACTGGAGTGAATTTCAGTCTAATCATAGGAAGCTGGGTGCTTTTAGTATTAGATCTCATCCTTATTTTACAAACAATCAGTTTGAGTATACCAGGAATCAGTACACTACTATCAGAACAGCTATACAAAGTTACGGATTGTCTGTGAACCCAAGAGAAGAAAAGATAACTTCTTCTCCAATCATTAGACCAGCAACACCCATGGCCGTTTCGGAGACTCCTATATCAGATTGTACGACTCAAACCCAGCGACATCTGTTGCCAGAGGCAGCGACAGCAAAACTGACGAGATGCTGCGGAAACAGAGCAGTAACTTCAAGGCATTTGATCATACTATTTAAAATATCGATTTGGAGAACATTTCAGAAAAATGTGAATTTGATCACTTGTTACGTACCATACAATCTCGCTGGACGACTATCGACTCTCTGCATTGGGAGTTGGATAGCGAACTAGGCCAGAGGAATACTGAGTACGAATCTCATTTCTATCAAGCCGAGAAAAGGTTTAACGACATCATCAAGTCAATAAATAAAAAATTGTGGTCCGTGTCTCACCTAGAGAAGTCTACTCCTAAGATAGATATACCCACGTTCTCTGGTAACTACCATCAATGGTCCAGTTTCAAAGACCTTTTCACTGAGACTATCCATGCGAATCCGACTTTATTGAGCGCCCAGAAGATGCAATTTCTGAAATCTAAAGTGAGAGGTGAAGCGGAAAGACTCATCCAACACTTGCCAATCTCCTCGGACAACTACTCTTATCCGCTGGGATTTGCTTTATCATAGATTCAATAACAAACGGCTGATTATGAGTTCTCACTTAGATCAAATGCTCAATGTACCTACGATTCAACATATATCGGTACAGCATATCAAAAAGCTTCACGATGTTACTCGCAAAAGTCTCAATGCTATTAAAAACCTTGGCATAAGCGTAGATTCGTGGGATCCTCTTATCATCCATCTTCTTAGTCAAAAATTAGATTCTGATACTCTTAGCGAATACCTTACTTCTCTCAAAGACCCAAAGGAAGTACCTAGCCTAGAGGAATTTTTATTATTTTTGGAGAAGACATTTACGACCATGGAAACATCGAAAAGAAAGCCTGAACCCAAATCAAACTAAAACCATTATCATAAAACTCAGAATTTAAATATTAAAACATCGTCGACCGGACGTAACATTTCGCAATCTTCAAGCGATAAAAACATCTATGTGACGAAATACTATAAATGTGCTGTCTAGGGTGTGATCACCGGAGTGGGCGCTAAGCAAACTAACTGCAAAGGGGCTATCAATATCAAATGCGTATCAATGAACAGTAACTACGAGTTTCATACTGACGTTATTATCATGCAAAATCTTGTTAATCTACCAAGTAAATTAATCTATCAAGTAAAATCTTGTTAATCTACCAAGCTATTCTTTCGCTAAACCGGATTGGTCGTACTTAGATAATATCTCTTTGGCTGATCCTGAATTTAACGTAAGTCGCCCAGTGGACATTCTGTTTGGAGCCGATATTTATTCTTTGATTCTGATGGAAGGAATTTGCAGAGATCAACAAAATCATTCACCTATTGCCCAGAACACGCGGTTAGGGTGGATTTTATGTGGATGCGCAAAAACTTTGCAATGTAATGTCATCTTGAATAATCCAGACGAGATCCAAAGATTTTGGGAAATTGAGGATATTGCAGAGGAATCTCAATTATCAGTAGAAGATAAAGAGTGCATTCAGTACTACAAGAATACGACTATTCGTCGAGAGGATGGACGCTATGTGGTAAGACTACCCCTAAAGTCGGACTTTGAAACAAAAAAACAATTTGGGATTATCAAAAAGTAAAGCTGTTTCACAATTTAAATCATTAGAAAGAAAGTTCTTGAAAAATCAGCCGATGGCAGAAAGTTATAAATCATTTATCAAAGAATATCAAGCTATGGGCCACATGACTCCCGTTCCGTTCGCAAGAATTAACGAACCTTCTTTCTATTTCACTCACCACGGGGTAGAGCGAGATGAATCAAAAACAACTAAATTCAGTCGTCTTTAATGGCTCCGCTAAAACTACTTCCGGATTTAGCCTAAATGACGTCATGAAATGTGGGCCCAACCTCCAACAAGATCTGCAGTCTCTTATCATTAAATGGAGACAATATCAATATGCTTTCACGGCTGATATAGAAAAAATGTTTCGTCAGATTTGGATGAACAATCAAGACCAACGATTCCAAAAAATCATTTGGCGAGACTCTGAGCGTTACCCTATCAAAGACTGGGAGCTAACAACTGTGACGTATGGTACTAAAGCTGCCCCTTTCTTAGCTATGATGACTCTACGGCAGTTGGCATTAGATGAAAAAGCAAATTATCAGAATAGCTCAGCAACCGAAGTCCTTGAAAACTTTTTCTACATGGACGATTTGGTACATGGCACTCATCAAATTAAAGCTGCGAAACAATTGCGCTTTGATCTTATCAAACTACTAAAATCAGGTGGCTTTAATCTAAGAAAATGGAGATCTAATATTCCTGATCTATCAGACACAAATCAAGACTTCAACTTTCAGGACTCAGAGTCATCAAAAACATTAGGGCTTAGCTGGGATCACCGACAAGACCTGTTTACATTTAGTTCAAATATAGAACTATCTACCGAGCGGGAAACAAAGCGGTCACTTTTATCAAATATTTCAAAACTATTTGACCCTCTCGGTTGGCTTACGCCATTATCAACCAAGCTAAAGATCCTATTTCAAAAGGTGTGGTTGTCCGCAATCAGTTGGGATGACTCTCTACCGGACGACATGTTTTCCGAATGGATCGTTATCAGAAATGATATCAAAAACATAAACAAACTGCAAGTGCCTCGGTGGATACCAACAAGCGAACGTAACGTCATAGAATTATGCGGATTTTGCGATTCGTCGACCAAGGCTTATAGTTGCATAATATATTGTAAGGTCAAACGAAACAATAAAACTATTATTACGCCTTTGATTGGAAAAGCGAGGCTTGTACCAATATCAAAAAATATCAGTCTCCCACGTTTGGAATTATGTGCAGCTCATCTTCTATCAAATGTGATGCTCAAAGTGCAACAGTGCGTATGAAACTAAAATCTACGGGTGGTCCGACTCCATGATCGTCCTTGGCTGGCTTAATTAACGGAGATTCAACAAGGTGGAAGACATTCGTCTTAAACGGAGTACGTGATATCACACAAATTATGCCATCAACATGTTGGCGTTATGTTAAATCGGAAGAGAATCCGGCGGATTGCGCCAGTCGTAGATTAACAGCTTCTCAGATGATTAATCATAATCTGTGGTGGCAGGGACCGTCCTGGTTACAAAACTTTGTTGGACAAAGTAACTGGCCAAATTTTACCACGGATATAGAAATGAAAAAGTTCGCCAAGTAAACGTTGCCACTGAGCCAGATATAAACAATAATATCATATATCAATTACTAGCGAAATATAGCACTATTAGCAAAACCATTCGAATAATATCATGGATGTTTAGATTCGTAAGAAAACAAATCAAATTCCTACTTATCTTTATTTAAGTTGAGCCGATCTGAAAATCTTATCATCAAGCAAGTCCAACAAATTGATTTTGCTCAGGAAATAAAAGATTTAAAAGAGAGCATTCACGTATCACCACAGAACAAAATATCAAAACTCTCTCCCTATTTAGACGAATACGAAATCCTTAGAGTTCATGGGCGCTTGAGAAACTCAACTCTGCCTTTCTCAATGAAACATCCTATCATCAAATCAGGCTCCAGTCGCTTCGCACAATTATTAATAGATCAAGCGCATAAAGCAACTTATCACGGAGGAGCACGCCTAACATCAGCATTTTTGAGGCAAAAGTATTGGCTTGTAGGAGGAAATAAGATCGTGAAGAAACATCTTCGTAAATGCGTCACGTGCAGGCGCCACGATCCTATTAAGCATCAGCAAATCATGGGTGACTTACCTGCTGCTCGAACAATTCCTACGAGACCATTTTATCATACTGGTGTCGATTACACTGGATTTGTTGATGTCAAATCTAGCAAGGGCCGTGGCATAAAGTCTTCAAAAGGCTATATAGCAGTGTTCGTATGCATGGTGACCAAAGCCGTGCATCTCGAACTAGTGTCCGACCTTAGTTCATCTGCGTTCCTAGCCGCTTTACGTAGAATGGCTTCCTGGCGGGGAACGCCCTGTCACATTTATAGTGATAATGGGACCAACTTCGTTGGCGCGAACAAGATTCTCAACAGAGAATTCATAGATCTTCGGGTAGCATTAGACGATACGTTTTATACATCAATCACTGACATGAAAATTCAATGGCATTTTAATGCCCCTGGATGGCCAAGTGCAGGAGAACTCTGGGAGGCTGCGGTGAAGAGACTCAAATATCATCTGAAAAGAGTCATCGGCGAGCAGAATTTGACTTTTGAAGAATACTCCACCTTCCTTGCCCAGTTAGAAGCGTGTTTGAACACAAGATCTCTATGTCCACTTACTGAGGACCCCGAAGATCTGGAATATCTAACCCCCGCTCATTTCCTAGCTAGTGGGTCCCACTAACACTATCATAGAAACGGAGAGAGACCAACGAACAAGATGGCAGCTTACACAAAAGATCTTTGGAGATATATGGAAGAAATGGCAATCAGAGTATCTAAGCCAACTATCTGCCCGCAGCAAGTGGCGCCTTCCAAAGGAAAATCTTAATATCGACGATGTCGTCATAATTCATGACGCTAACCTACCTCCAGGGAAATGGGCACTTGGTAGAATTATTTAAAATTAAATTAAATTAAATAAAACTTTATTTCAGACTTTTGTCCATAATTTTGTTAGTAATTTAATGTTAGTAACAATGATGCTTAAATTATTAGGTTAGTATTGTTAGTTTCCATAATATATAATATATTTATTTAATTTGACCTATGACTGTCCCCACCCAGTGTTTCTGAAAGGGACAGTCCGGTCTGGCAGCTATCATTTTCAGGATGCTGTTGCCACTACCATGCAAGCGCTGCAGTAAGGAGGCCGCTTTCTTTCGCATGATGGCATGGAAACCATCAGTGCGAGCCTCCGCGAACATGCCTGAAGCGCTACAACGCCATGGCAGTCCCAACAGCATCCTAAAAGCATTATTAAATTGAACACGCAGGACGCTGTAGGCTCGGCGCGTGTATGATACCCACAGGCCACTCGTATAAAAGGATTGACAGAAGGCCTTAAAAAGGGTTACTTTGACGTCTGTAGTACAACGAGCGAACCTGCGGGCAAGCATATTGCTCCTCACAGACAACGCCCTGCGCTCCCTCTCTATATCTGCGTCGTCTCTTAGGTCGCTCGTGACAATGTGGCCCAGGTACCTAAAACTATCCACAACTTTCAAAGCAACGCCATTGAGACTTATGGGAGGAACACTGCGCGGTTGCTGCTTAGGTGCTTTAAATACAAGAATTTCACTCTTCTTCGAGTTGTATATTAGGCCGTGCTCCTCCGCATAGGCCTCGCAGGTCAATAACAACTTCTTCAACCCACCCATCGAGGGACTGAGAAGCACCATATCGTCTGCATAGCTTATATTGTTGACACTCGTTCCGTCAATATGGCAGCCGACATGTGTACCGCTCAGCCGCTCGATGAGCCGGTTGATATACAGGTTAAATAATAAAGGGGAGCTCAAACCCCCCTGCCTGACTCCGCATTCCAGCCTGTACTCGCCAGACAGTGTACCCACCCACCTCACCCGGTTCTTTTGGTTAGAGTACCAATATTTGAGAAGGGAGGTGTACTCCGCCGACACACCCACGTCCCTCAACTTGTCCCACAGTACGTCATATGCGACCAGATCAAATGCTTTTGACAAGTCGAGGAAACACGCAAGTACCGGCGTCCTCCTCGCTGTGTAGTACATGACAGTTCGCTTCAAACACAGAATAGCGCTCTCTGTTGATAACCCTGCTTTGAACCCGAACTGGGCATCGTGCAACTTAACCTGTGCTGTGAGGCGACTATTCAGCAGACTGTCAAGTACCTTGGCTGTTGTGGTAGCGAGTGAGATGGGTCGGTAGTTACCAATGTCAGACGTATCACCCGTCTTATTTTTAAGTATTGGAACGACTATAGTTCGCATTAGCGACTCTGGCAGATACGAGTGACCTATGCACAGACTGAAAAACATAGACAGTACTCGTGGCAAGTGAACCCCCGCAAATTTAAAATGCTCGATACTGAGCCCATCGTGACCAGGCGATTTTCCACGTTGCATTTTTCTAATAATGTTAGCCACACTCTTCGCAGGTATCTTTACATTCCGTCCCGTCACAATGGGCTCACCACCGCTCACCGCACCGGACGAGGGACCCAAGGGCGACCTCACAGTAAAATGCTCTCTAAACGCCGCGGCAATGTCACTGTGGTCAGCAGAGCCACCAACACTCGACGGGAAGCTAGGCCTAACGTTCATTTTATTTGTATGCTTCCAAAAACTTTTAAAATCCTTAGAGGAGTGGTCGGATGCAAGGATGTCCATTTTAAATTGTTCTTGATTATTCTGACACCATTTCAGTTTCGCCTTAAAATGTCTCCTCGCCTCCGACATCTCATCAAAGATTCGACCATTAACTGGTCGCTCAGCTAAGTCCCATAGTTGAAACCTAAGCCGTGCCTCCCGATGAAAGCTCGCTACGTGCTTATTCCACCCAATGACATAACCTCCCTTCCTGCGACACCTTTTCCTATATGTTTGAATGGCTGCCCGTGACAACGTATCAGTAATTTGCACATATAATTTATCAAGAGCTGAGTGATGTTCCTCGTTATCACAGAAACCATCACAACATTTACTCAACTCCTGCGGAAAATCTATCAACCGTAGCTTAGAATGACAAATGTCATGGTATTCACTAACTTGCTGCACCTGTCTATCACCCCACACGACACGGTTCATAGGTTTTACCGCTGCAAAATCATTAACTTTAGGTTTAAGCTTATTAAGATTACATTCCACTACCAGTGGATAATGGTCCGACCAATACACGTCGTAGCTCACAGTCACACCAACGACTGAATCCCGAGCTGACTCTGTGACTATGCAGTGGTCCAACCATCTGGTACAGCCGTGAGCATCACTATAAAATGTATAGGTAGTTTTAGGACACATTTTTATATCTATGCAAAGCCAATCAAGATCCATACAAAAGTCTAACATTTCATTATAAAACAATTCAGTCGGGTGGGCATTAAAGTCACCCAGTATATAAAAGGCCTCAACTCCATTGTTCTCCTCCACTTCAATTACCGAACGAATCACACCAAAACACGCGGCAAACTCAGGTAGGTTGTCATACGAGTTTGTAGGCATATATACACTAAAGAATACTGCTGACCTATCACACACAGTTACCTTTATCGCACAGACCCGCACGTTATTACATTCTATCACGGACACAGACTCAAACGCACTCTTACGCCACAGCAGCGCCACGCCGCCATACGGCCGCCCGCTGAGTAAACCCGCCGCAGTGTCAACCGCCGACGTGCCGGTGCACCCGAACTTGTCATCAATCGTGTTGAGCAGCGGCAGGTCATGCGGCAGCAGCCAGGTCTCCTGGAGGGCTACTACATCGGCTGTTTGGCACAACGTTTTGATTCCTTCTAAAGATCTCTTCATAGACTTACAATTGAAACTTATTATTTTGCTGTACGTATCCATCAAATATTATTATTAAGTCTTTTCTGTACTAACTACTGTTTTCAAGGCAGGGCCTTGGCTCTTTTGCCTGCTATCATAAAAGTTCACAAAACACCTGAACGATATGCCTGACGGCCACAACTTATCATCCAGGAATGTAGCTAGTTTATACTTTGTAACATAAAGTTTGTAAGCATTGTAGTTTCTTTCTTGTTTCATTTTGATTTTTACCAAAGAAACTGTTTCTCGCGTTTTCTCATGTATGTAATTAATAATATCTTGTTCAGCTACGTCCCTATGCACGTTAGATATAAATAGTGGCACTTTCGTGTCGGCTGCTTTGAACCTGGAGCTATTCTCACAAGAATCCGTTACCGCGCTGCCTTTCTGACTAATCAGATGATTTTTAAATCTCTTTCTCTGTACTACATGCCAAGCCTCACCTTTCTCTGACATCTTCCATTCACCCTCTCTCTGAAGTACCTCGGTAAAAGAGACGTGTTTCGGCGGCGATATTGCATTATTATTAGTTACGGTATTAGTCTCCTTATCGTTAATAACAGCAGTATTCACCAACCTGCCGACGTGAGCGCGCTCAACATTTGTTCTATTCACCGGTGCTAGAACCGATCGCGCCGCGTTATCATTAGTATCAGTAGTGCTACAGCGCAGCATGCACTCACCTGCTGTCCCGCTCTCGCTCTCGCATTGCATCCTAACTAACATTGCATCCAGGCAAAGACGACTTCGTGCGCGTTGTTAGCTTAAGAACAAAAAATAGCATCATCAAAAGACCAATCACCAAAATATCCAAATTGCCAGTCCGTGAAGATGATACAGATGACCGAGCCAGCACGTTTCAACAGAAACACGAAGAAATTGCCGCCTCAATTAATATCAAACCCCCAACTCTGCCTATACAATTTTATAAATGTGTTTTTAATGCTGATATATATAATTATAACACCCACGTACGGCGCTTATCAAATATCAAGTTTCAATAATAGTCAAGGGTTTTTACTTCGATCGGATCACAAACTTACGCCTAGAACGAGACCAATGGAAATTAGTTATCTACTACGACATTTTTCCCTATTGGCAAAGCGCTGAATTACTTGGCAAGTATATAAATCATTTAGATAACATTTGTAACAATCAAAGTAAGGTAAAAATTGTACAATGTGATGTCATCCTTCTTCAATTACATCACGGGCTTAATGAACTCGAACATTACAATAATATTTTGCTCGGTAAGCGATTCACTCGGCACGAGCGAGTCACGCGAGGCCTTATCAACGGTGTCGGGTTCGTCGCGAACAAGCTGTTCGGCGTACTCGATCAAGAATTCGCAGAACAGTACGAACGAGACATAGAGACTATTAAAACAAAACAAAAACATCTCGCTTTACTTTGGAAAAATCAAACTTCGGTCGTCGAGGGCGAATTTAATTTGATAAAGAGGGTTGAAACATCTATCAACAAACAAAGTAAACTTTTCAATCAGTATTTGAACAACCTAGAGATGTCGTTAAACAGGCAAAATGAAAATCTACAAGCCACATCAAACACATGTGATTTCACTCTATCATCAGTCATCGCACAAGGTATTTTATTAAACTTGTAGAATATCTTCTCACCGTGAAAGCAAGAGCTACCGAGAAGTACATTATTTACGAGATTTGGATTCCTCTAGTCTGCAGAGATAACTTTGAGTTATACCGACTAATCCCCATTCCAAAAGAAACCGAAAACTCTATGATCAGTCTTGTACCTGTAGCAGAGTACGTAGCTATCAATATAAGACAGGACTCCTATATCGGGTTATCTGAGAAAGATGTACGAAATTGCGTTGAAATCGATAAGGACACTCATTTATGTCCCTTGAAACAGCCTATTCATAAAATGAAATCAGACGATAACCTATGTGTCAAAGGTCATCTTTCTAAACAGTGTCAAACCATGACATTAGCTTGTATAGATTCCTGGAAACAATTGAATACAAGAAACACCTTCCTGTATTTCTGTTGTGGTCATTGCTCTGTACGTATCATGTGCGAGAATCAAATTCCCTCAGAGTTATTACATAAGTCTGGTATAATAACAATAAGCGAGGAATGCATTATAAAGGGTGACCATTTTATCATTTATGCTCACCGAACGCCATCTAATGCCATAGAGAGAGAGGCTGACTTAATCAAAATTCAGATACCTCCTATCAATCATCTCATGAACATATCGATGCCATCTACTGTTGAAAATCAATCTATATATTCAGATCATCAGAAGTATTTTGAGGAAATCGACAAACAGATTAAACAGCTGAAAGCTAGTACTTCAGACGAAGTGCTGTCTGATCGCATTTCATATCATGACGTTCATCACTATGTCGTCGTCTACGTGGTGCTATACGCGGGTGCTGTCACGCTCACGGTACTGTGCTGGCGTGGCCGGCGCTTGCGGATAGGAGACGCAGCTCCACCGTGCCCGAAGGCACGCGTCGCGGCGCTAGCAACTCCGGTGGCGTCGTGCCTGATATCGAACTTCAACCAACCACTTACGAAACTTCTTCGGTTAGATGTGTTAGTGATAGTGCAGTGAGTCAGTGTTGTGTTCGTAGTGAGTCTGAGACTAAATCGCGTAGTGCAAATGTAATCAATAAGTGTACCTCGCTTGTATTTGTTCGTAACCAGTTCGACCGCACTTTATAGTGACACTGGAGCAATTGATGACTGTCTTTATCATATATCAACTATCATCATTAATTTTAAGCAAAAATATTGCTCAATCACCTTGTTACTCACGTCAGTCACTTATTATCATATTAGCCATACCATCATCCTCATTTTTTGGCCCGGGAGTATGTACGAGCCACGTTAAACGTAACGTACATTGAACTTATTACTCTTTGTGCTGTGTCAGCAACTTACTTCATTCATTACTTTAATTAAACATGTAATTAAAATTAGTTCGCGTTCACGTTCGCCTATCAAAGGACGTACCGCGTCTCACATATCATTCCGCGTTCGATAATCAGTAAACGCATATCATTACCATTTATATCATCTTTTTATCTATCAATATAGTCAGTTACATTTATTACCGAGTTTTACTGATCTATAAACCTATAACTTATTACCCAGGGTGTGCGGACCGTACAATCCCTTTTATCGAAATAAAAGTAAACTCGGTTTCTATATTATACAATATTTATATTTTAATTTTTACTGTGGTATTGTAATAGCGAATAAATATATATAATAATTCTGAACGCATTTTTCTTCAGAAAATACTGGGGTTGGCGGCTAGATGGCGCTATCGTCTTTATAATTTATAGTTTGCATGGAAGATGCACTAGCATGGCTCAGTCTACGTGTTACCGTCGATCAATGCACACCTCGTAGGAACTGTCTCGCGTTTCATAGTGATAAGTGCTCTTAGTGTGAAGTAGTTGTTAGTTGAATTCGAATACAAATTATCTGACTACCTACGTGTTTTCTATTGATTGAAACCGCCCACGTGCTTTGATTCTATAAAATGGCTGATAAGGACGGGATAAAACGCTGCCAATCCGACATCAGAAGTGGGATCTAAACTCCATTCTCACTGGTCTTAGCGATAGCTCTCAACAAGCGAGCAACGCGTGAACAGCTGCGAGATGGTTGCTGTTAGTTACAACCATCAGGTGGGTCGTTTTCATTTTATTTCGATTAGGTTGCCGAATGTTCTCTTATGTAATTAATTGTAGCTAACATATTTGAACGCACACGTTATAATAATTCTGTTCAAATAACTGGTATTGATAATTCCGCTATTTGTTGTACCGACGTACTCTGATTGAGGTTATTTTTAATGAGAATAATCTTGCAATTTTGTTCCATATTCTACCAGACTATGGTATAAAACATGAGGTTATAATAAACCGTGATATTTAAAAATACAAGGATTTACAATTACACTAACTTATTTACTATTTGTGAAGTACCTTCAGTAATTTCCTCTGTGATGAGTTATGGGCTTGCAGAATGTTTGTGATGTTATAATTTAATAAAACTCGGTGGAGAAAATAATCATGTTGTACTCCTTTTTAATTTTATATCAGCAATAGACTATCATATACATTTGATATAGACAAGAGATATTGTGCCACAGACGTAGACAGAGAAAAGTATAGACAAATTGATAGCATCGGTCCCATTCACACAAGAAAAAGAGGGAGTTACGTGTATTTAGTGTAAAGAAATGAGATAGAATGATAATGTCTTTTGTTTCGCGACGCTTGCCAGTTTTTCAAGGTCAGCACAGTTCGTGACAGTACTGTGCGAAACAATTTTGACAGTTGAGAGTCACTTGTTTTCTTGTCAGTGGTTTAATCTAATTAAAAAGTGCATAATTCGGCGATAATTGGCAAAAATACTTATTGTGAACAATTAGTGCATTGTTATTTTATGAAAACATGGTGCGTTGTAGTGTTTTGGGGTGCAAAAGCGACAGTGAAAGGAAAATACCAGACTTGTCCTTTCATTCGTAAGTATGCCACGTTAATGCCAATAATTAACCTTTCAGTATATTAATTGAGTGGGTCTAAAATATCTAGCATCACGTCAAGTATAAAATTATCGATATATAAGCTAAAATATAAAATAAATAATTCATAACCTAAAAATTCAGTGTTGCCGGCTTGTAAGGATAAGCCTTTACCGATCCATATAATGATAACGTCACATTGTTGATGCAATAACAGGTCACGTTAAGCTTACGAAGCATTTACTTCGTTTTATTTTAAATATGTACTTTGTTTCTGAGAGAATAAATCCAACTTTCAACAAGAACGGTTGTTTTCACTGTAATGACCCTGAAACAATATACCATTCCACCACATGGCGACCCTGCCAATTAAGAACTATTGAAGAAACGAAAACAGAAAATTGAAGAAATCCATAAAGAAGACAGAAGAAAGAAAATAGAAGATGGGGAAGACCTATTCCAAAGAAGAAGTGGTAATAGCACAAAACGCAAACGGAGAAGCCAATGCCACGACTAGCCAAACTTTCACAGTACCAATCAGCGTCGAGAAAATACTTCTAACAGTAATTTTGACACTTTTACTTGTTGGAACGTGCTATTTTATCATGAAAAAGTGCCAGAAGAAAGCAGTCAACGTTTTAAGAAGAGAACTTCACGCTAGTACCTTTAGCGTCGTTTCCCCTCCTCAAGTAACGTCTAGAAATTAGTAGCAGCGGTGTCCAGGGATTGCCCGGCCCACGGAGTCCAGGGTATAGCCCGGCCCATCAGTACCAGAACAACACGGAGTCCAGCGGTAGCGCATCGTCGTAGAAAAATGAGCTGCGGTTCCTGTTTATCACCACCAGGGATGCCGACTTCGACTCCACGAAATAAGGTTTTTAATATTTAATTTTAACTTTAATATCACTAGGTATAATTATATAATATTACATAATTAGCTATCTTACATTATAATGACCTTAAAAGATTTATTATTAATATCGAATACATTAAAAGAAGTTAAGGACTATCTCATAAAAATCGGTCCTGCACGGAGACAAACCTCCGATACAGCACAACAAAAGATATTATTAGCTGAAAGAGAATATTGTAAATTGGAGTGTATTTTGCTAGAAATACGAAGGAAAATCGAATATTCTGAGTTAAGCCCTGATAGTTTAAAATCAATTAATTCTATAATTAGTGATATACATATTTTCTATACTAAAATTATTAGTTTAAAGTCTACAAATACGTCATCAAAAATGCAACCGGCAACCGATTCTTTTAACTTAAAAACAGCCATTGCGCTTTTACCTATAATGACTGGTAAGGAACAAGATACTTTGCGTTTAATAGATGGTATTCAATTATATAGTTCTATGATCAATAACGACACAAAACGTCAATTAATTGAGTTTGTTTTAAAGACACGATTGTCTGAAGGAGCCAAACTTCGTTTAAAGTCAACTTATGACACAATAGAAAGTTTGATTAATGATATGCGAACATTTTTGATCCAAAAAAAATCTCCTGTAGCAATTCAGTCACAGCTTTTAAGTAGTAATCAAGGCCGGAGGTCCATAGAACAGTTTGGTAGTGAATTAGAGAAACTTTTCGTTCAGTTAACTATTGCGCAAGCTGATGGAGATGATTCAAAGTTTAATATTTTACGACCAATTAATGAAAAAATGGCGATTAAACGATTTTCGGATGGTTTAAGTAATACGCGCCTCAGTACAATTATAGCCTCGCGCCAGTTTGAGACTTTACCGTCAGCTATCCGTACAGCATTGGATGAACATACATTATCACCAAATGATGAACATGTGTTAAATTTTAAGAAGCCTTTAAATCAAACCCAGCCTTATATTCGACGTGGTAATATACATACCAATAGAGGTTTTAAATATTTTGGTTCAAATCCAAATAACTATCAATCAAATAGTCAAGGTCAACATATTCCTAATAGCAGTAATAAGTATTATTATAACAATAAATACATGCCACCTATGTCCTATAATAATCGTGGGAATCGTGGAATACCACGGGGCCCTCGTTTCGGATTTCATCGCGCTGGAAGTCACAGCGCGCAACGATTTCCGCGAAGCGCCATACAACACCCACGTGTTCAAGTTATTTCGCAACAATCGAAAGAACCTACAGAAATAACATCAAGTACGAGCAATGAGTTTTTTCGTCCCTTTAATGAATGATAATGACGTTTTCAATTATAGTAAAAGTAGTATCGTTTCCTTAAAAGTAGGTTTGGGTAGTTCTGTGAAATGTTTAGTAGACAGTGGTGCTACTATATGTACTTTAGAATATGAATGGTTAAATGAGTATTTAATTAGTAAGATATGTTATGATAAGATAGTGATAAAAGGCGTTAGTGGACAATTAGTGTCCGAGGGATATGTTTATTTAGATTTAATTTGCGATGGTATAGAGTTTAAGCAGCAATTTTACGTTTTTAAAAATTTATGTTGTTCTACTGATGCTATTATAGGTCATAATTTTTTGAAGCGGTATGGAGCCGTAATTGATTATAAAAACAATAGTTTAAGTTTATCAAATAATAATATGACGGTTGTAATTAATTTTGAACCGTGTAATGAGTTTCAATTTACCATTCCACCCCGTTGTGAGGTGATTAGGCATATTCCTTGTAGGTTTCGCGAGGACGTTGTAGTTTTAGCGAACGAAATTAACTTAGGAGTTTTTGTAGAAGGCTCAATAACAAGTCCTGTCAATAATTATATACCAGTACGAATTTTAAACACAAGAGAAGAGGAGATTAATGTTGACTTATCCAATCTATCTATGTATTCTCTTAATGCATTTGATGTATGTAATTTTGCCGAGGAAAGCCAGTCCACGGTCCGAGTTAAGACATTATTTTCTTTACTGGATTTTACGTATATGAATAAGGAAGAATAGATTAGTATAGAGAACATATGTGCGAAATATTCTGACGTTTTTCACTTGCCCGGAGACAAACTATCCGTCACTAATTTAATGGAACACTCTATTACGTTGAAAGATAACGTAACTCCTGTTTATGTAAAGCCGTATAGAATTCCACATTCGCTTAAAAAAGAAGTAGATAAACAAATTCAGGATATGTTAGACAACGATATTATTGACGAAACCACATCTGAGTGGTCGAGCCCGGTGTTGCTCGTGCCAAAAAAAGCTGATAAATCCAATGAAAAAAAATGGAGACTTGTAATTGATTACCGCTACCTTAATAATAAAATCCAAGACGATAAATTTCCATTACCGAACATAACCGAAATATTAGATTCTTTGTCTGGTAGTATGTATTTTTCAAAATTAGATCTTTCTCAAAGTTATTATCAACTCTCACTTAGCGAAAATTCCAGAAAATATACTTCATTCAGTTTAAATAAAATGTATCAGCTCTCTTTGAACGAAAATTCACGTAAATGTACAGCTTTCACGGCCGGTAAACAATATCAAATGAAACGCTGCCCAATGGGTCTCAAAACAAGTTCCAGTGTATTTTCACGACTTATGACCATAGCAATGGCCGGTCTTAACTATAAAAAATGTTTTATTTATTTAGATGACTGCGTTGTAATAGGAAAATCATTAATTAATCACAATAAAAACCTCATTAGCGTTCTAAACCGTTTAAGAGAAGTCAACTTAAAATTAAACCCCATTAAATGTGAATTTTTAAGACATGAAATCGTTTACTTAGGTCATAAAATAACATCGGGAGGTATTTATCCAGACCCAGCAAAAATTGATACATTGCGCAAGTATCCAACACCTACTTGTGCCGATGACGTCAAACGGTTCATTGCATTCGCTAATTATTATAGACGGTTTATACCAAGTTTTGCCGATATTGTACATCCAATGAATATGTTGTGTAAAAAAGGTGCTAAGTTTATGTGGTCATCTGAATGTCAATCAGCCTTTGAGAAATTAAAATTAGCACTCATGAACCCAGTCTTAGAATATCCTGATTTTACGGAAAATAATATTTTTAAATTGCAAACAGATGCATCAAAAATAGGCTTGGGTGCAGTATTATCTAACAGTAACGGACATGTAGTTGCGTACGCAAGTCGTAACTTAAAACCTGCTGAGACGAGATACCCAGTAATAGAATTAGAATTACTTGCAATAGTTTGGGCTATAAATCATTTTAGACCATATTTGTATGGCAGAAAATTCAAAATTTATACTGACCATAGACCACTTGTTTATTTATTTAGTTTAAAAGACCCTTCTAGTAGGTTAACAAAGTTTCGTTTATATCTTGAGGAATATGACTTCGAGGTAGAATACGTTCCAGGTCGAACTAATGTAGCTGCAGACGCATTAAGTCGAATTTCTGTAACTTGTAACGATTTAAAAAACATGCAAGAACAAGTTGTCAATGTGTTGACTCGAAAACAACGTAATAATCTGACATTGACACGTAGTAATGACAGACTCACGAATGAGACTCCATCAGTCTGCGGGTCTGATCAACCTGCTGCTGTCGAGTTACTCAAAAGACCAAACGAAGTAGTGGAACTTGTATTTTCTAACTTTAAGGAGAAGATATTAAAAAATTCTAATAATATTATATCAAATGCAAAGCTTTGTATATATGTTCCGTTGCATTCAGCGATTTATCTAGATTCCCGATCGTTATCTACTATAGATGTGTTAGCGAGGGATTTAGAACTATTTTGTAAAAAATTAGCCTTAACAGAGTTGCTAATAATTAAAAATAAAAATGCTAGCATTATTCAATCGTTATTAAACGAAAGTAAAAAATTGCAACTCAATTTACCTCGTTTTGTAATAATAAGAGGTGTTAAAAGAATTTACGACGATGATGACAAAAGGTTTATATTGAACGATTATCACCTATTACCCAGCAGTGGCCATGCGGGGGTTAATCGTATGACAAACAATATAAAAAGGTATTATTTTTGGCCAGGCATGTCTACGGACGTAGCCAAGTACGTTAAACAGTGTAAAAGCTGTCAATTACAAAAATATACGAATAAAAATATTAAGGAACCAATGATTATAACCACGACACCTAGTTCCGCTTTTGATAGGATTAGTTTAGACATAATGGGCCCTTTAGAATTAGATAATTATAACAATAAGTACATTTTAACGATACAATGCGAATTAACAAAGTATATTGAAGCATATCCTATACAACGAAAAGATACGGTTATTGTGTCACGAACATTCGTGAATAATTTTATTTTGCGTTACGGAATTCCACGCGAGATTTTAACAGATAACGGTACCGAGTTTATGTCATCCGTCTTACAAGAAACTTGCGAATTGTTAAAAATTAAAAAATTAAACTCCACTCCTTATCATCATGAAACATTAGGCGCAATCGAAAATTCTCATAAACATTTAGGGGCTTATCTAAGAATTCAGTGCAGTAATAATAAAGATAATTGGAGCGACTGGGTTCCATTTTGGTGCTTTTCATATAATACTTCAGTAAACACTGAAACAAAATACACTCCTTTTGAATTAGTGTTTGGAAAACTATGTACTTTACCTTGCAATTTAACATCCATTGTTGACCCATTGTATAATTTTGAAAGTTATCCTAAGGAACTAAAATATAGGTTACAAAAAGCACATGCTGATACTAAAGAAAATTTGTTAAAAAGTAAGTTGAAAAGAAAGAGTGTTTGTGACAAAAATGTAAACAGTATTAATTACCAACCAGGTGATTTCATTCTAATAAAAAATCAAGTCGGTACTAAGCTTGATAACATTTATAATGGTCCATACAAGGTGATAGTGGACATTCCACCAAATGTTAAAGTTATAAAAGATAATATAGAGTATGTAATACATAAAAACCTTACAAAATTATTTCATTACTAAATTGTATTGTATTCTTGAGGGTTTTTTTTTTACATGTTAAGACTTGTTTTTAATATAATGATTGTAATTCGTATAAAATTAAATATAAGTTTCATTGATTTTTATTATAGTAAGTAGTTAGAAAAAAAAATTGTGACTTGTTGTTATATCAATTTTTTTTCTCTCACCCAATAAGGGGAGGTGATGGTCAAACTTTTCAGGGGAGGTGTAAGGATAAGCCTTTACCGATCCATATAATGATAACGTCACATTGTTGATGCAATAACAGGTCACGTTAAGCTTACGAAGCATTTACTTAGTTTTATTTTAAATATGTACTTTGTTTCTGAGAGAATAAATCCAACTTTAAACAAGAACGGTTGTTTTCACTGTAATGACCCTGAAACAATATACCATTCCACCACAGGCTTTTGCACATTTATTCTCCCACCATTGTGGTAGTTACATTTTATTTTGATGTACTATATACAACGTGATATTAAAATAACCGAAACTGAGAAATTAGTTTGTTCAGAATCGAGAGTAGAATTGATTCCACACTTTATTTCCCTTTTTATTTATTTTATTGCTAAAATGTTTGTTTTTACTGCATAATACCTGTTTACGTGCACGCGGCATGCACACAACATTAATAGGTAGGTAGGTAATATCAATCAATATGATAGGTTCATTGATTAGCATAACGCATGCCATTTCCTTCATGCGCTTTCACGAATATCTTGGCAGCTTCTTTAATTCTTTTTATATTGAAATTCAATTTAATATAAAACAAATTAGGTAGTGGGGGTTTATGGGCTTTTTGGTTATTTCAAAAACACGTATGTGTGGTGAATTAAAAAGTATTTAAATGACACGTTTCAGTTTTCCGCTTAACGAAAAAATATGTGGAAAGTGGATAGAAGCAACGGGACAAACAAATTGGACTGCAAAACAGTCATCAAGAATTTGTAGCCGGCATTTTGAACAACATATGTTATTTAAAACGAAGAAACTAACTGTTCTTCTTCCAAATGCTGTGCCATCATTGGTAAATAGGAATTAAATTTTCTTATTTTTTATGAATATATTTGATAAAAATACTTTTTATTTTTTTGCTTTGCCCAACTATGACACAACAGCCAGACGGGTGAGCATAGGGTAGTGAGTGACACTTTGTATTCTTAATCCGTCATTACAGGGTACGTTACGATCTTTATAATCTAAACATATAAAACTCTTTCGTTACTGACAAGTCTGTCTGTCAAGACAACGCACAGCCGAAACTACTGAACGCAAGAAGCTGAAATTTGGCATGTATGTATGTTCCTTGGAGAGTGTAAGGGAGCACTAAGAGAGGATTTTTGGAAATTTCACCCTTGAGGTGAAAATCTTAAATTCTACACTGTTGAAGTTAGTGAACGCAGGCAAAGCCGTGGGCCTAAAGCTAGTATCAATATAAATTGATATATTGATTGTTTTGTAATATTTTAATTTACCATTTTTTAGGCAATCAAGGCCTTTGTGCCTTCAAGGCCCTCCATGAGTTTGCATGGGGGAGCAAACTTGGAAATTGATAACAATTCTAGCACTCTTTTGCAGGTACGTATCAAGTTATACATCTGTCTTACAAATCAATTTTGTACAAAAAAATGATACTTTTACGTTTGAACATGATTTTGTTTTACATAAAAATTAAACTAAACTATAAAAAAATAAATCATGCAGCAGCATATCCAAATACCCATAGCAAAACCACCGATTTATATCATTTTATTTTTACTGTCTGTTGATATAGTGTTTTACTATTTTTAGAAGAGCACATCTTGTATTCCAAGGCCCCCTTTTACCAGTTTATATGAGGAACGTTATATGGAAACCGATGAAAATACTATACAGGTAATATTTAGTTATAGTTATCTAGCTTTAACCTATTTAATATGCTAAATTTAGGAGAATAATATTCATACATATATTGTATTTCAGTTGAATCGTCCTGTTGTTGTGTTGCCATCTACTAGTAATCAAGAACCAGCTAAAATATGTTCTCCAAAGCCCAGTCAACCATTACAAGTAAGTATGGCAATAAATAAAAATATTTGAAAATACTTGTATACATAGATACTACTCAATAGGAGACCCTGGATTCCTAAGGTAAAGCTGAATGCAACCGGGAATTATGCTAGTATATAAGTTAGCAACTGTACTAACAAATATGGATGTAATCGTGTAATCCGGAATTGCATTGCAATTAAAATGCAATTAAAACTAAAACTGCATTTATGCAGTTTTAGTTTTAATTCGATTCGGGAGTAGTTAGTTACTGAGTCCTATATGTGTTTGTTATTCCTTCGAGTTTAGGATTTGCTCATCCACGCCCAGTTAAAAAATCAGACTGTAAATTTTTACTTTTTTTTTAATACTTGGCTCTTTGATATTTTATCTAGCTTTTTGTTTTAGAACGCGTCTCCAGAATATACACCTCGAACATTGCGAAAAAAATGCAAGAGATCTGAAGAACTATCAGCTGAAAGATTCAGAAAATTAAAAGCTCTACGAGAAAGAAGTAGAAGTTTAACAAAAAAAGTGCCTGTATTAGAAAACGTGATAACAGATCTTAAAGCAAAATTTTTGATAACCGAAGAAGATGGAACCTTATTGGAGTCGATTAATTCTGCCAATAGAGATTTCTTTATAATAATAATAATAATAATATCAATTATTGCGTCAAATATGGTCAATACAAAGGTGTTACATATCAATAATTGTTTCACATATTTGGCCGTTACACAGCATGCAACAGTAAATTAAAGTCAATCACAATTAAAATTATAAAGAACTTATAGAATTATAAACAACTCAAAAAAAAATATAAGCGAGGACGCAATATTATCTAAACCTCGATGAACGTTCCAGATTATAAAATTTACATGAGTATTTTTTTAGGTACTCCTCAACAGTATAAAAACATTCACTTATCAACCAAGTACGCAATTCAGTGCAGAACTTCCCATAAGGTTGAAGGGTTATCGAGTGTGGCAGACAATTGTAAATTAAGGGAGCCATATAAACGCAGCTTTTTCTTAAAAGTTCGAGTTTAGGTATGGGTATTTCAAAATCTAGGTGATTTATTTTTCGTTTGTTAGTATTGTCCCTTCTGTTAAAAAGCATGGAGGTACATTTTACAAACTTGGCAATTTCGTATATATAGATGCACGGAACAGTAAGAAGGTTGTGAGCTTTGAATATTGGTCTGCAGGAATCACACCAATCCAAATTAAATATTGTACGTATGCATTGTTTCTGAGCCACAAATATTCTGTTTATCTCACTAGAGTTTCCCCAAACAACTATACCGTAGCGGATTATTGAACAGACATATGCGTGATAGACTACTAAAGAAATGTCTCGAGATGTAATGTCCTTTACTTTTCTTAAGGAAAATACAAATTGATTTATTTTTGTACAGATTTGTTCAATGTGCTTGTGCCAAGTAAAATGTTCATCGATTATTACGCCAAGAAATTTTGCACTACATTGTTGATCTATAATATTACTGTCTAGAACAACATTAAGTTTTAAAGGTTTACTTTTCCATGTCCTAAAATGAATAATATTGGTTTTAGGAATATTAATTTTTAATTTATTAACATCTAACCATCTCATAACATCAGTTAAAGCTTTATTAATTTCTGTACTAGGATTTTGATTTTTATCATGCTCAACAATAATAGTAGTGTCATCTGCAAATAGGACACATTTAAGATTAATGGATTGCGGTAGGTCATTAATATATACAAGGAAGAGTAACGGGCCTAAAATGCTTCCTTGTGGTACACCAGTGTGGTTTATACGAGGCTCAGAATCATAATTTTCTAATGTGTTAGTACCTTTATTCATTTTTGTTATTCTGGTAATCTGTTTCCTATTATATAAGTACGATTGAAACCATTCTTTGGTTGGGCCTCTGATGTTTCTAATTTTATCATTAGCCGTTTGTGATCAACTAGGTCAAAAGCCTTACTCAAGTCTAATAATAAGGCACATGAAGATTTGTTTTTATTTATATTTTCTATAACTGTCTTGACTAGACTGAACACTGCTAGAGAGGTCGATTTATTTCGCCGAAATCCATATTGTTGTTCAATCAAAACATTATATTTTTCAAAAAACTTTAATACCCTATTGAACATCACCCTTTCAAATATTTTTGATAGAATTGGAGTAAGTGCTATCGGTCTGTAATTTCCAACATCGGTTTTTATGCCTTTTTTGTATAAAGGTTTAATTAAAGCTAACTTTAACCTATTTGGAAAGCAGCCCTGTTCTAGTGAAAGATTTATTATATGAGCAAGTGGTGATGAAATATATTGTGATATATCTTTTATGAGATCTGTTGTGATTTAATTATATTCAGAACTTCGGCAGGGCTGGTAGGTTCTAAAAATATACTGTGGTCATTTGATTTTATCTTATAAATGTCAGAAGCGTCAATTAATTTATTAGATGAAATGTTATTTGTAATGTCAATAAAATAATTATTAAATTTATTAGAGATGTCATGTCCAGAAGTTAATGTAGTCAAATTATCTATTATATTTGTTATGAATTGCCTAGAGGTAGCGTTACCCATATTGCGTTTTATAACAGTCCACGTAGTTTTAGCTTTATTGTGAGAACACATAAGAAGCTTTGCATTACACAAGGTTTGAAGTTGATTCATACACTTCCGTAATAGTTTTGAATATACTGTGTATTGGTTCCTATTCTCCCTATTTTTGTTCAGATAGTATTTATATCTTAACAATCGTTTAGTTTTGCTGCTATTTTTAATACCTTTAGTTATCCATTTAGCTTTTTTATTATTATGTAGTAACTTTTTTATTCTTATAATTGGAAAACATAACTTATATAATAGAGTTATCATGTCATGGAATTCATCAAAAGCTATTTCGGCACTAGATAATTTAAATATTTCATTAAAAGATAGACATCCAACATGACGAACAAATTTGTCAATATTATCCCTACGTAAATCGTTTATCAACATATAATAATAGTTTTTACCCATATTGTTAATTTGCTGATTAATTGTGACAACTTGTGCTGTATTATGGTCAGAGAGATACAAATTATAAGTTTTACCTGTCGCATTATCAATGTTACTAATAATATTATCTATGCATTTATTAAGTCTAGTTGGCTCATTTATATGATATTTCATTCCGTAATTATAAATAATATATTTAAATGTCTTACTATTTTTGTCAACAATCTGTAAATCTATATTAAAATCACCACAAATAATGATTTTATATTTTTTATGTTGCAATATTTTCAGTGTTTTGCTTAGATTATTAAAGAAAATATTTATATCCGAGTTAGGTGTTCTATAAATACAAAGCACTATGATTTTGACATTTTTTATTTCTATGCCACAAATTTCAAAATGTTTCTCAGTACCAAGTTCATGTTTTATATCTATTAGTTCGTTACTTTCATACCCGTTTTTGCATAGTATGCATGATCCTCCACGACGTTGATCGCGGCGTGTGAAAATGGCAGCTAGATAAAAATTGTGAATATTTAAATACTTTTCTTCATTTTTCTTTATAAAATGTTCAGTTAAACATAATATTGTGACATTTACTTTTAATTCTTGTAGCTCATGTAGCGATACTTCTAAATCTTGCATTTTATTTAAGACACCGGCAATATTTTGGTGCATTACAGAATAATTATTATATTTAACTGCGAAAAAACTGATTTTTGTTTGAAGTATTGGGTTGACCTGATTTTTTTATAGTGTTGAAATAATATGGTATGGTACCTTTTTTAGGCTGTAAGCCATCAGAAGTAGTTACTATTTTTATAGGAGTAGAATTGGGTTGACCTGTTTTTTTTATAGTGTTGAAATAATATGGTATGGTACCTTTTTTAGGCTGTAAGCCAGCAGAAGAAGTTACTATTTTTATAGGAGTGGAATGTAAACCATTATGAGATTTCGATTGCATACTGATAGCCTTAGTTGGTTTATGAAAATTGTAAGCTAAATATTTTGTATTATACTGAGTAACACTTATGAAATGTATTATTTGCTGTGATATAATTTGAGTTTTACTAGTTTCAATGTAAGTACAGTTTTTAAAATTTTGGGTAAGTAGTTGTAATTGACTATTTAGTTTACGTTCATTGAGGTATCGATTATAAAGGACATTCACGACAAACACGTTAACATTTTTAAGAAAATTCAAAGCTATAGACATTTCAGATATGAATTCGATTGGGTTCGAATCATTACTTCCGGTCATAATAACTACGTAATCATTCTTTGTTAATGTTTTGGCAATGGTACTACAGTCTGCCAATACGTTTCCTGTCTTAGCGTTCGGTTTTCTTATTGATTGAATACGACTCACCGGCGATATAAGTGAGTTTTTCGCATTCAACATTCTCTGCACAACACCTTTCTCTTGATTGTCAGATAAAAGTATAATACTTCCAGAGTTATCAGTATTTTCTTCTGCTTGTATAACTTGCGAAGTATTTTTGTCAGTACTCATGCTACTGAAATTTACAGTGTCTTCTGTTTGTTTAATATTGACAGGTTTTTGATTGGATGGACTTAATTCGTTTACGATGGGTTGTAGTTGATGAGAAGGCTTCGGCGACAGGAACTCTAGTCTTCTAATGTGCATTTGAGATAAAGTTTTAGGTTGTCCTTTTCTATTCTTCTTTTTTGAGTTAATCGTTGATGGAGCACTGAGTTTACTTGTACTTAAACTGGAACACATTATTTTTAATTGTTCGTTTTTATTCGTCTCTTCTTGTAATTTTTGTTGTAGCGAAGAGTTCTCTAAACTGAGTGTTTCAATTTCTGCGTGAGCGCTCAATAATTGTTCTTTTAAATTTTGTATCAGATTTTGTAATTCAATTATTTCGTCATTTTTTATATGACTGGAAAGATCGATCATACTCTTAACACTTAAACTTGACGAAGAGGAGTTTAAAGATTCCATGGAGAGACTGGATTGGGAACGCATTAAATTTCGCTTTCTCAGAGTAATATTTTCCATTTTTATATATGTATGTATATTTCTTATAATATTCTGGTATATATTCTTTTAAAATTTTTAATATTCGATTGCCAGTAATTAATCTGTCAGCGTACTACTTAGGCGGGTTACTTTGGCCCAGTGATGCTTAATTCCTGCACCAGGCGTAAACTGGAACGCGTTCGTGTTATGTGTTTATAAGTTGGTAGCACTTGAATTCTTGCGAAATGTAGTGATATATTGTTTTGAAGTTAGAAAATTAACGAACTCAAAATGTTATTTTTGCACTATATTGTTTTGAGTCTGGATTTAATGATGGATTATCACTTTATTACTCACTGTTCCAAATAGTGTCTGCAGAAACGTTCACTTAATCACATATAACTATTAAAATGTTGAGGAAGATATTGAATCCTGCAGTTAGCGGCAGAAAATATTCAGCTCCATTACGCAAATTTGCACTATATTTACATTTTATCAGTCCCAGGGCATATAAATATGTTCGACAACAATTTAATTCTTCCCTGCCTCATCCGTCTACACTAAGTGCTTGGTACAAAAGTGTAGATGCTAACCCTGGATTTACTGCAGAATCATTACAGTGTATTAAATTAATGTCAAAGAATAGTAAATTTCAATTTTTTTGTGCGCTATCCATGGATGAAATGGCAATTAGGAGGCATGTCCAGTAGGATGGAACAAAGTGTGTAGGTCTGGTGAACTACGGAGAAGTTTTAGACGGCCATAATATATCTGTAGCTAGAGAGGCATTGGTGTTTATGTTAACGTTTATTAATAGTAGATGGAAACTGCCTGTTGGCTATTTTTTTATTGACGGCTGTTCTGGTGAACAGAAGGCAACATTGTTAAAACAATGCATTCATTTGTTAATAGATTATGGTATCAACATAGTCTCTCTAACTTTTGATAGATGTCCGGCCAATTTTGCTATGGCTAAACACATAGGTTGCAAAATTGATGGTAATTTAGAAAATATTAGTTCTTACTTTATAGCTGACAAACAGGAAATCGTTATATTTCCTGATCCAGCACATATGCTAAAACTTGTAAGAAATACTCTTGGCCAGAAACAAGAACTAACCAATATGCATGGTGGTACAATTTCATGGCGATTCATAGAATTGTTGCAAAATCTCCAACAAAATGAGGGCCTTCATCTTGCAAACCGTCTCAAGAGTCAACACGTAAGCTTCACCCAACAGATAATGAAAGCAAAACTAGCAGCACAGACGTTCAGCAATTCGGTGGCAGATGCCATTGAATTCTGTAATAAAAATTTGAATTTACAAGAATTCTCTGATTCTGAGCATACTGTAGATTTTATAAGAAAAATGAATGATTTGCTTGATATTTTTAACAGTCGGAATTTAAAGAACTATGGTTTTAAAAAGCCTATTAATTTCGTAAATGCCTAAATAATTTAGATATTTATATCAGGGGACTAAAATTAGAACAGATACCGATTTTACAATCAAACAGAAAAACGGGGTTCCTGGGTTTTATTATTTGTATAAGTAGTTTGTAAAAAATATATAAAAATTTCATAGAAACGGAAAAGCTTAAATTTTTACTTAGTTCTATTCGATCAAAAGGTGGCTACAACAACAATCCCACGGCTATTCAATTTCAAAGTGCATATAAGAGGCTAGTGATCCATGGAGAAATTAAAGGCATTGAAAATGGAAACTGTATTCTTCTAGAATACATAAACATTTTGACTCATTCAGAAGTGCGGTATGAAAACAAAATCAATAGGTTTACTGCGCTGCATGACGAAGATTCTCTCGCGGAGAGTAATGATTTGAATATTAATTATGAGTATGATGACCATAATATTGTCTTATGATTACGCGAATGTTATACATTGAAATTAAACACTTTATACGGATTTTATCGCGTTGTTTATTTTACTTTAAACACTGTTATTACATAATTTTGAAAACTCTAACACTACTATTATTGAATTTTACTACTATTTAAGCTATATATTTTTTCTAATTAAAACGATTTGTATTTAAGTTTACACTTTGCCCTGTTGCTGCTGTAAAGCAACCGAAACGTCGAAAAAATATATAGCTTAAATAGTAGTAAAATTCAATAATACAGCCACGTGCAAAAGTATTAGGCACCCCTATTGTTTGTCTCTATCTCAACAATGAGCGCTCGGATAAGGGTTTTATGGTCTTACTATTGCATCGGCGGCATTTTGAAACAAAAATAAAACAATAACAAATATTTATGACACCCAGGTGCAGTTTAAAACGATGTTTTTACAAATTTGCAATTTTAAAGTTTACTCTTTTAGTGTGTTATCAGTGCTTGCAGTGAACAGACACATATCGTACGCAATTGTTGTTACCATATTCCTGAAGAATAATATTCATCGAGTTAATAATGCCTAAAAAAGCAGAAGTTAGTGCAGAACAGCGCCTAAAAATTAAAATTTTTCATGAACGAGGCATGTCTCAAGTGAAAATAGCCCGAGAAGTGAAGTGCTCGCGTTGTGCAGTGCAATATGCACTAAATCGCTTCAAAGAGACCGGTACTCATGAGAATAGGCCAAGAGCAGGCAGAAGAAAAATAACTACAGATCGTGAAGACCGATTGTTAATTAGGCAGTCTCTACAGGACCGTAAAAAAACTGCTTTAGAGCTCGCTGCAGCTTTATCTGAAGCAAAAAGCAGATCAGTGAGCGCGTGTACTGTGAGAAGAAGGCTTATTGCAGCTGGATTAAAAGGTTGCAAGGCAAGAAAGAAGCCGTGGCTATCGGAGCACAACAAGAAAAATCGGTTGCAGTGGGCCCTCAGACATAGAGATTGGACAGTGGAGGATTGGTCCAACGTACTGTGGTCAGACGAATCTAACTTTGAGGTATTGTTATTTAATTTATGTATTACACCAAAACACATAGCCGTCTTTGAAATCACGTCCTGCGAGGGAAATATGCAATCTTGAATTAAGTAATTTTTTTGCTTGTTCCATAGTTGTTTGGAACACCCGGTGTTACTTACGTCAGGCGAAGGGTGGGCGAAGAGTACAATCCAGATTGTGTAGTGCCCACTGTTAAACACGGTGGAGGCTCAATAATGATCTAGGGTTGCATGGCTGCCGATGGAGTGGGCGAAATGGTGTTGTGTGCGGGGCGAATGAATAGCACCAAATACACAGAAGTTCTGGAAACAGCTCTAGCACCGTCTGTTACACAGATTTTTGGCGATACAAACACCGACGGCGTAAAATTCCAGCAGGACAACGCCACTTGCCACAAGTCAGCACACACTATGGCATGGATGGCTCAAAACGGCATAGATCTTTTGGACTGGCCGCCACAATCACCGGACCTCAATCCTATTGAACACATTTGGTCTATTTTGAAAAAAAATATCCGTAGACACTCGATAAGCAACAAGGAAACACTACTCGCCGCGTTAAAGCACGAGTGGCAAAAGATATCCCAAGAGGAATGTTTTAAGTTGGTAGAGTCAATGCCAAAAAGAGTGGCTGCTGTCATTAAATCCAAAGGTGGACCGACAAAATATTAATTATTTTATAAAAATAAATCTTATTAATCATATGTGTTGTTTTCTTTACATTCCCTATGCTGAATCACCCTAAAACTGGCATTATTATAGGGTGCCTAATACTTTTGCACGTGGCTGTAGTAGTGTTAGAGTTTTCAAAATTATGTAATAACAGTGTTTAAAGTAAAATAAACAACGCGATAAAATCCGTATAAAGTGTGTCAAGATCTTCATGACAATCGGGACCGATGGCTTCACATGCCCTGCGAAGCACGGTGCAAGCGATAATTTACAGGTAAATACGCACACAATTTCGGAAAGACTTAACAAGTCATTCAGTCATTGGTCCGCGCCAAGATTCTAACCCGAGACCCTTTGCCAATGCAAAGTGTCTAATAAAATAGCCTAGTAGCAAAACCCACTGTAATCAGTGTCTTGGGTTTTGCTACTAGGCTATAGCTGCCTTCGGAATTTGCCTAGAAAATTGCTACACTAGTTGGTACTAACTCGTGCTGGAAGTAACACTATGTCCCTTATTCATATTTTGCCCAACAGGGTGCGAAGCAATATAAGTAAGCGATATAATTCCGAATAAAGTGTTTGTCTATGGTATATTCAATCTTTCTACAAATGTATACATCATAATACCGGCAATTAAAAAGCTAAAGATAGAAAATAATTCACATTAGATTGATTCGTATTAGTTGGTTTATTATAGTAGGGGAGCCCAAGATGCTAAATGGGGCTAAATAATATGAATTATAATAATATCTAAATACTCGAGCGTGGTAGCAACCAATTGGGTTTTAAAGATTTGGTAGTAGAAAGAAAAACGTCTATGTGATGTATACGGGTGCGCCAAAGTTCACCTAAAATTTCAACTCCGATAATTGGAAATCCGAAAATTTTCTTCCTAACATTTTTCATCCTAACAATCACAATTCCTAATTACTTTGTCTCTAATGTTATGTTAGCAAGTACTCAATAGTCGCACAGCAATTGTGACGTATCACCTATATTTAATTGTTATTTATAATCGCATATTTACATTTGATTATTTCTATAATTAATAATTATCATTGTTATTTGTTACTGTACTAATTTTACACCTTAACATGTAATTAATCGATATAGAACTCTCCATTTGATACACTGATAGAAAATATAAATAAGGTAGGAGATTAAAAATATTCATTCTCGTTACAACTGTCGATTAGGACGTTACTCTGTTAAAAATATATACTGTGTGTTAAAATATATACTGTGTGTTAAAATATATACTGTGTTAAAGTATATACTGTGTGTGTTAAAAAACTATCTCGGTGTTTTATTGTGTAAGACTCACGACTGCGTAATAGTTTCAGAAGTTTGATTATCCCGCAATGTCTGGACCATATTTAGACGGTTTGGGGCAACGCAAACGAAAGCGCAGTGAATCTAGCAGCTCGGAAGATGAAAATAGCGTTTTTTTTTCTTCAAATGACCGTCGCGCAAACGGATTGTACAGCAAGAAACGACACGTCGCCCCCAGCGATGCTGAAGTCATTCCTAAATTTCGGCCAGAAGACAGTAACAGCAACGTGATAGGATGGCTTCACAAAATAGACCAGCTCGGCGACGTCTACGGTTGGGACCACACGGATCGCACATTCATAATGCAACTAAGGCTACGTGGCTCCGCTCGAGAATGGTATGATGATCTCGAAAACTACGATCTGACATGGGATGGATGGAAGGAGATGCTGCGGACCGCTTGCCCGCGATCTACTGACTACGTGGATAGGTTGGAACGCATGTTGGCGAGAACTAAAGAAGATAAGGAGACTATGACGAAGTATTATCACGAGAAATTATCTTTACTAAAGAAATGTGTAGTGTATGTAAGTGAAAGAGAGGGAAGCATTATGTCATCTCTGGCGCACGTGCGACCGTTAACAGTCAGTCAGCTGTGAGCAGTGCGAGTGAGAGGGCGCGCGCGACTAAGAGCCGACAATATTGAAGGAAATACTACATTTTGGCGACGAGGACCATTTTTGTGAGTAATTAATATTATAATAAAACAAAAAAAAAAAAAACAAAAAGAGTGTGTGCTATGTGTTAAAAGTAAAACCCAGTAAACAAAACGACTAGTACAAATTGCAAGTACACTTGAGAGCAATAAAATCGCACACCCCTTGTAATTTGGTTTATTACTGATTGTTTTCTAAAATCGAAAGATATTGAGTAAAAATCATTAGACAAAATTAAAGCATACAAGCTTAGCTTTACAAAAACATAAAATTAAAATCATTGACCTTCACGTAACTTACAAAAACCGACCGTACACCGAATTCCCCAAATTCACGCGTTTGCGTTGTCACTACTTGCACCCTTAGCCGCAGGTATAAAAAGGTCAGTTTATTGGAATTTTTATTCAGTTGCATACCGAAGGTCAACGTGATAACATCTCTACTGGAAGCATACGGATTTACTGGAAAAATATGGATACCACGCCCGCAGAAGCCGCTCAAGTTATTGCCTTGCTCGAAGCAGGCCATAACCAAAGTGAAGTTGCTCGACGGCTAAATTTGAGCCGCTACTCTGTTCGTCGTGTATACCAGAGGTTCCAAGAGACCGGTGGCTACATTCGGCGACCAGGATCTGGCCGGCGACGCACAACATCAGAGCGTGATGACCGCTTTCTTGTGACAAGGTCTTTGAGAAATCGGCAACTGAACGCGGTTCAACTGGGACAACAGCTTCGAGAAGTTCGCAATGTCAGTATAAGTCGGTGGACAGTTCGAAGAAGACTAGGTGAAGCAGGAATGACTTCACATCGCCCAGCAAATGGTCCCAAATTGACCACAGCTCACCGACAAGCCCGGCTACAATTTGCTAGGGAACATTTAAATTGGACGTATGACCAATGGCGGGCTGTTATGTTCTCTGATGAGTGCAGAATGACTTTACATGGTCATGATGGACGCTCTAGGGTCTACAGAAGGTCATCAGAGCGATTTTCACAATGCTGCATAAGCGAACGTGTGGCTTTTGGAGGTGGATCGTGTATGTTTTGGGGTGGCATAATGTTGGACACTAAAACTGACATTGTATTCATCACTACGGCGAATACCGGCCCGAGATCGAGAAGTTTGACGGCTGCACGATACGTCGAAGAAGTGCTCGAAGAACATGTGAGGCCGCTTGCGTGGCTTATGGGAGAAGATTTTCTCTTAATGCACGACAACGCCAGACCGCATGTCGCTAGAACAGTTTGCGACTACATGGAAGATGTTGGAATCACCGCGATGGAGTGGCCAGCTCGTAGTCCTGATCTCAATCCGATTGAGCATGTCTGGGATGAGCTAAAAAGAAGAGTTCGAGCAAGAAGCCCTGCTCCTACGCGCCTCCAAGAGCTTCAACTTGCCATTGAAGAGGAGTGGAACGCCATACCACAAGATTTCATGGTGAAATTAATACGGTCCATGAAAAACCGATTAAGAGCTGTAATCAAGGCTAGGGGAGGGAATACACCTTATTAAAAAACAATTTGATCAAGCATTTTGAGTTTTATTTTTATTCTTTGTTAAGCTAAATTGGGTAATTTTATCCGTATGTTGGGTTTTGTGCCCTAAAACTCCCTATGGGTACTTTTTTTACACTGTATTTGATATCATTAGAAAGGTACTGAAGTAAACATTCAAATAGTGTAAGTTTTATTTTAATATGTATTCACATTTATGAAAAAAACTGCTTTAACAACAAAAAGTCAACGTGTGCGATTTTATTGCTCTCAAGTGTAGATATTTATTTTATTATTGTATCTAGTTAATTCGGAACGACTATCTACGTCATTAGTATTTGTGCTGTTGACGTTTAAACGAGTATTCCGTATTGTTTACTGATAAGTGAATCGGAGCTGCGCCGGTCAACGTTTGTTATTGTTATACGTACCTACTTATAAAGTCCTACATGATCTATGTTTCTCGGCGCGTATAGACTGATCTTAGAAACTATTGGTAAGATTTTTATAGGTTAGTATTTACCCGGTAGTCGTTAGTTATTGACCGTGGTTTTGCTCGCGTGAAGTACCTATATGGAGTTAAAATTCGAACGATTTTGTTCCGAATTTCATGCAAATCTGTAAAGCCGGTTCGGCAACAAGAAGGAACAAACATACACACACACACGCGTTCACGTAAACTTTGCTTTTAATATTGGTAAATTATGTGTTATAGTGATAGTGATGTGATGAGTGATTGAATAATATAAATAAAATAATAAAATCCTTGTTTTGCACTAAGAGGCCGGGTTCGATTCCAGGTTTAAAATGTGTTCATACTGTTGAAATGTATGATTAATCTTATTTCACTTACCCTACCGGATGTCTGATTATTTATTATTTTATCAGGTATACATGTTTTGAACGAGATTTCTTTCAACTTCAAAAATGAACGAGTGATATTTGTAACTACGTTGTGATGTTACCAGATGATGCCTGGTAGTCCGCAAACAGGTGATGCCAGTAAGGACTTCGTAATGTAATTAAACACAGGTAATACCTGTAAGTACAAGATGCGATGTAATTGAGATGTATACGGGTGATGGCCTTAACGTGATGTTTGCGCGGGTGATGCCCGTGATGTGTTGTTTTTACGGGTGATGCCCGTAATCCGGGTAATGCCCGTGACGTGTTGTTTTTTACGGGTGATGCCCGTAATTCAAAGTTGGTACGGGTAATGACCGTTATTGAAATATTTATACGGGTGACGCCCGTTTACTGAAGGTGAATAACAGTTCACATGGGGTTGGAAGAGAGGTTGTAAGGAATGAATAATGAATGTGTCAGGTGTTCAAAGGATGATGCCCATTTTGTAACCAAAATGAGACATTCTTTATTCGTTTCCTTGTTCACAGATTAAATAATGTCAAGTCTTTCATTAGAAAAATTTGAGTGCGATGGCGAAGCAGGTTCTGTTGGAGCTAGATGGGAACGCTGGAAGAGAAGTTTATATATTTACCTGGAAGCTGCGGATGTTAATACTAGTTCTAAAAAACGCGCAAGTCTGTTACATTGGGGAGGACAAGAACTTCAAGAAATACTGTTTAATATACCCGGTGGCTACGTCACGTCGGTTGAAGGTGGTCAAGACAAAGATGTATTTGAAGTAGCAATAAAAAAGTTGGATGAATACTTCGCACCCAAGCAAAACAAACGATATGAAAGACATCTATTCAGACAAATGAAACAAGAAGAAAACGAGAAATTTGAGAAGTATTTGGTTCGTCTAAGGCAACAAGCATTAAAATGCCAATTTACAGATGTGGATGACAGTTTAATTGATCAGATAATTGAGAAGTGTTCATCGGAAGAACTGAGGAAGAAAGTACTTCGTGCAGGAGAAAAATTACTTTAAATGAAGTGATAACCGAGGCGAATACTTTAGAAGTAGTGGAACGACAACTAGGTGATTTTAGCCAGAAGGGAAAGGAGCACACTGTAAGCAAAATTGAGACACGAGAGAAGGAGAAGACATTTATAAAGAACAATAAAAGGGCGTGTTTCCGATGTGGTAGCTGGAATCATCTAGCACATGATGCGAAGTGTCCAGCTAAAGGTAAAATTTGTAACAAATGCAAGAAGGTGGGACATTTCCAGGCTCAGTGCAGAGGAACAGGCCAAAAACGAAGCTATGAAGAAGCGAACAAATCGGATAGAAGCGAAGATGCGAAAAGAAAGAAGTCAAATCACAAAGTCGAAGATATAAAACAGGCGAATGCGATAGAAGATAAAATAGATTACGTTTTTAATGTTCTGCATAATGATACGCTCGCTTGTCATGTAGGTGGAACTCAAGTAGAGATGCTCATTGATTCAGGATGTCAACATAACTTAATAACAGATAAAACGTGGAAAGAAATAAAAGAAAACGTTTTGAAGACAGGAAAAGAAGTAAAGAACCCAGGAAAAACATTCGTAGCATATGGATGTGAAGTCCCTCTCAAATTATTGACGTCCTTTACTGCGAATATCCGTGTTGGAACAAAAACACAAAACGCCATCTTCTATGTAATAGAGAAAGGGACACGTAATCTACTAGGCAAAACAACTGCGATTGCATTAGGCGTACTAAAATTAGGATTGGACATAAATCAGGTTGAGATGACACCCTTTCCAAAATTCAAAAATATTCAAGTACAAATACCAATTAATAAGGATGTAACACCAGTCGTACAACCGTACCGACGTATACCAATACCCTTAGAAGAAAAAATCAATACTAAAATAGACGAACTACTTCAAAAGGATATAATAGAAAAGGTAGAAGGACCGTCAGAATGGATATCTCCGGTAGTACCGATTTTAAAAGCAGATGGTGATGTCCGTCTCTGTATCGACATGAGACGCGCAAATTTGGCAATCAAGCGGGAAAATCACCCCTTACCAACGATGGAACAGCTGCTACCAAAGATCCAAAATGCTAAAATGTTTAGCAAATTAGATATAAAGGATGCTTTTCATCAACTGGAGCTTTTGCCTGACTCACGACACATTACTACATTCATTTCTGGCAAAGGATTATACCGTTTTAAAAGATTAATGTTCGGAATAACCTGTGCGCCGGAAATGTTTCAAAAAACACTCGAAAGAGTGTTAATAGAATGTGAAGGGGTTGTTAATTTTATCGACGACATTTTAGTATATGGAAAGGACAAGCAAGAACATGACAGACGATTACAGAAAGTAATAGAAATACTAAAGGCAAATGACATAATGTTAAGGGAAGATAAATGTATCTACGCAACAACGAAAGTCCAATTCCTAGGACACGAATTGTCTGAGGAAGGAATTCGACCACTAGACAAATATTTATCGGCTATAAAAGATTTTAGAACCCCGATCAATATTTCAGAACTACAAAGCTTTTTAGGGCTTATTAACTATATTGGAAAATGGATTCCAAATATGGCTACCCTCACAGAGCCGTTGAAGCAATTGCTTCGCCAAGGATCAGCCAGAAACGCTGATATTAGGGATTCTTGGGGGAAAAGTCAGCAAACAGCTTTTTGTGCTTTAAAGGCTGCTTTGAGTGACATACCAATTCTGGGGTACTACAATGTAGACGATAAAACCATGGTATTTGCAGATGCTAGTCCGGTCGGACTTGGAGCGATTCTGGTACAGACAAATGAAATTGGTCCACGTATTATTGCATTTGGAAACAAAACTCTCAGTGATTGCGAACGTCGGTATTGCCAAACTGAAAAAGAGGCTTTAGCACTGGTGTGGGCTGTGGAGCATTTTCATATGTTTCTGTATGGCAAGGAATTCGACTTAATCACTGACCATAAGCCTCTTGAGGTCATATTTGGTCCAAAGTCCAAATCCTGTGCACGGATAGAACGTTGGATACTGAGACTTCAATCTTATAAATACAATGTCATATACCGTCCAGGAAAAAATAACATAGCCGACCCCTTGTCCAGATTGTGTACATTTAAGCATGATGAGACTCAGCAAAAGGATTATGTTCAGGTTATAATTGACCATGCTAGACCAATAGCCGTATCGTTAAAAGATATTGAAGAACATTCAAAGACCGACATTGACATACAAAAAGTAAAACAGGGCATATTTAACAGAAAGTGGGATGATTCAGTGAAGGGATACAAACTATTTGAGAACGAGTTTTGTTTTTTTGGGGACATATTGCTAAGAGGCACTAGAATAGTTATACCAAAACAATTACGACGACTTGTTTTGGACGCTGCCCACGAGGGCCATCCTGGAATAGTCGCAATGAAGTTGAGACTTAGAGCGAAAGTGTGGTGGCCTAAGTATGATAAGGACGTGGAAAGCTTAGTACGGTCCTGTAAAGGGTGTACACTAGTATCGGCACCAAACCCACCGCACCCACTCAAAAGGAGAGAATTACCTACCCAATCCTGGGTTGATATCGCCATAGATCTTTTAGGTCCATTACCAAGTGGCGATCACCTATTAGTGGTAATTGATTACTACTCAAGGTACAAGGAAATCAAAACTTGTCGAGACATAAGCAGTAAGGAAATGATCCGCTTACTAAAAGAGATTTTTAGCCGCCTAGGACATCCGGTTTCCATAACTTCCGATAACGGAAAACAATTCATTAGCGCAGAGTTCAAGACTTATTGTCGTGAAAATGATATAAAACTGTTTAATTCAATACCTTACTGGCCACAACAGAACGGTGAAGTGGAGCGACAGAACCGGGATATCCTTAAACGTCTCAAAATATGCCAAGTAGAGAGAAAAAGCTGGAAAGAAGCACTGATTGAGTATTTGACTATGTACAATAGCACCCCACATCGTGTGACTGGAAAATCCCCGGCAGAGCTATTTTTTCAAAGGAAGTTTAAGGACAAGATCCCCATGATAGATTATGCGGAACAAAATTTTGAGGATTTTGATGTAAGGGACAAAGACAAAGAACAAAAAGAAAAAGGGAGAGAATATACTGATAGAAGACGAAGAGCACGCGAAGTAGATATACAGATAGAAGATAAAGTGTATGTAAAAAATACCAATAAATCTAATAAATTGAGTCTAAATTTTGATACAACTACACATACTGTAAAATCTAAAACCGGTGGAGACGTGGAAGTACAGAATGATGAAACGGGACAACAGTTAAGACGAAACATACTACATCTAAAGAAAGTAGAGGGTGAATGGAAATCGATGAATAAATAAATCGAAGGACAGCATTCAGAAATTGCAGTAGAAGAGAGTTTAGAAGAGGATGTTGGAGATGATTAAAACAATTACTCAGAAGACCAGAATTAAAGATAGAATGAGGTGATTGATGTTGATTTTAATCAGTAGTCATGAGTATAATAAAATTATTAATTGTTTAATTGATTGATCATTTATTGGTTATGAAAAATTAAAATAAGGAAGTGATGTAGTGTATGTGAGTGAAAGAGAGGGAAGCATTATGTCATATCTGGCGCACGTGCGACCGTTAACAGTCAGTCAGCTGTGAGCGGTGCGAGTGAGAGGGCGCGCGCGACTAAGAGCCGACAATATTGAAGGAAATACTACAAAATGCAACATAACTGGTGAAGATGCTATTTTATGTATAATCCGGGGACTGCCTCCTGAATTGATAGCAAACGCTAAAGCCTATAGTTGTGACACGCCTGAACAGTTATATTATGGGTACTTATCATCACTAGAAAACTTCAAACGAGTAGAAGCCTATTCTGTCCGGAAAGGTACGTGGAGAAGAGGAGCTAGCAATAGTACACCAGGTACAACGACGACCCATCAGCTGCAGCCGAAGATATGTTACATGTGTCGACGACAGGGACACGAGGCGCGGGACTGCAGACAACAACAGCGCTGTGAGAACTGTCGACGCAACGGGCACACCACTGCGGCCTGCTGGTTTGGCGCCGGGAGTACCGGGACATCACGTCACCAGCCACAAAAGGTTAGTCAAATATTGCATATCACCTATGATATATATAATGATATTTACAAAAGAACAGTGATAGTAAATGGACAACAGGTCAGAGCATATATAGACACCGGCAGTAAAATTAATTTACTCTGTATCTCGCAAATTAAGAGCTTACAAATCAAAATTGAGCCTAGCACAACTATTATGAAAGATTTCGGTGGAGTAGATAAGTTTTGTTCAAAGTCAAGTTATACAGGATGTATTTGCAGACTTAAATCTAACCACACCTGATTATCTTGTAAAGTTTCCAGTCTATTTAAAAAATAAAGTTAGCATACCTAAGCAAAGTCAAGTATATGTAGAAGTCTATGTTGACTGTTATCAAAGTTAGACGAATACAGTATGGATGCAGTTAGGAAACATAACCTATTTCATACCCTCGGCTATTATTAAACAATATCGCTCTCATTTGAAAGTTATTAATTTAGGCTATAAAGAAATAGTATGGGAGGCTAATAGGTTAATAGCTAGGGCGGAATTAGTGACAATACCAGTGTACGGGAGTGAGTCCAGAATACTAACTATAGATAGTTCAGAAAAGGAGGATGTACGCATCAACTTAACTGACATTGAAAAAGGTCAGCTCAGTGATTCAGAAAACAAACAATTGTTATTACTCTTAAATAAATATGTTCACTCATTTGCTAGAAGTACCAAAGATTTAGGGTGCACTGATCTTATAAAAATGCACATTCGCACAATCAATAACCAACCTGTCTGCTGTAAACCTTATAGATTATCACACAAAGAAAACGAAATATTAAATGGAAAAATCAAAGACTTACTAGAGGCAGGTATAATTAGGTAATCAATGTCCGATTATGCTAGCCCCGTAGTTCTGGTTAAGAAGAAGGGTGGGGATTATAGGCTCTGTATTGATTATAGGGCTTTGAATACTAATACTGTTAAAGATCGATATCCTTTGCCACACATTGAAGATCAGGTCAATAAGCTATCAGGTAAATTCTTCTTTACAACCCTAGATCTGGCTCAAGGTTACTATCAGGTTAGCCTTCATGAAGATTCGATACCGAAGACTGCATTTGTAACTCCATCGGGACAATATGAATTTTTAAAAATGCCCTTTGGCTTAGCTAACGCTCCAGCCGTATTCTCGCGATTAATACAGATGACACTAGGTAGGGTCGATCAAAACATAGCTTTGTATTTAGATGACGTAATGCTGCCCAAAACAACGGTACAAGAAGGATTAGTTCTACTAGAAAAGGTCTTACGTTTACTAACACAGGCAAATTTAAAATTAAATCTTAATAAATGTTATTTTCTAAAGCCTACTGCTACTTACTTAGGCCATGAAATCTCAGCTGGAATGATACAACCTGGCCAAGCTAAAATTAAATGTGTCGCTGAATATAATAGGCCACGTAACGTACACGAAATTAGGCAGTTTATAGGATTGACGTCGTATTTTCGAAAATTCGTTCAAAATTTTGCTCAAATTGCTCGCCCTCTTACCTTACTTACGAAAAAGGACATAAAATGGTATTGGGGACCTGACCAAGAAAATGTATTCAAAACCCTTAAGCAGCGTTTGATTGTAAAACCGGTCTTAGCCATTTATAATTCTAATGCAAACACAGAATTGCATACTGACGCCAGCAAAGTAGGTTTAGGCGGTATTTTTATGCAGTACCAAATAGACGGTAGTTTAAAACCAATAGCTTATTTTAGTAGGGTGACCACTAACGAAGAGAAACATTATCATAGTTACGAGCTTGAAACACTCGCTGTCGTTGAATCCCTCAAACGTTTCAGAATTTATTTAACGGGCATCAAAGTTAAAGTTATTACTGATTGCTCAGCTTTAAGAACCACCCTTGTAAAACGTGATTTAATTCCTCGAATAGCTCGTTGGTGGCTCACAATTCAGGAATTTGATCTTGAGATTAAATATAGGCCAGAGGAACGGATGAAGCACGTAGATGCACTAAGTAGAAACCCCGCGACCAATACTATACTTATGATTGATAATGCCGATTGGCTGATAACTTTACAGTTACAGGATGACAATATACAAAGTATTATTACTCGACTTCGTAATAAATCCGATTCTTTATTTACAAATTACACCGTTAAAGATAATATTTAGAAAAACTGTTGCTGGTGAACGTTTTGTAATACCAAAATTAGCTAAATATGGTCTACTACAAAAACTTCACGATCAAATAGGACATCCCGGTTTCGAAAAATGTGAAAGTTCTATTAAAGCTCAATTTTGGTTTGAAGGTATGACAAGATTCATAAGAAAATATATAAACTCTTGCTTACAATGTGCGTTTAACAGAGGCAACTATGGTAGATTGGAGGGTGAATTACATCCAATTAACAAGCCAGCAATACCTATGCATACGTTGCACGCAGATCATTTAGGTCCTTTCGCTAAAACTCGTAAAGGTAATACCTATATTCTTGTAGTAATTCACGCTTTTACTAAATTTGTATTCGCTCGACCTGCTAAAAATTGTAGTTCAGTAGAAACAATTCGGTTGCTAAAAGAAATTATCATGCAGTTCGGTTATCCAGTTAGAATAATAACAGATAGAGGCAAAGCTTTTACAAGTAGATATTTTAAGCAATTTTCAGAAGAAAATCAATTTAAACACATTTTAAATGCAATAGCTAGCCCTCGCTCCAATGGCCAAGTTGAACGAGTCAATCGCAGTTTATTAAATGGTCTTAACACTATGTCTGAAAGCGAATGCACGTGGGACCATAAGTTAGATGATATAGTCTGGGTATCAATAACACACATAATACAACTACTGGCTTTTCACCATTCAATCTTATGTTTGGTCATAAGAACTCCAGATACCCATCCTTCCCGTCGGATGCACCTGCACTCTCTGAGACCCAACTAAATGAACTACATGCTAATAGGGAAACTGCTAAGCTTCGGATCGATAGAAATATGACTACCATGAAAAGACAATTCGATAAAAAGCATAAAAGGTGTATTAAATATACCGTAGGCCAATTAGTTCTTTGGAAAGGTGGTGTAGCTAGAGATGCAGTTACTGGGGTTACTAAAAAGTTAAACGGGTTATACACAGGCCCCTATAGAATATGTAAAGCAGATAGCTCATTAGGCCGATACATAATCACAAGTATTAAGGGTATGAAAGGTTACAAAAGGTTCAATGCCGTAGTACGTGGAGAGACCCTACGACCATATAAACCAACTATTTCCGAGGATGATAGTTCAGGCAGTGACCGAGAGGTAGATAGAGACGATTTAATTGATCTTCTTGAAAGTTAATTAAGATATATTATTATAAATGTTCAATCTCACCAATATAATAGTTAAATTACGTCTTGATCGTTATAAATGTGTGACTCAAATTATTAGCTTTGGTATAATATGATACGTATAATATGAGTAAAAACTTACTAGCATTATTAAATTGTATGTTTAATAAATATTTGTTTCTCTATATCATGCCCATCGACGTAATTATATAACACCCTTAACTGTGTGATAAATATTAGTAAAGACGGCTATGTGATCAAGTCTATATAAATAAAGACGGCTGTGTGATCAAGTCTCTCTGTGTGATTATGTTTTAGATATAGAGACGGTGGAGTGATCAAGTCACGTGTTTGTGATTAAGTCCATTAGTAGACGGCTATGTGATCAAGTCTATATAAATAAAGATGGCTGTGTGATCAAACCTATATAAATAAAGGCGGCTGTGTGATCAAGTCTATATAAATAAAGACGGCTGTGTGATCAAGTCTATGTCTGTGTGACTATGTTATAAATATAGAGACGGCTATGTGATCAAGTCTACTTATATAAATAGGAAATGGCTTTGTGATTAAGTTCATAGTAATAGGATGACAACTGTGAGATTTAGTAGAAAGACAGCTGATATGTTCTATAACACTTTAATTAAATAGTAATAACTGAAATAAGTAAATCTGTGTGACGTATTTAAATGCCTCCTATAAGGTATAACATAAACCAATACAAATGAACAACTCGTATTAAGACTTTAAAATATCACAAAACAACAAGTTACTGCTGAATCATATTTTCATTCCAGGACTCCGGGTTCAGTTTTGAAGCGCAGCAGAAAGCGGGCCGTGGGACACGACCTACACAGGATGGCCGAATGTTAGCAAGTACTCAATAGTCGCACAGCAATTGTGACGTATCACCTATATTTAATTGTTATTTATAATCGCATATTTATATTTGATTATTTCTATAATTAATAATTATCATTGTTATTTGTTACTGTACTAATTTTACACCTTAAAATGTAATTAATCGATATTGAACTCTCCATTTGATACACTGATAGAAAATATAAATAAGGTAGGAGATTAAAAATATTAATTCTCGTTACAACTGTCAATTAGGACGTTACTCTGTTAAAAATATATACTGTGTGTTAAAGTATATACTGTGTGTGTTAAAAAACTATCTCGGTGTTTTATTGTGTAAGACTCACGACTGCGTAATAGTTAATAATTCCGGAGCATTCAACTTCATAATGTCAGTAGCAATAAACATCTATTATACTTTTATTTGTTTTCCTATATTTTCTCAACATAACCATCGTTCATACTATTATTCAGTCATATCTTTTTTGTTTAGATTTCTTTTTATTCATAATAATCAATATTATATACATTAATTTTGCGTAACTTTATTTTCACATAACATGTAGGTATAACATATAAGAATAATAGTACCATAGTACAAGTAATTAAATACATGTTTTCAAATATACATTTCAATTAAATAAGTTTAATATTAATCGAATCGGTCCTATTCCTAATTATTGGTTTAGGTTAGGTTAGAACTGTGACCCCAACGCACGAGCCGAGCGAGCGTAGCGAGCGTGCCGCGGCAGCGGCCGGCGAAGTGCCAGAACTGAATTGGTCCTTTAGTTATTGGTTTAGTTACGGTTACGGTAAACTCCCAGGCCATAAGCATAACCGTAAACGAGTCGTGTTTTATGAATTTCATTCATTTAAGACTATAAATAATAATCATTAAAACTATAAATATCATCTTCTACCCACATATATTTTTTATTACACTTGGTAAGTGTTTCTTTCTGAGTATGAGTGAAAATATTATGGTGAGTATGTTTAGGGATAAAAGCGTTATGATAAAAAACAGTAGGAGTTTAAATATATTTACATTAATGATGTTATTAATTACAATTTTCGGAAACATCAGTGTTATGAGCATCGCCGGTAGCAATACAAATAGTATGAATGAAAACTTTAGGATGAAAATTTTTAGGAAGAATGATCATTCGGATTACAAATAGTTAGGAAGAACAATTTCGGGTAAAGAACTTTAGGTGAGCCAATATGGACCCGATGTATACCTTTCATCGGTGGGGGTAAATGAGGAGCGGAATAGGGAATACATGTTTCATTACAGGTGCACGTAAAACTTTTATTTATGCAACTTTGGCTTAAGGAAATCGTCGGATCATATTTATTTTATTATTCTAAACTAGGAAAAAATCAAAATTTTAAAAATATCACCCTTGGTAATATTTTTGTTAGTTGCTAGTTTATGACACTCCCTATCCAGTTGGTCACGCTTAAATCGTCAGATTAATGAAATACAAACTTTTCAGCGTGCAACTAACCCACCTTACCTTAATCTGACGTGCCCGAGCATTTATGATGAACATTATTTTTTACCGCATGCCTCTACATACGTCGCTCACATATGGTGGAGGTACTCAACAGCCTACAACGTATGCCCCAATATACTAATCTGCCGCGCTCGAGTAAATCCCAAAATCCCTTTCTGGGCTCCCCTACTATTATATTTGGTTTAAAGTTTAAAAATAAATATAATATATTTAACTGCGGTATAACAGGAAAACAAGATACGTATACATAGATAATTAACAGTGTAATTAAATTTAATAGGCCTTTATTGACGTAAAACATCTTTAGAGTTTTTGTGTAAATGGATGTCGACGCACATCATACTATATACCGCAGTCGGATACATATTTATATTTTAAAATGCTTTTTACTTTTCTAAATAATATGGTAAACTATTGATCTTATATGAATTTATGACAAGTTTGCAAAATTGCAATTTAATTCATAGGCAAATCATGGGGTAATTTTATGCCGCACTTGGTATTACCAACAATCTATAACTACTGTTAAGTACTATATATATAACTAGTTTTTGTCTCTATCGCCTACATGCGAGACAATGTTCTATATACTATACTCTTTCTACGGCCACAGATAATAACTAATTTTTATATTTATTGGAGTCTACACATCACACGCCCCTTCAAAAAAATAAAAATTACACTCTTGAACAAAACAAAAAAATCTCTCTTATTAACAAAAAAATATCAGCTCATTAACAAACAAAACATGCGCCTCCTTAATAGTAGACTGCTAATACTAATACAAAAAGTCTCTTATATAGATCTTATTCAATGGTTATTCTTAATTTATAACTATTATTTAAAACACATTTAACATTCACTCACATTAAACCTAAAAGATGTCTAAAGTTATTAAATTTACTCACAGGTAAAGACTTTGTAAAGAAATCAGCTAATTGACAATCTGTTTTAACAAATTTCAGAACTACAATATTACTGTCAATTTTCTCTTTAATAAAATTAAACTTAATATCAACATGTTTTACTCTTTTATTATTTTTAGGATTATTTCCAATACTTATGGCTGCCTGATTATCTACAAAGATAGTGAAAGTCAAACAGAAATCTCAAAATCTTTTAAAATATTTTAAGCCAACAAGCCTCAACAACTGCAGAACTCAGAGCAATAAATTCTGCCTCAGAAGATGACAAACTAACAGTAGGTTGCTTCCTAGATGACCACATAATAGGGTAATTAAATAATTTAAACACATATCCTGATGTTGACTTTCTGTCATTAATATCACTTCCCCAGTCGGAATCATCATATCCAATCAAATCAGTACTTTCATTACTATTGAAAGTCAACTTCAGGTCAAGTGTAGCATTTACATACCTAAGCACTCTTTTTAGAGCTTTTAACAATGCTTCATTTGTACAATTTTGAAAACGACTTAAATATGCTACACTAGGACATAAATCAGGTCTCGGCAAGAGACGCCCGGTTGTCACCACTGCGGCGACTGCCGCGACGTTGTTGAGGACACGGCGCTGCACACTTTGGCGGTTTGCCCCGCCTGGGCATCGCAGCGCCGTGATTTGATCGCGGCAGTCGGATCGGTTGCCCTCTCGCTCCCGGCCGTAGTTCAGTCTATGGTCCGGAGTGAGAGGTCGTGGAACGCCGTCGCCTCCTTCTGTGAGGAAGTTATTTCCATCAAGGAGGCGGCGGAGCGGGAGAGGGAGCGTTTAAACCCTCTCCCCAACCGCAGAGCCGGGCGCCGGAGGGCGCGAGACGACCTCCAACCACCCTGAGGTTTGACCTGGGGGTGGCGGGCTTTGTGGGCCTGCCCGCCATCCGTTCAGCACCAGGTCCGAGAGGCGGCGTGCGTGTTCCCACGCGCGCCTCTGTGTCGAGTCCGTCTCCCCTCTAGGGGAGACAGTAGGGTTTTAAGCGACGTAGTGCCTATTTTGGGTAGGTCTTTCGTGTAGTGGCCTGCCGTTTCATACGGCAGGCTGTAACCGCGGCGGGGTCGCGACCGCATGCGAAAGCGATTCGCGCGGCCCCGTCGATAGTGGTTTTGTCGAGGAACACCGTGGTAGGTTTAGTCGGTATTCCGGGAGGTACATTACTATTATTTCCATCTTTCTTTTACCCCGGCGAGTCCGACATAATCCCTCCGCCCGCCCCCGCGGAGGGATATGCGTCATAGCATTACCCCACGTAAAAAAAAAAAAAAAAAAAAAAAAAGTACTTAAATCAGGTCTAGTACACAAAACAGCATACATTAAAGATCCAAGAATTTGTCTACATTGATTTTCTAACTTAGGATCTGAGTTATTTAACTGAAACATCTGAAATTTAAATTCCATTGGATTAGATATAGGTTTTGACTCACACATATTACACTTCTCTAAAATCTTTTTTAAATAGTGTTTTTGTGACATTTCAATAATACCATTTTGCAAATCTTGCTCAACATGAATACGTAAATAGTTAGTTACATGACCTAAGTCTTTCATAGGGAAAATATTACTCAAATAAAGTTTTAAATAATGTACCTCCTTATCATTAGTCCCCATAATCAATATGTCATCGACAAACAATAACAAATACATTTTTTATTCAGAATTTACTTTACAATAAAGACATAAATCATTTTTAGATCTACTAAACCCTTTCTTAGCAATAAATTTATGAAACTTTAAATTCCAGTACTTGGGTGATTTCTTTAGTCCATAAATACTTTTGTTTAATTTAACAACACTTACATTGTCATCACATCCAGGTGGTAGTCTAATATAAACATCTTCCTGTATATCTCCATACAGGAAAGCATTCCGTACATCTATGTGATGAACTGGTAATTTCATTTTACTAGCCAAAGCCATTAAAATCCTGAAATTAGAAATTTTAGCTACTGGTGCATACATATCATAGGCTTCAAATATGTCTTCCTGTTGAAAACCTCTGGCAATCAAACGTGCCTTGTACTGGGTTATGTTACCTTCACTGTCCTGTTTTATTTTATAGACCCATTTGCTATCTATTACTCTCGTCTTTAGGTACTTTTATTTCACAATTCCAGATATAATTTTCTTTTAGAACTTCCAATTCCTTTTTCATGGCTTCTTTCCACTTCTCACTACTCTCACTGTTAATAGCTTCATTATAAGTTTTAGGTTCATTTAATATACACATAAAGCTAGTTTCTGTGTCATAATCTTGTAACCACATAGGTTTTCTTTTTACTCTCTTTTCTGGTAACTCCTTCTCTTCTTTTTCATTTTCTTCTGTATCACTAGATACATCTGTATAATATTCTTTCTCTTCATCATTTACGTTTTCTTTTATATCTTCTTCAAAAGTGTTATTTAGTATTTCACTGAACATTTCTTCCTTTTTAGGTGACTCAAAAATAACATCTCTCTTTATGTCTATTGTGGCTGAATCAGGGAAATAAATTCTAAAACCTTATACATTTTCATCGTAGCCGACAAAACAAGCCTCTTTGCTTTTATAGTCCCACTTTCTTCTTAGATTTTTTGGTATATGTACATACACATTTTGACCAAACACTTTTAAGTTATCCAAATTAGTATAAGCCTTTTTAAACCATAATTCAAAAGGTGACTTGCCTTTCTCATGACTGTGTCCTGTACTGTTAAGAATATAGACAGCAGTGTTGACCGCTTCAGCCCACAACTCTTTGGGTAATTTTGCACTTATTATCATAGCTCGAGCTGCCTCCACCACTGTCCTATTGTCTCTTTCTATTTTACCATTTAGTTCCGGTGTGTATGCTGTAGATGTCTGGTGCCTTATGCCTTTTTCCTTAAATAACTCTTTAATTTTGCATCAATAAATTCACTTCCATTATCAGTTCTTACAACTTTTACCTTCTCATCTGTATCTTGTTCAGCCAAATTTAAAAACTCTTTAATCTTGTCAGGGACTTCCTCTCTTCACTCGTTTTAAGAAATATACGAATCTTTAAGTGGAATAATCATCTCTCATTAATAAAAAGTATTTAGAACCTCCTAAGGACTCAACCTTCTTAGGGCCACAAACATCCATGTGTATTAACTGACATGAGCTCTTTGAAATAGTAACACTTCTCTGAAATGGTAGTCTGTGCATCTTACCTTCCATACAAGCATTGCATATTACCATATCGTTTTTATATTTAATTCCATTTTTATTTAAGAACTGCTTGACATACTGAAAGTTTTGGTGCCCTAGGCGCTCATGCCAGATCTGTAGGCTTTCTACTGCTATGGCTACATTAGCAATAGGATTAGAATCATAACTGAAACACATGACATACAATTTCTTCTCTTTGTACCCTGTTGCCACAATTTTTCCTTCCTTATTCTTTATCTCACAATGGTCCTTTTCAAATTCCATTGTATAGCCTCTGTCTATGACACTTCTCACAGCAAACAAATTAACTGCTGTTAGGTAGTTTATTTGTTCTTCATAATTGTTGTGTATGCATTACTCTTTTTGTTTGACCCAGTACCTTTACTAACATCTCTGCTTTTCTCTTTATTTAGCCGTAGTCTGCAAATTTTAATAGAATGGCCATATTTTTACAATAAAAACATTGCAACTTAGCACGACAATCTGTTTTATAATGGCCCATCTTGCCACAACCAAAACACTTTATCTCGTTAAATTTCTTAGTAGTTGTTGCTAGTGCTACACACTCTGTATCTGATTTAGTTTCACTAGTTGTTGAAATAGACATATTGCGTTCTTCCTCAATCAACAATCTTGCCATTAGTTCTCCAACAGTTTCATTTTCTGTAGGGACTGATTCCCAAACTGCAATAAAATGCGATATTTTTCTGGTAGCGACATAGTGATAACCATCTTGTCAGATATATCATCGCCTAACTGGCAAATATTAGCTCTTACCTCTTCTATTTTTGAGAAAAATAGGGAAATATCAGTATTGCATTTGAGCGAATAATACTTCTGTTGCTCAAGGTGCAAGGATGTTGTCGATTTTTTTTCGTAGATATTATTTAATTTCGTCCACATCTTGGCAAACGTAGTGGCAGTAAGTAGATGTGTCATTATACTTTGTTCAATATGGAAAACAATTCAACCTTGCGCCTTACTATCTTTTGAAATCCAATCCTGGTAATCCGCCGGTTTACCTTTGCCGGGTTTAGGTATGGAACCATCCACGATCTCAAATAGGCCTTTGGCCTTTAGAATAACCCTCATCTGAAATTTCCAGGTGCACCATGTCGCACTTCCATTTAACTTTACTCCAGAAATCGATTGCGGTTGCGACAGATCCATTTTCGTCCACTCTTACGACAACCGGCGAATTCAACAACAAAACAATGGCGTCCGATAGCGTCTCAAAATCTCAACACGGCCAACACAGCCAGCGAAAATCTCTCACAAGATGTTTGCTCTCGCCGTAATTTATGCAGTGGCGTATTCTGGGCCCATAACCTGTGATGAGTTATGGGCTTGCAGAATGTTTGTGATGGTATAATTTAATAAAACTCGGTGGAGAAAATAATCACGCTGTACACCTTTTTAATTTTATATCCGCAATAGACAATCATAGACATTTGACATAGACAAGAGATATTGTGCCACATATAATAACTAATTTTTATATTTATTGGAGTCTACACTTCACATCCTCAACTCGGACAACATGCAAAAATTAATGTTGTTTTTGCTTAGCTATTTAAATTTCATTGTAAATGGTTTACGAAAAATGCGTGTGATTATTCGGCTAATCAATCCGGATCTTATCGTTAATCTTTATAGACTTAATCGGTATAGACAATGTGTCTATACCGATTAAGTTTAGATGACAGGCAGATTGTACGTACTAAAGTTAACGAATAATGATTGTTACAAGCTAGAAGTATTTGTCCTATTAGTTAGACTTTTGCGAGTCTATTAGTCAATAAGCGCAACGGTAGTGATCGTATAAGCATGGACTATCGCGTACTTAATAGAAATACTGAGCCAGATGGTTTTGTTTGCCTTTCAGGACTATTAAAGCCCTTAAGGCATACAGGATTAGTAAGGCCCTTAAGGCGAACGTTTCTATTTGGTGCTCAGTTGCGTATAGTCGCTGACTTAGGTCTATGTTCTGCCAGCAGACATTTTGGAATTTTGTGGATCCAGTTGTATTAACTTTCATTTGAATGCTATGGGTTAAAATGGTAACGTGCAGGTTAGTTTAAAGGTAATACTATCTTATGTAAATACGGCGTGTACAGAAAATTACAACCTTGTTCATGAAAACGATCGCAGTGATAATAGTGACACTTTGTCTGCAAATAGTGACACTGTCCATCGCAAGCATCAACTCGGAAAGTTCTTCTTCCTCTAATATTCCACATTCAGAACAGATTACAGTTAATGCCAATGAACATGAAGTAAATGAGAAAATAAAAAGTGTAAAAACAAAAAGAGAAAGGAAATGTTGAAGGGTTTATCTGGTCTAACATAACGATTAAGCTAAAGGGGGTTATCCCGGTCTAGCTCAGTCCGGTCCAGTTTCCAAACTGAAGGGACAGTTTGCGCATCTGAAGGGTCTGAGAGACTAGCCCAGGTATGCGCATAGTCTGAAGGGAATGTTTTCCGGACCAGACTGTACCATAGTAATAATTACTACTTTGTAAATTGTCATATTATGTGAACTGACTCCATAGTCAGGATGAACGAACGAATTCCTTGTCCTCAGATAATGCATGGACACGCGCACGAGGACGTGTGCTCTTCAGTATGGCCGTGACGGCGTCGCCCTTACAAGTTTGTAAACAACACGTGCGGCAAGCAATCGTTCGACGGACACGTCACTCTCCCCTCCACAGTTCTATAAAAGGCGCCGCACGCGCAGTGGAAATTCTTCTAAACATGTATGATTGGGAATCCGATGTTGAGGACATTGGCGAAGGTACCATTGGGAGAGAAGAGCGAAGGTACCATTTGTCATTTTGTCATTTTGAGTGAATTGACAATATGACATAAAATATTCAAAATAGTTTTTAACATTAATAGGGCAAGAGTATAAATTAAAGTCTCCTATAACAATACTTTAATTATACCTAGTACACAATTCCTCTATTATTTTAAACAAAAGAAAATAGTCATTTTCAGAACTATTTGGAGGAATATAGCAAACACAACATAAACACATAAATTAATTTTTTAAATGCACGGTGGCACATACTATTTCGAACACACAATTGTCAATTAATATATCGGGCACTCGTACTTGTCTCAACTCGTAGCAGTGTGCGGCCACGAGAAGCGCGCCTCCCTGTTTCCGCCCATCCGCTCGATCACAGCGTAGTATGTGATAACCAGTTGGTATTATTTCTAAATCATGTATGGATTTGTTGCAACCTATTTCGGTGATTGCATACAAATTATAATTCATGCTCTCTATATTTGTTCTAAACTCTTCTAATTTAGTACGAAGACCTCTAACGTTCTGATAGTACATCTCAATGCTCGAGTAAGTTGTTTGGTTTCCTTGGTTTTCGAAACCAAACCCATTCGCTGAATTCAGCATTAACAGGCCATACTTCAGCTTGATTCAACTGATCATATATGCGTTCCGGAACACCCACAATGAACGAAGCGTAGTTACGCTCTGTTTTATGTTTTATTTTATCAATTTTGGTCTGGAAATCTTGACCACAAACATTTTTAATATGCTTTGTCATAGCTTCTACCGTAGTATCTTGTTGCAGCCGCCATACATGTGAATATTTCATACGCTCCGTGCCTTGTATCTCCATTAATCCAGTATTCTTTCCCCTTCTGACTTCATTCGTTGATTTTTTATTATGTTTTTTGGATGATGTTTATTACTGGTTGTTGATTCTGATTATGGCACATGACTGGTTGGTTTATTTCAACTTAGATTAATTAAAACTTTTCTGTTTACATTGTGTAAAGATTGTGTTGTAATTACCTATTATGAGTGATGAGATTTTAAAGATTTCTATGTACGTAGTCCTAAAAAGGTTTTATTTAGAAAGTAAAGCAGTAGAACTTTGTGAAGGTTCCTTTATTTCAAAAGTATTGATGCGGAGTAGGTTAGGAAGGCCGAGTTTGAAGAAATACTCTCGTTGGTCGTTGTTTACAGGGTAAACACACGAGGACGTGTGTTAGCAGGATGGCCGTGTCGGAACGGCAATACTGTTAGTTGGGATACTAGCACCATCTAGTGACACAGAAAGGCATTAAGGTGTCTACGAGGCGGCGCGAGGGGCGGACCGCGCTCAGTCTACGTGTTACCGTCGACCAGTGCACACCTCGTAGGAACTGTCTCGCGTTTCATAGTGATAAGTGCTCTTAGTGTGAAGTAGTTGTTAGTTGAATTCGAATACAAGTTATCTGACTAACTACGTGTATTCTGATTGAAACCAACATTTCCCACTGCACACCCACGTGCTGTGATTCTATAAAATGGCTGATAAGGACGGGATAAAACGCTGCCAATCCGACATACAGGGTGTAAGTGACGCTCCCGAAAACGAAGACAGTTGATAGTGCCGGTGATTACTGATACGATACAACAAAAAAAAAGAAAAAAAAAGGGGTTTCTTCTAAAAAAAAAATTGCTTTTTCACATGCTGTCATGTTCGGATAGCCAAATATAACGGATATCACAAGGAAAATAAATTTAATTCCCTTTTTCTAAAATACGTAATGGATTATTAAGAGCCGTCTATCAGCTGACGCTAGGGGTAATGACCGACTACGCGGCGTGCGTTTGACACGGATACCGCCGCCGAGCGTTGCCGTCTAGCCGTCCGCGTCGCCTGCATTGTTAGTATAAGATTCTATCCCTCACTGATACTCACTTCCTTATTTTATCTATTGGAAGATTAATTAAATGGCTAGCTTTAGATACCTTGAAATAATCCCTGTGATCCATAAAGGAACGCCCGATAATTTTAGTTATTCTTGATAATAAATATCAATTTGTCGACCAACTCGATGCAATATTCAATATAAGTTATTCTAGCTGTGTCCCTAGTTATGATTCGTCCCTGCCGTGGCATACAACTAGATAGGTACTGAGAAACAATGTTTAATTTTGATAACTTAACCTCGACACGAAGAAATCAAAAACTTATTTTCGCGTTTATTAATTTGCACTCCTATTAATTAATTTAAAACAATACCTACTTGATGGCAACGAGCGCAAGCTTAAGGCGCAATTACATTAGTCGTCAGCTCGTATTCCATTGTCGATGTTTATTTCAATCACACACATAACATCACACCCTTATACCTACTTTATTCTACAAACGCGTCTTACACTTAATTGGGTACTTTGCAAGTTCTACCAGAATTGTAGGCTTTTTATGATGACACATTGTAATTTAATCAAACCATCACTGATTTTAAACACTACGCAATTATTAGAATAGTTTTAATAAATGAAATCAACTATTCAACTCGCTTCTCCGCCGCCATACTGCCCAGTGTCCAGTGCAAAGATGCTAGCTATCTCGCTCTATCGCGTGTGAAGGTCTGCTGTGAGTCGCCTCGTCGGCGCCGGCGGCAGAGTAACAGCGCACATGCGCGCGAAATGCAATGATTAGATAAACAGATGTCAATGAAAATAATGCAGAATTTGACCTACAATCGATTTTATAAGTACGTAAAAGAATGTTATGTATGTCCACATTTTTTAATGTAACTTTTCGATACCCGCTTGTTATAAAGTCACCGAGATCCTTTAATAATGTTTCTTTATGAAATCATTCATTACTTTTAATTCCGATGTGAAGTTATAATAAATTGTTTTTATTAACATACCTACCTGTCTTAGATCTATCATCCAATGCTCATTATTATTTTTAAGTTACTAAACTTAGTATAAAATAAAGCATAGTTGAAAAATATTTTTTATAATGTACCTAGTGACTAACACAACGTTAAAAGGTACAATACTACATCCAAGACGTATTTTTTTTATCTATGGTAGCTATCGACCAAATTTCGGAAATGACTTCTTGTTACTTGAACGCGCGTGAGTGAAAGATTTGTTTGTTTACGTTTTTTGCTAGCCAGATTATTATTTTTTGGTTTCATATTAAGTTTCTGTTATTGTATTTTGTTAAGTGATTATTATTTAATTGTTACTTTATTATTAGGTAATAATAAACTAATCGTTTTATGTTTGTGGTCGTTGTTTAACAATAATGCCCGTCGCGTATGTGTATACTGAGTAAGGGAATATGTTGATGTGTTTGGGCGAAGCTCAGAGGTTTGCTGCTGAGGATTTACCGCCAGATACATCCCACCGCCGGCATCCTTCTGATTCATGTATGATAACGGCAACGTTTCAATGTCTATTAGAGAATTGTCCGATTGCTTGTCTATCATCCATCAGAATATCAATGGACTTATAAGTAAACTTGATTTACTTTCTGTAAATATTAATACCCTTTTATTTATTTATTTATTTATATATTTTAGGACCACCAGTGGTTATTACAAGAGTGCATTCACAATAATAAAAAAAACAATAAATTCCCAGTCACTTGCATAACCTTTTAAGGTAGCCACTGCATGCACAAATAGATGAGCAGTATAAATATAAGTATTTAGTATTTATTATAAAAAAGGCAGGTCGCTAACTTTAAAAGATTATATAGACAAACAAATCGTACAGTGAAAAGTAACAAATTATATCATAGTAATAATAATTATTTAGAATTTAAAAGACAGGCCAATAAATATGTCTAAATGAATAATGGTAGAATATGAATCATTAACAATATATAAATTCTAACAAATAATAGACAACAGAAACGAAAAAAAAAATACAAATATAGCAAATTAAGTCAAAAGTACATAACAATTAAGTCACAATTAATAAAAAATAATAATAAAATCAGAACAAAGAAATAAATTAAATTAAAATTGGTTAAGATATTCGTAAATGGATTATTAAATTGCATTAGACTAAACATATTAGCCGACTCCCTTACGGAACGTGGCTAGTGAGTCAAAATTAATATCTACTGACGCGCTGCATCCATTCAATAGTCGGCACATACGCGGGATCACGGAGTTCCTCCCAAACTCTGTACGTCTAAACGGAGCACTAAGCGGTACAATATGTTTACGGGGAGATACCCCCGTAAACATATTGTACCGCTTAGTGCACCGATGGCACATTTATTTGTATTTTACTTAATAATCTCGGACAATCTATGTGTCCTCTAAATACCTTAAATAAAAACATCAGGTCTAAGATGTCTCGGCGTTTAGCTAGGGATTGGATTTTAAAGTGCTGGAGTCTGCTCTCGTATGTTTTTAAAGAATATGATAGACCCGTACTCCGACATAAATGCCATAAGAACCTTTTTTGCACTCTTTCTAGTCTAAGCGCGTGGACGGCAAAGTGCGGTCTCCATATCTGACTGCAGTACTCCAGTACACTTCTGACTAGACTATTGTAAAGCAATATTTTAGTGTCGGGCTTCCTGAAGGCTTTGCCATTGCGAATGACGAAACCTAACATTCTAGATGCCTTCCCGATAATAACGTCCAAATGAGCCAAAAATGTGAGCTTTTTGTCCAAACTTACACCCAAATCTGTAACCAGCTCTGTCTCAACGAACTTGTTATTGTCAATGTTATATGACGTTGCAACAGGGTTGAGTTTTCTAGAGAAATGTATACAGTGACATTTCTGGTGATTTAACTGCATACCATTATGTGAACACCACTGAACTAATTTATTGAGGTCACTTTGCAATTTGTATTCATCATCCAGATGTTTAATCTCTTTAGAAAATTTTAGGTCATCTGCATACATATATGGCACAGAATTGGCGAAACACAAGGGAAGGTCATTGACAAAGATATTAAACAATATCGGACCCAAATGCGATCCCTGGGGCACACCAGACGTTATCATATACGTTCCGGATCTGTAACCATTAACAACAACGTAGAATCTTCGATCATCTAAATATGATTCTAACCATGAGAACACAGGACCAGTGAAACCGTATCGGGATATCTTTTTTAAAAGTGTTGCATGGGGTACTTTATCGAAGGCCTTACTAAAATAGGTGTAAATAACATCCACTTGCCCCTGACGATCCAGGACACCCGTCACATCATCCACAAAGCAAGCCAGATTTGTACATGTGGATCGCAAATTAACAAACCCGTGTTGAGCGTCTGTTAGGAAACATTTAAAATGGTTCTTGACTATTGGACATATAAGAGCTTCGAAGGTTTTGGCCATTGTTGACAAAAGAGAGATAGGTCGGTAGTTCTGAACTAACCCGTCTTCCTGCCCCTTGTGTATTGGAACCACTTTTGCAAGCTTCCATACCCAGGGAAATTTGCCAGTTCGTAATGATTTATTGTATATAATATGCAAGGGTATGGTCAGCGCTTTTGCACAGTTTTTTATAAATATCGGTGGTATACCATCTGGCCCCGCTCCTTTATTAGCATTCAGTTGCTCGAGTTGCCTATATATTGTTTTAGAATCCAAAACTACTGACAAGACTATCCGGCTAGATTCTGGGACCTTATCCAAGTACTCAGTGGGCAGTCCTGCACCCGAACATATCTCATAGACCGATGCGAAAAATTCAGCAAATATATTACATATTTCTGTACCATCAGAGGAGGTCTTGCAACCGTCTGACAATTGAGATGGATAATTACTCACGTTGCCCCGTCTGCTTTTAACATAAGACCAAAAGTACTTAGAGTTTTGTTTTATTTTCTGCTCTGCTGAAGCAATATACGAGTTATAACAATGAGTCGATAGTTGCTTGCATTGCTTGCTAAGGTCCTGTAAAACTAATCTATCCCTAGGGTTATTGTATTTTTTATACCTCCTAATCATTTTATTTTTCTCACGCGTTAAGTTTGCTAGCTTACGAGTATACCAAGGTGGATATTTATTTTTGTTGCATTTTGATTTTGGTACATATTGATCTATAGCTACTTGTAATATGTCATAAAAATCGTCAAGAGAGTGTCTAATTCTATATTAGTGTCCAAGACTACAGCCCAGTCAATTGAATTAAGATAGCTATTAATATTATCATAATTAGCCTTTCTGAAATTGTGTCGTAAGATATTTTCACTTGGTTTTAACTTGGGATTTGGTGATAAAGAAATGTGAAACTCTATTGGTGGATGCAGCGGGTCTACAGTACTCAATTCATCAAGTGATATCTGGGGTGAGCATGGCAGCGATGCGTCCAAAATAACGAGATCTAATATTTTACTTTTATTGTTTAACACCCCATTACATTGCCGAAGATTATTCACACTGATGAAATCTAACATAGATTGTGTTAGTTGGGATCCCGTTGATAAGGAAGAACCACCGCCACTGCTCCAACAAATGTTTGGTAGATTAAAGTCTCCCACAATACAGGGCAATAAATTGCCCCGTTCAAAAATACCGTTACAATTATTAACAAATGTATCCAGAAGCGCCTTATTAACAGGAGGCGGCAGATAAACTGAACAAAATGCCAACGTAGTTAACCTTTTATCAATGGTTTTTTCAATAGTTACCCACAAATCTTCGCAATTGGTCTCCCACTGTTTTCGACGCTGTGGGTAGTGTTCCTTCAGAACCGCTACCAAAACCCCTCCTCCATCTTTCTTGCTGCAAAAGGTTGTAAAAGTCCTATCTCTCCTAAAGACTACGTATCTGGCATCAAAAAGTTCTGAATCTAGAATTGTGGCATTTAACCATGTTTCTGTCAAAATGATGACGTCATAGTTGCAGCAACAAAGATTTCGGTAAAAGCTCTGAGTTTTAGTTCTAAGGCCCCTTACATTTTGATAGTAAATAGTAATTGTTGTGAATTTTGAAATAAGAAGTACCAATAACATGTTTATGAGTTTAGAAAGGTATTACTTAACGCAATTTCGATAAGGTATCAGCATTCCTTATAAATACCTGTTCGTCGCCTACTTCTTTACGTACATAGATGCGACCGTTGCGTACCCAGACGAATTTATAAGCCAGTTCTTTGGCCTTCTGTCTCGTCGCCGCGTGTAGTGCCTTATGTATGGGTGACAGGTGCTCCATTACAAAAATTGGATCCTTGCTGCTTGCTGTCCAAATGTGGCTGTTGTTTAATTTTTCATTCGGTCTAGATCGATTGAACTGGTTTACCGATGCTAGAAACTTATCTCTCAAGATCTGAGAGTTAAATTGCGCAATAATTCCTCGAGGTCTTGTTGAAGCTCGATTCATTTTAGCTATTCGGGTACAATTTATAATTGTATCTTGACCCACGGTACAACCAATGACGTCGCCAAGCTTCTTAACTACCCCGAGAACATTCTCAGATTTACTCTCAGTCACTCCTTGTATCTCTACATTACATGCTCTAGAGTGCTGTTCAAGCATGTTAATTTGATTCTTAAGCTCATTCAGGGAAGCGTGCAGGGTTTTGTTTTGATTCTCTAAGAATAGTATTCGCTCTGAGTTCGCATTATTGTTCTTCACAATATCGTCATATTTCGCATTTATAAAATTCATAGAATCCTTAACTTCTTCCAAGTCACTCTGAATTGTTTTTAAGTTATCTGCCAGTGTCAGATTTAACGAAGTCCGTATTTGCTTCATGTGTTCGGCCAATTCCTCTCGGAGAATTTCTTTGATAACATCACGTACATCCTCTTTGGTCAATGGCTGTTGTTGACACTTATCTGGAGATAAGGATGGCGCTGGGCGCTTCTTGGAGCGTTGGGTGATGTTTACGTCGGAAGTTGTAGGAGTGACTCGAACTGGCGTTGTGTCACTTCTGCCTCTTGGTGTCTGACATAATTGACACTTCCATTCTCCAGATTTCGTGTTGTCGGGACGAATACCGAGACATTTGTAGTGGAACTTCTTTGAACATGCCGAACAGCATAAATGCCCTTCTCTTGCCAACTCTTTATTGCAACATTCCGGCAACATCGTAGCTTCTTGATACAGTACGTGTTGTGCCTGATTGCTCTTAATATTATGACAGGCGCCAAGTATTGAGAAACTTAATGTATTATGACTGGTTGCTATTAATATTATGGCAGGCGCTTGATGATTCGCAAACAGATTGAAAAATGTAATTTTAAGTATTTTCGTAATACAATTGAGTAAAAATGTATTATCTTTTCCTTATAATTATAGCTATTGTTCTTAAACACACAAAAAGAACATCTTACGAAATACGCATCAGCAGGTTCGAGCGCCCATGTCCATTAATTTACAAAAAGAACTTCAATAGTATAAACACTGCGCCGTGGACGCTTATAAGTTCTCGTATAATTTAGGCTTCATATTATACAACAACTCTTCATGTGAATAATTGTTGTATTGTTGTATATACGTATAGAGTCTGGTATGTAGCGAGTCTTTTGTTTTGCACTGTCCAGTTCATTGAGAGTTTAAATAAAAAACGACTTTTTAAGAATGTTTTTCACTGATTTATCGCACACGCGTGGGCAAATAGGATAAATGTTTTTATAATCCTTAAGAGTTTTTCTTCTGCGTATTTATATGTAAATTGTTCGTAGGGAACTGCACTTTTTACCACAATACTGATTATAAATGCACAGAACAACAACAAACGGTCTATCTTTGCTCGGGTAAGAATGACAGCTCGGGTAAGAATGATGACCCTTTCACAGAAAAATATAAATACAGATGTCATTTGCATTACTGAGCATAATATGTTACAGCAAGATATATCGTTATTATGCTTGGAGTTGTTCACTTTAGCTTCTGCGTGTACCAGAAAAAATAGAAATGGAGGCTCATGTATACTGGCGCATCAAAGTCATCAATTTAAAAGAATCGAGGTAATTAAGAAATATGAGATATCTAATGTACTGGAATGCAGTGCGGTAGAACTTATCGAGCATGATGTTTTAGTTATATGTATATACAGACCACTAATCAATAAATCAAAAGATATTGAAGATTCTTTTGGAAATTCAACGATTTACTGGATAATTTTTGCCATAAAAAAAAAAAAATAATCATATGTGGTGATCTAAACTTCGACATATTAAAAATGAATAAAACAACTACATATTACTAGTACCTACTAGCACAATACAATCTTAAATTAGCCATAAATTCACCAACACGTCTATCTAGCCTATCTTGTATAGATCATTTGATCCACAATATCAAATGATCTAAAGCTGATATTCTCGACCTTGGTCTATCAGATCATACAGCACAGTTGTTGATTTGACCAGTAAAAGCCTTTTGCACAGTTAAGTATTGGAAAATAAAAAAGAGAGACTACAGTAACAATAACATAAACAAAAAAATGCCTTACCTCTCTTTCATGTAACGATGTATATAATAGCAATCATCCTGAAACTGCATTTAATATTTTTCACGACATATTTGTACTACTATATAAAATGTGTTTTCCCGTTATAGTTTACAGAAGGTACATAAACAGAAAACAAAAATGGATCAGTAAAGGTATTAAATTCTGTTCTAGACGAAAACGAAATCTTCTTCTAACATATAGAAGGACAAAGAATAGTAGTGACAGAATAAACTTTAAAACGTACGCTAGAAAACTTAACAAAATTATTAGAGTAACAAAAAAAGCACAATATGATTATTATATTGCAAATAGCCAAAATAAAAACAAGGCAAGCTGGCATATAATTAATAAAAGTAAGTTAAATTTTTGGGCAAATTATATTACACGCATAAACGTAAACGGGGAAACAGTCACAGACGCGAAAAAAATTACCAATTGCTTTAATATTTTTTTTATAGACGAAATTGAAACACTAATTCTAAATAGTAAATTGAAATATTATAATTACATGACATTTAATAATAATTGTACTTTGGCATTAAATAGAAAAACGACATTAAATAATAATTCTACATTGACATCTAATAGTAACATGACATTTAACAATAATTCTTTATTGACATCTAATAGTAAAATGACATTTAATAATAATTCCACATTGACATGCAATAATAAAATGACATTGAGTAATAAATCTTCAATTCATAGCATGTCTTTATCAAATTGCTGTAATTCGATATTTATTAATCCTATTACCCCAAAAGACATACAAAGACTAATACAATCACTCAAAAACACAAATAGCACAGGATACGATGAAATATCGACTAAGGTAATAAAAAATGTTGCTCATATTATATCACCAGTTCTCTGTCACATTTTTAACTTGTGCATATCTAATGGCATATTCCCAACGAAATTAAAGCGTACTATTATATAACCACTTTTTAAAAAACAAAACGCAGAAAGTATGTCTTGTTACCGGCCTATAGCTCTTATTCCTATATTATCCAAGGTTTTAGAAAAAATTATACACGAATGCTCGTATACATTTCAGGCTTCAATCAGGGTTTAGGAAGAACATAACGATAACCAAAGCTCATACATTTCTCGCAGAAGTTATGATGAAAGTAGATTGTAACACACCGGTTTGTGCTTTATTTATGGACTTGATAAAAGCTTTTGACTGTGTGGAACATGAAATTCTTGAAAAAAGTTAAATGCTAGTGGTATACGAGGTAATGCGCTAAACCTAATTATGTCATATCTGAGAAACCGTCAACAAGCTACGGTTATATCTCGAGTGTGTAAAATTTAAAAAAAGGAAATTTCATTTTATCTGAATTTAGACGCGTAAAATACGGCGTTCCCCAGGGAAGCGTTTTGGGACCTTTACTGTTCCTCATTTATATAAACGACTTTCCTAAAGCCATAACCGCACCAATGTTTCTTTTCGAAGACGATAGCACTGTAGTATTTTCTAATAAAAATCATGATGTCCTAAAAAATCTATATACGAAACTCTTACAAATGTAGTCAACTGGTTAACTGACAATAACCTTGTAATTAATTTAGAAAAAACATGTCTAATGCTATTTAGGAATAGAAATAGACCTCACATTGATTTTGTTATAGAGATTTCATGTACCAAAATAAAAGAAGTTGACTGTACAAAATTTCTTGGTTTGACTATAGACTGCAACGTTAATTGGAAATCACACATTAAAAACATAACCTCTAAACTTAGTAGAAGTTCATACGCTCTGTATATGCTGTCCAAAATGGTCAATACATCTACGGTTGTAACAGCATATCATGCACATGCGGGATCAATACTGCGTTATGATTTAATTTTCTGGGGAAACTCCACTGACTGGGAGTATGTTTTTAGAGCACAAAAACAATGTGTTAGGGCGATTTATAAACAAAAAACAACAGAAAGTTGTAAACCAATCTTTAAATGTGCTTTCGGCATATTAGGAAACAAATGGCGAATTTTCACCGCCCCTTGAACATGTCTGTACGTGCGTCTCAAGATGTAGTGAAATCATGTGTTGTTCTACATAATATTGTTCGAGAACGAGACGGATATAGACCTACAGATATGTACATGCCTGTCGATAATGATTGTTTCCAAGATCTAGCTCGAAATAATGTTCCAGCTGGTAGTGCAGTAAATTAAATTAGAACTGAATTTGCTAATTATTTTATCAGCCCATATGGATCACTACCTTGGCAAATTTCTAAAATATAAATACGTCTTATTAAAATTGGTACTAAAAATAAATTACTTGTCTCAGTTTTCTTTTTATCCTCAAACACATCTAACGAAGGCTCAAAAAACTTGCATATTTCAATCCATGTATTCTTTGATAATATTGTGTTTTTGTAATCGTCTATAGATTTGTCACATAAACAAGGTTTATTTTCAACATTTTAAATTAAAGTAAAAACATCGTCGGGACACTTAATTCAAATAACAACGCGCACGTGCACTCGCTGCCACACTGAACTAATACACTGGATGGATGCCTGCTGCGTCACCCAGCCGCATATCCGGACGCAGTGCGCGAGCGTTTCGGTCCGTCAAAAATCTTCTGCGGAATGGAGATTCTAGAATGACGGAATGAAATCGAATGACAAAAATCGCATCTAGTGCGTACATTACCATAGAAATAGGCCTACGACTACTCCGGACCATATTTTCACAGTTTCAGGTCGGATTCGGATCGGATGTAGTGCGAAACCGCTCTTATACCTTTGTATCCTGGGTTTTCTTTTAATAGCATCTCAATATGCTGCCATTTTGCTGTTCGCACACGCCGGTCACTTGTTATGTTCGTCAGATTTTTTGTCAATAAATTATGTCTTGTGCATTTTATGAGATGTGGGGGGGTCATAAAGGGGAACGATTTCTTGTTCATTGACCATTGTAGTGTGTAGTGTATAAGAATATATTATGTAACGTGTGTATGAGTTGCATTCAATATAGAAATCTTTTAGTGAACAGACGTGTTATCATTTTATTTCCCCTCATCGCCACACCACATGGCGACCCTGCCATGCGCAGCGTGGTAGGTGTTATTTTAATATTTTGTGTCGCGCTAGCAAAATTATAATATGGCGATAGAAGAGAAACACATTCGCATGCGAGCTCCCCGCACCCAAATAACACGCGACGTGTACAAAATTGCAAAAAGGTCAAACGAAAGCTGGAAGGATGGGCAAGTCGGTGTCTAAAGAGAGCGCGGTGGTGATAGCGCAGACGGCCTCGGGAGGCAACAATCGAGCGACAGACAGCCACGCAGACAAAATACAAAGCCATACAATTATACTGGCTGTAATAATCGGTATCTTGGTCACTGCTGGCTTATATTTGGCGTCGAAAATATACAAAAAACAACACACTAAATGAACCCTTAAGGAAATCAGACCAAGACTTTTTGCGGCGTATGCAGAACAGGTTGTCTGGTAGGAATCGGGCAAGTGTAAAGGAGTCTGGACCCGGAGACGTCGAGCTGGATAACACTGGCATCATTTAAAATACTAACGGACAGAAGTGCGTGAATATTTTTTTACTATTTTTTTTATATATTATCTCGTTTGTTTCATGAGTGCATTATCGAAGCAAGTAGTGCGGGAGCGTCGTGAGTGCATTATCGAAAAAGCAAGAAGTACGGACGTGTTTTAATTTTAAATTTTTATTCTCTCTTATCGGTGTGAAAACTTAGTTTTTAACCTCCGACGCAAAAACGACGGGGTGTTATAAGTTTGACGTGTCTGTGTGTGTGTGTGTGTGTGTGTGTGTGTGTGTGTGTGTGTGTGTGTGTGTGTGCGTGTGTGTCTGTCTGTGGCATCGTAGCTCCCGAACGGATGAACCGATTTTAATTTTGTTTTTTTTGTTTGAAAGGTGAATTAGTCGAGAGTGTTCTTAGTTACGTTTGATAAAAATCGGTCCAAGATGGCCGCCACCATAAAATGGCGAATTACATATTTTTTCACAACTCCCTCAATATGGGTATCAAATGAAAGGGCTTGACTAGTAAAATACTATACACTATGATAAATTTCAAATCCAAGATGGCCGCCACCAGAATATTACATATTTCCTCAAATTATAATTGTTCAATATGGGTAACAAATGAATATTGTGTCGGGGGTTTTTTAAATTTTAAATTTAGTTTATATACATATAAGTAAGTATACGGCAAGTATGGGCATATGGAAAAATTAATACCTATCCATGAGGATATTAAAAATGTTTGCGAAAGCATAAGAAAATTAGGGCCAAAACGAAGGGCTCAAGGAAAGTCTAGGTCAAGAAAAATTCTAATATGCCGATAATTTATTCAATAAATATAAAATAATTATAAAATCTTTAGACGTTAAGAAATTTAATTCTGCCGTCATCTGAAAATTTCGAAGCAATCTGCACTAATATCGTTAAATACTATAATAAGATTTTAGAATATAGAGTAAACATGGAGAAGTTAAGCGACAAAATGATTAATTTTGATATGCGCACGGCTATTAGTTTAATTCCTGTTATGGATGGCAAAGAGACTACCGAAAAAATGATAGAAGGCATTGAGATGTATTACAGTTAATTAAAAAGTAAGGAATGCCAGAATTTGTTGATTAGTTTTGTGTTAAAAACTAGGTTGACTAAAACTGCAAAGCTAAAGTTAAAAACCGACTATTCTTCTGTAAAAGATTTACTGTCCGATATAAAAACATATTTGCTTACGAAAAAGTCAGCAAATTCTATGCTATCACAGATTAATAACCTATCGCAATGTAACCTAACTATTTCAGAATATGGTGATAAATTAGAAGAACTCTTTATGGAGCTTACGATTGCGCAATCTGATGGTAACCCACAGGCCAACGCAATCTTAAGCCCCGCCCCATCTACGAGAAAATGGTAATAAAAAGATTTTCAGATGGAATATCAGCTCGGAACTACACAACACTCAAGGACGCAGTGCGTTCGGCGGAGGATGATGATGCGGCTCGTCCTGCGCATCAGGATAACATATATTCATTTTCTCGAGTTACGAACAATACGCGTCGTAACTTTAGATATAATCACCGTATGCAGAGGCCCAGATCTCGTAACCCATGTGGCTACTATAATCAACCGCATAATTTCAGTCAAACTTATGGTAAGAACAATAACTTTAACATACAGAATCGTGGATTCAGTTATCGTGGCAGATAAACACATCGTCCGTATAATGGCGTATCTCGTCAGTTCCGACCGAACAGAGGAAATTTTAGAGATAATAATGTTAAGTATAATATATCGTCTTCTGGTGAACGAAGTATGTACCTTGTAGAACCAAAAAATCTAATAATTTAGACGAGTTTTTCGAGCCTAATTACATTTTGACATGTATGGGTTTAGAGATTTCATTTTTCCATATAGACAATAAGAGATACAATTTTTTATTAGATACAGGAGCTTCATTATCAATAATTAAAAGTGAGTTAATAGGTAACCATATAAAAAGATATCCAAATAACATGGTTATAAACGGATTAGGTGGTACAATTCAAGCTAAGTATCATGTTTACATTTAATTACGAACGGATGACAGTTTAGAGTTACCGCATAACTTGTACCTACTAAATGCGATACCATGCAACGTGGATGGTATCATCGGACTTGACTTTCTGCGAAAGTACAATGCAAACATAGACTTATTAACCGATAGACTTATTCTTTAGTATAATAACAAATACCAAAGCTTAATTATAATTAAGCGATCTGATGACACATTAGACTCTGATAATTATTTAGTTACTCCGATTTGACTAAGAAGTCTTATTTGGACCGCGCGACCTTGACGGCTGCGCGCGAGTCGGAGTGGTGGCTGGCGCCCCCCCTTCCCCTCCTGCCCGGCGGTAGCCATATATAAGCCCGATCGCGTCCTGGACGTGCTCCTTGCGGCCCGGCTCCACATCTTCAGTTAAGTGTTCCTGACTACAAGGACACGCAGCAAGCCTTTAAGTGACCCACGCCCTGTCTATTTTATATTGTTAAAGTTGTACATGTTAACTAAACGCATTAAAAGTGTAATTGCCATACCTTCTCTTATTTGTATCTTTTAATTAAATTCACCTAGGGACACCACGCCCCTACGGCGTGGCCTGTTCCTCTAAAACCTTCATTTCTCATAAAGAAAACCTTAAAGGTTACAATGGCGCCCGGCAATTAAGTTAAAAGGCTTGCTACGTGGTATTTCTTATATTTTTGCTATATACTGTGTACTGTGCGTGTGTATTCTGCTCAAAGGGTATGTAAGTTTTATTTTTTTAAGTGCCTAATCAACCACGTGCGTGATCGCGTAGTGAAATTACATACATTATCATTATCCACGCCGTGTTATTCGACTTAATTCCATTACACGTGCTTCATATTATACGCTAATTAGCTATCGCGCTTCTTTTCCTTGCTCCTTTGGCCAGAATCATACGCTTATATTTTACTGTATTTTATAAAAAGTGCTTTTATTTCGCTGCTTATATTTGTATATTGCGTGATTAGTAATATTTCTCGACCGTTCGGTACCTCGTGACCGTCGAGAACATTCTAAACAAGATGGCGTACGAGATTAAGTTTCCGTTATTGAATAAATCGGAATTACTTTACGAAGTTACTTTGCGTGGTGGTGAAGCTAACACGGTCGATGAACTTCGAAAATCAATCGCCAAGCTCGCACCAGGTTCTCCTTCTGAGAGCATTTTGGAGTCTCATTTGTCTCCGGAAGACGATATCGCGGCTCTAAAGACCTCATTATTCAGAGCATCAAATAATGTCAGAGTGTTGCGTAATAGATTAGACAGTAATTTATCAGCTAGAACTGAGTCACTATTACATCATATTTTTCATAGACTAAACCGCGTTTGTCTCGACGAACCGTCGATTCAAAATAATTTAAAATCTATTTGGGATGAGTTCCACAGCTTATATGCTTCATTTAGATCGTTAGTTTCTCAGCCGGAGGAATCAACTTCTCAAAATTATAGCACTAGAGCTTGCGAGCAGATCGAGCCTGTAAATGTATTATTCTATGAGCGAAAACTTTTCTCAGAACTTTCTAAATTTAAATATAATGGCAAGTCTTGTGTGCGTGCTTTTATTCAGAGGGTTAATGAATTTATGTCAGCTAGGAACATACCTGAGAATAAGTTATTCTCTTTTGCATTTGAGATCTTTTCCGATGACGCGTTGACTTGGTTTCGTAGTATTCGGGATAGCGTTACTTCTTGGGGTCAATTATGTCAGTTGTTGAAACGAGACTTTAGTCCTCATAATTTTGATTACAAACTGATGTCTGAAATAAGACAACGTTCTCAGGGCGAATCTGAGAACATAACCTTATATATAGCAAAAATGCAAGGTTTATTTTCTCGTCTTGATGTGCCAATTAGTGAATCTGATAAATTAGAAATTTTATTAAATAACATTAGGCCGTGCTACACTAATTGCCTTTTAACTACCAATGTAATAGATATTCCTTCTCTGATTAACGTGTGTAGAAACTTTGAAAGGTTTGATAGCCGTGCTAAGGACTTTAAGGAACCACCTAAAGTGTCCCCTAGCACCCTGGCACCTGATTTTGCTTATAATTACCCTACTTCTAATTCTTCTAGTCCTTATAAGGGCAGTTTCAATAATAAAAACTTTTATAATAAGTCTCCTAATTATAAAAGTAAAAACTTTAATAATCAGCCTAGTACATATTTAAATTCAAAGGCACACGTGAATGTTATTCGATCTGCACCTAATGGTAATAATCGATATTGTCCTCGCTGTAGGAGTACGTCACACTCACTCGACGCTTGTCGCCAGCCGAGATATTTAATCTGTTTTAAGTGCGGTTTGAAGGGTTTCCGTGTTTCTGATTGTCCTAATTGTAAGTCTAAACTTACTACTCCGCCAAAGAAACTAATTGGCAAAGATTGGGGAAATAATAATCACTCTAAATTCAATAAAACTGAGTGGTCTGATTGGTTAACTTATATTTCTAAATTCTTTAACCATTGTCGCTCGTCCTCAATCCCTGATTCTAATATCGAAGATACCCCTTATATTTCTGTTACCGTAAATGGCAAAAGCGCCGTTGGCCTTCTAGACACGGGTTCTTCTGTGACAATTCTTGGAAACAATTCTCATAAATACTTTCTAAATAGCTATCAACTCGATAATTCTAAACAATTAAAATTGATAACCGCGAGCGGACACAAACTAAGTACATTAGGTTCGGTTTCTATACCGATTGAATTTCAAAATAAAGTAATTAACTTGGTCGTTCATATTGTTCCTGATATGCAAAATTCTTTAATTCTTGGTATGAATTTTTGGAGAAACTTTGGTCTGTTTCCTAAACACTTGGAATCAGTCTTGCTCTTAAACAAGTCTGACGCGCACGTCGCTGAGATACAGACGAATGTCGGTACTCATCTCGTCTCTTATGGTCTTCTAAAAGCCAATCAGAGAGCTACCGCTGACAACCTAATCCCTAAATTCATCGATAATTCTTCTCAGAAGCGGAGTCTCGGTTGCACAAAACTTATTTCACGTACTATTGATGCAGGTGATCTTGGTGGTCTTTCTTGCTCAATACCTATTTCTGCTATTACAAACGATATTAATGAACATACTAATTGTTCTCTCAATACACCAGTTTCCACTAACGATTCTTGGTATTTAAATATCTATAACGGGTGTACTAATTCCCCGAGTTCGTTTGTCGACTATCAAGTCATAAACAATAAATTATATCGTTTTAAAAAATGTCTTAACCCTCTCACTAGAGATTTTCAATGGAAAGAGGTTGTGCCGTCTGAGCAACGGTCTAACATCCTAACAGAAATCCATTCTTCGCCCACAGCTGGCCATCTTGGCATTTTTAAAACTTATAAGCGTCTAGCACTTAATTATTATTGGCCGGGCATGGGCTCTGACGTCATAAAGTTCGTAAACTCGTGCGATTCTTGCATCGCACGCCAACCTAATTGTAAACAATATAATTTACGTAGTAAACCGGTTGAATTCAACGCGGGTGACATTGTTTGGCGAAGAACATTTTACCGCAACGATAAGAATAAATATTTTAATAAAAAAATTGCACCTAAATTTATTAAATGTAAAATTGTTTCCAAGAAGTCTCCGTTAGTCTATATACTCTCTGATATGTCTGGTAAACCTCTCGGTGAGTGGCACGTTAAAGACTTGAAACTAATTAACTATAAGGAATAGTTTGGTGATTCTAGCTAGTGGACTTTTGTTGTACCAAACCCAAGACTTCGTCGTAGGGCTAGCTAGATCACGACATTGTCTTGATTTTTTTTCTTTTGTGATTTGTTTATATTTAACCTAATTACTTAACTACAAAAGTAATACTTCCTAGCGTAACACTAGAAAATATATACTTCTAAACTGCGTACTTCAATGCGTGTATCTGTCTATAATTCTTTTTTATGTATTATAAAATTTTTTTAGACAATACTTTGTGTCTTAATTACGCATTCTATCTTCATATCAATTATTGCTTTCGAAAATACTAATCGAAATCTAAATATTTCATTTTTTCACCCAGTGGTTCAGTGGTTAAATGGTCACTGTCAAGTCGGTCTACAGGTTCAATCTTTTTGTTCGCGTCATTTTTTTTTGCATTCATAGTGATTGCTCTTATCTGCTTGCTGGCGTACTAATCGCTATATTTTTGTATTGTACAATTTCACCGTAGTTGTCGTTTATTGATCTTCATAACGAACTCATTAGCTAATTACTTTGTTGACATTCTAAATGTGTTATTATCTAACGGCCAGCTGTCGAGTCCGCATTCCTAATGAATGAATCACCTTGCCTTTAACGTGTTTTTTTTATTGTTATCTGCTGCTTTTATTATGATCTGTTCGCAGCTACGGTGTTATCGATTATAGATTCTCGTCTATTAAATACTATTGATCATTTAAAGGACTGACACCACTTCTACTACCTGTTTCAGGATGCCGATCGGAAGCTGCTGCCGGAGGAGAGGGGAGTCCTCGGGAGACCGAATTTTCCCGAGGAAAAATTCTCCCCTAACGAGGGGGGTGTGTGACGCGGACCGCGCGACCTTGACGGCTGCGCGCGAGTCGGAGTGGTGGCTGGCGCCCCTCCTTCCCCTCCTGCCCGGCGGTAGCCATATATAAGCCCGATCGCGTCCTGGACGTGCTCCTTGCGGCCCGGCTCCACATCTTCAGTTAAGTGTTCCTGACTACAAGGACACGCAGCAAGCCTTTAAGTGACCCACGCCCTGTCTATTTTATATTGTTAAAGTTGTACATGTTAACTAAACGCATTAAAAGTGTAATTGCCATACCTTCTCTTATTTGTATCTTTTAATTAAATTCACCTAGGGACACCACGCCCCTACGGCGTGGCCTGTTCCTCTAAAACCTTCATTTCTTCTAAAGAAAACCTCTAAAGGTCACAATCAATAGAAATAAAAATGTATTTAAGGATTGTGTAGTCTATCCAAAATAATTGGAAGAGAAATTATTTTTAGCTGGTAGCATTGTGACACCAAAACGCGGTAGAATACCGATAAAATTTTTGAATACTAGTGAAAATACAATTAAAATAAAAAATATACTTTAATTAAACGTGAAAGTTTAGATTATTTAGAAAATTTACATTTGTTTATTTAATGAAACAAAAAACGATATCAATCGCGTTAAAAAATTATTAATAATAATAATAAATTTTATTTCAGAATTACTTCCATATTTAGTTAGTTACAGTGTTCTTAACCTAGTGTTAGTGGAAATATTTATAAACTTAAAAATAACATTCACAAAGGTAACGTGTCAGGCGCTTGCTTTCGCATGTAGGCCTATCCAATGCCTGACCAGCAATGAGTCCCACCTGCCAGCACACGCGGTCAGAATGGCGCTGGGGCCGCCGCGCACCCGTGCCATTAAAGACGCACTTCGTTTGCGTATGACGGCGTGAAAGCCGTCCACGCTCGCCTCCGCGAACATACCACTCGCGCTACAGTACCGCGGCAGCCCCATCATCACCCTGAACGCGTTATTATATTGCACACGCAGGGCATCGTATGTCCTCCGCGTGTACTTGACCCACAGACTGCAGGTGTAAAAGGTCTGGCAGAAAGCTCTAAATAGTGTGATCTTCACTTGTTCAGTACACCGTGCGAATCTGCGTGCCAACATGTTACAGCGAACAGACAACGCCCTGCGTTCCCTTTCCATATCCATATCGTCTTTAAGGTCCTCGGTGACCCAGTGGCCCAGATACTTGAAATGAGTGACTTGGTTTAAAGGTGTACCATAGAGTAAAACGGGAGGTACCGTTTTGACCTCTTTTTTAGGTGATTTAAATACCATAACCTCACTCTTTCTCACATTGTATCGGAGCCCATGGGCCGCCGCATAATCTTCACATATACGGAGTAACTTGCGCAGTGCACCGATTGAAGGGCTAAGCAGAACCATGTCATCCGCATAGCTTATGTTATTTACACAGACCCCTTCTATATGACATCCGATGCCGGTGCTGCTCAGCTCTCCAATCAGGCGGTCCATATATAAATTAAATAACTTCGGTGAGGTCAGCCCCCCCTGCCTCACTCCACACTCCAATGCGTAATCTTCCGACTTACTAGCCGCCCACCTTACAGCATTTTTCTGATTTTTGTACCAGTACTCAAATATAGATATAATTTCAGGGGGCATACTAGTGTCTTGGTACATTTTGGTCCACAACAGGTCGTACGAGACCAAATCGAATGCCCTGGAGAGGTCCAGGAAACATGCGTATACTGGGGTTTTACGAGCGGAGTAGTATTGCACAGTCTGCTTGAGGCACAAAATCGCACTTTCGGTAGATAGACCATTTCGATATTATTGCCTCAATTAAAATTATCACATTTAAATTCGACGGATAGGAAAGAAATAGAAATTGTTTGTGCCAAATATACTGACATTGTTTTTTTAGAAAACGGTAAACTAGGTACTGCGAACATCGTCGAGCATTCCATCGCCGTGAAACCGAATACGAAACCTGTTTATGTAAAGCCTTATCGGCTGCCTGAGTCGTTGAAACCAGAAATAAATAGACAGGTACAGAAAATGATAGATGCTAACATAATTGAGCCTTGTAATAGTGAATAGAATAGTCCTATTTTATTAGTTCCTAAAAAATCTGATGGTAATAGAAAATGCCGTTTGGTGGTAGATTATAGAAAGTTTAACGAATCTATCCAGGATGATAAGTTTCCGTTGCCAAACATCACCGAAATTTTGGATTCGTTATCAGGATGCGTATGTTTTAGTCATTTAGATCTTTTTAAAAGATTACTAGTTTTACAACAAACACTGGTCAATATAGAATGAAGCGACTACCGATGGGTTGAAAATAAGTCTTAGTGCTTTTTCGAGAGTAGTTTCATTGGCATTGTCAGGATTGACATATGACAAATATTTTCAATACTGTGACGACATTGTGGTAATAGGCAGAAATAAACAAGACCAAAATAAAAAATTACTATCCGTGTTTGAAAGATTAAGAAAAATGAACTTTAAACTTAATCCACAGAAGTGCGATTTTCTAAAATTACAATTACTCTATTTAGGACACGTTATATCAGCCGAAGGTGTATTGCCCGACCCCGATAAAGTAAAAGGTTTGCAAAATTATCCAGTACTAACGAATCCCGATGAAGTTAGGCGATTTGTTGCATTCTGTAACTATTATAGGAAATTTATACCATGTTTTTCTGAGATAACTATACCTTTAAATAAATTATGTAGAAAAGTAGCAATTTTCGAATGGAATAAGGAATGCGAAGAAAGCTTTGAAACCTTAAAGAGTAAGTTAATATCGCCTTCAATCTTACAGTATCCAAATTTTTCAGCCTAATGCCTCGGGTCTGGCGATAGGATCAGTTTTATGCAATAGCAATATGAAACCAGTAGCATATACTAGTAAGCCACTAAATAAAGCGGAGTTAAATTATCCTACAATACAAAAAGAAATCCTAGCTATAGTATGGAGTATTAAATATTTTAGACCATATTTATATGGGCGAAAATTTATTGTCATGACCGATCATAAGCCATTAATTTATTTGTTTGGGATGAAAGATCCATCCACAAGACTATTAAAATTTAGATTACAGTTAGAAGAATATAACTTTAATATTGTTTATTTCAAAGGGTCTGATAACACAGTGGCAGATTGTTTGAGTAGGGTGACCATCTCGTCAGACGAATTAAAATCAATGAATAGAAAGTTAGAAGCTATGGTAATGACTAGTGCGCAAAAAGCAAAAATGAATAATACAACAAATAATCAATGTAACACAAGGTCCATTAATATACCTGTCGAACCGAGGTTTGGCCAACCAAGGATCGCAGAGATATTAAGAAAACCTAGTGATTATGTAGAATTAAAATTTATTACAGAAAAAGAGTTAAATAAAAAAGTAATTACATACGTAAATAAATGTTTAGCTTATATAGATCATGAAATTACTTTATATATAAATCTTAGTTATATGTCGCATTTCACGCGAGCCGAATTTGCGGACACATTAACGGATTGCTGTAATGATATAAATATAAAAGAAATTTGTTATATTAAAAACGAAAGTAATGTTAATTTTATAAAAGAATTAATTAAAGAGATACAAAGTAGAAAATCATAGTCCGGACCACGAATAAATATTTTAAGAGGTGTAAAAAGAGTCTCTAACTTTGACGAAAAGATGTATATCCTACATGACTATCATTTATTACCTACGAGTGGACATGCAGGTGTGCGGCGTATGATAAGCAACATTAAAGGTAAGTACTTTTGGCCAGAATTAGAACGTGACGTGAGAAAGTACGTAAGTAAATGCCATAAATGTCAAATAAATAAACATTCTAGGAACACGATCGAGCCGATGATGGTTACAACTACATGTAGACGATGGTTACAGCTTCGACCGCCTTCGAGAAAGTGTATTTAGATTTAGTGGGCCCATTAGATAAGGATCTAGAAGGTAATGTTTATATTTTAAGTTTACAGTGCGAACTTAGTAAGTATGTAGAAGCATATCCATTGCAACGCAAGGATACAGTAAGTGTGGCACGGTCTTTTGTGAGTAATTTTATATTAAGATATGGTGTACCAAAAACTATAGCTACAGATCGTGGGACGGTATGTCTAGTACTATGGCTGAGGTATGTAAACTGTTGCACATTGAGAAATTAAACTTAACTGCCTACCATCATGAATCGATAGGTGCGTTAGAGAATTCACATAAACATCTTGTTGCATTTTTGCGAAGTCAATGCGATGGACACCAAGAAACTTGGAGCCAGTGGCTACCATTCTGATGTTTCGCATATAATACAACGGTACATACCCAAACCAAGTACTCACCGTACTGTTATAAGGAAAGGGCCGAAGGCCTTTTTAAAAAAAGAAATTATAATATTAAAACGTTTATTTGGACTCGATTAAAAATGGCAAGTGTCACGCGTGAATGATGGATACGAACTGGCGTATTGTCAAAGTTCAAAATGCTGCTTGCAGTCAGAAATGCTGAGTAGGCATTAGGGTTAGGGATGCTATGCACTATTATGTACATAAGTTATATATAACAGCCCTCGGGGTTAAGAGTAAACTTACCCCAGAAGGGTTAAGTTTATGTAAAGGATGTGCGGATTTTGGGTGATGATGTGGTAGGAGAGTCGACAGCGATTTCTGAAAGCTCTTCAGTCTTTTTAATGTCAAACTCGCGTTTACTTTTAATTATATAGCGGTGACATGTGCCCGATTTTACAAATTTATAACATAAGATTAAAATCAAAGTTAAAATTATAATTACGGTAACAATAGTTGTGTAGGAGTAATATTTGCCATATAGAACAATATGTGGCTGTTCAATAATTTTATCTAGGTTATGTATAATCTCAGTATATTGTTGCGATGCAATAGAGTCAAGGTTAATTTTGGTCATGTTTAGAGTAGAGATATAGGGTTTAGTTTTAAGTAGTATTTCAGTATTGCAACAAGAGTCATTTATCAAATTAAAATTAATTTGTATAGGTTGTAATTTAATTATCTTTGAATATTTTGGGATTAACCTTGTATCTTTATGAAAAGCTATACAATATATAGGTAAGCTTAATATACCTGTATTGGAGACTATAATTTCGGTGCTAATTGACTCTTTACATTCTATAGATAGTTTAGACGGCTCTGTAATAACATAAATCCATCTATTATTTGATACTGGCTGCCATATGTCCAAATTACCTTTAAGAAATTTGGTTTTACAAATATTAGGCACAGAATTCACTGCTTTGGAGATTATTTCCGACTCGCAGATCGGAGTTGTAGAAGTGGAATAGACATCTATGTTATCGCAAATAAAATTTAAATTATATATTAATTTACATTTGCTTAAACTATTTAGCTGACAATAAAAGGACCTATCTCTAGTTATAGTTATATACTTACTCGACGAGATCATAGTAGTATATGTGTTATTAAGTACAGCAACAGGGTAAGGAATGTTATGATATAAATAGTACATTTCTAAGTTGACAAGGGGTATTTTAAAACAAATATAATATTGTTGTCATTGTAATATGTAGCGATTTCGGATACATTCATCAATGTGTAAATATTTTCTAAAGATAAACTTAAAGGAAGTTGATGATAATTTGCTAAAAATCTATAATTTTCAACAAGTTCTGTAAACAACTGTTTAGGAGCTATTATTGAAGGGTATAAAATATTTGCTTTGCTGAACATAATACTGTTTATAATATCCTCTAACTTAAATGATAAAGTTAACAAGCTGCTCTCTAATATGTTTATAATTTCGTTGATTTTTGACCTTAAAAGTAAGTTATCAGTTAATATTGTTAGGTTTTGTTGAGAAAGACTCAGAGTACCTATCAATAGCGCTATTTAACTGTTGTTCATTGACACTGATTTTATTTAAAGTGTTTCTTAAGGACGAAAGAGTTGAAATTGTGACAAGTATATTTTGTTTAACTAATTTAGACAATGTAGTTTGGTCTTTTTCTATTAGCTGAATAGCGTTACTGTACTGAACAGCATCATCCTCATCCATAGTACCGAAACCATGTTTGAATATAGTACCGACACCACTAATCCAGGCCGACCTTTTAGGTCTAGATTCAATTAAATGCGATATTGAATCAAAGTTGCGTAGTATGTCGTTGTACCTTATTGATAACGGCTGGTGTAAGTTAAGACATTCGACATCGAAGTACAGAGCAGTTTGCTTACATAGGAACTTAGAGCTGCCTATTACACCGTTCAAGTTTTTAATGTGCGGTTCTATATAAGAAACGTCTATATGAATTACAACACTAAGGTGTCCGTCGATTATTTTAAGTGATCCAATGGGGTCAAAATGTATACCGGAAGTATCCACTGAGGTTTCGATGAAGGTCTCTTGTGCAGAAGACAAGGAACTGTAAGGAATAATTGATTCTATGATATTACCTATAGCTACTAAAATTTATCATACTTAAACTAAAGGACTTAAGCTAACTTAAAATTATATTTCTTTTTGTAAATATAAATGTATGTATAAATATGTATATATGTATATAATATATATATTGTATAACATGGATTTGATTTATGTAGTATTCAAGCTATGTATAAAATAGAAGATTCTTATTTATTTTAAAATAATGCAATTAAAATGTGATTTATTAATTATCTTTATCTATTTACTACATTACACATTTTATATGTCTATATATATGTTTATTTATATATATATATATAGGTATATATATATTATTTAATTTAATTATATTAATTAGAATGTATTAGATATTTTAGGTTATAAAATACAGTACTATTTTATATATAATTATTATAATCGACCTGTTTATTAACAAGGTTAAACTATTTCTCCCATTTATTTTAATAACCTTGTAAGGGCCTTTCCAAATCGGGGATAAAGCTTTACGCATACGAAGATGATTTTTTAAATAAACATAGTCGCCAGCGCTATAGCTTACAGCACAGATAATATAATACTATACTAGTACAGATACTCAATCCCATACAAAAATCTTGGACACGCCTAACTCTGGCTATTCTACTTGCTATTTTGGTACCTATTTTCGTAAACTAGATGGCAGCACAAAACTAGCGCCACTGCTGCCATCTACCTATAACAAGTACACAAGTTCCGAATCCTATTTGATACCAGCTCATTAGAGATGGCGTTGTGACAGTAAAATAGGTACTTGACTGTTTACTACGGATAGAACATAATTAAATGAGCCGATGCATAATGTGCGCAACCTTGAAAATAAAAGTTATCTACCTATAGTGTTGTGTGCCGAAATGCGTACGATCACACTTTGGTGATTCTCATTTCTCATTTACTCGGTCGGATTTTCGTGAATATATCGTGTTGCTGTCAAAATTTGACCTTGTATATATTTTTTACATATAATTTTAATGAATGCGTTTTAAAAAGTATTAATAAAACAATATATTTCATTATGTATGCGATTGTGATTGATGTTCGCGTACTTTGAAAATAACTCATTGGCGTATAGAATTCTACTTTGGCAGTTAGTTATCTATATTTCACTATAATTGTAAATATAATATAACATAAAATATTGCGCTCAGATTTTTGAAAACAACTGGGCAATGCCTTGTATTTAGTCTCTGTTGAAATTTACTGAGTTATGACTATTTATAAAATACATCACATAGATTATTTTGAATTTAACTATAGAAAAATAAATATAATAACCAGCACTTTTTTTAAAAGACTCATACGGTTACTCTTTTGCCGTATAACAGACTCAACACAAAAAATCAGTTGAACATAATTTATTTTCTGTGTGAGAATCGAACCCATAACACTCCGCGCGTCGATAAGTACCCGGTTTAAGCAATTAAACCATTACGCCATACTTGAAATCATATCACACGCACGCGCGAGTATCGCCCGGTGGCGGCGTTCGGCTTATTTTGGATTTTCGGTCAGCTTCGTGTATAATATCGTGTATGAGCGCTGCCGGTAGCCGCGGCGTGGAGTAGCGCGCCTGCCTGCCGCATCGATTCTCAATAGAGAGTCGAAGCTTGATTGTCAACTGAAGTTTTGTTATGAAATATTAATTATCTGGACCTGCTTAATACTTTGACAGAAGTTAAAGCTAATAATATAATTATTGATATACCTCCTATAAAATACAATGTACTTATTAATAGATTAAAAAACAACTGAGTTAGTAGGTATGCTTTACGCTAATTAGTCATGGCTCGTAATCTTTTAACTATGTCATAATAATTATAGACATCGTATTATTTTACTTTTATATCCATATTAATTATTGATTTTGTAGGGAAATCAATAATTAATATGTAATAGGTAATAGTTTAAAGTCAAGTAACGAAACAATAGATAAGTACCTACCTACTTAATGAATATTCTATATCTACTACTACTATATCTACTGCCGCACAAGCAAATGAAATTTGACAATAGAAGTTACGAGAACCGACCAGGTGTTTGAATATAATGCCATGTAGTACAACAAATATAAGTACAACAAAACGTTTTGTTTAATACATTGACATTTGTTAAGCATACATATTTTTCATATTATAAGTAATTTCTTATTAATTAGTATCAGTAGGTAATAAACAAATATTGAAGTAAACCAAAAGAAGGGTATGAAATAAAAACACAATGTTTTTGTAGACTTGTATAAACATATAAAAGAGCCATCTAGCGTCTCATCTAGCACTATAGGTAAAATAAAATGATAGGTAGATTACCTATGTGTGATGTAAAAAATACTGATATATCGATATCTTTAAATCATAAAATAAATGCGTTTACCTTGATGCTCGTTAATTAAATATGTACAATGTTTATTTATAATAACATTTTATGGTCAATTTTCTTCCAATAAAGCATTTTGATTGATCTTAATATTAACATTGGAACTCATAGTGCCATCTATGATCTATTTTTGGAACTGTTTACTTTTTGTTCTAATTGGTACCCCATGCTTACAGGGCGAGTATGTGTATCGTAGTAGGCTTTGGAAGATTCTTTAGATTTATTTATATGTTCAATGGCCTTATCTCGTGTGGTCTTAAGACGATGTTGCAACATTCTAATATAGTCAGAGGAAGTAGCATTTGAGGCAGATTCGTAAATAGAATTTGGAAGAACGGGTTTATGTCCGAAAACTAACTCATACGGGGTGTAGTTTGTCGTAGAGTGAATTGCTGTATTGTATGCCAACATGGCTGTATAAACATATTGTGGCCAATTATCTTGATTTTCAGAAATGTATGATTTAAGATATACCTTTAGCGTAGAGTGAGTACGCTCTAAGGCTCCTTGTGTTTGCGGGTGGTAAGGGGATGACCTTCGTTGTTTTATTTTTAGAAATTTACACGTTTCGTTAAACATTTCTGCTGTAAAGTTCGTGCCTTGGTCGGTAAGTATGGTCTTTGGGATACCGAATAAGGAGATAAAATGAATTAAGCAGTCGCTGGTCTCTTCAGCGGTCCTATTGCGAATTGGATATGCTACAGAGTACTTAGTTAAGTCATCCTGAAGTGTGAGTATGTATTTAAGTTTGGCTGTGCCGGACTCAGGGAGAGGACCAACTATGTCAAGGGATAACCTTTCAAAAGGAGCAGTGGAGGTAGTTGTTATTTGCATTGGAGCTCGGTTAACTTTTCTAAGGGCTTTGTTAGTTTGACAGGAGGTACAATTTTTTACATAATTTTCGATGTCACTACGCATATTTCTCCAATAATACGGCTCACGGATTTTATTAAACATTCTATTGGAACCAAGGTGTTCGGCAATGGGAATGTCATGGTTTTCGCGTAAAATTCATTAGACTTCAGAAGGACTGGGGTAGTAAATCTTATTACGGTATATGTTAATTTGAATATTAGTATTGTGAAATAAATGTGTTAGTATATTGTAAATTTTTATGTATGTGTGCTTATCAAACGGGTTTTTAAAGTCAGTAATGCTTTTTTTATTAACAGGTTCTGGTTCACTTATCAGGTGATTTCGGAGAGATTTTAGTGATTCGAAAATGTCGCTGTATGAGCAACTGTCGAAGTGGTGAACTTTAGTGAATAAGAAGTAGTACTTCTTATCATTGAGTGAAAGGGATTTGTATGAAAGTAATGTTCTCTCTGAATTAATAAATGATTCGGAGTCTGACGAATTAGACAAGATTTCTTGAACATAGGGGATAGATTCGTCGAGGTCAAGGGATGTAGGTATTACTAAAATGTTGCTTTGGCTTTTGAATAAATTATCATTGTATTCATTAATTATTGTATTATATGTTACAGTAGAAGGAATCTTTAAAAATGTTGTGTAATTATCGGCCAGATCAGGTAAGTTTTGGATAACAGGGTTAATTTCGGGATTTGGGTATTGTATAATAGGTGTTTGGTTACTGGTAGAAGCTTGAGGTTCATTAATCCTTTCAGAGTTTGGAGCAACCGTTTCAGGTATAGGTTGTGCAAGCGGCGCTGGGTTTTGATTGTTAGATAAAGGGTCTTGAGAGAAAACGTTATCAGGTATGTTTTCAGGACTTGGTAAGTTCAAAGGGCTGAAGTCATTAACTTCTGCATTAAAAGGGCTAAAATCGAATGGGCCAAGATCGATCAAGTCAGTATCAGGTAAGTCAACACGATTTTTCAGGGTACACTGGATTAACTGGGTAACGGGAAAGAGCATCAGCCGCTGAATTTAATTTACCCTTTCGGTATATGATTTCATATTAAAATTCTTGGAGTTGAAGACGCCATCGTTGCAATTTGCTACTCGGGTCAGTGTGGTTAAAAAGCCATTTTAAAGGCCGATGATCTGTTATAATAAGAAATTTACGGCCAAACAAATACGGTCTAAAGTTTTTGCAACCCCACACTATAGCTAACAGTTCTTTTTCGGTAGTGCTATAGTTAGTTTCACATTTGTTAAGGGTCTGGATGAATATGCTACAGGATGGTCTTTCCCAAGACTTAGGTGACGGCTCATCCGTAATTTTTGTATCCTCGGATGAATCGTCTCTCTTTCAAATTGTTAGGCGTGGAATCATTCGCAAAATATTAATCTTCGGATGAGCCGTCACCTAAGTTTTAAACTTTGAGGTCATTATAGTGACTGTTGATTGTTATTTTAGTTTTTAGGATAACATTTTATATTTAGTCGGCCTCGATGGCGTAGTGGTTAGTGTAACCGACTGCCACGCCTGAGGTCGCGGGTTCGATTCCCGCGCAAGACAAATATTTGTGTGCATGAACATGAATGTTTGTCTTGGTCTGGGTGTTTCTATGTATAATATGTATGTATTTACAAAAAAAAAAAAAAAAGTATATATGTATGTTTATCCATTGTCTAGTATCCATAGTACAAGCTCTGCTTAGTTTGGGCTAGATAGTGTTGTGTGTATGTGGTAGAATATAGAATGTGGTAGAATATAGAATATAGTTTTAAATCGGTTTATGCTGATAAAACACAAAGTTAACTTTAAGTTTTTTTTATTTACAATAAGTATTAAAAAATATAATTGCTTCTTACCTTTGTCTTTTATTTTTATTCTTATTCTATAGATTATTTATTTTGCGGATGATTCGACACCTCAAAGTTTAAAACTTAGGTGACGGCTCATCCGAAGATTAATATTTTGCGGATGATTCCACACCTAACAATTTGAAAGAGAGACGATTCATCCGAGGATAAAAAAATTACGGATGAGCCGTCACCTAAGTCTTTCCCAACAGGGCCTTGAAAAAGAATAGCGGATATAGCGTAGTTAGACGCGTCGCAAGTAAGGTTAAAAGGTTTTGTAAAATCTGGATAGACGAGCACCGGCGCAGTGACAAGCTTCTCCTTAAGCATTTCGAAAGCTAGTTGTTGTTCGTTAGTCCAGTCATAAGATACATCCTTTTTCAGAAGAGAAGTGAGTGGTTTGGCTAACTTAGAGAAATCTGAAATAAAGCGTCTATAATAAGATATCAGTACTAAAAAGTATTTGATATCTTTGGGGCATTTAGGAGTTGGAAATTCTTTAACAGATTTGTTTTTTTCAGGGTCAGGCTTTAAGCCATGTTCGGTGATGACATGCCCGAGATAACCTACTTCTTTTCGCAAGAATTCACACTTATCAGGTTGTAATTTAAGGTTAAATGAATGGAGTTTTTGAAATACCACAGTAAGGTTTTGGATGTGATTTACAAGATCAAATGAGTACGTGGCAATGTCGTCTAAATAAACGAAGCATCGCTCTCCTTGGAGACCGGCAAGGACATTATTCATTAGGCGTTGAAATGTTGAAGGAGCGTTTTTTAAGCCGAAAGGCATTCGAGTAAATTCGAAATGCCCTTGGGGAACACTAAATGCAGTTTTACATGCGTCTTCTGGCGCCATTTTAATTTGATGAAACCCTGATGCAAGGTCAAGGGTTGAGAAGTATTTGGAATTGCCTAGCTGGTCGAGAATTTCAACAATATTAGGTATAGGATAAGTCTCTCCGATAGTATTGTCATTGAGTTTTCTGTAGTCTATGACTACACGCCATTTCCTTTGCCCCGAAGCATCAATCTTCTTTGGGACAATCCATATTGGTGAAGACCAGGGGGATAAGGAGGGCTGGATGATATTTTGATCAAGCATTTTTTGGATTTGGGAATTCACTTCTTGTTTATGTATTTCAGGAAATCGATAAGACTTGACATTTATTGGCTGATCGGAGGATGTTCGTATTTTATGTTGAATAGCATCAGTTGCGGTGAGTGAATCATTAGGCAAATGAAATATATCAGAATATTTCGAGCATAATTCATAAAGGGCTTCTCTTTCTTCTGAGTTTAGATGTGATACGCGTAGGAGTTTTAGGACTTCATTAGTTCTATCCAAACAATTTTCATTACTTTCATATAATTGACAAGATTCGTAATCGACAGGATGTAAGGTGAGTTGGAGATTAGAGTTCAAGGAGACAGGCTTATTAGAAGTATTTAAAATTGTAAGATTTACCCGATGGTTATTTTTTACGTTAACTAAGCAATTGGCTATAAATAGAGTTTCGTTTATGTGCTGATCAAGAATTAAGCCTTCTTTTAGTTCAGGGTTATTAACTGAACATTCTACAGTTATTTCTGAACGAGGTGGAATTTGATAAATTGGGTCAATAAAATTGAGTTTTATTTTATTTTTGTCTAGGTTAAGGATTTGTCTGTTATAGTCAATGGAGCACTGGAAGCGAGTAAGTAAATCATTTCCTATTATGCCATCATAGGGTAGATTTACTTGTTCTATTATATGAAACATGAAAGAGATTGATTCTTTACCAAATATGAGATTCATATCAAAGTTACCGAGGGTAGGCATAGTATTTTCATGGCTATTAATACCTTTTAATTTAATTATGTCGCCCTTGAGTTCTATGTGTGAGTATGATTGAATTGATGAGTTTTGTATAAGGCAAACGGAGGAACCAGTGTCAACGAGTAATTTAAGTGGTTTATTAGATACGGATGTCTGAACAAGGACATGGGGTAAGGATATTTTATTAGGAATACAAGATACTTCGTAAACTTGGTCATTGTTTAATATTGGCTTAACGTTTTCGAGGGAATAGGTTTTGTACTTGAAAACTTTACTTTCGGCTTTATTGGGTTTTGTACAAATTTGGACACTTGTTTGGGGCTGGTTACCCGTGTGATAATTGGATATAGAAGAATGGACACTTGTTTTGGGCTGGTTACCCTTGTGGTCCTTGGATATAGAGGAATGGACACTTGCTTGGGGCTGGTTACCCTTGTGGTCCTTGGGTATAGAGGAATGGACACTTGCTTGGGGCTGATTACCCTTGTGGTCCTTGGATATAGAATAATGGACACTTGCTTAGGGCTGATTACCCTTGTGGTCCTTGGGTATAGAGGAATGGACACTTGCTTGGGGCTGGTTACCCTTGTGGTCCTTGGATATAGAAAGGGTGTCTTTATTGTTTAAGGATATGGCTAAAGGTAGTTCGGGTCCCACGAGACACCTGCGTGAGCCCACTATTCGTTTAAATGATCCTCATCATTGTAATATTGGGTGTTGTCATCGCTAGAAGACGGTTGTGGCTCTAGTTCATAGTAATTGTTGTCGTTAATTGCACAATTAACAGTAGCGGGTTTGGGTTTTGAATATGACGGATTTGGGCGTTGTTGAAATTGGATTGGTTGAGGAACCTTGAATCGATTATTGTTAAATTCACGCTTTCTACACGTTTCAATAGTATGACCTTGAGTTTTACAGTAACGACAAAATAGACTTTGATTATTACGGTCAAACGGTTTTGGCACCTGGGGCCTAGGATTTACATTGGAAACAGGAGGTCTAAAAGAGTAATTAGGTTTTGGGCCTTGACGCTGTGGCGTTGAGCTGTGAGAATTACGTTTAGCCAGTATATTTAAGATTTTTTCCTCAGATACTGCTAGGTTAATGGCTTCATTAAGGGTAGAAGGGCTTTTACCCCGGACTAAATTAGAAATGTCGGGCTTAAGGCCAAGTACAAACGAGTTAAGGGCCAAATCTTCCATAGCTGCAGTACGGCCAACTAATTCGGACTTCTTCTTATTTGACAGAGTTACTTCTGTTAGTAATTTTGATAGGCATGTTTCTATACGTAAAGCGTATTGATTAACTGGTTCACTATTAATTTGACGGCATTCTTGTAGGTCAGTCAATAAATGAGCATAGTGCTTTCTTTCCCCAAATTGGGTTTGTAGAAAGCTTTTCAACTGGTCCCAGGAATCAAATTCTTTAATGGAGCAGGCTATTTCAGCTTTACCTCCTAATTGTGATAATGTATATTTAAATAGAATAGATTTCTGGGCATCGGAGGCTAAACTAGTTGCGTTGTCGCAATTAGTAATAAATGAGTTTAATTTCTCGCGAGTTCCATCGAATGGCTTTATGAATTTAAATAAGGTCCCAATTTCGACATCTACCTTTTCATGTTTTATTTGCGATTCTTTTATAGACATATTGTATTATTAAAAAAAAATACGCGAACAAAATAAAAGATATTACGATTCGGTGTAATAGACGGCCCACTTGTTATTGTTTCTCAACAGTGAAGTGCTGGCTATTATGAATGCGATAAGGCGCTCAGCTTATTCTAATAATTATCTAATGGTGCACAATAATACTTATGAGAGTAACAATATGAAATATTAAAATCTTATAACGCTACTTAATTTATACGTATAGGCAGGATTGTTCACTAAATCACACACTTGGTTTACGAAAAGTAACGCAGGATTTGCACTTTTACACGAAACGAGTTATTTTTAAGGAAAGAAAACTTACAGGAACACGCAGAGTATATACAGGAACATGATCACCTTTCAGGAACACGACGTTGTCGGAGTTCGACGATGTAACTTTCAGGATACTCAGGAGCAATGCAGGATACAGGACGAGAACAACACCGCGGTCTATCGGCACGGTATGTATTCAGCCAGGCTTTCTTCTTGGCTCTATCAGGATATTGGCTAGGTTCTTGTGTTCATCCACTTTTCAAACGAAGGATTTGAGTTCGGATATGCACTTTTGACACTCGCGGTAAGGTCACAAGATTTGAGTTCGGATATGCACTTTTGACACTTACGAAAAGGTCACTTTTCGTTAACGAGTCCGGACGGAGACGTACCAGGGATACCTTCACCGTCGGTATCCCACCGCTGCCACCAAATTGTTATAAGGAAAGGGCCGAAGGCCTTTTTAAAAAAAGAAATTATAATATTAAAACGTTTATTTGGACTCGATTAAAAATGGCAAGTGTCACGCGTGAATGATGGATACGAACTGGCGTATTGTCAAAGTTCAAAATGCTGCTTGCAGTCAGGAATGCTGAGTAGGCATTAGGGTTAGGGATGCTATGCACTATTATGTACATAAGTTATATATAACAGTACGAACTTGTCTTCGGTAAACCATGTACCTTACCAAGTAATTTAGTCAGAAATATCGTAGAACCATTATATAATTCAGATGACTATGCACTAGAACTTAAGTATAGACTACAATTAGCTAATAGAGAGGCTAAGCAGAATTTAGTGGTAAGTAAATTGCAAAGAAAAATTGTTTATGATAAGAAATGTAAGCCAATTAAGTATAAGAAAGGAGATTTAGTTTTAATAGAAGAATAACAAGGCGTTATTTTATTTTTCTACCTACATTAAAATTATGATAATTGATTATCTTATGTTATTCATAAATGACTGACATACATGATGATGTGGACCTCAGTGACTCAAGTGGCAGTGTAGAAATGGAGCAGGAACCATTATTTGAGAGTGAGCAACAACTTAATTTAACTTTAAATGAGACGATAAAGAGTAAAGAGAGTGAGCAACGACGGAGAAGAGAGGACGACAAGAGGATGAGGAAATAGTAAAAGATGATGGATTTGTTACAGTTATTAGAAATCATAAGCGATTGAATAGAAAAGATTCCATAAGTGACAATTTAGCAAAAGAAAGGTTTGAAAATTCTGGAGCTGAGAGTGAAATTTGTTTATGTGTTACAGGAAAAGATATTTTACCGAAACAATTTGGAATGGCCAAGCTTTTAAGAACATATCGTCGGTATAATGGAAGAAATCATCTTAAACAAGAACCAAATAGGCGAGATGCTTAACGTATTTGAGGACCCAGAGGAGGTGGAGTTTCAGAATAACACCTATCGCATACATCGCGAATTGTTCGAATACGTTTATCGCCGATTACGAGAGTGTGGAAGGTACAAAGTAGTGAGTCTACCGATGTCAACGACAGGCAGCGTGGCGCCGTGGAAGCGTGCTGGGCCCATAACCTATTAATACACGCTCTTTTAGTTAACGACTGACTCTTTATTTGACACATCCAAGACATTGCATGAATAAATTATAGATACTACTAGCGCTACTAGTCTTACAGAAACATTTTGGTGTATAATTATAACATTTTGTAGTCTTGAATGTACCCGAATGTCTACATTAAGAACAAAGTAATTATGAAATCTATTAATTTGTTCAACTATTTGTGAAACAAAAGCGGTATCTACAAAATATGAAAATATGTCAAATTCTGTGGAATGTTCAGTAAGACCACTTCCAGCATCGATCCCTGACGAAAACTCGTCGAAAGGTTCCATCACAGATTGATAGCTATCGCCAGTCCAATTGAATTCACTTTGTGACGTTAATGGTTGCAGCAGGGACGATGGCAATTCAGGATCGTCACTGGAAATATTTTCTAGAGGCTGAAAATAAAATACATAATCGTATAATAACAGCAAAATTATTACATATTGCTGGCAATCTTCACTTTTGTCTGGCAACACAGATTTATGTCGGGCAACATTGGTTTCCCTCTGGCAACTACAAAAAATTTAACACTCTACATATATTTTTCTTTAAATTATTAAACCTTTTTGTTATCGGGACACAGTAAAATGGCTAGAAATGGTAAGTTAAATAGTTTTTCATTTGTCTAATATTAAATATAAAGAGATGACTATATTTAAAAACCAGTTCTGAATTTTCATGTTTTTTATTACACAATAATTATAAATTTTCTTTTCTTTTTTCAAGATTTTGCTAGAAAAACACACTACCTTTTCACTATGCATTTAGCAACTATGTACATAGTTGCTAAATGTATAGTACCGACATACTTAAGAAAGTAAAATATACCAAAATAAATATTATATTTCTTTTTCCAGATGGAAAACGGTTACGCATTGGTTCCCCGAGCCTTCTACCCGACCATGACGAAGATCTCAATCCATCTTAGCAGGGCCAGCAAGAAAAGAGCACAGAACCGGTGTACTTACACCGGTTCTGTGCTCTTTTCTTGCTGGATTTATTTCTCAGAAACAGCACTTGCTGTATCTGAGAAATCCAGCCAGATACCGCCGTTGACGAAGGGAACTTGTGATACTTTTAGTTTAAACAAAACTGACAACAAAAGCAATAATTACCATTTCTCAAAAATTATAGAGTCACAACTAAATGATTTAGAACCATGTGTACTGCCCTATGTTTACACTAAATTAATACATTTTTTCAAGAAGCTAAGGGTAGCCATGTTAATGAATTCAAAGAAACACAAAATATGTAACGATTAGAAATATTGATTAAAATTACGTAGGATTTGATTTTAATATTAAGATTTTTAAATTATCATTAAACAATATTGTAAGTTGTATAGTTTTATTTTATTTCCCAATAAAAATCTTTATATTATTCGTTTTGATATACCTATTACATTGAAATTATTAAACGTAGACGAACACCGCCATCTTTTAGAATTCTCACGAATAATCTTCATACGTCGTATTTTTAGTTATTGATTTGTAAATATTTTATTGTATTGAACGATAAATTATGCATTTAAGTCGACTCATATAAGCACTTTTTTATAGAGATCAGTATGTCAGTGGTTAGTTAATATTAAGCGAAGAAGTATCTAATAATAGGTAAGCGATTGCGCGCCGCGCCAATGAGACCGTTTTACTCAAAATATAAATTATTTTTAACAAAACTGTAGCGAATTTTGATATCAAAATTTAATCTTATTTATCGTCATTTACACCCTATTACTCGACATATGATTAAGTTTGTATTTACGTTATTATGCGAGTAAGGGAATGAATCAACTTACCCCAAAATCTTCGTCTTCAAAAATTTCCACAGTGTCTTCCATGACTAATGTGTCATTATCGATTCTATAATTTTTTTTCATTCGATAATTCTTTGTTTATTCTTCCAAATCAATTTCATCCCCTTCAAAGTAATCCATCCCCTCCCGATGCAATCAATGCACTTATGCCAACGAATTTTCCAATTTTCGAAACACTGATTGTAGTCACTTTCCGGGATGGCCTTCAGTTCCGTCTTCGCTGCGGCTTGAATCTTCTCTACCGTATCAAAATGGTGTCCCGGGAGCGGTCTTTTGAGCTTGCTGAACAGCCAGAAGTCGCACGGCGCCAGATCAGGTGAATACAGTGGTTGCGGAACGATATGGGTTGAGTTTCTGGCGAAATGATCACGAATTACGAGTGCAGTATGGGATGGTGCATTATCGTGGTGTAAAAACCAAGAATTGTCTTTCCACAATTCCGGCCTTTTTAGGCGGATAGCGTTATGCAAACGACGCATAACGTTCAAATAATATTCCTTGTTGATTGTCTGGCCCGGCGGAAGGAATTCATAATGCACAACACCACGATAATCGAAGAAAACAGTCAACATGACCTTGACTTTTGAGCGACATTGGCGCGATTTTTTTGGTTTCGGCTCCCCTTTGGCACGGTATTCGCTCGATTGATCGGTTATTTCGGGATCGTAATCATAGATCCAAGTCTCGTCTCCAGTGATCATGCGTTCCATCTTGTCCTGATAGTCAGAAAGCATCGTTTAACACACTTCAACGCGACGCCTTTTTTCCAAAAATTCAATGTTTTCGGTACCAGTCGAGATTTGACGCGCTTGAGGCCCAAAACATCCTTTAAAATGGTATTGACCGAGCCTTTCGATATGCCAACCTCATCAGCAAGATCTCTAATCGTTAATTGACGGTTTTTCAACACCAAATCTTGGATTTGTTAGACGTGAGCTTCGTCGGTTGAGGTTGATGGTCGCCCAGGACGCTCTTCGTCTTCGACACGTTCACGACCGGCTTGGAACTCACTATACCACTTGTAAACATTTTTTTTAGACATAGCTTCATCACCAAAGGCTGTCTGCACCATCCTCAACGTATCCGCAGCAGAAAATTGATTCCGCAAACAAAATTTATGCAAATTCTTTGCTCAACAAATTTCGACATCGCAAAAAACGAAAAACTCACTTTTAGCAGCTTACATTGATCTAAAATAATTTCCATACAAAAATGTGCTTTAATTTTATAGTAGAATGAATTATGTTTTTATTTCGTTTTTAATATCTCCATAATAAAATAAAATGGTAGGCAATTCTCTTTTTGATAAGTTGGTAAAAAGTGTAATGTACAGTCTCCTTTACAGTCAGTTTTGTTGCTTTTTACGTCATACTATATGTTACCATACAAAACTGACTGAACGTTATCTCACCCTTGCGAGATTATTAATTATTTAAAAGTTGTATTTGATGATAAATATTTTGGAAATAACCACTACAATATGTTTTCTAATTACTGTATATAGAAATATTGGTAACTTACCTTGACAAAAATATTTCGCCCGAGCTAAGCACTATGAATCACATGCACCTCACATGAAATTTTGGAAGAAACTAACACTGTTCGCAAGATGGCCGCCGATTAAAAGACTGTTAGTGTTGCTATTACATAAAAAATCTACAAAACAGTATATAATAGTAAGTATTTTTGAGAAAAAGCGGTAACAAAACTGACGTGTCAGGGTTTTCAAAAATGCACTACGGTAATCGAATTCATATAATTTCTTTATTTTGACCTTTGCTACTATATATTTATAATAAAATGATCCTACACTATCACTAGAAAAATAAAATACTGCATTGATAGCAAATATTTACAATTAATACGCAAAATCAATTTTGAAATATCGTCTGACTGCAAAGGGACACGGTAAAATGATAGCAATTTATAGCTTTATTATTTTTTAGTTAAAAAGTTTTACTATGCTTGGCTTAAATAATATTATAGAATATTAGTTAAATGTATGATAAACCCAATGTAAAATTCTGTTCTAGCTTGAATAGAATTAGTTGTTTAAAAAAGGTAATGTTTTAGAGGAACAGGCCTAAACACGCCATTGCACATTTTTGTGAAAATGCCCTATTATGTTGTTGTTTGATTATAATATAAGTTAGCACCGCTGGCCAAGAAAATATCGCTACTGAGACTTGAACTCTGTGGCTTTATTATTTACTCACTTAGTAAAGAAAGTCGTTATTTCCTCACCGAGTCACCATATGACAATACACGCGTGAACAGATTCGATGATAATTTTCTAGACAGGCTAGATGGAGACAGCGAGATGCCAGAAGAGAAAGAAGCCATTCGTTGCACATTAGGAAATCAGAGTCGTAGCAGAAAGAACACTGGAGTGCATACCAGACGACAAATAGGACCCACCCTTCACCGTCACCGAGCTCAGACACGCGTACAAGAGCTTCAATCCGCGGAAAGCACCTGGACCTGATGGATTCACAGTGGACATCTGTGAAGCAGCCATTAGTTCGGACGAGGCTGTGTTTCTGGCCATCACCAATAAATGTTTGGACCTGTCCTACTTTCCGGATCAATGGAAGGAGGCCACTGTTGTGGTTCTCAGAAAATCCGGAAAGGACGACTACTCCCAGCCCAAATCATACCGGCCGTTTGGTCTTTTGTCGGTAATGGGCAAGATCCTGGAGATGATGGTCAGGAGACTGAGATACCACCTGCTACCGAGGATAAATCCAAAGTAGTATTGGCTTGTGCCGCAGAGAAGTACGGAGGATGTCCTGTACGACCTGACAAACTACGTAAAGGAGGCTTTAAGAAAAAGAACTTGGTGGTCCTGGTGTCGCTGGACATTGAGGGCGCATTTGATAGCGCTTGGTGGCCAGCAGTGCAATGTCGCCTAGCGGAGAACCGCTGTCCATGCAACCTCCAAAGACTAGTGGACAGCTACCTGAAAACCCGAAAAGTTAGGGTAAGATACGCTGGTGCAGTGTGTAAAGGCTACAACAAAGGGTTGCGTCCAAGGCTCCATAGCGGGACCCACGTTTTGGAACTTTCTCTTGGATCCGTTGCTGGAGGAGCTGGAGGAGATGGATGCATACTGCCAGGCGTTTGCGGATGACGTGGTCCTCATCTTCACAGGCAAGACAGCACTTGATCTGGAACAAAAAGCGAATGTTACACTTGTTCATGTGCAGCAGTGGGGTGTCAAAAATAAGTTGAAATTCGCGCCGCATAAAATCAATGCCATGTTGATGACAAAGAAGTTAAAATTTAACACACCACGGTTGCGCATGGGCGGTGTAGATATAAAGCTAGTGAAGGAGATTAAGATGTTGGGTTTGATCATAGATGAAAAGATGACCTATCAGAGCCACGTCTCGTACATCTGCAAAAAAGCCGTTAACATCTACAAGCAGCTGTCCACTGCAGCTAGAGTGACGTGGAGCTTGAACCCAGAAGTAGTGCGGGTTATCTATGTTGCAGTGGTCGAACCGATCATTCTTTACGCGGCCAGTATATGGGCAAAGGCGGCAGACTAGGTTTATGTCAGAAACCAGCTCAACACGATCCTGAGGGGGTTCTGCCAAAAGATTTGCAAGGCGTATCGGACGGTCTCAATGAATTCGGCTCTAATACTCACGGGATTATGGCCACTAGACCTGCGAGTCAAGGAGGTAGCATCCTTGTACGAGGCAAAGAGAGGGAAGCCGCAGCCAATTCTAGAAGACCGTTCAGTGGAGTGTAGGGCAAGTTTTCTGAAGAAAGGGCACCCCTCCTTGGAGGAGGAGGAGCCTTTTGGAGTTCTAGAAAACGAAGCCGAAGTGCAGTGCGGCTTGGAGGATGGTGCAGTTCACATATTCACCGACGGCAGTAAATTTGAAGATAAGGTTGGGGCGTGCGCACTATCCTGGTGGACCGGTGGCGCTGAAACCCAAAGTTGCAAGTTTAAATTAGCCGAGTACTGCACTGTCTTCTAAGCGGAACTGTACGCGATATACCGAGCCATCGAGTTGATCAAAGCGGACAGCCAGAAGAGCAGTTGTCAACTCTACAGTGACTATAGGTCAACTCTGGAGTTGCTGAAAAAATGCGACAGCAACAACTCGCTGGCCGTGGCGACACGGAAAAATCTTGCCACAATCAAAAACTTGGGGAAAACGGTCCAAATTAACTGCGTGAAAGCCCATGTTGGCATCCAGGGCAACGAAAGAGCCGAAGATCTGGCAAAGGAAGCAGCCCTTGGAAAAAAAACCAGACCGGACTTTGACGAATGTCCTGTTTCATTCGCCAAGCAAGCTATCAGACAGGACTCGATAGACGAATGGAACAGGAGATACCAGTCGGAACTTAAAGGTGGGGTGACAAAGATATTTTTCCCCGACGCCAAGGATGCGTACCAAATAAATAACAGGTCAAACTCACACACTTGCACACACAACTCTTCACAGGACACGGGGGTTTTTCCAGTACTTGCACCGTTTTTAAAGGAAAGACTCACCTGCTTGCCCATGCGACCCAGCCGTCGAAGAAACCGTTGCGCATCTAATTGCAGAATGTCCCAGGTTTGGAAGAGAGCGCTTTGACCTCGCATCTGAAATAGATACTACAATAAATATAGAGACCATATATGATATTATGAAAAACAAATATGTTAGAAATAAGGTTTTAGTTTTAATAGTAATAAATAGTAATAAGAATTAGATATAAAATGTAACACGGTAAATATAGTGGATATACATATATTATACTAGTGTTAAAGTAAAATACCCAGAAAACTAAATAAAATAATGAAGTAGAAGGCGAAATACAAACCAAAATAAAATTATAAAAAGGAAAAATAAAGGAAGAAGAAAAAAAATTAAAATTAGAATAAAAAAGGTACATTTGTTTGTAGAAAGAAAATGCGTTACCTGTACTTCTCATAAACTTCTGTGCCTCTTATAATAGTTTAAGCCTCTTTAATAGTTTAAGATAGTTTAAGTACATATATATAACAAAGACAACGCACACGAGAAATGCGATGTCATTGTTATTTTATTTAGAAAAATTTGAATTTAGGCCTCCTTCCTTAACGGAAAAAATGTTGGAAATGACAGATTAGGGTTTTTAGCTGTTAGAGTCCAGCACTATCTGAGTGTCCCTTCTCAGATGTCTATGATGGATTTTTTCCTCAATTAATGAAATTAAAAAATAAGCCTCTCGTTGCCAATAGAGTACAACAAATAACTGATATCATCCCATCTAGGCATTGAAACCATGTCTCCTCAGAAGAAAATGCAGCTGACTGTGCACCAAGAGGACTCGCGGTCGCTCAAATTTTAAATCATTCTTTGTGGTGGGCATGGCTGAAACAATTTGACTCGTAGAAAGTTAAGAAAGTCGTAGGCCTCGCACCCACAATAGAATTAAAGATACCCAGTGTAAACAGCACCTTAAATGATCACATTTCATTTATTACGGATTTGCTACATAAGCACAGTTCGTTGACACAAACTGTACGTATTATAGCTTGGGTGGCACGATTCATTGCAAGAATTCAAAACAAACAAATTGCAACATATTATAATTATTTGTTCTCAGTTGAAATAATAAATGCATATTCGAGAAGTGCAAACGCAAAATTTTGCACAATAATTACATAACATTCAGCTGAACAAATGCGTCCATCCTAAAAGTAAGATTTGCAGTTTGAACCCATTTATAGATAACGATGGCATTTTATGGGAAGGTTGAAACACGCTAGATTAAGCAATTCGGCGAAACATCCCATCAATATATCTAATCATAGCAGATTTACCAATTTGTTCATCAAATCAATCAATCTAGCCCACATAACTACTTTAAATGGTGGACCGCGACTGACCATATCATACATATACATACAGATACTGGATTATCAGCGGTGTCAGGACCGTAAAACGACAGTTGAGGTTGTGTGTAACGTGTCGCCGATTTAACAACACAGACAATCATAAAATTATGACAGACTTACTTTGGTAAGTCTGCCATAATTTGTTGATTGTTTAAGTGAAGGTGTGCTAGGGATGATCAGTGCGTGTCGTGAAATTAATAAATCGGTTATCACTGTCGATAAGGGAACTTCGCCTATGGTTGCCCATCGGTCACTGGAATTCAGTTTTCTAAATAAGTGTGAACAGGACTAAAATAATAGAGACTTTAATGTTACTTTTAATCAAAGCTAACCTTATAATATCATTTACATCTTATAATATTCTCATTTCGAATTAGTAATCATTTTATACAATTAAACTTTACTATTATGCTTATCATTTAGGTTTGAATTTTATCTTTTATGTCTTTTACGGCAGTATTTACGGTGAACCCGTACATAACTACTTGTATGTAGTTTAAGGCTCAAGCTACACTGAATTGGCAGCGACGAGACGATCAGTTTTAATAACAAGACATTATAAACTTTATGTACAATGTTACAATATATAGAAACGCTTGATAGAATAAACGAGGCGTGGCGGAGCCTCGCGCCGGCTCGAGCAGTCTCACGTTGGCGCTAACAGTCGCTCGTGGGCACGAGCAGTTGCGCGGCGACGCGAGCTGGCTCGCGGCCCGCCAGCCTGTTCGCCCGCTCATGAACCCACATTTCCCTTTTTCGTTTTAGCCTACGTTTGTTTCTTTCTTCCTCCTCTGCTTCAGGAATAAGTGCTATCATGACCAATTCCATATTTTCCAAAACAGCTAAACACGTGTACTCTAAGCCAAAGGTAGATCGTAGACTGGCGCACACCAGCGCGGCGCTCGGTCACCATGCGATCGCGCAAGACGGTTCGAGGTGACGCGGGGCGTCACGAGTTCTGTGCCTTGCTCTTCGTGTCACTGCTGAACGCTGCCAATTCAGTGTGACTTGAACCTAAAGCAACTAAGCATTTGTGCGTTCAGTCGTTTACATCGACTTACATTAATATTACTTATAATAAATCAGTGATTATACAGCACTCATTGCGGAACGTTTATTTATAATCTCCGTCTCTATCATTAACTAATCATACAATAATTATCATTTTATCATAAATGTAAGACCCGCAGTCTACATACGGCTTAACCAAACCAAAGTGATCAAAACAATTAAGCTCTACATGTGATCTCTAGCTACGCATAGCCCAGTAACCTCCAGCTACTCATCTTTTATCATATGCGAACCTCACAGGAACGCCGACACACTATGGTTTCCACTGAAACCCGACCTCCGCCAGAGTTGACTGCTTACCGCGTACTCACAGACTAGTTAGAGCAAACACCGATTTCTGCTGAGCTATGGCTACACGACAACCTCTGGTATGGTCTGATCATCATGTAAACATAATTACTCTCCTCTAGCACAAACTTTGCTCTTCATTGATTTCGTCTGTTACGATTCTAACATGTGCATATTTGTAAGAAAGCCTAGAATTAAGTGTTCTTAAATTATAACAATCCCCAACAAGAACCTCATTCACCACAAATGGTCCTTTAAATTTGGGATCCAATTTTGTCTGATTACGTTCCTCGTTTATAATCAAAACAAAGTCTCCAACTGAAAATTTATTAAGCCTTAGTGCCTTAGTCTGATCGGGCCTACGTTTTTCGTAAGATGCTGCAATATTACGCAATGCATCATCTCGTACGGTATTTAAGTATGCCTCGGATGCCACCTCTTTAGCTGTCATCAATGATAAAGACCTAACCAAGAACCAACGTGTCCAAGAATTGTCTACACATATTTATGGAAATTAAGATTTTTGACATTGACTTTGACCAAACTATCCTTCCTAATTAAAACCCTCTAATTATCTAATTTATCGTATGATTAATTGTGCAGTTAATTACAAGCTAGAGTTCATCTAAAGAATCCTGCCAAGATCGATGATTTGACTCTACAGTTGTTAACATTGACTTTAACACCGACATTACCTGTTCTAATTGAAAATTAAAAAGTGCGTGATAAGTCTATAGCAATTACGTGTAGATTGAATATTACTAGAATCACAGAAATCCTTAAACTTTCTATTCACCAAGCAGCCTCCTTGAACCGCGATAATACGTGCCGGTGTGCCAAATAAGTAACACTCTTTCACGGCCCTAATGCTACTCTTAGTATCAATATTAACCGTGTGGAATGATCATACTTTGTGAATATATCGATAAAAAATTTAAATCATTATTGGCATGACCTATCGGAAGTTTCAACAGATGTTAAAAAGCCCTTCAACTTTACCATAAGAGCCTGCGGAGACGAAGGACAATGGCGGACAAAATGTCCGCGGTCCGCTTTTATTAATACTAGAATAAGGTTGCACTTTGTCAGTTATTGTAGTACGAATAAAAGCACACCGCGGACATTTTGTCCGCCGTTGTTCCTCATCTGCACAAACCTTAATCCTCACAACCTATCCGTTAGCTCGAATAAAACGCGTCACGATCAGTTGTGAAGTAATACTGCATAGTATTACTTTACAAAAATCTTTAAAGCTTTACTTGCAAAACAACGTCCCTGATAACCAATGGTCGGAGTAGGTAGAGCTATTTTTTGTTCTTGCGATACGTAATATTAATAGGGACACTCCCGGAATCCCGAGATTTGGAATACATATTATTAAATAAGTTTGAAATTACTTTGTTAAAAGCTATCCATACCTTAAGGAATTATAAACGAACACATATCCTTCTCCCCCCCTTCGATGGGTATTGTATAAGGCGGACACTTTTCAGGATTATGAAATTAAAATCTTTATTATTTAAATATTTAATTTTAATTTTCTATAACAATTTTTATAGACAAGTATCAATAGCAATCAATACAAACTTTGTTTTTTTTTTTTTTTTTTTACGTGGGTGAATGCTATGACGCATATCCCTCCGCGGGGGCTGGCGGAGGGATTATGTCGGACTCGCCGGGGTAAAGAAAGATGTTGAAAATATAATGTACCTCCCGGGATACCGACTAAACCTACCACGGTGTTCCTCGACACAACCACTATCGACGGGGCCGCGCGAATCGCTTTCGCATGCGGTCGCGACCCCGCCAAGGTTACGGCCCGCCGTATGAAACGGCAGGCCACTACACGAAAGACCTACCCAAAATAGGCACTACGTCATATAAAACCCTACTGTCTCCCCTAGAGGGGAGACGGACTCGACACAGAGGCGCGCGTGGGAACACGCACGCCGCCTCTCGGACCTGGTGCTGAACGGATGGCGGGCAGGCCCACAAAGCCCGCCACCCCCAGGTCAAACCTTAGGGTGGCTGGAGGTCATCGCGCGCCCTCCGGCGCCCGGCTCTGCGGTTGGGGAGAGGGTTTAAACGCTCCCTCTCCCGCTCCGCCGCCTCCTTGATGGAAATTACTTCCTCACAAAAGGAGGCGACGGCGTTCCACGACCTCTCACTCCGGACCATAGACTGAACTACGGCCGGGAGCGAGAGGGCAACCGATCCGACTGCCGCAATCAAATCACGGCGCTGCGATGCCCAGGCGGGGCAAACCGCCAAAGTGTGCAGCGCCGTGTCCTCAACAACGTCGCGGCAGTCGCCGCAGTGGTGACAACCGGGCGTCTCTTGCCGGCGTATACGACACAGGAACTGGCCAAAACAACCATGGCCAGTCAGAACCTGTGTCAGCCGGAAGGTGAGGGCGCCATGCCGCCTCTTCAGCCACTCCTCAAATACGGGCCTTACCGCCACAATCGTGGCGTGCCCGGCACTGGGGTGCACAAGTCGTTCCTTCCAATTCGCCACTAGGACCTGGCGGAGCTCGGACCTTGCCGCCTCGACTGCGGGAAAAACAGGTCCTTCGCCCCGAGCTAGCGCCTCCTGGCGCCAACGATAGAGCGACGCCAGGAGCGCCGCTTCCAGGTCCCATGGCATCGATCCGGCGAGGAGGCTCGCAGCCTCGAACGAGATCGTGCGGTACCCTCTAATCAACCTGACGGCCATGGCGCGCTGTGGAGCACGAAATCAATACAAACTTATTCTAACATTCTACAAGATCATGTTAACTTACAAATTGTTTGTTCCTTTGATATTTAAGAATTGTTAGAAAAAATACATTATTTGTAATTTTTACAATTAAATCGGTACTAAGACGCATAAATAAATAAAATTTCTTTCAGACCTGTCTCAGTCAAGCCGCAGACTAAAAATATTTCAATATGAATATATACTTTAATATGAATATTCCAACTTGTATTTATTTAATTATTTAATTTAAAAACTTCATGCACAAAGCAATACATTGGCGGACTTAATGCCAAGGGCATTCTCTATCAGCCAACCATAGGGTGAGGCAGAGATAAAAAGAAGTACAGGTACCAAAAGGTGTACTGTGCGCCAAATTTTAAAATATTTGCCATCGTAACTTTTTTTTTTCATCACGATGAGGGAAAGTCAAAATCTTACATAATTTAAGAAAACAACATCGTTTTGGTTAATTTTGTTTAAAAGTTACAGGCATTCTGGAATTTTTAATGATTGTGATGGAAGGTAGTGCTACTTATGTTGCCAATACAAAAAAACAGAAGTATTTGTAAAATTGTAACAATGCTACTTAAAAATATAAAAAGGGATGTCCATTTTTTAAGAATTTCGCTTTTTTTGCGTAATTAAAAATATCAAGATAGATTCTCTTTTTTTTTTCTAGAGTAGTCATAAGTAGGTCCGGCTTTTGGTGCCCACTTATCGTTGAATTTTGAAAATTCAACGATAATATATATATATTATTAGAGGTCACATCCCTTTGGTATCACAGAGGGTATAAAACCAGCGTGCACCGAACGTCGCGTCTCTTTCCGCCGCCAGCCATCGCGGAGACATCTTGTCCGTATCTAACATTTTTCAGTTTAGCTTTTACGTGTAGTTTATTAATTAAGAAATTAAAGTGTCGCTTATATTTTTATAATCAACTTTGTTTTTTAAAGTCAAATTAGTATTTTGTACACAAGATCAGAAGTGGGATAGGATCCTTAAGATTTTATCTCTCACGCCTTTTGGTTTTGTCAATTTGATTTTTGAAAAATGTCAGACCGTGAATATCGTCGCAGCCGACGTGATAGTTCGGTTCAGCGGTCGAGCAGACGTCACCACCGTACGCCTGATGGTAAGTTTAGGCAGATGATGGAGACGATGATGTCTAGGCTAACATCATTAGAAGAGCAATCAGCAGTCCGACCCTCTCAATCGCGTCAACAATGCGGGCCGAGAGCGCATGACAACGCGTGTCGATCGCCGCCGCCACCTCGGCGCCGGTCCCCGACATCGAGGCGCCGCACGCCGCCGTTGCCATGCCGGCGTGTGCGCACCCCACCCGCGCGGCACGAGTCATCGGCGCCGGGCCGGCTTGCGGCCGACATAACGACGCTGTTGCCAACCGCGCCGCCGTTCCTCAGCGAGTCGCGTGGCAACAGGGAATTGAGTACGTCAGCACAAGCAACGGAAACGCATAGGATTGTTGATGCCATCAGGTCGATCAACACTTCGGTAAGCTCAAACCATAATTTTTATATATCATGGTTTGATCCTAATCTGTATAATATTGACAATTGGTGTGCTGAAGTTGATCGTGCGAAATCTTTGAATAGCTGGAGTGATTTCGAATGTCTTTCACGAATAGGGAATTGTTTAAGGGGAGATGCTCGATCATGGTTAAACGAATGGATGACTAACGATCGTACATGGAGTAGTTTTAAGCGAGAATTTAAACCATTGTGTCTGAAAACACCAGATATCGCGAACATTTTGTTTGATGTGATGTGTAAAAATTCCGATGAATACCCTACGTACGCGGACTATGCACGTCGTTCATTACTGCGTTTGCGTATAGTGCGGGGACTCAGTGATGAATTAATATCTGCAATCGTGATCCGCGGTATTACTGACCCACATATTCGAGCATCTGCCACCAATGCCAAACTTTTACTAAAATATTTAGTTAAATTCTTCTCAATTTATGTAAAACCAAGCTTAGCTAATACTTGTAACCCTCGTAATATGTCACATCAGTCGTGGTCAGGTGCGGCCGAGTCATAATAAAGTCAAGGCTTTGGTTGACTCTGTCGAATCGCAGAACGTTAAGCAGTTTCGTCAGTTTATGGGCTTAGCCAGCTATTTTAGAAGCTACATACCTGGTTTCGTTCAGAAGACTGCTTGCATAGCCGGTTTGACGAAAAAGAGTTCAGAGTTTTACTGAGGTCCGGAGCAGCAGGCTGCTCGTAAGTACATAATCAAGTGCCTTACGAGCGAGCCTATTCTCGCTATATACGATCCACTCATGGGTTAAACCCGAATCTCCTTTTGAGACTATCCACATGGATACCCTGGGACCTTTACCGGAAGTAGATGGTTACCGTCACATTCTAATAGTAGTCGATGCCTTTTCTAAATTTTGCCTTTTCTACCCTATGTATCGACAAGATGCTAGCGAACTGAAGCGCCACTTCACCAATGTTATTTCCTTATTTGGTACTCCCAAAGTGATTGTGACTGATAGAGGTCAAATGTTTCAAAGTACCGAGTTTCTCGACTGGGTTAAGAATATAGGTTGCGACATACATCTGATTACTCCCGAGATGCATCAATCGAATGGACAGGCGGAGCGATATTGTCGCACGGTACTTAATATGGTGCGTATCGAATGTAACTTTCGACAACAAGAATGGCCTAGGATTATGTGGAAAATTCAATTGGTGTTGAACATAACCAAACACCGAGCTACACAGCACTCTGCCCTCAACCTGTTGGTGGGTATTAACGCAGCAACACCATTGATTCGAAGTCTGGTTCGAGATGTGGCGCTGGAAGGTTCGAGTTCCAATAGAGAAGCCCTGCGTGAAATGAGTAGGCAAAGGGCCTCTGAGCGGCTCAGGAAAAACCAGCAACAGCAGGACAAATATGTCAATGCAAGGAGGAAGCCTCCTCGTAAGTTTAATCTGGATTCCTTAGTTTTTGTCAGAAAACAAGCTCAAGCGACTGGCAAGCTGGATGCCTGCATGCGGGGACCCTACCGTGTGGTGAGGATACTACCGCAAGGGCGTCACGAACTGCAACTCCTGACTGGCTCCTATGGGAAGTCGACCCAAGCAGCGGCTGAGTACATGATTCCGTGGCGCGGAGAGTGAACTCCTGATGTATGTGCTGCTTACTTTGATGGTGAGTTGTTTTGCTTTTAATTAGGATGGTATGATATGTTTGTTGTGTCACTGTCCTATTAATGCTGGTTGAGAGTACGCTTCACGTCGTGCCTCTTGCTTGGCTGCTATCCTTTGTTCATTACTAAGTCATGCTTCACGTCGTGCCTCTGTCTTGGTATGACACTTTACGCTAAGAATATGCTTCACGAAGTGCCTCTATCTCAGCTTGTATTTTCTTTTTCACTAAGTAATGCTTCACGTCGTGCCTCTTACTTAGGTGATTTTCTGTGTTTATTATTAAGATATATTTCACGTCGTGCTTCTATCTTAGCCTATATTCCTCACTAAGCTAGTGCTTCACGTAGTGCCTCTGGCTTAGTGCTTTCATCTTTTCTTACTTTTGTATACCTAATGTGTATGCTTGCATATACCTATTTTGTACGTGTACTGTTACATAGACGCAGACCCAGATAGCGAGGAGTCTACCGTTGCTGCTCATAACAATGAGTCGCAATCTGAAGCCACGGAGCCATCTACGAGCGACGGGCAGCAGCTTTCCACGTCCGGGACACAAGGCGTCGCAACGCAAAACACACTGGACGCGAGCGCAACTATGGAGCTGCCTGCTAACGTCGTGTACGAGCCGCAAGAGGTCCAGCTGGTGACAGGGGTCACCAATGCCGAGGATGGGAGCTCTCCCAGCCAGGGGCCACAGCTTCTCGAGTCTAACTCGGGAGTGTCCCTGCCAATCCTGGAGACTGAGCTGCAGAGTTGAAGGAGCCCGAGGACGGACTCCTGTCAGGAGAGGCCGTATTAGAGGTCACATCCCTTTGGTATCACAGAGGGTATAAAACCAGCGTGCACCGAACGTCGCGTCTCTTTCCGCCGCCAGCCATCGCGGAGACAACATCTTGTCCGTATCTAACATTTTTCAGTGTCAATTTTATTGTTTAGCTTTACGTGTAATTTATTAATTAAGAAATTAAAGTGTCGCTTATATTTTTATAATCAACTTTGTTTTTTATAGTCAAATTAGTATTTTGTACACAAGAATATATATACATACAGGGTGTTCGGTAATTAATGGATAACCTGGTAATGTCTTACAGTGGAACTGATGGCCGTTCAGAAAAAATATAAAATGATCTAATCCTAACTACCTGAGATATGTGTTTTTTTAAATTACTATGTATAACTTTCCTGTATACTACGACCATAAATGAATGAAATCCATCGGTTTTTGTTGTTTTATTATTAAGCACTAATTATGCTAAAAGATAAACAGTCAAAAGTTTGCTATGCTAATATAGCTTGCACTTTTTAAAATATATATTTTCTTTAATTTTTATTATTTTGTATTATTGTATATTTTGTTCTTTTTTCTGAACGGCCTTCAGTTCTACTATAAGACATTTCAAGGTTATATATATATATATATATATATATATATATATATATATATATATATATATATATATATATATATATATATATATATATATATATATATATAGACGCCTATGTACATATATACACACGTAACATATTACTGATGAGCTGAAACCGATAAACTGTCAAGGAAGAGAGCACGCACTTTTAACTTTAAAGTGCAACGGTTTGTGGATATCCTGACTTCATGAGGGAACGCATTCCAAAGTAAAACGTCCGTTTACTCTCTGACTGACACTAGTAATATGAGCTTGCTTATTTAAATTGGATTCAATGAGCAAACCCAGAACCTTCACAGTAGGACTGAACGATATAGGTGTCCCATCATACACAACAGCCGATAAAGTACTGGAATCCAGCCTGCTTATCAGTCGATGACTTGCACCATTATGCCACCAATGGAAGATTTCTCTTCTGACGATGATGTTCCACTGGCCAGGCACAGGAACTTCTTTGGTAAGAATCGGTATCCTTGGTCAGCCCATCCGCCAGTTTCAAGATCAAGAACTATGCAGCACAACATTATTCAGCAACCACACGGTCTCAAGCTAAAGTTTTGAGGTATTCTACATGCAAATACGAAACCCCTAGATTTGTGGAGCTTATTTTTCACTGAAGGTATGTTGGAACAAATAGTCCAAAATATAAGAATGAAACATCAGTGCATGATCTTAATGTGATAGAATTGAAAGTCTTTATTGGTATGCTTTACTACACAGACATTTTCAAAGAAAATCACACACTACACATGCTGGTATAGCACAGATGGTACAGGCAGAGAAATTTATCGCTGCATAATGAGCAAAAATCGTTTTGAAACACTGCTCAATTGTCTTCGATTTGATGATGCGAGCACCCGAATTGAACGCCGTAGCAGTGATTTGGTGGCACCGATTTTGCAATTGGTTGACAAATTGATTCAAATGTGCAGAGATATTTGTTCAATTGGAAGCTATGCCTGCATAGACGAGATGTTAGTACCTTTTCGTGGCAGGTGTATATTCAAAATGTACATCCCGAAAAAACCTCACAAATACGATCTAAAAATCATGTGCCTTACTGATGTTCAAACCAGATATCTGCTGAACGCTATCATCTATTTAGGGTAAGATTCTGATGGTATAGGACTACCAGCTGAGTGCAATAGGTTAAGCAAACCTACCCAGGCAGTTTTGAGACTGGTAACTTCAATAGAAGGTACGCAAAGAAATGTGACAGCTGATAATTGGTTCACTTCAGCAGAGCTTATGGATGTGATAAAACAAAAAAAACTGACACTTGTGGGTACTTTGAAGAAAAACAAAGTTAAAATCTCGCCCCAGTTTCTTCCTAGCCGTCATCGTGAAGTTGGGTCGACCATTTTCGGTTTCACATCAGATGCTATATTGACTTCTTTTATATCGAAACAAAACAAATCTGTGCTTGTACTGTCCAGCATGCAACACATTATACGTTATAATATCGCTTAGAGGCGAGGCAGGTCTCATGCAATAGTCATGAGTACATTGCCTATTACTTGATACAGTTTAACCCTTCGCTAGCTACCCCTTATTTCAGAAATATAACTACCTACCTGGAGTCTCTCTCAGACTCCGGTACTTTGAACTCATAAAAAAAAACCATGGTGTAGGGTAACAAATTGAAACAAAAAAACCTTTCTCGTGTAATCTTTTAATTATATTAAAATTATAAAATCCTTAATAATAAACATCTGTCGTTAAAAATCTTAAATTTATTTTTTACAGAGCTATAAAACTAGAGAATTATAACATTCTTATAAAATGAGATCAGTAACAAAACTAAAAAAATATTAGGAACTTTGTATATTATTTTTAAAAGTTAAGTAAATAACAAACATTACCTAAAACAAACTTTTATCATAATGCACATATTTTTATAAAATTGCAATAATCAAAGTGTACAATTTTCTCGGTAGAATGAACACGTCATGTAGGAGCACTCCAGGCAAATGGGCTTTTTGCACGTGAAACATAAGTACTGAGTCTTACGTATATTTTTTGCATGTGTAAAGCGGTACTTGCGTATTACTAACTTTTCTGGTGCTTCAGCACTATATCCTGCAGAGCCAGGAAGTGTCTCTTGGTCGAGTTTCAGCACTCGACGAAGATAAAGTTGTATGTCGCGCTGTATCGACGTAATTTTTCTCTACGCTTCATGTGTGGTCTCGAAAGCTGTTCATCCAGCTTTTTCATGAATGCAAAACATCTTTCAGGCTATCCCGATTGGATAGATAAGTATACCATATATGAATTGGATGTTGATATGTCCAGTAATCTATAAAATATAGCAAGTGCCCATCTTTGTCTTCGGTCTCGATCGCAACTGATTCAAAGGAACGTCATTGTCTGACGAAGAATCAGAAAATGTGCTCTGGAGTTGAGATTCGGCAATTGCCTCTGCTAAATAGGCCTCACCTCACCTCCTCACCTCAAGTCAGATGTGTAGTCACAATGCAGTATAAAATCTTCACCAATATCTGCTTCCACGTTACTTCAATCCTCGTTAAATGCATCTTCTTCATTTGAAGAATGCTCATCCTCTAATCAAAGCGCAATATTTTTATCATTTAATGTAATTTTACATTAAACAAAATAAATATATTTCCTGAAATAATTACGTTACTATCTACCTGGAGTCTCTCAGACTCCAGGAAAATGTTTATTACTCGATGAGGCAGGCGCGGTACTGCGGGTAACAGTGTTGCCAAGTCAATGAAACAAGAAATGATCAAACACTTCTAAAAAGGTGCTAGGCTGTTAAAAACAAACACAAGTTTATAACTTTGAAACGTTTTTTTTACGCATCTAACTGTAAGGTTAATTCAACAGAATACTCATTTTCATTTGAAGTTGGTGTTAATGGTTCTGGTTCTTTAGGAACAAGGAAAGTATATTTTTCTTGCTTTCCGATTTGATCCAACACTTCCATGGGTATTTGGTAAGAAGCACATGTCTGCTTATTTTGTTAAAATAATCTCTCATTCTTAATAATGAATTCAGTGTATCTAATCTCATCTTATTTATATGCTTTGTCTTTACCACACTCATCAAGCTAAATAATCTTCTACTTCAGCATCTGAGTGTGGTAGAGATAGAGCCGTCAAAGCCAAAACACTCAATTCTTCAAATACGGATTCACCGCTTGCATTTTTATATTTTTTGACTTGAACCCAAAATTGTACAATATTTAAAGAGGTATCCCATTTGTACAAGTGTATTGTAAACCATTGTTACATCAATCTGTCAATTTTTCCGTCACAAAATCCTAGTGTTATGGCTAATTCTAAGATAGACGCGTCTTTTCCTGTGTTTTTTTCAAACTTCTTCAGGACTCAGAAATGTAATTTTTTCCAAATGCTTATAGTTTTCTTGGCAATCTCTGCTGAATTTGACCAATTAACCGAATGAGAAAATCACAACATCGTTTTGTTTTTAGATTTTTTGACTCCTGTGGCAGTTGTGATGCTTTCTATGAACTTTCAAACTTATACACCAGATAACCTTGTGGGTTCACATCGTCTTGATGCACAGCTTCTTCTAGATAATTTTTTTATGATGGTTTCAGTACTCTGGTGCATATAGATCGTAAAAGTGATTCTAATGTATTTAGTAACTTTAAGGGGTTTGATTCCCTGCCTTCAAAACTTTTGATCACTGTTTGAACCTCGCTCAAAATGCTTTTCAGAAGTAATAAGTAGTTGCGCGTTGATTCATTGTTGAACAAGCCGATTATTAGTTCAGTAGCATAAAAATTGTCTTGCAAGTACAAGTTGAAATGAATCTTTAATTCCTCCCACTGAGCAAGTATTTTTGTTACAGCTGATTCAATGGAGAGCCACCTTGTGTCACATATTTTTGTGATTTTCAACGGCTCTTCTCCACAGTTTATAAGCGTATATATTTCACCGTACTCCCTTCGTTTTGGTGAAATCGAGAACCATTTGTAGATTTCACGTACACAGAATTCAATATTGCGAGGCGAAGTGTTTTCAGACGCATGAGACACTGCCAACTGTAGAGAGTGGCAAACGCATCTAATTAACACAAGGTTTTCGAGCCCATAATCTCTTTTCAAAGTTGCATGCACACCTTTATTAATTCCTACCATGACTGATGCGTTATCAGTCCCAATGCCTACCATATTTTCCAACTGCATGTTGTGATCCTGTAAACAAGTGACTAAGTCGTCAACTATTCAGCGTGCGTCAGAAGTTTTAATATGCACTAAAGGCAGTAAAGAACTAATTATATCGTTCTGGCTATTACTGAAGTAACGTATAACAACCCCGACGTATTTAGATACACTAATGTCTGTGGACTCGTCTATGATTACGCTGTATTTTTGCTGGTAGACATCGGCTAGCAATAAATTTCGAAAGTGCGGTGCCAGAACATTGTTAATGGTTGCCGTACACTTCGCCCGGTTAAGGATCAAATTCGTGGCATTTTCGGAATCTTTAAAACAATTTTTACTAGCTTCGCTCAAATGATCTACACTCGGGATACCACTATGCTCAGCGATGTATAGGCATAAAGTTCCTTCTGCTACACGTACAGCTGGGAGTGGTCGTGGTATCTTGGGTTGAAAAGGCAATGGTATCAATCAATCAGCCCACCGCAGTCCACTGCTGGACATAGGCCTCTCCCATTTTACGCCACAACATCCGGTATATTACATGAAAATTATACAGATTTTATCATTTCACAGCTCGCGACTGCGTCCGCATATATCTAAACATACATGCCCAATTTGTCAAAATGAAAAGTGCTCTGTATTTTCTGAGTATCAAACTACCTTTCTGAGGCTCTCTGACAAAGGGTCTAGCAGGATAAAGTTTCAATCAAGAATAAGTCGTAAGGATTAGGTAGAAAGAGGTAAACGGCCCCAAAAAGATAATTTGAAAATAACTTGTGTGGTAACATTGGCGAGATACAAACTTACCATTGACACAAAATCAGCCTCTCATTTCGCTGCGTTCTGGAGATAATTGATCAAATAGACGCTAGAGAGAGTATTTTTCAAAACTGTTTTTTTCAAAAACTATTGCAGCTGCACTGGTGAAACAAAAACTATTCATTAGAAGAAATAATAATCTACATTATATATTTTTTATATAATTTTTATATAGTATTGTGTATGTTACTAAAAAAGAAAAAAATATTTCCTTTTTTTTATTAGTTCACGCAAAGGTACAATCACAGAAAAAATATATAATGTAGCTTACTATGTCTAGTATTACTATCAAAAAGTGCAAAAACATAAAATGGGTGCAACACTTCCAAAAAAAATTAAAACCTCTTATGACAGTCATGGGTACTAATAACTTCACATTTATCTTTTGATTAAACTTTTTATTATTAGAATAATTAGAATTAAATTACAAGATAATATTATTTATTGTAATAAAAATTATATTTTTATAATATATGAGCAATCTTCATCGCTGTCCTCATTAATAACTGCGTAAGTCTCTTCTGATGTAAATATATCAGATAAAGCTTCTGCTGGACGTAAGACACGGAAAAAATATCGAGCATAAGATAAGTAATAAACAACTGCGGCTGTATGAGAGCAACACCCTACCGTTCTTAGACCATTAGGACAGTTGCAACAATATCGGGATATGCTTTCACTTGTCCCTTGACCCCTTTGTTACATATTCAATATAAACATGATAACTTTTACGGTTCACATGTCTCGATCTAACTTCCAATTTTAATATGCTCGGTGTGGTTTTACTAAACTGTACTGTGAGGTTGCATTCTTCGTCCATTATCTCCGCTAAATAAGACGCAGCCTGTGAGAGTTGGTAAGAGCCAGTGAAAAACATAACGAGTTGTTTCTTATTTAGCTGAGGAAAATCTAGAATTTCAGACGATTTAAGTTGCTGAAAAGCCGACTTTCGACGATTCCATTTTTTTTCAATAACTTCTTCACTGAGAGTATTTACAATGCTCATTCTGCTCTGCATGTACTCAATCACCTCATAATTTTTATCGCCATCTGAATTTAATCTCTGGCCATACTTGTTTTGTAGAAATCCAACAATTTTACAAATAATTTTTAGCTTCGGTATATACTTGTTATCTAAAGAATTGTGTAGCAGGCGATATTTTTGTGCTATTGCACCATTAAATGCTTCCACAACCCATCTCAATTTTGTAACTCTTCTTGATTCGTTAGCCTCTTCCGTTGTTAGTTGCGTCCTGTTTCCTTTTAAAGCAGGCATAAGTACTGTATAGCCTTTACTTTGTAGAAAATCAACTGAATCGCGAAAACCACGATCTACAATAAAAATATCGTTTGGTGATAGTAATGTCTGTAAACCAGTAGAGTCTTGTAAAACAAGTTTCAGTTTTGAAGCGTCGTTTTGAGTACCGTAAAACGGTCCTGCAAAGTCTATGATATAACCATTTGTAGAGCAAATTGTGAAAGGTTTGCAAAGATTAATTTTTTTCTGTCCAGAAAAAGATTTTCTTTGATAAAAATTATTTTGACTTTTTTGATGTCGTACATAAGTACCATCGCATATTATAACAAGTTGACTATTAGATAGATTTAATAACTTCTTGGCTGTACTGGATGTATTAAAAATAATATCTTGACGTGCAATAGCATTATAGCTAAAATATTTTGGTAAAATATCTCTTTCAAAACAATTCAAGATCTCATCAAATAATTCTGATATGTATTGTTCATGTTGCAAGCGCAAAATAGCAGCAATGGTTCTATTTGAATTTCCTGTCCTTAATTTGAAAAGAAAAATAATTAAGGCTTGCTCCACAGTCCGAGTTTTTGTATTTCTCATTGAAGGTAGCATATGTCTAAGCTCGGTAATGTTCTGACAATCCATTTTCTATTCGATCGAAGAATCAACTCCCAAACTGAATTTCGACAAATCGTTCTACGACAAGATTTTACTTCGACAACATGGAACTCCGATACGTCTTCATTTCGACAATATTTTAGTTCGAAACAACTTAAGCGCGACACTACTGTACTCCGACAAAGCGTTTCTTCGACATGACTTGACTAAGAAACGATGTGAGTTCGACGACATTCTTCTTAGACAACGATGCTAGTCCGACATAAGTCAAATTCGACATACACTACTCTGAAATACTGTACTCCGACAATATCTTAAATCGACTTGACATATCTAAGACACGATGCTACGGCAAAATTATTACATAAGTACCTATAATATGTAAAAAATAATTATGTAATTATGTAAACTTTGACATATTTAGTAAACTATGATTAAATATTAAATATCTTTATTAGACTAAATTCTCATATAATCTAACAATTTTTTTGTGGGTACATTGAAAATAAAAAGCGTTGACATTCTTAATATTGTTGCTGTTTCAAACGATCAGTGTGTTTAATGACTAACAAAGATATACCTGTGTTTCACTACTAAAGATCGCGGAAAATAAGTATAATGAGTTCCTGTACTATTATTAGATCTCGAAAGGGAAAAGAACAGTTAGTTGTGAACGGTTTTATTTATTGTATAAACAAAGTGCGTGAAAATGTTTATTACTGGCACTGTATTGAAAAGTGCAACAAAAAATGTGACGTATGGCTTAAAACACTCAAACAAGGGGATGAACATCATTTGGCTAGCAAAACCATTAAAAACCACTCCCACATGCCACAACCTGAACTGATCCAGGTACGAAAACTACACAACGACATAAAACACAAAGCTGTTTGCTGTGGAGATCGACCCTCACAAATTATACAACGATGTAATTACGCTATCCCGTCCACCGGTGCTCCATTCATGCCGAATAAGTTCGCAATGCAAGCTATGATTCATCGAGCCAGAAACAAAGATGTTCCTAAAATACCTGTCACACTCGAGGAATTAGTTATACTTGAGGAATACCAAACATTGAATAACAAACCATTTTTGATTGGCCATTACAATTTCAATGGAGAAACTGTGATTATTTTTGGTACTGAAGATAATTTAAAATTACTTTTTAAAGCCGATTTTTGGATTATGGATGGAACTTTTAAATGCAGTCCCGAACTGGTCTACCAGCTATATACAATACATGCTATCGTGGGAAAAAACGACTCGACTCATCAGATTTTACCATTGGTGTACGGACTTTTATCAAGCAAGAGTGAGCATTGTTATTTTATTTTTCTAGAGATATTGAAACGTCACACTTTTAATAGTATTGGCCTAAAATTGGAACCCAGAATAATAATTACAGATTTTGAAAAAGCCGCTATTAATGCTTGTAATCGTAGCTTTCCCAGAAGCCAACATAAGTGTTGTTTTTTTCATTTTGTACAAATTGTTTGGCGACGTATTGAACGAGCAGGTTTATCAGAAAGGTATAGCCAGGACAGCCGATTTGCTCACAAACTCAGACACATCACAGCTTTAGCATATTTGCCACCTGCTGAAATTCCTGATGCGTATCAAATGATAAAAGATAATGTACTGCCCAAATCAGCTGAAGGTCTTTGCGAGAAGTTTGAAAAAGATTTTGTGACTGGAACACGCAAATGTGTCTCAAAAGCAAGCGGTGCAAAAGTTTTTATTTACAATCTTTCACCCAGGTTCCCACCTGAAATGTGGTCCATCTCTGACTCAATAGCATGCAATGTTCCAACAACTCAAAATGCTTGCGAAAGTTGGCATTCCAGATGGAACACGCTCTTAAATAGAAAGAGAATGAATATTTTTAAAACTATTATTGAGTTAAAGAAAGAACAAAGGAACACAGAAAATGAAATATCACGGATTAGAGCGCAAATACAAAAACCAAGCTACATTCGACAGAAGAAACACGATGAAAGACTAGAAAATCATTTAAAAAATAAGGAAACAATGGAAATAATTGACTTTTTAGAAGGTATTGCCTATATTATGTACATTAAAAAGAAGTAAGTTATTGAGGAGTTGTTTAGTTATTGAGATGTGTTAAAGTTTTTTTTTGAGAATTCGATACGTTTGCAATATTTTTTATATAATATTTTGTATATAATTAAGAATTCGACAATATAACCATGTTAATGATTCACGTAGCTATGATTTAATAAAAATTGTCCTGTGCAAGTTATTATTTATTACATTTTTTTTCTAGTTGGTTTGCTGTTGGTTTTAAAAAGACAACTCCCGCACTAGGATAAATTCTTGTGTCGCAAGGGGTAAATACACCCATAAATTACACCCAGATTCAGAATAACAATTTGTGAATTACACAAAGTGTCCCATATGGGAATCGAACACACTACATTCGGCGCAGTGTCAAGTGGCCGCTGAAACCACTGCTCCATCTGTGCAGTCAAAATATTATAGGTAGGTACTTATGTAATAATTTTGCCATAGCATCGTGTCTTAGATATGTCAAGTCGATTTAAGATATTGTCGGAGTACAGTATTTCAGAGTAGTGTATGTCGAATTTGACTTATGTCGGACTAGCATCGTTGTCTAAGAAGAATGTCGTCGAACTCACATCGTTTCTTAGTCAAGTCATGTCGAAGAAACGCTTTGTCGGAGTATAGTAGTGTCGCGCTTAAGTTGTTTCGAACTAAAATATTGTCGAAATGAAGACGTATCGGAGTTCCATGTTGTCGAAGTAAAATCTTGTCGTAGAACGATTTGTCGAAATTCAGTTTTACTTCTGAGATTTTTCTACGCAGATTTACTTCTATTCGACATGTTATGCAGAACCGATGTGTTGATACTACTCGTGGAAAAGGCATTTCAATATAATCATCTTCTTCAGGGCTAATGCTAATGCGACACATAAAATCATCATCACTTGTATCTACAGGTTCAACTGTCATAGAATCACTGTTCCTATTGGTATCGCTCACAGTAGGCTTTGAAGTTGAGGCTGCCTGTTTATAGAAACTTAAACGACATTTATTGTATATTATATCACTTACCGACATATTCTTCTTGAAACAGTCACTGTATGTTTCAGCTTCATTTTCAGTTTTGATAACTTTTCTATACTTGTTATCTTTGCGTAAAAACTTATTACAATTTTTACATTTATCAGACATACTTCGTGTACATTTACTCAGTAAAACACAATACAACAGTTTATATTTAAAAACAAAATATATTCCAAAGGAATCCGCCGCAATAATTGTAGACGAGCTATTATATTAGTGGGCCTATAAAAATAACAAGTAAACAAAACAATACACAGCGCACACACGCGACTAGCTGGGAAATGACAAGTTTCGACTTGTTTGTAAAAAATGTTGCTTTTGTCAAAATTAACGTCGTACTTACATTTTTAAATACTACTTAATTTATTTTGAAAGAATACTCATATTATAATGGTATATAGATTATTAAAAAAATTTAATCAAAAGATAAATGTGAAGTTATTAGTACCCATGGCTGTCATAAGAGGTTTTAATTTTTTTTGGAAGTGTTGCACCCATTTTGTTTTTTGCACTTTTTGGTAGTAATACTAGACATAGTAAGCTACATCATAAATTTTTCTGTGATTGTTCCTTTGCGTGAACTATAAAAAGCAAAAAAGAAAATTTTTTTTTTTTTACTGGTATATACGTTAAAAAAAATTCTATAAAAAATATATAATGTAGACTAATATTTTTTGTAATGAATAGTTTTTGTTTCACCAGTGCAGCTGCAATGGTTTTTGAAAAATATCCGCTCTAGCGTCTATTTGATCAATTATCTCCAGAACGCAGCGAAATGAGAGGCTGATTTTGTGTCAGTAGTTTTTTTTTTTAAATATTTATTGACTAAAAATTTACAATAGTAATACCATGGTTTGAACCACTCGCTTAAACCACTAGGGTTTTTATGCGAGTGGGAGTTCATATGTTATATAATTTAGAATTACAATTTATACTCTAATAATTCACAATGGTAGTAGGAATTTATCAATGTTACTTAACAAATATCTTTTTAGTGAGGTTTTATACGGCTGCTTTGTTACATATTTATTTACTATATCTTCGGGTAAACTATTTAAGATCTTTTTTTTTTTTTTTTTAATCTTTTTTATTTAGAGGCTTTTACCTTATAAAGGTATGCCAGCCTCATCGTACCCTTAATTACATTTTACTTACTTTTAATAATAAACTTGCCTTATTACTATAAGGGAGAGGCAGACAGTGCTGCAGATATCATGTCATAAACACACCTTGCTGCCGGCGATAAGGGTTCTGACAAAATCCTTATAAAACCTCCAACGTCATATTTATTAATGTTAAATTTCTGCATGACTAACTCCCTCTCCCTTTGGTTCTTCTCACATTCCATCAGTAGGTGTTGGACATCGTCTATCTTGCCACATACTTCACAATTAGGTGAACTGACTTTTTTCATCAGATATCCAAACTTTCGTGATGGAATATGACCAGAACGTATTCGATGCGCCAGTACAATATAAGTTCTACTTATTTTATTTTCAGAAAACCAAGGGATTCGAGGAGGCTCACATTGCATAGTTTTATACCAGATGCCTTTTTCTTTGCTTGTTTGATTGAAATATTCCTTAAAACTATTAAAACAAATTTTCTTAAATCTCCAAAGTATTTCTGTGTAATAAGGAGCTATATCAATTTCTATACCTTCTAATATAGCTGCCTTTGCTAATTTATCAACCTCCTCGTTTCCCTTTATGCCTATGTGAGATGGGATCCATTGCAACCTCAAGTTAATATCTCCTAACTCATAAATCTGTTTGAGTATTGCATAAGCTATCGGTACACCTCTATACCCAGAGGCGCATCGAGCCAAATGCAATAACCCACTTTTGCTGTCAGTGTATATAACTATATTTTGGTTAGATACACTGTTGTTATTACCATTACTAATGATGTCCAGAGCTTTTGAGATTGCAACTAGCTCCATTGTCATTATAGACACATTTTTATCAAGAGATCTAAATAATCCCGAGGTCCTATTGACTGCATTATAAAAAGCAGCCCCGCTACCAATCTCTTTTTTAGATCCATCAGTGTAAAAAGTTGACCAATCCGAATACTTTTCTTCTAATTCCTTAATTACATTAAATTTAAGTGACGTGGCTTCGTGTGTATATTTAGATCCTTTGATGCAGTCTAAATTATATTTTATCTTCTCGTGTACCTTTATTCGTGACATCCATGTTTGTAAAGAGTACATGTCTAAAATATTTGAGCAATATACATTACAAGTTCTGCACTCGTTATAAATAGTTGCTAGTATTGGTGTTTTCTTATTATGCCAATATCTAGTGTGTGCAAGATTATTCAGTTCATCTATAAGCTTAATAGTATTGTTGTTCATACGTGACATGTTTTGTATACAATATTTATATGCAAGATATAATCTCCTATTGGCTAATGGACGTATACACAATTCAGTTTCCATCACATGGATTGGAGAACTTTTAATGAATCCACCTATGATTCTTACTATTTAAGATCTTAGGAAGTATGTATCGACATATTTTAGATCCATACAAATTATTAAATTTTGGCAAAACATATTTCTTTGAATTTGGCAGCTTTCTTAAATTACTGTTTCGGCTATGCAAACAAAGATGGTCAGTGTTTACAAGTTCTTCTTTCATTACGGCTATTTTGATTTTACATTGTATTGGTAATACATTACAGTATTTAAATAATTCATTGTAATTTTCTTTATATTTAAATTTTACATTACGATGAACAATCGTTTTCAATAACCTAATCTGAATGTTATATATTTTTTCTATATAAGTTTTGTAAGTACGGCCGTAGCTACACAAACCATAACCGATAACAGAATCCGCCAGTGCCAGATACAATAAGCGCAGAGTTTTATATGACATCTTGTATTTTAATGTGTACATTTTACTAAGTATGGCTCTTAACTTCATACATACATGTTCTATATGAGCACCCCAATTAAATCTATTATCTATTATAAGACCAACATACATATGCTCATTAACTTTATCTAAATTGGAACACATGTTGTTATGCTTACACATAAGGTTGTCGTGCAGACATTCGTGATCATGTGCTATTATGTTAGGTATGTGGCTGCTCTTATTATGCGATGATTCTATACACATGAGTTTCGTTTTTTGGGCGTTTATCACCAAGCCAACGTCATGCGCCCATTGACACATTTTATTAAGTTTAAAAAGTTTAAGTTAAGTTTGTACGTCGTCAATGTTACCACACAAGTTATTTACAAATTATCTTTTTGGGGCCGCTGACCCTATCTTATCCTGCTAGACCCTTTCCTCAAGATCAGTCTGGTAGTTTGGCCTTAAAGAAGTAACTAACAAATAAACAGACAGACGTAGGTGGACAAACTAATTTTCACATAATTATATAATATTAGTGTGGATGATCAAAATAAGTAAGTAAAGTCGAAATTATTTACTGAGAAGAAAAAACAAACTCACCTGTTTATAACAAAAAAAATTGTTTGCCTTTTTTAGTTTCACTTTGTTTTTTAATGTCATATATTTTTGCATTAAACTCTGTTGTGCATAAAACACACATTACTTTGGAAGCAACACCACGGACGGGTTTCTACCATCCTTTAAATTCTGCCATATTTGCCCATTCAATGCGATATTTCTGGGAATAGTTTTTATTTTGAAATGAAATTTGAAATGTAAGTATACAATATTACGTATTACTATTTTGCTGTAATTTTACCTGGTCAATAACTAAAAGCTTCGAGATTAAAAGTTGCTAAATTTGTGGCTAAAATGTTTAGCCAACAATATTTGATATTTTTGGCTAAATGAACCTTAAATGTTGCCAGATTTAGCCAAAAAATGGCTAACTTGGCAACACTGGCGGGTAGCGGAGGACAAAGACGCACACGCGTATACACAAAAATACCTTACATGGAGTCTGATGGCTGTTTAACATTTCCTTGCGAAAGAAATGTTTTTTTTTAAGACCCAGGTATCGAACCGTGATCTGTCATTTGGAAGTGAACTTTTGTTCCACTGTATTTACGACACTTATGTAATATATAAATATATCAACATGGTATATCTAAAATGGTGTTAATTATTTATCTATGTAAATACACATTAAATATAAGTACTAACATGTCAAATCTGACTGCATGGATGGCGTAGTGGCTTAAGTGGTCGCCTCGCCACTATTGTCGCGCCGAGTTTTGTGGATTCGATCCCCACACGGGACAAAAACTTTTGTGATCTACAAATGGTTATTCTGAGTCTGGGTGTCCTTTGTGTCTGTTGTTTTAATGTTTGTAAAGTCTCCTGCAACACAGGAATTATTCAAAGAGCGGGAGTTCTTTTAAAAAGAAAAGGAAGAACAATCAATAAATATTTCAAAGCAATGCACGTAGAAGGGTGTAAGCACTTCTAAGACACCTTAACACTATCTCATGATGCAAATCTCACGAGTTGTCAAATAATTGGGCCACTTTGTGTGACATGCTGTTTATGTACCGGTTGCTGCATCGATGCCGGTAAATATTTAACACTATTATTATTAACTACATTATTACTGTTATAAACAAGTGACTCAAATTCGTTTAAGGTGAAAGTTGGCTTCAATCAATCAATTGCAATGTGAGTTCGTCGTCCAGGTAAATAAATTTTAAATTTTTAGTATCTCTCTCTACTACAGGGTTTTCATTACGAATGCTCAAACTTTGAAATAAAACAAGCAGTTTAAGTGATATCGCCACAGTTGCTTTTTATTTTAATTTGCATTCAATGACATTATGTTTGGAATATAATTTGTGCTCAATGGCCGCCGGGGCTCCCGGCGGTGCCGTATCGTAGTGGACCAATTTTGGATAATACCTTCGAATAAATGGGACTCAATTCCATAAAGAACGCGAGTTATGTTGGCGTTCTTCATTACTACTACTTTAAAGCGATCGTCATAAGGTGGTTTTAAGGATTTATGAAACGCGTCGTCTTTTTAAAAATCAAAACTTCAATGTTTCAACACGGAGTGAACGATAACTGGCGTATGACGATAACTGGCGAGGGAATCTTAAATTTTCTCATTTAAACTGTACGGATCGCTAGTATCTCTATCCTTGGAACTGTCGTAGCATTCTCCAGGCAAACGTAGTTTTACCAAAGTTCTGCGGCACATACTTGACAGTACGTATTGCTGTGCAAAGTCCTAACATAACGGTAGGTAGCTCATCAAACCGGGTATTACCACTGTGTCGGGCCATCAATGCTGCTTTCAGCGACCTGTGCCATCACTCCACGGCACCATTGCTTTGAGGATGCTAGAGCGTCGTGCGAATTTTATGAATGCCTAATAATTTCGTAAGTTTTGAGAACAGTCTATACTCGATTTGCCGTCCAAGGTCACTAGTGATATGCAGTTGAGTGTCGTACCTACGGATCCAACTCTCGTAAATGCACCTTGATACCATATCTGCGGTTATCTCTTGTACGAGAAAAGCCTCTGGTTAACGTATCTATTTACAATCGTAACTAAATATCTATATCCCTATGAAGATGTTAGTAAGGGACCAACAATATCTACACGGATATATTCAAAGCGTGAGACCACAGGAAACTTGCCCAGCTTCGAAACGACGTGCCCATAGACCTTCGATCTTTGACATTGTAAACAAGCCCAGCGTCCTACTTCCCGGTTCATACCAGGCCAAAAGAAATGTTTTGAAACTATTTTAAGTGTGCCATGTCCACGTCTGGATGGCGCAAACAAAGAACGCTGTCAACATTAGTTTATAGCAGCCGTGAACATGGCTGCTGTCAAGCAACCGAAACGTCGGGGCAAAATGTAAACTTAATTATAAATAGTTTTAATTAGAAAATATATAGTAGTAAAGTTCAATAATAGTAGTGTTAGAGTTTTCAAAATTATGTAATAACAGTGTTTAAAGTAAAATAAACAACGCGATAAAATCCGTATAAAGTGTTTAATTTCAACAATATTATTAGCTGAAACGTGGTACATAATAAATTATGTAATTAGTAACATGATTACAACATACGAGTACTTCTGCCGTGTCAGTCTAAGGTAATAGAAAAAGTACAGCGCAAGCAGTTAGCAGACCTTCTTGAAAAAAAATGACATATGACCAACACATCAATCTGGGTTCTGTAAACGACGTGGTACATCTACAGTTTTACTTTTATATATATATATATATCATATCTTATTTGTAACCGATAATATTTTTTATGCACAGGATCATGGTATGTATACGTTGCTATTATCTAAATTCTAAATTAACACACTACGGGTTTGACTGTGAAGTGGTTTCACAGTTATCTGTCCAATCGTTACCAACGTGTTGAATTACGGCTCAGTGATGGACAATCTGCTTTTTCAGCATGTGACCTTATGTCAAGGGAAGTGCCGCAGGGATCCATATTTGATCCTATTCTTTTTACTCTGTACTCTGCTGATATATGTAACTAACTGTATGTATGTTAAAATCGAACTATCACATTTACGGCGACGACTTACAAGTTTATATATCGTTTAAAAACACGGACTATGGACGAGCTATCGCAGATCTTAACGTGAAACTTCAACGCATTGTGGAGAGGTGGGCAGAAAATTCTCTGGTTCTCAATCCGTCCATAACCAAGTACATGATATTTGGCTATAAACAGCAGCTTAGCTCTCTACAAGGTCTGAATATAACGTTAATGGGAAAAGTTATTGAAAGAGTAGAAGAGGCTCGTAACCTGGGACTCCACATCGATACCAGTCTTAGCTACGAAAAACATGTCGCCGAAATAGTTTGAAACTGCTTTTATAGGCTGAAAATGTTATATAATATGCACCGATATCAGTCAGAAGAGCTACGGTTGCAACTAGATGAAACATTAGTTCTTTCAAAATTGAATTATGTCAAGACGGTGTACGGGCCGCTGCTACTAGCACAAACAGACAGGCTTATTCAAAGAGTCCAGAATGCCTGCGCCCATTTTTGTTTTAATATTTCATTTATGAGCCATGTTACACCCTTCCTCAACAAAAAATACATCCTTAAGAAGAAATCTAGACGCAAATTATGGACCGTCTTATGTTTCGCACTGTCAGTACTCACAAGCCTTCATAGTTATACCACACATTGAGCTGGGTTAATATTAAACGCGACTGCGCGAGCAAACAGTGCTCGTTAAAGCTCTCTATACTGCCACACAGAACGTCTGCATTTAGGAGAAGTTGCCGCAGCTTCAAAAGTGACCGGACAGGAGGTGCGTCGACTTTTATATACGATCAAAACGAGTGTTTCCAATAAAAATAAATAAACGATTTAGTAACCTATTAATGTGAAGTAATTAGGTACTAAATACCCACGAAACCTAAGAAACGTAAATAAGAGGCGAGCCTACCGCCGCCTGCCGTCCGTTTCGTCTCCAAAGCAATTTATAACGTATTTGTAATATGTCTACAAACTTTGTTCTGGCTTTGAAACAAACGTTTTTCAGTCGTAGTCGGCAATGGATCTAATTATTTTTCTTATGAAGTAAGAGATTTAAATTATGGTCTTTTCTGAAGATACCTTTCTGGAAAGTCATTCTTAAGAGATAATTAAACGAGAATTTCTAATCTGTTCCTTTTAGAATATAACCACAGCGACTAGAGAGGAATCACCTCTCTTCGATTGTAAAGCCCGAATAGATACAAAACAATTGCATCTTTGCTAGACCAGCTGGACAAATCAGATAATTCTCAAGTCAATTATAAGTAATCTACATATACTTATATTATAAAAGGGAAAGATTTATATTTTTGTTAATAGTAAATAAACGCAAGATCGATTGTAAATCCTTTATTTTATTCCTTTATCCAGAAGTATCATCAGTAGTCATGACGCCACGGGCCACGGTTACGAATGTGTAATCATAAACGTGGGTAAAACCGCGGAAGACGGCTACTGGCATTTATAAATGTATGTATATGTTTATATGTATCTAACAGGAAACGTAAATCAACTTACAATAGTAACTTATTTTTTATACAGCCAGCTGCAATAGGGTACATGACTCATTATCATGATATTTTATTATTTTAAACATTCAGATACGATATATAAAATCTGCAATGCAAAGATTCTTCATCTCCACCCAAAAACAAATAAAATAACAGCCTTAATAAAATGCTAGGTAACGGGTCTTACTCGCGATAATATAGATATTTAGAAGGTAATAAATACCTATTGATTGCTCGACGTTTCCACCAACTTGCATCTATCGTGGTCACGGATTGATTGGTGTGTGCCGCTGAGCAGAACAATACTTTATATTGTCTTCTGTTTACGCGAATGTTATTCATTTAGAAATTAAACCACTATATACGGATTTTATCGCATGTTAAATAAACAACGCGATAAAATCCGTATATAGTAGTTTAATTTCAAAGAACAATACTTCTTATAGGCTAAAGCCTATAAAAAGAAACCTATAAGAAATTCACGGTCACTCTTTTAAATCGCCATCAAAATATAATTTAAGTATTTTACGATTCATTTATATACAAGATGTTGCAGTCATTATGCCCTATACATATTCCTGTCCATATAAAATTAAAAATAAAAGAAAACTTTGTAATATTATGAATGAAGCACTTCAGGTTTGTAGTAAAATGTATTCATTTATAATAGACAATATGGCATGAGGGCGCATACACTTAAACTTGCCACAGATAATTAGGTATACGATAATAACCAACCAGATATACGATAATTAACAAAAATTACGTTTATATAAAACGTGGAGAAGGGTTACCTACTTGCCAAATAACAGAAGTAGGACGCACATACTTAGTAATGACGTAACTGTTGTTTTTGTGCAGGCGCGCGAGCGAGATAGCTAGAAGCAACTACTAAACCCTTTCCTCAGATTCAAATTTAAAAATATTAATTGCCCTTTATTTTACAACCAATTTTGATGATGTTTTAACTAAAACATTTCTTTAAAATACTATTAGTTGTTGCGTTTAATAGACTTGAAAAGTCAAACACGGGCAAGTACCGTATTGAGGCATATGTGTATTGTTTCTGCATATAATATTAAGAGACTCGTGTTTGTAAGTATTACAGATAAGTTCTTAATTCCTGTTTCTGCACTATAAAAACAGCGTGACAAAGATGGTTTCAAACACATCTAACATGGCAACATCATGACATGTATAATTGATGATCTACAATTTATTTATATATTGCAAGTTATGTTAATTTGTACGAGACATGAAATAGATTTATAAAGCAAACTTAGCCTTGATTCAATGTGATCTGGGAATCCCCTTTTGAGCCGAGTAAATTATACTTAAGGAAATCTTTCTCGGGATGAGACATAATTATACGCTTTCGGCTAATTGTTAGGCCCCAGGTTCAATTTCGACTTAGACATTGGTTGGTTAAGATTTTACAGTTAGGAATTTTGGGAAAATATTGGAAATCTACACAAATATGAGTTTCATACTGTTATAATATGCAGTTCGTAATACAGCTGTGAAATGTGGGTGAAATGCCCTATACATTTTGAGGGTATTTTAGGCAAACAAACATACATGGTCAATAGCTCACTTGCTTTTGGAAAAAGATACAAGCGTGTATCCAATGTAGAAATATTTAAAGTTTCACTATATATTATAATGAATTATACATACCATAAGACGCATAATTCATTTGTAGAGCCTCTTTCTACAAATTCGCTTCGAACACAAAGCATTCGGACGAGAAGATCAATTACAGTGATAAAAATACCTATTTGTTTAAATATGAGATGCCGCTTTGTATAAAGAAAATCAGTAACGTTATGGTTTCATAGTAACTACTTCATCAATATTTATTTGAATAGCCAATTCGAATTTCATGATTTATTTTCATGTATACGTGCTTGTTTTTAGGCCACTATGGTTTGTGTTAAATGAACAAGAACATCCACTTCTAATTATCATGTAACAGACACTAAGCTATATAACTTTGAATACAAATTGTATAAAAGGTTATTAACCTCTGAGTCTTCTTCGAAGAGGGTAATGAAAACACTATGTAGGTCTGTGTGTCTGTCTGTTAGTGACTGGCGTAACTCCAAAACCACTGGACCGATTGACTTGTGTGTTGTTGAATATGGGCTCTGTGGGTCAAAAGACCGCCGAGATATAGGGATCACAATATTTTGCCATTTAAAATACATGTGAATGTATATTAAATGGCAAAATATTGACTTGTAACTTAGTGTGCAGACACCTCGTGGTCATACCTCAGTCGAGTTTGAATTTGGGCCCTGTGGGTCAAAAGATCCCCGAGATATAGAGGTCATTTCTTTTCATTACTTTTACATTTAAGACGAAGAGGTTGAATCCTGGGTTTTTACACCCATCTCGTTAGAATTCGTGTAGTGGCCTGCCGTTTCATACGGCGCCGGCGGGCTGATACCTCGGCCGGGTCGCGATTGTATGTGAAAGTGATTCGCGCGGCCCCGCCGACTCTGATTATGTTGAGAAACACCGTGGTAGGCTTAGCCGGTATTACCGGGATGTCACCATCTTTCCCCCGGTGAGTCCGACATAACCTCTCCGTCGCCCCGCGGAGAGGTATGCATCAATGCATTCCCAAACGTACAAAATAAAGAAAAATTAACGGGACAATTCTGTATGAAAGATATATCTATATCTTTTTTTGCTGTCCTGACAACATGTATACGAAATTTCATGAACATCGGTTGAGTAGTTAATGCGTCGAAGCGTAACAAACAAACTCACATTTGCATTTATAATATTAGTTCGGATTTATAAAATAATAATTGCATTTTGTACAGAAACCATGAAATTAAATGTAGAATATAAACAGCACCTTCATAGTTAAAAACCTAATATTATGTATGCACGTCGTATGCGGTACCGTTCTGCGAGATGTCCAATCGTCCACTCATCACAAATGCGCGGCACGTATGTGTCTTAACCATATTTATTACTTTAAGAACAAATGCGGCGAACGTTTAATCTATAATAAGGTATTCCTCTATTTTCTCCCTAAATATTAAAACTAGAGTACTATTGCCATGGCCTTATGTATAGCATTTTTCATAATTTGTTTATTACTAAAATTTGCCCGTGACATTGCTCGCGTAAATTTAGTTTAGGTTAGGTAATTTTAGTAGCCATGGTCGACAGCGAGAGGAACTGGGTAACGGTTGCATCCTTCTGCAAGGATGTTATCTCGCGGAAGGAGGCTGCGGAGCAGATCCGTGTGGAAACTATCCTTACGGATTGAAGCTGCTGCTAGCGGACCGGGCCTTAGTAAACACCGTATTCGGGAGAACGAGGTCTCCCGTTCGCCAGGCTTTGAGTCGGAGCGATGCCTTCTGTCGTGCCGAGGCGTCGTCCACAGGCACTTCTTGCCTGCATTGGGAGTACCTAATGCAGGTAAGAAGTGCCTGTGGGCGACGACTGCAGTAGCCAGACAGGTCGCTGACGCATTTTTATTTTATACAATGAATAAGGCAAACAAGCATACGGCCCACGTGATGGTAAGTGGTCACCGTAGCCTGTGGACACCTGCAACATCAGAGGCATCACTTGCGCGTTGCCGACCCTTTAGGAAAGGAAGTGGGAATGAGAAGGAGCGGGAAGGGGAAAAGAGGGTGATTGGGCCTCTAGCACTCTTACTCACCGAACGAAACACAACAGTAGGTATACTGCTATTTCACGTCGATATGCTGTGAGAGGGTAGTCCTTTCCCGGTCGAGCCGGCTCATTCATGCTAAAATCAGCGAGGCTCTTCTACTGTAGCTTCAGATTCAGCGACCTACCCGTCAGTAGGGTGCCTATTATACCGAACAAAGGTACTGTTGCTTATCGAATCTATATTTAAGTGAGCGAAACCACAGGCAAAAACTAGTAGCAGTATAAAACCTTTTTAAAATATCTCCTGCTCTAGGTCAAATGCCTGATGAACAACCATTTATGGCTTACACAAATTTTCATCCCGACTATCGAACCCACTTACCGTAGAGGCAGTATCGTGATGACCACTATAACAACTACTTCATCCGTGCAAACAATACTGTTTACATGCCTATATAAGATTTCTTCCGTCTTGGCCTTAAATAAACACGTAACATTGAAAATATATAGCACTTATGACGTAGAGTTGTACTTGCAGGAATAACAATAGCGAAGAACAATGCGGTAAACAAAAATATCGATCTAATTAAATAAATGTATGAAGGTAGACACACAATGACGGACTTTTGCTATATTTAGACTAATATGATAATAACAAGGGTAGTAGCTATAAGCTGCTTGAGTGTAGGCATATGTTTCTAATATACTAGCTTTTGCTCGCGGCTTCGCTCGCGTAAATGTAGCTTAGGTGAGCTTAGGGTTGTAACAGTACTTTTTTCTAGATGAAAGATATCCTATGTTCGTTTCTGTAACCCTGGCAATGGGTATAGTAGTTAAGGAGTGAAAGCGTTACAAACAAACTCATATTCACATTTATAATATGAGTTAGGAAGGTGGGGTTAGTTGGGATGTGATTAACATTTGACGCAGCAGAGGTAGGCTTCCCCACAAGGTGATCCGACGACTCATTAAGGGTTGTGGGAAGCGGTTGGATACGAATAGCTTAAGGCCAGTCTGTATGAAAATTCTTGGGCTGGCCCAGATTTGATATTAGTTACTAAGAAGAGAATTGAATAAACTTTGGCATACAGTTAGGTGATATCATGGATAGGTATATCCCATGTAATATACATTATATAACTTAGATGGCCGCCCAACAGCTTAACAAGTTCTAGACAATGTCACTTTACATGTCAGGGATAAGAAATCAATTTAAACGAGGCTCCTTTTCATGTCGATCCATATTTAAAATAAATATAATATCAAACCTGAATTAGCCTGTCCCACTGCTGACCTCTTCTCAGTGAGGGTTAAGCCATAGCCATTAGCCATAGGGTTGTCAGAGTTCACGTCTTCGAGAACATAATGGCAAACTCTCAGATATGCAGGTTTCCTCACGATGTTTTCCGTGTCCGGTAAAACAAGCGATAATTAACTATTGAATGCTTATTATTTTTTACATGATAATTGAATAAATGAGCCATATAGAATCATCAAAGATGGCAGTTTAGAAACAATAACGCCAAAAAAAGATTGAGTTTATAAAATATGATCGGATTATTTCCATATTTTCCATGTTATATAAATTCCATATACATATATTTCATGTTTGGTTATGAAATAACAAATGAGGCGTTATATTAAGCATTCTTTGGCGACAACATCAAAACTGCAAACAAGTACGATTGCCATCTTTGATTCGATACGACTCAAATGTTTTTATACGTGATGACTTCGTCACACTAAAACTTGCAACGACTTAAGCGTCAGGCGTTTAGCGGGCGCATATTTCCTTCAGCGTTGTACTGATCAAAGCAATGAAACTCAAGCAGTTTAATACTAAACACAGAAAGAGCTAAGTCTGTGTGTAGAAGCATATTGTTCGTGTATTCCATACGGAATACTACAAGGTGGAAAACCTCTGGCGCCTACAAAGATATTTAACCTTACCTGACTTGTAATACTAGTACGGAAAGTTTAAGGCTAAGCAGAAAAGATAAGTATTATCATCTGTTTAGTAATAAATTCCAGAATTATAGTAATGGCGGAACGAAAATTTGTATAATCAACTGTTGTTTGAATTGTAAGGTAACCCACAAAGAGGACCGACAATTTTTTTAAAAGAAGTTACTATGACTCCTTATAGAACAATTATATTTGTTAAATAATGTTAAGAATGCTCTTTCTATTTCACAATAATAGTATATATGTAATAAGGTATAACCCAAAGATATCTGAGGCGTAAAATTACAAAGGTACAATTTGTAGAAAACAGATCCTTTGTTGATCCTTTGTTGTACAGATTACCAGGCCCCTCCTCGGTGAAGACAAACAAACAATATAAAGTCAGAATTTAGGTTAGAGGTGTCCAAAGCATTGTATCCTATTTTTAAGTCCTATTGTTCTTTATCTATGTGCCAACTTGAACTGAAAAAATTATTATTATTACTAAAAAGAAGTGGTCTATGCCTTATTTCAGAGAGGATAAATAAAGAGTACTAACTCATAAAAAACAGTTCATCTAGTTATTTTAAATGGTTAATGGCTGCGTTCAGCATCGTCCGAGTTTGGCTTGGGGATACCGACATATTAACAGTAAACAATAACATTTTGAGCTATGGCAATAGATAGGCATGGCTGGTATTAGTCTTACAAATTATAATGTACACCTACATAAATAGAGTACAATACTCTATTTTAGCGTACGGTTGGCCACCCTACCCGCGACGTAAGAGTTTCTTTTTACGGACACAAGGAACACCCAGACTCGGCACAATCATTTGTGGATTACATAAATTTTTTGATCCGTGTAGGATTTGAACCCACAACACTCGGCGCGGCATCGGTGGCGAGGGTACCACTTAAGCCACTACGCCATACGTGCAGTTATAAAAGTGTTTTTTTTTTAATAATAAATTTGCGTCTTACAACTACGCATAACATTAAAATATGCTTTATTAGGACGGCGGTAGTTCGCCAAATGTCAGTGCTGTATCGCCGGCATTACGACGAGCACACGATGTCTATGACTAATACGTACCGGGAAAACATTTAGTTAAGCCGCGTCTTGATGGTTCGTAACAATTTGAGCGTTTTAGTGACGTTGGCTAAGTGTACTGCAGTCTTTATTATAAAAATAAGTAGAACTATAAAAACGCTAGTGCGAGAGTTTTAGTGCAAGATGGTTGTGAAGCCGGCATTACTGAGAAACTCGCGCGCCTTTCTCCGGCAGACACTAATCGTTGTATTGAGTAAGTTACCATAATATATTTTTTATCTACCTTATGCTAAGCGTAGAAGGAGAGCGTTGCGCTGCCACGCAGAGGGCTCGGGTTCGATCCCAAGACGTTTTCGAAGTTATGTGCGTATTTAATAGATTATTATCGCACGATTTAACAACGATGAAAAACGTCGTGAAGAAACTTGCATGTCTGAGAAAAAAGTCAAGTGAAGTCTGCCAACCCACACTGGGCCAACGTGGTGGGTTATGGCCTAAGTTTTCTTACACTTAAAAGAGGTCCGTGCCCAGCAGTGGGACAATTTATATACAGGGCTGATATTATTATATACATATATAGTCTCATAGTAGTCTAGTAAGGTCTCGGGTTTCATGCACAAGTTGGACAATGTAATTATATTTTCTTGTCGAAAAAATCTTAGTCGCAGCACTGAGTCTGGAACTATGCTCGATAGTAGGCATTAGACTTATTCCATATTACGTACGATTAAGAGCATAACCAGCGAAATGTGAGCGCAATACACCTCGCAATCATCTTTTTGGGCATATATCATTGCTTAGAAATGTATAATGCTTATCCCAGGTGTCAAAGTTATTACCACTCTTGATTACACGAATGGTGTAGTGATTTAAACGAGTGTATATAATATCAGCCCTGTATTAAACTGTCCCACTGCTGGGCACGGATCTCTTCTCACTGTGAGAAGGGTTAGGCCATAGTCCACCACGCTGGCCCAGTGCGGGTTGGTAAACTTCACATATCTTCGAGAACATTATGGCGAACTCTCAGACATGCAGGTTTCCTCACGATGTTTTCCTTCACCGTTAAAGCAAGCGATAATTAACTATTTAATACGCATATAACTTCGAAAAGTCAGAGATGCGCACCTTGGATTCGAACTCGAGACCTCAACGACCTAAACGAGTGTAGTTGGTTCGAATCCGAAATGAAGTAATCATTTTTTCGTGTATGGTGTTTTGTGTCCATTGTTTGAGTTGTTATAAAGACCCCCGCGATACAGGAATGAAACCTAATGCTAAACAGAAATTATCTTTTTAAAGATATATACGAAATAAATCCTTTCCTTTGGGATAAGTACTTTTTTCGGGATGAAAGGATAACGTGTATGCGAAATTTAATGATAATAGGTCGAGCAGTTAAGGGATGAAAGCGTAACAAATACATTCACATTCGCATTTACAATTGAGGCGGTGTTTAGCTTACAGTGTGATGATAAAATATGATAAGTTGGATTAACGTGCAGAAATAGAGTCTATTTCACTTCCTTCACTTAAAATAATACAATGTAACTTTGACATTCATAAGTGTTACCTTGTAACCTAATTTGAATAAATTTATTTTGATTTGATTTGATTTGATGTTAACTGCTACATTAATATATCATAATTTAGTATGGAATATCAAAGTTATAAGAAATGTTACATGTGTACAAAATGTTGCAATCGGAACCTGGTTGACGCGAATGTCCTAATTTCTAGGTCAATATATAATATTGTTTATTGAGTGCATACGTACAAGCATGTATGTACATATGAACACCTCATACACCCGTGTGTATAAGGTGTTCGGTTACATTACTCGAACAATAATATTAGTTAGGATATCTAGATAACATCCTTTTTTGAAGAAAAAGGACCATTCAAAGTAATTGGAATGTCCACAAACGTTTATCTATTTAGTTTTAAAGATTCTTTATTGCCTTAAGAAATTGTACAAACACTTTTAAACTTAATTTGTATACAGTCTATGTGTAGTTAGCATGCATTTTTATATAAATCACTAACTTTTGTTGTAATTTTGAAGTACAGTACTAAGGTAATAAATAATATATTTAATAATCAGTAAATGTATTTAGCCTAATGGGTTATTTTCTATAATACATGCCTTAAGCGCTGTTTTAAATACATTTATAAATTAAAATTTTTTTAGAAGTTCAGGTAATTTATTAGTCATTTATTTATTTATAGGATTTCTAACAAAGGTATATCCATACATTATAAAGCAATAATAAAATTCTTAGCGTGTATAGCCCCTCAATTATAGGAAACCACAGTTTGGAAATTATAACTACAACTAAACTAACAAACGTTATTAACGAAATAAACATATAAAACATAACATAAAATTCTGCCTCTAGGGTTATACAGTATATATGTACTTAAGAAAGAGATGAACGCTACAAAGGATAGATCTGGCACAAGTAGAGCATAATTAAAAGAAACCCTGTTTTTGTACGCATCCAAATTATTTAGTGTAAAACCACAGATGTTGCTCTACGTACGTACTCTCAAAAACATGTTTTTATATACGTATTGTTTTTTCTGATACATGTTTACTCAACCAAGAATAGAAATTAACATCTCGCGTAACAAAAAATAGTACTTCAATTACGTACTGTCAGTTAAAGGTATATTTTGCAGTATTTTTTGTAAAAGGCACTACTTATACATATATTACTTATATATTATACTTATTCTACTGCACTAGTAATAAATTATGTGTCGCGGAGAACTTTAAATCACAGACTTTTTTGTTCCGGATGGGAATCGAATCCGCAACATTCGACGCAGTGACAATATGGTAACCACCTAAGGCCGTCTGTGCAGACAACATATTTTATTGGATTGTGTGGCAAATTGAAGAATATTTTGATAAAAATGTTGGTACCTTTTTGCTGATGTCGGTAATATACTAATGGCGCTTTAATAGGCACCCTTTTTTTACGTGGGGCAATGCTCTTACGCATACTTCTCCGCGAAGGCTGGCGGAGGGGTTATGTCGGGCTCACCCGGGGAAAGATTGAAAGTCCCGGGTCCTACCGACTAGACTTACAACGGTGTTCCTTCACACGGTCTGTAGCCGTAGCGCAGAGATCGCTCGCGCTTTCGTCCTGCAGATAATAGGCACCCTACATAATACAGATCTAATCATATAAAACTATTATCTTATGTTTACACGAATGTTATAACATTGAACTGCCACCGTGGCGCTGCGGTAGTGAATATGACTTCTATGCATGAGGTCTCGGATTCGAATCCTGGTGAATCCTTAAGAAATTTCAATAACAGCCCGGAGTTAGGAAGTTGGCGGTGTTAGACACCCCCGTGCCTCGGAAAGCACGTAAAGCCGTTGGTCTTGCGCCTGATCTCTCTTCGGTCGTGTTGTGTTACCGTCCCACCGGTTCATGAGAGTGGGGAAACAGAGAGTGCACTTGTGTTTGCGCACACGTTTGTGCACTAAAATATCTCCTGCGCAGATGGCCAGTCTCCGTTAAGATTAGCCGCCGTGACCGAAATTCGGCCTGCAGGACATTATTATACATTGAAATTAAACAATTTTATACGAATTTTATAACGCTGTTCATTTTGAAAACACTATAATTACATAATTTTACATAGCGCCTCTTTCCCCGTTAACATATTAACTAAATTTCTGGGAAGTAACTAGTAACATTGTTTAACAGTACCAGCTTAAAAATAAACAACGCGATACAATCCGCATAAAGTTATTTAATTATAATATATAAAACTAAGTAAAATATTAACAATTTCATTACATACGCTGTATATCTATACTAATATTTGTAAGAGTTTAACCCAAAAACTACACAAACGATTTAAACAATTCTCTCACCATTAGAAAGCTAGATTATCAGCGAATAATATGCCTCATTTTATTTTAAAAAAAGTACTATTACTAACATAATCATAACCTAATAATAATTTTATTATATTATGCTTTTAGACTTCCCTTATATTGCTACAAGAAAAATAGAAGCCAACAGAAAGAGATGAAAACCAAGAATACAGGTTACAGATCTATTGAAAGAAAAATGGAGGATGTAAAGACATAGAGAATTAATTTATTGAGTCGTGCGGCATACCGATGGCCAGGCACAATAGGTTATTAATAACTATTATTATCATATATCATATATATGATAGTTAATTATGTCTGGTATTCTGAGACATGACAAATTAAAGAATATGAATAAAATTCGAGCAAAATGGTAATTATGACACTAATAAATGCAAAATGAAATGAATTGATTACGATTTAAACAGTTGAATATTTTACACGCCTTTACAACATTTTCGTTGCGAGGCGTATATGATGTATTATTTGATAAAATACGACGACTTAGCGATATAAGCCGAATGTCTAGGTACAGGTATATTATAATCACATTGGCTTTAGAGCCCACGCAATTGCAACTATCTGTATAGTAGTTGGGGTTTAAATATGTATACAGGATGTCCGGTAATTAATGGATAACCTGCAAATGTCTTATAGTGAAACTGATGGCCGCTCAGAAAAAAAAATATGAAAAAAATCTATCCTAACTACTACCTGAGATATGTGTTTTTTTTAATTACCATGTATAACTTTCTTGTATACTACGAACATAAATGAATGAAAGCCATCGGTTTTTTGTTGTTTTATTATTAAACACTAATTATGCTAATAGATATACAGTCAAAAGTATGCTATGATATTATAGCTTGCACTTTTTAATACATATATATTCTTTTTTTATACTATTTCTTTTTCATTTTTCTGAACGGCCTTCAGTTCTACTATAAGACATTTCAAGGTTATCCATTAATTACCGGACACCCTGTATAATATGGAAATCCGTAGTCTCTGACTACCCAATAATAGAAACAGGCGTGAATCTATGTATGTATGTATAATATGTAATGGTAAAATATAGTAATCTCTGTACCATTGGTTCTCAAAAAATTAGAAATAATGGGTATAAGAGGAACACAGTTGAAACTTTTTGAAGACTACCTCTCTGAAAGGTCTCAGTGCGTCAGGATAGATAAATTTCTTAGCGGAGTCTTGCCTGTTACTTTTGGTGTGCCTCAGGGCAGTATTCTGGGGCCGACTCTTTTTATTGTGTACCTGAATGACCTCTGTAATCTAGATTTTGCGGGCAAAATAATTTCTTATGCCGATGATACAGTTCTACTGTATTCAGCAGACACTTGGGGAAAGTCTATAATGAGGCACAACGTGGCTTTGATACGGTGTGCCATTGGCTGCGGTCCAATATCCTGACGCTCAATAGGGACAAAACACAATACGTAGCCATCTATTAGATCTCACCTCCGTTACCTTTTTCTCTTATCGCACATAGTTGCTGTAACATTGATGTTTGCCACTGTCCTGCTTTAAAAGAGGCTAAGAAGGACAAATATTTGGGCATTCTAATTGATAATAACCTTTCTTTTACTTACCATATTAATTTACTTACATCCCGACTAAGAAAACTTATATTTGTTTTCAAAAATCTGCGCAATGTTGCTAACTTCAAACTGATAAAGCAAGTATATCTGGCGCTTGTTCAATCTGTATTGGGGTACTGCATTTCCGTATTAGGAGAGGCCTCAAAAACTATAATAAAACCCCTTGAAATAGCACAGAGAGCTATTCTCAAAGTGAGCACATTTCGTCCGTATTTGTTCCCTACGTATGAAGTGTATCAATCCTGTGAAGTACTTTCGATCCGTCAGCTATTTATTTTGCTAATTGTTTTGAAAGAACATGACAATATTAATTTTGAGTAAGGCTTTACATCTGCCCGACGTCGTTATATTACGGATTTCACTAATACACCTATGTTTAAACACCCATACGTCAACAAACACTCTTGCTTCTTAGGTCCATATCTGTACAAAAAAATTGACAAATCTATCCGAATACAGAGATTACATAAACATGAATGCAAGGATAAAGTATTTGACTATATTCGTAAATTAACATACGATGAAACCGAAGGCTTATTAATTTTAATACAATAATGATAATTTTCACTCTCACCCTCCTACACACACACACAATCATCCTCACTCCAAACACAGGGAATTTTTACATCATAATTTTTTTTTTCCTTTTTTTACCTTTTTATATTGTATTTTTATCAAATTGTGTGACTTTTTTCTTTAATGCTAATCTTTTGTATTTTTATAGTGTTTTTTTTTTTTGTTTCATGTTATTATTGTTGTCCTCATTTGTTCTTTTGTCTTAAATTCATCATTTCCAGGGAGAGCGCTGTTGTCTGAAATACAGATAATAATTTATCTAGTTCAGACACAGATGCCATAAAGATATCTGAGATTATATATGAAATTGAAAATGTAAATCATGTACTTCTGCTTTTTATGAAATAAAATTATTATAATTATTATTATTATAATATAATAGGTTGCCCCTTTGTATAAGGAAAATTGGTAACGTTTTGGTTTTCATACTAACTATTACATCAATACTATTTGAATGGCCAATTCGAATTCTATGTTTTGTTTTCATGTATAGTTGCTTGTATTAAGGCCATTATGGTATTAACAAAAACATCAACCATCATGTAATTAAGGTGAATTAAAACATCGAATACCTGCAGTCAATAAGCGATATAACTAAAGACAAATTGAATAAAAGGTTATTGATATTTATTATTAATAATACACGTTTTTAATTATATTTATTTATTTATTTAGTTTTACAGAAGGCTTACGGACTAATTAAAACTATGAAATATAACAATTATTAACATTTTCAGTTTGCCAATTAAAAGCCCTCACAAGTATATAAAAAAAAAGAATGACGATTTTTGTATTCGTTTTAAATATAACAAAAAAAAAAAAAAAAGAATATATTATTTTCATTCAGTCAATCCTGTGCTGATTCGGTACCAGTGCTCACATTATCAAAGTATGAGTTGGCCAATTGCCGCCTCATGGTGGCAACACTAGTGCAAAAAAGATCGATATTCAGGTCCCGTGCAAGCGCATTGAAACTTACAGCACTTCTTCTGGAAAAGGCATTACCCCTATAGTTCGTTGAACTAAACGGAACATTCAATATTGGCCGTTGACGGAAGCTTATCAAATTTGTGCGAATTGAGATATTAGCTAGTAAATCAGGACAGTCAATTTGACCATTAGCAATTTTTAACAGGAAACTAATATCCCCAATACGTCGCCTAATTTCCAAAGGTAGGAAGTGAAACCTTTTACATCTGGGCTCGTAATCAACTGAACATTGCTGTGCCTTGTAGTCAAGGTATCGTAGAAACTTTTTTTGGACGCCCTCAATGCGAGATTTATAAATTTCGTACTGAGGGTTCCAAACCTGGGACGCGTATTCTAAGTGGCTGCGTACGAACGAACAGTACAGCACTTTGACTGGTTTCAAAGTGCGGAAGCAGGATGTGTTACGCAGTATAAATCCCAGTGCTTTTGATGCTTTTTTTTTATTTTTATTATTTTTCACGATACTATCTATATGTTGATCAAATAATAGCTTACTGTCCTGTATGATTCCCAGATCTCTAATGCTGTTAGCTTTATTTATTACTACATTGTTTAATGTGTAGCTATTATTTATAAAAGATGTTCGCCGTGAAAATGTTACATGAAAGCATTTATTAACATTAAGTTGGAGCTTGTTTCGGTTGCAGTATACCTCAAACCTATATAAGTCATCTTGTAATTTACTTGCGTCAGACGCATCCTGTACGACTTTGTGTATTTTCATATCGTCAGCGTAGAGTAGGATGTACGAATGACGGAAGCAATCTTTGATGTCGAGAATAAACAACGCAAACAACAAGGGCCCGAGAATTGAGCCTTGAGGGACTCCAGATGGGACAGGACTCCAACCTGAGACATAACCCTGAAGAGCAACAGCCTGTGTTCGGTTCTCTATATAAGATGATAACCATCGGTACAGGTCTCCGTGTATTCCGGCAAGCGATAGCTTCTCCAGCAGCACGCGATGGTCTATCCTGTCAAAACATTTACAGTAATCCGTATAGATTACGTCGACCTGCCCTCGTACCATTCCGTTACTTATAAATTCATGTGACAGAAGTAGGTTAGACGTTGTTGAGCGATTCGTAACAAATCCATGCTGCTCCTCACCGAGACCAGCCTTGAAAGCTGTGTAACCATCAGTGTAGACGACGCGTTCCAAAATTTTTGAAAATAGGCATATTTTTGATATGGGACGGTAATTTTCAATATCAGCTTTATCTCCTTTTTTGAAAACTGGGGTTATGAATGCAGATTTCCAAATACCCGGCACTAAGCCTTCCATCAAAGAACGTTTGAACAAAATACAAAGAGGTTCAACAAGACCGTCAGCACAGCTGATGATAAAGCTTGGCGGTATTAGATCAGGTCCTCCCGATTTGGTGGGGTCCAATGATTTGAGCAGCTTCAATATGCGTGAGCTATTTATATCAACTGTGCCAACGGACACTGCTGTCCCGCTGTGCTGCTCACTCGAGGTGCTTTCACTACTTGCCGATGGCTCAGGTACCAGAAATGTGGACCTGAAATACCTAGCAAATAGCTCGCTAATATCCCCCCTGTGTCCGCATATGTCTCACCATAACGCATTACGTTAGGAAAAGCGCCCACAATGCGCTTACTTTTCACGTACGTCCAAAATGATTTAGGGTTCATAACAATAGAAGCTTCAATATTTTCAATATACTTTTCATAGCATCTTTTTTCTAATTCAATAGATCTGCTGCGAAGTAAGGAGAATGAATTATAATCTGATAAGTTTTTGTATCGTTTATACTTCTTATGATATTTTTATTTTTCCTTAATCATTTTAGTTAATGCAGGGGTGTACCAAGGTGGGTAGGAAGATTTTTAAATTTTTTTACCGGTATGTATTTATCCCTCAGTTCATACAATTATACTATTCTCGAAATATAAATGATATTTTTTGCATTCTGAACAGAAACCACGAAAAAAACCACGAGTAAAATCGCGCCCTAAGATCAAACTCGAAACCTCTGCATTTGAAACTAAGTACACAGAATATTTAAGAAACAAATAATCAATTAATGTAACCTATTTTTTTGCTAAAGTATAGCTTATTTGAGAACAAACTCACATTCGCAATTATAATATTGGTTACGGCTAGCTTTTGCCGCAGCTTTGCTCGCGTCGCGGTCGGCTTTCTAGTCTAACCGGATTTGACTGGATATCAGTTTTTACACGGAGCGCCACCTGACCTTCGCAACCCGAAGGCTAACGATACCCTAAAGCTAGACCAGTGTCAGGATATTATAGGGCACTGACTTCCCAATAACGACTGCCATAGATGTTCATGGCAGCCGGGACCGACGATTTAACGTGCTCTCCGAGGCACGGAGCAGGCAACAATTGTCAATCAATACGCACATAATTTCGAAAATATATATCATATAACTTCCGAGAGTCAGAGGTGCGCGACATGAGTTCGAACCCCAGACTCTCTGCATTGCAGTCTGTCGGTCTCCCCACTGAGCTATCGTCATATATGTCAAATTTATATCCCTAGGGAGCAGTACTTTATTTCTGGATGAAAGGTACCCTATGTCCTTTTCTGTATCCCTGACAACGTGTATGCGAATAAGGGCTTGTTGTTCGATGACTGGTCTTTGACATAGAATAAGGCATTGTTCGACACTGCACGCATATATGCAGGTTTGGCTTATGTGGCTTGCCTAAACATTTTACATTTTAAGTAGCTTTATATTGGAAAATGTAAATAAAGAAAATACTAATGAATTTTATTTATAAATTTGAAATTTAACTATTTTTGTAAGTAAATGTCATCATTATCGGAGTGCAATGATCCTCATGAAACTCCGATAGTGGTGATATTTATTTACTAGTATCGTTACATTCGGCAAATAACAAGAATCGTTAAAATATAAATAAATAAATTATTTCTACTTATCTTCACTTATTCAGCTTGACAAGTAAAATTAGTTAAATTATTCCGAATACTTTTCCACTGTAGATTAGAGTGACTCAAAGTCAAACATCATTTATTAATATAGATTACAAAGTAACACTTATGACGTCAAAGGGGTTCATGAGTTTACTATTTACATTTTTGTTAGTTTCTGAGCTCAGGCAAAAGGTGAGCCTATGAGAAGACTCAAATTCGCAATCATAATATTATAGTTAGGATCATTAGGATGTCTACAGCTGACCTTTAATAATTATAGATTTTCCCGCTCTTGAACCAATGTGCGTCAGTTTGACTCGCATTTACCGGTTTTTCTTTAAGCCATGAGTGTAACGTAAATAGAATGAATGTTATTCATAGATGAGCATTTGTAGAAATAATATGTAAAAAATGTGCTCGTGCGGTCATTGATATACAATTTGCGGCCACGAGTGGAAATCCCCTATATACTAAAAAAACATTACGTAATAGTTTCTATTGCTATGGAGTGTGCGGATGGCGTAGTGCTTAAGTAGTCGTAATTGCTACTGTCGAACCTATCATAGGTTGATTATAATTAAAAGAAGAAAGAAAATTATTTTTTGGGCAAGATCAACATAAAGTGAAATTTGTATATAAAATAAATGAATTTGGCCAAATCAGACTTTTTTTTACTTGGAGCAATGCATTAACTCATACCTCCCCGCGGAACAGGGGAGCAGAGAGGTTATGTCGGGCTCACCCAGGCAAAGATAGAACATCCCGGGTAATACGTAAACTCACTGCTTATTATCGTGGAATCGCTAGAACTAAAACAACATCAGTGATCCACCCAGAAGTGTCCAATGCAGGTAAGTGAGGCCATATCAGACCTATCTCTGCATATGCCAGGCTATGTAAGCCTGGCGCTGGTGTTAGAATAGACCCCTTTGATGACTGTTGGGTGTTAATATATTGTAGTTTAAAATAAACAACACGTTGTTTTCCTAAAAATACGACGATCATTATACGGTCGAAGTTGACTACTAGAAATACATATATAAATAATTTTAGCCCTGTATATAAACTGCCCTACTGCAACCTATGTGTCTCCGTGTGAATGGCAAACATAGAACATAATATTATGATATGTGGTCATTAAACCAGACGTAGCAGTGACAGATCAATTAGAGGCAAGGGGCTTTAGAATGATCATTGATGATACTACTTCTCATAAAAAGAAAACCTATTAAATATTTGGACTTTGCTTTCATGGTTATCGAGGGTAATCATTATACCGATAGTTGTTTTTGTCTTGACAATCGCCCGAAGGGCTTGTTGTACGATAACTGGTCTTTGACATAGAATAAGGCATTGCTCGACACTGCACGCATACACATATGCAGGTTTGGCTTATGTGGCTTGCCTAAACATTTTACATTTTAAGTACCTTTATACTGAAAAATGTAAATAAAGAAAATACTAATGGTCTATATTAATAAATTTGAAATTCAACTATTCTTGTAAGTAAATGTCACCATTATCGGAGTTCAATGACCCTCATGAAACTCCGATAATGGTGAGATTTATTTACTAGTATCGTTACATTTGGCAAATAACAAGTGTCGTGAAAATTTAAATAAATAAATTATTTCTACTTATCTTCACTTATTCAACTTGACAAGTGAAATTTGTTAAATTATTCCGAATACTTTTCCACTGTAGATTAGTGTAACTCAAAGTCAAACATCATTTATTAATTTAGATCACAAAGTAACACTTATGACCGTCGCAGGGGTTCGTGAGTTTGATATAGGTATTTGTTAGTTTCTGAGCTCAGGTATTTCAGTATTTTACAACTCTTTTATGTATCAGGTGTTGCTGTAACTGATTTCTGTAGTATGTATGAATTTTATGTGATAGAGTCACATTGTTATAAGTTATTTGAGTGACGTACAAAGAAAAACGAGTATTAAAGCGATCATGCTGTTATCATAACTTTTTGAAAAGCTAGTCGTTTCGGTCAACTTATTCTGGGCGTTCAGTTCCAGCGCCCCACTCACCATTTAAGGTAGCGAGTTTGCACACCGCGGTAGGTTTAGTCGGTATATGTTTTTTATATCCTAATTAATATTATAAATGCGAATGTGAGTCTGTTGGTTTGGTACGCTTTCACGCCTCAATTTTTTGACCGATCAACATAAAATCGCAAACGCGTTGTCAAGGGAACAGAAAAGGACAGGGTACCTCTCATCAAATTCAAATTCAAATTCAAACTTTATTCATAAACAATTTTCACATTGTGTTTGAATGCATCGTTATAAAAATATTTATAAGGTAACATATTATTATAATTATTCCAATTCAATTACATTAAACATACACCATTAAACATATACATATGTCAAGAGAATAGTCAGTGGTCTATAATTAATTATAAAATAGTAAAAAAAAAGAATTAATTGTTATGAAATTGTTATTATTTACTGAAAATAAAAATTATTGTAATAATTATAATTATTATTGTTGTTCCATTTCACGATAAATACAGTTTTGCATGTCATTTAGAGGAAACACCCTTCCAGCAAAAACGTTTTGAGCTTGATTTTAAAACTACTTTCATATAGCAAGCTCTTTAAACCAACGGGTAACTTATTAAACATTTTAATAGCGCTGTAATAACTGCTATGCTTGACTATGTTCAATTTAGGTATATTTCTACACTGAAAGATTTTCAGTGTATAAATATACCTAAATTACCGTTTCATATTTGTGAACGTATTTCGCAAAATTGGTTAACAAAACCAGAATGTACAGACTCGGCACTGTTAAAATTTCGAGCTCGACAAAATGCTGTCTGCAAGATACGTCTTGCCTTATACCTACGATCGTTCTTATCGCTCTTTTCTGTAAAGTGAACGCTCTGGAGATGTTATTATTGTAACTACCGCCCCAGAATAATATGCTATACCTTAATTTGGATTCTACCAGAGCATAGTATACTATTTTTAAGTACTGAATGCCAACTTCATCCCTCAGACTCATTAGCACGTAACAAGCAGAACTGATTGCGTTTTCCAGACTGGTGAGCTCATCTTTCCAGTTTAAGTACTCATCTACATTAACCCCAAGAAATTTGGTAGTTCTTACAGTGTTCACTATTTCACCGTTTAAAACACAATTAAGTTTGTCATTATTCTTGGCTGTTGAACGAAACAACATGATGTTAGTTTTACTGGTGTTTAATTCAAGACTATGGATTGAAAACAAATTCTCAAATATGCTTAAAACCTCATTGACTTTCCTACTCAAGCCGTCCATGCTCTCTGCTGATATAATAGCGTTAGTATCGTCAGCAAACATTTGGTTGAATATCTCCCATTGAAATGTTTATAAGGTAGTGTATTAAGTCATTAATAAACGTAAGAAAGAATATAGGGCCGATAATAGAACCTTGCGGAACGCCTATTGTAATTGGAGTCATTCTTGACCTAAATGTTTCCTCATAACAATATTTGCTACCAGAACCACTGCTATCAGCTACTGCATGTATTTCAACAAACATTTTTCTGTTTTGGAGATATGATTGTAATAGTTTCCCCGCATTTCCCCTTACTCCATAGTGCTCTAGTTTTTTCAGGAGTAGTTCTTGGTTGACAGTATCGAAAGCAGCACTTAGGTCCAAAAAGAGCCCTGCTACTTTCTTTTTCAGGTTCATTTTGTCTACAACATCACTGACCAATAACTCGATAGCATCTTATATGCCAGCTCCGGTTCTATACCCAAATTGTCGATGATGTAATACTTTGTTTGTATTTAAGTGTTTAATCAGCCTAACATTAATTAATTTTTCAAAAATTTTCGACATTGTTGGTAATACATTTATTACCTGCCTGTACATAGAAGGATCAGATTTAACTCCTTTTTTATATATCGGTATTATCTTGGCTATTTTGAATTGATCTGGAAAAATACCCTGCTCTAGACATTCATTAAACATATTGGTTAGTGGTTCAGCTAGTATATCAAAGTATCGGGCACGCCACGATCGTGGCGGTAAGTCCCGTGTTTCAGGAGTGGCTGGAGAGGCGGCATGGCGCCCTCACCTTCCGGCTGACACAGGTTCTGACTGGCCACGGTTGTTTTGGCCGGTTCCTGTGTCGTATACGCCGGCAAGAGACGCCCGGTTGTCACCACTGCGGCGACTGCCGCGACGTTGTAGAGGACACGGCGCTGCACACTTTGGCGGTTTGCCCCGCCTGGGCATCGCAGCGCCGTGAGTTGATCGCGGCAGTCGGATCGGTTGCCCTCTCGCTACCGGTCGTAGCTCAGTCTATGGTCCGGAGTGAGAGGTCGTGGAACGAGTGGAAGTAATTTCCATCAAGGAGGCGGCGGAGCGGGAGAGGGAGCGTTTAAACCCTCTCCCCAACCGCAGAGCCGGGCGCCGGAGGGCGCGCGATGACCTCCAGCCACCCTGAGGTTTGACCTGGGGGTGGCGGGCTTTGTGGGCCTGCCCGCCATCCGTTCAGCACCAGGTCCGAGAGGCGGCGTGCGTGTTCCCACGCGCGCCTCTGTGTCGTGTCCGTCTCCCCCTTAAGAGGGAGACAGTAGGGCCTTTATTTTGAGTAGTGCCTATCTTGGGTAGGTCTTATTGCGTAGGGGCCTGCCGTTTCATACGGCGGGCCGTAACCTCGGCGGGGTCGCGACCGTATGCGAAAGTGATTCGCGCGGCCCCGTCGATAGTGGTTTTGTCGAGGAACACCGTGGTAGGTTTAGTCGGTATTCCGGGAGGTACATTATTTCTTTTCCATCTTTCGTTTACCCCGGCGAGTCCGACATAATCCCTCCGCCCGCCCCCGCGGAGGGATATGCGTTATAGCATTCCCCCACGTAAAAAAAAAAAAAATTATATCAACGTATATCAATATTCTCCTTAATTGATAATATGGGTAATTCATCATAGCCACACGAAGATTTATTTTCCATGTGGGTAACTAATTTGAAAATTTCAGTGCTTGTTACTGGGTCCCATATAATCTGGTTTTCGACTCTAGAAGTATTTTTTCTAAAATGTTAACCGCCGTTTCTGAATAACCCTGTGCTTGATTGCATTTTTGCCCAAATCCGTCTACGAAGATATTAACAATTTCTGACGGATTAGATACAGCTTTGTTACCAGATTTTAGAATAATCTTATCTTTGTCAATTTGTTTTTTATTTCTATGGCGATTAATAATCTTCCATATATCTTTAGACAAATTTTTAAAACTAGTTATTTCTCTTTGGATCGCCAATCTCTTAGCCATTTTTATTACTCTTCTATACACTACAATATATTTCTGTCTATAATTTGTAATGTTAGAATCATTTTGGTACCTTTTGTTTACCACTAGAAAACGTTTCATTTGGCTCGAAATCTTGATTCCTTTTGAAACCCAGCGCAAATTAGTTAGTGTTTAATCGAATTTGCCTCTTTTGTTTTTTAAAGTTTTGTTTATACGCAGTTTGAAGCGTTTTTATGAAAGTATTCAGACCCAAATTATTCCAATTATAAGTCAATAGGCTTTGCCTGTATCTAATTTTATTTTTTGCACTAAGCCTCCTTTTTATTACATAGAAAACTTTGTTTTTATTTAACTTATTACATAATAATTTCAAACTACATAAGAAGCCGGCATGCCCGTCAGCTACATCATTGTGGTCTATATCTAATTTTTCAATAAAATGTGTCGGTATATTAGTCAAAAAATTATCAATACATGATGAAGATTCATTGCGAATGAAAGTAATTGAGTCAATAAGCGGTCTAAAATTATAGCATGTTAACAAACTAATGAAATCTTTGCATTTCTTGCTATTTGTTAATAAGTCGATATTAAAATCTCCACAAATGAATGTGTTGCTACCATAAAGGTGTTCTAACAAAGCTTCCAATTTATTCATAAATATAATTAAATTAGTGTCATATGGATTACGATAGCAGCAACACACACAAGCACCAGTAATTTTATCCTTTATAGCACATATCTCAAAAGCCTCCATTGTGTACAATTTCTTAGCCATTGGTAGTTCCTCACATTCCCTATCTTTTCTCGCTAGTATAATTGTGCCTCCTCTCTGTTTATTCCTTCTAGTATTATAAGAAATAATTTTGTAATTAGTAAAATTTTGTCATCCAGAAAGAAGTACTATAACTAGCCTAACCTAATCATTTTTTTAACTTTGGGAAATGCATTTACGCATGCCTCTTCACGGGAAAAAGGGAACGGAGAGATTATGGCGGGCTCACCCGAGGAAAGATGGTACGTCCCGATTGTATGGTGAAACCATACACTATTGTCAAATCTTTCTTCTTTCTTTCTTTCTTTTTCGTGTGGTTAGTGGCCAACCTGTTGTCAAAAGTTGTTCAAGCCGCCAGTAGGCCTTTGACATGGCTTAACGACTGCTGTCAATTTGACCACAACAGGGACCGACTTTTCACGTGCCCTCCGAAGCACGGAGACGCTCAGATGAAATACCACTAAGCGGTCACCCATCTATAGACTGAGCGCACCCAACGTTGCTTAACCTCGCTAATCGTGTACCGATCAGTGAGTGCAACTGGCTATATATATATATATATATATATATATATATTTTTTTAATTTACTTTATAATTTTATATTCATTAACCAATTCAGTACTCTATAAGCGGTCATCGCACGTGCACTCTCGCTCCTTTATATTATTTACTAATCTATTACTTTTATCTTACAACAGACTTATCATTAGCTAACCTCAAACCTTCTACACTGGTCGTACCGACTACACTTACCACATAAATAGGGCTAATAATATTTATTATCATAAGCATTTTAATAAATGATGTACTGTTTGGTCAGTTATGGTTATCATTTAGACTTACTTTTTTGTTGTGTGCTTTTCAGTCAATATACCTATGGTGTCGTTTGGTTTGACGATGGGCTGGATATCAGTAGTCAGTGGCGAGAGCGTTACCAGCGAGCACTCCTCGGAGTCCAGTGGAGTGGCCGATGCCCAAATAGTGACAGCGGCAGCGATGACGTTCTGCGCTTCGCTGGTAGGAGTACCACTTTGTGCACGTGTAATGGCAGCAGGGAGGAAACCAGCCCTTATTGCTACGTCAGCTATATTTGTGGTGAGATATTTACACTTTTGTAATAGTTCAGTAAATATTGAATAGAATTAGGGATTACTTGACGGAAATCCTTTGTAATAAAAGTATTGGGAAAAGAGGAACCCGCCACGCATTCACGAATTCCACACCCCAGCCATCGCAGTAGAAAAAGGTTTACAATACCGAAGTTCTCTGGATAGGGACAGCCGCGTAATGGGATTCGGATGTATTTCAACTTCCAGTATTCCGCTTTCCGAACACAAAATATACGTTGACACGTGTTTCGCCTCAGCACGAGGCATCTTCAAGACCGTTTGGCAACGAATGTTACTCAAAAGTAAATTGGCTAAGAAGAACTGTACTAGATCAAGTGCATTTCAATGTAGTTACAACTATAAAATTGGGTCATCTATGTATATTGCAATAGAGTGGTTGATTTACATTTTATTCATTATTTCAGTCAAATAGTTACATTACGCAAACTCTAAAATACTAAGAATTAATAAAACTCAAAAATAAATAAGGTACTAACGTTTCAAATCTGGCAGTAGAGATAAATGTTAAACGACAGAAAAAGGATGCACGATACAAATTATGACGTAACCGCTATTTAGACGCTACAGCCTCCATTTTTCTTATATTCATATTTAATATATTGATTACTGCCTTATTTCACAACCAATTTTGTAACTGTCTGCACAAAATAATTTATTTTGATTGTTATTTGGCAACTACCCTGTTCAAATTTATAGATGTATCTGAAATAAATAAAAAAGTTGTGTGCCATTTTATAAGTACTAGCGGTCGCCTAGTGCTCGAAATTCGACCAAAGTTTGCCTGTAAGATATTGCTGATAAATGTCATTATAATTGATATATGTAACCATAGTTACGCGCTTCGACTGCGTGTGTCAAATGCATGGTTGTGTGCGTGTAGTGTTTTTTCATTAACTTAATATATTTCTCATGCATATTCTATATAAATATTAGGATTCGTCACTCCTTCTCCATATAAACTTTAGCTGTGCCAAATTTCATACTCCTCCGTCCGCGCAATTTTCGTAAAAAGGTGTACAAATTTTTTGCTTCACGTATTAATATATAGGTATAAAGCTGCCTTAATATGTCGGCAAACCTAATACGTGGCGAGGTCAGGACTTATGTTTGTATGAATAACAGTATCCTAACTAATACCATAAATACGAATGTGAGTTCGTTTATTAGTTTGTTATGCTTTCACGCCTTGTCTACTCGACTAGCTATTGAAAAGGACAGGGTACCTTCCATCCATAAAAAGTACTATTCCCTAGAGAGCGAATCTGCGGGTAAAGGCTAGTTAAAGCTAAATTTTAACTTTAGAGGCCATCAGTCAAATTTGCTTATACTAATTGTGATTGCAGCACAGGACAAAAAAATGGCTGATGTAAGATTTGGATGTTGTGTTTGCAGGCTTGTTGGTCGCTGAAGTTATGTGGTGGTGGGTGGTGGGTGGTAGCAGCGCGCGCATGCGCGGGGCTTGCAGGCGCTGGTTCCTGGACTATTGCGCCCTTGCTCGCCAGAGAGGTGAACTATAAAAACATTTTATTTTCCTTTTGATTTCTAACCAGTATCAATCAAAATAAGTTTACTTATTATTATTAATACGCAAATAGTTCCAAAAGGTCAGAGGTGCGTACTGTGCGATCGAGCTAGAGACCTCAGCGTAGCGGTCCAACAGTCTCCCACTAGGCTATCGCTGCTTCGACTATTTCTTGGCTACTTTCTGAAAGAAGGTTATCAAAACTTTTTATGTGGTTACAGATGTGTTCGAAGGGTGTACTCGGTGCGGCGGTGTCGTCGCTGGTTCTGGCCAACAATCTCGGAGAACTGCTGATGTATCTCGCGGCGGACCAAAACATTCCCCACAGGTCCCATTTACTTGCATTAAACCATTTCTTCAACTTTTATATCATTCTGGGCTTTATTAAGACAACTGCCGCACAACTTATAAATCCTGTATCGCGGGAGACTTTGCAAAAATGTAAGTACGGTGCACAAGTGTATCCCCAAACAAGTGCACTCTCCTTTTCCTAATTCGCATAATCCGATGGGACGGCAATCCGATATGAGTAGTCGCAGGACCAACAGCTTTACTTGCTCAAGTAAAACACTGTCAACTTCCTAACTTCGGGCTACAATGTCTTCACAGAAAATGATGTTCGTAATCTAAACACTACTACCCACTCAACAAACACCTTTTTAACTTTGGCATCACTGACAACCCCCTGTGCAGTGTCTGCATGGAGACTGAGGAGACACCGGCTAACGTGCTTCTACATTGTAAAAGCAAAAGCAACTAACAGGTGAAGCTTCTGAACAATTCAGAAACGATAAAGAAAGTACTGCGCAATACTGGTCCCCTACTATCTTTCTAGATGGAGTTAAGGTATGAGAAACTGAACAACTTTTCGCATCGGTCACTTACACATAATGACCCAATCGTGAGGCTAAGTGTGGATAACTCACGTCCAACTAACTAACTAAACACTACTGCTGAAATAGGCTATAGCTCTAGTGTGGCAGATGTATCTATACAAATAAAAAGAGTATTGTCACGCAGAGTTCTTTAGTTTGATCTCAAGGTGCATCTCTGACATTTCAAAGCTATGTGTGTACTAAATATATAATTGTCGCTCACTTTAACGGTGGAGGAAAACATCGTGAAATCCTGCATGTCTGAGAGTTCTCCATAGTGTTCTTGAAGATATGTATGTAAAATCTGCCAACTCGCACTGGGCCAGCGTGGTGAAGTGTGGCCTAACCCTTCTCACACTGAAAAGGACATTTCTATACAGGGCTGATATTATTATTTTAATGTGTTATTTCTAGGACAATATTATGGAGTTGCCTTACGTTGTCTGTTGTACATTGCGTAGTGTTCACATTAATGCCGGAATCACCGCAGTATCTTGCCGCACATGGACATACAGAGGTAATTCAAGATTTTAAAATCGTATTAATATTACTTGATATTGCCCTCGGCTTAGCTTGCGTAAATTTAGGTTATGTCAATTTTCTATCCCTCGGGAAAAGTACTTTTTCTTGGAGAAAAGTACCGTTTATCCTTTTTGTTCCCCTGACAACGTGTGTGCGAAATTTCATGATGATCGTTCGAGTAGTTAAGGCGTTAAAGCGTAACAAACAAATTCATATTCGCATTTATAATATTAGTTAGGATAGTAATTACGCAACAATAAGTAGTCTTATCCATACATAGCCATTGTTACCTAGCGGAAACTGTTTGCTATTATACACTACTCTAGCACATGCCCATTTGTCGCTTGTTCACACTGACAATGTTAAATATGCTCCTGACATCAGAATCAGGTTTGATCTGTTGTTTGATAATATGAGATGTTTAGTTATTTTAAGGGGTTCCGTACCTCAAAAGGAAAAAACGGAACCCTTATAGGATTACTTTGTTGTCCGTCCGTCGGTCTGTCCGTCTGTCTGTCAAGACCTTTTATCTCGGGAACGCGTGTAGGTATCGAGTTGAAATTAAAACGATATACTCAGATCTACAGTCTCTTGAAGTTGTAAAAATCTAACTTCTAAGTTAACGTAAAAAAAAAGATACGCCCTCAAGGGAATCAAAATTTATAGGGTATTTTCCGTTGACTTAGAACTATGTTATTTGGCAAGGAATACCGTCGTATACCATAAATATAGGGAAAAACTGAAATACTATACATTTGTAATTAAATCATAAAAAACAGTGTCTTTATGCAAGGACATAATTTTGTTATAATATGTACGGTATATTAAGTAATATGTACCTACAAATTTATACGGAACCCTCGGTGGTCGAGTCCGACTCGCACTTTTCCGGTATTTTTATGTTATTAATCTTTTATTTTCTAGTTTAAGGAGTTGCTATAATATATTATATTTTTGTGTTTACGATAATCCTAACTAATATTATAAATGTGAATATGAATTTATTTGTTACACTGTATATCACGATTTATCTACTCCACCGATCATCATGAAATTTCGCATACACGTTGTCAGGAATACGTTTCTTCCAGAAAGGGAAATAAATTTACTGACAAAATCTACATTGCTGCGAGCGAAACCGTGGGCAAAATGTAGTGAAACATAAATGTTAGATATAAGTTTTAACTGAACAACGATTTGAGAATTATATACAGTAATATTCTTCATTTGTGTTTAATAATAAAATAATAATTAGTCGCCGTTTTAAAAGATTTTTTAAGTATTTTCCATGCTTCTACAGGTGTTCTTTTTTCTATTCAGATGTGATCACAATATGTTTCAGAAAGCTAGGGAATCACTAGCTTGGCTACGAGGCATCGACCGAGACGAGCCCGCGTTGACCGCGGAGTTAGCGGAGTTTCCGGAGTTCTCGGAGAAAGAAAAACGTAGGTCGCCGGTCAAGCTGATCAAAAACATGTGTATGTAACTATTCGAATATCTAAATTTTCCCGAGATAAAATATTATGCTTTCGGATAGGATTTCTTCGAATTCTTTCCTTCACTGCTTTGATCGCCTTTTTTGTACGAAAACTACGTGGAAGGCCAGATCTTTTCTATCACATACAGAGGAGGTTTACCTATCAATAGCCCGATACACAAACTTTCGACTAATACCAAGCGGATGTCGAGTTTAAAATTGCATTTGGCTCCATACTTACTTAGTGTAATGCTATCACAGCAATTCAATTCTCTTTATCACCCAACTTTGTTTTGATATCACAAAAATATTTAACACCGATTCGCGCGTAAATGAGAAAACACAATATATTTATATAAGAATGACAGATTCAAATGTTATATTATATTATATTTATAGTTATTTTTATTGTAAAAGTATTTATGGCCGGGCTAAGTATTTTTAGTGGCAAGTACATGATACATGAAGCGTGTAAGTATCCGTATCACGTACGTAATGTATGTAATCGTTTACTCAAATTTGATTTAAAGTTGGAAAAAATAAATATAAAAATCTCTAGCAAAGATTAAACGGTTTACTCGAATGTTGTTTCGATCAAACTGGTAAGTATAGTACTTTAAACCAGTAATGCAAATTATTTTGACTAACTGACCACCCGGTGATCAATGATGGAAATACGTTTTGTAGGTTGTCGTGCGAAAACTTCCATTCTCATAACATTGGAGCCATTAAAATATTTAGACGCATTCAATATTTTAATTTTATTTCTATTAGAATTTATGTATTACGGACGTATTTTAGAAGAAAGAAAAGAAAATTTACTTTCTTTTTGTTTATAGTTCCATATAGCCTCATCTAGTCACAACTTGTATGCAGTGACAGGGCGTTTAATTTAGATTATAGTATTAGGGGTGAGAGTATAAAATTGCCGATTCGTACTGAAAAATTGAAACTCGTTTTCCTAAGATGTTCCATATTTATTTAATTGAAATATTTACTCTCATTATCTATACATTGCTGCCATCTAAACGGAAGTTCATATATGCCTTTACGATAGAACTCCAGGGATCTAGATTCGGCAAACTGTGTGAAAGCATTTTGTACTGCCTCCTGGGAAGAAAACTTTTTATCACGTAGAAAGTTTTCCATATCACGATAATAATGGTAGTTTATTGGTGGAAGGTCTGGCGAGTACGGAGGATGACGTATGGTTTCTAACTGCAGCTCCTGTAGAGATACAACAGTTTCTCGTGCAGTGTGAGATCTTGCGTTATCATGGAGCAATAATGGTAAAGATCGATTCACGAGTCGGGGCTGTTTAACTGCCAGTTTCGCCATCATTGTTTGAAGTACGGCAGAGTAAACATCTGCTGTTATTGCTTGACCAGACCTAAGAAAGCTATAGTGAATAACACCATGTAGAGACCACCATACAGTTACCATTACATTTTTATTGGTAAGCTTTGCTTTAGGGCACTGTTGCGGCGTTTGACCTGGGGTCAGCCATTGCATTTTTCGAGTCGTAAATAATTTAGGATTAAGGTATCCCTAAATTCTATAGATGTGTGTATATATGTACATATTTCATTCATCAATTATATTAACATTTTCAAAAGTTTCGGCCTTTGAAACGTTTTTAATCTGCAAAAGTGTATAATTAGTAACGATGCTAAAATTTCATGTTTTGCGTAGGTATATCTACTTATATTTTAAATACATAAATATTGCTAACGTAATCGCCATTCAAACATCTTAAACTCATCGTCTCCCATGTTATCAAAAATAAGTAAAGCAAAGACCCACTTAGCCCCATTGGTGCCTTCTTAATACTTGAATGACCCCTTATAGTTAAGTAGGTGAAAATCGAAAGATTTTATTATACTTAATAAGTTTCCTGTGATCGTAACCAATAACTCTGCACGAATGGCGTAGTGGATTAAGTGGTCATCTCACCACTGCCTTTGCGCCGAGTGTTGTGGGTGGTGGTTCAAATCCCGCACGGGATAAAACTTTGCGTGCTCCACAAATGGTTAATCCGAGAAAGAACACCCAGGTGTTCTTTGTGTCCGATGTTTGTATTTCCAATGTTCGTAAAGTCCCACGCGACACAGGCATTATTGCTATTGCGAGAGATGTACATTTTAAACAAAAAACAAAGTATCAATAAGAAATTGTTGTTTTAGTGAGCGACGTGGGAAGGCGACGCGCTTTCGTCGTATGCTGTATCATGGTGGTCGGTCAGGAAACGTGCGGTGTGTTGTCATTAATGCAGTTCGCCGAGCGAGTGTTCGTGCTCGCTCGCGATCGCAACCGAGACTTGAGCGTGGAGGACTCGGCGCTTAACAGACCGGCGCGCTACGCTGTAATGCTGGGCGCTGCACAACTGTTCGCCTCAATACTAGCATTGTATTTAGTTGAGGCTGCCGGAAGGAAGGTCTGTTATAACATAATAATACTTACATATTTACATAGTATCCATGAAGAATTAGGCAGAAGTCATTCATTCACTCATTCATTAATTCAAGAAGTGATTGAGTGACGTGATATTGAAAATAGAGTGAATCCAAATCTCGCAAGTGTGTATCGACTTATCTTGCTGACTACGCCATATTTAAGTGTTAATTGTCTATCGCTACTTACATCATGCCAACATCCCCTGTCCCACGGCTGGGCACGGGTCTCTTCTCTGTGTGAGAATGATGAAACCATAGTCCACCATGCTGGCCTAGTGCGGGATACTTCACAAACATCTTCGAGAACATAATAGAGAACTCTCAGACATGCAGGTTTCCTCACGATGTTTTCCTTCACCGTTAAAGCAAACGTTAATTAACTAGAATGCCAGTAGTGTTTATTTAGTTGGACTTAAGTTATTCGCACCTAGCCTCTCAATTGGGGTCTTGTGCGTATGTGACCGACGCGAAAAATTGTTCAATCATTCATTCTACCTCAACTCGGTCCAAAAATATAGTAAAGCACCGGTGTTAAGGAACGTGGTGTGATGTCCCCCCAACACAATAGGAGGATCCTTCGATCAGACTGGGTGATCGTGCCTGGTGGACCGCGGTCCGACTGTTGATGTCGGGAACTTGTATGTGTATGTATATACTTAGTCATTGTGTAATTTTCACTTGTGCGATGCAGAATTGTATGGGGAACACCATTTTAAACGCTCATTGTGTACAGCGCCATCTTTTGGATGTTAGTCGGAACTTCTTCGTCTCTGCGGAGTCTGCACAACCGATATTTCACAATACTCCCTTCATCGTTTTTGGATCGTTCAAAAGCTTCGCCCGTTGGTTTTTCTCGCTTTTTTAATTGTATTTGTATATTCAGCGTTTGATGGTGTGGTGCGGTGCGGCGGCGGGTGCTTCGCTGGCGCTCGGCACGGCGGCGGTGTGCGCGGCGGCTCGTGCGCCATGGGCCGCGGCCGCGCTGGCCGGCGCCGTGTTCGCCGACTCGGCCGGCCTGCAGCCCGCACCCTACGCCATGTTGGCTGACATGTTCGAATATGAGGTATAGTCGGCTAAAAGTGTGGTTTACAACCCTACGGTTGAGGTTCATTTGAACGTCATAAATCTACAAGGTCGATTTCTCCTTGCAATAATATTATGACAGTGACCATTGCTCTTTTTATCATATATTATATTTACGTCACGTTGTGCAACAACAACTAACCTCCTTTATTCACCTTCGTTAGAAAAGTCAACCTTACCAGTAATTAGATCTCACAGAAACATTTGTCAAAACTGGTTGACCACCGATTGTACGACTTATTATATTGCAGCACTTGATTTGCCCGCGACTTCGCTCGTTTAAATGTAGGTAAGGTTAGGTCAGGTTTAGGTACCCACCATACGAAGAAGTGAAGAGGCACATCGCAGTGATTTTAGTCGGTAGTCCCCAGGTCTTGAGTGAGCCCGACATAACTCTTTCATTTCCCCTTATGGCGAAGGGGTGTGAATCAAAAGCATCTCCCCAAGTAAAAATAAGTACTTTTTTGGATGAAAGGTAGTCTATATCCTTATCGGTTCCCCTGAAGTGTATGTGAAATTTCATGATGATCGATTGAAAACTTAAAGCATGAAAGAATAACAAACAAACAACATAATATTAGTTAGGACTAGATTTCGCCAGCGGCTTTGCTCGCGTAAATGTAGATTAGGTTAGTAACAATACTTTTTCTGGATGAAAGGTATATGTCTTTTTCTATTCCCCTGACGAGATGCGAAATTTAATGATGATCGGTTGAATACTTAAGGCGTTAAAGCGTAACAAACAGACAAACTCACATTCGCATTTATAATATAAATTTAGATAATTAGGAATCGTGAAACATTAAGAATTGCAATTGTTTGAAATAAAATTTCAACGACACAGGTGTATTTTTTCTTTAAATGAACTAAATTAGTTAATGACGTGTTATTTTGACAGTATCGGGGGTGCGCAGTAGCATTAATTGGATCACTGGCGTGGCTGGGCAACGCGCTCGAAGTGGTATTCTTCCCAATGTTGGCGGCGCATGCTGGGCTAACTGTCGCACTTGCTACATCGGCTGCTGTGACTTTATCACTTAGTGTGTACGCCCAGTGGCGCGTACCTGAGACCAGGGGACGTCGCCCAGCAGATATCTACGCTCAGCTACTCGGGAACACGGAGCTCAACGCTGTTACGGACACTGGCAACCACAGTACTAACGTGTAATAAGGACACTCAAGGTAAAGCGATGATAAAGACAGCGGCCTTAAGGCCAGTGTTGATGAAGACTAGCCCCCGGTTTCTGAATTGGAAATCACATAATATTGCCTTACGATTGCGCGAATGTATTTACACGTACATTGATATTTAACTGTTTTATATCGATTTTATCGCGTTTTTAGGTCCAGTAGTTGTGTAATATATAAATATTTTTAAATAAAAGTTTTCATAGCGATAAATCCGTACAAAGAAGTTAAATCAATGTACAGAGCAACTCAAACTTTATCTCAGTATTACTTGAACTTATTATTTTAAATTTCAAGTTTTCTTAAGTTGTAATTAGTTCTGTGTGGGTATTGAAACAATGAATACTTAAGTAAACGCTCAGTTGGTAACAGCTCGATGAAAAACCTAAATTTGAAAACACTCAGTTGAAATTCGCTACTTTTGTCAATTTCAAAGTCGGGGTTATATTATAGTGGGTAACGATTTTAGCACCTGCTATGCTTAAGTATGGTGTAATTCGGGTTTAAATCTATGCATATAATGTAATTGTAATTGGTCGTTATCTGTTCATAGATATTTAGGAAAAATAATGTGACCTAATAAACTGTGAATATCGCTGTGGGTTACGTAACTACCTAGTTTTAAGTGCTTCTGTTGAATATTTCATGTAGTGTGGCTGCTTGATGTAAGTTTCTTAGTAAAATAAAAAATATAAAATCCAATACAATCATTGTCAGAATTTTTCTCTGTATCTGTATTGTGCGTCAGGCAAAAACTACTAAGTGAAATTGAATGCGGGTTTGAGAGTTGTATTGGTAAAGCTGCTGCATATTTCATCTTAATATGCCGCCTAGAAGTTGAAAAATATACCTACTTCTTGGTTCCCTAATACCAAAATCTAAAGAAGTTGCGGGCAATAGCTAGTCAAATATAAAGACTCGGTTATATTAATAAAAATAAATACTTTATTTAATAAACATGAGTAATAATACAGTCTTTACAGCGGAGAACAAAGGAATTAATTAATTCTAAGTTACATGGGTTAATAAATGGTGTGACACGTTACATGTGTGCTGTCTGTGTGAGACCTCACAGAGCTGCTTTAGTTATGATACATGTAATTAGATTAACGTATTTGGTCATCATTAATTTTATGGTAATTCGTTATGTTACGAGTTACACAGAACAACGATCAAGTTCGGTTGCTAAGGCTGGTGGCGTGATGCGTTCTTAGTTTACTAATATGATTCGTTGTGTGGTCTGGGAACGCATAACTCCTCCCCCCATAGGTTCAAAATCATCATCCGATTTAGAAAGCTGAAGATGTTGATTTTGGTTTTTACATAAAAATACAGTTCTATAACGGTACACGAATACAATGAATATAATTAACAATATCAGGTAAATGATTAGAGTTCCTAAACTAACACTGTGCATGTTCACAAATTGCCCATTTTCACTATTTATCACTTCACTTTTACTTAACACGTGTGACAGGAACTGCAGGTTTTCTAAATCAATCTTATTTAAGTTGACTGATTTCTTTTCTAAGACATCTCGTGGTGTGTCTATCTTTGGTAGGTGTATTTTTGGTGTACTGGTGAAAACGGCTTCTCCGGTCTAGACATGACGTTTCCTTAATGTAAGTTTTCCAATTTTTACTTCACATGCGTTGGTGAGTATCAGGATGTATGTACCCATGATGCTGTGTTGGCTCATATCATTTTCGCAGATTTCCGTCAGTATTGTGTGGAAACTCAAATAGATTATCCATGAGTTTGGTTGTATTGTTTTAATCTTGATGTCGGTAGCTTCGACAGACAATGGAGAACACGACGTTATTCTTGTAGAGAATTTCATCAGGTCTTCTATACATTTACTCTCTTCTTCAAATGATATGTGGTTGTCATAACACAAGAATTTTCCATCAGCGACTTCTTTACAAGGCTGAGAGAGCGGTAATATTTTCGACCCTTTTGTGAGGATTTGGGAATGTTTGGAGGTTATTAGGAAAGTAAGGTTTAGATGAGCGTTGTACATCGGGAAAGGATGTAATTTGTAGTAATTATATGTCTCTAATTGGACTGTAGGAACTGACATTATAAATGTAATTCTTTTAGCTTTAACATATGCTTTAATATCTATACAATTTTCTATATTTATTAGATTTTCTATAGTAACTGGAAAAACTAACTTGTCCGTTTTCTCAATATCTTTTAAAATATTAAACAGTTCACTAGAGTCTAAAATTGATTGATGTAAAACATTGATTCTGCTCAATGCTATCGCTGTTTCTACCTCATCTATCCTAGTTAATAATACTTGACAGCTGTGAATCAACAAGTTAAATGTATTTAATACAAGATCTTTGCTCCTTAGAAACTGTGTCCTATTTAAAATTCCTTCAATTTCTCTAATGGTTTTATCTAATACAATGAAATTATTTCTGGTAGAGTTTGTTACATTGACAAAAGTTTCTACAATTTCTGAAATCAATGTAATTTTGTGTACAAGTGCATTCTGTTTTGATTGTATTTTATTTAATAAATCATCATATCTCAATGCGTCTTCGTTATCTAAATTTCCTGTAATAGCTTTAACAATATTTCCAAGGGGATTAATAATTCCTCTCTTGATTCTAATATTTGGAATTAATTGATTAAATCTATCTAGAGTAATATTCATAATATACTGGGTTTGTGACTGTGCATCTAAGAGACTACCATCTAAAATATAAATGTTTAACTTATCTTTCATATAGTATTTATTTTTCATTATATTTATTATATCATTATATTTATCTATGTTATAATTCAATTAAAATTAATTAATTCAATTAAAAATCTTAATAATATGCACGTTATAGAGGCTTATTTGTCCTATGCCTTCTTTGACAGGGAGAATTCCTGGGTTGTCCTCAATCTTTTGAAGTTGAAGGGCGTGGACTTGTGTCACTATCAGCAGGACGGAAAGTAAGACAGCTTACTGATGTAGATACCGCGAGACTAGTATACTTCAGTTACTTTCACAGTGTCATGTCCTATGGTATATTATTGTGGGGCAAGTCAGCTGATATCGAAACAATATTTATTCTTCAAAAGCGTGCAGTACGTAGCATTTATAATTTAGGACCACGAGTTTCCCTGAAAGATCGATTTAAAGAAATAGGCATACTTACTGTTGCGTCGCAATATATATTTGCTAACATTATGCATACATTACCCCTCTCCCCCCTGGATACCGTGGTATACGGTCGTGTGCACAACAGTCGTCAGTTAATTTATTTCTAATATTCTTAAATTAACGAAAATAAATTCGAAAATCATATAAAAGTACTAGAGGCGCATACGCAGCGAAGAGGTCAACAACTGATTGGTAGAACGAGACATATCAAACGCAGAGTGAGACAGCAACAAGTTCACCAACGGAGCTACGTCAGTGACCGCGCGCTGCTACTACGCTCTGTGGTGTGAGTGAGCCAGATATACACCCTCGTATCTTCCATCTCGTGAGGCTCGTCGCATCGTGCGTCGTGAGTACTTCATTCATTAACTATCCTAACGAGTTATTTACAAAAAAAAGATGTCAATTCAACGAACACCGCCACAGGCAACATACTGCCCGGATCTTACTAAAACTCCTATTTCAACTTATGGATCTGACTCTCAATTGCATTTATCTACGCAAGACCCTGTAATAGTTAATATTTCGGAACTTAACGTTACTCGTAGATTGAAACGTCGACTTGAAGGCGACATGGATAATTCAAGTGAGCATATCTCTGTCTCCAGCCAATTACAGGATTTATTTACGTCATTTGAAGCAAAGCATAACGCTAAATATGAGAAGCTGATTGAGTCTGTAATGGTCATCAAAGACCAGAACAGCGAAATTCAAAGAAGTATTGATTTTTTGTCCACGAGATATGACGAAGTTTTAGAAAAAATGTCACTCTTAGAACAAAAAAATAAAGCATACGAGCTAAAAATTCTCTCTCTCGAAAGCAAAATTGAACATCTAGAGCGGAATTCACGTTCGTCGTCCATTGAAGTCAGGAATATCCCTAAACAAAGCAGTGAAAATAAATCGTCCCTCAGCTCACTGGTTAAGAAAATAGGCGAAGTGATTCAGCAACCTGTCTCTGATCGCGACATTCAGGACATCTACCGCTTAAAAACTAAAAACGAGTCGAGTAATCATATAGTAGTAAACTTCTTGTCTTCACTATGTAAGGATGGATTCATTAAGCAAAGTAGAAACTTCAACAAGATGAACAAGGATCAAAAACTCAATAACACTCACCTTAATTTACCCGGATCTCCAAAACCTATTTTTTTATCGACGAATCATTAACAAGTCTTGGGAGAAGACTCGCTTATCTAGCTAGACAGTTTGTCAAAGAGAACGATTACCACAGCACATGGACCTCGTACGGCAAGATATATTTAAAAAAGACACAAGATTCAAAAGTATTACGTATAGATAGTGAACAAGATTTAAAAAACTTGTCACGTAAATGACTAGTGTTGATTTATGTTTCATTATTTCTTAATTACTCTGTTTATATTTGTACATTTACTTTTTTTACACTGTGTTTACACAAAAAATACTATACAATACACATATTACATATACCTCAAAAATATATAACAGCTATTAACATCACATTACATTATTTACTTCGTTATATAATTCTTTATTCACTAACAGTTTATAATATTTTCATACAACACAAACCTAGCTCAATTAATATCATCACAACACACAGTTTTCCTTACCATTCCATTCCATATTTTTCACATTCATTATCAGCATATACTTATACCCTAATATTTCTTGTTCTCTGCACAACTCAGGCTTCTCATAGTAACGATTCTATACATAATTCGATAATAACTTGATAAATGACTGTATTGACGGTTTTCAAATTGCTCAAGCGTCCAACTGCGACATTGACGAGTGTTTTAAGCTAACACTTCATATCCAAGTCTAAAAGTTATACATCAGAATATCCGTAGTGTGAATCGCAATTTTTCTGGACTTTCAACACTTCTTGAACGCTCAGGTACTGATTGGGATTTAGTTATAATTATGGAGTGCTGGCTGCCCCACGCTCATTACATCCCATCCATAGACGGATATAACTACGTTAAAACTGAAATTAATCGAACCCAGAATGAAGGAGTAATTGTTTACTACAAAAATTTTTTGCGTATAACTGTTCTCCCATCTACCGTGCAAGAGTCTAATTGTTTGGCAATAAAAATCGACTGCAATATAATCTTACTCGCAATTTACCGACCGCCAGGCTACAAAAACATTCAACCGTTTATAGAGTCTCTAGATAACCTCTTGTGTAGTATTAGATCTCCCAATATAATAATTATTGGAGATATTAATATAGACATAATGCCAAACAACAGAGACCCAAACTCCTCTATTTATTTAAATCTTCTTGCTTCGCATAGTATTTTACCGGCGCATCAGTTACCCACACACAACAAAACATGCCTAGATCACATTATGTTAAAAAGTACTCTTCCTGCTTGCTGTTATGTTGCCGAAATTTCTATAACTGATCACTATCCCCTTATATTTACACTCAACTACCGCATTAAACAAAAAACTAGATTTTCTTTCAAAAAATTGAATTACTCAAGCCTAGACATAGATATGAATAATATGTGTTTTCAATCTTTATATGATACAACTGATGCCAACATAGCAACTTCTCTACTTATAACTAAATTGAATTCAGTAATAGTATCTAATACACAAATAATTAAGGTTCCTAATCGGAGACGAATAAAAAAACCCTGGATTACGATTGGTCTTCTGAGGTGCATGAGAAACAGAGACAAATTGCACTTAAAGCATAGGAAATACCCTAATGACGAAACTATAAAAATCACTTACCATAGGTACCGAAATTTTTGTAATCTCCTAACACGTAAGATAAAATACAACTACGAACAATTATTATTGAAAACTGCAGCACAAACTAATACAAAAACTCTTTGGGATACAATAAAAAAAGTTACACACTATGATAAAAAATCTAATACTACCTTGGATCTTTTATCAAACTGTAACCCTATTTCTGCAGTGAATAACATTAATTCATTCTTTGCGTCAATTGGGAAAAATCTAGCCGACAGAATAAACACCCGTATTACTCCAAATCCCCCACAGCCTACCTTCTGCCCTTCCTCATTCGCCCTAACTCCCACCTCTGAAAAAGAGGTTAGTAACCTAATACTGGATTTAAAGAAAGCCAATACATCAGGTCGCGACAACATTTCAGGGACTTTCTTAAAACGGTACCATCACATCTTGGTGCCTCCTCTAACATACATCTATAATCAAATGTTTAGCACTGGTGTTTTTCCTGAGGCACTTAAACGCGCAGAAGTTATACCGGTCTATAAAAGTGGTGACCGAGGCTGTGTCAATAACTACAGGCCAATTTCTATTCTACCCACCATATCTAAAATAGTGGAGAGACTTTTAAATAAGCGTTTAGTTGACTTTCTCGAAACTAAGCACCTCTTGTCGCAATCCCAATTTGGTTTTAGAGCAGGCACCTCAACCAATGAGGCTGTTCATGCACTCACAGACCATATTGTAGATAAACTCGACAAGAGGAAGAAAGTTATTGCTATATTTTTAGATCTTGCCAAGGCTTTTGACACGGTCTCTGTCCCACTTCTTCTGGACAAACTTGAAAAGCTGGGTATACGCGGTGTTCAACACCAACTATTCACAGATTACTTAACCAACAGACAGCAAAGAGTGAGGGTTGGTGAATTTATTAGCGATGATTTGCCTATCGCTTTTGGCGTACCGCAGGGCAGCGTGCTTGGCCCGACGCTCTTTCTCATCTTTATAAATGACTTGTGCAATCTCCAATTACATAACGGTAAAATTGTAACTTTCGCAGATGATACCGCGTTGATTTTTCATGGCGATAATTGGCAAGACACTTTTACTAATGCTCAGTTAGGCTTTAATACCGTGTCCACATGGCTCCAGAGAAATGGGCTGACACTTAATATAGACAAGACTAAGTATATACCCTTTTCTTTAAAAAATATTCCAACAAAGACACTTAGCATCTACAAAATTATTGCTCACTCCTGCTTTCCAGACCAGCCTTGCCACTGTAACCGCCTTGAGAGTACTTCCCACATCAAATACCTCGGCATCGTAATTGACAGTACCCTTAGTTTTAAATACCATATTGACCTTTTATCATCCCGAACTCGGAAACTAATTTTTATATTTAAAAACTTGCGTCATGTTGCTTGCTATAAAACGATAAAAATGGTGTACCTATCACTATGTCAGTCGATATTGTTGTATTGTGTGTCCGTGTGGAGTGGAGCGTCCAAGGTCAATTTGCTGAAGGTGGAAAGAGCTCAAAGGGCTGTCCTTAAGGTCAGTCTTTCTCTACCCTTCTTACACCCTACAAGGGATCTTTATCTACTCGCCGATGTCCTGACGGTGCGCCAATTGTACATTTCTAGCGTATTGAGGCAACACTCTCTGCTGACGTATGTTCCTCAAGTGACCGAAAAGCGTCTCAAACACAAAATTCCACAAAAGTTCGGTCAACGATGGAACACAAGTTTCTCGGGGATTTTTTTTGGATTTGCAGGCAATTTTCTTTATAATAAACTGAACAAAAAACTGCATATACACGGTCTCACTAAATATTGTTGTAAGAAAGCTGTTACATCGTGGTTAAAAACTCTTAGCTATGACGATACCGAAAATTTATTACACATTCTGTCCTAATATATACACACTCACACACACACTCACACAAACACACACACGCACACGCACACACGCACACGCACACAAACATACACACACCCTATGTTATACATACTTGCATGCTATTTTTTATTATATCATTTATTTTATTATATCATTTATTCCCCTCACGTATAATATGCACCTCATTACTTTTTCGACACCTACATCATCATGACACATATCCAGAGTAAGGAGAGGCTGGTAATCTGTCATACAGGTTTCTACCTAGTGCAGATACCAGTCTCTCACACAGATTCACCCTATGTCATGTAAATCTACTTTTAAGTTTTTATCATTATTGTAATTTCTGTGTGAGAGAGAATAAAATAAAGATTATTATTATTATTATTATAGTGTTATCCATAACGTAAACACCAGAAATAAGCATAAGTTAGTAGGCCCATATCATCGTTTACATAAAGTTCACAATACATTTGCGGGACCCAGTATACGTTTTTTTAATAAACTACCTATTAATATAATAAATTTACCATTACTTAAATTTAAAAGCGCCGTTAAAATACAACTTATTTGGAAGGGTTATTATTCAGTCAACGACTACTTAAATGACAAAAACTCATGGAACTAGTTGCTTGTTGCATACAGGATTTAAAGATCTGTATTACTTTTAAGTCAATTTAGTAATGTAGAGGTACCTCGTGATTATTTGTGATGTTAACAAGTAACTTGTTTCTTAATTTGATTATTATTGAAGAATATAAATGCACAACCGCATTTAGTCACGGACTGCCTTTGCATTGTCACAAAGTGTAAGTGTATGCGCCATCATGCCATCTTACTGCCTATTTTAGATTTATATTAAAACATATACCTTAGCCCAAATTATTTAATCTCTATAATATTATTAAGTTATTATTGTTTTTATACAGGGTGTCCAAGAACCTGGCGTCCAACTGGATTCCCACGATGCCCCAAGTTCTAACAGTACTCAGAAAAATATTTTAAAAAATCCACCCCATGTACTTACAGAATTATACTGATTTCAAAAAAAAAGGGGAAATGAGCACCCTGTGACATACTTTTGAATGCTGTGACTGCTAATGCTGATAATTTCGATATTTCTTGGAGGTTTTGTAATCTAGGGTATTGCTGTGTCTAAATAGAATGTAAAAATAAAGTACTTATTGTACCATTTTAAAATAAAATATTATTTTAACTAAAGGTGATATGGAAAACTATTGAATTTCGCAACTTTGACCGACTGTAGTGTAAAAAAAATGTACCAAAATAGTATGGCAAGTGACGTCAAATTTTGACGCGTTTATTCCTCTTTTTAAAAAGGTATAATACTTACACATTAATTTGAAAAAAAAAAAATTTTGATAATATTTTTACTCAACAACCCAATTTTTACGATGTCTTACAGAATTCTTAGAAAGAAAAATTTACGACGAATTGAATCTAACCTCTAAAGAATTACTGTTGTATGCTCATAAAAATAACAACAGGCCTCTCAAAAAACAGGTTAGACCGTAAGGGACGGTATGTGCATGCATCTCACCATAGTGATTCGTTATTACAACAGGAGGGAGCAAGACAGAAACTATCTTTGCGATTTGCTGGTTCTTCTTTATGGTACCCCATTATTCAGGTAAGAGTGAGGGAGAAAAAGGTTAGAGGTGCGAGTGAGATAGATAGTGACGCTATCTGGGATCGTGCTATTTAGGATAACAGTACGGTCAGTACGCGTCACTGCCTCCTGCCGTTACTACGCACCTCTCTCTTATTGTTACCATTGATCACGTACTACGATTTAAAGCTTTGTTTATTGGACTCGATTACTCTTTGTGCTCTGGACTTTGAAACGAACTCTTTACGACGACCTTTGCCTGTGTTTGGACAGTTTGTGTTTTGTGTGTGCTACCATGGCGACCTACACTCCGCAAGAATACGCAAATATGCACTACATTTATGGAGAATGTAGAGGTAATGGACGAGCTGCAGCGAGACTTTACAGAGAAAGGTATCCGAGGGCTACGCGATATCCCGACCATCGAGTTTTCATTAATGTGCACAGATCACTATGTGACGGGCGGTTCCCCAATCAAGTAGCTGGTGAAGGACGACCCGTAAATGACTTCATACGCGATGAAGTTTTAGAGGCGGTGTCGGCAAATCCAAGCATCTCTGTGCGAGGAATAGAAGCTGATACGGGGATACCGAAGAGCACAGCACACAGTATTCTCCAAAAAGAAGAATATCATCCGTACCACGTACAGCGAGTGCAAAGTCTTTTACCTCGAGACTATCCGAGCCGAGTCGCGTTTTGTGAAACAATCCTGCAAAAACATCGAGAAGACGAAAACTTTATCGACAAAATTTTGTGGTCAGATGAATCTACATTTAAGAAGGATGGCTACATGAACCTACACAACTTGCACGAGTGGCATGTGGAAAATCCGCACTTGATGCGAGAAGATAGATCCCAGTACCGGTTCAAAGTGAACATGTGGACCGGTATTCTCTGTGGGAATATTATTGGTCCATTTGAGATGCCCGAGAATTTGACTGGCGAATCATATTTAAATTTTCTTCAAAATGATTTGCCAAACTTACTAGAAGAGACCCCACCAGATATGTGGTTCCAACACGACGGCTGTCCAGCACATTTTCGCGTATCCGTTAGAGAGTTTTTGGACGAGCAATACCCGAACAGGTGGATTGGGCGATCAGGAACAATCCCGTGGCCAGCCCGCTCACCTGACTTAAATCCGCTGGATTTTTTTTTCTGGGGAACTATGAAGGAGCTCGTTTATGCGAAGCCCATTAATGACATCGCTGACCTTCGTGAGAAGATAACACAAGCAGTGCAGGTGATACGTCAAAAAAGTTACTCGCGAAACATAAAGCGGTCCTTTTTAAGGAGAGTGAGAGCTTGTATTGCCGCGGGTGGTCAACATTTTGAACATTTATTGTAATAAAATATCTTTAAACTAACATTCTTTGCTTTTATTCTACTGGGAACCCATCTACCTGTGTGTATTTCCTTCTTGCTCACTCTTGGAACCGAAGTAAATAATAGTAGTAACATAACAGTTTCTAAGATAAGAAAGGGTCCGACAGTTACCGTTAGTAGGTAGGCACTTCGTAAAAATTGGGTTGTTGAGTAAAAATATTATCAAAATTTTTTTTTTCAAATTAATGTGTAAGTATTATACCTTTTTAAAAAGAGGAATAAACGCGTCAAAATTTGACGTCACTTGCCATACTATTTTGGTACATTTTTTTTACACTACAGTCGGTCAAAGTTGCGAAATTCAATAGTTTTCCATATCACCTTTAGTTAAAATAATATTTTATTTTAAAATGGTACAATAAGTACTTTATTTTTACATTCTATTTAGACACAGCAATACCCTAGATTACAAAACCTCCAAGAAATATCGAAATTATCAGCATTAGCAGTCACAGCATTCAAAAGTATGTCACAGGGTGCTCATTTCCCCTTTTTTTTTGAAATCAGTATAATTCTGTAAGTACATGGGGTGGATTTTTTAAAATATTTTTCTGAGTACTGTTAGAACTTGGGGCATCGTGGGAATCCAGTTGGACGCCAGGTTCTTGGACACCCTGTATATATATATTTTTTTTATTTGTCTGTAGTATATGGCATAATGACTGCAACACCTTGTTAATCTGAGTTGTAAAATACTGAAATTATATTTAATTGGCGATTTAAAAGAGTGCCCGTGAGTTTCTTGCAGGTTTCTTCTCATAGGTTCAACCCTTTGCCTGAACGTAGCAACTAACCTAAATGTAGCTTCAGTAACTTAGTAAACTCACTAACCCATATATTTTGACGTTCATAAGTGTTACTTTGTGACCTAAATGAATAAATGATTTTTGACTTGACTTTGACGTACTTGTGAAGGACGTTTTATGTCTTTTAGTGGGACTTTCGTGTTACGATTTTGTGTTTCAACTGTAACAGTGTTTCTACTTATGTCGTCTATTATTCGAGCAGTTTGATAGCGAGGTTTATCTTTACTTCGCCTTGTATTGACTCCTTTTATAAAGACTTTATCGCCTTTCTTACTATGAAATTTAGCTTCACGCCCGCGTTTTTCTTTAATTTTAATTTTAGACGCTAACATTTTATCGGTTAGATAATTATAGAGATATTTTGTTCTTTTTACGTGTTCAGCGACTAACTGTTGAGTGTAACTTTTGCTAAAATCAACGTCAAAAGTACTAGAAGAGTCAGTATGGGCAAACAGTATGTCATAACAGAAGCTGCGTCTGAAATTTTTTGTTCATATTTGGCTAACCTATATGTATATTGGCAGCGTTTTATTCAGTCCTTATCAGCCATTTTATAGAATCATAGCACGTGGGCGTGCAATGTTGGTTTCAATTAATAGAAATACGTAGGTAGTCAGATACCTTGTATTCGAATTCAACTAACAACTACTTCACACTAAGAGCACTTATCACTATGAAACGCGAGACAGTTTCTACGAGGTGTACACTGGTCGACGGTAACACGTAGACTGAGCTCTGTTCGCCCCTCGCGCCGCCTCGTAGACTCCGTCTAGCGCCGCTAAATGCCGCTGGCGTTCCGCCTTAGCAATTAACAGTATTGCCGTTCCGACATATATATTTCTAGAATTGTTGAATGAAATCTCTCTACTAAGCCCATTGAGTTTGGGTTATGTGGTGTACCAATATGTAATTCTATTTTGTAAAAAGTTAACATTTCCTTTAGTAAATTATTATTAAATTCGCTTCCTGGATCTGCACTAATCCTACTTAGTATTCCATATATTGAGAAAAATTTAAGCAATGCCCTAACTATTTCAGGTGTTGACCTATTTGGTACCTCGAACGCTTGTCCTAACTTACTAAATGCATCTATAAGTGTGAGAAAATATTTTCCTTCTATTGAAAGAATATCTATAAAAATTTCTACGAATGGTTTATTCTGAGTCTGAGTTAATTGTAACTCTGGTTTTAAAGGTTTTCTGTCATATTTCATACGTTGACATAGTTCGCATGAATTTATAATACAGGCTATGGTTTGTTCTAGATTATTCCAGTAATAAGTACGTTTTAAGTGTGCAACAGTTTCTTTAATACCTCTATGGCATGTTTTCCCTACGTGGTACTTTAATACAATCTCGCGTTGTTCATTTTCGTCTTCTACGTAAATAACTCGTTCTGTACATTCACGAATTTTAACAGAGTCTTTCTTAAAAATGCTAGTTACTATACTAGAGAATTGTTCACGATGTCTTTTGTCTTCAAAGTAAATAAATTCAGTAACTTTAGCTAAAACTAAATCCTCTTAGCACGTTGTCCATTGCGCGTTGGAACGTAGCTGGAGCTGTTTTCAATACGAAGGGCATTCTTTTGAATTCGTAGTGCCCCGATTGGGTTGAAAATGCAGTTTTCTGCTGATCCTCCTTATCTTCTTCTATTTGGTGATATCCACTAGCTAAATCTAGTGTTGAGAAGTATTTTGCTTTACCTAATCTATCAAAAAGATCCGTTATATTCGGAAGAGGGTATTTATCATCTATAGTTATTTGATTTAAACGTCTATAATCGATGACCATGCGATATTTTTGTTCGCCTGATGCGTCGATTTTCTTAGGGACTAAATGTACAGGAGCACTCCATGGAGAGTGGGATTCCTTAATAACATCATTACTTAATAATGTATCTACTTGTTTCCGAACTTTTTTTATATTTTTATTATTCTGTTTATTTAAGGAATTTTTGTACATTAGGTATATGTCAATTCCATCGTAACCTACCTTAAACTAAAAAACATCTACTCACTAATTATAGCTTACGGCTAAATAACATAAACAGCGCTTTAGCGGCTTCAGACGAAGGAGAGGACAACATTTCGTGGAACATACCCACACTGGTTCTGCTCAAGCAGATGTACTTATCAATAACTCTCGATCCGTCTCGTAACGCACACATTCCACCAACAGGTGATGAACGTCTTCAACTCTACCGCATACATCACAATTTGGAGAGTCTGATTTCTTCATCATGTGCGCGAACTTGTTCAGTGGAACGTGGCCAGATCTTAACCTAAGCGCCGTTACAATCAAAGATCTACTTAAATTCACATTAGTGAGCCATGGTGTTCGAGGAGGCTCACATTGTATTGTTTTGTACCAAATTCCTTTTTCTAAAGATCTCTCGTTAAAATATTCCGTCCAGTTATTGTGGCAGTACTTTTTGTATTTAGGCAACAACTCAATGTAATTTGGTAGTATTAAAACCTCTTTTCCGTCTACTGCTTCTTATCTCGCTAACCTGTCAGCCTCTTCGTTACCTCTGAAGCCGATATGTGATGAAATCCATTGCAATTTCAATTGAGTGCCCTTTAAATTGTTTTCATAAATTTCAGCGCGGATATCAAAAGCTATCGATGTACCTCTGCCGCCAGAAGCGCATCGAGCTATATGATATAAAGCGCTTCTGCTATCGGTACAAATTAGGACTTTATTCTGCTGAATTGACCGAGCATACAACAGGGCTTCTAAAATTGCTATGAGTTCCATCGACATAACTGAAAATTCATAGTTTGATTTAAAACAGTTATTGTAAGATGAATTATTTGCTACATGAGGATCATAAGAAGCGGCACCGCGACCACTTGCGCTTCTTGAGCCATCGGTAAATATTACATACCAACCGTCATATTTTTCTCTTAACTCGGATATAACACTGAATTTTAAAATATTGTAATCATGATTACTTTTTGTGTGAATTATACTATCTAGGTGTACTTCTATTACATTATTAACATTGATGTTAGTCACCCATGTTTTAAGAGAAAACATTCTTAACATTGATGACGATGACATAATTTCGTTTTTCATCAAATTATAAATATCTACAAGTAGAGACGTTTTTTTCCTGATCCAATAGCTATTATTACAAAGGAAACTTAGTTCTGATAGAAAATTCATAGTAACATTATCAGACTGAGAGAAAGCTTTCAGACAAAATTTACATGCTAAATATTTTCTACGTAAATGCAGAGGAGAAACGCAAAGCTCTGACTCCATTACATGTATGGGTGAGCTTCTTATAAAGCCACCTATAATGCGTAGTGCTTGGTTCTGAACTTTGTCCAGCTTATACGTATTGATCTTACAACTATTATCAAATAAAAATGAACTGTAATCTACTTTGCTTATAATTAAAGATACATAAAGTTTACGCAAATGCTTTGGATGTACCCCCCATGACGACCCCGCCAACACTTTGAGCAAATTAAGATGTCTTTGTGTCTTTTGGTAACATTTATTAATTTATTTACCCCATCTTAAACAACGATCAAGCCAAAAATCTAAATACTTATACGATGTGACTAGTTCTAGAGGGCTGTTAATTAAGACCGGTAACTGGGGATTTTTACGTCCTCTGCTAAATAAACATAACTTGGTTTTATTAGTCGACAATGTCAACCCCAACTGATTTAATATAATAACTATAGCATTGAGTGCATTTTGAATATTATTTACACTTTCTGTCATGTTTTTATTACAGGAATACAAAAAAAAATCGTCAGCGTATTGGCAGATAAAGATATTGTTTATTTCTTTACTGACGTTAATTGTAGCTATAATTAAAAAGAATAGGAGACATAGGATCACCTTGTGCGAGGCCCCTGCTGGCATATCTCATAATAAATTTATTCTCCTCAAGGTCATCCTTAATTTTAGGTGTCCTTCCGTCAAAAAATTTCATAAATATAAACATATCCTTAATATTGTCTTCTGTTTACGCGAATGTTATTCATTGAAATTAAACTACTATATACGGATTTTATCACGTTGTTTATTTAACACTCTATTACATAATTTAGAAACTGTTACACTACTATACTATACTATTAAACTTTACTAATTTTAAGCTAATTAAATTATTAAAACTATCAAATCTATTTGTTTTTAAGTTTACACTTTCCCCGACGTTTCGGTTGCTTTTCAGCAGCCATGGTCACGGGGAGACTAAGATGGTAGTTGTCTCAATGTTCCAGTGTAGTTATTTCAAAGTACCCGTACATAATTTAGTTATTGGTGTTTCTATTTACGCAGAATGAGCTCAAAGTATCATGAAGTCTAGCTGTGGTTTGTTTCTTCTTGGGTTTGACTATTCGAAGTACTGGATCCCAAGCTGGTGGTACATTCCAACCATCTTCTCTATTGAAATTTGGATGTTTTTTGATTTCAATAGCCTCGCGAAGCATCCTTGGTAGGAATCGGTGTTCTTTAGCGAGAATCTGTGGTTTGTCAAATCTCAGGTAGTGGTTGGTCCCCTGTTGTACATGTTCACACACAGCAGACTTCAACGAGCGTTTGTGTTTTACGTCAGCTATGTGTTCTTTTATGCGGGTGCCTATGCTTCTCTTGGTTTGACCAATGTATGAGAGTCCGCAGTCACAATCTATTTTATAGACCCCTGCGTCTTGTAAAGGTAATTGGCACTTGACGGATGGTAAAAATTGACTTATCTTCGTTGGCGGCTTGAAGTATGTGTTGATTGAAGCTCGCTTCAAGATGTAGCCAATCTTGTCAGTGACACCCCTTACATAAGGCAGTATAGCAGGCTGGCGCTCGACTGTGGCTGGCTTTTCTCGGGATCTGTGACAGCGGCGCGGCTGTTGGAGCTTGTTGTCTTGCAGTACTTGCTTGACATGTTGAAGCTCGGCGTCCAGGTGTTTCTTGTCACAGATCCCGTGGGCTCTCTGAAACAAAGACATTCCCACGGTAGCTAACTGTTTAGGATGGTGGTGAGATTCACCGTTTAAGTACCTATTTGTATGGGTCTTTTTCCTATACACAGTGTGGCTCAAAGTATGATCAGGATTCAGGATTTTGACAGTGATTGATTTCAATATGGCTGGGGCCGGAAATTTCGACTAGGATTATTATATTCTTTGATCATGGGAATGTAAAGATCCGCTGCACTATTAAGTTTATTAACAAAATTATTCTATTCCATTTGAACATTACTAATTTCGTTATATATAGTTGAGTAATAATTTTCTAAGTATTTATTATATTCTGTCCAGTCTGCAAATTTAAAATTACGTTTTTTGCGTACTCGTTGGACACCTTTAAAATTAAATTTCATTTTAATTTTAAAGGTGGTCACTTCCAAGGCTATCATTCGTAACATGCGAATCACAAAACATAGCTATATCACTTGACATAAATGAAATATCTGGAGACGTTTGTTGAACAACATTGTTAACTAATTTAATTCTAGTTGAATGACCATTATTTAAAGAAACAAAATGTGCCGAAGCTGCATAATATATTTGCCTACCTCTAGAGTTATTTCGATTCGACCAATTGGTATGGTGAGCTTTAAAGTCACCTGTTATTAAACAATTGTGATTAAAAGTTGAAAAAAGGTTATCCCAATCTGATTGGGTAGTGTGTACTGACGGGGGACAATACACTAACATTAAATACTTAATTTGACTACAGTTTAATAATCGAATACAAACCACTTCTATACCACGGTTAACATAATTTAAACTACACTCTTGAACTTTAATTGAGTTATGTACCATTATAACAACACCTCCATACCCGTCATCTCGGTCTTTACGATGTAGATGGTAACCACTTACGTACAAGCTAGAATCAGGTTCCAACCAAGTCTCGCTTATCAATGCTATATGGATTTTATTGTAAGATAGCAAAAGTTTCAAGTCAATAAGCTTTGGCCTCAAGCTTTGCGCATTCCATTGCATTATATTTAGGCCAAAAAGTTTTTGTACATTAGCCATTGGTAAATAATAAGATTAATTTCGTAAATACCTCTTGTGTTTGTATTAATTCAAAAATATATTCTATGCACTCTTTCACTACATAACTACAAAACATTTTTATTTTATCTTCGAAATCGATATTTAAAAGGTAAATATCTTTTATTTTACTTGCAAATTTCCTAAATTTGGTATTTTCGTGTCTTATCCTATTAGGTTTGTTGGTGTTCACTTCAAAATCAGATGTTGCTTTAGAAGCGCTTTCTTTTTCCTTAATATTGTCCTAATAGTTGTGACACTTTTTCTTTTTTTTTCTTTTTCTCAAGTTGTGATTGTTGGCGGTCTGTGCGCTTTTCTTCGTTTTCTGAAGTGTCAGTTTCATCTGCATCATCCTCCTCCATGCCCAGTGCCTCAAATGAATTGTTTGCAACCGCGTCCCTGTATGATTTTGGTTCACATAATGTTCTATTCTCCCTTGTAGTTGTCATAAGATCCATCTATTCCGTAATTTCATGTTCCTCCATTTGCGATTTTCTGTTCTCTAACCATACTGATAGGGTTCTTCGATAGGTACAGTTTTCAGTAGACATAATTTTCCTGATCTCCTTTTCTTTGGTGAACATAGGGCAAGATTTATCGAGAGCCATATGAGCACTCTTACAATTAGCGCATTTAAAATCCGTTGTTTCACAGCTATCATGGTGGCCATTACATTTTGGACATACGGTTTTTTTAGTAGGACAATATCTAACTAGGTGACCGAACCTCCAGCATCCTGAGCATTGCGTCACAGGAAATGTATATGGTTCCACTTTAAACCGACACCCATACCCATATACGTATGGGGGTAAAGTGGAGCTTTTAAAACATACCCGTATAGTACTGCTATCTGTCCATTTATTTGAATTATCTAGTCGTTTTAATCTTTTTATCGATAATATTTTGATGATCACACTTCAAATTGTCACCAATCTCCTTATCTTCAATTCCTAAATCTATATCTCGCAAAACACTATACGTTAAATTAATCTCATCGATCAGTTGGCATCTGCATCCTAAAGTAATCATTTTTTCGCAGCTAACTAATTTTCTTGCATTTTCTTTACTATCAAACTGAATCAGTACCTTATATGGACTTTTGTATTGAATTCTTAAAATATTTGAGATATTTTCCGCTTTTAGTAGTTTTGCCATTCCAAATTGTTTGGGTAATACATCTTTTGAAATAATCATAACCATAGGTATCTTTCTGCACTTCCAAATTTGGGTACGTCTGCCTATTCTCTTTTCTTCTATCGTTGTTATTAGGCAAACTCTTTGTCAGTCGTTTCTTGCCTTTTCTGACTGTGATAAAGCCCTCATCTTCTTCTATTATCTCATCACTTTCTTCTCTTGCCCTTTTTTCGAGGGGTTTTTTGACTTAGATTTATATCAACTTCATTTTCTTGGTGTATTTCTGCTTTTACTTGTTGCTCGCTTCTTATAATCTCCTCTTCCATAACATCACTCTCACTGGAGTCGCAAAACTCCAAACTCTCCCCTTCGTTATTCATCGTATAAAAACATGTAATAAACTATAATTGTAGGTAGATGTAAAAAAAAGTATGTAGCTACAACTGCGGGACTCGCTATCTGCGCGTGCGCTCACGATCGCATCTCGCGCGTAACGTTTCTGAACTTCCTGATTCTGTTTCAATGGATTCCTATATGGACGTATAAATATAGGATCTTCATTTTTAGTTCTAAATCTATGCTTAACCTGTTTAGGGTTTTGTGTGGAGCAAAATAAAAGGTCGGGATGTCACTATGATGTTATATTATTTCGTCACGCTATTTGGCACACACAAATACACAAAGACTTAATGCCAAAAATACATATAAGTACAAGGTCTTTAAGTTTATAATTGTTTACAATAATCAACGTTTATAATAGTCCGAACACGTATTACAATTTCTGTAGCTTCCAACAGACTGCTCGGTAATAAATTGAATCGTGGGAAAACGATGTAAGTGACGCGTTACGCATACATAGCCAGAGATATACAATGCACTTAATTATGTATGTGTGTCCCCACATCATTTCCCCCTTTGAAAAAAGAAAATAATAAAAACTAGAAGACTAATCCGCAAACATCTGGTTTATATAAATCTAAACACAAATTATAAATCGACTCAACCAATATAACGAACATTGATACAAAAATCTTACATAACTATTATATTTATTATCCTGCGTAGTACATACACTAAAATAAGTACATAGGTGACCTGCCTAGGATGTTAACACACCTAATAATATATTATCCGCACTTTATCACGCATAACCGGCACTCACAGAGTTGGCACCGGCGGCCTGGGTCTGAACTGGCTGCACTCGTACCACGGGCGGACCCAAGCTCGCCATGCTCCTGTCCACCTCCCTACGAAACCAATATTTCATTCGACGATGACATAACGTGCGTATACCGTACAACGCCACGCCTACTACTATTGCTGCTAACACTATTAGCATTATGTTTATTTTGTCTATCTTTTCGGTAAGTTGCACATGATTGTTGACCTGGGCCAGTGCAACGTTGTCTTTTACTTGATAATTGCCCATTTTATCAAAGTAAATACTACTTGCTTCAATGAAATGTAGTTGTGAAATGAAGTTAAATAACATTCATTTAATAAAGAGAGAAACTGTAGTACATAATTAGCTATATAAAGGTAAGGTTGACGCAATACCGGCGTCATCATTATAAACACAACTCCAATTTCTTACCTATAAATCGACAGAATGTAAAATAAAGTTTATACAATTATTACTTAACAAAAATTGATATCAACAATAAGGGTTTCGTACTATGTATCTTGTACATGCATGAACATGTCAGCAGATTCGTATGTAAACTATAAAATAAGTAGGTACCTAAACTAACAATAAAGTGTAAAATCAATAAAAGTGTATAAGTATAAAGTAAAATATGTCTAATACGGAATCGAACCGAAATTCGTATATGGCAGTCGTACCGTAACTAGAGTAACGACGCTATTACTATAATTTATGTGCAACTTTGTTCTCATGATATCTATAAACAAAGTTAAAACATAAAACATTTTATTAGCATTCCCACGGACATATATTATTATAATAATATAACGACGTCGCGTTATAAGTTATAATGCAAATCTCACGGGTTGTCGAATTACACGCCCGCTTCTAGTGACATGCCTGTGCACCTGTTGCTGCACCTGCACCGGACTTTGTGACACCTGATTATCATTGTTTACATTATCACTGTGCGACTCGTGATCGTTAATGACGTAAGCGGGCTTCAATCTATCGATTGAAATATGCGCTTGTCGTCCAGGTAATTGTACTTTAAAAATTTTAGGACCTCTTTCCAAAACTTTAAACGGTCCGTCATAGGGTTGCTTCAATGACTTGTGGACAGCGTCGTCCCTTACAAAAACAAAATTACACTTTGACAAATCAGCATAAACAAAGAAATTCTTAGAACTTAAATTGTTCCTCGTTGGTCGGTAGCTAGCTATAGTCTCGCGTATTTTCTCTACTAAACTATACGGATCACTCGAATCTCTGTCCTTAGATCTATCGTAGAATTCACCGGGTAAACGTAAGGTTTTACCGAAGGCTAATTCTGCGGCACTTACCTGGCTATCCGTGCGTATCGCTGCGCGAAGGCCTAGCATAACGGTTGGTAACTCCTCCACCCACGTTGTATTGCTATGTAAGCGAGCCATAAGGGCTGCTTTCAAAGACCTATGCCATCTCTCCACGGCACCATTGCTTTGGGGGTGGTAAGGCGTAGTACGAATCTTACGAATGCCCAAAAATTTCATCAATTTTGTAAACAAGCTGGACTCGAACTGACGTCCCTGGTCGCTAGTTATACGCACAGGGCAGCCGTATCTAACTACCCAACCTTCATAAATGCATTTGGAAATCACATTTGCGGTTATTTCCTCTACAGGAAATGCTTCCGGCCAACGAGTACATCTATCGATAATCGTTACTAAATACTTATATCCTTGTGGAGATGTTGGTAAGGGACCAACAATATCTACATGGATATGCTCAAAACGAGAAGCTTCTTGAAACTTGCCCAATTCCGAAACTACATGACGGTTGACCTTCGACTTTTGACATTGTAAACAAGCCTTAGCCCAACGTCCTACATCCTTGTTCATACCAGGCCAAAAGAAATGTTTAGAAATCATCTTACGAGTTGTACGCACGCCAGGGTGACTTAAACAATGAATACTCTCAAAAGCAACCTTTCTAAATTCCTCCGTCAAATATGGTCTTACAAAAATGTCGAGTTCAAAAATCGTAAAGTGTAAATCGTGTAATATCGTGATTAACGAGTTATTAGCTTTTGTGCAAAACAAGTTGGACGTTATGGACAATGAAAGCCTTATCAACATTTGTGCGACGGGTTTCTCCAGCGAGGATATCAACGAAGCAAAGTCGTTATTATTTGAATCTCTGACGGCGGGCAAGCGTAAAATATCCAGACGTAAGGACAAGAAACAAAAGGATCTAGAGGACATTATAACGCTGTTTAAAAATACAGATCCCGAGCTAATCCCCATATTTGTGGCCAGAGAACTGAGCAAGCTGTCTCCCGTAACGTTTGACCACATCGACGTTACTGGATTACTCAAGGATTTAGTGCTGCTTAAAAGCGACTTAAAGCTTATAAAGAATAACTACGCAACTATTGATCAACTGTAAGAAATAAAAAGTGAACTGCATAATTGCAAGTATGGCTCAATTGTGGGGGTAGATGATTATAACGTAAACTCGCGTAAACGAGGAGCATTTTGCTTGGATAGTGGGCCGGTAGGAATATCACCGATAATAAACAAAGTTAAGCAGTCGACACAGAGGCAACGCAGTAGTGAAAGATCGCCACAAGTGCCGTCTCCGTCAAACCAATGCGCGATGAATAATATAGTGAGCGAGAACGGTATAACTGTGCGTGACACCGACGTACACAGTGTCGTGTTTGTTGGAAATCAACGGGATGTCTCACCGGACAAATTGTTATCACAAACAGCTGTAAAGAAAGTACATGCATTTTTGCCTTCACCTACCAAAGTGATTGAGAAATCGTTAAGCATGGCAGAAGTGTTAAAGAGCGACGAGGATTTTAAAATAAATAAACCCGAGCCCGGCTGGACACTCGTTCAAAGAAATCGCTTAAGAAATCGGTTTGTGAGTCAGTTAGGTAAAGCAACCATGGATCCTTTAAGTAATTTTAAAGCGGCAGACACTAAAGTACCCTTATTTGTCTCTAATGTTCATAAAGACACCGTAGAAGCTGATATAATTGAATACATTTATAAGAAAACGCAGGAAAAAGTGACACTTATTAAAATAAAAATGAAATACGATAGGGGGTACAACTCATTTAAATTGTTTGTATCAAAATGTAGAATGCCTTTGTTTCTTGATGACAATCTATGGCCGGATGGAATAAAATTTCGTCGTTTTGTGAACATGAAAAAGTGGCCAGCAGAGCAAAATGATAATGGAACACAACCATAACAGCATATTGATTAGTTTTAATTGCAAAAATGTGAAAAGGAGTGTGGAGTGTGTGCGGTCACTGTGTAAGCGAGCGGACTTGGTAGCACTTCAGGAGACATGGCTGGTGGCACAGGACCTGCCTTTCCTCGGCAACATCGATGATAACTTTAGTTATTTCGGAAAATCGGCGATTGACTTGTCATCAGGAGTGCGGCGAGGTAGACCGTTCGGTGGAGTCGCTATTCTATGGCGCAAAAGTGTGTTTACAAATGTGACAGTTGTGCATAGTGAAAGTGATCGTATTACGGCAATTAGAGCGGATACAGGTAACAATCGTGAAGTTGTAGTTATATGTGTGTACATGCCTACCGACCAGTCAGACAACCTGCCTTTGTTTACAAATTGTCTAGGCGAAATTAGCGCTATTGTGGAACAAAGTAACGTGGAATCTGTATTTATTCTGGGTGATTTCAATGCTCACCCGTCGGCTCCTTTTTGTGATGAATTACTGAATTTTTGTAACGATTTTTGTAACGATAATAACTGGTTGTGCGCTGACATAAATAAGCTTGGTAGGTCGTCAGACACTCATACGTTCTATAGTGATGCACATCATTGTAAGCGTTGGTTGGATCACTGTTTAGTCACGGAATCAGCGTGGCAAACAATAACTGCCATTCATGTTGGCTATGGAACGTATTGGTCGGATCATTTACCTCTAATTGTTAGTTGTAATCTTGACGTAATTAAAACTAAGTGTATAATTAATGATTATTTATCTAATAATATTATGTGGGGTGAGAGGGAAAACAAGGAGATAAAAAACTATACTGACATTTGTAATAATAAATTAAAAGACCTTGACTTCCCTAATGAATTTTGTGTTTGTGCTGACAGTATGTGTAGTAACTTTGGACATAGATATATTATTGACAATTTATACGATGACATTGTAAATATTTTATGTGAGGCCTCTGTACAAAGCAAGCGAGTAAGAAAGCTTAAAAAGGGAAAAATAGTAGTGGGATGGAACAGTCACGTTAAAGAGGCGCATAGTCAGGCTAGGAAGGCATATGAACAGTATCTGTCATATGGTAAGCCGGAAAGCGGGCCTGTTCATGACGCGATGTATCTGACTCGTAAAAAATTTAAGTCCAGACTAAAGTTTTGTCAAAATCACCAAGACCAACTTAAAATGGATAGGTTAGCCTCTCACATAACAGACAAAGATTTTAGAGGTTTCTGGAAATGTACCAAGAGGTTGGGTGGTAGGGTTAGTTTGCCAGTGAGTGTGGGCGGGTGTAATGAGCCTAAAGAAATAGCTAACCTTTTTAAAAATCACTTCAAAGTTAAAGCTCCTATCACCAGCAATACTGTTGTGCCCAAGGTTGAGTCCGTGGCTGTTTGCGAGAATCCAATAGGGTTTTCTGTTCAGGAGGTTAAAAATGTTATTAATAATATGAAACGGGGTAAGTCTCCGGGCAGTGACGGACTCAGCATTGAGCACCTGCAGCACGCAGGCACACATTTGTATAGAGTGTTGGCTATGCTGTTTACTTTCTGCATACGTCACTCGTACTTACCACCGAAGATGACGGAAACAATTGTTGTGCCTATAGCGAAGAACCGCACTGGTGATGTGACTGACAAGTGTAATTATAGGCCTATCTCCCTGGCTACTGTGATGGCGAAGGTCTTCGATGGTCTTTTGGATATTCAGCTCAGCAAGTATGTAAAGCTTCATGATGCTCAGTTTGGGTTTCGTGAGAATTTGTCAACTGAAAGTGCTATTTTGACTCTGAAGCATACAGTCGCCTACTATGTTGACAGGAAAACACCCATCTATGCTTGCTTCCTTGACCTATCGAAGGCTTTCGACCTAGTCGATTATAATAGACTCTGGTCTAAGCTTGGGGAGGTTGGGGCTCCTGCTGAACTGATTAATATATTCTCCTTCTGGTATAAACAACAGAAAAACGTTGTCAAGTGGGGGAATGTATATTCAGATGAATACAAACTTGAGTGTGGTGTGAGGCAGGGAGGACTGACCTCTCCAAGACTTTTTAATCTCTATGTCAATCAGCTGATCGATGAGCTCAGCAACAGCCATGTCGGATGTCACATAGATAACGTTTGCGTCAATAACATCAGCTACGCGGACGATATGGTGTTGCTGAGTCCATCTGTCGGCGGGCTACGGAGGCTATTAGGTATGTGTGAAACTTACGCTAAGAGTCATGGCTTAAAGTACAATGATAGGAAGAGTGAGTATATGCTTATCAGAGGTAAGATTAAGCAACCTGAACATATACCGCCAGTATACCTTAACGGAGTATCGTTGAGTCGGGTCTCTCAGTTTAGGTATCTAGGGCATGTTGTGACTGAAACCCTACATGATGACGCAGATATTGAGAGAGAGCGGAGAGCGTTGTCGGTACGAGCCAATATGTTGGTGCATAGATTTGTGCGGTGTACAGCACAGGTAAAAGTAACATTGTTCAGAGCCTATTGCCAAAGCTTCTACATCAGCGCCCTATGGACCAACTACACGCAAAGGGCCTACAATGCTCTCCGTGTTCAATACAACAACGCCTTTAGGATTCTGTTGCGGCTACCTCCCTTTTGTAGTGCCTCGGGCATGTTTGCCGACGCAAGGGTGGATGACTTTTATGCAATAATGCGCAAAAAGTCAGCCTCACTGATTCGCAGAATGAGAGGTAGTGGCAACGGAATCCTGAGGATGATTGCAGACCGACCAGTATCGCCAGTTGTGGGGCGGCTAATCGGGCTACATGTGGTCTGATGATGATTTTTATTTTTATTTGTTGAATTTTTTATTTATTTTATTGTATTTCTATTTAATTTAAATATTTAAGAATGATATCTATATTTTTAGAATGTTAATTTTATTTTATTTATTTATTCATTATTTTTATTAAACTGGACTACCTATAAATTAATACTAACATAGTTTTTAAGATAAATTGTTACTAACAAATTATGGACATTAATTGGTCTGCAATAAACGAATTATTATTATTATTATTATTATGACGTCATTAAAAACTTCACAAAATATTTTTTTATTACAAGTAGGTAATAAAATTTTCTTTAATGTAATATTACTGTCGTTAGTAGAACATTTCGTCATCCGTAGCAAGTACTCGTCTTTTTCCTGCGCGTCAGCAAGAGTATCGAAGTCGAGTACAGTCGGGCAAAAAATTGTTTCTAAACGCGATAAGGTGTCAGCCACGACATTATCTTTACCGCTAATGTGCTGTATATCAACTGTAAATTCGCTTATAAATAGAAGCTGTCGCGTTCTTCTTGGCGTTTCTTTATTATCATTACCAATTTTGGAGAATGCGTGACATAAGGGCTTATGGTCTGTGTACACTGTCAGAGGTCGACCTTCAAATAATTTACGAAAATACTAGTAATTCGCGGTCATAAGTCGAATACTTCTGTTCAGTTGGTGTAAATTTCTTTGAAAAATATCCTAGCGGCTTCCACGAACCGTTTATTCGTTGTTGCAATACCGCACCCATACAGGTATTTGAAGCATCGGTCATCAGTGCAAGGGGAACATTCGGTAATGGATGTGACAATGTAACGGCATTCTGAAGTCCTGTCTTACATTGTACAAAAGCATTTTTTGAAGTATCTGTCCAATTAATCCTAGTCCTGTCATTTTTTTTTGCGTTTACTAAGTATTTGTTAAGTTCGCACTGATAAACAGCTAAATTGGGTAAATGAGGCCTATAAAAATTTAACATACCTAAGAAACGTCTTAAATCTGCTATAGTTTCGGGCTTGGGGAAGTTAACAATGGCTTCTACTTTATCGTTAAGCGGTCTAATACCGTCAATGCTTACATCATGTCCTAAGAATTCTATGCGCGACTGTCCAAAACAACACTTAGTTAAGTTAATCGTTATGCTATAAGTATTAAAACGTTCAAATACCAACCTTAAGTGCTCTCTATGTAGGGTTTCATTTTCACTGGCTATGATGACGTCATCTAAATAATTATATAGAAAATCCAATCCCTGTAAAACAGTGTTGTTCATGAACCGCTGAAATGTTTGTGCGGCGTTACGCAGCCCAAAAGTCATGCGGGGAAACTCGAATAGACCAAAAGGGGTAATAATTGCGGTTTTCTCAATGTCATTTGGTGCTACACTAATACAATGGTACGCGCGATTTATATCCAATTTTGAAAATATCGTTTTATTTGCCAAAATGTAAGTAAATTCGTGTAACCTGGGTATAGGGTATCTGTCAGGCTTTGTAATCGCGTTTAACCGTCGATAGTCACCACACGGCCGCAAGTCGCCGTTTTTCTTCGTGACCACATGTAAAGGACTAGACCATGCGCTTTTAGAAGGCCTACAGATCCCTAACTCCTGCATAATTAGAAATTCTTTCTTTACTTTCATATATCTATCGGGCGGCAGTGGTCTAGCGCGCGCATGCACAGGAGGGCCTGATGTCTCTATGTAATGTAAAACGTTATGCGCGGGAGTTTCCCTGAATGATGCTGGCTTCGTAATGTCAGGATGCATGCACAATAAATCATAGTACGGATGGCCTTTAACAATAGAATTCAAAGATGGTTGGCTACTATTTACAATAGCTGCTAAAACATGTATGTCAGTAATTTGGTCGATAAGTTTGCGGTTACGCATATCAACTAAAATATTATGATGCGTTAAAAAATCAGCACCGAGAATGGGCTGTTTAACGTCTGCTAAAATAAATTCCCAACGGTACGGTCGCCGAAGTTTAAGATTCAACACTAATGTCCTTGTACCGTAAGTTGCGATTTCCGTACCATTGGCGGCATATAATTTGTAATCTGAACACTGTATACCTTTAAAAAGACGTTTGGATGCTGGTAACACTGACACATTAGCTCCAGTATCTACGAGAAATCGTAATCCAGAATTAAAGTCCGTGGTTAATAGGCGGCTGCAGGGTAGAACGGCACAGACCTCCGCCGACGACTGTACCTTGTCCTCTAGTTTTCCGACTTCGAAGAGACAGCATTGCCTGCTCCATGGCTGTCCTTTTGTTTCCATGCACAGGGCGGCACACATTTGTGCGCTCGATTGCGGTATCGGAAGTGGTAGCTACAAAGCCAATCAGGTGACTCAGGATTACGTCCTCGGGATTTGGAACGTGAGGGTTGCCGAAAACGATTCCATGGTTGCCTCGATCTTGACCGGGAGCGGGAGCGTTCCATTTCGGTCAATCTAGCGTTGATCTTAGCTAGCTCTGCTGATATGCTAGCTATCTCGACCTCGTTCTTGCACTGTTCTCGTGGAGCCTGAGCTATAGCTGCAATGGTGTTACTCTTCGTAGCCTCGGCTACGTTGTCAGCTATCATGGCTAGGTTGTCTAAATCTTTGGTTTCCGACACGACCAATACAGCGCGCAATGTAGACGGCAGGTGTCCTTGCCAAAGGACTCTCAGTGTGTCGTCGGGTATTTTGTCGCGAGCCAGGTGTCTCATGCGTTGTAGAAGCTGAGAAGGCTTTAGGTCGCCTAACTCCATTTCACCTATAAGCTTCTCGATCTGTCTATTCTTGGAGTCTTCGAACAAGGTCAGCAATTTGACGACCAAATCGAACTTGCTGTCATCACCCATTTTCTGTGGCGCTAAGATAGCCTCTACACGTATAAACCAGACACGGGGTTGGTCTGTCCAAAATTCGGGAATTCGCGATGCTACTGATATAGCCATGACCTCTGTCGGTGGGACAGGCGGAACGTTTGAAAAATTAGTCGTCATTTTCATGAAATTTCACTCGCGTCTAATGTTCTTTATCGGGGTCACCAATTTAGGGTTTTGTGTGGAGCAAAATAAAAGGTCGGGATGTCACTATGATGTTATATTATTTCGTCACGCTATTTGGCACACACAAATACACAAAGACTTAATGCCAAAAATACATATAAGTACAAGGTCTTTAAGTCTATAATTGTTTACAATAATCAACGTTTATAATAGTCCGAACACGTATTACAATTTCTGTAGCTTCCAACAGACTGCTCGGTAATAAATTGAATCGTGGGAAAACGATGTAAGTGACGCGTTACGCATACATAGCCAGAGACATACAATGCACTTAATTATGTATGTGTGTCCCCACAACCTGGTTTGTAAAGGATAAAGGAATATTATCACAATGGAAGATATCTTTATATTCAGCACATAAATTTTGTATGCACGTTTTTCATCCTGATTCAAGTGATCTAACCTTAACTTAGAAAGATTATTTTCTAACTCTTGTTCTATATTAAAGTCTACATTAAGATTATTTACATGGCAATATTCATTTTCTACCTTAACTACATCTACAGGCCTATCAAAAGTTATAGTTATATATTTATTTGTAACGTTCTGTATGACCGTTGACGCAAAATAATCTACACAACTTACTATGGCATCCGGCATACGAACACCTGGGCAAAACTCCGTAAATCTAAACATAGCACTTCCATTTTCTAACATTGTAGGAAATTTCACACGCATTTCTGATCGTGATGGTATCTTTACTTTATGAAAGTGATTATACCAATTTGGAATATCGGTATATTTCGTTTTTAATACCTGCCTTTTCATGTCAATACTCACTTCTAACTCTTTTAATAAATCTATACCTATAAGACCATCATATGCATTATCTACATCATATATATAAAATGTATGACACAAGTTTGTGTTAAAGGTTCCCGGTAAAGGAATATTTATAACTTCGTTGTGTTTGTTACAACCGTGCGTACTATAGATTTCAAAGGGTTTATACATTTTATACCTCTCGAAATACATACTTGCTTTCTCAGGACTTATAAAGGAACGCGTACTACCTGTATCTATTAAGAAATAAGAACAAATCTCAGGCAATTGGATGTGAGGTAATTTTAAAGTATCACTATAGTTTACCTTTATTGTTTCGGTTGCTCTTCCTCTGAGGCTTCTATGTAAAAATTTATGCCGTGGTTCGAATTATGAGAATAATTATTTCCTATGTGCTCATTTGTCTTCTCTGGTAAATAATATGTTTCACCGCGGTTATATACCATATTATTATGTACAGTTCTCATTGATACGTCAGTATTTTGCTTCGGTGGCATTTTATTATTTATGCCGAAGCGAAAGTTCTGATTAGGATTCTGTTTAAAGAAACCTAACTGTTTATAGTTATTTACAGTGCTAAGGAACTGCTGTGGCTGATTACCTAACTGTGGTCTGTTAAAGTTATTAACGTTGGGTAGGTTGGGTTTAGACCCTTGAGCTTGGGGCTGACATGGACCTCCAAATCTCGGATTGCTATTCTGTGTAAACCTATTAGGTATACTAAATCTATTCTGTGACATCATATTATTCGTTGGGTGTGTCTCTTGGGAAGGTTTATTCTGAAGGTTTGGTATCCCGATTTAAATGGTAATTGTGTTGGATTGTGCAACGACTTGTTAATATGCGACTGTGCTTTGCTAGGCTGTTTCGTATCATTCCTAGCATTGTATTAAGTCTGGAAATTTACTTCCTCTGTAACTATACTTAGTGCCGACTCTAACGTAACACATTTATTTAGCCTAACAAATCTTAATAAGTCTTCTGGTAAATTATACAGAAAAACATTAAGCGATGTGTTGTTATATATTATAATATTTAGCTGCTTTAATTCCCTCGTCACACAAAAGGTTCACTTTCGATATTAAAGAGCTCCTAATGTTTTGTATACGATGGCAGAAGTCGATATAAGACTCTCCTTGTCGTATATGTAACTCTATGGCGATACACGCCTCGGATCTAGGATCCCCGAAATGCTGGACAAACAATTCTTTTAATTGTTCCCATGACGTGATATTTTCACGTTCACTAACCAATACTGCAGTTTTGCATATTAATCTACTTGTAATACAGTGATATAAATATATATGTTGAGCGGGATTATTGTCTCCCCTAAAACTCCTAATTACATACTCGCAATTAGATATGAATAGATTTAATAGTTTTTCATCGCCATCGAATCGTGGGATGATTGTTTGTATTTCTTTCGGAATAAGACTAATTTGATTCATCGTTTAAAATAATTATAATATAAACACAATTCAGAAATTATAAAAACACGTAATATCTTACCTAATATAGTATAGCTATAACTAGAGAGCTATGTAGACCAACACTTTTTTTTTAATTTTTTTTTTACGTGGCGGAATTCTATGACGCATATCCCTCCGCGGGGGCGGGCGGAGGGATTATGTCGGACTCGCCGGGGTAAAGAAAGATGTTAAAAATATAATGTACCTCCCGGGATACCGACTAAACCTACCACGGTGTTCCTCGACACAAAAAAAAAACCAACAAGTAAACTAAAGCCAACAAGGACGACAGGAGACCACGAACAGTCATAGTCAAACTCGCCACCCCAAGACTTCGAGATACATTGTTGGCTAAATCTATTCACTTCAATAGAGCAAACCCCAATGACAAAATCAATACAAGTCATCTAGGGATTGGTGGCAATAAATTACCAATTTATATCCGGGAGCATTTATCACCAACAAATAAAAAACTACATGCAGCTGCCCGGCAAATGGCCAAAGAAAAGGGTTACAGGTTTGTCTGGATTAAACAAGGTCGTATTTTCATACGAAAAACGGAAAATGATGAATATATTTACGTAAGAAATCAAGATATATTAGATAAACTCAAATAACCACTCATTTACCATTTTATTTTTTGTTGCAATGTGTCGTCTTTGATTACTTTTTATAAAATTCAACTGTTTAAATTTATACTACCAGAACGTCAGAGGTCTACGGACTAAGACTCATGAGTTTCTTTGTGGTATTGCTTGTGCTAATTATGATGTAGTTGTGTTGTCTGAAACCTGGCTGAACGATAAGATTTACGATGCCGAATTATTTGACGCGCGTTACACCGTTTACCGAAGGGACCGCGAAAGTTCAGGTTTTCACTCAAATAAAGAGGGAGGAGGAGTGTTAATAGCCGTTTCTAATAAGTTCCATTCTATACGATATAAAGATTATGAGAGTCAATGCGAAGATCTTTTTGTTAAAATTGAACTCAACAAGCACAAATATGTAGTTTTATGTGCTGTATACCTCCCCACCTCCAATAAATAAAAACATTTTGGAACATTTTATAGATAATTTCAACCGGGTGTCGGATGACATTGACAATATTTGCCTGATCGGTGACCTTAATTTAAATTGCATCTCGTGGCCGACTTATAATAATGCTTCTAGGCCTCTTATAAAGCATAGTTCTTCATTGGCCCAAATATTTATTGATTTTATAGCACTTAACAATCTCATACAATACAACGATGTATCCACCAGCAATAACAACATTTTAGATCTGGTTTTGTGTAATATGCCAAAGACTACTGTTACGAATACTGCAAATGCTATTGTCAGTATAGATTTACATCATCCCCCTTTGGATATAAATATAAAGTTTACCGATGGTGAGTGTTTGAAAACTAACAATGTGCTAAAATATAATTTCTTTAGGGGAGATTACGATACAATTAATTCAGAGCTAGATATAGTGGATTGGACTTATGAATTTGCCCAGTGTGGCAATGTGAATGAAATGGTTTCTTTATTCTATGGAAAGTTATACGAATTAATTGATAAATTTGTACCAAAAACTAACATAAGTAAAAAAAAATTTCCACCCTGGTTCAATAAGCAGCTAATTAATTTAACAAAGGAAAAAAGTAAAATACTTCATCGATACAGAGTCTACAAAAACCCTTTAGATGAAATATCACTGAAACTCTTAAGTAAAAGATGCAAAACTTTGGCTACGGTTTGCTACAATAAATATATTATTCAAACTGAGGACAATATCAAAAAGAACCCAAAATACTTTTATAGTTACCTAAAAAACAAATGTAGTAATGCAGTCCAAATACCCCAAACTATGACTTTGAATGATACTAGTGTATCTGATGGTCCTGGCATATGCAATTTGTTCGCAAAATATTTTTCTTCAAATTTTACTGACTCTGATCAAAATGTATCGTTAAATAAAGCCGACTTAATCATTGGTAGTATTACAGGTTTGCATGTTCCACATATTAGTATACTGAAATATTTAAAAGGCCTTAATATACATAAAGGGTCGGGTCCTGATGATATCACACCATATTTCATTGTGAGATGTGGTTTACCTTTAAGTTTCCCACTCTTTATTATATTAAATAATTCATTATCAACTGGCACATTTCCAACCATGTGGAAAGACGCTAAAGTAGTCCCTATTTACAAAAATGGCAGTAAAGATAACATAGGAAATTACAGGCCCATCTCAATATTGTCTGTTTTTGCTAAGTTGTTTGAGGCTTTAATCTACCCCTTCTTAAAAAATCACACGCGTCACATATTTGTAAATGAACAGCACGGATTCATTCAATCACGCTCTACAAGCACCAATTTAGTAACTTATCAGAATGAACTAATTAATGCAGTTGATACTGGCATTCAAGTCAGTGCTATTTATATGGATTTTGCGAAGGCATTCGACAGAGTTTGTCATACAGTGTTGCTAAAAAAATTAGATTTATATGGTGTGGGCGGCACTCTCTTAAATTGGTTCCAATCGTATTTATCTGATAGAACTCAATATGTAGTAGTTAAGGCGTACAAATCCGTAAAGTATACATCTTTTTCTGGGGTTCCACAGGGCTCGCATTTGGGTCCGTGGTTATTTAATTTATTTATTAACGATTTAGTGTCCTGTGTTAAACATAGTAAAGCTTACCTCTTCGCTGATGATTTAAAGCTCAGCAAATATATAACTAAATCCGAAGATTGTGACCATCTTCAGAAGGACCTTGATGCTGTAATGAATTGGTGCATTGAAAACAGAATTTCTTTAAATATAAATAAATGATATACCATCACTTTTACGCGCAACCGTAATATTATTAACACTGAATACCATCTTAGTGGTACGATTCTCCAAGAGAAAACCGAAATAAGAGATTTAGGCATAGTTTTTGATTCCAAATTAACATTTCTACCTCATATTGACAACATTATTAATAAATCATCAAAAATGTTAGGTTTTATTATTCGTCGTATTTAGTAAATTATTTCGTAATCCAGATATAAAAATATCCATATATAACGCCTACGTACGGAGTAATCTCGAATATTGCAGTGTAGTGTGGTCTCCTCAATATCATGTGCATCAAATCAGAATAGAACGTATTCAGAAAAGATTTTTAAGACATCTTGCTTTTTCATGTCGAATACATAAACAACTGCCCTCGTATACCCAGAAGTTGACGTTTTTTGCGATGGATAGTCTATTGGTTCGTAGGCAGTTACTCGATATGACTTTTTTGTTTAAGGTTTTGAGAAACGAATTTGATTGCCCCTTGCTTTTAAAATTATTTGGTTTGCGTGTTCCTAGACGTGTGCCAAGGCGAGCACTTGTCGATGCTGGATTGCTGCAATGCCCTACCGCTAGAAGTAACTTAAAACAATTTTCTACCATATCACGGCTGTCGAAGGCATATAACACAATTTGCGGTGAACTTGACATTTTTGCTGATAGCTTACCATCCTTTAAGAAAGACGTATTGAGATTGTTAAGAAGTTCTTAATTGCACCTATTTTTAAATTGAATTGTATCTTGTTTAATATGTATATTCTCTTGCTTATTTTGTTGTTTAAATTATTTACCTAACTGTTAACAGTGTTACTATACTGTGGATGCTGTGACACCTTCAAATGTTGTGCATTTAATTATTTTTTTTAAGGATGATTTTAGATATAAGAAACAATGTAACAACTACTGGTTGTCCAAATAAATAAATAAATAAACCACTATCGACGGGGCCGCGCGAATCGCTTTCGCATGCGGTCGCGACCCCGCCAAGGTTACGGCCCGCCGTATGAAACGGCAAGCCACTACACGAAAGACCTACCCAAAATAGGCACTACGTCATATAAAACCCTACTGTCTCCCCTAGAGGGGAGACGGACTCGACACAGAGGCGCGCGTGGGAACACGCATGCCGCCTCTCGGACCTGGTGCTGAACGGATGGTGGGCAGGCCCACAAAGCCCGCCACCCCCAGGTCAAACCTCAGGGTGGCTGGAGGTCATCGCGCGCCCTCCGGCGCCCGGCTCTGCGGTTAGGGAGAGGGTTTAAACGCTCCCTCTCCCGCTCCGCCGCCTCCTTGATGGAAATTACTTCCTCACAAAAGGAGGCGACGGCGTTCCACGACCTCTCACTCCGGACCATAGACTGAACTACGGCCGGGAGCGAGAGGGCAACCGATCCGACTGCCGCGATCAAATCACGGCGCTGCGATGCCCAGGCGGGGCAAACCGCCAAAGTGTGCAGCGCCGTGTCCTCAACAACGTCGCGGCAGTCGCCGCAGTGGTGACAACCGGGCGTCTCTTGCCGGCGTATACGACACAGGAACTGGCCAAAACAACCATGGCCAGTCAGAACCTGTGTCAGCCGGAAGGTGAGGGAGCCATGCCGCCTCTCCAGCCACTCCTCAAATACGGGCCTTACCGCCACAATCGTGGCGTGCCCGGCACTGGGGTGCACAAGTCGTTCCTTCCAATTCGCCACTAGGACCTGGCGGAGCTCGGACCTTGCCGCCTCGACTGCGGGAAAAACAGGTCCTTCGCCCCGAGCTAGCGCCTCCTGGCGCCAAAGATAGAGCGACGCCAGGAGCGCCGCTTCCAGGTCCCATGGCATCGATCCGGCGAGGAGGCTCGCAGCCTCGAACGAGATCGTGCGGTACCCTCTAATCAACCTGACGGCCATGGCGCGCTGTGGAGCACGAAGCGCCGAGATGTTACGGGCCGCCAGGTTGTCGCCCCAAACTGGGGCCCCATATAGGGCCATGGACCGCACGACCCCCTCGTAGAGCCTCCGGCAGGAGGTGTTTGGCCCCCCAAGGTTGGGCAGCAGGCGCGCGAGCGCACCTGCAGCGCCCCGAAGAATGGGGGCCAAACGACGGAAATGGGCTGTAAAGTCCCATCGGCTGTCGAGCAGGAGACCCAAATACTTAAGGGTTGGCTCGACGCCGATGCGGACCCCTCCTACCATGATATGGGCCCCTGGAGGTGGCCGGTTCCGAGGGCCGTGAAAACATACAGCCTCGGATTTCGACAGGGCCACCTCGAGGCCCAACCGCCGGATACGACCAACGACTTGTGCGACCCCAGCGGTCGCCAGTATGGCCGCCGCCCGGTGCGACTTACCCCTCGCCGTGACAAGCGTGTCGTCGGCGTAACAAATGACGCCGACGCCACGGAGGAGCGCACCTCGCAGCACCCAGTCGTAACCGATGTTCCACAGGAGCGGACCCAGAACCGATACCTGTGGAACACCGCACGACATATGTAGAACAACACTATCCTAACCTAATGTGACCTAAAGTGAGTTCTCAAGTTGTGTAGAACAACACTTACACATGTTTAGTAGGCAATGTTTAGTCCAATTAAACACAAATTACACAAACATAGACAGGAAAGGAACGGTAGTGAATAAAGGGTCTACTCACATTAATTCGCACGATCCCATGCCGATTCCCTTACTCGCTGCTGCCGTGCGCTACTTGACGAATTTGTTTGAAGAGGTTCTTTGCGGACTCCTTGTCTAGGCGGCAAGCGCGACGCTACGACCGATGCGCGTTACGTAAACTATCGATTTTTCGCGACTTAGAAAATCCGACCCGGCTGCGCCAGTCAAATATAAAGACTCGGTTATATTAATAAAAATAAATACTTTATTTAATAAACACGAGTAATAATACAGTCTTTACAGCGGAGAACAAAGGAATGAATTAATTCTAAGTTACATGGGTTTATAAATGGTGTGACACGTTACATATGTGCTGTCTGTGACCTCACAGAGCTGCTTTAGTTACATGTAATTAGATTAATGTATTTGGTCATCATTAATGTTATGGTAATTCGTTATGTTACGAGTTACACAGAACAACGATCAAGTTCGGTTGCTAAGGCTGGTGGCGTGATGCGTTCTTAGTTTACTAATATGGTTCGTTGTGTGGTCTGGGAACGCATAACTAGCTAAAATGTTAGACTCCAACAATACAACTGTAAACACAAAAATTGTACTCCGGTTTTGAAACGAGTTCCCCGCGGTGCTAGACCCTCGGTGGCCCAAAGTTTGGCTCACTGCATTGGTCTTGTCGTCCGGGCAAACTCAACAACAGCTTGGGAACAACTACCTTTCCGTATAGAATACTCCATGTACAAGAAGACCGGACCTCACAAAAATCTTTAACAGCCAAAATTAAAGAAAATTGTCATGTTTCGACCTTTTTTTTTTTTTTTTTTTTTTTTTTTTTTTTTTTTTTTTTGATTCCCAGGAAAAATGCTTCATGCACTACCCGCCGGCTAGGGGACGGCACCGGCGGGGCGTGTGGGACTCCCAGCTAGAATACGCGCTGGTATACCCACTAAAAAACCTGGGGTGTTCCCTCTCTCACCCAATGGGGGGGGCCAGTTGGGAACTTAAAAGATTCAACCATAGCAGGCCCCCCCGTGTGGGTGCCGGCCGGGTCATTTTTTTCGGACCCGACCACCTCTCGTCCCCAGGGGAGAGCCTGACTGCTCTCCCCTTTCGACATCAGAAAGGCGCGCGGGAACACCGCGCGCGCCCTCTCGGGGCTTTTAGTTTACGGGTGGCAGGGTCCCCTGAGGCCCCGCCACCCGGAGCCCCTAGGTGGGGGGCAGGAGAGCGACATAAGCGCGTCTCCTGCGCCCCCTCCTCCGGCGGCGGACGTCCGGGGCGTAAGGATCGTCCTCACGCCCCCGCTCCGCCGCCTCCTTCTGCGAGATGACAGTCTCGCAGAAGGAACTCATTGCGCCCCAGCACCTGTCGTCGCCGACCATCTTGGATATGACGGTCGGCAACGAAAGGTCGGGGCCAATCACGGTGACCAGGGCACAGCGCTCCGCGGCCCACGCCGGGCACTCCTCCAGCGTGTGCTGCGCCGTGTCCCGGTCACACACCTCACAATGGTGACATCTGGTTGTCGGCTCCCTACCGGCTATCTTGCAGAGGTACTCTCCGAAACACCCGTGTCCGGAGAGCACCTGAGTAAGCCGGTAGGTGAGCGGTCCGCGCCGTCTGTCCGCCCATTCTCTTAGTACTGGACGGACAGCCTCGACTGTCCTCACCCCGTAGCGGGGCTGGGCCAGTCGCTCATTCCACCTGGCCTCCAGGACCAGTCGAGCCTGGGACCTTCGCGTCTCCACCGCCCTGTGCGTGGGCTCCTCGCCATGGAGGCGGAGGTCAGCGCGCCAGTAATACACCGACGCTTGGACCTCCGCCTCCAAATCCCAGGGCGGCGATGCCGCCAAAACGCACGCCGCCTCATAGGAGACGGTGCGGTACGCCCGCGACACCCTGATCGCCATCGCCCTCTGAGGTCTGTCATGTTTCGACCTGCACTATTAATTCAAAATTGCCCAGTTACCGTAACAGCTCAATACAAAATTTGGTAGAATCAAAATTAAGGGAAGATGATATAAGGGGCGCGTCCCGGCTATTATTTAGTAGTCATGTGGTGGCGACTTGCTCTCCAGACACACTCGCTAGTCTGCAGAACAAGCATCCAACGCCATCTGATAACCTCACCTATCCTGACCCTCCTAGTTCAGATTCTGAATATCTCAGTATTACAGCCAAGGATGTTCTTTCAGCCATTTGCTCTTTTCTGAGTGGGTCTGCTGGCGGTCTCGACGGTTTGACACCACAACATCTGAAAGATCTTGTGTGTTCAAGCGCCGGGGCGGCTGGCAACGCACTGTTGAGGGAGCTGACGGCTTTAATGAATATTATGTTCTCCGGCAATGTGGACGATGTCATCATCGATGTTTTATACGGTGCAAATTTATGTGTCCTTCGGCAAAAGGATGGTGATATTCGGCCTATTGACGTAGGGTGTAATTACAGGCGTATGGAAGCCAAATTATGCTGTAAATATAACAGCACAAGACGAGCGGGAAAAATCCAGCCTCTACTAACTTGGCTTTGGGTCTAAAGAGGGTTGTGAAGCTGCCATACACGCCTTGTCAACATACTTTGGCTGTGGCGGCGGTGACGTTATCTTGAAGGTTGACTTAAAGAATGCCTTTAACTCAGTGAATAGGGACACTTTCTTGACACAAGTAAAAATAGAAACCTCCAGAATTTATAAGTTCATTTGGAAATGTTACAGGTATCCATCAAAATTAATCTACAAGGAAAATCTTTTGGAATCAGCCGTTGGTTGTCAACAAGGTGACCCTCTTGGGCCAGTAATTTTTAGTTTAGCTATTCACCCCATTGTTAAGCAGCTAAATTCAAAATTTAATATCTGGTACCTAGACGATGGCACCCTAGGAGTAGATATAGATAAAATATTACAGGACTTGGCACTTTTAAAAATAAATATCAGTCAATAGGTTTGGAACTTAATCCAAGCAAATGTAAAATTTTTGTCAGCAATAACTTCAATAAACTATCGGTTTTATCTAAATTTAATTGTTTGTCACCTAATTATTCATACGCAACTCAGACAGTTTAAATTTTATCACATAATTACCTTTTTATTAGTTATAGTTTTAGGATATTCTTTCCACTACTTAACAATGTATTAGTTTCGAAATATTAAAATTCGATCATCTAAATATTTATTTTATCACTCGTGGTATCCGAACAAAAACAAATAGCGTCTATGATAACATTTTGCTTAATAACTATGATGTAATTGTGTTCACTGAAACTTGGTTGAATTCCAACATAGTCAATAATGAATTTACTGATTCGAGATACGTAGTATACCGCAGAGACCGCACTTATGATGCGTCTGGTAAAAGAGATGGAGGAGGCGTATTAGTAGCAGTGTCCAAAAATATTTCGTCTTCCAGAATACACCGCTGGGAAAGTGAATGTGAGGACCTATGGTTAACTCTCCAAATTAATTCGTACGGTGGAATAATGAAATTAGTATTGTGTGTCGTGTACTTACCTCCGCCTCTTCGGCCAGACACATTAAACAAATTTTTCAGTAATGCAAATGACGCAATGTATTCAATTGACGATGTTATGATACTTGGCGATTTTAACTTACCGTTTATTCATTGGTCTAAAGATAACGACTTAAACTACACAAATCCATCTAATTACTTCAATACTGTGGGTTACTCGGTTATCGATTTCATGTCTGCCAACAATCTTTATCAGTTTAATCACGTTACCAATAATGACAATAGAATATTAGACTTAATAATTAGTAATTTGACAAATGTTGTAGTTAATGAGACTCATGATTTGTTGAGTAAGCTAGACAAGAAACATCCTGCATTAGTAATAGACATACCATATTCCAAACGCCATGACTATCTTAAAACAACAACTAATAAGCAATACAATTATTTCAAAGCTGATTACCACAAAATTTGCGACGATTTAATAAGTGTTGATTGGATTGATAAATTCTCTACGTGTACCGATGTGAATCAAATGGTTTCAGTGTTGTATGAGTTACTTCGTGTTGTGACCGAAAAGTATGTTCCTCAGCGTACATTATCCAAATCCAAATTTCCATCGTGGTTCAATTACGCATTAATTAAAAGACTCGCTGAAAAGAACAAACTGAGGATGAGGTATCGCAAATACAAGAATCCTAGAGATTTGTTATCATACGAAGCGGTTCGTAGTCATTGTCATAACTTGTATCAGGACTGTTACGTGAAATATAAGAATATTATCGAAACCGAAATCGTAAAAGACTCTAAAGCATTTTGGAGATATATAAAAAACAAGAAGAGAAATGAGTCGACTATCCCCGCTACCATGAACAGGGACCACGTAACTGCTAATACTGGAGGCGAAATTGCTAATCTGTTCGCCAGCCAATTCGCTTCTGTGTACACCAATCCTCTTCGCCCACCTGACGACTCAGTTTCTTCTGATTATATTTCTCCTCATGATTTCTGTATAAGTAAACTTGAGTTTTCTGAACGTGAAGTTAGCAATAGAATAAAGCAACTTAATATTACTAAAGGTGCTGGTCCTGACAACATACCCACCGTATTTATTAAGCGTTGTGGTTCTGCATTAGCGCTTCCTTTATCATTGATCTTTAACCGATCCTTATCAGATGGCTTTTTTCCTGATGAATGGAAAAAGGCGAGAATTTTGCCCCTCTACAAAAAAGGCGACCACAGCAATACAAAAAACTATCGGCCTATCGCTATTTTATCGTGTCTTTCGAAACTTTTCGAATCTCTTGTCTGCCCTGCAATAACAAAATATGTAGACAATGCTCTTACCTGTAAACAACATGGTTTTCGATCTAATCATTCCACAGTTACAAATCTTCATCTGTTTCTATCTGATTTATCAAGTGAGCTGGATCACGGACTTGAAGTTGATACTATATACACCGACTTTGCCAGTGCCTTCGACAAAGTAAATCATTCACTACTGTTGAAAAAACTACGATGTCATGGCATACTGGGCTCTTTACTAGACTGGTTTAGATCTTATTTGTCAAAAAGACTTCAATTAGTATCTGTTTGCGGTTACCAGTCACAACCATATTACGCCATTTCTGGAGTTCCTCAAGGTTCCCACTTAAGACCCATTCTCTTCTCCATATTCATCAATGACATAGGCACAATCATTCGCAATTGCAACTATCTCTTATTCGCAGATGATCTAAAACTATATAAGACTATTAACTCCTTACAAGATATCAAAGACATTCAGGACGATCTGGATCGTGTTAAATTGTGGTGTATCAGAAATCAGATGGAGCTCAACCCTAAAAAGTGTTTCCATATAAAATACACTAGAAAGAAAAAACCTTTCAATTCCGCGTACGGAATTGAAGGCGAAAAATTAGAAAAAGTTAATGAGATTAAAGACCTCGGCGTGATTCTGGACCACGAACTTCGATTTCACGAACATATTGATCACATTGTCAGAAGGGGTTCTCAGATGTTAGGTTTCATTAAACGTAATACCAAGGGATTTAAGAAGAATCGCACAAAAATCATATTGTTTAACGCTCTGGTCCGTAGTCATTTGGAGTATGGTTGTAACATTTGGAACCCATTTTATAGCACCCATTCCCAACGTATAGAAAACATACAACGTGCTTTTACGCGCCATTTAGCCTTCCTATCACAAGGAATTTCTCATCGTTGTAGTTATGAAGATCGCCTAAATTTCTTTAAATTAAATTCACTAGCCAATCGTAGGAAGATACATGACTTAACATTTCTCCTCAAAATCGTGAATAACAAAATACAATGCACCGAGATTACAAACTGCATATCTTTAACAGTGCCACACAAAGTCCCACGACATTGCATCTCCAGAACATTTCACACACCACTACTTCGCACTAATCTCGGCCTCAATTCTCCCATTGTAAGAATGTACAACACGTATAATTTTTTTAACAGTACCGTCGAAAATTTGGACATATTTAACGATTCTCTATATGCATTTAGGAAAAAGATACTGAAGTCATTTGTATAGTAACTATATATATGTATGTTAACACTCATGAAAAGGTTAAGTTTATTTGTTTCTTTTATTTTTTAATTTTGATGTATAATTGAAGTTTGTATTTTTTGTATGATTTTTTGTATTTTATTATTGTTTTGTATTTTATTATTCTTTTTAGAGTTAGATTTAGCTTCTAATTTAAGCCACAAATTGGTAAATGTCGTACACATCTATAATTGATGTTCATGTTGGCGAATGAAAATGTAAATTTTTTTTTTTTTGGAAAATTGTAACATGTACATTGTTGATGTGTCTTTAAATAAATAAATAAATAAATATTAAACTTTTAGATAAAACCTCTCTTCGCCTCCTTGGGTCCCCAATTTTAGATGAAGGTTTTGATAGTTTTATAGAAGAATTTTTGTGAAACTTCAGACAGGATAATTAAGCACATTGAGGCACTATTTCGACAAAGCCCACTTGCGTCTGAAAGATTACGCAAAATGCAGAAAAAGTACGAAGAAACAGGTCGTGGGTCACTATTCACCAATGAATAGGTTTCAGTCTCAGTATAACACTTTTACTAAATCTAATAATTCTATTGATATCTTTGGACAAAACATAAATAAATTTAAGGCCACAACTCTACATACAGCTTACAGCAATGTTAAAAATAATAAATTGTATTCTCTAAAGTAATTATTTTAAGACCTGCATAATTGCATAGTATTATTGTTTTGCTATATTTAAGTATAGTATATGTTTATAATCTGTTTCTAACTGTATAATATGCATGCCGTGGCAACCTTTAAGTAAGGTAACACTAAACACTAGCTATAAGTACTAGCCATAAGAACATGTTACAGTGTGTACCTTGTTGGTTGTCTAAATTAAATAAATAAATATTGAGATATTAGAATCTGCAATAGAAATTCTTTCATATTTTAAAGATGTCACCGAGGAAATAGGCTCCGAAAAAAATGAACGAACGAATATTTTTGGACATTCACATTGCATGATTATTTATATAAAATATAACAAGAATTAATTATTTCCGTTAAATGAAGTGTGATGTAATGATTTTACTTTTACATACTTTTTATTTATTTTCATTATACTAATATCAACCGCCCTCAACAAGAAGACCCCGTAAAAATCGTCAGAATTGACGAGGACGTCCCGTGATCTAAATGTTTCTAACACTCCAGGCCAATATCGCCGTCGGATAGGTGCCAGATCACGTGGAAGAAATCTTCGTAGTAGAGGTACGCCTTGACTTATGTCTTCTCAATATGAAGACGGAAGCTTGGCTTCAAGTTCTGGTTCGACTGGCAATAATAACTGGGCTCTAACATTAACATTTCCGCCAAGTGAATTACAACTATCCCAACCTGCTTATTTGCCAGTCAGGAGTGATGACTTTGCCAAAGCTTCATATTTCTAACAATATATAGATGATCAATTAGTGAGCTTAATTGTGGAAAAAGCAAACCAAACTGCTGTTTTGAAAACAGGAAAATGCTTGAAGCTAACGGTTAAAGAATGTTATATTTTTATTGTCATTACTATGGTGATGGCCAGCATTAATTACCCTTCCACACGCATGTATTGGGAGAAAAATATCGTATTGCCATAATAGCAAATTCCATGGCCCGTAATAGATTCCTAACACTTTGCCACTCCTTGAAACTGGTTTTCGATTCAGATATTACAGCAGATACTAAAGCTCAAGAAAACTTTTGCAGAGTTCGTCCTCTCATGGACAAAGTGGAAATGGATGGATGCCGTGATCAGTTAAAACAAAATGTCTGAGCATAGATAAAATGATTATACCCTTCATTGGCAATTGCGGCATTCGTATTTACTGCCCAGGTAAACTGAATCCAGTTGGAATGAAAGCCTCCGTATTGGCTAACTCTAAAGGCCTGATATGCGATTTCAACATTTATGAAGCCAGAACTACATATACCGATTTGGAAGACACTAATCTTGGATTAGGGGAAAAGGCTGTATTGACCCTAACTAAAAAACACTTATGCCAGGTCATACCTTGTACGGTGACAGGTTCTTTACAAGCCAAAAACTCGTAGACGAACTTGAGAAAAGAGGTCTGGGCTGCACAGGCACACTAATGAAAAATCAAATCCCAAAATATGTGCGAGAAATGCTCAAGAGTGACAAGTTGTTGAAGAAAAAAATTAGAGGTACATCCCAGGTCGTTGTCAAAAATGATAAGAAAATGGCAGTAACAAAGTGGTTTGACAACAAACCGGCAATATTGATGTCATCAGTTGAGGGCAAGGATGAAGAAGATATATGCCAAAGATAGTGCAAAATCCAGAAAAAACATATCGCTGTCAAGCGGCCCAAATGTATGCGGCGATATAATCAAAATATGGGCGGCGTTGATTTGGCTGATCGTCTATTGGCAGGGTGTCCAAGTTGATATCGAACTCACAAGTGGACGCAGCAATTCATCGGCCATTTAATTGACCTCTCTATTTCAAATGCATGGCTGCTTTACGAAGATGATGAAAAAGTAAAGGTAAATAGAAAAATTGACCAACTAAGACAATTCAAATGAAGTCTTGGTAAATATTTGATAGAATCCAGCATAACAGAAACAGCTAAAGCATTTGATGAAGAAGAGGTCGAAGTTCATGAAAGCGACCAAGAAAGGCGCAGATGTTTGAGAGTTCCCATAACTACAAAGACGAAAAGAACATCTAATGCTAAACATTTACCGATATTGACTGAAATTCAGAGTAGATGCAGAGGTTGTCATACAAAAAATCTTTTTGTCAATAGTCATCTTGCGGTGTGCGGCTGTCTCACAAAAAAACGCATTTGCTATATTGCATTTCATAAAGATTAACAATCATTAATCATTTTCACCTACTTAGATTATATTAAAAATACTTCTACAAAGCAAGTAAAATTTCTATGAGTGATCTCTCGATTTGTGATTTATTTAATTAAGAAATGTCTTTCTAAAGTCTATTTTTTAAATAAGTTGGTTTTGATATATTAGAGTGTCTTTTATAAAGGACTATGTTTTTAGCTCTAGTTAACGCATTAACGCCCCATGTTCATTTAAAAAGATACGAGATATTCAGTTACAATCTGTCTAAACCTTCTCTCACATAGACATTGGTACCAATAAAAATGATAAAAAAATGGCGATCAAATTTTTTATACAAATAAAAGTATTTCGAAGTCTTGGGCGTTTACTATGGTAAAAGCAATATATTTTTTAAATGACATGCGGTCTGTTTTAAGGCACCATCATAATGCTTGGGGTGCAGGAGGTTAAAGTAACATTTATACTTGTATATTTTTCATGGAAATCATGAATAAATACTTATAATTAACTAAACTATGTTTCCATTATGCCTTTTGATCTTTATGCCTAATAACTATTAGACGAATAAATAACATGCCCTATAACTATATGCCAATCAAAATTAGGGCAAAAAGCATTAGCCTAAATGATGTTTATACTAATATAGTATGCCAAAAAACAATTATGTATACGTAAAAATATTATTATGACAAAAAAATGCCTACTCGTTATGCCAAATTAAATAAGGACAAGAGAAAATTGTCGAAACAAAGGGTTTGTGTGTGGTTCAGAGGATTTTATTATCGATTTTAATAATTAATCCTATAAATTATTTTTGTAGATATTATTTCGGCTAGAAAAAGCGTTGTGCGTGGTAAAATTACATACGTAAAGCTTGGAGTCGAATTCGAATATACTACTTCCTCGATGATAAGATTCAACGTGTTCAGAAGTTTACTGCCCCTCTGATGCTAGATATGTTGTTCTTACAAAACACATATTCAATTAAAAAAGACAATGGGCATTTTATAAAAAAAATTAAAGTCCTCCACTTCAAACTGATTACACTGTGCTGGATCTTACTCAAACAAAATGTTGCGCACAATATACATACATATGTTAATTAAATGTGGCTTCATGCAACCGATACATGCTGCGTTAAATTCAATCCTGAAAATTGTTGTTGGTTTTTGGATGGCTATTTGAATCCTACTTAGCTTCAAGGCGATGCAACACCCATACAAGTTAATATAACTGGAATCGAGAAACAATAAAAAAGGACGAAGAATTTTAATTTGATTTTGACATCGACACGTCAGGATCAAATTTTGCTATATATTAATATCATTATGTGATATTTTATTTGACTTTTAACAGTATTTAATCCAAGCTTACACAATCGGAATAATCTCCTTTTGAAAGAAGTACATTTTGAAAGGGTAAACTTATTATTTCATTATTACCTGTATGTATTGTCGCTGATAAATAAATGTATGAGTGAAAATTCAGATGGTTGTTAATATTTACACTATCTGAGAAATCTTTAAAATAACTCCTTGCATCTTTGTCTGTCAAATGCTCGCGCAGAAAATTTAGCTTCTAAAATCTAGGCAACCGTGTATTCAACAAACTTTTTGATAAAGTAACCCGATAAAGATGGCTTGGGAAAAACCTAACCTTTCATTTAATATGTAATTCGATTAAATAACTTATGAGGGTATATTAATAACGCTTGTACTGTATACTAATAACCTGTATAAACCAGGCAACTCCATAGTTACACAGAGGGAAGGTAGGCAAACTTATTTTTTTTTATTCCTTAGTATATATTCTCTCAGCTGATGCTCGACTTTCATATACATATAGAACTAATCGAGTAAATTGATCATAAAAAAATAATTGACCATTTTATTGTTTGACATCATGGGCACGTCATATAGCTAGACAACCTGTTAGCGATGTATGAATGTAAAATGATTAAATAACAGATGAGGGATATTTATATATTTCTTATACCGGATCTCGTACTACTGTGATATATAGACAAATCCTCGCAGTGAGCATGTTTTAAAGAGGGTTCGTAGTGAGACTAAGGTCTCACTGGCCATTTCATTATTGGACCAAAACGCCTTGTACTTATACTAGGTACACAAGTGCTCGAAAACGACCACAGTGGATTGTACGTTAAAGAAAAACTTCGAGAAACGATAAATAAATAAAATATCAGTGATTAACTATTTCTTCTCTTGCGTAACAATACACGGAATATGGGTAGTACTATACGATTAATCTTTAGGCTGCATGTCGCACATATTACAGTTAGTAGTCAGATATCCAAAAATCTCTTGAATTCTTCTTCTATTCAAAGTGACCGCCCTAGACGAGTAACACGAGCCCAAGATTTATCCAGTTCCACTGGTCGGCAGCAGTTCAAGATCTTTAGAAACTAATGATTCAGATGGCGAAGAGGAAACATGGAAAAAGAGTAAGGCCAAACCACCTTTCGATCGTACCGGATCGACAAAATTCCATTGGGTACCGAACGTAATATGTATGTTCATCAGTCGTACAAGAGTAAGTTGTTTAAAAAATATTAACCGATAAGGGGAAAGATTTGATTATATTTTGCAATCTGGGCCCATTTCTTTATAATTAAATGATAAAATCGTTAATATACTTCAATTAAATAACAAACAATGTAAGGTTAGAATTAATGGCTATTTACAGAAATTAACGTATGTATGAAGAAACTAAAAACTTATTTACAATAGTAAAGTAGCTCTCTCACTCTCCCTCTCACACTCACTCATACATACTACATTCTACACACAGAGAGGTTACACCTTACCAGGTTACACCGGCCGTGCAGCTACAGCTTGTGACCACGGCCGGTGTAACCTGCGGGTCTACCCTGAAAATGTTTTCACGCAATGACGTGCCGTAACGAATAGCGAACGAAGTAATAAGCATATATCTACCATGAAAACATGACGGAAATTTTTAATTCGTTCGTTAACCATAAAATAGCTAAATGAATGAAGGATTTCTGTCTGCTTTCGCTTACAAAAATATTATGTAAAAATGAACTGCTATGAACCAACATATTAAAAAATACATACATTTCTCATAGACCAATAATAAATTGTAGACGACTTAAATAAGCCGCGAAAAGTTCTTTTTTTTTCTTAGCGGTTCATTCATGATATTTGACGGATTTATCAAAATATTGTATTTATTTTTATATTCTGAATTCTTATTATGTATCATTATTATATGTAATAGTTATGTTCTAAATTATGCAATAATTATGAATAATGAATAATTTAAAATCATTATTGGCAACACTATGTTGCAAGTTTTATGTTAACACACATTCCAAACTTATTTACCGCGAAAACCTTTTCGAACTTTCCGTTTTTATATTACATATTATCTTCCTAGGTATATCATATAGTCCAGGATCCCTGGTACATTTTTGCACTTGATTACTATCAAGCAAATTTTTCGTGAGTAGCTTCATTTTGACGCCCAACAATTTCCTTTTAGAAACTCTCGATTGTGGTAGCTAACAGAGGTAGCAAGGATACAATATGTTGATTTGATGATTCTCAAATATTTATTACAATTTTTTTTTTAATCTTAATATATGTAATTGTCTAATTTATTCGAAGAAATATTTATCCTACAAAATCTATGGGTTGATCAAAGAGTCCCATCTTACCAACACGTATCGATAACGAGGTCATCATAAATGATTATTAACCAGATGTTTTTTTTTTACTTAGTTAATATTTATATAATTTACCAGTCATATTGTCCTACAAATTGCGTGGTATGTTATCCCGCTCCTACGCTCAAAAGTAGTAGTACAGATCCTTGATGTAAAAATAATGACTATCAAGCTGAATTTTCGTGAATAGCTTCGTTTCGATGAGACGCCCAACAAGTTCCTGTGCGAAAACTCTCGTTTGTGGTAGCTAACAGAGGTAGCAAGCATATAATATGTCGATTTGATGATTCTTAAATATTTATTACTAACTGAATTTTTTAGAGAAGAGACAATTTAGTATTTCAAAGAAAAGTAAAAATTTTCAGGAGGCTTTTATTAAACTTCTACGAATTGAAAATACAGCATTAACAACATCGAATGAGGTAGTTCAAATTATTGAAGAGTATGTATGCAGAGTGTATTAATTAAAAACAAAAAATGATATCAACAAAGGACGGTATGAGTTATTTGAAAAAGGGTATAAATCAAAAAATGAAAATGTAGAAATTTCAAAACAAATATAGATAGGATGAGGATATGATCCTTCCAGTTTGCCACCAACAAAACAAGAATTGTTGCAACAAATTAAAAGAACTGCATTCATCTGCAATGTACACCATACATACAAGGTACCCTATTAATACTATTGTTATTTATTGATTGATTATTCATTATTATATAATTTACTTAATTTTATCATGTTATTACAGAATCAGATATCTCGAGTGGGGAATGTGAAATAGATGAAGATGACAGCGATGTTAGTAGCGAAGATTATGAAGATTTATCAGATGAATCTAAGGCTCGACCAAGATCTCGGTCTCGGCATTCTCGTCTATAAATCCAACCGAGAAATTTGTCTCGGTTCTCGGCTAAAAATCGCCGAGATTCTCGGCCATGGCCTAACTGTTACTTACCTGTACCGATTGGATTCAAATTAGCGCGCGGTTACGTTCGTCGCTCGGTTGAATGGCTGTCTGTTTTGTGATTAGTTGCGACAGCCTCATTGGTGAACTGCGGTCGTCTTCGCGCAGTTCGTTCGCAGTTTATTCAGTCACTTGCATTCAGTTTGTTATAATTTTGTATGACTTTTCTCTATGATTTCGTAGTAAATAATAATAAGTACTTTTATTGTGCTGCTGTGAGGTTATGTCCTTGTTATTGCAATTTGTAAATTGATTACACTGGATCAAGATCAAGCAAGATCAATAACTACATTGTTTTATATTGGAATGGAAAGCGAGTAAGTTTTCTAATACGTGATTTACAGATTGATAAGGGATTATAACTTAATGTGTACGTTATTTTGTTAAGGGTTCGAAATAAGGAAGTTAATCACATATCTTTATTATTATCGGATGGATGTCTGAGAAAACTGTTATGATGATATCGCATAATAATGTTTGTTATATGTGCCTACTTCTTTCTTACGTATTACGATTTTGAATTGCATTTTTCCAATATTTTACATTAAAATGTTATTTTTGGGTTACTAAGGGTCGATTTTTCAAGCGTCAGATAATTTTTATCTGGGGAATATGTTTGATGTTTTGACAGCTTTTGTATAGAAAATATGTCATACCGCCATATTTATTCTTCAGATAAAAGTTATCTGACGATTGAAAAACCGGCCCTAAGACTATGTTATTTGTAAAAAGATATGGATATTTTTTTAATGATTTTTAACACGGGTTAGCTGTTATTTTACAATCCATATTATTACGATAATTATCATAATAATTAGGTATCCCATTGGACTCTGATTTCGTTGTTTTCGTTTAATGTGTTAATGTTTACTAAATAGGTATAACTAATTATGTATTGTTACAGATGAAAACTAAAAATGCCTAAAGTAAATCCTATTTGGGAATATTTTGAGAAAAATATTATATTGCATCCGTCGAAGGTCACTTGTAAGTTATGTAATAAAACAGTGTCTTTAGGCAGTCCTCAACCAAAACATCAGACTAACAAAGGTTTGAAACTACACCTGTCGAAATATCATTCACCTGAAAATTAACACTATCAAAATAAACTAGTAGAAATTGCTCACGAAACTAATTTGAAACCGCCTATTTCAAAACATGTGCGTCTTAACATTAAACACAATGATAAAAAGCATCAAGCTACTATACAACAATTAATATCACACCCGCCTTCAGCAAAATGGCCAGATGATCATGAGATTTGCAAACGTATTTATAAAGCGATTATGGACTATATAATTGTGGACATGCAACCTTATACTACAGTGTCAAGTGAAGGATTTAAACGTTTAAATTTCGAAGACCCATCTGGTCCAAAACGTTACAAACCAAAGTCCGAAAAATTTTTTCTTAGCCAGTAAATGCCAGAAACATATGACAAAGTACAAGCTAAAGTAGTGTCTTTGTTAATGGAAGCTGATTGTATAAGTTTTACCCCTGATATATGGTCAAATCCTACAAAAACTTGTTCGCTGCTGAGTTTTACTGCCCATTTTATTCGGCAGGAACTGCGCTTGAAAGTGATACTGGCTGCAAGTGTTCTGGAAGACGACCACTCACGGCGATTATATAGCAGAAAATCTTAAAGAAATTACCGCAACATACAATATTGAATCAAAAGTTCATTTTGCTGTACGAGACAATGCCCGCAACATGGTCCGTGCCACTCGAGTAGCTGAATTCACATCATTGGGTTGTGTGGCTCATACTCTGCAATTAACGATTCATGACGCCATTTTTTCAGTCTCAGAAATTGAAACGCTGATAAAGAAATGTCTTAACGCGACTATTTCGGCTCTCTTACTCTTCTGGCGTAGTCCCGACATCATGGAAGTCAGCATTGGTCCACCCGATCCCAAAAAAAGGCGACCGCTCAAATCCGTCCAACTACAGACCGATAGCCATAACTCCCCTTTTCTCGAAGATAATGGAATCCGTTATCAACTGTCAGCTCTTACGGTACCTAGAGGGTCATCAGCTGCTTAGTGACCAGCAGTACGGTTTCCGTAAAGGTCGGTCGGCTGCTGATCTTCTAGCATACTTAACACATCGTTGGGCACAGGCGATCGAGACAAAGGGAAGCCTTGGCGGTTAGTTTGGACATAGCAAAGGCTTTTGATCGTGTCTGGCACAAAGCGCTTCTTTCGAAGCTCCCTTTCTATGGGCTACCCGAGAGATTATGCAAATGGTTCACTAGCTTTTTAGCAGACAGAAGCATTAAGGTCGCAGTCGACGGTAAATGCTCTAACTCCATGCCTGTAAATGCCGGTGTCCTGCAAGGCTGTTTGCTATCGCCTACTCTATTCCTCCTTCATATCAATGACATGTTGCAAATAAGCAACATTCAATGTTATGCGGACGACAGCACGAGCGATGCTCTCTATACCGGCCGCGCTAACATCTCTCGGGAAAACGTCATTGAGAGCCGAAACAAACCTGTGTCTGAAATTGAGACCTCTTTATTAAAGAAAGTCTCAGATTGGGGCAGACTTAATTTGGTCCGATTTAACCCCACAAAAACACAAGTCTGCGCGTTCACCGCTAAAAAACTTCCGTTGGTCGTATCTCCTCGTTTTGCACAGCAACATCAGCACACACAACAGCACATCTCTATAACTGCCTCAGCCAATATTGGAATACTTGGTGTCGACATATCGAGTGAAGTCCAGTTCCGCGGCTATTTAGAGGGTAAGGCTAAATTAGCTTCGAAAAAGCTTGGCGTGCTCAACAGATCGAGAGAGTATTTCACGAGCCACCACCACTACTTTACAAGGCGCAGGTTCGGCCTCACATAGAATACTGTTCTCATCTTTGGGCAGGGGCACCCCCGTACCCTCTAGACCGCATTCAACGGAGAGTGACTCGAATCATCCACTGCCCGGTTGTATAATAAAAACAACAGCTTTTAAGGATTTATAAAACTATACATACATTGAGTTTTACACGATTGACATGGTGCATGCACATTACAGTCGTAAAAAGGGAAGAGAATTCAATGTTGTCACACTAAAAAACTAATACATTATTGCCAGTAGAAAGGCGAAAAATATTATGTTTAATATATGCATTATTAAACATAGCTGGCCACGGCCTTAAACATTCATTGACTATTGGACATCCAATATAAAACAATAAAGATACAATACAAAAAAATGTAAGCTTTCATTTAAATTATTACTAACAGTGTAAGGAATGCAATATGCTTACAGTTTTGCTAATATTTAAGATAGTTCTCTATGTTTAGCCCTACGACAGAGTGGGAGTCTTGGGATCGGATATTAAACCACTAAACACAGGTAAAAGAGTTAGCTTAAATGGGTAATGGACAAATTTTTTGAAGTGATCTAGTATCCCCTTCCGCCCGGACCTCGATATCGAGCAGACATATAAAAAATCTACGCAGTTTTAAATAATAAATAATTAAACAATTTAAAAATATAAGTGCAAAAATAGGAGTGCATAAATAGTGAAGAGCTTTCGCTACGGCCGCTACACTAAGCCCCACGCCGCCGCTGCCGCGTTCAACTGCACGACAACGAAGTCCCGCCTATGGGTGGGAGAGACAGCACATTTATTTCATTTTATTTTATAACTACTTAGCCGGCATCAAGTACCAGGGCAACAGAACCGACTAGAGTCCAATAACACTAATTGAGAAACGTAAATTCGACTTCATCGGCAACTGTATTTGTGGCGTGGAGGCTGAGAGTCTCCAGGACAACAAAAGAAGGCCCGGGATCGAGTTCAAGCTACTACTCTTTTTGTAGTTCTACTGCTTAGTGTTATCCACATACAAAAGATTGCAATCAATATTTTAAATTTTTGGATAAAATTAAAATTATTCAAAATTAAAATATATTCTGTTGAATATTAATTATTGCTACGTTCAATTGCGTTGTCTCGTGCCTACTGTTTACACTATAACCTCTAGCGTTCTATGATACGCAGAATTTTCTGTTTGCGCGAAAGGTGAAAGTCTCTGTGCAACTGAAGTACTTCAACACTAAGCGCATGCCTCTAAAACGTACGCCACCGAAAGCAGGCGGGTCTGATACAAACTCTAATGCCCCTACAGATACAGATAATGAAAGTGCAGTAATATTAATAGCCGGACCCGTGTGCGTAAGCGCCAGCATGATGATGAATTATCTTTTTTCATGCGCGAAATGAAAGAAACTTTTGAATCATTTAAAGCTGAACAAGAGCATAAACATAACATGTTACTGAGTTCAATGGAGGAAATAAAGAAGCAAAATAGTGATCTAAAATCATCAATAGAGTTTATTAGTAAACAGTATGACGAGTTTGAAAGGAAACTAGCAAGTATGAATTCGGAAAGGAAAGCTTTTTTATCACACATACAACAGCTTGAATTAAAAATAGATATTATGGAGAGATCTCAGAAGTCTACCAGCATCGAAATCAAAAACATTCCGCCAAAAAAGGGGAATGTAAGACTGAACTCTTAAGCCTGGTGGGCACTATATCACAAGTACTTGACATAAAAGTATCAGATGCGGAAGTTCGCGATGTCTACCATGTTAAAACAAAAAAAGAGGAGAATAAGCCAATCATTGTGGATTTCACAACCGTTATTCTCAAAGAAAATGTTTTATCCGGCACTAAACAATATAATAAGGATAATAAGGACAACAAACTGAACACAAACCATATTATATATATAATTATAATTGAGGCATCACTATATAATGGATTTCTGTGTATGTATCATTACAATGTTTTAGTGTATGCTTTGTTGGTTGTCCTTAAATAAAAAAATATTCAGTTACCTGGCCCTACGAAACCAATCTATATAACGGAAAACCTTTCAGCGAAGACTAGAAAACTGTTCATTCAGGCCCGAGAATACGCTAAATCAAACGGATTTTCCTTCTGTTGGGTATCTAATGGTAGAGTATTCCTGCGAAAAAAGGAGGGCACGCCACACTTTCGCATCGATACAGAAGATACTTTAGCTAAATTAAAATCCCAACAGTCAGATTGACTATATCTTGCATTCCCATACTTAACTTTCTATATTATAAACTGCATGCTAATATTTAAAATATTACTTTATAACTTAATTAATAATTATTATACTTGTTATTTCTTAAAGATTGCTCACATTCAAATTCAATATACATTATATACAACATCACTATTTACATCGTCCACACATAACTACTAATAGGGAAACCAAGCATACACCAGTTACACAGCTCACACCATCACATAGATGTGAGGGCAAAATAAAAACTAGTATAACGGTCTTGATAATGCCTAAGTTAATGGGTTCTCAGTATTTAAAAATTACATTTTATTATCTGTTTACATTATGTACATGTACTTCACTATATACACGTATAAATACGTGTATATATGTACCTGGTTTAGGTCATCTTTACAAATACATAGTTATAATTCGATCGTGATAACACTTATATTGCAGAGGAGTTGGACTCGACTGATCAAGTTGAGTGTTTGATGCATAGTAACGTCGGATTGTCCCCACAATTATTAAGCTATGAATCGAATAACAAATCATTTACAATTATTACCTTAAACATAAGAAGCATTAATTGCAATTTCGATCTATTTCTAGCATATGTCTCTGTTATAAACATTATCTTGGATTTTATCGTATTGACAGAATGCTGGACTAGTGGGACTAATCTGCCGCAGGAAATGAACGGTTACAACAAATTCTGGACTAAAGTAAGCCGGAACCAAAATGACGGAGTTGTTGTGTTTGTGCGAAGTGTAATTGATGTCTATGTCAGCGAGCCTGATTTTTTGGAGGGAAATTGTCTACTTGTTACTATTAAACCTGATTATACAATAACCTGTTCTTATCGGTCTCCAAGCTACAGGGATACGAGTACTTACTTAGATTCACTTGATAAAGTGCTTAGTAATATACATAAACACATGATTTTGATAGGCGACATAAACATTGATATCCTACCAGGGTCCTTATCAAGCTCTGCACAGGATTATCTTAATTTAATGGCCGTGTACGGATTTATACAGGTTATAAATAAGCCCACGCGTATTAATACCTGTATTGACCACTTTATGGTGAAATGTTGTCTAAGTTGGAAAACAGTTGTATTTGATCAACAATTAACTGATCATTCTCCTGTATTGCTATGTATTAATAGATCTAGAATTGCCAAAAAGAAAGTTGAGTTTAATAAAATTAGGATAAATTACAGTAACATTAAAGAAATGCTTACTAAATTAGTGTGGCATCGATTATATGAAACAAATGACACCAATACTGCATCTGAAATATTAACAACTGAATTATTAAATGTAATCGTTAATAATACTACTATATTGCGGATATCAAACCGGTTGAGACCGCTTAAACCTTGGATAACAAAGGGGATTGTACAATGTATAAGAAAACGAGATATTTTGCATCAAAAAACTAAAAATTCACCAAATGATACTCAAAAACAACAACAATATATAAAATACAGAAATCTATGTAATAACATTATAAAAAACATGAAATATAGATATTACCAAGAAAAATTACAAATAAATAAGGGTAATGTCAAATGTCGAATCTACGAGGCGGCGCGAGAGGCGGACAGAGCTCAGTCTACGTGATACTGTCGACAAGTGCACACCTCGTAGGAACTGTCTCGCGTTTCATAGTGATAAGTGCTCTTAGTGTGAAGTAGTTTTTAGTTGAATTCGAATACAAGTTATCTGACTACCTACGTGTTTTCTATTGATTGAAACCGCCCACGTGCTTTGATTCTATAAATGGCTGATAAGGACGGGACAAAACGCTGTGATTCCCACAAATATATGCTTATTGTAAGAAAATATAATATGGTTTATTTAGTTACTTTAGATTATTTTAGCTAAATTCTGTTTAAGTGTTAATTATTATTAGAATTTTATGATTTCGTTAGAATGTTGATTTATTTTTACTACAATCAATGTGCCAAAAATATTTTAGTTGGAATAGAACGATTTTGTCTTCTTCTAGTATTTTTAAATTAAAGTAATTCTGGTCGATGAATTATCGTGATTTTTCATTATTTCCTTCATTACGTAAAAAATATTCAATAGGGCGCGCCGCCGACTGCGCCGCCGCCGCCGAAGTCAAAAAGTCGGCGCGCCGTCGCTGGTCTTACATCTATCGGTACTCATATCTAAATCGTAATCCTGTGTCTAATTTCAACGCCACCACTTACACCTCAATTACACGAACACACGCACCAAAGTGGTGACCTCGACGTTAGTGAATAATACAAACGTTACGTTAAGTATAGGTGTAACAGGCGGACCCCTCACGCTACTTGACACCAATACTGCGAATCGCGACCGCAACTCGTACGAGGCATCGAGTCAACATAACGTGCCTTTAATATCGCGCCCCTCTATTTCGCAATGTATTTCCGTAGTTGTAGTTTTATATTTAATAAAACATTAATTCATTCTCGGTACAACCATCAACCAATTACCATTTCAAAGTAATTTGAGTAATATTGTAAATTTTTCTCTATATAATTAAAGTTATTCTAAAGTTTGTTTTTTGTGCAACCTCCGACTACAGTAAACGTTGTTGGCGCAGTTGGTAAGATACCCGCCGGCCAGCTTGCGACCTTAATCACTAGAAATTATCTTCGAAACGCGATCCGCGAGTCACTCGGGTGGCTTTCAAGAACGGTCAACGTGTATCCGAATCAACGGAAGCTGCAGCCAGAGGTATATCTAGACATCGATACCGTATAAAGGCCGATTATGTTCATGTAAGTACTATTCTGTATTAAATATAATCTGCCAAGATTTTCCATCTCAGGCAATCGCGAACTCCGATATCGAATCTAGATCGAACCTAGGGTAGATTCGATCGAGATTTGAGATCGGAGTTATAAGATTCGAATAGAAATCTAGATTCTGGTGTTCTAGCCGTAGGAAATATGTCGAAAATAGACGAAATATTTAAGGCCATGCGCAGCATGGTGCCCGAATTCGACGGAAACACCAATGTACTTAGTAGACTTATTAAGTTATGCGATTAGTTAGTCGGAACTTACATATCAAACGAGCCAGGAAATGCTTTTTAAATTTAGCTTGATTAAATCTCATTCTCAATAAAGTTACGGAGCCGGCTACTAGATTAATTAATACCAAGGGTACACCTGACAATTGAGCGCGCATTCGTAATACTTTAATCAATAATTCCTCGCTTTATAACGACTTGGCGCTATCGGCTCAGGAATCATCTAGAGCCCAAGAATATTATGAGAGCTGTCAAAATTTATTCGATACAATTCGACGGTGAAGTGCCAATACCTCCTAACTGACATTATTCGAGAAATTCACTTTTAATCGTTTTAAATCTAAATAACGCCTTTAGATTCAAAACGATTAAAAGTGTATTACTCGAAAATTTTTAGTTAGGAGGTATTGGCACTTTACCGTCGAATTATGACATACTTAATTTTTACATAAACTGTTCGAACTACCATAGAATCAAAGAGTGCTCTTTATAAAAAAATTACAACACAATCATATCTACGAGGCTTTCGTGACCCTCTTGGTTCACGTATCAGGTGTATGCGTAAACAATAGAAAAAGCCCTCGAATTTGTTCATGAGGCAAATTCCCGATTGCATTGCCTAGAACCTATACCTTGTACGAACTTTCCATAGTACCCAATAAACATAAATTAGCCCTCTTATGCCTATCTCACTTTACTTAGCAAATCAAGGATCGTACATTGTACACACGGCTACACATCAAGTTAGACACGTTATATACGCATAACTACGCTACATACAAAATAGATAATTGTCGGAAAGAGACTGCGTATTGTGGTTTCGACCAATCACGTTGCACTAGCGCGTGCGGAGACGTTGTGCTTACACACACTGACACATTTTTTTGCTATTGTTGTTTTTCGCCGGCCTACAGTTCTGTCTAGAACAAGCTAGGTGGACAAAATTATTTTACATCTTTTTAGACCCGGTACGTTATATTATAACGACTAAAGCTAGGTTCGTCCGTATACTAGCTTTTCCCCCAAGGTTTTTCTGCTATTACATATTGTGCCTTATTTTTCCATCTTAGATTATAGCCGTTCGTGAATAGTCTGCCAAAAGGAAGTGGGATTCGTCGCTTATATTTATTGAAAGTACTAAGGTCAAGGTCGCTTTAAAGTTTAAATGCTAATAAAAAAAATAAGAACAAAAAATACGTATATTTCTATGTTTTAAATAATACTATTTTACAACATATAAATGCACATTATTTTACAACTTAAAAACGAATAGATTACTAAATGAATAAATAATAAAAAGTAAATGAATATATTTTTATTCCACTTAACTTCTAAAAACAATTATTAGAGTAAACTGGCCTATTCTTGACACCCTGTCCATTATTGACACAGTAATAAGTAAAATAAAAATTACAATTAAAATAAAAAATATTGAAACTGAACGCATCTTTATTTTATTTATTTTACAGTGACAACACTGTCCGAGTTCTTTTAATAAGATGGCCGATCAACGTTAGACGATTTTACAAGCAGCTCCGTGTTAGAAAACAAGTCGCCATTTTGTTATAAAATCAGTAAAGTAAGTACATTTATTGACTACATATATTTAGATCTTAATATTGACTTACATTAATATGTTCATATTGTTACGGCTAATGCCCTCTGTCGACACTGTGGGGAAGAGTCGGCGGTTTCTAATAATAATTTATTACAGCACCATCTATTGCCATTTTACGGAACTACGTATTTGTCGGTACGAGTTCAGTGGAGAAAGCGCTGGCACATTCTCGAATCATCGCGCTGTTGCGTGCCGCGTGTGACGTTTTCTGGTAAACTCCAGAAGCACTTTTCCTCCGTATAAATAGAACGCACGCGCACCGCCGAGTCAGTTTACTATCGTAAGCGGTCAAGTGTTCATCGAAGCGAACGGAAGCGACAATACTACGGAGTTTGAAGCAGTTACAGTGGAAATGTGTACTATAGTGTTTGTTGTGTGTTAGAGTTAATTGTGTACTAGAATAAAACGTGTTTTAGTCGGTAATATTGTTTTGTATTCTTATCCGTCGAACCCAGCGCGTAACAATATTTTATCAGTTTAAAATTAAGCAATGAATGTTATTATAACCTCACTTTTGTGCTTTAAAAAACATATTTATATAAAGCAGGGGTGTCAACAAATGGATGGAAAAGTGTTCATGTAGCCTATTGTTGACATAGTTTGTCAATATTTAGGTTTAAGTTTTTCTTTATTTTGATGCATATGAAAACATTTGGTATCCCTAGAAGTACGCTTATTTTCCATATTAAAAACCCGGATAAACAAGAAAGAACAGGCCCACCCACTGCTCTTACGGCTGCGGAAGAAGAAGTTTTAGTTAATTGAATAAGAGTTAATAGCAAAAAAGGTTTTTCCAGACGAAAAGAGGATTTGATTGCTAGCGTAGCGGAGTATTTAAAAAAGGCAAATAGACCCAATCCATTTAAAGGTGGAATACCCGGAGAAAGATGGTATCATCTTTTTATGAAAAGACAGTGAATTGGCTGTGAGGAGCCCAGAGAGTGTAACTGCTGCTAGTTCCTGTGTATCTGAAGATGACCTAAGAAGATGGTTTCTTGAGATATTAACTTATTTAAAAAGTAACAATTACGATTACATTCTGCAGGACCCTTCACGTATTTTGAATAATGATGAGACAAATTTCCAATTGTGTCCAAAAAGCGGCAGAGTCCTTTCCATCAAAGGAGATAAGAATGTTTATGAAGTAGATCGGTATCTACTTCATAAACATTCTTAATTCTTTCTTTTTTCTCGAAAGACTTCGCTTGACCCCGGTCAAGCGAAGTCTTTCTTGACATTTCTGTTCACCTTCAAAACAAACGGAGAACAAACACCGCGATTGATTATCTACCCAAATAAAAGACTACCTAAAGTTGCTACCAAAGTTCCTCGTAAACGGGGGATTGGCTTAAGTGATAACGGATGGATGAAAAGCGAAATTTTTGTCGATTATATGAAAAATGTTTTACATCCATATCTTACGCCAACAGGAACAAAATTTCCTGTCCTTCTATTTGTTGACGGCCATAAAACACACGTAACTTTAAATGTAAGTGAACTTTGATCCGAGTTGCAAATTATCCTTATTGGCTTAAGAATTTTACAGCCCGCGGATGTTGCAGCTTTCAAACCCTTAAAACACGGATGGAAAAAAGTGTTATAGAATGGAGAAGAAAAAACTAACCTCATGCTTTGACGAAAATGGAATTTGCACCGATTTTAGAAAATGCCCTTAAAACTCAATTCGTCCAGAAATATTGCAAAATGGTTTAGAGCAGCTGGCCTGTTTCCATGGAATCCTGATAATATAGACTTTGACAAATGTGTGACTTTGACAATGCAAAACGAGTAAACCGCGAAATGAATACGAATAAAAATACAATTCTAAGTAGAAACCAATTCCTTGATATTGTCGAAAAATGTAAATATGATAAAGACCAAATCTCCAATAAAGTATTTGTTCATTTTGAAGTTGATTTTCCATCTACCACGCTGAAAAAGTACCACAAGGTCCGGTTTTTCTGCATCTTCTAATACTAGGACTACATTGAGAGATGACACATCTCTTGAATCACAAAGCTTCGAATGTACCTGAAAATCATACAATAAACTATGATATTGCCAAACTACCAGTTATTTTATGCAATTCTGTTCAAGATGGGAATGACTTACAATATAATCTTCCTCAATATGAAGGGATGGTTCTATTACAGTTTGAGCTCTTACATTAGGTGGAACAATTAACTTTAATACCTCAAGACACAACTTGTCTGCCTTTTTTTTAGGAAGATCTAGTAAGCTATTGATCAAAGGATCAGATGTTATAATTAACATATCAAGTAAGTCTTTATTCGTGGCAGTTCGCTAGCACTTTATTATTAGATTAGTTTGTCAGTCTCGATGTCGTAGTGGTTAGTGCAACCGCCTGAGATCGCGGGTTCGATTCCCGCACAAAGTCAAACATTTGTGTGCATGAACATGGATATTTCTCTTGGTCTGGGTGTTTCTATGTATAATATGTATGTATTTACAAAAAAAAAAAGGTATATATGTATGTTTGTCCATTGTCTCTACCCATAGTAGAAGCTCTGCTTAGTTTGGGCTAGATGGTGTTGTGTGTATGTGGTAGAATATTATTATTCTCTTTATTTAAATATTTTCAATATATTTTTCATTTTTAAATATACATATATCTATAAAAATACATTTAAAAATATAAAATATATGGTACCCCACCGGCATCGGGAACAGGGTCCAAGCTGCCGGTGGTTAGGATTCCAGAGATAGGAACCTCCTCACAATGCGTGCTGTATCTAAAAGCACTGCCTTCTGCATCAAACCCTTGATCCAAGCACCCAACGCGAGCCTCTTTAGATGATGATCGAGGCTCTTGGCTATTAGACCATTGACAGATATGACTATCGGCACAATGATTGAATCGAAACGAATCAACATCCCACATGTCGACAACCTGGCGAGCCAAATCGAGATATTTAATTTGCTTATCTTTTTCAGCTTTCGCGAGATTGCCGTCATGCGGAATGGTGACATCGATAATCAATGCGAGGCGCTCTGATCGATCTATCACCACAATGTCAGGTTTGTTGGCCACAACAGTCCTGTCTGTGATGATAGTTCGATCCCAGTACAACGTGACATGACCATTTTCGAGAACTGATTCAGCTACATACCTGTAGTACGGCACTTCAACATCTACAAGTTTGTATTTCAGAGCAAGTTGCTGGTGAATAATCCTGGCTACTTGGTTATGTCTGTGCAAGTACTCGCCGTTAGCAAGACGAGAACAACCGGAAACTATATGCCTGAGGGACTCACCAGGTGACCCACAAATGTCAACCGTACCATCCCTCAAGATATATCTCCGGTAGTTATTCGTCTTGATAACTTCGTCCGCAATAGCACAGACAAACCCTTCGGTTTCCCCAAAGAGGTCACCGAAACGTAGCCAGTTCACGGAGGCTAACAGGTCTACATCAGCTCCATATAGAGCCTTGTAGAACCTACCGTGAAGCTCCTTGCTCTGCCATACATCCCTGCGATCGTTAGTGCTAAGTACTACAGGCTTGCGCCAGTTCTCTTTAGCCAAACTGAGCGGGGTGAGTCCGATGTCTACAGCAACTACATCCCGATGCATACCCACGTCTGCCTGAAGAAAGTGTTCTCTGAGGTTGCATACCTCGCGGTTATGAAGGGCCTTGGCATTCAGAAAGCCTCGGCCTCCACATTTCCGCGGGATATACAATCTCATCACAGACGAACGTGGGTGATGCATACGGTATGCCGTCAAGAGTGTACGGACCCTCCGGTCCAGGGCATCCAGTTCAGTCTGAGTCCACTTAAGTATGCCAAAGGAGTACATGAGCACCGGCATGACCCAACCGTTACAAGCGCGCACCTTGTTGCCACCTGATAAAAGACTTTTAAAAACTTTTTTCAGGTGACCAAAGAAACGCTCCTGCAACGATTGCTTCATGTCAGCCTCATTGATACTTAACGCCTGTGACATACCCAAGTACTTGTAAGTATCGCTTACAAGAAGTGATCGTAGGTTAATGGAATCCGAAAGTTGTGTTCCTTCGGATTCCACTATCCTGCCTTGCTTTACATGGATGACAGCACATTTGTCCACACCAAAATCCATACTGATAGACTTACTAAAAGTTTCAGTTACTTTAAGTAAATCCATCAATTGTAATTTAGTGTGGGCAAACAACTTTAAGTCATCCATAATATATACAACAAGTGGGATATCACTCCACCACCTCTATGTAACCTGTAACCTAGCCCTGAACCCTCTAGTAATGTACTAAGAGGATTCAATGCTAGGCAGAACCAAAGAGGACTCAGGCTGTCGCCCTGAAATATACCCCGCTCAATTTTTATCAATTCGCCATTCCCAGGGATCTGTCGACATCCTGGATAGCTAAGAACCGTTTTCCATTGCCCCATGCATGACTTCAAAAAGGTGCGCAGAGTTACATTTACTTTATAGATATTCAGATGGCGCTGCTGTCTATGTAAACATCGGCTCTGTAGTTAATTATTGATTAAAATTAGAAAATCTTATCAATTTCTAGTGAAAGTGTTTACTACCAACTGCTAATCTCATCATTACGTAGTACAAGTGTTATCTAAGTGCTAAGTGTCCAGCTTGTGAATATATAAACAAAATCTGAAAAGTGACTTTAACAGTGAAATTCCATCAAAACATTTTGAAACTTTGGACAAGTATTGTTAACAACAGTATAAATTGTGATTTGCTGGTGAATTACCTCGCTGTTGTGACACATACACCAATATTTTTGCTGATACATCGAACATAAACAAATTGGGACCGTTACAATTTTTCAAATCGTTGATGGTTCTAGATCAAAACCTTTGAACTTTGGGTTTCACGCCATCTATTACATCAGTGTAAAACCAACTAAAAACTTCATCGATCAAAGCGTGCAACACGCTTCTAATTTGTTCATTAAATCCCCACGAGGTGGCAGAGAGGTCAACACCGAACGAACATAATATGTACAGTAAAGAATTGCTTACTAGTCCAACCACGGATGACGAGCAGGTTGATAACATCACATTTAGGAACAAATATAATGTAAATCTTTTAACGAATGACTCATTTGGATTATCTGAATTGTCAGAAAATGAAGAAAACTATACATCTCTTACCTCGACCCATTCACTTCACCGAAACCGTAGTTTTCCTGAATTACATCTACAATCTTATGAAGATGTGAGCGGACTGCGAAATAGAATTAGCCAACTCGAGCAAAACTTGTTAACTGCAGAAAATGAAATAGAAAAGTTACTGATGGAAAATAGCGCGCAGGCTAAACTATTGTCTGATTACAAGCTGAAAATTGAAAAACTGACACATATATGTTGTACCACGACCAAGAAAACATCCACAAACAAACCCAAGCGGAAAAGCTTAATTGGAACTAAACTAGATTTTGAACATGCGCAACAAACACCGGTAATGGCTAAAAAATCAAGAAATTCGACCCTACAGCGAGATGATATTCAACGAACAGAGCTGAGTGAACCGCCATCTATCAAGAAGAGCTGCAACCTAATCGATCCTTATTCCAATGTATCGGTTTATGAACACGATGAACTCTCGACAAACTCAACAGGGGGCGAAACTGTTTCTCGACATAAAAGTCGTAGTTCGACGATGTATAAGTATAAAATGTGTATAATTAGTGACAATAATAAAAATAACATAGTTAGAAATGCGATAAATACTTTCCCAGGTGCAAAAATTTGTCACTACTGTTTACCAAATGCGAACATACTGCAATTATTCGCAACAGTAGACAAAAAGCTTGTAAATTACACTTTAAATGATTATTGTATTGTTTTTATCGGCGAAAAGGATTTTATGGCCTCTGGCAGGTATGTAGAATTAGTTAAATATATTAAGTGTAAGCTCGAAATGATAACGCACACTAATGTTATTCTATGTTGTCCTAATTTCAAACTAAATGATATTGCAAATATTTACAATAAAAGAATAGAAGCTTTTAATCAACTTCTATACACAAGCAATCAGATATCTGAATTTGCATACTTATTTGATTTAAATAATAGTCTTGATTATACATTTAACATGTTCTCTAAATACTCAGGCAAGCCAAACAACAAAGCCATAGCTAACATCTTCTGTGATTTAAAAAAACACATAAACTTTTTGAACTCATACTCCTTAGATAGCTCTGGTATTACAAGTTCAAACCAGATAGATAGTGACAGTGACAATGTTGTAAGAAATTGCAATCCAGGCACAATACCTTTTTATTTTAAAAAACTTGCAACCAGCAAGGTAAATGTAAAATGTTTTCGTTAGTGAAGATATGTCCAATACTGTTCAGCCACATGACTGTGATCATTCACTGTTTAACTATCTCAATGTCTTCCATCAGAATGTCTGCGGCTTAAATAATAAAAAGGATAGTCTAGAAATATATATTGATAGTTTGCAAAATACTATGCATTACTTATGTTTTAGTGAACACTTTCTTAATTAAGAACTTGTATCTTTATTAAATCTTACTAATTATAAAGTAGCATCATACAACACACGGAAAAATAAATTAAGGGGGGGTACTATTATCTTGGCTAAAAAGGACAGGGTGTATGAAGATTTGCCAATAGCTAAAAAATTTTACAAAATCGATAGCTTTGAATTGTGTTGTGTCAGGGATGTCTTAACAGGAGTTTGTGTGTGCTGCTGTTATCGCACCCCTTATGACCATAACTTTAGCACTTTTTTAGAGAGATTAGAAAAACTTTTGGAACACTTTTTCAACAGAAATTGCATAATTTGTGGTGATTTTAATACAAACCTTCTAATAGATAACAAGAAGAGGAATGAATTGTTGAATTTGTTGACTTGTTACAACTTTAAACCTTTAATTCAGTCTGCCACATTTATTCGCAATGGTTCAAGTTCATGTTTTGGACAACATATTCACAAATTTGTCACATGATTGTATAAAAAATTGTAATATAGATCATAATGGGTTAGCTGATGGGCATGCAGCATTATTATGCAGTACTGTTTTCAAAAGTAACAAAGGACACAAAATAATGAATACCTCATCTGTAGTAATTACTAAGAGAATATTTAACATTAGAAACAAAAGTAATTTTCGGACATTACTTCTAAACCATAACTAGACAGGCATTGGTATGAACAGTTTCATTAAGCAATTTGAAAAATGTTTTTCAATTTGCTTTAGAAGAAGAAAACAGCAGGTACATCTTAATCACATAACAAAATTGCCATGGGTATCAAGGGGAATTAGAGTTTCTAGTAAAATGAAACGGTTCTTATGTACAGACGGGGGTAATAGTCTAAGTGAAACTTTAATAGGCTACAGGAAAAGATATGTGTCGCTGTATTAGAAGGTGATTAACAAGGCTAAGAAACTAACAGTGCAGTCCAAACTGGCTGGGTCAAAAAATATTGCAAAAGATGTATGGAAGATAATTAACAAGCATAGAAATAAGATAGTTACCATGAATAACAAACTTACCCTAAAAGTGAATGGTAAAATGATAACTAAACCATCAGAAATTGTAAATATGTTTGCAAATCAGTTTAATCTTAGTTCAGTTTCAACTAATATTCAGACAAAACCTGCCATTGATCTTCTATGCAAAAATGAAATTAGAATTACAAATGATTTGGTTCTGGATTCTACTACCCCATACGAAATACACAAAGTAGTCAGGCAATTAGTCAATATAATGTCTTCTGGCTATGATGAAATTCCGATATCAGTCATCAAGGACAACTTAGACATATTAGCTGAGCCCTTAAGTACTTTTTGCAATGCATGTTTTGGCCAAGCCATTTTCCCTGATCAACTTAAAATTGCTAGAGTTATACCAATTCACAAAAAGGGATCAAAAACTGACCCCAAGATGTACAGACCTATTTCCCTACTACCCACTGTGGGCAAAATTTTAGAACATCTTATTAAATCAAGGTTGCTAAGACATCTTAATAGAAATGGAGTACCTAGTAGGCGACAGTTTGGTTATTCGAAAGGCATTAGCACGCAAGATGCAATACATACTTTAGTTAATGATATAGTGAATAGACTGAACAACAAACAAAAAGTAGCGGCTCTCTTTTTAGATTTAAGTTCTGCGTTTGACACAGTGGATCATAAAGTTCTATTAGGGAAATTAGAACACCATGGTGTAAGAGGAAAATCTTTGGAACTTATCGCTTCATACTTAACAAATAGGAAAATGTTCGTAGAATTGAAATACACAGAGAGAAATGATGAGACAACTAATAGTAATACTCTTCATGAAGAAACTTATAGGTCAAAATTGTATCCTGTTCTCACTGGCGTCCCACAGGTCTCCATTCTGGGACCTATCTTTTTTATAACTTTTATAAATGACCTAATTGAACACATGCATGCAAGTGCCCCAGGGTCTATTCAGTTGGTAGTGTTTGCCGACGATACAAATGCAGTTGTATCTGCTGATAACCTAAATGACCTTAATCACGTGATTAATCAAAGTTTGGACATCTTTTACAGTTGGTTTTCACTAAATGGTCTTAAGGTTAATGCTAGCAAAACTAATGTTATGCTTTTTCGGCAAACTTCAAAGAAAGTTGCTAACATTGTTTGCAGAATAAATGGTGAAACTGTGACTCCAGTCTCATTTGTTAAATTTTTAGGAGTCTATATAGACGACCAATTAAATTGGAAACAGGAACTCGCTCATCTTGAAAAAGCAATTAGCTCAGCTTGTTATGTGCTTAAGAGTCTCAGAAATGAGATCAGCTTAGTATACCAAAAATTAGTTTATTATGCATTGGTTGAGGCGAGGTTAAGGTACAGCATTCTCTTTTGGGGGGGCAGCTATGAGTATAATTTACTAAAAGCTTTTGTGCTACAAAAAAGAGCAATCAGGACAATAGTTAGAATCAGGCAACAGGAATCATGCAAACCACACTTCAAAGAAATGGGCATATTGACTGTTCCAAGTTTGTACATTCTTGTTCTACTTAGTAGTTTTAAAAAACATGTCCATGATTATGAGTCTGAAAATGAAAGGATAAGGAGAGAGAAAACAAGGAGAAAAGATTTCCAATCAAAATGTTTACCTAAGCTTGATATTGTTAAACATAGTGCAGGTTTCAAATCAATAAATATATTTAATAAATTGCCCTCAGAAATTAAGACATTATTATATACTAAAGAATTTTATACCAGACTAAAGCATTTTTTGTTGAATGAATGCTTTTATAGCATACCTTAAAGTTGTAAAATATTTGAAATGACATTTAAATAAGAGTTTCAGTAACAAATTGCAAAATGGAATTATTTTTACTAATGGATTATTGTTTTTAATTTTATTTAATTTGATTATTATTTAAATTGTTATTTTTATTTTTTATATTATGTGAATGAATTATCAGTTATCACCTTAACATTATCATTTTTGTATTATTTAATCTACTCTGTTGACATCTTTACGAATAATGTTTATATTGTTGTTAATTTAGTGTTCCATTAAGTGCCATTTTGTAAAATCAATTTCTGTTATGTATAGTGCAAAATTCAAATACGATGTAAATATTGTTCCTGAATAAATGAAATGAAATGAAATATACAACTCTAACACCCTCAAAAGCCATGCATGAGGCACCGAATCATACGCTTTCTTATAATCTATCCAACATGCCGCCATATCCCTTTGTTTACGGCGAACCTGTTGGCTGATGGCCATATCAATGAGAAGGAGCTCCTTAGTACCACGAGCCCCCCTCTTACATCCATTCTAAGAAGCTGACATTATTGAATTTGTATCAATATGTTTAGATACCTTGGCTCTCAAAATAGATGTAAGAAGCTTATAGATCGATGGCAAACATGTTATCGGTCTATAATTGCCGGGCTCGTTGGTAGTACCTGTTTTGTGGAGTAGGTGGGTTATTCCCGTGGTCATAAAATCTGGTAACGATCCAGATTCTAGGGCAGATTGAAATTGAGCAGCCAAACAAGCATGTGAGCTACGCAGCCATTTCAGCCAGAAATTGTGCAGTCCGTCCGGTCCTGGCGATTTCCAATTTGATAAGGATCGGACCGCACTAATTACATCCTGGCTATCAATGACCACGTTTTCCATTTCTGGAATTAGCTCACTTGCTCGCTTGACCTCCCGCATCCATTCCCCCTCAGTGTGGCCGACGGGTACCGACCAGATGTTCCTCCAAAACGTATTTGTAGCATCAGCATCTGGTAGCCCCACATCGGCCACACATTGATCTGGTCGTTCCCAGGTTCTATAAACCCATCTTTGGTCACTTTGAAACGTGCGGTTGATGACATACCGGTGCACGCGTTTTTTGTATCTGCGCAGTCGATTTGCCCATGCATAGACTTTCTGCTTCAGGAAGTCAATGCGCTCTGTGGCCCGAGATACGTATTCATGAGGACTGACACCAGTCCCCAGAAAAGCCCGGCCCACATAGCGCATTACCCTGGGCCGTGTGTTCCCTGCCCTGAAGCAGATCAGCTTACCGATGAGTGTCCTTGCCTCAGCAATACGCCGTTCAATCCTGCACTGCCAGGCCGGGGTGACAGATGTTTGTCGTATAGCAGGGACATGTGTGGGTAACTTGATGCCCGCTATACGACTTGCCGCCACAGCAGCACAGTACAGGATCGAATGAGTATCGGCGAGATTCTCGCTATTATCTAAATAACTAGATAATAGCGAGTCCAGGACACTCACCAATGCTATATTTTTTCTATGCATAGGTAACCGAGGCAGACGAGGCCGAATCGTAAATTGCATGTACCGGTATTCCTGAATCGCACTTTCCAAAGCATCCTTTACCTCCTCCTTGTACTGAATACTTACATCATTTGTCATGTCATCCACCTCCATGCTGGCACTATTGCCCGTCCGCGTCGCACCAGGTGATAGTTGCGTAACTGCGGGTTGGATGCGAATGGCATGGCTCGTAGGCAAGTATTCTGAGCGTAGCCTATCAAGCACGGTATCATCCAACTGTCGACTGCGTTGGATAACCCGCACTTGATCCGATAATCGCTGTGCTGAAACGTTGACGCTTGGTTCAAAGGCCTGAAACAGAACAAGCATGCGGCTGCGATACGCAGTGAGGTTAGTTCCTCCCTCTGTAGCCCCAAAATATGCCCGCATGACGTTTTCATTAATGGATTGAGTCCATTAATTATTATTATTATTATTACTTTCTTTTATTGTGTTCTCGCAATCTACAGCAATCTTTGTTCCTCGCCTCCTGGGCTTCTTCAGAAAGTTGCCTAATAGGAACAATTGCTTTTTTTATCACATCAACACTATAAACATATGTAATGCAAAGATTCTACAACGTAGGTGATGTGTGTGCATCACAGAAAAACGTGGCGGAAACGGTGGCATAATGTCGGCAATCGAAAATTGTTGAGAGAAAGTATCTGCATTGTTGTAGGAACATCCTGCAAATGGCTATTGGAAAACCCATCTAGTCTATTTCCTCATAAAAACACAAAATAAATTATAACTCTGCAGGGGTTGACCTTAAGGACCTCCCGTAGAACAACTTTTTGCAGCTGATGACCTCATCTAACCCCTAGTTGCGTTTGATCCACGACTTTTTGGCCACCCTGTATATATATATAGTTTTGTGCGCGCATATTACCCAGATGACGCCCACTAATCCCGCAACCACTAATGACGTTGCTATAGAGAACAATACTTCTCCGATATATACATATATATTAGTGGTTTTTATTACATTGTAACTATAACGATATTGGTTGAACGCGCTAATCTCAGGAAATACTGGTTCGAATTCAAAAATTATTTTAGTGTTGGATAGCCCATTTATTGAGGAAGGCTAGAGGCTATATAACATCACGGTACGACCAGCGGGAGCGGTGCATCAATGAAAAATTTTGCAAAAACGGGGAATATTCTTATGGGAAGCTGACGAAGTTACGCGGGTCAGCTAGTATATAGATAAGCGTGCCAGCAATGCATATTTCATAAGAAAATATAGAAACAGAAACGAGTTATCATTAATATCACTCTCCTTATAAAATTCTCATCATACCTAAAAATTTTGCTTGGCTATGAACTTACACTTACATGTCCGAAATTATTTCGCAAACACCCAAATAACGAAATTGTCGCGAGTGACTAATTAACTAAAATGTCGTTTTCTAACCCGGAATATTTTAATGTGTTGATGTGTTCAGAAAAGAGTGACTTCAATTACGCAGAAGCTCGTAGGATGTAAGAAAATATCTATGCTGCGCCGAGGAACAGTGCTTTGCCGTCGGCAATGACATTTTAACGTTTACACCTACATACGTGTGTACAATACTGGCGCTGTTCATAGTGGTAACCAGCACCGCATCGAGGCAGGAAGGCCGTGAGTACATGATGATGTTGAGGAGCAAGTTCTTGACTTGATTGCGCAAGATCCTACACGGAGTACGCGCATCGTCGGCCGTCAAGTTGGCTTAAACCACATGCGTGTTTTAAGAGCCTTAAATGAAGAGACAGCATCTGTTCCATTATCGTCGAGTACAGTCGTTGCTTCTTAGTGACTTCAAGCCTAGAATTAATTTTTGCCGGTGGCTATTGAACAAAGTAGAAAAGGATGGTGAATTCCTGACCCGCGTACTTTTTACGGACGAATGTTCATTTGTGAGAACAGGCGTGTTTAATTAGCACAATGAACACGTGTGGTCTACAACTAATCCGCATGCAATAAGACCAAGTCATTTCCAACACCGCTGGCGGATTAATGTGTGGGCAGAAATTATCGAGTACAGAGGATCATTGTGCCATGTTTCCTGGACAACTCCATGGGCGGACCGAACTATTTGACATTTCTGAGACGAGAATTGAGTGAGGAACTTGAACATTTACAATTAGCTCTCATACGTAGCATGTCGTTCCAGCATGATGGCGCGCCACCACATTTTTCCCGAGAGGTTAGGAACTACCTGAATGCGGAATACGGTGAAAGATGTATTGCGCGTGGCGGGCCGATCAATTGGCCTGCGCGATGCCCTGATCTTACCCCCTCGATTACTTTCTCTGGGGTGCCGTCAAACAGTTTGTATTTAAAAAACCTTGGGATACCGAGGCGGCAATCCGAAGGCGCATAGTTACAGCATTCGAGCAAATTTAAGCGGACCCGTCAGTAATACAATCCGTTCGTTTAAATCTTATACGTCGGTGTCACAAGTGCATCGAAGTTCAAGGCATATTGAACAATATTTACGTGGTTCTCAAGTAGACATTGTAGTGTGTAGTTGATGTCATGTACATTATGTTATACCTGTGTATGTGTATGTAATCATCATGTCTATTTAATCATGCGTTATCCTAAAATATAAGGGAGTATTATTCGAGCAGCCAGTGGTATCATTTCTCGCCCAATACCTTCGTCCTTACAATAAACTAATAAATAATTAATTGCGTATATGGGTATGGTAAAGTTTTAAAAGCTCTTTAATATCGATAACGCTAAAGTGATAAACATTGCGTAAAAAAAATAAAATGTCTTGTCAAATAATCAGTTGTAAAGCCGATAAAATCTCCCTTAAAGTATAAAAGTACCTAAAAATAATCGTGTACCAAAGCGATAACCATACGTGTATTAGCTTTATAAAAGTCGATTTCCAAAATGAGAAACCCGAGCGGAATAGATGTTTGAATGCCTGAGCGTCGTGCATCGTGCAGAGGGCGCTCTGTCTACACGTCACGCGTCATCGATTTTTACAGAGGTACTGGTACTCGCTGGTTTCAGCATGCATGGGCCGGATCGACCGGGGTAGTACTACCCTCTCACAGAATACCAGCGTGAAGTAACGGTACCCGTACTGTTGCGTTTCATATTGGTGAGTGAGAGAGCCGGAGGCCCAGTTACCCCGATCCTTTTCCTATCCTTTCCTTTGTCCTTTCATTCCTTTTTAAAGGGCTGGCAACGCACTTGTAATTCCTTTGGGGTTGCGGGTGTCCATGGGCGGTGGTAATCGCTTACCATTAGGCGATCCGACTGCTCGTTTGCCAAATTATATCATGAAAAAAACTTCTTGTCAATGGATGTCGCTGTACACGTTTCATATTTCATCTTGTTTAAGTCACTTCTTTCAAATATATATTGCTTCATATACAGTTAATATGTAGCTCACTCGATGGATGGCGCTGTGCAAATGACGTCATAATTTAAAAGTCACGAATGTTTGTTTCACAAGACGCACATCAAAGGGAGCCGTGTTATGGGCCTACCACATGCACAAGCTTCACCACAGTTCTGCCTGCGCAAGCCGGGTTGTACACGGAACACCATGCGTGCGGTTGGTAAAACTGTATCACGCGCCATCCCCACAGCGCGGCCAGCGCATTTTTCGACTTGCTTGAAATTTTGCTTGCGTAAGCCCGGCCTGCGCGTACTTGCCTGTGTGTGTAGTTGGGCGTTCAGTGTTCAAGCCGCAGTCGAGGCTAGTTGTCGTTCGGTGAGGTAGGTATACGTGGACGTCCGTCACTCAAAAATGGCAGATTTGCGAATGTACAATCGCGACTTCTTGACTGAATTTATAAATCTCTGCCTGCATTATGAAAAATTAAATCGAAGGATTATTCCGACCGAAATAAAAAGAACTATGCTTACGAAAAAATTATAAATAAAATGAAAGAGGTAATAAATTTTATATTTGATTAAAGGAGATGTTAAATTTTGAATGAGGAAAGGTTCCACAATCCTTTAAATATCATTTTTACCCGACTACGGCAAAGCCAAAAGGTAATGATTTTCGCAGTCTATGTGTGGTCTTAATTGTTTATCAGAATCTGGAATCTTTCAGTATGATTGATAAAAGCGAGTAATAGGTAGGTACTTAGCTACCTATTACTTGCTTATAACAATCCTATCTTTTTACCCGACTGCGGTAGGGTAATGTTTTTCGAGCGTATGTATGTATATTGTATCATCATCATTCTAGCGTTATTCCCAGTTGCATCCTCAGCTGTCGCTTCGCAGCCCGGAGTCCGCTATCTAGTCTACCCAGATTTGAGCGAATATCTACTTTTCTACGGAGCGACTGCCGTCTGACCTCCGCAACCCGAAGGGATAAGCGATATTCTATGGTTAGACTAGTGTCAGGATATTTGAGGGTACTGACTCCCCGTAACGACTGTCATAGATGTTCTCATGACAACCGGACCGACGGCTTAACGTGAGTTTTGGTATAATTGGGGATTCTGGAATCATTTGTCAATCCCTAATTAATTTTATCGAGCATGACTGCTATGATCTGAATATTAATACAATGTGTTTAGTAATCTGATTGCATCGAATCGGATGCGTGAACGTGTTTTGACATTTTACACCTCGAATCTTACAATCGATATGTATGTAACCTAAGCTTACTATGCCCAATCAACACGACACCGAGCGAGCGGACTATGCTCCATGTACCTAGCCTTTGCACCAGCACGATCTGATCGCGATGAGTATGACTGTACGAATGCAATCGAACCCGAGACCTTAGTGACAGTTGTATGTATTTAACTCGCTTCGTTCGTTTCGCGATGCAAAGCGCACCAATAATAACCTACTACTGTAATGATCTGCGAGTACTGCGACCCGTCTGACTCACAAAAAAAATAATATTGTATTTCATTTACCGATGCATCGTTACACAGATACCACAGTCACAGTGGAGTACAACCATCGTTTCTACGATGCGATGATAACGCTATTGTATAAACAACATACTCAAGTTCGGCGCTCGGTGCAACTTGTTTCATCACTTATAAAATAATAGCTGCATGTTATAAAGTTATGATGAGATGATAAGATGTCTATCGATGCGACCGACCGACTGTTGCATGGTTTGAATAACATTCGTAATAACTTATTAGGTTTGTTTCGATCCGGCTAATTGAGATATCGTAAAGAAACTTAAACTTAGTTTAAAGAAATAATTGATAAAATTATATCCGAACGAATCCTGATAATATGACTTTATTACGGATAGGTTAATATTATTATTTTACATGTTGGATAATTATTTAATTCAACCTATAGGTAGTAGAGTAGTAGAATATGTAGCTATAGTACAGACAATCGCACTTTATTGGTGACACTTGAACTACGAAAACCGCTCATTTACCCTAAATTTTAATAAGAGTAAATACAGTATATTTTACGAGATGTATGCTATTTTCTGTCAGTCAAATTACAACCTGGATGTTGATCAGTTGCTTGACTTAAAACAATTCAAAAAAATAGCACCACTTTTTTATAGATTGCTCAAGACAAAACGATTCACTTAAAACTGACCCTGTTGATGTGCGGTTAGAATTAGAATGTTGAGAAGACTTTCCTGCAAATACATCTGCTTATTGTCTGATTATAAACGATCGTCTTTTCGAATACAAACCATTAAGCAATATTGTGAAAAAATTATCATGAATGTTATTGTAGATGTACAAGGGTTTAAAAGTGAAGATAATGACTTTATGCCCAAAGAAATAGTAGTAATATGTAAAGGACGTGTATAAGTATTGCTAATAAAGCCACCATGTCCGTTTAATGAATTATCAAAAAAAAACGTTTGCAAGTAATCTGGATAGAAAGAAACAGAGGAATACGCTGGAGTGAAGGCTCAGTGCCATATTTCAACTATAAAAAAAATTTTGGAGAATTTTTAAAAGATACGTGTATATTTACAAAAGGTTATGAAAAAGTGAGCTGGTTGAAAGATATCTCAGATAATAACAATGTATATAATTTAGAAAGTAAAAACTGTCCAAGTTTATTAACTTTGTATAAAACATATTCAACTTCACCTGATATGTTAAGTTGTATAAATCATGACAACATATGTGCTTTAAAAAATGTATTCTGTTTAAATAAGTGGTGTGTAGAAAATAATGTTTTTAATTATAAAAATAAAATAATAAGTTCAAATATATTTCATATTATATAGACTAATAACTGTGTTTTATTTTTTCATTGCACCTAGTATACTATAATTTCTCTATACTAAACTTTAGCAAAATGTTTGTAATTTAGTTATACCTAACTTACATCAACAAATTGCAATCATTTGTTTTTTTTTTATTATGGCTTTGTGTGAAATACTTAGTTCAAATTATATTGGTGTTCGCTTTAAAATTGTATTAACTATTTAAATGATGTGATAGTCATAAAGATTACCAGTAGAACAGTAGAGTACATACGACTTCCTTTTGAGAAATTCGTCTCAGGCATCCGCGACATCGTGTCGCCACTACCAAAATAAGGAATCAAAGGCTGTGCGCATAGTAAGCGTACATGATTAATTAATTATCGACTGTATTTGACTAGTACATAGGGATAAAATATCAATATATCATTGACGACATATTTACATCTAGCTTTGCAATATTTAATATAGTAGTACCTTAATTCATAGTGATATAAAAAGTGATCACTGAGGTGTGCATCCAGAAATGTTGTGGTACCGACTGGAATAAAGTATAACGTGAATTGTTTGTGTTGAGTGACAAGATCGACGACAATAAGTATGTACGTATTTAATTTTTATGTTTTATTTGTAATATATCCAATAATATTAATATTTTAAAAATATATATTGAGAATAATGGGTCATCCCATCCAATCCCCTTAAATTTTAAAGCTGGTAAATTATTTGCAAATACAATAATAAATGTACATTCTATTTTATATAACGATAAAGTATGATTTCTATTCTTGAATTTCAGAGAGTTTTCCATAGGTAATATATAGTATTTACAACGAAAAATTATTTAACTGCAAATAAGAACTATTACTAGTAACTAATCAGTTATAATATTGTCTAAATTTCAATAACTAATAAGTTATCCTACTGTAACTAAAGTTTATATATTTTGGTCACTTCTTAATTAGTAAAGCATTTTACAGAGATTATTTTTGTTACCTATATTCTAATTAATCATTACTTATATATTTCTTATGTCATCTCGCAATCCTTTTGACTCTAACACGGAGATTACTTTGCAAGCAAGTACAAGTGGTGAAAAGGGACAAATATCTAAGAAAAGGAAATCTAGCAGCACCAAACCTAAACAAAATAAGAAAACTGCGCCTCCACGGGATTTATCTGATAACTCCGAAACCGAACCAGTGTCAGTTATTGCTCGAAAACACCGCTCAATAGTTTCAGATTCTGAGGTAAAGCATAAACATCTAATACTTTTTAGTTTCAAAATGTCCTTGTTAAATAGTGTGCTCTAGCAACAATCGCTTAGTATTTTACCTGATATTGAAAGTCTGTGACCATAATATAAATAAAATGTGTTTAAATTAAATAAGACCTCTGTGTTGAAATTAAACACTTTATACGGATTTTATCTGAGAATTACTTAAGAATTACTGGGTGCTTGTTGTGTGGATGATGAAGCATTACTGGGCGCTTGTTGTGTGGATGATGATGCATTACTGGGTGCTTGTTGTGTGGATGAAGTCAAATCACTAGGAACTTGTTGTGTGGTTGAGGCAGAATCACTGGCTAATTGTTCATCATTTGATATAGATTCATTCACATTCTGTGTGTTGTTGCTGGTAGTTATCTGAAAAATAAAATAAGAAAAACGTTAACTTAGATGAAATAATTTGTTACAGCTACCCGAGACTGAAAATCAACGATGGCCGTTGCAAAAGAATTTGAAGAAAAGTGGAACTTTCCTCATGCAATAGGCGCAATGGACGGCAAACATGTTTGCCTTCAAGCACCATTAAATAGTGGAACGGAATTTTACAATTATAAACAATATTCTAGCATTGTATTGTTAGCATTAGTTGATGCTGACTACAATTTTATGTACGTAAATGTTGGATGTCAAGGGCGCATATCAGATGGAGGTGTTTTTAAAAACACTTCCTTGTACAGGAACCTTGAAAACAAAAGTCTAAATTTACCGAATCCTGAAATATTACAAACTCCTTACAATGTGAAGGTACCGTATATAATTCTGTGTGATAAAGCATTTGCCCTCAGTGAATATACCATGAAACCCTTTTCGGGTAATCCAGAAAGAGGATCTATTGAAAGAATATTCAATTATCGTCTATCAAGAGCAAGGAGGGTAGTTGAGAATGCATTTGGAATACTGAGTTCGGTGTTTCGAGTACTACGAAAACCAATGCTTTTGGAACCGGAAAAAGCTACAAAAATTGTATTGGCAACTGTTTATTTACACAATTTTTTACGAAAAAGCAGACTATCAAATATTTACGCACAGACCAATGCATTTGACTCGGAACAGCGAGGAGAGCTTGTTCCAGGTGCATGGCGACAAGACCAACAGCAATTAACTTCTTTTTTTCCTTTAGACAGTGTACCTAGGAGATCGCCCAATGCTCCTACTCATATACGTTTACATCTGGCGGAACACTTTGTTAATAATGTCCCCCTTGAGTGGCAAAATAATCACTAAGTTTTAATGTAACATATATATTAAATAGAACGTGTACTACCTACACGGATTAACGTAGACTAAAATATGTATAATAAAATTGAAAAAGCCTCATAAAGCAGCTGGCCCATTTTCTCAGAGACCCGTATAAATATAATAACGTTAATAACTAATCGTAATTACTTACAGTAGTCTCCGTTGTTGGCAGAGGTTTGTCCTTATCATTTAGAAAAGTAAAATATTCAGATGCAAACCACTTCGATATATACAGGGTGTCCAAGAACCTGGCGTCCAACTGGATTCCCACGATGCCCCAAGTTCTAACAGTACTCAGAAAAATATTTTAAAAAATCCACCCCATGTACTTACAGAATTATACTGATTTCAAAAAAAAAGGGGAAATGAGCACCCTGTGACATACTTTTGAATGCTGTGACTGCTAATGCTGATAATTTCGATATTTCTTGGAGGTTTTGTAATCTAGGGTATTGCTGTGTCTAAATAGAATGTAAAAATAAAGTACTTATTGTACCATTTTAAAATAAAATATTATTTTAACTAAAGGTGATATGGAAAACTATTGAATTTCGCAACTTTGACCGACTGTAGTGTAAAAAAAATGTACCAAAATAGTATGGCAAGTGACGTCAAATTTTGACGCGTTTATTCCTCTTTTTAAAAAGGTATAATACTTACACATTAATTTGAAAAAAAAAATTTTGATAATATTTTTACTCAACAACCCAATTTTTACGATGTCTTACAGAATTCTTAGAAAGAAAATTTACGACGAATTGAATCTAACCTCTAAAGAATTACTGTTGTATGCTCATAAAAATAACAACAGGCCTCTCAAAAAACAGGTTAGACCGTAAGGGACGGTATGTGCATGCATCTCACCATAGTGATTCGTTATTACAACAGGAGGGAGCAAGACAGAAACTATCTTTGCGATTTGCTGGTTCTTCTTTATGGTACCCCATTATTCAGGTAAGAGTGAGGGAGAAAAAGGTTAGAGGTGCGAGTGAGATAGATAGTGACGCTATCTGGGATCGTGCTATTTAGGATAACAGTACGGTCAGTACGCGTCACTGCCTCCTGCCGTTACTACGCACCTCTCTCTTATTGTTACCATTGATCACGTACTACGATTTAAAGCTTTGTTTATTGGACTCGATTACTCTTTGTGCTCTGGACTTTGAAACGAACTCTTTACGACGACCTTTGCCTGTGTTTGGACAGTTTGTGTTTTGTGTGTGCTACCATGGCGACCTACACTCCGCAAGAATACGCAAATATGCACTACATTTATGGAGAATGTAGAGGTAATGGACGAGCTGCAGCGAGACTTTACAGAGAAAGGTATCCGAGGGCTACGCGATATCCCGACCATCGAGTTTTCATTAATGTGCACAGATCACTATGTGACGGGCGGTTCCCCAATCAAGTAGCTGGTGAAGGACGACCCGTAAATGACTTCATACGCGATGAAGTTTTAGAGGCGGTGTCGGCAAATCCAAGCATCTCTGTGCGAGGAATAGAAGCTGATACGGGGATACCGAAGAGCACAGCACACAGTATTCTCCAAAAAGAAGAATATCATCCGTACCACGTACAGCGAGTGCAAAGTCTTTTACCTCGAGACTATCCGAGCCGAGTCGCGTTTTGTGAAACAATCCTGCAAAAACATCGAGAAGACGAAAACTTTATCGACAAAATTTTGTGGTCAGATGAATCTACATTTAAGAAGGATGGCTACATGAACCTACACAACTTGCACGAGTGGCATGTGGAAAATCCGCACTTGATGCGAGAAGATAGATCCCAGTACCGGTTCAAAGTGAACATGTGGACCGGTATTCTCTGTGGGAATATTATTGGTCCATTTGAGATGCCCGAGAATTTGACTGGCGAATCATATTTAAATTTTCTTCAAAATGATTTGCCAAACTTACTAGAAGAGACCCCACCAGATATGTGGTTCCAACACGACGGCTGTCCAGCACATTTTCGCGTATCCGTTAGAGAGTTTTTGGACGAGCAATACCCGAACAGGTGGATTGGGCGATCAGGAACAATCCCGTGGCCAGCCCGCTCACCTGACTTAAATCCGCTGGATTTTTTTTTCTGGGGAACTATGAAGGAGCTCGTTTATGCGAAGCCCATTAATGACATCGCTGACCTTCGTGAGAAGATAACACAAGCAGTGCAGGTGATACGTCAAAAAAGTTACTCGCGAAACATAAAGCGGTCCTTTTTAAGGAGAGTGAGAGCTTGTATTGCCGCGGGTGGTCAACATTTTGAACATTTATTGTAATAAAATATCTTTAAACTAACATTCTTTGCTTTTATTCTACTGGGAACCCATCTACCTGTGTGTATTTCCTTCTTGCTCACTCTTGGAACCGAAGTAAATAATAGTAGTAACATAACAGTTTCTAAGATAAGAAAGGGTCCGACAGTTACCGTTAGTAGGTAGGCACTTCGTAAAAATTGGGTTGTTGAGTAAAAATATTATCAAATTTTTTTTTTTCAAATTAATGTGTAAGTATTATACCTTTTTAAAAAGAGGAATAAACGCGTCAAAATTTGACGTCACTTGCCATACTATTTTGGTACATTTTTTTTACACTACAGTCGGTCAAAGTTGCGAAATTCAATAGTTTTCCATATCACCTTTAGTTAAAATAATATTTTATTTTAAAATGGTACAATAAGTACTTTATTTTTACATTCTATTTAGACACAGCAATACCCTAGATTACAAAACCTCCAAGAAATATCGAAATTATCAGCATTAGCAGTCACAGCATTCAAAAGTATGTCACAGGGTGCTCATTTCCCCTTTTTTTTTGAAATCAGTATAATTCTGTAAGTACATGGGGTGGATTTTTTAAAATATTTTTCTGAGTACTGTTAGAACTTGGGGCATCGTGGGAATCCAGTTGGACGCCAGGTTCTTGGACACCCTGTATACATCATTAGCTCCTGTAAAAAAAAAGATATTAAAGTATATAGGCTATTAAAAATATGTCAATTTACAATGCGAAAATACAATGCATACAATGCGTAAATAAACAATTTAATAACTTACGTGACTCTGTTACTAAGCTTTTTTTGATTTTGCTCCTTTCTTTTCTATTAGTTGCTAATAAAGTTGTCATCTTTTTTTTTAATTCACCTATTGGAATTTTCAGTTCATTTGAAATTGCCTTCCATGCATCTTGGCGTAAATCGTTATTCCGATAATCAGTTAGTGTGCTATCCCACAAGACCCGGTGAAATTCATAAAGTTGAATCAATCTGATAATATTTTCATTATTGAAACTGGAAGAACACGCGTGCTTATTCATTTCGCCGTCCAAATATAGCGTAGCCGGCCGCGTGCGTCCACTTTGACGCGCGACTAAAAACCGACTGACGGTGGCTCGCGCTGCGAGTTGGCTCGCGCGGTACGCGTACCCCAAGAGTGAACGCGTAGCTGCAGGTATGGACTAGACGTTCCGGATACGCGTAAACTGAGTACGCGTACCAGGGTACGCGCAATCCGTACGCACCTTAAGAATTGTTTCTGAAATGTCCACTTCTTAATTCCAATAAATTTGTTGTCTGCTCTTAAACCTAACGTTAATTTATTGGGGTATAAGGGGGAGAGAATTTTTCTCAAAAAATTATGGATCACACAGCATGTCATAACCACAATGTCTATATTTTTGGGAGCCAGATTTATACTGGTATGAAAAATTCTGAACCTAGATGCTAATATGCCGAAGGCGTTTTCTACTATGCGCCTAGCTCCTGACAAACGATAATTAAAAATTCTGCGCTCATTTCAAAAAGTTAGAGGTTAAAGCAAAGGCTTCATCACCTATAAAGACGTAGTTAAGGACTTTATTAGAATTATTTAAATGTTCTGGCTCCAGAATGTGCAATGACTGGTCATTCGATTTACCGTGGAATTTCGTCTGCTCAAAAACACCCCCATCAGAAATTCTTTCATTTATGCCAAATTCGCATACGATAAATTCATAGTTAGCGTTTACTACTGCTATCAAGACCATGCTGTGGAATCCTTTATAATTATAAAAATAGGAACCACTTCCTGGCGGTGGTATTATTCGTACATGCTTTCCATCTACTGCTCCCAAGCAATGAGGGAAATTCCATTTTTGCTTGAAGTCTTGTGCTATTTGTTTCCATTCTTCTTGTGAGTTTGGGATCTGTAAAAAATACTAATAATAATAATTATTATTTTTGGTACACTGTAAAATTTTTTTTTCAGTTTGATTCATGTTCTACTTTAAGTTCACCTCATCCTCGCCCTCATTCTCAGGTATCTACACACTTAGACAACTCTTTTGATCCTCCTTTTTTATATAATAATATACCACCTAATCCGGATACCCGCTCTTTACCACCTGAATGGAATGAAAAAAAGGACTATAGATGATGATAACAATATAAATGAAGCAATAACTAATGTGGGAAATTATATTACTAAGTGGTCACAGCAACAGTCACAGCCACAAGATAGACATGATATTTTTGGCCAAAACGTTGCACATAAGTTGAGAAATATGTCTAATGAGCAGCGTATTTATACAGAGAAATTAATAAACGAAGCAATTTTTGAAGGGGAATTAGGAAACTTAAATAGTCATTGTTCGATTTTCATACCATCTAATAATATTAACATTCCTTTAGATGTATCAGGAATTAATAATAATACACCACAAACACGGAATATAGGCGGTTTTCAGAATGAAGATCAGATTTTTAACTCTATACCAGACACTGAGAGCCTACAGCCAACTGTCGGCACTGCCAGAAATTTTGTGTAAAGTTATGTGCCATAATTAATACATTATTAATTTTTGATTGCAGGTTCTCAACTGGTATTAACCTTGATTGTAATATGTACCTACTTTAAATAAACATATTTAAACTCACCTTCATGTATTTATTTTGTAAAACCTTGTAAATGGCTCTGCATGTGTCCGGAATAATTTCAGATAAAGCTTGTTCAGAAATTGCTGTAGAATATCTCAAATCTTGGTATGATTTTCCAGTAGTCAGAAACCTCAAAGTAGCCATCAGTCATTCGTGAGGTGATATGCTCTCACGCATAACCGTATTTTGTCGTTGAATGAGAGGCGTGACCAAACATAACAATTCATTATAGGTATTTTCATCCATCTGTAAATAATTCCGCCAGTCGCTTGGATCATCACTTAAATCCGTGAGTAGATTTATATGTGAATGAATTTTTCTCTTCAACAACCATTTTTTTGTCCACGTTGATCGTTTACGCATTGACTTTTGCATTGTCTTTTTTTTCACTAGCAAACATTTGAAAAATAGTAGCAGTAAAATTATTCTTCACTGGAAAACATTGTTGTTTCCACGCCGAAGATTTCGACAAGAATGTGGCCTGCGCGTACTTAACTGTGCCGTGTGGTAATGCCGTCCGTGTAGAGTTTTTTCATGCGAGAAGCTTGCACAGGCAGAACTGTGGTGAAGCTTGTGCGTGTGATAGGCCCATTATTTGAAATGTCAGTTCTTCGATACAAGTGTAACAGTGATTATTAAGGTACAAAATAAAGCGTTATAGTAAGTGCCTGAGTTGCGTTTTATTCATTGCTCCTTCGAATCGGATAGTAGTTTATGTAAATTCAGTGAACAATGCAGTATTTTGGGTACCAAACTGATTATTAGTAACTTGTGTTCAGTGAAAATTGTGAAACTAAACGAATTAGTGACAGATGACACAGGTGTTCGAGGCGCTGTTGGTAAGAGTTTGTAATTAGAAAACTTGCATCAATCTCGAACATATTCGTGTTAACTCTTGTGAACTTAGAAAAATAACGAGTGCTGTGAACTTAGTAAATTTCGTGTTGTGTGGACTTAAAAAATTGACGTCTTGCGTTTGACAAAATGACACAACTGTGTACAACCCAAAAACAACTGAGTGAGCGGATTAGCAATCTATACGGTAATACAAAGAAAACTGTCCAAGTCACGGTATACACGGGGATACTTAGAAACTAGATTAGAAACATTAGCCAAATATTGGTCAAGATTTAATACTCAATATGAAGAAATCATAACTAAAACTTCCAAAGATGTGCTTCTTTCTTCTTCTTTTCGTGTGGTTAGTGGCCAACCTGTTGTCAAGAGTTTTTTAAGCCGCCCGTAGGCCTCTGACATGGCTTAACGACTGCTGTCAATTTGGCAACAACCGGGACCGACTTTTTACGTGCCCTCCGAAGCACGGAGATGCTCAGATGAAATACCACTAAGCGGTCACCCATCTATAGACTGACCGCAACCAACGTTGCTTAAGCTCCCTAATCGTTTACCGATCAGTGAGTACAATTGAACAAAGCAAGTTTGATCCTGAAACAAATTTGAGACTACGACTACTACATTATTTAAAGTCTAGCATTGCTGGGGAGGCTGAACAACTTTTGAAACATTTCACATTGACTGCAGTTAATTATGATAAAGCTTGGCAAGCATTAGAAAAACGCTATGATAATAAACGCAATATTGTCAATCATATACTAAATTGACTTATAACCCAACGTAAACGGAACAATAAATATGCACATGGTTTAAACATAATTTTAGATACTACGCAAGAATGCCTTAATTCCTTAGATAACCTCGGGATTGAGACAAAACACTGGGACTATACTGGTTCACATAGTGGTATCTAAATTGGACATAGAAACCCACAAATTATATGGAACAAACCCTTAGTTCATCGCTAGAGATCCCCACATTTGAACATTTAGCGGCTCACCTGGCAAGTCGGTTTAGAGCGATGGAAGTCGCCAGCAATACAAGACAACATACAATGCCGAGACCAAAAGCACCAAGAACAAATGTAAAGACATGTTCTACGGAGATTTAGCATTCATGCACATACTGTTCACAAAAACATTATATTTGTATTATATATAATATAATAATAATATAATATATTCTAACACATACACACAACACCATCTAGCCCAAAACGAAGAGATTTTGTCAAGAATAATAACAAGGGTCATTCTGTGAATCGGTGTGAGCAAAGTACCAGCTGCAAGAAATGCGGCCGTCGTCACCACACTCTCTTACATCTATTTGACGCTGAAATTGCTGTTCTCGTTCCCCAAAATCCATCTGCAGCGGGCATTGTAGAGTTCGACAAATACATAGCAGAACCACTGATCAAAAGAACGGAAAATCTATTACTCTGGTGGAATGAACGAAAAGCTGTGTATCCGCGGCTATACCAATACATGCTCAAAAAATTGAACAAAACTGTCAAGTCCGTACCATGCGAGCGTGTATTTATTTTCAAAAGCTGGTCTGACATTAAACGAAAGGCGGACTCGTCTTACAACAAAAAAAAAATCTCAATTAATGTTTATAAGTTGTAAATAAAAAGTAGATTAGATATAAAAATAAAACATTGTATAAATATAAAAAAAATACCAACCATTATGTATAAAAAACAAATCATTGTACAAAAAAGTAATCATTTTACATAGTTGATTTTTAAATATGGCTATACTCAAGATCGTTTCAACAATAAATAGTTGATGTGGTCTATGAATATTGCTAGTCCTAAGCCTGGAAAACCCGTTTTATAGATTAGAAGTATCCCATAATCAGGGTTAAGTATGAAGGGAAATCAACTTTCTCAATAAAGTTTGCGTACAGACAGCTAAGTTGGCGTTTGATAACTTTAGAGATTTTGGGTGCGAATTAATAATAAATAAAGGATTTCTTTTCATCTACAATATTGTTTATATTTATAAAAGTACATTATGCATTTCCTTGACCATATATATAAATAGCAAATTGGTACTCGAAACCTTACTAAAAACGGCGTGGCGGCGATGACGGATCACAAAAAGATCTACATAACGGCTGTCGCCACTAGTACAAGTAAACTATACAAATAGGTAATAATAAAATCACCTTGTTCGGCCTGTTCCTGGTCTTCGCAGATTGGATTCAGGTTCACGGAAATGCTGGAGTACTCGCTGAACTGTAGAAAGAGTCACACCAACAGTTTTCGCTGTATTTAGCTGACTGTGCCCATCTTCAAGCATTGTCAGGAGCCTGGTACATTCATCAGGGGTTAACGACATGATGACTTCAGAGTAATAAAATTTATAATGCAGAGATACAGATATTTATAACTTTTTTATTGCAAAACTAAAACAAAAGTGAAAGAGCTGATTTGAATTTTTTATTTTACATTTTCAGTTTTTTATACAATTATCAAAAATAAATAAAAATGTATTGTGTATTTTTATGTGGCATTAAATATTCTTTAACTTAGTCCTTATTTCATAAAGCTAGATCAGGTACTTTTGAAGATAATGAAGATTTTCTAACCGTCCCTTTTTTTTTGCGGTCCAGTGTAGTTTTAGTAAAAGCGGATATTTTGATTGTTACAAGTCTAGTTTTAAGTTGAACGACTAATTTATAATATTGGCCTTGTATGGAGCCCTGTACCTTGCAAAGCCGTTCGGATATATTTATGTATACGTAAAAATTTATAATTGGCCATATTTAGCTATTAATTTTCTTTTTTTAGGTTGTCTTTTTACACTATAGTATAATGGCAGTGCCAGCGAGATGGAGGACCATGTAAGTAAACACGATGTTCAAAGCGATACTGTTTGGATTTATATTAAAAGGACCTCATGTAAGGAAACACTAATTATTTCCAGTGATGAGTCCTTTTTTTCTTCTCTTTATTGAAATTTAGAGGCTTAAAATCTAAACAAAGATTATGCTAGCCCCATCATAACCTAAATAATATCCAAGCGGCAAAGAAAGAGGAATATTAATTCAGAGGTAAGTTGAAATTACTAATATTTTTTTAAATTTTGCTAGCTTTTTGCTGTAAGATAAGCTTAACAGAATTGTTTGAAAAATACCTAATTCTAAAAAGTTGATATTTAATTCCGTAACTAAAGTTTCTCTTTCTTCCCTGTACCGAACAAATTCCATCAAAGTGATAACTCCATTAAAAGAGAGGATAAACACAATCGAGAGCCTGATTTCTAACGGATTAGAAATACAATTTGAAAAGTGTATTGATAAAATTAAATCGCACTATACTATTTCCGTCGGTACAGAATAATAATACGCATAGAGAAACTGTAGCAGAGCTCAAAGACAGCAGAATTAATCTGGTTAGAAATATACCGGATTTTGAGAAAATGAAGGATAAGCTTTATAGAAAGAGAAATAAATCATTGGATGTCACAAAAATCAGTTTGTGGCAAAAAGCTGACTAAGTAGGCCTAACCAAAACTAAATAAGCCAGAGAAGATATAAAACGTACTGTTTTGGCGCATCTACATAAATAAAATATAATATAGAAAGTGGTTGGTTATATCATTATTATGTCATAATGTCCAAGAAATCCAAATATAGTGCCATTTAATGATTATTTGTACAAACGTCGTTAAACGAAGATTCATTTTATTTCGACAAATGGAGCTGTTATAATGGGTTCTCTACACAGAAATCTAAATAATAAGGTAATAGAAGTGTTAAGTCCGCATGACCTTGTTGCCACACTGGTGTCTCAGAAGACACCAGCGCGCGAATTTACGCTAAAGCTGCGTATAAATTACGCGCGGCAAACCCTCGAACATTGGCTCGCGCGTATCGCTATGGAGACGGCAGTACTATTACCTATTTTGCAATAGCCTAACCATAGCGAAATTTTAGCAATATTTGCTATATTTTCGCTACTTCGTATTATGTATTAGCCATAGCAAAGCCATAGCTTTAACGCGACAGTGCTGCCTCTATGTAACAATCTATGAATTAATAATGCATTTTTGTTGTAAGGAGGCAATTCTTTTGGTATTACGTATCGTTTTTGACAGCACAACGAAAGCCATCGGCGAGCAAATAAATCTGTCAAATCGCGATAACCTTTTCTTGGGTTGCTTTGATCGCTTTGTTATTGTTTCTTAGAAAGTTATGAATACTTAAGTTTTGTGTGTAGAATTTATATTTTATTGGATATGGCTCTTGCTGTTCTTTTACTGGAAGGACTAGAAATTGCGAACAGAAGGATGGAGAATCGTAATTCAGCTTGGTTAAGGCGTGATTTGCGTGAACATGCCAAAGCTTTAGATCTTGCCGATGAAGAATTTAAAGCGCATTACTGACTCTCCAAAGAGCTATTTATGGAATTGTGTGCCGAAATACTCCCATTCATGACATGAAGGAGTAGGAAAACTAAAGTTAGTGTAGAATGCAAAGTAAGTAAACTCGCTTATTTTTACGTAATTAGGCAGCCGGCTGCCTAATTACGTAAAAATAAGCGATTAGCAATAATGGCGCAGTCAGTGCGCGATCGAGGGCTAATCGCAAAAAAAAATCGTATTACATAAGCATTCGTTCGCTGATGGTTTGCTACCGGCTAGTATGCACTTTTTGCAGCGATGCTAGCGCCAGAAACGATTTCGTGGCAATAACTTGAAACTGAGAAATGACATTTTATTAAACAGATGTGTACAGCTTTGTTGGGAACTTTTGTATTATTCAGAATTTTTGTCGAAAAAGCACTTTCTTGAAACAAACGTTACAATGTTTGGCGTCGTCTCATCATCTCATCTCTCAATTATCTTATCCATTTAAAATAGTTAGTCTTTCTTGATATGTTTGAGGAAAATGAATGTACTTTGTTAGAATGTTTTGTCTGTTCAGAGCCATTGTAACTTCTTTTGTAGCATTAGATACACTGGCCTGACTAAGTCCATGGAGGTAGCTCATGCCTACGGGTTTCTGATATGAGCCTGTAGCATAGAATGAAAGGGCGGTAAGTACCTTCAATGTGAAAATTGAACCACTAAGTTTCTTTAAAGTTAATTAAAAAAGGCAGTACATAATTGAGTTTACTTACTTTGCATTCTACACTAATTTTAGTTTTCCTACTCCTTCATGTCATGAATGGGAGTATTTCGGCACACAATTCCATAAATAGCTCTTTGGAGAGTCGGTAATGCGCTTTAAATTCTTCATCGGCAAGATCTAAAGCTTTGGCATGTTCACGCAAATCACGCCTTAACCGAGCTGAATTACGATTCTCCATCCTTCTGTTCGCAATTTCTAGTCCTTCCAGTAAAAGAACAGCAAGAGCCATATCCAATAAAATATAAATTCTACACACAAAACTTAAGTATTCATAACTTTCTAAGAAACAATAACAAAGCGATCAAAGCAACCCAAGAAAAGGTTATCGCGATTTGACAGATTTATTTGCTCGCCGATGGCTTTCGTTGTGTTGTCAAAAACGATACGTAATACCAAAAGAATTGCCTCCACACAACAAAAATGCATTATTAATTCATAGATTGTTACATAGAGGCAGCACTGTCGCGTTAAAGCTATGGCTTTGCTATGGCTAATACATAATACGAAGTAGCGAAAATATAGCAAATATTGCTAAAATTTCGCTATGGTTAGGCTATTGCAAAATAGGTAATAGCACTGCCGGTCGCCGCGTGCAGCAGCTCGAACATTGCTGCGCTCGAACGTGCCGCGGAGCGCACCGATCATCGTCGGTTTTTGAGGCCGCATCAAAGGAGCGTCAGTCGCGTGCTCGAGCGCAGTTGGGACGGTTGTGGATTTAAAAATTTGCTCGCGCGGCAATACGCAGAATGGACAACGAAATGTCGTCTACTCATACGATTTTATAGCGCCAATGATTTGTTGTGAAACAGCAAATCCCCCCAATACTACAATAAATCGCTAGGGCATGATGCGTGGGTAGAAATAAGTAAAACGATGGATTTGCCTATTTCTGACTTAAAGAAGAAAATGACTACACTTTTGGCGTCATATAGAAGAGAAAAATCCAGAATAGCTAAAAGTCATTGTACTGGTTCTGGTTAGTATATTATTTATTATGAATTTGGCTTTGAATATATACATGTCTACATAGAACAACTTGAACAAATGTCTTGTTAAATGCGTTACAAATTACGCAGCATGTGTGACCGTATGTGAGTGTTATTCGTACCTGTATGTGTGTGTCGTATACCATGGCAACATAAATGTCAATGGTGCGAGTTAGGGATACCATCTCTAAATTAATCGCCTACTTTTTACACAATAGTTATAACAGTGTACACACAAAAAATAATAACTAGTATAAAAATATTTGCGTTAAGTACCTAAAACCAAAAATTTATTTTGGCCATGAACATTTTATCACAAACCGTTAATATATTGTAAAAGTTCACGAAAAAAAACTCTTTGACCACGGGAGTGAAGCCGCGGGCAACAGCTAGTAATATACAAAAAATATCTTATGTTAATATACTTAGATATGGTATGAGAAATATTTGAGGATACATTACGAATGATTGTTGTCAAAGAAATTTAAAAAAAAATTTACCTCTTTGATTACGTATTGGTATCATATCAATAACCCTATGCACTTGAAAATCTAGAAGTTTTGAAATCACAGACAGACTCTTCAATTTTATTTATTAGTAAGTTTCTGTAGGGCCAATGCGGTATCTAGACATGCATATAATCAAAGGAATTTAGATTCTTGCAAAAAATGAAAAGCATTAATAAATTATTATCTTTTATTATAGCAACAGACGAAGTTTATGTTTCGAAGTGGTTTGCTTTCGATGACTTTAATTTCATGAGGGATAAAGACGTACCCAATTATACATTGAACACGATATCTGAAAATGTAAGTTCAAGTTTTAATACCTATTTTGCCAAGGTATTGCACCATTGGCAACAAAGTGATGGACTAGATGTGAACGTATTTGATGGGCAAAGTTTCCCGCTCTTCTTGGGATACAGTTGAGAGGCAGTAGTGATGTAGGTGCAGTTTCATTTCTCCAGGTTCCAGGTATAGATTCGCTCTCTGTTCCTTCACTATCTAACCATCCAGGCGGTGGGACCTGTGATCTTGTTTGAGTTCTTTTTCTAAAATAAATATGCAAATGTATTGTTGCTAGTACAACTTTAGTAGCTATTTTTGGTTGTAACAATATAGGTTTCCGTAAGACTCTAAAAACTGAGCTTAGAATTCCAAATGCATTTTCTACAATTCTTCGTGCTCGAGATAGCCTGTAATTGAAGATCCTTTCTTCAGAACCCCTTACTAGGTCTCCTGGAAATGGTTTCATTGTGTATTCATTAAGAACAAAAGCTTTGTCAGCTAGAATGACATATGGTACTTTGACGTCAAAGGGCACTTGAAGAATAGGTGGGGGAGGAAGTTTCATAGATATTTCATCTAGTTTGTATTTTTGAAAATACCGTCATCCGAAAGTCTGCCTTGACAGCCTACATTTACGTAGGTAAAACAATAGTCTGCATCGACTAAGGCTAGCAGTACTAAACTGAAAAAATGTTTATAGTTGTAAAATTCTGTGCCACTATTAAAAGGTGCCTGCAACACTACATGTTTGCCATCCAAAGCACCTATTGCATGTGGAAAGTTCCATTTGGTTTCGAAATCATGCGCTATTTGCAACCATGCTTCTTCTGAGTCCGGTACCTGCAACTAGTAACTAAAAATTTATGTTTTTAATTACACTCATTTTATAATTTTCTTTTTATAGACTCCCAAGACTTTATAGAAGCCCAAACTATGACAACGAATGAAAATAATGATACAGAACCAATAACATCTTAAGCTACGGAACAAGCGAAAGAACCGCCTAAAAACATTTACAAAGCTCCAGATAATCTGAGAGTAAAGAAAAAGAAAAAAGTAAATCCTGATGAAGATTCCTCTATGCTGAGAAAAGCATTTCAGGTTCTAACCGAATCCGCTTCATCTTCATCCGACTTATACTTTTCTTACGGCCAGCATATTGCTAATGAACTCGGTAAATACGATCCACGCACATTAATTTACGTCAAGCAAGCCATTAACAATGTAATATTTGAAGCTGACTTAGGAAAATATTCGAACTATGGATATTGCACCCAAAATTATGCACGGTCATACTACAGCTCGACACCGTCTCTCCAACCTCCAACTCCGTCTCCTCAGCCTCCATCTCCATCTCCTCAGCCTCCAACTCCGTCTCCCCAGCCTCCAACTCCGTCTCCTCAGCCTCCAACTCCGTCTCCTCAGTTTCCAGACACTACTCCGACTCCTGAACGTGAACCGACAATATCTGGTATTGAAGCTCCTGTCGACGATTTTTTCTACTAAATATTATACCTAGTTACATACTATATGGTGATTGTTAACAAACATTAGAATATCATTAAAACAAAACTATGTTTTATTTACTTACCTTTACCTAATCTTTTAGGGCCTCGCATAATGCATCGAAAACTTCAGGATCAATTCTTGAAATTGACTGTTTTGATACTCGAAAAAGGTATTGCAGGCTAGTATACGAATCTCCAGTTGCCAGAAACCTTAAAGTTATTGCTAATCTTTCAGTCACTGAAATCGGCTTTCGAAATTGTGTGTTCATTTTCATAACACATGGCTCTATTAATGATTTTAGGAACTCGAACTCTGTAGTTGACACACGCATAAAAATTTTTATTGTGTCTTCAACGGCTTCATATCTCATGTCTTCCATAAGTTTGACACCATATTGCAATCTATTTGCATATAATTTTTTCATCCACCAACGCCTTTTTCGTTTATTGTTTTTACAAATAAGATGATGGATCATAATGAAAGCGGCTACCGCCCGACCACGCGCGTCCATACTCACAAGTTTACAAGAATGAACTAACTGGTCTGGCTATTTGCCGCGGATATTCGAGGTGGATAGCTTGCCGCGCGCGGCAGCCGCGATCTATTTAAATTCATATCTTTATTTTGGCTCGCGCGGCAAATGTACGTCTGTTCTGATCGAACAGAGGCTCGCGCGGCTGCCGCGCGTGATTTATACGCAGCTTTAGTCGCTCGCGAAACTTTGCCACAACAACTTAGGTGCAAAATGGTGTTTTGTAGCATAACCCAGTGTGGAAATTCGTCTGCAACGTGTAATTACACTAATAAAGGGATAACATTTAATCGGTAAGTAATTTCTTTTAGTAATATTGATGTTTTTAACACAAGTAATTTTTATCAATAACCTTACTAAATAATAATATAAATGGTACAACTTACGACTTTATTCATATTTACTACTACATTACCTGTTGTGTTCATTGCTAACGGAAGTGCATCGTATTACAAAAAGAGATGTATAATGCAATGATTCATAATAAATGCTTTCGTAGTTCTGTGGTACGGCCGCAGAAAACTGACGCGAACTAGTGATGTGCTAAACGACGTTAAGCACCTGCCGTATTACTGACAACTTTTCAAAATGTGAATTTTACAATATTATATAGAACTCTAAACATAAACAATTATTGTTGTGTATGTTAACATTGTTACGTGCTGGGTTCGACGGATAAGAATACAAAACAATATTACCGACTAAAACACGTTTTATTCTAGCACACAATTAACTTTAATACACAAAAAACACTATACTACACTTTTCCACTGTAACTGCTTTAAACTCCGTAGTATTTTCGCTTCCGTTCGCTTCGATGAACACATGACTGCTTACGATAGTAAACTGACTCGGCGGTGCGTGTGCGCTCTATTTATACGCGGGTAAAGCGCTTCTGGAGCCATAACCGGCACGCAACAGCACGATGATTCGAGAATGTGCTAGCGCTCTCTCTACTGCGCTCGCACCGACACTACGTAGTTCCGCAAGATGTCAATAGATGGTGCTGTAATAAATTATTAGAAGGGACTGCCGAGTCTTCCCCACAGTGCCGTCAGATGACACTAGCCGTAACAATATAATATTGTATTCATTTATTTTAGATTCCCACACAATGCAGATATAAATAAGTGGATATCTGCTACGGGTAAAAGAAATTGGTTCCCAACACCTAATAGTCGTATTTGTTCGACGCATTTTACGAAAGATGACTTCAACCAGTCAAATAAACGACGTACTCTAATAAAAACTGTAGTACCTACAATTAACGCATGGAAACTGTTCAATGTAGTTAGTTCAGTTTTATATCATTTAATCTAATTTGATAAAATTGTAGGAAGTAATTTGACTATGTTTTTTATAGGAATTGTAATTTTGCTATTATATGTTGCTACGTTGCTACGATAATACTATAATATGATACTGGCAGTTTTGTTGGTCTAGTGGTCGCAAGCGCGACTGCTGATCTTTTAGTCCTGGGTTCAAGTCCTTGCTAAGGCCATAAAAGGAGGGTGAGAACCCCTGGGCCCACCAGTTATCACATTGTAATTGATACCAACAAATTCGTTATATTTTTAGGTACTTACCACTAAAATACGTTTGATTATTACTTCATAGAAAGCGAGAAACTTATATTAAATTAAGTTAACCAATAATCGATTAATATGCATCTCTAATTATATACTATCGAGTATTATTAAATCGGTATAATCTCAAAATGTGTTCTATAATCGAATGATGATAATAAAAACTCAATCGATTGAAAATCGTTTTTTGGTTATTAATTACCTGTGGTCACCGACTGACAAGTTTAATGGCTAATGTCAAAATCAAGTTCAACACTCGTTCGGTTTGTTCTAAATGTACTCTGTGGTTTGTTCTTTAGGAGTGCGCACGTATTTTTCTTGTTTTGTTATGTTGTTTGCTTTACCCCACGACTTAAGGCTTGCTAAAGGACTGTTCGACGGATCTTGTGACTTAGAATTACCTGGCACTTCATATTAGACAACTGATTCCACTTCTGAATTGAATATTGACGACATGGATCGCTGTGTGAACTATACCATTGCGATAGGTCGCAATAACTCTATTGGCAGAAGAGTTTTGGAGGATGAAGCGATTTTATCAGTTATACGTCAATGGCATGCATAGGTATAGGTATAGCAAGTATGTAGGTATAGTAAGTGAAAAAATGCGTGCAGTTGCATACTTATAGAGGGTAATGCCGCAATCTAAGTAATCTAGTGGATCTTTGCTTTGTCTTTTAGTGGTCCGCATCTGCATGTTACAAACAAGGACGTTTTATTTTTTATTTATAGGTACATAAAAATCAAAGCAATATTGATGTTTGTTTTCTGAGGTGCCTACTTTTGTCTATCTATCAGCCACAGACGTCCACTGCTGAACATGGGCCTCCCCCATAGACCGCCACTGGTAAATAAATAGATAAACCTATAAAGTACCTCCGTATAAACATATATAACATTTTGCAAACGATTAATGTCATATAACCTCACTTTTACTTTATTTTATATAACTTAATTTCTGGGAAGCGAAATATCACAAAATTTTTGGTGACGACTTGTTATTATATTCTCTTTCAAATAAGGCTACTTTGATTATGATAACAACTGGGCCCAGATATATATGGAGTGATTCCTTCGTTTTTTAATAATAAAAAATACTCGGTTTTCACGTTTAGGATTACTCAGTAACAGCTCGGTCTTAGGAAGTTGGCAGTGTGAAATCGTCTGTACTCCAGCAGACACGTAAAACTGTGGGTCCTATGCGTCATCTCTCTCCGGTCATGTCGGAATACCATAATAATAATAATAATAATAATAATCTTTATTTTATTCTCTCTCACACAGAAATTACAATAATGATAAAAACTTAAAAGTAGATTTACATGACATAGGGTGAATCTGTGTGAGAGACTGGTATCTGCACTAGGTAGAAACCAGTATGACAGATTACCAGCCTCTCCTTACTCTGGATATGTGTCATGATGATGTAGGTGTCGAAAAAGTAATGAGGTGCATATTATACGTGAGGGGAATAAATGATATAATAAAATAAATGATATAATAAAAAATAGCATGCAAGTATGTATAACATAGCGTGTGTGCGTGTGCGTGTGTGCGTGTGCGTGTGTGCGTGTGCGTGTGTGTGTTTGTGTGAGTGTGTGTGTGAGTGTGTATATATTAGGAGAGAATGTGTAATAAATTTTCGGTATCGTCATAGCTAAGAGTTTTTAACCACGATGTAACAGCTTTCTTACAACAATATTTAGTGAGACCGTGTATATGCAGTTTTTTGTTCAGTTTATTATAAAGAAAATTGCCTGCAAATCCAAAAAATTTCCCCGAGAAACTTGTGTTCCATCGTTGACCGAACTTTTGTGGAATTTTGTGTTTGAGACGCTTTTCGGTCACTTGAGGAACATACGTTAGCAGAGAGTGTTGCCTCAATACGACGCTAGAAATGTACAATTGGCGCACCGTCAGGACATCGGCGAGTTGATAAAGATCCCTTGTAGGGTGTAAGAAGGGTAGAGAAAGCCTGACCTTAAGGACAGCCCTTTGAGCTCTTTCCACCTTCAGCAAATTGACCTTGGACGCTCCACCCCACACGGACACACAATACGACAATATCGACTGACATAGTGATAGGTACACCATTTTTATCGTTTTATAGCAAGCAACATGACGCAAGTTTTTAAATATAAAAATTAGTTTCCGAGTTCGGGATGATAAAAGGTCAATATGGTATTTAAAACTAAGGGTACTGTCAATTACGATGCCGAGGTATTTGATGTGGGAAGTACTCTCAAGGCGGTTACAGTGGCAAGACTGGTCTGGAAAGCAGGAGTGAGCAATAATTTTGTAGATGCTAAGTGTCTTTGTTGGAATATTTTTTAAAGAAAAGGGTATATACTTAGTCTTGTCTATATTAAGTGTCAGCCCATTTCTCTGGAGCCATGTGGACACGGTATTAAAGCCCAACTGAGCATTAGTAAAAGTGTCTTGCCAATTATCGCCATGAAAAATCAACGCGGTATCATCTGCGAAAGTTACAATTTTACCGTTATGTAATTGGAGATTGCACAAATCATTTATAAAGATGAGAAAGAGCGTCGGGCCAAGCACGCTGCCCTGCGGTACGCCAAAAGCGATAGGCAAATCATCGCTAATAAATTCACCAACCCTCACTCTTTGCTGTCTGTTGGTTAAGTAATCTGTGAATAGTTGGTGTTGAACACCGCGTATACCCAGCTTTTCAAGTTTGTCCAGAAGAAGTGGGACAGAGACCGTGTCAAAAGCCTTGGCAAGATCTAAAAATATAGCAATAACTTTCTTCCTCTTGTCGAGTTTATCTGCAATATGGTCTGTGAGTGCATGAACAGCCTCATTGGTTGAGGTGCCTGCTCTAAAACCAAATTGGGATTGCGACAAGAGGTGCTTAGTTTCGAGAAAGTCAACTAAACGCTTATTTAAAAGTCTCTCCACTATTTTAGATATGGTGGGTAGAATAGAAATTGGCCTGTAGTTATTGACACAGCCTCCGTCACCACTTTTATAGACCGGTATAACTTCTGCGCGTTTAAGTGCCTCAGGAAAAACACCAGTGCTAAACATTTGATTATAGATGTATGTTAGAGGAGGCACCAAGATGTGATGGTACCGTTTTAAGAAAGTCCCTGAAATGTTGTCGCGACCTGATGTATTGGCTTTCTTTAAACCCAGTATTAGGTTACTAACCTCTTTTTCAGAGGTGGGAGTTAGGGCGAATGAGGAAGGGCAGAAGGTAGGCTGTGGGGGATTTGGAGTAATACGGGTGTTTATTCTGTCGGCTAGATTTTTCCCAATTGACGCAAAGAATGAATTAATGTTATTCACTGCAGAAATAGGGTTACAATTTGATAAAAGATCCAAGGTAGTATTAGATTTTTTATCATAGTGTGTAACTTTTTTTATTGTATCCCAAAGAGTTTTTGTATTAGTTTGTGCTGCAGTTTTCAATAATGATTGTTCGTAGTTGTATTTTATCTTACGTGTTAGGAGATTACAAAAATTTCGGTACCTATGGTAAGTGATTTTTATAGTTTCGTCATTAGGGTATTTCCTATGCTTTAAGTGCAATTTGTCTCTGTTTCTCATGCACCTCAGAAGACCAATCGTAATCCAGGGTTTTTTTATTCGTCTCCGATTAGGAACCTTAATTATTTGTGTATTAGATACTATTGCTGAATTCAATTTAGTTATAAGTAGGGAAGTTGCTATGTTGGCATCAGTTGTATCATATAAAGATTGAAAACACATATTATTCATATCTATGTCTAGGCTTGAGTAATTCAATTTTTTGAAAGAAAATCTAGTTTTTTGTTTAATGCGGTAGTTGAGTGTAAATATAAGGGGATAGTGATCAGTTATAGAAATTTCGGCAACATAACAGCAAGCAGGAAGAGTACTTTTTAACATAATGTGATCTAGGCATGTTTTGTTGTGTGTGGGTAACTGATGCGCCGGTAAAATACTATGCGAAGCAAGAAGATTTAAATAAATAGAGGAGTTTGGGTCTCTGTTGTTTGGCATTATGTCTATATTAATATCTCCAATAATTATTATATTGGGAGATCTAATACTACACAAGAGGTTATCTAGAGACTCTATAAACGGTTGAATGTTTTTGTAGCCTGGCGGTCGGTAAATTGCGAGTAAGATTATATTGCAGTCGATTTTTATTGCCAAACAATTAGACTCTTGCACGGTAGATGGGAGAACAGTTATACGCAAATAATTTTTGTAGTAAACAATTACTCCTTCATTCTGGGTTCGATTAATTTCAGTTTTAACGTAGTTATATCCGTCTATGGATGGGATGTAATGAGCGTGGGGCAGCCAGCACTCCGTAATTATAACTAAATCCCAATCAGTACCTGAGCGTTCAAGAAGTGTTGAAAGTCCAGAAAAATTGCGATTCACACTACGGATATTCTGATGTATAACTTTTAGACTTGGATATGAATTGTTTAATAGCTTAAAACACTCGTCAATGTCGCAGTTGGACGCTTGAGCAATTTGAAAACCGTCAATACAGTCATTTATCAAGTTATTATCGAATTATATATAGAATCGTTACTATGAGAAGCCTGAGTTGTGCAGAGAACAAGAAATATTAGGGTATAAGTATATGCTGATAATGAATGTGAAAAATATGGAATGGAATGGTAAGGAAAACTGTGTGTTGTGATGATATTAATTGAGCTAGATTTGTGTTGTATGAAAATATTATAAACTGTTAGTGAATAAAGAATTATATAACGAAGTAAATAATGTAATGTAATGTTAATAGCTGTTATGTATTTTTGAGGTATATGTAATATGTGTATTGTATAGTATTTTTTGTGTAAACACAGTGTAAAAAAAGTAAATGTACAAATATAAACAGAGTAATTAAGAAATAATGAAACATAAATCAACACTAGTCATTTACGTGACAAGTTTTTTAAATCTTGTTCACTATCTATACGTAATACTTTTGAATCTTGTGTCTTTTTTAAATATATCTTGCCGTACGAGGTCCATGTGCTGTGGTAATCGTTCTCTTTGACAAACTGTCTAGCTAGATAAGCGAGTCTTCTCCCAAGACTTGTTAATGATTCGTCGATAAAAATAGGTTTTGGAGATCCGGGTAAATTAAGGAGAGTGTTATTGAGTTTTTGATCCTTGTTCATCTTGTTGAAGTTTCTACTTTGCTTAATGAATCCATCCTTACATAGTGAAGACAAGAAGTTTACTACTATATGCTTACTCGACTCGTTTTTAGTTTTTAAGCGGTAGATGTCCTGAATGTCGCGATCAGAGACAGGTTGCTGAATCACTTCGCCTATTTTCTTAACCAGTGAGCTGAGGGACGATTTATTTTCACTGCTTTGTTTAGGGATATTCCTGACTTCAATGGACGACGAACGTGAATTCCGCTCTAGATGTTCAATTTTACTTTCGAGAGAGAGAATTTTTAGCTCGTATGCTTTATTTTTTTGTTCTAAGAGTGACATTTTTTCTAAAACTTCGTCATATCTCGTGGACAAAAAATCAATACTACTTTGAATTTCGCTGTTCTGGTCTTTGATGACCATTACAGACTCAATCAGCTTCTCATATTTAGCGTTATGCTTTGCTTCAAATGACGTAAATTAATCCTGTAAATGGCTGGAGACAGAGATATGCTCACTTGAATTATCCATGTCGCCTTCAAGTCGACGTTTCAATCTACGAGTAACGTTAAGTTCCGAAATATTAACTATTACAGGGTCTTGCGTAGATAAATGCAATTGAGAGTCAGATCCATAAGTTGAAATAGGAGTTTTAGTAAGATCCGGGCAGTATGTTGCCTATGGCGGTGTTCGTTGAATTGACATCTTTTGTTTGTAAATAACTCGTTAGGATAGTTAATGAATGAAGTACTCACGACGCACGATGCGACGAGCCTCACGAGATGGAAGATACGAGGGTGTATATCTGGCTCACTCACACCACAGGGCGTAGTAGCAGCGCGCGGTCACTGACGTAGCTCCGTTGGTGAACTTGTAGCTGTCTCACTCTGCGTTTGATATGTCTCGTTCTACCAATCAGTTGTTGACCTCTTCGCTGCGTATGCGCCTCTAGTACTTTTATATGATTTTCGAATTTATTTTCGTTAATTTAAGAATATTAGAAATAAATTAACTGACGTCTGTTGTGCACACGACCGTATACCACGGTATCCAGGGGGGAGAGGACTATAAGAGTGAGGCAACAGAAGGTGCACCTGTGTTTGCGTTTGAGATTGGTCGTGGTGACCAGAATCAACCAGGAGGACATTATTACAATAAGATACTATATCTTATATTTAAAACACTCACTATAAATCATTTACATTGCAGCTCACAAATAATCAAGACACAGTATTGGAACCCCCAATAGCGCCCTCAAAACTTGGCTCGCCCAGTTGTTCACGTAAACGAACACTTTTACAAGCAATTGTTGAATAGTGATTCCTTGTATTCTACTTATCTATTTTGTATTCTATGTAAGTCATCATCCTAGCATTTATCCCGGTTCTACTTTAGACTTAACGCCTAGGACCCAGGGTCAGCTTACTGATGTAACCAGATTTGGCTGAAATTCCTCCACAACCCAGAGGATAACATCATTCTACGGTTACACCAGGTGTCCGGATTAGATATTAGAAGTCACTGACTTTATTTATTTATTTTTATTTATTTACTTACTAATAACTACTGCCATAGATGTGCATAATAGCCGAGACCAATGGCTTAACGTGCTTTCCGAAGCACGGAGCAAGCGATAATTACGCACATAACTTCGAAAAGTCATAGCTACGCATCACCAGGATTTGAACCTGAGACTATCTGCTTTGCAGTCTGTTGGCCTCCCCACTGAGCTATCACTGCTCTTATTTTATTCTATGTAAGTATTTTCTAATAATTTATTCTTGTAGTCAACAGACAACCAGCAAATAATATCGGCTGCATATGAATATACATTAACAGATACACCGAAGAAAAAAAACTGCGTGCTGAAGTTGAACAAAAAAACACACGAAAACCACACGAAAACAACAAAAACGTGTCAAAAAGGAACAACGTTTAAAAATAAAATGTTTACAATGTAAAGCTAGGCGTTACCGGAAAACAATTTTAAAATTGAAAGATCTACTTAAAATTTAGAGAATAAGCGATTTATCAGTCGTGGATCAGGCGTTGGTTTTCGAGGGTATGAATGTTACCGCACATGATTTGATCAGCAGATTCAAACAGAAGCTACAATCTGGTAAAAAAAATACTACAATTAAATATTCTGCATATTTGAGAAGCTTTGCGATGACTTTGCATTTTTACTTGCCAAAGGCGTATGAATTTGTAAGACAAAAATTTTATACATGTTTGCCGCACTCAAGAACCATAAAAAAATGGTATCAATACATTAATGCAGAGTCGGGATTTACAACGGAATCGTTTAATGCGATTAAGGCCAAGCATCTAAACACAGTATCTTTTGTTATTTGTTGTTAGACGAGATGGCCATTCGGCAGAGCATCGAGTGAGACGGACATCGATTGTACGGTTATATGAATATAAGTTTAGATGCCAACGACATGACTACAACGACCGCTAAAGAAGCTCTTGTGTTTTTGATAACCGCTATTAACGGATCTTGGAAAATCACAGTTGGGTATTTTCTCGTTGATGGATTAACTGGCGAACAAAAGGGTAATTTAGTATTACAGTATTTAGAACTACTTCATAGTACAGGAATCGAAGTAATTTCCATGACATTTGATGGTTGCTCGGCTAATATTTCCATGTCAAAAAAACTGGGATGTTCATTTGATTTGGCTCAATTGGTGACAAATTTTCCACATCCTATTACAAAAAAGCCTGTGTTCATTGTTTTATATGCTTGTCACATGATAAAGCTGTTTAGAAATTCATTTGAGGCCAGTGGCTCATTTACGCATAACCAGGACCTAACTGGTCCTGGTTATCCGTAAATGAGCCACTGTGTGTGTATACAGTGGTATAGTTTAGTAAAACTTAATAAGCTCCAAGAAAAGGAACATTTACATCAAGCCAATAAATTAAGAGGCAAACACATCTTTTTTTAAAACCAAAAGATGAAAGTCCGGTTGGCAACGCAGCTTTTGAGCCAAAGTATTGCCAATGTCTTAAAATTTTGTGCCAGCATGAATCACCCCGATTTTGTAGACGTCGACGGCACTGTTACTTTTTTAGAAAATTTTAATAATTTTTTCGATGTTTTGAATTCCCGGCATATGAATCAATTGCACTTTAAGAAACCCTTTCATTTTAGGAACAAAGATACAACATTTGCATTTTAGACAAGATTGAACTATATTTAAAGTCATTAAAACTTAATAATGAACAAAGAATTGTGCAGTCTCAAAAAAAAATATCTGGTTTCTTGGGACTTCTTGTTTGCATTCGAAGTTTAAAATCAATTTATATTACGTTAGTAGAAAATGAAAATAAACTGCATTATTAGCCATCATATAAATTGTCACAAGACCTTTGGTCATATCAGAGCACATGGTGGCTGCAATAGCAACCCAACAGCGCGACAATTCAAATCAATTTACAAAAAAATAATTACCCATGTAAAATTAAGATATTTCAACAGTGAAAATTGTATACCCATAGAAAATGTTTCAATTTTGAATTACACGTCAGCTATTGACAGAATAAATATTACGACGATTATGCCACTTCAGGATAATGACTCTAGTGAAAACGATACGAACGATATCAAATTAAATAATTTTTATTCTGATATTAATATAATGTCCGAGTTTACTTCACAAGTAGTAACTTCTATAGCGGGGTCAGTTGTTAATTATATAATTTAAAAAAAAAGTGAAACATGTGTATCCGCATTACTGGGATCCGACTTTAGTGATAAAATATTGAATTTATTACATTAAAGGACAACGGAGGTTTACTTATACCCAGCAAGGATGTGGTTATTATTTGTAAAAAGACTGAATCATTATTAAAAAATTATGTCCATGACAAAAAGTGATCGCAAATAAATTTTTAAATGTAAATTAATTACCAAAACAATACAACATTTTCTTGGTCATAACATATTTGATGATTAAAATTTTCACCAATATGATCAGTCCCCAAGTGATAACCACATCATTAATTTAATGAAATGTATAGTAGAGAAATATGTAGATATCCGACTTAATTATTACGCAAAAAATGCCATTGAAATAGTTCCAAAAAGACAGTTATTAAATAAATATCTTTATTTTACGGGGCAGTAGTACCTTTGTATGTTTATTTGCAAAGAACAATGTGTAATTTTGTATGGAACCCGTACCCACCTTTGTAGCATTTTAGACTAGGTGTCATTTAGAAGAAGCTTAATTGACTAACTCAAAAATAAATGAATGAATGAATAATTGAATGGGAGACCGAAGTTATGATAACTTCTTTATTACATTTTTAATTGCAAAGTTCTTTCTTTTTTGCTACTGGGAAGCTCTTGGCCTGTATCTCACCTGATATTAAGTGATGGTCAGACCGCACTTATGTGTACGTCGGCTCTGCTGTACTACCCACTTGTGATTGTGGCTATACGGTTGCATACTGAATGCCAATGACGACACACCGACGCGCGACGCTATCGCATAATACATAGTATATTTTCGGCATTTTCAACATCGAATATCTTTTTTCCTCCGCGAGCTACAAAGTTGCCCCCATACAACAAATATATATATTTTCAAAGACCTTTCTAATGGTACCAATTTCAATTTACTGCATGAGTGGGTACGTTTTGTTCCATCGTCGTTGTCAAACCAAAATCTGCTACGTGCAGTTTTCTGAGATTTCTACTTTTTGACTTATGCGTATAGTTCACTGCCTTATCTACCATATAAAAAAACTGCTAAGTGCCTATGAGAACTGTACGACAATCTACGACCTCTTTATAAAATATGCTATGTGCAGCATCTAGATTTTTGTCAAATAAAAGCTGCTATGTGGCATATTGCTACATAGCATATTTTATTTGACCGCAATCAATTACAACGTATTAAAATAATCTGCTATGTGCTTAGTCTAAATAAACAGCAACATTATTAAAGCTTGTTGATACTTAATATAACGATAACAATGCCTTGATAAGTTGATATGAATAACTCTTTGTTTTTTGACACTTGCTTTGCAAGAATATTAGAGCGATAATAATTTATTGTTTATTTACATTTACCCTCAAATTTCATTACACCTAATAATCCTGCCTTTGTAGTTAAAATATACTTCTAAACAGTCAGTTGACGTGTTAGCTTATTAAGTACACTTGTATTGTGAAGTTAAAAGTGCATGAATACAGTACAATGAGTAGGGGAAAGAAAATTGTCGATTTAGTTTTGACTACCAATGAAAAATATTTACAAGATGAAAATCAACAAGTGTTATGCCAACAACAACAAGATCTGACAAATTACGACGAGATAAATCAACCGTCTACATCTTCGGGCGTATGTGCAGGCATGTCAGTAAATGTATCCCCGGAGCGGAGCGATAGTTCATCTTTGCCTGTAACCACCAAACGCAGGCACTACATTATTTACAGTAGTGATAATGATTCATCAAATGAATGTCCAGTACAAGAACCAAGAGTGACTATTGAAATTCCGAGCAGCTCTCGAGCCTCACAATTCTCTCAATCTAAAGCTAAACGCCGTCGTTTACTGGGAAAACCATATATGGGCTACAAGACAAAAGATGGAAAGCTAGAACAGACTACACCAAAAGCAGCTCAGTCTGTAAAAAGTCGTTGTAATCATACTGCAGTAAAACAAAAATCTAAAAATAGTTTCATGTGTGGAGTGGTATCAGAAGAAGAACGAGCTGCATTGCATTCCAAGTTTTGGAACATGAAATCATGGGGTGAAAAGAAAGCTTTCATACAAGGATTAGTATCTAAAAGAAGTTTACGTAAGCAAAGAAAACGTGATAATTGTTTAACTTCTAGGAAAGAAACTGGTTTTGATATTTTTGTGCCCAAGTCTGATTGCCAAAATACCAAAGTAAAAGTGTGTAGATTGTTTTTCTTAAACACACTTGATCTCGGTCGTGATTCTTTCTTGAGCTGGGTTAAAGATACGCCAGCAATGGTACATGACAATGAATCCCCTTCCATAACGGAGCATTGTCACAGTGTTAATGTGTCCACTAAGAATAGACGAGGTACGGTATCTGAATGGTTGGATTTACTACCAAAAGTGCCAAGTCACTATTGTCGAGCATCATCAAAGCGCACTTACGTCGAGTCAACTTTTCGATCACATTTGCATATGCATGCAGTTTACAAAACCTGGTGGAATGAACAAAATAAAAAACCAGTATCAAGGAATACCTTTTTAAGTGTACTTGGTAAAAATAATATTTCCATACACAAACCGAGAAAGGATCAATGCGATGTGTGTTCTAGTTACCAATTGAAAAATGTTTCACAAGAGGACTATGATACTCATATCCAATAAAAAGATGAAGCGCGTCATGCTAAGAATATAGCAATAGAAAACTTGAAGAATAACCCGGACAGCGTAGTGATAACTGTTGACGTGCAAAGTGTCCTTCTGGCACCAAAATTACTTGCTGGTGCACTTTATTATAAACAAAAACTACAGTGTCATAATTTTACGATTTACAGTTCTCGTACTGGAGACGTCACTATTTATTTTTGGCATGAAGCTGATGGAGGTGTTACGTCCAACGAATTCACAAGCTGTTTAATTGATTACCTTAAAACCTGCAGAACTTATAAACACATCACGATAATTAGTGATGGATGTAACTACCAAATTAGAAATAAGGTTCTAGCAAGTGCATTATGTAACTATGCTTATTTTTTTAACGTAGAAGTAGAACAAATAATTTTAGAAAAGGGCCATACTATGATGGAAGTTGACAGTGTCCACTCCACTATCGAACATTATATCTACACCAGCTCAGCCACCATCTACACTAGCTCAGACACCATCGTTTAACTCTATCTTTATAAGTATCTTAATCTAATATTATGAAAGGTCTTGCTACATTAAGATAGAATAGCTGTAACACATTTTAGAAAATAAAGATTTATTATTATTATTATTATTATATAAAGTCCCCTATTTATGCACCTCAGGATTACGTTACAAGAATGCGTCAAGCGCGGCCTAAACAACCCTATGACATTAGAGTTGTCCATTATGATTTCTTCAAGGATTATGAAAAATTAGCAACCAATTATCAGTCTATCAGGCCAGGTAAAAGGAAGGGTGATTCTACGGTCAATGATGTCAGAGCATTTTTATATAGTTCTACTGGTGAAGTATACTTCAAACTTCGTAATCCACAGGATTATACAATTCTTCCGCAACGAAAGCGTATTCCCCAAGAGTATCCTGAACCTGCAACATTATATGACGGGCCATTGGCAATAACTCAATCCAAATTCAATCAATTACAAGAACTAAAACCATTTATAGACCGTGACTACCATCCATTTTATGATTGTCTTAAATTTAAGTCCGATTAAAACTTATTTTTTCAGTTATTACTCAATAAATACCAATTTAAATCAAATATATTTTTATTCAATACCTGCTATGTGCCTAACAATTGACCATTTAAAATCTGTTATGTGCACAATTTACGCCATTATCAAAATAGTAAATAAATAATTAATTCTCCATGGTTAAAAAATAATTAAGTGTATGTATAATATTTATGGCTTTCATTTAATATAGTTTTTAAAATACACCTTCATATAAAATTTTACAGGAGAATGTCTTTTCTCAATATTTCAAAATTATAGTTTCTGCACATAGCAGATTTTGGTTTGACAACGACGCCATGTTCTTTGTTACGCTTGTGTAATATTAAGGATAGTTTAAGATATATTTCAGTACATAGTAATTACCAATTAAACATGCTCACTAATATTTTAGTATTTTATTTTACTTTGAATACGATAGCACAGCCGTAGTCAATCACTAGTATAGCTTACGTAGTCACTACGCCTAATGCAAAATTTAAATATCCTTGTGTGAGTGAACGATCCAATACGATGGAATGTCAACCTTCATTCAGTTTTTGTACGGCTTAGTTCTGCTTGAATGGTCTTATACGTGTATGTGTGTGTGATTGCGTAGTTATTTAGTGTACATGTAGGTGTAACCTCGGTAACTAGCGACATGCGTTTCGATAAATCACAGCGCTATATAACATTTCTATTACCTTATTATTTATATTTCCGTGGTTCCCTCTATCTGACAGAATTTTGATGCTTCGAAACTTATTTGGCATAACACAGTTGGCATAATCTTCTTTAAACGAATATTATTAAGGCATAAAAATTATTTAATATAAACATTGTTTGGCCGAATGTTTATATGTTCGAATTTACAATAGCATAATTTTTTTTTTACTTTTTAGGTGGCAGAATTTTATCTGGCATAATTACCTTTGGCAGATTTAATATTTCGTATAATTTCGTTTAGCATAACGTTCATTTAGATCAACGATTATATGGTATAATTTCACTTAGCATACTATAAAGATAGCAGAATTCAATTTAGAATAATTTTACTAATAAAATTATTCCAAATTGAATTCTTAATACTTCTTAAAATGCTGTTTAATAGAAATATGCCTAAGCATATTTCTATTAAACAGCATTTTAACCTTAAATTAAAATACTGTCTTAAAAATTGTATGTGCTGTGCTACATAAGATAGTGACAGAAACGAATCGCTGCCAACCCGACTCCACGTAGTCTAGTTTGTTCTAACCCTAGAGTGTAATTTAGAATCGCGTAGGCGCGTAGGGATAAGGTGGCCCGCGAGCTGTGGAGCAGGTGATTTTCAAAACCATATATAAGCTCGCGTGAGACCGCCGGAGCTCCGCAGCGCCGGAGCCGTAACAGAAACCATGCCTGCTGCATATAGCATGCTCGCTTGCATGCCGCATGCATAGTGTATGCTTGTTTGCTTTCTCATGATTGCTGCATGTTTCGTATCAGTTACACAGTTCATACAGTTACGTACAAATAAACTTAAAGACACACAGGAAACTAACGAACACATATGTATATACGACAACTAATGAATATAAACAAGGACAAATAAATATAGATCTCTGTCTCGAACGCCGTATCTTATATTTTTTTTAATCAACCATATTTGTGGTAAATAATGTTGATTACAATTATTTATCAGTAGTGTCTGACCGAACTTTCGGTTTCGGTTTTGGCCTAGTATAGACAGAAAAACGAAAGTTAGATGGCGCCACCATCTGCTAAAGTACGATTTGAGACAGCTCTTTATTTACTTTCGTTTTAAAAATACATAATGCTGTTATTTATTGCCTTACTGTGTGTTAAAACGTTTAATATGGTGTAATTTCAAAGTACAAACGTTATCTCTAGTGCCTAATTGATACAAAGTAAATATAAATAAACAGAACTTATAACAGTGAAAAACATTATAAAGTTAATAAAAGTGTAAATAGAACTTAGATCATAACTATAAGTGACATTAGTACTTTATTACAGAAAATATACAGTGGAATCTTTTAAAAGTTAAAACTGACAGTCATTCAATAATATACTATTCATATAAAATTTTTTGCAGCTTGAATCATCACAACGAACTTTTTCCTCTAAACTTGAGAAATAAACTTTAATTTCGAGTGTATGTTAACGAGTCACCGGGGCGTGGTCGGTAGCCGACCGGCTTGACGTTGTACGTCGTATGCCTCGAGTTCGAATCCTGTAACCGTCTACTTTTTGTGATGATATAAATTTCTTACATCTTAACATCGCTTGCTTGTGGATTGGACTCAGTTATATCAAAATACTGAAGTGTCTTAAACAATTAATTACTGATAATCTACGTAAATACATTCAAATATATCATTTTTTATTTGAATGTCATGATCCATACTTGGTTCCTAACAACAGCGCCATCTATTAAATTGTCTATGAATCATTCAAGAACCATCTAAGCAAAACTATACGAGATCAACATGAATAAAACACTCTATTTAAATAAATCAGTAGCGACATCTATGTTAACAGCGCAATAACATACGAAGATTAGAAACGAGTCACCAATTTCGCCGCTTACTATTAAGCTTACATTTGCGTCGTGGTATATGGTGTCGAGTGGCACGGGTGGTCGTGCGATCAAGTCTTACTTGTAACGACTACAGTTTTTGTGATTGGTAAAGTTATATTTGAAAATGGAAGAATTTACCTACGACAATGTTACACAGCGAAGACAAATAACACACAGTTTACAATTTAATGATAGTGAGTTTGATATGCATGTTTCGTTTCAAAGTCAACCGAGTTTTAGAAGCCCAAAGCAGAATTTAATACATTAACGGAAAAATTAAATAAGGTAACAACCGAATTACAAATCGCAAATGCAGAAATAGAGAACCTGAACTTCGAAAATACACACTTAAAAGAAGAAATAGCTAATTATAAACATAAAATCAAATTATTTAAGTCTGTTGGAGTATCCGAGATGACTAGTTCACACACCACGCCGGTTAAGTTTTATTCACCGCAATTTCGAAGGCGCTTTGAATGCGTCAACATGAAGATATATCTCCACGCGAGTTAACTACGGGTGCCATAACCTATTATACACCGGAAAACACCCGAAAATTGGCTACAAACATAAGCCATAGTTTACAAATGGATGGTGTTACGAATGTTAAACAGAAAATAGACATGGCTGAAATTATAGATTGTGTACAAAGCTCGCCAGTATTGCCGCGCGAAAATGTTTCTGAACAAAAGACTTTCACAAACAAAGAAATAAGCTTCAAATCGATATCGAATAATATCACAGCATGCAGCAAAAAGAAACAAATAGTTATTTTAGCAGACGAACAAGGACAAAATCTTCAAAAATGTCTACAAGCACTGGTCGGGAATGACTACACAGTCCACTGCTTCTGGAAGTCTGGAGCACCCTTGAAAGAAGTGTTACTCGGTAAAAGAACTGCGATACGTAAACTAAGTAAAGATGAATTCGTAATTATAATGGCAGGTATAAACGACAAAAATCCAAATGAATTTCAATTCGCAATGAGAAACTACTTAGAATGTATAACAAATGCAAATATCATTGTATCTGGGGTTCCATATAACCGTCGTTTAAATGAGAGAAAATTAAATTATGAACAGAACTTCATTTGCACCCATTACACACATGCTATTTTTCTTGATATGAATTATTCTGTACACTTGCCCAGATTTCGTGCACGTGCCTTATATATATGGCAACGAATTCTTAAAGAAAAATTACGAATAGTCTATAAGACTAAGTATGATAAATATATCAATGAAATACATAATAAAAGGAAGACCGCTAACCTACCTGTATATTTAGATAAGTCAACACAAACTGACATACACATGGAAACAGACCTTCAAACTGACATGCAAACTGACATGCAAACTGACATACAAACTGACATCCAAACTGACATTCAAACTGACATACAAACTGACATCCAAACTGACATGCGAAATAACATCCAAACTGACATACAATGCAATAATAATAATTCAAATAATATTATATTAAAGAAATCTGATTATAATAATTTTAATAATTTTTTTCGTATTCAATGAAATCAATATATTGCACCAAAATATAGATGGACTTATTAATAAAACGAACTTATTGACATTATCTTTAGATCAACTTACAAACGAAGGAAAATCCATAGACATCTTATGCATAACCGAGCATAACATGATCAATGCTGACAATCAATTTATTAATATCTCTGGCTTTATACTTGGATCATTTTATTGTCGGAAAAACCGTCGAGGTGGTGCATGCATACTCATTAAGAGTCCTACTACTAAGACCTTAAGTACAAACCAATCGAAGGTTTAGGCGTCTTCTTTGAGATAGGTGTCATTGAGGTTTCAGGAATTGAACTTATAGATTACAAACTATTAGTGTTTTGTATTTATAGACCTCCTCGAAAGCTTCAGAGGCATACATACATTTTTTGAAAAATTATTGCCTTATTATCAAAACTTTGGTCGAATTTCGAGCACTAGGCGACCGCTGCCTAGTGCTCGAAATTCGACCAAAGTTTGCCTGTAAGATATTGCTGATATACATATGTCATTATAATTGATATATGTAACCATAGTTACGCGCTTCGACTGCGTATGTCTAATGCATGGTTGTGTGCGTGTAGTGTTTTTTTATTAATTTAATATATTTCTAATGCATATTTTATATAAATGTTAGGATTCGTCACTCCTTATCCATATAAACTTTAGCTGTGCCAAATTTCATACTCCTCCGTCCGCGCAATTTTCGTAAAAAGGGGTACAAAGTTTTTGCTTCATGTATTAATATATAGATACATAGGTCTCAAAAAGTATAAAGTAATTTTGTGTGGTGATTTTAATATAAACATTATAGATAATTCAAGTCTATCATCAAATTTCTTAAATCTATTATCTTGACATAATTTAAAATGTGCATTGAAGAAACCAACTCGATTAGTTAATGAAAGATGTCACAACTTTATACATAATATACCTAGATGTAAAGCCAGAATACTTGAATTTGCACTGTCTGACCACACAGCGCAATTGCTTACGTGCCCTGTAAAAACTAATGTAGCCTTCAAGTACTGGTACATTGAAAAACAAGATCTCCAAGAGGATAACATAAATACATTTATAAATTGCATAAACTCGTTAAGTTTTAGTGAGAGTTTTGAGCATAACGATCCTATTAAATGCTTTAATAGCTTCTATGACACATTTCTTTTATTCTACCGTTTGTGCTTTCCTGTGGCCAGAATAAAAATCAGTGCACTAAAACGACCAAGGTGGATTACAAGAGAAATCAGGAAATGTTGTAAACGCAAGAGAGAACTTTTATGGCACTACAGAAAAAGCCGTACTGAAAAAAGTAAAAACGAGTTTGATGCATTGTCGAGTAGGCTTAACCGAATAGTAAAATTTACAAAAAGGGTTCAAAATGACCACTACCTAAATACGGCTCGGAATAAGTGTAAAGCTGTGTGGACACTTATCAACAACTCTAAGTTTAATGCTCCTAAAACCGAAATAAAATATATCAATATTAATGATGCGATTGTTGACGACCCTATACAAATAGCTAAATTATTGACCAAGTGACAAAAATAAACCTTGTCAGCAATATATCTTACCCTGTAAATATATCAAATTCTATATTTATGAAACCGACATCACCAAATGAAATACATACAAAGAATACTAATAGCACTGGATATGACGGCATATCTACGTTAATTCTTAAAAAAGTATCAGCTAAAATATGTGGTGTACTAAGCCATGTTTTTAATCAGTGTATGCTACAGGGTGTATTTTCTAATAAATTTAAAGCTACAATAAATTGTTCAAGAAGAACGATCCACATTCTATGAATTGTTACCGAACCATCGCACTCATACCCACTATTTCTAAAATCTTTGAAAAGGTTATACATGAGCGTATTTACACATTCTTTGAAGGGTACAATCTGTTTGCAAAATAGCAAGTCGGATTTAGAAGTGTGTGAAAGTGAAACAAGTGCATTCATATGGGTGTTTATAAGTTTCTAGAAACTGTTACTCAAAATGTTGATGAACATATACCTGTATGTGCACTATACATGGATCTTTCAAAGGCCTTCGATTGTGTGGATCATAATATACTTTTACAGAAATTAAACACGTATGGAATAAGGGGCAATGCTTTAAAACTTATTACATCCTATCTTTCTGGAAGAAAACAGTGTACAGAAATAACACGCCTTTGCCCTATGTAAGAAGAGAAGTACGCTTTCTGTCGGAATACAGAGAAATTCACTTGGGAATTCCTCAAGGAAGCGTATTTGGACCACTTTCACATCCCACTATTTTGTTCGCTGATGATAGCACAATCGTGTTCACCGGTAAAGACAAATCGCTTTTAAAATCTGACATACATAATCAGTGATCGGAGTAGGTAGATTGATTTTTGGTACTTGTATCATAAATGCACACAGAAAGAATAACATGGATAAGCCATTTTCCCGGAAAGTAATTCCGGTATTTCCGGATTCAATTAAATATTGTTAATGTTGGTAGTGATATTATTCCTACTCAATTCAAAATTTAAAGGAAGGTATCAAAACTAAATTAATTAATTATTTATCTGTTGAATAATAAAAACAATCGAATTCCGATCGAAGCTTTAATTTTTATTTTTAGCCTTTTATGGCTAGAACTTTTATAGATAGACATAAATTGTTGCACTTAAATTTAAATATTTTCATAGGGGTCATGGTAATTTGCATTAAGGGTAGAATAAATGACGGGGCCCCATAGAGGGCCAATGCCTGCTGGGGTCGTGAGACTGTTCTAAGGATGCACCACGACTCTGAAACGTAAAGGGCATACGAAGGAACAGGTTGATTTTAGTCAGATTTTAGGACCAAAAAAAAAGGGGTAGAATAAAGAAAAAAGATAAAAATCAAGATTGTTTATTGTTAAATATGTACATTTTACATTTATTCACATTTTTAATCTTCATCGATTACAATGTCAGCATCCTGGTAATCCTGATCTTTACAATTAAAATATATAACTATGAGTTTCTCTATATTTTCTATTTTCAACCTATTTCTTTTAACATCTAAAGTCCATTTATAAATGGAAAAAGACCGTTCTACATCTGACGATGTCAAAGGAGCAAATTTTAAAAAAGGTATTAAATTATGTGCTTTATTTTTTTCAATGGCCTCACTATATTCTCTAAGTGTGTCTAAATCTGGGTTTCGTTCCATAACACGTTCTATTTTATTTTTTATATTTTCTGAATTGCACTGATTTATAGCATCTCTGACGTTGTCAAATGCTAAAAGTGAATCTGTCAACGATAAATTATGCTTTTGCAATTCTTTTAAAGACAAATGAATTATAAAATAATTGTCTTTAATGTAATTTAAATCTTCTTTTAAATTTTCTTTTTCTATAATATTTTTTGCCTCTCGAATAGATACCGCATCAGAGCTGCTTAAACAAGATAATACTTCTTTTATTTTTTCAAAGTTTTGAGCGTAATAAAATGCTGCCTCTAACCAAGTGCCCCATCTTGTAACAACTGGTTGGGGAGGTAGCGGCAGATCTGGATATTTTTCTTTTAAAATTTTGACTCTACTTGGGGCTTTCAAAAATACCTTTTTAACATTTGCTATTAAAATGTTAACATCGTGATATTCTAACCTAATTTGCTCAGATACGCGATGAAGAGAGTGCGCCAAACATGTTACGTGCTTCATTTCAGGTAAGTATTGTTTTAAATTTCGTCCTGCAGACAGCATATATGCAACGCTATCAGTGCAGAGGACAAGAATGTTACCTACCTTCGATTCAAAAGAATCTTCCCAAAAGTTTTCCAAACATTCTAACACAAATTGCGTGATTGTTTGTCCATTAACTACAGTTAGCATTTTACATGCTACCAAATAAGGTCTAGTCAAATTGCTAGGATGTAATGGTTTTATTAAAAAATGGACTATATAGCGACCTAAAAAGTCTGTCGTTTCATCTAATGATATCCATAGTTTCTCATTTTTATAATTTTGCCGAATCGAATTGATTTTATTCTTAAAAAACTTGTCCAAGTAAACTTTCCATAACTGTGATTCATCTGGCAGAGTACGATTAGTACACGTACAACAACAGGTACTACACATATATCTTTTAAAGAAATCTTGAAAAGTAGTATTTTTCATCTGAGACCACGGAATATTGCACAAAATGAGAAATTTTATAAGATCGAAATAAAATTCCTCTTCGGGCCGCTTAAACTTTCCCTGGTGTACTGCTCCTTCGATATGTCTTTTAACGTTTCCTTTATTTATGGTTTTCAAATGGCTTTCACATTTTGAACAGTATATTGTACCACTAGCGTGATCGTAAAGTAGTTCGGGATGACCGGATATCCATTTTTCTACAGTTTCAGCCTTGACGTTTGCCATATCTGAACTTTGTTTTAGAGATGGAACCTCGTATATATCACCTAAAACAAAGACATGAAAAAATTACATTTTATTTAGTTTATTTAGCTTACTCCGTTTGTTTTATTTTTCGTGGATCAAATTTAGTCATTGAAATTTCACCCTCTTCCTGTCAATCCAAAATGGCTGCCGCTACAAGATGGCGGACAATTTTTTTTTTTTACAATTCCATCAATATATATATACAGGGTGATTTTGAAATCGTGTAATTCCTTTTAACCACGCATTCTACTGGTGATATAGAATAACCCTGACCATATTTTTTCTTAATTAGAATAATGGTTTCGGCAAAATTAGAGTACAGATTTTTTTCATGAAATGATTTCAAATAGTCATATTTTAACCACCTGACACAATCTTAATATTTTGCTAATTTAAAAATAATAACAACAATAACTGATGTCGTAAATAATAGGGGGCAATAAAAAGGACCGCCCGTTATTATTTACGACATTAATTATTAATATGTTTTTTTATTTTAATAAGTAAAAAATTAAAATTGCCTCGGTTGGTTAACATATGACTATCTGACACCATTTCACGAAAAAAACGGAACATAAATTTTTCAAAAAAAATAATTCTAATTAAATAAAAATATGGTCAGGGTTATTCTATATCACCAGTAGAATGCGTGGTTAAAAGGAATTACACGATTTCAAAATCACCCTGTATATCAAATGAAAGGGCTTGTTACGTAGAATATTTTGTAGAGAAGTAGATAAGGCCTATAGTAATTTATTTTACCAATACATTGCAAGAGGACACAGGGCATTCAAATTATATACGGATTCCAGTAAAATGTCGGTTAATAGTGGAGTTAGCTGAATTGCGACTACATTACTAGAATATCATAATTTTGTTTCGCACTAAGCTCACTGGTTCATACTCTATTAAAGATTTAACAATATTAAGACTCATGGTATGTTCAGCAGTTTAAGCGAACAAACACAATAGGTACTAAAAATATTCTTATAGTACATCCAAACATGCTTTATACTCCTTGTAACTAGTAAAATATTACTTACCAAAGCTTGGTTTAAATATGTAGATCCAATTCAATAGTGAAAAATCTGAGTCCGTATATTCGAGCCAAATCGTGGTTTAGAGCAGATTCCAGAAGTCAGTATGTACACAAGCCAGGGTCAAGTAACGTTTTCACAACACAGTAACAAACAAAGATGCGCACTCTACGAACCGAAGTTAACGAGTGAGCTACCTGGCATGTCGTCGGCGGGCGTACGCATTGTTCTGATAACCGGTTATTGTACCACCCATGATCCTTTGTTCTGATTGGTCGTTGGGTTTTGTCAAATCGTGACTGTGTGCCGTTAAAAAAAATATGAAGAATAATAAAGAATAATATTGCTCATTTTATTACAACTCCTACCTTTTTTTGAGGATGGCAAATCATCAAATGACTCCTTCCACTCTGGCAGAATAAAATTCCTACATAAGTTCCGGTTTTTTTTTAATAATCCACCAATTCCGGAGGAATGTCCATATTAATATATACGTTTCGGATCAATGACCCCATTTCAATCTACCTACTCCGATTACTGTACATAATACTCTTGATAACGTTACTCAATTAAAATTAAAAAAATCAATTTAAAAATAAACTTAAACAAGACACATATAATGACATTTAGAAATAGAATTCCGTCATTGCCCAATTTTGACATACTATACAAAAATGAAACAATATATGACATAGAAAGTACGAAATTCTTAGGATTAAATATAGACGCAAACTTAAGCTGGAAGTCGCACGCAGAGAATCTTTGTTCGAAATTAAGCACTCAGTCATACGCACTATACATACTCACCAAATAATCATATTTTGGGGCAACTGTACTGAAAAAGAACAAGTTTTTAAAGCACAAAAGAAGTGCATAAGGGCGATGTGCCTAATCAAGCAAACAGATAGCTGTAGACCCTATTTCAAAAGTCTTGGAATACTAACCGTACCGTGTCTATATATTTTTGAATTAATAATGTTTGTAAGGAGCAATATAAATACATTTGAACATTATAAAAGTAAGCGCCTCAATTATAAAGTATGTTGCCCTCAGCACACAAGCTCCTTAATGACAAACAGTGTTTTTTGTATGGCGCCACGAGTGTATTTATTTATTTATTTATTTATTTATTTATTATTATACACACTAACAACTATTTTTACAGGATAGACCTAATGCAATAGCGTAGCAACTTAATAATACATTTATTTATCTAGCACTCAATTTACAATAGGTAACTCGTGTAAATTCACTCAGTGAGCAATTAAATATATCAATAGACAGCGCCACCGTGTTGAGCGTGCACAGCGCGCGCGTCAGCGGCGCGAGCTGCAGCAAGTTAGTGCGCGCACGCGGCACCGCCAGCAGCGCCGGCCTCCGCCGCCGGCCCACGTACCCGTCCGGCACGCACAAATGAACCGTTCTCAGAAGCTCCGGATTATATACTTTACCTCTAATCATTTTGAATAAATAGCACGCCAGCGCTACTTCCCTTCTAACCTCTAGTGTGAAATACCCCACCATACCCAATACGAATAACGTAGGATACAACAGAGGATATCCAGGGTAGACCCCATACACTTTCAAATACAAGAACCTAGTAAATTTATTCTGGATACGTTCCAGCATTAATTTATATTTCGCTTCATGCGGCGACCAAATGACAGCATTACATTCTAAATGGCTCCTTACTAGCGCTGCAAATAATGTTCTAAGTGCCCTAATATTAGTGAATGCATTCGCTTGTCGTAGTATTAGACCCAAATTGCGGTATGCTTTTTTACATATTTCAGTGATATGTTGGCGAAAGTTTATATCAGATGTGAATCGCACACCCAAGTCCCTAACGTCGGCAACCCGCTGCATAGATGTCCGGTCCACAAGATATTGGTAATGGCTCGGGGCACGCGCTCGACTAAATGACAACACTGAACATTTGGCCGCATTAAAATATAATTTATTTTCTTTACTCCACTCTACGACCGTATCAATATCCTTCTGCATTTCAATGTGATCTTCAGTATTGTTTACTTCCATAACTAACTTTAAGTCATCTGCAAATAGTAAGGGTGTAGACTTATTAACTACTTTAGCTAAATCATTAATCATGATAATAAAAAGAAAGGGTCCCAAATTACTGCCCTGACTTACACCAGATTTAGTCAAGTAGGGTTCGGAGAACCTGCCACTACAATCAACATATTGAGACCGGTCGCGGAGATAGGACGCAAAAAACTTCAACGTGTGCGGCGTACACCCTACACTAGCCAACTTCATTAGAAGAACGTCATTATCCACTGCATCAAACGCCTTCCTGAAGTCAAAGTAGGTCACATCCACTTGCAGACCAGCATCCACGGCAGGTACCAAGTGTGTCATGAGTTCCAACAAGTTCCCCGTTGTCCCCCGCCCAGGACGAAAGCCGTGCTGCGCATCGGACAACTGAGAACTTATTTGTGGATACAAACAGTTGTGAATAGCCATTTCAAACACTTTAGCTGGGGTGCTTAAGATCGCCACCGGTCTATAATCACTAGGTGATGAGCCTCCGCCTGCTTTTGGCACGGGGATAACTCGGGTGAGCTTCCAAGGAATAGGAAAAGTTGCACTTGAAATGCAGACGTTAAACAGATGCAACAAAGGTTCCACTAACAGTGCACGACAATCACTAAATATGAACGCCGGAATCCCATCAGGTCCCGCCGACCGCTTAGGTAGCAGGCGAGCGAGAGCGCGGCGCACGTCGGCGGCGCCCAGGCGCGTCAGGTGCGCCCACGCGCCCGACGCGCCAGCCGCACTCGCGCTCGCCTGCTCCGCGCTCAGCGCTGGCGACTCGGGGCTATATACAGATTGAAAAAACCTAGCGAACTCATTGGCACATTCGTGCTCAGATAGTATTCGTCCATCCTTTATAAGTCTCCGTTGACATGAATTGCCTTTCCTAAATCTCATGTACTCCCAGAATGCTCGCGGATCCCTTGCTAAGTGCTGTTGAACGCGGTCACGATAACTGGGCTCTTGCTGTGTCCGCCTTAACCTTCGCTCTGCACCTTGCAAATTCCTCATAGTCTCTACGCGATTTAGTAGATTTATATTTTCTATGTAGTTTATGTTTAAGCATTATATCGCGTATAATTTCTGACGTGTACCAAACCGGATAAACGTACCTGGAATACTTAGGTCTATATATTTTCGCAGGAACACATTCGTCAAAAATTATGTTTAATTTTTGATAAAATATATTTAATACTACGTTCGGTTCATTTGAACAGTACATCTCCGTCCAGTTTATTTCGGTAAACATGCGATATAATTTTTCAAAATCAGCTTTATTAAAGTTCCAAGATGTACGGTTTACTGGTGGTCGAGTGAGAGACGAGGCGGGCGGTGCGGGCGGCGCGGGCGGCGCGGACGGCGCGGACGGCGGCGCGGACGGCGGCGCGAGGCGCGCGGCGCACTGGACGCTCACGGTGAGCGGCGGGTGGTGCGCGTCGACGGGCCGCACGCACTCGTCCGCCTCGCTCACGCGCACCGCGCCGCGCCCGCCCAACACGAGGTCCAGCTGTCTATTGTTGCAATTAGGTACCATGTTATACTGAGTGAACTCACAATATGACAAAAAGTATTCGAAATAATTGGTAATACTAATATTGCACGAGTACATATTCAAGTCTCCTAAAATAAATAAATTATTCTTAAATCTAACACAAAAATGTTCTAAAATACTAAACATCAACATATATTCATTTTCGTCTGCCATTGGCGGAATGTACACTACACAACAAGTAAATAAATAACGGTTATTTAAATAAACAGTAGCACACACCAATTCAAAGCTATGATAGTCTAATTGAATGTCACCTGGTAAGTCCACACGTCGTAACTCAAATCGCGGTGTGGCCACTAAAAGGGCGCCTCCCTGCTTGCGTCCGTCAGCACGATCACAACGTAAAGTTTGATAACCAGGAAGTACCAATTCTGCGTCTTGAATAGAACTATTTAAACCAGTTTCAGTAATAGCAAATATATCCGCTCCTGATGATTCCAGAAATGCTAAGAATTGGGTAGTTTTTGTCCGTAGACCTCTGGTATTTTGATAAAATATGTTGAAATATCTATTCGGTTTGAATTGTTTTTGGCTCGGTTGAGCGACGAAACCATATCCACTCACTAAATTCTACATTCATTGGCCATACCTGGGGATCACAAAGTTTCCCGTAATTGCTTAATGTTACCCCAATCATAAACGAGGCGTAGTCCCGTTCAGTCTTAGGTAGTACTTTTTCAATGATAATATCAGCATCCTCGCCCAATACTCCTTTGACATATTCCTTAATATTGTCTTCAGTCGTACATTTGTCTAGCCTCCAAAGATGTAGATATTTCTTTCGTTCAACCGCCTTCAAGTATGGAATTGTTGAATTACCTCCTCTCCTTATCTGCTTAACTCTGTTCTTTTTAACCTCAATCCAAGAATTAGCATCTTTTTCCCTGTGTTCCGTATTTGTCGCTGCTCTTCTGGCCACTGACGCGTAACAGGCCCGGGACTGAGCCGTCGGCGCCCGCACATGCCCCTGCGGCGGCTGCGGCGGCAGTGACGCGTGCGCTTGCGATGTGGTGCTGCAACTGATGCCCGAAGATACAGCCGGGACAGTAGTATACATAGGCGGAGTAACACTTGATTGACGTTGACACTGGGCATCATTTTCATTTCTCCCTGTAATCTCAGCCTTCAAGGATTTAATTTCTGTTTCGTAAACGTAACATTTCTCATTAGCTTCCTTTAATTCCTGCCTTAATTTACAGTTTTCTAAGGCCAGTAACTCTACAGTTGACTTAATTTCTGCCCTAACTTTGGCTTCAAATTCATTCATTCTTTCCATTAATAGTGAATTAATTTTATCTAACATATCTTGTGAGGTCAACGCCACCATCTCCTCCTGCAATACGTTCTCTTCACTAGACAGGTTAGGGTCACCCAGGATCGTACAGGAACCTCGTACAGGAGTCTCATAAGTTACTCGTATGCGCTGGGTTACATTTGCACAGGCATTACATTTGAAATTACGTCTCAACTGTACCTGTCCCTCTCTAAAAGCAGCTGGGGTAATATTCACACACCTATAGTGGTGTCCTGCCTTACATCCATTACACTTTATCATATCCTTATCATCAATTTTTCTTCCGCAAACTGCACAACCATTCATTTTGTATTCTACTTAAATATTTGAATATTAACGTAAGACTATATGAATATTAACGTAAGACTATAATCACTTTCCTAAACATTTATTACAAATAACGCATATCAGAGAATTCAAAAGTAAAGTTAAACATATATTGTTAAATAAAGCGTATTATAGTAGTAATGAATATTTAAATGATGTAAAAATTTTATAATATGAGCTATATTGTATTGTGAACCATATGACTTATGTAGTTATTTAATGAATTATTACTATATTACTTTTGACATTGCTCTGTATTAAATTGATACTTTATTTTAAATTTAATTAATTAATTTTTACTAATATTAACATTTGCCATCTTTTAATTTGTTATCGATTAAAATTATGTTAACATCTATTGCACGCCTTGGCAGATAATGGAGAAACATTTTCTATTGTATACCACAACTATTGTAAATACCTATTATCGCAATAAATGACATTGAATTGAATTGAATTGAATTTTTGCTATGGCCAAAACGGAAACTGAATTCTAACTTCGCGCAGCGATCGGAAATGTTCGGTGTATGAGGTTGTCGTTAAGGAGTTAAAGGAAACACGTGCATCTCTTACAAAACTCGGTTTATTACTCATTGTTACATAATGGTATAAGAATATATGTATATTAACACAAATACACACAAATAATGCTTACACATACATCTGTAAAGTTAGGGTTGTACCATACCATAGGTGCACTGAGCTGCGAGCGACGAAGTATTATTTTGCCGCGTCAAAGTCGTGTTATAACTTGTTTGTGCTTGCGCCCCGAACATTGCGGTAATTTGTTGTGAAATTACGAGTGATTATAAGATTATTTTGAAACATGTAAGTAAAATTCAGTATTGATGTGTAGTTCATGATAGTTAATGAATAACAATATTATTATTTTTTAATATAATAACATTGAGTAGGTTTTCGCACGTTACATACTAATAATAAAAGTTAGGAATATATTTGAATGTTTTCGGTCAGTACAACTTTTTTTTAATGCTAACTACCTATATGTAATATACCTATATGTTACTATTAGTTAAATAGTACCAACATTTTGGATAATTGTTTATATTTTTTATTTTGACTGACTATTGTATCAAACTTTTTTATTATTTTTCATATGACTTTTTAATACAACTTTATTGCTAATTTCTGAACGCATCCATGGCAAAACTCTTAGTTCCCTTTGAAATCCGTTACAGTTTAAAATGATAAATAGAAAACCACGTAACTCCAGGCCGCCATTTTGTAAGCGTAAGCGAACTTAAAACGAGAATTGGCGACGAAAAAATCTAAAAGGCGACTCGTCGCCTATTAGACTAAGTAGCAGCTGTATCAAAAATAAGCATACTTTTAAGAAAAAATCAATGTTCACGCAAATGTAAATGTGTGTATGTGTGCGTAATGTAAATACAATATTGATATTGATATGGTCACCCTATTTGTTTATGGTTCGTTCGTTTCGGGGAACACCCGGAATTTGTCTTAGCTATTATATAGGTAACCAACCAAATTTGTTAATGTCTTCTTTGTTAAACACTTCCACACTAAAGCAAAGATTGTGGGTTTACGCTAAAAAATGGAATACGATTCTTTAAATCAATAATTTGTAACTATACTTAAAGTCCAATTCATGTTTTCTTATAATTAAGCCAATCTCGGCTTAATTATCATGTGTATGATTTCGGGATTTTGCACGAGGTATTAGCCACTTTATGTTACTTCCTTCCTAGAACTTTAAGTAAATATACTCTACCTATTCCGATCTCTGAAAACCAACCACTAGTACCATACCTGGTACTATACATATACTGCCTAGCGTATTATTGAGTTCAATTTCTTTTACAGATTGGCTTAGTCGAGCACCTGCTCAACTGACGGATAGTGGTAAAGGTGAGGCATTTAGTAAATTATGTGTCACACTACTCCGTGCGCACAAAACCTAACTTCCCGCACTCGCGACTAAAAATTAACCGCATAAGTAGGAGCCGCAGTCACCCCGTACCTCACCCTCTCCCATCCCGAAACCACAACGTGAATAAGGAGGAGACGGAGACGCCCCGCTCGGGAGCTGCTTCCAGTTCCCTCGAGCGGGGCACCGCCGTCACCCCTTAACCACACGGAAGGTGAACCTCCGGCCTCTCGCAGGCGGCTAGCTGGGCCTCTCCCAACGGAGACTCACCTGGCTAGCAAGCCTCGAGAGCTGATAAACACAGCGACTGGCCCATAGTAGTGGACCGCGTAGATGACCGCCTTAAGGAGACCCTCTCCCAAAGGCTCCCCCACCCTTCTACCACAGGGAGGTGAGAAGATCACGATACGTACGTCGGTATCAGTCGTGCAGCGAGGACGCGTTTCGCTCGTGTGTGTAATTATCTCCGCAGCGAAATTCACGAACACGTCAAAGATTTGAAGGTTAGTATTTTGCATTGTGTAACTTTATAATTAGTAATTAATTCCTTTATATTTTTTATTACGTCAGTATACTGGTTCATTGAGTCTGCATCTAGGTGTAAGTAAATGCTTTTTCGTATATAATTTATTTAAAAAATACGTGGGCATCTATCCCTATCAAAAAGGATAATTGCCTTGATTTTTGTAGGTAGGCAAAGTCAAAGTCAAAAATCATTTATTCATTTAGGTCACAAAGTAACACTTATGAACGTCAAAATATATGGGTTAGTGAGTTTACTAAGTTACTGAAGCTACATTTAGGTTAGTTGCTAGGTTCAGGCAAAGGGTTGAGCCTATGAGAAGAAACCTGCAAGAAACTCACGGCCACTCTTTTAAATCGCCAATTAAATATAATTTCAGTATTTTACAACTCAGATTAACAAGGTGTTGCAGCCATTATGCCATATACTACAGACTATAAAAAAACTAAAGATAAAAACAATAATAACTTAATAATATTATAGAGATTAAATAATTTGGGCTTAGGTATATAATAATATAATAATAATAATAATATCAGCCCTGTATTAAACTGTCCCACTGCTGAGCACGGGCCTCTTCTCACTGTGAGAAGGGTTAGGCCATAGTCCACCACGCTGGCCAAGTGCGGGTTGTGGTACTTCACATATCTTCGAGAATATTATGGAGAACTCTCAGATATGCAGGTTTCCTCACGATGTCTTCCTTCACCGTTAAAGCAAGCGATAATTAACTATTTAATACGCATATAACTTCGAAAAGTCAGAGATGGGCGCCTTGGGTTCGAACTCGAGACCTCTGCGTGGCAGTCCAACGGTTTCCCACTAGGCTATCGCTGTATATGTTTTAATATAAATCTAAAATAGGCAGTAAGATGGCATGATGGCGCATACACTTACACTTTGTGACAATGCAAAGGCAGTCCGTGACTAAATGCGGTTGTGCATTTATATTCTTCAATAATAATCAAATTAAGAAACAAGTTACTTGTTAAGATCACAAATAATCACGAGGTACCTCTACATTACTAAATTGACTTAAAAGTAATACAGATCTTTAAATCCTGTATGCAACAAGCAACTAGTGCCATGAATTTTTGTCATTTAAGTAGTCGTTGATTGAATAATAACCCTTCCGAATAAGTTGTATGTTAACGGCGCTTTTAAATTTATGTAATGGTAAATTTATTATATTAGTAGGTAGTTTATTAAAAAAAGCGTATACTGAGTCCCGCAAATGAATTGTGAACTTTATGTAAACGATGATACGGACCTACTAACTTATGCTTATTTCTAGTGTTTACGTTATGGATATCACTATTCTTATTATATAAGTGAATATTATGTTTAATAAACATAATGTTAGCAAATATATATTGCGACGCAACAGTAAGTATGCCTATTTCTTTAAATCGATCTTTCAGGGAAACTCTTGGTCCTAAATTATAAATGCTACGTACTGCACGCTTTTGAAGAATAAAAATTGCCTCGATATCAGCTGCCTTGCCCCACAATAATATACCATAGGACATGACACTGTGAAAGTAACTGAAGTATACTAGTCTCGCGGTATCTACATCAGTAAGCTGTCTTACTTTCCGAACTGCATATGCGGCTGAGCTAAGTTTCCCTGCAAGACACGATATATGAGCGCCCCACTGAACTTTATGATCTAAAGTCAAACCTAGAAAAACTGTTGATGGTATGAAAGCAATAATTTCATTATTTAAATTTATATTTATGTTAGGACTTTTTACATTTGGCAATGTAAACTTGATACATTTTGTTTTTTTAGAGTTTAGTAGTAAATTATTCGACGTAAACCAGTTCAGGATGTGCGCGAGCGAATCATTAACACTATTTAAATTTGTTGCTCTTCTGTCTACTTTAAAAATAAGAGATGTGTCATCTGCAAATAAAACTATGTTACACAAATCTTGCACGAAGAACGGCAAATCATTTACGTACACTAAAAACAGAAAAGGTCCTAAAATTGAGCCCTGTGGCACGGCCATTGTGACTGGTAATCCAGAAGATTTACTTCTGTTGATATCAACGTATTGTAGTCTATTGCTTAGGTAGGAATTAACTAAGTCAAGTGCAATATCTCTGATGCCATAATGCCCGAGTTTTTGCAACAGCGTATGATGGTCAACGCAGTCAAAGGCTTTAGAGAGATCATAGAATACGCCAATGACATCTTGCGAATTTTCCCAGGCACTGAATATATATCTTAAAAGCGTAACATTCGCATCTATCGTAGAACGGCCTTTTCTAAAACCATATTGATCTGCATGAAATAAACTAAACAACAAAGAACTAAACAAACTCTAAACAAGAAAACACTAAAGTGGCTCTCTAATTGCTGTAATATAATCTTCTCAAATATTTTACTAATAGCAGGTAATATTGAAATTGGCCTAAAATTACTAGGGTCACTTTTGCACCCATTTTTAAATAAAGGTGTAGGCTCCCTACATATTACATTTACTAAACATTTACTTTACTATATACTACCTACATTATACTTACACTATCCTATATACATTTATATAAATAATACTTACAGTAATTAGAAACTATGTACATCAACACATTATTATCATATTTCACTGCACAGCGTCGAAGCCGTGCGTTGTGCGAATATCGTTCAATGGAACCACGCCCGGCAAACCGGTCCCTGAACCTAAGTGTGGCGCGGGCGCCGGTCGCTATGTCATTCAGTCGACCTTAAACTCTCTGACGTGTACCCCGTGTCATCCGTTGACCCGCCGCGCGAACTTACGAGTATATAATATATTGTTTACGTGCTTTTCCATCGCTGTCTGATTCTCACGCTTTCTCCTACGCTATCACTGACTTTCTCCTTCTCTTGTATATCTTTCTTTCGGACTATATCTGTGCTTGTGCTTGTGCTTGTGAATATATCTACTCTTCTGTGAACTGAACTACGCGTATTTATTTAATACCCGAGTGATCTACCAGGTACAGAACATTATAATTATAATAGAAAGGATTATATGGTGTGCACAGTGAACTCCATACCTCACTACACACACTATAACTGGTGACCCCTTCAAGGACATTTAAGACAATGAGTGATAGCAGTGACACGGCTAAAACCGCGGCTTCTAGAGATGAAAACGTTACTACGCGTCGACCGAAAAAAATGCGCGTTTCCACTGTCCGTCGCGACTCGTCCTCCGAACATCGGAAGCTTACGCTGAAGGTGCCAAAATTTTCGCCTGAGGATCCGGAACTCTGGTTTGCACTTCTAGACAATCAATTTGATAGCCTGAATATTACAGAGGATTTCCTGAAATTCAGCAGCGTAGCTACAAATCTTGATATTCAGCACGCGAAAACAGTGAAGGACATTATATTGAATCCTCCTTCTAAAAACCGCTATGAGAAAATCAAGACCGAGCTCCTTCGTCGTCTGTCAGCTTCGCATGAGATGAAGGTGAAGCAGTTGCTCACGCAAGAGAAACTGGGTGATCGTAAGCCTTCACAATTCTTACGTCACCTACAAGACTTAGCTGGATCGTCTGCGGCTGATGATATCGTGAAGCAAATCTGGTGCAACCAACTGCCTATCAGCATTCAGACGGTGCTAGCATCCCAGCCTTCACACTCTCTGGAGCAGCTCGCTGACTTGGCTGACCGCATTCATGAATTGACTGCGCCTCCTGTAGTTGCAACCACATCAGCAACCGCTCCTACCAGTAGCAGCACTTCGTCTGAGATCGCCGAGTTGAGGAAGATGGTGGAACGTCTAGCGCTGAAGATAGACCAGCAATCGCGCAGACCTAACCGCACAAACGAACGATCTAGGCTCCATCGACGCCGATCACCTGCACGTTCCAGGTCCCGATCGAGTTCAAGCTACCAGAAGTACCCTATCTGTTGGTACCACGCCAGATTCGGGTCCAGAGCTCATCAATGCGTCGCTCCGTGTGACTACGGCAAGTCGGGAAAAGCCACAGGCAGTCGCTGATGGCGACTGACGACTGCCCGACATCTTCAGGTCGCCTCTTCGTCTACGACCGCAACACAGACACACGATTCCTGGTGGACACTGGGAGTGACCTGTGTGTCTATCCTCATTCTGCGCTGCGTGAACGACGTGCCAGGACCGATTTTCAGCTATGTGCGGCCAATGGGACTCTCATAGACACTTTCGGAAGCATCGAGCTAAATTTAAACCTAGGTTTAAGACGCAATTTACCTTGGCGTTTTACAGTAGCTAATGTTACCAAAGCTATCATAGGTGTTGACTTTTTAAGCTTTTATAATCTCATGGTAGATGTACGCAACCAACGCCTTGTTGATAATACAACCACTTTGTTTTGTAGTGCTTCTGTAGTTAAAACAAATGTATCTTCGGTGAAGGTAGCAACGGGTGATACGAGGTACCATACTCTCTTGGGTAAGTACCCAGAAATTACTCGCCCTTCAGGTACCCCACTGACGCCGAAGCACAACATAGTGCATCATATTCGCACGACGCCCGGCCCTCCCGTATTTTGTACACCCCGCAGGCTCGCCCCCGACAAACTGAAGATAGCTAGGCAGGAATTCGAACTCATGCTTAGTAACGGTACAGCACGCCCCTCTGAAAGTCCCTGGGCGTCTCCTTTGCATCTCGCGCCAAAGAAGGATAACGGCTGGAGACCTTGTGGTGATTACCGGATGCTTAATGCACGGACTATACCAGACCGCTATCCCATAAGGCATATTCACGACTTTGCCCATAGTATAGCTGGGTGTAAAGTCTTTAGTACTATAGACTTGGTGAAGGCCTATAATCAAATTAAAGTCTTTGAGGACGATATCCAGAAGACTGCCATCACCACTCCCTTTGGCCTCTACGAGTTCCCTTGTATGACCTTTGGTTTGAGGAACGCAGGCCAAACCTTTCAAAGATTTGTTGACGAGATGACTAGAGGACTCGACTTTGTTTATCCGTACTGTGACGATTTTTTATGCTTTTCTGTGAATGAGGTCCAGCACGAGCGTCACCTACAGCAGCTCTTCGAGCGTATGAAAGAATACGGTGTCCTCGTCAACACGTCAAAGTGCGTTTTCGGAGCCAGTGAGGTAAATTTCTTAGGATATCGTATCTCGGAAGCTGGCACCAAACCTTTAGAGTCCAAGGTTCAGGCTATTCTAGATTTCCCAGCCCCAAAAACTGTCAGGCAACTGAGACGTTTCTTGGGCATGCTCAATTTTTATAGGCGCTTTTTGCCCAAGGCTGCTTCAATCCAAGCCCCTCTAAACACACTACTTACTGGGTCAGTAAAAGCTTCTCAACCAGTTGATATAACTGGTGATGCACTTCTTGCCTTTGACCAGTGTAAGCAGAGCCTTGCTAATGCTGCATTGCTATCACACCCAGACAGTAATTGTAAGTTGGCGCTAGTCACTGACGCATCTGATTTAGCAATGGGTGCAGTTCTACAGCAACTCAAGGACAGCAACTGGCAACCACTTGCTTTCTTTTCGCGCAAGTTTAGCCCCTGCCAACAAAAATATTCGCCATACGATCGCGAACTTTTAGCGATATATGAAAGTATAAAATACTTTCGGCACATGTTGGAGGCTCGCCATTTTGTAATTTTTACTGACCATAAGCCGATTACTTATGCCTTCCGTGAAAGAAAGGCTAATTGTTCGCCTCGTCAATATCGCCACCTTGATTATATCTCGCAGTTCACGACTGACATCCGACACATATCTGGCAAAGATAATGTTGTAGCCGATACATTGTCGCGAATCGATGAACTGCAGATGTCAATTGACTTCGATAAACTAGCAGAATCACAGGCTAATGATCAAGAGCTCCTCCAATTTATTGACGGTGAATTCTCACTCCGCCTGATGAAGCTCAAAATTCCTGGCAGCAGAAAGGAACTTTATTGTGATGTGAGCAGACCACAACCTCGTCCTTTCGTAACCAAGCCACTGAGAAAACCACTGTTTGACAGCCTTCATGGTCTCAGCCATCCTGGCGCTTTGGCAACCACAAAGTTGGTAGCTGAGCGGTTTGTCTGGCCTGGCATGCGTAGAGACTGTCGAGAGTGGTCTCGTAAGTGCTTGGCGTGCCAACGCGCTAAGGTAAATCGACATGTATCTGCACCTTTGGGTGCATTCGATTTGCCTCGTGCCCGCTTTACCTTTATTCATGTGGACATTATAGGCCCACTTCCATCATCACAAAACTACCGCTACTGTCTGACTGTGGTAGATCGTTTCACACGCTGGCCTGACGTCACGCCGATGATGGATATTACCGCAGAAACCGTAGGCAAGGCACTGGTATCGTGGATATCCAGATATGGATGTCCTACGGATATTGTCACAGACCGCGGCCGGCAGTTTGAATCCACACTTTTCCAGTATCTTGGAAAAGTGATAGGATTTAAACATCGCCGAACAACCGCGTACCATCCGGCGTGCAACGGCCTTGTGGAACGATTCCACCGTCAGCTTAAAGCAGCTATAATGTGCCACGCGGACTGCAATTGGGTCGATACTTTACCGCTAGTTTTATTAGGCATTAGATCATCCTATAAAGAGGATCTGAAAGCTTCATCAGCCGAGTTGGTTTACGGAGAACCTTTGCGTCTGCCTGGTGAATTTTTCCACCCAACTGTGTCAGGTTCTACCGATGTATGGGATTTTACCACTCGCTTACGCAATTTTGTTCGAAAACTGCAACCGTCACCAACTTCTCGCCACAGTAAAGACAAAATCTTTATTTATAAAGACTTAACATCTTCGAGCCATGTATTTTTAAGGGACGATGCATCACGAGGTTCCTTGCAACCTCCTTACTCTGGCCCATACGAAGTGCTTGAGCGTGGGGATAAAGTTTTCATAATATTAGTTAAGGGTAAAAGAGTCTCGGTAACCATAGACCGCCTTAAGCCAGCCTATTTACTTGCTGACCCTTCCCCTAGCACTATCCCTTTCAGCAACTCCACTCCTTCATTTATTCCTGTTCCTGATCCTACTTCTAATCCTGTCCCCATACCTAGCCAGGTTAACGTTCCAGCTCAGACGGATACAAAGATTACTCGATCCGGCCGCAGAGTTCGATTTCCTGACTACTATCGACCGTAGTGACGGTCTCTAGGGGGGAGTGATGTAGGCTCCCTACATATTACATTTACTAAACATTTACTTTACTATATACTACCTACATTATACTTACACTATCCTATATACATTTATATAAATAATACTTACAGTAATTAGAAACTATGTACATCAACACATTATTATCATATTTCACTGCACAGCGTCGAAGCCGTGCGTTGTGCGAATATCGTTCAATGGAACCACGCCCGGCAAACCGGTCCCTGAACCTAAGTGTGGCGCGGGCGCCGGTCGCTATGTCATTCAGTCGACCTTAAACTCTCTGACGTGTACCCCGTGTCATCCGTTGACCCGCCGCGCGAACTTACGAGTATATAATATATTGTTTACGTGCTTTTCCATCGCTGTCTGATTCTCACGCTTTCTCCTACGCTATCACTGACTTTCTCCTTCTCTTGTATATCTTTCTTTCGGACTATATCTGTGCTTGTGCTTGTGCTTGTGAATATATCTACTCTTCTGTGAACTGAACTACGCGTATTTATTTAATACCCGAGTGATCTACCAGGTACAGAACATTATAATTATAATAGAAAGGATTATATGGTGTGCACAGTGAACTCCATACCTCACTACACACACTATAAAGGTATTATTTTACTACATTTCATTAAATACATATATATGCATAAAGAACGAAAATTATATTAAAACACTACTTGGTGACAACAAAACTCACTTCCCGCCAAGTCAATAACAACAAAACCCTCTATGTGACACACTACGTGATTTCCTAAAATATAAAATTCGATAATCCGGGCGGAGGAGTCAACACAGACATTGAAAATACAAAATATGATGACCTAAACACATGGTCACAGCAATTTTCAAAAAGTGATTGATATAAACATCGTTCATTTGAATATTCGTTCATTAAGATAACAATTTAATCAAATTCTAGTATTGCTAAGCCACTGTATAGCTCATAAAACACTAAGCGTCATAATACTTACGGAAGTTAACATAAAGAAGGAGGAAGTAGCACTGTATAAGATCCCTGGTTATATAGTATTTTCTAATACGAGAGAAAGAAGAAGAGGTGGAGGAATACTTATATATGTGAGAGAAGACATACTATTTAATATGGAAATACCCAAGATAACATTTAAAGTAACCGAACTAATCCATGGAAAACTAAGAAACGGGACTAAAACTACGCACATACTAGCCTTATATAGGCCACCTAACACAAACAAACTAATTTTCGTCGCAGAACTGGAAGCACTACTAAAAACTATCCCATCTACAGAAGAAATCGTATTAATTGGTGATATCAACATTGACTTTTCCCAAAACGTAAACACGAGTCTAACTGCCTACAAAATCGCCCTGTGTGAAAACGGCCTGCAAAGTGCTTTACCTACGACTGCGATAACGCGCGAGGCGATCGTCGACGGCCGAGTAAATTCCTCGAATATTACCATGTGTGCGTGCAAGCGAGCCGCGGCCGCCCGGTCGATGCGCGCGCGCACCTGCTACCATGCACCTTCACATCCGATCACTATATGGTGGGAATTAGCTTGGCAGCAAGCGGTAATGTATCTATTAATAAAACGAATTGTAAAATACAAACCACGTACGATGAAACAATTGAAAACAATAATCTAAAACAAATGGATTGGGAGGAGGGTTTAATGCAAATTAGTTGTCCTATTTTGTTGTATAAAATAATATTTGAGTCTTTCAAGAAAATTTATGATAATAGTAGCATACAGGTATTACCAAAGAGTAAAAGAATTACGCAGCCATGGGTGGATAGCGAATTGAAAAGAAAATTAGAGTATTGAGATTTACTATTTAGAATTTGGAAATCATCACCTAATGATATGAATAACAGATTAACATACACGCGATATAGAAATAAAATCAATAAATTAGTGGACATAGCTAAAAATAAGTATAGACAGAAGGAATTAGAACAGTGTAACAATGATTTTAGAAAGATTTGGTCGAATATAAATAAATGGATAGGCAATACTAGGACGAGTTTAGATGAAGTAGTTAAAAAATATTTAGGACAGAAGGAAAATATGTATAACATTTGTAATAAGTTCTCGGAAACATTTACGCAAGAAATACAGAAAATAAAGCATGACTGTGATAATAATTTCTTAGAGCGAAGTTCCTATGTTAAGTCAAGTGATACGTTGATTTATTTAAAAAAAGTAGAAGCAAGTACAGTAGAGAAATATATTGATAATTTAGATTGTAATAAAGCACCAGGATTAGATAGAATAAGAGTAAAAGATTAAAAACAAATAAAAAAAGGGATTAGTCCAATATTAGCCAAATTCATTAATATGTGTGTAGGTGAAGGGGTTTACCCAGACTTATTAAAAATCAATAATACGACCCATATACAAACAGGGAAGCCATTTAGACTATACTAACTATAGACCAGTAGCGATATTATCCGTAATAAATAAGATAGTGGAAAAAGTTATAGTGAATCAGGTGAGTAGCTACTTAGAAACAAGTGGTATAATAACAGACGCGCAGACGGGTTCAGGCGCGGGCGAAGCACCGCCACAGCGCTCGCAAACTTCACCGACTACGTAAACAACGCGCTAAACGAAGGTAACTTTGTGGCGGCGCTTTTTGTCGATTATAAAAAGGCATTTGACACTTTAGATCATGATGTGCTACTGCGTGCAATGGATGAGTGCGGGATTCGAGGCCCCGTCAATCGCTGGTTTAAATCGTACTTGGATAACAGATCGCTGTGCACATCCATCGACGGTACCACGGGAGACGAGGTAAGTGTGAAACTCGGAGTGCCGACCGGCTCGGTGTTCGGCCCGGTCGGGTACATAATGCACGTCAATAGCGTCATCAATATCATTAAACATTGTAAAACGTTTATATACGCGGATGACATGTGTTTATTGTATTCATCAAACAACGCGAAATTACATACAGAAAGATTTTGAAAGTATAACTAAATGGGCACATGACAACGGAATAATTATAGACGAAAATAATGTTTATAAGCTCACCGTACAGTAATTATATAAAACAAGGAAGTAGAATACAAATAATAGGACATACATACGAGTGTTTACACAATAATAAAAATGGCTGCAATTGCACACATATAGAAGAGGTCGATAAATATAAATATTTAGGTTTAACAGTAGACAGTAATATTAATTGGAAGCTACATGTCAATGAAGTGTGTGGTAAATTAGAGGTAATTCTGGGTAAATTCTTTCACCTCAGAAGCTTCGTTAGTAGGAAAGTTTTGTACGTACTTTACTATGCACTTGCTGACTCCCTTATAAGTTATGGTATAAGCAGCTATGGACTTACATTTTAAACACAATTAGATCGAATAAAACAACTTCAAATTAGGCTAATCAAATACCTAGTAAGTAAAAAAGTGAAAGCAGAATGTAAACAAGACTATGACCAACTATTTAAGAAATGTGAAATTTTACCAGTACATGAAAAGGTAGAATACCAGTTAGCAATAGAACAATGTAACGTAGATATATATACAAAACCGATAAGTCATAAATATAACACAAGACAGACTGAACAGGGTAAACTTGTAATACCACCCATTAGAAATTATTATGGTAAGAGAACCAGGCGATATTTAACGCCAGTACTGTGTAACAAAATAGATTTATTAAGGAACAAATCCAAAGAAATAGGCAAAGTAAAGTTAATAAAGAGACTGAAACATTACTTGTTATAAATAAATAAAATATTTATATATAAGCCACTATAATATATAAATAAAGTTACTAATAATAAACATGTATGTATACATAAGTTACTACTTAACATATTAAATACAGTCATATTTAATAAAATAAATATAGTTCACAAACAGTGTTATATAAAGATACCTTTTTTTTTGTTTTACGTGGGGGAATGCAATGACGCATATCCCCTCCGCGGGGGCGGGCGGAGGGATTATGTCGGACTCGCCGGGGTAAAAGAAGATGGAAAAGAAATAATGTACCTCCCGGAATACCGACTAAACCTACCACGGTGTTCCTCGACAAAACCACTATCGGCGGGGCCGCGCGAATCGCTTTCGCATGTGGTCGCGACCCCACCGAGGTTTCGGCCCGCCGTATAAAACGGCAGGCCACTACCCAAAGGACTCCCTCAAAAATTCCCTACTCGACACAGAGGCGCGCGTGGGAACACGCACACCGCCTCTCGGACCTGGTGCTGAACGGATGGCGGACAGGCCCACAAAGCCCGCCACCCCCAGGTCAAACCTCAGGGTGGCTGGAGGTCATCGCGCGCCCTCCGGCGCCCGGCTCTGCGTTTGGGGAGAGGGTTTAAACGCTCCCTCTCCCGCTCCGCGGCCTCCTTTATGGAAATCACTTCCTCGCAAAAGGAGGCGACGGCGTTCCACGACCTCTCACTCCGGACCATAGACTGAACTACGGCCGGGAGCGAGAGGGCAACCGATCCGACTGCCGCGGTCAACTCACGGCGCTGCAATGCCCAGGCGGGGCAAACCGCCAAAGTGTGCAGCGCCGTGTCCTTTACAACGTCGCGGCAGTCGCCGCAGTGGTGACAACCGGGCGTCTCTTGCCGGCGTATACGACACAGGAACTGGCCAAAACAACCGTGGCCAGTCAGAACCTGTGTCAGCCGGAAGGTGAGGGCGCCATGCCGCCTCTCCAGCCACTCCTGAAACACGGGACTTACCGCCACGATCGTGGCGTGCCCAGTTATATAAAGATGCCTAACCTAATCTACATATGTAAAAATTATTATGTACCTACCTACTTAATAAGTGCAAGTTTACTGTTAGAATAAGAGCGCCACTATCGCCAACAAACTGTCCAACAGTTTGGCGATTTTGATATGTATATACAAATGTATCTTTTTATGGTGAATAAAAAAAAAATAAAAAAAAAATAAAAAAGTTGGAAAAATGCCCACATTGCAATGCATCCGTTGAATATTGCGGCTAGGTGTGGCGCTATATTAACAATAATACTTGCAACTAATTTTACAGAAATACCCTAGAAGTCGGCTGATTCTTTTGAATTGAGCGACTTAAATATTTTTATTATATCATACGTATGTACACATTCAAAACTAAATTGTGTCTTGCACTCTTCCACGCTGCCCCCAACCAAGTATTCTGCTCGAGCTGGGCAAAACCTAAGGGTACTAGTTGTATTTAAAGGTATTTTTGTGAAGTAGTTATTGAATGTATCGGCTACTTCCAAATTATTTGAAATTACGCTATTATTTACATTCAGTTCAAATTTATTATCACGCACCTTACTACGACCTGTTTCATTGTTAATAATGTTCCATGTAGTTTTAATTTTATTATTAGAAATTTCAATTTTAGTTTTTAGGTAAAGGGACTTGGCAGTGGCACAAGTCTTTTTAAATAATTTTGAATAACTTTTAACATATTGAATAAAATTTGGATGGAAATTGTATTGTTTCATACCATATAATTCGTATAGTTTTGCTCTACTTCTATATATCCCAGATGTTGTCCAATCACAAAACTTAATCTTATTATTCTGACTAAAGGTCTTACATTTAAAAATATTATTATATTCTAAAGTAATTATGTTAAGTAAAGACTCATATAGTTCGTCTGGATTATTCAGAGAAAGGTCCATAATGAAAACTTTGGCACTTATGTTATCATTAAATTCCTTTAAGCGATTGGATGTCATCGGTCTACACGTGACCTTATTCTCTTTATGAATTGTACTCACAGGAAATACTACCTTTTGCCCACAGTGGTCAGATGTCAGTTCACACAATATGGCCCTATTAAGAAATTGGCAGTCGCAAAATACATTATCTAAGCAGATCGCAGAATGTGAAGTGATCCTAGTGGGTTCAAAAAATAAATGCTTTAAGTTACATGATCCAAATAAACTAATAAGTCTCAAAGAGAGAGCTGTCTGCTCAAGTAAATTAAAATTAAAATCACCACACACTACTATATGCCTATTACTAAAACTCAAGCGTTTTAAAATATCCTCTATTACGGTTTCAAATACACTAAAGTCACTCCGCAGTGGTCGTTACACACAAACTATGACATGTTGCTCTAATTCCACACAGGATAATTCTACAGTGCGCTCGATAGAAAGATTTACTATATCTTTCCGTTCTTTACATTTTAGATTGTTACATACATATACTAGAGAGCCACCATGTATAGAATTCTTTCTTACAAACGCACTTACAATTGAATAATATTCGTTATTAAATATTAATTGATTAGGTTTTAACCAATGTTCCGTTATGCAACATATTTGAATGTTATGCTGTTTAAAAAATAAATCTAATTCTAACTCCTTTCCGGATAGACCCTGAATATTCTGATGAATTAGTCTAATACTGTGTATCTGCCTATCCTTTGTGTCATCTAACAGTTTAAACTACTAGAAGTGTCAAAATGAAAATTTGTAGTAGTAATACTACTATGTCCTAAAACCTTCACTACCCTACTGGTACCTGAGTCACTACATATATTAAATGCTAATAATTGAGCAAGTTGCTTTTTATAATAAAAAGATAGATACATTGTATCTTTAGTTAATAAAAATTTACTAATAAACTTATTAGTGTCAAAGAATAAACAATAATTGTTGTAACATGTACTGTTGTAAAAAAGTAAATTAAGTTTTTCAATGTTCCTATTTTGTTAATTTGTTAGTACATAGGAATATGGTAATGCACAAAGAATAAAGTTACACCCTACTCTATAATGTAATGATTCTATTACCTCTGTCAAATGAATTGCATCTTTTTTAGTGACAAATAAGCTGTCACTATAAAGAAATATGACTGTTGACACTGCATTTAATTTTGTAGCTTTTAACTTATCAATTTAAGAACTTAACCTAGCCCCAGGGGAACAAACATTTATGCAAGGCGACTCTGTATAAGAATTAATTAGCCTGCTAAAACCTACCCCTATCTGGTCAGAAAACATGAATATATTTTTATTAATGTTATTCACCAAAGAAGACACAGACATATCTTCATGATCAGAAAAGGAGGTGATTACCACTGTTTACCGAATCCAAATCACAAACAGCTGACAGGTTGTTATTAGGTGTAGCCTGTAAGCACTTACCGCAAAGATTGTTATTTGTTAGTGAGAGAACATGTTCTATGTTCTCCCTACCAACTCTGGCAATTTCCTCATACTTCATAATATATTCTGATGTTTCTTTATGGTGCTTAAGACTGATTCTAATAAGCCGTTCCTCTAAATTATTAATTTGACGATTTAATTCAGCTGTATGTGTTTCATACTGTAACCTACTGGCAACTATTTGATCATTGCTTTTTCTAAACTTATTAATAATGCTTCATTCTCCTTCACCAATTCACTGTTATCTCTTTTTTTCTTTTTCTTTTTACGTGGGGGAATGCTGTGACGCATATCCCTCCGCGGGGGCGGGCGGAGGGATTATGTCGGACTCGCCGGGGTAAGAGAAAGATGGAAATAATAGTAAAGTACCTCCCGGAATACCGACTAAACCTACCACGGTGTTCCTCGACAAAACCACTATCGACGGGGCCGCGCGAATCGCTTTCGCATGCGGTCGCGACCCCGCCGCGACCCCGCCGCGGTTACGGCCCGCCGTATGAAACGGCAGGCCACTACACGAAAGACCTACCCAAAATAGGCACTACGTCGCATAAAACCCTACTGTCTCCCCTAGAGGGGAGACGGACTCGACACAGAGGCGCGCGTGGGAACACGCACGCCGCCTCTCGGACCTGGTGCTGAACGGATGGCGGGCAGGCCCACAAAGCCCGCCACCCCCAGGTCAAACCTCAGGGTGGCTGGAGGTCGTCTCGCGCCCTCCGGCGCCCGGCTCTGCGGTTGGGGAGAGGGTTTAAACGCTCCCTCTCCCGCTCCGCCGCCTCCTTAATGGAAATTACTTCCTCACAGAAGGAGGCGACGGCGTTCCACGACCTCTCACTCCGGACCATAGACTGAACTACGGCCGGGAGCTAGAGGGCAACCGATCCGACTGCCGCGATCAAATCACGGCGCTGCGATGCCCAGGCGGGGCAAACCGCCAAAGTGTGCAGCGCCGTGTCCTCAACAACGTCGCGGCAATCGCCGCAGTGGTGACAACCGGGCGTCTCTTGCCGGCGTATACGACACAGGAACCGGCCAAAACAACCGTGGCCAGTTAGAACCTGTGTCAGCCGGAAGGTGAGGGCGCCATGCCGCCTCTCCAGCCACTCCTCAAAAACGGGACTTACCGCCACGATCATGGCGTGCCCGGCCAATTCACTGTTATGCCGTGTCACCTTCCTAACCTTGTTTAACTTATTAATATTTAACTTTTTAATTAATTTATTTAACTTAAGGTATTTTCTCAATTTCCTAGTACTTTTAATAAATACATTACTAAGTTTATTTTTATTACTATCTAATATACTAGTTTTTTCCCCCAGGAGTTCTGAGTAAAGGTTCTGAGTCGCACTACTGTTGAGCATCTGAATAGTTTGTTCTAAAGTAATAATTTTAGTGTGAGCTTCATTCAGGTTTGCTTCAAGCTCAGTACTGCGGCTCAGTGACCTAGAAAAATATCTCTACAATTACTGAAGGATCTAACTTCATCTTCTAATCGGTCCCGCTGGTCCAAGACATCCATATATTCTATATGGAGTTCTGTCAGTTGCCTTTTAAGCTCGAATACCTTATTATTGACTGCTTGCATTTCATCTTCACAGTCGCTACGTTCCTTCAACAACATATGGTTGTCATACTCATATTTCTTCAATTCTAGTAGTGCTAACTTTAACTTATTTTCAGTATCCTTGGCTGTCGCTTTACGGGTCATCATTTGTGTGCTCATTGTTGGTCCTGGGATGAACAAATCACCAAGCACCTAAAAATTTAGAGAAAGAAACAACTGAGTGATAGAAAAAGAAAAGTGGGATTGGACAGTTAGCTATATACACCTAAATTAATGAAAATTAACTATGAACATACAGTAATGTAAAAAAATTAAAAAGAAAAGCTTTAACTAGTATTAGTTGCAAGTTGTAAAAGATAATTATTGATGAAGTTCGTTCTTTTTCTTCAATATGGAGGGTCAAACTAAAAAATAAATTTATGGGAAAAGGCGAAATTATAAAGAGAATTTACATAAAAATGCACACAAAAGCAATAAAGTAATATTAGTAGCTTGATGTGAAGTAGAAATATGAGTGTATGCATGCGTGAGGCGAGTGTTTAGTCGTCAATTTTGCTTCCACCTATTGTCAAGCAAAAGGAGACAAAACTGTGCCGGTGTGTGGTGGACGAAGCTCACATTATAATGAGCAGAGTAAACAAGTGTTGTGGAGTGTCTGTAAGGGCTTTAAAAAGTAGAATACTCCCCAGGTTTACACGATGAATGTTCAAATTTCGTCCGTTGTCACAGTGATGAGCTCCTACGACCAGTAATTTATGTAGATTCGTGGATCCGACTTAAGACACAGCATGAAACACTTCTTTGGTAACAAATATACTATTTTATTGTACTAAATATATTTATTATTGAATAAAACTAATTTAAAATTAAAATAAGTTCTTAAGGCACGATTTCGACGCCTGACGTTTACAGTTGCCAGCTTAAAAAAAAGCCCTATGGTATAGGTGCCCTTAGCATCTATTGTGATCTTTTGCATCTATCCCTCCATACACGTTTATAATATTTTAAGAGTGTTATATTTTTTATGTATTTACGTATATTTATATTTGGACTTTTTACTGATTCCAGCAAAACTATGCCACGAAAATATAAAACAAAGGAAGGAGTGCTAGCTCGAGTATGTTCCTGGACTACAGAAAGCCTTCAATTAGCTTTCGATGAAATGGACAAAAAAACCATGGGCATAAACGAAATATCCCGACAATTTGGGATTCCATCGAGGACATTGCGAAGACGATATGCTGCTAAAAATACAACAAAGTTGACACTGGGTAGCTTTTATTTAAATAGTTTATTTAACTTATTGCTATTTCTAGTTTTCAATAGATTTATTAATGTCAGTATTTTCTTTTTAGGAAACCATCCTATTTTAGATTTTGACAACGAGAAGAGGCTTGTAAAGCACATTCTCAAGTTTGGTGATGCAGGATTTCCTCCAAATAGACGAGCCATACGCATGTTAGCTTATCAATTTGCTAAGAAACTACAGTTTTAACATAATTTCGACCACGAAAACGAAATGGCTGGAGGTGCATGGTTCAAAAGTTATATTGAACGAAATCCGGAGCTATCTATCAGACAAGCTGAAAGTTTATCCTGGGCTAGAGCTAAAGATCTTAGTATAGAAGAAGTAAATAAGTTCTATGATCTTTTGATCAAAGTTCTAACCGAAAATAATCTGTCGGACAAACCAGAAAGGATCTACAATATGGATGAATCCGGAATTCAATTAAATAATAAACCCGGTAAAGTCCTAGCAAAAAAAGGTGCAAAAGTCGTCAATTCAATCACATCTGCCGAGAAAGGTTAGACCATGACGATCGTTGGCTTTTGCAATTGTAAATGCGAACGGTCAGGGGGGCGGCGGCAATGAAGACACAAGTTGTACGGAAAAGAACTTATATTATCCTTTTAATGCACGTTTCAACGGTTAGAATATGAATGCCCCAAAATATTCTAACCGCCGGTATTTATACAAACATTTGACCTAATTTAATACTAAATTCACAAACTCAATAGATAATATTAAACATTGTTTATCTTAATTATTCTGATGATTATTTACATACAATTATTATTTAATAATACATAATTATGTAACATTAAGGATTTATTACACCGGAAGCAGAGGCGCCGGTGTGACAAAATTATGCCTAACCCAAAATCAGTAAGAATCTAATAGCTTCATCATTATATTATACATAGTAAACAAAATGATTATAGGATTTTTTATTCGACATAGTGTAAGAAAAAGTACAGAGATCAGTAACAATACGTACTATTTATTAATCGCGCCGGAAGCTGACAAGCGGAAGGCGCCAAGCAAATAAATATAATTAAGTATAAAGAAATATGAGATAACTATTTAGATACTTGATTATAAAATTATAAAACGATAATTGGTTTTAATGTACATATAGTGGTTAAGATGTACCCGAACTAGTAGTATATGTGAGGCCGGAAGTGTTACTTGATAACACAATGCAATTGGTAATTTCCTTCCACCAACTCTTATAATAAAAGGTGTGAATAAAAAACCTGAATTTGAAAATGGACTTCCTATTGGCTCATAAGTCTTCATGAACAAAAAGTCAGCTTATATAAACGCTGAGCTTTTTTATAAATGGTTAACAGAACATTTCATACCACTGAAGCCCCATGGTAAGGTTCTGCTGATTTTATACGGTCACTCGTCACACTCAACAGCACCGAACATGCTGCAAGCTGCTGCTGATAATGACATAATTTTATTGTGTTTACCTAGTCACACAACTTCAGCCTTACAGCCCTTAGACAGATCAGTATTTGGGCTTTTTAAGACCTATTTCAACCATGAAACTAATCAATTTATGCGTTTGAATCCAAATAAAAAGATCAGCCGTTACAATGCTGGAAGGCTTATACATAAAGCTTGGATTCGCGCTGCCACCCCTGCAAACGCTCTTGGTGGCTTTAGAGGTAGTGGAATTTACCCAGTTGGCCCAAATTCTTTGCCAGATACTACATTTCTGATATCAGATACTGCACTGGGCAGTGAAAATCCTGGCACTTCTAGTGCGCCTGATCAAGTTGTAGGACGACCGTCAACAACCCAGCCCCAGACGCCTTATTCATTAGATTGCCAACCAGAGTTTTCCAATGTCTCGGCAAATATAGAATCTCGTGAGCCTATTGCGGTCGAACAAAGAAAAGAAACATCTCAACCTCAGGTTTCTGCTTCTGTAATTTATCGACTAGAGCTAAACAATCAAAAAGAAAATATTTCTGAACATGAGCAAAATAAGACACCACCAAATCTGATATGTACTCCAATTGACACAGAATCTCCTAGTCTCTTAATCGATTACGACATTTTAGGGGATATTAGTATTGTTGACATTGGTGATCTTAGAAAGCAATATAGTACAAGAAAGGGGGCGTCCATAAATTACGTGAGGTGTTTAAGGGAGGGAGGGGGTCGAGTCAAATCTCATCTAATCTTACGTTGGAGAGAGGGGGGGTCTCGGCAAATATCAAGCAATGTTTTTTTTTGATTGAAACAAAAAAAAAATTATACTATTTTGGTCCATTTAATCCAGATTGTACATGCATAAGATTTAATCTTAAGCGTAATCGTAATACGATAAAGATCATTCACGAATTCGTTCAAAAGAAAATAATTTCATTCATACTTCGACGTTATACATTTACTTACTGTCAAACCACCATATTTGTTTTATACCAAATAGCTCAATTCAATCTGAATTCACGGTACAGTGTAGCCCGTCCTTTGTTTTCGCGCCACTGTCAGCCGAACGCGCGACTCGATGAACGAGAGCGTACGAGCTGAGTGGCAGCGACACACGGACAGGTTCCAACCTGCTTTGTTTATTCTTGTAAATGTTTTACTCGACTCAGTGCATGCTCTTACTAATTTAAAATGAGTTATCAAGATTTTTATAACGCATACGTCAAACGATACGTCTATAAGACGAAGAAATCCTGCCAGGACGATGTAATAAAATTATGAAATACAGCGAAGCAAAAATTTCCGAAGAAAGAAGAGTTAATACATCACATTCAACATGAGATTGAACAGCTTCTCAGGGAAGCCACTGAGAGAAAAGTTCGGTCTACTTTAGCATTCCTTCAAAAGGTAGGTTAAATATATTTTTTTAAGAAAATAATACTTCTTTTATATAAAATTTAATGTTACAATTAAGGAATTCCTTTCGCTCCAGTTGAGTTACAACAACTGTAGTAGTCAATATTCAATAAATTAAAACAAAGAACCCATAAAAATTAAAAATAAATAGTATATGAGGCATTAATCTTTGAAATTTTGAAAATTATAAAAAAAAGAGTTAAATACGAAAATTAATTTGGCTCTTTTAAATCAGCTGCTAGTAACCTGTCCGTGATTGGGCAACGCTATATTTCGGTTATTTACATTTTCATTTGCACTATATAACCTCAACCATGTTAAAGTTTTTGCAGTTAATGCAAATAAATAAATTAATAAAAAATGTTAAATCACAAAACTATAACATTCTTATGTCTCATGGCAGGAATGCTAGTATTTTTTAATTATTGTTTTATTTTTCAATTATGAAATATGAAAATTTGTTAACAATAAAATAATTTATAAGTATGTATGAAAAGCATAAGTGCATTGAAGTTTAGTTTGAATTTATTGAATGGTCTGAAGCTCGCGCGCTACGCAACGTTGCCAAATGTTCTGACGCTATTTAAATGCAGATTACTCAAAAATTTTCTGTGATTTTATAATTTTAATTTCTCTATAAATTCCACGGCAACCTATAGATTTTATTGCAAAAAATCAAACCTGAATATTTCGAAAACTTTATTTTAGGTTTTTTTTTACCTCATCTAATCAATGGTTAATGCCATAATTTGAGAAAGTTGTTAAGGCCTGACTTTCTCGTAAGACTCGAAAAAAATACTAACATTTTTAGAATTTTTTTTTTTAAATTTGCACGTTGAAGAATAAATTAAACTTCACTAGTAGATAAACTATTAGATAAAAATTAATTTTATGCATAATCTAATATTTTTTATTTAACATTGATGGCAAAAGGACCTCCTTAATAGCATTAAAAAAAACTGAAACAGTGAAATTCTTGATAAAATATGCAAAATCATAACTACAAAATGTTAGTGCGGGCACTACTGTTTTCACGTAATTCAATATTTCTTAATTTTGTGTTAATCTATCTTTTTAATTTATTGGATTCATTTCTTTATTATGATATTTTGATTTCAGACTAACACTAAGATCTCTAACAGTTCTTCGATTCAGGCTGGTACAAGCACTGAGAGTGTTCCAAACGTGGAATGTGGAGGTCAGGTTCAGATCAACGATCATAATATTCAACACGCGGAATCTGCGGTTCAGGATGAGATTAATGACCAGCAGTCAGGAGATCAAGATTTGGACGGTGGCCCTCAACCGGCAGGTTAGTATCCGTCTTTCTTTCCAAAGGTGACGTTTTTTTCATTTTCTCCTATTCTAAATAAAAGTTTTCTGTATTTCACAGGCGCTTCGAAACGAAAAAATCAGCCTTTTGTGATCAGCGATGATGAGGATGAAGCTATGTCGAACACTACACCATCCAACGTACGTCCCATTCCAGCACAAGATAATATAAAGAAAAATATTACTAAGCTGCATGCGGAGCTTGACTTAACGGAAAGACGCAAAAGATCTCTTGTAGCTGACGGCAGTGAATTTGATAAAGCATGTAATTTGCGGCGAGAAATTGACATTTGTGAGAAGAAACTCAAGCTTAAAGAAAAACAAAGAGTGTACTCTATGACGCACAGAAAAAATCAAAAACAAAAATTAATTGAACTATGTTCAAAGAATCCCGATGCAGCTAAGTCGTTGACGCCTCGTGATGGCCCTGGACGCCCACGTTTAGAAAAAGAACAGTCTGAATTGCTAAAAACAATAAGTGATTTAGCCCTGTTTGGTGCGTCTGCTGAAGAGCGACATCGTTGTGAGATAGTTCGCACGGTCCATACGCTTTCAGAACTTACAAATAAACTAAGCGAGCTGGGATTTAATATTTCACGAAGTGCTACTTATATTCGACTGTTACCTAGACGGGCAAATACACGAGAAGCTAAACGCCATGTAGTGATTGTGCCGGTGAAGCTGAGTCGTCCTGAAGCTGACCATCATAAGGCACACCAAGACCAATACTTTTCTGTGGCCTCCATAAGGTCGCTGGAAACGATAGCCTCAGTACTTGGTCCTGACTCCGTAACGTTTTTATCTCAGGATGACAAAGCCCGCGTCCCCATCGGCCTGACAGCGGCAAACAAGCAGGCGCCATTATTAATGCACGTTGAATATAAAGTGTCGTTACCAGATCACGACTTTGTGATTGCTTCGAGGCACAAATTAATTTCAAGCGTGTATGCTTTGTGTGAAGTGAAACCTAATGAGATGGGACGACCAGAAGCTGTTTCATATAGTGGACCAACTTACATAGCAATACGAAGTGGCAAGCACTCTTCGTCAACTGCAACTAGTCACGCTCAAGACTTGGACACACTTTTAACAACTGAGTCTTTTTCCAAATTTATAAAGAATTTAGACAGCAAAGTTAAACCTGTTCTTATAGTTTCAAGTGACGGTGGGCCTGACGAGAATCCGCGATATCGCAAAGTGATCGCACACACCATAGAGCATTTTAAACAATATGATTTGGACGCAGTATTTATTGTGACTAATGCCCCTGGCAGGAGCGCATTCAACAGAGTAGAGAGACGCATGGCTCCACTCAGTCGAGAACTAACAGGCGTTGTTCTTCCCCATGATTCTTTTGGGACACATCTTGACTCCAGCGGCAGAACTTTAGACGAAAGTCTGGAAAAGGATAATTTCAAAAAGGCAGGGGATATTTTGGCTGAAATATGGTCTGCAGTTTGCATTGACGGGCACGAAGTAGTTGCTGAATATATAGACCAGAATAATGACACTTCCAGCGTTCCAGACCTGCCAGCCGAAGAATGATACACTGAGCACGTTAGAGAGAGCCAATATTTACTCCAGGTACATTGGCAGTTGGTTTATATCAAATTTTTATGCGTGCCTATTTCATTTTTTTTTATTTTTTAACGAGCACGAATATTAACAAATTTTTATTAAGAGTTACAAAGGGAAATTGTTATTAATTTTTTTTAGGTTGTAAAATGCGATGACCAGAAGTGCTGCAGCCCACGCCGGAGTGATCTGCATATGATTCTTCACGACCATTTTCTGCCACCTCCGTACCCTATCACTCAAGTTGATGGACATTTGACAATTCCGGACTTTAAAGAGCATGACGGAAAGTCATTTGCTCCATTTCTAATACGCCACTGCCTACCGATTCAACCGCTGAATGCCTTTATCAGCACGCCTTATGATCTCTAGTGCCCAAGTGTACGTGATGATTTAGAGAAAAGATGCTGCAGTACATGCGGTATTTACTTTGCATCTAGCACAAGAGCTGCAGAGCACATGCGATCAGCCCACATTGCACCAGCTAAGCAAGCGCGTATGTTCCGAAAAGTGCGACCCTCACGGATTGTCACAAGACGAGCTAATGAATTACTTTGTGCAAGTGCCAATGGCTTAGAGTGGCTAGATCAGAACGAAGTTGAAGGATCAGATGATTTTACTGAAAATCATATAGACATGTTGGTTCCAATAGTCTCTCTTGAGACCGTGCATGATTCTCCATGGGTTATTCCCAGTTGCCCCCACCGTCGACGCCACCACTGGTGACAAATAGGATTTTCCCGAAAAAAATCTAATTTGCCACCAGTGGTGGAGTCACCAGGGGTGGCAATTGGGAGTGGCCACTCATTTTGTTCCCAGTTGCCACCAGCGGTGACAGATGGGAAAATATTGATATGCCCCTAGTAGTAGCGATTCTAGAACTGAATATAATGTGATGTGGATAAATATTTCACAAGTGGTGTTAAATAGATGATGTAGTTTATTATTAAATGCACATTAAAACGAGAGAATTAAAACTTTTAGACTATTAGAGAAATCACAGTATTTATAATAATCGAGATTTAAAATTGCACAGCGTAATCAACGTTTTAATCACAATAATTTACTTATTCTCTACAAAAAAATGTCACAGATCAACATATGTATATGTATACCTATTTAAAAAGAGTAAATTACTGTAATTTACTTTTTTGAATTTTCTTATTATTATTCCTTAAATATTATTAATGATGATTTATGAGATAATTAAAACGTCTTAATGTTTTAATTATCTCGTTTTAATGTGCATTTAATAATAAACTACATCATCTATTTAACAGCACTTGTGAAAAATTAATTCACATCACTATATATTCAGTTCTAGCATCGCTACTACTGGGGGCATATCAATTTATTTTTCCCATCTGTCACCGCTGGTGGCAGATGGGGAAAAAATGGGTTATTCCCAGTTGCCCCCACCGTCGACGCCACCACTGGTGACAAATAGGATTTTTTCCGAAAAAAATCTCATTTGCCACCAGTGGTGAAGTCACCGGGGGTGGCAATTGGGAGTGGCCACTCATTTTGAAAAATCTCACGTGAGATTGGGAGATGGGGGAGGGGGTTGAATAAAATCTCACGACATATCACCATGCAGAAAATTAAAAAAAACACCTCACGTAATTTATGGACGCCCCCAAACACCTTCGGAACTTCTAATAGAAGCATCACCTATTCCAAAAATCCCTTTGACCATGACTAAGAGGACGAAACAATCAGCAGATATTTTGAATTCAAAAGAAAATATAAAACACAAGAAGGATGTGGCTGAAAGAAACGAAAAACAAATAAAAACTAAGTTACACAAGAAAAACAAGACTGGAACTACCAAAAAACTTAAGAAAGCAAAGATAGGAACCAACAATAAAGAACAAGACAGTAAAAGTAAAACAAAATAAAGCAATTATTTTAGTGAAAATGAGGATGACAACCTAGCTAATTTGTGTGATAAAGAAAATGATGATTATTTAAAACTATACCAAAATCGAGCATCACTAAAAAGACAAATTATTTACAGTTACTATAAAATTAAAGGAAAGAAAACTAAAGGTTTGCCCGTAAAGAAAACTAAGAGAGATGGACAGGATAACCCTAAAGATACAAGTAAAGATAACTGCATTGAATGTTTTGAAAATTATAATAATACAAAGTCGCAATCCCCAGTCGGATTCAATTGTTTTCAATTGATTCAATGTGTAATTTGTCAGAACTGGCTACATGAAAGCTGTACACTTTTCAGAAATTATTGCTCAAAATGTGGCAAATTAAAAGCACTCGCCGGCTAAACTTCAATTAACTTGGTTAAAGTAATGAAGATATATTTATAGTGTTATTTTAATATAAAAATTTGTTATAAAATATTTTATAACAAAAATTAAGAATTTAAATTTTTGTTGAAAAATGCTTGTAAATTTTAATTTAACGAAATAATATGATTATGCATGTTGAAACATGAGAATTTATATTTTAGCTAAACAAACGCTTTAAAATTTAATCATAGTTATTTATTGTGATATTAGAATTATCTTCTAATGATAACAATTAAAAGATCTAAGAGAACACAAAATGTTTTCATTATTATGACCCATGTTTCTTGGACACAATTATTGCTGTTTTAGGAGTAGAAGTACCTAAAATTTGGTTTGGGAATTTCGTTTACGCGGTATAAAGGGCATCTATCCTACACTGCAGGCATCTATCCTTCTTAGTATTTTCATTGTGGGGCAATTATCCATACAGGTAGGCATCTATCCTCAAAAAAAATGTTCTACCAAAAGGAAATTTCTGCAAAATCTGTATTTGATAGGTTCAAGAAAATAAAATTAATTCAACATAAAGGATTGAGCTAATTACATTAATAAAAATTATTCATATAAAATTAATATTTTGAAAGTAATGTGGCTATTTCAAAAAGTGGGGCATCTATCCCGGTTTTACCCTAATAGTGTTCAATAAAGCTACTAGTGTTGTAATGATTGCCTTGAACTATACGTAATATTACCAATTTCACTTGTATCCGTTTATCGTAGAGATAAGAGGTTTTCAAATTACGAGGTTTTCTTAATTGATTGTAAATCTTTTGTGTTTTAGGCCAACATTGTTACAGTCAATTCACCATGGATCCTCGGGGAAAAGAAAGGATCGATAAAACAATTGTAAATTTAAAAAAATAAGTAGGGTACGATACTTATGATTGTGAAGTGAATCAATCCGATGGTTCGCTTGTTCGTGATAATCAAGAACATGTTACGTCCGACAGTGAGATTCGTAAATTATCGAGCCGAGAAATTCCCACATCAGCTACAAGGGCAAATTTTGAAAATATTGTATCCCTTCCACCAGCTTTGCCATTATCCTCATCTTGCCAACATTCATTTTCTCCCCATGCTACTCAAAAAACGTGTCAAGCTGAGGTCTACGCACCTTTTGACGATACTTTCATTAAATTTGGTCAACAAGACTTCTAAATCTACTCAAATAAAAAGTACTGATGTAAAAACTATATCCTTTATAAATGCAAAAGCATGTTATACTGCACAGTAACAAATCAATGACTATTTCAAATGACAGTTTAGATTTAATCGAAGTTTCAACGGCCAAACCTATAGAGCGTCCTTCTGAAAATTATTTCAATTGTAAAAAAGCATCGGTCGTTACAAGTGCTACACAGTTAAACTTACCAAATAAAGAAATCAATGTGCAATCTTTGCCAATACTAAATTTTATGCCAGTTTCGTTAGGTCCTAAAGAAATTGAAAATATTGGTCCCTCCAATTTTACTGAAAATAAGTTAGATAGTAACAGATCTTCCTTCACGGAGTATTTTATTAACGTCTTCTGTTTATATAAATGAGAGTGACTTTGAACGTGGCGATTTAAACTGCCTCTACTAACAAATAATCAAACTAAAGTAAAATTTTACGTAATAGAAAATTTGAATGAAAGTCGACAAGACTATCATTGAAATTTTCTATTTCGTAAAATTTTAAACAGAGCTTGAAGGGTCAGATAATATTCCTAAACGGAAGAGATCTAAGACAAGTGACAAATATAATTGGAAGTGGAGCACTGATAAAAAAATTACGAGAAAGAGGTATGGAATATCACAGGAAGTAAAAGAAGAATATTTATGGGTTTACGATAAAATCAAAATGGAGAAAACTTAAAAAACCTAGGTAAAAAGTAGTTTAAAACCTATTGTAAACTAAGGAGCCAGGAATCTAAATTTCAATGCGCGAGTATTACAGAAGAGAAAAACAAAATTTTCCAAAAAAAATTAATCAATATGCCATGGAAAGAAAAGAAAATGTATGTTAAAACGTTAATAATAGTAAAACCGAGTGAGCAAAAAAGAAAACTCGAGAAGGAAACAGACATTTGAACTTTACTAGGAGGTACACTCTGTCAAAGTAAGAGTTTCAAAATCTATGTTTTCAAATACCTTAGTTATTAAAGAGTGGATGTTACTAAACTCGACTAGACAAAAGTTGCAGACAAATAGTAGTGCATTTTAAAAGAAGCGAGCAGGCTGCCAGGAAGATGTGGAATGTCAAAAACAACGCGAAATATTCATACATTAATTAACATTCTTTAATTCAAGATATTGAAGTTAGATGAACCTACAATATGTTAGAAAGATTGTTGGAACAAAAAACCGCCCAAAATGTATACAGCTTGGAACACGGCCGTATTGACACTTTTTCTCCTTTTGACTAGGAAATCATGAATAATCTTACTAATGTGCTAAAGGTTTTTTATGAAGATACACGCGATCTGTCATTTGATAACGCATGCATATCCGTAGTTATTCCTTTGATATCGTTATTAAATAGAAAGCTACAAACTAGAGATGAAAATGAAAGATAATGAGAAACATGAGAACACGGTTGCACAAATCTATGAATCAACGACTTGCATACGTCGAAGGACATCACGCTCTAATTACTTCAACATTTTTGGATCTCAGATTTAAAGTACATATTTAATAGAAATATGAATTCTGATGAAGTTGATATTGCCACAATGGAAATAAAAAAAACACCTGAAAACTCGCGCGGGCAATGTCAGAACATTCAACGAAAGTTGTCATTCTGTAGACCCACAGCCATCTTGTTCATCTAGAATCGCGTCCTCTGAAAAACGAGAAGGGCTTTGCTGTCGTCATAAGAAAAATGTCTGTAACTGTCAATTTTGTCAAAAACGAGTTATTAACATATTTGGAATCAGCAAAGAAAATGCTATCTTATGGTCTTGCACACAAAGCTGTAACTCGTATTAGATTGGAGATACCACAAGGATTTTAGCCTTAACTACGACATAAATGTTGGTTTTATAATAGGTCGCATTTCGCTCGTTGGCGCTGGCGCATTGTTTCATTAGTGTCATCGCAGTCCTTCGTTGTCTTTCGTTGTGATCTGTGCGTTTACTGGTTTTCTTTTGATTTTATCGATTACCTAAGCACGTTAACTGGACCTGGTTATTTGCTGTTTGTTTGGAATTTATTTGATATGGATAGACGTAATAGTTGTGTGGTGTGTAACATATCTGTGTTACGTCGCAGACACACATACTTACAGAACTATTTTTATAAAGATATCGGAATCACACAATGTTATTGTTACAAGAAATAATACCACACGAGGTAAGTTGTGTTTTAACATACTTTATCAGTTTTGTCTACTCCAACTGCAGTGTTTTACTTAAATACGTAAAGAAAGACTTTGCTTTATTTAATGGCGTAAAACTGTATCGATCATTTAAACTATCATAATATTGTCATAAATCATAAGATTGAGAAAATCAATGTCTCGTAGACGACAAACTTTAAAAGTTATATATTTGAACTTATTTCAGATTCCTTTTGATGGTACACGATCAATATCTCATCCTTGCTGGCAAAGATTCGATCGCGTTGTGCATAATCACCATGCACAAGAGCAGCCACATGATAAAGTTCATCAAGAAATAACAGCTCAAGGTGTTTTAACTATTCCTGGATATTGACGAGCATCTAATACTGCACGACGCTGCATATTTCGTAACTGCAGGAACATTCTTACAAAAGGTGTGCCGTTGCCAAATTTTATCTATTACCTAATCACAGCTTATATGTATGTACCCGATCTAGCACGCGCTTGCCAGTCGCATATAATGACAAATGATTGGGAGATGCTTGCGAATGGTCAGATAACACTCGAAAATTTTAATAGTGCACACGTGCTAGACCTAATAAGTCTGTACAAATAGGGATATGAGCGTCGAAACCAAATGAACTTTGAAAATATTGAAGAATTTGATAATGACGAGTTGCACTTTGAACGTCTTTAACTAAAATTCAATTTAACACTATTTTACAACAAACTCCATCTCTTCGTGTCAGATCTGAATATCCTGCCACCGTTTTAGGGGTTTATTTAGTAAAAATACGAACCGGCGAATCAAATGAGCGCTTAGTATCAAAATTCAATATGTCTAGAAGGACATTTGAGAGAAAGCTACAAATAGCAAGACAATGCTTAAGTCAAGATTTTATGACGCAGTATTTGGGCTTGGATCATTTAACTCGACATGATGCATTAGCCAGAAACCTTTTTGATCCCAAGCCATATTTTTGGTGGTAACCAACATGAAAATAGAATTTTTGTGATGGACGGAACGTACTTATATGTCCAAAAAGGGCGAATTTTTATTTCAAAGAAAAAACTGCAGTCTTCACAAATTCCGAAACTTGCTAAAGCCTTTCTTGGTTGTTTGCACCGATGGCTACATAATAGACGTTGTAGGACCATTTCCAGCGACAACATCAGATGCCTCAATCCTGCGTCATCTGTTACAAAGTGAAGAATGCCCTTGGCATTGGTTTTTAAGAACTAATGACATTTTTATATTAGATCGTGGTTTTCGAGATTCGATTCCTTTAATTGAAGAATATAGTTATGTTCCACATATGCGACCATCCAGAGCAAGAGGAGAAGAATTAACGACGCAAGATGCCAATAAGTCACGGTTGATAACAATGTGTCGTTGGGTAGTCGAGGCCATAAATGGCCGTTTTAAAAAAGATTTTATATAAAATCACCGCGGCAATTATCAACGCTACCAGACGTCCGTATGAAGATAGTGCATACGTTGATCAGTTTATTAACATTATAAATGAAAAAATCAATAGAAAATGAACTGGCCCAATACGTAATGGAAAATAATATGAATAGACAGAGAATTGCATTTATGCCATTAGATCGAAACAATCCAGATTTAGAGATTTTCACAGTTAACATACGAAGAACAGATATTATTCACATTGCAAAGCTATCATCTAAAACTGGCCAAGTCGTACTGCCATGAGCATATGAGATCAAATGGCGTCTACTTGATAGAGCTCTATCGGCACCAAGATTTTATAAACAATAAAATATTGATAAGAGGACGAATTCAATCGCGACATGTCAGAGCGCGACAATAATACACATATATTTTAATAAACTCAGCGAGACAAGGAAGACAAAGTGTTGAAGATTATTACTGCTCGTGTATACATGGCCGCCGTACCATAGGCAGTTGCGCGCATATTGCCAGTATCGTTTATTCTTTATCCTGGGCTAGGCACCAACAAGAAATCGAAATCCTGCGTTATTTTTAGATGAAATCATAATAGACAAATAATGTTAAAAATAAGAATAAGTTATTTTTTAAAATTTCCTCAACACACAAGAAAGCGACCCTTACCATGATAAACTAGAGATATTTACCGATATATACTGTTTACCGATATATTCTGTCCGCCGTGGGTTTTTCTCCCATGCTACTTGCCGAATGTCCTTTGCACGTAAACGCCGTTGTAATTAGTTAAAATTTTAAATAAATGACTGGGAACAAGAAAAACAAATCAATATTTTTGTGAATGTGCTTTTTACCTAAGGTAACAGTTATATTGTTTTATAAATTAATTTATGTACTTCGATGGTTTCGGGTAAGTGTGCTGGGGTAAGTGTCCGCAGTGCGTATACTTACCCCGTCGAAGTAAAACAAAACGTATTAAGTATTTTTTCACTTTACAGACTGAAAATGCCTTGCAAACATATAAGGAAATGTCCCGATCGGAAAGTCTGTACTCAAAAGCAGATAAATGCGGCAATGAAGTTGATTGAACAGGGAAAATTGAAACGAACAGCAGCTGATATCGTTGGGATCAATGAAAGCACTTTAAGAAAACGTATGAAACTCAACTCCACTGCGACATCAATGGGAAGATCCAACATTTACGCCTTAACAAGTGGTATGTTACTATTTTAGGGTTCCGTAGCTCAAAAGGAAAAATCTACATCCTTTTATTATGATCACTTTATTGTCCGTTTGTCAAGACCCTTTTTCTCAGGAACGCGTGGAGGAGGTATCAAGCTAATATTAATATCAAATTCTCAAGTCAAATGATACGGAACCCTATTTATGCGAATTTCATTTGTACTGAACTGTTTTTTCCATTACTTACTGCACTGTCTTCATTGAGAACAGACGCGTCGACCAATTATTAAGTAAAATTATAATTAATTAGTTATAAATTGCGACCTCGTTTTAGCAATAGCCGATGCAACGCAAACTGTGTCATACTAACGCTTCCGTACAATAAATATGTGCAGTTTATCAGTGAAAGTGTTTACTGTATGAAAATAAAGCAAGTAATAACATGGAGGGCAATCCCTTTAATATAAGTAGCAGGACCGTTCGCACGCTATCTCCTATGGCTGAAAAGCCACCTGTCACCTCACCGAGACCTGAAGCCTCAGGTCAAGAAGAAGAAGATCTTGAAATAATTACAACGCCTGAAATCCAGTCATGGATGACGTTGATTGAAAAGTACCTAAATGAAATATGTTCTATTGTATCAGAGGGGAAAATGAAGTCTGAGCAAAAATTAAGGGTCAACACTTTAAGCCGTAAAGTTGGACACGGGACTTCGCAGCTGACAGTACAATACCAATCACTTAAAATGAAAGCCGTACATGCATATTCCTCTGTAAAAACCCTAGAAGACCAGCTTGATGTATCAAGGCGACTTCAGGACCTGAAACAGACTGTAGAAGAATCGTCAAAACCTATTACAGGCCCTTCTTTCGCAGACATGGTGAAGACTGGTACCAATACGTTTATACAGCCGTCAAATGTCAGTTCAGTGGCGATCTATCCCAGTGATAAATCAAAGTCGAATGAGAAGACAAAATCTATTGTCCAGAAGATTGTCCGTCCTGACAAATGAAGCTGCACGTCCGATACTACGAAAAGCAAAAGACGGCGGTATAATTATCAGTACTGATTCTAAAGATGACATGGAAAGTAAGCCTAGACAGCAGGTTCAGACCATGAACATAGGTCTTACAATCGACGAGCCCTTTAAACGTAAGCCTAGAGTGGTAGTAATGAGTTCCTTCGTCCATGCAAGATACTGAATTTTACACTTGCATTTACAATCAAAATATTGCCGGCAAACTTCAGGATACTAATTACGAGACGTTCCTTAGGTCTTTTAAATTAGCTCTCATCGTTAATGACAAAGTTTTCATAAATTGGTCATCCTGTCCGGTGAAAGATTTTACTCTGGTAACACGCTGCTTCAAGTGCCAGCAATATGGGCACGCGGCAAAGACATGTCGCGATAGCAGTTATACTTGCGGCCATTGTGGTGATTAAGGCCATTCTATAAAGGACTGCGCGAAGCGAGAGGGACCTAAATGCGCAACATGCTTGCATTTTAAGAAGCTAAGTAATCACATTACAGGCTCTGCTGATTGCCCAGCGAGACTCATGGCCGAGAAAAGATATATCGATCTATTATACTCGATCGATTATGGAGGCGCCTAATGATATCCCTAAATCATATACAGGGTGTAAGTGACGGTGTACCGAAAACGTTGCACAATCGTTTGTCCATAAGTACACAACTGAATGGAAATGTCAATTCAAAAATAAAACGTTCTATTAAAGTTTTATGCTAGTACATTGTAATTTACACTACGCAATGTATTGCTACCAATGCAATGTGTCCGCCCGCGCTATCGTATCGCGCTTCTCGCGCGACGCGCACCAATACTACGCGCATTATCTTACGGAGCCCGGAGCACCTATTTTAGAAGTAAAAATCGGATTGTACAATTTTATTACTGTACTTACAAAAATTTGACTCCACTCTGCAACAAAGTCGGAAGATAACTTATCCAGTACAGTTGTCAGGTCTTGCTGTAGAAAATCCAAGCAACGGGGTTCATTCATGCGCTCCGGTAAAAAGTGAGGCCCTATAATTTTGTTGTTATAGACCCCCGCCCATACGTTTACCGACCAACGCGTTTGGTGACCCGTTTATTGGAATGCACGTGGATTACTTCGCGCCGAAACGTGCGAGTTACGTCGATTCTACATGCCATTCCGAGTAAACATGGATTCGTCAGTCCAAATTATGTGGGATACAAAACTTGGATGTTACCGCTGCTGATTCGTCAACCACCTGCAGTATGCAACACGCCGAACTTGGTCGTTAGGCACGAGAGCTTGCACTTTATGACTACGGTACGGCCGTTGTCAATCTCTGCGTAAAATTGTATGCACAGTTCAGTGCGATACGCGAGTTCCGTGGTTACGTCGCAGAAGTTTAGCGGTGGTTCGCGTACCAAGGCGTGGATTACGGTGAACGGCATCGAGAATTCTCCGCTCAGTGGAAACTCTAATCGGCTTTCCAGAACCCTCCTGATGCGGTACTTTGGGTAAATTATCCAGTACTCGTTGATACGCACGAGTAATCACACGGCTGTCCATAGGGTGACGTGCGTCAGGATACCGCTGGATGTAAATGCGAAGCGCCAACAAAGCATTGCCTCGTGCCTCCCCGTACCTATGCCATGAGTATTTGTCCATATTTGCGTGCACTAAACGGCTAACTCATTATTTATTAGGTACAAACACAACTTTGTAAGTATTTACACAAAAAAGTTATAAACAAAACAAAAACGTTAAAAAAATGCAACGAAAATAGTAAACACTCGCGAATACGAGAGATTACGTCAAGTACTTCCGATTCCTGATAGTAGCGTGAGCGAACTGAAGAAAAATAAATTTCTTTTAATAAATTTCAGTTGTAGTCATAGTAGATAGGTATGGGATACATCTATCTATGAGAGTTATCGACTATCGATTAATTTTATACTTATACATAGTAATAAATTGTTTATATTGGCTAATTCTACTAACAAATTTTTGTTACACCTTTGTATTTTAATAGTTAAGTAAAGATTTACTAGATTACATTACATTGTTTGAATCGCTGTATACAAAAAGCAATTAAAACAATTAGATGGTCTTTTACATTAATTATTATTAAAAGTGATTAAATAGACTCGTACATGTTTACGATACGAAATATCAAAACAATTAATATTTTTTTACATTTAAAATAATAATGGGTATTGTAAAGTGAAAGTAGTATAAGATTTAATTACAGGCTACTTTAATAATTACAATCTTTTCAATCTACGTCACAATAAACGCGACTAATTTAATAATAAATAGTGCTCATTCATGTAAACTTTACTTCTGAAAGGAAAACAACTGTTTTATTTATTAACCTATCCCGCTTTGTTTAATACACTTTTTTTCGATATCGATCATTGATCATAGATCTGCCCTAGTTTAGTGGTAGTATGGTGCCGGCGGGTTTTTACACAGCACACTATTGCCGGTGCGTAAAAAAAGTTTGTTGCGTTGGTCATTGCCTTGTCCGCGCGAGATCAGCTGATTAGTTCAACTGTGTTTATTTTGTATGTTTGGCATACAACCTGATTTTTTAGTCACCGTCTAAACTTTAATATAATAATCTTTGAATAAAATAATGAGACACGTATTTTTTTTTTTTATGCTAAGTAGTACAAAATTAATGAATTCAGCCACTACAAAGTTGTCTTAAAAACTTCTATGATTATGGACACCACGCGCGGTACATGCACTACGCGTTAGGCGGCAAGACACCCCGCGCGCCCCGCGCCCCGCCGTCGCCGGCGCGGCCGGCGGTATATCAGTGATAACATAATCAATTTCAAACCTACTCTTTATTATTTCATTAGCTGGAGATTGCACAAGATATTATTTCATTAGCTGGAGATTGCACAAGATACTATTCGACGTAAGGGCTAATAAGTATTTATTGAATTATTCATTAGGCACAACATAAAAATCGTAAATACGTAAAACAAAAGTATAAAGTAGAATAGTTGGATTTATGCGTTTTAAAATAAATGTAATCAGCTTAGGTTTTTGGTTGAGGCGTACAACTAAAATCCACTTACCGCATCTTCAGCTGTACTTCAATAAATTTTCAAAATGCAATCCGTTTCTCTCTAGGCACAGTCTTGCTCGCTTTTGCACATTGTTTTTTAGCTTATTTAGCACTGTAGTATTAATTTTCACTTCGTCAAATGCACGGTTTATCTGTTCTTTTAAAGCCTCGAGACTTTCAGCCTCCTCCACATACACACGTCTTTTTATTTCACCCCATAAAAAAAAGTCACACGGCGTAAGGTCCGGGGAACGCGGCGGCCATGGAACAGGACCCCCACGACCGATCCAGCGACTGCCGTGTTCCGCGTTAAGGTATTCACGAACAGAGGTGGCATAATGTGGTGGTGCACCGTCGTGTTGGTAGTAAAACTCACGATAATTAACTATAGGCACATCGTCCATAAAATCTTCTATGACATGTCGCAACATGTCCAAGTATGTGCCTCCGGTGAGACGTCCCTCAATAAAATATGGACCCAATATTTTATTGCCTATAATGCCAGCCCATACGTTTGCACTGAATCGTACTTGGTGATAGGTCTCCCTTATCATGTGCGGATTACGAAACGACCACCAATGTTCGTTATGCTGATTGTATAGCCCGGCTCTAGTAAAGAGTGCCTCATCCGTCCATAAAATGTCAGCATTTGGATGTGCAATTAGCCACTCACAAAATCTTCGACGAGGCATAGCATCCTCATCATTTAATGCTTGGACCTTCCGAAAGTGATAAGGGTGCATGCCGGTAGTGTTCAGTAATTTCCAAACCGCATACTGACTCACGCCGAAGCGCCGGGCTGCGTCTCGTGTACTTGCACGAGGTTTGCGTTCAAAGAAATCGAAGATTTCGTCTTCGACTTCTGCAGGCAGTCTCTGCCTGCCGCGTCCTTGGGCATGCGAAGGTGTAGTAAATTGGCCGTAGTCTAACAGCCGTTGATTAGCAGCTAAAATCGTTTCACGATTTGGCACTGTTGGATTTACGTGTCCTTGATTACGGAGGCGAGGAACACTTTGTTCTTCGTAAAGTCTTTGAGCACCATTTAAACTTTCTCCACTCAAAATGTAACAACGCACCATTTCGTAGTACTCGCGGTTTGAATACATTGTCAAAAGATAGGGCGGCGGCGCGCGCGGGAAAAGTAAACACGGAAGTAAGCGATTGCGTCACAAGTGCGCACGCGACTAAACGAAATTTACGATTTGTGACATTTGTGTTGCAGCTGTGCCCTTCTCGCACCCCGCGCGCCACCCCGCTTTCATTCAATGCATTGTTAAAGAATCATGTGTTTACGTTGACTCGGTGACCACGCTAAATTAATGTTTGTTTTAAAAAATGATTTAATTATATTTTATTAATATTATACTTTCTTTTTGAAAAATGGGTTCTATTACTGATACCTAACGTCTAGACGAAATTTGGCTGGTAGTATAAATTTCATATTGTATATACATAGCTGTTTTTCGGTATTATGAAGTTTTTATTGATATTATCTAGTATAATGGATCGTTTACTCGTTATGTAATCATTATCAGTTAGAAAAATGTAAAATTTTGAAAGAAAATTCGTGAATTTTCCGGTGGAAAATTCCTACGTTTTCCAACTCAGAATGATGGTCCGAAGCTAGTATTTCAGTTTTCGGTGAACCGTCACTTACACCCTGTATATTAATCATATTGTTTATGCTCTACTTAGTGAATAAATCGAACTCTATATTAAATAATTTCTTATAAATTAAATATGAGTGTTACGTAACAGACAATGACCCAGTGTTGCGATTTGCTGATGCGCGATTTTATGTCGCTAACACACAAAACTGCACACCAACAATTATTATTATAACATGAACAATATGTACCTATGTTTTTAATAATGAATTAGATATGATAAGCCTGGGCAAGAAGCATAAGCGAGGTAAAAAGAATAATGGTTTTTTCTAATAAACTATACTAGATGTCGTTAATATATTTTGCATAGGCACGCGCGTGCGGCCGGCGGACGCCATGACAGTGTCACCAAAACAATAAGCGCGAGTATGTGCAGTAGAGATAAAAAAAAATGTGTTATTTTCTTACGATTTTTGCAAAGGTTTGTACACTAAGTTTGTATATTACCAATTAGCTACTTATAAATACTATTTGTTTATTCTATTACTAGTTTAAACGAGTGTAATTTGCGATTATTATTTTCTTTTACCTACTTGCAATAGTTCAAGTCATAACTTGTTGTAGATATCAGTACGGTGGGCAAAACGAATATGGGCAAAACGGTTAGGGTATTCGTTTTGCCCGTTTGTCTTTGTAGTATAGTCCATTTTAAATAAGCCTCATTTTAGTACTTTTTACCTACTTCAGCTAATTTCAATTGGATGTACACGGTCATATATTAGATTAAGTTACAGTCAAAACATATAAATCAATTATTTTGCTTTTTTCAGATGGTGTATAAATATACACGTATAAGTGATCGAGCGGCGTGGTCAGAAGAAACACTATAGAGGGCATTGAAAGGCAAGATAATAAACCCAAAAATGCTGGAGATATTAAATTTCAACGTTCAGATAGGTATGTATATCGGTGACGAAGACCGCAGTTGCTGAAAGTAGCACGCGCACGCACTAACATGCTGCAAGAGGCGCCTCTGACGCGCGCACACAAAACTCAATCTCATTGCTAATAAATTGGACCTGTTCGGTTGCTCAATGAGTGAATTCACAAAGATAGCTTTATTTATAATCTGTTATAGTAATGTGTAGGTATATAATTTATAATAAGACAAAGGTGTATAGACTGTAATAAATATAAATAGGTATAATTAAATAAGTAATAATAGAAAACCATACTATCGAATTAAGGCTACTTGTAATGATAGTATTGTGTATGTATATATATAAATAAATAAATAAATACTATAAGATCTTTGGCTACAATAAACAAAACCGTGAGCCGCGTATTAGTTCTCGTAAATAAATGCAACCGTGAATAAATTTGGTATTCCATTTACAACTTTATACAGACATGTTCAGTCTGGAAATGTATCGAAGAAATTGGGTAGGTTCACATCTGTTTTTAGTCTAGAACAAGAAGAACATTTATGTTCCTATCTTAAAAAATTAGATCGTTTGATTTTTGGGCCTACCCGTTCAGAATTCTTGGAACTCATTTGTTATTATGTCTCAAGGAATAATATTCCTCATCCATTTAAAAATGGAAAAGCGGGAGACGACTGGTTTTCGGGTTTTAAGAGTCGACACCCAGAAATTGTACTACGAGCGCCAGAGCCAACGTCTTTAGCGAGAACAAGAGGATTCAACAAGCCGCAGGTGGAGTTGTTTTACAAAAACTATTGGAACCTGATAGAAAAATACAACTTCGAAGCAACAACAATATATAACATGGATGAAACAGGTATAAAAACCAGTACAACTAAACCACCCTATCTATTAAAGGAAATCGACAAGTCGGTGTTATATGCAGTGCGGAAAGGGGTCAATTAACCACTGTCATATGCTGCTGCAATGCAGCTGGAGCATTTATTCCACCCTATTTCATATTTGCTCGCAAACGCATGCAGGCACGACTACTAGATAATGCTCCGTCAGGTTCACAGGCGACTGTCACGGATAATGGCTGGATACATGGTGAAGCTTTTTTGGCTTGGTTGCATTTTTTTGTGGACTAAGTTCGCCCTAGTGAGACAATACCAGTATTTCTATTGCTAGATAATAATAATAATAATAATAAACTTCTTTATTGGCACAAAAATACAAGTAGGTACATAGTAGTAGGAAACTTAATCTAGGTACAAAAATTCTTAATTATAATATTCTGCTGGTACTTAAAATAGGATATATTCTGTGCTATAAGTACCAGAAACCTTCCAGTTTCATAGTTAAACTAGGTAAAAATCTACTGGTGACAATAAGAATGTAAACCTACTTAAATGTTTTGACTTTACGAAATTTAAGCTAAAATATAATTATTAATGTTACATATTTAGTAACCTGTTATATTAATATAAGTCTATATAATATGAGTTGCGTGTGCGTGTGCGTGTGCGTGCGTGTGCGTGTGCGTGTGTGGGTGTGTGTGTGTGTTTGTGAGTTTGTGTGGTGTGTGTGTCTGGGCAATTGGTGTAAAATCTGTATGAGATTATTATTTTTTAAATATAATAACTTAGTATCCTACGTTACTGGACGTATAAGTTTTTCGGTGTCGTCATATGAGAGTTTTTGGAGCCATTTTATTACTTTATTTTTGCATTGGTATTTATTATTTGAATCTATATCTAAGGCTTTATTAATTTTGGTATATATGAATCGTCCAAGGAAGAAGTAAAACCGTTCGCTGAACGTTGTCCTATGGCTATCAGCTGGCGGCAGCTTTACCCTACGCAATTTTGATCGTAAGGATGATGATGATGCCCCGTCTATTTTGCGCATTGAATGCTGTTTCATTATAATTTGCAGGATGAACAATTGGCGTACTGTCAGAACTTCGCAATATTCGTATAGATCTTTTGTGGGAAAACGAAACGGTTTAAAAGTACTTACTTTTAGTACGGATCTCTGTGCTCGCTCAAGCTTTATTAAAGATGATTTACAAACTCCACCCCAAGATAAAATACAGTACCCTAACAGGGACTGACATAAAGCGTAGTATATGCTTTTTAGGACTGTTGGTTTTGCCACATGTCTCAAGTATTTAAAAATATATATAAGCTTCCGAATTCTGCCTGTAAGTTGGTCAATATGCGGTTCAAAATTCAAATTGTCGTCTATGATAACACCCAAGTACTTTATGCTAGTGACATTATGTAACCTGGGACAAGCGCATGTTAACTCGCTATCAATTATGTGGTTATGAGCAGTGATAAATCGATTAATGTTTGTTTGATTCGATTTTTTTATACTAAATTTAATAATTTTAGTTTTGTCAACATTGAGAGACAGTGTGTTATCTGCTAACCACTCAGTTACTTATTGAAACCGATTTGAGCGGCATCAAAGACCCGGTCCCACGTCTCACCTGTAAAAATAAGTGCAGTGTCATCTGCAAACGCTAATATTTTGCCATCGTTAATTTTAAGCTTGCACATTTCGTTGACGTAAACTAGGAACAGCGTGGGTCTAAGTATACTTCCCTGCGGCACACCGAATTCAATAGGAAGCTCTTTGCTGATGTATTCATTGATCTTTACACACTGTGTGCGGTTAGTCAAATAGCTTTCAAAAAGTTTTAATTGCTGGTCTCTAACACCAATACGCTCCAATTTAACAATCAGCTTGGGAATGGAGACCGTGTCAAAGGCCTTGGCCAGATCTAAAAAGATTGCAACACTTTTCTTACCTTTATCTAAAGCCTTGACAATATGGTTAGTTAGTTCAAAAACTGCGTTATTTGTGGACCTATTGTTTCTAAAGCCATATTGGTCATTCGAAAGTATGTTATTATCTTCCAAGTATTTCTTTAGGCGATTGTTCATTATTCTTTCCAGGACTTTAGACAAGCAAGGCAAGACCGATATTGGCCTATAATTATTTACACGATCTGCATCCCCCGCCTTATGTATCGGATGAACCAGGGCTTTTTTAAATAAGTCAGGAAATACACCTGTTTTTATACACAAATTAAATATAAATGTCAATGGCTGAACAAGGAATTTCTTGTACTGTTTAATTACATTTGATGAAATACCGTCAATGCCTATCGCACAATCACTACGCAGTGTTTGAATTAATCGGTCCACTTCTGACTCGTCAGTTTCCAACAGAGCTAGTGACTTACATGAAGTTTCTATGGATGTCTTATTAGTCGTCTTGGTAATACTATCAAATGTTCTTGCTACTTCCTCAGCTATGTTTTGCCCGGTTTTAACAAAAATCTTATTTACTTCCTCAACAGATTCTTCACTAGAGCCTTTTAACAAAAGTAGCGGACTAGCGGAACCATTTCTTTTTTGAGTGTGAGTTATGTTTCTGATTACATTCCACATCTTCTTTGGATTAGATCCAGCATTGTTTAACTCAGATTCCTCGTACTGCTTTTTAAGGTTTTTTAAAATACGGCCGCAAAAATTTCTGGATCGTTTATAAGTAATGCAAACGGTTTCATTATCCGGTGATTTTTTCATTTTCATGTACATCCTGTCCCTAGTACGCATGCACCTCAGCATACCTGGCGTAATCCACGGCTTAATAGTCCTTAAGCGCTGTGGTACACTATAGGTTGTAGTCCACACTTTCGGAAGTTATATGACTTTTCGAAATGATATGCGTATTGATTGACAATTATCGCCTGATCCGTGCCTCGGAGAGCACGTTAAGCCATCGGTCCCGGCTGCCATGAACATCTATGGCAGTCGTTATTGGGGAAGTCAGTGCCCTATAATATCCTGACACTGTTCTAGCCTTAGGATATCGTTAGCCTTCGGGTTGCGGAGGTCAGGTGGCAGCCGATCCGTGTAAAAACTGATATCCAGTCAAATCCGTTTAGACCAGAAAAGCCGACCCAAGTGACATTTATTGTGCAGCTCTTTCGCTAATAAAACTTTCCTGTGATCCATGGTCTATTAAGGCGCGCAATACTGTGATTAGTCCATTATCAACCTTTACATAAACTAGTGTTGTTGCCAGCAAAGCTGTGGACTTCTTCGAAGCGAAGTGTGATGACATTGCGACGTCTGCTTTTGTATCTTCTTTGTTCTGTACATCTCCTTCGGTAGGGCTGTGCTGAGATTGTGCATTGTCTGACTGTTTGAAATTTCTCGACTGATGCAACAGTGAGTGGTGCCTAAAACTACACTAGGTTGTAGTACAGAATTGGATAGCTCTAGTGAGTGAATTACTAAAATAATCGAGTGCAATATTAGCATTTGTACATTCGAATATGTATGAAAAATCAGTAGTGTTCAGTTGTTTGTCAAGTTTGATATAATCTATTTTATTTATTATTTTATTTGCGCAATCAGTTTTAATTTTATTTAATGTTAATAAAACAGCGTTGTGATCTGTGACAGTCGAGTCAATGACGACAGTTAAAGCTCTGAGTTTTGTTTTAAGGAAGACATGATCGAGTGAAGTTTTACCATGTGTAACTAGATTATGTGCTGGCAACAGACCATGAGTAGCATTAAGATTTAAATATTCTAATATTTTATTATCTGTGTTACCATTCAAAATATCCAAATTAATGTCGCCCACGACTGCTATGATAGTACAAGAAGAGGTTTTTGCCAATTGTTGATCCAGAGAGGAAAGAAAGTTGGTTATGTCTTTGAATGATGGAGGTCTGTAAAGTGCAAGAATGCAAGTGGTTTTTCCTATTAATATCTGTAGACAACTAGCATCTGTGAATAAAGTTTCTGTTACAATAATATTAGCAAGATTACTCTTAATGTAAACTACGACCCCGTCATTTTTATTAGCCCATTTAGTAGTTGTATAGGAGTTGTAGCCATCAATTGCAGGTATGTATGGGTTGCATGACAGCCAGCACTCTGTAAGTATGATAATATCTAAAGATATGGACATTCTAATTATCAGTGTTGTGAAATTATGTATATTTGCAGATATGCTCCGGATATTTTGAGTAAGTATTTTCAGACTATCTAGGGTAATTATACTTTTACAGATCTCAGACTCGCATCTACATGAATCGGAAACTTCAATCACGTCTATACTGTTTGTGTGATTGTCTACTATAGAATCGAATTTGGTAATGATAATCACAAGTCCCACAAATATTATCCAGCTTTACAATATGCCACAGAAAAACGTAACCTTCTTGTCTTTCGCACCACACATGACTGATCGAATGCAGCCTCTAGATGTGGTTGTATATGGGCCTCTCAAAAGTATTTTGAACAAGAGCTAAACACCTTCCAAAAAATGCATCCGGGCCGTATTGTAAACCAATATGGTATGGCCAAACTTTTTGGAGGAGCGTACGCCAAAAGTGCTTCAGAACGCAGTTAACGGGTTTAGAAAACCAGGAATATGGCCCTATGATCCAAATGTATTTGGAGAAGAAGATTATGCTCCGTCAACTATGACAGATCGTCCTTTACATGACTCATCGTCTGCTCCGACTGAACGTCGTGTTATTGTTCCTCCATCGACAATAGCCGACACGTCCGGTGTTTCGTCTACTTTGACCGACGCCCCTTTAAATGATTCTCTAACATTAAACACGACTGAGCTGCTTTTACCTGAAATTGCATCAGCCACTCCTATAGAGGCAATACCTGAATCTTCAGCACACGAGGCGATGTGTTTAATTTAATTTAATATTTAAGTTTTTAGTTATATATATATATATATATATATATATATATATATATATATATATATATATATATATATATAGCACTACATTTGAATATATCTTAAGTCTGTTCCCTGCGTTAGTTTACTGAATTTGTTATATTGTAAGGCCCCGTCACCTGTGATACAGTTTCTTAACTAGTACAGGGATGGGTGACCTTTCTACTAGTTTAATCATTTTGTACTTATAATTTTAATATGTTTACCTTTACACAATATTTGTAGTATTGATTATGGAAATACATTTATTATTATTAAATTTATTATTATATGACATTGTTTTTTGTTTTAGCAAGATATTTATAATCATTGCAAAGCTAGTGACGAGAGATTTTACGGTCTCACTTTGAACACCCTGAGGTAATTGAATTTGCAGAAGTGAATAAAATTGAGAACAGATTTGATATAACAAGAAAAATGCCTGGTAAAGATTGGGTCTATGGATTTCTAAAACGTCATTCTGATTTAGCTTTAAAACAAACAACTCCAACGATATCAAGGGCTATTGGTTTCGATCAAGTACAAGTACAGAGATTCTATACCAACTTGAAACAGTGCAATGAAAAATATACCTTCCCTCTAGGCCGTATCTTTAATATGGATGAGACTGGCATCAGCACAGTACCCAAAAACCACCTAAGGTCATATCTTTCAAAGGGAAAAAAAATGAATAAAATTGTTTCAGGAAAACGTGTTCAAACTATAACTGCTGTTTGCTATGTCAGTGCAACTGGAAATTATGTGCCGCCTGCATTTATTTTTCCCCGTAAAAGGGTAAAGGGTGAACTTATGGATGGAGCTCCAACTGGAAGTATTGGCATGACATCTGATTCGGGATTTATCAACACCGACTTATAAACACCGACTTATATTGGCAATGGCTTTATCATTTCAAGGACTATACTTCACCAACTGTCGATAATCCTGTGCTACTGATTATCGATAATCATTCAAGCCACATTAGCCTACAAGCAACTTTATATTGCAAACAGCATAACACCGTACATCCACCTCACAGTAGTCACAAATTACAACCTTAGAATAGAGGTATTATAGTCCTCTAAAAAATCAGTATGCAATTGAAGCTGATAAATGGATGGCACAGCATCCTGGTAGATCAATTAATATCAAGTGAATTCGATTTTCGACAGAGCCTTTCAAAAAATTGCTACTGTGGTTAACGCAGCTTCAGCTTTCAGAGTCACTGGAATATATCCCTTCGACAATAACCTGTTTACAAAGCAGACTTTGCACCATTCTCGGTTACGGATATGTTTAGTCCACCTTCCGATACTGCTGTCCAAAATCCAAGACCTTTTGATCTTAATCAAGATGCAGTAGAAAGTCAGGAGAAAAGCCATGAGACGATATCTGATGCACCTGTGGACAAGAAAGTATTGCTTCTGCGTCACCCAATTTAGCAGAAACACAATTTGAGATGCTTAATTTTGTTACTGTTGCGGATGTGCATAACACACCAAGGTCTCCCTTACCTAGACAACGTTATATCGAAACTGATATAAACAATGCTAATGAACAATCATATGCGCATAATGATTCAATGGACAAGATAGAAGCATTTCAGGAACAACGAAGTATTTCTCCATCTATTCTTGGTAATATTTCGAATACTCACGAGTCTTATATTCCATTAATCAATATAAGCCCATTACCGAAGGCAACTCACATTCAGACACGATGCAAAAACGCCAGCAGGTCAGAAATAATAATAAACAGTCTATTTAAAAATATGTTAGAAGATAAACAAAAAAAAAAGACTAAAAATCAAAGAAAATAAGAAAACCAAAACTAAAGCAAAGAAGAAAGATATCGAAACTAAGAAAGTGAATGTTCAAAGCAAGAGTACTATTGTCCGTTATGTCAAGAAAAGTACGGAGATACGGCTGAAGTGTGGATTGAGTGTACAATTTGTAAGTCCTGGTGACACGAAGCTTGCACCAGCTACGAGAGTGTCACATTCATTTGTGATCTCTATATAGTAGAACATTAGTTTTCGATATATGTACACTTTGTCGACGGTGCGTACACTTAACCGAAGGTGTGCGTACACTTTCCCACTAATGGGGTCAAGTGTCCGCATTTCCCTAGTTGATCAAAAGTTGCAAAGAAATTACAATTGCTATTAGATTTAAAAAAATATGTATTGTTTTTACTGCCAAAGGTTTATTATATTGGAATAAATGTTGATTTTTTTTTTCAATCCACTAATACTTTTATTCTGGAAACAATTTTCTCAAAATTGCGTACGGTTGCCCCACATAACTCTATTGGTGGTACTATAGAGGCAATTGGACACATTTGTTTAAATTTACAAGCGAAAGATAATACCTTTAGTAATAAGTTCTTTTTTTTATTTTCATACCTAGTTATGCGTTCCCAGACCACACAACGAACCATATTAGTAAACTAAGAACGCATCACGCCACCAGCCTTAGCAACCGAACTTGATCGTTGTTCTGTGTAACTCGTAACATAACGAATTACCATAAAATTAATGATGACCTGAATACATTAATCTAATTACATGTATCATAACTAAAGCAGCTCTGTGAGGTCTCACACAGACAGCACACATGTAACGTGTCATACCATTTATAAACCCATGTAACTTAGAATTAAGTCATTCCTTTGTTCTCCGCTGTAAAGACTGTATTATTACTCGTGTTTATTAAATAAAGTATTTATTTTTATTAATATAACCGAGTCTTTATATTTGACTGGCGCAGCCGGGTCGGATTTTCTAAGTCGCGAAAAGTCGGTCGTTTACGTCACGCGCATCGGTCGTAGCGTCGCACTGTGGGCTGAAAATCGACCTCCATAGACATAGAAATGAAAGTTGCTAGATGTTCGTTTTGTTGACGGATATGGCTTCTATTAGCTATTATACACATAACAATGTCATCTGAGCTAACTCCGCACAAAAATGAATTTATTATAAGGTTTTTTCGAAAAAAATGTATGGAGCTAGCATGAAAAATCTGAATATCTCTGAACTTGCAAGGAAAACCGTAATATCCTCAGAGATGGTTATAGGACTAATTATTTGTGATTTTTTGACATACTTCATATAACGGTACCTGCTGCAGAATTTTTTTTTAAAATCATCTTATTTTTAATTATTTTTTTTTAACATTAAACTATTTGTTTTGGTGTATAAGTAAAGAAACAACACGTTATATGCATATAATACTAAATCTTCGCCAGTTATTTGTTAAAATATCAAGAAAATTATTTTTGTCTAACATAGTATATATGTTTTAAAACAGTTAATTGGATACCATTACTGAACTTTGCATACAGGTAAACTACTGAATAATAAATTAGCCTTCTAATGAGTTCTGAATAAGAGATTAAGTGATTTGCAATGTCGCACAATGGTAACTACGGATTACACTAATTAAAATCTTACAGGTAAGTACATAAGTAACTTAAATAGTTAATTAGATATGTTACGAGTTCTAAGAAATATTTTCGACAACTGTCTAATGAGGTCGTTAACTAATGTTGGACTGAAATATAAAATGGTTAACATTTTGCATCATAATTTAGTTTATTCTAAGCTTTGTTACCCCTAACATATCACTGTGAAATTTTATAATGGAAAGTTTAAATACCAATTTAGACCTATTCGTTCTTCTAAAATGTAAGAGTACTTCATTTGATCATGAGGTATTGTTTAGTGAAGTTATATCCCGCCTAGACGTTTGTCTTTCCGTTGAAGATCAAGTGACTCTAAAAGAATTTTGTCGGAGATTTGTACGAGCTGCATCACAAAGGTGGCAAAAATCTCACCGAATTCTTGATACTTTTAGAAAACAATACGAAATTTGGCTGCAAGCAACTATCGATTGGCCAAGTTGCATAAATTTAGTCGCTCAAGAACCAACTGTTGCTGAGGGATCAAGATTAATCTCTCCAGAACCCTCAACATCATACTCTGTTGGTACAATGACAAAGAGGTCACGAAAACCATTCGAAGATCTGGAAAGCAAACAGAAGAAGAGAAGATCTGATGAGCATAAAACTGACAATCCCAGTGAATTGGCATATACAGCAGCAGCGCGTTTTAAGGAAGAAGGTTGTGAGGATATCGCATCTGTAATCGAATATATGCTGAAACATCCTGAAGCAGCCTCTAAAATTAAGGAAACGCTTAAGCAACCGGTGAAAACTATCTTATTTACACCAGAAAAAGCACTTGGATTACTCCTTTCATTAAAATTATCAAAGTGGCAATACATCACTTTACGAGAGTCAGCTATTCGGGAAGGTAGAAAGGATATTTATCCATCCTACTATAAAGTGCAACAAACCAAGCTGGCATGCTATCCTCCGAAGCAATCAGTGTTAGTGACCGATTCATCGGCAAGAATAACCCTTCAAGCTTTACTCGACATTACGGTCAAAAGAATCCTCCAAAGTTTTCCTAACGATGATGTGCAAAATAAGGATTTAAAATTGATATCTAAATGGGGTTTCGATGGTGCGTCAAACCAAAGCCGATACAAACAGAAAATGGATAGCGATCAAGACGATTCAAGTATTTTCATGACTTCCTTGGTGCCACTAAAACTGACTCATGGAGACAATACTTTGTGGATGAACCCAAAACCATGCTCAGCAATGTATTGTCGTCCAGTTCAATTTACTTTTGTGAACGAAAGCGAAGCAGTAGTCATCGAACACAAACGACGAATGGATGAAGAAATTAAGGCTCTCATTCCTACAGAGTGCAATAATAGAAACAGGGTGAATCATCACCTAATGATGACAATGATCGATGGTAAAGTCTGCACGTATTTGTCTCAAGCCAGATCAAGTTCATCATGCTATTTGTGTCTGGCAAAACCGACAGAAATGAACCGTTTGAGTGTAGTAACAGCAAAGACCGTATCTTCTGATATATACGAGTTTGGATTGTCATCTCTACACGCCCGTATAAATTGTATGGAATGTTTACTACATATTTCGTATAGACTAGATTTTAAAGAGTGGGCTGCGAGAGGTAACGAGCACAAAGAAATGCTAAGTAAGAGAAAAAAGATTATTCAAGACAAATTTAAAGACGAATTAAATCTATTGATTGACATTGTTAAACAAGGTTCCGGAACTACTAATGACGGCAACACTGCAAGAAAGTTTTTCAAATTTCTCCATAAAACTGCAGCCATTACTGAGTTGGACGAAGAACTAATAAGAAGATTTGCTGTTATTTTACAGGCAATAACTTCCGGGGAAAAAGTAGATATAATTAAATTTAAAGATTATGCCTTCAAAACAGCAGAGAGGTACGTGGAATTATATGACTGGTACTATATGTCATCAACCGTCCACAAATTACTTATACACGGGGCAGACATAATCGAGAAGAATGATGTTGTACCCATAGGAAGTCTCTCGGAAGAAGCATCCGAGTCTCGCAATAAAGATTTTAGGAGGTTTCGGGAACATCATTCGCAGAAAAAGAGCAGGCAAGATTCGAATCATGATATCCTTATGTTAGTTGTTTCTTCGGATCCTTTTATAAATGTACAAAGGCCCAAGTTAGATGCCAAGAAAAAGGAGGATTTATTTCCTGAAACCCTCAATTTAATTCAGTTTCAAGAAACTGACTTTGAGTTTCTAGGCAATCTAGATTCTGATTCAGAAATCGACGAGAGTGATAAGGAAAACTAGAAACTTTTTGTGCTTTTAATTATAATTCTATTCAATGTAATTTTTTCATGATCTTTCGTTATTTAGCTTTGGTACGTAACTATGTTTTGCAATTGATTTATTTTAAATATTTTATATTACTATTCTTGTACCTATTTATATTTTTGCATACTTTTGTACCTATGTTTTATTTTATATAAATTTTATCAACTATTAAAAAATACCTTTTTAATTTATTTTTCTTTTTATTTAATGCCTATTATTAGCGTTAATAAAATAACTAACTTATCGATTGATCTTTACTTTGACATTAGTAGAATTTAATGATTTAAAAAAATACCTTCATTTAGACATAATAATAAAATAATTAGACAGTTGTCGAAAATATTTCTTAGAACTCGTAACATGTCTAATTAACTAATTAGTTTACTTATGTACTTACCTGTAAGAATTTAACTAGTGTACTCCGTAGTTACCATTGTGCGATATTGCAAATCACTTAATCTCTTATTCAGAACTCATTAGAAGGCTAATTTAATATTCAGTGGTTTACCTGTATGCAAAGTTTAGTAATGGTATCCAATTACCTGTTTTAAAACATATATACTATGTAAGGCAAAAATAATTTTCTTGATATTTTAACAAATAACTGGCGAAGATTTAGTATTATATGCATATAACGTGTTGTTTCTTTACTTTTACAATAAAACAAATCGTTTAATGTTAAAAAAATTTTATTAAAAATTAGATGATTTTTAAAAAAAATTCTGCAGCAGGTACCGTTATATGAAGTATGTCAAAAAATCACAAATAATTAGTCCTATAACCATCTCTGAGGATATTACGGTTTTCCTTGCAAGTTCAGAGATATTCAGATTTTTCATGCTAGCTCCATACATTTTTTTCGAAAAAACCTTATAATAAATTCATTTCTGTGCGGAGTTAGCTCAGACGACATTGTTATGTGTATAATAGCTAATAGAAGCCATATCTGTCAACAAAACGAACATCTAGCAACTTTCATTTCTATGTCTATGGAGGTCGATTTTCAGCCCACAGTGCGTCGCGCTTGCCGCCTAGACAAGGAGTCCGCAAAGAACCTCTTCAAACAAATTCGTCAAGTAGCACACGGCAGCAGCGAGTAAGGGAATCGGCATAGGATCGAGCGAATTAATGTGAGTAGACCCTTTATTCACTACCGTTCCTTTCCTGTCTATATTTGTGTAATTTGTGTTTAATTGGACTAGACATTGCCTACTAAACATTTGTAAGTGTTGTTCTACACAACTTGAGAACTCACTTTAGGTTAGGATAGTGTTGTTCTACACAATTTGAGAACTCACTCTAGGTCAAATCAAGTTAGGATAGTGTTGTTCTACATAGCTCTCTAGTTGTAGCTATACTATATTAGGTAAGATATTAGTTTTTGTAATTTCTGAATTGTATTTATATTTTAAACGATGAATCAAATCAATCTTATTCCGAAAGAAATACAAACAATCATCCCACGATTTGATGGCGATGAAAATTATACTATTGAATCTATTCATATCCAAGTGCGAATATGTAATTAGGAGCTTTAGGGGGGACAATAATCCCGATCAACAAATATATTTATATCACTGTATTACAAGCAGATTAATAGGCAAAGCTGCAGTATTAGTCAGCAAACGAGAAAATATAACGTCATGGGAACAATTAAAAGAATTGTTTGTCCAGCATTTCGGTGATCCTAGATCCGAGGCGTGCATCGCCATAGAATTAGAAAATCTTAGGATACGACAAGGAGAGTCTTATATCGACTTCTGCCATCGTATACAAAACATTAGGAGCTCTTTAATATCGAAAATCAACCTCTTGTCTGACGAGGGCATTAAAGCAGCTAAATATATAATATATAACAACACATCGCTTAATGTTTTTCTGTATAATTTACCAGAAGACTTATTAAGATTTATTAGGCTAAATAAATGTGTTACGTTAGAGTCGGCACTAAGTATAGTCACAGAAGAAGTGAATTTCCAGACTAGATACAATGCTAGGAATGATATTAAACTGCCTAGTAAAGCACAGCCACATAGTAACAAGTCGTTGCACAATCCAACGCAATCACCATTTAAATTTGGGCTACCAAACCCTCAGAATAAACTTTTCCAAGTGACACATCCAACAAATAATATGATGTCACAAAATAGGTTCAGTATACCCAATAGTTTTACGCAAAATAATAATCCGAGATTTGGAGGTCCATCTCAGCCTCAAGCTCAAGGGTTTAGACCCAACTTTAATAACTTTAACAGACCACAGTTAGGTAACCAGCCACAGCAGTTCCCTAGGACTGTAAATAACTACAAACAGTCAGGTTTCTTTAAACAGAATCCTAATCAGAACTTTCGCTTCGGCATAAATAATAAAATGCCACCGAAGCAAAATACTGACGTATCAATGAGAACTGTACATAATAATATGGTATATAACCGCGGTGAAACATATTATTCACCAGAAAAGGCAAATGAGAACATAGAAAATAATTATTCTCATAATTCGAATCAGGGAATAAATTTTTACATAGAAGCCTCAGAGGAAGAACAACCGAAATAATAAAGATAAACTATAGTTTACCTCACATCCAATTGCCTGAGATTTGTTCTTATTTTCTAATCGATACAGGTAGTACGCGTTCCTTTATAAGTCCTGAGAAAGCAACAATGTATTTCTAGAGGTATAAAATGTATAAACCCTTCGAAATCTATAGTACGCACGGTTGTAGCAAACACAACGAAGTTATAAATATTCCTTTATCAGGAACCTTTAACACGAACTTGTGTCATACATTTTATATATATGATGTAGATAAAGCTTATGATGGTCTTATAGGTATGTATTTATTAAAAGAGTTAGAAGCAAGTATTGACATGAAAAGGCAAGTATTAAAAACAAAATATACCGATATTCCAATTTGGTATAATCACTTTCATAAAGTAAAGATACCACCACGATCAGAAATGCGTGTGAAAATTCCTACAATGTTAGAAAATGGTAGTGCTATGTTTAGATTTACGGAGTTTTGGCCAGGTGTTCGTATGCCGGATGCCATAGTAACTTGCGTAGATTATTTCGCCTCAACGGTCATACAGAACGTTACAGATAAATACATAACTATAACTTTCGATAGGCCTGTAGATGTAGTTTAGGTAGAGAATGAATATTGCCATATAAATAATCTTAATGTAGACTTTAATATAGAACAAGAGTTATAAAATAATCTTTCTAAGTTAAGATTAGATCACTTGAATTAGGAAGAAAAGACGTGCATACAAAACTTATGTGCGGAATATAAAGATATCTTCCATTGTGATAATATTCGGGTAAATTTCCCACGTACGTTTTTTAGGCGGCGGAGCAGAAAATCGATGGGTAAACTTCATCAAGCTGTACCGTATATTTTTTTCTATACAGTTAAAACTGTGATCTACAATAGTTTAAAGCCTTCGAAGACTTAGCTATTTATTTTTGTGTTAAAATAAATGTCAAAGACCCAAAATCTAATTACGCTGGACTGTCCGAATTCTACTTGTCTAAATGAATTATTTTATTATAAGTTTATGGTACATTAAACTCACTAAAAAACCAAATATTTTGAATATATATAAACTGATACTATTGTTAAGAATTTTAGAAGAAGATTAAGTAAATATTATAGTATTTTAAACAACTTTACAAATTGTCCCGCCCGAAAATGCAATAACGGTGGCGCGATTTGTTCACTCCTTTACTCGTCACGTTTTGTTTCGGGAGATATGAAGCTATCCTGCTCTGCCCGCTCAGTGGTGTTCTCGCAAACGTAACGGTAGGACGTGCGACAGGCTGTGCTGTTTTCCCGCCAACCATGTAAGTACGTGCTGTGGTGGCGCAGGAATACAAATTCATTCAATTTCGATGGCATGTATAATAGTGAAACTAAAAGACCGATTAAAAATACATTTCGTAGATGATTGAAGTTAAGGTATATAGTGGCATCTGTAAATTAAAACCTAGGATCAGAATAATTGTGTTCGTGATATTTTCAATTTTGTTACTGATTCTAACCCCGGTGGTGCAATTCCCGTGGCTCCGGTGGCGAAACAAAGCGCCACCGTAATTGAACAGTGCCACCGGCATTAGAGTGATTACTTAGTTTTACTAATATCAACTATTTAACATTACCATATTGTATTGAATGATATCAAATGATCACTAGAAACTAGGTACTAAAATGTACCTATTTTACTACCAATTAATGTCTAGTGACTACCTACCAAAACGGAATACATATACGAAATTTAACAGTTTTTTATTCTTAGAATAATTAGACAGAATGAAGTTAATTTAAACCAAATATTTTATATAAATGCTAAAATGCATGCCTATTATGTTACCAACATTTTATTTTTATAACTTTCATTTGAGTTAAAAGTATCCTTTTTTTTTTTGAGTATCAATAAGCATATTTTATAAAATTACAATTATTCTGATTTGAGTTTATTTATTTCGGAACTTAATTCATTATATTTTAGAGTTCGTGTCTATTAATTTAAAAACATAAGCCAATTAATTTAAAGAGTGTTGATGAATTATTTTTGATAGTAGTTTTGATAGTTAGGCGTGGTTATCTTGGTGAGTGCTGAAATTATACCCAAAATAATTTATTCTTTTAGTATGGCACCACAACGAAAAAAGCAATCTAGAGCTGAACGCCTCGAAAAAAAGCGACTAGCTGAGCGTGAGAGGAAAAAAGAATTAGGAGCGTGCCAATGCTTTACGCAGAATTAAAAGAAAAGGATCGTCAAAGATATATTCGATTAAAGGAAGAAGGCAAAATTATTCCTTTTGCGGAAATGACACCCAGGACACGTAGAAATCGTCAAAAACGAAATCGCATTAATTTTAAGAGATTTTACGATCGAAAAAAAGTAAGGTTAGCTAGAATACCCGAAGAAGATCCTTTAAGGCCCAACTCACACTGGCGCAGAGTCGAAGCGACGCGACGCGTCATATTTTTCCGCCTAAAGCATATTCATCTTTATTGTTCTTCTATTTAAGTACAAATTTGTGCTATGTAAATATGGAAACGCGCGTCGAAGCGCGTTGACGCGCGCATTCGCGCTCCAACGCTCGGCTGGAGTCGAGTGGATTCGCGAGTCGCCGCGCGTACTCAAGCGCAGTGACGCGTCAGACGCCGACCACAACGGACGGACGACAGTGCTGAACTACGACGACAATGGACGAAGATGAAAAATTAATTTATTTAGTACAAAAATATAATTGTCTGTTTAACGTCAAGGCGAAAACCTACAGTGATAAAAATTGTAGGAAAAATGCCTGGCAAAAAATAAGCGGTGAAATGCAAATTTCTGGTAAGTACTATTTATTATTACATTTAGATACAAAACATACACAGTTACATTTACGTTACATTATGATCACTTCTTTAACATCGTCCGATCATTTCATTTTGCCATGGTACTGCCCCATGCTCGGATATAAAATAAGATTTAAATGTCTCTCTGATCACCATGGCATTTGTCATAGTATGGTAATCGACTGACCGTATATCTTGTAATATACTATTACTTGGCAATTCCAAGTTTTCGAGTTGGTCATTTTCTCTTATGTAATTATGCAAACATGTGCATGCAAGAATCATAGAATCAAGATACATTGGTTGCATTTTTATTTTTTTTTGAAAAATCTCAAATTTTTGTGACAGAATTCCGAAAGCACTTTCTACTAAGCGCCTTGCTCGGCTTAAGCGATAATTAAAAATTTTCTTTTCATGATTGTCAGACACCTGATTTCCAGGATATGGTCTCATGATGTGTTCGGACAAGGGAAATGCTTCGTCTCCTACAAAAACATGTGGCATTTCCTCTATCATACCTGGCAACCTTTTATTAGGCGGTATACCAATCGTATTATTTTGTAATCGTTGTCCAAATTTAGAATTGTTTAATATGCCACTATCGCTGTTACGTCCATATGGTCCGATGTCTACAATAATGAATTTGTACTTTACGTCAACAACAGCTAACAAGACAGTACTAAAATATTTTTTGTAATTGAAGTACAAACTGCCGCTATTCCAGGGAGCTCTTATATTGACGTGTTTACCGTCAATTGCCCCTATACAATTAGGAAAATTCCATATGGTTCTGAACTCCTCCTCTATTTTAGTCCATAATTCTTGTGTTGGCTTCGGCATAACAATTGGCTGTAAATGTTTCCATATTGCTGCGGAAACTTCATGTACAATTGTTAAAACAGTGCTGTATCCTACTCGATAACTTTGAGCTAAGGCTTGAAAGCTAATTGCTGTAGTCATAAATCTGTAACAATTAAAAAAATACACATAAATAGAATAGAATAGAATATTCTTTATTGTACACCACATATAAAAAACATAATTACAGTATTACAGTATAAATAATTTTCAGAGGCAGAGTGTCAAAAGCGGTGGAAAAGAATTCGAGATTGTTACAAGAAAGCAATAAGGCTAAGACAGTTCAAGAGTGGTTCTGCTAGATCAAATGATAAGCCAATAAGATATGAAAAGGAATTGGAGTTTTTAAAACCATACTTGCAGAACAAACCACAGACGTCTAACTTAGATAGCTCCGAAGAAAATGACCTAAACACTGATACCGACACAAACTTGTCCGTTGCGTCGCCATCTCGACCCGAACCACAATTATCCAGCCATTCCGATACTACTCGAAAGAAGTCACAACCACTATCACAAATGTTATTCGCACAATATCTGGAAAATAAAAAAACAGAAGAAGATCCAACGGACACTTTTTTTCTCTCAATGTCTAAAACGGTTAAACGGATGCCAATACAAATGCAAGTGCTACTGAAACGACAGATATTGCTTTTAGTAACTGACGCGGAAATAAAAGTTGCTTCGGATGAAATGTGCACCTTTCAACCTGAAACAAATATCAACTCAACGCAAGCAAATACTTCTTCATCCATCGGCTATACAACCACTTATACTCCTTCTAACACGCCAAATACGTCAACCAGTAGCAACAGCATAATCCCTAATCAGTTCGAAAATAGCACTTCTTCGAGATATCGTATGGAAGATCTCGACCTGCCACCTTCACCGTACATACCAATGCCGATTGGGACGACGACGCGGCAACAGACGGATGGCGATAATGACTATTACTGTACCTAATAATGCGTAAAATTAAAGATAAATAAATCTATGTAAATAAAAATAAATGCTTTTGACTCTTCCTAATTTATTTACATTTTTTAAAATGTTTTTTAATGCTTTCGAATAGAATAGAATAGAATGGAAATCTAAGCTAGCTTAAAAATGTACTTACCTCAAGCATATTGATATCCGCTCTTCAACGGAAATAGGTATTCTTAAATTTGTTTCTTGCTTTTGGATGTGAGGCCTCAAAATATTTACCAAATTTTCAAACTTATCTAAACCCATTTTATAATAATCATAAAAATATCTTGGGTCCAGACTTAAATCATTACTACAGAGTGTTCTGAATTCGCCAAGTATGTCTTTTCTTCCATAATTCGTGAACCCCAAATTTTCGTTTTATTTTTTTATCCTCAGCTGCTGATGTAAATTCACTTTCTTCCTCTTCAGCTTCTGATATTAGAGCAATCATGATAAGATCGCTATCAACCATTCTGTTATAGTATTCTATTATCTGTGATATTGTCGAGCGAGCACCATTCACGAATGTTTGAAAGTCTCTGAACTGGTTCCGGCACTACGCGCCGTCGCGCACAAACGCGCGTCGCCTCGCGAAGACGCGCGTCGCCTCGCGAAGACGCGCGTCGCCTCGCGAAGACGCGCATCGCCATGCAAAACATGACGCGCCGCGTCGCTTCGACTCTGCGCCAGTGTGAGTTGGGCTTAAGTGTAACTCCACGCCCTCACAATTCTTTACCTCCTCCTGCAGAGAATATTCAGCCAGAGCCAGAAGTTAACGCTGACGCCCATTGTTTACGTTCTCGCCTTACCAGCAGTCCTAGCAGAGACCCTTGTTCTCTATTGTCATCTCCTTGTGTTAGCAGTATTCCGTCGCCTTCTTCTGAGTATCCCAATAGTCTAGGATCTGATATCTCAGTTAAGTCAGATGTGTCTTTACGAACGAAATTTAAAAGGTATCAAATGCAGAAAGCAAAAGAATTGTTGGCATTACGTAAAAAAATTATTCAATTGAATAAGGATAAAGAACGCTATAGAAAACAACTGCAGCGTTACATCAATAAGCCAGAAACAAAAACTATATTCCCTTCAAATAAGAAAAAAAGTCCAATGCCTGTAACTGTCTCTAAGGCTATTGATAAACTATTGCGAAATTTAGTAAAAGAATTTTACGAAGATGATGACAATAGTAGGCAATGTCCGGGAAAAAGGGATTGTATAACTAAAAATGGGTTAAAAATGCAAAAACGATATTTGACAGACTCAATTAAAAATTTACATAAGAAGTATTTAAATACAGGAAACAAACCGATAAGCTATGTTACATTTTCGAGATTAAGACCATTTTGGGTTATCAAGCCTGACGTCAGGTCACGAAATACGTGTGCTTGCAAAATTCATTTTAATATGGAATTGCTTGTGAATGCATTAAAGAAAAATAAGTTGATTAATGAAAATACTACAACTGATATTGTGCGGGCCTTATGTTGTAATCAAGTAAGCGTTAAATGTTTATTAAGACAATGTCAAGGATGCAAAACTAAAAGTTTGAATTATTTAGAATTTAATAATGACAATTGTGTAGTATATTGGGCCTGGGAAAAGGATACGAAAACCTACATTAAAGATGATGTGGAAAGAAAAACTAATATTATTAAAAAAGTCAAACATCTAGTCGCGCCTAAAACACATAGAAAAACTGAAAGTGAGGTTATTCCGTTCTTGAAACACTGTGGCTACATTAAAAATCAGTATGACATTTTGACCGTTTTGAAACAGAACCTGCGTATGAAATAATTTATTATACACATAGATTTTAGTGAAAATTATAATAAGTATCACGCTGAAATACAATCTGTCCACTTTGGAGCAAATAGATGTCAACTAACGTTGCACACATCTATGATTTACTATAAGTCTGAAAATGGAACCTTAAATAGTCAAGCTGTGTGCACTGTAAGTCAATGTTTACGACATGATGCTGCGGCAGTTTGGGCCCATTTAGTGCCAATTCTTCGAGAAATTGAAAACCTAGCTCCCCATATGAACAAACTTACTATTGTGTCAGATTCGCCCACAGGGCAATACCGAAATAAAAAAATATTTTACGTAATGAGTCAGCTAGTCTCTTACTGCTCAGACCTAACACGCGTAATGTGGCATTATTGTGAGTGTGGACACGGTAAGGGTGCGCCAGATGGGATTGAGGGGATCTTAAAACGCACAGCAGATGATAGAGTCGCTTATGGCGACGATATCACAGATCTAGAATCTTGGTTACAAGTCTAAAAAAATATGTTAAAGGGTACATTTACAACATTCACGTTGTAGAAGACTATGAAATTGTGGAAAAAGATTGGCTTATCCCTACCGACTTACAAGCTTTTAGTGGTACTTTTAAAGTACATCAAGTGTTATGGACCAAAAAATCAAAAATCGATTAGCGCTACGGTCTCTCTCATGTATTACACCAGAATGCCTCGATGATGTCATTGAATGTCCGCGTGGTCTTCATCTGGGTTTTTACGAATTAGGGGAAAACCAAAACCAGACTTTTGCTAATACACAAGGAGAGCCTTCAAGAGACTATTGTCCTGCTTTGCAAAAAAGCCCCCAATTGAATGCTAAGAAACCTCAAATATTAGAAATTAGGCGGTTTAAGGCTTGTAATAAGCACTGTTTGTAACAAAATAACCAGGAACCAGTACCCTCAACTTCAAGAACTCATGTAGAAATCCAAACACCAATTACTGATGACGAAGACGTAATAGATGTAAATTGGGGAAACAATACACCGTCCGTTTCATTTTTCGACGGTTTAAACAGCGACGTCATTAACCAATATGAACGAAATATTGATGCCTTGAAAAAGAAGTCGATTTACAATAAAAAGACTGAAGATTTTTATGTGGATAGTGATTCTGACGAAAGTCTTAATATTTTTAGCTTCTAGACATGTTATTTAAAGCATATTATTTTTGTTACAAATTATGTAATTTTTTACTTACGAATTGTATTTTTTTATAAACAAAAGGGTTAACTTTTTTTAAAGCTTTTGGTGATTTACTTATAAAATATATTATTGTTTATAAAAAATAGAATCATGTAAAATCTATGGGTATAATAAATACTAAGAGTATAAGTATACCATTTCAAGTACCTGTTTGATTTAAATATAGAAGAAATATTTAATTTCTAAGAATGAAGACTGATTGTATAATTATAACTTCTTTGTAAGGCTAATAGTGATTATGTTTGAACATATTTAGAATATAGTTTAACGTGTGTATTATGGTGTTGTTTAAAATATTTTTTTTATTAACACCATAAAAATTACGTTACTTTTTGATCGCGATTTGGAAAACTTCATAAATAAGAAAAATATTGAATTAAGAAAGAAATTTGTTGATTAATAATATTAAGTTTGTGCATAATTTTTAAGTTACCTATTCGATTTAGAAGAAATCATATGATGAGAATGAAGACTGATTATAAAGTTATGACTTGTTTATAAGAGAAGTGATCAGTAGGATATTTTTTTATATATTTACAATGTTTTAATGTGTGTCATGGTGTTGTTTAAAACAACATTGTTTTGCTACCACCATAAAAAATATGTCACTCTTAGATTACGAATGGAAAATTTTATAATTAATAAAAAGTAAACACGTTTATTTAATATTAATACGCAATTGTTTATAAAAAAAAAATATAATAACGTCAAGTCTCTGGGTATAAATATAACTTTGTGGGGTACCTGTTTGAATTAAAATAAGTAGATATGTGATAAAAATGAAGACGGACTGTAAAATTTTACAAAAAACTACCTTATAAGGTTGATACTGATTTGTAGATAGTAGTATTTTTGGTTTATTAACAAAGTTAAGAACTGGCTAAGTTTTGTTGTGTTTTTAACTCAAGATTTGTTGTCTAGATCGCCTAAAACTCGCTATAAAATAAAAATTGTGATTTTATTGTATTTGTATTGTTTGATTTTATTGTTATGTCCTTTTTTTTTAACCTATTTTGAGTATTTATGTTATGATTAGGTATAAAGATTGGTTATAAAATAATCAATTATGAATTTGTCTTTGTCATTTCTAATACCGGTGGCATAAAACAATTTCGGTGGCTTGGTTACAATTCCGGTGGGACAATATCAATTTCGGTGGCTCTTGATATTTTCAAATGGCTATATCTCAAAAAGTATTAATTATTTTGTGATCTCTACTATACTACTTATTATTACACGTCTCATACTACTTTTTACTAGCACTAAAAAAGTTATACAAAGTCAATATGAAAATTCGCCACTGGAATTAGGCAAAAATCAAGTGTATTGAAAATGACCCATTCCTTTATAATTTACAAATCAGGTTAAACATAGGATTAGAACTAAAAATGAGGATCCTATATTTATACGTCCATATAGGAATCCATTGAAACAGAATCAGGAAGTTCAGAAACAAGTAGATAAATTATTAAGTAATGATGTTATTAAGGAATCCCACTCTCCATGGAGTGCTCCTGTACATTTAGTCCCTAAGAAAATCGACGCATCAGGCGAACAAAAATATCGCATGGTCATCGATTATAGACGTTTAAATGAAATAACTATAGATGATAAATACCCTCTTCCGAATATAACGGATCTTTTTGATAGATGTAAAGCAAAATATTTCTCAACATTAGATTTAGCTAGTGGTTATCACCAAATAGAAGTAGATAAGGAGGATCAGCAGAAAACTGCATTTTCAACCCAATCGAGGCACTATGAATTTAAAAGAATGCCCTTCGGATTGAAAACAGCTCCAGCTACGTTCCAACGCGCAATGGACAACGTGCTGAGAGGATTACAAGGCATACATTGCTTAGTTTATTTAGATGATATTATAATCTATTCAGTTAGCCTCCAAGAACACATAGATAAGTTAAGAAAATATTTGATAGATTAAGGGAAACGAATTTAAAAATAACTTTAGATAAATGTGAATTCCTACGGGAAGAAGTTCTCTACTTAGGACATACACTATCCGAAGATGGATTAAAACCAAACAATGATAAAATTAAAGCAATATTAGAATTCCCATTACCGAAAACTCCCACAGAAATAAAGAGTTTTCTAGGATTAGTTGGTTATTATAGAAAAATAAAAGATTTTTCATAGATTACTCAACCATTGACTAATTGCTTGAAAAAGAAAAATAAAGTAAATATAACGCAAGAATATATTGACGCATTTAAAAAATGTAAGGAAATTCTAACTAATGCACCCATACTACAGTTTCCAGATTTCACGAAACCCTTTTTACTTACCACAGATGCATCGAACTATGCTCTTGGTGCAGTCTTATCGCAAGGCTCAATAGGCAGCGATAAACCAATTGCATTTGCAAGTAGAACTCTTAATGAAGCTGAAACACGCTATAGCACGATAGAGAAGGAACTTTTAGCCGTTATATGGGCTTGCAAATATTTTAGACCTTATTTATATGGAAACAAATTTAAAATCCTAAGCGATCATAGACCACTTACTTGGTTACAATTATTTAAAGAACCAGGTAGTAGGTTAACTAGATGGCGATTAAGATTAGCTGAGTATGATTACGAGATTGAGTATAAGCCTGGTAAGCAGAATAGCAACGCGGACGCATTGTCGCGTATAAAATTAAATATTTTAGAGAATGACAACATGTCAATGATAGTAAATACGCCGGAAAATGAGCCAATTGTAATTTCATCAGACGATGATAAAACTCTATCAGTTAAGTCAATTAGTAAAAGTTCACAGTATAATTATCCTGTACGCTCAGTGAGTAGTGGTACTATCACTGCATCGGAAAGACCCGACTCACCTGTAGAAACGGTTCACTCTGAAGAGAACACTGATTCCTCAGATATACCCATTTTAAAGGAAGCTATAGATACAAAACCTAACCAAATACTTGTGTTTACGTGGAATAGAAAGGAATGTAGCGTAAATTTTTTTTCAAGGGATAGACAAAAAGTACTTGAAGTACACATGCCTACCAAAAACCCTGAATTAATTAAACAATTCTTGAAAGAATATATTCGTCCTAAAGTCACTCAATTTATTTACTTTGAAGACAAAAGACATCGTGAACAATTCTCTAGTATAGTAACTAGCATTTTTAAGAAAGACTCTGTTAAAATTCGTGAATGTACAGAACGAGTTATTTACGTAGAAGACGAAAATGAACAACGCGAGATTGTATTAAAATACCACGTAGGGAAAACATGCCATAGAGGTATTAAAGAAACTGTTGCACACTTAAAACGTACTTATTACTGGAATAATCTAGAACAAACCATAGCTTGTATTATAAATTCATGCGAACTATGTCAACGTATGAAATATGACAGAAAACCTTTAAAACCAGAGTTACAATTAAATCAGCTCAGAATAAACCATTCGTAGAAATTCTTATAGATTTTTTTTCTATAGAAGGAAAATATTTTCTTACACTTATAGACGCATTTAGTAAGTTAGGACAAGCCTTCGAGGTACCAAATAGGTCAACACCTGAAATAGTTAGGGCATTGCTTAAATATTTCTCAATATATGGAATACCAAGTAGGATTAGTGCAGATCCAGGAAGCGAATTTAATAATAATTGACTAAAGGAAATGTTAACCTTTTAAAAAATAGAATTACATATTGGTACACCACATAACCCAAACTCAATGGGCTTAGTAGAGAGATTTCATTCAACAATTCTAGAAATCTATAGGTTAGCCAAATATGAACAAAAAATTTCAGACGCAGCTTCTGTTATGACATACGCCATTATGTCCTATAACCAATCGATATACTCGACTACTGGTCTGACTCTTCTAGTACTTTTGACGTTGATGTTAGCAAAAGTTACACTCAACAGTTAGTCACTGAACACGTAAAAAGAGCAAAATATCTGTATAATTCAGTTGCGCGCGAGACGCAGTGACGAGCGCACGGATACTTACTGCGAATCGGGCTTGGCTATATATTTTTTTCAAATACCCTTTAAATTGTTAATAATGGACGAAACTAGTTTCGGTGAAGATGATGGAGAGAAAAGTGATACTGATATCATTAATGAGTGTGAAAGTGAACTACAAAATATGGCAAATCGGGATACATCCGGGCATTATGGTCAAAGTAGCTCAAAAAGCGTAGAAAAAAGGCAAAGAGAAAGAAGTGAAGATAGCAGCGAAGAGGGCTTTGTTACAGTTATAAGGAGAAGACCTAAAAGGCTTATAAGGAGTAATTCTTTGGATGTACAGAATATGAGTACAACATACGAGGAAGGTGGAGAAATTGAGGGTAGTTATGAAATAATTTTATCATCACTTAAAATACTACCAAAACAAATGGCTTTGGCTAAATTATTACGAAGCGAAAACATTCAAAGTATAACTACTATAAAATATAAAAGCCCGTTTAAAGTTTTAATACGTTTAAACTGTAAAGATCAAGCAGAAAAGATAATAAAATGTCAGAAGTTTGCTGAATTAGATATGAGGGCGAATTTTTCGGATCAAAGTGTAACGTCTTATGGAATAATAAAAGGTGTGGATTTGGATATTAGTGAAAATGAAATTATGGAATCTTTAAGCAGTACTACTAAAATACTATCTATTAAAAGATTGAAACGGATTGGCCCCGATGGAAAGTGGATAGATAGTGAGTCTGTTCGACTATGTTTTAAGAGCCCTTCCACCCCTCCATATGTATATGCCTATGGGTGTAGATTTGGTGTAGAAAAATATGTTTTTCAAGTTATGCAATGCTCTGCTTGTTGGCGATATGGTCACATCAAAAAATTCTGTCCTTCGAATAAGATTTTGTGTCCAAAGTGTGGGAAAGAGCATGTCAACTGTGATATACAGATATTTAAATGTCTTAACTGCAAAGGGCCACATATGGCATTAGATAAATCATGTCCTTTCTTTTTAAAAGAAAAGAAAATACGTATGATAATGAGCGAAGAAGATGTAAATTATAGAAAAGCGTTAGATATTTTCTTGAAAAACGAACAAAAGAATAAACTTTCCGAAAATACAGATATTACAACTGTTGTTCCGCAGCCATCACATCTGATTGCTAATAAAACAAACAGTAGCATATTACAGAAGAAACCTGCCCCACAAGATGAGTTAACTGATGAGACAATTGAAACAGATCAAGAAGGATTATCATACAGTAAATCTAAAGATAAAAGTACACTAAGAGTCGCTAAAAACAGAAGAAGTAAAAAATCAAAGAATAATTTAGAGTTTCCAGATAATATACAAATACACCCTGAAAGTACATATATGTATACTGAAACATCACACAATTCTAAAGAACAGGATAAGAGGAAACAAAATAAGTTGAAAATAAGAGATATAATTGATAAAATAAAAGAGATTGTGCTTTCTAACAGTACATACGAAGAGAAGATAGTATCTGCACTTAAGTTAATATTCGAGGGTTTAAAGGCATTTATTTTAAATTATTTTAGTGGTGAACAGTTGTTAAATAATATAATTAATCTGTTTAATGGATAGTCATGCTAAGGATTTTATGATTAATATTTTTCAGTGGAATTGCCAAAGCTTGAAGCCTAAGTTAGCTAGCTTTGATCTACTACTTAACAGAGAAAACATACACATCGCTGCTATTTGTGAGACTTGGTTGGATTCAGATTTAGACACTCTCAACTTAAGTGGTTATAATATTTTTAGAAAGGATAGATTTGATGGCTATGGAGGAGTGGCCATCATTATTCACAAATCTTTTTGTGCCCAGGTATGCCCCATTAATTTAAATAACTCAGGAATAGAAGCAATTCATATAAAAGTGTTAAACTGTAGCGTTTTAGAAAATATTATTTGTATTTATTGCCCATCTTCAGTCTCTACAAGCTCTTCAGACTGGGATAGTTTGTTTTCTTTAGTGTCAAAAAAGTCTTTAATTTTAGGTGACTTTAACGGTCACCACACTAATTGGTCATATAGAACTGATCAGAGAGGAAATCATTTATTAGATGCCACGCTGGAAAATAAATTTATTTCTCTTAATAACGGCGACGCAACTAGAGTTAAATTAGTTAACGGTGTGGTTCAAAAAACGTCCCCGGATATTACATTTATTTCCGTTGATATAGCTCTACTGACCAATTGGCGGGTGTTTAATGATAATTTGGGTAGCGATCACCTTATTATAAAAATAACTTTAAACTTTCAAGATACTTTAAACCTTATTATAAAGCGTAATTTTAAACGGGCTGATTGGGTTAATTATAATCATGATCTTATAGTGCCATTTTCAGGATTTGATGACAACTACTTTTTAACCTCACATGTTCAAGATATATACGATTACTTACATACTCAAATTAATTACTCTGCGGATAAGAATATTCCGCTAACAAAACCGTGCACTAATCCAATAAGCAAATTTAAACCAAAAAATTATTGGGGCCCTTTACTATCAAAGGCAGTTGCAGAACGTAGATTGGCACTAAGTAGATTTAGAAGAAATCCAACTCCTGAAAATCTTAGGCAATTAGAAAGTAAAACTGAAATGTCGAAATCCTTAATAAGACGTGCAAAATCAAATAGTTGGAAAACATTTTGTAGTAGTATTGACGCTATTACTTCGGTGTCTGATATGTGGCGAAAGATGCGGTGGATAAAGGGTTACCGTCAAACGTCTTGGGCTCCTTCAGTTGATAAACAAAAAGAATTATTACGTAAACTCACCCCAGATTTCGTCAAAAATAAACCACTGACTTTTACATCTACAAATGAATTGTTAGAAGTACCTTTTACCTTGCAAGAACTTAGAAAATCATTAAGAAAGAAAGACACTGCTCCTGGTAATGATGGTATCACATACTCTATGATTTATTATCTTCCTCATATTGCTATGTTGTATCTACTTCAGTTATATAATGCCATATATAGGTCAGGTTATGTGCCAAAACAATGGCGGACCATATTAGTGGTTCCGATCCCTAAAGCTGGTAGCAGTAATAATGCAGATCCTAAACTTAGACCAATTTCTCTTATAACCTGTTTATGTAAGATATTCCATAATATGCTAGTAGACAGGCTTGAATGGTACATAGAAAAGAACCTTTTATTGTCTCCATATACTTCGGGATTCCGAAAAGCTCATTCATGTCTGGATTACCTCACAAGATTAGTTGTTTACGTGCAGTCAGGATTTTCAAAAAATATTCCAACCGTTGCATGCTTTCTCGATATTTCGGACGCGTATAATAATGTTTTGGTTGAGAGAATGGTACAAATACTTGACGAGTTGAAAGTAGGTAAAAACATATGTAATTATATTTACTCGTTTCTTAGCGAAAGACATTTAATGATTAAAGATAAAAATGTAAATGTCTTCGAAGAGATGGGTGACTGTATACGAAGGACGAATAGAGGGCTGGCTCAGGGGGATCCGCTAGCTCCATTATTGTTTAATATTGCTACATTTAATATTTGTCATAAAATTAAGGATATTTCATTTGCACAATACGCAGATGATTTTGTACTCTATGTAAATCATAAGGATTTAAATTATTGTCAAACTCATTTACAGGCAGCGTTAAATTCAATAACTACTGTTTTAAATGATATTGGTCTAGAGCTATCGGCGTCAAAATCGAAATTCTGTACATTTAGTAGAGGTCGTATTAGGAGACAAATTAGTTTAGTAATTAATAATAACCCATTAGATTCTGTAGAATGCGTCAAGTACTTAGGTGTTTGGCTTGATAGATCTCTTTTGTGGAATAAGCATATAAATGAAATATCTCAAAAAACCTTAAAATTTATGAATGTACTTAAGGTATTGTCGGGCCGTACTTGGGAAATACATACAAAACATTTGCGAAGGTTGTATGTTTCTCTGATAAGAAGTAGATTGGACTATGCTTGTTTCCTTTATGACAATAGTGCTAAGACCCATACCTATAAATTAGATAAAATCCAAAACCAAGCTTTAAGAATTATTGGGGGATTTATTAAAAGCTCACCTATTTATGTTATGGAAAGCGAATTATGTATACCACCTTTATTTATTAGGAGACAATTTTTAGGTTATAAATACTGCATGAAAACCCTGTCCTGGTCAGATAATCCTACTATAAATCTGTTAGAAGAACTAAATTCTTTATCACATGTTAGATTCTGGCAAAACAAGAAAAAGCCTCTTTTATTGTCATGCTACAATGATGTTAAGAATAATAATATTCATACATCCTATCCTCTTGAAATGTTTCGGTTTGATACTTGGATTTCCTATATAAATTTGGATAATATTATTAGAACCAACTTAGATTGTATTAATAAGCCGAAACATAATTATGATATTCCTATGCTTAAATTTGAAGTTTTAAAAGAATTGAATATTACGTATTGTGGATGGAGTCAGTTATATACAGATGGTTCCAAAACGTCAGAAGGCCAGGGTGCCGCGTATTACTGTCCACGTGAAAATATTTTGGCTACATATAAAATTGATTCACCCGTTTCAATTATGACGATGGAACTCACTGCGATCTCGGAAGCCTTAAATTATATTAAGAATATGGACTGTCAAAATGTTGTGATATTGACAGACAGCAAAAGTTCCTTACAACATTTGGCTCGATGCGCCTCTGGTTGCAGAGGTACACCGATAGCTTATGTTGTACTAAACAAAATTAAAGAAATTAGTCAAATAAAGCATCTGAGACTGCAGTGGATTCCATCGCATATTGGTCTCATGGGTAACGAGGAGGCTGACCAATTAGCAAAGATAGCTATTTCAGAAGGAGAAGACATCTACATTGCGCCACATTATACAGAAGTATTATATAAATTTAAAGATATCTGTTATAATAATTGGAAGGAATATTTTGATGAAAATGCTAAATTTAAAGGAATATGGTATAAAACTATGCAATCGGAACCTCCTCGTATACCCTGGTTCAGTAACGTAAATTTAAGCAGAAAGTATGTGACAACTGCTCATAGATTGCGTTCCGGGCATATTCCATCCAAGAAGTTTGAACATCTTATGGGAAAAGCATTATCACCAAACTGTGAAATATGTAACACAATTGATGATACTCAGCACCTGTTGATGGAGTGTTCAAAGAATCAAAGACAGAGGGATAGAATGATACGGGAACTCAACATTAATAGGCTGGATGTTGGTATAATACAAAGTATTTTGTCTATACCAATATCCAGTGAAGCAAAACTTATTTATGATTTAGCCTTGTACAAATATGATGGCTCTTAATTGTATGCAGTGTTTGAGTGTCTATTCCTGTACATTTTATTTAGATATAAGTTATATGTGTATATTTAAGTTTAAGGCTTGATGGGACTGACATATCCTAAACAGATAAAAGTCCCTAAACAATAAAAGATTTAAAAAAAAAAAAATCTGTATAATTATCTATCCGATAAAATGTTAGCGTCTAAAATAAAAATAAAAGAAAAACGCGGGGGTGAAACTAAATTTCATATTAACCCTTTCAGACCTGGCGTACACAAATGTACACATAAAATTTAAAAATATATATAGGTATTAATCTCGCAACGAGTGCAATTAAGAACGGTTGTATCCATATGTTCACATTATAATCTACAAAAAACGCTCCTACTAACGCCATCTCTCAGCGTAATTTGTAATTTTTTTTGACAAGTTGCGACCAGTGGCCCGCCGAAGATGAAGCTGTGTAGGTAAGCTCATTATTTTATTTCTAAAAAGTGGGAAATAGCAAAATATGCGTTCTGCAAAAATGCAAATCGGTGAGTTATAGTACTAAGGTCATACGAAACATATATTTTGAGTCTTTTATTCTATTTTGTATCAAATAACATTTTTTTTTGTATATATACAAATGTACACATCAGGCGTAAACGATGTATTTACGAACTATTCAAGTATTCGAAGTTATTTCAAAAATCAATTATAAATGGTTTTGGAAGTTATCTTTTTGATGTATTTGATGCTATAAATTGTGGTAAGACATTAGTTTACATTTTCAGATATAAAAACACACCATTATGTTTTCACCGGACGCGCTGAGAGCACCAAATGAAGGAGATCTTTCTGATTTGGAGCTATCATCTGATGTTGAAGAACGGTTTGGATTTGCGCCTGAAAGGGAGTTCCGGTCTGTCCGAGTTGGTGCAGATGTCATAAACCACAACCAACGAGAGGTATGCCCACCTGAATCTGATGAGGATTATGGCGAAAGCCATAGTATATCATAGTATAGTACATGCAAACGTGATATATATAACTTGTTATTAGCAAAGCAAAATACTACGTGCCGTAATACATAATAGTTAATATTGTTAATTATGCAAATAAAGTAAACATCATAATTTCCCTTTCCTATATAGGTCCGTACTACGTATGTATAATAACTTAGTATATAAGCCTTAATTAAGTAACAATAAACCAGTCAATATTCAATCACCACATCGTCGTTTTAATTGGTTCATAAAGCAACACGCAATAATTGGTGACCCCGACGTGATCTATTGGTCTCTAGTGCGGATATAATACCGGGACGACCGGAACCCAATTTGGTTTTCAGCGGTGAATCTAGAGAACAATAGTATTACGATATTATCACATCCTCATAACGTCAGAAGAAAAATGGCTCCACCAATAACTCCTTCAAAAGGCGACTCAGGCTGCGAAACTGTTGCTGCAATCACGGTCACGGAAAAACTACCGCAATTTTGGACAGACTCACCACGATTATGGTTCGCTCAGTTTGAAGCCATTGTGATGTGTAATATGCCTATCACCTATGTATTATGTACCTATGTATAACTATGTAACCAAACCGAATATATATTGACTGTAGATCATGAAATAGATCAGTATTGTTCGTCTAAGCTCGTGTTTTATTTAAACTCGATCCCTACATCATATGGCGACCCTGCCACAGGGGCCAGCCTCGCGCGCGCAATTCGATATCGTGCCGAAATAGGAAAGTGAACTTTGTCCCCACGTGTAGCATGAACATTGAACAATAATTATGCATTTGAAAAGAGATTGTTCTGGACTATCGTTTCGATACGTACGAATTGTTCACGGGGTGACGAAAATTTGCAACAATGGGCAACCCACAGAGTAACTTGAAGGAGCAGGTGGTTATATCTCAGGCTGCGACTGGTAGTGGTCAAAATTCGTCGCAGACAGATCAGCTTTTATACCACGCAAGTACCAGTAACGTTATCCTACTGGTAATTGCCCTGTTGTTGGGGCTAGGAGGCCTCTTTATCGCATACAGGCTCTACAGAAGGTGCCACAAAAAGATTGTAGAGAGCCACGTCAACGACTTGGTGCTAAGGAGATATGCGAGTATTCTTCGCGGCCAGCAGCGTAAGCAGGTACACGATGATATCGTGTAATAGCGTATGAGATATTTAGGTGACACAAAGCGTCGGAAAAGTGCGTACCCATCAGTGCGGTCAGTGCGTATATATCTATGAGTGCTGTCAGTGCGTATAATAACGGTTATAATAGTGCGTGTAGTTGCGTATAAAGTGCGTATAATAAATATGAAATAAGTGCTAAATCGTAAAAATCGGTCAGTACCGCGGTATCGAACTGCAACTCGAGACCCTAAGTAGGTAATATGCTATAGTGACAGTGTCAGGAACCGAAATGTTTGGTATGTATGCGTTGTTTAAATGTAATCAGTGTATCAATTTAGTGATATAAAAGCTCCATGTTATTTACAGAAAGTTCTTAGCGGTTATGTATTTTGATTATGTATTGTAATGGGTCTGATAATGATATAATAAGTATTACATTTAATGGCAGATTTTATTAACGAATTGTGCGATGAATTAATAAAAATAAGAAAATATTTAATTAAAATCGGCCCAAGTAGGAGACAAGAGAGTGTTTGTAGCAAGAAATTAAATGAAGCTGTTATTTTGTATGATCAATTTAATAATTATCTAAATGAAATTTCGAGAGTTAAGAAGTTTAAGGATTTAGCAGAGATAGAGAGGTTTGATAGTTATTGCGATAAGTTTAAGAAATTGTACTCTGAAATTTCTAATTTGTGTAAAAGCTGTCAGTTAACCGACCGTTCAAAAATGGCGAAATTTGATTTGAAGGTAGCCCTTGGCTTATTGCCTATCATGAATGATCAAGAAACAGTAACGAGACAATTAATAGATGGTATAGAGTATTATAATTCCGTTCTAGACGATGATCAGAAAAGAAACTTGATAGAATTTGTTTTAAAAAGCAGACTATCACAGCGTGCTAAACTGCAGTTGGCTGTCAAATATACAAAGGTTTCTGAATTGTTGAAGGATATGAAATTACACTTGTTGCCAAAAAAGTCGTCCACTGCCTTACAGAGTAAATTACATTCTATAAAACAAAATGAAAAGTCAATTTCGGATTTTGGTCAGGAATTATCGAGTTTGTTCGTCGACCTTACGATTTCGCAGGCCGAAGGACACGCCGACTCTTACGACGCTTTAAAACGCGTCAATGAAAAGCTCGCCATCAAGCGTTTCTCTGAAGGGCTGCGAAATCGTAGGCTGAGCACAATTATAGCTGCAAGGAATTTTAACTCATTAAATGATGCCATACAGGCAGCGGTGGATGAGGAGACTGAATCATTCGCAAACACTTCGTCAGATATTCTGTCAATGCGGAGGTCTAATGGACAACATATAAGACATTTCAGAGGTAACCAGAGAGGATTCCATTCGGCCCCAAGAGGTAATTATTATTCTACCAGCTACCAACGCGGCACGGGAGGTCACCATCACCAGCGCGGAGGTATGCGGAATTGGAAGCACAGCCTTTACGAGGGAACCGTTCGGGGCGAGGATTTCAAGGTCAGTACCATCGTAATTTTTCTAATAATTCCAATAATAAGAGAGGCGTCCCGAAAAGCCAAAATGTACGAGTGATTACCAGTAATAATAGCGATAATTCAGCAGACGAAAATGTTCAGCAGTTTTTTCGTCCCTGAAAGTTAATTTGTTTTCTCTTATGATAACTCGCTAGTTACGACGTTGTCTATAAATAGCACAAAATATTTATGGTTAATTGACACTGGAGCTTCAATTTCAGCCGTTCCCTATAGTAAGATTCTAGAACAAAATATTCCAATACATAAATGGAGTACAACTATAAACGGTATCGGAGGCAAAGTTGATGCAATTGGATTTGTTTATCTAACGTTAGAGACACAGGGATATTATTTCAGTCATAAGTTTTATGTTTTTAAATCCCTGCCATGTAAGGCGGATGGCATAATTGGATATGATTTTCTACACAAATTTAAATCATGTATTGATTTAGAATGTAAACAATTCTCTTTATACACCTCTTCGAATAATAAAATATATTTACGTTTAAATAGACAAGAGTTGCAATCTTTTAATATACCGGCGAGATCAGAGTCTATACACTATGTAGAAACCAGCTTGACAGAAGAGTGCGTAGTTTGTGCGACTGAGTTGCGTAAAGGCATCTTTATGGCTAGTAGTTTAGGATTACCCGTAAATGGCAAAATTCCAGTTAGAATTCTGAACACAACTGAAAATTCGCTTACCATAGATGAAATTAAACCCACTATACAAAAGTTAAGCGATTATAATATCTGTGCATTTGAGAGTTGTTTACGTAACGCCGACCGTGTGAAGGCTTTATTACCTCAGCTTAATTTAAAACATTTAAACGTCGAAGAGCAAAGTGCTATTCGAAACATTTGCGCTAAATATTCAGATATATTTTATTTACCGGGTGACACTTTATCTACCACACCTATATACAATCATGAAATAAAATTAAAAGACAATGTAGATACAGTATATGTTAAGCCTTACCGATTGCCTTTCTCTCAAAAGACAGAAATTAAAAAACAAATCGACGACATGCTATCACAAAAAATAATTGAGCCATGTCAAAGCGAGTGGTCCAGCCCTGTACTTTTAGTACCTAAAAAACATGACCCTACCGGCGAAAAGAAATGGCGGTTAGTTATAGATTATAGGAAACTTAATAACTGTATTAAAGATGATAAATTCCCTTTGCCAAACATTACAGACATTCTTGATTCTCTTTCAGGATGCGTTTACTTTACACATTTGGATTTACATCAGGGATTTTATAACGTCAACCTCGATAAAAATAGTAGAAAATATACTGCATTCTGTTCGGGACAATACCAGATGACCCGAATGCCTATGGGGCTAAAAACTAGTCCTAATTCATTCTCAAGAATGATGAACATGGCTATGGTTGGGTTAACTTATGACAAATGCCTTATTTATTTGGACGATTTAATCGTTTTCGGGAAAAGCTTAAATTCAGCAGTGAAAAATTTAGTAGATGTTTTCGAAAGGTTGCGTAAAACTAAACTTAAACTAAATCCAGTTAAGTGTGATTTCCTGAGGAAAGAGATTTTATATTTAGGCCACGTCATATCCTCACAGAGTGTTTTACCCGACCCACAAAAATTAGACATTGTGAAAAACTACCCCACTCCACGTAATTCAGACGAGGTAAAACGCTTTGTAGCTTTCGCCAATTATTACCGTAAATTTATTAAGAACTTTGCTGCCATTGCGCAACCGTTGAATAATTTATCTAAAAAGAATAGTCAATTTATATGGTCTGAAAATTGCCAAAAATCATTTGATTTGTTAAAAGAAAAATTAGTTTCCCCTCTTGTACTAGAGTATCCAAATTTTTCGGATGATAATGTGTTTGTTCTTCAAACAGATGCATCAGGATTGGCAATAGGAGCTATTTTAGCTAACCAAAATGGAAAACCAGTGGCTTATGCTAGCAGGGTTTTAAATAAAGCGGAAAAACATTACCCGACGATAGAAAAGGAACTTCTTGCCATTTTCTGGGCTGTAAAGCATTTTAGGCCTTACCTTTATGGTCGTAAATTTAAAATTTTGACTGATCATAAACCACTAGTATACTTGTTTAATATAAAGGAACCTTCGAGCAGGTTATTAAAATTTAGAATGCTGTTAGAGGAGTACGATTTTAGCGTGGAATTTATTAGAGGCTCGGCCAACGCAGCTGCAGACGCGTTGTCTCGGGTTATCTTAACATCTAGGGATCTACGGGATATGCATGAAAGTACGATGAACGTTATGACGCGTGCACAAAGAAGAATGTTAAGTCGTGAACAAGACGCTACGGATACTATAGTTTCTACTGACGAGAGGTCTGATCAGCCGAACGTTGTGGAAACTCATAGCAAACCGAAGAAGTCTGTTGAACTAAGATTTATAAACAATACAGAATTAAATAGATTAAAGAAAGAATGTAAGGTTGAGAATAGTAGTGGATTATTGTGTTATGTACCGAATGATATGATAATATATATCAAGCTCGCTACCCGATCGCATATTGCCCCAGACGCATTTGCGAGGGAGTTGACAAAGTTTTGTAAGGAATTATGTATAAATGAAGTGTATTTTATAAAGAGTAAGATGAACGGTACGTTTATTAATGAATTAGCACGAACTATAAAGAATATGAGTTGTTGGACCGGTCCCCGATTGTGTATCTTGAAAGATATCGAAAGAATAGATGACAAAGACGAAAGACGAGTTATTCTCAATGACTTTCATCTGTTGCCTACGAGTGGCCACGCGGGCATCAGAAGAATGGTCAACAATATTAAAAAATATTATTTTTGGGCAGGTCTCGAGCGCGATGTCATTAAATTTGTTAGTAGATGTGAACAATGCCAAAAACAAAAATACTCAGTCCCCGTTAAAGAACCTATGTCAATTACAACCACAGCTCACTCTGCCTTCGAAAAGCTATATTTAGATATTGTAGGACCTTTAGATAAAGACAATAATAATTTTTCGTATATTTTAACGCTCCAATGTGAATTAACCAAATATGTAGAATGTTATCCATTAGTTACCAAAACCAGCAAAGAAATAGCCAGCAGTTTTGTAAACAACTTCATACTACGTTATGGAGTGCCCAGAGAAATAGCCACCGACAGAGGAGCCGAGTTCATGTCCGCGACAATACTGGAGGTATGTAAACTTCTTCACATAAACAAATTAAATTCTACTGCCTACCACCACGAGACCATAGGCGCACTTGAAAATTCACATAAAAATCTGGGTGCCTTTTTACGTATACACACAAATAGTCACCCCGAAACTTGGAGTAGTTGGCTGCCTTATTGGTCTTTTAGTTACAACACTACAGTTCACACGCACACCAAATATACACCTTTCGAATTAGTTTTTGGCAAAAAGTGTAATTTACCCAGCAACTTAACTAAAACAGTTGAACCTCTTTATAATTACGACAGCTATCCTTTGGAATTAAAATATCGCCTACAAGTAGCTTTAAAAGAAGCCAGAGAAAATTTAATTCAAACGAAATTAACACGCAAAGAAAGATACGATAAAAATTCTAAGCCAATTATGTATAAAAAGGGTGATTGGATCTTGATTCGCAATGAAGCAGGTAATAAATTGTCTGATATATATTTAGGTCCTTATATTGTTATGAAAGATGTTTCACCAAATGTAGAAATATTAAAGGACGGTAAACCTGACATTGTTCATAAGAACCGTACAAAATTGTTTATACCTAATGAATGATTACATGTAACCCACTTAATTAATTGTCTGTGTTTAATTTTGTTTATGTTTAAATGAATGCTTGCTATGAAACTTTACACCTTGTTATCGCACGGCGCTGAATGTCACATGTATCCTATGACATTATTAACGAGTGTTATAATCACTTACTGTATTTAATCGTTTTGATTTTGTAATTTTAAAAATAAAATAAACTATATACTTCATTTTATTTTTCTTTAAGGAGGGAGGTGTGATGTGTAATATGCCTATCACCTATGTATTATGTACCTATGTATAACTATGTAACCAAACCGAATATATATTGACTGTAGATCATGAAATAGATCAGTATTGTATCGTCTAAGCTCGTGTTTTATTTAAACTCGATCCCTACATCATACCATCTTGGCACCACAAAAACAGGGCGAAGACTACAAATACAATATGGTAATATTTAAATTACCAAAAGAGGTAGTCCATCAGGTTAGTGACATTTTGACTAATCCTCCCAGCGATAATAAGTACTCCACCATCAAGGAACGTCTAATAAACTGCTACGAAGAGAGCGAACACCGACGTTTTCACAGACTACTATCAGAAATGGACCTCGGAGACCAAAAGCCTTCCCAGCTCTTGAGAAAAATGAAGGAAGCGGGATGTGGAAATATAAACGACGACACTATTCGTCTTCTGTGTCTAAGACAACTTCCCGCTTCGCTAACAGCGATTATATCGGTTACAAACAATTTATCATTAGACAACTTGAGCGAGTTAGCCGATAAAATATATGAAAACTTGACCTACAACAAGAATACCACTCAAGAGACATCGGTTGACATTAATTTAATAACAAACATATCGTCACAACTTGCAGCTATGCGAATAGAAATAAATGCATTACGTAGCGCACGCGAGCATCAACCTATGCAACGCAGCAAATTCCATTCACGCCATACGTCACACTCACGGTCAAGGTCGCGCCACAGAAGCTCGCATAGTGGAATTTGTTATTATCATAATCGTTTCAAGCAAGATTCGTATAAATGCAAGAAGCCATGTTCGTGGAATATGAACAAAAATATCAGGCCGTCGGAAAACTAGAAGTAGCACAGAAAACGACGGGTCTCTGTGCTATTCACCCAGCAAACCGTCTAACTATAACTGACTCAAACAGTGGTTATAGATTTTTAGTCGACACGGGTGCTAACATTTCGGTTATCAATCGCACAAATAACGAGAGCAAAGCATGCGAATACAAATTATTCGCCGCCAACGGCAGCCCTATAAATACATACGGGGAACGCACTTTAATGCTTAACCTAGGACTTCGCCGAAGCTTTAAATGGACATTTACCATTGCCGACGTCAAGATGCCAATTCTGGGAGCTGATTTTCTGGATCATTATCAATTATTAGTAGATATACACGGAAAAAAACTGATCGATAAAAAGACAGGTTTGAAAACGCCTGCCAAAATAGTGAGAGCAAACATTGTATCAGTCCGATCGTTAAACGCTTCTCTACAGGAACCAATAAAGCGATTGTTAGAGAAATATGAAGACATTACAAAGCCTAGATCGATGAACCTACCTACCAAGCACCAAGTACAGCATCAAATAATAACAAAAGGTTTCCCAGTATTTACTCGAGCGCGTCCATTACTTCCTGATAAATACAGAATTGCAAAACAGGAATTCCAAGACATGATGGATATGGGAATTTGCCGACCGTCAAGCAGAGTCAATGGGCATCGTCACTTCATTTAGTCAAGAAGAAGAATGGCGAATGGAGAGCATGTGGAGATTACCGCGCACTAAATAAAATAACAGTACCAGACAGGTACCCACTTCCAAGGCTACTTGATTTTACGTACGTGGCAAGCGGAAAAGAAATTTTCAGCAAAATAGACATAAAGAAAGCTTTTCACGTTCTGCCCGTAGCTGAACCAGAGAAAACAGCGATTATAACCCCTTTTGGACTTTTTGAATTCATCAGAATGCCATTCGGGTTACGAAACGCAGCACAGTCCTTCCAAAAATTTATGGACTCCATATTCAGAGACTTGGACTACGTATTCGTGTATGTAGACGACATATTTATCGCTGATAAGAAAAACAATATTAAGGAACATTATGAACACTTAGAAGAGGTGTTTAAGCGCTTGCATTATCACGGCATAACAATAAATACAAACAAATGCGAATTTGCCAAGTCGGAAATTGATTTCCTCGGTTATCATATTACGAGCCAAGGGTTGACTCCTACTACGGAAAAAATTCAAGCCATAAACAATTACCCTAAACCACAAACGATAAATGAATTACGACGTTTTTTGGGTATGATTAACTTCTACCGAAGCAGTATTCCACATGCAGCAAAACATCAAGCACCATTAAATAAATATTTAATTAATTGTAAGAAAATGATAAGACAGTTATACAGTGGAATACCGAAGCAAACCACGCGTTTGAATGTTGCAAGCAGGACATTCGACAATTAACTACATTAGCATGTCCGGACAGCAACGCGCAAATAGCTTTAATGACGGATGCTAGTCTCAAATGCGTAGGCGTTGTACTACAGCAGCGAAGAAACAAAAAATGGGAGCCGATAGCTTTTTTCTCCAAATCACTAAGTGAAGCCCAAACAAAATACTCTACTTACGATAGAGAGCTACTAGGAATTTATATGGCTATAAAACATTTCAGAAGACTCATCGAAGGACGAGAATTTACGGTCTACACGGATCGCAAACCACTAATGCATGCTTTCGATAAGAAGCCGTCATTGGATGATACCCCTAGACGAATCAGATATCTGGATTATATATCACAATTCAGTACGGATATCCAGCACATCAGCGGCCACAAGAATTTGGTAGCCGATGCTTTATCTCGAGTTATCGAAACGATATCCTTAACCTCTGCAATCGATTGGTACGAGGTAGAAAAATATCAAAAGAATGACAGCGAGTTAAAACGATTAAAAGCCAATAAATCGTTAAAAATAGAATTAATACATTTTCCAGATAAAAATATTAAGATTTATTGCGATATATCAACAGGAAAACAACGCCCTTTTATGCCCCTCAAATTCAGGAAAACTATCTTCGAAAGTTTTCATAACATTAGCCATCCTGGTAAGAATACTACGCGAAAACTGATTTCAACTAACTATATATGGGAAAATATGAATAAAGACGTAAATAAGATGACTGAGACATGTTTACAATGTCAACGAGCAAAAATACATCGTCATACAAAATCACAATTCGGAAAATTCATGCCAACAGGAAGATTTTCCCATCTTTATATTGATTTAGTTGGGCCTGTCTAAAGAAATTAAATATCGATTGTTATTTTGTTGGAACCATAGCGCGATAGATGGCGTTGTACCGTTCGGCTGAATCGCGCTATGGTTTCGTTCACAACGGCCGTATATATACCCCGCCAATTTCGATTTTTATTCGAACGCTTTATACAGTGCTATTTACTATTAAATTAGTACAGTTATTATATCAATAGTTCTGAAGTTGTGAAGTGTTTCTTTAGAGGACCTTTGTATCCTTAACATTGGTCCTAACCGAGTCCGGATACTGGTGCAAAGTGCGCTAGTAGACTCGTGTTGTGATCTGGTGTAGAAACCAGTGTTGGATCGACACTGAAGCGCCGCTTACCCTAAACGGGAAGCAAAGTGCAGTGTTGTGCGGAGCTGTGACGAAGCTGTGGAGCACCGGAGGGCGCGGACCAGTGGCGCGCAGGGCGCCTTGACATCTCCGAGTCGACGGTGTGCGCGGCAAGCAGTGGCGCTCAGGGCGCTTTGTCATCAGCGTGTGTTGACGACGTGCGACGGCGTTGCCCAGGCGTTGAGGACGCCTTTGAGGAATGTGTGACCAGAAAATACAGCGTACATAGTGAAGTGAGGTTTGTGGAACCGAAGAAAATCGTGAGTACATTTTGGTGTTTATTATAAAGTTAGCAAGTCAAGAAGAGTAATTCAATCAAGATTAAGGACTTTATAAAAGTACGATAATTTAATTTATTAGTTTTTAGCTATTAATTGATTAATTCATAGTCAATATAGTATTATACTTTTATTTGTGCTCAAATTGAATTGAGTTTATTTAAGAGATACGGTTCAGATTTCACTTGTAAAATTTGTTGATTTGAATTTTTGGACTTAGAATAATTTAAGAAAAAACGTTCCAACGGGGAACCTATACCGAATTTTATATAGACCACTTATTATAGTAAAACATTTGTAAAATTTTCATGAGATATCGGCACTTTAAACATTTCTTGTGTTGTTGCTTGGATTAATATATAGTAACTTTGTCAGTGATTACTTGAAAGATGGACGCGTTATATAAATTGCAATATGACAAAAAGCTTCTTATTGAAAAGGCTCAAATTAACTTTAAAAAGTCGCCCAAGGAAAGAATTAGTAAATCTTACATAGAAACAAGATTAGAGTCACTAGAAGCATCGTGGCAAAGTTTCGTATTAAGTCATAACAACATAGTACAATCGGTTACGGATGTTCAACGCGCATCTGACAAGTATTTTAAAAACGATGTGTACGAAACAACCGAGGAACTGTACATCTTTTATAAATCTCAATTAAAAGAAGGTTTAGATCAGTTCATCACTTCTGCCCCTGAACAAACCAATAAAAAGGGCTCTCATGATAATACAGTAAAATTACCAAAAATTTGCATTGCCAAATTTTCTGGTAATTATTCAGAATGGCCAACGTTTAAAGATTTGTTTACGTCCTTAATACATAATAATTGTAACTTGGCAGATGTACAAAAAATGCACTATCTGAAAGGCTTATTGGTTGGTGAGGCAGAGCAATTAGTTCGACACATTCCTGTCACTTCTGATAATTATGTACAGTGTTGGTCTTTGTTAAATAATAGATACAATAACAAGCGATTTCTGTCTAATTGTTTATTAAAGAGGTTTATGACTCAGTCTAATGTAACTGAGGGTGCAAGTGGTATAAAGGATTTGTTGGATACCACAATGGAATGTCTGAATGGTCTAAAAAATCTCGGAATTGACATTAGCACATGGGATGTCTTGATTATTTATGTCAATAGTTCGAAGCTAGACTTGGAATCCCGAAAACAATGGGAAAGCAAAGTTTGCTCTAAAGACGAGTTACCAACTTTAAAGGAATTCAGAGATTTTTTGGAGACCCGGTTCCGCTCGCTTGAATTTTTAGATTTAAAGACAAATAAGTCTAAGTCCAGTACCAATGTAGGTAACAAGCCAAAGGTTCATCATGTAATTAATACTGAGACTAATACTGATGTTAATGGGTCTTGTTCATTCTGTGGGGCAGCCCACAAAATTGCAAATTGTAAACAATTCGCACAGGAGAGTTACGACACTCGACATGACTTTGCACGAGACAAGCGTTTGTGTTTTAATTGCTTAAATCACGGTCATCCCATAAAGTTTTGTCGTAGTAAGTCTTCATGTCAAACATGCAAACGGCGACATCATTCGTTGCTGCACCCCAAGGCTATTAATAGTGGTTCAAACGTCCGTAGTAACAGTGTAGCAAATGATGTTAAATCAGCAGTGGCTAGCGCACAGGCATCGTTATCAGAGAGCGAATCTTCCGTCGCTACAAATATCTTGTCACATTATTCCAAGGGCTCAATACCCAGTCAAGTTTTGTTGGCCACCGCTCTGGTGGAAGCCCAAGCAATCAACGGCACTACGCAAGTGCTTCGGGTGTTATTGGATCAGGGATCTCAAGCATCTTTTATCGCAGAATCTGCAGTACAGCTTCTGGGACTCAAGAAGAGACCAGTGAAGTCTGTTATATCGGGAATAGGAGGTGAGAAAGGTACGTCAATATCTAGGTTTGCAGTAACTGTGACTATTTACTCTCGTTTAGATCCTAACTTTAGTATCCAAGTGCAAGCATTTCTATTAGGCACCATTACGTCGTTATTGCCTTCTGAAAAACTAAAAGATTTCAACTGGCCGGAATTGAATGCTGTGTATTTAGCTGACCCAGAATTCCACACACCAAATAAGATAGACATATTGCTCGGTGCTGATGTCTATGGGAAAGTCCTCAGAGAAGGTTTAATGAAAGGTCAAGTAGATACACCCATAGCTCAGAACACGGCACTAGGCTGGATTCTTTCTGGGCAAGTTTCGTCTAGTCGCAACACAGTCCTTTGTCATCATATCGTAAATAGCTATGAAGAGCAGCCTGATGAAAACGCTATTTCACGACAATTTTGGGAGATCCAGTCCTGCATTCCTGAAAAGAAAATTCTTTCTGCTGATGAGCAACGTTGCGAGGATATTTACAAGCAAACTACTAGTCGTGATGAGGAAGGCAGATATGTGGTCAGCCTTCCCTTCCGATATGAAGATCCGCAATGCCAATACGGAAGTTCCAGATCTCTCGCAATAAAACGATTCCAACTTCTTGAAAAGAAATTTAAGAGGTATCCAGACATCAAATCTCGATACCTCGAGGCATTACATGAATACATCGACCTGGGCCATATGAGAGTAGTAAGCAGTGGTGACCAGAATAATCCTACAGCGGTTTATCTGCCCCATCACGCCGTTGTCCGTGAAGATAAAACGACAACCAAGGTCCGAATAGTTTTTGATGCAGCGATGAAAGGAATAAATGGAGTGTCTCTGAACGATGACCTCATGGTTGGTCCCACACTACAACCACCGTTGCGTCACATCATTATGAGATGGAGAACACATCCCATAAGTCTCTGTGCTGACATAGTGAAAATGTACAGACAGGTGAAGATAGCCCCTGAACACACAGATTTTCAGCGTGTAGTGTGGCGTGACAGTCCGGATTCTGAAATGAAAGAATACAGAATGGAAAGAGTTACCTTTGGGACGTCAGCGGCTCCTTATTTGGCAGTGAAGACGTTGCAGCAGTTGGCAGTAGACGAGGGTAGAGAATGTCCTGAAATGGCTGAAAAGATTAAGAAAGATTTTTACGTCGATGACCTAATGACAGGTTGTCATTCAGTTGAAGAAGGTCTAATTATTCAGAAAAGATTAACAGAATTACTTACCAAGGGTGGATTCCAGTTGCAGAAATGGGTGAGTAGTAGTGCTGAATTAAACAAGAAGATACAGGATAGTGAGAATCAGGACGGAAAGGAAATTAAGCTAGACAATGTGATGAAGATATTAGGAATTTCATGGGATCGATGGAGTGATGAATTTAAATATTCTGTTATGCTTACCTCACAGCAGGCGCCCGTTACCAAGAGGAAGGTGATTTCGGACATTGCACGGTTGTTTGACCCGCTTGGCTGGATCAGTCCTTGCATTGTTACGTCAAAAGTCTTCATTCAAAAGCTGTGGCTTGCTAGATTAGAGTGGGATGAAGAATTAACGCCTGAATTACTAGCAGAATGGCAAACATATCGTACTAACCTGTTACACCTAAATCAGTTCAGCATTCCGCGGTGGGTCCACACCAAACTTGATGACGTCTCAGTTGAATTGCACGGGTTCTGGGATGCCTCAATTGCCGCATATGCAGGGAGTGATTTACATTAGACTTATAGATAACACCAACACCATTTATGTCAATTTGGTCACATCGCAGACCAGAGTTGCACCAGTTAAGCAGCAAACAATTCCACGGTTGGAATTAATAGGAGCAGTTTTACTTTCTGAGCTAATAGTAGAAGTAGCTGAAGTTATGGGTATTGCAATGTCTCAAATACACACGTGGACTGATTCCACGGTAGTTTTAGCATGGCTCAGCCGACACCCAAGCCATTGGTCAACCTTTATGGGAAACAGGGTTTCTACCATACTTTCCCGTTTTGATAATTCACACTGGGCTCATGTTCAGACCTCGCAAAATCCTGCCGACATTGCCTCCAGGGGTATGACCCCGCAAGACCTTGCCTGCAACACATTGTGGACTAAAGGCCCCTCGTGGCTTCATGACAAAGTGATTGAATACCCCATGCCGAAGTCCATCGCTACTAGTATAGAGCAACGATCTATCAAGGCACATGTCGCTACTGAAATTCCCCAGGACGATTCACTTTGGACGAAATTCTCCTCGCTTCAAAGACTGATTCGAGTCGTCGCATATTGCAGAAGAGTTTTGAGATGGAAAAAACAACTGGATAGGAAAAATAGATATGAAAACTATTTAACAAACCAGGAGATACAAGAAGCTACGAAAGTTTGCATAAGGCATGTTCAGAACCAGTCATTTGAAGAAGAAATCAATGACATAAGAAAGACAGGAAACGTAAAGGCTCGAAGCGAGTTGAAGCCACTGTGCCCAGTTATTGATAGCGAAGGTATGCTCCGTGTTAGCGGTCGCATTCAAAATGCAAATTTGGATGATGCAACGAAGTTTCCCATAATTTTACCTCAATCCAGTCACTTCACCGATTTACTAATCGATAATGCCCACAAAAGTACTCTACACGGAGGCCCAACATTGATGTTAAACTATTTACGTGCTAAGTATTGGATAATTTCAGCCAAAGTCAAGGTTAAGGCATACGTACGTAAATGTGTTAAATGCAGACGATACTCAGCTACAACCCAAGCCCAATTTATGGGTCTGTTACCGTCTAGTAGGGTTATTCCAGCAAGACCATTCTTGCATAGCGGTGTCGATTTCGCTGGCCCCATCAGCATTCGGACTAGCAAGGGCCGAGGACATCAATCCTACAAGGGATACATTTGTCTTTTCGTCTGTATGGTGACAAAGGCAGTTCATTTAGAGGTCATTAGCGATCTATCGTCTCAAGGTTTTATCGCGGGCTTTAAGAGATTTGTGGCTCGACGAGGTATCGTTAGTGACATATGGAGCGACAACGGTACCAATTTTGTCGGGGCTTCCAAAGAGCTTCAGCATTTGGTAGCCGCTGAGAAGTCTTCTGTGGCAGAAGATATAAGAGAATGGTTGGGCAACAATAGTACTACTTGGCATTTCATTCCGCCTCATTCTCCGAACTTCGGTGGCCTCTGGGAGGCCGGAGTGAAATCTACCAAACATCACTTGAGACGTGTCATAGGTGATTCCAAGCTGACATACGAAGAGATGGCCACTTTATTGTGTCAAGTAGAAGCGTGTCTTAACTCCAGGCCGTTATCGACGATTTCTGATAATTCTGATGATCCTGTTCCTCTAACACCTGGGCATTTTTTAATCGGGGAATCTCTTTTAGCAGTACCCGAACGTAATTATGAAACCGCGAATGTGAGTAGTTTGAGGCGTTGGCAAATTACACAACGCATGTTACAGGATTTTTGGCGGCGATGGTCAAATGAGTATTTGACTCATTTGTTGCAACGTTACAAATGGACTAGACACATTGTAGAACCAAATATTGGTGACGTCGTGTTGGTAAAGGAGGATAATTTACCTCCTGCCCGATGGCTCCTAGGTAAAATCGTAGATAAGCACCCTGGTGCGGATAAAGTCACTCGGGTTGTAACTCTCAAGTGTAACGGAACGTTAATAAAACGTCCGACCTCAAAACTTTGTATTTTGCCAGTCACAACATAGAGTTTAAGATTTATTGTTAAATTTGGAGTTGAATTCATTATTGTTACAGTCCACTGTTATTTTTTAAAAGTGTTATTTTTAAGATTTGTGTTTGATGGCCCCTGACCTCATGGTGGGCGGCGGTTCATGAGTTGTAACCCCCATAGAGGGCATTTATGTTGGTCGGTTTTCAGTATTGAAGAACATAAATTATGTTCTTGGTGGGCGGTATGTCTAAAGAAATTAAATATCGATTGTTATTTTGTTGGAACCATAGCGCGATAGATGGCGTTGTACCGTTCGGCTGAATCGCGCTATGGTTTCGTTCACAACGGCCGTATATATACCCCGCCAATTTCGATTTTTATTCGAACGCTTTATACAGTGCTATTTACTATTAAATTAGTACAGTTATTAAATCAATAGTTCTGAAGTTGTGAAGTGTTTCTTTAGAGGACCTTTGTATTCTTAACAGGGCCTCTACCCACTTCTAAAAACAAACGATACATAATTACAATGATAGATCGTTGTACTTCATGGCCAGAGGCATTTCCCATAGCTGATATAACTGCAGAAACCGTAGCCAGAACGGTATATGAAGGCTGGATAGCCCGATTCGGATGCCCTGAATACATTACCACAGACCAGGGACGCCAATTTGAATCTGAAATATTCAAAAATTTAGCAAACTTAATGGGAATTCATAAAATTCGAACCTCCCCATATCATCCACAGTCAAACTCTAAAGTAGAACGACTGCACAGAACATTGAAAACGGCATTGATAGCAAGAGGTAACACAATCAATTGGACAAAAGAGTTAGCTACCGTTTTACTTGGCATACGTACGAGTTTACGGCAAGACACAGGATACTCGGCAGCTGAATTAGTATACGGTTCAACAATTAGATTGCCTGGAGCATTTTTCGAGATACATAATAACTCAACATACGCAGATTTTATCAGAGAAATTAAGGACAACTTAGAACACATGATTTCTGTTCCACAAAGACAAAGTAAGAACGACAAGATATTCGTGCACCCACAGTTATCGGAATGTAAGCACGTTTTCTTACGTTGTGACCGATTACGGCCAAGTCTTACACCGCCGTACGATGGTCCTTATCTTGTCATCAGTCAAAATGATAAGATCTTCACGATCTTGATAAACGGACGACAAAAAAGTGTAGCTATCGATAGAGTTAAACCTGCATTCATGTTAAACGATAGCAAGATAAGCAAACGGACAATAGACGACCAGATAACGAAAACTTCACAAGCAGATAAGAAAACAGAAACAAGAACACGTTCTGGTAGAATCTCCCGCCCGACGGTTAGATTCCAATTATAATATATAAGCTAGAATAACACTACTTTATGCATTCACTTAGCACAGCGTCGAAACAACACATAGCATGGGATCAAACTCGAGCCACGAGAAGGAACAAATCAACATGGTGCAGAACAATGCAGTAAAACCAGAAGATTTATTAAACCTGCACTCCCAAGTGGTCGAGGAAGTACAAGGGATCCGGAGCTGGATAATATTCATGACGATAGCAGGGGTTGTCATATGTACAATCCAACCATAGTCATAGTATTCAAATTCGTAAGCAATAAGATCGAGAAGAGGCTTACGAAAATAATTAGAGACGCAAACGTTGTTTAGAAACGTAGGCATAAAATTAATCTGTATTATTATTTTTTTCTAATCTAATTATTACTATGTGTAATTTAGTTTTTTTCTTTAAGGGGGGAATATCTATGGCGAAAGCCATAGTATATCATAGTATAGTATAGTACATGCAAACGTGATATATATAACTTGTTATTAGCAAAGCAAAATACTACGTGCCGTAATACATAATAGTTAATATTGTTAATTATGCAAATAAAGTAAACATCATAATTTCCCTTTCCTATATAGGTCCGTACTACGTATGTATAATAACTTAGTATATAAGCCTTAATTAAGTAACAATAAACCAGTCAATATTCAATCACCACATCGTCGTTTTAATTGGTTCATAAAGCAACACGCAATAAGGATGAAGGACCCAGCTCATCGTGGATCGGAATGAACGATCAGGAACCAGAAGTTGTTGTCACTTCCAATGAAGTAGTGCCTGATGTACCACCGACCACAGAAGTAGACACCTCTAATGAAAATATTCTTCAGAATGTTACGCCTAAGCAGATCATTAGGTGGCGACATAGGGAACTCGTCAATACGATTGCATCAGATTGGTTTCCACCAATAACAGTTGACCCTAGAGTTGAAGCCCCGGTGGATTATTATTATAGGTACGTGCCAAAACAGTTATTTGTAATGATGGCTGAAATGACCAACATATACGCAACACATTCAAATAGGCTCAGGTTTAAACCTACTACAGCAGAAGAATTAGAAATTTTATTTGGTTTACATTTGGCCACTGGTATATTTAGTTACCCTTGCTTGAAGATGTTTTGGGAAACAAACATCAGTATTCCCTTGTTCTCAGAAAATATGGCCCGGGATAGATTTTTTGAACTACGTAATAATTTACACCTTGCATTGATGAGCAGATAGTCCCTTTTACTGGAAAACATGTTGCCAAGCAGTACATAAAAGGTAAACCTTGTCCATGGGGCCTCAAGATATTTTTTTTATGCGGTAAACATGACCAGGCTTATGATTTTATACTCTATCAGAGCTCTAGCCCAGAAATTGATAGTAATATCACAAAAAAAATTGTATATGGTGCAGCTATAGTCCTTCATCTCACGAAGAGAATTGGAGAAAGTAGGGGTCATGAGCTGTACTTTGACAACTACTTTTCGTCGTATCATATACTACAAATCATGAAACAGAAAGGTATTATGGCTGCATGCACAGCTCGTGTTAACAGATTTTCTAACCCATCGTTATTAAGCGATAAGGAGATGAACAAAAAGCCTCGAGGCTTTTCTCAAGAAGTAAGCAGCTATGACGAAGATGTGACTGTGGTAAAGTGGCTGGATAACAAGATTACCCATCTAGCGTCTAATTTTGTTGGCATTGGTAAAAAAGACTTAGTCAGGAGATGGTGTAAAAAAGAGAAGAGATTTATTGAAGTAGAACGCCCTGAAGTTGTCAGGAAGTACAATCATGCAATGGGAGGCGTTGACTTACTAGATCAACTCATGAGCTACTACAGAACTTTCATAAAGTCAAAAAAATGGACTCTTCGTATGATATTTCATGCATCAGATTTGGCAGTGGTTCAGGCGTTCCGAGAGTACCAAATTGACAACGATTTACTAGGCGTACCAAAGAATAAACAACTCACGTTGCTTCAATTTCGTCGTCGGATGGCAGAGAGTCTTGTATTGCGAAATAAAATTTCTATTGGAAAAAGAGGACGGCCAAGTGGCAGTAGCCCAACCCCACAGATTATACCCAGAAGACCAGGAGAAATTTGCTCTGTAGCTGAAATAGCTCGAGACGGTGTTGGGCATTTTCCTGCACATGACGAGGGACTTGGGACACGGTGCAAAATGGTGGGATGTAAGGGAAGAACCCGGATTAAATGTGTAAAATGCAAAGTTCACCTATGTCTAACGAAAGATAAGAATTGTTTCTTAGCATTACATACATAAGTTTATAAAACATGCTCCTTGCTTATATAATTATAAATAGATAAGGATGACTGATTTATGTGCCAATTATTCAACTACCCCAAAGAATAAATAAAATTTTTGTTAAATATCTTCATAAGAATACTCTAGTTTTGTTATTTTTATAAATACATTTAAAATTTCGTATTAAAAAATTGCTAAATTAAACGTTTTATGATTTCAGAGAAATATCCTTATATACTAGTATTTGTATCACTAAGGACGGATGTGCACATATGTACACAAAAAGAAAAACAATGTTTTCTCGAAAAGCTGACAGGCAGGATTTTTCTTTATTTTTCCCTTAGTTCTTTTACCCTAGTCCACTAACAGGAATTTTGATAGATTGATAGATGAAAAAAAAATAACTCAGGTCTGAAAGGGTTAAGAAAGGCGATAAAGTCTTTATAAAAGGAGTAAATACAAGGCGAAGTAAAGATAAACCTCGATATCAAACTGCTCGAATAATAGACGACATAAATAGAAACACTGTTACAGTTGAAACACAAAATCGTAACACGAAAGTCCCACTAAAAGACATAAAACGTCCTTCACAGGTACGTCCTGCTGATAGTGACGCAAGTCCACGCCCTTCTACTTCAAAAGATTGAGGACAACCCAGGAATTCTCCCTGTCAAAGAAGGCATAGGACAAATAAGCCTCTATAACTGGCATATTATTAAGGTTTTAGAATTAGTAAATAATAATTTGAATTATAACATAGATAAATATAACGATATAATGAACTATATGAAAGATAAGTTACACATTTATATCTTAGATGGTAGTCTCTTAGATGCACAGTCACAAACCCAGTATATCATGAACTTTACTCTAGATAGATTTAATCAATTAATTCCAAATATTAGAATCAAGAGAGGAATTATTAATCCCCTTGGAAATATTGTTAAAGCTATTACAGGAAATTTAGATAACGAAGACGCATTGAGATATGATGATTTAATAAATAAAATGCAATCAAAACAGAATGCACTTGTACACAAAATTACATTGATTTCAGAAATTGTAGAAACTTTTGTCAATGTAACAAACTCTACTAGAAATAATTTTATTGTATTAGATAAAACCATTAGAGAAATTGAAGGAATTTTAAATAGAACAGTTTCAAAGGAGCAAAGATCTTGTATTAAATACATTTAACTTGTCGATTCACAATTTCCAAGTATTATTAACTAAGATAGATGAAGTAGAAACAGCGATAGCATTTAGCAGAATAAATGTTTTACATCAATCAATTTTAGACTCTAGTGAATTGTTTAATATTTTAAAAGATATTGAGAAAACGGACAAGTTAGTTTTTCCAGTTACTATAGAAAATCTAATAAATATAGAAAATTGTATAGATATTAAAGCATATGTTAAAGCCAAAAGAATAACATTTATAATGTCAGTTCCTACAGTCCAATTAGAGACATATAATTACTACAAATTACATCCTTTCCCAATGTACAACGCTCATCTAAACCTTACCTTCCTAATAACCTCCAAACATTCCCAAATCCTCACAAAAGGGTCGAAAATATTACCGCTCTCTCAGCCCTGTGAAGAAGTCACTGATGGAAAATTCTTGTGTTATGACAACCACATATCATTTGAAGAAGAGAGTAAATGTATAGAAGACCTGATGAAATTCTCTACAAGAATAACTTCGTGTTTTCCATTGTCTGTCGAAGCTACCGACATCAAGATTAAAACAATACAACCAAACTCATGGATAATCTATTCGGGTTTCCACACAATACTGACGGAAACTTGCAAAAATGATATGAGCCAACACAGCATCATGGGTACATACATCCTGGCACTCACGAACGCATGTAAAGTAAAAATTGGAAAACTTACATTAAGAAAACGTCGTATCCAGACCGGAGAAGCCGTTTTCACCAGGGCACCAAAAATACACCTACCAAAGATAGACACACCACGAGATGTCTTAGAAAAGAAATCAGTCAACTTAGATAAGATTGATTTAGAAAACCTGCAGTTCCTGTCACACGTGTTAAGTAAAAGTGAAGTGATAAATAGTGAAAATGGGCAATTTGTGAACATGCACAGTGTTAGTTTAGGAACTCTAATCATTTACCTGATATTGTTAATTATATTCATTGTATTCGTGTACCGTTATAGAACTGTATTTTTATGTAAAAACCAAAATCAACATCTTCAGCTTTCTAAATCGGATGATGATTTTGAACCTATGGGGGGAGGAGTTATGCGTTCCCAGACCACACAACGAACCATATTAGTAAACTAAGAACGCATCACGCCACCAGCCTTAGCAACCGAACTTGATCGTTGTTCTGTGTAACTCGTAACATAACGAATTACCATAAAATTATGGATGACCAAATACATTAATCTAATTACATGTATCATAACTAAAGCAGCTCTGTGAGGTCTCACACAGACAGCACACATGTAACGTGTCACACCATTTATAAACCCATGTAACTTAGAGTTAAGTCATTCCTTTGTTCTCCGCTGTAAAGACTGTATTATTACTCGTGTTTATTAAATAAAGTATTTATTTTTCTTAATATAACCGAGTCATTATATTTGACTACCTTACCTTGTAGGGCAAGTGGTATTCTTGGTAATGATTTTTAAACAATTATTCGGCTGTATTGAATTACGAGACTAGCATGTTATCATTATCAAACTTACACAATGAAATAATTTATTTTCCCATTTTAATACATGGCTACGATTTTTGTTTAACCATTCCGGCCAGATCGGAATCCATTAATTTTATCAATACAACACTAAAAGGAGATGGTGTTGTATTTGGAAAGAAATTATGTGAGGGAGTCTTCACGGCAAATTCGATTGTGTCATCGGGTGACGGAGCATTCCTATTAAAATATTAAATACGATAGAAAAGGTTGTAACTTAAAAAAATATTGAGCCGATTATACATAGACTGCAATGCAGAGGGTCCCGAGTTCGAACCCACGTCGCGCACCTCTGACTTTCGGAAGTTATATGACTTTTCGAAATTCTGTGCGTATTGAATGACAATTATCGCCTGCTCCGTGCCTCGGAGAGCACGTTAAGCCGTCGGTCCCGACTGCCATGAACATCTATGGCAGTCGTTATCGGGGAACTCGACACAAAAGATCCCACTGGGTCGAAGTGTCGCCGGTCTGTACTGATTGGCTCCCACACAAGATAAGATAAGATACATAGAGTCGAAAATTATGAGTTATGTACATACGTTTAAAAAGTATGTAAGAAATTCTTAAAGGGTGAACCGATTACTTTCTATGTTACATATAAACTATTTGAATGATGAAGAAAGATTGTCTATTGAAATTTTGTGTGCAAAAGGGAGCTGTTCACTTTGTATGGAGGTTTTGGCTTGAAATGGACAATCACTGAGAATAATAATTATATATTAATTTAGAAGCATTAACCAGTAGGAATTAGAAAATAACAAAGTTTTGTGTCTAGGCGGTGTAATTCGTTTGTTGTGGTGGTTTATATAAAAGTTTTGAAATGAAAAATCATTGTTTTAATGTTATTTTTTTATTATTCTGATTCATATGTTACTAAAATGTTATCTAGGAACTGGGCTGGTGGATTTAAATTGTTTTGATGTCTTGCCCAACTCAAAAACCACATAATTCTCATTATATTGGCGCAGCAACCTACTGTCCGTCGACCATAGGATCGTCGTTTATTGTTCTTAAGTATGAATTCTGTTCACGCTAAGCCAATAATGGACAGCTCCCTATACTGATATTTTTATCTCCCCGGAGATAAGCTAGCGAAAGAATTTATACGAACAGAGAATTAGTTTAAAACCGTATATGGAACCTGTTTACGTTAAACCTTATAGGTTACCTTCTGTTCAAAAAAGAGAAGTAAATAAACAGATAGAAAAATGTTGAAAGAAGGGATAATTAAGCCCACTAGAAGCGAGTGTCAAGTCCCATACTGTTAGTTCCTAAGAAAACAGATATTAATGGCAAAAAAACAGTGGCGTTTAGTGGTAGATTATAGGAAACTGAATAATGTGATACTAAATGACAAATTTCTTTTGCCAAATATCACAGAAATTATTGACTCTTTGTCGGGTTCTGTTTATTTTAGTCAGTTGGACTAAGTTCTGCTTATTATCAAAATATAAGTTTACATCCAAACAGTAGAAAATTGATCGCATTTGCATCAGGTCAATTTCAGATGATTAGAATGGCTATGGGCCTCAAAACAAGTCCAAGTGCACTCTCTAGAATTATGCACATAGCGATGTCTGGCCTTAATTATGATAAATGTTTAGTATATTTGGATAATTTGGTAATTTTTGGTAAATGAATTACCGACCATAATAAAAACCTTTTGGATGTGTTTAGCAGAATAAGATATTGTAACCTTAAACTTAACCCGGACGAATGTGATTTTTTGAGAAAGGATATGTTATATTTAGGACACAGTTTCAGGAAATCGTGTTACACCGTATACAGAAAAAATAAGTTTTAACTAATTACCCAAGACAATCAACTACAGAGGAGGTCAAACGTTTTGTTGCCTTCGCAAATTACTATAGGAAATTTATAAAAATCTTCGCCGCTATACCTATCCTTTAAATTCATTATTAAAGAAAACGTATCATTTTTATGAGACGAGAGTTGTGAAAATTCATTTAAGTTACTAAAAATTAGTCTAACCACGCCTCAAGTTCTTCAGTATCCGAATTTCTCAAAAAATAATACATTTTTGGTACAGACGCTTCTGGTTATGGGTTAGGGGCAATATTGTTGAATGAGGAGGGCAAACCCGAATGCTTTTGCGAGTAGGAGTCTCAATAAGGCGGAGAAAAGGTACCCAACCATAGAGAAGGAACTTTTATCGGTCGTATGGGCCGTTAAGCATCTTCGTGCATATTTGTATGGGCGTAGGTTTAAAAATTAATAGACCATAAACCACTTATTTACTTATTTAACATGAGAGGCCATCTAGTCGACTCATGAAGTTTCGTTTAATATTAGAAGGGTATGACTTCAATATATCCTACATCAAGGGCTCTGATAATGTGGCTGACACATTATCGAGGCTGACAATAACATCTGACGAGTTGAAAGAGATGAATGAGAGAAATAAGGCCAAAGTCATATGTGCAGCTAACATCTGTTCAGTGCTCAGTGTAACGCCAACCGAGTTGAACTGAGCGACACGCGACAAAAATGATCTTCAAAATGGGTCAATGCCTAAAGTCGGAATTATAATTCGATTCCACACTTGACATTAGCTACTGTCATTTTGTAAAATAATGATACCACATATAATAGTGTAGTGTTGAACACAAAAATCGATAAACAATCGCGATTTATGTTTATGTAAACATAATATTGGTGTGCCAATTAAAGACTAAATTATTGATTTTAATTAAATAAATGCATAATTATTCATAATAATTATTTATTTACATTTAAATAATTATTCATAATAATTATTTATTTATTAGTAACCGCTGCTTTATTTTATAAAAAGTTAATATTTTTGTTTTTTATACTAAAATCAAAACTTATAATAAAAGAGCCTAGATAGTTTTCTGTATTAGCAACCCGTGCGCGCTCGTGCAGCTATCGCCATTTTGTTTCTCTTGTCATTCGGCTTCATTCTCCCAGTCTGACTGCACGAATATCTTGTTTTATTGCGAATCGATATTTTGTTGGGTTTTTTGTTAAAGTTTTGTTATGTTGTGTTTGTTGTTACGTTTATAGTTTTTTGTGAACTTTGAGTGAATCTGTTTGTTTTGGTTTTCCATCAAAATGGATCCTCAGCCAAGTACATCACAAAAAGACGTGGATGTTTTCTTGTCCCCAAGAAAAAAACGTCCACGAAAAGCTTTCACTGTTACTGAAAAAGTAATGATCCGCAACGCCTACAAGTACGTGAAAAATGAAACTTCTGAGCATTTGGCGGCCTTTGAAGTTGTGGATGAATATGAATGTATGAGCAAAGTAGCTGACATATTGGGAATAACCTCACGCTCTGTTTGTAACGTTTTGAAGGAAGTAAATAAAGGTGCGCTGCCAACTCCTCCTAAAAAAACTGGACCAAAGCGAAGTTTCAAAGACAAAATTGATGAATTTACATTCTCCGCAATACGAAGAATTGTTCGTCAGTTCTTTTACCGAAATGAACCTCCAACCATTGCAAAGGTTAGTCCATCAGTCAGACAGTATTATTTTATACCTACATCTTTTAGATATAAGTAATGATTCCAAACTATTATAAAATTTACTATTTTAGATTTTACAAGTGATTAACGATTATCCAGAAATGCCCAAGGTTTCCAAAGACACCCTCAGATTGATTTTGAAGCATATTAATTTTGAATATGTTGTACGGTCACGCAAGAGCACACTTATTGATCGAAATGACATAATAACATGGCGCCAGCGTTACTTGCGATCTATATGTCAGTTTCGACGAGAAGGGAGACATATATATTATCAAGATGAAACTTGGGTTAACGCAGGTAAGGCTAACATTTTGAATTTATGTACATTTTACATTCAATTTAATAGTAATATTGAATGTTCATGTACTATATTTATTTTTAGGTCATACTGTAAAAAAAACTTGGGTGGACAAGAAAGTCACATCATCTCGGCAAGCGTTTTTGGAGGGACTAACCACTGGATTAAAAAATCCATCTGGAAAAGGCAAACGTCTCATAATTAGCCATATAGGTAGTGAAGAAGGCTTCCTGGAAGAGGGGCTCATGATTTTTGAAGCAAAAAAAATTGTCAAGATTACCATGATGAGATGAATGCAGTTTGTTTTGAGGAGTGGTTCGCTGGAGTCTTACCAAAATTAAGACCAAACTCAATTGTGGTGATGGATAATGCACCTTACCACTCCCGAAAATTGGAAACGGCACCAAAAATGAGCTGGAAAAAAGCTGCCATTCAAGACTGGCTTTTAAATAAAAATATTCTTTTCGAACCAGATATGGTTAAAGCTACGCTTTTAGAACTGATTCCACATAACGAGTCTTTTAATAAGTACGCTGTAGACGAAATGGCAGCACAACATGGGATCACGGTTTTAAGACTGCCCCCTTACCATTGCGAGCTGAACCCTATCGAATTGATATGGGCGCAGGTAAAGGGGCATGTAGCTCAAAATAATAAAACCTTCAAATTGACAGACGTGAGAAATTTATTTGAGGAAGGCATTAAAAAAATTACGGCTACCGAATGGTCTAAATGTGTATCCCATGTTGTCAAAGAAGAGGAAAAAATGAATAGGCTAGATATGTTAATTGACAATATCACAGACACATTTATAATGAATGTTACAGAAAGTGACAGCGATAGCGATAGCAATGACGGCGACGATTAATTAAATAAAATATTACCACAATACATCTATTTGTTTTATTTCTCATGTTCCTACATGATCACATTTTTTTTATTTATTTCACACACAATTATTAAAGAAAACTCTCAGATCCTTAATAAAATTAATCGTCATAACTAAATTATCCGTTCAGAAATTTAATTTCCTGATATACCTACTTAGTTTCTATTAAAGTAACTACTACTTTAACGTGTTTAGATATACTACTATAAACGGAAATATTCCATTTCCGTATCGAATAATTTCGCAACGTCACTATTTAGTACTTGTCATAACGTTGTAACACTGAAACTGTCAAATCTGGAATCGAATTAAAATTCCGAGTTTAGTGAAAGAATGCAATTCAAGGTCACAAAAACATAATAAATAAAGCGGAATTATTTTCCACACGTAAGTTTATTGTTTATGCATTCATATTAACATAACTAACACAAAAACTGAAATAAAACATCGAATATTGTTATTTAGGGTTAGTGTTACCACTAAAACATCGTTTTGATAAACCGACAGACTGACCGAACAACGCTTAATCTAAATAGCCTGTTCTAGAAATATGACATTATGCATGGAGGTTCCTTATGTAACTAAGGAAAGCGCTAATTTTTTTTGCAAAGTTACTACTATAGGGCTAATAATTATGGATTTCTAGGGGCTGGCATAGACTAGAGCACAAACGATCTGAATTAAATAGCATATATTCTGTTTTCTCTGGCACTCGGTCTGCCGCCGTACTGCCCCATACGTAAGCGACGCAGTTCCGTAGTATATGTTTGGCAGGCTGGTAAATGCCATCTGATTCGGCTCGAAATTCGCACGGATTAAGCCATTGGTGCAGTCTAGATATTTTATAATAAGATATTACTAATTTTGCAGGGTACCTACAAATGCAACACGCCCTGAGAACTGCGTGGAATTAATTCGATGGCTGAGAAAAGAGACTGACTGGCTACATACTAAATCTACTGTCAGTTGCTCGAAGCACTTTCAGGATCAAGACAAACTAGGACCAAAAAGCGATTAGGGCCGTGTTTATTTGCCTAACAAAGCAATCCCAATGCTTGTAGTAAGTAAATAATTAATAGGGTAATTGACATGGTCGGTAATATTAATGTAAAAAATAGGTAGGTAGGTAAAAATTTATGGTAGGTAATATTGATCTAAAAATACCTCCACATAAAACTCCCATAGCATCTAACTATTTTAATGCAACTCTAACTGAATTGTGTACTATAATGAATTGTTATTTTTAATTTATTATTAAGGCTTTATAGTGCTCATTTGACTACAATATAATGTACATTTTTTAGGACGACCTTCATTTTAACAAGCCGGTGGAGCTCTCAGTAGAAGAAAATATGTATGTAGATGTTATGAAAACCGATGAAGAGATAGATGAAATAACTGAAACACCGCGAAAGCACAAAATGAGAAAAATAATTCATCGTTTGAAAATTGTATCCGCTCGAAGACTAAGAAAAATAAAAAATACATCACAGAAAAATAGAAGACTAGAAATAAAAAATAAATAATTAAAGGATAATAAAGAATAATTGAAAAATAAACGTATGTTGTGTGAAGAAGAAGAAATGCAGTTAAATTTGAATGAAGAAACAGGGCAATTGATGGAAGAATTTAAAAAAACCTTAAGAAAGAAAAGGACTATCAAAAAATTCCCTTATATGCTAAAGAAATTACAACATTAAACTTTTACTCCCCTACTGCCTATAAATATGTTCAATCTGCATTAAATAACTCATTACACATCCAAGAACACTGGTCAATTGGTACAGCAAAATGAACGGGCTTTTAATTTCCTTAAGGTCAAAAGTGACAATTCTGAGTCCAAGATCATTTGTAGTTTAGTCACCGATGAGATGGCCATCCGTCAACGAAAAACATTTTATGGCAAGAAGCACCACGGGTATGTTGATTTCGGATAAGATGACACAAACAATACACAAAATCTAGCATCCTCTGCATTGTGTTTCTTCTCGTATGTTTGAATCAAACATGAAAGATACCTATTGAATATTTTCTTACACATGTGTCATCTTCAGCTAAACCTGCCAATATAACAAATTTGGCGCTGACAAAATGCGCAGAAATTAACGTCGAAATAGCGTCAGTAACATGTGACGGCAATCATACTAACATTTAACATTTTATCACGATTTTTGGGATGCAAGCTTGACGATCCAAATAACTTAAAACCACTTTTAAACATCTTAAAACAGGACACGATGTGGTGCTATTGTTAGACGCTTGTCACATGCTCAAGTTAGTGAGAAACAACTTTGCATCAAAGAAAGTATTTTTTAACAAAAATAATGACAAGACAGAATGGAAGTTTGTTAACCATTTACAGGAAATTCAAGAAACTAACCGACATATTAATTTCCGCAATCAAATTATGAAGGTCAAGTGGGCATTACAGCTGCTTAGTAATAGTGTCACTCAGTCACTTAACTTAGCCAAGGACTTGTCTTCTAATTTTCAGAAAGTGAACACACCGCGGAAATCCTTAAAATACACAACGGAAATCATTAAAATACACAACGATGTTTTTGATGTATTTAATTTTAAAGTGGATCCCAAAGCTTATGGTTTTAAGAAAGTTCTAAAACCAGAAACTAAAAATGATATATACTCACTAATTGAACAATACAAAGAGTACATTACGAACCTACGTGCATAAGTGACAACAAAAAAAACAATTACACGCAGAGGTCAGATAAACAACATAATATTAAAAATGAATATGAAGGAGGTGCTTAATTGCAAATTTAAAATGGGATTCTTAGGTTTTCTAGTCTGTCTAGAAAGTCTAAAAGTATTGTATTCAAGGCTGATTGAGGCTAAAATAATGAAATACATCGCAACATACAGACTTTCAGAATATCATATTGAATTATTTTTTTGGTTGTATCCGGCAAAAAGGTGGTTACAATAATAATCCAAATATTGTACAGTTTAGTGTGCACAATTTTCACATCACTGAAAAAGAAATGCCTGCTGTGGCTAAGCTCCAAAATAAATTAAAAGAAGATATACAATTGCATGGATCCGAACGCAGTCTTCGTCGAATTTTAAAGGAGTTGGGATTCCGGTGGAAAAGGACAGAAAATAATCGAAAATTATTAATTGAGAAATCAAATATTCGATTAATGAGGATCGAATACCTTAAAAAACTAATAAAATATCGACTAGAAGGAAGACTGATTATTTACACGGACGAATCATATGTTGATTCTTTCCACTCAAGTTTAAAATCTTGGACAGATGGGTCCACAAAAGGGCTCAAAACACCACTGTCAAAAGGTCAACGAGTGGTCATCGTCCATGCGGGATCAGAAGCTGGATTTGTCCCCAATGCACTTTTATTATTCAAAGCTGGTGTGAAATCGGGAGACTACCATGACAACATGAACTATGAAAATTATAAAAAATGGTTGTCTAGTCAATTATTATAGATAGATAAAGGTATACAATATGATCAAAATATGTATAAACCCCTGCTGAGCTGTATAATATAAATAAAGATATGACGAAGGGTTAGGTCCAGAGGAATCCTTAAAAGCAGTGACGTCAGCATTGCTAACGTCATTGCCTTCACTATTCGGCGCACTCATCGCAAACAATAAAACACAACCAGAAACACACTAAACGATTTATTTTATAAGACACCAGAGGGTTATTCAAGTAACAGTTTTATAATTACAATTATAATAAAACAATAGATGTACTCACAAGATAAGATACACCAGCTCACCACGACTTAACCGCCCGGCGCTCGAACAAAAAGTGATTTTTGCCAGCGAAATTAAAACTAAAAGATGGCGTCGGGCGGGAAAACGTCAACGCACCATTTAAATTGCAACTTCTTTAAATGATTAATTTTAATTACAAAAATAATTCGTTAATTCATTAAACATTTCGAAAGTAATTATGAACAATTGAATTCATTTTTAAATCTTAATCTCAGTTAAAACATCCGGTCTACAAATGGCGGCGAATGTTTCAACTGTTAAACAACTCATAATAATTTCATTAATTAATTTTAGGTTTTATTCTAACGCAAAATACAGTCAGTACATTCCAAAAATCATAACACTAATTAATAACTAAAAGCAACCAATTTATTCGACACAATGATTGATTTCATAATCAGAACAATTACATTTGTTAATTACCATGGACTTGCGTCGACACGGCCATTCTGCGAGACGGTGCGTGCTCAGCACCAGTCACGGTTCTCGTAAAATAAATGTTGGTACACAGCAAATCATAAAGTTCATAAAGTTAAGGAAATATAAAGGAATGTGAGCAAAAAAGTTACTTGATTACATTTCTGATTTGTTGACATGCAAATGACCAACGCATACTTGCATGATTATATTTCTCGAACAGGCGTGCTGTGGCGCTGAGCGGTCATGTACGCCGTGGTCCACAGAGGCTCTAGGGGATGTAGGCAGGTCGATGCTAGGGCCTAGGTCTCTCCAATGACCATGGTCCCTAGGGGCTCTGAAAGTTATGTAGTCTGTTACCATAGTTTATTGATGAAGCTCACAGGGAATTGCTGCTGTGGTGCTGAGCGGTCTCGTACGCCGTGGTCCACAGGGGTCCTAAAGGATCAGGGTAGGTCGATGCTGGGGCCTGGGCCTTATATTTCTGACCGTGGTCCCCAGAGGCTCTGTAAATGACAAGTTAGGCGAGGAAAAAGGATACGTGTCGCACAGAATTTAACATTCACAATAACTGATGCTGTACTACCTATGCACACTCTTAAAATGTTACACTAAACTTCTAATCAATGTTACACTAAACCCTTAAGCGTCCAATAACTGTGTTGTTTGTGATGTAGACGTTGATGGTGGATCCGGTGTATCGACTACTTGGGCTGTGGTCTGCTGTTCGGTGTCATCGTTGGCGCCCGTCGACACGGTTTCCTGTTCCCCAGGCTGTGGAGCCCGGCGTAGCTGATCGTGCGCCACCTTGCGTGGGCGCCCTCTGCCGGTCACACGTTTTACCATGTAGCGGTCATTGTCCAATATTCTGTAAATCTCGTATGGCTCGCTGTATTTCAAGTCCAAGCTGGTTTGATTTCTGGGATTATTTTTGATGAGGACGTAGTCTCCTCTTTGAAAAGGACGCAGCTTGGCTTTGTTTCTGTCAAAACGGTGCTTATCATATTCAGCTGCAGCGGCCATTTTCTGTTGCACGTGTTGATCGAGCATATCAAAATCGACGGTTTCGCTATCAATGTCTACCAACCTTAAAAGTTCTGGCGGAACGGTATGCTTAAGGCGTGTCAGGAGTGTAAGTGGCGCGCATCCTGTCAATCTGTGTGGGGTGCAATTAAATGCAAGTTGAAGGGCTTCCAAGGACGTTTGCCAGTTTTCAGTGTCATAGTTCCTTATCATTGTTAGTGCATTTTTCAAGGTACTCATTACTCGTTCCACTTGCCCGTTTGCTCGGCTTACTCCTGGCGCTATAGCATGCAAATTGATACCAAAACTGTCGCAATAGGCTTTGAATTCGCCCAGAAACTCTCGGCCGCCATCAACCACTACCTGGACTGGAGTCCCGAATAAATGCACGACTCGTTTCAGCGCTGCGAGACTGCTGCTTTGACTCTTGTCGTTAGAGTAACTAAGTAGGATGTATTTGGTAAAGGTGTCAATGATAACTATCACATATTCATCCTGACCTTCAGCGTTTCTCGTACCAAGTTTGCCGGTAATGTCTATGTGGATTACTTGAAATGCTGCAGTAGGCTTTTGTATTGGGTGGAGCTGTGCCTGGATTGCACCTGAAGGTCCCTTCGAGGTTCTGCATATAACGCAGTTATTTACAAACCTTCTTACAATGGTGCTCATGTTAGAAAACCAGTAACTATCTCTGAGTTTTTGTAAAGTTTTCTCCCATCCCGGGTGTTGTAGAGATGTGTGAAAGGAGTTTATCAGGCTCCACTGGAATGACTTTGGTACTACTGTAGGTTTGCACGTACCGAGTATAGAAGGATCAGCGAGTAATTTCTTCAGCACGCCTTCCTCAAGAACGTAGCCGGGAGCTGGGTTGTCGGTTGTCATGCTGTTTATCACAGGACGAAGAGTATCGTCACGACGTTGTTCAATTTGTAGCCACTCTGTGTCCTTGGTCATGATATTGATCGCCATTTCAGTTGTAGGGTTTCTGCTGAAAAAGTCTGCGTGCTGCAGTCGCTCGCCTTTTCTATATTCGACCTCGAACTCGTAGTTCTGCAGGAAAGCCCACCAGCGATGAATTCGTGGCAGTAGATCCTTCTTATGCTTAGATGCCTTCAAGGCGTTACAGTCTGTTATTACCTTGAATTTTCGGCCGTACAGGTAGTGCCGAAAATGCTTTACTGCTCTCACCACTGCTAGCGTCTCGAGTTCGTATGAATGGTAGCGGCTCTCTGCGTCAGTGGTACGCTGGCTCATGTACGCGACTGGATGCTGGCGACCTCCGATGATCTGAACGAGTACCGCGCCGTAACCGAGGCTGCTCGCGTCAGTGTAAAGCTCAATTGGTGCGTTTTCCTGAAATAATGCAAGGGTAGGCGCAGTAGACAAATGCACTATGATTTTATTTCTGGCCTCATCGTGCCTTTCGTTCCATTCCCATTTTGCGTCTTTCTTCGTTAGCTCATAAAGTGGTACCATCACACGCGAGAAATTGGGAATGAAACGACGAAAATATCCGGCGAGGCCATTGAATTGTCTTACTTGTTTAGCTGTTCGTGGAATAGGTGCCTTCGTTAAAGCCTCCACTTTCTTTGGGCTAGGACTAACCTGTCCATTTGTAACTATATTGCCCAAGTACTCGACAGAGCGTTTAAAGAAGGCAGTTTTCTCAATATTTATAGAAAACCCGGCATCTTGTAATGCGATAAGTACCCGTTCGATACGGGACAAACCTTCTGCAAATTCACTACATTTCGTAAGTACGTCATCGACGTAGACTTGGCAGACCTGGTCAGGCGAATTTAGAAGGTCAGCTAAAGCCCTATTCATGCACCTCTGGTAAACGGAACATGCATTACTGAGACCGAATGGCATGGCCAAGTACTCGTACATGCCGTCCGGTGTTACGAAGGCAGTCTTTTCAATGGACCCTTCAGAGATGGGGATCTGGTGGAAGCCCGCTGCCATATCAAAAGTAGAGAAGTAATAACCACCCGCTAATTGGTCTATTTGATCAGAAATTATAGGCAGAGGATAGTGATCCCTGAGAGTGTTTCTATTGAGCTCGCGATAGTCCACGCACATGCGATCTTTGCCGTTTTTCTTTTTGACTAATATTATCGGACTGGAGAAAGGTGATTTGCTCTCTCGAATAATATTGTGTTCAAGTAACTCGCTCACAATATCACGAACTTTTTGTCGTTCGATTGGACTCAATCTATATGGCCTACGTTCAACACACTTGTTCGGGTCTTTCAAACGTATTTCAAGTTCACCGGTATTAACACGTGTGTGAGCGTAACCCTGGATAAAAAGATGTTCAAATTTTGCTAATAACAATTTAAGTTCGTTTATTTGATCACTATCTGTCAAGTCACAATCCAAATTGTCAAACTTTTCGCTTTGTAATCGCATGTGGAAAATCGCGGGCTGATGAATCAATGTCACGCCCCTTGAATTCACTATCACGCTTAAATTCGTATTTTCCATAAGATTCATGCCTATCAAAATATCTGAACACACTTCATAATCCGGGACTATGTGGAAATGAAGTTCGACCCTTATATCATCGATCACACAAACGGTTATCAACGTTGATAATGACACTACTGTAAACTGTCCTAAACCCTTTAGATAATTAACAACATTTGTCCTTTTACCCGGTAATTTTGAAGCAACCGATTCGCGTATTACCGAACATTCCGCCCCGCTATCGAAAATCGCGAAAAATTTTAAACCCCCGATCAACACCGGTATGGAGTTTAACTTAGGTGTACCTACGCAATTAACATTCGAGACAATTGTTCGTTCACGTTTATAACAAGTTTCATATGTGTGACCTGTTCGTGAACAGAACGTACAGGTCGGTCTATTATCCTTTTGAGGAACCGTTTTATAATTAATATCCTGATGTCGCAGTTGAGGGTTATCAGCTTTATCACGGTAACGGCAATCTCGAGTATCATGACCGGGCTTTTTACACTGTTGACAATATGAAGACGGCTTGTCCGAGAATCGTTGTCGTTTGACAGGGACCTGCTGCATATTTGATGAACTAGGATAAGGTCGCTTACTGCGCTTTATTGAGGAAGCTACAGAAATCAACTCTGGTACCGAAGTAGCCCTGGCGTTCAACAACTCAATTCTCAACCGCTCGTCTCCAATGCAACCAATCACAGCCTCAACCGCGTCATCATCCGATAATTTATCTCTAGTGACACGTCTCCATAACATCCAAGCCTGTGATAAGAACTGCGCGATGTCCTTTGAATTATCGTAACTATGTTCCCGAAAACGAACTACATCACGAGAATACCTATTTTCAGGTTCAAAAGTTGTTATCATAACATCACGCAATTCCTGCCACGTGGAGGTTGAAACAAGCCAGTTGTCAACCCACAACCTTGCACGACCTTTGAGCAAACTACCGACTTTCATTCTGACATCATAATCGCTCAGGTTGTAGGTTTCCATGGCCATGGTCACATGCTTACACCACTCTCGCACTCCTATATTTGCGTCCGGATCGTATGATGGTAAAAACACGTCATTGATTTTAACTTTTGTGTCCGGTATTGTTGCCATACGATCGGACATGTGCTTCATCATTTGCAACATTTGCGCGAAAAATTCCACTGGGACCCCGCTAACAGAAGCATCACTATTTTGATTGTTTGAAACAGAAGGACGAGCAGATGTGGGTGATAATCCCACTTCTGATGACGAAGGGTTAGGTCCAGAGGAATCCTTAAAAGCAGTGACGTCAGCATTGCTAACGTCATTGCCTTCACTATTCGGCGCACTCATCGCAAACAATAAAACACAACCAGAAACACACTAAACGATTTATTTTATAAGACACCAGAGGGTTATTCAAGTAACAGTTTTATAATTACAATTATAATAAAACAATAGATGTACTCACAAGATAAGATACACCAGCTCACCACGACTTAACCGCCCGGCGCTCGAACAAAAAGTGATTTTTGCCAGCGAAATTAAAACTAAAAGATGGCGTCGGGCGGGAAAACGTCAACGCACCATTTAAATTGCAACTTCTTTAAATGATTAATTTTAATTACAAAAATAATTCGTTAATTCATTAAACATTTCGAAAGTAATTATGAACAATTGAATTCATTTTTAAATCTTAATCTCAGTTAAAACATCCGGTCTACAAATGGCGGCGAATGTTTCAACTGTTAAACAACTCATAATAATTTCATTAATTAATTTTAGGTTTTATTCTAACGCAAAATACAGTCAGTACATTCCAAAAATCATAACACTAATTAATAACTAAAAGCAACCAATTTATTCGACACAATGATTGATTTCATAATCAGAACAATTACATTTGTTAATTACCATGGACTTGCGTCGACAGATATATAAGTTAATAAAAATGCACAAGAAGAATCATAAAAAATGTAGTATCGACAAAATATTGTCCGATCATAATCATACGTTCCATAACCTGTTGCTGCTCTTCCACAAACTATGCTTTCCTCTTACCAGAGTAAAAATAAATTACAAAACGGCTAAACTGAAATGGATAACAAAGGGTCTTAAAATAAGTTGCACAACTAAAAGGCATTTAAGATATAAATACTATAATAACAGGTCGGATGACAATAAAATAAAATTTAAAGAATATGCCTCTATGTTGAAAAGGTGTATATATGACCTTCAATCAAAAAATAACCAAAAATATATTGCAAGGTCCAATAATAAATGTAAAGCTACGTGGGATGTTGTAAAACGTAATATGGGGAACGAACAATTAAAGGAACACATTAATAGTTTAGTTGACAACAATATTACAACAACAAGAGGTCTTGACATTGCTAATAAATTTAATAATTATTTTATCGATATTGTTGAAAACAACGTGGTTACAGCGCACAATAATTCTAATAATATTAAATCCCTTAACCCTAATAATAACAGTATCTTTTTAGAACCAACTAATGCAATAGAAATTAAAAATATAATAAAATCTCTGAAAAATACTCGATCTTCAGGCTATGACAATATATCTACAGATATTATTAAACTTGTATCCGAGTATATAGCACATCCGTTAGCTTATATTATTAATATGTCATTGGAACAAGGCTGTTTTCCAGATAATATAAAGGTGTCAGTTATTAAGCCGTTACATAAAAAAGGTGCCAAAACGGATAAAAGCAATTACCGACCTATAGCATTAATACCGATAATTTCAAAAATCTTTGAGAAGGTAATGTATAAGAGATTACAAATCTTCCTTGACAAATATAATGTATTGACGAAAGAACAATATGGATTTAGAAGGAATAGGTCAACCCAGCTTGCTGCCTTTAACTTGATAAAATCAATTATTAGCAAAATAAATTCAAAACAACTTTGTAGTGTTATTTTCTTAGATTTAAGTAAGGCATTTGATCTTGTTAACAATTCCAAACTAATTAACAAATTAGAAAAATGTGGTATAAGAGGATTAGCCCTTAAATGGTTTGAGTCGTATCTAAATGGCAGAAGACAGATAACTCAAATCACAAAATTCGATGAAACTACAAATAGTATAGAAAACTTTAATTCCTCTTCCAGAAATAACAATTATGGTATACCGCAAGGAAGCATACTTGGTCCTCTATTGTTTCTAATATATATTATAGTATTTTCGCTGTATGATGATATGCGTGACAGTTCTCATTTTACGTGTCACGCATACTACTTTAAACTTATAAAAATAAATTGGCAAAAAAAACAATTATTTAAAAAAATGTCTATTAAAAAATTACAAAGTATATTGTTACTAGTATGTCTCTCTCTATTTTTATAATTATTATTAACTGTAAATAAATTATGTAAATGTAATAAATTAAAATCCTTAAAATGTCAGATGCGTGAAACGGAACCTCTGTCAGTAGAGATTAACACCATTGAATCGACATGAACTCGATGAATAGGAGCGGCCATCTTGTGATCGAATACGTCAGTACGAGTGCATCTGCCTTGTATGCGGTTTGTGTTTTTGTCTGTTTAGCGTGGTACGTACAATGCCGAAAACAACAAAAAAGATAGTTTTAAACTCTCAAAGTCGTGAGTTAGTGCTTCGTTTGAGGACCTTCTTTGAACGAGAGCGTGCAAACGGGGGCCCGGTAATACCGATCGACAGAGTCGTGGACAGAGTTGCGGCAGCTCTGGACATCGGCAAGGCTACAGTTTCTCGAATAACTAAAGAAAAATTCGCCGAAACTGGTTTTGAAGACAAGAAGTTGTCCACTCCGAAGAAACGTAAGCGTAAAGCTTCAATAACTAACATAGATAGTTTCGATGTTTCAATCCGAAATCATATTTATGGGTATTATGACAGAAATGAGTTCCCTACATTGATAAAATTAATCAAATCATTAAAAGAGGCTGAGCTGTTTACTGGAGGTGTTACATCATTATGGCATGTATTGCACAAAGTGGGATTTAGCTGGAAAAAAGTTAATAAAAGGAAAATAATAATGGAGAGGGGAGACATTGCGCTTGCACGAGTTAGATTTTTAGAGGCTGCAAAACAAATCCAAAATTGGGACAATGTCATATTTCTCGATGAGACTTGGCTGAACGCTAATCACACTGTGGGTAAAATGTGGACAAACGATACCGCTCATTCCTCTACCAAAGTACCAGAGGGAAAAGGCGAGAGGCTTATCATATGTCACGCCGGGAACGCAAAAGGGTTTATACCTCATGCCCTTCTTGCCTTTAAATCAAAGAAAACGGGAGACTATCATGAGGAGATGAATGGCGATAAATTTGAAGAATGGTTTGAAAATTTATTGAATAATTTAACGGAACCGAGTATTATAATAATGGACAACGCGAAATACCATTCCCGGCAGCTCAACAAACCACCTACTTCGCAAAATAACAAAGCTGTGCTCGTAGAATGGTTGAAAAAAAATAACGTGGATGCCGACATAACAATGTTAAAAGAAAAATTAGTACATTTACTTAAATTACATAAGCCTCCAATGCCCACCTACAAACTAGATGACATGGCCAAGGAACGTGGGCATCAAGTTTTAAGATTGCCGCCATATCATTGTCAATACAATGCCATAGAATTGATTTGGGCTCAAATAAAAGGTGCGTACTTACTTGTTCATGAATGAAAAAATAACAATGTTGACATTTACAGAGCCTGTTTGAGAAAAAAAGTATTTGCTCGGACACACCTAGTTAAAATTATTTTGAATGGCTGTGTAACCAATATCCTAGGCTACCGAGGATACAATATTTTTTTTTTAAATATTCATTCATCAGTGTTTTTTTATTATTTTCAGGTTATGCGGCCAAAAACAACATGACTTCGCCGTTTACGGCTAATAAGATGTTAAAATTACTGGAAGAGGCCTGCCAACATGTAACCGCAGAAAATTGGAGAAAAGTCGTAGAAAAAACACAATCGACAATACTTAACGACTGGGATAAATATGTCCACCTCGACCGAATTCGAGATCAACAATTAATTATCTCAGTCGGAGAAGATTCCGATTCCGATACGAGTTTTGTTTCGAGTGACAGTGACGAATAATTATAAAAATATTTTAAAATGACTGCGTTTTATTTCTAAATGTATTTGCCAAAACACTTTTAATATGAATTTATTTCGAAGATCTAAAATCGATAGCTCCGATTCCATTTCCTTTGCCAATTAATTCGACATTTTTAAATAATCGCTTCAATTTCCTTAGGTTACATCACTATAATTGTCAGTCATGAACTGTCATGTATATCATCATACAGCGAAAATACGATAATGATCTTCCACTAGCATTAGATAACCATGAATGTATCCTGTTCGCTGATGATACTACGGTAATTTTCGGTTATGATAAAAGAAAGCGCTATGATGTGGAAATAAATAGAATTTTACAAAATTTAATTAACTGGCTTCACCAAAACGATTTAAAAATAAATATAGAAAAAACAAAAATGATCAATTTTACACCTCACAATAGTCAAAAAAATCAATTAAATGTTGTCTACAATAATCAAAAAATAGAACAGGTAAGCAGCACAACTTTTTTAGGTATTGTTATTGATGAGCATATGACATGGAGACAACACACGGACAGTATCCGTAAAAAAATAAATAAATTTGTATTCGCGATAAGAAAAGTTAAAAATATAGCATCGGTAGAGACATCATTAATGGTATATCATTCATATGTCTGTTCTATCATTCGTTACGGTATAGTTGTATGGGGATATTCATCAGAATTATCACAAATTTTCATTGCTCAAAAAAAGTGCATTCGCGCAATGTTCAACATGCAGTGGTGGGAATCTTGTAGACCCGTTTTTAAATCTAAAAAGTTATTGACTGCTCCATCTATATATATTTATGAAGTAGCGAAATTCGTAAATTGTAATATCAATTTGTTCGAAATAAATAATAATACGAATAAACGGAAACTAACTCAATCGTACCTGAAAATGCCGGTACCACGAATAGAAATGTTTAGACGTAGTAGTGCGTACATGGCGCCTCTTATATATAATTCATTGCCTGAAGATAGAATATTTTTCATCAAATGTATACAAGGTATGTAACAACTTTATTATTACGTTAAAAGCTCTTAATATATATTCTGTTTGTAACTTATATGATCAATTTTAAGATGTAAATGCAGTTTTATAGTGTTTTCTTCTTGATACAAAAAAATAGGCATCCATTTTGTAAAACTGTTGTTTTCCTAATATGAGATATGCTGGGGTTCCTAAAATGAGATATCTCATATTGTGGTACACAAAAAGAGCAATTATTATAGGTGTTGGATTAAACCCTATATTTTTTATTTCAGATGCCTCGCATCAAAAGGAAGACCTGGGACCACGCTGCCATGATACAGGCTGTGAATGCAGTACGAAGAAACGAAATGGGTTACTTAAGAGCTGCAAAACGATTTGGTGTTCCTAAAGGTACCCTTGAGCGCTATGTGAAGAAGGATGTCAATGCAGAAGATCTTGTCCAGGTTCGTATGGGGAGACGACCAGCCTTACCTATTGATTTAGAAGCCGAGCTGGAAAGTTATTGCAAAGAAATGGATAGACGATTTTATGGGTTACGTCTGCAGGATATCAAATACATGGCGTTTCAATTGGCTATTAAAAACAATCTAAGGCATCCTTTCAGTGTGACTAAAGCCTCTGCTGGTAAAAAATGGCTACGTGGATTTTTGAGGAGACAAGCTACATTATCAATTAGGACACCTGAAGCAGTTTCTGCCGCCAGAGTAAAAGGATTTAATCCAGTTGCAGTCGCCAACTTTTTTGATTTATATGAACCTGAACTTGATAAGATAAAATCCGCTCCACACAGGGTCTACAACGTCGACGAGACAGGAATAACAGTAGTTCAACATAAACGGTCCAAAATTGTCAGTATGAAAGGCAAAAAACAAGTTGGTTCCTTGACATCCCTGGAAAGAGGAAAACTCATGACTATAGTGACCTGTATGAACGCTTGTGGTACCTACGTGCCTCCATTAATAGTTTTTCCAAGGAAAAATATGGCTCAAGAGCTAATGGATGGTGCACCAGCAGGTTCAATTGGCGATTGTCATCCCTCAGGCTGGATACAGACACACCTATTCACAAAGTGGTTTCAGCATTTTATCAACTTTACAAAACCAAGTAAAGATGATCCAATTTTATTGGTTTTAGATGGCCACTACACACATACACGAAACATCGATGTGATTAATTTAGCTCGAGACAACAACGTGATAATTGTTTGTTTGCCGCCACATTGCACGCATAAAATGCAGCCAATGGATGTGGCATTTATGAAGCCACTAAAAGCTTATTACTCCCAAGAAATTGAAACTTGGCTGCGTAATAATCCGGGACGCACACTAACAAACAAATATGTGGCAAGATTGTTTGGTACGGCTTATGAAAAAGCTGCTACTATGACCAACTCTGTAAATGGTTTTCGCAAAACAGGGTTGTTTCCCTGCAATCGACATATTTTTACAGACGAAGAGTTTTCAATCTTTGATAAAGAGGATCAAGAGCAAGAGTTATTAAATGTTCAGATAAATGACGAGAACGCAAATCCGGAGAATACAAGTTGTGTGCCTCTTTCGATTGAAAACCAATTAGAGCCAACTGAAGTGTTATCCAATAGCAGAATTTCAAATGAAAATCAGAGAGAGGAAAGCGGTTTAGTAAATGAAAATCCTCCTGATGAGCCTAAAGGATTGGCATCTTCTAAGGCATCATCAAGAGCTAGTGTTTATGATAATCCAGTACCTAGTACATCGTCTCGTGTCTCACCTTTTGCACTTAACCCAGTGCCCAGGCTACCTAAGAACAGTTCTTCTTCTAAGAAAACTCGAACTGGAGCAGCGTCTATAATTACGGCTTCTCCGTATAAGAATTCACTAGTAGAATCCCTAAATAAAAAGCAAGAAAAAGAAAATAAGAAAGGACAGAAGAAACGGTCAAATAAAAATCAGCAGACAATGAAAAAAAAAGCTTTTAAAAAGAAAAATGTTGGAGAAGTTAGTTCCAGTTCCGAAGACGATGACATGCCTGAGCTCGCAGATAGCAGTGGGGATGTATATGATGCTGAATGTCCCTACTGCGGCGGAAACTTTTCACAAGATACAAGAGGAGAAAAATGGGCTAAGTGTCAAGTTTGTTTTAAATGGGCGCATAAGGATTGTGGAGATGTAGCATCGAATCGTTTTTTGTGTTCTTTATGTTTGGATATGTAAGCCATGGTAAGACTTACAATATTTTGGAAGAGACTTTTATTTTTGTTACTACCGTATGTTTATAACTTTTCGGTTGATAAATTTTTATTAAAATTTCTAAATATTATTATGATAAGTTAGCATAGCTCAACTCTTTGTTATGTGTAACCAAAGTATAAACAACAATTATTGTGAACCCGTTTTGAAGACTGATGCTAGTCTATAATTTAATAATTAAAGTACCAAAATATTAAGACTGATGTTTGTCTATAATATTTAATTAATAAGTTACAATAAAAATGTGATTATAATGACATTAATATTGTTTTTTTTATGTGTTTTTACCCCTAAAATTTTAAGGAACCTAATATGAGATACTATCTTATATTAGCAACCCCTAATATCTCATAATAGGAGACCATCAACCTTGGACTTATTTTCTAAAATTTTCACTTTTTACAGCACAGCTAGAAAAATATTGTATTTAGCACTAAATAGCTATTACACATTTAAAGTACATTAAATTTCCTATCTAGAACTATATCTCAGAAAGCTTTAAGTGTAACAGTTTTGTTTTTATAATCAAAAATAGAAATGGTATCATAATAGGCATCCTTACATATCCAATACAAAATTTGAATAAACCCCTGTACTATAACGAAGGGGGCAGATGAAACTAAATAGGTACCATTGACCACCGGGGTGGTAAACACCACTTATTAGTGCCAACCACCACCCCAGTGGCAAGCTCGAAGGTGGCAGATGGGAATAAAGGGTCTTATCAATGAGCTCATATGTGTTTATAAAAACGCCGAATTCAAAAGCCTTAGTATTTATAAAATTATAGAACATTTTTACGAAAATAACTTAAATACAGTCTTACCCCAAGTAGTGCGTTTGGCAAAATTAATTGTTACGGTTCCCGCGAGCAGTGCTTCAACTGAAAGGTCCTTTTCGTCGCTAAAACGTATACATACTTATTTAAGGAATACACAAGGCCAGGAACGACTTACAGATCTTTCCATGATATCAATAGAAAAAAACCTTCTTACTACAATAAAACGCGTTCCTAACTTTTACGATTTCGTATTGCAAAAATTCTTACTGTAAGATAGACGTGTAGATTTAATTTATAAAATAAAAAAGTATATATAAACTTTATAGTTCCGTACACGCACAAAATACGAACGACTTTTTTTTTGTTAGATATTATTTATTTTGCAAATACAGAACATCAGACAAATGCGCCGAAAGGCCACTTCAAATATCCGCAAATTGATATTTTCATAAATTCAGTAAATTTATGTATATTTGAGGTGGTAAATCACACACATCATAATTTATTCGATACGACGATGAACCTAAACCAATAAACCAATATGCAGAGAAAATGTTTGGCAAGTGACCTTTTAAAATTTTCTGCCAACCCTGTCTTAAAATCCTATGCACGCCACTGATCGTCGGCCTAATTCGTTAACCTGCTAAGTCCATATTTCGGCAAAAATTACTTTTCATAAAAATCTAAAAATTCAGTCAAATATCTACCGTAATGCAGAAGGAATAACAGCGATATTAGCGATATTAGTCACCTTTAGGTGACAAATGCTATGCCCGAAAAACTGCTTTCTAACCACCAGCAATCTCCACAGCGCAAACCTGCTAAATCCTATTGGGACCTCAGTTTTGCACTGACAATGTTCCCAAACCCACGTGCCGTTTTCGGCGCGTCAAATATTGTCGTGTTTTTGTCAAATATTTAAGAATGTAAACCAGTAATTATAAACTAGGTAAGTTTATATTGTTTTATCAGTAAGTTTTTTTTCGTTTACTGCCTAGATCAAATGTTTTTAATGACATTTAACTCCTAACCTAAACATTAGGGACTTAACAGGTTTACGCACTAGATTATCTTATTTGGACACGGATTTAGCAGTGTATCAATTTAATATTTTTATTAGTTTATTGCTTAATTCAAGATGATTTCGAAGATGTTACTCATTACATATATTTAAAAACAAAGTATTTATTTACAAATAAACAGTTAAGTGAAAATCTGTTTTTATGTAATATGTATAAATGTTAAAATTAATTTATTTAGTATTACACATTTTGTCATAATTTTATTCTTCTTTAATTTCATTAAATTAAATATATATATTTTTCGATATTTTCAGAATGCATCGGGAAAAATAAAAATGTTGCTTTGGTTTCTGAGGCTTGTAACTTACAGGATAGACCTGAAAATGTAGCTCCGAAGTCAGATTATGATCCAAATAAAGTAATACACGTTTTAGAAGATATTCAGTTACAATATTCAGAATGAAGAAAGTTTATACCTTCAGATTTCGTTTCTGACAAAACTTATTATGAGATAAATGACGATGTCAATATAACATCACTGACTGATCTAGATCTGCCTTCAGACGATAACATTTTGTCAACGGTTTATGATATTCATAATACTTTCATCACAGACGATAATTTGATTATAGTACCATCACAAACTGAAATAGATTCACAAGCAACAAATATTTTGGTCCCAGATAACATAAATAGTTCCGATATGCATACCATTCAAACATTAGGTAATAAACAAGTGTTTGCTCATGAACTAAGTACCAGTCCTGTAGATATTATACCTCATGTTGAAAACACACATCATGTTGTACCTAATCCGCCGATATCGGATGGTAGTGATACAGAGAAAAAGCTTGTGCCTTATTCTGATTCCGACTCAGATTCGCTAGCTAAAATTAAAAATAGTAAGAAACGTTTTAAAATTGATAAAAAGAATGGGTTAATGAAAAGAATAAACAAAGAAAACAAGAAGGTAAAACATATTTTGGGAGAAAGAAAAACAAGACTGTTAGAATTATAATAAAACTAAATAAATTGCATTGTTTTTGGACTGCAACGAAAGCACGTTCCATTAAATCAAGATGCTTGTGTAAGATTGGGTATTACAGTAGGTACTTAAAATTTTAAACAGTAGATGAAGGTGTAAGAAAAAGTATTTTTAATCGATTTTGGAGTCTTACTTAGGGCGAAAAAAAGACCCTTGTTAACGAATGGGTAACAACTATTCCAATTCTCCGGCCACGAAATCGACCTTTGTTTATCATTTAAAAGTAAATGATCAAAGTTTCAAAGTATGTCGAAAGATGTTTTAGAACACTTTGGATTTAGGAAGATGGACTGTTCAAAATTGGAAGCAGGAGTTTTCAATGCGGCCTCCTAGTACACTGAGACGTCCAACACAATTATCTGAATCTGCTTCGAAGCAGAAACAATCACTTATTCAGTTTCTGGAGTCTCTTCCCGTTATGGAATTTCATTATTGTCGAGCAACGTCACAAAAGTTATATTTATTGCCAGAATGGAATTTTAAAGAAAGCTTCTACAAATTTTATGTTAACGATTGGTGCAAAGAGCAATATATAAAAGCTCTCTCTATAAGTTTGTTTTCGAATTTATTTGAAGAAAAAAATTTGGCCCTATTTAAGCCGAAAAAAGATCAATGCGAAAAATGCGACTGTTATGAAGTAGGAACAGCTACAGAAGAAGAATACAAAGAACATATTGAGAGAAGTAAACAAGCAAGAGGAGAAAAAGATGCGGATAAGAAGGGAGACAGTTACGTTTTCACAGTGGACTTGCAGGCGGTACTAATTGGACCAAAATCGAATGTTAGTATGCTATACTATAAAACGAAGCTTCACAACCTTTGCTTTTTCAATATAAAAAATAAAGATGGCTTCTGTTTCATATGGAATGAAGTAGAAGGTGGACTCAATGCTGAAGAATTTGCCTCCATTTGAGTTGACTTTTTAGAAAACAAAATAATATGTCCTGAAGTCAATGCTGAAGATGGACAAAAAACAATTATAATTTATAGTGACGGTTGCACTTATCAAAATAGAAATTGTATTTTATCTAACACTCTTTTGAATATTGTCATGAGGCACAAGAATATTATTGAAATAGCTATTGAACAAAAATTTTTAGAGGTGGGTCACACCCAAATTGAAGCCGATTCAATGCATTCCATTTTAGAATGTCACCTAAAGAATAAAGTCATAAATGTGCCAGCTGAATACATATCTATTGCTAAGCATGCTCGTAAATGCCCAGTACCCTACTCTGTAACATATTTGGAACATACATACTTTAAAAAATTCGACAAAATTCAGTTTTATAAAAGTATTCGTCCAGGAAGATTCAAAGGGGATCTCAAAGTGACTGACATATGTACACTATGTTACAAAAGCAATGGATCAATTCTTTATAAAACTTGCCATAAGGATGAATGGCAAAGTTTACCACAAAGGCGATCTTTGCAATGTAGTCCTTGCGAGATTACTGAATTATCTCAATTGCATAAGAACCAACGTAAAATTACTATATGAAAATTTGAAGTCTTGCAGCAAATAAAAAAGACCTTTCCTTCTGACTATCATAAATATTATGACGACTTGCCTCATGAGTAGAATAAAAAGAACCAATAAGTAGAATTTAAGTTAATTACAACTTTACATTTTACCAAAGTTTCAGATTGATTTCTAAATATTGTTACTCAATTTAAGATTTTTGGAGAATGTTGGTTTAATTTTTTTTTGCTTTTAGTCTCTATAAGATATTTTAACTCTGCTTCCTATTAAAGAAGACTCAATGTTTAATTTTTAATAATAAATATTTTGATTACTGAATGCACTGGTTTCACTGCACAATTAATTAATTGATACACCATACTAAATTTAACTCTAAAAGTGCTAAGTCCTCAAGCAAATCGAAACTTCTCCTCGAAAAACAGTTACATATGTATTTTCCTGAATTTTATAAAATGTGCATAACTTATGCTACTAATTATATTTCTAAAATTACAAGAAAAATATTATGGAAGCCAACGGGATTTTCAGAATTTTGATTGCTACTAAATTAATATAGATTTTATACAGTTTTTCTTTATCCTGTAAACTATAAAAAAATGGACTTAGCAGGTTAACGAATTAGGCCGATGATATGTATGTTTTTCCATTGTCTAGGAGCCATAGTACAAGCTCTGCTTAGTTTGGGCTAGACCGTGTTGTGCATATGTGATAGAATATTATTATTATAAGTTGAAACACAATAGTATATCTCCAGGGCGTCCAAATTTTACAGTAAACCTATAAAATTTTAATGATTTATGGTCTTTTTAAAAAAATCCGAGTCACTGTTGCCTCTCTGATCCTACGCCCGTATATACCCGAACAACATCACAAGAAGTTTTTAACAGCGTGCACAATATCAGTCATCCCGGTACGCGCACGACTCGCAAACTTATAACAAAAAGTATTTTTAGCGGCCATCTATGAACGCAGATGTCAGCCCCAACGGCTGACTCGAACCTGCATACGATGTCAAGAAAGCAAAATACAACGCCACAACTATAATCAAGGTCATAGGTCATAAGGTTTGTATAGTCTTTTTTTTACATTTTACTTTTAAGTAAAATTACAGATTTTACACAATCTCAAAAGAACTTGGTTCTCTAGTTCTCTACTACAATAGGATGGGTATCTTTGCTCATCACTTTTACGCTTGTCACAGTAGACGAAACACTGCTTGTCAGTTAACGTCAACTAGAGTAGTACGTATCTGGTTTAGAGACTGCTATTAAAATCGACTTAATATTGAATACTTTTAGTTGGCGATAGTTACCAAAATAAAATAATCATGCTCACTAAAAGCAGGATTTATTACAAATATTCAATTAGCTGGCAAATCACAAATATAATCCATACAGGACATTTAGTGATTTGATATGGATCTTAGTATTTTATTAATTTTCTTTCGCTATAATAATGTGTCTGGATCATTGATACACAATCAGCGGTAAGTAATAATGTTATCATTATAATTATATTATAATACTGATTATTGCGTCAAGGAATCAACGTATAATTTCTTTCTTGTTTATTTCTTAATAAAGAGCGACCATATAACACGGCTCATTTAAATGAACACTTACTAAACGCGTTTATCCTACTATTGTATTTCTAGTTGATTAGTCCGGGTTACATGTTGACTCTGTTCTAATATTAATATAGACGCTGTTGCTTTTGAAATATAAATATATTTTATTTGGTTTAAAATGATAATACGATTGTATATATCATTTATTCCTAGACTTGTTTTATTACAAATCATAATAGTATTCGTTTAAAATAACGGTATCCTTTTAGTGGGATATTTACAAAATGTATCTACATTCTTATGTTGGATTTCAGCTTTCCTCGAGATCCCGTGCGTTTGATGTGTAAAATGGATATCCATTGTAGCACAGCAACAACAATACTTATCATATTTTGTGGGAGTCAGCTTATACTCTTCAAAGTACCATATTAACAAATAACAATCATGTAAATAATACTATTTAAATCTATTATCGAGAAATATATCAAGATAAGAATGCATTATTTAACAAAGAAAGATATGAAAAAAATTTAAATCCGTCAAAGAGAAGATTATACAATAATCTCATTTTATTTCAAGGAAATTAAAAACCTTATTATGTCCTATCTTTTCAAGATTGAAATCTTAATTTTCTCTCTCATTTTATTGTTTTATGTTACTTTAATTTCTAAGTAAGTACAATCAGTCGCGTAATGTTCAAACACGTATAATTTCAAAGTTGGGCAGCCAAGTATATGAACAGCAATGAAACATACTCGTAATATAATTTACGTGCATAATAATTATCTATTATTGTTATATATTAAAATTATACTATTTTAATAATGTTTTATTTGTCTTGTCTATTTTGTTAATTAAGTCTACTACAACTACTGTTATGTCTGGTAAAATAATAAAAGATGTTCTACCTATGATGAGCTGCTAATATATAAATTATAATGGCAATACATTAATTTCATTTTATTGAACATCATAGGACACAACCTTGGTAAAATACCTACAGGTAAAAGTAAAAGCAAATATGTGTTTATAACACACATTCACATGCATTTTATAAACTCTACCATTTTATAAACTCTACATAATTACGTCAGATGATCATGTGGCAAAGTGGGGTTTAATTAATAAGCTACATTTTAACGCATCGAAGTGTAATGTTGTATATTCACTCGCGCTTTACGGCCAATGCACTTCGAGTATCAGATCGAGGGTCAAACTATACTACGTGTAGAATCAGTGAGACATCTCGGAGTTCTATTTACCAAGGAACTAATGTTTCGTACTCACATACAACAAATTTGTGTAAAGTCTTTTAAAAACATAGGCTTTATCATTAGAGAAACTCGAGACTTTAATAACACATCAGCGGTAAAGTCTTTATATAATGCGCTAGTTAGAGGTAGGTTGGAAGCTAGGAGAGACTTGGCACTAGCCAAATACATGTTTTTAGTGTTTCGTGGGAAATTAAATAACCCTTAAATATTAGAATCAATTAAATTAGTTGTTCCTAAAACGAGGCTGCGGTAGGGGCCGCGAGGAAAATTGGTCGATATTCCATTGGCTCGCACTAACTTGTTAAAATACTCACCAGTCGGGCGCGCACTTAATATTTTAAACAACGTCTCTCAGCATATCGATATATTTAATTGTACATTGGCGGAATTCTTAAGAGTAACTCTAATGTATTTGACACTTATGTAGCTACATTGTCGTATTGGGTAGATACCTGTAAAGGCAATTGTATGTCGATATAAATAAAAAAAATTAAAAAGAAAACTTATATTTGTAAAACAATATTCGACTCCATCCATTCCTTATTCTATCTGCTCGTAAAATTGTATTACTTTTTTAAATAGTCTTGTATATTCAACGTTAAATTAAGGCGATAAGGTTTAATTTGTATCAATGATGGTGTATATAGTTAATATAAACATAATATATATTTATATATCTTATATATAAAATTCTCGTGTCACAATGTTCGTTCCCGTACTCCTCCGAAACGGCTTGACCGATTCTCATGAAATTTATTGAGAATTTTGTGAGCATATTGAGTAGGTCTGAGAATCGGCCAACATCTATTTTTCATACCCCTTAGTGATAAGGGTTGTCAACCCCTAACAATTTTTTATTCTTTTGGTCAAAACATTTTTTTTATGGCAAAACGACGTTTGCCGGGTCAGCTAGTATATATATATATATATATATATATATATATATATATATATATATATATATATATATATATATATATATATAAGCAACTGGAGACAGTTTTCAGTGTTACATTTGTATGGAATTATGGTTGGGTTTTTATACATCAATGGTCTGGATATATTAAACCCGTTAATAAGTCTCAGGAAACAGTGTATAATAGGAAACATTACAAATGGTATGTACAATGGTATGTCTTTATATTAATATTTCATTAGATATGTGCAGAAAACATAATTAATGAGTCACATCTCAATATTTATATTCACCCACACGCTGAATGTGGAATATATCACTATGTGTGATATTTTAACGCAAACAATAGCACATTATATTGAGTTTACCACTGGAGGCCGAAATTTCTATGACCGTTTAACACAAAACCGAAAAAGCTATTGTTCATTCTTTAGATGATCGACTAAATAATTGACCAAAAGAGATTTGGTAGAACGAACCATTGATATTTTTACATTTAATGTATCAAGTGAACGTTTGGTCGAAAATACTGCAAACTTTGCTATCGTTTGTCAAATAGACCCAAGACCGAAAAACAATGGTTGGATTAAAAATATTGTATTATATTATGAATATTTTAATAGTACACACAGCGACACATCAATTTACACTGTTTGGACTTTGAACTATTAGAAGTTGAACGCTGTGAATCGTGCGAGAGAGTGCGTTATATTAATGTTATTTTGTCTCACTCACGTTGAACGGGACGCCACGCTCTATCCTTACCATTACATCGACACTACTATGCACTGTCCCTTGCCGACAATTCCCTATTTTGTATGTTGCGTAGTTAGACGTATATAGGGTATCTACCTTGATGTGTAGCCGTTTGTACTATTATTATTCATATCTCCATCCCTGCACTAGAAGTAAAATTTGACCGAATCGGCATTAGAAATAAGCAGCTAAAGTTATTCCAGAGGTACCTAACTAATAGAACACAATGCGTCAAGATAGGTGATTATCCTAGTGACAGTCTACTAGTAGTAAGTGGCGTACCACAGGGCAGTATACTTGGCCCTACGTTGTTTCTAATATATGTAAATGAGATGTGCAAAATAAAATTAGAACATGGAAAACATTTTGCATTTGCTGATGATACGGCTCTTATATTTAAGTAGTGAACATGGGAACAAACATTTAAAGCAGTAAAGTGGCAGCATAACTCACTGGCTAACGTTAAACTACCTGACATTGAATGCAGACAAACTAAATACTTAACATTTAGTATTAGATTTTTATTATTGCACACTAACATACGTTGAATACCCATTACATATGTGACTGTCCAAAGTTTGAAAATGTCTCGGCAGTAAAGTATCTGGGAGTTATATTTGACGAAAGATTACCCTTCGTACCGCACATAGATCTTCTGACGAGCCCAGTCCGTAAGCTAATATTTACATTCAAAAATCTAAGACACGTAGCGGAGCCTGATGTCCTAAAGATAGTTTATTATGCCCTGTGTCAATCCCTGGTAGCGTACTGTATCTCTTCTTGGGTGATGCCTCCAGAACTCATTTAATACGAGTTGAACGAGCACAGAGAGCAGTACTCAAGCAGGCCACTTTTAAGCCATTCCATTTCCCTACCAAAGACCTTTATAGATATTGCGAGGTCCTATCAGTGAGACATCAATTCATCCTTTAGATCATATTTTTTATTTATTTTTTTATTTATTTATTTACTTACTTACATTTACCATTACAGGATGACCCAATGCGATAAATGCGAACTATTTAATCCTAACTTACTTATTACTTATAACTAATTACAAACAAAGCATTCCTTGTGAATTCACTCAGAGAACAGTGGAATAAGTCCGTCTCACTCGCTATGAGGTTGAGTGTGCGGAGCGTACGCGTCAGCGGGGCCTCCTTTAGAAGGTTAGTCCGAGCACGCGGTTCCACTAGCAGTCGTGGCTTTCGTCGTCGCCACCCGTACCTGTCCGGAACACATAGACTCACCTGGCTTAAAATAACTGCATTATGCACTTTCCCTCTAAGCAATTTAAATATATATAAAGCTAATGCAAAATCCCTTCTAACCCTTAGCTCATTGTATCTGACCATACCTAAAATAAATAAAGTCGGATACATTAACGGGTAAAGGGGATAGACTCCGTAATAACGCTTATATAAATATCTTATAAATTTATTTTGTACCTTCTCCAGCATGAGACTATATTTAGTTTCATGCGGAGCCCAGATGACTGCATTACATTCTAACTGGCTTCTCACTAATGCATTATATAATACTATAATAGCTTTCACACTAGTGAGCCCTCGTACTGTACGCAGCATGAAACCTAAATTTCTATACGCTTTTTTACAGTTCCGCATGATGTGTTCTCGAAAAGTCAAGCCAGTGTTAAATGCTACTCCTAAGTCCTTTACTTCTGTGACCCGTTCCATAGGCAACCCGTCAATATAGTAGGTATGTAAAATGGGATTGTGTGCGCGAGAAAAAGAGATGGTAACACACTTCGAGCTATTAAATTGCAATAGGTTTTCCTTACTCCATTTCACTACCCTATCTATATCCCTTTGTAGCCTGACACAGTCATCGACGCTCTTTATCTCAAGGGACAATTTTAGGTCGTCGGCAAACAACAGACAAGATGCGTCTAGGACTACTCCTGGCAGGTCGTTAACCACCAAAAGAAAGCCCAAAGGGCCAAGATTACTCCCTTGACTCACCCCGGACCTCGTGAAATATGGATCTGACACGTGTCCCGCATATTCCACATATTGCTGCCTATCTCTCAAATAACTAGCAAAAAACCGGAGTGAATGTGGGGTAAAACCGACGCTTGCAAACTTTTTAAGCAATATGTCATTTTCGACGAGATCGAATGCTTTACGAAAGTCAAAGTAAGCAGCATCAATTTGTCCCCCACTATCCACCGTCGGCACCAGATGAGCCATGTGGCAAAGCAGATTACTGGTGGTACTTCTTCCCGGTCGGAACCCATGTTGAGCGTCTGACAATTGTGCACTAGCCTGAAGATATATACTTTTGTATATGGCAGTCTCCAATACTTTCGCTGGCGTAGACAATACTGCAACTGGTCTGTAACCATCCACCGATTCTGCTGACCCTGACTTCGGAACCGGAACAACACGGGTCACTTTCCACCTTTCCGGAAACACCGCCGCTTTTAGGCACTGGTTATATATATAAAGTAACGGCTTTGCCAGCGCTACTCGACAATCCCTGAATATATAAGGCGGGATGCCGTCAGGCCCTGCGGAGCGTTTTGGTTTAAGATCTCGGAGCGCATGACTCACATCTCCTTACTGTAATTGGTCCAAGTGCACCCGCGCTGCTCCGTTACCGCTACCCGCGCTGGCTACAGCCGCGTCTACATCCAACTCTGGTCGTTCAGCCCTATACACAGAATAGAAGTAAGCTGCAAACTCTTCCACAGACCGTTGCCCAGATAATGCCACACCGTCTTTCAAGATCGCTTGCGGGCTTCTCCTACCTTTTTTGGACTTGGCATAATTCCAAAAGGATTTAGGATCACTTAGCATTTGCTCTTGAACACGGCTGCGATATTGTTCCTCTGCTACTATTAACATATTTTTGATGTTAGTTCTACATCGAGCAAATGCTTCGTAATCGACCCTTGATCCGCTTACTTTGTACTGCTTATGCCGAGCAGCTTTCAACTTTATGTTGCGAATTATTTCAACAGTGTACCACTCAGGATAAATGTATCTTGAGTTTACACGACTTCGCTTTTTTTTGGGTACACAGTCATCTATAATAGAATTAATAACATAATAAAAATAATTTAAACCTGCTTCTAAGTCCATTTCATACAATGGAGTCCAATCCACGGCTGCAATTAATGAATATAAGGACAAAAAATCGGCTTTATTAAAGTTCCACCCGTCTAGTACACATGCGTTACCGTCAGGTGTAGCTGAGCCTGCTGAGCTAGGGTGCCGGCCCAGGCGCGTGTGTGTACTGACCGAGATGTCGAGCGGCGGGTGGTACGCGTCTACCGGTACGAGCGGTGCCTCTGCCGCGCGCACGCTCACACTCCCTCCCTCCGTCAGTGTACTTAGCACTAAATCCAAATGACGACCATTATAATTTCTCACTACGTTACTCTGAGTGAATTCACAGAAAGTTTCGAAGTATTCATAATAATTATTTATGGCTACAGAACACGAATACAAATTAAAATCACCTAAAACTAGTATATCCCTGTACTTATTACATAATTGTTCAATAATGTTAAACATAACCATGTATTCACTATCACTACAAAATCAAACAAAAATCTGTTACGTAGGTAAACAGTAGCACAAACCAGTTCGAACATATGGTCGTCCACGTTGACGTCATCGGGTAATGACACTCGTCGCAACTCAAAACGCGGTGTGGCCACTAAACACGCGCCGCCTTGTTTCCGTCCGTCTGCTCGGTCACACCGTAAAATAGTGAATCCAGATGGAGTCATTGCAGCCGGTTTCCGTGATGGCGAACAAGTCTGCATTTGCCATTGAAATATTTGTAAAACATTCTTCAAGCTTTGTCCGAAGCCCGCGCACGTTCTGATAAAATATTTCGACGGAGTTACTAAGGGTTTCTAAGGTTGTTGGTTGGTCTACGAAACCACACCCATTCTGCAAATTCTATATTAACGGCCCAGCTTTCAGGCTGACATAACTTTTCATATCTGCTCTCCGGAACTCCAATGATAAATGATGCATAATCCCTTTCAGTTCTATGCTTTATTTTCTCCACTTTAATTGGTACTTCTTCGTCATAAATGTTCCTTACATATTTTTCTAAACTTTCTACTGTTGTTTGTTTTTGTAAACGCCATACGTGCAAGTATCTTTTCTTTTCCGTTCCCTGTATGTCAATTGCGCTCGTATTTCCGCCTTTTTTTACTTCACTGTTCGAGTGTCTAGTTTTTTCCTTGCCACAGTAGTCCAATTTGCCTCTTTTTCTAGATCTTGCTTTTCCTCGATCAACACATTCCCAGACCTCTCGTTATTTATTACTGGCATCTGCTCCTCCTTCGATACTACTTCCGCTGCTTTCGTGGCCACAAATTCCTTTGCTGGCACATTATTGCTCACTACCTGCTTCTGTTTATCTATGACGATTTTTGCAAAAAACCGTGTAAGCCTTGTAGAGCCTTGTTCAATCTTACTTGACACTTTTGCCTGACTTTTCTGTAGACTGGCTTCTAAGGTCTCATTTCTATCCATTAAAGTTTTAATTCTTGCTTCAAGTATATCAATTTTGCTCGCCTTTTACTGTAATACCCCCAACATTTTTTTTAATTCTTTTAACTCTGTTTCCGTATTGACAAATCTATTTTGCATTAATATATATTCTTTCCGCTGCTCCTCCAAATAAAACTTCACTTCCCCTCGAAACTCCCGTATCTCGTCTAGAAGTAAGCTATCCGTATCCATTACTTCGCTTGTATTCCGTCGACTGCCTCTCTGTGCGGTGTTCACATTGTTGCTCGGTGAAAACGCTTTGCTGGTGACCGTGGTTCCTCGAACAGGTGTGCCTTTATTTCCCCTTTTCGGCATTGTGCATGTGCACTCGGGACATATCCATATACTCTTGTATTCGGGCGTAAAAGTTTCCACATCTTCCATCGTTAAGGCCAGACAAATAAGATGGAATTTCTTCTTACATTTTACTCGCGAACACTCCATAAACTGTGAGTCACTAACGACAGCATTGCAGCCGCTACACTTCGATTCCATTTAAGACTTTCAAACGTAAAATATAAATATATTTTTTGATTAATAGTAGCACACACGATACGTAACACGTCCATACGCGTCCGCGCGTATAGTAGTATACCCGTCAAAAATTTATACCCGTCAAAACTCAGTCAGTTGAACTCATCCTCTCAACAGTCTCGAAGACAAGATCTCTCACTTGGTACCACCCCCAGAACTTCATTTAGCCAGAGATTTTTTGTTTTCTTTGTCGGTTTCTTTATAGTGAAATAAATAAGGCATGAACCATAATAAACAATAACAAACGTCAGTGTAAAGCAAATGTTACTGAATGGCTTTTAAAACTATCATATGAATTTTATATATAGATTTACTTCACCCATTAGCTTAACACAGCACAGCACGTACATACACACACTCACGCACGCACACACATATACACACACACACAAACGTTTACTAAATTAATTATGTTTCGAATTGCTTTATTTTTCTGTTTTTACTGTTTATACTATTTTCTTACATGTATATTGTTTCAACTTAATATTCTATGTTGTTTTTGTATATAAAATGTGTCATCTGTGGAAGGTTGCTGGTACCTACTTATAGCTCAGGTCTACCTATTTTAAGCGTTTACAAAGGTAGCATAAATCATGTATACAAAAATTGTTTATAATAGTTGTAATAATCTGTGAAACAAAAAAAAAACATTATTATTATTTACCTATTCACTGTTGATAGAAAACACTGTTTTCATTCTCAGTCTATATGATTTATAATAATAATAATAATAACTATTTATTTCGCGTGATAAAGACGCATAGATAAATACCTTATGAACTAACATACAAACAATTTGTGTTAGTATTTATATAACTTATTCACTGTGTTAGTAATGCATCACTTGCACTCTATTGTTGTGCGTTCATGTGGTACTTGTCCGCGGAAGCGACGGAACACCACACCATTTGGCCATAAGTCCTCCTTCATAAATAGATGCAAAAAGCAAGTCGGGACTCGCACCACAAACGCCTTGAAGTTGACGTTGCGACGCCACTCCAGCAGCTGCACTGCATGTACTTAGACTTCTCGCGTATATATGAGTTTAAAAAAATAGAATCCATAATGTATTATTTAATGCGTGTAGATATTACCTTAAACAAAAACATAAAAAAAACAACAGTTTTGTCAACTATATTTTTTTATTATTCTATTGTAATTTCGCTATACATCCAATTCGATTTCATATTGTGTACTATCACGTCTATATTTATAAGAACACATTTATTGTAAATAAGTTGTAATGACTACAATTATATTACTAGTTGTATATTTTTAAGTTTCAGTATAAGATAATACCTACACGTATTAATTAAGACATTATAGATTCTATATTTTCTAAATTCCTTTATGAATAATATAAATTGAGAGTGAAAATAGCGTTTTATATTAACAGTAAATAGTAATAGTACTTTTAAAATATTCATAATATATTATTTTACAATATTTTTATTCCAACCATTGTTTTCCGGTCTTGGGTCTATTTGACAAACAATAGCAAAATTTGCAATGTTTTCGACCAAACGTTCACTCTATCAAATGTAAAAAATATATCAATGGTTCGTTCACCAAATCTCTTTTGGTCAATTGTTTAGTCGATCAAATAAAGAATGACCAATAGCTTTTTCGGTCTTGTGTTAAATGGTCAAAGGAATTTCAGCCTCCAGTGATAAATTCTGTATGATCAACGTCTACGCCAAACCGATGTAAAAGTAAAGCTAGATTTCGCAATATCAAAGTAAGCGTTAGTGTGGTCTTAAATTCTAGTATTTGTTTTATTTTATGATAATAATTAGTTCAATGCGTCACAATATCTAAAGGTTATGAAAGTAATCATTGCAAAATAATAATTTAATATTTGTTTTTATTTCACGGGAATTTTGCTACTATGTTAGGAAAATACCCGGCCCTTTAAAATGTGGACATTAGATCTAACGTGGGGCCTTTCGACAGTTTTAATCTGGAGTGGGATGGGACACTCACCGAGACACACACACAACCGCGGCAGGTGTAGGCGACTATTGCTACATATGGAAAGTTGGATTGGCAGACGATGACTCACTAGATGGGCTACCTGAATAGCCGTCCTTAAAGGTAGCTGAAGAATATTTTATTTTAAATTATTATTTAACATAAAACGTGTTTAATTTAAAAAAATATTTATACGCCTTATTCACTAGAAGTAATTTGTGAGGGCACCAAACCCAGAATCCGGGCTGTGTAGTGCATTAAGACTATTACGCCATGTGTGCATTATCATTAATATATACTTTCTACACAAATAAGAATCGCGGTTTAAAACTAAATATATGTAATCTTTTCCGGAATCAACAATACTCGTTGTTCTGATTTGAAATATCACAAACAATTAAAATCGACTAATACGCTGTCCTTTTTAAAATATTGTAATAACAAAAACAGAAATTACTTGGCAACAATGGCAACTGATTACCTTTTGTCAAATCCTTTATTCAGATCTGTCAACTTCAAATGAAAAAATGAAATAATTTTCCTGTTTCCTCACAATAAAAACTTCCGTAGCCGTCGATATCAACTCATACGCTATTCAGATATTCAACAGCGCATTACGTGCGTCTCAGAATAATTTCATTAAATTTAACTCGTGGTGAATTTAGTGGAAGGTAATTTCGTATAGATAAAATGTCGCAAGCACGGCTCGCATCTTGTATCCCTCTTCCTATTGAACAAAAAGCACTGGTGAGTGTCATAGAAAAGGCTAAGGACTGGGCGCTGATGCATGGACTCGGCATGAGAGATAGGAAACATTTCAACAAGGATGTGATTCAAGTGAGTACAGGTTATGTTTTTATTTATTTTGTCATGGTGTTTTTTCTGACGAACGTCATGTGCGAAAGATCTGCTCTTGCACTTTTTATTTTAGTTTTGGACTCCAATAAATCGCTTCTTATATTTTCAATAATAATCAGCATTGCTTCTGAAAGAACTCATATTTTAACTCAAGATTTAGTTTCAAATAATATTAGTCACAAATATATTTCTTAAATATAATTGTTTTGTTTATGCTAATTATTTAATATACAGTTACTATAATTGTATCATATAACTTTTTGGGGTTGCACAGCAGTTCTGAATGTGACTGCAGGTGTTTACAAGCCCGGGACAATAGGTATATGGCTTTTCTGTTAAGAATTTCTCAGCAGCTAAGCAGCTATATAGAATCTCAAACATTGCGTGATAGACAACAACAAGCACTCTTATCCTTTCTCAAACATATTATTAGGCATATGTTGGCTGTGTGACATCACAGTTGGCAATATATGGGTGTATAACACCTATGCCTAAAAGGGTACTTTTAGAATATAGGTGAGAGACTGTATGTATGTTTAAAGTATGGGAAGTCTATTGCTGAAACAAACATACTCGCACAGTTTCGGTTTTTATTCATTTGTATAATATGGAGGTCCAATAGTTTATTTTTGAAGACAAAATTCAAAATAATTATTTCCATAAAATGCTCATTCATTTTATTAGTTAAATCATTAGTCTTAAGGCCGGTTTTTCAATCGTCAGATAACTTTTATCTGAAGCATAAATATGGCGGTATGACATATTTTCTATACAAAACCTGTCAAAACATCAAACATATTCCCCAGATAAAAGTTATCTGATGATTGAAAAATCAACCCTTAGTAAATCCTAACCACTAACCTATATTTTTCATGTTTATAAGTATTACTTTGTGACCTAAATAAATAAATGATGTTTGACTTTAACTTATATGTCAATTTAAAATATTATTTATATGTAATAGAATATAAAGTAAATAAATATTTAGCATTAGAATAAGACAGTTCAAGGAGAAGAGCTTTCATGAGAAGAAGCTGGTAAGAAACTTATGGCCACTTATTTCAATCACCAATTAATTATCATTACTATATTTCCCGTAAATAATATGTTTAGAAATAGTGGGTAAGAGCAATTCAATGTAGCAAGTAAGCATTTTATATTCTATATCATAGTCTGTGATGACAGGTGTATCCAAACATAATTTTTTTTAATAACTATCTTAAATTAATTAAATCTTGGTAGGTTTTCTAGTTTAACAATACATTATTTTAAAGCTTTCAGGGGCATGACATGTACATGATTAGACTTATGTAATATTTTAATAAATAAACTAATTAGTACTTGCCTTTTCTTGCCACTATTATAAAAAAGGTATGTCTTTGTCAACAGATTGCACCATTTGTGTTGTTGCCATCTCCTTTTCCGAAGACCGAGTTTGAGAAAGCTGTTGAGCTGCAGCCCATATTGAATGAGTTAATGCATAAGGTATGTTTAAGTTCTGCTTGGATGGCATAAAGGTTTAAATAATTGTACACCACTGCCACTATGCCAAGTAGTGCAGGTTTGATACTCACAAAAGACAAAAATTTGTGTGATCCACAAATGGTTCAAAATCTGGGTGTTTTTTGGCTGATCTTTGAATATTTATAAAGTCCCTGAGATAGGAATTATTCATATTGTTTGCACTATGCCAGAAATTATTCCATTTTTAAGAAAACAAATATGCTGCAATTCTATAGCTACTAATAAAATCCCTTCAGTGGGTTTAAATAATTTATTAATACTCAATATGGAATGTATTAACAATAGACGGGGAAGTGTGTTTTGTTATTTAAGACATATGGGCTCAGGGATTGTCCCCTATTAATCAATCATTATTATTGATGATGCATTTGTTGACCACAAACAATACTTAGTGTATCACAAATAATCATGTCATAATAAGGACATGCTTTCTATATATTTTTTTATTAGGTCTGACCTTACTAGGTGTATTTATTTATCAGCTGTGAAATAACTGTATTTTAAATACACTATTTAAATATTTTTGTTATGAGGCATTTTGTAAGATGTTTTATATTCTTTGTTAGTTGTAGAAAGGCAGTGAATGCTACTGCTGTGTAGTGAGGTCTTGGGTTTGATTACTAAGGGAGCGCAAGCTGTTATTAAGATCTTCTGTTAAATAACATTAAATTTTTTTACTGCACTTTTTGGTTTATAAACAAATTATTTTAATTGTTATGTAGTCCTCTTCTTCTCTCCTAATTTGCTGTGCCCGGCAGGGTCCATAATGACCTAATGTGTTTTATAAGACCATCTTTATAACATTGTGGAATGTAATAAAATATTGAGTATTGAATAAGAAGTCGCCTCGCCAATTCTGCCGCGGCAAGTCGTGACATGACATGACAAAAATTTGTGTGCTTCACAAATTATTGTTCCAAGGCTGGGTGCTCTTTGTGGCCGCTGTTTGATTGTTTGTGAAGTCCCTCGACACAGAAATAATACCGACAGTGGGAGTACATAGTCTTTAAAAAAGTGGTAAGAAATAGCATCACGGAATCCATGGCATTCAGCCCGGTGGACAATAAAGCGTACGCGGTACGGTCGGCTAAAAATGTGGTCTAACATCCTACGGTTGAGGTTCATTTGCACGTCATGAAACAACAAGGTCGATTTCCACTTGTAATAATATTATGACAGTGAACATTGCTCTCTTTATTATATATAATATTTACGTCATGATATGTGTCAAGTTAGAAAAGTCAACCTTGGCGATAATTAGACCTCACAGAAACTTTTGACAAAATTGGTAGACCACTTTCCCGGCCAACTGTGCCTAAAACGGTATCTAGATCTCTGCCCACCCCTTCGTCAATATAGGTATAGGACTACATAAGAATGTATTCGTAGGTGGCGCACGACGACGAATTTTTGATAAATACGCTACAGAACGCATTGCAAGTGGACGAGTTCACTGCCAGTCTTTACGATATATGGATGAAAGTTCGAAATGAGGAAGTAACCCAGGTAAAAAATATGTTCTTACTGCTTGAAACCAGAATCTGGCTGTCGTACTATATAATCTGACATCACACACAAGTTTATACAGTCGAATATACAGACACTAGCTTTTGCCCGCGGCTTCGCTCGCGTGATAGTAGAGTAGGCTATGTTAGTAACCGTACCTACTTTCTTTTTATAGTATAGCCTATGTTACTCGGTGATAATATAGCTTTCTAATGGTGAATTTTTTTTTAAGGTTAAGTAGTTTTTGAGTTATGTCCTTACAAACACATAAAGATCAAATCTTTTCTCTTCAAAATATTAGTACCTATAGATTAGTGATGCGCCTCAATGCCAATTTACGGTTTCACTCGAGTGCCAAGTTACTCAAGTAGTTCTGATGTTACTCGAATAGGTACTCGATAAATTCGAGCTACCTTCTGTCATCTTAAACTTTAGAAATGATACACAGACGTAACAACGGTAACATCGTACATTTATTACCTGTTTATGTTTGTCTTGCCAGTGGTAGCGCGAGCTGACCAGTGCGAGTGACTGGAGCGATTCCGAGTGAATTCGAGTCGATATTTTTTTGAGTTGATTGCGTTTTTACTGTTGTACTCGAGTCACTCGAGTAAAATTGGAATCGAATCGCATCATTAACAGATATACATCCTTTTTTGCCATAACTATGATTATTATTTTGGTTATTGAGTTTTTGTTTAATATTAAAACTTAATTTAAAGTTAATTTACTCCGTTTCTAGCCGAATTATTTGTTATTATATTATTATTATTGACATCACTAGCTTAAATTTGGAAGTAGGAGGTATCCTACTTCCAAATTTTTGCTAGTGATGCCAGATTGTTTCTTTAATTGTGGTGTATGGTAATACACTATATGAATTAAAGAAACAATCTGGTCTAATATTTAATATAAATATAGCTTTAACAAAAATCCATTCGTAGTCGATAAGCAATCAGTTTTAAGCGTTATTGTTAGTAAAATAAGGTTTAAAGTGGCGTGGTACTTGGTGGCTCGAGTCGCTGGTAAATAGAGGTACAAGATGTAGGGTAAATAGTACAAAATTTAGCGGCTCGTGTGCGAGCCGCTGGCAAAGGACAGGGCATCCCCTCTCTCTACGACTAGTCCAGTTTATGATATAGCGTTCCCCTACACCAACCGTCAAGAATATATTTGATGGAGACGCTGTACCTTCCAGTGCCCGAGAGCACCTTCCGGGACCAGTTATAGACAGGTCTTGTCCCCAAATCTCGACTTTCTCCACCCTAACCTCAGAGATTCGGTTCTCGTAAGCGAGCTACCTCGTGCCTAAGTGACACTACCTATTCTCCACATAGGTATTTGGAGCAATAAAGTCGCTCATTACCCGCAACTCTGGGAGTTGCTAACGAAAACCTCGCTGAAGCCGACGAAGAAGCCGCCTCCCATATCTCCAGTATGGTACCGAAGCTGTGTAAGGCACGCTCTCTTCCCGACGTACATCCATACGCCTACCCAAATAGGCCTACAAGCCGGGTATGGCTCGAGTCACTCCAGCTATGACCCTTAGTTGCTGAGCAGGCAAGCGCCCGAGTTGCGTTGCGGCAGTGAAACCACACTGCCACTTCGCTAAAGACAACTCCGTGCCTCGCGCGACCGACTGGTTCGCACTAGTCGCGCCTGAGTCCGACGCTCGAACGCCACGTGCTTGCCGAGCAACGAACATGTCGTCCTCAGCGGCTAACCACATACCCCTGCGAGTCCAACATCAGTGTTAGGCACCGCGCACTCTAATCAGCGCGGTCGATAGAACACGCCTTTCGAGGCGCAGTGGGCTTCCTGACCCCGCAGAACCCTGATCCAAAGGGGCAGACCCGTAGTTCTCTCCCCGAAACTCTATCTACTCGGGTCCTGAAGATAGGAAAGGACAGGGCAATAAGACTGCTTGGTTATAACATAACATATTCTCAAAAACATCGCTACATATCACTATACAGGGTGATTTTGAAATCGTGTAATTCCTTTTAACCACGCATTCTACTGGTGATATAGAATAACCCTGACCATATTTTTTCTTAATTAGAATAATGGTTTCGGCAAAATTAGAGTACAGATTTTTTTCATGAAATGATTTCAAATAGTCATATTTTAACCACCTGACACAATATTAAGATTTTGCTAATTTAAAAATAATAACATAACAATAACTGATGTCGTAAATAATAGAGGGCAATAAAAAGGACCGCCCGTTATTATTTACGACATTAATTATTAATATGTTTTTTTATTTTAATTAGTAAAAAATTAAAATTGCCTCGGTTGGTTAACATATGACTATCTGACACCATTTCACGAAAAAAAGGAACATAAATTTTTCAAAAAAAATAATTCTAATTAAATAAAAATATGGTCAGGGTTATTCTATATCACCAGTAGAATGCGTGGTTAAAAGGAATTACACGATTTCAAAATCACCCTGTATAATTTAATATAAAACCAAGTCCTCCGCCGCGTTTGTCTGTCTGTTCGCGATAAACTCAAAAACTACTAAACGGATTTTCACGAGGAAGAGTGATTCATGTGGAAGGTTTAGGTGTATAATTTGTTTAGGTTTTGTACTACCCGTGCGGAGCCGGGGCAGGTCGCTAGTGATTTACTAAAACACAAAACAACACATAGAAATCCTAATATTATATAAAACGACAGCCAGTTTCTGATCTGATCATTAAGATTTTATGCACACGCAATATATGTATATCGACAAAATTCAACGGCCATGCAAAGCCTGGTCCAAACATTGTCCTTAAAGGCGTAGGTATTATCGAATTTTTGACCTTAAGTCAGTTGATATTGCGTTTGCCTAAAACCAATACAATTTCGCATCATTATAATCGAACCACAAGAAACATTCACGTCTCATCCACCATTTCTAGTCAGCTCTTTGACGTCCTTCAATATTTGTCATAGCTTTGGAGGGTAATAAGCATTGGCCGTAATGAATAATTGTATTTAATCAGGTCTGTGAGACTTATCTGCTATTTATCCCGGATTCTCTACGATACCATACCATAAACGATGCGTTTTATAATCTATGTGCGAAAGTTGACAGGTGGCCGAATTTGGAACTAATTTAAAATGCATGTCATTAACTGTCAGCATTATAAATACATCAATCAACTATTGTGTATATATCGCAGGCAATTTGTATGATTCCACGTTTTACAAACGGCTTCGTCCGTTTAAAAACGCTCGGTGTTTCAAAATATGAAATAAAATGTAAATTGCCTTGTCACATAACGCCCCGAGTCCCGACTCTTAGTACTCCAACGTTAGGTTTAGTTAGGTCCAAGGTTAGGTTAGAAGGCGGAGGCGAAAGCTTTGCTCCCGCCGTAGCCTTCGTGGTTATTTATTTGGTGACCACCCAGAAATTGGAGCCCCGACAATTGAACGAGTTGCCAATTTACCTTCAGCATATTTTAAAACAGCGAGCGTTTTTAAACGGACGACGCCGTTTGTAAAACGCGGAATCATACGAATTCTCTGAGATATATACATCTCTTCAAAAATATGCAGCGAGCATTTTTTATAAAGATGTCGTAGAGAATCACACTCCATTTATTTTGTAAAAGTTTATACATACTCTTGTGTTGGGTGTTATTGGGTCATTCTCCAATTTTATGTGGGTGATTCTTGTGGCTAATTTATTTATCAAGTTAACCGTCGCGCTCGTGAATGTAAAATGTGCCATGTGGCTTAGCCCATATCGCTAGGGATGCTGCGCTCCGACATCATGCTGGAGTCAAGATGCCCGCACACGGAGAACCAATGCGCTAAACATACACCTTACTGCTCCTGGAAACAAGTTGAAATCAACAGCATCGCATCAGGATTTGGACATATGGGCCCGAAGACCAGAGAAATACAGAGGTAGAAGACAAGCAGACTATGTTTATGAAACTCATTCACACACAAATATATTCGAAGTAGATTATTTATTTCTGCTAGCAGCATGTTCAATTACCGAAATGATAGCGGCTTGGTTAGGCGACCTAGCCGTCAATTAGGCGAATAGGCAGCCTAAACATCTACAAGGTTAAATATAGAATATATATTCTATAGCTTCTTCATATATCTGTGTTCTATAGTTTCTCTTATGATTTATATCTGTGGTGTTAAGGTAAAAAGGGATGAGCCCCAAATATTGAAAGACAAGTATTTACATAATTTGATACTAAACATATATAAGAAGATAAAAATCACATGTGTCAATATAATATATTTAGTATACATTATATTGACTCATGTCCTTTGTGGTCTAGTAAATAACACGTTTTTCAATATTTGTGACACCTCCCTTTTTACCTTAACACCACAGAAATCACCACAGCCAAAACGATATTTAAAAAAATACTATGAGTACATTATTCCCATCTTTAATATGAGGAAAATTTTAATATAACTAGGTCAAGATAAGTTATTACTTGGCAAATATAATAATACAAGCATTTAATCAGTAAAATGTTGATAGTATTTGCTAATAGCGTTGTAATCGCTCAGAAAAGGAACTTTTTAATTTGCATATTTCAAAGTTTGTTAATTTTTCTGTAAAATAAACTTATTTTGCTTCTTTATCTGTTTTTGAAACTGGTTGCTAGCATGTTTTTGATGGCTGTAGTAGATTGTATTTAATAGAAGATTCTTAGAACTTTTAATTCGTATAGTTTCTTATAACTTTCGCATTTTTAAACCACTAGCTTTACTGGCTATTATATAAGGCAAATCACCGTACTGATATTAAATATTAAACAGTATTTTCCGATTATACATTGTACAAAAAGGCCTTTGCCCTATCATTTGTAGTTGCAGCCTGTAGTTTACTTTAAAAGTAACTTAAGCGGCTTCAAAACCGCTATATTTTATTGCAATATTTTCAAACAATTATATATTTTAATGCGTCATGTTAAGCATAATTGTCTGTTTATATAGCCGAGCCATACGCAAATCATTGTTATTATTCAGTACGGCTTTTATTATTAGCAATTCCATTCGGAACCTCATAAGGGTCTTAACAAGCCATTAAAGCATGTTAGTGCGATGGTAATGTCCATTATAAAAGGCAATAAGGTTACCAATCTCTATATCATCAGTCAAATCCATTAATCTGTAAATAACGCACATTTTTGTATTATACAATATTGATGGATTTGATAGAGATTTTGTCGAAGCCAAGACGTGTATCATTCGGTCATTTCCCTAAATTTGTGACTAAGTTGAAATTAAACTATACGGATTTTATCGCGTTATTTATATATTTTACAAATATTATTTTAATATAATTTTGAAACTATAAACTACTATTGTTATACACTGTTACGAGTTGCTGTTTAGTTCTATTATACAGGGTGTCCAAGAACCTGGCGTCCAACTGGATTCCCACGATGCCCCAAGTTCTAACAGTACTCAGAAAAATATTTTAAAAAATCCACCCCATGTACTTACAGAATTATACTGATTTCAAAAAAAAAGGGGAAATGAGCACCCTGTGACATACTTTTGAATGCTGTGACTGCTAATGCTGATAATTTCGATATTTCTTGGAGGTTTTGTAATCTAGGGTATTGCTGTGTCTAAATAGAATGTAAAAATAAAGTACTTATTGTACCATTTTAAAATAAAATATTATTTTAACTAAAGGTGATATGGAAAACTATTGAATTTCGCAACTTTGACCGACTGTAGTGTAAAAAAAATGTACCAAAATAGTATGGCAAGTGACGTCAAATTTTGACGCGTTTATTCCTCTTTTTAAAAAGGTATAATACTTACACATTAATTTGAAAAAAAAAAATTTTGATAATATTTTTACTCAACAACCCAATTTTTACGATGTCTTACAGAATTCTTAGAAAGAAAAATTTACGACGAATTGAATCTAACCTCTAAAGAATTACTGTTGTATGCTCATAAAAATAACAACAGGCCTCTCAAAAAACAGGTTAGACCGTAAGGGACGGTATGTGCATGCATCTCACCATAGTGATTCGTTATTACAACAGGAGGGAGCAAGACAGAAACTATCTTTGCGATTTGCTGGTTCTTCTTTATGGTACCCCATTATTCAGGTAAGAGTGAGGGAGAAAAAGGTTAGAGGTGCGAGTGAGATAGATAGTGACGCTATCTGGGATCGTGCTATTTAGGATAACAGTACGGTCAGTACGCGTCACTGCCTCCTGCCGTTACTACGCACCTCTCTCTTATTGTTACCATTGATCACGTACTACGATTTAAAGCTTTGTTTATTGGACTCGATTACTCTTTGTGCTCTGGACTTTGAAACGAACTCTTTACGACGACCTTTGCCTGTGTTTGGACAGTTTGTGTTTTGTGTGTGCTACCATGGCGACCTACACTCCGCAAGAATACGCAAATATGCACTACATTTATGGAGAATGTAGAGGTAATGGACGAGCTGCAGCGAGACTTTACAGAGAAAGGTATCCGAGGGCTACGCGATATCCCGACCATCGAGTTTTCATTAATGTGCACAGATCACTATGTGACGGGCGGTTCCCCAATCAAGTAGCTGGTGAAGGACGACCCGTAAATGACTTCATACGCGATGAAGTTTTAGAGGCGGTGTCGGCAAATCCAAGCATCTCTGTGCGAGGAATAGAAGCTGATACGGGGATACCGAAGAGCACAGCACACAGTATTCTCCAAAAAGAAGAATATCATCCGTACCACGTACAGCGAGTGCAAAGTCTTTTACCTCGAGACTATCCGAGCCGAGTCGCGTTTTGTGAAACAATCCTGCAAAAACATCGAGAAGACGAAAACTTTATCGACAAAATTTTGTGGTCAGATGAATCTACATTTAAGAAGGATGGCTACATGAACCTACACAACTTGCACGAGTGGCATGTGGAAAATCCGCACTTGATGCGAGAAGATAGATCCCAGTACCGGTTCAAAGTGAACATGTGGACCGGTATTCTCTGTGGGAATATTATTGGTCCATTTGAGATGCCCGAGAATTTGACTGGCGAATCATATTTAAATTTTCTTCAAAATGATTTGCCAAACTTACTAGAAGAGACCCCACCAGATATGTGGTTCCAACACGACGGCTGTCCAGCACATTTTCGCGTATCCGTTAGAGAGTTTTTGGACGAGCAATACCCGAACAGGTGGATTGGGCGATCAGGAACAATCCCGTGGCCAGCCCGCTCACCTGACTTAAATCCGCTGGATTTTTTTTTCTGGGGAACTATGAAGGAGCTCGTTTATGCGAAGCCCATTAATGACATCGCTGACCTTCGTGAGAAGATAACACAAGCAGTGCAGGTGATACGTCAAAAAAGTTACTCGCGAAACATAAAGCGGTCCTTTTTAAGGAGAGTGAGAGCTTGTATTGCCGCGGGTGGTCAACATTTTGAACATTTATTGTAATAAAATATCTTTAAACTAACATTCTTTGCTTTTATTCTACTGGGAACCCATCTACCTGTGTGTATTTCCTTCTTGCTCACTCTTGGAACCGAAGTAAATAATAGTAGTAACATAACAGTTTCTAAGATAAGAAAGGGTCCGACAGTTACCGTTAGTAGGTAGGCACTTCGTAAAAATTGGGTTGTTGAGTAAAAATATTATCAAAATTTTTTTTTTCAAATTAATGTGTAAGTATTATACCTTTTTAAAAAGAGGAATAAACGCGTCAAAATTTGACGTCACTTGCCATACTATTTTGGTACATTTTTTTTACACTACAGTCGGTCAAAGTTGCGAAATTCAATAGTTTTCCATATCACCTTTAGTTAAAATAATATTTTATTTTAAAATGGTACAATAAGTACTTTATTTTTACATTCTATTTAGACACAGCAATACCCTAGATTACAAAACCTCCAAGAAATATCGAAATTATCAGCATTAGCAGTCACAGCATTCAAAAGTATGTCACAGGGTGCTCATTTCCCCTTTTTTTTGAAATCAGTATAATTCTGTAAGTACATGGGGTGGATTTTTTAAAATATTTTTCTGAGTACTGTTAGAACTTGGGGCATCGTGGGAATCCAGTTGGACGCCAGGTTCTTGGACACCCTGTATATTACTTTTCAGCAGCCATGTTAAAAAGAAGATTCCCCGTGGATGTTCACTGAGTTTTTTTTTTAATTTAACGTGAATTGCAATATACTTATAATAGAAGTAAACAGTAACTAGTAACAATACAGTATGTGAAATCTTTCGTGTTTTTTAGAAATAAAAATATGTTTACTTTCTTTCTTTCTAATAGTGTTTAACAATAGTAGTTAAAGGTTTCAAAATTATGTTAAAATAATATTTGTAAAAATATATAAATAACGCGATAAAATCCGTATAAAGTACTTTAATTTCAATGTTTAAAATTCGCATAAACGTAAGACAGATATTGTGTGTGAGTGAGGTGTCAATGAACTTGTCTTTCTAATATAGAAGAATCGGGCGACGCGTTCCGTTGGGCCTGACGATATGTATTATAATAAGACGTTACTAGAGATGTTTTTATAAACAAACAACAACAACATTGTACCGATTCTGTTGAACAATGAAACTAATTTGTGCCTGTATATGTATCAATTATAGAATACTAGATTTTGCCCGTGGCTACGTTGGCTTAAATGTAGGTTAGGATTGGTTAGTAGCTGTACTTTTTTTGGATGAAAGACACTATCTCCTTTTCTGTTCTCCTGACAACGTACATGCAAAATTTGAATATAATCAGTCGAGTAGTTAAGGCATGAAACCGTAACGAACAAACAAACAAACTCACATTCGCATTTATATTAATTAGAATGCACGTGAGATTTTAAAGTAAGAATTTTCATTAGGTTGAATATTGTCTTAAATAGGTAATACCAAGTGAATCCTCGTTACGAAACTAAGCTTGAAACTTTCAAAATAGAGATCCGCTCTTATCTCAGTGTGCTGAATACCACAAATGCTATTCTCCTAAATTAATATGAACGTCAAATGTATTAAATTTTATTAGTTCACATCACACGTTTATTCTTAAAAATTATTAGAACTCTGCTTTGACCAGTATTTATGAGAATTAGCCCTCTGTTAACCTCTTAACTGACATATTTTACTTATTTACAACCTAATAAAAACAGCAGCTATATTTTGACCATATGATTTGCCATTTGACCCCCCAGAGTTTTGAAGACCTTTTTTGCTTGTAGCTAGCATATTTAAACTTTACTATACAACTCCATTTTAATTTTTTTAAGGTATTCACGAGGTGTCAGCGTTTCTTATAGGCCTTGTTTTGGTTGTAATCTAGCCTTTTTACACATAAAACTTATAAATAAAAGTAGTAAATCTGAATAAAGTATATTTAATTTTGCCGTTTATCTCTTGCTGTTTAGTTAGTTATCATGGTCGCTTAATTAGCTAAATAGACGTGTTCTTACTTATAATCCAGGAGAAAAACAAACTGATTTAATTTTGACCTGTCAATTGTTGGAATGCTCGACATAAATGAATATTATATATGTCCTCCAGTGGCAATAGATTAAATTAATTTTACTTAGCTAGCATGCCATTTTTATTTATCAGATCACAACGATACCTAATGATAGTGTCTTAAAGATTTCGAAAACTTGTGTTAACGACAAACAAGAGCCAAAGCTTACTTTGATAACAGAATCGGTACAATTGTTGCTCATCAAAATTAGTCAACTTAACTTATATCCGTTACACGAGTCTTTATAGCCTTCGATTATAATTCTTCCATACATTTGGCGCTTAGAAAAGCTGATGAAGATTCATGAAAAAAAAACGTAGTCATTCAAGAGGCCTTACCACCATCTCTTAGAGCATTGTTATTGCATGTGTGGAAATGAGACGGCGATAAATTATTACAGAGGAAAAGACAATCCATAAAACAGGAATTGGACCTTGATAAACTGTGTCGTCGCGTTTTCAACTAAGCTGTTCAAGGTCCTACATGGATTGAAATTCAGACCTGTTAGTTTGAATGTTTGTAAAATCTCCCGGGACACAGGAATTAATCATAGTGCGGGAGCTTTCTTTCCTAAGAAAGAAAAGAAAAAAAGAAGAATTGCTTGTTGCTCTGTGTTTTTTGGGCCGTTGATATAATTGTCTGTAAAGTCTTGCCCAACATAAAAAGTCCGATGAACATATTTACCTAGTTTGACCATAAGTACCTTTAGTATGTTATTTTTTAGTTCGGCTATATGAATTTAAGTTTCCCTATGCCCTAACTGGTTTGACATCCTAGTTTGGCCATGAGGAACAAGCTGAAGTTTGCCTCTGTTTTTTGCATCTAGTTTTGTCTAGTTCACGCGCATGCAATGACATTTCTTCAATATGGTGGTAAGCCCCGCAGTATATCTATGCTAATCTTTTTGAATGTATTTTAAACTAAAACTTTAGTAATCAATTTAAGCATGTTGTGCTGTTTGTTTTTCAAAGACATTTCTAGTAACGTTGTTTTTGTGACTAACTAACTAATCTACAGTTCTTTACTTCCAAGTTTTGCTACGATATTAAAATGCTATATCAATGCGTCAAGTGTATTCAGAAAAAGCTTACGGAATTAACAGTATCAACCGGATTAGATCTTGACATTGTAAATTTATTGAAATTAAACTATTATATACGGATTTTATCGTGTTGTTTATTTAACACTTTATTATTTAGAAACTGTTACACTACTATACTACTATTAAACTTTACTAATTTTAAACTAATTAAATTATTAAAACTATTTATTTTTAAGTTTACACTTTCCCCGACGTTTCGGTTGCTTTTCAGCAGCCATGGTCACGGGGAGACTCGCTGTGACCATGGCTGCTGAAAAGCTTTCTAAATTATGTAATAAAGTGTTAAATAAACAACGCGATAAAATCCGTATATGATAGTTTAATTTCAATGAATAACATTCGCGTAAGTAGAAGACAATATTATTGTAAATTGAATTTCCATGTCCAGAGACGAGGAGTCTCAAATTACCTCTCAAGCCACACACGTCTGTGTGTTTGAATTAGTATGAAACGTACCTACATTTTCGCCCCAGATCGTTGAACGTTCTTTTCTGAATGCACTAACCTAAAATAACTTTTAAAGATTCGCGTTGCGTTATATATATGTAATACGTAACGTGTATTAACGCGGTCATGCATGTTTACCATTTTATGCTTGTCGTTTCGACCAGCTTAAATCTGCCGTGGTCACAAGCTGACCTCTTAACCACTGCCATAACCTGGTTGAAACGTCAAGCTTAAAAATGGTAAACATGCATGATCGCGTTAATACCCGTTACGTATTATATACTATGCACTAACTTATCTTCACCAAATACTTTTTTATACGTGAACTATATTTTATACTTGGAAGAAAGAACTTATGTATTTGAGTATTTGTATTAAGAGTACTGTTGTAACTTGTCTGATTGATGAATGTTGAATTGTGAATGATGCATTGTTGTGTCTAATATAATGATATGTTCAAAGTTACGGGCTTCGTTGACTATGAGCCTTATTTCGCGTATTAGTAGTCTTATTGTCTATCTTAATGGCTATTGGCATCAGTCCGCCAATGGAAAGTAAATAGTATTTAGTTGTGAAATTAACTATTAAATACTTACAATGTGACTGCTATGTTTCATTAACATAATGTATCTTTGGACTGTACAGATTGAGAATGAACACCTTTCATACCTGACAGAATATCAAAACCAAATAATCTCACGATGTATTACTACTCACAGCTCCTTAAGGTTCTCAGCAAGGAGACCAAAATTTGTTTCTTACGCTGATAAGCGTCCCTTATGCTGTTTGCATAGTCTGCAACGCGTCAGCGACGCGTCTAGTACTGACGGCGTCCAAAAACTCAATAGTTTGAGGACAGTTATAAACTTAAGCCTTGTACCTACTGCGAGCTTACGCTTATGGCACTCGGCGTTTAACGTGTAATTTACAAACAGTAGAAATAACCATTACTGTAGACAATACATTACAATACAATTTACCATCTCTTAAAGCGCGAGAACGATACAATGCATTACCCCGAGCATACCTTTATCTCGTTAGTAATACCCAGGCCCGTAACTTGAACATATTATAATAAAACTGGCAACGGAAAAACGTTTATTGTCAAAACCGAGTGTTCTGTATTGCCATTAACAAAATAACACAGCTTAACTAGTGTAAATTATACTTCGTATTGCATGTTTATATTAAGTTACGGACAGCTGAACGTGTTGCCCGCCAAAAAAATTAACAATGCGATATAACCTGTTTGTGTCTAAACTTATTAAAATATTATTGAACTGGTGTGTAAGTGAGGATTTATTACCCTGGCAACAGTTCCTTTTTTGTAGAGTTGGCAACGCGTTTCTGATTGCAAATGTTTATAGGTGGGAACTAATAATAATATAATAATAAAAACGATTTTATTTCGCGCGGCACAGACAGAAAATTAAGAAGTGCTGCCGCACACTGGGCCTTGGTCACTATAGGGTAGAGGGCAATTTTTTTAAAATTTGATGACAAATAATTACAATACCAATAAAAATATTTTGAAATGTATTCTAAAAGAATTAAGATGCTAGCGTATCAAATCTGGTAGTAGGAGTAATTTTCAAATGACAGAAAAAGGATGCACTATAGAAACTATGACGTAACAGCTATTTAAATGCAGCTGTCTGAGTAAGATAGCGAGATTTCCCCAAGATACTCCGCATTTTTATATCTAAAAAAATATATTATTTACTTTCTTATTTTACAACCAATTTTGATATTGTTTCACAAAACAAAATCTCATTATTGCTATTTGCTCATGTGTTACAAAATCAAGCATAGGTAACTACCCTATTATACCAATTTGGTATATGCCCAACACAAAAATACCCGACCCAGAGCGGCGTCTTATGGATTTGGATGACATTCAATTAGTCTTAAGCGATTTACCACCTTTGTATAGCGATTTTGTGCAAATGAATGAACATTTAGAAAATAGGCTAAGTTAATTTATATACCTACATAACATTGCCAATACAATCGAGAGAATATGCTAAAATTTTCCAGTTGTTGGCTATCTTATACATATATACGGCTAATGAAAAAGTCGCTCCAAAAAGGAACTTGCGAGTGAATGGATGAATTCTTAACTCATATCGTTTTCTTAATATTAGTCCTTAAACATACTAATTGAAAAAAGAAAATATCGCATCGTTGGTTTCAGTAGTAAATTTATTAGAATTATTTAGTATTTATTAATTATCTAAACTGTTTAGTAATTTGAAAAGCTTTATCATAAAGTAGTCAGATAAGTTATTAATTTAATATTTATGGGAGATGAGGTTGTAGTCTATGGTATATAATGTTTCCACGTCAAATATCTACGTATTCTTAAAGCTTTGATAGCACATTGTCTATCACGAACGTTAACCTATAAGCTTAATATGCGGTTTTAGAAAAGTTTCTGCAAAAAATCCAGGTGGCGCTCAATGTCAAATGGAAGTTTATTATGATATACACTATCTAGAGCTACCAACTCTAGCTACGCGACCGCTAAAACTCACATGAGCATTTATAATATTTGTTAGGATATGATCAACATCGTTCCAGCCCTCGGTCAAACAGCCCAAACCGTAATTAACAAACAATAGTTATAAAGACTACAATGACTGACTTTTAAAATACTTGATCTTTGTTAGACAATGTTATTATCCCAACGTGACAACAATGACACACTGTGACAATAATATTATTGACTTTTATGTGATTGTAGACAAATGTCAATATCCCGGTATAACGGCAACAGTTTGCGTATTGTTTAGAAAATATACTGCGGAGGATTACCATAGCATAGTTGCTATAGAAGCAAACAATAGAAGGTCTATTCCACTTTGATCACCTGGATGATCATAGGCGACACGCGAAAATAATCAGCTAGGTGTTCAGAGACTACATCGTTCAAATTTTTGTTTTAGTATGCGTAAACCATTATTATCAAGGAGCATTAATTTTCAAATATTTTAAAAATATCTGCGATATTGAATAACGGCCTATGTATCGTTGCAAGTATAACGTATGTACTATAATGTACTATAAATGTTCGAACATAAATACGGTTATTTATATACAAGTTTAGTGCAGAATTGTCCTATTTGTACCTCCTAGGTACCGTGAGCACAATTATTGAAGAACGTACCCTCGGCTGTCTCTTGACTAAGGCCTTGTTTCTATATCAAGAAACGAGTCGTTTTAGCTACAGACAGTTTAACATTGATATATTTATCATAGAACATGTGTCGAAAATTAACTGTCCGTAGTTAAAACGACTCCTTTCTGGATATAGGAACCGGACCTGACATAATCTTTTAGGCCCGGTTCTTATGTTTAAAAACAGATCGCTTCGTTGTCTTAGCCCCCAATCGTGACACAGGAATTCTTTCTTGTGCGGGCGATGTCATTTTTTGTAAGATTTACGAAAGTTATTGTATAATATTATGTTGCCTATTTCTGTAATGTCGCATTAAAAAAAAGAGACTACAATTTCACTCTCGTCAGAATTGTCGTAATATGACAAAAGAAATCTTGTAATTCAGCAACATCTAATGATCCGTAAAATATGGCATAACATCAAGTCGACCGTAGCGCAATATTACAGCATATTCTACCTTTTCATCTAAAAAGTACCTACTTATCTTATTGCCAATATAAAAAAAACGTAGTACAACGCCTTTTTCCGTTCGTATGATCTGTGCACCTGTAAATGTAAAACGTGTGTGTTTGTATACGTGTGACGAGTGTATTTTGTTTTAATTCTCTACATGAATACTAATGTTTTACAATTAATATGCAATTTAATTAATAGGTATATTGTTTATTTTCTTATTTAAATTATTTTACATTGTTTTGTGTAAATATTGCATTTTACATATAGACACTACAAATTAGTTGAAAAAAGATGCCCAGCTAAAAAAGGGGGCCTCATAAAAAGACGCGTCTTGTAAAAGCAGTAATGGAAAAAAAAATTCCTGCAGTAGGACATACCTACAGGCTTATAAAAAACAAAACTAAAACTTAATATAAACTCGTAAATCGAAGTACTTATTAACATGGAAGGCAGCTATTTCGGATCTATTCAGATTATATTAATTGAAAATAAACTACTTTATAAGGTTTTTATCGATTCATTTCTTTAGAACACATTTATTACATAATTCTGAAGCTATTAATCTACTACTGTTAAATTGACTACAATTTAAGCTATTTAAATAATTTATTTTTCAGTAGACATGTTCACGGGGAGACCGATATGAAGTAGTTTAGGCCTAATACTGGCATGCCCCGCCAGTATTAGGCCCAGAGGGGCACAAGAAATTGGCTCTACTAAAAATTTATTAATATTTATCCTAGTTTTTCCTTATATTTATTATTCTGTAAAAGTCGGTAATATTTTCTTAAATATTAAACAAGAAAACGACTAAACTATGTAATGGAACTTGCAAGCAAGTAGGTACATAAACGTGAAAATGTTGCCTTTACACAAAATATGTTGACAAGTAATTAATTGGAATAGTAATTTACCATTGCTGTATCATATAATTATTATTTTAATCGCTCGTTTCATTTTTATACAAAAGTAATACAAAAACTAATAATTATTATTATTTTTATCTTTGTAAGATTGCTTTGATTAACTTAAAGTAATGTCTATTATTGATGGATCGAGTTTTATGTTTATTATAGCAGCACCATATCTAACTTGTATGACGCCGGAAAATGTAAATGTGACTACCATTGCTTGTTTTGCAACTCCATTTTGACAGTTAGTGTTTATTTATTGCGGTTAATATCGACGACTTTTACCTTTAAGCTATAAAACTGCAATGTATTATGTTTTATTTCATTCGTAATAGATTGTACTCATAAATAAATCAAAATCATGTATAAAATGATATAGCACATATTTAATATAATATAATATATAATTCTTCTGTACGTGTGTTGACATGAACTCCTCCTAAACGGCTGGACCGATTTGAATGAAATTTTTTATGTGTGTTCAAGTGGATTCGAGGGTGGTATAGATTTGTTTTTACGACGTCTGTCAGGACAGCTAGTTTAAGTATATAAATTGTATTGATGAGATATAAAAAGATTTGTTTACTTTAAAATGCCAAGATTTTTGTAAATCACTACTTATGCTGATTAATTATTGGCATTGCTTACTATTATTATCATTTGCCTTTATAGGTGTACACTGTGGGCCCGAATTACTATGGCGTCTTGGCATGCCCCTTTAATGCATTACATTCTCGTTAACGTAAGACAATATCAGAATATATTCGACCGAATTTAGACCATATTATTATAGTTCTCACGAGCTGTATTGAACAACTAATTGTTGGTAATACGCACGACCAGTTTATGTTCTTCTTAACATTTACTTAGCTATTATTAATTTGCCATCGTAACTGTACGAATGTACTTATTAAAAATATTAATCATACGAAAATCAATACATTATCTTGTATTACCCGGATGTACGATTACACCTTATTTATAAACATTGAGACATATATTTCGATTACTGGCAGATCCGCTGCTTACCTGAGACTCAACTAATTTATACTCAGGAAGATTTTCTCTTAGACTTAACCGCTTACAACTCGCAAAGTTGAGCATAGGATAATTGGTGAGCTAGGTTCAACTGATCGGTCATTTTGCCAATAAAGTGACTGGATAAAATAATAATCAACACTGATTTTATGTGAAAAGTCTTTGTTATCAATTAATTCTGGAATATGTGTAACAATTATAAAACTTACAACTAGTTTACCGAGTTACAAATTGTTGAGCCAAAGGTAACATCTTTTTCCATTCCCGGGTATTGGTCAGTTTAGTACATTTTCAAATCAACTGACCGGACTGACCTTCGATTATGCAAAGACCGTTTTACAGTACACAAATCATGCAATGTCATTAAAATCTAATAAAACAATACTTTGTTGTCTCATACTGAGATCTACGTGATATATAATGTTTTAAATGGTTTCTAAGATTATGACAAACAAAGTAACTAAGTAAAATCTGAATCGTTTTACTCTATCGAAAAATACCATGTATCGTATTAGTTGGAAATATAATGTTAATTTTATTTGTTTATGTTAGGTGGTATATCGCGTATCAATCAAGTTTGACAGGTGGTAGAATTTGGAACTAAACATCTGTAATTATAAGTGACCATATTGGATTTTGTTATTGAAGCCACAGAGCGCACTATTGGCGCAAATTTCAAGACAAGCTTAACCCACAATGTGCTTACTTAGGTATATTATTTAGTGTAAATAAAGATTGGGTTTATGTAGTATATATTGGTGTTATGGCAGATAACAGCTTTTGTCTATATACTTCTGATATAAATGAAAAACTTGAGCGCCATTATTTACCAACAGATGCCAGTTATATATGGTAGTTAAACGTGAAAGATACAACGTGATTGCATCTAAATAAATTGATGTTTTGATTGATGAACTTTGCATCTAATTAAAGAAATAAATTAAATCCAAGTAAACCAGTGAACTCTATGTTAACCTAGTACTCCATTTTATGAGTACCACGGTTTTTAAAGCAGGTCATATATTTTTTTGACTTTATAGGGATAAGAATTTAAGAGATATAAAATTAAAAAATACGTTTCTGTTACTTTTCGGTTATTGTTTAACCTGGATTGTATTTAAATATTTGTAGACTTTCATAACAATGGATTCTGTGATATATTGCTAAAGATATTAGAATAGATTAGACCCACAGTACAAAATTTCGGATATTAATAATATTATTATAATTTTTTTTAAATTTAATTGTTCCTATATGTAAATCATATAGATCAAGCAGATGAAGTCATTGCGGCTGCTAATATTATTATTTTGTATCATTTAATATATTGAAATAACTGCAATCGTAATTTCACTGCCAATATACATTTTGTAAAAGCATATAAATCATACCGAAAGATAGTATCGATCATATTACAGCAATGTGTCGCTGCCATTGTGCAGTACTTATGTTAATTATTATTATAAAATATTAGTAATATGTTTATAGTAACTCTTAATTTAAATGACCGCAGTGTTCTATGTAAATGTGAAGTAACAGCAACCTTCAAGATTTGGTAGAATAATATCTAATGTCGTACGTTTAATATTTATAAGGTAAATTAAGTTTATTAGACTTATCGTTGATAAGTAACGTTAGTTTGTATTTTAGTCCACATGTTCGATATCTACACTACAATACAGTTTGCCATATAGGAAGAAGTACTGCTATTCTCTCGTCGGCCGAAAGCCAAGTTTACTGTCACTTCCAGTTGCTGAGGTAACTAGACCGCTAAATGGTTCGCTTGAAAAGCTTAGCGGTCAAGCGTATTGTCGGTCTAATCTCTTCTAATGTCTTTCTATATTTCATCCCATTACATAGCAATTAACATATTTTTTGTACATAATAGGCGGTGATGGTGCACTAAGAAAAAAGAAAACATCATTAGCTTATAATTAAAAACGAAACACAATAGAATTGGACAGAATTTCACAAATATAAAAATTAATTCCAGTCGATATGCCTGGGCCTGTTCCGCTCGGACTACCTGATGCAGCACCGTGAGAAGCATAAAATCAAGCAAGTGGAGATTAACACTGTCGCGTCGAGTTTTGGCGCCCTAGCGTCGCATCTACCCACGATGTCTCGGTACCGACATGTTTGATGCACGCCTTGGCCGTTATCTGGATATTTCTTTTTTACATTCCAAATTTAAATTCAAATTTGGTGAAGAAAAACAATTAACTTCAGTTTCTTAACTGTCAATTTAGACGTATTTTTTAAACTGATAGTATCCAGATAGCCAGCTACAGGTCAGCACAAAATTCAGTCAACATCTCTCATGTGACTGCTGTCCTTTCGTTTGCACGCTACATCTATCCTTCTCTATCATTGATTAGTCTTTCGTGTATTTGTCGTTTGTTGCACTCTATGCTTTGCTTTCATCTTGGTGGCTGTATGAAGGCATGTCGTGTAGTGTTTCCGCTTCCTAGTTTTGTAAGATATATTTAATGGTATTTTTTTTAGCCAATGTAGCCTGTTGATGCGTGCATGTATTGATTGAAGGCTTTTAGCGCTTCGTAGTACGAGCACTTGAGAGATGTTACCTGTCCACGCCTGCATTGTCGGTTTTAAAAATAAATATCGTCTATGTTAAATTTGTCGCGTAATAATTTGTGTATTTCTGTCCAATCATTGCTGGGTATGGCTTAGGGTACACATCTTTCAAAAACATTGTTTTGCGCTTGTGTTTCATTCATACACACATGCACAGTTATATATTTGATATTTCTGTCTCATGTTTCGCTGATGGTGTCGTTTGATGTCTGTGGGATAAACTAAAAGCATATTTTAAAATATTTTTTGTCTCGGTGGAATATGATATGAAGGTAAAGAAATCGAGTTATTTTTTCCTAAACGTAACTTCTACATTTGGTGCGGCAATAATAATTATGGTCATATCTAATTTAGGATAGCAAGGGAGCTATAACAAAGCAGTATTTTTTACTTACAATTGATGATCAGGTCCACAGTTTTAAGGATTGACAGATTAGAGCTTGAGTCGAGAGATCGTTCGAAATGTAGGGGAGTCCTTTGGCCAATAATGTGAGTGAATAGGTTACAAAAAGAAGACTTTTGTAAGTAAAACATTGTCGTTGCCTATTTGATGGCGGTAGAAATGAGTCAACTTGTACGGGACGTCCTATCCTCGTACAGGAAACTAGTGTTATAGTAATAACGAAATTTGTGACTAAGAGTGCCGGGGTCTTGTATACCTACCTTCTATTCGTTTCCTTGTATCGTATTATTAAGTCTTTTGCTTAGGGTTGGCAATACTTAATTAGTACTCGTGATATCGATAATCGTAAGGTACGATAGCCGTTTACCATCATGGGAGGCATGATTAATTACCACATTCGTTTTATGAAAACTAATAATTACTAAATTTTGTCCGCTGCTACGCTCGCGTATATGTCGGTTAGGCTTATCTTATATTGTGTGTAGGGGCCAGTCAGTACAGACCGGCGACACTTCGACCCAGTGGGATCTTTTGTGTCAGCGCCAAGATTTATCCCTTAGCTATCTCCTTATGAATGTTTATGAATGTAATGCATCAGCCGCAGCGTACACTTCAGAGGGAGAAGTCTGAAGTCTTCAGGGTTTGGGATTGGATATAAGCCAATCCCATCAGACTAGCCAACGCGTCGCATTCATACAGTAGGTGCAATATGGACTCGTCCTGTTCACCACAGGCTCTGCAGATCGAATTGTGTGCCAATCTCAATCTGCACAGGAAGTCGTTGGTGCCAAAATGGCCAGTGAACGCTCCTGTGAGTAGGCGTATTTGGCTCTTGTTATACCCGCAGAACTTCCGAGTGAAGCCTGTGGCTCTGTTTGCAATGAATTTCTTGGAGTGTTCTAGACCCGTAAAAGCCATCCACTCTAGCCTGTGTTTATCATTGCTTTGTGCATTCAAAGCTGCCTTGACGGTGCTCTCAGAGAGTTCCACGAATTACTCGGGGCCCACAAACAGTTGCTCCGAGCAGAGTAGATTGGACTAGTAACAGTTCTTTTATTGGATTAAAGGTACCCTATGTCCTATCTGTACCCCTGACCTCGTGTATGCGCAATTTCATGATAATCGGTCGAGTAGTTAAGGCGTGAAAGCGTAACAAACAAACTCACATTTATAATGTTAGTTACGAAATTAGGATTTCTTATATTGAACGAAAAGAAAGAGGAACATATAGTTGTTAATATTGTGGTACATAATAAATGAATTATCCCATGAATAGGTTCAAAATTGCAATGACATCATAGATCAGTATTTATTGATGTAATTAAGAGAACGGAGACGTATATTATACTTACTTTTCGCCATTTATGTCCCTCGTAATCTCTAGTGGTGATCCTGGCCACGACAAACTTATGAAATTATTGTATTGTCATCGCTCCTTGATAAGTATAGAAAATTTCAAGTGAATCCAAATTCTAAGCGGGTGAAAATCATGTTCAACATTGGCGTTAGATAGACAGATAGATAGATACATGTCAAGCTAATAAAATCGTGTTAAAAAAGTTCGGACTTTAAATCTCGACTTCCTTTCAGAAACGTGTGTTGCCACTAAGAGTTTCCTCTGTACGAGATTTGTCCCAATAAAGCTTTATTAATGCCGATGTATAAAAAATATATGGTCTGCAGTAATGGCGCCGCAGTTAAGATGGCCACCAGGCCACCACGCCGCTACACACTGCGTTTAGTATTGTGGTTTGATCCTCACACGGAATAAATATTGATCCACTAATGGTTGTTTGGAGTTGTTTGTGTTTATTGTTTAAATGTTTGCAAAGTCTTCGCGATACAGGAATTCCTTCTAATGCAAGAGTAAGCTTTAAATAGAAATTGTATCTCTAGCATGATCGTCTTGCTGGTTAGTGACTCGTAATTCCAAAAGTTTGACTCTGTCGAATCTTCAAGAAAGTCTTGCTGCACCGCCAATGTAATATTCAAATCGCTACTCATCAACTTTATTGCTCACGGACGTCTTGCAAAAGGAAGTCTTGCGTAAGGCAGTAGTTTATTTGTAATATCCACAAATGGTTGTTTCAAGTCAAGGTGATTTTTGTGTCTGTTTTTTGAATGACTGTAAAGTTCGCCGCGATACAGGAATAAACTCGGGTGAAAAATTACTATATTGCTTGCAAGGGGTAGCTCATTGAAACTTGCAAAACCTGTGATATTAACTCATGCTGAACCTTCAAAAGAGAAGTCGACAACGATTACTGGTTTTCTGCTGATAGCACTGCATCTCTTTAACATATTAAAATCCGTGTAGTATAGACAATAGAAAATGTATTGACCTGCGTGGTGTTTTATATATTAAGAGGAAAACCAGGTGTACGTCAGCTTAGGTGTAAGTCCATACAAACGTATTCTTCTGCAATCTCCCTAAATTTTGACATCTATATCTATCACGCTATATCTACCATGGTTATGTTCCTATGAAATGATTGATTAAAAAATAATTAAAAGAAAACAACATTATTATAAGGAAAAGGAATGTTTTTAAATTACAATAATTGCACTGTTATACTGTGGTTTTCAGAACAGCAAACAATTTTAACGTGACGCATAAATACGAGTAGATACATACATATGTAGATACATTACAGCCAACATCATACTTATATTGTTTAAAACAAGTATTTAAATTGATTTAGTTCCGTAGGAGAAAACGGGGGCATATGAGATAATGATTTCAGATTTATAATCGGTCCGAACTGTTGTTATCTCTTTTACACATTAATATTTCGTTCGGGCCCAATGTGACAGCAATAGATCCGTTTCTTTAAATGCTATAAGGGCCGTATTTAAGAAGACTAAATACCTATATACAGACTCAACACAAGGTTGTTTACTTGCAATCTCTTGTAGAATGGAAGTACCTCCTCAGTCCTCAGCCACGTTGCTGTAGAAGTGATTGCACGGATAGCGCTGCTGCCGCGCGCCGAGTGTTATGGGTTAGATGAGTTAGATCCCATAACACTCGGCATCCACATGGACACAGGACAAAAATTTGTATAATCGACAAAAATAGTTCTGAGTCTGGGTGTTCTTTGAGTCCGTTGTTTGAATGTTTGTAAATTCCCAGCGACACAAAAATTAATAACAACACGGAAGTTGTCTTTTAAAAAAAACGTTAACAGAAGATGACCTATACCTCCAAAAAATATTTATTTCTACATGTTCCGTCACATGACAAGGCAAAAGTTTATCGCTTTAGTTTCCTTTCTAATTGTTGTATCATTACGATAAGCAACGTGAATATCTAATATAACTACATACAGTTTTATCTTGTTTGCATTATTATCGCGCTCTTGTGGACGATCATGCAATTCATATGATATTCATTCATCACAGATAAAGACGTAAATAAAGACGTGTCGTATAAGGGAAAAGGGACTTTGCCTCCCTCTGTGTGTTCTACCGCTTGTATAATGAATTGTGTTCTGAAGAGTTGTTTGAGATGGTGCCCTCCGCTACCTTTTATCATCGCACCGCTCGCCATCGGCAGGGATTTCATTCTCACACCTTACAACCTAATCGGTGTTGCACCAAGCGGTTCCATACGAATTTTCTACTGCGGACACTCTCAGATTGTGGAATGAACTCCCTGCCGAGGTTTTCCCACAAGACTACAGTATGGGGTACTTCAAAAAGGGTGTTAATAGGTTTTTACAAGGTACAAGGCAACGCGCAAATGATGCCTCTGGTGCTGCAGGTTTCCATAGGCTACGGTGACCACTTACCTTCACCATTACCATGGTGGGTGGGTAAAATGATCACATACACCCGTTCCCTTACAATAGTTTTAATACAATCATGAATAGTACAAAGTGTTACGCATTTGTTATCGTGTTTACGTAGACGACAGAATAACTAATAGTCATTGGCGATGACGGGCAGGTTTTTCAATACATTTATTCATTCAAATATTGATGAGTAATTTATAGTGCTGGGTTTTCATCTCATTTCTAGTTATGAGGAAACTCAGTTTCTTAAGGAATTACCCTACGATTTGCGTTATATGTTGAGTAATTTGTTGGACACTGCTTTCGTAAAGCAGCGGTAGTGAATGCGGCTGCGATGCATGAGGTCTCGGGTTCAAACACCGGACCGGGCCAAAAATTTTTGGGATATCACAATAGTAATTATATATTACATGATATATACATACCAATAAACATAATTATTATATAAGCTAAATAAAATATATACAAATATATATCTATAAATATAAAGATACACACATACATACATACATATATACATACGTATCATATTATTGATGAGATGAATCCGATAAACTGTCGAGGAGGAGAGCACGCACTTTTACCTTGAAAGTGTAACGGTTTGTGCCCCAGAGTTAGGAAGGCCTCGTGTCTCGGAAAGCACTTAAATCCGTTGGCCCTGTGCCTGATCCGGTCGTGTCGGATTACCATCCCATCGGATCAGGGATAGAGAGAACAGAGAATGCACTTGTGTATGCGCAAATACTTGTGAACTATAATATTATCTCCTGCGCAGATGACCAGTCTCCCTTAAGATTGGCCGCCGTGACCGAAATTCGTTCTGGTGGACATTGTTGGGCAAATCACTTCACTAACCCTCGGTTAGAAGTACAAGTTGAAAACGATTTAAACTCTACTTAAGTATTACTAAAACATTGTTGAACGTTTCCGTACCAAGTTGCCATAAACTGGAATAATATTTGAGTAGATACTTAAACAACACAAACTCGCTAAATACTTTGTTAACAGAGAGGTACGACTTACGAGTATGATGAAATTCGATTCTGTAAAAATATTTAAGAATCACTTTTGCTTGCGTCTTGCTCGCTTAAAATAAGTAATGTTATGATAGTAACAGTACTTAAAAAAAAAACTTGCCTATGTTACTCGGTGATAATATAGCTTACTAATAGTGAATTAATTTTTAAAATCGGTTGAGCTGTTTTTGAGTTCATTCCTTACAAACACAAAAAATCAAAATCTTTATAATATTAGTATAGATATAAAAATATGATTAATATATCATGTGTCGACGTAACCGGTGACACCGCTGAATTATTTCTCATACAAATATTTGATACTAGCCATTGCGCGCGGGTCCTCTCGCTTGGTATCTACATCAATAAAAAAAACCTATTTGCTTCCCCAGGTTTTAAACTATACCAGTACCAAATTTAATCTAAATCGGTTGAATGGTTTAGTCGTAAAAAGATTACAGACAAACAGACAAAGTTTCTTTCGAATTTATAATATTAGTAAAGATAGGTATCCTGAAGCAAGCCTAACAAGTATAGCAAATGATTGAGATATTATTTATACCGAGCATTAACCGACTATGAATCCATGTCTTGTTTAGTTACGATCATAATTTACAAGAGATAATACAAATACCGTGTGACATTTTTTGTGTGTTGTGTATGTGGAATAGAATCTAATAGTATTTGTGTTCTAGCATTTTGAGATCACGTGACGTCACAGTGTGCCTAATCGCATGCGGCTAATAGGGCGGCGGGCGACCGGGAGAGGGTGGGTGAGAGCGGGTGTTCGGCGCTAGTCGAGTGCCCTTGAAGATAGCTTTCGTGTTATTTTAACGAAATAATTCATAATTTGTAGCGCGTTATTAGGGTGAATACGTTTACGATATTGAATTATTTTCATTTTTATATCGAATTACTTTTTTACTTCATACAGATTTTATCGCGATGTTTATTTTAAAACAGTTTTATTACATTACTACCTGTTACCCGCGAGGCCGCGACTTCATCCGCGTGCAATGTAACAAAAAAGTGTTTCTTTAGTTTGCAGAGTTTTCTAAAATAAAAGAAGCCTAAGTTACTCCTTATAACATCAGCTATGCAGATTTTATCCGTCTATCTGTCTGTTTGTTTGTTCCGGCTAATCTCTGAAACGGCGGGTCCGATTTTGACGGGACGTTCACTGGCAGCAGTCGTCAAAACGTCCCGTCAAAATCGGACCAGCCGTTTAAATAAATATATGGATAAAATATAAAAAATATTTTTTTATCCGTACCGTATATACTTTCATATGCATTTAGTAAACAGCTGTTATTTTGACATTACAAACAAACACTTCAATTTTATTTATTTGTATACTTATGATATAAAAAAAAAGTAAATATGTGATGTCGTGGACACGCCATGCTTGTTCATCTACAGACGTTCTAAACCTGTTATGCATAATGCCGCCCAGTAAAAGAAACCGAAAAAATATATCTGAATTATTAATACAGCATTATTATGTTTGTGCGTTTATTCTGTGCCTATAGCGTCTATCGTACCGTTTAGACCTTCTCCAAACCAAATTGCATTAAAGCTAGCATAGCGATTTGTAAAAAACATGTAGACATCAGATTCACATTTATAATACTAAAGTGAAAATTAAAACCGGATATTGCGCACGGCTTCGCTTGCGTTAATGCAGATTTTATTAATAAACTACTATCCCTCGAAAACAGTTCTTTTTTCAGAATGAAAGGTCCTTTTTTGACGAACAGTATACTAATTAAAACGTGAAAGCTTAACAAACAAATAAACTTACATTTGCATTTATAATCTATACTATATATATATGTACATACATACACATATATACGGGTGTTTCTTAGTATAGTAAAAATCTCTCAAAGGGTTGTTATTATGAACAACTTTTGTTGTGAGACATTGCCGAAATCGCGGGAAAAAACAGTTCCATACAAAATTGGACTTTAAACTCGGCAAAATGTATGAAACAGGTGATTCTTTTTCATAATAACAAGTACAATCACCTCCTGAGAGGATTACACTATACTAAGGAACACCCAGTATATATATATTATAAAGCTGAAGAATTTGTTTGAAGGCTATAGGCTAGGCTATATACAATCAAGTTACGACCAATAGGAGCGGCGCATCAATGGAAAATGTAAAATTTCTCTTATGTGCAGACGACGTTGCGCGGGTCAGCTAGTGTTAGTATAATAATAGAAGCCTTCGCCTAACGTGATATATTCATGAACGGATGGCGTAGTGGTTCGAGTGACTTGTCACTACCACAGTACCACTGCGCCGAGTATAGTGGGTTCAATCCCGCACGACACACATATTTTGTGTTATTCATAAATAATCTTGCCGAAACTAGATGTTCTTTGTGTCCATTATTTGAATACATATTCAGTGACACAGTTCCTAGCACAGCAGTTATCATTTTAGATAGAAAACGAATTGTATATATATTTGACGCTAAATTGAAGATTGTTGATGTAGGCATTTCTTCATTACATAGCTTAAATCAAACTGATAAAAATATTGAAGTATTTATGCTATAAAAATACTTCCAATTGTAATCTGACTGTAAATAAACTAAAGATCAATCTTAATAAAAATCTCGCTTTAAAAATAATTATGACAAACGAAAAGCTTACAAAATATATACCAGTTATGCATGCTAAAAGTAGTAAATTAACTACTTTCGAATAAAAATTATACGAAAACATTTTTTGTTTGAAATTCGTTCTAATTACATTAAACTTCATATACCTAAGTATAATATTTGTGTCTTAGCATATGTATGCCTGTGTAGCTTAAGTAGTATTGTTAGTGTTTCGCTTGAGTAATGTCGGTTATAGATCTATCTTATATAGAATGTATGCTTGTAGAAATACGACCAACATTTAATAACCAACCATAGATACATATATTTTATAACTAGATTTTACATTACATTTTGTCAATCAATTTTTATCTGTACAGGAACAGTAAGTACCTTTTTTCTCGATGAAAGGTATCCTATGTGTTTTTCTGGACCCCTGACAACGTGTATGCAAAATTTCATGATGATTGGTCGAGTAGTTAAGGTGTGAATGTGTAAGAAACAAACTCACATTCGGATAGTTAGGATTGCTACGATAAGTGTGACAAATGTTTTGCTTTAAAATATTCTATCTTGGTTATTAGTATCGGTTATTAATTCTGTAAATTATCTACTCATGATTTTTTTACTAAAGATTTTGTAATTTTGGTAAACTCACAAATTATACATTGACTTATATAATGGTTTTGACTTGAAATAGGCAATACCATCCCAACTTGAAATAAATCTTGCAGTCATGCCTAATTTAGTATTGATATAATTATAATTTGATAAGCAATGTGCACCATAGGCAGGATGACAGGGTTGAAAATAAGTTCTTCGAATTAGTCCATCTTCTAAATTAGCAAAAAATATTGGACACTTATTTTTTGTTATAACAAAACAATAAAAATTTACTAAGATATAACGCATTCGAGTTTGGGAGCGGGGGCTTGTGACGTCATACTTTTGTAAAATTTGTAACTAATAGTGACGTAACTCAAAATTTAAACGCTTTGTATCTTTGTTGTTATTAGTCTGTGGGACAAAAGAAAACTACTTGCCCAATATTTTGTGCTTATCTAAAAGACTGACTAAAATCTCTTTTTAGTCCACATGCCAATTGTATTCGAATTTTCATTCGAATGTAAATTCGAATACAATTATACATAAAGCATTAATTTCTTATTTATCAATTATCAATCAATGAGCACGATATCATCTTTAGTAAGAAAAACGTTGTGTAGATAAGTTACAGACTGGCAGATAGTGTATCATAATCTCGATATAATTGGAGAAGTTATTATTGCCAGATTAAATAATTAAAAATATTGTCATTGTCCTGACGATCTAATCAGTCATATATATGCGTTTTTACTTCAAGTAAGTGAAACAATTCTTTTTTAGAATTTCAGTAGATGTCTATTAATATATTTAAAATATTTCTTCCATTATATAATTATTACTGTGTAGCATGTTTTTAATTTTATTTCGTTTCATTTCACATTAACTTAACAGCTACAGTGGTGCCATCTTATACAGCTAAATACAAACTTAAATAGTTTGAATTTGGAATGAGATGACGTCATACAGCCTGTTGTATCGTACTAATGGTTTTGTTCGTGTTCCAGCTACGTTCTACGGCAGTTGGGTCATGGCGATTTGATAAAAAATGTAAGTGATCTTTTACCAAATATAATTATTGAAATATCTCTCGGTAGTATATCATCGAATGAGTATGACACCTTCATTTCGCTACCAGTATAAGGTTGTTCACCCACTTTTTTTATTTATGTCAAATAGATACATCAACCAAATAGTCCAAAAAAAAAGAACTCAAAAAGGAAATAAGTTACAAGTGATTCGAATTTAGTAGTACGGGTAATTATGAAATGATAAAAAAGATTACAAACTGTGACGTAACCGCTATTTAAAGGCAGTTGTCAGAAGAAGATAGCTAGATATACCCATACACTCCCACTTTGATTATATCCAAATTAAAAATATTAATTACTTCCTTATTTTACAACCAGATTTGACACTGTTTGCTCAAGAAGATTTCACTTGAAAAATATTTTACCTATTGGTAGTGTTATTCTTAAAGGTTATATAACATCAGGCTACGAGCCACGAGAGCAGTTATCATTAACGTGGGTCAAACCGCGGTAAACAGCGTAATTAATAAATACCTACATTTCTTTATTAAGCCAAGCAGCAATAGCCTATTGGGAGACCTTTAGACTGCCACACAGAGGTCTCGGTGAAGGAAATCATTGTTAGGAAAGCATGTTCTTGAAGATATATGAAGTCTGCCAACCCGCAGTGGGCAGCGTGGTGGACTATGGCGTAATACATACTGAGACATGGCCTGCGCCCAGCAGTGGGACAGTTTATTACAGGGCTGGTATTATTAACTTCGTGGCGCAGCGGTAGTAAATGTGAGTGCTGTGCATGAAGTCTCGGGTTCGAATCTCGGGTCGGGCCAACAAAGACATATTGGGTTTTCCTGTTAAGAAATCTCAATAGCAGCTCTGGGTTAGGAAATTGGCGGTGTTGGACACCCCCGTGCCATGTAAAGCAAGAAGGCCGTAGTTCCCGCGCCTGATCTCTCTCCGGTCGTGTGGGATTATCCATCTCATCGGATCATGAGAATGAGGGGACAGAGAGTGCACTTGTGTTTGCGCACACGCTTGTGCACTATAATATCTCCTACGCAAATGGCCAGTCTGCGTTAAGATTGGTCACCGTGACCGATATTCGGTCTGGAGGAAATTATTTTTTTTTTTTTTTCATATTGCCTCAGATGCCAGAAAATCGTGCGCTGTCCGGCCTTTGCGCCGGTATAATCGAGGCATACGATTTGTTTGGAGTGGCGTCCGCAGTAGTCCTGTTTGTGGTCGAGGAGGTTTCTTATAATATCTGTGACCAGAGGTTCCATGAATTTGAAATATCTGAGAAGCGACCAGACATCATGGTAAGCACAGGCATTTTCTATACTAATATTATAAAGAAGAAAGATTTGTTTTTGTTTGTAAGGATTTAATTCAAAAACCACTTAATGGACTTAAAAAATTCTTTTACCATTAGTAAGGTATATTACCACCGAATAACACAGACTAAATTTTATTTTAAAAAATATGTGCTGTTGCTCACATAACCTTACCTACTTTTACACGAGCGAAGCCACGGGCAAAAGTTAGTTACATATATGATACGTTATGTATATGACTATTTTAGCAGACTCGTTATTATATCCAAATTAAAAATATTTTTTGCCTTGTTGGTCCAGTGGTAGTGTATACGACTGCAGAGGGTTCTCTCTATATGGTAGAATCTTGATGCTCCAAAACTTATTTGGCATAACACAGATGGTATGATCTTCTTTAAACGAATATTATTAAGGCATAAAAATTATTTAGTATAAACATTGTTTGGCCGAATGTTTATATGTTCGAATTTACAATAGCATACTTTTTAGACGGCAGAGTTTTTATCTGGTATAATTACCCTTGGCAGAATTAATATTCCGTATAGCATAACGTTCATTTAGATCCTTAGTTCCCAAAGTGGTCCAGGTGGACCCCAGGGGTCTACGGGAAACTCGACGGGGGTCTACGTAGGCGTGACAAAAAAATGGGGGTTCACAATTCGTAAGTGGGGATCAACGAAAATTTATTTGCTTTCAATATAGGCAGATAATGACGGATATTTTATAATAATAATAATATTCTAACACATACACACAACACCATCTAGCCCAAACTAAGCAGAGCTTGTACTATGGGTACTAGACAATGGATAAACATACATATATACATTTTTTTTTGTAAATACATACATATTATACATAGAAACACCCAGACCAAGACAAACATCCATGTTCATGCACACAAATGTTTGACTTGTGCGGGAATCGAACCCGCGACCTCAGGCGTAGCAGTCGGTTACACTAACCACGCTTTTTTAAATTTAGTCCTATTTAACTTTTTGGTCCGAATATATCGATTTTACTTAGCGGATTACATTTATAGCTGCAGGGGGTCCACCGATACCAGCTAAACTTTGAAAGTGGTCTATGATAAAAAAGTCTGGGAACCTCTGATTAAATTGACGATTATATGGTATAATTTCACTTGACATACAAGGAGATAACAGAATTTTATTTGGAATAATTTTAATAGAAATTATTAAATAACAGAAACGACTCGCTGCAAATCCGACTCCACGTAGTCTAGTTTGTCCTAAACCTAGAGTGTAATTTAGTATCGCGTAGGCGCATAAGGGCGAGGCGGCCCGCTCGCGTGGGACCGCCGGAGCTCCGCAGCGCTGGAGCCCCGCAGCGCCGGAGTCGTGGCAGAAAACATGCCTGCTGCATGTTGCATGCTCGCTTGCATGCCGCATGCATAATGTTGTATGCTTGTTTGCTTGCTGCATGTTGCATGCTCGCTTGCATGCTGCGTGCATAGTGTATGTTTGTTTCCAAATTATACTGACTAGATGATATGATAGATCAGTTTCTCAATTATTATGGATGTGAAAAATATGCTTAAAGATGTAAACTGTAAACTTTCTGAGATATAATGGTTCTGCCTTTTAATGACTATAGATATTAAATGTATGCCAAAAGACGATTTCGACTATGACCTTTCCGTGATATGATGGTTATACTTTTTAATTATCACACACCCACAATCATAAAGCAATCAAAAAACTCCAACAATCATCCAACCCAAAATGTATAAACAAAAGCCCCAGTATCACAACATATCAAGCACTCAACACTTACCAAGACTTAACCACCTGTAAATCAACTTTAAATTTCTTTTATGCAAATGTGAGAAGTATATGCAAACCGGGTAAATATGATGAACTTAAAAGTATACGCCTATCCCTTGATAAAACTATACACGTGGTCCTGCTAACTGAAACATGGATACAGTCTGAAAAACAAGCAATTAAATTCAATCTACCTACTTACTCACACTACTACAACATAAGAACAGATCATATTGGTGGAGGAGTGTCCATGTATATACATAATAGCTTACAACATAATTTGATACAAGCATCGTACATAAGTGGAAATAATTACCTATGGGTTCATTTAGAAAAGTATTCACTTGATGTTGGACTGGTATATTACCCCGGGAACACGAACTTTAACAACTTTCTTGACCAATACCAATCACAATTGATTCAAAGGAAGAGAGCGATTATTTTTGGTGATACAAATATTAATCTATTGGCCGCAGAAAACAAAACCCAACGTTACAAAGCCATATTGCAGGAATCTGGATACAAAATTATAAACAAGATTGAAACAAAATACTGTACACGAGAAACGTCAAACTCTAAAACCATAATAGATCATGTGATATCAAATCTTAGGCAAGACAAATATAATGTGGCTATCATTGAATCCTCCTTATCAGATCACAAAAACATTTATCTGGAAATAAAAAATTACAATCCTCCAAAAAAACAAAAGGTACAATATGAAGCAATCAATTATGAAAAACTATTTAACAGAATCAAGGAAGCGGAATTTAAAAACGAAACATGTGACTTTTTTAATTTTGAAAATTTTATAAACAGTAATATAACAGCGAGTAAAATGAAAAAACAAAAAATTGTAAATGTACCTCAGAAAGAATGGGTTAATAATGAAATAATAAACAATATCAATGAAAGGAATCAACTTTGGTGCAGTTTAAAAAGAGAACCTGAGAATAAACAACTTGTTTCAGAGTACAACTCGAAAAAAGCTGAAGTTATAGAGATCATTAAAAGTGCGAAGAAAAGATATTTTTATGGAGAGTTTATAAAATGTACAAATAATCCTAAAAAGATGTGGAATATAATTAACAAGCTTGCCAAAAACGCGATGGAAACCAGTTGTGTTCCCCCAAATCTAAAAACTGATAGTGGCATTATCATTAAAGACCCTACTGAAATTTGCAACATGTTTAATAGATATTTTGCCAACATAGGTTCTGAATTAGCTAGTAAAATTCCATTAAAATACCATAATAACACTGTCTTTACGTTGCCTAAACTAGGTCCTGCTAGCGTTCAGGCGGAACTAGCAGAATTTACTCCTTGTAGCATAAAAGAGGTATCCGATATCATTAACAATTTTGATCCTAACACGAGTACTGGAATAGATGGCATCAGCACTAAAGCCTTAAAATGTGTAAAAGACTTAATCATTCGGAACTTAACCTGTTGCTTAAATAAATTACTACAACTAGGTATATTTCCTGACAGTCTCAAAGTAGCTAAAGTTACGCCAATATTTAAATCTGGGGTGAAATCTGATCCAGGAAATTACCGACCCGTATCGGTCCTACCCTTGCTTTCTAAAATTTTGGAAAAAATTATATACGCAAGACTAAATGACTACCTCACCGAAAATAACTTCTTGTACGACCATCAATATGGGTTTCGCTCAGGATCGAATACGTTAAGTGCAACCTTAGATCTAACAATAAAAATCAAAACAAATATCGATAATAAAAAGGTGGCGCTTGGTGTGTTTATCGATCTAAAGAAAGCATTCGATACCGTTAGCCATTCGTTACTATTAAAGAAACTTAATAGCATAGGGATAACTGGAACCGCTCACAAGATCTTAACCTCTTATCTTACAAATAGACACCAAATTATTAAAATAGGAAATTACGAGAGTGACCCTTTACCCTTGTATTGCGGCGTCCCACAAGGGTCAATTCTAGGCCCTCTGTTGTTCCTGATCTATGTTAATAATGTCTGTCAAGCAGGCCTGGCAGGAAATCTCACTCTCTACGCTGACGATACATGTCTGTTTTACTTTGGCCATAACCTCAGTGATACTATTCAGATAGCGCAACAAGACCTTAACCTATTGCATAATTGGTTCCAATACAATCTTTTAACTATTAACAAGTCAAAAACATCATATATGATATTTAGCGCCAAAAATAAAAGAATACAGAGCCACGCTGCTCTGACGATTGATAGCGAAGTACTGCGCGAATCCAATCAAGAGAAATATCTAGGACTCACACTTGATAAACACATGACATGGGGTGCACACTTATCACACATACAGAAAAAACTATCATCACTGGTTGGTTCTTTATACGATATAGCCCGGTGTATACCGCCCAAAGTACGGCCTCTAATTTATAACGCACTCGCTAAGCCTCACTTACTTTATCTAATTGAAATATGGGGCACTGCAGCTAAAACGAATCTTAATAAAATACAAATTTTGCAAAACAAAATAATAAAAATTCTATACCATTACGATTTCTTGACGCCATCTAAAACAATATATAAAGAAACCAAACTCTTAAACCTTAACCAATTATATACATTTTCCACATGCGTACTCATCTACAAAATAATGCACAACATGATACACACACACACATCACACTCACCACGAAGGCCCAAAGTAAAACAAACAAGTATTCATCACGCCGCGCTAATAATCTTGTATTACCCAAAGCAAGAACTAACTATGGCCAAAATATCATAACATTTGCGGGAGCACAACTGTATAACAAAATTCCCGATAATATTAAGAAAGCAGACTCGTTAAGTGTCTTCAAAAGAAGGCTTCTTGAACTAATTAATGACGACCATTCCATTTTAGCTTAATTTTTATAGTATGTTTGTATTTGTTTTCTTTTAAAACATTCTAAGCGTTTAACTTGGACCACCGCACAAATTATTCATAGAAGTGGGTGGTTAGTGTAACCGACTGCTACGCTTGAGGTCGCGGGTTCGATTCCCGCACAAGTCAAACATTTGCGTGCATGAACATGGATGTTTGTCTTGCTCTGGGTGTTTCTATGTATAATATGTATGTATTTACAAAAAAAAAAATATATATATGTATGTCTACCCATTGTCTAGTACCCATAATACAAGTTCTCTGCTTAGTTTGGGCTAGATGGTGTTGTGTGTATGTGATACAATATTTATTTATTTATTTATTTAGTTATAATATTATCTTTTGTTCTGTGTTTTTGTTTTGATACCTACATATATGTATTATGTTAACGGACTAATTAGTGTAATGCATTTGTTTGTATTTTCTTATGTAAGCGACATGTAATTGTCTTTAATAAGAAATAAAGAAATATTGAACCGAATTATTATGGATATGAAATTTATGCCTAAAGATGATTCTGACTTACAAAATTAGTTTTGAATGTATGATAAATGACTGTATGCCAAACGATTTTCTGCGAAATGAAGTTTATGCTTTCCGTTGTTATGCAAAACAATATTATGACATTAAAAGTTCTGCCATAAAAGGTGGACCCGACTGCGGATCATGAGGACTCGAGTTAGATTCCCGTTGCTAAGATTTTCCATCAAGAATTTCTAAGTAGCAATTTATTAGGAATTTCTGTCAAGAAGTTCTTAATAATTAGCCCGGACTTAAGAAGTTGGCGGTGTTTCACCACCGTGTGTCGGAAAGCACGTTAAACGGTGGGTCCTGGCTGAAAGGAACCGTGGCCAGTCATTACCTGTGTCAGCCGGAAGATGAGGGCGCCTCCTCTCCTCAAAAACGGGCTTTACCGCCACGATCGTGGCGTGCCCGAATTATCCTGACGACTGGTCTAACCATAGAATGATGTTATCCTTCTGGGTTACGGAGGTCAGATGGCATTCACTCCGTGTAAAAACTGATATTCAGCTAAATCTCGTTAGACCAGAAATAAGCATACCCTGGCTAAAGCTAGGATTAATAATCGCTAGGAAGAAGAAGACTATTTTAGCAGACTATTACCACAATGTCGTCATAGTCAAGTCAGGTCAAAAACCATTTATTCATTTAGGCCAGAAAATAACACTTATGAACGTCAAAATAGTCGTAAACCATGGGCCAAATTGATATTTCCACAATTTCTTTTTTTGATATGCATGCATTGATTAGGTATGCTACTTAACCTTTGTTAACCTATTGAGAATCAGCGGCACACCGGCGGACTTACACAATAGTAATAGGACGGACAGAAATGCCTGATATAATTAAAAACCTATTGTATTGTGTCTGTCCGCCGCCGCACCGGTGCGAAGTTATATGAAGTCTGCTCTCGCGCTGGGCTAGAGCGGTGGGCTATGGCGTAGCCCTACTTACACTCAGAAGAGGCCTGTGTCCAACAGTGGCAAATTAATATTCGGGCTGCTATTGCATATCACCACATATTAATAATCAAAGTCCCTCTCCGCGTCTGTCTGTTCGCGATAAACTCAAAAATTACTGAACGGCTTTTCATGCAGTTTTCACCAATAGACAAAGTGATTCATTAGGATGGTTTAAGTGTATAATTTGTTAAGGTTTTGTACTACCTGTGCGAAGCAGGGGCGAGTCGCTAGTAGTTCACATATTTGCGCTGCCGCCATATTAAAACGTTAAACTTTTCTTAACGAAATCGTGTCCATACATTCCCAATATTTTTTTTTATAAAACATAAATAAAAATATTTATTTCAGCAACATTATACAACTTCTACAGTATATCTTACATAGGGGTCTCCTTTTAAGTATTGAAAATACCTGTACTAGGAGACCCCGCTCTTCTTAACTAAAATAACAATATGTAGGAGGAGTATGTATATAAAAAAAAAGATACAAAATAAAATAATTACAATTTAATATTAATATCTAAAAGACAATGGATGAAAATAATAAATAAAATAGGAAATCAACATTTCGTGTTATGTATGTATGTGTGTGCGTGTCGTGTACATGTGTGTGTATGTGTGTGTGAGAGTGTTTGTGTGTGTGTGTGTGTGTGTGTGAGAATGTTTGTGTGTGTGTGTACGTACGTACGTGTGCGTCAACGCGTGCGTTCGCGCCAGCCATCCTGTAACAGTTGCTTTACATTTACGATAAGTTGTTTTGCTTTGTTTGTTTCAGATACACAGGAAAACTTTAACAGAAATCTTTGATGAAACCGAATTCAGTGACAAGAAACAGTTGCTCATGTAAGTTAGCGAACACAATATTATATAGGTACGGTCAACTACATAAGCTGAAAATTACACCATTTTGTAACAGTATTTTATGAATTAAAATCTATTTATTATTTTCCAATAGTAATAAATTGTGACTAAATTAACTGTCCTTTAACTGTTAATGCTCTAAAAGATGATGGCCACTATTGTGAATGATAGACCACTTGAAAATCTCGGGAGTGTTAATCGACTTATGAAGCTGACTGTACATATATACAACCGTTGGCAAGAGGTCTCGTATTCAATTCCTGGGTCGGGCGGTGTTATTGGAGTTTCCTGTCAAAAAATGTATTGCAGCGGCACAGAGTCTGGCAAGTATTCAAAGTGCATATTTAAGCCACTGCACCATACCGTACAGGTAGATTTTTATTTAGGTACTTATAACCTCTACTGGCGTATTATAGAAACAACGAGCACCAGGAACAACTGTACTCGGGGCAATTGTTAATGTTTCATCCCGGCATCAAACCCACATCAGTTACATTGGCAGTGGTGAAGTGACCTACTGCACGCTACGCCATCCACCCAAATTTAAAATGAATAGATTAGTTGACTGACTTATTTTATTATTTACATAATATACTTAGTAACATTATCTCAAATCTAAAACAAATGAAAGATTATTTGAAATCTACACTACAATGAAATGTCAAATGAAAGAAATCACGCACTATACAGATTATGACGTAATCGCCATTTAGATATAGCTGTCAAAATATTGTTACGTGCTGGGTTCGAAGGATAAGAATGTAAAACAATATTACCAACTAAAGCGTTTTATTCTAGCACACAATTCAATTTAAAACACAACAAACACCAAACTACACGTTTCCACTGTAACTGCTTCAAATTCCGTAGTATTTTCGCTTCCGTTCGCTTCGATGAATACTCGACCGCTTGTAAACTGACTCGGCGAGCGCTGTCCTTCCCCTTTTATAAGCGGTTAAATCGTCCACGGCGTTTTCTAGAAACGTCATACTCGGTCTGTAAACAATGCGAAGATTCGAGAATGTGCCAGCGTTCTCTCTACTTTACTTGTACCGACGAATCTACGTAGTTCCGTAAGTATTCAATAGATGGCGCTGTAATAAATGATTAGACGGAACTGCCGAGTCTTCCACACAATGCCGAGAGATAGCACTGGGTGTAACAATATTAAGAAGTATTCCTACAACAGCCCAACGTATTATATCCAAATTTAAAATATTAATTACTCCCTTATTTTGCAACCAATTTTGATACTGTTATCACGAAAAGATTTCTTTTGATAGCTATTTGCTCTTATATGTAAACTACTACATTTAAATTGATGTAATTTGCAGCGAAGGCAGGCCCGTGGCAGTGGTGTATTATCGTTCGGGTTACGAGCCCGCGCAATATCCCTCCACCAAGGAGTGGGAAGCCAGGCTCCGAGTTGAACGTTCTACGTAAGTATTGTCATTTTATTTCAGCCAAATATTTTCTCCTATGACCTTTTCGTGTCTACAGACATTCTTTGTGATTTACTCACAAAACTGTGATTATAATAATATCAGCCCTGTATTTAACTGTCCCTTCTCAGTGTAAGAACCACGCTAGCCCAGTGCGGATTACATATATTTGAGAACATTATAAATAACAAGAGTTCTCCATAATGTTCGTGAAGTTCTTAGAAGACATGCCAGTTTCTTCGCCATGTTTTTCTTCACCGTTAAAGCGAGCGATAATTAACTATTTAATAAGCACATAACTGTTTATGTATCTTAACTCTAAAATAGATTGCCTTTACGTATTTCATTTTAATTCTGTATAATTTATTTGTGCGCCGTTTGTAAGTCGTGATAAAATTCGGCTCCGTGGCATGGGTTGGAGGCTCGGATTTATATCCCGGCTCGGGCAATATAAAGTTATTGGGTTTTACTGCTAAGAAATCTCATTAGCAGCCCGGAGTTAGGAAGAAGGCAGTGGTCCTGCGCCTGATCTCTCTCCGGTCGTGTCAGATTGCCGTCGGATTATGAGAGTTAGGGAACAGAGAGTGCACTTCTGTTTGCGCACACACTTGGCACTACAATATCTCTTGCGCAGACGCAGACGGATAGTGTCCGTTAAGACTGACTGCCGTGACCGAAAATTCGGTCTTGAGAACATTATTCTAACAGTTCCTTAAAGCAAGTGTAGTGCTATATTTGTCTTATATGGAGGATGAAGCGCCGTTCAAGTGTAGCGAGAGCAGAATTTTAGTAATTCTTCACATAAAAGAATGAAATTATTGGTAAGAGAGGAACCTGCCACGCCCTCTCGGATTGCTTACCCTAACTATTGCAATAGAAAAAGGTTGACAACGTGGGTACTTCAACTTGCAGTCGTGTTTCGAGCACAAAATATGCGTCGACGCGTGTTTCACCTCAGCGCGAGGAATCTTCAGGACCGTCGAACGAATGAGGCTCATTCGTTGCCAAACGGTCCGAGAATGCGTGTTGGGTTCCTATCTTCTCAATAATTTTATTACAATGGATTTCCGCCAAGTAATGCCTACTTCGATCCAATATAATTATTTACCTCTCCATCCTCCTTGTCAGAAAAATAAGCTTTCTTAACCTACACCTCGCCTTTCTATTGTAAGTAAGACCTGGTAAATCTTTTGAAAAAATTTTGGCATCCTCCTGAAATTCTTTCTGTTTTCGATTATACACAAGTAAACTACTTTAAACCTATGGATTTCATCGCGTATTACATAATTTTGAAAGAATGGACGAGAAAAGACTAACTTAGAAAGTTTATAAAGCTAGTGTGAATGGAACCGTCGCAAGAGGAAGACCTAGGCGAACGTTTCTCGATCAGATCCAAGACGTTCTGGACAAAGGCCAGGTTAAGAGCACCTTAAACCGGTGAGCGTGTATAAGGAATGTGATGAACCTGAATGAAGACAGAGAAGTGTCTCATGATCGTAACAAATGGAAATCCGTAGTCTCTGCCTAGCCCTCTGGGAAACAGGCGTGAATCTATGTATGTATGTATGTACATACTTAAGAAACTATTAATGATAAACTAAGCTACTATTAAAGCTATTTATATTATTAAAACTATTTTAACTATATTTTTTTTAATTACTATACTAGTAAATGTACATACAGCGACACATAGACGTAGTCTGTTTCGGCTTTGAACTATTAGAAGTTGAACGCTGCGAATCGTGCGAGAGGGTGTGTTATATTTTTGTTATTTTGTCTCATTCACGCTGAACGCAACGCGGCGTCAGAGCGCGTATATATAGAAAATATAAAACTATATATATATACAGTTTTATATTTTCTGAGCAAGTTTAGCTCGGCGCGAATATTATATTTTACAAGTTTTCGTTTAGCGCTGGCGTCTGAGCGTTAAAGGTCCATTACCTATAATCAATTATTATTATTACTGGTGTAAATGTTATAAAAGATTAAAAAGAGTCCCTAAAAGAGTCAAAATATAAAGTTTTACATTCACTCATAAAATTTATAAAAATGATGAGCATTAAGTAAAAAAAGTAAGCGATAGAAATGTATTTCATTATTAACTTTCATAACTATGCACTGGAAATTATAATAATAAGTAATTTTAAGATATTCATTAAATCATTAAGTAGCGAAAGCTTAGTGGGAAACCGATGGACTGCCACGCCGAGGTATCGAGATCGACACCGAGGCGCGAGGCGAAAGTTATGTGCGTATTAAATTATCGCTCGTTTTAACGGTGAATAAAAACATCCTGAGGAAATCTGCATGTCTTAGAGTTCTCCATAATGTTCTCGGAGATACATATGTGAAGTCTGCCAACCCGCACTGGACCAGCATGGTGGAATATAGTGCCTAAGAGAGAAGAGGCCCGTGCCCAGCAGTGGGGTAGTTTAATATAGAGCTGATATTATTATATATTTATATTAAATCAAAAAACCCTGCAGCCATTTTGATATACGTTTCGATTTACCTAGTATTTAATTCGCTGATCTTTAGTGTCGAATTGTTTAAAGTAAATAACTAGGTAACTTGATAAATAAGTTAAGCTTGTAATTTTGTAATAGTGCATCTGTCCTTGCTATAAAAATCTCTTGGAAATGCAGGTTTCTTCACGATGTTTTTCCTTCACCGTTAAAGCGAGCGATAATTAACTATTTAGTACACACATAACTTCAAAAAGTCAGATGTGCGCGCCTTGGGATCGAACTCGAGACCTCTGCGTGGCAGTCCAACTAGGAGTCATTAGATTAAGAGAAAAATTGTGAAAACCAAATAATGATAATAAATTATTCTTATTCTATTTAGATTAAGGTTTACACTGTTTCTTACCTTTCACGGATCGCTACCGTCGTTTAAAACATAATTGTTTTCAGCGCAATAAAATGCCCATCGATCCACTACCAACTGGCTGGCACTAAGAAGGTGCAGCAAGCGCTGGCGGCTCCGGGAGTGCTGGAGAAGTTCATGGGAGCTGGCGCCGCCACCAGCCGCGTCAGAGACATTTTCACTGGACTGTACTCGCTGGACTTCGACGAGAGCGGCGAGAGAGCTGTCGAGATGGCCATCGCTGATGCTGACAGGTATGTAGCTATTCTATATTATTTACTTAAACTAGAAATAAGATAAACTTCTATTTTATTATTTCAATAGCAATTTTTTTTTTGGCAACCTCTAGGAATAAATATTGTGTCGCGGGGTACATTACAAACATTGAAACCGTTGACACAAAGAACCCACCATCGAAACAACTTTTTGTGGATCACACAAAGTTTTGTCTTTAGTGGCAGCGGCGACCCGACCATTTAAACCACCACGCCATCCGGCCATTTGCTGCTTGTATATCTTGATTATAATCCGGAACTAACACTAAGCGACGGAAAGACATCGTTTGTTCTACTCAGTCTCAATCTAAGTATTTTTTTACCAATAGGTTTTTCGCATTAAAAGGTCCATTTCTCTATAATAATATAAACAAAATAACTGCGTTTTATGACAAAATTATGCTAACACTAAGCAATTAGTTCAGCAATATTTACAAACTTTGAACTACGAAACTGAAAATTTGATGACTGTTGTTCAATAAGTGTAACGCACTAAAATAGCTCTTCAAGTAGTTATAGTAATCACTTAGTTTATAATGTAATTCGTAAGTTTTATAATAATAATGTTTTATAAGTATTGTTTTAGATGTTATATTAATATTATACAGTATGTGTCCCTGATGCCTGTGGCACAGGTTTACTCTAGTACAGGCACCCCTTATATATTACCTTTACGATGTAATCTAAGCTCTGTAACATTTCGTACCAATTTAAGTTGAATAAATGATTATAATTATGATTGTATATCGATACTTAATATTATAAAGAGGAAAGATTTAATTTTTGGTTCGGTTCGTAAAGATTTAATTCAAAACTACACTACCGATTTTAAAAATTCTTACGCCATTGGAAAGCTATATTATCACCGAGTAACACTCATACAATAATTTATATAAAAGCAAGTGGAGTTCCTTACCATGAGAAAGATGGTGAGCGACATCCCGATAATACCGACTAAACCCACCACGGTATTCCTCGACATAAACGCAATCGGCGGGGCCTCGCAATTCACTTTCACATGCATTCGCGACCCCGTTAAGCTTTTACTAACGTAACCTAACCTACTTTAACGCGAGCAAAGATACAGGCAAAAGGTTGTGTATATTAAAACTAGCCGACACGCACAACTTCGTCTGCTTCACGTAAGAGAATTTTCCCCGTTTTTATATTTTGCATTGATGCTCCGCTGCTATTGGTCGTAGCGTGATGGTATAATTCTAAAAAAAGGCCTTCCTCGATAAATGGGTTATCCAACACTAAAATATTTTTCAATTCGAACCAGTAGGTAGTTTCTGAAATTAGCGCGTTCAACCAAACAAACAAACTCTTCAGTTTTATAATATTAGTATAAAAATATATTTATTTGTAGGTTCGTGTTAAAGCCGCAGCGTGAGGGCGGCGGTAACAACATGTACGGCTCCGACGTGCGTGAAGCGCTACTGCGCATGCGCCACAGCCGCGAGCGCGCCGCGTACATACTCATGGAGAGGATACTACCGCCACTGGTATGTCCATACTAACAACATGTACGGCTCCGACGTGCGCGACGCGCTACTGCGCATGCGCCACAGCCGCGAGCGCGCCGCGTACATACTCATGGAGAGGATACTACCGCCACTGGTATGTCCATACTAACAACATGTACGGCTCCGACGTGCGCGACGCGCTACTGCGCATGCGCCACAGCCGCGAGCGCGCCGCGTACATACTCATGGAGAGGATACTACCGCCACTGGTATGTCCATACTAACAACATGTACGGCTCCGACGTGCGTGAAGCGCTACTGCGCATGCGCCACAGCCGCGAGCGCGCCGCGTACATACTCATGGAGAGGATACTACCGCCACTGGTATGTCCATACTAACAACATGTACGGCTCCGACGTGCGCGACGCGCTACTGCGCATGCGCCACAGCCGCGAGCGCGCCGCGTACATACTCATGGAGAGGATACTACCGCCACTGGTATGTCAATACTAACAACATGTACGGCTCCGACGTGCGCGACGCGCTACTGCGCATGCGCCACAGCCGCGAGCGCGCCGCGTACATACTCATGGAGAGGATACTACCGCCACTGGTATGTCCATACTAACAACATGTACGGCTCCGACGTGCGCGACGCGCTACTGCGCATGCGCCACAGCCGCGAGCGCGCCGCGTACATACTCATGGAGAGGATACTGCCGCCACTGGTATGTCCATACTAACAACATGTACGGCTCCGACGTGCGCGACGCGCTACTGCGCATGCGCCACAGCCGCGAGCGCGCCGCGTATATACTCATGGAGAGGATACTACCGCCACTGGTATGTCCATACTAACAACATGTACGGCTCCGACGTGCGCGACGCGCTACTGCGCCTGCGCCACAGCCGCGAGCGCGCCGCGTACATACTCATGGAGAGGATACTACCGCCACTGGTATGTCCATACTAACAACATGTACGGCTCCGACGTGCGCGACGCGCTACTGCGCATGCGCCACAGCCGCGAGCGTGCCGCGTACATACTCATGGCGAGGATACTACCGCCACTGGTATGTAAATACTAACAACATGTACGGCTCCGACGTGCGCGACGCGCTACTGCGCATGCGCCACAGCCGCGAGCGCGCCGCGTACATACTCATGGAGAGCATACTATCGCCACTGGTATGTCCATACTAACAACATGTACGGCTCCGACGTGCGCGACGCACTACTGCGCATGCGCCACAGCCGCGAGCGCGCCGCGTACATACTCATGGAGAGGATACTACCGCCACTGGTACGTCCATACTAACAACATGTACGGCTCCGACGTGCGCGACGCGCTACTGCGCATGTGCCACAGCCGCGAGCGCGCCGCGTACATACTCATGGAGAGGATACTACCGCCACTGGTATGTCCATACTAACAACATGTACGGCTCCGACGTGCGCGACGCGCTACTGCGCATGCGCCACAGCCGCGAGCGCGCCGCGTACATACTCATGGCGAGGATACTACCGCCACTGGTATGTCCATACTCACAACATGTACGGCTCCGACGTGCGCGACGCGCTACTGCGCATGCGCCACAGCCGCGAGCGCGCCGCGTACATACTCATGGAGAGGATACTACCGCCACTAGTATGTCCATACTAACAACATGTACGGCTCCGACGTGCGCGACGCGCTACTGCGCATGCGCCACAGCCGCGACGCGCTACTGCGCATGCGCCACAGCCGCGAGCGCGCCGCGTATATACTCATGGAGAGGATACTACCGCCACTGGTATGTCCATACTAACAACATGTACGGCTCCGACGTGCGCGACGCGCTACTGCGCCTGCGCCACAGCCGCGAGCGCGCCGCGTACATACTCATGGAGAGGATACTACCGCCACTGGTATGTCCATACTAACAACATGTACGGCTCCGACGTGCGCGACGCGCTACTGCGCATGTGCCACAGCCGCGAGCGCGCCGCGTACATACTCATGGAGAGGATACTACCGCCACTGGTATGTCCATACTAACAACATGTACGGCTCCGACGTGCGCGACGCGCTACTGCGCATGCGCCACAGCCGCGAGCGCGCCGCGTACATACTCATGGCGAGGATACTACCGCCACTGGTATGTCCATACTCACAACATGTACGGCTCCGACGTGCGCGACGCGCTACTGCGCATGCGCCACAGCCGCGAGCGCGCCGCGTACATACTCATGGAGAGGATACTACCGCCACTAGTATGTCCATACTAACAACATGTACGGCTCCGACGTGCGCGACGCGCTACTGCGCATGCGCCACAGCCGCGACGCGCTACTGCGCATGCGCCACAGCCGCGAGCGCGCCGCGTATATACTCATGGAGAGGATACTACCGCCACTGGTATGTCCATACTAACAACATGTACGGCTCCGACGTGCGCGACGCGCTACTGCGCCTGCGCCACAGCCGCGAGCGCGCCGCGTACATACTCATGGAGAGGATACTACCGCCACTGGTATGTCCATACTAACAACATGTACGGCTCCGACGTGCGCGACGCGCTACTGCGCATGCGCCACAGCCGCGAGCGTGCCGCGTACATACTCATGGCGAGGATACTACCGCCACTGGTATGTAAATACTAACAACATGTACGGCTCCGACGTGCGCGACGCGCTACTGCGCATGCGCCACAGCCGCGAGCGCGCCGCGTACATACTCATGGAGAGCATACTATCGCCACTGGTATGTCCATACTAACAACATGTACGGCTCCGACGTGCGCGACGCACTACTGCGCATGCGCCACAGCCGCGAGCGCGCTGCGTACATACTCATGGACAGGATACTACCGCCACTGGTATGTAAATACTAACAACATGTACGGCTCCGACGTGCGCGACGCGCTACTGCGCATGCGCCACAGCCGCGAGCGCGCCGCGTACATACTCATGGAGAGGATACTACCGCCACTGGTATGTCCATACTAACAACATGTACGGCTCCGACGTGCGCGACGCGCTACTGCGCATGCGCCACAGCCGCGAGCGCGCCGCGTACATACTCATGGAGAGGATACTACCGCCACTGGTATGTCCATACTAACAACATGTACGGCTCCGACGTGCGTGAAGCGCTACTGCGCATGCGCCACAGCCGCGAGCGCGCCGCGTACATACTCATGGAGAGGATACTACCGCCACTGGTATGTCCATACTAACAACATGTACGGCTCCGACGTGCGCGACGCGCTACTGCGCATGCGCCACAGCCGCGAGCGCGCCGCGTACATACTCATGGAGAGGATACTACCGCCACTGGTATGTCCATACTCACAACATGTACGGCTCCGACGTGCGCGACGCGCTACTGCGCATGCGCCACAGCCGCGAGCGCGCCGCGTACATACTCATGGAGAGGATACTACCGCCACTAGTATGTCCATACTAACAACATGTACGGCTCCGACGTGCGCGACGCGCTACTGCGCATGCGCCACAGCCGCGACGCGCTACTGCGCATGCGCCACAGCCGCGAGCGCGCCGCGTATATACTCATGGAGAGGATACTACCGCCACTGGTATGTCCATACTAACAACATGTACGGCTCCGACGTGCGCGACGCGCTACTGCGCCTGCGCCACAGCCGCGAGCGCGCCGCGTACATACTCATGGAGAGGATACTACCGCCACTGGTATGTCCATACTAACAACATGTACGGCTCCGACGTGCGCGACGCGCTACTGCGCATGTGCCACAGCCGCGAGCGCGCCGCGTACATACTCATGGAGAGGATACTACCGCCACTGGTATGTCCATACTAACAACATGTACGGCTCCGACGTGCGCGACGCGCTACTGCGCATGCGCCACAGCCGCGAGCGCGCCGCGTACATACTCATGGCGAGGATACTACCGCCACTGGTATGTCCATACTCACAACATGTACGGCTCCGACGTGCGCGACGCGCTACTGCGCATGCGCCACAGCCGCGAGCGCGCCGCGTACATACTCATGGAGAGGATACTACCGCCACTAGTATGTCCATACTAACAACATGTACGGCTCCGACGTGCGCGACGCGCTACTGCGCATGCGCCACAGCCGCGACGCGCTACTGCGCATGCGCCACAGCCGCGAGCGCGCCGCGTATATACTCATGGAGAGGATACTACCGCCACTGGTATGTCCATACTAACAACATGTACGGCTCCGACGTGCGCGACGCGCTACTGCGCCTGCGCCACAGCCGCGAGCGCGCCGCGTACATACTCATGGAGAGGATACTACCGCCACTGGTATGTCCATACTAACAACATGTACGGCTCCGACGTGCGCGACGCGCTACTGCGCATGCGCCACAGCCGCGAGCGTGCCGCGTACATACTCATGGCGAGGATACTACCGCCACTGGTATGTAAATACTAACAACATGTACGGCTCCGACGTGCGCGACGCGCTACTGCGCATGCGCCACAGCCGCGAGCGCGCCGCGTACATACTCATGGAGAGCATACTATCGCCACTGGTATGTCCATACTAACAACATGTACGGCTCCGACGTGCGCGACGCACTACTGCGCATGCGCCACAGCCGCGAGCGCGCTGCGTACATACTCATGGACAGGATACTACCGCCACTGGTATGTCCATACTAACAACATGTACGGCTCCGACGTGCGCGACGCGCTACTGCGCATGCGCCACAGCCGCGAGCGCGCCGCGTACATACTCATGGCGAGGATACTACCGCCACTGGTATGTCCATACTCACAACATGTACGGCTCCGACGTGCGCGACGCGCTACTGCGCATGCGCCACAGCCGCGAGCGCGCCGCGTACATACTCATGGAGAGGATACTACCGCCACTAGTATGTCCATACTAACAACATGTACGGCTCCGACGTGCGCGACGCGCTACTGCGCATGCGCCACAGCCGCGACGCGCTACTGCGCATGCGCCACAGCCGCGAGCGCGCCGCGTATATACTCATGGAGAGGATACTACCGCCACTGGTATGTCCATACTAACAACATGTACGGCTCCGACGTGCGCGACGCGCTACTGCGCCTGCGCCACAGCCGCGAGCGCGCCGCGTACATACTCATGGAGAGGATACTACCGCCACTGGTATGTCCATACTAACAACATGTACGGCTCCGACGTGCGCGACGCGCTACTGCGCATGTGCCACAGCCGCGAGCGCGCCGCGTACATACTCATGGAGAGGATACTACCGCCACTGGTATGTCCATACTAACAACATGTACGGCTCCGACGTGCGCGACGCGCTACTGCGCATGCGCCACAGCCGCGAGCGCGCCGCGTACATACTCATGGCGAGGATACTACCGCCACTGGTATGTCCATACTCACAACATGTACGGCTCCGACGTGCGCGACGCGCTACTGCGCATGCGCCACAGCCGCGAGCGCGCCGCGTACATACTCATGGAGAGGATACTACCGCCACTAGTATGTCCATACTAACAACATGTACGGCTCCGACGTGCGCGACGCGCTACTGCGCATGCGCCACAGCCGCGACGCGCTACTGCGCATGCGCCACAGCCGCGAGCGCGCCGCGTATATACTCATGGAGAGGATACTACCGCCACTGGTATGTCCATACTAACAACATGTACGGCTCCGACGTGCGCGACGCGCTACTGCGCCTGCGCCACAGCCGCGAGCGCGCCGCGTACATACTCATGGAGAGGATACTACCGCCACTGGTATGTCCATACTAACAACATGTACGGCTCCGACGTGCGCGACGCGCTACTGCGCATGCGCCACAGCCGCGAGCGTGCCGCGTACATACTCATGGCGAGGATACTACCGCCACTGGTATGTAAATACTAACAACATGTACGGCTCCGACGTGCGCGACGCGCTACTGCGCATGCGCCACAGCCGCGAGCGCGCCGCGTACATACTCATGGAGAGCATACTATCGCCACTGGTATGTCCATACTAACAACATGTACGGCTCCGACGTGCGCGACGCACTACTGCGCATGCGCCACAGCCGCGAGCGCGCTGCGTACATACTCATGGACAGGATACTACCGCCACTGGTATGTAAATACTAACAACATGTACGGCTCCGACGTGCGCGACGCGCTACTGCGCATGCGCCACAGCCGCGAGCGCGCCGCGTACATACTCATGGAGAGGATACTACCGCCACTGGTATGTCCATACTAACAACATGTACGGCTCCGACGTGCGCGACGCGCTACTGCGCATGCGCCACAGCCGCGAGCGCGCCGCGTACATACTCATGGAGAGGATACTACCGCCACTGGTATGTCCATACTAACAACATGTACGGCTCCGACGTGCGTGAAGCGCTACTGCGCATGCGCCACAGCCGCGAGCGCGCCGCGTACATACTCATGGAGAGGATACTACCGCCACTGGTATGTCCATACTAACAACATGTACGGCTCCGACGTGCGCGACGCGCTACTGCGCATGCGCCACAGCCGCGAGCGCGCCGCGTACATACTCATGGAGAGGATACTACCGCCACTAGTATGTCCATACTAACAACATGTACGGCTCCGACGTGCGCGACGCGCTACTGCGCATGCGCCACAGCCGCGACGCGCTACTGCGCATGCGCCACAGCCGCGAGCGCGCCGCGTATATACTCATGGAGAGGATACTACCGCCACTGGTATGTCCATACTAACAACATGTACGGCTCCGACGTGCGCGACGCGCTACTGCGCCTGCGCCACAGCCGCGAGCGCGCCGCGTACATACTCATGGAGAGGATACTACCGCCACTGGTATGTCCATACTAACAACATGTACGGCTCCGACGTGCGCGACGCGCTACTGCGCATGTGCCACAGCCGCGAGCGCGCCGCGTACATACTCATGGAGAGGATACTACCGCCACTGGTATGTCCATACTAACAACATGTACGGCTCCGACGTGCGCGACGCGCTACTGCGCATGCGCCACAGCCGCGAGCGCGCCGCGTACATACTCATGGCGAGGATACTACCGCCACTGGTATGTCCATACTCACAACATGTACGGCTCCGACGTGCGCGACGCGCTACTGCGCATGCGCCACAGCCGCGAGCGCGCCGCGTACATACTCATGGAGAGGATACTACCGCCACTAGTATGTCCATACTAACAACATGTACGGCTCCGACGTGCGCGACGCGCTACTGCGCATGCGCCACAGCCGCGACGCGCTACTGCGCATGCGCCACAGCCGCGAGCGCGCCGCGTATATACTCATGGAGAGGATACTACCGCCACTGGTATGTCCATACTAACAACATGTACGGCTCCGACGTGCGCGACGCGCTACTGCGCCTGCGCCACAGCCGCGAGCGCGCCGCGTACATACTCATGGAGAGGATACTACCGCCACTGGTATGTCCATACTAACAACATGTACGGCTCCGACGTGCGCGACGCGCTACTGCGCATGCGCCACAGCCGCGAGCGTGCCGCGTACATACTCATGGCGAGGATACTACCGCCACTGGTATGTAAATACTAACAACATGTACGGCTCCGACGTGCGCGACGCGCTACTGCGCATGCGCCACAGCCGCGAGCGCGCCGCGTACATACTCATGGAGAGCATACTATCGCCACTGGTATGTCCATACTAACAACATGTACGGCTCCGACGTGCGCGACGCACTACTGCGCATGCGCCACAGCCGCGAGCGCGCTGCGTACATACTCATGGACAGGATACTACCGCCACTGGTATGTAAATACTAACAACATGTACGGCTCCGACGTGCGCGACGCGCTACTGCGCATGCGCCACAGCCGCGAGCGCGCCGCGTACATACTCATGGAGAGGATACTACCACCACTGGTATGTCCATACTAACAACATGTACGGCTCCGACGTGCGCGACGCGCTACTGCGCATGCGCCACAGCCGCGAGCGCGCCGCGTACATACTCATGGAGAGGATACTACCGCCACTGGTATGTCCATACTAACAACATGTACGGCTCCGACGTGCGTGAAGCGCTACTGCGCATGCGCCACAGCCGCGAGCGCGCCGCGTACATACTCATGGAGAGGATACTACCGCCACTGGTATGTCCATACTAACAACATGTACGGCTCCGACGTGCGCGACGCGCTACTGCGCATGCGCCACAGCCGCGAGCGCGCCGCGTACATACTCATGGAGAGGATACTACCGCCACTGGTATGTCCATACTAACAACATGTACGGCTCCGACGTGCGCGACGCGCTACTGCGCATGCGCCACAGCCGCGAGCGCGCCGCGTACATACTCATGGAGAGGATACTACCGCCACTGGTATGTCCATACTAACAACATGTACGGCTCCGACGTGCGCGACGCGCTACTGCGCCTGCGCCACAGCCGCGAGCGCGCCGCGTACATACTCATGGAGAGGATACTACCGCCACTGGTATGTCCATACTAACAACATGTACGGCTCCGAAGTGCGCGACGCGCTACTGCGCATGCGCCACAGCCGTGAGCGTGCCGCGTACATACTCATGGCGAGGATACTACCGCCACTGGTATGTAAATACTAACAACATGTACGGCTCCGACGTGCGCGACGCGCTACTGCGCATGCGCCACAGCCGCGAGCGCGCCGCGTACATACTCATGGAGAGCATACTATCGCCACTGGTATGTCCATACTAACAACATGTACGGCTCCGACGTGCGCGACGCACTACTGCGCATGCGCCACAGCCGCGAGCGCGCCGCGTACATACTCATGGAGAGGATACTACCGCCACTGGTACGTCCATACTAACAACATGTACGGCTCCGACGTGCGCGACGCGCTACTGCTCATGTGCCACAGCCGCGAGCGCGCCGCGTACATACTCATGGAGAGGATACTACCGCCACTGGTATGTCCATACTAACAACATGTACGGCTCCGACGTGCGCGACGCGCTACTGCGCATGCGCCACAGCCGCGAGCGCGCCGCGTACATACTCATGGCGAGGATACTACCGCCACTGGTATGTCCATACTCACAACATGTACGGCTCCGACGTGCGCGACGCGCTACTGCGCATGCGCCACAGCCGCGAGCGCGCCGCGTACATACTCATGGAGAGGATACTACCGCCACTGGTATGTCCATACTAACAACATGTACGGCTCCGACGTGCGCGACGCGCTACTGCGCATGCGCCACAGCCGCGAGCGCGCCGCGTACATACTCATGGAGAGGATACTGCCGCCACTGGTATGTCCATACTAACAACATGTACGGCTCCGACGTGCGCGACGCGCTACTGCGCATGCGCCACAGCCGCGACGCGCTACTGCGCATGCGCCACAGCCGCGAGCGCGCCGCGTACATACTCATGGAGAGGATACTGCCGCCACTGGTATGTCCATACTAACAACATGTACGGCTCCGACGTGCGCGACGCGCTACTGCGCATGCGCCACAGCCGCGAGCGTGCCGCGTACATACTCATGGCGAGGATACTACCGCCACTGGTATGTAAATACTAACAACATGTACGGCTCCGACGTGCGCGACGCGCTACTGCGCATGCGCCACAGCCGCGAGCGCGCCGCGTACATACTCATGGAGAGGATACTACCGCCACTGGTATGTCCATACTAACAACATGTACGGCTCCGACGTGCTTGACGCACTACTGCGCATGCGCCACAGCCGCGAGCGCGCCGCGTACATACTCATGGAGAGGATACTACCGCCACTGGTATGTAAATACTAACAACATGTACGGCTCCGACGTGCGCGACGCGCTACTGCGCATGCGCCACAGCCGCGAGCGCGCCGCGTACATAATCATGGAGAGGATACTACCGCCACTGGTATGTCCATACTAACAACATGTACGGCTCCGACGTGCGCGAAGCGCTACTGCGCATGCGCCACAGCCGCGAGCGCGCCGCGTACATACTCATGGAGAGGATACTACCGCCACTAGCATGTCCATACTAACAACATGTACGGCTCCGACGTGCGCGACGCGCTACTGCGCATGCGCCATAGCCGCGAGCGCGCCGCGTACATACTCATGGAGAGGATACTACCGCCACTGGTATGTCCATACTAACAACATGTACGGCTCCGACGTGCGCGACGCGCTACTGCGCATGCGCCACGGCCGCGAGCGCGCCGCGTACATACTCATGGAGAGGATACTACCGCCACTGGTATGTCCATACTAACAACATGTACGGCTCCGACGTGCGCGACGCGCTACTGCGCATGCGCCACGGCCGCGAGCGCGTCGCGTACATACTCATGGAGAGGATACTGCCGCCACTGGTATGTCCATACTAACAACGTGTACGGCTCCGACGTGCGCGACGCGCTACTGCGCATGCGCCACGGCCGCGAGCGCGCCGCGTACATACTCATGGAGAGGATACTACCGCCACTGGTATGTCCATACTAACAACATGTACGGCTCCGACGTGCGCGACGCGCTACTGCGCATGCGCCACAGCCGCGAGCGCGAAAAAAGGATGTAGAGTACCTTTAATCCAGAAACAAGTACTGTTTCTGAGGGATTGGATATTATTGACAAAATCTACATTAAAGCGAGCGAAAATGCGAATGTGAGTTACGCTTTCATGCCGTAACTACTTGATCGGTTTCGAAATTTCGCATACCTACACGTTGTTTTAGATACAGAAAAGGATAAAAGGTACCTTTCATCCTGAAAAAGTACTGTGACTAATCTAATCTAACCTACATTTACACTAGTGAAGCCACGGGCAAATATTTAGTAATATTATAAATGTGAATGTAAATTTGTTTGTTACGCTTTACGTTCGCGCCTTCATTGTGAGGGTTACCTTAGTCCACCTGGCCTCGTGTGGGTTGGCAAACTTCACATATTTAAAAAAATATGGAGAATTCTTAAACCTCTCATGATGTTTTCCTTTACCGTTAAAGCAAGCGACAATTAACTATTTAATACGTACATAACTTCGAAAAGTTAGAGTTGCGTTTTTTTGCTTTGGTATCAAACTCAAGAGGTAAACCAACGGTTTTCCACTAGGCTATCGCTGTTTCATTTTGACAAAACTTTATTACTTTAAAACTCTCGCACTAACAGTAATTCCTGTGTGGCGGTAATCTTTACAAACATTTAAACACTTAGAACACACACAACTTAGAACATCTATTGTACCACACACAGGAGGAGGAAATGCAAAGTTACATAGAAAGAAAAAAGCGAAGGTCATGTCGTTCCAAGAGGTCAAAATATTGGCATAGAATAGAGAGATACAGAAGAGGCTCCACCCACAAGAACAAGGTTCTTTAATTGATTGATTGTTAATAATTATAATCCATAGGTTCCTGGCTACGTGATCCGACCCGGGGCCAGCGTGCCACCTCCTGTTGTAGATCTCGTCTCGGAGCTCGGCATATACGGCGTCATCATTGGGTAAGTACCTTTCTACACATTGCCGTACCTTTGATCGCCACGTCAAAATAACGAAAGATTGCTCTCGGCGCCGAGCTACGATTTCATCCTTTAATCTATACTAATATTATAAAGCTGAAGAGTTTGTTTGTTTGGTTGTACGCGCTAATCTCAAGAACTACTGGTTCGAATTGAAAATTATTTTAGTGTTCGATAGCCCGTTTATCGAGGAAGGTTATAGGCTATATATCATCACGCTACGGTCAAAAGAAGCGGAGCATTAATGTTTTTTTTTGTAAAAACGGGGAAAATTCTCTAATGTGAAGCAGACGAAATTGCACGGGTCAGCCAGTTTGATATGAAATTTTTTCTGAACGGCCTTCAGTTCCACTATAAGACATTTCCAAGTTATCCATTAATTACCGGACATCCTGTATAATACCTTTAATTTCCATATACCTACTAAAAGCACACCATTGTAAGTCTTGTGACACTGCAAACAGAAAGTTATAAAAAAGTACATGATACGAATATTTCGAAATACAGTGCCTTAAAAACTTTACCAACATTAGACGCTAATCTATTTTCTTTATCCACAGATCCAGAGACAAGGTGTACCAAAATCGTCAGGTGGGGCATGTCCTCCGTTCAAAGCTCGCGGACGCCAACGAGGGAGGAGTGGCCGCTGGTCTCGGAGCCCTAGACTCTCCCTACTTAGTCGAAATGTAGCCCACAATACAACAGCACAAAGAACATTCGAGTTACGAAAATAGTGACGTCACTACCCAGCAATCGGTCTAGCCATGTCCATAATTCTGCCGTCATAAGGTAAAAAGACGAATCTAATCTATCTAAATCCTTTTAACAGATTCCAAATACGTAAAAAACACAATTTCGAATAAAAACCGATAGATACGTCTTTTTTCGAATGCAATTTATTCGAATTACAACTTAACTATTGCCGATTTATTCGAATAAATCGACAATGGATAAGTATGTGCGATGCGTTTACCATGCTAAGTCTCAAATTAACCTCTCAACCAATCCAGTTATCAAAAATACGAATATACAAAAAAGCTATTAAAACAAAAGAAGAATATCATAACAAAATTTACGTTTTAAATAGTCTGGTTAAGCTTGGATGCCGGCGTCCTAGCGTTGGTTGAGAGGTCTCTCATCTATATGCATCAGTTTGGCCACAAATTAGTTGGATACAGATGCGCGGAGAAAGCACTTCACAGCACTTCACGCACAGTATATTAAGCTGGCCATCTACAACGTGTAACATACTAAACGCACTTCCTGAAAGTACTTTGTTCAGAATCGGCTACTGAATCCATTTCTGTCATTTTTATATCGGTATTTTTTTTGTCCTAAAATAATTAAAACAACGAGAATTATAGCCATCCTTTTCTTTGAACAGTCGAAATAAACGAAAATGTATCATAATTCAAGGCAATAAGGTTTTAGATGCAATAAAGGCAATAATGTTAGATTTATTGTAATATACCCATACTATTCGCGCAGAATAAGGAAAACTAATTCGTTAAATTCAAATATTTAAGTACATAAAAGTAACATTTTAATGATTATATTATTAGGTATTACGATTAAATCTAATTAGGGTGTTTGAGGTTGTGCGTTATATCTGTGACACGTTGTATATGTAACTAATTGGTACCCTGGTTCACTAAGGATGAATGTGAATATCTAAAAACGAGTCGGTTAAACTGCGGACAGTTAAATATTGACATATTATATATGTATCAAATATTCTGTCTGTAGGTAAAATATTAGTTTTTTGGGTATTAAAACTGACCATAAGACGTTTGCGTAAACTAATTCGTGAAACCACGAGAACGCGCAGTTACGGACAACTTTTTGGTTCGAATACCCAGGCGTTGACAATCCTAAATATTTGATAATTATTTTCACAACTCGAATGAACTAACATTAAAATTAAACAACCAAATATTGCTAACTTAATCGTGAGAGTCTATTCGGTTTCTATATCAAGAAACGAGTCGTTTTAACCACGGGCAGTAAAATTTTGATATACATATTTTAATAAAATATATGTCCTCGTCTTTTCGCATAATGTTTTCCCGTAATATACTTTGGCATAACTATTTCGGCATATTTTTTTGGCATACAGTTTACGTTGACACAATTATCCTAGTGAGAACCCGAAAATATAATAGGTTTACTTTGGCGCGGGGTGGCGATGATAATATACAATTCAACTTTATAAAAATTATGCTTAAGCTGTTATGCGTATATAAAAAATTAGGACAAACAAAAGTATGCCATGTTATATTATGTCTTAAAATGTTATGCAAATTGATAGGATACCGTCAAAAGCGACTCGTGTCTTGATATAAGAGCCTATAATAATAAATACTAGTGACGTGCTCTCATGGTCACTGTACATATATATATACGATCATACAGGGCTTACTGACGTATTAATATTAAAATCGCTAATAATAATAATAATTAATCATTGTGACGTAACTTTTAAATGACAAAGACATGTTTATAAACACAAAATGTCAAATCACATCTTTATTTTTTATTTTTATTCAATTATTATTTTAAAAAACAACATTTTATTTATGGACATGTCTAATTAATCTATATGAGAGGTAGAAAGGGTTTTAAAATGATTGTAAATATTTATTATAAAAATTATGTTGTTATATAAAAAAGATAACATGTGAAATTATGTTCAATTGCGATATTTTTTTTTGACATTCCTTTTAATTTTATTTTTATACGTAAGTATATGACGCGATTGACATATGAATGGAATCGAACAATTTCTTATGCGAAAATGTTATTAATTCTTTAGTAATTTGTTACAAAGTTATCATTTATAGGTAATTATCAAACTTCAACATGTTGATAATTATAGAGCACGATTCAATTATCAGATTATCATTTATATATCGTTTTGCTTATTAGTTAAACTTAGTGTAAACAATTTGATATTCGAATTGAAAAATGAAGTTCAATAATAATTACAACTTTTTTATTCAATTGCATAATGACTAATGACTCAAAAATTGTATATCTATGTCGATTCCATTCTAAATAATATAGCAATAATTTAATCATTTAAAGTGTAGACTAAATAGCATTTATGTGTAACAAACTTTAAGAGCAGAACCTGGTCCAATATTCTTATATCTTTGAAAGCATTAACAACTTCCTCACTTTAGATCCAAACCCTATGTCGTAGGTGACTTTACAAACATTCAATTAACATACACGTATGTATAGTCAAATATTATGAACCTTTTACTAGAAATAATCCGCGTTATGACTTTACAAACATTGAAACAATGGACGCAAGAACACCCAAACTCGGAACTATTATTTGTGGATCACATAAATATTTATTCCGAAAATAATTGTTCTTTGTATGTACCTACGCAGTTTAAAATTCCCTGAAATGTAGATAAAAAATGAGGCCCGATGCCTATATTCAAAATACGAATCGTTTTACCTAATTATCCGTTTCTTGAATATAAAAATCGGGCGTATAAAAGTTACCATTAAAAAAATACACTGCCAATGTCATGTATTGCATTCCATTGTATTCCAAAAAACCAAAACATTTTTAGACATTTATTTATTAACATATAAAAATTATACTTTCTCTATATTATAATAGCAACACCGCAGCGAAAATGTTTTGTTGCGGTGTGAGAAAAAATGTTGCCAGTGGGTAACATCGCGTTTTTACACATTGATAACCTATATATATCTGTGTATCGATTAAATGTTTATAATATCATTAAACATTGCATGTGCCTTTGTTTAATAAACCTGACCTGTAATGTCTAAAAACTATAATAAAGTTTATTATAGTTTTAAAACAATACGCGTCAGGTTTTCTTTGAAGTTTGTTACATATAGTGTTTGGTTGATGGTGCTGTGCATGATGCAAATAGAATAAATAGTTTATATGTTTCTAATAACTCTGAGATATAAGCCGTTGACTATGATTATGTAGTTTTATTTTTCTTCTACAAATATGTTAATCTTTAATCCATCTACCTCTTTCATCCTAAATACAAGAGGTGTTGTACCGTGTACGTCCAGGCGAACCCTTTCATTTGTATCGTCACTAGAGTTCCCAGTTTGTACGAGAAATATAGTATATTAAAGGTCGGAGAAATTATATTAACAATATTTTAGAAAAGTAAATGGTAGTTAATTTTGTTACATACATACATAGATTCACGCCTGTTTCCCAGAGGGGTAGGCAGAGACTACGGATTTCCATTTGCTACGATCGTGACACACTTCTCTGGCTTCATTCACTTTCATAACATTCCTCATACACGCTCGCCGGTTTAAGGTGCTCTTAACCTGGCCTTTATCCAGAACGTCTCCGATCTGATCAAAAAACGTTCGCCTAGGTCTTCCCCTTGCGACTGTTCCATTCACACTAGCCTTATAAACTTTCTTAGTCAGTCATTTCTCGTCATTTATTTCTACATGCCCAAACCAAGCTTAACATACCCTTTTCTATTTCTCGTCACTATATCCACTTTTATGCCTAGAGGCATTAGCTTGCTCAGCGTCGTCGGTAAATTGTATGCGTAAGTGTTAATTGAAAGGATTGTAAAAGTAACCGACGAGAAAATATGGGATGCACAAACGGGATTTCGAAAGGGTATGGGATGTATGGAAGGTCTTTTTGCCTTACGGAGCATAGCCGAAAAAGCTTTGGCCAAAGATCAAAAGGTCTATTGCGCATTCGTGGATCTGGAAAAGGCTTATGATAAAGTGGTGAGGAATGAACTTTGGTCGGTTTTTTCCATGTATGGAGTGAATAGCAACCTCAGACGAGCTCTGAAATCTCTATGACGATTCCACAGCTTGTGTTAGGATAAATGGGACTTACACAAAATGGTTTAGTATCGAAAAAGGAGTTTTATTTTTTTTAATGGCACTTTTTCTCTGGATTTTAAACCCAACCTCTGACATGATCAGAGACTTTTCATATCGCGTATTCGTTCTTCACACTCATATACATCTCTTGGTTGGGGGATATATTTATTAATTTTCTTATTCTATTTTATAATTGTTACTATATTTAATAATACCTACTTATACTCTACATTCATGATACAATAATGAACTTACTGACTACGCTAGTTATGGTTTCTCTCACCTATTGCACAAGAGCAGTTGACTTTATCGCTTGGTTTCATCTTACCTACAAATGCTGGTATACCATATTATAGAATATGTGCATCCACATTGCCTGCTACTTATTTTTATTTATAACTTTTCCTACGACTCTTGTGCAATAGTTGATCGAATCCACCATGAGAGCGTGCAAATTGTCCGCTCTGATGGTGCCCCCCACAAAATATGGAGAACGGTCTCCTCCAGTCCCGGCACGCAGGGACACAACGGGTCCTCTTTACATTTAAACCGGTATAAATATTCAGAGAACCCGCCGTGTCCTGTAAAAACTTGGGTCATCATTGAAGACATTTGGATCTTGCGGACCAACCCATATGCCTCCAGTGCATCAGGGAAGAACATTTTTGCTAACGACGCGGTTTTCCCCACTTTGTACCGCCGGTTCCATTCGTCAAACGACGGATCCGCCAGGAGTCGCTTGACGAATGATACCGGGTAGCCATCGTATCGCGGCGCAGTCTTTAATTTAAGAGCGGCTTCCCTCGCCATTTGGTCGGCTCTTTCATTGCCAGAATGGCGATGATGACAAAGACACTTCTTTGTTCTGAATCCTAGCATCATGTAGGTTTTTTCGGGCCTTGACCGCTAACGGGTGGGAAACTTGGTAGTTCACCACCGTCTGCAGAGCCGCGCGCGAGTCGCTAAACACTCCAAAACTCGTCTCGGAGAGCTTCACAATATCTGCTGTTGCCTTCCATATGGCAAGCAGATCTGCCTGGTACACTGTACAGTAGTCGGGCAGCTTTAGTTTGAAGGCTCGGTTTTTGGTCGCGTTTATCCACACGGATAATGCGGCTCCAACCTTGCCCTCAATCCTGCTGCCGTCGGTGTAAATCTGTATCATTCAATCTGTGTGTCACCTCTCATGCGTCATCATCATCTCACCACCTCATATGGTCAGCGGAATGAGGGTTGGCTTTGTAGGACGCCAGCCGCGGTACTCCCTTCCTCGCCTCGAACAGCGCTGCTGCCTCCTGTATCCTGAGGTCGAGTGGAAGCATCCCGGCCAAGATCAGGGCTGCATTGAGAGAGATAGTCCTGTACGCTCTACAGAGCTTTTGCGCGAAGCCTCTCTGAACCAGGTTCAATTTGTTTTTGCACTCCCTTTTTATTCACTGCCGGTGCCCATGCACTAGCCGCATACATAATTGTTGGTTCAACCACTACCGTGTTATGTTTTTTTTTTTGACGCGAGACGTCAAGTAGCCAAAACAAGTACTATCTACTTCCGAGTTTAAAAATAAATACACAGTGATTCTTGTTATAATTTATTGAGGAAACGTAGAATACAGTGCCTAAAAATACATAAACTATTATACAGTTGTTCTGTGCAGTGATTCTTACAAAAAACTCAATATAAATAAAACACTACAGTGAACCTTTAAAACTACCTTAAGTCTAAAAATAATAAGTGAAAAAAGACAAAAACTAATAGTGAATAACGTGAACCATATATAAATGTGTAGCCTGTAGTGTCTGTATGAACAAAAGTGATCGGTAAAGCCTATACTAATTACGCCATAACCGTAAACACCATAAAACTCCGAACTGATTTTAGCGCCATCTATTACGTAGCGCAGGAACTAAATTGACATTTGTTTACAAATCTATTTACGGCCGCATTCTTATAAAATCACAACATCTACGCATTCTTATAAAATCTTATGTAATACTGATACTATATTACGCAACCAGTACTTAACGTTAATTGAAAATGCCCAGTGTAAAGTGTGGACACTGTAGTAAGTACATGTCATCTACAGATGGCTGTAGATGTGGTAAGTGTGGCGGGTCATATCATCGCTCTTGCGTGGCATTGCCGCAGTCTGGGGTCATATCAGCGACATGGCGTTGTTCGCAATGCAGCAAAAAACCGCTCAAAAACAACAGTGCAGAAAAGTCTACTCGAACCACTGCTATTAACTCTCCGCAAGAGTTTTCACCGGAGTCTGCACAAGGGACCGTTCTGGATATTAATATAGAACTAGGTCGGATCAGAGATGAGCTGCGCACAGTAAGGAGCGAGTTTCAGGCATTCCGTGAGGAGATTGCCGGTATGAGAATTCTTGGTGATCGCATGGATGCTTTAGAACAAAGAGTAGCCGCTCTGGAGGCAAGCAATAAAATCTGCCGGCCAAATACACCCCACACTGACATGGAAGAGGTAGTTGCGCAATTGAGACGGGATCTTAACGATCGGGATCAAGACTTGTTGGCAAATGATCTAGAGGTAACCAGACTGCCCGAGGTAAATGGAGAAAACCTTAATCACACCGTTCGTCTGATGGCTAGTAAACTCGGCGTGTCCATTGCGGAAGGCGATATAGTAAGCGTCGATCGAATTGGTAGTCGTTACTTACATGCAACTGATCCCTCAGGCCCAACAGAGACCCGAATAAGGCCAGTGGTGATACGTCTAGCACGTCGAGATACTCGTGACGCAATTTTACGAGCAGCCAGAGTAAAGCGTGGAATCACTTCCAAAGATCTCGACATAAATGGACCGGTGAAGCGGTTTTACATAAATGAGCGCCTCACCAAACGCAACCGACTGTTATTTCGGCAAGCAAGAGACGCGGGGCGGCTTTCTGGTTGGCAGTTTATTTGGTCACGCCGTGGAAGGATTCTTGCCAGGAATAAGCAGGGCGACAATGCCTGTCTCATTTCATGTGAGGCCGATATACAGCGCGTCTTTGGAACGGGACCTGATGCAAGAAACAATCAGTAGCCTTAGCTTTAGTTTATTTGTTATTGTAACGGGCATTGCACGTCTCGATATTGCTGTTGGAAGCACCTGTCTTACATACTATTTTTATAGCTGTATTTATTTTGCTGGGGTGCCGCTATTCTACTATTTACACATCTTGTTATCGTTTAGTACACTAATTTACATGTTATCAATCATACCTCTACAGAGCACACGCACACTAGATAGATCACCATACCGCACACAACATACGACATTGTACTTGTATAGCATCGTACTTTTTGGAACGGCCTTTCTACAGAGATTGCATGGGATAAACCTTTCTTATACACGACAAGTCTGGACACTATTAGTAAAAATCAGCGTATTTAATTTTTGTAAAATGAGTAATAAAAAAAAATATTACGTATACATAAATGTTAGGCGGTAAGTTTTTGAAGTTAGGTTTATTTAATGCGGGTTCTTTAGCTACTGGCCATGACGAGTTCCTATTAACTATGAATAAACATTCTGCTGATATAATAGCAATTAATGAAACATGGCTACGACCGGGTGAAGATGGGCGAGCCCCGTCTGTTCCAAATTATCGCCTTAAGCATGTTCCACGACCAGCAACTGTGCGCGGTGGGCGCGGCGGAGGAGTCGCATTCTATATTAGAACTGGTATAGCAGCAAGAATCAAGCCACATCCTGAATACCCTGACATCGAACAACTTTGGATGACTATGAACATAAGGAGCAAACGACTTCTCATAGGCACCGCGTACCGACCACCGTGGCTTGACTTGGACAGATTTTTAGATGCATTGACAGACAGCTTGAACGCTCTTGCCCCCTATGACTATGTGATATTATTAGGTGACTTTAACGTGAATCTATTGCATGAGAACGACTCTAAATCAAAACGACTGAAAGAGTTTCTGAATTATTGTAGCCTGGACCAAGTTGTAAATGGACCAACACACTTTCTAAATGAAAGTTGCTCCTTGATTGATATTATTTGTACTGATGCCAGGTACAGAAATATATCTATTGATTGTAATAGCGAACTAGGACATCATTCATTCGTAACTTGTGAACTTATCTTTAGGAAGGATCGTCCAGCTAAGAGATTGGTAATATATCGTCCACTCAGGGATATAGTATTTGACAATTTTGAGAGCGATCTGCAGTCCATACCATGGGAATACATATGCAATGTGCAATGTGTGACCACAATGGTATTATTGTTGAGCAACTACCTGCTAGACTTGTTTAATGCGCACGCCCCAATAAAGCAGAGGTCGTTTAAATGCTTACCTACGCCTTGGATAACTGACGTCATAAAATTAATGTGTAGGATCCGCGACGAGGCAAGGGATAGATACTGTTGCTCCATGTCACTAAGCCACAAAGAATACTACCTCCAGCTAAAGCACCAGGTGGTTACAGCACTGCACAATGAAAAGAAAGCATATTTTACTAAGCATATAAACGAAAATCTCAGCAACAGCAGGGCCTTATGGAAAAACCTAAAACAGCATGTATACCCAACAACTCTAGATAATATGCTGCCTCAACAACTGAGTGATCCCGATGTCATTAATAACGCCTTTTTGGATGTGCCTGGGGGCCGACCAGCAACTATATCAGAATTAACATACTTTGAGTTTCACAGACATGGGATTTCTACCTTCTCCCTAAAAGTAGTTGATCAAAATACCATCCTCAAAATCATTAAAAGTATTTCAACGAATGCCAGAGGGGTTGATGGTATAAATAAAGAAATGATTGACCTTACACTGCCTTGGTCCTTGGCGACTATAACTGCAATCGTTAACAGGTCTATCATCACCAACACTTTTCCTGAGCCTTGGCTGTGTGCGATTGTTAGACCATTGCCAAAGACCAGCAATCCTGAAAATTACAAAGATTTACGTCCAATTAGTATTCTTCCATATCTATCAAAAATCTTGGAGCGGGTGGTATATACACAAGTTTCTGATTACTTAGAGGCTAATAATATTCTGCCCGATCTCCAATCGGGATTCAGACATGGACGTGGAACTGCAACTGCTTTGGCGGATGTGGTCGGCAATATTTTGGAGGCTAGGGATCAGGGTGAAGGCACCATTGTGGCCTTGTTGGACTATTCGAGAGCTTTCGATGCCATAAACACAACATTGCTTCTGTCAAAGTTAGCCTACTACGGTTTTGACCCAAATTGTGTGAAATGGTTCAGTAGCTACCTCACTGGTAGATCGCAGTCTGTTGAGATACAGAAAGAAGATGGGTCTCTGACGTCTTCTGCTTCGCAATCCATCACAAGAGGTATTCCCCAGGGTTCTTTGTTGGGGCCTCTTTTATTCATTATTTACAGTGCAGATATTATTGATTGCTTTAAATACTGCAAATATCACATGTACGCAGACGACATCCAACTATACATGTCCTTTAGCCCTGACGAAACCACGGCATCTGTACATAGGATGAATGAAGAGCTAGATAGAATCGTCTCGTGGTCGGAGAGTAACAGCCTAACGTTGAATCCTACAAAATCAAAGTTTATTGTTATGGGTAGCAAAACCCAAGTGCAAACTATCATCTCTGCTAAACCAGAGCTAAAGATTAAGGATAAAATTATTGATAGGGTGGAAACTGCCCGTAACCTAGGTCTAACAATTGATCCTGAACTCCGTTTTGAGGCGCACATTAGCAATGTGGTTAGAAGTTGTTTTTATAGGCTGAAGACATTGTATAGATTTAGGAGATACTTCAGTGTAATGATAAGAAAAAGATTAGTAGATAGTCTAATCCTTTCGAAATTTAACTACTGTGATATAGTATATGGCCCTTGTCTACTGTCTAGGACTGAACGTTTAATACAACGTGTACAAAATGCATGTGCCCGATTTTGTTTTGACATCCCACGTCGTAGCCATGTTACACCTTTTTTAAATGACGCTAATATGTTGAAGATGTACAACAGGCGAAAGCTTCACTTGGCTTCATTACTGTTTGGCATTGTTAAGACCTGCTCGCCTAAATACTTATATGAGAAGTTAAACTGGAGGCAGAATCACTTTGCATACCCCGCGCGTTCCATGACCAACCCGCTTTCAATACCACAGCATAGGACCACGGCATTTAGAGGTAGTTTTAAATTCGCAGCCACCAAATGCTGGAACTCATTACCACCTCCAGTAGCATCTAAAATAAGCAGGATGGGCTTTAAGAATTTATACAAGAGAATTCTATTGAATACACAAAAAAGTACACAATAAATCACTGTTCAGGCATTGCCTAGTTGATCTATATTGAACTTGCAAATGTCCCAAATATAAAATAATTTTATAATCCGGTTCAAGGTATTGGAGAGCTGTTTTAGAAATTCTTACACTGATGCTTATAACCCTGCCATAAGACACTTTTTCAGTTTTGACAACTTTTATGTTTACTAAACATACTAAGATGCCAAATGGTGTAAGTTTTATGTACCAGCTTGTGCTAATATATAACATAATTATAATTTTTGATATACTTACTGAATCTGCATAATTTTTCCTATGCAATGTTTCTGTTCACTGTGCTCTGGATACATTAATAATAATCCATTAAGCTATTATTGCAGTTCATATAGTTTTGTATTTATCTGTAAAAAATGTTTGAAATACTGAATCAATGTCTGGCAGTCATAATGTATTGTACCTATTTATATTACTTGTGTTTAATGCTCAGAACAAGCAAACTAACAATTTAGGTACCTATTAGAATGTTATAAAGAACTAAGTACCTACTTGCCCATCTTAATATCAAATGAAACAGCGTTCTGTGGATGAGGATGAAACACTATTCTTTTTGTGCCTATGTATACACACATTTGTATTTTATTTGTTTTGTGTACTTTATTGTTTCCGGTAATGGCAGCGATTGAGGCAATCGATGCTGTCCGATAATTGGTGATGTTTGTACCAATTGAGTCATGATTATGACATAGTATTCGGATTGAAATATTACAGATTACAAAATAATTACATAATATAAACTCTGATTGTTTGGCGTGCGGAAGGTAGTATATGTAATGTAACCGCTGTTGGCGTCTATGTACATCTCGCTCTAAGGCATTGTCGTTTGTCTCATTTCAACATTGTTAAGTATTGCTTTTCACAATTATTAACCACGGTGAAATTTATTTGGAGCGGGACTCTTACTTATTGTTATGAGCCGGACCCGAATACAGTGTCCCCACTTACCAGTATGCTTAATTGGTTGAAACATTTCTTCTTTGTGTTTATTATCCTAGATTGTTTACGATTATGCAACTTTATCATATATCGATTATGTAACGTGATCGTGCATCTGTCATTTTATGTAGCGTAAGTGTCATGTCATTAGTGTCAATGTCAGAAAGAAGGTGCGTTCATAAATGTAGCTTTGATATAAAAAGAAAAAATATATCTTTGGATATTCGGTTACTGTAATGTCTGTGTGTGAATGTTCAATGTTATAATGGTATAAGTATTGCTCTCAGGGTCTTGACGTCCGTGTCTATTAAGGAGCCAGTTGAAAACCAGCGCCGGGCACATATGCCCGGCAATATTGCTGAACTGGTCTCCTATTTTTGTACGGACGACGGGCGCGTACATTTATTATTAAGTAGTATAGTTTAATTATTTTTTTTTTTTTACCTACATTGTTTATATCATGTCCTTCGTCTGTTATGAAATAAACGTCTTTATTATTATTATTATTATTATTATATGCACCTGATGATTTCAGGATGGAGGCCCCAGCTTATTTTAGTCGACTTATAAATTGCTAGGGTTTTTCTGACCGTCTCTGATACATACGTGCTTGTTGAAGGTAAGTTTGTCGTCTATAGTGAGGACAAGTATTTTTATGTCCCGTAACATTTCGACATTGACTTCGCCCATGTCTAGGTGTGGGGTATCGTACTTTAGTTTGTTCGTAATAACCATCGCCTTGGTCTTGTGTGGCGCGAACCCGAGTTTATTTCTGACACGCCACTCCCGGACATGTGCGAGGGCAGCATTCGCTCTGGTCTGAATGTCCAGTGCCGGGTCGCCCGTGAACACGAGAACTACATCGTCGGCAAATGCCTGGCTGTAGTCCCCGCGCTCCCCTAGCTCTCTCAGCAGTGGATCCAGGAACAGATTCCATAAAATTGGCCCCCCTATCTACCCTTGCACGCACCCCTTCGATGTAGATTGCCGGTGTTCCTGACAGGCGTACCTCATCCACACTTCACGCTGCCGAAGGTAGCTGTCCAGCACCCGCCTAACGTTTACTGGGCAGCTCTCCTCAGCCAATCTTACCCTTATGGCAGGCCACCATGCACTATCGAAGGCGCCCTCTATATCCAGTGAAACCACTGTGCCAACCAGCTTCTTCGACCTAAGCCCATCACGTATGTGTTTCACAAGGGCATACAGGGCGTCATCGGTACCCCTTTGTGGCATAAATCTGTACTGGTTTGGGCAAATTTTTGGCAGTACGTGCCATTTTACGCGCGCAATCACCATCTTTTTAAGGATCTTATCCATCACTGGCAGTAGTCCTATAGGTCTATAAGATTTTGGGTGGCAGTAATCTGTTTTTCCTGGCTTTCTTAGGGCAACTACGACCGCCATCTTCCATGCCCTAGGAAAGTAGCCTACTTCAAGACATTTATTTGCCAGTGACAGGTATATCTCAGGATCCTGCATGATGGCGCATTGGCATATGTCCGCTGTGAGCCCATCGGCCGCTCACTCACTTCTCCTGATCCTTTGATGTTCATCAGTGTCCTCCTTTTGCTTGTCTTCTGGGTAGAACGTGTTTGCCAGTAGCATCGCCGATTTGCCCTCGGTCAGGCACTTACCCCTCCACATCAAAGGTAGCTTTTCGAAAAAGGTGTGTACACTACACAACACTACAAGGATGTGTAGCTTCACCCTGGCTGTTTAACCTATACATGGACAATTGTTTGAAAGATTTAAAAGATTGTGAATGGGGATTAAGAATGAATGAGTTACTTGTCAAATGTCTACTTTATGCCGACGACCAAGTAATACTTGCGTCATCGACGGAAGAGTTGCAGACGATGGTAACTATTATGCATGATGCTTTTGAGAGTAAAGGAATGAAAATGAATGTAAGCAAGACGGAAGTAATGGTATTTGAAAAGAAGGAGTGCATGACGATGTGCAATATTATGATTGATGGAGAACAAGTGGAGCAAGTGAAAGAGTTTGTATATGTACTTTGTTTACAAGGGATGGCACACATGAGGGAGATATTGAAAGTAGAACACATATGCGTGAAAGTGAAAGTTGGGTATGGCAAGAGAAACATGAGAGCAGAATAAATGCTGCAGAAATGAGAGCGCTGAGAAATATTTTTTTTAACGTTTATAAAACATATTTTTTGGACCTTCTTGCCCAATTACCAAATTGTTATCATTTCTATAATATAGATTATAAATATAATATTATTTAGGTTTTATTATAGTTCTAAATACCAGCTGGTCGTGATAACAGTAATGTTTTTTTTTTTTGCTAGAAGAAAAGTATTTACAAGCGAAAAAAGTATACTACTGATTTCAACAGTACGGTTGGAAACCCTAATCGTCGCCGAAGTAGGACTGCTATTACTACTTGCTTACCATAATTCTATAACAAATGTGTGAGATATCCGAAGCGGGCTAAGCAGTAAAGAGCTACTGAGGCCTTTAAATTACGGGTTTTTAAACGGTGAATAGAACATCGTCCATATTTGAGAATTCTTCCATAACACTCTCAAAGAAGCATTTTCTTTTGAGAGTGTTATGTTAGCAGAATTCGCCAACAGCGGCACATTTAAAGCTGTTAAAATAAAAAAAAACTAGCTTAATTTCGAATAAATTTATTAAATTAATATAAACAATCTACATGATCCAATGAATATTTATATGTATTCAGTATACTTCGGCATCTTGGACTTGAATAAGAGCCCGGTGTCCTTCTGATTATATCCACTGGTGAATGAGAATTCAGGGTGGCCGTAGATAATCTGCAATAAAATAGAATTAGTGAGAAACAACTTACAAATACAAGATTCGTGTTGGGCTTCGAAGTCCTAGGTACAGGAAAGTAGAGAAGAGCCAACAAAAGCTATATTAAACCCAACAAGTAAATAATTTAACCGATTAAATATACACCGTAAATTTGTAGGCGTTTTGGAACCGAAACGTTGTAACTGGTAACTTAGGATAATTAGTAGTATCAATAATTTTTTTTAATAATTGTACTGTGTGTATACCTAGTAAAAAAGTTGAGAGTTTGATCGTAGTAAGGCACGCCACTTGAGTTTACAATTGTAACGCTCGGAAGCAAGTGGTACGGGATAAACCGTGGTCGTGAGCGTGAGTGTCATGAGTGCTAAGTGGAACGCACCCTATACCCATAGTTTTCAATAGATGGCGATATTACAAAATTTTGCTGCGGTAGCCATAGATTACAATACGGTAGCGTCTACTTTAGTGATGCAAAGTAAAAATTCAGTGGGATATTTTGTTTTAGTCTACAACAACTTAAATCAATGAAGATGATAATTTGTATAAATAATATCTAAAATCTCACCAATAATGCCATATAAAAGTACGATAGAGCTAAACAGGTAATATCAATGCAGATTAAAATATTTAACTGAATAAGATTTAGTGGACATATTGAAATCATCTAGCAACACTCTGTTTTTGACTCGTCATGTTGAATGTCAACGACTACAAATTCACGGTGTATGTATATCTTTATAGGGTGCCGTATAATGAATGGATTATTCTGATACACCTCATATTAGAGCTATTAGGCGCCCAAAATTAAATATTATAAAAAATGAATTATCGTATTTACACGAAATAAAGTATTATACCATTCTGCCATATGTATTGAATACACATTTTTTTTGTTTTAATTAATTAAAGTCATGGCATATAGAAAAGACAAAATATTTCAATATATTATAATACTTATTAAAAACATTGTATATTTTTTAAAATGACATGGCTCAGCCTTAGATAATATACCCCAATATGCTGTGTTTCAGGATTATCCATTATTTACGGAACACCTGTAAATATACAGGTGCATATATAAAGTAGAACTAAATACCCTGTTCCTCTTTGGAAGTTGGTTAAAAATAGTATAACTTTTAATAATTGAAGTGACCCCATATTTCACAATCAAAATTAATGTTTTATAATTATATTACCTTTTCTCTCTCATACGCGTCATCGGGGCTGGTGATCAGCTCCGGCACGTCGAGCTTGGGGATGCCGAAAAGATTCATGAGGAGGTATTTCTGGTTGGTATAGATCATGCGCTGGTCGGCCCAGTCGATCTCTCGCGGCAGGCGCCAGTCCTTCATCTTGGGGTCTTCGCGCTCCGTATACTGGTCAAAGTTCAGACGCTCAATGTCCTCCACAACCTGATCAAATATAAATTTATACAAATGTTAAAATATAATTTTATTCAAATACTTTTATAAGACTGGTCTGTATGGATATATAATATACATATAAGACCTATGTCCAGCCGTGGACGTCTTTCGGCTGAGATAATGATAATGACTTTAATAAGCTTGACCTGTATCTATCTATGTAACGGAATATTTGAACACAACTTTTATCAAAACATCGACTTATCTTGAAATTTTGTATACTTAACAAGATCCGATGACAATACAACAAATAAAAAAAAACCTAAGAACTACTACTAAGATTAGAATAGAAATAGTGATTAACAAAATAATTCAATTTATTGTAGAAAACCGTGGGTTGCTTGACATCAATAAATAACAGATTAGATTGGTAAAAGTAATCATTTTAAAAATACAATGTGAGGAACCCCACACATTTTTACAATACATTTTTTGGTGTCTGGTGATGAATGTCATGGTATATTGTTACGGCTAGTGCCATCTGACGGCACTCGGCAGTCCTTTCTCATAATTTATTACAGCACCATCTATTGACATCTTACGGAACTACGTATTTGTCGGTACGAGTTGAGTGGAGAAAGCGCTGGCACATTCTCGAATCATCGCGCTGTTGCGTGCCGTGGGTGACGTTTTCTGGAAAACTCCACAAACGCTTTACCCGCGTATAAATAGAGCGCACGCGCACCGCCCAGTTTAGTTTTACAAGCGTAAGCGGTCAAGTGTTCATCGAAGCGAACGGTACCGAAAATACTACGGAGTTTGAAGCAGTTACAGTGGAAAAGTGTAGTATAGTGTTTGTTGTGTATTAAAGTTAATTGTGTGCTAGAATAAACGTGTTTTAGTCGGTATTATTGTTTTATATTTTTACCGTCGAACCCAGCACGTAACAATATGTAAGAATACAGGTATGAGCATGTTATCGACCCTCAAACAGTGCAGATAGGCCCAAGTCCCTTACCAATAAACGATTCGTTTTACCTAGGAAAACTTGTGACACGTAGTCTATAAAAAATATGTCAAAAGCTAACTGTACGTACATAGCTAAAACGACTCGTTTCTTAAATATAGAAATCAGGCCTTAGTGACTTTTGAAAGCTGTTGGGTGAAGGACTTCAACTCGGAAACGAATCGGCACCGTATCAACTCGAGCCGTGCAGTATTCTTTGTATGAAATTCTACTGCAACGCACACTAATCGGAATCGTAACGTAATCGCCTCGCCTCGGGACAAGCTCCTAGTCCTCGCGCTTACGGCTCGTCGTCCCCGCGTTTACGTCTCTACGTGCACTATTGTTGCCGAATGTGTTGTCATTCACAATACAGTCGTGATGCGCACGTATTTTATTTAATTTATAGGTTAGATTTCAAACGAAAAATAACGATGAAAAGGGATCATTGAAGAAGTGAAAAATATCCATATTAATATGATTTAAGTGAGCGCGGCGTCGCTTGGCCGTAGCCGAGTCGACGTACCGGGGCTGTTGATCCGCTCTGGTTACGTTAGGTTGACGCCTGTTTGATAGCGAGGCGAAAGGCGATACGGTGACGATCCCTTTCCGAGTTGATAAGTGTGCTATGACCTTAAGCCTACTCACTGCAGAAATACCACAAAGTTATTTGTCTGTCTGTCTGTCTGTCTTATATATTAGTGGCAGTACTTCCCAAACGCATATGCTACGGACCTCTATGTCTACCATGATGGCGCTGCGGTGGTGTATGCGTCTGCAGTGGACGAGGTTTCGGGTTCGAATCCTGGGTCGGGCCAACAAAGAGTTGACAATATATTTTCAGTAGCGGCTCAAAGTTAGGAAGTTGGCGATGTAGTGCAGTCGGATGGTCGGGCAAATCAATAGGTATTCATTACCTTTTAAATACTTTATCGCGAGTAAGACCCGTTACCTAGCATTATATTAAGTATGTGTACAAATCGCGAGTCTAAAATCGTTTACTTTCTATTTTGTAAGGCAATCTACACTGGTGTGATCTTGTAAGTAGCAATCTACATACGACTTCAACTTCACCGCCGCCACTCCAATCGTACACGAGCAACTCCGCGTGCGTAGCAATGTCGCGCAGGTACTTCGTCTTGTACTGGCGCTCCATCTCCTCCAGGAACTTGGGTGTCAGTGCGCGCAGATCCAACTCGTGCTCCAGCTTACGATTCTTAATAGCTTCTGTTACCTGAAACATTCAAATACGAGTATTTTTATTTATTTATTAAACACAAATGAACAACATGACAGTATAACCAAATTGTTGTACAGTATATGCTACATGCTAACAAATATATCATTGCCATAAAGTTTCATAACATAAAAATTTACTAAACAGCCATCTTCTCACAAATCTTAAACAGTAAGCTGACCTACTTTTACATGAGCGAAGCCCAGGACAAAAGCTAGCTAATGTTAGCCACGGTACTTTTTTTAAAATAATATATAGCCTATGTTACTCGGTAGTAATATAGCTTTATAATAGTGAAAGAATATTTAGAATCGGCTGTGTAGTTTTTGAGTTATATCCTTACAAACAATCAAACAAAAATCTTATTATTCTTCTTTATAATATTAGTACCTATAGATGTATCAAAAGTCTTGTAAATGCTTGAGGCTTATCCTTGCAGGTTCAAACAATAGATATAAGCATCCAAACATGGAACAAAGTTTATCCTAACTTAATATTATAAGTGCGCATGTGAGTCTGTTACTCTTTTATACCTTAACTACTTGACTGATCATCATTAAATTTTACATACACACCTTCAAAAGAAAAATATTTTTACAATTTAGCAAAGCAATGGACTTAATCTAGTAAGTCATACAAATTGTTGTAGGTATATATGGTGGTTAAAAAATCAATCCATCAATACTTTATACTCATCTGATGTGGTGAGATACTTTAGCCATAGATTAATTAGGTAACAGAGTGATGATCTATATGATTAGTATTAACTAAGATTTGTCCAACTAGCAATAAAGGGTAATTTATAATTGGTTTATATGTATTTCAGGTGTGAGGTCAAGTTGTACACACCTGTATAGGCATATAGGACTTTGCCTTCTACAATAAAATAAAATATTTAAATGGCATCTTGTATGATAACTAACCTTGTTAACAGCCATGTCCAAATAAATGACCAAGTGTGGTCTCATCAACTCCTCAATGGTGTTAAATCTCAGTTCATAGTAGACAGAGCGAGCTGCCCTACTGATGAACTTTTGAGCATACATAGCCTCCAAGAACACAAAGTCAGAGTAAGGAGACCTTTCCAATACAACTCCTTGACCAGTATTCAATAAATGGGCCAAAGCATCAATGTACTGACCGTATCTCGCTATGTACATCATGATCTGGTAGTTAGCGACCAGACGGTGGTTTGGGGTCAAGTTGAAATTAACATGGTCAAATGTACGAGTGTCTTCAGGCACCTCGCCGTCGAACATTCGCAAGTCGCAACCATTTGGTCTTATGTAGTGAATGTCCATGTTGGCCTCTGGGAAATGCTTCATACCTAAGTCATCAGCAAGGGCGGCTGCAAACTTGGACTTGCCGACTGCCACAGGGCCTTCGACAACAATAACCTTCGAGTTTTCATCGAATCTATGAGTAGTGCGGTCAAATAGACTCCTCAGCCAAGTGTAATCTTTATTCACATAGTCGAAAGGTGCAGGCTTAGGGGGAGGTGGCGGCAGTGACTCCCTGAGAGCCCGGCCGGCGATGCCACGGTTCTGTACGAAAGTGCATGCTGCTATTTTACCACCCTGACTCGGGCTGAGCACTTTGACAACAGCGGTTTTTATAATAGTTGCCATCGTGATTTGAGGTATCTATCTTCTGTTGCTCGATACCTGACAAACGAGTATTTTTATTAATTTACATATTTCAGAATAAGTTATTAAGCATTTATTTACAGAAATCTTACCTCAAACCATTTCATAACAAAAAAATCTTTTACTGAAGCCAAAAGTTGTGACATAACCATTCGCTAAAGGTACGTTTCATTCTACATTGTTCTACATTGTCTGATTTTTACGTGATAACGTGTTCAAAGTAATGAATTTTCATGTGTTGATTTCATTGATTTAACATTAAAACATGTAATGATATTGAAATTATAAATTGTTTGAAGTCAATCATTAATATTTCAAAAGTAAAATATATTTTCTACATAATTTTAGAACGCTTAGTATTTAGGAATAAAGTGACAGTTCATTGACAGACAATAGTAAGAATCTTTTTAATCTGTGCTTTGGGCAAAAAGCCATGTGAGAATTTATTTTGTAACCAAAATCTCTAAATAATAACGATAAATAAACCTATCAATATGACCGACCAAACAGAAGCAAAGATGGACGAAGAAAATATCAATATCGATGATTTTTTGCCCGCCAAAAAGACGGTAAAACTAAAGAACATCAAGAGAAGGGCAGTGTCTGAATCAGGCGATGGCATGGAAGTGGAGGAACACAATGGTATTCAAGGCAAGCCTAAACATAGCCGACCTAGGCCAAAACGAGCGAAAAAGAATGCTGAGCCTAATGAAACTAAAGAAAATATGAGGAAAATAGCAGTCCCATCACACAGGTATAACCTCAAATTTTCATTATAATCACCAGATTTAGCGCATCAAACTAAGAATAGACCAGCCAAGCATATGATATATAAATCAGTTTTTTTTATACTATACACGATATTGATGAAATCCTATAACCATTTATTTATTACATGTCTGCAATATTAGTAAACAAAAGTTTTCCAACAAAGTTAGAAATAAGGAACTGCAGTGCTGATGATAAAATTGATTATATTATTTTACAGGTATACACCCCTCAAAGAAAACTGGCTAAAGATCTTCACACCAATAGTGGAACATTTGTTGCTACAAGTTAGGTTTAATACTAAAACACGTAATGTTGAAATCAAAGTTGGTCCAGAGACTAAAGACATAGCTAATTTACAGAAAGCTGCTGATTTTGTAAAGGTAACTTATATTTCTTACACATAACAACTTGTATTCATAAGTCATTTATAGCCTTACATTAATTTACACTTACCTACATACGTCACATCTGAATAGTTCTTAGTCCTGTATTCTCTCTAGACATAAAACTGTATTTTTTTTTTGTAAAAGTACTTCATCACACTCTTATTTTAATACTGACACTGTAGAAAATTTAACAAATTAGCAATTTCAAAAGCCATCTATTGTTAAATGTTAAATAGAATGTTGTCAATTTGAAGATGCAACCTTAATACACAATATTTGCATATGAATAATATAACTGCCCGTATTTTCTGCACTCCTGAGAAAACATGTTTGTTTTTTATAGAGTCAGTTTTGGTTTTAACATGCAATATGTTGACATGGCTTTAAAATGTGCTATAATACTAACCTTATTGGACTATTATATTATTGTCAATTTTCATTTGTGTGGCAGTCCACCCATTTATTTGTAAAAATATTAATATCAATTGCAATTGCAGGCGTTCCTGTATGGCTTTGAAGTTGATGATGCACTTGCCCTCCTCAGGCTAGATGACCTCTTTGTGGAATCATTTGAAGTCAAGGATGTAAAAACCTTACAAGGAGACCACTTGAGTCGGGCTATTGGAAGACTGGCAGGAAAAGCAGGTCGGACAAAGTTTACCATAGAGAATGTCACTAAAACTAGGATAGTGTTGGCAGATTCAAAAATTCACATACTTGGTAGTTACCAGAATATTGCCTTGGCCAGAAGAGCGATATGTAACCTCATTATGGGATCCCCTCCTTCGAAAGTGTATGGCAATTTGAGAAATGTAGCGAATAGAGTTGCTGAGAGATTTTAGTTGTAAATAAAAGTTTATTTATATATTGTTTTAATTTTATATTATTATAATGATTTACTTTAATACATCTGTATTTATAGGCACACACAGAATTTACTTGAAAGCCAGCTAAAATACCCACAACAAGTAAAAATACCCATGATAACAAAAATTTGTTATCATGGGTAACTATATGTATCCTGTTTCAGCTTGATGCCTTCTGTTTTAACTAGCCTTGTACAATTACGTTACTAATTGTATTTGGAATGTTTTCTTTCTAAAATATTAACATAATACATTCAACAAAAAATTACATTTAATATCCATCAATGTATAAAAATTAACTGATAAATTCAAAAGGATTGTTATTTCATTGATGACATATTTCATAACTTTAAATAAATCTTAAGTAAATTGCACATAGGCTTTAGATCTTTATTTATTTAAATAAATACTATTTAAATACAGGGTTCAATTATTACAAATGATATAATTACTATCTAATCTATTTATATCCTTAATATTATAAATTCGAAAGTAACTATATGCCCGCCACCTTTTCACGGTGAAACCACTCAACCGATTTACATGAAATTTGGTACAGATGTAGTTTAAAATCCAGGGAAGGACATATGCTACTATTTATTGATGTTAGTACCACGCGGGCGGAGCCGCGCGCAAAAGCTAGTATTAAATATGTAAGACATCGGAACAGGCTACAAAGCGTAAACTTTCTTAAGCTGGTGCCTATAACAAGATCTTATACTTGAAGTGTCGAGGCACTCGCGACAGTACGAGGCGCGCGTCGTAGCTCAGCGAGGCGAAGGTCCAGGGCTCCGCCGCGCTCCACTCGGCGCAGTACACCGAGTCCTCGTGCTGCTCGTAAGACTGGAGTACGCCATCTTCTAGACTGATGACGAGAAATAAAGGTTTAGTGCTACAATAATTTATTGCGAAACTAGCGACATGCATATACACTCGATGACGCGTCGGTAGGAACTGCTGTTGAACAGCTCAATTTTGGTTATCTTTCATATGCTTCTTTCTGGCTTTCGTAAGAAGTCACTGCACGGATGACGTAATGGTTTAAGTAGTTGCCTAGCCTGGGCGGCCGCGTCGAGTGTGTTTGATCCACAAATTGTTGTTCCAAGTCCATTATCTGAATGTGTTTTCTCTGGGTCCGTTGTCTGAATGTTTGTTAAGTACTCCGCGACACAGGAATTATTATAAGCGAGGAAGTCGTCTTTAAAAAAAAAGAAGTCACCTTAAATTGGAGAAGGGTACATAAGACAACTAAGGGTGAGCTCTATGTATCTCTCACTTTCTTAATGCATTGTAATCACTACATATAAAACAAAGTCCCCTGTCGCACCTGTCTGTCTGTCGGCGATAAACTCTACTGAACGGATTTTCATGCGGTTTTCTTCAATAGACAGATTGATTCATGAGGAATGTTTAGGTGTATAATTTGTTAAGGTTTTTAGAGTTCGAAAATCTCTTATGACGGATAAAGCTGTTGTAGCTTTGTCCGTCTATCTGTTATACAACTTTCAACTCAAGAACCGTAAGAGCTAGAGACTCGCGGTCAACGCCATTCGACTCAGCATAATCGATATACTCCGAAATGACCACGACCTTTGACTTTGCATATTACTTGAACCATTTTTTCGAACTCTAAGATTTACGGCAATTCATTGTCGTTTCTCAGTTGTTTACTACCCGTGCGAGTCAGTAGTGCATAATAAAGGTGTACTTACACCTGAGTGATCTTCTTGCCATCGTCGTCGGAGTCGCCGCACACGGCGGCGGCGGCCGTGAGCAGCGCGCGCGCGTCCGAGCTGCCCGTCAGCAGCAGCTGCTCGTGGTACGTGTTGTAGCGCACCGTCCACACCCTGGCACACACATACTACGAGTACATCCTTACCGTCCAAACAGATAAATAAAGTTAAAGTCTGTTTGTAATATCAAAATAACTGCATTTTACTAAATGCATATGAATGTTTACACGATATCGATATCAAGAAAGCAATTTTTTTCTCGTCAGTTTGTTCCGGTTAATAGCCGACACGGCTAGACTGATTTTGACAAGACTTTAATTGGCAGATAGCTTATTTTATTCAAAGTGACTAAGGCTACTTTTTATTCCGTGAACGAGTACCGACGGGATAGCACACGGGATAGAAATACTTTTCTCCTAGAAAAAATTACTGTTACCTCGAACAGTAGTTTTTTTCTGGGTGGAAGGTGCCCCATGTCCTTTTCTGTACAAACAAACTCACATTCACATCCTAACTAATATAAATGCGAATGTGAGTTTGATTGATTGTTTATTTGTTTGTTACGCTCACGCCTTACCTACTCGACCAATCGTCATGAAATTTATAAAAACGGACTTAGGGTAGCACTCATCCAGGAAAAAGTACCGTTCCAGAGGGAATGTAATGACAAAACCAAATTTAACGCGAGCGGAGCCGCAAGCAAAATCTAGTTGTATAATAAAGTTTATCATACTCACCAATGAGAATGATCAGTCCTACTAAATATAGGTTCTTTCCCGTTTCTGTAATCCCATATGTTGAGTGCCGCATCATCGCCAGCGGTTGCCAAGTGAAATTGTCTGAAACAAAATATATATGACATATTGCCACAACTAAAGTTATTACAAATAAATGATGATGATTATTATTATTTAGTATCATTTTCAAGGGCATAACTACGGGGAAACCCGTTCCAGGTCTCCGTTGTCACGAGACCCGTGATGGTGAAACTGGCGCCGCACCGCTCGACACCCCTAGCCGCTCGCACCGGTATTGCCCCCAGCTGCTGGCTTGTATGCCTATAGTGGCTATTCAGGGGGCCCATTTAGTGAGTTGGCGAGTCACCGTATACCCATATGATTGACACTATTAAGAGTAATCAGGGCAGGCGCCGTTTTTCATCCATAGTTACCATGTACCGGTCCATCAAACACCCATCCCCATAGCCAGATTTATTAGAGAACATATGTAGCAATAGTCCTACGCCTGCTGCGGCTAGTACCATCGTGTTCCATCCCACTTTAGATTAAGGCTCTCGAAGGGCCTCTTCACGTTGGACCTTCATGTCTCTGTGTAAACCTTCCAAAGGGCCAGATATTTTTCTAAAGTTAGAAAAAACCCCGAAGGGGTAGTCGTAGGTTAATAATAATAATATCAGTCCTGTATTAAACTGTCGCACTACTGGGCACGGGCCTCTTCCCTGTTTATCACGGGTGCGTCTCATAACGTATAAACTCATTTGGTCTAATTTAATTTTATTATCGTTCATCAGATATTGTTACGGCTAGTGCCATCAGAAATCTCAAAATAATTTTTGACATCGGATCGATAAGTTGCTTTTTTGACACTCCGTCGAATTAAAAGTTATTTACGTGGTAAAAGTGAAGTTACAACCAACTGTTACAGTGAAAACATTGCTAAAAACAGCGTATAGTACGCTGTTTTTAGCAATGTTTTGGTGATAATAACTTTACGTGTGTGTCGTGATTTTTAAGATAATTCAAGTCTAAAAGGCTGGTAAACGCAAAACAATTATTTAGTATACCCACTTTCAATTAGTCACGGGTAACTTGGTGCGAACGCGTAAGTGACGCCGGGCGCGACCGCTGCATACCGTGCTTCCGTGAGCCTTTATTAGTGTGCAATTCAGACTAAATAATAATAATTGAATCGAAAGAGAGGGGCTACAAATACGTGTGGATCCGAATTGGGCGCATCTACGTCAAGAAAAATGAGGGTTCTGAAAATAAGTTTATGAAAGACTTTGATTCCTTGAGTGTAATGACTTAAATTTTATGTTTATATTTTTCTTTTATGTTATATCTGTGGTACTGTTTGTTAAAATTCACTTACCTTAATATGTACTACCAAAATACCCGAAGAGTGCGATCAACAACTAATGAATTTTATCGTAACTTGGCATGTTCCAATTACGATGTTTTGGTGTTAACCGAAACCTGGCTTAATAATTGTATTCTTAGTTTTGAACTTTTTGATAAAAGATATAATGTTTTTAGACGTGACAGAGAAGCGACAGGTTTTCACAAAACGAAAGATAGAGGCGGGGTTTTAATCGCTGTTGCTAACAAGTTTATCGCCACAAGACAATATGCCTGGGAAAGTGAATGCGAGGATTTGTGGGTGACTGTGAACGTGACGCCCAGTTTCAAAATTTCTATCTGTACAATATGGTATGTTAGAACATTTTATAGATAAACTTATTTTAGTATCAGAAATTAATGAATCTCAAAGTATCTTAATTGGAGATTTCAACTTGAGTGGCATAGATTGAGCGGCTGTAAACGATACCACAGACTCACGTACGCCTTCCACTATGACATCTAATGGTAAAATCAACCAAACCCTGATAGATTTTGTGCATATCAATAACTTTAAACAGTTTAATAGTATTTCAAATATTAGACGTAAGGTTTTAGACCTAGTACTTACTGAATACCCACAATGCAGAGTCGAGGAAGCCCATGATAGTCTTGTGAAAATTGATCCATATCACCCTCCTTTAGAAATAGTCTTACAATCTAAATTAGATGATCACTTAAGGTATTGTGACAAGACCACAAGATTAAACTTCAAAAGGGCAAACTATTCTAGTTAAACATGAACTTAATAAAATTAACTGTCATGAACTTTTCTATGGTAATGACAACCCCAATACTCTGCTTGAGGTATTTTATGGTGCTATTAATCAAATAATTAAGCAATATGTACCCTCAACTACAGTCCAAAATAGTTCACATCCGCCTAGGTTTAATAAAAGTCTTCTGAGAATAATTCGTGAAAAAAATAACTATAGAAAGAGGTATAACAAGTATAAAAACCCAATGGACAAAGTTGCTTTTCGCTCCTGTAGTAAGCAATGTAAAAAATTATCACTGGAATGCTAAAATTCTTATATTGTTCATACAGAACAAAAAATTTCGGCCAACCCAAAACTCTTTTGGTCTTACATAAAAACAAAGCGCAGTGTTTCAAAAACTTACCCGGCCACTATGTCTGATGGTTCAGAAACATCAAGCGATGGTGGTGATATTTGCTATATGTTTGGTTCATACTTTTCTAGTGTTTATTCATCATCTAGCCAACCAGTAAGCATGTATGAGGTTAGTAGTCATCTTATGAATGTCGATAATGCTGAATATTTTAGTATAACATATCTTAGCCGCGAAAGGATATTAAAAAAACTTAAATCTTTGGATATCACCAAAGGTCCGGGCTATGACCAAATTCCCCCCAGCTTTATATCAGAACGTGCTGATGAACTTGCGGTACCTTTAGATTTAATTTTTAACAAATCCCTTGAAGTTGGAATTTTTTCTGACATGTGGAAACTTGCCAAAGTAGTGCCGATATACAAAGCTGGTGAAAGTAATTTAGTGAGTAACTACAGATCGATTTCGATTCTATCAACTTTAGCAAAGGTTTTCGAATCTTTAATATGTCCGTTCATTCAAAATTACTTCAAAAAATATGTATCGAACCACCAACACAGCTTTATACCGGGTAGATCAACCTGTAGCAATTTAGTGTCTTTTATTGAACATGTCATTAAAGCAGTCGACTCAAACAGACAAATCGACTCAATCTACACCGATATTAGCAAGGCGTTTCGTTTCATGAAATTTTAATTGGGAAGTTAGCTGCATACGGCTTTGCTGGATCTTTCCTTAAATGGCTTTCTTCATACTTAGGTGACAGATCATACTACGTTGTAGCTATAGCATATAAAATAACTTCCGGCATACCTCAAGGTTCACATCTAGGCCCATTACTGTTTGTTATTTTTATAAATGACCTGTCGGGATGTTTGAAAAATTTAGTGCCATTCTTGTTCGCAGATGATTTAAAAATAGTCAAAGTAATAGATTCGGATTTAGATACAGTATTGCTTCAGGAATATATAAACAATCTTTTAGATTGGTGTAACATAAATAAGATGCAATTCAACATTAATAAATGCAGCCAAATTATTTTCACCCGAAAACTAAAATATATAGATAAAGCTTACCACATGCATGGTGTTTGTTTGAGCAGAAGTGATATTGTTAAAGATCTTAACGTTATTCTCGATAGAAAACTGACTTTTATACCTCACATTGATACAGCTATCAAAAAGGCGTCAAAAGCGCTTGGTTTTGTATTTCGCTAAACCGTTCCACAGACCCAAAACTAAAACATTACTGTACAACTGTTTTGTTCGCAGTATTCTTGAATATTGTTCGGTCGTTTGGCGTCCACATTATGCTACGCATACTCTTAAAATAGAACGCATTCAAAAAAGGTTATTAAATCATCTAGCTTATTCCACTGGTATCGCAAAAAGGACCCGAAGTTACACTGAGCGACTACAAACCTTCAATATCATATCGCTTGAAACACGAAGAGAATCACTCGACCTAATTTTTCTATATAAACTGGTAAATAATTTTATTGACTGCCCTCAATTATTGTCTACAATAAATTTTAATGTTCCTCATAAGTATCCCCGAAATCCTATCAATCTATTATACCCACCATCACGTAAAACAGTTCTCGGCTTCAACTCCCCAGTACCAAGACTAAGCAGACTTTATAATAAGTTCGACAAACAAGTTGATATGCTTAGTACCAGTCTTTATAAATTTAAGAGCCAGATTCACAACAGAACTAATTACTATTAGTTACCTAATTAAATTAAGCTGCGTTAATTATTTATTAAGTTTTATAAACTGTAGTATATATATGTATATTATAACTGTATGTACACTGAAATATTGTAACATCATTATTTTCTTATAATCTGATCTGAGTTAATACATAATACCGAATGTTGTCCGTAAATGCTGTGTTTACCGATTGATATTGTGCACCCATACCTTATTTGTTATGAATGTATTACTTGTAAGAAATGTGTAACAATTGTAGGTGAACCTATGAATAAATAAATAAATAAATCTGACGGCACTCGGCAGTCCCTTCTAATGATTTATTACAGTACCATCTATTGACATCTTGCGGAACTACGTAGTGTCAGTGCGAGCACAGTAGAGAAAGCGCTAGCACATTCTCGAATCATCGTGCTGTTGCGTGCCGGGTATGGCTTTTCTAGAAAACCCCAGAAACGCTTTACCCGCGTATAAATAGAGCGCACGCACACCGCCGAGTGAGTTTACAATCGTAAGCGGTCAAGTGTTCATCGAAGCGAACGGAAGCGAAAATACTACGGAGTTTGAAGCAGTTATAGTGGAAAAGTGTAGTATAGTGTTTGTTGTGTATTCAAGTTAATCGTGTACTAGAATAAAACGTGTTTTAGTCGGTAATATTGTTTTGTATTCTTATCCGTCGAACCCAGCACGTAACAATATAATCAACGTGAGATATACCAACTGTTGATATAATTTCTTTACATATAACATTTATTTATTCTAAAACTTAATTAGTATAACGTTGTTTGATATAACGTTTATGTAATCGAAAATCATTTGATCTAACGTTTAATATGTATATTGTTTATTTAATCGAAAATCATTAGGTCTACCGTTTAATATTGTATATAAAAAACGTCATTATGGTTAACACCCCGACTCAGAATACCCCGACTCGGATAGGTTAGGTTAGAAGGCTAAGGCTGAGTCCTGAGTCACGACGCATCGCGCATGCGGATTACGGAGCGTATGAATAAGCGGACGGCTGTCCTTAGTACACGTTGGAGAGCACCTGCGTTCGCACGCGTATAGTGCTGTGCATATCATATGTATATATTAAAATGTCACTTTCACAAATTAAACGTTTACAGTAGGTATCTAGAAAGAAGTAGTTTCTTTACTGATGACATAATGTTTAGTGTAAAAAAAAGAAAGCACGATATTCTATCTATGACAAGAAGAGACGGTGAATACGTTAGACTAAATGAAGAATTAAGACAGTATCCGGATAAATTTTTTCAATATACTCGCATGACAATAGTCACTTTCGAGTATATTTTAAAGAAAATAGAACAAGATTTATTGAGATTTGAAACAAATTTTCACAAAGAAATAATCAGTCCGAGTGAAAAATTGTTTTTAGCATTAAGGTAAGTTGACGTCATTGTTAAATATGTAATTGGCATCAATTCTGATTTGATTAGGTATGTAAGTAGGTATTTGTATATTTGATATTAAAAATAAACTGAAATTAAATTGTAATGAACTAAATAAAGAGAATAATACAAAATGTTATAATCAAAATTATTTATTATCACAATAAAGCCGCTTCTAACTGCAAAAATAATCACTGTTCACTTGTACCAGGTTGATCATAATTATAAGTAGAATAGCCATAATAAGCTGGATCTGAATTATTCAATTCGTTTAAAATTGTCATATTTATTCTATTACGTACTCGAAATCTTTGCACTGGCGTAAAAGCCTCTAATTGGGGTAGCAAACTCATCAAGAAATGGTAATTATCTGATTTTGTGGTAATAGGTGTACTACTAGCGTGCATGTGCCTTTCTATGAGTAGCAGACTCTTTTTTTCAATTTCTAAAAACTCTGTCCTAATATCGTTAGCAGTCTTTCGTTTTCTTGATTGAGTTGGCTCGGTGTTGCTAGATGAAGCACCAGGGGACTGCACTGAATTATTCTCCGTCGATTCATCAACAGACACCATAGGGTTGGACAAATTGCTGTCACCAGTATTGGGTATTACTTCTTCATTTAAAAAGCTAAGCAAATGGAAATATTTCCATTGGGCAGAACCGGGTTCGAGAGCAGCATCTCCTAATCGAGGTGTAAGCACCTTTTTCAACTCTTTCCTATACTGGTCTCTGAAGTACTTCCACTTCTTTTTTAGGTCCTCCACTAAAACATAAAAAACTATTATATAGCAATGCACACATTTATAATATATTTATTTCCTATGCATTTGTTGTATAAACTTGTTTTTCTTTTTCAGATTTTTATCGACAGGACTTTCTTTTCGGTCACTAGCTTTCTCATTTTGCTTAGGCAAAACCACAGTGTGTGATACTGTTTATGACAAATGAAATGCTATTTGGAACAATTTAGTACCTACTGATCAACTTAAGCAAGTATCGATGGACTATTATAATAAATGGCAGTTTCCGAACTGTATGGGAGCTATCGATGGAAAACATTGCAGAATTAAGAAACCTCTCCAATCCGGTTCTGACTATTATAACTACCGCAATTTTTTTTCATTGGTTTTACAAGGAGTTGCCGATGCCCATAAACGATTTATTTCTATAGAAGTAGGCGGTAAAGGAAGACAGAGTGATGGCGGCACTTTTCATTATTCTGTAATGAATCACTTGTTACAGCGAAATAGACAGCTTATTCCGGCGCCACAACAGCTACCTAATTTGGATATAATTGTTCCGTTAGTTTTAATCGGCGATGAAGCATTCCCATTAAAGGATTACTTAATGCGGCCATTTCCTCAAAGTAATTTAAATCATGAAAAATAAATTTTTAATAAACGTCTATCTCGAGCTCGAAAATGTATAGAATGTGCCTTTGGATTATTATGTGCCAAATGGAGAATATTAAATAAAAGCATCGAAACTAATATTGACCATGGTCGTCTCATCATAAAAACAGCATGTTTGCTTCACAATATTATTATTGATAAAGAACAGACGCATTTCATCATAACAGACGATTGCAATAATTACCGTGCTGAAATTGGTAATAGATTGCACACGACGGGCCGTAATAATGCATCCAGTGCACAAAGTAGACACATACGTGTATTATTTACAAAACCCTTTGTAAATAATAATTAAACTTACCACTATGACCAACAAACTTTTGTTTAATTTCGTCCCACGCTATCCGTATAAGTCTTTTATTTTATGTTCAGGGTGCCTGGACATCCAAATGAAAGGCTTTTCCATCACCGCCTTAATAAAATCTTCCACAGGAAACTCTTCAATCGACATTATAAGTCATTGAATGCACTATCCGCCAGTTAAAATCAAAAGACGCGTATTGACAAGCGGATCCGCCAGCATAATGCGCCGGATCGTGTGCGCGCCCGCTCGCAGTTCGGACAGCTTCAAACATGTCGAGCATTTGTTTTGTGCGCGGGGAATTCCGCGTCCGCGATGTGCCATGACTCAGGACAGCGGAGCTCCCGCCTTAGCCTTCGTGGTTATTTTTTTTTAAACCACCCAGTAATAGGAGCCCCGCGAAGCGGATCTCCGTCGACCTTTCTTAGCGCAGGTGGTAATCAGTTACTAGTTATGTTTATTAGCTAAGTAGGCGTTTTCATCATATTAGACCAAATAAGTTTTATATCTTTTGAGTGGTATGTCAAACGATTTTATATTTAATGTATGTTATGTCAAACGATGTTATATTTAAAGTATGTTATGCTTATAAAAATTAGTTATTTTAAAATTATATCAATCGTTTATTATATTAACTAATCGCTATATTAAATAAAATTATAGGTTCCGTTGTTATATGTTGTTAATATTAGAGATTTTGTTGTTATATCATCTATTACTTACCCGTTTATCACAGCCATATTTTGCCAGGTATGGTTTTAGATGCGTAACAGGAAGCGAGTCTAATGCCGTTACACAGTTTCAGACTCCGAGCTGCTAATGAAAATTTATTGTCTGAAAAATTTTATACTTTGCCCGAACTGGATATTGAACCCGAGACCTTATGTACAGCATGTCACCGTGGCAGTCTGCGCAGCAAAATGTAGCAGAAGACTATACAAAAATTCAAACAACGGAAACAAAGAACAAGAAAACGATACGATCGTTTGTGGATCACACTAATGATGGCCGTGTGGAATCGTAATCGAATCGAAATCGAACCCACAACACTCGGCAGTGGTAAAGCGACCAATTAAACCACTACGCTATCCTAGCAATATTGTCACGTTCACTCATATTGAAAATTGTACACTATCATGTAAACGTAATGTGCGAGCTCACTCTTTCTAGTATCAACACTTTTTCGGGCGATCTATTAGTCAGTTGCAAATACGAAGTCCCATGTTACAGATGATCGTTGACCAGCAATATTAAAGAGACCGTTTCAATCGACACATAACAAAATCGATTGCCAATTTACTTTACAAACTGTAATCATGGGCTTAGAATTGAAACAGAAATGATAAAAACAAAAAAGGAGTCAGGCATCAATGTTATTTACATCGTGTTTATTTGTAAAACAATGAGATTTTAACGTGTTACCAGCCGGCGGGCAGAAGCCAGGTCCGTAGCTGATAACCGTTAGGGTTATAATGAAACACGCAGACTGATTCAACTGAGAATATATTTACAATTTTTCACCTATCCTATATCCCATTTATTAGTCATGCAAGTAATGCTAACACTAATGTGTACAATAAACATTTTCACCAATCAGCGACAAGTAAAGAAAAATCTAACATTTTCGAATGATTTCTTGGAAATCTGTTCGCGAGTATAAAAGTAGTGCCACGTATAAAAAGCAGAGGGAAGCTTCGCGCGTCAACAGTTCGAATGTTGATATCGTTGCGGCTAGACGTATGATGCTCCGTTCGATCGCCTTCGCGCGTCGCTTGGTTTCGGCGCGGCTAGTTGTACGATGCTCCGTTCGATTCCAGGTTTCTCGTAAAGCTATATGTTGCCTGTGCGTATATATATACGCCACAAGATATTTAAACTATAAATCCAATACCTATCGGATCTTCAAATCCATTTTTTTTTAAAGAAAATATAGTAATGGTTCGCAGAATGGGATTTAAGGTACGTTGCAACGTAATAATAATTAATACCGAATGCAAATTGACAAAAATATTTCTCGCGCAATTGTTTTTGGCTCGTGTTAGTTCAATTTTATCCGATTCATATTGTTGCGTCACTATGTCATTGAAAGTAAAAAATATACCATAGTGTGTAACCATGGTACTGTAGTAAAATGTTATTTTATTTTTATGTTTAAATTATTAGATTATTTATTTTGTATAGATTCTAATTATTTTTACAGTCTTAAGTACCAAAAGTAATCATTGTTTATTTTAGCAATTTATATGAAGCTAGCGGACCCGACAGACGTTGTCCTGTACAAAAGAAAAATGACTTAAAAAATAACCAAATCTAAACCATTCTCGAATCCACTTGAACACATTTCATCAAAATCGGACCAGCCGTTTAGGAGGAGTTTAATTACAAACACACGCACAGAAGAATATAAAGATGTGCAAAGTTACGTATTATGAAGTGTCAAAAGGGACTTCGTATTTGAAACAGACTATAAATATGGTACATGATTAATTTAAATCTTTGGTTAGACAATTTTAATGATTATAGGTTACTATTTAATTCCCGTAATTAAAACATTACCTGTTAGGATTGAAATCCAAATCTCGTGCGAGTTGTCTATGCGCGTTGTCTATGCTCCAGGATGGCTTAGTGCAATCGGTGCGGGTGTCGTAGCATTTTATGTGCGTGTCTTGCAATACTGCAAACTGAAGACAAAATGTACAATTATATTATTAGCTTATAAATTAGTAAAATAAAATCAATAGTAGTAGTAGTGTAATATTTTCAAAATGTTGTAATACAGTGATAAATAAACAACGCGATAAAATCCGTATATAGTAGTTTAATTTCAATGAATAACATTCGCGTAAACAGAAGACAATATTATGACCATTTAATTGGCCCGGTGATGTCGTAAGTGAGTACCTGCGCGTGTCGTAGGTGAGTACCTGCGCGTGTCGTAGGTGAGTACCTGCGCGTGTCGTAGGTGAGTACCTACGCGTGTCGTAGGTGAGTACCTGCGCGTGTCATAAGTGAGTACCTGCGCGTGTCGTAGGTGAGTACCTGCGCGTGTCCCTGGTGAGTACCTGCGCGTGTCCCTGGTGCGGGTTCCACTTGCCGGCGGCGAGCTTGAGGCGCGCGCTGCTGGCGGCGCGCGCGGTGCACGCGCCCGAGTGCACGTCATGCACGCGCAGCCCCGACTCGCACACCACGCCGATGCGCGCGCTGTCCGTGGGGTGCCACTCCGCGCAGCGGATCTCTTCCTCTGGTTTCTGGGAGACAGATTACTTCATTATATTACTAATAACGGGGTTTTATGTGATTAAGCAAGCGCTTAGGGCAGCAGTCGCAGTCATCAGACCCACTCCTCTACGACTACTCAAGTTTATGATATAACGTTCCTATTCACCCATTTTTCGGTATATAGTGAGAGCCGCCGTAACTTTCAGTGCCCGAAAGCACCTTCAGGCACCAGTTATAGACACCTGTCTAACGAGAACCGGATCTGTGATTTGGGGTTAAGACCTCTTAACCCCAAATCACAGATCCGGTCCTCGTTATAGCGAGCTACCTCATGCCCAAGGGGCACTACCTATTGTCCAGATAGGTGCCGGAACAATAAAGCCGCTCACCACTCCCAACTCTGAGAGTTGCTAACGATAACCTCGCTGAAGCCGCCTCCCATCGCTCACTTCCGGACGTACATCCATACGTCTACCCAAATAGGCCTACAAGCCGGGTATCGCTCAAGTCACTCCAGCTATGAATCTTACTTGCTGAGCAGGCAAGCGCCTGAGATGCGTTGTGGCGTGTTTAACGCTGCCACTTCATTTAAGGCAACTCCGTGCCTCACGCGTACCGACTGGTACACACTAGCCGCGCATGAGTCCGACGCTCGAACGCCACATGCTTGCCGAGCAACAAACACGTCCTCTGCGGCTAACCACATAACCACTGCGAGTCCAATTTCAATGTCAGGCACTGCGCTCTCTAGTCAACGGCCGATAGAACATGCCTTTCGAGGCGCAGTGAGCTAGCCTGACCCCGCAGTACCCTGATCCTAAGGGGTATACCCGTAGTTCTCCCCCCGAAACCCTATATACTCGGGTCCTGAAGATAGGGATATCGCAGTCATAAGTTGCAGTTGCTGGGCATTCTGTCGTCTACATACCATTAGTGCGAGAGAACGATGTCAAACGGTTGTGATTGTTCGTTTCGATATTAATATACCAAGTTCCCTATATCACAGGCTAGCGATGACTACAATTTCAGTATCTTATTCTGTCTTACTTATATACAGGGTTAAATGAAAAAGACTAATAACCTTTTATCCGTGCCTTCCTTACATCATACTTAACAACTTTTGTTCTATCATTATTTACAAAACTCAATACTTTTACCAAAAATATATTTTAACAAGTTAATGAAATGAAATGATTATTTATTTGCATGAAACATGGTAGTAAGTTGTTCAAATGTTCACATATTTCGCCGGTTTACCCGACATGCAAAGAATTTATAATAATTTTAAGTAACAAAGTTAAAAGTAAAGTTTAAATAAGTCACGGGTAATAGAAAATCTTGTTGAATTGTGATGAAATACGGCTAATGCTGCGAAACATACCTCTGGTGAAACAGTGAGCAGTAGTTCCATGTCCTCAGCGTTTCTTCCCTGTATCGCGCTCAAATCGTCCAAGTCTTTGGGTATTACCTGTAATTTTTTGTAATCTTCAGTATACATTTATCTTGTAGGATTCATTGTACAGTATGTAACGGTCAAATGATAAGGGCCATAAGATATAATAAGATAAATATATTTCTTGTGATACTTTATATTTTCAAGCACCTTTTCTGATTGATCTTGTAGAGGTAATGAAAAGTCTTCTTGTGAGTGTCCAAATAAAATACTGCATGGTAGATATGGATATATATATGTTTACAGGTACCAGTAATAGGTACATAAAATAAATACATATTGAGTTACGACCTAACTCAGTGGTTGCCGGAAAACTACTGCTGCGCGGGGCTAATGTATACTTGCGCCTGACTATATAAAACGAAAGTGTCAACAGAGTCGCTACAATTTTATTTTTTTAAAGGCAATTTCCATAATAGGCTCTCTGCTGACACTTTAGTTTACACACACAGTGACATAATAGCATTGATTCATGTATTGCAACAAACTTTACAAACATTAGAAACAAAATGGGTAGATAGATACATACACGTTTGAATTGTCGAGTAGGCTCAGAGATATCCTACTCGACAAGAGTAGTTACTAGGACTACTTACTACTGAAGTGCACTAACAAATACCCTCACTTACCTCAATAGTAGGTAGTTTGAATATGGAGACTCCCATGGTGCACTGAGAGGTGGCCGCGTCGTACGCGTTGTGTGTGGTGAGTAGCACGGCCGCATCGTGGGGTGAGCAGCGCAAATGCCACACCTCACCAATATCATGCTTGAACACCTGCCATCATATTTATAAAAGTAGGTATTAGATTTTGTCTGCGGCTCCGCTCGCGTAAATGTAAGTTAGGTTAGGTTAATAACAGTTTTTCTAGATGAAAGATACCCTGTGTTCTTTTCTGTACCCTGACAACGTGTATATGAAATTTCATGATGATCGGTCGAGTAGTTAAGGGGTGAAAGCATAACAAACAAATAGACTAACTCACATTTATAATATTACTTAGGAAGTTAGGATTAGATAAAGGAAATATGAACCAAATCCCATAATCCTTACTGGTTAAGAGCTGTTAGAGATACAAAGCACTATCAAATTTTAGAGCAGGAGATTTTCCATATGATTGAATTAAAATATAAGTTTAGGATGAAGATGTCATTTAAATTATATTTTAAGTATGTACTTAATATAATGTCAAAAATTGAAAGTAAAAGTCATAGACACTCTTTATAAACAATGTATAGAGAGGTTTTGTAGCAAGTACTTCTCATATGTTCTATACTGGTACTAGCTCCTTTTCAATTTGTTTTCAGTTTTATTTTGATTATTTGCTTAGTAATAAGTGATCTGCTTTTACTTTGATTGATGATGAGCATAAGAGTTATTGATATTAATTACGGTACTATTCGCACAGACATGTAACAGTACATAGGCTTACTGCTAAGTGTCGGTCTAGTACCTTATTATACCAATTTCATAGGATCTGACAGGACATCAATAGGTAGACCAGACAGGGAATCAAAAGGTAGAGATTTTTAGCATCAAGTGTCAAAATCATTTCCCAGCTAAAGTCAAGTCAAGTATTACCTTACTGGGCAAAATATACAATACATTTTAAATGAAAGGGCATAATACAATAACAATTTACAAGCTGAAAGGTGCATATATATTTGACACATCCCAATACTGCAATAATGTGATGAAAAATAATTATGAATTGCAAAACCTAAATTTTAATTTTGTTTTATTTATTGGGATGTACACTCCATTGTATTATTACATGTCCGCGAGATTCTTGCAGGTATTATCTCATAGGCTCAACTTTTTGTCTAAATCTAGCCACATAAATGTAAATTCAGTCTCTTTAGTAAACTTACTGATAAATTTGAGATGGTTATAAGTGTTACTTGTTGAATTAATAAATGACTTTCAATATTGATTTTTGAATAAATATTTCTTCCTTATATGTGAAAATTTGTACTATAATGTTTTGGAATTAATTATCTGATACTCCATTATACCTTTTTAAATATTTTGTGGATCATACAAATTCTTATCCCATATTGGGATCAAAACACATAACACTTGACAAGGCATGGCAGTGAGAGCAACCACTTAATCTGCTACTCCATCTATGCTTCAGTCACTTATTTTACTACAAGTTTCTTTTTTCATATATCATGCATTCCTTTCTATACTTAAAATGCAAAGTAAACTAAGTACAAACTTTAGTATGCAAGGCTCCAGTATCTTCCTCGAGCTCAACAACATGTATCTGGTTGGAGTTTGGCTTCAGGCTCTGAGTTCCTATGAGGAATCGGATCGCGTCACTCTCTCCGTATTGCGGCGAGAGAGCTCTAGTCTGAAATATAAAGAATAACATGAAATTGAAGAGATATTATATCTATTGTACAGAACCAGCTCTTGACTTTGGATTTAAAGAAGAGCAAACATGGTTTTTAATGCATTTCAATACATTTTATTGAATAGAAAACCTATTGACAGTAACATATTTTCCTTTTATGGACGTTTAATTTGTACTAACCTGATGTTCGAGACCGTAAATAATTGAATTTCCTTCTTCCATAGCGCTGAAATATCTATTTAAATGTAAGAATTAACCAAATATCATCTTAAAGTTTGTTTACATCAGCAATCAGCATTCTGAGCAAACGTCAAGTCGAGATCCAATTTTAAATTCGATTGTGACACTTTAGAGGAACGTAAAATTCTGTCTCTTTTTAGCAAGTTCAATAATATTCAAGAGAGACAAAACGAAACCATATTCTATGCTTCAAATATGATTTTGTCATGAATTGACGCTAATGACATAATGGAAGACATTTATTTATGTTCTCGGATTGAATACGCGTCTTTATCTCCATAAAAAATATTTTACATTGATGCTGCACGTTGATAAAGTACTTATGTTAGATTTTGTTTACATTTAATGTGCGTAAACTTTTATTATCTGACGCTTGATGGAACATTTAGTATGGAATTGCGCACACAGAACGGAATGTAAGTAAAATTTGTATGCCTAAACATAAATGATAAAATATATTTTCCGCTTTGTGTTTTTATAGAACGTATGTAGGTAGGTACTATACTGTATTCAACATATTATGCTAGTTTTAATATGCCTTTCAAAAACTGCTAATGTAAATGATTTCATCGTAAGTTTACTTTTAATTCAAGACGAACTTACTGATAGAGCAAAACAGCTTTATAGTGTTAAAGACCTACTTATAAATAATTTAGCATATTTTACACAGGCGATGTTTTTGCACGTCGTTTAGTTGGATAGATATATCCACTTTTGGTAGGTGTAGTTACTAGCACACTCTATTAATGTGATCTAGTCCTAGCAGAAATCCATAATGCAAACAGGTACTTGCAGCCTCACGACCATGTCATAAAGCATTGATATTATAATGCGCTATTCTGTTCTATATAGGATGGACTACTCTCGGATGGTGTGTAATCGTCGTTCCATATTCTTATTCTTTCTTATTATCTAGGTATTAATTAAACTGCTGGCCGATGGTTTATTTAATTTCTACGCAAAGCTAAATCTCAATGTGCTAGGAACGTAAGTCTATGCCCTACTGTGTTTGATGTGGTCCTTGATTCGAATCCCGGGTGCAGCAAAATATTATTATGTTGTTGTTAGTATGTATTTTTAACGTGTATCTGTGGTAGATAAGTTATCGTAGGTACACTTGGTAGAACTAAGTAATCAATATCTAATGTTGTTGGGTATCAAATAATTATTAGTGTCAAAGTCAAAGTCAAGTCAAAAATAATTTATTCACTTAGGTCACAAAGTAACACTTATGAACGTCAAATGGGTTAGTGAGTTTATTATATTTACTGAATTTACATTTATGTTAGTTGCAAGGTTCAGGCAAAAGGTTGAGCCTATGAGAAGATACCTGCAAGAAACTCAAGGCCACTCTTTTAAATCGCCATCAACTTATAATTTCAGTATTTTACAACTCATTTATGTACCAGGTGTTGCAGTCATTATGCCATATGTCACTGTCCATATAAAACTAAATTCTAAAATAAAGAAAAGTTGGTAATATTATGTAAAAAGCATTTGAGATTTGAAATCATATTTATCAGTACGTAGCCATTTGTAATAGACAATAGTATGGCATGAGGACGCATACACTTACACTTTGTGACATGAAAAGGTAGTTCGTGACTAAATGTAGTTAAAACAAAATTTACGTTATTACTTATAAAGTTTGTTTAAAAGAAAAGAAAGATACTTTAACACCACCAAATAAACACGAAGTACCTTCACATAACTAAATTGACTTATATAATACATACATTGTTTGAATCCTGTATGAAACAAGCAACTAGTTCCATGAGTTTTTATCATTTAAGTAATCATTGATTGAATAATAGCCCTTCCGGATAAGCTGACTTTTAACAGCACTTTTAAATTTTAGTAAAGGTAAATTTATAATATCAATCGGTAGTTTATTAAAAAAGCGTATACTGAGTCCCGCAAATGAATTGTGAACTTTATGTAAACGATGATACGGACCTACCAACTTATGCTTATTTCTAGTGTTTAAGTTGTGAATATCACTATTCTTATTATATAAGTGAATATTATGTTTTATAAACATAATATTCGTAAATATATATTGCGACGCAACAGTAAGTATACCAATTTCTTTAAAACGCTCTTTCAGGGAAACTCGTGGGCCTAAATTATAAATGCTACGTACTGCACGCTTTTGAAGAATGAAAATTGTTTCAATATCAGCTGCCTTACCCCACAATAGTATGCCATAGGACATAACGCTGTGAAAATAACTAAAATATACTAGTCTTGCAGTATCTATATCAGTAAGCTGTCTTACTTTCCTAACCGCGAATGCTGCTGAACTAAGTCTCCCTGCAAGACACGATATTTGAGCGCCCCACTGAACTTTATCATCTAAAGTAATGCCTAAGAAAACTGTGGATTGTACAAATGTTACTGTTTCATTATTTAAATTAACGTTTATGCTAGGACTCTTTATATTAGGCAATGTAAACTTAATACATTTTGTTTTTTTTGAATTGAGTAGTAAATTATTCGCCGTGAACCAGTCCAGGACTTGCGCGAGTGAAGAATTAACACCCTGTAAATTTGGTGTCTTACGGTCTACTTTAAAAATAAGTGATGTGTCATCAGCAAATAGTACAATGTCGCACAAATTCTGTACGAAGAACGGCAAATCATTCACGTACGCTAGAAACAGAAAGGGTCCTAAAATTGAGCCCTGTGGCACGCCCATTGCGACTGGTAATCCAGAAGATCTACTTCCGTTGATTTCAACGTGTTGTAATCTATCGCTTAGGTAAGAACTAACGAGGTCGAGTGCAGCATTTCGAATTCCATAATGCCTGAGCTTTCGCAATAACGTTTGATGTTCAACGCAGTCAAAGGCTTTTGAGAGATCACAGAATACGCCAATGGCATCTTGCGAATTTTCCCAAGCAGCAAAAATATGTTTTAAAAGTGTAACACCCGCATCTATTGTAGATCGACCCTTTCTAAAACCATATTGTTGAGTATGAAATAAGTTGTTTACGTTAAAGTGGCTCTCTAATTGCTGTAATATAATTTTCTCAAATATTTTACTTATAGCAGGTAATATAGAAATCGGTCTGAAATTACATGGATCACTTTTACATCCATTTTTAAATAATGGTATTATTTTGCTACATTTCATTAAATTTCGAAAAATGCCCACATCAATGCATCCGTTGAATATTGCAGCTAGGTGTGGCGCTACGTTATCAATAATACTTGTAATTAATTTCATAGAAATACCCCACAAGTCAGCTGATTTTTTTGAATTAAGTGACTTAAATACTTTTATTATGTCATGCGGATGTACATATTTAAAACTAAACAGGACTTTACACTCCACCACGCTATCCCTAACCAAGGATTCTGCTTTTACTGGGCAAGACCTTAAGGAACTAGTTGTATTAACAGGTATCTTTGCAAAGTAGTTATTAAATGTTTCAGCTACTTGCAAGTTATTTGAAATTGTCTTATTATTTACATTAAGTTTAATAGTATTATCACGCACATAGTGGCACCAGGAAATCTGGAACTGTGCTCGGTAAAGCGTAATAGGCAAATCCCCGATTACGTGAGATTTAAGACAATAGCTAGCGTAATATTTGTGTTGTACAACTCTACCTAACTCTTGAGGGATATAAGCGTGAGATTATGTATGTTTGAGACAGAAGAGATGGCCTGCCTAGCTATTAGCTAGGTCGGCTAATAGTTTCGGTGTGTGCCCAATGTGGTATATAGCTTCAAGGGTGTAGCCAGCTGATAGTCTAATGGCCGGTTTCAATATACTTAATTTTTCTTAAAATTAAGTATATTGAATAATAATAATTTAACAAAATATTTCTATCCATAGCTAAAACGAGTTTTTTGTATATATTGAACCCATCCAAAGAAGGCAGGTTATGGTCTAGCAAGAAGAGCGCATGCTTCTCCCTGCTTTACCTTGATAAGGTTATTTTTCATGTTTAGTCAGCAACATAAGTCGATGCAAACATACGAAATTTCGGTTGCCTCTTTCTTTCAAAATTATTACAAATGTTAGGCTTTAATAACGGCTACGGATGTAAGAGTTCGTTAAACAGCGACAGCCTAATGGAATACCGTTGGACTGCCAAGCAGAGATCTCGAGTACGACTCCAAGGCGACATCTTTATGTTTTCAAAATTATGTCCGTTTTAAATAATATTTTTTTATCAGATTGCATGCACGTGGTTATCAGGGTCAGAGGTAAACATCCTTGTAATTCATATAAGACTTTTCTTTTTATTCTTTAAAGAAAATAGATAAATGTCTAATCTTATTTTTTACCTTGAATTACTGGTTTTACAATTTGTATAAAATTATCAGTCAGAAATCCCTATTAATCATACTTACTATAAAAATGAGTTTCTAGATAAATATGGTTAATATACAATAGTTTTCATTTAATAAACTTCTTGAAGACTTCTACAAGAAGTATCTATGCTTGGGTCACTTTCCGTGTCGCTAAGTGTAGTTACTTATATAAAATTATGAATACTATTTAGATATAGATTTACGCTTTTACCGAGCCGACGCGACGGACGTTTCGGTTGTTTTTCAGCAGCCATATTCACGGGGAGACTAAGATAGTGGTTGTCTCAATATTCTGAAGGGTACTTGGAAATAACTATACTGGTTCAGTAGTGAAGTAATATTTTCAAAATTATGTAATAAGTGATAAACAACGCGATAGAATCCGTATATATAATAAAGTAGTTTAGTTTCGACATATTTAGGTCTTAAGTAATAGCAGAAGCATTACTAAGTCAGGATTACAACGCATTAACATCGTCAGTTGAATAATTATGCACTATCCATCAAAGGCATTATCTCTCTTAATCAAACAATCGCCTCGTATAATTTTCATTGTTCTTATACTATTATGAAATGTGTTTATCAGTTGTTTTCTCGTTGTGTTTCGTAATTATGTGATTATTCCTATTATGTTCACAGGAAATAATTTGCCATATCACATCTATACATATCTACATATTATACACAAGTACACACAGCGACGCATCAACCTAGACTGGACATTGAACTATTAGAAGTTGAACGCTGCGAATCGTGCGAGAGAGTGCGTTATATTTTTGTTACCATTATATCGACACCACTATGCATTGTCCCTTTCCGACAATTCTCTATTTTGTATGTAGCGTAGTTATGCCTATATAGGGTGTCTAACTTGATGTGTAGCCGTGTGTACAAATATGTAAAGGGACATCTCATCGTAAAAGGTTATACGGAGAAAGTTAGCAGAAAGAAAAATTGTATTAAAATAAGTAGTTTTATTATTTTTACCTATTATTAGTCAAATTGAAAGTAAAAAATCATTGCTTCATTTAGGTACCCAATAATAATATTATACCACAGGGCAGCTTGTGGCGAGCTGAATGTGAGTGGCGACACTGCGGTCCTGAATGCCTCAAAGTCCCTTAGCCGCTCACTCCGGTGTTGCCCCCTGCTGCTTTTAAGGCCTGTACCTACATAGGTACAGGCCTTAAAAGCAGCAGGGGGCATACCATATACACCATATACATATATGGCGACTATTCAGGGGGCCCATCTAGTGAGTCGGCGAGTCATCGTCTGCCATTCCGACTTTGTACTGAGACAGTATATCAGGTAGACGCCGTTCTTTAAATATAGTTTGCATTTTACCAAACCATTAAACACCTATCCCCATAGACCAGAATAATTAGATTCCATATGTAGCAATAGTCTCTTACGCCTGCCGCGACTAGTGTCTCGGTAAGTGTCCCATCTCACTTTAAACTAAAACTCTCGAAGGGCCTCTGCATGTTGGACCCATGTCACCCTGTAAGCCTCCCAAAGGGCTGGGTATTTTTCTAACGTATTAGGCAAATACCCGTGAAAGAGAAACAAATACCTAATAATATTAATAATTATTTATTTTCTCTTCCGCAAAGGTACCTAACTTAAAACTATGATTAAATACTTAACTATATAATAAAAACAAAAGACCTTGTGGAAGGCTGGTATCTGCACTAGGAAACCCAGTCACACAGATTATCAGCCCCTTCAAAGTGGAATAGCATATCAGTATCAGACCGTGGAGTTTAAGTGAGCGTGTGTGTGCGAATGTGTATGTTGTGTGTGTGTGTGTGTGCATTTAGGTCATAAAGTAATACTTATGTACGTCAAAATATATAGGTTAGTAAGTTTACTAAGTTACTACAGCTACATTTAGGTTAGTTTGTAGGTTATTATAGGTTAGGAGAAGAAACCTGTAAGAAACTCACAGCCACTCTTTTAAATCGTCAATTAAATATAATTTCCGTATCTTACGACTCATATAAACAGCTTGCAATACGTTGGAATAAAGATGTGTCTTAGGCTATGGGCTTAAAGTTGCCTTAGTATCCTGTTAGTGGCGCTTCTGCCATGTCACTCTAACGGTGATGCTAGGGGCGAAGGACTCTTCCCGCTCTAGAGGCGGCACGGTCCGAGCTCCGCCAGGTCCTGGTGGCAGAGTGGAATGAACGACACGTGCACCCCAAGTCCCAGGCACGCCATGATCGTGGCGGTAAGTCCCGTGTGTGGCCCACCGACTCAAGCAACGTCGAGAAACACCATGGTAAGTTTTGTCGGTAGGACCCGGAATTTTTTATCTCTTCCAGGCTGAGTCTGATCTGAATTGAGAATTACTTACGTACCTAAAAGTTTGAGGTTTATCATATAGGTACTTATGTACTTATTACAAATTAAATATAGGGACAGGTTGAAACTATATATTTAAACGCCTTAACAATTATTTTTAGTAACAACTTTTTAATGTAACTTAAATTTAATATAACTTAAATATAATTCTCTAGCTGTCTTTAACTTGGACTTATTCCAGAACTTCTTTGGTAATAGACCGAAAGCTTTTGTCAAGCTTTTCCCTTTGACTCGTTCACACATCAGCTTTCTTTGTTAAACCAAGTTTTTTTTGCCAAGCAAAAATAGCAAATGATTTCCAACTTATTCAATTTTATTACTACATCTTTCCTTCCACGACGCACTTCCCACGCTTTTCCCATTTCCTCAATCTATCCCTGAAAGACTGGGTGTCTTTCAGGGATACTTAATATTAAGTACTAAAACATGCAGTCAAACGTTGAATAAAGTTTTAACCGGCATTCCGATGAAAATGGTGGGCGTAAAACACATAATCGTAATTTATAATGTATATCCACCATTCGCATAAAAGTTGTTTGTTTGAACAACACGTTTACAAAAATTCTGTGTGATTTACACACACACAGTTATGTGTATATTTAATATTCATAATTTTATTAACTGTTTATGTATCTTAACTCTAAAATAGTTTGCTTTTACGTATTTCAATTTAATTTTGTATAATTCATTTGTGCCGCGCCGTTTGTTGGGAAATTCGCCTCAGGTGGTGTAGCCGTAGTGTATGCGACTGCTGTGCATGAGGGCTCGTGTACGAATCCCGGGTCGGGCCAACAAAAGTTATTGGATTTTTCTGTTAAAAAATCACAATACAAACCCATAGGAAGGACAAGGACATAGGAAGTTGGTGATGTTAGACACCCCGTACACCAGAAAGCACGGTCACCGGTCGTGTCGGATTACCGTCCGATCGGATCATGAGAGTTAGGGAATGAGAGTTAGGGGTTGTGTCTGCGTTCGACTGAAAAAAACTATTGGATTTACACTTTCTTATCTAGAAAGTTTTATTAGGTTTTTAGTAGATAGGTAGGTAACAGTACGTAGTCTGGTACTATGTTTTACGTGGCACCGTATTTCTATTTATACAAGGTGTCCGGTAATTAATGGATAACCTGGAAATGTCTTATAGAGGAACTGATGGCCGTTCAGAAAAAATATGAATAAAAATCTATCCTAACTACTGAGATATGTGTTTTTTTTTTAATTACCATGTATAACTTTCTTGTATACTACGACCATAAATGAATGAAATCCATCGGTTTTTTGTTGTTTTATTATTAAACACTAATTATGCTAATAGATAGAAGTCAAAAGTATGCTATGCTATAATAGCTTGCACTTTTTAATATATATATTTATTTTTTCATTTCTCTGAACGGCCTTCAGTTCTACTATAAGACATTTCAAGGTTATCCATTAATTACCGGTCACCCTGTATATACCAATTTTTAGCCCATGTTTTACGTAATACCGTTTACTATACTCCTCAGCATTGAAGAAGTTAAATAATAATAATAAAATGTTAGAAAAATGTTATACTATATTTAATTTATATTTATTTTAGTTTTCTTTTGTAATTAGGTATAAGGCATTTAATTATTTTGATACGAAGTCAACCAATATTTAATTTTATTATAGGTACAATGATTTTTATCTAATTATACATGGATTGTACAAAACATAATCTTTATTTTACTACGTAGGTATATAACTAATTGTTTTAGTAAGATAAGTAATTGTAAGGGGCGTAATTATTACGTCATTATCTTAATTGTACCTACGACGAACGTAAGTTGAAAATCATTATACTGTCTACAAAGCTTGAGTGTGTTGAATAAGGGTTTGAGCCGTAACGTTTACGTTTTTGAGCGTTTTGGGCTACAAATGCTATATTTATTGGTGCTCGTGCTGTTTTCAGAGATCTGACTGAACAGCTAATCGACGCTATGCGTCATCAGAAGACTGGAAATTTTTTGGCTCAAAGAATCAGCATTGCAATTGCAAAGCTTGCAATGCAGCCAGTTTTCTGGGCACTTTTTTAGTTGACAGCGATGCTGAGGAATTTTTTGACGCCGCTTAAACCCGCCATGTATACCTATGTATACTATAATATTATTTGTGGCTCTCCTTTTATTTTGATTTGCCTGCATATATATTATAATGATCATTTTCTTCATATATTTGACATTGCATATGTCATTACATATGTTTTCAAGATAAATGTAGATTAGAAATTTAGGCACAATGCGTTGTGCTTAGAATTGTTATTGAAATATGATGCTTGACAGTTTAATTTTGTGTAGAGATTTACAATTTCGCTAGTATTTGTATAGATACAACTGTTATATTTGAGCCCACGTAATAGAGAGCTGGCCATTTGGATAACTTTACACATCAATAGTCTCGTTCAACAAATTCCATACAATTAAAACGTTAGTAGGGTAGGGCGGGGCTAAAAGGTCCAATTTAGTCATATTGTTTCGTTACTATTTAACTATAAGGATTTCGGAAAAGATCGAAATACCAATGAGTAGCGTAGTCCTTCCTTTTAACATAATTATAAAATATGACTATTCACCAGATATCAAAGATTTAGAAAGGCAGTTCTAGTGGTTCTTTTAGCCTCGCTCTAGGGGCAAAAAGGACCAGTGATAGGGCTAAAAGGTCCAGTATGAATAAATAGCAGGTTTTAGTTGATGAAAGAAAATAAATAAAATTAAATCCAGTTTAATCAACAGGTACTTTATATTTATTACGAAAAATCAACTGTACGTTATATTTATCAAGAAAAATAACAGATACATATAGACTATTAATCACATATGTTTCTAAGCTTAAAACTATGTCACAGTAGATATATTTTCAGTCTTAATAACAAGTTTTTAGTTTGATTTTTGGTCCAAGATCTACTACCTAATTGACTCTTCAATTTATAATTATGATAAACGATTTGCCCAAAGTCGTAAGAGAGGCAAATTGTTTATTATTTGCAGACGATCTAAAGTTATCCCTGGCAGTGAGGAGTGACGATGATTGCGAACGGTTACAGAAAGCAATAAATAGTGTAGTTACGTGGAGCAAGGAAAACCTTCTCCAATTTAATGCCCAGAAGTGCGTCACTATCACTTTCTCACGTGCTCGTAGTCCTATTGTGCATGATTATCACATTGATGGACGGCCCATGGTCAGGATGACAGAGGTTAGGGACTTGGGAGTTAGTCTTAACACAGGGTTAATGTTTCGTGATCATATAGTCAAGTGTTGCAAAAAGGCTTATAGAAACTTAGGATTTATATTACGTACTGTTCGTAGTTTCACAAATATTACAGCGATTGTCGCTTTATATAACACCTTAGTGAGAAGCCAATTAGAATTTAATGCAGTGGTCTGGGCTCCACATGAGACTAAGTATAGTCTCATGTTGGAGCGAATACAAAACAAATTTGTTAGGTATTTATATTTAAGGCTCTATGGAGTATACCCGTTTTACCCGCTTATGTATCCAACCTTGTTTATATTAGGCATGGTTGGATACAACGAGCTGAGAGTTAGGCGTGAGTTTGCACTTGTCCTATATTTATTTAAATTAATTAGAGGCAAGGCACATAACGCCAACATTTTAGAATTAATGTGTTTAAGTGTGCCGGACAGATATGTGTGGAGGCGACGTCGGCCTCAGTTGCTGGCCGTACCTAGTGGACGCACTAATCTGTTGAATGAGGCGCTCCTGACACGGGCGCTTCGCACTCTTAACCTGGTAGCTGAACAGTCAGATATTTTTACCTGTACAATGAGTGAGTTCACAAGGATAACATTCTATGTAATAAGTTATAGAAAATAAGATATGTGTATGTTTATTGTTATCTTCACTATTGCATTGGGTTATACCTGTAATGATAGTTGTAAGTAAGAGATGAATAAATAAATAAATAAATAAATAAATATTTTTAGTCATAAAACATGGAAATTATTAAAAACAAACAGAGACATTAAAGTAATTTAGTCCTCTTCAGACAAAGACGACAATGACCCGTTAATGCACTTGTCATGGGTCCAACCCTTACAAATAAAGCATTGCACCCAGCCTTCCCCAGGGACGCTGTCTAAATATGACTCACAACAAATCAAACAAAAGCATTCCTCTTCAGAATTCGAACTGTCGTTACTTTCTTCTGCTATATATTGTTCTTAACATGTCTCGTTTTACGGGTAACAGCTTTTTTGCGTGAAACCACTTTCTTTTCTTTCTCCTTGTGTAATTCCAACGACAGTACTTCTTTTTCCGGGGTTTCTGTTAAAATTGGCGTCGCTTTCTGCTGCTCTAGCTCCGCCAGGGAAAGGGCCTGACAAATTCTGGGGAAAACGTTACATTTGAGGAAGTTGACAGCTGAGGCTCAATAAACAAAGATGGAACCACACGAGATGTTGATGGTTGAGGTTGTGTCTCAACACTAACCGAAGTAGATAATAAGGGAGGAAGAGGTAAGCAAATACGTTTCATCAGCCGTTGAGTCATTGATATTAATAGAATCAGCTGTTTAAAGACCCGATGAATCAGGTATATAGGTATCACGACAAACTTGACGCAGCGATTTGTTTTCATTCAGGAATAAACCAGCCGCACGCTGCATTAACTCGACGGACTTTGTACGTCTATTAGTTTTTCGTTTGTAATTACGCATTCTGAAATGATAAATAAAACAAAATAATTGACTGTATGGGGTTAAAAGGTCTACCTATGGCCTCTTGAGGGCCACAAGCTTAGTTTGAGGTTATGCACAAAAATCTAATTTATACATTAAAAAAACAATTGGTGTACGTAAAACGTTAGATTATAAGCTATATAAATAGGTAACATTTAACTTTATAATGTTAGGAATGTAATTCTCAGACTAAAAATAAAACATTCATAAAACTTAACGTACGTGCATTTTTTGAACCGGTAATGCGTGCAGTCCGAACGGTGATCCAGGGGTCACTAGTTGTCGTGCGATACGTTGCCCCCCGTCAGCCCCGTTTTTAACACCGGTATTCAAAATCTCTTAAGGTGCATTATTTTCGGCAATAGCAATGATGGACCTTTTTATCCGCAGACCTTTTAGCCCCGCCCTACCCTAGTTCATAATATGGAAGTGTTAGAGCGATATTCTCTAATCTACACTTTACGTAAGCGAGGATGTTCCCACGTCTATCGGGTGCCAGTTCCGCCTACTATCTCGCGGTATATCTGTTCCATGTCCGCCCCATATGACTCATGTATCATGGCAGAAAGGATAAGAGAGGTGGAATAATAAAGTTATTGGGATACGAGGAACCAGCCACGCAAACTCGTATTGCCCCTCCAACTATTGTAATAGAAAAATGAGTCCTGAAGATGCTTCGCGCTGAGGTGAAACACGTGTTGACGCGTATTTTGTGCTCGAAGTAGTATACTGCAAGGTGATGTAAGCCCGGATCCCACGTCGTGGCTAACCCTATTCAGAGAAGTTAGGTTTTGTTAACCTTTTTCTATTGCAATAGTTGGAGTCGGCGATCCGAGGGTGCGTGGCGGGTTCCTCACTTCCCAATAATTTTGTTACAATGGACTTCCGCCAAGTAACGCCTACTTTGATTCAATATAGAGGTGGAATATATTAATAATGTCCTCCAGACTGGATTTCGGTCACGGCGGCCAATCTTAACGAAGACTGACTCACGCAGGAGATATTATAGTGCACAAGTGTGAGCGGCAGACATAAGCATACTGTCTATTCCTTAACTCTTATGATCCGATGACAGAACCAACGGCTTTACGTGCTTTCCAAAGCACTGAGGTGTCTACCACCGCCAACTTCCTAACTCCTGGCTGGTATTGTGATTTCTTAACAGAAAAAACAATAACTTTTTGTTGACCTCATGCACATCAGTCGCATTCACTACCGCTGCGCCACTGAGGCAGGTGGTTTATAATAATAATAATAAACATTTATTTCAGATTTAAATCCATATTTAGTAAGTGACAATTACTTAAAAACTATGTTAGTATATACAATTATTAAAATTAATTCATGTATCTTCCTGCTGCACTGGCCCCGCCGCTGTGTCTACGGGTCCTGTGTCACAGGAAGCTGAGTTATAGCAGAGTCTCCACGCTTAGAACTTAATAACATGATTGGGAAGACATGTCTGCAACGGTGGACTTATATTGTCTGTAGGAAGGCAATACCTTTTCTCGTCATAGTGCTACTCTACTGAGCGAGCCATCCTAACTAATATTATAAATGTGAGTGTGAGTTTGTTTGTTACGCTTTCACGCCTTAACTACACGACCGATCGTCATAAAATTTCGCATACAGGTTGAGAGGGATATAGAAAAAGGCGTAGATTAACTTCCATCCAGGAAAAAAGAAAAGAAAATTGCCTCTGGCTCCCCCTTCGGAGATATCCAGACATTAATCTAACTATATGTATGTATGTTAATTAATTATCAATTAATTGCTTCTCAATGCTAAGATCAATCTACCATTCTTTGCTTTTATCTGCTCATTACATTATTTTACATACTTTATGACCACAGATTAACATTTTCGACAGCTCGATAACTTCAAAAGAGGTTGTCATTGCAATTAATATAATTTTTTATTGCTAACGTCATAACGCGTTATACTTATTGCATAAATTAATTAAGCGTATATCATTCGACCTCTGACCTTTTAATAAAAACATGTTGGCAACACAAAGAACGTCGATGAGTAATGTTTATCTGTTATCACATTTCTAATGTATCGATAGCGGAGAATAATTGCGTTTTGTCTAAACATGTGACGTGTTATTCATTCAATTGTGCGATTTAATTAGTTTCTGTATGGACACCCGGTTTCTGAAAACATAGGCCAAACAATGACGTGTTAGAATCAAACTCATGTCAAATTCATATGAGTTTGTTTGTTTATTACGCTTTCACGCCTGAACTACTCGACTGGTCATTATAAAATTTCGCAAACATGACATTATACATGTTGTCAGGGGTACAGAAAAGGACCTAGAGCACATATATTTATTGATGAAGCCAATCACACTACTTGATAAGCTTTTGATTGGCCCTTAATAATTGTTTATGTTGATCTTACAGAGATTAAAAGTATTACAGTCTACAATAACAATTATAAGAAGCCACCCAGTGGTCGGGATTATAAATTTGAGCGTTGTGCATTTTTCTACATAAACTTGTTCTATAAACTAATTATACAAAACTCTACCGTGGGCTGAATATTTTTAAAAAAGGTAAAAATTCACTTCACGTATTATAGGTATAGGTGACGACTGCCATCCATTGCTAAACCGAATTGAACATGATCCTAAATTGTTCTTTAACCAAACTGACATACCTTCAGTCTTAAAAATAGATAATACCTTGCAATAGATAACTTGCACAACATTTCTTCATTTTTAGAGAAAATCTTGCGCACAGTCTGCAGGCCTGTGTCGCAGGAGACTTTACAAACATTCAAACGACGCACACAAAAAAACGCCCAGACTTAAAACAACTACCTATTTATGGATTACATAAATTATTGTCCCGTGTGGTGACCACTTAGCCCCTACGATATCCGTGCAGTCTAAGTTAACTGGCATTCGTAACTAACTAACTTATGTAGGTATAAGGCTTGTAATTTGTAACTAACATTATCTTTACTGAAAAATATATGACTATTAGTAATAGTAGAATCGATAGCTTAGTGAGAGACTGTTGGACTACCGCAAAGGGTTTGCGTTCGAACACAGCATGTCTGACAATACGAAGCTATGTGCGTATTAAACTGTTAATTATCGCTCGCTTTAACGGAGATAGAAAACATTGCCAGAAAACCTGCCTGTGTAAGAGTTCTCCATAATATTCTCGAAGATATGTGAAGTCTGCCAACCCGCATTAAGCCAGCGCGTGGTGGACTATGGCCTAACTCTTTTTACACTGAGAAAGGCACGGGCCCCCGTGCCTAGCAGTGGGATAGTTTAATACAGGTCTATAATATTACTACTAATATACTATAATAATAATATAATAGTAGTATCGCTAAGCATGGGTTTGTCGCACCTAAGTATTGACAATAGTTAGGTGTAGGTTATAGACGCCGGTCATGTGCCGGTACGCAGGCATCGTCAAAAACTATTCACGATTAATGGGAACGATATTTACTTGGGTCTCTACCTTAGCCTAATGTTGTAAATAGCCAGCTTCTAAAAATTAATAATTCCATACGCACTAGACAAAAATGTAATCCAAAGAAGGCTTTTTGAACCAAGGCGTTGTTTCTGTCCATTCCTTTTCTGTTTCGGTATCTTATCTTGTGTGTGGGGGCCAGTCAGTACAGGCCGGCGACACTTCGACCCATTGGGATCTTTTGTGTCGGCCCAAGATTTATCCGTTAGCTATCTCCCTATGAATGTACTGCATCAGCCGCAGCGTACACCTCAGAGGGAGAAGCCTGAAGTCCTCGGGGTTTGGATATGCCAATCCCATCAGACCCAATCTCAATCCAGCCAACGCATCGCATTCACATAGTAGGTGCGACATGGACTCGTCCTGTTCACCACAGGCTCTGCAGATCGAATTGTGTGCCAATCTCAATCTGCACAGGAAGTCATTGGTGCCAAAATGGCCAGTGAACGCTCCTGTGAGCAGTCATATTTGGCTCTTGTTATACCCGCAGAACTTCCGGGTGAAGCCTGTGGCTCTGTTTGCAATGAATTTCTTGTAGTGTTGCAGACACCTAAGGGCCATCCACTCTAACCTATGTTTATCATTGCCATGTGCATTCAAAGCTGCCTTGACGGTGCTCTCAGAGAGTCCCACGAATGGCTCGGGGCCCACAAACAGTTGCACCGAGTCCTTTCTCACTAATTCATCAGTCTCCTCATTTCCCTACACCTCTGCATGCCCGGAACCCACACCAGCGTGACTGTGTTCTTCCTGCCAAGTTTATTTAGGGCTTAACACAGTTCAGGACCAGTCTGGAGTTCTACCCTACATGAGTCCAAAGCCTTGAGAGCAGCTTGACTGTCACTGATCCTTGTCAGGGGATTGTAGACATTGTCTCCATTCGTCCCTCGTGGGGACCTTTATTTTAAAATTCTTTTTGAATATGTGCATTGGTTGCATTTTGTCGCATCCCATGCTCATAATCCTTTTGAGATCCTTTGAAATCTCTAATTTTGTGTGTCGAGTTACCGGCATGTTGACGCTCCATAGCCCATGCACAGATAGTCTGTGTAGCGCCTTTATCGCCTCTGACTCCACAACAATGTATAGCGGTGTTAGATCCAGCAGGACCTCTAACGCTGCCGTTGGCGTAGTCGGGAACGCTCCTGTTATAGCCATGCAAGCCAATCGCTGCACCTTCGACAGCACGATCCTGCATGTAGCTAGTTTAGTTCTTGGCCACCAGACAATGCTTCCATACGTGAGTATGGGTCTTATCATCATCGTCTATAGCCACTTGATGACCTTGGGCTTCAGCCCCCAGGTCTTCCCATAAGAACGAATCATGCCGAAGGCCCGATGGGCCTTCTCTATGGCTTTGTCTACATGAGGTTCCCACGTTAGTTTGCTATCTAAGGTCATACCTAGATCTGTCTGATTCTGTATCGGTAGCTTCACTGATAATCCATATACATTATTAGAAATGTGTTATTTTTGGTAACAAATATACACCTTAAGCAGTATAATAAAAAAAAGAAGCTCTATTAAATATGTAGCAATAAATAATAAAGTAGATAGAATAATCGTTTTGAGTGAAAGGCGTACACGTGTTTCAGCTAAAACAACCTGCAATAAAAACGTCTGTTACGCACATTCGCCTACTAACATCCTCAAAATAAAACACGTAATCCTTTGATTGACTACGTACACAATATCCACCTCCGCAAATCAATCACTGGCTATTTTAAATCAAATAAAAATATTTCACATATTTAGGTGCCACCTACACGTACCTAAATATGTGTGTATTGGCAACAAGGTATTTTCGTATCTCCGTATAAACAACAGTATAAAAATATCGTAAACTTATGAATTTGATTCATTACTATGTATTGACGTGGGTCCTATAAAAACCTTATTATATACGATTATATAGTATTTTCGTCTACGGTTTTAAAACGCGCAGGCTCCACGACGGACTAGCATCAAAGAGTTCGCGCCAGAAAAAAATTTAAAACAAAACCGGAGTTAGCAACAGACTGGCCACTGGGATCATTAAAAAACGAGATTAAGGTATGCTCTACACTGAACGCTAAAGGTTGAACTCTAAACTTTTTTAATGTTCCAATTTTATACCTCGGCAAGCGTGTCAAGTCGTTAGTAGACTAGGTAAACTAGCCTTTGATGACATTTTATCTTGGTATAATATCATTATTGGTATCATAATAGATCAATACTGTTTTCTATTTAGACCTTTACCTAATCTTGTCAGATGAATAAGGATTTCTTGAATAAAGCCGTATTTGTTAATACTATTAAATATGCTTTTATGAAATAAGGATAATTTACCGACTATATTTTTAATCTCTAATGCTGCGCGCCGGTATTGCTTAAGTACTAGTAAGGAAAGCAAAGTTACGCAGATCTTCATAACTTTTTTAAAGATGGAGATTCTTGCTTTTATACAATATATTGAAGTGCAGCATAAGTTGGTAAATTTAAAACATAAATATGTTATAAACACCACATTGAATTGACTAAGCATTATAATAATATAGAAGTTATTACAAGTTCCGCCCAGTGTGCGACTGTCTTGTAAGCATTGGAAAATGCGAATTCTAAATTTAAACGCAACATACCAAAGAGAACAAGAGTTTTGTAGTCGTAAAAAGCGCAGTAAAGTTATCGCGGAGCCTTTGACTCGGCGGCATGTTAGTCGATTTTGTAGCTCAGACATTTCGACGATGCATTTGCCTTTTATTTGAATAAATTTAAAATTAAAAGCCTTTTCTCGAATCTCAGTATCCAGTTAGTGGACATTAGTTAGCTTTTATCTTGACTCTTGAGATTTGTTATGTAAGTTGTAAATATTTATGCCGCTTTATAAAAGTATTTTTATTTTATATTTCGTAAGGATTCTTTAAGATGCTGTTACCGAGCTTTTTCAAGAATGTATTTTATTTTATACAGAATCATAATATTAAAATAAAATATCGAGAGTATATCAAGTATCACCATATATAGGATGCGTTCCACTTAGCGCTCACGACACTCACACTCAAGACCACGGTCTTTCCCGTTCCACTTGCTTCCGAGCGTTACAATTGTAAACTCAAGTGGAACGGATAATGGAGTGTTTTGAGCGTTGATGTAAATTGAGTGAATTAGAAAAAAAAAAGTCGAATGCTTAAAGAGTTTTAAAAGGTTACAATTTGTACCTAAGTCTGACCAGATAAAATAATTTTCATTGTTGCCATCTTTGTTACCAACTTTATATTGAAAATGGTGCCAAATTTCGCAACGCTTACGACGACCCACCTCTCAGCATGGGTCGTCGTGACCGTTGCGTGAGCGTGAGTAATGACGTCATGAGTGACGATTTCGCCGCGACCACAACGATCGTAGTCGTCATGTGGAACGGCTAAACGAGCATTTTAGGCGTCGTGAACGCTAAGTGGAATGCACCTATAGTAACACCTAGATATATGTAGAGCATAATTATTTTTAAATCACATAAGTGTTTGTTCCGTGAGAGTACTCCGTACTCACAAAATCAGAGCAGTCGTCGGATTAACCAGGTTCAGAATCAAACTGAGAACTCTTTCAGAGCAGTTGCTATCACTACCTATTTATTTTTAACGTATATAGTAATGTCTCTTCATCAAATAATCTATTCATGGTAACACGAGTAGATATGCCGCATTGAAATTCTTAGAATTGTATAACACAACATATGTTCTTCTGTAGGTAAAGAATATTTCTTCACAATGAATGCAGTCATATGATAATGCATCTGCAAACATTTGCATAAAATATACGTATTAAATGAAAGGCGGCTTGAAAGGCTTAGAACCTACTTGCTTATACGCTAGCTACTAGCATTATCCGCTTCAGGTTGAAGCAGATTTACTTGGATTCCACCTTGGTACGCAGTAAAGTTAGCTAATAGTTGTAGGCAATAAATATACGATGAAACAACGTTCGATATGTTTATGTCACCATGGTGGCAAATATAAAGAAGAGCACCGATAGCCTGGGAGACCGTTGGACTGCCGTGCAGAAGTCTCGAATTCGATCCCAAGGTGCATCTCTGTCTTTTCGAAGTTATGTGCGTATTGATTAGTTAATTATCACTCGCTTTAACAGCAACAGAAAACACCGTGAGAAAATCTGCATGTCTGAGAGTTCTTCACAATGTTCTCGAAGATATGTGAAGTCTGACAAATCACACTGGGCCAGCGTGGGTCCACCAAACTGGCCCAGTAGGGCCTAACCCTTCTCACACTGAGAAGAGACCTATGCCCAGCATTGGGACAGTTTATATATAGGGCTGATAATAATATATATCTATACTTATATTATTACTATCGATACGCCCCAGCTTAGCACTTATTTTAATAATATGTATTAGTAGGTGGGTAACAAGCTTATGGTCTGTCTGGTAATGACGACTGTAGCCATTTAACCAGTGGACAATTACAACACTAACACTTTGATCAGAAAGGCAGATCAATACTAACATTTGGTAACAGACGGTCAAATGCATGTCAACTGCTGTCTGGCAGAATTATCAACAGCCAATCAAATCACTTGACATGAGTTTGAATTTGACTGATGCGTTATTCTAGATAGTTCTAGAAACATTTTTGCAGGAGTATATGTAACACAGGGTTACTTGGAGGCAATCTTCAGTAGAATATGATACTAATACTTCTTTAGTCGAGCTAAACTGGGATTGTCAACGAACGGTCAAAATTGTGCTGCACTCTATCTTTTGCAAAGCTGGATAAAAACACCAATCCTAATGAATTCACATATTTTGGCACGTAATTATTTATATAGTAAAATTAGTAGGTTAGCTTTAGCCAGTATTTCTGTAGTCGACTTTATATTTCTTCTTCTTAATCATACGTCCTTGACACATAAATATCTATTGTTTTTGCTGTGACGACAGCTTAGGTCGGTTTGATTAAAGAAGTGATTGCAGCGCAAGCAGATTCTGTGACAGAGTTTTGTTTACAGGACACGTGTGTGATATCTCGCCTTAGTTACGTTTAAAACTGAGGTATCAAATGAAATCTAGAAGCTTGTAATTAGACAGTTGAAAAGGGTTATAAAAAGTTTTATTTTGGAACTGGCGTCACACAGCGAACACAGCATCATCGTCACTTACACCTGCACTCTCCAACTCTACAAAATAATGCAGTTTATACTTGGTTTTACATTTCTGCGTAGGATTACCAAGGAGGCGCTGGAAGCGTATCCGAAGAAAAATAGTTAGTGGCACTTGCGCGGACTACGTTGCTCCTTTTTAAGACTTTAGCAAGGTACTAATTACCTGTAATTAGGCTGCAGAAAAACGTATTCGTAGGCAACAATAACCGTGCATCATCGTGTGGATCACTTACTTTACGCCTCAGAGCAAAGAACACGAAGCAGATATGTACATATATACATACGATCCGTATTCTGTTAATCAGCACACGTTATTATGAAACTGCAACTAATCACAATAATTCTAGCAAGCAACTTGTAGCATCTTTAGACGTGAGTATTCGCCAGGAGGTCAGGCGGCTCGCGGCGGTCAGACAGCGGACCACTTTAATTCACCAACTCTCCCGTATTTAGAACCTATTAAAAATAATCACAATTATAGATAATATATAGCAAACATAATTTTGCTGTTAACTAATACATGTTTCGCCTTTATCTTGTGGGCAGAATGAGGGGTGGGGTACGGATCGAACGGTAAATTTAATGTTGCGCAGGAGTATATCATTTGAATTGTACGCGAAGGAATATTAGTTGTGTGTCGGATTCGGCGGGCGACAGTCGTGAGTGACCCGCTACGGTTAAATAATATTAGTGTTGTGTCGGACTGTGAGATGAAGTGGTCGATATTTGTTTGTTTGCTCGTGTGCTTGGCAAGGTACTGCGAGGCCGGGGGTGAGTTATATTACACAAATTAGGTGCAACTTTTGTGACGCCCAAAATATGATTGTGTTTATTGTAATTAATTATAGTTTTATTTATAAATGGTCATTCATTACTGTAGCTTACAGACAATTAACAATAGCATTAGTTTATTTATCTTAGTCATTTTCTTAAAGGAAAACATAAATAAATTATTCACAAAAATTTCCTGCGTTTTATCCATAATTAAATTCTTAAGTCGAACTGGACTTAAGAATTTTATGCCATCGATACTTTTTTATTAATAAACAACCTTATGTTTACTGTACCAATTTCGATAAGGTTTGGGAGAATTCTTAATTATACACGAGCGAGTCGAGAACATTAAACAGTACTTTATAATTTGCCTAATTAAAGATAATTTATTATCATCAGGTCACTTGTAGAAAATAAAGAACAAGAAAATTTTGAATGCTGATAAGAAGTGACTTATTTATATATCTCTTCCTTACACGAGATGCTCGCTTTTATTTTAAAGTACGCTACTGCCTGCTCCACGGCTTGAACTACATATATTTGTTTACTATAAACATCAACAATTCCTGAGTGGGCTAGCCATTACACGGCACAATCACAATGAGGTTTTATTACAGATTTAATCTTTTTGAATTAAGGAACGTTAATATTGTTTTTTTTACTTAAATCCCGATGGCCAGACACAATATATTTTTAATTATATCTGGTATTCTGAGATTTGACAGATAAAATATTAGGTTTAGTAATTATAAGATGACGAATTGTAAACTTAAAAATACGTAATACTTTGTCTGTCTGCAGAACTAGGATTCTAAGCTAGGGGGTTGTAAACTACGGACAGTGTAGCTTTATTACATACTTGGGTGTGTGTGTTTCTCCCTCTTTAATTATTGGTGTTGTTAGTCTTGAATAAATATAAAAACATTGCGATATTATTTATTTAATGAAGTAATTGGGAAAAGAGGAATCCACCCCTCACTCTCGGGTTGCTTCACTCCAACTTGCAGTATTTCCGTCTCGAACACAAAATATGCGTCTAACATAACTATATTTTGGGTTCGAAGGGGTGAGCAATCCGATGGTGCGTGGTGGTTCCTCTCTTCCCAATTATGAATTTCCACCAAGTAAAATCTAATTTGATTTAAAATATTTATTTATTAAGTATATATTTTAAATATTTATCTTATTACATTTTTAAGCTGTCGTTGAATATTAGAAATTCTCTGTCGTCGCGTTATAGTTTAGTAATGACGACTGCGAGATTTTATTTCATAATGTAACATTATTACATTCTTACATATAGAGCACAGACACACCTATTAATCCACAAATGGGTTGTTAGTAGAAATATGGACGAACATTTCACCACCTATGATTAAGTTTCATGTGATAATAGAAATGACTCGATTATCGTTTAACGGTCACAACTCCAGGTTATGGACTGGCATTAAGAATGTCTTAACACAAAAGCTATAACACTACCCCACACGGCAATTGAACTCGTGATCTGGCAGTTGGTCATAAACATAAGTTGAAATACCGCAGGACTGACGATGCCAAATCACATACATGTTTTGTGGTAGTTGTTTGTTTTCCTAAGCTTGATAAAATCTATATTTGTTAAAAATCTGCCTAGCATGATACTGAAATCCTATTAATAAGGCAAGTGGAGCAAGGTAGTGACAGAATGGTATCCACGGGACGGCAAAAGAAATCGGGGAAGGCAGCCTACCCACTGGGAGGATGAAATAAAGCTGACAGCAGGTCCAAACTGGAGGAGAGTACCTCACGACAGATGTCGATGGAAATTGTTAGAGGAGGCCTATGCCACGAGGCACATCGAAATTCGAGACATTTTGTGATTTTTGTTTTAACCATTATTGTTAGTGTAATTGTCTGGTTTCGGAATAAAAGGCTTTATTATTATTATTATTAATAACATTACCTAAAAATGTGACAATTCGTTAAGACATTTGGATGTTTATAAATCACTCAGTCACGCGTACACAGCTGAACGGTTCTTGATGAAACACAGATAAACCATTTTCTAACGCATATAATACCTACTTTTTATCCCGGTGTTAAGCGGGCGAGGCCAGCGCAGAGGCTTATATGTATATTATTTATCTTTCTTTCTTTCAAATATTCCTAGCGATAGCTCTCGCGTCAGTTTAGCGTGTGAGTTTGTGATAATGATAAACCCAGATACGATGTCAAAAGTTCAATTCCGGGCGTGTACCTATCATTGTTTATCCTATGGACGTGGTATGTGATGCCGCTTGTTTACTATTATAACGAGTTTTATACTAAGACTATATCTATATCTATAATAGGACAAACTGATTGCGATTGCTAAAATCGAAAACTTAAACTTAAATTTCTGTATACAATTTTAACTTTAACTACGAAGTTGGTTTATTTTGTTACATCTAATTTCGTGATATTTGTACAAAATGCCAATTAGTTATTAATTTATGTTTCGAGAATAGACGAAGTGTATAATAATATCTACACAAATAAATAATATTGAGGGTCTGTTTGTAATATCAAAATTAAAGTTTTTCACTAAATGAATATGAAAGTATAAACGGTACTAAAATCAAGTCTTAATATGTTTGTCTGTCTCTTAGTTCCTAATCTCTGAAACAGCTGAACCGATTTTTCACTGGCAGATAGCTGATGTTATATATAAGGAGTAACTTAGGCTACTTTTATTTTAGAAAAAGAATTATGTTCTCTGAAAAAGCAATTAAAACTTTTTGTTAGATTCCACGTGCGAAGTCGCGGTTCACAGCTTATTTTTAATAAAATTGAATAAGCTTTTATAAAATACTTACTTTTACTTAAGTATATCGCTTATTGTTTGCTCGTATTCGTTGTTTCAATTAGCCATAAGTACCTGATAGTTTATGTTTTTGTTAATTAAATACAAACCATGGTGGCCTAAATACATGCAACTATAGATGAAAAAGACATAAAATACGAAATGACCATTTAAAAAATAATGAACTTAGTTTTTAAACCACTATTAAACATTTCAGTTTGACTTGTTTTATTAAAAAAATCTATATTGTGAATTATGTGTACCTCGTTGACGCAGCGGCAGTAGTAGCTGTGCATGAGGTTACAGGTTAGATTACCGATTCAAGCAAAGTGCACTCTTGCATTTTGTATAGAAACCAAGAAATTAGATTTATCACATAAACGGCAATTTCATAGTTAAAGAGTTGTAATATAATTAATTATAAATAATTACTAATTAACTTGCAACCGTGTAAAAGTACCTACTTTAAACATTAATATTGAACAGCGGTGCACGTAATATCTAATTAGAAACGCTCTGTATAATTTATGACTAATGTTTACAACATATTAATTACTTCATTTAAATCAATAGGGATTAAATGGATGCGGGCGTGCAAGCTAATTATCGGTCTTGTAGTTAAGGAGGGTATGCACAACAGACAAGCAAACTCACAATCACCTCCTAACTATTATTATAAATGCGAATGTGAATGTGTTTGTTTGTTACGCTTTCACGCCTTAACTACTCGACCGATCATCATGAAATTTTGCACATACATTGTCAGAGGTGTTCGCGAAATTTCATGATGATCATCCAGAAAAGGACATAAAATAAAGTATTATTTTCTGGATAAAAGGTACCCTTATCCAGAAAAGAATACTTTATTTGAAATGTTTTATGTACTTATATAATATACTTTTTCTAAGTGAAAGTTATTCTATGTCCTTTTCTGTACCATGACAACGTGTAAAATTTAATGATTTACGGTTGAGTAGTTAATGCGTGAAAGTTTACTCTTTTACTCTTTCACGCAAAAACTACCGAACCGATTGCGATGAAACTTGGTATGTAAATAGCTAAAGACCTGGATTCACACATAGGCTACTTTTTATCCCGATACTAGTTAAATATAAAGCTTTGCCCGCGACAACAGTAAATTTTTCAGGATGGAAGGTATCTTCTTTCCATTTCTGTATCCCTGACAATGTGTATCTATGCGAAATTTCATGATGATCGGTCCTGTAGTTAAGACGTAAGAGCAAATCAAACAGACAAAGTCACATACGCATTTATAATAGGATAAAATCTAAATGGATACGTTTCACGGATATACAATGTTTCAATGGCACATCTGTAAAGATATAGCTTTTTAAAACAAATTAAACAGCAGAATGATAACAGTACTAGCTTCCTTTTACATAGTGATATAATTAATTCATATATGCCTAATGTATAAAAGGTGCTGCCAGAGCAACCAGAAAAATTACTGTTACTAACTTAACGTTACCTCACTTATATTTACGCTAACGATGTCGCAGGCAAAATATAGATTTATCGAGGAAAGAGCTAAATATAATATGACGCTACGACCAAAAGGAACGGAGCATCAACGAAAAATGTTGCAAAAACGGGGCAAATTCTCTTATGTGACGCAAACGTTGCGTTGGTCAGCTAATAGTTTACTATCCTTTCAGTGACGGAAAATGTGGAAGTGGAGTCGTATAAAGAGGTTAAAAGAAAAGCAGAACTGACATATGTGGCGATTACTCCACCAATAAAACTATGCTCTTAAATTAAAGAAGAAGAAGAGGTCTATATTTATTGATAAGTGTTCAGACACACATTTCGATTACGATAAATAGAAATAATGCATAATCAGAGTCAATATACCGATGCTATTCTTAGCTTTATTTCTCGGAGATCGTAAGTACGTCAAATATTTTCAATTTAAAGTGTCAGACGTCGTCCAAAGTCTAATAATTTAGTCGTAGACGTTAAAAAACTGGTAAACTGTTGATATAGAATGTTGGTCCGATGAAATAAATGAAAGCTCGATTGGTCCCAATTGAGTGTGATTGGACTTATTAACAAGGCGCCAACTTGTGACGTGCTACATACGTACAAGATTTTTTACTGATCTAACCTTTTTGGTGCGTCGTAGATGGTTCATTTTTGAAAATTCTGGCTGGTAAGATTTTTATATACGGAAAAATAAGTCCAAACTCATGTCTCACCAGGGAAAATAATTCTACTGTTTGTTTTAACCTTGATTCCGGATTTATGTACCTAAACCGTAAGACATTTGTAACTTATTTTTTATAAGAAGCAAGTGTCTTTAAGTTTTCTTACTATCAAGACAAAATACCTTATTTACCAGTGAACGAAAGAAATAAATCTTTATTGCTATACAACTATCAGGGGGGCACAATGTGTTCAATCAATTTTATTTTTACAAAGTAAAATAGAAGAATAATAATAATTAAAAAGAATAAAAAGCAAAAACAGAGTTACGGAATATAAACAATAAACATTTTGCAACACATGCGTCCCACAGCTGCAGCAATCAGGATTCAATTTCTCCATTTGCCTGGTCTCAAGAACCAGGCACTGGTCTTCCACTGGAGCCTGTCATAGTGACGTACGGAAGCCAATAAATAGAAAGATACATACATAGTTATAAATAATACAGTGGTTCTTTTAATCTATGGACGCTTGCAAATCCAGGAACACCACTCGCGCGTTTCCCGTCTTTTAAATAAGAAGTCGTGCTGCAAGCATAAGGGGTAAAGATTAATTTGGATCCCTTACCGGTAACAGTACTAAGTTCCTCTGATGATCTGAACACAACACAAGGTTACGCATGTAAGCAAGATCTTAAACCAGAAGATTAAAATAGTAAATTCTTCTTCTTCGTGTCAATGGTTCTTCTTGTGTGAACTATATATTATTTGCACAATATTCGGCCATTCTAATTGTGTTAGGAGTGGCCGCACAAAGCTCAGATATTGTGCATGTGTTCGGGCAACAAATGTGCCATTGTCTGCTTCAGCTCACCACAATCACACTGAGCAAGGCCGGGTTCCTGAACCCCTACCTACACAAGTTCGTTCTACAGCGGCTAACCTGGTTCCGAAGCCTATTTAAGGACTTCCATACTAGCCATGGTAGGGTGTGGCCAGGTGGTAGAGACTCCTGTGGTGTAATATAATGTGGGGGTGGGGGATTCTTTAGACTACGGTCGCAGGATCATCGCTTAGAGGCTCTTATTATGGCGTTGCTTAAACGACTTTAAGCTTTTACGACTTTTAAGGCGATGTGGCGGCATGTGATTTCCCTGTAGGGGTGTCGACGGTCGAACACCTGTTTCTGTTTGAGCAGTAGCTTGCTCCATAGAAAAAGTAAATAAAATGGTACTGCTTTGTCACATGATGTGTAATCATTATGTATAAACATAGAAAGCGCAGTCTGCGTGAATAATAACCAGGATATTCCTAGAAGTTCTCGGTTACCTTGAGAGTCACAACAAGTATCATGCAACGACAAGTCAAATAGAAAACAATGATATTATGATTGCATTTCGTGAGAAACTCGGAAGCGTTCCTCACGAGGAAACACTCATCTTGATTGTAGATTGTGGTCCCGGATGCAAAGCACGCTTGCTGTTTTTGCATCACGATGTATGATGGTAACATCTTGCATGTATATAATAAACGTTTTTAGACTATCGTAATTTGTACACATAGGTACTTAATGTAATGCTAGGTAACGGGTCTTACTCGCGATAAAGTATTTAAAAGGTAATAAATACCTATTGATTGCTCGACGTTTCGACTGACTTGTATCGATCGTGGTCACGGGTAGACTGGTGTGACCTTAGCGGCAACTACCCTAACTTGGTCATTATTATTTATATTAGGACTGTCGATATGCCGAAACTCGCACTCCACAAAGGCGACGCTGAACTCACACGAGTCAACCAGTGACCACGATCAATGTATCTAATAAGTCAGAAATATAATATGCTAGACATTACATAGCTTCGCTCGTGTTAATGTAGATTTAGTCAATAAATATCTATCCCTCGAGAATAGTATTTTTGCTGGGTGAAAAGTACCCTATGTCGTGTTCTGTTCCCATGTCAAAGTGTATGCAAAATTTGATGCATGATGATCAGTCAGGTAGTTACGTCGTCAAAGCTTAACAAACAAACAGACAAAAAAACTCACATTTACACTGACGGACTCATAAACTGCATCAATGTTCAAGATGCCTTTGAAATAAACATTTAAACCAAGTATTCAAACTTGTACAAATTTAAATTGAAACCTATAGTTTGGTTCGTTAACTTCATAACAGTGTAATATCGTATCCTTAAGTGTATGTTTGTATACTGGAAATTTTATTTTCCCGGCTATAATTTTATCTTTTACACTGCATTTCTAGTTTTTTTTTTTATGTTTAATGGACATCTTGACATTTTCATTTAGTTTAATCTAAAAAGTTTGCATTCTTATCAAAAATATTAATTCGGAAGTAATCCTGAACTTTGATGCAGTTTATGAGTCCGTCAGTGTATATTAATAGTTAGGATAAATATACATATAATTGACCTAACTGCACGAATGGTTTAAGTAGTCGATTCGCCACTGCCACTGCGTGGAGGGTTGTGGGTTCGAATCCCACACGGGATAAAACTTTGTGTGATCCACAAATTGTTGTTCTGAGTCTGGGTGTCCTTTGTCTCCGTTATTTGAATGTTTGTAAAGTCCCCCGCGACACAAGAATAATCCGTTTAGCAGGAGTAGTCTCTTTAAAAAAATGCATCCTTATTGGTTGCCGCTCGTGGCATTGTTTGCGTTAATCTCCGGGAACACCCTGATAAAAGTACCCTAATTCGGGATATTACAGGATTGCGTTTTTTGCACAAACATGTATAATGTGCAAAGTTTCATCAAATTCCTTTTAAGTGTTTACGGATGATTGAGTAACTATTATAAAATCCAATGTCCTTCAGGCCAAATTTCGGACACGGTACATGACCAGCCCAGCCGGTCTTCACGGAGATTAGCCATTTGCGTAGGCGATATTTTAGTTCAGAAATGTGTGCGCAATTACAAGTGCACTTTCTTAATATAAATACATATTAAATATAAATACATATAAAGAGAGGTTGTAAATCACCTGATCGACGCTTCGCGTGATCAGGAGGCTGGTCTTTTCACGGAGAAACCAAAGAATCAGCATTGCTATTCAACGCGGCAATGCTACCAGTGTTCTGAGCGCGTTAGCAGTTGACAGCGATGCTGAGGAATTCTACGACGCGGCGACGCTTGAAACATTTTTGTAAATTAAATATTTAATGTATTATAATTATTAGTATTTTATTTATTTTTATAATTATGTTATCTCTTTTAAAAGGTTTGTAAATAAATACATAGTAACAGTTTAAATGATCTTATAAGTGGTGCTTTTTTAAATAAACCCTAATTTAATCCTAAAACAGTACTTAGAATACCAGACAATCAAAAATCTATTGTGACTGGCCGCCGGTGTGCCGCTGCGACTCAATATGTTCATTTCAATTGTATTTAAATGTTTTAATGCTGACATTTCCTCTATATGGTTTTAAACGGAATCGGAGTTAACTGTTCTGTTTATAAAACGAATTATTTAAGTTTTGAATACATAGAAACTGCTAAAAAGATTATCATAGACTAGTTCTAGACGCTAGCTGATTATAAATTATCAAATTAAGATTATTTGTCACGGACCGGTTAGGAAACCGGTAAATACAAAATTATGGTAGAAGTTATACTCTTTATATGTATTAATAAATAATAGAAAGGCTGTTTGGCCAGTTAGTATGATGCTGTGTTTTTATATAAACTACTAGCGACCCACACCAGCTTCGCATGGGTAGTACATAACCTTAACAAATTATACACCTAAACCTTTCTCATGAGTCACTCTGTCCATTGGCGAAAACCTGAAAATCCGTTCAGTAGTTTTTGAGTTTAGCGCGAACAGACAGACAGATGTAGTGATGAGGTATTGATAGTGATGCAGTGGCAAATATTAGCATACAGCCTGTTTGTTGGTAAGCGGCTCTTGAAGCCTTGCAATACAAGGAAAATCAGGCGCATTGACGACTCTTACAAAAGAAGAGTTGCTGTGCGGTGAGCGTAAACGACGAAGATTATTGCTTGCTCTAGGAATCCTAACTAGTCTTTAACTAATATATTCTTTTAAACAATATAAATGTTAAAGAAAGTTTGTTTGTCATGTTTCCACGCTTTAACTACTCGACCGATCACCGTAAAATTTCGCATACACATTATCAGGGATACAGAAAAGACATTCATCCAGAAAAATAAAGTATTGTTGCCGAGGGATCGAAATTTATTGATTAAAACTACATTCAAGCATTTAGTGCCTTCAAGTTTAACTAGATAGGGTGAAATACAAATTTACCTACTACAAAGTAATTACCACCCTATTAGATCCAAATTGTCCCTGTAGATGCACCATGGAGGACTTGATGGACGCAACTGCTGATGCGATTGCCGTGGCTACACATTGGGCAGGACATATTTAGAATAATTGTACCATCGACTCGAGAAGAAGAAGAAGAAGACCACCCAATTACTTTAACCCAAAGAGATAACGATATCCAAAGGTTAGATATCGAAATATTCGATGGTATTGAGTTACCACAGATGTTTATTATTGCGTTGAACTGTGACTAAATTGCTGCTTGCTTGTCTTCCTAAAAATATAATACAGTAATATCCGCAGTATTATATCACGTTGTAGTGAGCTCTTGGTCATATACTTGTGTGTTAACTAGAACACACAGAGTATTACGTGAAGTATTAAAAATATAAATATTCTTGTAGATACTTGTCTTTTTGTCCTGTGTTGAATTCGAACCTACAACGTTTGTCGTTATACTGGCAGTGGCAAAGCAACCAATAAAGCCACTACGCCATCCATTAATGTATACCTAATATTCTTGAATTAATATTATCGCCCAAGCATTAAATCCTGTATCGCAGGGATCTCTACAAACATTCAAACAACGGACACAAAGAATACCCAGATTTGGAAAACTATTTGCAGATCTCACAATTTGTTGTCCTGTGTAGGGATCGAAGCCACAATTCTCGACGCAATTTCAATGGCCTACACACAGAGTACAAATTTAAAAGCAAAATTTAAAGGAATAATATAGCCTGGACACTGTTTAAACATGTTACTGCTTAAATAGTGGATATTTTTTCCTGTTCATAAAACTGCAACTTTGTCATCTACAGTGCTGCATGTTTATTTCAAAGCCATACGAACTTGTTTTTAAGGACATATTATTATGCAGAAATATCGCTTCTGCTTATATCCATTGCTGTTTTGAAGCATTTCGTTTTATAAACCAGTATTCAATTCAAATGTGTATAATTTTGTATAGCTAGTTATACAAAAATAAGTGTTTCCTTAAAGTTTACCTCATTCTAACTTGTTACGTATGAAAAGTTATGCTGATATTTATAAAAGTTTTTGGTGTATGAAATTATAAATTTGTTATTATTATTAGCAAAAACCCGGCCCTTTGGGAGGCTTACATGAGGACATTTATCCAAGAGCTTTAGTTTAGAGTAAGATGGGACTTACCGAGACACTAGCCGCAGCAGTTGTAGGAGACTATTGCTACATATGGAACCTAATAAAACTGGTCTATGGGGATGGGTGTTTAATGGTTTGGTATAATGGAGACTATGGATAAAAAACGACGTCTGTCAGATATACTGTCTCCGTACAAAGACGGTATGTCAAACGGTGACTCACTAGATAAGCTCCGTAAATTGCCGCCATAGGTACACAAGCTTTAAAAGCAGCAGAGGGCAATACCGGTGCGATGAGCTAGGGTGTCGAGCGGTGCGGCGCCGGTTACACCATCACCGGTCTCGTGGCAACAGAGACCCGGAGCGGATCTTCCGAGTTTATTATTATTTCAGCCTTTATTGTCCCACTGCAGGGCTAAGGTCTGCCTCTCACTTTTCCACAACTCTTTGTTATGTTAGTTTAGAGCAGTTTCTCTTAAAGCTGCCTAATTCGTGCCGCTATCGTCGCCTTGGACTAACATGTTGCCACTTGGCGCTGGTATCCTGGTGATTTTAGCAGAGCTCCTTCGGCACGTGGCAAGCATTCTGCGGCTTTCTGGGTGGCATCTAGTAGTGGGCGTTGAACCAACGGTTGACCGTTTTTTAACTTGTCAACCGTTGACAGTCTAGAAATCAAATAGTTTAATTTGTTAACTAATTTACAAATTTAAGTAAACAAGATACTCGTATTTAAACGAAACGCAACGTTAATAGTTGTCAACTATAAGCCTAAAAGATATTTGATAAGCCTTAATTCCTAATATGTATACCAACATTATCCAATATTTTTTAACTTTTAACTTACTACGTCTCGTACACGTAAACTTGTTAACCGCTCATGAAGTTAAAAATAACCTTAACGTGTTGTAATGCTAGTTGACATTAGCTGTCATGTTAACTAGTCGACAATTTCAACAACTAGTCGATGAATGAAAATCAACGGTTACGTTATGTTAACGAAAAAACTGCCAACGATCCATCGCTAGTGTCATCTTCGATTTGTGTTTTGGAACATATTTCTAACCCGGTCTGTTAGCCGAACCCCTAAATTATAAATGATATGAATTTACGTAAAAGCTTGCGAAGTTATTTGGAGGGTTGGATATTTGTTACTTAATCACGTGTACAACGCTTAATGGATTTGGACGAAGCCTGGCACAGAAGGAGGCCATGATTAAAACATAGGATTTTTTTCGGATTCGTTGCTTCATGCCGCTATCATTCCGTGATGGTAGTAGTTTGTAATAATTTCATCCTTTTTTTTTAACGTGGGGATTTGCTTTGACGCATACCTCTCCGCGGGGCGACGGAGAGGTTATGTCGGACTCAACGGGGAAAGATGGTGAGTGACATCCCGGTAATACTGACTAAACCTACCACGGTGTTCCTCGACATAACCGCAATCGGCGGGGCCGCGCGAATCGCTTTCACATGCAATCACGACCCCGCCGAGTTTTCTGCCCGCCGTATGAAACGGCAGGCCACTACACAAATTTACAACCACAAATTTTACTGTCCCCCTGAGGGCGGGACGGACACACGATACAGAGGCGCGCGTGGGAACACGCACGCACGCCGCCTCTCGGACCTGGTGCTGATGGGTGGCGGGCAGGCCTACTAAGCCCACCACCCTCAGGTCAATCCTCAGGGTGGCTGGAAGTCGTCTCGCGCCCTTCGGCGCCCGGCTGTGCGGTTGGGGAGAGGGTTTAAGCGTTCCCTCTCCCGCTCCGCCGCCTCCTTGATGGAAATCACTTCCTCACAGAAGGAGGTGACGGCGCTCCACGACCTCTCACTCCGGACCATAGACTGAACTACGGCCGGGAGCGAGAGGGAAGACAATCCTACTGCTGCGATCAACTCACGGCGCTACGATGCCAAGGCGGGAATCCGCCAAAGTGTGCAGCGCCGTGTCCTCAACAACGTCGCGGCAGTCGCCGCAGTGGTGACAACCGAGCGTCTCTTGTAATAATTTCATACTTAAACTAAAGTCAAACAACTAAACATATAAAATACAATTAAATTCGGCAACATTGATGAAATAATTAGCATAAAAATACAAAATTACCGATAATCTTCATACATAACGTAAATTTTATATGTAGAACCCCGATATGTCGTCCAATCACCACACTATCGCTAGTTGTTTATCATCGGACCGGACCTATGTTTGCCACTTTAGCTATAGTAAATAAAACACAGTATTAGCTTGATTAATTATCAGTTTTAATATCCATAACACAGTTACAGTCAGACAGTTAATTTTTGTCACATATTCCTCTCTTAAAATTTAAGTGTCCGTAGCCAAAACGACTCGTTTTTATACATTGAATCTTGTCCTTAATGCTCAATATTTACGAGGGAATATTGTACTGGGTGTAGCAACCCGAACGGTGCCGTTATCTCACCGTGCTACCATATATTGAAACATAATAATAATTAGTAGTAAATATTTAATATCAGTTACAAAATCCGCTTGCGAAGGCGTCGCGGGCGGCGCGTGTTCGAGGTGACGTCACCACGCAAGCGGGATAGCGTTCAACATACATGAATGAACGCGACCTGACCTCTGATAACGAGTGACGTATGCCTTTGTAACGTTGGCTCATATCTCTTGTCCGTCGATCTTAGTACAGTATAATTGCCACGAAATATTCACTGATTAAATACGCAAGTCCAATGCCGTAAATGCAGCGTAACCTAGTGGGAGAATGTTGGACTGCCATGTAGAGTTCAGGAATTTGATCCCAAGGCGTAACTTAGTGAGAGAACGTTGGATTGGCATGCAGAGCTTAGGAGTTTGATCCCAAGGCGTAAGCAAGTAGGAGAACGTTGGACTGCTATGCAGAGTTCAGGAGTTTGATCCCAAGGCGTAACCTAGTGGGAGAAAGGTGGACTGCCATGCAGATTTCAGGAGTTTGATCCCAAGGCGTAACCTTACCGGAGAACATTGCACTACCATGCAGAGTTTAGTAGTTTGATCCCTAGGCGTATCTGTCTTTATAACTTTGGCAGACTCACATTTCTTCGAGAACATTATGGAGATCTTTTAGACATGCAAATTGTACGATATTTTGAGACTCTTAAACATAAAGGTTTCATAATGTTTTTCTTTACCACAGTTCCCCGCAAAACATAACAATGCAATAAAAAGATGCATAGATGTATAAATGCATTATTTGAAGCTCGGTAATCAAAATTCAATGGGAAAACATTGAATTCTAAATAGTTTTTTACTGGGTTGTGTTGCTTTGAGACAAATATTTGCATAATGTAAAAAATAATGCGTTGTTGCCATATGTACAATATTAAAATGTCGTATACAAGTTTGGCCATACGGTTTTCCTCCTAAAACATGTTTGTGTCTTGCCAGACAGAAACATCGTGGACAGAAGGCTAGAAGGAAAATACCTTAGTAAAAGACACTTATTTTTAAAGGTAAATCAGGTACGTTGTGCTTGGGCCACATTGAAGGTAATATCAAAAAGAGAAAGACTTCACCGAAGAACTTTGACTGCACGAATGGCGTAGTGGTCCAAGTGGTCTCCTCGCCACCTGCCACTGCGCCGAGTGTTGTGGGTTCAAATCCCACACGGGACAAAAATTTGTATGATCCACAAATGGTTGTTTATTGGTGTCTGTTATTTAAATGTTTGTAATGTCCCTCCGCGCCACAGGAATTATACATAAAGCGGGATTTGCATATTCTAAAAAAAATAAGTTACTTTAACAAAATAGAGTCTTTTAGACTAGTCTAGTCTAAGAGACCATGGCCTGGTTAAGTATCGTTATAAAGAGCGTGATAAGAGTGAATGATGCAGCAGTGACTTGTCAGATGATCAGATGTATATTGTAGAAATATTATTTCAAAGAAAGGATCTTAGTGAAAGATACATATTATTTCGAATTGAGAATCTCCAGGGGTCTGCGCCTGTTATGACCAACCTGATGCCTATGACAGCAAAAAGAGAAAGACTAACAAATTTTTAGATTATGGCCAGGTTAGGAACCGTTAAGCATATATAAAGAATGTGATAAGGGTGAATGAGGCATGAGATGTACCTACATTGTAGCGAACGTGGACATCGGCGTATCTAGGATAGTTTTCCAAAACCACCTCTGGAAAACTGGACCTTAAACAATGATAGTAATGAAGAATTCAATAGATTCAATTCTAGAATTTTGAGTTAAAATGTGATATCCTGGGGTGTATACCAGACTTTGCTGGGGTGGGCTCGGCCCACTTGCCTGTTACTTTTATACGTCAATCAGTGTCATTCTGATAGCTCCTTTTATCTTTGCTATGAACAAACGTAAGTCAGAACTGCAAACTAATAAAATTAAAACAGAATTAGGTTCTATTATATATTCCTCTTCATTGTTCTACTACAGTACAATATGGATTGATGTAAGATCATAAGGAAATCGCATATCACACATGATCTTCCATTGTTTTAATGTGTAGGGTTTCTCAATAAGGTATAATAAGAGGATAAATATGCCAAGTGTAAAGGAGCGTTACGGCTGCTACAGCTTATAACGGGTAGTTCGAAAACACACGAGTTAAAACATTTGTAATAGCTTACGTGTTCATCCATAAGTTGAACTCAAATGTGGTTTTTTTTTTTTATCTTGACATGGCAATGTGTTTGTAACGGACCTTCCAGAGACAGTGACGAAGAGGAGAAGATAGATGTCTTCTAGTCGTCGTCAGTGTCAAGCCGGTCTGACCAGATGCTTCTTCACACTACGTTTGAAGGACCCAATGTCATAGAAGGGAGGGAACATATGAGCCGGAAGACTGTTCCAAAGTTGTATGGTACGGCATAAAAAGGAATTGCTGAACCTTTTGGTGCGAGACGGGATTGTGCTAACCGTCAATCGGTGATTACGAAGACCGGCACGTGTGGTTCTCAAAAGGAAGGGGGTAGGTGGGATGAGGTCAAAACTCTTCGGAGCATTCGCCATGATAGAGGCGATAGAAAACGCTATGCTTGGGACGCAATGTTTCTACGAAGTTGAAGCGGTTCGATGTCCTTCGTAACCTCCTGGCTGTCGATTATAGGTACGTACGGCATGACGCTGCAGTTTATCTAAGGCATCGATTAGGTACTTAGCGGAACCATTCCAAAGGTGCGAATAGTACTCCATGCTGCTACGGACTTGGGCCTTATACAGCAGATACCGTTGTTAGGAGTAAAGAAACGCCGCACCTTGTTTAGAATCCCGAGTTTGCGTGCAGTTGTGGTTATTACACTCTCGATGTAATCCCTAGAGTTAACGTCGTGGCGGATGTCTATGCCTAGCATGTTAAGAATATCCTGCAGTGGCAGCGTGGTGCCCCGAAGAGTGGGAAGTGGAGAGAATAGGGTTTTTTTGAGCTGAACGCGCACACCTGAGTTTTCTTAGCACTGAACTCAACCCCAAGCGGATATGTCATCCAACACCCTGTTGAGGTCAGTGACAAGCTTTACCCGCCTCCTCTCAGTATCCTGCCGGTTGCTAGGTGGTTGTGGATGGTAACAACCATGAACCGTGCAACCGTAGCAATGAATGCCACCAAGAGATAGCATGTCATTGATATGCAGAAGAAATAGAGTGGGAGAGAGCACGGAACCTTGTGGGGCTCCAGCATTTACACTTACGAAATGTGAAGAGCATCCATCCACTAGGACACGCATTTTTCGCTCGTGTAAAAAACTGGAGACCCATTTAACTAGCCGGCTGGGAAGACCATATGCCGGCAGGTTGGAGAGAAGACCGCGGTGCCAGACCCGATCAAAGGCTTTAGCAATGTCCAGCCCGATTGCCAAAGCTTCGCCTTGCTTATCAATAGCCTCACCCCAGATGTGTACAGGAGCTAAACTAAATTGTCAACATTATTGGTCACTATAAATTTAGAAGTGACTTTGTTAAAAGCAACTAACAGATTACCAATCTCTGCTGTTGCATGAAGTGTTTGATAGACGTAAGATAGACAGAGTAATATATTTTTTTACATAACTTTGTATTTCTGTATATTTCTTTTATTTAAGAGTTACCTAGTGTGTGTGAGAGTAATAATATAAGAAAAAGTGTTTCTGTTTGTAATGAATTAACTCAAAAACTACCACGCCGGCTACAATAATTATTTTACTTACTGTTCGAAAGGTACTTCAACTAGAAGTAATATGCATAGGCTACATAACACAGAGTGAAGCAGTAACGTGGATAAAACCGCACAGAACAACTTGTCTTTTAATGTGCAATGTATGAAACACATTATGTTATCCTCGACCTAGAGCTGGACCTTCAACTTGATGTTTGCATCACAATTATAACAGAACAATGGATGCTTTTTGCAACAAATACGATTTTAATAATTTAATCTTTGTAACATGCAACACTCGAGACAATTCTCATACTCATAAAAAACGTAGAATGATGCTGTCATACTGTCATATCTTTGTTAACGTTCATTGTTAAATAATAATCAGCCCTGTATTAAACTGTCCCACTACTGGAAAAGAGCCTCTTCTCAGTGTAAGAAGGGTTAAGTCATAGTCTACCAGGCTGGCCGAGTGCGGGTTGGCAGACTTCACATATCTTCGAGAACATTATGGAGAACTCTTAGACATGCAGGTTTCCTCACGGTGTTTTAATAGTAAAATTATTACTAATTAGTTTTGTCAAGTGACCAGTTCAAGATCAATGAATCACAATGGGTATCCTTGTGTCCGCTGTTTCAATATTTGTAAAAACGTTTAAGGTAAGTAAATTATTCCAAATGTGCGTTATAAAAAAGTCAAAGATTTAAATCATTATGTATAAGTATATGTGCTTTCACTGTATTTAAATCGCACGAACTAGTGTCCACACAAAGAAGAGTGAGCGCACACGTTACAGTTACGTGATAGAGAACAGTAGAGTACAAGCCTAACTTTAATATTAAAACTACGTATGTTATTTGTTACGCTTTCTAAACTCATAACTACTTGATCGATCATCATAAAATTTCGCAAATACTTTTTCAGGGCTGCGGCAAAGGACATAGTAATACTTTTTCCTAAATTAAGGGTATTAGGCCTTCATTTAGGAAAAAGTATTGTTTCCGAGTGATACACATTTTATAGAGAAAATTTACATTAACACGAGAGAAACAGCGGGCACAACTAATTTGCAATATGAGCGTAATAATGCTGTATTTATGATTCAGATGTCATGATACTGTACGTCAGATGACAACTTAACGAACCAGAAAGGTGGCCATATTTAGATGCAGTAGGGCGCATCTATGATTTTAACATATTATTATATCCAACTTTATAACAAATCGTAAATAATCTCAAAAATACGAAAGTAAGTTTGTTTGTTCGTTTGTTTTTTTACGCTTTCACGCTTTAACTACTCGACCGATCATCATAAAATTTCGCATACACGTTTTCAGAGGTACAAATAAGGACATAGTGTACCTTTAATCAAGAAAAAGTGCTGTTGCCGAGGACTAGAAAATTCACATAACCAACATTTACGCGAGCGCAGCCGCGGGCAAAATCTAGTAATTTATAAAGGTAACATTACTTAGTAAGTCCATAAAAGTAACAAGGTAGATTTAAATGCTAATAAACTAAATTATCACTGTCCATTTGCATATCGAATAACGGTACAAAAATAAGAGATTTGCCATAAAAATAAACAAGAAGACATGTTACACTGCTGGATAAACAAATGTGTCCAGTCGGTGTATAAATTTGCAATCGTTAGGACATTTTATGGTGTGGCTCGGTGAGTCCCGTTAGTTGCCAGTTGCTTAGCGTGCCGCGCATAATGTGGGCTCGGTCGGTAGGTCCTCCGTACACTGTGGGACAAAATAATGTGCCTACTATATATTATTATTTATTTGGCAATATAATTAGAAATATATTGTTTATTATCGTGCCGTAGCATGATTGTATATTTCTGAATGGTTAGGCATAATTAGTTAGTTTTAAGTGCATGGACAAGCGGATAATCGGTCTCCTCGCATTTAAGCAGCAGCGTGCTAAAATGCGTGTTATGGATTCCATTCCAAAAATTATATGCTTGACAAAAAAAAAATTCAATGAAATCAATTAGAATAATAATAGTACTATCACTTTGAACAATTTGATTAGAAGTGCGAATTAATTTTATGAACGCAAGGATAGAATATAATTTACTGTATATCTCTGATCTATTTCTATATAACTTTGAAGTGTTATTATATCCACTTTTCACCAAAATTAAGTTAGGATTTTGCCGTTTCATACCAAACATAAATATTGTTTCGTATTTTCATACATTTATAAATTCACAGTAGGAGAATATGCTATGTATTGTTTAAATCGTTAATTTCAAATGTAGGTAATAAATGCTTACCAAAAATAAACTTATCTATGTTATTAAATAGCCCATAAACATGTACGATCTTTTGGTCTTTAAATAGAGCCCCGGTGGTTGTAAAATGTTATCGCTTAGTTTATTTATAGGCCTCATAAGGAATCTCGGCGAAAATAAACACATATCAGAGACTCAATCTATTTTTAGTCGAGTGCTAATGACATTTGTGGATGTGAACTTCTAATAATACACGTTCAAATGGAAAGCGGACGCAATAAACTTATCATATTTACTTGACGTTTAAATTTCTTACATACATTACGTTCTCACATACAAGGTAAATCTAAAAGCCAGACCGGCTTTTAGATTTACCTTGTATTGTAAACGTATATTAAAAGTATAGTAATGTTTTAATGGTTTTGCTTTTTGGACTTATCTAACGGTAAAAATCTATACTAATATTATAAAGCTAAAGAGTTTGTTTGTTTGGTTGAAGGCGCTAAACTCAGGAACTACTGGTTCAAATTGAATATTATTTTCGTGTCGGATAGCCTATTTATCGAGGAAGGCTATAGGCTATATAAAATCACACTACGACTCACGGGGACAGCGCAGTAACGATAACCGCGGGCACATCTAGTGGTATATAAAAAACGCTATCTAAGTAATGCAAATTTAAGCTTATAAAGTTTGCAGAACGCTATGTTGCGTTGTATTAAGATGACGGAAAGCTTTAGAGAACTTAAACCAAAATGCATGCAATAATAGTAAACTGCTAGAAACTCAATAGTTTTGCATCAATCAACGTTTCATTACTAATGAAACAACAAAAGATATCTAGGGTTAAGATGTCAAAGGATTTTACTAAGATCTTTGTCATACTTTCGGCAGAGAAGAAAACGAGTAGGTATCTGTACACTGCTTATTAGATTTTCTAGTCACAACTGCAATTTATGTATAATTTTCATCATAAATATGTGTCTTCTATAAGTAAGTATTCACAAATTGTCTTCAATCATGAGAAATTTACTTGAAAATCTTTGTTGAAAATATACAATAATCTTTACTGTACAGTAACTCAATGGTAATACGTATGCACGAATAATCATTATGACAAAACAATATGTTTAATGTTTCGCTCGATAACTCTGTAAATATACATACATATGTTATCGAAGCTTTAGTAAATGAATATTGAATTCAATATTTTTCTGATAAAGTAAGTTAATTAGTTTGTATCGTACGTGTTCATTCATTATTTTATCAATGACGTTATGCAATAACGATCTTTTCCTTCCACGGACGCATATTTGGATAACCTTTGTGACGATATTCTTAGCTTCACTATTAGTAATAATTAAATATGTAAGTATTGTATTTCAAGACGCTTCAAATAATTTTAATATTTTTTAGTGTACATTTTATGCTAAACAGGATTGCTATTTAGCTGATGATAAAATATGACACGTAATTTGCGCAAAGCATTGAGTGATACAATGGTGCTTAATACAGGTGGCAATATATGATTGTAATACACATCTTTGCTGACTATTTTCTTTATGGATCACACATATAATTTTCCGACGTCGGAATGGAAGCTATAACACGTAGTTTGGCAGCAAGGACGAAGAGACCGCTCGATCCGCTTGTCCATGCATTTAAAACTAACTAATTATGCCTAACCACTCAAATTTTAGCACCGGGCACAGTCACAGAAAACGATATAGGGTACCCTTCATCCAGGAAACTTATATAAATGTACTTACATTCACTCGAGCATAATCCAGTATAATAATAATATATAATTATATTTGGCTGGGTACTTTAACATGGCGCGCAGTGTACCAGGTGTGAGATGTACCTGCGGTGTGGGTGAACAAGTTCGAGGGCAATACCCGGTGACCACTGAATCACACATCACACTATGTAACACGCATAACACCACATACTACTTACGTCTATGACGACTATTTAATTGGCACTTATATATATAATAATACCAAAAAGAACACGATCTTTACTAAAGGTTAGCATGGGTAAACTATTTAACCGATTCAGTCGCAGAATACCGTTGGCCAGACACAAAAGAAATTTAATTATGTTCGGTGTTCTAAGACATAAAAGACTAATGAATTTTTTTACCATTTGGTATAGATGTAACAATCAAAAGAATTATTTGTGAAAGCAGTATCAAAATTGGTTGCAAAATAAGGGAGTAATTAATATTTTAAATTTGGATAAATGAAAAACTAAGAATAATGCGAGACATCTACATCTACCCCGTTATGTCATAGTTTATATCACCCCTAATACCAGATTCGAAACGTAACGAAAGTAGATTTCAAAAATTATTTGTATTTTTGGGTAATGTTAATTACACTTGAATTATATATTACAAAAATGTGAGACAACTAACTAATTGTAAGTAAAGCAGAATATAGAAGGAAAGGGATAAATAATCTCACTGTTTACTTCACACAAATGCCAAAGAAAGAGAAACATTGTAGCTATTATTTTATTATTTAAGAAACATTGTACGTATAGGTACTTGTCACATTCTCACGCATAAACTGTAGAACAGATACCGATTAAGTTGGATTTAAAGATAGCCTGAATCCTGGGCACGGTACTTTAAAAATACGACTTAGTTTACATTGTACTTAATAATGACCGTCCTTTTTAAAAGTTGGCCTGGAGCAGGCCTTTTACAGTAATAGTAATCTGGCATATTCCTTAAAATCACATTTCTTTCAAATCTTGACAACCGACAAATAATTTATTATTTAATAAGCACAAAACCTTAAGATTGTAATTCTTAGGTTAACCTTTATTAAACACTAGATTTTAAGGCGTCTGCGTTATTATAGATTTCTGCAATGAATTTGTCCGGGTGTTTCTATGTTTAATATGTATGTATTTACAAAAATAAATTTTATCTGTACTCGTATGTTTATCCATTGTCTAGTACCCATAGTACAAGTTCTGCTGAGTTTGGGCTAGATGGTGTTGTGTGTATGTGATAGAATATTATTAGTTTCTATCCCTCAGGAACAGTACTTTTCCTGAATGAAAAATACCCTATGTCCTTTTCTGTTCCCTTGACAACGTGTATGCAAAATTTCATGATGATCGGCCGAGTAGTTAGGGGCGTGAAAGTGTAACAAACAGAAACACATTCACATTTATAATATTAAGTTAGGATTTCCTATCTACTCGTTAACTATACAAAAGATAACGCTACAAGATCGTGATTTTAAATATTTGTTCATAATATTGTTCCTGTGCACACGAAGCTGTAGTATAACTGATACGTAACTATATGACGTCACAAAATGTTCTTACTAGAGATACTGCTAGCGTGTACTTTTGCCATGCGTACATACGGCTACACATCAAGTTAGACACTCTATATACGCATAACTACGCTACATACATAATAGAGAATTGTCGGAAAGGGACAGTGCATAGTGGTGTCGATGGTAATAGTAAGGATAGAGCGTAACATAAATATAACGCACTCTCTCGCACGATTCGCAGCGTTCAACTTCTAATAGTTCAAAGTCTAAACAGTCTAGGTTGATGTGTCACTGTGTGTACGATCTGTCATGTTATTTATATGAAACTAGATTCTGCTCACGGCTTCGCTCGCTTAAATGCAGGTTAGGTTAGTAACAGTTTTTTTTCTGGCTGATTGGTACCGTATGTCCTTTTCTTTTGCCTGACAATTTGTATGCGAAATAATAATATAATATAATATTCTATCACATACACACAACACCATCTAGCCTAAACTAAGCAGAGCTTGTACTATGGGTACTAGACAATGGATAAACATACATATATACTTTATTTCTTTAAATACATACATATTATACATAGAAACACCCAGACCAAGACAAACATCCATGTTCATGCACACAAATGTTTGACTTGTGCGGGAATCGAATCCGCGATCTCAACAGTGGCAGTCGGTTACACTAACCACTACGCCATCGAGGCCGACGATATGATGAGCGGTCGAGTAGTTAAGGCGTGAATGCGTAACAAAGAAACTCACATTCACATTTATTATATTAGTTAGGACGTTAGGATAAACAAAATAACTGCGATAATCTACAATTTGTTTGTTACGCTTTGACGCATTAACTGCTCGACCGATCATCGTGAGCTTTCAAATACACGTTGTCAGGCAACAGAAAACAATATAGGGTACTTTTCCTCCAGAAATAAATACTGTTACTAATCTAACCGAACCTAGAAATGCGAGCTTCGGCAAAATCTTATATGAAAATAAATAAATGACTTCGTGAAGTCAGAGGTCAGTCCCGTGGGTTCGGACTCAATAAAAGAGAGTCCAACGTTCCCCTCAATAGGTTATCGCTGGTTTCCAATCAGGTTGTTTATCGAGAATGCTACTACCCATGAGAAATGGCTGCGGCTATCTCCCACCAAAACAAATACCGGTATTTACCGGTTGAACTTCTCACCCTGTTCACTGAGCCACATAAATAACAAATAAATGGAATTTGTTATTGATTTGTTTGATCAAGATAATGTTCGTTGTACCTATTTCGTATTTGTTGTTATATACAAATAAATGTTAATAATTGATTTGTATTTGAACAATGATTTGTATTGTTTAATACAAATAAAAAGTACTTAATTATTTATTCGTATATAACAATAATTGATTTGGCTCGCGGATACGTTCGCGTTATAGTTTTCCACAATATATATCCCTCGGGAATAGTATTTTTTTCCTGGATGAAGATATCCTATTTTCTATTCTGCACCTCTGAAAACGTGTATGCAAAATTTCATGATGTTCGGTCGAGTAGTTAAGGCATGATAGCGTAACAAACACATTCACATATTTTGCATGTATAATATAAGTTAGGATGTACTATCGACTTGAGCGAAGGACGACCATTTCAGAAAAATTTTCGCTTACACATGTTGACTTTAAGTGACTCCGCCCTTAAAAAAAACCCTTGTAAAAAAACTCAAACAAAAAGGTCGTAGTTGCAGGCCACCTGTTATGCGATTTTAACCTTAGGAGTGGTCATCCGTCACTCAAGTCGAGAGTATCTACTAAAGTACCTCTTGTGATAATGATTTGGTTACAACTTCCTCTCGTGGACGGAGCTTAGGTCGAAAAAACTATAGCATGCTTTAAAGTTTGAATGGATGAAATAGAAGCTCATACCCCGTCTTGCCTCTTTGTACATATTTATATAATTAAGTTTATGATATATATTTTATGCATAATAAAGAATAGGTATTTCTATCTATCTATCTTAAGGATAATAAAGTCCCGAATAAATAAAGAGCAAAATAGCTTATCATAAACTTCTGGCTTATTTCTTACTTTATACTATTTAATAAAACCATAAGTCTAAGAAGTATGTTACATTTGAAGATATTTGTAAGAATAACATGACATGTTATTTCTACGAAAAGTTACGTGTATTAATAAAATCCGTAGGTAAATATTTCACCAATCCTTGTTTAGTTATTGTTCCGCGAATTTTGTGTTCAGTCATATTAGTTTATTAATTTTGCTATATGAACAGATAGATTTACATGGTATATTAGAGAAATATGTATTAGAGAATAGTTTATGTTATGAATGACAAAACTGGCAAGCAGCCTGGCAGATAGAGATATCTTTTATATAGATATCTCTTTCAGTAACGGCTGAAACACTCGCAATGTGCAAAAGGCTCCTATTACGTGTGAGATATAGCATAATTTAGCCAAGTGGGTGACAAAAGGCAGTCCTTCATCCTTCAGTCCACGCGGAGGTCTCGAGTTGGGAGATTGAGTCCCAACGCGCGCATTTCTGACTTTTCATAGTTGTGCGTATAAAAAGTTAATTATCGCTGGCTTAACAGTAAAGAAACCTACATGTGTAAGAGTTCCACATATTATGTTTCTCGAAGATATGTAAATTTTGCAAACTCGCAATGGGCCAGTGGGGTGGACTATTACCATAAAACGAACTCTTTTCATACTGAGAAGAGCAATCCCATCCTCTATGACTAATCCAGTTCATGATATGACAGTTGACGGCATCGATGGTGTAGTGGTTGGTGTAACCGACCACTCCTGAAGTCGCAAGTTCGATTCCAGCACAACACAAACATTTCTGTGCATGAACATGGATGTTTGTCTTGGTCTGGGTGTTTCTATGTATAAAATGTACATATTAACAAAAAAACGGTATATATTTTATTCCATTCCATCACACACACATGAATGAATGTTTATCCATTGTCTAGTACCCACAATACAAGCTCTGCTTAGTTTGGGCTAGATGGTATTGTGTGTATGTGATAGAATATTATTATTATTATTACATAGCGTTCCCCTATACCAACCTGTCGGTTTTAATAAAAAAGAGATTTATATAGAAGGCTGACATTAATATCAAACATAGCTTATGAAACATGCTACCTTTAAAATAACTATATAATTATAGGCGGGAGTGCATATGCTGTTTGGAATTTCAACTAAGTTTCTTGCTGCATCTTTGCTTGACATAGGTATTGAGTCGCAGCGACACACCGGTGGCTAGATACACTAGATTTTAATTATTTCTGGTATTCTAAGACTTGACAGATTAAGGATAATCTTGGACGATTTACCGATACACTTGTGTGTTCCATGACAGCTAAGCGGCAACCCCGTCCTGCCGGCAAATTTACAGTTATGCTGTCGGCATCTAGAGTCCCGTTCAGTTCACAGTAATAGAGGTTATCTAAGTTCTAACGAGCGATATAGTACTTAGAAACCGTGTGCGCGTTATTGTGTGTGTACTTAATTAAATAAATATAGTAATGAACAGTATTAACAAAGAGGAAATAAGTCCGCGACGTATTGTTCTAAGAATCGGCTCGGGCTAATGAATGCTCCCATGGAATGTTTTTATTAATTATGAACAAATATGTATATTTAGCAGCGATAGCCAAGTAGAAAACCGTTGGTTTGCCACGTAGAGCTGTTAAGTTCGAATTCAAAGCACGCACCTCTGAATTTTCGATGTTAATTTGCTGAATCTTAGAATACCAGGTATATTATAATAAATCAATTGTGTCTGAACCCCGGTGTGTTGCTGCGTATCAATGGGTTAAATTGTTATCGAGTGACGAATGAGTTTAGCGGTAAAGGAAAGCATCATGAGGAAACCTACTTGTCTGAAAGTTGTCCATAACGTTTTCGAAGATATGTGAAGTCTGCCAACCTGCGTGGTGGACTATGGTCGAACTGGACTTTAGCTATGAATCAAATGTGGAACCTGTCGGTCAGAGCATACTTATTATATTAGGAGAGATGAGGAGGGCTTGCTCCATAATATTTTTAAATATATTAATCAATTATTATCTTTAAATTATGCTATTTATTAGTTCTTGAAAATATATTATTTTAATTTTTATTTATATTATTATATTAATTTGTCATCAAGCCTTTTTCTTAGTCAAAATAATTTTTAACTGATCAAAATAGTCCGTTTTTACAAATATAAACAAATATAGTTTTGACCGCTAAGTCAAAATCGATTAACCGTTTGTCAAAAAATGTTTTGACAGAAAAAGAGTCTTGACTGTAACATATGCAAAGTGCAAAGTTTAGTGAAAATGCATACATGAAACCCTTTATCCGCGACTTCCTTACATACTTAACTATTATTGTTTGACACTTTTACAAAACTCAATGCTTTTTACAAACAATATAAAAATACGCTTTTGCCTGCGGATTCACTCGCGTAAATATAGGTTAGGTTGACACCCTAATCACCGGTACGAAATATACTTTACGACTCACCAAATATACATAAAGATTCAAAAAATTCATAAAGATCAGCCAAGCCGTTTCGGAGGAGTGCGACTACAAGCACCGTGACACAAGATTTTATATACATACTAGATATTCCCCGCGGTTTCACCCGCGTAAGTCTCGTTCCCGTGGGAATATCGGGATAAAAAGTAGCATATGTGTGAATCCAGGTCTCCAGCTATCTACATATCACGTTTTATTGCAATCGGTCTAGTAGTTTTTGCGTGAAAGGGTAACAAACATCCATACATCCATACATCCTCACAAACTTTCACATCTATAATATCAGTAAAGATATAGAGTTTATATAGGTACATACTCGTATATAGATTACAAACATGTAGACGTACTCTGTGCTAGAGTAAGAAAACTATTACATATATTTCGACATTTATCAAAGATAGCAACTGATAAACTAATAAAAATGGTATACTTCTCCTTGTGTCAATCGGTACTTGGGTATTGTATTATCACCCGGGGTGCAGCTGCTTTTGCTTTAAGTAGAAAGAGCACAACGTGCAATACTTAAAATATCCTACGGACGGCCGTATAAATATCCACCGAAATCCTTTATCGAGAAGCCAAAGTACTTACTGTAAGGCAATTGTTCATTAGCGCAACTGCCCTATGCTTTCACAAAATTAATATGAATAATCTTGCGCCCTCACGTAGTAAAAGAATACTAAAATGGAATAAAGCAAAGTGTAAAAAATCCTTTGGCAGCAAGTCATTTCGCTTCATGGGATCCCTATGTTTATTAAAAGATAAATACGTTGTTTCCTGACCAAACAGGTTTGTCAAAATAAAATAAAAAGTTTGTTACTAGATATGAACAGTATGAACTACTCACAGAAGGAAGATTTTCTAAAAATAAAAGAATAATTTTGTGTGACCTGGCCTAGTGGACCATTACAGTACTGAATCCAAGACTTAGTCGTACGGCTAGCCAGGCCCACGAAATTATTTTAGACCATATTTTACCCTACTTTGAACACTTAAATACACACATGAGCGCGCACACATACACAAATGGACATACCTTTCTTTGAACAATAAATACTTATTATCATTACGTCCTACCTCTTGCACGACGGTTCCTAACAAACGGCTGCGTGCTGTCTTAAGCCGATGTCGATTACAGTAACCAATTTAAATATTTGTTTTCATATGAAAACTGAAAGCACGGATGGTGTAGTGGTTCGAAGTCTGGATGTTCTTTGTGACCGTTGTTTGAATGTTTGTAAAATCCCCCGCGGTACAGGAATTATTCCTAGTGCGTGAGCTGTCTTTTTACTTAAATTAAGTATAAAACATAATTAATTCTGAAAAGTGGTGAATCAAAACTTGTTAAGTGGGGTAAACAATTGTTCAGCAGTAAAAGGTATACGGTATTTTTCAATTAGTCATGTATCAATATAAGAGTGTGTTGGCATCGTGGTCTAAAAGTCGCTGATCCGCTCCGAGCCCAAGTTTGCGGGCATGTTTCCCTGCGACGTGGATTCTCGGATAAAATCGTATTTCAAAACTCTACCTAGATTGTAAAACTGTTATCAATATGCATGTTTTGATTACCTCATCATCAGATAGTGAGATGTAAACATGTGAACTGTGTCATGTGCATCGGATAAACTATTATCATTATAAAAGCCGGATCTCAATGACGAACGAAAGCGTCAACGAGTTCGTCAAAGATGTTTGTTTACAAGTACACTACATAATGACGTAATGATTCAGATAATATAATTAATTACAACATGCATGTTATTAATAATTATGCCATTACAATTAAGTCTGATAAATATACAAGGTTGATCTTCATTTTCGCCATATTTACGGAGTTGTATATTGCTTATTCTGAACACAAATCTTAATTTAAATATAAGGTTTAGAAATTATACTAATATATAATCTATAATTTCTATTCCTCGAGAACAGTACCTTTTTCTGGAAGGAAAATAAAAGGTACCCTATATCTTTATCTGTTTCCTTGACAACGTCTATGACAAATTTCATGATGATCGGTCGAGTAGTTAAGGCGTGAAAGCGTAAAAAACAAACTCACATTCACATTTATAATATTAGTTGAGATGTAGTAGGAGTAGTGCCTTTTTCTTCTGAGAATGTAATATGAGGTAATAGGTATTGCCATTAATTCTTCATGTTCATGGCCATAATGTCCTCCAAACCAAATTCCGGTCATGGCGACCAATCTTAATGGTGACTGGCCATCTGCGCAGGAGATATTATAGAGCACAAATGTGTGCGCAAATACAAGTGCACTTTCTGTTCCCTAACTTTTATAATCCGATGGTACGGCAATCTGACACGACCACCAACAACGTGCTTTATGTGCTTACCGAGGCATGGGGTATGCTACACAGCCAACTTCCTGAAATCGGGCTGCTATAAAGAATTTCTTGTCAATAAATCCCAATAACTTTTTGTTGGACCGAGAGATTCGAACCCGAGACTTCATGCACAACAGTTGCACTCATTACCGCTGCACTACCGAGGCAGTCAATGCCTCTATATGGGCATACAACATGCCATTTGACACATGGAGTCATCAGAACACATAGAAATTACATTACTACGTAGTGGCTCGCAGACAGCACTAATTAATTATAATTAACATTTCAATATTTTAGTTTACAATTTCGACATATCTTCGCGTCAAAGATGATCGTCGGCATTATTATTGAAACTAATTGTTTGACGCTATTAATAGAACTGCAATAATTGCGAGGGTTAAAGGGCAACTTGAGGACCGGCCGGGCGTGCTCCGCCCGAAACGTGTCACGTGACCCGACCGCCATGATGGAATTTATGGCGCGAAACGAAATGTCAAAATCATTTTCACGTAACTTTTGTTACCGGCGGGCGGCGGTTGATATTCAGCCATAAGGTGATCCTATATTTAAGACCCTGAGCTGCTTGTCTACGATTCAGACTTGTAGTGTTGTGATTCAAAATCGAGTGTTAGTGAAGTGATAACACTGTGTTAAATTAGTAAAAGTGCAGTAAGTAGGGGCAATTTACGCGAAAGGTATAATATGAGTCCGAAATGTTTTGGCCAAAGGGCTGCATAAGTTTGTGAAGCAAAACAGGCGTATCAAAACAGTACTAATTTCTCGTTCTACCTACCATGCTTCGCGCAAATTAGGTATATTTGTAAGTAATATTTATTACTAAAGAGTAAAAGGCAACATATCCAGTGAAAAGTATTATTAAAAGGAATACTAAAAGAAGATTAAATTGCAGGCAGGAATTTTTTATACCCATTTAGAGACTTATGCTGCACTGTGATTATGACAGGCGTTTTAGGCATTTTGACACACGATTATTATTAGTTATCAGACTACTTCGGTGGGTGAAGTTTATTAAAGATGTCGCTTAGTTCAAGCAATAAACAAATGAACGATAATTGATAAAAAACACGTTCTTACATTATACAATAACAATTATTATATTATTAATTCAAAATTGTTAATTATTGCTCGCTTTAACGGTGAACGATAAAATCGTGAGGAATCCTGTATGTCTGAGAGTTCTACATAATGTTCGCGAAGATATGTGAAGTCTGCCAACCTATACTAGGCCAGTGCTGGACTATGGCCTTACCTTTCTCACACTGATCTTTTCAGGTCCGTGCCCAACAGTGGGACATCTTAATAAAGGGCGTATATTATTATTATATATACAATTATAACAGCTTTCTCAATTTATAGATTATACTGTATCTATTAGAGCCTAAAAGCAAAGCTGTCGAAATGTGGCTGTTATATACCACTGCAATACATTTTCGGCATTATAAACAATATGTATGTATGTATTCGAAGTGTATGTTGAAAACAAGTTGTGACAACGAAGAGAGTTTAACCTCCTGTCATCGGTGTACGTCAATCATGACATCAAGATATATGTACCTCGGTGGTATAAAGTACATTATGTTACGCAATAACTTGTATATAAACAAGATCGTCATATAACGGGTCTTAATTATACATATATGTACGCGAATTACATAGATAATAAGTGCGTTAGTTCCCAGACAAAAGTCTAAGAGATAAATGGTTTTAAACCTTTTTTTGGGAAAAGACTATTTATTCATACATAGATTCACGGCTGTTTCCCAGAGGGGTAGGCAGAGTTTACGGATTGCCATTTGCTACGATCCTGACACACTTCTCTGGCTTCATTCACTTTCATAACATTCCTCATACACGCTCGATGGTTTAAGATGCTCTTAACCTGGCCTTTATCCAGAACGTGTCCGATCTGATCAAGAAACGTTCGACTATTTATATAATTAATAATATCAGCTGCAACCTTCCTGCTGCTGGACACGGGCCTCTTCTCAGAGTGAGAAGGGTTAGGCCATAGTCCACCAAGCTGACCTAAAGCAAGTTGGCAGACACATATCTTAGAGAACATTAAAGAGAACTCTCAAATATGGAGGTTTCCTCTCGATATTTTCCTTCACCGTTAAAGCGAGAGATAATTTATGTATAATCCACACATAACTTCGAAACGTAAGTGGTGTGCCTTGGGATGGAACTCGATACCTCTGCATCCGACGGTCTCCCACTGACCTGTCGCTGGTTACGTTCGTTAACGTTCTCCAGAACGAATCTCAGTCACGGCATCTAATATAAACGGTAACTAGCTTTACAATCAAGACATATTATACTGCACAAGCGTGTGCGCTATAATAACAAGGGCGCTATCTATTTTGTCACTCTTATAGTCCGATGGCATGACAGAACTACTGGAGAGACATCAAGCACAGAACTTTACGTGGTTTTTGAGATACGTTGATGAAGCACTACCATTTTTCAAGGTCGTCGTCTTAAGACTACAATCCAACGAAAATTCACTAGTTTAAATTTAAAAATTATTCAGTCTTAGAATATTCCAGTTAAATATATTATAATAACGTATCTATTCATTGACGTATCTAAGGTTATTTTTCAGGGGACACTGGTCTCTAAACAACGATGGCTCACATAAAACCCCAGAATGTTAAGATAAAACCTCACATCCTGGGGAGATGACCTGATATTCTTCCCTTACCAACGAGCTTATATTAAAAAATGGGCTATATGTAGTCCACTTCTACTTAGTAGTCTTATTATATAAAAAATATGACATGCGTACTAGTAGCTTGAGAAATAGAGACCCATATCTTTGTATTTTATTTCCTTTCATCATCTCTATTTTATTAAAGAACGAATATAGGCTAAAAGCAGTAACTAAATAACTTTTATAATAAATTTGTTTGTTTATTAGGCTATACTATACTCTTTATTGTTTATGTTATATTATCACAAGTTTTTTTTTGCCTGTTTTTGTTTCTAATTCAATACCAAGTATTAACACCTATGCAGTCACCAAAGAGATCTAGTTGAAAACCAGCGACAGGCTTCCTTAGCCTGGCATATGCTGAACTAACGAATAAATATACATACATTTTGCCAAATGAGGTCATTTGGCAAAGTGTATTTATTTTATATTTACCCTATTTCTGTTGTTTTATGTCAAATAAATTAACTTTCTTTCTTTCTTCGTATGTGAATTAAAACACATATTTAAAAAGCCCTTTCTCTGTTTCAGCGTTAAGATGTCCACCAGGAGTATCAGACCCTACGTGTTTAGAAAAGAACCAAGAAATTGAATCACAAGGTGAGTAATATATTAGTGTACGTATTTGCTATTGACAAGAGTAACGTCCTAAGTACAATTCCTGAGTCAGCAAAACTTTATTACGTTTTATTGTAAAAAAATCACATTAAGTGTGTCGTTGACTTTATTGGGGTGGCATAACTGCTATTTGTTTAGGTGCTCTTTGTGTCCGTTGTTCGAATGTTTGTCCCCCGTGACACAGGAATTAATTCTAAAGTGGGTGTCATCTTTATAATAAAACAAAGGTTTGCGATTTTGGGGTCTCGGTAACAGCTCAGCGTTTGGTAACTGCCCAATAAAGTGTATAAGATAATTTCCTATCACGAGATGGCTAAAATACATAGGTTAAATGTGTGTGTTCTAGCTCTCCTCTTCATAATCTACCTTTTCAAAGATATGCTGGAATAAGTACTTTTGAAAAAGTGACTCCCGCACTAGGAATAAGGGTATAGTTGCCTATGTTGATTTTGTATACACAAGAGCAAATAGGAATCAAAAGAAATATTTTTGTGCAAACAATATTAAAATTGGTTGCAAAATAGGGTAGTACCAAATTGATATTTATAAAATTTTAGTATAAATAAAGTTTTAGTAGGGATATCTCGCTATCTCCTTCGTTCAGCTACATTTATAGCAGACGTCACAATTTGTAACGTGCATCCTTTTTCTATCTTTTAATATTTACTCCTACTACCAGATTTAAAACGTTTGTATCTTATTTATTTTAAAGTAAATATAAAATATTCTTCATATTTTAGAGTTTGGGTAGTGATACTTTAATAATAGAAAAATGGTGAGTCAAATACCATATTCTTGTATCGCGGGCGCCTTTCTCAAAGAATACCACGGAACAATATTTGAGTAACCTACACACAAATCGTATATAGATTATTAAAATTTTGACCCGTATAAAGATGAAACCTGCATCTCTCGGCGCGCTAACCACTTATACAATTATACTTACAAGCCAAGTATGATAACGCGTAATTTTACAATTACCTACAATTCGTAAATAAATCAAGGCTTGTGAATAAATAGGTGTTATGTGACTGGAGCATAAACAACGGGTTATTACATTCAAATTATATGTTGTATATATAGTACTAACATATGTACGCCATAATTGTGTTTTGTGGTATAAGTCTCGACATCGTACTTGACAGTCGTAAACTATGTACAATTAATCCTTTAACCGCCTAGATTTATACAACGCCTAGCTTATAAGGTTAGAAAATTTAACTAAACTCTAACAAGAAAATTATTGTTGTTACTAGATATGGAAAGTCAGTGATTAAGACTTCACATATCTTCGAAAATATCATGGAGAATTCTCAAACATATAATTAGAAACAGTACATAAAACTTAGGTAAACACAAAATAAACTATCGTTATGAGTTAAAAATATAGAGATTAAATCACTATTAACTATGCCATAATATAGCCAATGAGTTAAAAAACTCATAAAATATAAAAAAAAGAAATCTGTTATCTTTAATTATTAAAAGAGTTTAAATATGAACGATAGCTGAATTTCAATTACTGGCCGCTTGGACAACTAATTAGAAACAGAAACCATGGTACGTTCCATTTTTAAATTTAAAGAAAGACCTATTTCTGCGTTTTTCTGTAGTTTCGGCGGCAATTAAACGTCAATTTGGAATTACGTGAATAATAAGTTTTGTTAAAAATGGGTAAAATAAGAGTTGTGACGAGTCAACTAGGCAATTAATTGTTAAATTACATTTAGATCGAAAGTGGACTTATAGAAGAATTGCTAATGATCTAGAATGTTCTGTGAAGAAAGTTTTCAACGCTATTGCTCATTATAAAAGAAACAGCACTACTAAAAGTGTTGTTAGAAAGGCTCGTCCAAGGAAAACGTCTACCCGGGAAGATTTGCAAATAATACGTGTAGCTGAACAAAACCCGTTTAAAGGCTCCAACGAGATTAGAAATGAAGTTTTTTCACCTGATGACCCAAGAAACATTTCCTTGAAACTGATACGCCGCAGATTAGTGGAAGCTAAATTGTTCGGGAGGGTTTCTCGAAAGATACCGCTTCTTACCAAGCAACACCGAGAGAAGCGATTATTATTTGCAAAGAAATATCTTAACTGGACCGTACGAGAATGGAAAAAGTGTTATTCTCGGATGAAACAAAAATAAATATGGTGAATTCAGACGGCAAACGCTACGTTAGACGTCCAATAAACCTAAATACTTTTGATTATAAATACACGAGGAGCATAGTCAAACACGGCGGTGGTAACATTGAAGTATGGGGATGTTTTTCTGGTTGCGGAGATGGACCCGTCCGAAAAATGTAAGGTATAATCGATCAATTTCAATACAAAAACATCTTAGAAGAGACAATGATTCCCTACACCTACGACCATTTGCCTGTGACCTGGATCTTTCAGCACGATAACGACCCAAAACACACAGCCCGTAGTGTTAAATCCTTTCTTAGTGAGCAACGTGCTACCATGTTAAACTGGCCTGTAAATAGTCCCGATTTAAATCCTATTGAAAATTTGTGGTACGTCGTTAAAAAAAAGTCTCCATTAAACGTAATTCCAGTCAAAATGAACTTTACGAAGCCTTTGTTGAAGCATGGAACTCGATCCAACTCGATAAATGTATGAAATTACTTGAATCAATGCCACGTCGTTGCAGAGCCGTCATTAATAACAAATGCTATGCAACTAAATACAATTTTTTAAGAAATTTAGTAGACCAAACACAATTTTACATAAATATTTTAAATTGATAACGTTAACACGTTAATAACTTTGATTTTACCTCATTTCTTTATTGTTTCTAATTACTTGTTCATGACGGATGGTACTGCAAATGTTTAGTTATTTGTACGTAACTAAATATCTAAATGGTAGTTGTAAACGCGGATATTTATTTGTTTTTAATGAATTATAAGTTGTTGAATGTATTTTATGCATTTTGTTGTTTTATTTCCAAAAATAAAAGTTTTACGGCAATGTGCCTTGTATAATGTGAAATACATTGCAAGTGTTTCTAATTATATGTCCACCACTGTAGGTTTCCTCACTTCTTCACCGGTGAAGCGATCGATTATGAACTATTTAATACGCACATAACTTCGAAAAGAAGATGCACGCCTTGGCATTTACCCTTAGACCTTTGTGTGGCAGTTCAACGGTATCCCACTAGCCTATATCTGCTATAGGGGTACAAACTAAAGGTGTACACACAGATTTCGCCGGTTACAGTTTTAGGTCTCATGTAATAGAGAATGAGCCTACTGTCGTCTACTGTAACAGTTACATATTCTGTGCTGCTTCGTCGACAGCCATCGAGACCCACATGCCCAGCAATCGTATTCAATGCCGCTGCGTTACCAAGGTAGACCAAAACCTTTACAGGTTTTTAATGGAGCCTATATAGTAGTTACTCTCTGGAAAGAACAATGGCTAGCGGCGTAATAGTAGTTTGACTATGTTTGATTTTGTACATTATTTTACACACAAGAGCAAATAACAATCAAAAGAAGACTTTTTGTGAACACAGTATCTAAATTGGTTGCAAAATAAGGGAGTAATTGATATAGGTATTAAATTTGTAAAAATTATGGCTAGCGGCGTTCGATATGCGTGTGCGGAGCGCAGAAGCTGCGCAGATGCTGCGCTAACGCAACACGCACGTCGTATTAGCTGCGCTAGCGTCGCGTCGCGCAATCGCTAAGCGAGCTTAATTAACAATCTAATACGCACATAACATAGAAAAATCGGAGATGTGCGGCTTGGGATCAAACTCGAGACCTCTGCATGACAGCCCAACACTCTCCCACTAGACTATCACTGCTATAAATAATAAACTTAATTGGTATATAATTCCAGAGTCATCCAGCAGTGAGCCGACGGAAGCGCAATGCCTGGTGGGCACGGAGTGGGAGAGCAACTGCCACTATTGCCGCTGTTCAGACTCCGGCGTCGCTGAGTGTCTGAAGCAGGATGCCTGTGATAAAGGGATCTTTGGTAAGCCAATTTATACTAATTCTAAAGGATCCCTATTGTACGGAAGTTGAAAACTGCCTTACCCTTCGAGGATATATTGGAGAAAAATGGACGGTGATTACATTTTGTGGATTGAAATATTTTATTAATAAAATTATAGAATTTGCAGCGCTTATTGGACTGCAACCTTAGTAGCAGATCATGATTTGCAAAAGTAGCTGGATTGCTATCTTTGCCAATTGTGATCTAAATATTCCTATGAAATAATTAATAATAATAATAAACTTTATTTAGAAAACATAGCACAGTTAATCATAGTTTTAATTTAGGGAGTGCTTTCCCTTGTGGACGAGACTGTGACATTATAGGTTCACATTCTTATCTCCTCTATTCCTTAACTTCCATACCATATTTTAAACTATGTTCATGGACTTTAGGCCCGTTGACTACTATAAGACCTAGAGTTGCAAACGCGTGTCAGAAATTTCTGGTATTGCAAGTTATCGTATGCTAGGACAACCATATACAATGAGGCGGATGATATGAAAGTGAACTACCAAATCGTCGCAACCTTTCTTACGTAATAAATACGAATGTGAGTTTGTCGACCGATTATTATCATTAAATTTCACTTACACGTTGTCAGGGGTTTTCTTTCATCCAGTAAAAAGTGCTGTTCCCGAGGGATAGAAATTTATTGACAAAACCTACATTAACGCTAAGCCGAAGGCAAAATCTAGTTCTCCATATGTAAGTGTGATTGTACAAAAGTTATCAAAACGAGACAACCATATTTTGTGGATTAAAATGGTGTCCTTAATTGCCTATGCCAATGTCTTATTATAGTTAGAATTAGTTTATAAAATGTGTTTCTACCATGTTTTCAGCGGAGCCAGTATTGTGCAAGCCGAACACGACGTTCCAGCGAGACTGCAACACGTGCGTGTGCCTCGACAACGGGCTGGGACTCTGCACCCTCGAGTTCTGCAGGCGATCTAGTAAGTGCCATCACCTTGCTATGAAGGTCTTGTTGGTTAGGATTTTATATAAGATAATATTCGAAGGGTCTATAATATTGACAAACTTTATAGATAGTTTAGGTGTAGGAATTAATTAAAAATTAAATGAAAACAACTCACAAAATTTAATCTTATGCAGAAATTGGCGCTGATTGCGTTCGTTTGATTTAAATAAAATATTGTTTTTGTATATTCCGTGACGCTAAACTGCCTGCATTTGAGTTGCCTAAATGTAATTACACAGTTGCCTCGCCACTGTGTGTGGGCCTCGGTAGCCCTGTGGCTACCGTAGACCACAACACGAGGCATAAAATTGTGTTATCAACAAATAATGGATCTGAGTTACAATGTCGGTATTTTAACGTTTGTTTTATTACATGTGCTGTTAATTTATTTTGCAGTTGTCTATTAAAATATCAAGTAAATTAGAAAAATCGTGGTTTAGTATTTTTAGAATAATTTGTCTCTCGATAAAGATAACTAGAAATAGTCCATCTCATTTTATTGTTTACGTTAGTTGGAGCTTTTCTAATTTTCGTTTCAATAAGTGCAAGTGAATGTTAATAATTTGCTGCTTTAATTTTACATAATCTTTTTTTTTTCAGATAGCCTAAGAACTACTCTAGAATTAACAGAGGAAAGTGAAAAGGAATCTACGAAAAAGTCGGAGAAAACCGATGTCGTAGCACCGGTGAGCATCATTATGTCATTGATTTTTCTCTTTTTATTGCACTGTTTGAAAACATACATTATGCAAAACATGCTTTTGTTTTGCAGAAAACATAAACAAATGTTTTTTGTGAAACTATGTGCTTCAACTAAAAATCATATTTTCTAGTACTAGGGCAACTTTGTCATTTTGTGACTAAAATAAAATCAAATTTTAATCGTTTTATGCCATTGGTATCGGTAACATCTAAAAAAATTTTTGTAGTAATTTATGCGTTCATAAGTATTATTACAAGAAATAACTATATTCTGAGTGTAACATAACATAACAAAAGCAAATTTTCTATCCGAGTTTCTTTAATATGCATATAGTGTCAGAGTGAAAATGCTTGTAAGTAATTAGCAGGAACTGTGCCGTCGTTTACAGAATACCAGACTGCTGTTACTGCAGATCCGAAAATGAGTTCGTCAATTGAATCTTACAGAATACTTTCATTAGTTTAATAGAAACCGATATTTATGCTAACAAAGCAATATATATATTTTTTATTTTGCTGTCGAACTCACCGTGGCACCTATTTAATATTCTGTAAATTCAGGGAATTGGAATTATAGATTAATTCGGATTCAGATACTTAATTCCCACTTAAATACTTAAGTCAAACCAAAAAATGCTAAGCAAGGTACGGTCAGCTTGATTACATCCGAGATTTACTGGACTCTGTGTTACCTATTGAATTTTTGGCAGAGAATCTAATTCAATATTTACTACTATTAACAATTACATCGGTAAACAGATAATCGTAACATACATTGTGTATTATATTTATTTATCAATTTTGCGTAATAATAAACATACATACATATAATGATATACGTGTTAAGACATTATTCCATAGTTTATCGATGTTTGATACTGACATCGATTTTAGTGTTATAAAACTCAATGTTTCGATTTGCACTTTGGTGGATGATGCACTCTAAAGTTTTAAGGTAAGTATATTTTTTATTATTATATATATTAGTTTATATAGAGAGTAAGTATAGCCAAGTTTACTTATTTAAGCCTATCTTGACATTCATAGGTTCTAGCTAGTTTTTTATGCCTGATGTATAAATTTCGTTTTACGGTAGGAGCACCAGGGACTTATCAATCTTATCCAAAAATAGATTGTTGTTAATTAACCTTTTAGTTTAAGCATATGAACACGTAAAGATAAAAACATTATGCCTAGAAACCATCGTCCCAATGCTCGCGCTGATTAATAATAGTCGTTAGAAAATTATTTTCGTGATATCTAAAGCATTTGGATTAAATTGATTGTTATTTAAGAGTCAAAATTTAGTAATAATGTCGTCCAGACCGAATTTCGGTCACGGCGGCGTCTGCGCAAGAGATATTATAGTGCACAAGTATGTGCACAAACACAAGTGCATTCTCTGTTCCTTAACTCTCATGATCCGATAGGACGGTAATCCGACACGACCAGAGAGAGATCAGGTGCAAAACCAACGGCTTTACGTGCTTTCCGAGGCACGGGGGTGTCTAACACCCCAATAACAGCCCGGATTTAGGAAGTGGGTGGCACTTCCTAAATCCGGGCTGTTATTGAGATTTCTTAACAGAAAAACCCAATAACATTTTTTGGCCCGACCTGGGTTTCGAATCCGAGACCTCATGCACAGCAGATTTAGTATGTGGCCTAAATTTAGCATATATGAATAGTGCCCACTGATAAATATTATTACAATATTTACCTGCATGCAAATTGCTTTTGCTTTTTTAATGATAGGGTACAATGTAGTACTAAATCTACATATTAATACGTGAAGCAAAAACTTTGTACTCCTTTTACGAAAATTGCGCGGATGGTGGAGTATGAAATTTGGCACATTTAAAATTTATATGGAGAAGGAGTGGCGAATCCTAATATTTTTATAAAATATGCATTAGAAATAAATTAAATTAATGAAAAAACACTACACGCACACAACCATGCATTTGACACACGCAGTCGAATCGCATTCGTAGTATTTCGTCATTGTTCGGCTAATGTCGTAGAATTCTTCGTTACTGAGGTTACATATCTTAAGTACCGTGAAATGTGATTATAACGGTATAGTTATAGGCAATAAAACCTTAATAACGACCAAACCTAAAATTTAAATCAATAATGGTCGAATTTTGACCATTTGGCGACCGCTAGTAGAAATGAATGAGTCTTATAAGACGATTGACGAAGATGACTTGATTAAATTATTAAGAAATTGTAAAAGGCTCATTATCATTATGTGGGACCTAAAACAGCTATAAAGATGATTCTATAAGAATAATCAATTCAGCGTTTCGGCGATATATGCTAAAGTTTGTGCACATACTTTCACCTATCAGCTTGATCATAACCAGACATAAGAGCGTATTCAGATCGCGAGCTATTAAACCAGTATAAAGTCTGCTTGTAAATTTATATCGCATGGCGGTTAAATCAGTGAGCTTTAAACATGAGGATAGTATCTTAGTAAAGTTATAATACAAATTGTCTATTACACTATCTGCGAGCGAATATCTCCTCGCTAAACTACACTAATTTTACAAGCTGAGCTGGAATCTCAATAGTTCATAAAGCGCACCATAACTATTGAGTTATTAGAGAACAGCGATAGCCCAGTGGGGAGACCAACAGCCTGCAATGCAAAGGGTCTCGGGTTCGAAGCCACGTCGCGCACCTCTGACTTTCGGAAGTTATATGACTTTTCAAAATTATGTGCGTATTGATTTACAATTATCGCCTGCTCCGTGCCTCGGATAGCACGTTAAGCCATCGGTCCCGGCTGACACAAAAGATCCCACTGGGTCGAAGTGTCGCCGGTCTGTACTGACTGGCCCCTACACACGATAAGATTGAGTTATTATAACAGCTACACCTATATATAACAATTTCGCTCTAACCTAGTAAATCAAATGGCAGTTGTATTCTTCGTGACTATTAAATATCGACTAGCTAATAGTTTATAGTTCGTAGTCTGACTGCGCTACACTGTATTTCCAAGTCTCTAATGAATCTTCTGGAACATCAGACATGGATACATCGTGAGGAAGGGAACTTTATAGCCCATGGCATGCTGAAACGAGCGACGATCTGCAAGCCGCATGTGGAGTTTATGAGGGACTGCAACCCGTGTCGCTGTGCCGCTGACGGGCTTAGTTACTCCTGCACCAAGAACGAGTGCCTCGAGACGGACATGGATAAGGAAGTTGAGGTGTTCATGGAGAGTGGGGTCTGTACTAGTCAACTCTAATTTAAAAAGTTACATCTTATGATTTCATAATCGGTTTACTGATACGCTTTTCAGTGTGGTAAATACAGGGTGGATAGTCAAGTCGAAGTCAAAAATCATTTAGGTCACAAAGTAACACTTATGAACATCAAAGGGGTTTATGAGTTTACTAAATTTACATTTATATTGGTTGCTATGTTCAGGCAAAAGATATCTGCAAGAAAATTTATTACATTATAATTTCAGTATTTTACAATTTATTTAGCAAATTTGGGAAATTCGGATGGGGCAGTCAAAATAATGTATTTATTGTTACACTATAGATTATTACATAGATACCTTAATCCTTCTAGCTTAACGAAAATATACTAGTCTGCTCTACCCAGCAATTCACAAAGTTTCACCCTGTAAATCGAGAAAAGCAAATACAGTTTTATTTGTATTCCACATGTTAACCGTGTTAGCACACCGATTCGTGAAATGGTAATAGATTCCTGAATGCTCTGGCGCAAGTTCTATTATGTTCAATGTTTTAGGGCGCTGATCATATAGAGCAACATACGGTATGTCGCGCGCGCAACACGTTCTACATTGGCTGTAATAAGTGCCGTTGCAACCCGCTCGGTACCGACTATGCTTGCACCCTCAAAGCCTGTCCCCTACCTGCCGACGTTGAGCTCTTCCACGAATTTAAAGTAGGTATTTTTTTGTTTAAGCTAGGGTGACTTTTAGGAGTATTGGAATGCGACTCGACAGTATAAGGGGCGATAGACTGGATAAGCAGGTTCACATTCGGGCTATAAAACCATAGTTATATCAAACATACATATGCAAATTTAAAAATTAAACTACTATATACGGATTTTATCGCGTTGTTTATTTAACACTCTATTACATAATTTAGAAACTGTTACACTACTATACTATACTATTAAACTTTTACCCGACGTTTCGGTTGCTTTTCAGCAGTCATGGTCACGGGAAGACTCAAAGAAAAGCAACCGAAACGTCGGGGAAAGTGTAAACTTAAAAACAAATAGATTTGATAGTTTTAATAATTTAATTAGCTTAAAATTAGTAAAGTTTAATATTATAGTAAAGTAGTGTAACAGTTTCTAAATTATGTAATAGAGTGTTAAATAAACAACGCGATAACATCCGTATATAGTAGTTTAATTTCAATGAATAACATTCGCGTAAACAGAAGACAATATTATGCAAATTTAAAAAGTAAAAATAATTGGCAAGTCTAATCCTCTAATCGATTAGAATTTAAAAACTTAATTTTACACCATATTTAATTAAAACCTGTACATTGGTTAAGTTGTTAAAAACACAAGAAACAAATAGAGTTACTTTCGTATTTATAAGGGCGTCTTCACGTTGGATCTATGTCCCGTGTAAGAGCTCCAAAGGCCCGGATGCTTTCTTAAAATAATGGGAAGATACCCGTAAAAGAGAAACAAATATAGACATATATAGACATACGCGTCGCGTCGCATTATCGCGAATGTCGCTCATGTAGGTTGTAGGTTGATGGCATTTAAGAAGTATTTATAAAACCTGTTTTGTCTTTTTCAGGATATAAAACCAGCGATGCCATTAGATGATGACATAGAAGTATTAAAAGCTTAAGATTAAAAAAGGAGTACCTAAAATAACTGGGATTCAAACGATTTTCTTTTTATATATCCTGTTACAACGCAGCAGTCACACTGTTTTAATTAAACCAAAGTCTATTATACTGACAATAGTTTGTTTTATCAATCCTTTTGCATTCATCTCAATGCAAATCAAGGTACCTTGATTTGCATTGAGATGAATGAATGAACTATATTGATCCAATTAGTATATTTCATTCCTCTCCAGCGAAGTACGATTAAATAATGTGTGTTATTGTTATCCACTCATATGCCTTATGAAATACCAAATGAAATTATTTGGTGTCAAAATAAAACAATGTGTTTGAATGAAGATTCTGCTTTACTCTTTACACAGCGGCATCGCTGCTTAAACACCGCTTTTCAGAGCTAACATAGCTCGGCTGGAAATAGAGGATATCAGGCCAATATCCTAACCATAATATTAATCTCCAAACCCCATGAGAAAATACTATGTTTTTAATAGCAGGAGGACTCCTCTCCTCTTTCGATGGCAGCGTAGCGCCAATTCATTGTTGGGTTATAACTCTAGCCTTGCTAGCGTTCCAAGTTACATTAATCTGATTATTTCCTTACCGAAAACTTATATTTCATATTAATACTAATTTTCTCCTCAACATTAATCGTATAGATAATAAAGTCATCCAAAAACGCAACAAAACAAGTATGTGTGGCGAACCGCATGTTCATGAAAGATTGCAACACTTGCTGGTGTAATGAGGACGGTACCAGCTACTCCTGCACCAGGAGGGTTTGCGTGCCACTCTTAGGAGATGAGAAACCGGATCTCGGAGGAATCCCGGCTGAGGTTCGCTATGTCGAAACCCGCTTATTATATCCTACATTAAAAATTTGGATTTTCCTAGATAGCTTTCTAAATAGCAAGCTTTGTTTGGCTTTAATATTGATTTTCTTCTTTGTAAAGACTTATTATTTATGTATCTTATAATAAATTATTAGAATGCACTATCATCATCTTATTTTATTGTTAATTTTATGTAAATATTATCTTACTTGTTAATACTGATTGTAATTATTGCGAAGGAAACATACAGGTAAAAATATATTTCTTATTTTTATTCGTTATAGTTTACCTTTTTATAATTTGATGTTATATTACTAACGCTTAACATATTTATTGACTGATTATATTAATACATTTTATTACTAATTATTATACCTATTTGCTTTTATAAACATTTTATTGCTGTGAAATTCTTACACGTAAACTTATGCAGCTACTAAATGCTATAATTCTGGCAGGATCTACGTGTCACTGAAAAGAAATGTCGTCCTGATGAAGTGTTTGAGATGGGCTGCAACATGTGTCGTTGCAACCCTGATGGCAAGTCTTTCGCTTGCACTAGGCGAGCTTGCGAAGAGACTGATGATAAGAAGGTGTGTTTTAGTCTACGATGAGGTAGATTAATTCTGCATCGATGGTTTCTGTCGGTTATGGGTCTTAAACATTTTTTTCTTTAACTTTAATAGATATATGTAATCGCTATTATTTATTTCTTCAAATAAATTGTATTTGTTATGGTTTTGGATCTGTGATATTCTGTTCGGTGGTGGTGATAATAAATAAAGTATTTTCTATAATTTTATGTTTTATTTTCTTCTTAGTAACAAATGGCACAAAATTTTAACATCTTTATACATTTCCATTAATTATTAAAAAAAAATTACTAACTTCTTTGGGCCTATAAATAAATTTGAATTAACTTTTCAATTATTTTATTTTATTTATATCTAGAGACAATGTAAAATATATTAATTTATTTATTTTTGAATTACAGAAAATCGTTTTGTCAAGAAAAGTCCGTTCCTTCACTACGGTAATTTATTTCTCTTTTTATTTGAATTATTTTAACATAATGACAATATACTTGGATAAAGAGATGCATAATATGTACCAGCGTTTTGGCTGCACAGATGGTGAAGTGGTTTAAGTGGACACTGCCACTGTTTCGAGTGTTATGGGTTCGAATCCCACACTGGACAAAACTTTGTGTGATCTAGAAATGATTGTTCCAAGTTGGGGTGTTCATTGTGTTCGTTGTTTCAATGTTTTCGCAAGGCCTCCGCGACACAGGATTTATTTATATTAAAAAAAGGCATCATCTATTTGAGAGAAGAAAATGCCGGTGACTTAAATAATGTATATAAAACGCGCAATCGTCACGTTACATCACTAGGCTACAGTTAAAGTAGACAATAAAGTGTCATCGGTACAATGTATATGTCAAGTGTTATAAAACATTTAACATTTTCATTTGTTTGTTAGTGTTGGTATGATCTCCAATAAATGATATCCACATACCCACAATGTTTTGAGCCTAGCTTTCTTTTATGCTAGTTATTTCAATGTTTGTAAAGTTCTGCTATATCTGCTAACAGTTTGTAGAAATCTCTAAAAACATACCCAGATCGATTAAATAGAAAAATAAAATTAGTTCATATTCCATTAGATACCAATTTCGTAAATGCATTTATATCAGTGCTGAGTTACGTATTAGCATTTCTCCTATAATCAAAAAGAAAGATTTAAAATTACGACAAATGGTATCCAGAAGTTTAGTATCAAATAATACGGTACACCTGTATCTAGTAGGAGACGCCGAAAACCTGTCAGCCGGGCCAGGAGTTCCGCATGGACTGCAATAAGTGCCTCTGCGACAACCGCGGACACGACTTCTCCTGCACAAGGATGGACTGCAGCGCTCTCAACAACAACCAAGACACCAGGACTAAGAGAGGTACGTGTCAAAAGAAAATCATTACATATTATAAAACAAAGTCACCCGCCGCGTCTGACTGTATGTTCGCGATAAACTCAAAACTAATAAACGGATTTTCATGCAGTTTTCACCAATAGACAGAGTGATTCATGAGGAAGGTATATAATTTGTTGAAGTTTTGTACTACCCATGCGAAGCCGAGGCGGGTAGCTAGTAAAAAATAAAGTGTGTTTCTTACCTTGTAGTGAATTAATTTCGGAACTAGAATATGATGTTGAAGTTACACAATATGAAATATATTATTATGTCTACCACCGTCATAGTTCAAGCTTGCACGAAAGGTGAAAATTACCAAACTTTATTAAAATTTGGGATTTCTTTTGATCTTGAATGGTCAAGTATCTCCGCAGTACAGAAAATAAGTTCTCAATGGTTCGATAACCTCCGCCTTCAGCGAATAGGTTGACAGATGAGCTGAGCTGAACTATGTAACCAGCAGTGTGCTCTCATCTCATCTCTAGATTGCACGAAAAATGACCATACTAAAAAGATTAAACTACTATATACGGATTTTATCGCGATGTTTATTTAACACTTTATTAACTGCCTCGTTGGTCCAGTGGTAGTGTATACGACTGCGGATCATGAGGTTTTGGGTTCGTTTTCCGGGTCGAGCTTGAAAAACGTTGAGTAAGATTTTCCATCAAGAATTTCTTAATAGCAATTTATTAAGAATTTCTGTCAAGAAGTTCTTAATAATTGGCCCGGAGTTAGGAAGTTGGCGATGTTTCACCCCCATGTGTCGGAAAGCACGTTAAACAGTGGGTCCCGGCTGTCATGAACAACTATGGCAGTCGTTATTGGGAAGTCAACGCCCTCAAATATCCTGACAACTGGTCTAACCATAGAATGATGTTATCCTTCTTTGTTACGGAGGTCAGATGGCAGTCGCTCCGTGAACACTCCGTTAAAACTGATATTCAGCTAAATCTCGTTAGACCAGAAATAAGCAGACCCTGGCATAAGCTGGGATTAATAATCGCTAGGAAGAAGAAGATTTAACACTTTATTACATAATTTAAAAACTGTTTTACTACTATACTACTATTAAACTTTACTAATTTTAAGCTAATTAAATTATTAAAACTATTAAAGCAGCCGTGGTCATGGGGAGACTGTCCCCGTGACCACGGCTGCTTTAATAGTTTTAATAATTTAATTAGCTTAAAATTAGAAAAATTGAATAGTAGTAGTAATATAACAGTTTCTAAATTATGTAATAGAGTGTTAAATAAACAACGCGATAAAATCCGTATATAGTAGTTTAATTTCCATGAGTAACATTCGCGTAAACAGAAGACAGTATCACACTAAGAAGAGTTAGTTCTCACATTATAGAATCATATGCATAAAGACAGTCTACAATTTTTAGTATTAGCATTGTGTCAGATGTCAACTTACTGGCCAGAAAGGTGATACTTAAACGTAGTAGGACGCAACTAGGAATTAATTCTTTGGTATCCAAGACCATAGGCCTATTTGCTGCCACTGTAAAAATATGTTATTTCCAGAGGTGTCAGGCCCAATAGAGATGAAGTGCGCGGCGGGTAGCGTGTTCGACCAGGACTGCAACGTGTGCCGCTGCACGGCAGACGGGAACCACGCCACCTGCACGCTCAAGCGCTGCAACGCTAACAACGAGCTCGACACTGAACTGCATGCGCACGGTAGGTAAGAGTTTGAACAACTTACCACCGGTTTTTTTACGGAAGTGGTGACCTCAATCTTATGAAGTAGTAGTAAAGCGTTTCAACTATATATTTCAAATTATCTTTTTTAGTATTCGCCAGGATTGATATTATGGGCATCCACAGGCCATCCACATCCACAAAACCGTGTCTCGATATTCACGTAAAGAAGTTGGTCCTACGTACTATAACAGTTAGGGAATAAAATGTTCACTATAATATCGCCACCGCTAATCTCTGTTACGATTGACCGCTGTCACTGAAGTGTAGTCTAAGACGTGGTTTGTACGAAATTTTGGTGATGGCGGAAAAAATTCTAGGAAGTTATTACAATATAGCTGTGTGTAATTAATCGATTTTCATATCACATTTTTCCGTCTTCAGAAACAGATCCAGGCTTCCGCTGCAACCCCGGGGAGCAGTTTAAACGGGATTGTAACGACTGCACGTGCTCGGCGGACGGCAAGAGCGTGTTCTGCACGCTGCGCCTCTGCGACCAGGCGCTCGCTGCCGACATGTAGGCACTGCCACCGGCGCCGGAGGATCGCTACTGCTTATTCCACAGGCATTATAGTTACGAGGAAATTATACAGCGTGTGATATAAAGTAGTCATATAATGGGCCTAGCGGACATCATTAGGCAAATAAAACTAAAATTTGTTGATTGTAAAACAGGTTTTAAATACGTAACTTAATATGAACATGGCAAGGTATTAAAAATCTACGAGTAATTAGGTGGATACTACCCTCACGTCATAAAGATCAGATTATGGACGCGCACATTTATGTCGATTGTTGAAAAATGTTGTTTGAAAAATATATTTAAGTTAGTATCTTTACAGCTCATCGCTATGCCGTGTGTTGAGGGTTGGATCCCTACTCGAAATTCTGAAAATATGTCGCAGTTAGATAGTGTAATTATAATGATGATTTAATATATGACCATGTTTTTATTTCATACGCTGTAAATACATTTATAATCATATAATCGTAAGAATGCCAATATACTATGCTGGTTATAATATTGTGTGAGATTATATGAAATGTTGGTGGATTTTGAGCCAGCGATAGAACCCGGTCCGTGCGGGAACACACAACTCTAATATCTTGAGATGCACACGAATTATTCAATAATTTAGAATATCTTGTTGTTATGTAAACAGATTTTTAAATACTCAATTGACTTAAAGGAGACGAGAAATCTAGGAATTACTTACTGGATGGTTAGTTAAACAAGCTTATTATTCGATTGTGCTAGTTCTTGAATCATAATCGAATAAAAATCAATGTGTAGTTTGTCATTCGATTTTATATGGCCTTAATGAATTTAAAATTATCGATTGTATCGATTTTCAATAAATATAGTAGACAATTTCTGATCACTTTCTCGTCCAATTAGCTAATAGATTCCCTACCTATTCAGGTTATATATTCATAAATAATTATTTTCTGTGGCTGTTAACGCTCAAGAAATTGACGCCATATTGCAAAATCTTGAAGCACACTCAATGTTATAATGTACTCAATTTTCTTCTTGTAATTGTATTAATACCAGTGAAAACATTTTGTGCTGTATGTATTTTTAGTTACAAACATAAGATTTATAAATATATTTGAGTATTTCAATATGTTTGGACGAGTATTTTTAATGTTCGTGTCATATCAAGATCCTTAATTCACTATTCACACTTATGCAGCTGCGCAGTTGATCAACTATTCCCGTTTAGTCGATTAGTGGAATCGAAATGGATTAGTAACATTTCAATGTTTTGTGTTTTTTTAAGTATTTTGTGACTAATTTTTACTTAGTATGTAATACGAATGAACGAGTAGTTACGATATATTTCATATACAATAGTTATAATAGAACAAGGCTGCTTACTAAAATAAAGCTGTATCGACTTTTATTGTTTAGTCAATTAGTTTATTCGGCTAATGAGGTAGTATTTACATCTTTTTTTAAAGTCGATGCGCCCCGATTTTTTTGATGGCCTAAAATATAAAATACTTTCCGTACGTTATGGTTTATTTTATTAGTATGTTGAGTTCAAGTTGATGAGTGATTGTTATTGTGCTTTCATCGACATTTACAGTTTAGTGACTAGCATGCTTACTTGCTAGTATAATTATCATGTCATTTTCATTCCTGTAGTATTAGTGTTGTGTCCGCCGAAAGAGAATCCAGGAATTCAGTTTAAAGGCATTTTATTACCCCTTCAGTAAAAGCTCGATTATAATATAAGAATCGAATAGATTCAAGAAAAAAATTGCCTTAGGGCATTACATTTTGTTTCAATCGATATTGTAAGCCATTTTGAAATGTTTAATCGATTACGAAATAGTATAATTAAACATTATTCGATTGTCCGTTTCGCTCAGCCCTGGTTACTCTTTTGGCATCGTTTAGTATCGATCTACGGTTAGTAGTTAGTGAATTAATGGTAATACGTTGCTTAATTTAGAGGTACATACCATCATGTATTAGACGATACGTAATTAAAACTTAAGTAATTTGAGTTAAAATAATCACGAAACGAATAAACGAGTTACTTTTATTGTTGTGTTTTATTTGCTTGACATCTACATGTAACAGGATTGATATATGAACGATGGTTACTGCAGTGACTGCGCCGGTATAGCTCAGGGTATATACATATATTCGAGTACGAGTTGAGAATCGAGTTATATAGTGGATCGATAATTCCGTATAACATAATAATCACCAGTGATTACTCTGACTTTAAAAGATAGCTAAATTAATAATCACGGTTAATGAGAATACCACCGACTAATTGGCAATAAAACGAGTAATGATTTAATTACGATTTACAGTCGATAGGGAAAATTAAGTACCTAAATTATTGCCGTTATGATTAATCCGCTTTGAAGGCTTTGTGAAGAAAGGCGTCACTATGAGTATCTGTTTAAACATATATATATTTTGTTATTTCTATTTGATCCTTGACCTGTCAGAGGCAAACTTATGTGAGTACATTTCTTATCTATGCTTAAATTATAATATAAACCTATAGGGTTAGTTACCAAATTGTGTCGCAGAAGTCAACCAGCAGTTGTTTAAGCTGCATATCAGAAGGCAACGCAACATCGTAATAAAATATAATTCTAAAAAGAGGTCAAATAAACCTCAAATAGATATTTACATTTAGCGTTTGAGATATTTATGACATTGAGTGAATTGTGTTGACCGTTGATGGAGTAGATATATAAATTGGAACTCAATTTTACGAGATCTAGCGTTAATAAAATACATTTTCTTTGTGAAAATAAAAAATTACAAAAAATTATCTATTGCGATTGGCATTTGTAGTTCTTTAATGTTCGTCATGGTGCAATACGCCTAACACTCATAACTTGGTTTAGGGACTAACAGAGAAAATATTACTATGTTTTATGATTATAATTACATCAAATATTTTCCATAATGTTCCTAAAGCAGAAATTGTTGCTTTTAAAACTTATGGCTTTGTTACAATTAACTTTGACCTATTTTAAGAAGCCAGCTAGCTAGTTTCAGCATTAAATAGCTTCGAGCGAGCTGGCTAATTTATACTATCACCAAATAATTAGCAACCGCCGTCATTCCTAGTGGATTTACAAATCATTTACTACTTTCTGACTAACTTAAGAACTCGCAAAAAATAAAACACCGCTGATTTAAAAATAATAGCGGTCGCCTAGTGGTCAATATTTGATCAAAATTCCTAAGCTACTTTGTTTTCTGTTTTTCTTTATTACATATAAATAAGGTATAGGTAACCATAGTTACAAATAATTGTACGTCAGACGAACAATGCCGAAAAACTGCGAACGCGTGGCTGTGCGTGTAGTACTTTTTAATTATTTTAATGTCTTTCTAATGCATATTTTATAAAAATATTAGGATTCATCCTTCCTTCTCTATATAAGCTTGAACTGTGCCAAATTTCGTTCTCGTCCGTCCGCGCAATTTTCGTAAAAAGGGGTAAAAGTTTTTGCTTCACGTATTAATATATAGATATAATCGTGCGATAGTATCTATTCCGCCATCTATTAGCACTACTCTTAACTACGATATGGTGGTGTAAGCTGTATAATAAATGTTATAGTTTGTGTTAACCAATCCAGTAGACCACGTAACTTTACTTACTACGATGTAATATGGTCGGTCATTGTTTGACCATGTTAGAGTAATCATCGTAAGGTGATCCGACCAGTCCTTACGCAGATATGTTTTGTGAACTTATATTAAACAGCTGCAACGGTAACAAACCATAATTTAACGCACTGCCAATTCGCTGCGAGTGATTCTACTAGTAGTAATCGTTTGAAGAATATACTTAGCTCTGTTTAAAAATCCTTACCAATATTGACCTGTAACACAATAATTATGTTGCTGCTTGAACAAAATACGGATAAAGTTGGTTTCTGGTCGGGCTAGTGGAAGTGAGGAAGACGTGTATACCGACGGCTTCTGTGGAGGGTCCCTGTCACCACTGCATCTGCACCGCCGAGGGAGTGTTCCACTGCCAGCGACGGCAGTGCTACGCGGTCGACCTCAGTAAGTACAGCAATATCACGTATTAGTAGTAGTAAGTACTTGTAAGTAAGCGGTCGTAATGAGCGGTTTAAAAGATACGACATCACACAAACTGGCTCACATTTTTTATAATAATATAACAATTGTAACGCTTAAAATATCTGCAACATTATACAGTACATACTCAGTAGACACTGTAATACGAACATATTCAGTAGATACTATAATACGAACCTTTTGAGTAGATACTGCAACACGAACCTATTCAAGAAAAACTTTGGTTAGCTTTTGTTACGTGTTGATTTTTATAAACTATCAAACGACGGACACAATAACCCAGAAGCGAGATCAGTCATCGTAGTTATAATATGGTGCCAACATCAGAGTCAGAATAAAGCTGCGATAGTAGATAATAGTTGCTACGATGTCAGGCTAAGCATTAAAACTTAGCTTAGGATTAAGCTGTGACTGTTAGGTTAGGTTCCCAAACGAGCTGATCGAGACTGATTTGAAATGAGTTACAAAAGAATCCTTCATTCTACTGGGTCTCACTTCGTACAATCTCGAGGAAATACGTCAAGCGCGGCAAAGCAACATTTAAGATGCTAAACAACACGCTAAGCGTATTTATTTGAAACGCCAGTTTCATGGCCCGCGTATTAATATTATTAATATGAGGCTCTTTGCATATTTCATAAAATATCGTTTCGTGGAAAATATTTCCATATTTGAGAATTCGAAATACGGCCTTAACATGGATAACATTACTTTACAGATGAAAAACGAATAAAAGAAGAATGCCAACCAAACCACTTATACAGAGAAAATACGACATTCTGCATCTGTAGCGACGAGGGCCACTGGCGATCAGACAACTGCCAGGAAAGCTTCAGATTCATCCACCCGAAAACCACTCAGATGCACTACGAACTACGTACAAACGTCATTTGCGAACCAGGCTATTTTTACATCATAGATTGTAACATATGTAGGTGTGAGTCCAACGGTTTTATCGACGTATCAGAATGCACCAATCGATACTGCTCAGGCGGCCACAAAGCCGATACTTGCAATTACGGAGATATGATTAGGACAGAGCACGAACTATGCGCCTGCAGTGACATTCATTTCTATATCGACCGGCTGTGCATTTTAATCCAAAGCCGATCAGTCCAGCAAATAAGTGTCAATGACTTAACAACACTAGTCGCAATTGGTAAATCTTGGAGACGAGTCTCCGAATTGCTGAATAATATTTGCAATTCAGATTTCATGTACACGATAGACTGTAACAAATGCGTGTGTCATGATGGCACACTCGTATGCACAACGAATACCTGCGAGCTCAAAAGAAAGATTGCTTTAAGACATGAGAAGAAAACCGATAAGACCAAGAGCGAATTTGAGTCGTTACCAGAGGTGCACAGTCTTAACGATAAATGTATTCCAGGGAAGACTTATCGTCATAGATGCTATACTTGTCAATGTACGAAGAGAGGTGAACTTGCCTGCGCGACGATGTTGTGTTTGGAAGATTATGTGCTGGATGAGAAGTCTCTTCGAGGAGCCCTTGGGGGCTAAAGGAATCACAACGAAATACTACGCGCATGATGTTTCAAATTGTATAAATAAATAGGGACAAAAGTGTAAAGCTATCAATTATAAATTTTCTTTAAAGTCAGAGTTATTGCTTGAGTAAAGCTACGGGTACGAGAGATACTATGAAAATCCCTTTATATATGGACGCTTTGCCTCATTCGCACTTCTTCGGACAATACATTTGCCATGCCAACGGTGGCTCAGTTGAAACGTTGCTTACACAGACGCGACGGAAAATTGGCTGCCTTGATGCCTAACTTGGTCGACTTTCGCTGCGAACTCAGTCGTCAGACAACTGGGCGTTTACACTAAGTTGGGCAACTTCGGGAGGCATAACTGGTTTTACTCTACTAGTGAACAGAGTTAAATCACAATTCAACTCGATATTTTCTTCAAAATTATGTATATTAACAATAATAAGATATTAGCATTAATTATACATATACCGAAATTCTAAAGTTTTACGATAGTCACAGGAACAACTTTAAAATCTTTAAACATGACCTCAGTTTACTGATATATGTACTTTATATAAGATTCACTCGTATGGGTTCTATTTCAAAGGGCCTGTTTAGATTTTAATATAAGAGTATGTTTGCAACTATTATTTGGTAAGTAACAATTTGTTTGCTGACATTTTTAGGGCAGGGGAAACGAGAATTGATGGGCGTTAAGTTGGGGATGAATTATATTAGACTGGGCCGTGCCCGGGGCTTACCGTGTACGTGGCCGGGACGGGGCACGAATTTGAAACGTTACATACATTTTGTATGAAGCAGTGTATATTACACAGTGGATGATCCGTGTTCCGTCCGGGCCCGAACGACGCTCGTCTATACCACGGTTGTTGGTTCACGGTTCCGCCCCGTCCCCTCCACGTCCCGTTGTAATACGAACACTCTTCCGTGCTGCTTACGGACAGTGAGCGACGAATGTTTAGGGAGGGACCACGCACATTCTTTTTATTTCACCGAAGCTCAGTTTGGACACTGTGAAACAAAAGATTCTATTGTTGCATGTCTTTACGGATAATGGACGATGTAAAAGTTATTGAATATGTCCGAAAATTAGAACGGAATTTTCGGGCTTTAGCTCATTTATTAAAATATCAAAGTTTTCTTTGGACATTCTAAAATATCCAAAGAATTTATCTTCATTGTCCGGTAAGTATCTACATAGAATATTAAATTTACGCCTTCTCCAAAGAGTATTCACACTCCATTTTCGTTTAACCTTGTTCTTCTTCCTCCTTGCTTCTGCTCCCTCTTCATCAATAGCTATCGCAATAGCAGCCATCTCCAGTAAAGAAAACTCCATTATTATTAAATTGGGAATTATTCACATCACTACGCTACATTGAAGCGGCAGCTTATAACCCGTTTAATACGCGTAATATAATTGTACAGCACGGACGGGCTCCGCTCCGGCCCAACCTCGGCCCCGGCCGGCCCGGACATAGCCCTGTCTAATATAATTCATCCCTAAAAGCGTAGCGCTTCTCCCGTTTCTTTGATCTGCGTGCCCGTTTGAATAAAATACTATATTGTACGCGTCGTCTAGACGCTGCCGCCCCGAAATACGTTGTTAAACAATCTTTTTTTCTAAATAGGTTGATGACGTTCGAATAATTAATTAATACAAACAGATGATTTCTTGTTCGAGATAATTTCACGACGTGATGTAATGTGCCTGTATCTCTACAACTACTCAAAATCAAGTAAAAACAACCGCTTTGGCTAATATTTGACAGCGATCTCAGAGCCAACTGGCTTCAAGTCAGCATATACAAAAATAAAGATACTAAAATATATGACGGAAAATGAATTGTCTAACATTTACAGCAAATGTGACGAGCTTTAGCGACCTGCCAGAGATACACAAGGGGGAGAGGTGCATCGATGGTGAGGTTTACAGAATGGAATGTAACACGTGCGTGTGTAAGGACAACCTGCTGATGTGTACCAAGATGGGCTGTGACAGTTTCAGTCCACAGAAAAATACAGGCCGACAAAACGTCAAAAATGAGAAAAAAGGTAAATAGACAATTTATTTTATCATAGTTGAGCGTCACATATACATATATCTAAAAACAGAGTCATTGTACTGTTACTGCTTGTAACGAAAACCAATGCCGCCAAACACCAATTAACTGACCAATATATTTTGAAAGGCTCTAGTCAGTAAATTCACTGCAGAATTTCTTTAAGGCGTAGGCAATAGTGAGTAGGAAGTAATTTTGTAGAAGAACTCTCTCAGTCTTAAATCTAGTCTCTAATAGAACCATCCTGAACCTAGGGACTAACCTATATGTAACTTTAGTAACTTTAATAAAGCCATTCACCGAGTAACGTACGTTAAGTATTACTTTGTGTAATTTTGGCTTCAACCTTGTACTACAATAACAAATATTTTCAGAATCCAAAAGAGAAAACGCACTTTCGAAAAAGATGCTAACAGTAAGCGACAAGGAATTTCTAAAACTGCCATCACTTCCCCACCATGCGGCTTACTGCAAACCTTCCAAAAAGTACAGAGTGGACTGTAACGTGTGCATTTGTAACAAGAAGAAGATCCTTGTGTGTGATAAGAAGATGTGCGTCAATCGTAAAGCCACACGGCAGATTGAAGCTTCGAAGAAATCAGGTAAGCGATGTTGATAATATAGTAATAATATTCTATCACATACACACAACACCATCTAGCCCAAACTAAGCAGAGCTTATACTATGGGTACTAGACAATGGATAAACATGCATATAAACTTTTATTTTTGTAAATACCTAGAGGCAACCAGACCAAGACAAACATCCATATCCATGCACACAAATGTTTGACTTATGCGGGAATTGAACCCGCAACCTCAGGCGTGGCTCTCGGTTACACTAACCACTACGCCATCGAGGGCGTCTAATCGCTTTACCAGTTACTGCAGCAATCTCTTCAATAACGGAACCCTCACAAAACTATCATATTATACATAGTATGATAGTTTTGTGGCTATGGTCTAGCAGAGTTTTGATGGGAAAAGATTTCCCAAGTAGCAAATATGGATAGACGCAGCGTAAGAGTATTACTTCATTAATTGGATGTATATAACCAAGTAAAGAGACGTTTGAAGCATATACCATTTAAGTACAGTCTTAAGATTTGCCTCATCAGTATCTTGCTGGATCGAAGAAATGCTTCGAAATTTTCTGTCAACGAATACTCAGGCTGCACGTAGATGCCATCATCCATGGAATAGTCCACTCTCATGTCTGCAACCAACACTCTACTTGGTTTTTAAGGGATCCGTACCTCAAAAGGAAAAATCAGAACCCGTATAGGATCACTTTGTTGTCCGTCCGGCCGTCTGTCTGTCTGTCAAGACCCTTTATTTCGGGAACACTTGGAGGTATCGCGTTGAAATTAAAACGATATACTCTACATACAGTCTCTTGAAGCTGTAAAAAAATCAAACTTCTAAGTTAACGTAAAAAAAGATACGGCCGTTTATGCCGAAAAAAACGTATATTTCGACACTCTCAAGGGAATCAACATTTTTAGGGTATTTTCCGTTGACCTAGAACTATGAAATTTGGCAAATAATACCGTCTTATACTACAAGTATAGGAAAAAATCTGAAAACTATACATTTGTAATTAAATCGTAAAAAACAGGGTCTTTATGCAAAGACAATTTTTTTTTATAATGTTTCCCTAAATATTTGTACGGTACCCGAGGGTACCGTACAAATATTTAGGGAAACATTATGGGCGAGTCCGACTCGCACTTGTATGGTTTTGTTAGTAAATTCTCAGTAAATAATTTGGCCAAACTAAAAGTTATGAAATTTTGGATTGTGGCATGGAGATGACAGACAGACAAGTTCGGCAATTATTACGTTGTGGGTATACAATACCAGTGCTATATGGGCGCAAAATACCTGGTTACCCTTTCATACATATACAAGCTTTTGATTCAATGTTTATGTAAATAAATATTTGGAAGCAGCATTAATCTCTAAAAGTCTACATAGTAATAATAATTGTTTGCCCACCTAGGTTCAGGTTCAAGATAGCTAGAGATATGTGGACTTACTTAAAAATACAAATCTCGCAATTTTTCCTTTCTTTTGATAACTGGTTCGACAGGACGCCTTTTTTTGTAATGACACTAACTCATAATCTTTACTTCAAGGTCAGCCGTGTTCAAATTCCGATATGGCCAAGAAATGCTTGAAGTGCAATTGCGTGAAAGGAAAAACGAAATGCGAAGCGAAGTCTGTAGACAACTGTCAGTCAGAAGACGAGAATCTGATGCTGGCACCTGGCACTGGATCCTCTCGATTCAGTTTTGATTATAAGAAGCAAGAGTGCATCCCCGATGTCGTATATAGGTATCATATATTTAATGATAATTATACATACAGTGAATTAACGAAGTGTGAACTTATAAGATTTTGATAGAACTAAAAGGGACGCATGAGACTTTTTTGACGACCTGCTTTGATGGAGCAGCGGTAGCAAGCGACATGGCAAAGTAAACTGATAAAGTAAATGTAAACTGATTCATAACAGGTCTAACTTGGTTCAGACGGATATCTGATAACAATTTTGATCAAAGTTAAAGTATCCTTTCTTGCCATAACTGTGATTATTATTTTGGTTCTAAACTACACTGGCATTGAGTTAATGTTAGATATTAAGATTTATTTGAAAGATGATCTAAGTTCACCAATGTACTTTCTTTAGCTGAATATTTTTATTTCTATATTATTCAAGAAGCAGCGATAGCCTAGTGGGAGACCGTTGGGCAGCCACGCAGAGATCACGAGTCCGATCCCAAGGCATGCATCTCTGACTTTTCGAAGTTATGTGCGTATTAAATAGTTAACTATCGCTTGCTTTAACTGTGAAGTAAAACATCGTGAGGATACTTGCATGTCTGAGAGTTCTCCATAATGTTCTCTAAGATATGAGGAGTCTGCCAACCCCCACTGATATTATTATTATTATATAATTATTATTTAAATATTTGCAAATTTCAATTCAACATTTCAGTTTGCCGCTATTATCAACACACATTGGATTACAAAGCATTTTAAACTCATATAAGATAATTTCTTACAAACACCATCAGCATATAATTTATTTCTTGTTGCTAATAATATACTTTAATAATGTTCCAGGGACAAGTGCAACAGCTGCTACTGCCAAGCGGACAGGTCACTCCGTTGTACCAAGAAGATGTGCCTCAACTACGTACAAGCTCGTCAGTTGGAGGAGCAGAGAGAACAATTAGTCGCGCGAGGCCTTTAATTATATAAACTTTAGTTATTCGTCAAATCTGACAGCCTTTAAACAAAGATAAATAAGATTCATTTACCGGTAGAAATACTGTGGATATGTCACAAAGTTTGCGAAGATAATTTCATAAACTTGAAGCAAGAGCGTAAATATGCATCCTAGGAAATATAAAGCTCTGTCTACTCATCCCATTTTGTCTCCATGATTTGGAAGTTCTGTATATCTGATTCTGCGGCAGGCAGGCGTGAATTTGAACAGGGAAAGAGGAACCTAAAGCTTAATGAATGTAGATATTAAAGGGTAAGTAGAAATCACTAAACGCGGCTAGTGCCCCGTGCGGCAATCACTAAGGGAAATTAAACGCACAAAAATCGAAAATAGAAATCGCCACAATTTCATTAATTAAATGTTGTATATTATTTATGTTTGTTAATAATACCTGGATGTAAGAATATATGTAAGGGTTTATAGAATACGTCATAGAAGTATGAATGTAGACGCCTACATTAACACTTCGGATTGTGGACGTTGTTTGTCATAGAAATTTCTACCGAGTTGGAACTGCGTGATATAATGACTATTTGTTATTCAACTTGCATAATAAAATAACGTTCATTGTGGTGTTTCGTTTTATTTTCATTTTGTACAACACGCTAACATCCTTCAGCCAAATGGCTTTATTATATTTATTTTGGATGGCAATGTTCTGAATTTGTACGGCTCGGTGTCCGTTTTGTTGCTCTCATGTCATAAAGCTTGCATTGATAGCCGACCCTGAGGACTTGCGTTGGGTACTGTATTTGTCTGTGTGTTGGTAGAAATTGATAGGCTTATGGTGATTTGGTTGGTAGAATGTACTAGATACGTTCATTAGTACGTGAGTGTTTAAACATAGCTGCCAAAACATAGATAGAATACACCTGTGCTGTGGTGGATAGGTGTTCTTCTTCACAGATATAAGTATGACTCCATATGATACAGAATATGCAGATCCTGAATAACTATAATTTGACTTCACAGATGGCGTATTGATTTAAGTGGTCGCCTCGCCACTGCTACTGCGTCGAGTGTTGTGGGTTCGAATCCCACACGGGACAAAACTTTGTGTGATCCACAATCCATTGTTGTCCCGAGTCTGGATGTTCTTTGTGTCCGTTGTGTTAATGTTTATGCAATTCCCTGCGACACAGGAAATATTCTCAGTGTGAGAGTTGTATATAAAAAAATAAAAAGAACATTAAATACTCTGAAACGGATAAGATCAGGTGTATCGCACTCCACGACTGTATTTAGACACCATCTATTGCCGTCTATTGTTATAGATGGCAATAAATGGTGTCTAAATACCTACATGTCTATTTACTAGATTATCTCGCTGACGCAGCGGTAGTATATGCAACTGCCGTGCCGTCTCGGGTCCGCATCCCTGGTCAGGCCAACATAAAGTTGTTGGTTTTTACTGACAAGAAATTCAAAGTAGTAACCCGGAGTTAGTTAGCTGGCGATGTACTGCGCCTGATCTCTCTCCGGCCTTGTCTTATTGGAATCCGATCGGCTTAGCTTAAGTTTAAAGAAGGACGAAGGAAGTTGAATTTAAGAGTTAAAGAACAAGGAGTGCATTTGTGTTTGCGCACACACTTATGCACTATAATATCTCCTGCGCAGATGGCCACCGTCACCGTTCTATCACCGTTAAGAAATTTTTCGCCAAGAAAGGAAAATATAAATAAATAATAAAATAAGTATATAAATAGAACTTCATTCAGATCTATATGCGTCTATAGGGATATTTTTACTTTGTTCGAAACAGGAATCGATCCCACTAACTATATTTATTGTTTCTGCATGCTTCAGGTAATCTGTGTAAAATAAAATATTGCTATGTTACCTAATCATGAATAAAATATTTGAAAGAACTCAATTCTTTTTATGGAAGCTTTATCAATAAAAAATAAATAAGTTATAATCGTAAAAATAGGTACCCTAGACTTCTAGATTGTGCAAATTCTAAACTATGTCGTATTAACTCATTTTTATACAAAGTGAATAATCAGTGTGAAAGAAATAAAATATTGGCAGCTTAAGAAGATCTTGTGAATTTTTTAATAATCTAATATAATCATATTTCTAGTTTGTATGAATTAAATTAAGCGTAGGACTTAAAATCTTTTGACTACACATATTTTTCATTACAAAAGCAATTAATTATTAATTAACAAAAGTTATAACCGTAAAACAACCCAATGGAAGGATTTAATGAGATTTCGTAATTCGGAAATTAAAAGCGCGCACATGATATGACATAATTTATTAACTTACTCGTATCCAAGGCGGAAAATTAATTTCACAATTAGGTATTTTCATATTTTGGTGGAAGTAAGTTTCACTTTTTGTTAGAAAATGTTAATGACTGTAACATATCTAACGTTAATATCAAGATTACCGTATGGTATAACGTTACACCGTAAGTTTTCATCACGAATATGTTGCTCTTTCCATGTGAATTCTTTTCTTTTCTTTCTTTGTAAGGTCTATTTCCACTTCATGACTGTAAATTAAAAAAATTAAATATTCTGGCAAAAGACAAGCAAGAAGTGTGATTCAAACTCCGTAGTAAATTGAGATTATAACGGTAAAAGTAAAATTAGAATTTGTGACGAATAAGTCAGTCATCAGTGCTATTTACGAGAGAAATATAAGTCTCGTGTCACTGTATTTCAATTTTAATGTTTTATATAATCATAAGGTTGTAGTAGATTATGAATTACTTACCTCTTCTTTTATCTCCTATCTGCTGGTTTAATTTTATTTCTCACTTTTCTTATATCCTTAAAGATTTTTCAATTGTTGGTCAATTTAATATTTTTATATTTATTTCAATATTTTTCACTTTCTCATTTTAATTTGTTGCCGGTAGGTTCGTGCGTCCCAAATACACAGTTCTTACTGAATGGCCGGCTATGTTACTGCAACAACTTGGGGCAGTCTAACGATGCCTCGTGTCAAATGATTGGACGCCGACAAGCCTGCCAGCCGGGCCAGATCATATGGGAGGAATGCAGTCAATGCATCTGTCAAGAAAATGGCAAGCTTTTATGCACTAACACGGAATGCACTGACGAAGCGGCACTCAACAAATCCCGTTCAATTTTGAGGAGTGGTTCCGCAGCGTGGTGCACACCTTTTAGGTCTTATTACGTCAACTGCACTCTCTGCGTTTGTCCTGCGTCTGGGAAAATGTCTGAAGCCAGATGCGCTACAGATTCTTCGTGTGCTTTGAAAGGACTTCACACATCTTTAGATACGATCCCACAAAATATCTGCATTCCAAAAGTTATGTACCTGTTCACTTGTCTCCACTGCTTGTGCTCCGATGATGGGCTTTTCCTCAAAAGCAAGTGCATCGAAACTTGCCACAAACCACCAGAATCAGCTAGACGCTGTTTACCTAGAAGTTTCTACAAGGCTGATTGTAATATTTGTCGTTGTCTGGAGAATGGTTTACCAGATGACAGCATATGCACCAAATCCACTTGTACACAACATTCTAAGTTGTCTTCCTTAAATTATTTGAGGAATATTACATCTGCTTGCGTACCTAATAAGTATACAAAGCCTAGGTGTATCTACTGTGAATGCAATTCTCAAGGAATAGTTAACGAACAGGCTTGCTTGGAACAGGAATGCTTGAAAATAGAGGACTTTAATTATGACTCAGTAAAAAGCACTTGCACTGCGGGAGAGATGGTGCCTGCTTGCATGGAATGCTTCTGTCCTCGCAGTAAGCTAACTATAGAAAAATATTGCACCACCGTTTGTTCACCGCAGAATAAGCTCGCTATTCTAGAAAACGTTTTGAAAGAGAAAGTTACTCTCATAGATCGAACTATGGTAAAGGAAACCGCAGGAACAGATTCTTGCGACCCTAACGCACTTTTCCTAGATCAAGGCAGATACTGCTTATGTTCTGATGATGGAAACACAAATTCTAAACATTGCACGTCTGTTCTAGAGGATACAATTCCTAGAAAGCCTTCGAAAGTATTCGATGACAAGGATATACCACGTAAAGTAGATTTAAACATAACCTGTGAACCGAACACTTATGTGGAATACGGTTGTAATTCTTGTTACTGTACCAAGAGTGGGCAAATTGACGCAAAGTGGTGCACGAGCGATGATTGTGACGCTAAGAAGGTAATTCACGAGAATAATAACAAAGTCAGATCAGGTGTGACTAAAATAATTAAGGAAGCTGAGTCTACTACATGTGTACCGGGTTCTATATCGAAGGTAAACTGCAATTTCTGCATTTGTGGCAGCTCTGGACTGATAACAGACAGAGCATGCACTAAAAACGTTTGCAGCGGTCTGCAGAAGTCGACCGGCAACGAGTTTAGTTGTGAACCATCAGCCTACTACACTGTCGACTGTAACATGTGCTTCTGTCCAACTGACGGTATCAAAAACGTAGAAAAATGCACCAAGAATCAATGCGAGACTAATTTCTTGCGTTCAGATTCATGTACAGCTGGTGGATTGTTCAGCGATGACTGTAACATATGCGTATGTCCTCCTAACGGAGATAAAAAAGACAAGGTCTGTACCAACAGAACTTGCTCCGAAAACGATACTCCGTGGAAGAAAATCTTCAAGATATCGCAGACTTTGCTAGGTAACCAAATAGGCGATGAACCAGCCAAAAGCTTTGAGCCTTGCTTCCCTGGAGAAGAGTTCGAAGTGGGGTGTAAAGTATGTCTGTGTCCAGAGATGGGCTTGAAGGAATACGCAACATGTACTTCGATGCTATGCGACGATCTAACTACAGTAAGTTCTCTATTTGACTAGCAATAAACGATTTCAGCCGTCTTTTATTGTAAATCTGTTTGAATAACCTTTTGTGTATCAACTTATTTAAACAAAAGTATACTATGGGCTTATAAGAACGAGAAGACATTTATAAAACCGCCACAGTGAATTGATTTCTATTTTTTAATAAAAAGTATATATTTGAATACCTTAATAATCCCTGCCTCATAAATATACCATTTGACATAAATATTTAAAAGTGCACAGTGCGGTAAGTATGACAGAATTTAGTAGAAATAGGATACAATATGAATCACGGTGCAGTATATTAATAACTATCAACGATCCGTAACAGGTACCGGTTTATCAAATGGTTATCCGATAGGTTTTCGACGTGACTTGCTTAGCAACCCATGATTGTTTTAGTGCGATCAACAACGATCGACAATATAAATTAAATAAAATTTTAGTAGATTATAACTAAATAGACTATAGTAAGAGATTTATTTATATTATATGAAAACGACAGTCATATTTGTATATATTTAGGTAGTTGTTACGATGAATAATTAAAAGAATCAGCTGTCGAAACAATATTGTTCCTTTTGATATGGCTTGTGTTGCCACTTGCAAATGTCACACGGTTGCTATACCACGTCTGCCACATACTACCATCCCTGATCGACGTGACGACGTCATTGCCTCGCCTATCGATATTATGTACTACATGCCCTAGCAAAATCATTGTGTTGTAGCACTAGACTTTACCAGCGTGGAGCAAAATCTATTTTCTACTACCTATACATATTTTCACCAGTGCGAGCAGTCTCCGTCGTCAACGGTCACTGGTAATGGCAAGATATTAGCGGTAAAAACAAAAATATAATAATATATGTGCCGAATGACGATAGGTGTGGAAAATACCGTCAGTTCAACAATATAAGTGTTCTTCTTCTTCTTTTCGTGTGGTTAGTGGCCAAATGTTGTTAAGTTGTTCAAGGCCTCTGACATGGCTTAACGACTGCTGTCAATTTGACAACAATCGGGACCGACTTTTTACGTGCCCTCCGAAGCACAGAGACGCTCAGATGAAATACCACTAAGCGGTCACCCAACTATAGACTGACCGCACCCAACGTTGCTTAACCTAGTTAATCATTTACCTATCAGTGAGTTCAACTGGCTATAAGTGTCATATATATATAACCTGTATAGTTTTCACTGGCACGCCTGGATTATATGCCTTATTAGTTATTACATATAGACCGCTCGCGTGTAATGGGTTGGCAAATCGATAAGATGTTTTGTATACCAATAAACTGGCATATAAGTGTAGAGTCTGGTTGATTGTAAATAGACGCTTTTAGCCTTAGAGGAATTACTTCAAGTAAACAAATTCGACAAACATACATACGATCCAACAGATATTAACCTATTACTGTAGCCTATGGGTATACGCTTGCGGTATTATAGCAAATACCCTCGTTGTCGATCTTTCAAAAAGCAGCCAGTATTACTGCAACCTGAGCCTGCCTGCGCAAGAGAAAAACATTACTGAACCTCTGCTATAAACACAGTCACTCCTTAAGGTATATGAAGTTATTTGGCTACGATCTTCGGTAGAGTCTATATTTCAGTTTTTCGCGAAAGTTCAGGATTAAGTGAGGTTAATTTTGCGTTTTCCACCATAATGACCCTGTTCCGCCTGCCAACAGCACAGCTTATTAGGCTTAAGGTCTGCAGATTTATATTATGTTTTATCTCCCATAATGACACTGCATTTTTTGTAGTTTTAGAAGCCAGGAAAAATCGTAATGTCATATATTCATTTAAAAGGTGACTATCACCGACCGAAAATTATTTAATTAGCACATATTTTAGCTAGATGCTTCAGGAAACAAAATGCTAAAATTCTTATTTAATTAACAAATTATTTGGTGATACTATAATAAAGGGTCTTCCAAGTACCACTCTCTTAAGGGAAATCGACGTAAGTGTGGTAAGACTGATATTTCATCCGTAAATACTCACATACCTACTCCTTCAATTTCTTTAATTTCGACGCATGTTAAACCCCTTTAACACACTGAATGTCATATAGCAGACAATAGAAAATGTAGGTATTGATCACGGTCAATTATGATCAACATACTATGTGGTAATTAGTTTATCAATACGCTAATGATACACTTGGTAGCTAGTATAGTATTACTAGCTTTTTCCCACGGCTTCGCTTGCATAAATGTTGGTTAGGTTAGGTTAGATCAGTAACAGTACTCTTTTCTGGATGAAGAGTATGTCTGAAAGTATGTCTTTTTTCTGTTCCCCTGTGAACGTGTATGCGTAATTTTTATGACGATCGGTCAAGTAGTTACGGCGTGAAAGTGTAACGAACAAACTCACATTCGCATTCATAATATTAGTTAGGAAGTTAGGATATTATATGTGACTTGGTAAAGCAAGCTGTCATAGGCTACACTAACTGCTTTTCATCAATCGGAGCGTAAGCTATATAGCGTATAAATAATTTTAAGTGGATATTTTCACACACAGAGAAAAATTGTGTGATTCACAAAAGTTGTTCTAATCTGGGCGTTCTTTGTGGCCGTTTTTAATGGTTGCAGAGTTCTCCAGTGACACCGGTGTCAATCTTAGTGCGAGAGCTGTCTTTAAAACAAGAATAAAAGAATTGAGCCATTGGCTCTTTTATTCCCAGTAAATGGCAGACCTTAGAAAGAAAGAAATAAAGCTCTTGCATGTTGTAGCCAATGACTCCAGCAGGCGAAGAGGAAGATGAAGAACGCTTTATTGAAGATATTGATGATCAGAACCCTGACTTCGAGTTCGGGGACGGTCGGCGAGAATACGAGGATATGGAGAACTGCAGGGTCTATAACCTAACAGACAGCTCCGAACGAAATGAATGCACACCAGGTTCCGAGTACATTTTGAAGTAAGTTTATATATATTTAAGAAGTAAGAGGTCCTCGTAGAAGGTTGCGGCTGCTACCCGGTTCCTCTCACTGTCGACCATGAATCCGATCACGGCCCAAAGCGAGAGGTTATTGCCGATGACACCAATGAGGTCACGGCGCTGCACTGCCTAGTCAGGCAGCCTAATTAACCTTAACCTTAATAACTTTAGTTAGCTGGCATATATCACAAATCGCCGCAGGGATTATCGACCATAACATTGGTTGTGTTAACACCGGGACTGCCTAAATGATTTGAAATTAAATTGGTATGGTTGGTTGGTTTAATTGGTATCATTGGTAATCCACAAATAACAGAATACTTCTCGATAGTTTTAATAAAGTATGTATATGTATAAACAAAATGACACTCTTTTTAATTTCGTTGATTTCCGATAAAACAAAGTTTTCATACGTTTTGGTGCTTAACCTGTCAATTGTTGAAATGATTTTCATTTGAATGCATACGTATATATTTCAGGTGTAGAATCTGCGTATGTCCTTACATGGGAAGTATCAGCCAGTTCTGTCGTGAGATGCCGGAGGATCGCTATTGCGAACAAGCCTTTCCTGGCTTCAACTATGTGCCTATGGGACGCCGGAGTCAAGATGGTAACTGTCTCATCTCTACACACTTAGAAAACAAGCTATGGTTTATTATTTTGGTTGGACGTGTGTTATGCGTGCTTAAACTCACAATCTGGCTATTGTGCGTAAGAGTCGTTAATCATACCATCTCAGTTCCAAGCAGAAAGATAGTAGGGGACCGATACATCCCTCATCGTTTCTACAGTTTGGAAGTATTTTTCCCTTTAAAATATACTTCGTTTACAAATTAACACTTCTAGCGTAGCGATATTTTTCTAAAACCTTTCAAATATTTTCAGGTAATGAAACGTATGCTAATGTTACAATGGTGGAGAAAAGCTATCCAATAACTATATACGTGCCTCACAATCATACGAAGTATAATTGCAACACGGAGGGCAAGATAGAGGATGAGTGCTACCTCTGTGAGTGCGTCGACAACGTGCTTATTAGAGAGCATTGCTATAAGAGCGACTCAGCAAACTGTACCAATGTAAAAACACCCAGCTTTATTAAGTTAGAGAATAAATTAAAACCGATTAGGAAGCATTAGTTTTTGTGTTTAATTTGTTTTTACGTTTTAGTTTTATGTGAGAGAGTGCGTATATCTTTTAGATACTCCACTAGCCTTGACATCATTTAATAGAAAATTGGTTTCTACTGGTTATAATCGATCGATCGAAAACACTGAATTGATTCGATATACCTATCCAACTAAGCACCTGTGTAATTGACGATCGAGGGACAAAGCCAATCAAATCAAAAAAGTTACTTATTCTTATTCTTGACAGGATAACTTGATAAGTAAATTTTTGTTGGCCCGACCTGGCAATCAATACCGCGACTTTAAAGGGTATAATGTGCCAAGGCCTTGTATGTACTGTAGTCACTATTACTACCACTGCAAAGTCATCACCTAGCATCAGCTAATTGATGGAGAATATAGAGTGAACATGATAGATTCAACTTCTTTTACTAATTAAAAACACATATTAAGCTCGCCTTATTCTGAAATTTATAGACCTACTTTATATTGTAAATGCAAAAATTTCGGGCCGCTAGTTCGGCTGAGACTTCGCCATAACACACATGAAGCTAAGTTTTGATCGTCTTGAAACGTACCATCATACAACGTAATAATGTCATTTTGCAGTCATGAAATCTTTAGCTTCATGGTAGGTAAGTATATTATTAATATTTCGTTCGCACCGAAGTTTCTAGCAGACATTTGCAAGATAGGCCTACAAGCCATGTCATTGCTAACGTATGCGTAACTACTATTATTGTGTAAGTAGATATATGTACAGGTAAGTACACACGGCTACACATCAATTTAGACACCCTATATACGCATAACTATGCTACATACAAAATAGAGAATTTCCGGAAAGGGACAGTGCATAGTGGTGTCGATGTAAAGGTAAGGATAGAGCGTAACAAAAATATAACGCATTCTCTCGCACGATTCGCAGCGTTCAACTTCTAATGGTTCAAAATCCAAACAGTCTAGGTTGATGCGTCGCTGTGTGTACCTAACCACTCTTAATGAGAAAATTAGATCAAAATACTTTACAACCTTTACCAACGATGCGAGGCGTAATTCGTCAATAATCATAATAAAACTTCCTAAGCACTCTAATTGCTGCTGGTCATCAATCTCGAATTCGTCAGACAGTTATAGTCGAGCAAAATGTTAGCAGTCTTGCTCTTATTTGTCTGTCTGTTTATAAATAGTGTGACGTCAACTGTGGGTAAGTTTTAGATATTTTAAGACTTTAACTCTTTCTGATCTTAACGACTATTTAGTCACTAGATGTAATGACTGTATCGTGGGAGCTTTACAGATATACATATATATAAAACAAGGAACGAAAACCACAGCAAGAACTTGCAGTTGGTACAATTCTTTGTTTCGCGGCAGTATTGAACCCATGCTGTGCCGTGTTGGCATTATCATAAATACATATAAAGCTGTACTGTATAGTCTGCCCAGAGTATTACTGCCCCATTGGACCTGTGGCATAATTTTGCGCTTATGTTTGCGCGCGAACTTTCAGGGATATGTACCTGCATAAGATTCGATTAACTCTTTAATAATATAATTGGCCTTATTTAAACGCTTTCCTAAAGATGAACGATTTCTATGTAGTATGTTGGTATCTTAATCATATGTGACATTTATGTTTATTAAAATAAGTAAATGTATATTCCTTTTTTACAGAAGTAAAGTATGGTAAGCGGTGTACCTTTAATAAAATACGTACTGGACTTTCAAAGAATAGAAATATGGATTTCTGATATCTATATCTTTACTAATCTATATAAGTAAAAATTCATTGCCACATGTATGACGGAGCATCACTTATGAACGGCTCGACCGATTTGGCTGTTATTTTTTATGTTGTATTGTAATTCCCAGGACAAGATTTGTATGAATGAAAATTTGCGAAACATCTGCGGTTAATTGAAAATTGAATGACGTGAAACGTGAAATGTATTTTTGTATAGATTGACAGGACGACTGTCGGGTCAGCTAGTATTATACAGAGGCAAGATTGTTATATTTGTAGTAAATAACTACAAAAATTAAGGATCGGTTTAAAACAAATCCTTTTCAAAAAATTACTCAATACAGAATAATATATGAAAGTGATATTAAATAGCCTATGTTACAGGCTTTTAATATCACGCTACGAGTTACAGGAGCGGCTTAGTAACGCGAGGAGAGCTAGTACAGTATATATAGAATATATCGAAAGTTGGTATGTTTATTTTATGTCAATGGAAATACAGGACAAGCAGAGGGTTATTCCCAGTTGCCCCCACCGTCGACGCCACCACTAGTGACAAATAGGATTTTTTCCGAAAAAATTCCCATTTGCCACCAGTGGTGGCGTCACCAGGGGTGGCAATTGGGAGTGGCCACTCATTTTGTTTCCAGTTGCCACCAGCGATGACAGATGGGAAAAATAAATTGATATGCCCCCAGTAGTAGCGATGCTAGAACTGAATATATAGTGACGTGAATTAATTTTTCATTTTTGGAAAAATATCCTATTTGTCACCAGTGGTGGCGTCGACGGTGGGGGCAACTGGGAATAACCCGTTTATTTTATGTACAATTATTTATCACACTTATCCTGACGTTCCGATAGGCTGCTTAAAAGTATCCTATAACCTAAGCCTTGGTTAATTGAACACGTTGGCTCATATAATTATATGTGTCCTAATGTAAGCTATCACACTATTGAACACGGCCTCTTCTCAGTCTTCAGTATGCTCCCACCGTTTTTTATAGCTTTATTATCGTTTATGAGAGAACAAGAAAGTGCGCCATCCTTACTAATTTTATAAATTCGAAAGGAACTCTGTCTATCTGTCCGTTACCTCTTCACGGATAAACCACTTAATCGATATGGATGAAATTCGGTACAGAGAAACTTTAAAACCTAGGGAATAACATAGACTTTTAACTTTTTGTTGATGTAGGCACCACGCGGGTGGAGCCGTTTGGTGGCTCTTGAGTTGCCTTAAAAATCCTACTTCTGTATTTTAGATTACGTCCACCACACAGTGAAGCCATGCCACATAGGCGACGTGGTACAAAACGAATGCAACAAATGTCTGTGCACTTCAAAAACCGTCTTCGAATGCACCTCTACCGATTGTAATAAAACTAAAAGTAAGTACTTTTGAGTAAAATTGGCCATACCAGGATCAGGCTATATGTCTCGACTAATAATAAGATATTCCAGAAGCTTATTTACGCTTTCAACATTAGAGATTACAATCCTAACTAATATTATGGACCTTAATCCAAGAAAAAGTCAGTACTTTTTCAAGTACAATGTAAGATATAATAAATTTCAAGTACAGTAAATTTCCTCGGAACACTGGTTCCGAGGGCTAGAAATTTATTGACAATATATACATATATTAATGCAAGCGAAGCCGTGGGCAAAATCTAGTCTAGTAATAAAGGAGCTACTTACTTATCTTTTCAATTTTAGGGAGGACTCTCTGTTTAAGTTCACATTTAAGCAATTTTGAAAATACCTACTTAGCGCAAGAAAACAGCTCATGGGATCTACTTGGCTGCAATCTTTAGTAGAACTCAAATCTTATTACATATCCTTGTTTGTCGTTTTTATGTGATAAAAGTTAAAAGTAATAAATATTTTACTCTCCCAGTTAGATAGTAAGTACCGAATTTATAAGTGACTACAAAATACTTAAAACTTATTGCAGATTTTGTAATATCAATATACTAATAAAGTACTTTGCAATTACTACTGTAAAAAAAAGTAGTAGTAGTTTTATTTAAATGTATGACATTCACGTAAACGTAAGACAATATTTTGTAATAGAGTACTTTTAAATTGCTTTCAGTTGAAGAAACTAAAAGGAATACCAGTCAGATATGTCTACCAAACCAACTGTACGTACAGAACTTAATAACATGCATCTGTACGAAAGACGGTAGGTGGCCCCACAGGAGCTGCCAAGAAACCTTTTTGTCGCTGCCTCCTAGCAGCGTGGTCAAACACCAGTGTGAACCCGACACATACGTAGTGATAGACTGCAACGTTTGCAGATGCGGACCCGATGGCGAATTCCTTAGCAACCGCTGTACCAAAAACACTTGCGAAAACGACATATCTCGCAGACGCCACAAAGATACTTCTAATAATAAGAACAGCGTCTACAGCAACTGCGAAACCAAGACTTGGTACTCCCTCGCCCCTTGCCAATTCTGCTACTGCGTGAACAAAAACAAACTTGTATGTAACACTGGTAATGATCAGACAAAAAAGCTAGAACTAGGTACTTACGATATGCAAATATGCGGGTTGAATATGATAAAAGAAGCGTTGGAACTCTTACCTGCATCCGAAACAAGTTTACGAGAAGGTGTCGAGACAAATACTAATGTAATACCGGAACCAGTGCTCGAAACAACTACTGTAAAGATGGTAAACAAAGTAAATAAAGCAAAAGTAACCAATGAAAGCCAGAAGAAAAAAAAGAAAGTTGCAAAAGCCCCTAAAGCTGTTCAAAATGTAGAAGAAAAAGAGGAATATTATTCTGACACAGAAGAAGAAACGGTGACAAATAAAATAACTACAACTACTGCTTCTAATATTCAACCATCAGAGAGTAACGTGCAATCAGCACAATCGGAGGAATCCGTAGAGGAAGATGAAAATTCAAATACTGAGGAAGATAATTCTAATGAATTAGGCGCTAATGACGAACACCTTGCAATACCGGCGGATAAAAAATCTAAACACAGACACCCGAAGAACAGCCTTAAACGAAGGACCAAAATGGCTCAGAAAACTGCAAGAGCTAGCGAAACTCTGCATTTCAATCTGCCTGATGTTCTGAATAAGATGTTTTCAAGGGCAAAAAGGAAATCTATGGTGTCGCTGGACGTGGTGTCTCAATGTGTACCAGGGTCCACGTCTTCAGATGGCTGCAACATGTGTTTCTGTTTGAAGAACGGCAAGTTGTTGTGTTCTTCTCATTGTTAATTATATCGCAATATCTGTATCGTGACTTTTATTTATCCTTAATATTGTAGTCAATGAGAAGTAAAAACAGAGTTCTAGTTAGTTCGGCCAAAATTTTAACTAAGACAATAAATGTATCCATACGTGTAGGATACGTATATACATATAGTTTTGTCGAAGCTAGCAATCCACTATAGCAAGCGGTGACCGCAGCGGTTATATTAGAAATACAAAATATTAATAACTATGGTATAATAATAATATCAGCTTTGTATATAAACTGTCTCAATGCTGGGCATGGGCCTTTTTCCAGTGTGAGAAGGATGAGACTGTAGTCCACCACGCTGGCCCAGTGCGGGTTGGCAAACTTCACATATTTTCGAGAACATTATGAAAGACCGAGCGATAATTAACTATTTAATATGCACATAACTTAGAAAAGTCAGAGATGCGCAATTTGGAAAGTAATTTGAGAGATTTTCCTCTACAAGGCAGTCCATCGGTCTCCCACTAGGCTATCATCATACTATAAATGTTAAAAATAATCTTGCAAAACTAAATATATGCAACATAATAGTTGAAGTTAATTTACAAAAGCAATAATAATATAAAAAGTCGCCATCGCTCTCGGCAATAAAAGCCAATCAAGTGTAGAACTTAATCTTCGACCACATTTACGATCATAGATTTTATATAAAAATTACAGATGTGTTTGAGAATGAAGCTGTTTCTAAAGATATTAGTTTTATTGTTTTCCAATGCATCTCTTGTACTGGCACGTTCACAAAAGCGTAAGTGTAAATAATATTATTTTCTCTTCATTTGGTTTGATGGACTGGTCTTCTGGCATAGGTTACGCTTATATTTGAGGCCATGAAGTTCGATTTATGCATGCGCTAAAGAATTACAGGGATTTTCGTTCATGAATTAGTAGCACGAAGTCTGTAGTTAAGTATGCCCAGACGCCAATAGCCTCGCAATATATTACACAAATGAACATGATTGACGTTACATGTCTATAATACACCTCTGGCCTATTCTTCTTACTAGACTTGAGTGAGAAAGTGTTAACAGCAATTTGAAAACTCTTAAGCTGCCTACATATGCAGAATCCATGTGAATACTTGGGTATTACTGGCGATTCGGCTGTCAATCAAGGAACCTCGCAATTAAAGCGCAATCCTACGCCATGAGGCCAATAAGGTACTGTGAATTTGCCTCTGTAAACATCATAATCCAATTTATACATCTGTTTGTAGCGGTGGCCGAGAAGGTATGGCGTGAGCATTGTTCAAGGAATGGCCTGGCTCTCAACGACTGCAACTGGTGCCGCTGTGATAGCAGGCTTCAGTACACCTGCACAGCACGAATCTGCAGCAACGTCGACATGTTTGGTCATTTTAATGGTAGGTGGTAATGATGGTATACCATCCTTTGCAGTTTGCTTAGTCATTTTAAGAGAACTAAAAGACAGAAATATGAAGTTAGAAAAAATGAACCGAATGTTTCACCGACAAGGGCTACGCTCTTAAATTAAAGAACAAAAAGCAGTGGTGGCTCTTGAAAATGGGAAAGGACTTGTGGTTCAGCGTCTAAACAGATCCTTTTGTTAAATTCTACGAAGGTAAGAAATAATATTAAGCTGAAGGGTTGTCTTATTTAAGAGGCTTTCTAAAGCCAATAAAAAATAGGTCCACAAGCGGTCTGGTGGGTGTTTTTTGTTACAACTTCTTTTTTACGGTCATGTCAGTGAATTTTAATAGCCAACTGCTCAGATAATAATATAAGTATAATAGTGCACTCTAACTCAATCACATACAGCAATTACTCAGAAGTAATTGTAGTATCGTGGGGAGGTTTACATAATATTGAAACGGACACAATAAACATCGATACTACTTTGTCCCGTATGGTGCTCGACTCCACAATACTGGCAGCAATTGCAAGGACGAGGTGATAAAAAACAATCCATTGACTGCGCTTCCAGTTCGCGCCCCGCTCGCGAACGGTTGCGCGCAAATATGGCTTTGAATCTCGTGAAATGTTCGAAATGTAATATTGTTATAAATGAGGTGTTAGCTTTTGTGAATAAAAAGCTGGATGTTATGGACGAAGAGAGTATAAGTCGCATCTGTGTCAGTGCTTTCTCTGAAAATGACATACTCACAGCTAAGAACCTGATGTATGAATCCATACCGGCAGTAACAAAACAAAAGAAAGTCAGAAAAAGAGAAGGGAAGGTGCTTCGTAACATTGACGATATTAGCTGTGTCCTGAAAGAAACCAATCCTGAAGAAATACCAATTTTTGTCGCACGCGAGCTACAAAAACTACCCCCTATTCTGTTTGACCATGTTGATGTAACGAAGATATTAAAAAACCTAATGATTATACAGAGAGATGTTAGCTTTATCAAAGAGCGGTATGCAACTACTGAACAACTGGAGGTGCTGAATTGTGAGATAGAAACGTTGAAGCGTACTTCTGTAGTCAATACAACGTGCAATGTAAACACTCGACGCGGGGCTTGTTTACAGGAGAATAATTATGAGACTGTGTCTGTGGGACATCCATTATTTGAAGTTAGTGTGAGCGATATTCAAAATAATATATCATCCACAGAAACCGCAAAATAATGCAAGATCATTGCCCATTCGACGGTATTTTAAATTTAATATCCACAAACAGGCAACCGTCACTTGTCTCAGAACGTGGAGTGATTAGTGAAAATAAACCTTATTATGATCGTGATAAGCATACGAATTCCCATGCGCGAAGCACCGGTAATGCCGCGCTCACTTGTGCATCGACCGACGCGGTGAGTCACCCAACCCAGCTGATCGCTCGCTCGGCGGGTAAACACGTCAAGACTATGGCTGATATAGTGAAAGAAGGTGAATGGAAGAGGGAGACACATGATGAGTGGACCAAGGTACAGAGGCGTAGACACAGGAATCGTTTTGCAGTAAATAGAGGGAAAGCCGTGGTAGATACCTGCGTGAATTTTAAAGCTGCTGAAATAAAGGTACCCATTTATATTTAAAATGTGGCGAAGGATGTATCGATAAATGACATCACAAATTATATTATGAGTAAGTCAAACTTAAGCATTAGTGTAGAAAAGATGAGCACGAAGATGGATAAACAATATAATTCCTATAAAATATTTGTTCCTAAAGATAAGGTAGAATTATTTATGAAAGACGACTTTTGGCCTGTCGGAATATCATATAGGCGGATTATTAACTTTGCCTACAAGAATAAATATGGAAATACGAGTGGCTTACGGCCGAATGAGAATATTATTTCGAACTCAATTAACTACACAACAATTGCGACATTCAATTGTAAAAATGTTGTTAGGTCAGTCGATTGTATACGAAGACTTTGTCAAAAGGCTGATATTATAGCGCTACAGGAGACATGGTTGTTACGCCACGACCTCCCATTTTTGGGCACTATAGACGACAACTTTGCCTTCACGGGCACTTCCGCGGTGGATACTTCGGCCGGTGTGATGCGGGGACGACCACACGGGAATGTCGCGCTTTTGTGGCGCAAGAGTGCCTTGCCCACTGTGTCAGTGATCGACTGTAGCAGTGTGCGTCTTGCGGCTAGTAAAGTGGTGATCGGTGATCGTTCGTTGTTAGTGTTTTCGGTGTATATGCCTACTGATTGCAGTCAACATTTAGAGAAATTTACACAGTGTTTAAGCGGGATGAATGCTATCATTGAAAATAATAATGTGGAGTCAATTTTAGGATTGGTGACAATAACGCGCAACCTGGGTAAATGTTTGCAGATGAGTTGTTTTCTTTCTGTGCAGAACAGCTATACATATGTAAGCAACGTACACGGGTGCCTGCGTTGGCTCGATCATTGTGTAGTGACAGAGGCCGCGCGACCGACTGTTCGCAATGTTTCAATATTGTATGACTCATATTGGTCTGATCATTTGCATGTAATGTGACATAACGTGTCAGCATATCATCTCTGGCTCTTTGCTGCGTTCCGAATCACGCACGATTCATGATTTACTGTTTTTTTAATTTTATTAACGCATTGCGTTTATTATCATCACCTATCAATCTCAATAGATCGTGAAAGTGTGACGTCACAAGTCTACTAGGGTTGTGGGCATGCCCATCGTGCCCACAACGGTGGATCCGCCCTTGGGTGAACGTAATGCTGAGCAGATACGGATTTATCATGATTATTGTCATTCGCATCTTAGAGAGATAGACTTTCCCGTGGCATTTAATCAATGTTGCGATGGGATGTGTTGTGAGTCTAGCCACTTGTCATTGTTAGAGAGAATGTATTATTGAGCGTATATTTAGACATGCGTCTGAGTGCAGTTACTATGGCAAACAAATGAAAAAGTGTAGATATATAACTGGCTGGAATAAGTATGTCCGCGGCGCGAAACGTCATGAGAGGGCTCGGCTTTTTTATAAATTTTGGCTACGGTTTGGTAAACCTAGTACTGGTCAGGTTTATAATGATATGTATGAATCCAGAAAAATATTCAAATCCAGATTGAAATGGTGTCAAATACATCAAAACCAAATTAAAATGGATATCATTGCAAAACATCATTTAAAAACAGACTTTAGTAGTTTTTGAAAAACCACAAATAAGCTAAATTATAAGCCTAGCTTGCCTGTGAACATTGGGGGCGTACAAGACTCTCGTGGTAATGCAGAGCTGTTCCGACAGCATTTTAAGGTGGAAGCGCCTCTTAAGGCTCAGCCGTCGCCGCCGCAGCCCGATGCTGAGACGACCTGCACTGAACGAAATGTGACATTTACTGCAAAGCAAATTGCCGATACTATTAAGAGCATGGTCAGAGGAAAATCACCCGGGCATGATAGTCTCAGCATCGAACACTTGCAACACGCTGGGGTCCACTTACCCAGAGTTGGTATATATTGGTCACTCTTATCTACCTGAGAGATTAATGCGTACTATTGTTGTGCCTATTATAAAAAGTAAAACTAGTGACTCTTCTGTGTTGTCAAATTATAGACCTATTTCGCTGGCAACTGTAATTACTAAAGTTCTGGACAGTTTGCTTAGGGGCCAGCTGGATAAGCATTTAATTATAAGTGATGCTCAATTTGGGTTCAGGCAAGGCTTGTCAACGGAATCTGTTATCCTGTGCCTCAAGGAAACTGTGCAGTACTACACAAATAGAAAAACACCAGTCTATGCCTGTTATCTAGACCTGTCAAAAGCATTTGACCTTGTGTCATATAATATACTCAGGAATAAACTGCGACGGGAAACAAGCTTACCTTTGGAGTTAATAAATATTTTTGAATATTGGTACAGTAACCAACTGAACCGTGTGAGATGGGATGACTCACTGTCGGATGAATATAGGTTGGAGTGTGGAGTGAGGCAGGGGGGGTTGACTTCTCCAGCGCTTTTCAATTTGTATATTAACAATCTAATCGACAGGCTCAGCAGCAATTGAATCGGATGTCACATTGATGGTAGGTGCATCAATAATATAAGATATGCTGACAATATGGTGCTGCTAAGCCCTTCGATTAGAGCTTGGAGGAGTTTGCTCGGTTTATGTGAGTCCTACGCTGAGGCACATGGGCTCAAATATAATGCACTCAAGAGCGAGCTCATGGTCTTTAAGTCTGGCAGCAAATGCTATTCCAGAGTACCATTAATTACTTTGTATGGCATACCATCAGTAAGAGTTGCCAAGTTTAAATATTTGGCTCACGGGTCTCGGAAGATCTGAAGGATAGTGTGGATGTGAAACGGGAGCGCAGGTCGCTGGCTGTTCGTTGTAATATGTTGGCACGCAGGTTTGCACGTTGTACTACTCAAGTAAAGGTCACGCTGTTTAAAGCTTTTTGTCAATCCTTCTACACGTGCAGCCTGTGGGTGAACTTTACGTTGAAGGCATACAGCGACTTGCGCATCCAGTACAACTACGCGTTCCGGGTGCTGGTGGGGCTGCCACGTTTTTGCAGTGCGTCTCGAATGTTTGCGGATGCAAACGTCGATAGTTTTTCTGCCGTCATGCGCAATCGATGTACCTCTTTACTGCGTCGGGTACGCGCCAGCCCCAACATTATCCTGAAAACGCTGACTGACCGGTGGGACTCTCCGATCCTGGAACGCTGAATACGACTGCATGCAGTCAAGTAGATGGCTTCTTTGGGTCGGACAGTCCGAACCGGTCAGGTATTAGATGTAGGTACTACTAACACTAGATGTAATTTCAACTGTTACTAACCTACTATGAAATGTTATTCTGAAAATAAAATATATTATTATTATTATTGACAGCTAGCATGTCTGTTTGCCAAAAGGGAATGCGACCGGTTTTTAAAGTATAAAAGTAGTATTTAGTAGTATAATAATAAAACACTACTATATATATACCTAAATCCATAAAACACTTAATTTTGCAAACATAACGCTCCTATTCGATCCACAGACGCAATCAAAGAAGTGGACGTAGGAATGGAGGGTAAAGGCGTGTGGCGATCATTAGAAACCGCATGCGAGCCAGGCGTCCACTACAGGAAGAACGACCTCCTCTGCGTGTGCACCGACGACGGCAAGTGGCCGAACCCAGTTTGTCGAGACATATTCCAAATCCTTCACTCTGTTGAACCGACTGACTTCAATAAGGCATGCAATCAAACCTGCTCACCAAATAAACTTTACCAAATTGGATGTAACGTCTGCTACTGTCCCTCAACAGGCTTGCTCAGTTATAAGCTCTGTACAAAAAGAAACTGCAGTGAAGACATTGCCGATCCTGCTATACTAAGCACCAATCGTACTAACGCAACGGACGAAATCGTTGATGAAGTCTACGCGGCCTGTGAACGCGCCAAAAAGTACCAGATTGGCTGCCAAACTTGTGTTTGCCTACCCACCAACAGACTTTTATGCGATAATTGCACTTCGGTCAGTAATTTTACTATAAAGCTGCAAGTCAAACCGACAACTAACCACTGTAGTGGCAAGAAACCCTATAAACGGTTCAAGAAACAGTGCAATATTTGTTTCTGCGACCAGAAAGATATAATTTATTGCACTGTTAACAACTGCTTAGAATATAATATTAATGTATCTTTACCTGAGATTGAATTTGAGTTGGTAAATCCGCCGGTTGACGACAACGAATGTGTTCCATCGACGAAATATAATAGAGATTGTAATTTATGCCATTGCTTCATGCAAGATGGCATCAAACACTTCGGTTGTACGTTGAAAAAGTGTGAGAACGGTAAGGCTGCAGCTAACGATACGTGTGGATGTGTCGAAGGCACCAAATACGAAAAGAACTGTTTAATATGCCAATGCTTTAAAGTAAATGGAGAAAGGAGAGAGCTCTGTTCTTTCAACGAGAAGTGTAGAGATAGTAACGATATTGACATATTGAATGATACAGAGACCAGTCAAGATGACACTAAAGCATTATCAGCTATGCATGGGTACTGTGAGCCATTGCACACATATCAGCACGATTGCAATAAATGTAAGTGTCTGACGGACGGTAAGACAGTTGCTTGTACGTCGAAACATTGTTCGGTGAACCACGCAGCCTTGAAATCTAGTATGGTCGTCGAATTCATACCGTTTATTCAGAAGCATAATGTGTGTCCTCGAGGGCACAAATATAAGGTGGACTGCAATCTCTGTCATTGTATGTCGAACGGCAATGCGCTTTGTACTACGAATACTTGTAAGCCGAGCGTATTAAAAGTTGTTGGAGATTATCTTTGAGTTTTACTTAATGCTCTTACATTACTATAGACATATGTCCTATTTTATAGTTTGTTGATGAACCTATCAATGCGTTTATTATAGATAATTTCCCGCCATAATGCAATGGGTGCACGGGTAAACGGAAATTCCCCGTGGACCGACTGGTGGGTGATGCTGGTGGGTGAACGGGTCACGGCCGGAATCTGCTAATGACTATCAAAGATCGCAGACAGAAAGTCTCGTTCCGGTTAGCCGGTACGTCTGCCAACCGTTTTGCCCCGCAAACCTCCGAGCAAATTTTATTATGATCGTAAGTAAACTGTATAAAGAATGCGTTATTAGATACTATTAAGTCCACATACATACAATTGTGGTCTGTTGCTATATTTAATGTCATAATATCTATACAAAATCCTTGATTTAATAATACAATTTATTTTTGTTTCGACTTTGACTTTGACATAAAAGGATGTAGGATACCTACTTTACATTCAGAAAAAAAGCTATATTCCTGAGCGAGCGAAGTCGTGGCAAAATTTAGTACTCAATTTATTATCTATTAAAAAGGGATAAAAATTAAAATAATAAATAAAAATGTCTTTATTTTCGTAAACATTTGGTCATCTTAACCTAGTGGTTGGGGTCTCCTTTTAAGTATAATTACATTACTTGTAACAGAAGGCCCCGCTCTTTTATAACTCTGTTAAGTTTAAAATTATAAACACTTATCAATTAACGAGGCGCTCATAGCCAGTTGCACTCACTGATCGGTAAACGATTAGCGAGGTTAAGCAACGTTGGGTGCGGTCAGTCAATAGATGGGTGACCGCTTAGTGGTATTTCATCTGAACGTCTCCGTGCTTCGGAGGGCACGTAAAACGTCGGTCCCGGTTGATGCCAAATTGACAGCAGTCGTTAAGCCATGTCAGAGGCCTACGGGCGGCTTGAACAACTCTTGTTAACAGGTTGGCCACTAACCACACGAAAAGAAAGAAAGAAGAAGAAGAAAGAATTAACATCGTTATATCTAAGAGACAGACATTGTGTGGGTGTGTGTGTGTGTGTGTGTGTGTGTGTGTGTGTGTGTGTGTGTGGGTGTGTGTGTGCATGTGTGTGTCTGTCTCTGTGTGTGTGGGCGTACATGTTTATGTGTGTGTGTGGATTTTTATATATATAAATGAATGTGTATATAATATTATTATTAATATATAATAAATGGTTATTATAATCAATATATTATAAATAAATATATTTATTGTATCAACAATAAATATTATTAATTTGTTTTATTGATTAATAATTTGTTTTACAATTTGTGTACAAAGCCATGTCGTTAAGTATCTTTTCGAATTTCTTGTTTCATCTCGCTTAGTGGGTCAATGACCCGACCATTCACGTTTGAAAGAGAAATATACGAGCAGACGGTATAAAAGAGCGTACTCACGGTTTCCAGAGTACTGCACAGGACTACACAATAAACTGAGGCTTGTTCTTGCAGGATAAAATTTTGTAAGTGGCTGATTTTACACTTAAATGTTCTGCGTACGGCCGTACTAGAATGTCAACACATCTCTAATTTCCACTTTTCATACGTGATACCTACGCGAAATTATGTGTTTTTTGAGCATATTTTGAGTGTACATAAAGTGTGAAAACGCGCGAAACGTTTTCTTTTCAAGCGTTCCGTTAGAAGTTAGAACTGCAAAACTTTTGACAGCTACCGGTGCATTCGGAAATGCGTGCAGAATTAGTTGAATTTTGACGATATTCTGGAATGAACATCGCCATAGTTAGGTACATGATGGTTGCTGTTCTTGATAATTTAAAACAAACCATGCTTGGCTTAAATGCTTTAATGCAAAATGTAATCGAATGCGTATTGTTGATTAAAAATATCGAATAAATAAAACACAAATTTACCGAATTTTAAATTTAAAAGCGGCTGTTTAATATGTATAATATTTTATTTTACTTGGCCTATTTCGTAACTAAAATCTAAATTTATCAGCATCGAGAAAAAAAAAGATAAAGAATACATCTCTATGTACTGTCTCTAGGCACCAGTACGCCATATTAGAAATCTTACTAGGTACTTAACTCATAAACTTTACCATAAATGTTATTTTTAAACCCATAATGAATAAGTAATTTTTAACTAAGACTGAAAATAATATGTAAGCACTTTTTCGCTCGAAACATCTATTCGAGCAAATATCTTTTTCTTTTCTTTTTTTTTCTTTATTGCAACAAAAGTCTATAAGCGTATTTACTAAATATGTATCTGCTAAGATGTAATTGTATACTTATACTTACTACTTTTAATTGTAAAACTAAGAATTATTTGCTAAAAAAGTAATTTAAATTAAAAAGTATTTGTTTACTTAATAAGACAAGTAAATAATGGACTATAATAACTACACATTACCTACTGAATTAAAACGTTAAATGACCTTGCACGTAACACCTGCTAAATCGACACGTCATAGGGTAAGGGCGAAATAAAACGTCAAACGTATGTACAATAACTATATTTGTAGAACATTTAAAAACAACAGATTATCGTCTTTTGTTTAAACAATAAAATAACAAAAACAAAAGTTTTCATAATAAAAACACTCTTCAAAATGTTATTTGATATTTAAGTTTGTGCTTTTAATAAATTAAATGTCACTTTAAGATTTAGAGGTAGCTGCTATATAATTATTAAGGTATCTGTCCACTAAACCGTATCATACTATGACCGTAGGTGTTGCATCTCAGGCATAAAATATTGTTGATTGTTTTAATATGAGACAACGCTCATCATCCTGCTTCATCATCGACCACCAACAAGTACACGAAGAGTATACGCCGTTCTAATAGACAATAGATGTTTTCTTCATTTTTGATAGATTCCAATACAATTCGAAGAAAGTACTTGAACATTCTTGAATTAGAATTCATGACTATAATGATACCACTGTAATAGTATAATACGGGATCGTAGCTCAAATAAGATACATTGTATAATAGACAGCTCAACACAGCACGCTAGAATTGGCGCACTCACACAAAGACACGAGCATACATCAATTTTGGACCAAATCGAGAAAATGCAGTAGGTAGTTAATATTCGGCTGACTTAATACGAAATCTAATACGCAGGTATTTACTTGCATGTGTGTCTGTAGTCGTAACATTGAGCCGCGTAACTTTTGTCCAACAATTGTGATAGTAGGTTAAACCAAAGATATTCTTCATGAGAAAAACATTTTAAACAATTTATTTTTAATCTCAATTATGGGCAACATGGCCTTATTTGGACATACATTTATTTTAATAATATTTAATTCTTTCACAAAGCACATTATGAACTCATATAATATAAATATTAAAAGACGATTAAGAAATTTTATTTAAGTAGCTGGTATCTGTCTTAGGATACCCTGTACTACAGATTACCAGACTAAAATGAAATAGATTATATAATTGAGAATTCTGCCTCGATAAATAATTGTACTATATTCGAGGCGTAAGAAATTATAGTTTTAAAATAATACTCAATTTCACCGTATATTTCCACTATTATTTGGTATTCATATAGAGACCAATATGTTTCATTCAATAAATTTAAGTCATAGGTAGGTGTCGTCACTTCTTTCTTCGAATAATTATGCCTTATTTAATTCTGCCTCGAGTAGAGCAAATACTAAGAGACAAAGCCTCGCGGTGAGTAATAATTGTGATTCTAAAATTTTAAGTTTAAAGTACAAATTAGTGCAGATGAAAGATTGCTAAAGTAAGCACAATATAGCTAAAACTGTTGCTCATTTCAAGGCATAATTAAATAAAACTTTATTTAAAATGTAATTAGCTAAAATTCAACTATTACTTCTATTCAAAAGCGGTTATTTAATTTGATCGTGTCTTAATTTATAAAAGATAAATATTAGCACCAGCGAATTGTATTCATTAAGCTATGATATATTATTTAGAGTTACATTCATTCTGACTTAGGCGATGTTATCCTCTAACGGCAGCAAATAGTCCTCAGTACAAGCAAAGCCGGTTATACCTTACATAGTCATAGTTTTGTGTCACACAGTTATAATAGTCTTATATTAACTTGTCTGAATTTGAGATCAAGTTATTATAAAAGTACTTTAGTCTATAGTATAGTATAGTAAGCCTTTCTGTAAGTTTAAAGACTTTTTATTTCAGCACCTACAAATAAGACATGGCCTTGTTGAGTATAATGTGTCCTATAGCCTATTTTTACATTTTATTACTCTGAGGTGATTCGAATTGGTGTTAAATTACTTTATCTAAATATTCTAAGGCTTATCTTGAATATTGTATTATTGAAGAGAATTACTTGAGATTATATTGTACTACGGTAGATAAGCCATCGGTGAGAAGCCATAGTCTTGGTTTCCCTAGAGTTAAATCTCTTGCCTCATCGTTTTGAAATTTTCACGTTGCGTGATATTCATATATATTATAATTTGTAATTGGATAAAACGCAATCATGCGTACAATTTGCTTTTTGGTGTTAGACATTGTGACCATGTTTGTAGGGCATTTTAGATCCAGGTTTTAAGGTCACAAGCAATGCCCACGCCTATGTAAACTGGCCGAAACGTCAAGGAAAATAATGCGCATGATTGCGTTCATTCCTATTAAAAATCATATATATACATATTACTGTACCGTACAAAACATTAACGTATAATCATAGCGTGTTTGAAGCTGCCGCCGAGTCCTATTTTCGTCTTACTAGTCACTCGCACTTTCGAGTTGCACGATATTACTAGCACATGTCAAACTGGCTAAACGTCATCCATTTCAAGTAGGTATAATTAAATAATAATGTATATAAAATACTTATAGTTGTGTTTATGTATCTTTCGGTTCAATACAACTCGAGAGTACGTGAGACTTACATTGTAACTATGTAAAGCAGTTAAGTATTCATATGGTAAGCTTATAAGATACTTTGATACAAATCAATGCTAAATCTTGATTTTAATATCAACATGAAAGTAATTAACTGTTTACCTCTTTTACCATTATCGAGAAACGATATCTTGGAAGCATATTGTCATGCCGTTCTTATGTTAAGCTCAGTAATGGTTATTACCTTGCCTTAAAATTATTCGGACATGTTTGCCGAAGGAATGAAAATGCCTTCGATCATCCATATTCTGCAAGGAAAGATGGCAGGCTCTATAAACGCTACATGTCATTTATTAACATCTCGAAGCTTTCGGTTGATTAACAAACTGTACCGACGTACCTGTATATCGTGCATATGCAAGCAAATCGACCGACTATTTAATTTACTTTATGTAGATAATATTGTATGAACATTTTAATTCAAACTTTAAGTCTATTAACTTTTGATTTAAAAGTTATTCTTTATTTGTCAACGAATACCTATCGGACAAGTAAGAATTCGGTCAGCCATTACTGCGGTTTACAATGCTTTATTTCAGATTTAATATATAATAAAGGCAGCTTGACACATATGTAACATCTATTGTTTGATAGTTACTGATAGCAATAAAAGAGGTACACGAATACATTTATCAAACATACAAATTGTGCGTAACACTCACACAGCTCTGGGTCTAGGCTAGCAGAGAAGAGAAACAGTTCAACATGACATCTTACTAAATTTGTGTCTAACTATAAATGTATATTAACAAAAAATAACTTGCCCTTAAAATACTTACACATTCAGTATCAAAGCATACTACCAAATGTTCTAATCAAGTCATAATAGGGCGAAAACTTGTCTCGCGAAAAGAAATAATGATTCGCAAGATTCGCCTCGATATCAGTAAAATAAAATATCATATTATGGATTTTAACCCACTGGGTCGCAGCGGCACACCGGCGGCCAGACACAATAGGTTTTTAATTATGTCTGATTTTTTAAGACTTGACAGGTTAAAATATTTATTTTGGGTACATTGTAGCCAGTATGCTTTGGTACTAATTTTACAAATAAATGGCATCACGCAATAGTGTGTTAATCCGATGTGTTGACTTTGGTTCGAAATGCATATAATTATGGTTAAGAGCACTAACCCACAATGCTATCTCTAATCAAAGTTAAACTCAAAATTAAAGTCAAGTCAAGTCGAAGTCAAAATCAAAGTCAAATCAAAGGTTTGTAAATTGTCAGTATTCTTATAAACTTCTCCAACTATAGACTAAATGCTTGTATTAGAAGTCAGTTAACTTTATTAGTGCATTGGGTGACCATCGAAGCTACAAGCTCTCAATCCTAAATCTATATATCTATTTAATTTATAGAGACAGTATGTATCACTCTTCTTAACCATTATTTTACCATCGATCACTATCACACTCTTCAAAGTCAACTAGATCTGAAACACAGTACTGCTTACACCCACACGACATATAGAATGCACTAGCACATTTTATCTTAAGAGAAGGAGTCGTTGACCTGCCTGCAGCACCTCACGAAGGTGGCGCGCCGCGGCAGCTCCCGCAGCCGCGCGGCGCCCACGTACGTGCACGCTGAGCGGAGACCACCCAGGATATCTTTGACGGTCACTCCAACGTCGCCGCGGTATTCTACCTCTACTGTTTTACCTGAAAGGAAAGTTACAACTTATTATTAGTATGCTATATTAATTTACTAGCTGTACCCGGCTACGCTTAGAGAAGAATCTGCTCTTCTTTCAGTCACTCCTCGGTTCAGCCTGATATTTAAATAGTCAGATCCCTTAAAAGCTTCCGGATAAAATGTATATAAGCATTTGTATAACTGCAACCGCAATGCAGATGCAATCCATTGACTACCTACTGTTCGAGTTTTGTGGCCACTAAAACTGGCATTCTGACTGATCATTTGATAACAGAAGGTCAACGTCAGGTCTATCTAGGCTATAAACAATCTGGAACCACAGAACAATAGCGTGAATTTTTTGCTGTGCTTAATATATTTTTTGACAGTTTCGGTGTTGCAGCAGCGGAGTAGGCGACTAATGTGCAAGAGACCTCCAGTTCGAATTCGGGATCAGGCCAACAGAAGTTATTGGATTTTTCTGACAAGAAATTCTCAGTAGCAGCTCGGCATTAGGAAGTTGGCGGGTTTCTATATAATCATATTAGTTGTGGAACAGCGTTTAATACTCCCTCAATTTAAAATGCAGCCAGTTAAATTAAAGTTAATCAAGTATACCGACCTTCCGAAGACCTGTATTCCGCAACGCCTCCCGAATGTTTCAACATTGCCGTGGAAGAAGACATGCCGTAAAACAGCTTGACTTTCCGTCCATCAGGGTGTGTGACCACATCGCCACCGCACTGGTCATGACCGGCGAACATACCGCCTGCCATTACGAAGTCGGCGCCAGCACCGAAAGCTTTTGCCACGTCACCGGGACATGTGCAACCACCATCCTGGAATACAATAGAAGTACATTAAATTAATTATTATTATATCTTTACTGATAACTTCGAGCTGAGAGCTGGAGAATGGAAAATGAAGAATCCTCCGACCAGGCTGGATGATGGTGCCTGGAGGGTCGCAGCTCAATGGTGGATGTCGGGCGGTTGTATATATAATAACACGTTGTGTAAACTTGGCTTGCGCGATTCAGGATTGCATGGCGGAGCATATAATTGTGTACAGCGCTATCTTTTGACATTTCTCGTAACTTCTTCTTCTGTGTAGAGTCGATACAAGACCATACGCGATAGTCTGCTAAATTTAATCTATTAAATGCTGCCAGTCTTCTGGGCACGTTACCGAAGAGTTCCACGACGCCTAAACCATTTTTGTAAATATTTAATATTATAATTATTAGTGTTTTTGTAATTATGTTATCTTTTTTAATACGTTTGTAACTTTATATTAGATTAATTCGTTTTAAAATTAATAATGTAAATATATTTTATTAAATGTATATTTTGTAGATGCTCACCGCAGTATGATCTTGCAAGCTTCATTTGATATGTCCCTAAAGACAATAAAATAATCTATTCTAAATTTTAAAAATATTTGTAAAGATAATACCTCCTGCACTGGTAAGAATTCCTGTGTCTGTGAGTACTTTACAAACATTAAAAAAACGGATCCAAAAATCACCCATATTCGACACAACTATTCGTAGAGCACACCAATTTTTGTCCTGTGACCGATCGAACCCACAACACCTGACGCAATGCGAGCCGAGTACTTAGACTACTACGTCATCCAAACAGTCAGCTCATGACTTTAGTTCTACCTTCGTGTCGTAAAAGTTATAAAGCTCTGAGACTTCTTCGAAGAGGTTAATGTAGACACTATGTGGGTCTGTGTGGCTGTCTGTCTAGACAGTTTGTTAGTGACAGGCATAGCTCCGGAACCACTGGACCGATGGACTTGTAACTCGGTGTGCAGACACCTTAGAGTCATCCCTCGGTCGAATTTATATATGGGCCCTGTGGGTCAAAAGACCTCTGAGGTATAGGGGTCACAACGTTATAAGTTCAGGGGATATCCACCAACAGAGTGATTTGGAAATCCAAGGTAGAGGCTTTTCCCAGAGTAGGACATAAAAAAAGGTCTTATGAAGACGTAGAGGTTGAATTCTGGGTTTTTACACCATTACGTAGAAACTACACTTTGGCTTTAATAAAAAAAGGTGCATTTTTGACACAATGTAAGAAAAATTGTCAAAATTAACTGTACCTACTGTTAACCGTAGCTAGTACAACGTTTATGAATACAGGAAACGGGCCTTAGTCTAGAAGAACAGCTCACCGATATAATGTGACCCTTGAGTCCGTGAGCCGCGTCTGCGCACTCGATGACAGCGGACAGCTGTGGGTAGCCCACGCCAGTCTTGATCCTAGTCGTGCACACTGAGCCTGGACCAATGCCCACCTGGAATTATACCAAAAAATAACCAAGACATTAAATTTTCATACTTATACATATTTGCGTACAAATTCGCGCAGTAACGCAAAAACGAATTAATGTGATTTTGTGCATATAGATAATTTATTAACCCGAAAGTGTTAGCGGCTAGGTTGTTTTATTCCAAATAAGCAAGATATCTGTTAAATAGATCTGTAGCCTAAATATACTTATCTTTATCCCAAAAACTGCAAGCATCTGTGGTATAGATCTATAACGTAAATTCTTCTTTTTCCCTAGCCATTATTATTTTCCCAAGTCACTTGGGGTCGGCTTTTCTGGTGTAACCCCGGATTTCACTGGATATCAGTTTTTACACGGAGCGGCTGTCACCTAGCCTCCGCAACCCGAAGGCTAACGATACCCTAAAGCTAGATCAGTGTCAGGATATTATAGGACACTGACTTCCCAATAACGACTGCCATAGATATTCAGGGCAGCCGGGACCGATAGCTTAACGTGCTCTCCGAGGCACGGAGCAGACGATAATTATCAATCAATACGCACATAATTTCGAAAAGTCATATAACTTCCGAAAGTCAGAGGTGCGCGACGTGGGTTCGAACCCCAGACCCTCTCATTGCAGTCTGTTGGTCTCCCCACTCAGTGGGATAATTATTGCCTGCTCCGTGCCTCGGAAAGCACGTTAAGCCGTCGGTCCCGGCTGTCATGAATATCTATGGCATGGCAGTCGTTATTGGGAAGTCAATGCCCTATAATATCCAGACACTGGTCTAGCCTTAGTGTAACGTTAGCCTTCGGGTTGCGGAGGTCAGGTGGCAGCCGCTCCATGTGAAAACTGATATCCAGTCAAATCCGGTTAGACTAGAAAAGCCGACTCCAAGTGACTTGACCCCAAGTGACTAGGGAATAATAGAGACTAGGGAGAAGACCCAGACCAAGACAAACATCCATGTCCATGCACACAAATGTTAAAACTGTACGGGAATCAAACCCGCGGCCTCAGGCGTGGCAGTCGGGTTATGAACTGTCATTAAAATAGCTATATTTTGACTGTTACTATATTAAAATATGAGGAATCACCATCACTGTGTATAATAATAGGTACTCGTGTACCTATAAGTACAACCTCAAAACGGCCATCGCTTTATGTACGAGGCGTAGCTCAGTTTGTAAAGCATTAATTCATGAAAAGCCTGCGACTTTCAAATCCTGAAATAAGCTTGTTTAAAATATCTATCGCCGCTTTTGTATCTACATACCTTAATAATATCAGCACCAGATAAAATTAGTTCTTCAACCATTTCACCGGTCACAACGTTGCCAGCCTGCAAAGTGGAAAGGTATAATTTAGCATCGTAGGTAAGACTAACCAGATTATGATATTATCTAGAACGGAAAATTGAACTTATGAAAGGAATAGATGCAGGTATACATAGCCTAACAGTGAAAAAAGTCGTTGTATTAAAGAGTCTATTGGAAATGTAATTAGATTAGCCTTGAAAATTAATTAAAAATCATGTTAGAATAAAAGAGTTACCATAAATGTCCTTATTAACATGTTTTTACATGAATTAAACAAATAAACTTCAAAAACATATAAAAACGTTATATTTTTTTGTAATTTATTATAAATTTCTGAAGATTTAGGTTAGTTGCTAGGTTCAGGCAAAGGGTTGAGCCTATGATAAGAAACCTGCAAGAAACTCAAGGCCACTCTTTCAAATTGCCAATTAAATATAATTTCAGTGTTTTACATCTCATTATAGCAGCTAACCTAAATGTAAAAAGGTACCTGGTACAGTAATTTCACTAAACTAATCATCTCATAAACGTACCTAAGTGTTACTTTATGCTCTAAATAAATAAATAACCTGTGACTTTAACTTTGACTGATGCCTGTTTTTGTCAGCCAATACATTCCAGCCACACATTACAGTAAAAATAAAGTCTGTAGAAACCCGCTTATAAAAAAATATCAAACATAATATTTTTCAAGCGGAGTTTTTCTCACACTGTGAAGACACCCGTGCCCAACAGTGGGACAGTTCAATACAGGGCTGAAATTATTATATATTATTATGAAGTTATATTTCTTAACTGTTCTTTACAAGTTACAACCTTTGAACAAGTTATCACCATGATTCAAGCTATAATCTATGTACTAGTCCGTACTTACAATGATAGTATGTGTCGGGAAGGCGGCACGTACTCTCCTGACGTATTCTACGAAGTGCTGTGAGTAGCCATTGGCTACGTCCAGGCAGATAAACTTGAGGTCCTTTACTGTGGTCAGGATTTCAGTCAGCCGCTCGAAATCGGCCTCGGCTGTGCCCGAACTTGCCGCTATATGCAGAAGAAAGCTTATATTAAAGTACAGTAATAGCTTGGTAGACCGTTGGACTGCGATGGCTGAAATCCAGTCTTTTTATAATTATTATTGGTTTTTTTTTAAAACATATTTTAAGATTAATTAATGTAACAAAGAATGGAAAATTATGAAAATGACCAGTGCAATCAGTCGTCGTAACTATAGAAACACAATAGAACAATCACATTATGCATTGTGTATGACGACGCGATCATATTAACTGACAGAAAAAGTTAATTAAAAATTAAAACGTTGTTAGCTCAAAGGTTATTATATAATGGTGTTTAATTTAGATTTAAGATTAATTAGTATGAGACAGCATTAATAATAAGATTAATATTGTCTTATATTTAGGAGCGTTAACGACTTGTGGCTTGTTCCATTTCAGATATTTTAATTATAATTTATTTTATTGGTCTTTCAAACTGTTTTTAATACACTCGATAGAATAAGGTTAAAATGTGTCCAAAATAATTTAAGTAGTTGATAAAAGTTTTTATACCGTGTCGATAGATGTTGAATCGCGCTATGGTTTGATGCATGGCCATACTATATAAGCCGAACGACTTTTTTGTGTTTTGACCGCTTTTATACAGTAGGTACTATCTTTGTGTGAGAATTACATCAATAGTTACTAAACGTGTGAAGTGTTTAATTTAAAGGAACCTTGGAGTAATTGTTTCAAGTGTATTATAGGCGAAATCTTTACTAATATTATAAAGGGATTAAATATAATGACCATCAAAAATACTAATTGCACAGCAAAAAATGCTCACTAAAATATATCATAACGAACATCTATACGCCTCAAATCACTGCATTGCGTCTCGAGTTTTAGGGTTAGGTTATGTTAGGTTCCTTCTTAAACCCACCCAAAAATAGGAGCCCCGCTTCGCGGGGCTCCGTCGACTTAGTTTGATCTCTTTGAATATATTTTGCTGTGCAATTAGTATTTTTGGTGGAACAAAGGCAAAAAATTGAGAAACTGTTGAATACTACCCTATTATAAATGCTAATGTGAGTTTTATTGTTGGTGTGTTACGCTTTCATGACTTAACTACTTGACCGATCATCATGAAATTTCGCATACACGTTGTCAGAAGTACAGAAAAGGACATAGGGTACCTTTTATCCAGAAAAAAGTACTGTTGCTAACCTAACCTAAATTTACACGAGCGAAACCGTGGGCAATATCTACTGAATTATAATTGTAGTCTTTACTATACCTACATATATATTACGCACTGAAAAATTCCGATCCAATGTTTACATAGTAAAAGATCTACAAATATAATTATACGCACTTAAGATACGTTTTTTACGCATGTAGGTACGGATTTTATCGCGGTTACACATTATACGCAGTGTATTGCTATTTATATGTGTGTTAGCAAATATTTAAATGTGGCTTTCCGATGTTTTAAGTATATTTAGCATTCGTATTAATTAAAGTTCTAATAGAAATTCTATGTAGAAACATAAGATTAAACAACACATAAAATATGTTTATCTACCATAATACATACTACTCGTGACTTCTTTCGCGGTCTTCCCATTTTATCCGTCATCAAATATCAAATAATATCGCGAAAGGTTAACAATGATTTAACGTTATCAAAGTAACTATATAAAGTAGTATCAAAGTCAAGTCAATGTTATAACCGATTTATTTATTTAGGTCTCAAAGTAACACTTTTCAACGTCAAAATTTATGACTTAGCTTTGTAAATTTACATTCACAAATTATTGATTTAGCATGTGGCGACTTTGCACAGACGAAGAAGTTCCGCCTACATACAACAGATGGCGCTATATACAATCGCGCTTAACATGACGTCATACAATCTTGAAGCGCACAAGTAACATTTACACAGCGACTAAGTATATATAGAAGCTCCCGACATCAACCGTCAGGCCGCAGCCCACCAGGCACGATAAACCAGCCTGGTCGGAGGGTCCACCCTTTGAATTAAAATACAGAAATGAGCTTCTCTCTCAGCTCGAAGTCTACTGTAAAGATATAATAATTACTATTTAATGTACTTTTATTGGTGGATGCACATGTCCCGGTAACGTGGCGACAGCTTTTGGTGCTGGCGCTGACGCGTTGTGCTGGAGGGACATCAGACTACGTTCCTCCACAAGCACTTAAGCCGTCAAAACGTACCAATCAGACAAAGATACAGAGAAAACGTTAGAAACCAAAAACTGCGATGAAAAAGGCTTTAATTTCGGATTTGTTATTCAGTTAGTATCAACTGTCAATACGAGTCTGTATTGTTGCCTATAATTTTAAAATAATCACCTAAGTTTTTAGAAGCTGTACCTATAACCGGTGCTCTATAAAACGGGCAATCGATATGACTATAATCCATCATGCAAATCAAATGCAAGTGAAAAACACAATGGTGCCTCACTCCTTTAAAAATATAGTGTGAATATTCAATATGTCCCGCTTTTATTGCAATGACACGTACTAGTGCAAAATTAGAACACTTTGAATAGGTACTAACATTTTGCAAACGTGTCGTTTCAGTAACTGCACGGTTTCGACTAAGTGAGTTAGGGAGTATGCCCTCTAATGCGTGTTGCAAACAAGAAATAGTTGAATTGTCTCCTTTAGAGATTACATTTAAATTGTAATATTGAATACTAGATTTTGCCCACGGCATCGCTCGCATAAATGTAGGTTAGGTTAGTAAGAGTACTTTTTTCTGTATGAAAGGTAGCGTAAGTCATTTTCTGTACCTGACAACGTGTATGCAAAATTTCATGATAATCGGTCGAGTAGTTAAGTCGTCGAAGCGTAACAAACAAACAAATAAACTCACATTCGCATTTATAATATTTATTTATATTAAATATTAACCTATTGAGTCACAGCGGCACACCAGCGGCCATAACTATAGGTAGGTATTTAATTATGTTTGGAACTTCAAGATTTGACAGATGAAGCAGAAGTCTGTAGAAAAGTAATTAGATTTAAAAGACGAAAAGCACACCACGGCCCCACTCTTCTGGTTAGGGAAATACCTTAAAGTGCTCTCTAGAGATAAGTCTGCCAACCCACACTGGCCCAGCGTGGTGAACTATGGCCTAACCAATTATACATAGAGAATAAGCCCGTGCCCAGCAAACTATACCACCGTTTATACATACCGCTGACAGGATATAATATACTAGCTGACACGCGCATCTTCGTCTGCTTCACATAAGAGAATTTCCCCCGTTTTTGCAACATTTTTCATTGATGCACCGCTCCTATTAGTCGTAGCGTGATGTTATATAGCCTATAGCCTTCTTCGATAAATGGGCTATCCAACACTAAAAGAATTTTTCAATTCGAACCATAAATTCCTGAGGTTAACGCGTTCAAACAAATAAACTCTTCAGCTTTATAGTACATATTAGTAAGTATAGATTATACAGAGGAACAGAGCCAAAGAACCTTGTGTTGCAACGGTAAGTAGAGTTTCAGGCATATGTTTTCTGTTTATCCTAAATCACACGAAAATTTCATATCAACCGAACCTTCCGTCGCAATTTTTCCGTGGCGGTGTTGCGAGCAAACGGCGAGGCGGCCTTACTCATTAGCAAAACAGTACTAGAGCGATAAGTATACTGACCCATTTGTTCTAAGCATTCTGGATGGTCTATGGAGAACTTCTTCCATTCCTCGATTGTGTAGTACTTATGGATGCACGTAAACAACCCGTGCTGAAACAAAAGATAAAGTAAATACATACATTTAGAGGTGTATTACAGCCACGCTTATTTGGACCTCAAACGTAACTAGCGAAATGTGGCCTTATTATAGACTAACTTTTGCCCGCGGCTTTGCTCGTGTAAAAGTAGGTTAGGTTATGTTAGTAAAAGTACACACAGCGACACATCAACCTAGACTGTTTGGACTTTGAAATATTAGAAGTCGAACGCTGTGAATCGTGCGAGAGAGCGCGTTATATTTTTGTTACGCTCTATCCTTACCATTACATCGACACCACTATGCACTGTCCCTTTCCGACAATTCTCTATTTTATATGTAGCGTAGTTATGCATATATAGGGTGTCTAACTTAATGTGTAGCCGTGTGTACTTCTTTTTAATAAAATATAATCGGTGAAACTATAGCTTTCTAATGGTGAAAAAATTATTAAAATCGGTTGAGCAGTTTTTAAGTTACATCCTTACATACGAAAATCCAAATCTTTCCTCTTTCTATTTATAATCCCACTAATATTATAAATTTGAAAGTTTGTGAGGATGGATAAATGTTTGTTACTCTTTCACGCTAAAACTACTGTACGGATTTTGATGAAACTTTACAGTATTATTGTTTATACATAAGAATGACATATAGGCTACTAAACATCTATCTTAACATAAATCTACATTCACGCAAGCGAAGCCGCGGGCAAATGTTATTTATTATAGATATATTATCCCGCATATGTAGAGTAGTTCTACTGCCTACTTCTAAGCAGATGCAGCGTGAGATCATTTATATATGTTAAAATACACTTATTAATAGATGAAATATGCATATGTACTTCGTTCGCCCAGTGGTCGAAATTCAACCATAATAGATTTAAATTTTAAGTTGATAGTTATTAAGGTTTTATTCTCTATAACTATACCCTTATAATCACTATTATTAATACTACAAATTAATTATTATTAATAATAATTATTAATAATTATTGTGTATACTTATTATTTCATTTAAATTTCGCCAAGGCTATATACAGGTTAAATTCCCTATCTTTTTGAAGCAAAAAATTATTTACCTAACAATACACTTTCATTGACGATATTAATAAGCTTGCGACTTTGTTTTCTTTTTCTTTATCTATATATTAATACGTGAAGCAAAAACTTTGTACCCCTTTTTTTTTTTACGAAAATTGCGAGGACGGAGGATTATGAAAGTTGGCACAGCTAAAGTTTATTTAGAGAAGGAGGGGCGAATCGTAATATTTATATAAAATATGCAATAGAAATACATTAAATTAATGAAATAACATGACACGCACCTAACCATACATGCATAACCAACCATGCAATTGCAACGTATTTATATAAATATGTAAATATACTATAATATCGATAGTACTTATATATCATTCCAATCCACCCAAAGGTTGCCTGCAAAATGTTGCTAATATATGTAATTATATATTGATATATCTATATATATATATATATATAACCATAGTTACGAAAAATAGTACTACATCAGCCGAACAATGCCGAAATACTTGGAACGCGATTCGACTGCGTGTGTCATGTCATATGCATGGTTGTGTGCGTGAACTGTTTTTTCATTAATTTAATGTATTTCTAATACATACTTTATATAAATATTAGGATGCGCCAGTCCTTCCTCATATAAACTTTAACTGTGCTAAATTTCATACTCCTCCGTCCGCTCAATTTTTCTTAAAATGGGGTACATAGTTTTTGCTACACGTATTAATGTATAGATTCCGAATCTATCTATTTATTATGTCGCTTCAATGTATGTACATTGCCGGGTGGCGATGGCGTAGTGAATTAAGTGGTCACCTCGCTCCTGCCACTGCGCCGAGTATTGTGGGTTCGAATCTCTCACATGACAAAAACTTTGTATGATCCACAAATGGTTGTTCCGAGTCTGGGTGTTCTTTGTGTCCGTTGTTTGAATGTTTGTAAAGTCCCCCGCGACACAGGATTTATTACTACTGCGGGCGAAGACTTTAAATAAAATTCGCTTGACCAACTAAGCTATTCCTGTTCCTACGTCAAGGATAGAAATTGCTAAAGCAATGCTAACGGCCATCTTGGTTTACAGAATTATAAATATTTCCGGTACCTATATCTTTATACCGAAAATAACAAATAATATATACTAACATCAGCGCTGTATTAAACTATCCCACTACTTGTAAAGTCCTCCGCGACACAGGATTTATTCGAAGAGCGCAATTTGTGTACCTACTTATAAAAAAAATGTCCATATGTACTTACTAATAGTTAATCCGAATCTAGGTATTCAATATACTAGGTGTTTCGTAGTATAGTGAAAACCTCTCAGGGGCTGATTGTACTTGTTATTATGAAGAAATTTTGTTCTGTGACATTGACGAAATGGCGAAACCAAAATCAGCTGTTGCATACATTTTGTTGAGGTCAAATTCCGATTTTGTATGAAACAGCTGTTTTTTATTCCACGATTTCAGCAATGTCCTAGAACAAAAGTTGTTCATAATAACAAGTATAATCACCCGCTGAGAGGTTTTCACTATACTAAGAAACACCCAGTATATTTATGTCGCTTGAATGTATACAGGTGTCCGGTAATTAATGGATAACCTTGAAATGTCTTATAGTAGAACTGAAGGCCGTTCAGAAAAAAAAAAATATATATATATATTAAAAAGTGCAAGCTATTATAGCATAGCCTACTTTTGACTGTCTATCTATTAGCATAATTAGTGTTTAATAATAAAACAACAAAAAACCAATGGATTTCATTCATTTATGGTCGTAGTATACAAGAAAGTTATACATGGTAATTAAAAAAAAACACATATCTCAGGTAGTAGTTAGGATAGATTTTTTCATATTTTTTTCTGAACGGCCATCAGTTCCACTATAAGACATTTCCAGGTTATCCATTAAATACCGGACACCTGTATACACATCCGCGCGATGTAGGGACAATCCCTTATTGTGTATATGAATTGATTATCTTTATATACATTCAGCTATTTAATTTACATTACATTATATTTGTATCGCGGGTCTCATAGAAATAATCTAACAGTGGGTACAAAGAACACCTAGCATTCGAAAACTACATGCATTAAGTATATAAAATGCTTCTAAACGCGCAATATTTTATTGCGTTATGTGGCTGCAATGTTTTAACTATAGCCCGGCCTCCTTAAATGCATTTGTATCCGTCGGCCATGTTAAATATAAATCTGGCTGTAAACAGTGATAGTCAGTGGGAAACCATAGACTGCCACGCAGATGTCTTGAGTTCGATACCGAGGCCTTCTAACTTCGACGTTTTGTGCGTATTAAATTGTTAATTATCGCTCGCTCTAAACATCGTGGGAAAACCTGTATGTCTGACAGTTCCACATAATGTTCTGGAGGATATGTTAAGTCTGCCGACCTGTACTGGGCCAGCGTGGTGGACTATGGCCTAGACTTTCTCATACTGAGAAGACGCCCGTGCCCAGCAGTATAGCTGGGAAAACGCAAAATATTGACGTGTATAGCACATGATGGATGTTACTGCAACGTTACCGACTTTTATATAGAAGATCGCGGCTTTAAACGGACATTAGATCATGGAGTAGCACCCTCCCACCCCGCAGCATTTAAGACAAACCATACTTGGCTTAAAGTCAAGCAACTGCACATGTAAAATATCATCAAATACGGATATAACATTAAAAAAATATTTTTTATAAAAAACACGCTACCGAATTATTCATACATAAATTTAAAATTTAAACAACCCTCGACACATAATTAATTTGTTACCCATATTGAGGGATATGTGAAAAAAATTTAATTCGCCATTTTATGGTGGCGGCCATCTTGGGTTTGAAATTTATCATAGTGTAAAGTATTTTACTAGTCAAGCTCTTTCATTTAATACTCATATTGCGGGAGTTGTGAAAAAATATGTGATCCGCCATTTTGTGGCGGCGGCCATCTTGGACCAATTTTCATCAAACATAACTAAGAACACTCCCGACTAATTCAACATTCAAACAAAAAAAAAACAAAATTACAATCGGTTTATCCGTTTGGCAGCTACGATGCCACAGACAGACACACCGTCAGAACACCCCGTCGTTTTTGCGTCGGGGGTTAAAAACAGAAACAACGGCAATTTTAAAGATAGAAGCCTAATATTAACAAACAATGTTAGACACCTTTGCCTCCCCATTCAGCAGTCAACAAGCGTGATGCTATAGTACCACAAAGTGGACATTCAGACATAGACGGCACTTCCTCGATACAATGTAAAGTGTATTTATCATAGCATTGTTATACGATATTCTCAGAACTCTATCGCGTACAATACTATCAAAGCTACGTAGCATTCCCGTACAATGTATTTTAGTAGGTACTGTAGGCATCTACCATTTTGTTTTAATAATAAAGAGAAATAGAACAGCGGGTATTCCCTAAAACATGCAGCAACGAAGGCAGTACTACTCTTATTACATACTAGCTGTTAACCGGGACATACACCACGTGGACTCTACAAACAATTTAAAAAAAGCCGCAGGCCTCAGTTCTTTTTCTAAAATAAATGTAGCCTTTGTTACTCCTTATAACATCAGCTGACTGCCAGTAAAAGTCCCGTCAAAATCGGTCAGGCCGTTTTAGAGATTAGCCAGAACAAACAGACAGACAGACAAAAATGTAAAAAATTGTTTTTTTGATATGAGTATCGTATATGTATACTTTCTAGTACTACTTATATTTAGTAAAAACTGTTATTTTGACATTACAAACAGACACTTAAATTTTATTCATTTCTATAGATTTATTTATGAACTGTTTCGATAGCGCAGCATTGTGAATACGACTGCTTGAAGTCTTAGGCCTAGAGCGCACGGGTGACTCTTGTCACCGTGACATAAAAGTTTTTGTCATTTTCACGTTACGTTTGCAAAGTGGAGGGCGCTCACGAAAGGTGACAGTAACAAAATATTTTTTTAAATCTAGCCTCATTTGCCGATATGGATTTCGAAGAGATGGTCGTTGTCTGTGGACTCATCAGACTTAGGAGAAAAAGAAAACGAAATGAATACTGGGTACACCCCCTTTGGAGTGACAGGCTTTTAAATGGAAAGTTCTATACTATGTTTTATAAACTTCGAGAATATCCAAGGAATTTTTTTAAATATTTTTGAATGAGTTTTACAAGTTTTGATGATTTACTTCGCACATTAAGACCTGCGTTAAAATACAAAAATATGAACATGAGATTGATACTTATTTCTTCCCATCCTTAAATTTTTAAATTAATATCCGGATACTCTTTTAACTTTTTGTCATAAAGTAATGGTCTCTTTTCCACTTGTTCTATGAGGACATCATTATCAATATCGTCTTCACGAATGGTTAGGATTTGCGTAGATGATGATGCCATTATGCGTGCACCAAAGTCAATAGTCGTAAAGCAAATGGCGGCCGAACGATGCGGAGAGTGACAATTTTGTCACCCTTGCGCGCACTGCTATGAAAACCTAACGGCGCGGTGACAGTTTCGTCACGGGCTTGTTCGCCGGTCGGCGTTCAAAAATGTCACCCAGTTGTCACGTCGTAACATGCGCGCATCTCCATACATATACACGGACTTGATAAGAGTGACGTAACAGTCACGGTAACAAAAGTAGCCCGTGCGCTCTAGGCCTTAAGTTTGGTACTCGGGTTGGGGCAACAAAGTGTTACGTGCTTTTGCTCTTAAGTAATCCCTTATAATCCCTAGGCTAATAAGAGACTGTTGGGCTGACACTTCACATATTATCAAGAACTTCATGGATAACTCTCAGTGCTTGTTCACGTATAAACGCGGGCGCGGTGGCGGGTGCGGGCGCGGTAGACGTGCCGAATCGTGTTCACATTGACTGCCAGGCGTTTGTGCGAATGTGATGTGTTGTCAGAGGTTGAAAAGATGCTAATGCTAAATCTAATAAACTCTTCTGTATTGAACGACATGATGAGAACATGCTATCGTTTCTAGCGACAAGTTCAAACTGGTTGAACTTACCTGACGCCGCGAGCGCACCGCACGCGTCGGTCGCTAGCTTGCCCGCTACTTACACCGCACGTGCGTTTCGAACACTTGGATATTACGTCCATATATTTGATATTTCGTGACCGCGCCCGCCGCCGCGCCCGCGAATCAACGTGAACAAGCACTCAGACGTGCAGGTTTCCTCACGATGTTTTCCTTCACCGTTAAAGCGGGGGATAATTAAGTAATTAACACGTACCTACATAACTTTGAAAAGTCAGCAGTGCTTTAGGATTGAACCCAACACCTCTAGATGACAGTTCAAAGGTCACCTTACTAAGCTATCGCTAATATGTGTGCAAGTGACTCCACGGATGGCGTCGTCGTTTAACTGCCACTGCGTCGAGTGTTGTGGGTTCGAATCCCGCACGGGACAAAAATTTGTGTGATCCACAAATGGTTGTGCCGAGTCTGGATTCTTTTTGTGTCCGTTGTTTAAATGTTTGTTAAGTCCCCCGCCATACAGGAATCATTCCTAGTGCAGGCGTTGTCTTTTAAGAAGAAAGAAGAAAAAACGAATATACAGCTTTCGTTTTTTAACGCTTACCTGCAGTTTGGATTACAAATTACCTTTAAGTAGATATTCTTGTTAATCCTGTCTTATCTTTTATTTATTTTCTTTATAAAAGACAACTTCTGAAGTGACCTACACAAGGAATAATTCCGAAGGACTTTACAAATATTAAAATAGCGGACACAAAAACCTCCAAACTTGGAACAACTGTTTTTAGATCACACCCATTTTTGTCCCGTGTAGGAATTGAACCCACAACACTCAGAGCAGACTAGTAAGAGCCAAAGCCGTCGGTGCAGTCAAGACTAAGTAGTACGATTAGGAGAAGGTTCACATTGGTAGTACAATGGATGGAATTCGATCCCAAAACCTTTAGATGGTAAGTCTAATGCGGTACCGTTTTTCTGACCCACAAATTAAAAACATATTGGTACCTTGGACAGTTCCCGAGCCATCTCGAAGGTGCCTACGGTGTCCATGTTACTGGCCATCACAGGGACTCCTTTGTAAATCTGGCCGGAGTTGCGGAATGTGATCTCCCGGTACAAGTCAACCTGGAACAAAAAATATATATGTTATCTATACTATATAATACTAGAGGAACCGACAGACGCAGCGCCACCTACCGGGTCCAATTATGAATCTAAACCGACCAGTGACTCACACAAACACACAAAAAATATCATCAAAATCGGTCCAGCCATTTAAGCACTCAGTGACATTCGCACGTACTGAAGAATTATATAAATAAAGATAATAATGGGTAAGAGTTTGTCCTTTGTTTGAACGCCCTAACCTCTGCAACTAGCAGTCCTCCGATTTTGATTGTGCATTTGATAGCTAATTCTTGAGGCAATAGTAATCATAAATGGGAGTGAAACCGCGGGACGCAGCTTGTTACTTATTAAAATATTGTTGTTTCTTTCTTCCTTTATAACTTGAAAAAGTGACAAACAGTATAAAACAATTTCGTTTTGTATAATATTAATAAGACTAAAAAAGGCAAGGCAAAAGAAGCATGTGAGCAGAATAAATGCTGTAGAAATGAGAACGCTGAGAAATATATGTGGTGTGACTCTGAATGATAGAATAAGGAATAATGTGACTAGAGAGAGATGCGGCATGAAAGTGGATATAGTAACAAGAATAGAAAAGGGTATGTTAAGCTGATTTGGGCATGTAATAAGAATGGACGAGAAAAGACTGACTAAGAATGTTTATAATGCTAGTGTTAATGAAACAGTCGCAAAGGGAAGACCTAGGCGAACGTTTCTCGATCGGCGACGTTCCGGACAAAGGCAAGGTTAAGAGCACCTTCAACTGGCGAGCGAGTATGAGGAATGTGATATAAGTGAATGAAGCAAGAGAAGTGTGTCAGGATCGTAGCAAATGGAAATCCGTAGTCTCTACCTACCCCTTTGAGAAACAGGCGTGAATCTATGTATGAATGTATGTAAAAGGAAGACAGAGGCATATTTTGTGGGATTCTATTTCTAGCGCTCTAGAAATCTTAAACGTTGTATCTGTTCGATGTTTACGTAATTTTTCAGTCTTTTACGACTGTCTATATTATGTGAAAATCTAAAATAAGTTTGCTAGAATTTATTTTTCTACTGTAACATCTGAATCGACGTTCATCGTATCAGGGTGCCCCTAGTCCGAATTGTTTTTACGTTAACGCGATTGAGACGTTTACCACGTTAGGTTCTCTGATTGGTTAAAAGCTTGGAACGGGGCAATCGGAGCGTCGAACGAAACAAATTCGCACTAGGCACTCTGTAAACGATTTTCTATGTTTATAGATAAAATAACATCCGCCATTTTTCTCTTAAGCTCGACTAGCTTAGGAGAATTTAGTTTTCTGAAAATATTCGCGTGATTTACTGTAAAAGAAATAATTTCAAAATATTGTAGAGTAAACCTAGTACGAGTAGTAACCTACACCATCTTGCTGAAACATGTGGCGACACACAAAGAATTAAATCAGTTAAAAGTAACAAAAAGTATTTTTAATTTAGACTGCATGGATGGCGTAGAAATTTAAGTGGTCGCTTCGCCGCTGCCACTGCACCGAGTGTTGTGGGTTCGAATCCCACACGGGACAAAAATTTGTATGATTCACAAATGGTTGTTCCGAGTCTGGATATTCTTTGTGTCCATTGTTTGAATGTTTGTAAAGTACTAATGGTTAATCCGAATCTAGGTATTCATTATATATTTATGTCGCTTGAATGTATATACACTTCCGCGCGATGTAGGGATAATCCCTTATTGTGTATGAGAGTCAATTATCTTTATATACATTCAGCTATTTAACAGGAATTTTGCCTAGTGAGGGAGTAGTCTCATTTTAAATTAGCTGTGCCCGCGGTCTCACCCGCGTTTATAGTTACTCCGCCAACCTCGTCGGTCGTAGCGTGATGTTACAGTGCCTATAAGCCTTTCTCGATAAATAAGCTATCCAACACCAACATTTTTAAAGTCGAACCAGTAGTTCCTAAGATTAGCGCGTTTAACCAAGCAAACAAACAAATTCTTCAGCTTTATAATATTAGTATAGATATATAATAATATCAGCCCTGTTTATAAACTGTCCCACTGCTGGGCCTGGGCCTCTTCTCAGTATAAGAAGGGTTAGCCCACTGTCCACCACGCTGGCCCAGTGCGGGTTGGTAGACTTCACATATCTTCGAGAACATTATGCAGACAAATATAATAATGTATACTGTATGGCGATACATATCTTTAATAATCTGCCAAATAGCTTCAAGGAAATTGACAGCTTTGATTTTTTAAGAGAAAATTATATGTATTTTATTAAATAAATGTTTTATACTGTTAAAGAATTCTTAGAAGACAATAATTTGTGATATACAAATGCATGCTATAATATAATATTAGTATGTCATATATCAATATTAGTATGCCTGATAATGGTAGAATATGGTTCGAAACTAAGTAACACATTAAGATCTATGTATACCCATATTCCTACGAATACATGATTACTTACTAGAACTCTCAGACATGTAGGTTGCCTCACGATGTTTCGCATAAACAAATAAATCAAAAGGACATTTTGAATATTTCTGTGAATTACGAACAACGATGATATTTTACAGCTAATTAGTACAATCGATAGCCGAATTGAGGTCAGTAATAGTAATCGATTATGTCAAGAGCCAGCTGGGGTAATTTTTTTACGTCGCGCGTTCACAGATTGTGCGGTATACTGCCTAAAGAATCATACAATACTCACGACAGAGGGTCCTGGACAAAATTGAGGAAAATTGCAATGATTTAATCAATACAATAGTTTGAGTATGCACTGCCCTACATAATATTGTCTTACGTTTAAGCGAATGTTATACATTGTAATAAAAAATATACGGATTTTGTCGCATTGTCTATTTTAAAACACTTTTATCACATAATTTTAACCTATAACATTATTATTGAACGTTATTACAATTTAAGCTATTTAAATTAATTAATACTATATATATTTAAGTTTACACTTTTCCCCGACGACGTTTCGGTTGCTTTACAGCAGCCATGGTCACAAGGCTTGATACTCAATAATCCTTTAGTAAATTACTTCATTACTGCTGGCCACCGAAACAGTTCATAATTTCTTTATTTTACATTTGATTTCTTGTTTGTTTGTAAGTATTTAACTCAAAAACTATTCAACCGATTTTAAAAGTGCTTTAACCATTAGAAAGCTATATTACCTAGTAACAAACGCTATATTTTATGTAAAAAAAGTACTGTTACTAATATAATTTAACCTACATTTACGCGAGCGAAACCGCAGGTAAAAGCTAGTCTTAAATATATTTTGGATGCTTAACATCCTTAAAAAAGAGTAGGTACAACATTAATAAAAAATATGTTAACAAGGCACACTAGTTATTAAATTATTCAAGTGTGAATCCCAAAGAGCATGCATCGCATCGCTACGCGAACCGAGATTGGATTCCATGCTCTCTGATTAATTGCATCTGTCACTTAATGCAAGTGTAAACGCCCTCATGCCATTCTACTGTCTGTTATAAATTACTACTATTAAATATGAATACACAACCGGCATAGCTTCATCCCATTCATTATTATTAGGTATTATTTATTACTTGTGGCTCCGACAGTGATTAAAACTGACTGAAATTCACAAAATTAACGAAAGTAATTTCACTTTCCAATAATTTTAGCTTTCTCCATATGCACGATAAATGTTCCATGCGTTACATTTATTGCGCCCTATATGTTTAAAACTTACTAAATTTTCTCTTGACGTATTAAATATATAGATTTTTAAAATATACAATCAGTAATGTAGGTAGGTACTGTATAATGACTGCAACACCTGGTACGGCCAGCGACAGTCGATAAACAATCCTTACATTTTAAACTGCTCTATTATACACAATAATCTATCAACTTGATTATTTATTCATAATTAGCGACCCGCTCCGGCTTCTGATAGAACTAAACTTAAAACCTTCCACATGAATCACTGTCTATTGGTGAAAACCGCATGAAAATACGTTCAGTAGATTTTTAGTTTATCGCGAACAGACAGGTTGACGCGGCGGGGGCTTTGTTTTATAATATTTAGTGGTGATGATATTAATACAGACTAATAATTATATAATGTTTAACATTTCTAAGATACATTCAACTAGTAAAATGTTGCGGCAGACATATTCGTTATCTTCCTTGTGACGTCACAGGCCAGTAGGCAGATTGCCAACATTGAAGCAATGTACAATACACAGCGAGCGAACATTCTTGCGAAACTTTTCTTATCAAGGACGGCTATCTTACCTATATACCTACGGATATTGAGTTTATAGATAACGAAAGTGAAGTGATTGTGAACTACATGTTGTCTGTGGCTTCGCTCGTTTTAATGTAGATTTACGATATGATAGATTTTTTTACATATAGGATATATGCTATTCTGATGTATAAACAATAATATTGTAGTTACATCAAAATCCATCCATTCATCCGTCCTCCCAAACTTTCACATTTATAATATTAGTAAAATAAAAAACAATTATTTTAAATTTTATTACAATTTCAATCATTTTATCTATTTACTCAAAACAAATTATTTTAAATTTTATTACAATTTCAATCATTTTATCTATTTACTAGATGTGCCCGCGGTTTCACCCGTGTTTATCGTTATTGCACCGCCCCTGTGGGTCGTAGCGTGATTTATATAACCTTCCTTATATATTATGTAAGCCTTATAACCTTCGTCGATAAATAGGCTATCCAACACTAAAATAATTTTTCAATTCGAACCAGTAGTTCCAGAGATTAGCGCGTTCAACCAAACAAACAAACTCTTCAGTTACAAACGCATTCTATCATTATACAAAAGCGCCTGTTTATTTTCATGAGTGTATACGAGTAGAGATCTTCCGAGTCAGCTGTCAGTTTTGTTTAAGTATCTACTACTTATAATGTTTGATATTGATAAGTCAATAAAAAGAAAATGCTTTATCTTAGTAAAAATATACACGGATTTGTTTGTCGTGGTTTCCCATTGTACAGGGGGATTATGTGACACTTAAATAAGACCACAATTTTCTGTAACAGTCTGTATATATACCCCAGAGAGAAACAGCTGTATCTGAGACAGACGTTATCTCACTCTTGCGTACCTATACAACGGTATTGCTATAAGAGAAGGTAGTAAAATTCTTATCTCAAAAGAATCGATAATGACTCTTAAGTATCATTGAAACCTAATCAAGAGTTGGAAAGTAGTGCTTGAGATCTTGCACAGATACAGACATATATTTCATTTCATTTCATTTATTCTTTAACAATTCACAATTGTGTTTGAATGTTTATACATAAAATACCTAATTCATATAGGTGTTCCTATATGAATTAGATATTTTATGTATAAACATATTAATGATAATTTACCAATGTCATGTCTATAAAAATTAAAGTCAAATTCATCAACAGAATAGAATGCTAAATGAAGTAGTAATTTTCAATCGAGACTTCACTAAGTCCCGTATTAGTAATATTATTAACCTCAGTCTTCTTCGAAGAGGTTAATGAAAACACTATGTGGGTATGTGTGTCTGTCTGTTAGTGACAGGCATAACTCCGGAACGACTGAATCTATTGACTTGTAACTTGGTCTCAGACACCTTGGGGTCATACCTCGGTTGAGATTCAATATGGGCCCTGTGGGTCAAAAGAACCGGGGGTCTTTTGACCTACTCCCCGTGACCATAGCTGCTGAAAAGCAACCGAAACGTCGGGGAAAGTGTAAACCTAAATATAAATAGTTTTTATAATTTTATTAGCTTATAAATGAGTAAAAATCAATAGTAGTAGTAGTGTAACAGTTTTAAAATTATATAATACAATGTTAAATAATCAACGCGATAAAATCCGTATATAGTAGCTTAATTTTTCTAAAATATTTATATTGAATTGTTTTTATTCCTCCGGTAGCTTATTATACATTTTTGGAGCTAAACAAAATATACATGAGGGTAGTTCTAGCACTTCGTATGCATAAATTATCTCAAGGAAATGTCGGCGCGATATATGCAAGCGAATCTAATAATAAATATCTAGTTTAGTTGTACAATGCTACTAATCAGACAGACTGACAAGCTTATATTGTGAAGTGTAAAAGTTTTTTTATTGACTCTCACAAGTAGATAGATCTGTTGAGTACAGCGATTGATCTTCAAGGTTAAGCAACGCGACGCAACACTATTTGTGGATTACCGGAGTTTCAATAAAAAGTAAAAACAAAGTCTAGTACATTTAGGTTATGTAAATTTTCTATACCTCGGGAAAAGTACTTTTATTTAGATGAAAGGTATATGTTCTTTTCTGTACCCCTGACAAGGTATATGCAAAATTTTATGATGATCGGTCGAGTAGTTAAGGCGTGAAAGCATAACAAACGGACAAACAAACTCAAATTCGCATTTATAATACTACTAGCTTTTGCTCGCGGCTTCGCTTGCGTATAATATAGCCTATGTTACTCGATGTTAATAAAGTTTTCTAATGGTGAAAGAATTATTAAAATCGGTTAAGCAGTTTCTGAGTTAGACCCTAACAAACAAACAAGAAATCAAATCTTTCCTCTTTGGAATATTAGTATCGGTAATTTAGTAATCCTTACTAATATTATAAATGCGATATGGATTAGGTAGTCCTCGTGGAATTAATAAATATTTACATCGTCCTATAGTTTTTCTACGTGAAAAAGTCACTGATGATCGTATGAGTATATAAATTAATAGATGAATGCGTACATCCATTAATTTACTATTAAATACCAGAGACTAATTAAGGGTAATAAAAAACAAGGCCCGCCGAATATTCCAAATCAGATGCAAACGAAGTGAGTACATAAATTAAACAACAATATCACATACAATTATTTATTCGTCATGTGAAATACGCAATACAAAAGTGTCTAAACCAATCAGGAATGACATGTATCACATTAGACAAGTATTTACTTACTACTTGACCGACCATCATGAAACTTCGCATACTATGGGTACAGAAAATAACATATAAACACACATTCACTCAAAAAATAGTGTTCCTGAGGATAAAAATTTACTGATAAAATCTACATTAAAGCGAGCGAGGCCGCAGGCAAAATCTAGTAATATTATAAATGCAAATATGAGCTTGTGTTTTTGTATGTTTGTATCGCTTTCACGTCTTAACTACTTGACCGATAATCATGAAATTTCGCATACACGTTGTCCGAGGTACGGAAAAGGACATACAGTACATTTCGTCTAGAAAAAATTAAATTCTCAAGATATAGAAAATTATGGACAACATCTCAATTACACTACTATTCTACTATATACATATGTATGTATGTAGTTGTAAGCTGTTAGCGAAGTAAATAACTGTGTCATAGCATTACGTAAATGTACACGTGTTCGTTTTAAATCAGATTTTCAATTCGCTTTGATTTACATTAACATAAATGTGATCATCATCACGACTTTATACGCAAGGGCTAGGCAGGGTATACTATACACATATTTCGCCAATAGATTGAGGTCCCACTTAATTAAGGGCGAGACAATTGCCATCTGCAAGGAGCAATTCCAGAGTCCAGTTATTATTGTGTTTTTTTATTTTTATTTTAATAAAGGCAATTCAATGGAGTGAGTCCTGTGTCGCGGGGGACAAACAACGGAGACAAAGACCACCCAGACTCAGAACAACCATTTGTGGATCACACAAAGTTTTGTCCCGTGCGGGATTCGAACCCACAACACTCGTCGCAGTGGCAGTGGCGAGGCGACCATTTAAACCACTACGACATCTGTACAGTCAAATTTCTTGGCTATTAATCCAAAAATATAGTGCTCTATATACTGTACTGAGAGACAGACAGATCTTAAAAGTGCAGATAGACGATCGAGCATGGTGTAGCCCCTTAGTTCCCCAAGCGATCCAGGTAGACCCCCTGGGGTCCACGGGAGAGTCGATCTACGAAGGCGTGACAATAAAATGGGGGCTTGACAAAAATCACAATTCGTAAGACACAAAAAATTTCATCCACGAATATTTATTTGCTTGCGATAGTGAAGAACTAAAATGTTGGCTTGAAGCTCAGCGACTGTTGCTTGTTTTAACATCGATTGACGGATATTTTGAGGAATACCACTCGCTGATAACCGGGAATCTCTATAAAAATAAAAAAGGTCAACCCGTAGAGACTTGATATTTTTTTAATTTTAACCCTATTTAACTTTGGTCCGAATTTACTGATTTTATTTGGCGGAATAAATTTCTAGCTGCAGGGGGTCCACCGGAACCAGCAAAATTTTGAAAGTGGTCTATTTAAAAAGTCTGGGTACCTCTGGTGTAGCCGAACCAAGGACCGGTACGGTGCTATGGTATTCTCTTCACACCATACCACCACCGCACTACAGACCGTAATGCATCTCTTACTTTTCTAAGTTATATGCGTATCAATAATTAATTATCGCTCGTTTAAACGGTGGAGGGAAATATCTAAATCTAAGACTTCTCCATTGTAGCTATTCTCGAAACTATGTGAACTCTGTCAACCTGCAATTGGCTAGCGTGGTCGACCATGGCCTAACCCTTCTCACACTGAGAAGAAGCTCGTATCCAGCTGTGGGAAAGTTTATTACAGGCCTGATATTATAAATGGCTGACTAATGAAGATTTATGACTATTTAAATGTCCACACATACTGATAACAAATTATATGATAGTACATACATACATACATAAATTCACGCCTGTTTCCCAGAGGGGTAGGCAGAGACTACGGATTTCCATTTGCTACGATCCTGACACACTTCTCTGGCTTCATTCACTTTCATAACATTCCTCATACACGCTCGCCGGTTTAAGGTGCTCTTAACCTGGCCTTTATCCAGAACGTCTCCGATCTGATCAAGAAACGTTCGCCTAGGTGTTCCCCTTGCGACTGTTCCATTCACACTAGCCTTATAAACTTTCTTATAACTTTCTTAACTTTATATGATAGTAATACTAAGATTATGAAAAATCTATTTCTAAGAAATATTTTGGCGATTGAATTTTTAAAGCTTTATACTTACCTAATACTTATCGAAATATATACATTAGCTAGGGGAAAACTAACGCAGGCCTGTGTAATTAAATCATTGTTTATAAGTGCTAACTAAACACTGTGAACACAATTAAAATATTTTTTATGTAAATGTTGTTTTTTGAGTTTACTTACTAGATTAACTTATAGTTTATTATAATTGTTCATGTTAAAGTTAATATAACATAATAATATTACGTAATTTATTAGATTTCAGTATGCAATCTTATCTTATCTTATCTTAATTCGGGGACCAGTCAGTGTAGACCGGCGACACTTCGACCCAGTGGGATCTTTTGTGTCGGCTCCGAAGTCTATCCCTGAGCTATTTCCCTATGAATGTACTGCATCAGTCGCAGCGTACAGTTCAGAGGGAGAAGCCTGAAGTCTTCAGGGTTCGGATATGCCAATCCCATCAGACCCAGCATTAGTCCGGCCAATGCGTCACATTCACGCAGTAGGTGTGATATGGACTCGTCTTGTTGATCACAGGCTCTGCAGATCGAATTGTTTGACAATCTCAATCTGCACAGGAAGTCGTTGGTGCCAAAATGACCAGTAAACGCTCTTGTGAGCAGGCATATTTGGCCCTTGTTGTACCCGCAGAACTTCCGGGTGAAGCCCGTGGCTCTGTTTGCAATGAATTTCTTTTAGTATGCAATAGAAATTTAACTACTACAATAATATTATAAATGCGTATTTGAATTTGTTTATTTATTTATTTGTTTTTACTTTACTACTCGATCTATCATTATGAAGTCCGCATACACGTTTTCAGGGGTACAGAAAAAGACACAGGTTACCTTTCATCTAAAAAAAACGTAGGTACTGCTCCCGAGGGATCAAATTATTGACAAAATTTACAGCACAGAAGCCGCGGGCAAAATCGAATAAGTATCTAATTAAGTTTCAGTTTCATTTTCGGTTTCGGCCGAAACTGAGACCGAGGCCTAATTTTCAGTTTCAGTTTCGGCTGCAAATCCAGTTTCGTTCGGACACTAGCTAAGATTATTTGTGAGATAAAGCGTTTTCTATTTTGATCAACTTATCTATATCAGTACATTCTAGTCAATACTCAAACTATATTAACAGCTGACTCGGCGACCTACGTCCACCCGAAAAGATTCTGATGATGCGTTTCTTTCGATGTTTAAATTCTAACTAATATTATAAATGCGAATGATACATTACGGTACTAAAATAGGACCACATCTTTGTTACACGCTACTAAAGCTCACGTTCCACGTTCATCATAGCATTACAAAGACAAAAAGGGAAACGTGACCGTACCCTGTGTAAACAGTTCCAGACGGTTGCGAAATCATTCTACCGGATGTGAGCGGAAAACTTCTATTATTGGCAGATTGTTTCAGCGGGTTCCGCACGAACATTGAGGTCAAGGCGAAAACGTATCGCTATGAAAGCAATTCTACAAACCGTTCAATTTATTAGCTTATCTTTACTTTACCTTTAGGTAAACTGAGATATACATATGTATGTTAATTAATAGAAAACGAAACCGTAATTATTTAGGCATTAGATTTTGTTCGCGGCCTCGCTCACGTTGATGTAAATTTTTACGTATCTATGAATCTTTGTAACAGAATCTTTGAACGTGATTTTCACCCCTTTCAAACCGACGGATTGATTCGAAACTTTGCACACTTATCGAGGACCGATGACAATAAAATAATTTAGAAAAAAAATATAATTAAAAAAATATAATTAAAAAAGAATTGTAGTTTAAAAAAACTAAAAAACACGCTTTATTAAAAAAATTTGGAAATAATTTAATAATAATTTAAATGTAAAAGAGCATGGGGTACTTTCTAACATATTTTGATGACCCCCACCCCACGCTTTTTACATTAAAATTATTAAATTTTTAATACAGCGTATTTTATAGTTTTTAAACTATTATTTATGTCAATAAAAGACTGCTATCAGGCGCCATTTTTCCAATATGGCGGAGCGAACGGCTAAGGTACGAGGCGGCAAAAAAAGTAGATTTTGTCAATAAATTCTACCTGAATGGAACAGTGCTTTTTTCTGGATGAAAGGTTTGTTTTGATCTGAGGAACACACAGGCAAAGTCTAAAATCATGTATTCATTTACGTCACAAAGTAACACTTCTGAACATCAAAATATATAGGTTAATGAATTTATTAAGTTACTGAAGCTACGTTTAGTTTAGATGCTATGTTCAGGCAAAGGGTTGAGCCTATGAGAAGAAACCTGCAAGAAACTCACGGCCACTCTTTTAAATCGCCAATTAAATATAATATCAGTTATTTATTATATCAACATGTTATTTATGATGTAACAGTTATTTATGATGTACAACATTATTGTCCAACAATATGTATGACCACACCTTTCCGTTACACACTGCATAAAGGTCACGTTCCACTGTCAACATAGCATTACAAAGACAAAATGGAAAACGTGACCGTACCCTGTCCAAACAGACGGTTGCGAAACCATATTACCGGATGAAAACGGAAAAGTATTATTGGCAGATTGTTTCAGCCGGTTCCGCACGAACATTGGGGTCAAGGCGAAAACGTATCGCTATGAAATCAATTCTCCCAAGCCGTTCAATTCATTAGCTTATCTTTTTTTATTTTAGCTACCGGCAAACGGCTCGACCGATTTATTTATGTATATATGTATATATATATTTGGCAGGTATAGGTTATCAATAGGTTGTAAAGTATATTTCACACAGCTAAGAAATAATTTACATGGCAGAACAACGTTTGCCGAGTCAGCCAGTATAATACAAAATTTTTAGACATCGGATTCTTTTTCACTGGATAAAAGGTATTCTTTTTCTGTACCCCTGACAAGGTGTATGCGAAATATCATGATGATCTGTCGAGTAGTTAAGGGGTGAAAGTGTAACAAACTAAAAAACTCACATCGCAATTATAGAATCGATTTTAGATCCCAGATAATAGGGGTCAGGCCTCAATAGGCTTGTCTCCTAACCTAAAATCATAGATTGCGAAAATTGTGTGAGATAATACCTCTGCCTTCTTATTCAGGGTTATAGACATGAGACTACGCAAGTGTGTGCTTCTACGAATATAGTAATTTTCCGTTCCGCACATCATAATGGCGACGGAAATAATAACTCATATCGATAGTTTAAAAAAGCTTTAGTTTTCCATAGACACAGTTGGCGATGAGCGATGGACTATATAAACAATATTTACTTTGGCAACTCTATACGTTGACACTGACATTCGCCGCCATTAATGATGTACCGTTTAGAACACGTGCGCCTTAATGACCCCTATGCTATTATGGTAATTAGAAGTTATATACTAGGTGCTGTAGCTTAGGTGATAGTGAAATGACTGCACGGATGCCGGTTGGCGCAGTTGATACGTGGTTGTTTCGCCGCTGTTGCTGCATTGTGGGTTCGATTCTCCACTGAACTATTAATTGTGCAATCCATGATTGTTCTGAATCCGAGTGTAGTTTACGTGCGTTAACCTATTTAGTTCCAGCGGCACACCATTAGCCAGATGCAACAGGTTTTTAATTATGTGTGATATTCTAAGACTTGACGGATGGATTGTATTTGTATATTTGTAAGGGTTCCCCGATACAGAGCTTAATACTTAGGATGGGAGTTATTTTTTTATACAATAAATTTTACAGTTTTTCGTTACTGGACGCCGGTATAATATTGTCCAGTGACAGACGTCATACCCGTATTTCTAGACAGTATAAATGTCATATTTGTATCGTGTGTAGTTGTCACTGACACGCACTGACTGTCACTACATATTATAATAAAATAAAGTCCCCCGCCGCGTCTGTCTGTTCGCAATAAACTCAGAAACTCCTGAACGGATTTTCATGCGGTATTCACCAATAAACAGAGTGATTCATTTCTTTTATACATTATGCCCACCTAAAAGTTGTATAGCAGTAAAGATTTCTTTCTTTCAGACAATTCGTCGGTAGGTACGGTATCTCTAGTCCCCACTTTTATCCGCCAACGCGTGCCCTGACTTTATTTCTAATCACGTTTGAAGACAGAGTAGTAATTAACGCTGATTAGTATTTAATCGCCAACAGGCTATCGTAAATCTGTCCTACTTTAAGTAAGCGACGCACGTGCCTCCATTTGTTTTATGTCGATGGTAACACGTGAGTTCGCGCCAATCACGAAATGGAATACTATAACAAATCCGCAGCCATTTTTGCTGCGCTAGCTATTCTCTGTGTTGAATAGATCTTCATGTATATTGTAACCATGGAGATAGAAAGTACCTTTAGTAGGTTGCCGGGTTTATTTCCCGGTGAAGGATAACATCGTGAGCTAACTTATATACCAAAGAGTGTCGCAAAGAGCCCAGTATCCACTGCAAAAGCATGTAATAAGCAAGAAATAGTCAAACGAAGCGGTGTTATACTAGCTAAAATAGGTTCCACCTTCCACCAGGCTGGCGGCCTCGATGGCGTAGTGGTTAGTGTAACCGACTGCCACGCATGAGGTCGCGGGTTCGATTCCCGCACAACCCAATCATTTGTGTGCAGGGACATGGATGTTTGTCTTGGTCTGGATGTTTCTATGTATAATATATATGTGTTTACAAAAAGAAATATAAATGTATACTTATCCATTGTCTAGTACCTACCCATAGTACAAGCTCTGCTTAGTTTGGACTAGATGGTGTTGTGTGTATGTGATAGAATATTATTATATTATTACCAAATAAGAGATTTGACTATTTATATTTTTTGCCGAATAAAAATAGTTAGAAACTAACTAGTATAATTGAAACAAGTCTGTTTATAATTGTTTTTACTTGTTCAGGCCTTTCTGCTAGACTCTTAATAACCCGTTGTTTAATAATGTATTAGATACTCTATTTAAAAAATAATTTAACGGTAGTTTACATTTCTAGAACTTACAGAAAACCCAACAATATTTTTATTGAGTTTAATCGATGCTTAAATCGGCATGCCCTTCGACATGAGCATGCCTTACCGATTCAACTAACGATGTAGTTTATATCGATTTGTGAATATTACCGTACCTTGACATAACACACCGATATGATCAGTACCTCACTGATGATGCGGTTACATTCAAATAATGTTCGTAATAGCTAGGGTGGCATAGTCGATAAGTGGTCGCCGGACAGCTATTAATAATTTGACAAAATCCTGTGACATTTTTCTAGACCCGGGAATCGAACATTTAAGGAAAGGAATATAAAATTGAATTGTATTGTATTGTTAATAAACATTTGGCGATTGAAAAGAGTGGCCGTTAGTTTCTTGCCTGCTTCTTCTCATGAAAGCTCTCGAGCTCGAGCTCCTCGAACAGGCTTCTTCCAATGCAAAATTTTTTATTTCCTTCTATTTATTTTTATTAATATAATAGTGAATTGACGTATCCAAGAATTGTTTGCACATTTTTATGGAAATAAATATTTTGACTTTAACTTTGAACCCGAGACATGAGTTTTCAGAATAATTTCGTATTTAATACCGAATTATTTTGAATAGTAGTGCAAAACGGAGTCGTCTCTCAGGTTCCTGGATCGGGTAAAATGCATAGCAATTACATACACTAGATACGCACCACTGCACCTTACTGATATCAAAAAACTAAAATTCTAACTTATATAAATTATAGTCATTATAGACAAATATTATCAGCCCTGTATTAAACTGTCCCACTGCTGGGCACGGGCCTCTTCTCAATGTGAGAAGGATTAGGCCATAGTCCAAAACGCTGGCCCAGTGTGGGTGTCTGTCATGTCTTCCAACCCGCACTAGGCCCGCATGGTGGACTATCGCCGAATCCTTCTCACACTGAGAAGAAGCCCGTGCCAGCAATCACATATCTTCGAGAACATTATAGAGAACCCTCAGACATGCACTATAATATTAATAATAATGTTTTATTTAATTCTCCTCACATAATACACAATTCTGACAGTACATAGATACTATGTTTTCCTTTACTGTTAAACGGCTAGTATTTGATTGCAAAGCCCTTGGTTTTATCATATGACGTAGAGTTACGTCATAACTGAAGTGAGATATTTACTGGCTCTGATAACGATATCGTGTGAGAGCTGAGCAAATACTCGTTAAATTAACATAAGTAGGACATATATACGTAATAAATGCGTAATCCACAAGTAATGATATCATCCTTGGAGTTAAATGGCCGCTTGAAATAAAATATCGATATTTTTTTAATAGTAGTGTTAGCCCTGTGGTCGAAATTAGAATGCGCGGATGGCATAGTGGTTTATGTGGTCGCCTCGCCACTGCTACTGCGCTAGTGTTGTGGGTTCGAATCCCAAACGGGACAAAAATTTGTGCGATCCACAAATTATTGTTCCGAGTCTGGATGTTCTTTGTGTCCGTTGTTTGATTGTTTGTAGTCTCCCGCGACACAGGATTTATTAATAGTGCGGGAGAAAGCTTTAAAATAAATTCACTTGACCAACAATGCTATTCATGTTCCTACGTCAAGGATAGAAATTGGTAAAGCGATGCTAACGGCTATCTTGGTTTACAGAATTATAAATATTTCCGGTACCTATATCTTTATACAGAAAATAACAAATAATATATACTAAAATCAACGCTGTATTAACTATCCCACTACTGGGCACGGGTCTTTTCTCAGCGTGAGAAGGGTTAGCCATAGTCCACTTCAGTCCCGCGCGTGTTGGTAGACTTCACATACATATCTTCGAGAACATTATGGAGACCTCTAAGACATTTCCTCACGATGTTTTTCTTCACCGTTAAAGCAAGAGATAAAATAATTAACTATTTTAATGCGCACATGACTTCGAAAGGTCAGAGATGCGTGCCTTGGGATCGAACTCGAGACCTATGCGTGGAAGTCCAACGGTCGCCAACTAAGTGGACTAACTGCTCAAAACAAATAAAACATGATTAAAATTGTAATATAGTTACGATTATTTAATAGGTTATTTTGTATCGTTTACGAGCAAGACATCGCGTTGTCATCATATCCAGAGTTCTATTTTGAGTAGTTCAAAGTGTATCTTGGAGTTTTCTTTACGATCACGACATACAAGTCTGACGCCTATATTACGGTATTGTACACCCACAACTCACCAGCTGAGGACCTACGTTATACAAGACAAACAGTCTACCAAACAGTTCCCACCAGACGCCGTATTGCGACTGGGATTTTTTGCCAGGAGAACCCAGAAACACTACCCTACTTTTCCTATCTATCGAGCACAGTTCTCAACCCTGTTGCTTCTATTTATTTATTTATTATAGCCACACCAACAGTATACATATACAACACTACTAAGCATATTACGTTGTAACAATGTTCTTATATGTAAACCTTTAACAGGCATGTACAGAATACACCAGAAGGGTTATGAACTAATTATAATACATTATAAAATTTATGACTAAGAAGCTAAGCGATTCAAAGTTAATAAAAACATAATAATTACACACTAAGTTAAAAATATATACTTACATATATAAATAACACAATAAATGGTTCTTAAAAATAATCTATTAATAGCTGGCAGTTTACGCAAATGATTTCAATATTTTGTCTTTGAAAACTGAAACAGAATCATGAAAAATATCTAAATGATCAATTTTACTGTTAGACATATTGTACAGGTTGCACGCACGCACCAGTGGTGAATTTAATAAGATGTTTGTTCTGGCAGAAGGTAAGTTGAAAGATCTGGTAATGGGATAACGAGGTGACTTCCTAGGAACTGAGAATGATAACTGCTGGAGCAAATCACTGCACAGCGTTTTGCCGTTAACAATTTTGTGCAAAAACAACATATCATGCAACTTACGTCGATCGTTTAAAGACAACATTTTAAAATGCTTGAGTCTTTGGTCATAACTGCATCGATGTGATATGCCTTGTGAGATAAAGGCCAAATGTCGTGTAAACACTCTTTGTATGCGTTCTATACGTTGCGAGTGTACGGCATAAAAGGGACTCCAGATTGTACTCGCGTATTCAAGGTGAGTGCGAACGAGCGCATTATACAGTATCATTCTAGTTCGCACCTCTCTAAAACCTTTGGTATTGCGCTTCAGGAAACCAAGCATCTGGGCCGCCTTACTCACAATTTTATCAATATGTGATATAAAACGTAGATCACCGTCTACCGTGACCCCAAGATCCTTAATTGCAGGGACCGTTTGTAGTTGAACTGTCCCAAGTTTGAACTTAGAATCCATTTGCTGTTTTTTTTTGGAGAATCTCAAGTGGAAACATTTGCCTACATTAAGCTGCATATCATTTAGTTTGCACCATTTCTCGACTCTATTTAAATCTTGTTGAATAAGAAGAATATCATCGGTTGAATTAAGAGGTCTATAGAATTTTAAATCGTCTGCAAACAGTAGGCATTTGCAATTCTGTATGACAGCTGTTATGTCATTGATGAAAATGGAAAATAATAAAGGTCCCAAATGGGATCCCTGGGGAACACCGGAGACAGCAATGTATGGATGCGAAACGTAGCCATTGACAGAAACCACCTGAAGTCTACCAGCCAAATAGGAACGAAACCAGTGCAATAAGGAGCCTGATATGCCATAATGGTTCAATTTTGAGATCAGAATGCTGTGATTGACCTTATCAAATGCGCTTGAGAAATCGGTATATATCGCGTCTACTTCCTGACCTCTATCAAGCTGCTCAGAAATATCTGATATAAAAGAACAAAGGTTGGTGACAGTCGAGCGGCCATGGCGGAATCCGTGCTGTCTATCGGTTAGCAACGCATCAACATGATTGGTTAGATGGGGGCAAATAAGAGATTCAAAGAGTTTAGAAAAACATGACAAGATAGCAATAGGACGATAATTTTTAGCATCGTCGAGGTCGCCCTTTTTGTGTAATGGGAGTATTCTAGCTCTTTTCCATTCGTCAGGAAAACTACCCTCTCTCAACGAGTGATTAAATATTAAAGCAAGCGGCAGCGCCAACACTTTACCACAACGCTTAATAAAAACTGTGGGTAAACTATCTGGACCCGCGCCCTTAGATACGTCTAGTGTTTTTATTTTGTTGAAAACTTGACACTCGGTTATGTTGATGTTAGAAATATGCCTGTCATGACTAGACATATTAAAATCAACTGGAATGGAAAGCATATTATTTGCGTCGGTATATACTGATGAAAAATGACAAGCGAACATGTTCGCAATTGCAGGCCCTGTAACAGCAATACTGTCATCCCTATGCATGCTAGAAGGAAATGAGGACGTGCCTTTGTTTTTATCTTTTATATACCGCCAAAATGCTTTTGGATTTTTTGTGATGTTTTGTTCAATATTGCATTTATATCGGGAGTAACATTCTCTGAATAATACATTACATACATTATTGCTTCTAGAAATTTCTTGACAGAAACCCAATAAAACTTGAACCTATATCTTGAAACTCGAAACCTAATCCAATTGTATTCACTACCACTCCGTCACTGGCAGTCATAAACTAAAAGTGACGTCACTAAAGAACAAAAATAGATTACCCTCCCAAATGAAAATTCACTCACGTAACAGATAATCAATAAAAGTCAGTTGTATTAGACACAGACCTTTTATTTCCATCAGTAACAGACTTAATGACATGCAATTTGTCATGTTGTAGTAAAAAAAGAAATACAAGGCGTGGCGCGCGGGTGCGACTGGAAGGTAGTAGAAGGCTTTCAGTCTTATTAATTAACTAGATAAGCTAGACTAGGCACCCATTAATTTCCATTAGAAGTTAGTCGGGTAGTTAGTAGGTGCGTCTTATACTTCTTTATTTTAATAATAATAATCCGATTGATGCTATTAGAGTATTCAGGGTAGACGCCATTTTTCATCGATAGTTACCAATATACGGATCCATTAAACACCTATCCCAAAAGCCTAGAATTAGAGTACATATGTAGCAATAGTCCTACGCCTGCAGCGGCTCGTGCCACCGTAGGTGTTCCATCCCACTTTAGATTAAACCTCTTGAAGGTCCTTCCTCTTCACGTTGGACCCATGTCTCCGTGAAAGCCTTCCAAAGGGATTTATTTTTCTAATATGTTAGAAAAATATCTGTGATGTGAGAAACATAATAATAATAAAATATTTATTGAGACCAAAACATATGAATTTAAACATTTAAATCCCATTAAACTGCTCAACAGTTTGTCGGCAGGAACACTCTCATTTATAATAACTACATAGGTACCTACACTTAGCTTAATTATAAAATAATAAAAATTAAAAAATATTTTATTCTTCGGTGAGGTATTAAAAAACGGGACTGCTGTGTATGAGGTTCCAGGTTCAATTCTCGAGCAAAGATTCTTGTTTTTTTAAAAGACATGGTACTAGGAATAAATCTTGTGTCGCGGAGACATTACAAGCATTCAAACAAGGGATACACAAAGATCACCCAGACTTGGAACAATTGTTTGCGGATCACACCAATTTTTGTCCCGTGTAGGAATCGAACCCACTACACTCGGCGCGGCAATTGCGACGCGATCACTTAAGCCACTACGAAAATCTCTTGAAGACAACAAATTTTCTGTAGCTGCTATGAGTCTAGTATAGTAACTGGTTAGAGCAACATTTCTTGACCAGATCGGAGACGTTCTAGGCAAAGGCCAGGTTAAGAGCACCTTAAACCGGCGAGCGTGTATGAGGAATGTTATGAAAGTGAATGAACCCAAAGAAGTGTGTCAGGATCGTAGCAAATGGAAATCCGTAATCTCAGCCTACCCCAATGGGAAACAGGCATAAATCTATGTATGTATGTATAGCGCAACAGGATCGCTCCATAGCCATAACTTCCTTTGTTTTCAACAAAACCGTTCATCGATTTTACCTTCAAAAAACTAATTATATTCAATGTATATCAACAAACATATCTACCATCCAAAACAATCATTAACCTAAAAGCACGCTACGTTAATCCAAAGGCACAACCTCAACTTTAACCTTTAACCCAACCCTGCTTCATGATGTCAGAGGCCGAAATTGACCCAGAAATAGTTCACCAGATCATTTGGCTCCGAAACAGAAGCTGGAAACACGCACATTTGTAGAATAAAGAAAGGAATTGGCAAATCTCCAAGAAAGAAAGTTACATAATGGAACTGGGTTATACTGATATATGTAATGGTGCATCCACACCGTAGTTACTTTTTGTAGAGAAACATAATGCAAAATGATAACATTAGGTAACATTCTTAAACATTTGCGACATTTTGTTGAATGTTTCTTTCACTTCCATATTGCCAGTAACATTTATTAACACAATATAACAAAGAGAAACATTTAGTTACAATTACAAGCGAGTTGCACGGCACGTGTATACAACCTTCAGCAGGCAACGGACGTGTACCTCTCCAACCTATAGAAAAGTTACGCATCTATAACAAGGTAGATGAAGAAGTGATAATTGCAACAACATGGTTTCCTATAATATCCTATAAAACTCATAATCGTCATGTTAGCATGTCAGAAGTTAGGCAACGTTACTTAATAAGGCAACATATACTAACAAAAATTACCTTTTTGTTATCGGATGTTGTCCACTAACATTTGGCAACGTTGTTCCACAAAAAGTAACTGCAGTGTGGATGCACTATAAGTGTAGTAGTGTAACAGTTTCAAAATTATGTAATACAGTGTAAAATAAACAACGTGATAAAATCCGTATATAGTAGTTTAATTTCAATACACACTATAAGTGATTCATTTATGCGGCTACCTGGAATATTATCTGGAATAAGCTGTAACAAGGTCGTTGATCAATCTAGTCTGAAACTTGCTGACAGAAGATTTTGTTTTGCATATACTTCCTAACTAATATTATAAATGCGAATGTGAGTTTGGTTATTACACTTTCATGCCTTAACTATTCGACCGATTATTATGAAATTTCGAATACACGTTGTCAGGAGTACCGAAAAGGACATACCTTATATCCAAAATAAAATTACTGATTCCAAGGAAAATAAATTTATTGACAATATCTACATTAACTCGAGCGAAGCCACGGGCTAAAGCTAGTATCAAATACAAAAGAAGGCACATAAATCAAACTTAGATGGCAATCAAAATGAAACAAAAGCCATAAATCAGTGTAGACATTATTGTTGTGTTGTCATGACAAGCCCTGCGTGCTCCAGACTAATAAGGTTTATTCATCGTTTAAACGACTACGACTATATTTAGACTACATCGATAAAATATCTAAAATATATACTTTTCGGTGCTAGGTCTTATTTAGTAAATGGTAGCTAGAAACAATACATAGAAACCCATATCTATGCAGTGGCGTAGCGTGGGTGTCAGCCGCCCGGGGCGGAACTTTTTCTGCCGCTCTCTTATTTAGGTATTTCAAATTAAAATACTATTAATTTCAGTAATTCTAAAGAAATTTTCGGCAAGAACAGTCATCAATATTGTGTATTGCACAGTTCAAATGTTTACAAGATATTATTATCATTTATTGTGGAATTTCGCCGCCCCCTAAAAATGCCGCCTGGAGCGAGTCGCCTCTTGTCTTTCTTAATTTTGGGATTTCATTTTATTCGAGAACGAATATAGCTTATAAGCACTTAAAACTAAATCTTGATTAATATTATAAATGCGAATGTGAATTTGTTTGCTTGTTTGTTTTTTACACTTTCACGCCTAAACTACTCGATCGATCAGTATTAAATTTCGCATACACGTTGTTAGAAAACAGAAAGACATAGTGTACCTTTCATCCTGAAAATGGACCGATTCCAAGGGCTACCTAAAAGAATATCTTGTTCAAATATCTACTCAAATATTACTACAGTTTAAGAAATTCGATTTATTAACAAAATCCACATTACCGACAGCGAAGCCAAATATAGAGATTTTAGAAACATGTCCTAAAATAAAACTCAATAAAATTTTTTCCCGCCCGGACCTACAATGTTCTATTTGGATGAGCGCTGTTTTGTCACAGGACCCTCGGCAACTGATACAATAACTATTATTGAACTTTAATTAACAAATTTATTACTCTAGCTTGATTCTCAATTAGTTTTAATTCGTCTAACGGCGTACCGCCAGTGCCGAGACACAATTCTGAGGTTAAGCTGACAGGTTAAAACAAAAACTATTCTACCAGTTATAAACAGATTCTTAGGGACGTGCAGAGGATATCCACTAGCCAGAATGATTAAGAAGTCGAAAGGACTTTCTCTCACTCTCTTTTGTGCAGCAGTGGGAAATATCAACAAGCTAACGAAAAAAGAAGATTCTCCTGTCGGATCAAAATACTATTATTTGGATATTATGCTATTCTCAATAACAGTAAAATTTCTAAAAGCGACGGTAATCATTTGTTACAATCAAATTATTGCGGCCCAGAAAGCGGCCCTATTAATAGAATTGACTGAACCTAGCAACTAACATAAATGTTACTTACTAACCGATAACCTTTAACGTTCTTAACCTCAAGTTACTAAATTGAGGAAAGTAGCAAATGTTAACTGAGCACTAACTTATAATGTACATATACTTAACTATATGATATTCAAATACCTACTCAAATATTATTACAGGTTAAGGAAACTAGATACAGAAACAAAAAGACCTGGTCAAGTAATACGTTAAGTAGAGTTTAAGTCGTTCTCAATTCAGAAACTGAGGGTAACTGATACTTTGAGATCTAAATGAATAAATGAATTTTAACCTTGACTTTGTTATCGGAGCCATTAAAACCACCTGGGTGCAGTTATGACACGCAAGGGACAATGTAAGGTCATCGTTTGAGCAACACTACACAGCCATTCATGCAGTTAGAGTCTTGTTTGGACAGAAGAACTGTCAAAACAGACTTCAGACCAGCCGGCATATTTTATGTCTAGAGGAGAGATCCAGCAAATTGCAAGCAAAAGGTCTTTGGTAGGGATATTTCTTCGTCTTAAAGGTTGCATCTTGCTTTAGATGGCTCCGAGGTCAAGGTCAACACTAGATGTAAGTTTTACGAGACTTTAACCTTTGCCCTTGTGATTCCGCTAAATCACACTACTACTCCCATCCAAACCATCGGATGTTATGAGTTTTTCTACAGTAACCATGACAATAAAAATGGTTACTATGGTTCCTGGCGGGGCGACAATCAGGTTCAAGATTTGATATTTGGTGATATAGGTACTATGTTACCATGCATGATTCCCCATAGCATTTCTTGGAAAACGCATAACCACTCACGGGGTACCGTGACGTGCTAGTATACAGCAAACAACATTATTCACACAAAACATACGTGCACACATGTTATGTTAAATTTGGTCAACGGGAATTGCTATAATATCTAAAAGGTACGTGCAGTCCGAATTCTGCTAACTGTTGTATAACAAGGGTATAATTGCCGGTAATTTATCACAGTCTGTTTGTGTATCAATCAATAACAACGTTTCGTTTACACTGTTTATTTGATCTCCTCAGTATTCACTAATATAATATTTAGACGAAAAGATTTTGGAATCAAAATGGACATTTGGTCCAAATTGAACTCATAGATATATAAGTTACGCTTATTAAGTACTCTGTATTAATTTGTGTATACGACTGTTGTGCATTGAGTCCCGGCTATGCTAGCAAAAAAATATTGGTATTTTTTACCAAGAATTTCTTAATATGAGTGAGTAGATATGTTGGCGTGTTACACACCTCCATACCTCCGGAAGCACGTAGAGCCTGATCTCTCTCCGGTCGTACCCGATTACCGTCCCATCGGCTTATGAGAGTAAGAGAACAGAGACTGTACTTGTATTTAGTCACAAACTTGAGCGCTAGAAAATCTACTACGGCCGATCGCCGTTAAGATTGGCCGCCATGGCCGAATTTCAGCCTGAAATACCTTTTGTTCGCTAAGTAATCTCGATAGCACTGATGGCGCAGTGGTTTAAATGTTCACCTCGCCACTGCCACCGCGCCGAGTGTTGTGGATTTGATTCACATACGGGAGAAATTTTTCGCGTATTGCACAAGTTGTTGTTCCGGGTCTAGACCTAGGTGTTCTTCGTGTCCATTACATTTATTTGCATAAAACACGGTGTAAGAAGATGTTACGGTACAAAACAGGTCATACATATTTTGCTAATAGGTACCTACATAAAGCAAGCAAAATATGTAATAATGCATTTTGTCCTTGAAAGTATAATTTAATAGACCAAGACTGTATGAACATGGGTATAATTTCGTATACCTTCTTTTTTCGCTAATTAATCTCGTGATACCATAATACTTGCTTTAAGAAACATGAATGTCATCGTGGAAATAGGTTATAAATGTGTATTTAAGGTCCATTCAAAAATCAATAATACATTTATTTGCATATAACGTGGTGTAAAAAAATGCTATATAATGATAATACCAACCCTGTGTTAAACTGTCTCAGTGCTGGGCGCGGGCCTCTTCTCAGCGTGAAAAGGTTTATGCTATAGTCCTCCAAGCTGGACTATTATTGCGGATTGGCAGACTTCACATATCTTCGGAAACTCTCTGACATGTAGGATTCCTTAGGATGTTTTCCTTTAGCTTTAATGCGAGCCTTTGAGACCTCTGGGTGGCAATCCAAGGGTCTCCCACTAGGTTACAGTCAGTGGCGTATCGTGGGTGTCAGCTGCCCGGGGCGGTAGAAAATTTTGCCGCCCTCTTAGTTAAGTATTTCAATTTAAAAAACTATAGGTACCTAATATACAATAATTCTAATGAACTTTTCGGCGAGAACATTCATCATTATTCTGTCTATTCCTCTTGTTCGTCATGAAAGATACAAATATTTAAAATTTTATTATTAGATAGGTTTATTGTAAAATTTCGCCGCCCCCCTTAAAGTGCCGCCCGGGGCGAGTCGCCCCTGCCACTGCCCACTACGCTAGGCCACTAGTTACGGTACAATTGGTCATACATGTTTTGCTAATAGGTACATATATCAAGCAAAATATGAAAACAAAAAACGTATGTATTACATTTCGTCCTTGAAACTATAATTTAATCGAGCAAGACTGTTTGAACATGCGTATTATATCGGCAGCGTGTATTTGTGCAACACAATGGCTTGTAATAAAACTGTTATTTATTAAATGCGATGGTCCGCCGCCATAGCCATAATAGATGAGCTCGCTTGCGAATACGTGTTGAAACAAACTCAATATAAACATAAAAATTGTGTATTACTATTATAAACAAAGGAGTAAAGCAAGTATAAAGTTGAATTTTATTACATTTACTGTAAAAAGACTTATAGGGCCGCATCTACATTAATCCTAAATAATATTATAAAGGCGAATGAGAGTTTGTTTGTTACGCTTTCACGCCTTAACTACTCGACCGATCATCATGGAATTTCGCATACATGTTGTCAGAAGTATAGAAGATAGGGTACCTTTTATCCAGTAAAAGTACTGTTCCCGAGAGATCGACAAAATTTAGATTAACGCGAGCGTAGCCGCAGACAAAATATAATTTAATATAGCGATAAGATTTGTATTTTTGTTTGTAATGAACAAACTCAAGAACTACAGGATCGATTTTAATAATTCTTTCAATATTAAATAGGTATTTTATCCATAAGTAAAATAAACTATATAACATCACGGTACGAGCCATGAAAGGTGCAGTAATCATAATGCCTGCATGTCTGTATGACAGTATCTATAAAAACGTTTACTGTGTAAATTGTAAAATTTTATTCTGTGCCTATATCGTCGAAAAGTCAGGCACTGAAAGATGTTAAAATTAAACAAATTATAATGGCAATTGTCGCGGTTTATTCAAATTAAGGAGTCATGGGCACGGAAATTCCCACAGTGACCATGGCTGCTGAAAAGCAGTCGAAACGTCGGTCGGGTAAACATAAATACATAAAAAATTTTATAATCTATATATAGGCAAAGGCAAAACAGTTAATACTCACATTCGCATTTATAATATTAGTTAGAATTATATCTGGCTCTATTTATCTATCTCGGAGATCATTATTTGTATAGCCAACAAAATTATATAGATACCGTAGAGCACCGTAGACCGTGGTTTAACCTTCTTTTACACATCACCATATCGATGGGTTTAGCTTTACTTAATAGAAATTGTATTATTAGGGACAGGAGCGGCGCCGCGGCGGTGGGTGAAATTATTTTACCCGCCAAGATTACGCAGTTCCTGTTGGATAGTTAATTTTGCTGACTCGGCAACGTGTGAGTTATCGTTTTAGTGTTCGTGGTTACCGGTTACCGTAGCCCATAGGCTACGCACCCTAACCATAATTAGGGTAGGTACGGTAACCACTTACTTTAGTCAAGTCGCATTTTTATTTGTCAGCTAATTTGTGTAAGAATGCGTTCAATTTTACCGCAGGCAATGAAAGAAGTTAGAGATTTTCATTTCTCTGGGTATTTCTAATAACGAATATTTAGAGATCGGCCTGAAAGAGCGACGTTGAGTGTTGTGGGCTTGATTCCCGCACGACGATAATTAAGCATTTTATATTTATATTTGCTATAGAGATACATATAGTTTGAAAGCATAAGGATTATAAATAAAATTGATGTATGTACTTAATTTCTTAAGATTTAATTTTTACTGTAAAGGAAAGCTTTTAATATATTTTCTAATTAACTTCGAATGTAAAAATGAAGCATGTAAATTGCTTAGCCTTGTTATTATATAAGATTAAACATAATTTAAATTCAACCTCAAACTATTTCAGTTTACAAGTACGCAGTTAAATTTTCTTTTTGCAATCAGTTGACATTGAAAATTCAAGAAAATAAAACATTGACGTATACAAGGTTACCGAAACGGGAAGCACTTACTAAAATAGATCTGGGCTATCACCGTGTAATTATTATCTAAGCGCTAACAGTTATTATAATAAAACGGTGCTAATATAAACTAACAACGTTATTAGAGCTAATTTTGCAAAAGCCGAGGACCTAGCAATTAAAATAGGTCTTATTACAAAGCGAAATAACACATGATCGTTGGCATTCTCCGTAATGCCTTAGTCTAACGTTTTGAAAATTAAAAATATTGCACTTACGTCATTTCTGCTTCTCAGCGTGCTTCTTTTAGGCCTCAATAGCACATCCTTAAAGTCTAATTTAACTTCGTTTATAATATTAGGCATTTTGTCACTGAACACAAGTGTGTTTTCGTAAATTAACTGAGTTAAAACTCGAGGCGACGTCGCATCGATTCCCGCGCGCAATATCGACTGGCGAATTCTGTCGTCTGTCAGTGTTGCTTGATTATGGGTAAATTTACCGCGGGATAATTTACCTACTGTGGAAACGAATTGGTGGAACATTCGATATCCAACTAGGTCACCAAAGTTGTTTTGTGTGTTAGGCGTTACTAAGGATTTATAACTTTGTGCTAGAATTGTGATAATATTATGATAGTAGTATAGTATAGTTACCATAAAATAGCATCATTACTTTCTCTGGGATTACCTGTATTTTCTCACCTGTACTTTCTCTGAGATTATCAAAGATGTATCACAGACATTGATTAGACGGCTAAAGTAAGAGCAGTTTTGAATTGAAGTTCATGTAAAATTGAATAACAATAGGCAATTTATAAAAAGAAAATATTAATTATGAGACTGTATTTTGATTGCACTACATTAATAAAGCATTCCACGAGAGCCGACGTTTCAGTCTCATGTCTGAAAGTTATCAAGTTAAACTATTATTTTCGAAAATTTTCTGTAGAATTGGTATCTGGAACTAAAACTCTAGTAATAAGCCTCAAATACCACATAATACAATATCTACTAACCAAAATATCGAAATGTTTTTGTAATAGTTCTGTCTTATACATTGGATAACACAGTGTATATTATTATAGAAGTGTATCTTCATAAGATTATAATATATGTTGGGCAACTTTCGACTTAACTACTCAGATTATGGTAAGATTCTTAAAACTAGCAACACAGATACCGCAAGCGTGACACCGACGTCACGAGGGCGCACAGAAATACTCGCTTTCAGCCGCTAGGTGAAGGTTATTTTATGACCGACGCAATCCTATGAAAAACCACACGAAAAACATTACGAAAATTCAACTTTCTTATTATTTGAAATCATTATTATATTAGATTATTGTTTTAAAACGTAAATTAGGTATTTATTGGTTATGTTATTGACATAATAGTCAGCTGTTATGATGTTCGGGCATGCGTAAATCGTAATGCGGAAGGTAATGTTGCCAAATTAAAATGACATTGGGCGTGCGGCCGAGGACGGTGCGAGCGTCTCCTTGTTTTGTGCGTCTAATCTTAGGTTTAAATGTCAAATAGGTTCTAGATATAGGGAGTTAATTCAGTACTTAGTCATTGTGGGAATGACCAGTTTACACAAGATATGTTCACACGTGACGGATGTGACATTATCTAGTAATTTAATGGGATTAAGACTCACGCTTTTTATTCTTGAAGTGGTAGGTAGTAGGTAGGTAGGCATAGTTGTTACGCAACCTCATTTCGACAACAATGTATTGAGCATATAATGCCGCTACCGCGATTTTTTTAACAGAACACTTAATAATACCTTGCCCAAAATTGGCTATGAATGAGTAAATTTACTTCACGCAGAGCAAACCTATACGTTTAACCTGTATAATATAATAATGTCCTGCAGACCGAATTTTGGTCACGGCGCGTGGCGGCCAATCTTAACGGCGACTGGCCATCTGCACAGGAGATATTATAGTGCACAAATGTGTGCGCAAACATAAGTGCACTCTCTGTTCCTCAACTCTCATGATCAGATGGGACGTTAATCCGACACGACCAGAGGGAGATCAGGCGCAGGTTCAACGCCTTTACGTGCTTTCCGATGTCTAACATCAACAACTTCCTAACGCTGGGCTGCTATTGAAATTTCTTAACAGAAAAACCCAACAACTTTTTGTTTGCTCGACCCGGCATTAGAACCCCAGACCTCATGCACAGCAGTCGCATTCACTACCGCTGCGCCACTGAGGCAGTTAGTAATATACTATACATATAAACATAGTCCCAGACATGTATCCCCGAACGTCAGCTTAATATCGCCATCTATGGTTTTATTTCTAGGGCTGCCACCTTTATTCCGAACAAATAGAATAATTTATTTAACCCGCTTTTTGCTACCATATTTTTGTTGATGCTAGTAACATCTATCTTGAATGTTTGTCTTGGTCTGGGGGTTTCTATGTATAATACGTACGTTTACAAAAAAAATATATATATGTATGTTTATCCATTGTTTAGTACCCATAGTACAAGCTCTGCTTAGTTTGGGCTAGATTGTGTTGTGTGTATGTGGTAGAATATTATTATTATTATTTATTATTATCTAACAAATATTTATTATCAAGGAACGTCTTAACCACATCTTTACAATATATTATGTCTATATTGAGATAGATTAATTGTTTTTAGTCAATTTAGGGAATCTCTTTTGCGTTGCTTTCAGTTAACAATTAAATAAAACCAGTAAATATTGACATAGGTAAAATAAAGTATTTTCACGTACCTAAGTACTTTATTTTCATAATAAAGTATAAAGTACGTTTAGCCAAAATAATGTACACGCAGCGAAACATCAACCTAGACTGTTTGGACTTTGAACTATAAGAAGTTGAACGCTCCGTATGGTGTGAGAGAGTGCGTTATATTTTTGTTACGCTCTATCCGTACCATTACATCGACACCACTATGCACACACTGCCCTTTCCGACGATTCTCTATTTTGTATGTAGCGTAGTTATGCGTCTAACTTGATGTGTAGCCGTGTGTATAATACTTTTTTATAAAGTACGGCTGGCAACCCTATTTATGTCCCACCAGTTGGATTTTTTTTATGATGACTCCCGCACTAAATAGTATTCTTGGACTTGACAAACATTCAAATAACTGACACCAATAACACTCAGACTCGGAACAACCATTGTGGAAAAAGTTTTGTCCCGTGTGGGGATCGAACCCACAACACTCGACGCAGTGGTAGTGGCGAGGCGACCTCTACGATATCCGTGCATCCCCTCTCTCTACGACTAGTCCAGTTTATAATACAGCGTTCCCCTACACCAACCGTCAAGATTATATTAGGTGGAGCCGCCTCCCATATCTCCAGTATGGTACCGGAGCTGTGTAAAGCACGCTCACTTCCAGAATTTTTCAATTCGTAACAGTAGTTCCTGAGATTAGCGCGTTCAACCAAACAAACAAACAAACTCATCAGCTTTTTAATATTAGTATAGAATTATAGATTAAAGATTCAATATACACGTTAGAGTAGAGTTCTCGGATCCCAGCAAAGTCCGACAACTAAACGAATACAGTTGGACCCTAACACTTTGTCTGACCCGTGCAATTAAATACTGAGACCTCATACAGAGCAGTCAAGGCAAGCCTAGTAATTTGTAAACCAAATTGCTGTAATCTTTTTAAAATAAAATGTCCAATACGATCAGGCTTAGATATTTTCATAACTATCTTTTAGGTTGCACTGACCGGAAATTGCTAGCAAACAAGTTAAAAGTTCTTGAACCTGCAGCAGATATCATCAAAGACACAAAAAAACGTGTGCAGAATGGCGAATTAGCATGAAATAAGAATGTATCAAATTTACTACATACCTTTTATAAGTATAAAGAAAGCAATTCTACCTCTTTGAGTTCAGAGATAGCTCAAAAAGAAATTGGGCCACAAACCTGACGTTTAATATCTAACTATTATTTTCAAATTCCGCTTTATTAATTCCTGAGATTTAATGTTTGTTTGTAGTGTTGTAAGGTAGTATACAGGTAGATTTATACAGAAGTGAATCCAACTTAAACAATTGGTATTTCGTTCAGAAACAGAAATACACCCGCGGACCTGACATCAAGTTGGCCGCTCACTTTGTTTTTGAGCTATCTCTGAACTCAAAGAGATAGAATTGCTTTCTTTAAAGGTACATTTACGTAGATTCAAGGTAAATTTGATACATTCTTATTTCATGCTGATTCGTAACATTGCACCCGCCATCCTGATGCACACAAAAATCGCATAGAACATATGCGTACCGCTTACAAAAGGGAAGCGAAGAAGGTAGGTAAAATTAATATTATTATTATTATATACATAATACATATGTAAGTAGGTATATAAATTAAATGAAGGTTTGTATTGATAATCTTTTTATTAGGTAGATAGACAGTATAGGTACTGTTTTATACAGTATAGGTACGTATTTAAAAGACACAGGCACAAATATGCTATATCTGAAAGAAGTGAAAACTAAAAAATAGAAAACGTATATTACGTGTCAAATAGGTATACTGAGTATTGCGACAAAGTATACGGGGTGACGTTTTTATAGCGATTTTTTATAAAATTGTCAAAATAGTATCAAATGCAATAGTTACAAGGAAATTTTTGTTTTTCAATTAGAACCGCAAAAAATAATGAATCTTTGGTAATCATTTTCTCGTGTTTTAAACTGCACTCTAGTGCAGTTTAAAACAGGAGTTTTACTCCTACATTAAGTACGCTAAGGCCTATTCCAAAGTGAAGTTACTTGAAAATTTCCGATGTCAACGTTCTTCCGTACACTGTGCGACGTGCAGTTTGGTTGACTCAAGCAAGGTCACGGTGGTTGCGCGGTTGACCCGACCGTGTAGAATAGGTTCGATTTGTTAATATTTGATTGAATTAAGTACAAGTACTTAGGTACATAATAATTACTTATGGAAAAGTGCAATTGTAAACAAAAGTATTTTTAAAATTAAACTTTTTATCTGAATGCGGATTTTTTTATACTATTAAATTTAACAATATAGCTTTTCAAACGTCTCAGTCGAGTCGCAAATATATCAGGTTGTTTTTTATTAAATCTATTAATCAAAAAACAACATGATTTTTAATGAACACTTCCTATTTCATTCACAACTAAAATATATAATATTTACTAAGTCGATAAAATATCTGGGAGTGCATTTGGATGGCGGATTGTAATGGGACAAGCAAATCAATACACTTATATATAGAACGATGCGTCTCATCTGTACGTTCAAAGCACTCCGGGACTCAGCCGATCTTAACACTCTTAAGATGGTACATATATTATGCACTGTGCCAATCTATCATCGGATACTGTATCACTATATGGGGCGGTGCTGATAAGACACTTTTTCTGGGAGTGGAGAGAGCGCAGCGAGCCGTGCTGAAGGTAATGACTAGAAGGCCGTTCAGGTACTCAACTTCTCAGTTCTATGCTGATTGTAAAGTACTTACCGTTCGGCAATTATTTGTGCTACGATGTACTCTAAGGAAACATACCAGTATTCCCATGCCAGATAAAAACAAAAGAAGGAACTTACCGTTGGGCACACAACATAGGACTACTTTTGCAAAGCACCACCATTATGTATTAAGCACGCACATTTACAAAAAAATACACAACGAACTTAATATACTCGATATAAACAGACACACTTTGAAGCTCGTCCTGACTGGATGGCTACTAAAACTAGATTACATCCGTACAGAATCATTGCTAATTTACATCGCATAAAAACAACAAATTAAATACATACACATTCACGAACAGACCCTCATACAACTCAACAGAAACACACAGACACACACATACACCCATGCACACACACACATAGTACATTTTTAATAATATTGTTATAAATATTTTTTTTGATTCATGAAAATAAAAATTAATCTATAATAATTAGTGATCGGAATAGGTAGAGCTATTTAGGTTCATTGACCGCAAACATTGATGTTGATATGGATATTCCACGGGATTCCGACTGATACTACGGGATTTTATTGAATTTAATTATATATGTCAATATGTATAAAATGGTTTATGTAAGCCAATAAGCGCATGAGCGGCGTTGTAAATTTTACGTCAACAGCACGCTATAAAACTTTTTGCCAAGCGCGCGACGTTGCCACTTTGTTGAGACGCGTAATGTCGCTGCATTATGGAAACAAAAGAAAATAATAGTGGGGTGTTTCTGTCGCTAGAGTGACGCACCTGTTTTTGTCTCTTTCTGCGCCACTAGAATTCAATTCTTTACCAACAGTAACTTGTTGTCTCACTCGATTACTTCGGTTCTTAGAGTGCGCTTGTTTGCTTCCTGTTGTGTTTTGTTGTGTGGTGAATATCTTCTGACCCTGGCTTATTTACTGGATTCTGGAACCTTCTTGCTACTACGACTTTGGCTAGCATTTACGGACTCTGATTTGACCTTATTGGATTGGACGTTTGGAGTTATTTTATTGGATACTGATTTGGTAAGTTCTATTTTTTAAGTAAAATATTGAATAAAACTAATGTATTGATCTTATTCTACCTTGACATATTAGAAAATTTAATTGTTTGGGCTTAGCGAAAAGCTTGTCCTAAGTCGAACCAATAATAAACATTTTACATACAAAAAGTCAAGTACAGTGCTATTCGCACAAAACGCAAAACCTTTTCTTGTTAGCTAAACTTTAAAATACTAATGTATTCCAATCCAGTATTTTCTTGACTTAAAAGTATGTCACGCACGTGTCAATATTAACTTAGAAACTTATTAATAGAATGTATTAATTAGCTATACGGTAAAGTGCAGGAGTCATAGACTAACATGTTTGCAGTTCGTGCACATATGAACTATCATTGAACTGTACTGAGTGTACTACTTGTGTGCGATTAACCGTACTCTCTCTTAGCGTAAATTAAAAACTTTTGATTGACTTTGCATTTTCAAATTTGCACTTGGAATATATATATTTTACTAGTTTTGTTTTTCGAACACTAAGTGTCGATGTGACTCTACTCAGCATTTCTAATTTAACGACATTTTGATTCAGGTGAAGTACTTCAACTTGGCGTCAAGTTCTGTCAAGCCTGAAACAGTTCAGAAGTTGATACGTGACTATCCTGAGCTGATTTTTGACGCTGCCAGCTGTACTATTTACTGCACCAAGTGTTAAAGCCATTTATCAGTAAAAATCTAATGTTAATCGACATATTGAAGGTGCTCAACATCGAGGAACATACAAACAGCCTCAAGAAGAATTTTATTTATTCAGTTTTTAATTACTTGTAACATCCCCTGATCGCAAATAAAAAATAATGTATTCAAAGATTTTTTTCAAAAATACATGTTTGGTGCTTGTTGTTGTAATTGCAATAACAAAAAAGTGCCTGACGAGTCGCTATTACCTCAATTAAAACATGTCACCTGTTTGGCACACACTCTTCATTGCGTGTCAAAACAGATACGGTTAGAGTACCATGATGTAGATATGCTAATATCCAATGTGAAAAAAATACTTTTAAAAGCTCCTCGCAGAATAAAAGTATTGAAAGATACGTATCCCAACTTACCTCTTCCCCCACAACCAGTGATAACTAGATGGGGCACTTGGCTCGAAGCTGCATCGTATTATGCAAAATATTATGAAGAAATAATAAATGTTATTTCAGATTAAACAGCCCTGATTCAATGGCAATACGTAATGCAAAAAATATTCTGGAAAAGGAATATCTACGGAATCAATTAGTATATATAGAAAATCATTATACGATTATTTTATTTTCATTAAAAGAGTTGCAGAAACATAATTTAGCATTAAGTGACTCGTTTTTGGCTTTTGATCAAGTCAGAGCTGCTTTAAATGAATGTAATTCTGATAGAATAAACAAAATTGAAAAAGTTATGGTTAGGAATCCTGACATTGACATCCTCAGAGAATATGAAGGAAAATTATCGAAAAATGATGTGAATGACGAAATTTTGTCATATAAATTCGCTTCACTAACATTAACAGATGTCGAACGCTCGTTTTCCACATATAAATGGGTGTTAGATGTAAAAAGAAATAGATTAAAATTAGATAATTTAGAAAAAATAATGGTGATTTATTTTAACTTTGGTCATTCTCAGTCTTCTAGTGAAGCTGAAGACGAACCAGACCAATAAAATTTTTTGTTTAAATAAGTGAATTATTGTTGAAGCGTATTGATTATTTTAATTAATATAATAATAAATATATGTAAATCTTACCAACGTCTGTCCTGTAACTATCGTAAGTTTATTTGTTAAATCTATGTATCTTTTTCTTTTGTGAAATAAACTTTATTATTATTATGTTTCTCTTATCACAGGTACTTTCTAACATATTATATTAGAAAATACCTGGCCCTTTGGGAGGCTTACAACGGAGACATGGGTCCAACGTGAAGAGGCCCGTCGAGAGTTTTAATCAAAGGTGTGATGGAACACCTACAGCGGCAGGCACAGGACTATTGCTACGTATGGATTCTAATATGGTCCATAAACTACATATATACTGAAAACATATAAATAGAATAATAAACTAAACATATAATAATCTTATAATAATAAAACCCAAATATTACAAAAATTTTAATGATAGCAGACTATGCCATCAATGCCACATCTATAATAATCGGTTCATGCATCCATGTTCTGCTTGGCTAGGATCGTGTTTCATACTGTCAATGTTATTTGTTTACCCACATCGTTATTATTTTTTCTCGTTTTGTTTTTATTTTATTTATGTACCTACCTATGTGCGCTCTAAATATTAATCTTAGTTCTAAACATTGTTTCTCAGTAAGTGAATTATGTATGCAATTCTTTATGAGAAATAAAGTTATTCTTAAACCTATATATGGGCTATAGGTATGGGTGTTTGGTGGACCGGTATATTACTAACTATGGATGAAAAACGGCGTCTGCCCTGAATACTCTAATAGCATCAATGCAATGGGCAGACGGTGACTCGCCAACTCACTAGATGGGCCCCTGGAATAGCCACTATAGGCATACAAGCCAGCAGCAGAGGGCAACACCAGTGCGAGCGGCTAGGGGTGTCGAGCGGTGCGGCGCCGGTTTCACCATCACGGTTCTCGTGACAACGGAGACCCGGAACGGGTTTCTCCGTAGTTATGCCCTTGAAAATGACACTTCCACCCCCAAGCATATAGCTCTAGCGGCCTCCCTCTGACCGGCCAACCAAGGCCAGCCAGAGTTAAGAGTCCTACGGGCGCTCTTGAAGTTCCACCCCAGCCAACCAGTAACGACAAGCCCCCCGGCTTGGCCGACGAGGCCCTAACCAACTCTCTGAGGCATTCAGGACCGCAGTGTCGCCACTCACATTCAGCTCGCCACAAACTGCCCTGCGGTTTGTGCGCTTTAATTTAACTTGGTGATAAATTTTTTGTTTATATCACAAGGCGAAGGTGATAGTTTTAAAGCTAGTGTACTGTGCCCTCCGACATCGCGTTAGTCTCATGATGAGATAACGACTGTCCCAGAGGGGTATAGGGGTTTATTATTATTATTATTACAATCACTAAACTAGAAAGATATAATTCGAGTAGTTAGATGAAATTAAAATAATGTAGGTGGGCAGCCCTCTCGCGTGTTTTACGTACTGCGCGGCTGTAGGTAATTATTTCAAAGACAGAGCCGAGTTACAATACTTTTAGATAATATTACTGTAGTACAGTGGATCTCCGGTAATCCGGCCCCTGTCTAATCCGGCGCTTCCTGTAATCAGACATGCCTATTACTATAGGTACATAAAATTTATTTCGACAAATCTTCACTAATATAATGCATGATTAAACAGGTTGTAACCTGCGTCTGTATGCGCCACCACTACTGCGCTTGACGTGTTGTAATTCAAATAGAATCTTATTAGTTTCATTTGTGATTTGTCGCATACAAGGTACTCATTTTTATTAATTCTGGCTTATAGATATAAGCGATTTGGTTGTAAATACTGTAAGCTTATATTTTATGAATAAATGATTATAATTATATTATATTATAGAGTGTCTATAGCAGTACTTTTTAATCCGACAAATTCGATAGACCGACACCGCTCTGCAAAACGTTTGTAGGATTACCGGAGGTCTACTGTAATATTAAAAAACGTTTATGCCATCTATCGCAGGCAAACCACAGTGAACGTGGACAAAACCGCAAAGGCACGTTGGTATTTAAATAAAACACAAAATACAGGTACAATCAATGTTATATATTTCAGAAATGTCCTCCAGGGGCCACCGTCGTAGGTAATATATTGTCCAGAATGTTCTCCGCAGTGCTTTCCAGGACTGCGGAAAGAAAACCAGTTTCTTTAATGATATTATATCCAATCAGATTAGAAGCGAATAACAGCAGACCAGTTTGCTTCCCAAAACCATTCTGTAAGTAAGTATCGGAGTTCTAATCGCTTTTAGATATCTATAATATAGCGAGTAAAAGAATTATTACCTACATATTATAAAATAAAATACCCCGCCCCGCGTCTGTACAAAATAAACTCAAAAACAACTGAACGGATTTTCATGCGGTTTTCACTAAAAGACAGAGTGATTCATGAGGAAGGTTTAGGTGTATAATTTGTTAAGGTTTTGTACTACCCGTGCGAAGCCGGAGCGGGTCACTCGTGATATTATATACAGGCAAAAAGTAGATATATAGCACTGGCGCACGGAATGTGAAGACGTGAAAACGTCGCAATTAGGATGTTAGTAGTGTTCTCAAAACAAAATCGGTTAGCAAAATAACTTTTAAAGCGCAATTGTTCGAATGTTAGCTATCTTTTTTATGTAAGCTCTTTCATTATTTATTGCTGTAATTATTTGTATTTTTTTTAAAGCTAGTTCAGTTATTAACAAAATATGGTGTACCTATGGATAGGAATTTAGGCAACAATTAGTATTAAAATGAAAAATTGTTTGTATAATGTCATTCTTCTTCTTTATTTTTAAAAAAGGCAACTTACGCCAGTACTATTCTTCGGACAGATGCAGGGGAAGCGCTCCAGGGGTTGAATGCCAACACGATGGTGCAAAAGTATTGTAGAGGCAACAGGAGAAACTCTACATCGATATATTAAACTGACGCAGGATAGAGGCAGATGGAGACGGATAGTAGGTATAAGGTCACGATCCTCGCGAGGGAAAGACAAAGAAGAAGAAGAATAATAGGTAACATTATAACAAAACGACATCTTTAAAACGCTGACAGCGAAAAATAAAACCGTTTTAGCAGTTATTATTACTTTTTAAAAGACAACTCCCGCACTAGGAATATTTCCTGTGTCGCGGGGACTTTACAAACATTCAAACAACGGACACAAAGAACATCCAGACGTGGAACATCTATTTGTGGATCACACAAATATTAGTCCCGTGTCGAATCGAACCCACATCGCCCCAATCGGGGCGGCGGCGGTGGCAAGACGACCACTTAAACCTCTACGCCATCTGCCATCCTATTTTTCTTCCATATTTTTCTTAACTCTCGCACTAGGAATAAATCTGAACCCTATATTAATAACTTTATATCAAAATTTATATAATGACTAGCTGTCCAGACAAACGCTGTCCTGTACAGGCCAAAAAAAAAAAAAACCATCCCCGAATCCACAGGAACACACACAAAAAAAATCATTCATATCGGTCCAGCCGTTTAGGAGGAGTTCACTGTCAACACACGTACAGAAGAATTATATATATAAAGATGTGGTTTGAAAATGCTGAATAGGTACTATAAATTTAAAACTATTAGCAGTTATCTAAACTTATAATCGAATCTAACCAATTTGAGGTCGTCCCAAACTAGTTTGCAACTATACTCCATTTGGTTAGGTATTTAACTAGAAGTAAACAATCTTGATGTGACTTTTTACACTGACACATATTAAACAAATAAACTACTGCTTAAACTAACGGTTCAATTGATTTAGTAATCGTTACTGTTGTATTTACATTGATCTTTAGCAGTATATTATTTTTCTGTTTTTCTTTAAAATATCGCCATCTGTTAGACAAATTCCATAAACTTTTTAAACGCATAGTCCTAAAAATAGTTCATAACAATTTCCGTAATAATGTGTGGTGTTTACAAGGTCATAAACTAATTCTGATGGCAACGCTGTCAATTTTCGGGCCACTCTACCAGTAGACTGTAAAGCGGAAGAATTCTGGGTCTATGTTTATATTATATTTAGAAAATAAGTATATGTGTATGTTTATATTGTTTATTCATTGTCGAGTACCCGTAGTACAAGCTCTGCTTAGTTTGGGCTAGATGGTGTTGTGTGTATGTGGTAGAATATTATATTATGTTACATTAATTATACATTTACTTGCTTTACCTCCTTTTAAATATTTCATTTCATATGTTAAGTATTTAATCGATCAAAATCTAGTAGGTAAGCTATAAAATTTAATAGCCCTATCTTGAGGAAAGGGACATAACGGTACGAGCTACAGGGACGACAACGTGGGTGAAACCGGACAGCTAAATAACCAATTACACTTACTTGAGACAGTATTCCGCTGGTCATTAGGTAGCCAGTTACCAAACTCGTCGGTGTGCGGAGTAAACACAGCCTCCTTGTAGTTGCCGAAGCCATCGCACTCCACGTCAGTTCCCGTTCTGCACTTCTCTCGAGCGCAATCTACATTAATATAACTTCCCAACTAATATTTTAAAATACGAATGTGATTTGCTTGTTACGCTTGCACGCTTGACTACGTGTATGCGAAATTGCGTGATGATCGGTCGAGTTCTTAAGGCTCTAAGCATAACAAACTTACATTCGCATTTATAGTATTACTTAGGAAGTTAGAATTATGATATGCACAAAACAAAATAATATTCATAGACGGAATGCCATTATAGGCTCGTGTTGGACTGCTACGCAGACGACCCTAGTTTGATACCACAGAACGCATCTTTGACTTTTCGAAGCTAAATATATGTTAAATAGATAACTAGGTATCACTCTCTTCATCAACGGTAAAGAAAACATCGTGAGGAAACATACATATTATGTCTAAGAGTACTCCGTAATAGTTTCGAATCCCTACCCTTCTATTACCAAGAAATGTTTCTTGACCAGAAATGGAACAGTCTATAAACAGAGCTCTCATTATTCAGATGCAATACCTTAATAAAAATAAGAACGGTGAAGGAAAATGTCGTGAGGAAACCTGCATGTCTAAGAGTTCTTAATAATGTCCTCGAAGACATATGAAGTCTGCCAACCCACATTAGGCCAGCGCGGTGGATTATGGCCTAACCCTTCTCACACTGAGAGATGCCCGTGCCCAGCGGTTGGACAGTTTAATACAGGGCTGATATTATTATAAGTTCTTAATACCATTTTGTTGACGATTAAGCTTCGTTATTCAAAATAATAGCTAATTTAAATAATTAGGAACGTGAATAATTATCGTTTAAATACTAAAAGTAATTTAGCCCGATCAATTAAGTACCTAGTTTATCGTGAACTAGGCAAAGAAAAGCAAAAATAAGCGCCAATTACAATAAAATCGCTTCAAAGAACTAAATTCATACAGCAATACTTACGTTAGCTGCTATACTTGGGTGCCAAATGTAAGAGGCGAATGAAATCAAACCCCACACGTTTAAAATTAAACTATTCTCATCGATTAATTGTTAAGAATCTGAGTGTTTTCTGTATCCGTTTTCTTAGTTTTAATGTTGCCAGGCATGATATTGGATTTTATAACACTCTATGCCAGTTTACAGGCAAAGTTTAATCGTTAAACAGACCTCAGGAATTGTATGACACAAGACAAGTAAACTTTGCTCGGTAACCGAAACCAAGTCTCCGCGAATGATCTTGCTGATTGCCTTAATGTTTGTCTATTTTTTATAACTAATCAAAAAATGACACCTAGTTACCGCAATTCATGTTGGAGACTTCAACTCGCGGGACCTTGATACCGTTGATGAAGGAGCCATCCTCCAAAGCGCAGTAGCACACGAACCGTCGACACTGCCGGACATACAAACTTTATTTATAAGCCCTAGAGTACCCTTCCACCTGGCCTACTACTGGCACTAGCCTAGTGGTAAGCCGTTAGACTGCCACGCAGCGGTCTCGAGTTCGATCCCAAGCCGCACGCATTTCTTTGACTTTCCGAATTTATGTGCGTATTAAACAATTTGCTACCGCTCGCTTTAACGGCGAAGAAAAACATCGTGAGAAAACCTGCTTGTCTGAGAATTTTACATAATGTTTTCGAAGACATGTGAAGTCTGACAACCCGTCTGCCAACCCGCACTGGGCCGCAGTAGTGGACTATGGCCTAACTTCTCACACTAAAAAATGGCCTGGGCCTGTGTGAACAATGACACAGCTTATAGTCTGGTTCAAATACGAAGTCCCATTTGACAGATGATCGCTGAAAAGCTGCAATAGTGAAGATACCGTTTCAATCGGCACATAAAAAAATCGATTACCGATTAACTTTCTAAATAAACTATAATCGTGGGTTTAGAATCAAACGAAAAAGAACAGAAACAGAAAAGCAAAAAAGGAGTCTATTCAAGTATAACATATCGTAAGAATAGTTACATACTATAAGGGTGAATAAATGTGGTATAATAGATTATGATTGGCGATACGGCTACTCTAAAACGGCTACGCTAAAAATTATGGGATATTTAAACCATACGTCCAATATCGCATCTTCAAATCCATTTTTTGATAAAGAAAATATATTAGTGGTTTGCAGAAGAGGATTTAAGGTATGTTGCAACGTAATAATCATTAATACCAAATACAAATTTACAAAAGTATTTGCCGGACAATTGTTTTTACCTCGAATTTGTTCGATTTTATCCGATTCATATTGTCGCGTTATTAGGAACGACGTTAGGAAGTTGGTGGTGTTAGACATCCCCGTGCCTGCACGTGAAGTCTTTGGTCGCGCTCCGGTCGTTTCGGATTACTGTCCAATCGGATTATGACAATTACGAAACAGATAGTGCACTTGTGTTTGCGCATACACTTGTGCACTATAATGTCGCCTGCGCAGATGGCCAGGCTTCGTTAAGACTGGCCGCCGTGACCGTAATTCGATCTACATGAAGAACGTTATAACCGCTTCCTATCAGGAGTATCTTGTGCCATACGTGGTAAAAAGAACATTACCTGAACAGGTGCATACAGCCAAAGAGGTGTGCATTGTGGTGCGTTATAGTGCAAATGTCCGTCTGGTCCATACTTCTTCTTGAAGTACTTCAGCTCTCGTTTACATGGCTCTGTACTCGAAAAACAATATAAAAACTAAATTACTGCTAGAGATATGTACATTATGGACAAGAAAGCTGTAGGCAATCTTAAGGTTCATAACGCGCATACGATGAGAGGCCCAAAGTAGAAGTGTATAAAGAATCCGTTAAATTCCTATGCAGTCAGACCTTGTTCCTATCGTTAGAAACACAGCGACTTCTAATTTAATAGGTTAGCAAAGAGTGAATGATTCCTAGTGACGCAAGTTTTACGGTAGCTATTTAGCATCAGATAAGACGAATGCTTACTACCATGCACGTAAAGCGCGTGTCTTAAGCCTGTATCATACTAGCGTATCATGGTGCATGTTCCTTTAAGGCTTGACCAGTTACCGAAAAATCACTAGTACGAAAGTGGTCTTAGTCTGAAGCGAGATGCCTAACCTATGCACATGCGGATATACGAGGCTGCATCAGCTGAATCCTTTACCTTACACCGCACCTAAATACTGACGTCATTGGATTGCTTGCAGCAGTGCTCAGACGAGGCTGATCATTATCTTTGCTTCTGGCGAGGCATGTACTTATCGGGCATATACCTTACGAAGCTAGTCTGTATTACTGCTAACCGAGGACTGCACCATTAAAATATTTTTAGAAACACTGGGTGGTGTAATGGCAGTCCCTCTTATAACCTGACTGACGGTAGGTGGAAGGGAGACGCTATATCATACACCTATCGCCATTGGCGTATAATTAAGTGAGGGCCAGGTGGGCTGTTCTACGCAATCGTTTGGTGACCACCCCAGAACGTTGCATTTTAACTTAAAATTCTAAGGTAGTATGTGTGCCACAAAAGTTAAGAGGCCGCTTCTTCTGGAAAAAATTCTAAAAACGCCAATGCCTATGGCAGATTAGTTATTGTCAAAAATTGCGCAGTCTGTAATGAACTAAAATATTATGGATTACCGTTAGCAAATTGTTCCCCTTCGTCTCTCTTCCTCCGACCGGCGGCTCCTGACTGCACCACATGTATGTCCTGACATCGACCTTGCCGACACACCAGCCCGTCGTCGCAGCCTGGCTCCAAGAACTCCTCTTCCACCTTAACACATTTTATTGGTAAGTAGCTTTTGCTCGCATAAATCTTACGGAAACGCATATTAAGATAAAAATTATATGTGTTAATCTAGGGTATCTTTCTGTATGCCAAGTCTGATCAAAATTCATTTACCTGTTTACGCATGAACCCTAAGTAAGAAACACCCAAACATTTTAACTAAATTCCACACAGAAATATTTCTGTAGAGAATGTGTTCATTCTACCATCGACCAAACCACGCATTTTAATTCATACGTTTCTCCTGGATGCGTTTATGTCTAGCTCGGTAAGCTTTTAGCTAGGTTTTATCCTATGAACGTGCAGGCTCTGAATTAAACTATAGCACCTTTTTGCTTGCTTTACTGTACTTTCCTCCTTTAAATAACACAGTTTAACGCATTACAGCCGGCGGGCATAAGCCAGGTCCGTAACTGGTAACCGTTAGGGTTGTAGATCAGCCGGCAGGCATAAGCCAGGTCCGTAGCTGGTAAGCGTTAGGGTTATATTGATACACGTAGGCTGATTCAACTGAGAATGAATTTACAATGTTTAAGCCTTCTTATATCCCATTTATTTTTCATACAAATAACGCTAGCACTAACGTGTACAATAATCATTTACACCAATCAGCGACATATAAACAAAAAATCTAACATTTACGAGTGAATTCTTGGAAATCCTTATGCGTGTGCAGAGCGACAGTCCTTACGCGTGTGTGCATGCGTATAAAAATAGTGCCACGTATAAAAGCAGATGGCCTGTTCGCGCGTCGCTAGATCGTCAGTTACCTAGTTTCGTTGCGGCTAAACGTATGATGCTCCGTTCGATCGCCTTCACGCGTCGCTTGGTTTCGGCGCGGCTAGACGTATGATGCTCCGTTCGATTCCAGGATCCTCATAAACTTATATGTTGTTTGTGCGTAGGTATATACATACGCCACAACAGTAATAATACTGACTTTAAACCTCATCATAGTACGGCAGACGTCAACTTGGCTGTGTATACCATTGACGACATGTGCCTAGTGCCCCATTTCAAAATAGGTACGGTACACAAAACACAAATATCAGCACGCCGTGTTTCTAATAAAGAAGAAAAGTAAGACACAGTATATTCGCGCTGGTTTAGGCTCAAGTGCTGCATTTTCCATACTTTTTACACTGAATTGTCAATAAAAGTTCAGGTAAAAATAAAGCAGTAGTCAATAATCAGATTGTAAAGGAAATAAGAACGAATTCATGGCTCATACCTCTATTTCGAGAGTCCCATTCACCCTTGTAAACGTTTTCTTAAACTCGGCACATTTCTCACCCAATTCTGTAATTGAATTGTATATATGAACTAAAATAATTTTTATAGAGATTAAAATGTTGGTTGAGAATATTAGGGCTATCCAGGTTTCCAAACATTCTACACATTCCTAGAATGATTTTAAACACATGTGTATTATGTTTAATAAATATCAAAGAGACTTCTTTTGCAATAGGGATATATACTTATGACATGAGTGCCTACAATAATAAAATTAACGTAAACAAAGTACCGCCAGACTCGGAATATTCATTTTTGTATTAGACAAATAATGCTAAGTGTGATTTGAAACCACAACACTCAACCCAGCGGCTTACAGCAGCGGTAAAGCGACTGCTTGCCCGCTACGCTGTCTATGCAAATTTTTCATTAAATTTCTTGTGACAGGGATTTACAACGCAATATCTACTTTGCGGTACAAAAGAGTCTATCTATACATTCGAACATAATTCGCATGTACTGTGAATTTACCTACCATTTTTGCCATTATAGCGTCTCGTAAAACATTTTAGCGTCCTTTATAACGTTCTAGCATCCCTAAAACTTTCTAGCGTCCAATTATTCCGTAATCAAGCTACACAATTATAAATGACTCACGCTGATAAACACTGCATCGTCCACAGCAATTACATTGGTTCTTATCAGGCAAGAACCCTCCTGGAGCACAGGTACCCTCAGTAACCTGCCCCATCGAGCACTCGAACCCGCGGCAGGACATCGGACAATCCTCATTCGTAACTGGCTCGTAGCGGAAACTACGACGACTAAAACACACAAATATTATACTTGGATGCTCAGTTTATAATTCGCTTTTGTATACTTAAAGGCTACGGACACAGAAGTCAACGGGTGCGGTGAGCAGCGCGTTTCAATGCATAGATTTATATGGAACTGGCCTCGAACTGGCCTAGGCACGGCGAGCGGTCTACGAGCGGTGCGCGCCAGTCGGTGCCCGCGCGCTTTATGCATTTTATATTTTTACTTTTTAACGACCGACGCGGTGACGTTTGTTTCAAAAAGATGTTCTCGTCACTGATAAGACATTTCGTGCGCAAGCAACGACACTAATTTCTCATAATAACACAACACTACACCGCTGCCGCCGCCGCAATCGCTGGCTTCCAGACCGAGGCCTAAGTGTTAAAAGCGTTTACGCCATATAACCTGTTACGAGTGGCAACGTCGCAAATAAGTGTAACATTTTGAGAATTTTAAATGTAACTAATTATTATTTTAAAATATTTTATTTCCTCAATATAATTTCAAGCTTACGCATTACTTATCAAAAACCCTTCGACCCATTAAGTACATAGTAAAAGAACGACAAATATAATTTTAAATCAAATAATTATTATATTAATAATTTTAAATTAGCCTCATAGAGTACTAGATTATGCCCGCGGCTTCGCTTGCGTAAATGAAGGTTAGGTTAGGTTTTCCTGGATCGGGCACGCCACGATCGTGGCGGTACGTCCCGTGTTTGAGGAGTGGCTGGAGAGGCGGCATGGCGCTCTCACCTTCCGGCTGACACAGGTACTGACTGGTCACGGTTATTTTGGCCAGTTCCTGTGTCGTATACGCCGGAGTTCGCCGACGCCCGGTTGTGACCACTGCGGCGACTGCCGCGACGTTGTTGACGACACGGCGCTGCACACTTTGGCGGTTTGCCTTTTGTGTGTTTGTGTTTGTTTGGCATCGCAGCGCCGTGAGTTGATCGCGGCAGTCGGATCGGTTGCCCTCCCGCTCCCGGCCGTTGTTCAGTCTATGGTCCGGAGTGAGAGGTCGTGGAACGCCGTCGCCTCCTTCTGTGAGGAAGTAATTTCCATCAAGGAGGCGGCGGAGCGGGAGAGGGAGCGCTTAAACCCGTTCCCCAACCGCAGAGCCGGGCGCCCGAGGGCGCGAGATGACCTCCAGCCACCCTGAGGTTTGACCTGGGGGTGGCGGGCTTTGTGGGCCTGCCTGCCATCCGTTCAGCACCAGGTCCAAGAGGCGGCGTGCGTGTTTCCACGCACGGTAGGTCTTATCGCGTAGTAGCCTGTCGTTTCACACGGCGGGCCGAAACCTCGGCGGGGTCGCGACTGCATGCGAAAGTGATTCGCGCGGCCCCGTCGATAGTGGTTTTGTCGAGGAACACCGTAGTAGATTTAGTCGATATTCCGGGAGGTACATTATTCTTATTCCATCTTTCTTTTACCCCGGCAAGTCCGACATAATCCCTCCGCCCGCCCCCGCGGAGGGATATGCGTCAAAGCATTCCACCAGGTAAAAAAAAAGGTTTTCCTGGATATAAGATACCCTATGTCCTTTTGTGTTTCCCTGACAATGCGCACGCGAAATTTCATGATGATCTGTCAAGTAATTAAGGCGTGAAAGCGTTACAAACAAACAAACAATCAAACAAATAAACTCACTTTGGCATTTATAATATTAGTTAGGATTAGGATATATGAAACATACTTTTAAAAATGACAATTAAGTATGTGCGGCATTGCCACTTAGAATATTTAGAACTGGCCACAAGGCGTAAGCACTCTTAACCTCTCCTTGGCAAAAACTGTGGTAAACTTTTTACTAGTTTTTATGTAAGTAAGAATATATAGTTGCCTTTAGGTGGCTGTCAATGTGTCGCTAACACATTGACAGCCACCTAGCCAGTGTTATTTGTTCAAAATAATTAAGCGTGCCTTAAATATTAACTATATTGTTACACCCAGTGCCATCTCTCGGGAATGTGGGGCAGACTCGGCAGTTCCGTCTAATAATTTATTACAGCGCCACCTATTGACGGCTTACGGAACTAAGTAGTTCATCGATACGCAAAGAGTAGAGAGAACGCCGGCACATTCTCGAATCTTCTTACTGTTTACATATCGGTATGGCGTTACTAAAAACTGTAGAAACGCTTTAACCGCGTATAAAAAGGGAAGGCCAGCGCTCGCCGAGTCAGTTTACAATCATAAGCGGTCAAGTATTCATCGGAGCGAACGGAAGCGAAAATGCTACGGAGTTTGAAGCAGTTATTGTTGGAAAAGTGGAGTTTGTTGTGTTTTTAATTTAATTGTTTGTTTGAATAAAACGTGTTTTAGTCGGTAATATTGTTTACATTCTTATCCGTCAAACCCAGCACCACGTAACAATATTTATGAAATAACATACTTACGTACCTAATTAACGTTTCCTTTGGGATCTGTGGCACGGTGATTGGGACACCTAGAATCAAATAAAATATTTTAAAACATGGCCATCGTGGTCTAAGAGGAGTTGACAAGCTAAAAGAGGTTGTCTAAAGTTTAACCCATACCGTGGTAATACAGTCGGCCAAAAATGTGGACTACCACCTACGGTTGAGGTTCACTTAAACGTCATAAAACAACAAGATCGATTTCCCCTTGCTATAATATTATGACTGACGATTGCTCTCTTTATCATGTAACAATTATATTTACGTCATGCCATGTGTCCAGTTAGAAAAATTAACCTTAGCGTTAATTAAATCTCAAGAAAGTGGTCAACCAGTTTTGATAATAGTTTCACTATTATCAAAACTGGTTGACCACTTTCTTGGCCGAATGTACTTAAACTGATCCAAACTTTCTAAGAGTAGATTGTACCTAGTAATACGTAAAATTTGTTAAAATTAACTTAATAACATTACGGCGCTGACAACAGGCAAAACGGCTTAAACAATATTTTAGTTCAGTCTATATTGTTAAGAGTACCAGAAATAATATATATTATGCTTGAACATGTTTCTGAGAACAAAGTTGTCTTCATAAAATGTCTACGACAATAAATTTTGTTAAAAATTATGTTAGACTAAGGTATACAAGGACTTTTAAAAAAAAATATCTGTAATTATTTACATCGTAGATACAATCATAAAATTCATTACAAATATGTGTAAAATATTAATAAAAAACTTGGTTATTATTAATTTTTAATTACTTAACAATTTTATAAGTAATTAATCAAATTTATATAACATAACAGACTACACACGCCGTCTCTTCGCGTTTCCTTTTTATTCCTGTGCTCTCCAACAGTGACCGCGTAAGAGCGCTGCTAGACGGATCTGTGTCACTTTGTTCCGCAATACTTATATTATAGTTGTAAGCTAGCGAAACGGCCCGGCTTCGCATGGGTAGTACAAAACCTGAACAAATTATACACATATATATAATTATTATTATATTCCTTCCTCCCTCTGTCTATTGGAGTAAACCTCATGACAATCCGTTAAGTAGTTTTTGAGTTTATCGCGAACAGACAGACAGACACAGGGACTTTGTTTGTGTTATAACTGGGGTATGGGGGTAGTCAAATGACACAACCGATACGTGTAAGCTCATATATTCGACTGACGCAGCAGTCGTTTAGTAAAATGCACATAACCTACCTACCCACATGTTACTGATATATCGTAGGTAGTTACCCTACACTAACATCCCTCCAACCTTATTTAAAAATACTGTTTGTAGTCTACAGGGGTTCTATTGCGTCGTGATCGAGTGCATCCTTCTGTCTGTGAGTTGGGACGTATGCCGGGCTCCACAGTGACAGGTGCATCAGGAACAATCACGTCATCAGTTTGGCTCTTGCCGTCTTCGGACTCTTGAACTTGAGGTTGAATAGTCTCGGTTACAGCTGGTGACGGCGTGCCCGAAGTTTCCCTTGTAGATACTGTGGAACCATCAGCTGCTGCATGTGACGTGTTGCTTATGAATGCAGGGACTACATTTTCCTCCCCTTTATATTTGAGAAGTTGATTGGCATGCCTTTTAACCTTTTGATCTGTATTACAGATTTTAATAATATACATCGAGTTGCCAATTTTTTTTATCACTGACCCCCTAGACCAGAATTGTTTTTGTTGTTCATACAGTTTCACGAGTACAATTTCGCCTATACTAAATGTCACTTTACGATTGCCGTGGTAATGATCACTCTGTAAACACTGTCTAGACTTAACCATTTTATCGAGCACTGGGTCGGATGGTAGTGATGAGGTTGGCTTCAAAAAATCTAAACGCGAACGTAACTTATGACCAAATAATATCTCAGCGGGCGATCTGTTTGTAGTGCAGTGAACGGAATTCCTGTATCGTAGCAAAAATTCTTGTAATTTAATGTTTAAATCGCGGGCATTTACACCTGTTAACAAAATACCTTTGATCGCTTTCTTAATTACTTTTACGTAACTTTCAGCTTGACCATTACTAGCAGGGTTGTAAGTTGGAGATGTCAAGTGTGTTATATTATTATGTAAACAAAACTGATTAAATTCGTTTGAAACAAAGGAAGTGCCGTTATCTGAGCAAATTGTGTCAAACAATCCAAATCTTGCCATTACCTCACTTAATTTTTCTATGACGACGCGAGACCCTGATGAAACATCAAAACATTCTACCCATTTAGAATATGCGTCCACCACTATTAAATATGTTCGCCCATTTATTGGGCCGAGAAAATCCACATGTACGCGCGACCATGGTTGTGTAGGGAACGGCCACGGTGTCAGCGGAACACGCGGTGGCGACGCCCTCAGCGTCGCACACGTAGAACATGTCCTGACCAAGTTCTCAATCGCAACACCCATACCTGGCCACCAAAATCTATTACGTGCCTCTTCTTTCATTTTTGTTATCCCTAAATGACCTTTGTGTAATTCAGACAATACTTTGTTTTGAAATATTTTCGGTATAACTAATTTATGACCTCTTAACATACACCCGTTCTCAACTGATAATTCCGACCGGTGGTGAAAAAATACTTTTATTAGTGGATCAATTATTTTACGCGGCCATCCATCTAATATGTAACTACGAACTAAAGACAATGTTTTATCCGTTAAGGCAGCATGTTTCACATCTAATAATGATATAAATTGTTCGCCTTCGTAAACAAAATGAACATAATTATACGTTGACCTATCTAATAGTGAGTCATCGCCTACCTGTGCGCCGCGGCTGGCGGCGGAGCCGACCGAGTGCGCCTTGTCGTCGCTTACTTGACCCACGGCTCGGCTGAGATAATCGGCACTATTATGAATGCTGCTAACATATTGAATTATATAATTATACGCCGATAGGAAAATTGCGTAACGTTGTAACCGGTTTGCAGAAATTTCAGGTATACCTTTGTTTGGGTTAAATATTGATATCAAAGGCTTATGATCCGTCCTTAATATAAAAGGTGACGTTCGCCCATACAGGTACTGGTGAAATTTCTTCACACCAAATATGATAGCCGTAGCTTCTTTTTGAATTTGACTATACCGTTTTTCAGCTTCGTTCAGAGATCGAGACGCATATGCTATCGGTCTTTCTGTACCGTTATCAATTTGTGATAAAATAGATCCGAGACCAGTCGGCGATGCGTCCACCGTTAAAACAAGCTGTGCTTCGGGATTAAAGTGTGCTAATATTGTATCCGAGGCTAACGCTGCTTTAATGGACGACCAAGCCTGATCTTGTTCTCTAGTCCATGACCATAATGTATTTTTTTGTAGCAGTTTATGACGTGGTGATAATATTGATGACGCATTCCTAATAAAATTCCTATAATAATTCACCATCCCCAGAAAAGATTTTAATTCGGAAATATTTGTAGGTTTACATGATTTGAGTATAGCATCAACCTTTTCTGGAGACTTGTGAATACCGTTACGATCTATTACTACGCCTAGATAGGAAACGGAATCCTGAAGGAATGAACATTTTTCTACTTTGAGAACTAATCCGGCTTCCTGTAATCTATAAATACTGCTTGTAACCTACTTAATGTTTCATGTCTGTTTACCCCCCATACCAAAATATCATCGAGAAACTGTAACGTGCCATCCAAACCCATCAATACAGACTCCATAGTTCTTTGGAAAATGGCGGGGGCGCTAGCTAACCCGAAAACCAATCTCTTAAATTTATATAGCCCTTTGTGTGTATTAATACAAGTCAACATTTGTGACGATTCATTAAGGCACAACTGATTATAGGCCTGTGAAAGGTCTAATTTGCAAAAATAGCGCGCCCCATACAACTTAGAAAATAATTCCTCATATCTAGGAAGCGGATATTTATCAACAAGCAATTGTTTATTAATTGTTACAGAGTAATCGGCACACAGTCGAATAGAACCATCACGTTTAATAACGGGTACAATAGGGCTAGCATATTCCGAATATTTCACGGGTACAAGTATATCTAAGTCTACCAGGCGGTTTAGCTCCTGTTTCACACGGTCACGTAAGGCGAAAGGCAGTGACCTCGCTTTAAAATAAATAGGTTTCGCGTCAGGTCTCAAAACTAAATTTACTTCTACCCCCTTACAACAACCCAACTTATTTGAAAATAACTGTGGGAATTTTGAAACAATTTGCTGAATTAATCCTTCGGATTTGTTTACTGAACAGATTTGCATATTAAAACTAGCAAAGAAATCTCTGCCCAACAATGGTGGACCGCCATCCCTTACCACATACACACCAATATATTTAGTTTTACCCTTATATGTGAAAAGAAGTTTAACTTTACCTAATATTTTAAGTCTTTCACCACAATAAGTAAGTAAAACAATATCATTCGATTCTAATCTCACGTTATGAAAATGTTTGTCATACAATTGCTCAGAGATAACGGTAACGGGAGAACCGGTATCTATTTCAAAAGGTAATGAAACGTTATTAACTAAGACAGATTCCTGCATAGGTTCGCCGCGCTCAGTGCGAATACTACAACATAAATGCTTACCCTCATCATTATCATCACCGCAGTACTCGATATAATGCTGTCCTTTCACCATTTTTTTACACATTCGCTTAAGGTGACCTTGGATACCGCATTTTGTACACTTATAACGCGCAAACCGACACGATGATGCTTGATGACCGGCATATCCGCACACCGCGCACACGCTGTGATCGCAGCCGCGGCCCGAAGCAGCTGGCCGTGAGCTTCCCGCGGCTGCTGACCGCAAGCTCCCCGCTGTTGAGCCCCGCTGCTGTGAGCGCCAGCGCGCCTCTCCTCGTTCTGAACTGCCCTCCGTTGTCATTTTCATCAGCTGCATAGGAGTTGCTACCGGTTCCTTTTGTCGCCCTGAAGTTTCCATGGCACCCATGCGTGCGCTGCGAACACCTTCAGCTATCTCAATATATCCCTATTCAGGGTGAGACCCGACATCCCTTTTGTAAACAATTTATCTCTCTCAGCTCCAGACTGCATGCCCAATATGAAACGATCGCGTAGTTGTTCATCAAGCTGATCGGATACGAAGCCACAATGGATTGCTAATCCTCGGACACGCGCCGCCCACTCCGACAACTTCTCTCCATCGTTTTGTGTAGCCACATAAAATCTGTACCGCTCTGCGAATGTACACTTTTTTGGTTCAAAGTGTCTGTCTAAAAACTCGACCACTTTATTATAACTCAGCGTACTCACTTGAGCCGGCAAGGCTAAATCACGAATCAATTTATATGTGGATTCAGCACAATTACTGAGTAGAATAGCTCGACGTTTGCAACCGGCTTTATCTGCATCCTCCCCAACATCGTTCGCAAGAAACCATTGCTCAAGTTTCTCCTTGTAGATACTCCATTCTTGAACCTCGTGGTTAAACGTCGATAAGGTGCCGACCGTTATTTTCGCCATTTTACAGTTTATCCTCGTCGCCAACTGTTATAACTGGGGTATGGGGGTAGTCAAATGACACAACCGATACGTGTAAGCTCATATATTCGACTGACGCAGCAGTCGTTTAGTAAAATGCACATAACCTACCTACCCACATGTTACTGATATATCGTAGGTAGTTACCCTACACTAACAGTTTGTTTGTAGTATGTAGTGATAGTGATAGTGATAGTGAGAAAATTAGCAAGTAATAATAATAAATATATTATATTATGTTATAAATATTATTTAATTTTAGATTGTGTTAATATTCATTAGGTATTAATCTCGTGAAAAATCGGAAACTTACAAAAAATCCGAAGACTAGCAATAAGCGTTTCTATAGTAACCAACAAAAATATTTGAAGGACACTGTGATAAAGCAAGTACATTTTATATATTGTTATATCAACGGAGCAAGCACTAACATATAATTATATTATTTAATATCTATACCAATATTATAAAGAGGAACGATTTGATTTTTTATTTGATTGTTTGTTTGTTTATTTGTAAGGGCATAACTCAAAAGGTATTCAACCGATTTCAAAAAATGTTGTTCGATTAGAAAGCTATAATCATCACCGAGTAACATAGGCTATATATAGGTATATAAAGAGCAGCGATAGCTCAGTGGGGAGACCAACAGACTGCAATGCAGAGGGTCTCGGGTTCGTACCCACGTCACGCACCACTGACTTTCGGAAGTTATATGACTTTTCGAAATTATGTGCGTATTGATTGACAATTATCGCCTGCTCCGTGCCTCGGAGAGCACGTTAAGCCGTCGGTCCCAGCTGCCATGAACATCTATGGCAGTCGTTATTGGGAAAGTCAACACAAAAGATCCCACTGGGTCGAAGTGTCGCCGGTCTGTACTGACTGGCCCCCACACAAGATAAGATAGGTATATATTCTTTTAAGACTGCGCCGAACGAAATGTGCCAAAACAGGCGGTCACAGTTAAGTGAATAAAATCAACACTTTTTGTTTAATACAAATGTAAAAGATACATTTACCATAACAATGAATGTGTTTACGATTACTTATTACAAAATCACGTGAATTTGCACGAAAAATGCAAATACGTAAGCTCGTGTTACCTACGTGATTTTTAGATTACAACAGTAGAAATCTATCCTATTTTACAGCTTAACACATTCGCTGCGTTACGGCAAGTATTTTGCCGTATTTGACGGTCAGCCAGCGCGCCAGCTCGTTGTCCTTGTTTTGCGCGCGGTGCGGGGGTGATCTAACTATGTTCCCGTACGCGTAGGAAAGAGACAGTGATCTTTTCAATATGGTTGCTTTTAATATAATAATATTATACACTAATAATATACGGCAAAATAGTTGCCGTAACGCACAGTAAGGTAAGTATTTTTATTCAGTGCGGTACGGCGACTATCTTGCCGTACCCCCCCAACCCCTTGCCTCACTGCATGCGGCCGCGCGGCGTCTCAGTTTGCATTAGTGCTGGCCGTCAGTGATACGTACGTAAGTGCTCGATATTTTTTGTGCAAAAAACTACGCGGCTACTTAACAATGAGAGGTTCACGTAAAAAACTTGATATGAGTAAGGGAATTAATACTGATACATTTGATGAAATATATGATAGTAATTCGGAATCAAATTTTCAAGTTTGTTTCATAATGAAAATGAAGAACTTCAAGATCAATGGATCGACATTACCGATCAAATGGATTTTGCACAAAATAAATTAACAAGCGAAATAAAACTTCCACCACATGTGCTTTTAGAAGAACCACTTGATTATTACAAATTATTTGTTACCGAAAAGGTCATTGCAAAAATGGTGACAGAAACTAACAAGCATGCAGCTGAGTTTATAAGTTCACATGTTATAAGTCAAAATCTCGTTTAAAACGCTGGGAGCCAACTACTTTTGAAGAAATGCAACGGTTTATGGGTTTGTTGTTGGTAATGGGTATCAATAAATTACCTAAAGTTAATTTATTCTGGTCTAAGAAGAGTTGCTATCGAAATGAGTACATATCAAAACTGATGCCCAGGGATCGCTTTTTGCTGTTATTAAAATTTTGGCACTTCAGCGAAAATATTGACAATGGTGACAAATTATATAAAATTAGAAATGTGCTCGATATTCTATTAAAATCATTTTCTGATATGTTGAAACCAGGTCGATTTATAGTGATTGACTAAACCATGATACCTTGGAAAGGACGGCTTCATTTTCGCCAGTATATTAAAAACAAGGCACACAAATATGGCATCAAGCTATACAAACTGTGCACACCTGAGGGTTATACATACTCACTAACGGTATATACAGGGAAGGACGAAGAAAAATCAGGGGAAGGTCATGGTTATGATGTGGTTCTCAGATTGACTAAGAATTTGTTAGATGAGGGTCGAACTCTTATAGCAGATAACTTCTATACGTCGGTTTCGTTAGCTGAAGAATTACTGAAAAAAATCTTATTTATGTGGTACCGTGAGGACTAACAGGAAAAGGTTAGCCAAGACAGTCATAAGTACAAAATTAAAGAAGGGACAAGTTATTGGAAGAATGAACAATGGAGTCAAAATAATACAATGGATGGATAAATGTCCTGTGACATTGATAACCACAGTTAAAGAACATAACGCTTCTTTAAAAGATACTGGAAAAAAATCACGAGTGACTAACCTGCCGATTATGAAACCAGGGTATGTAATAATGTATAATGAAGATAAAAAAGGCGTTGATTTCAGTGATCAAATGACTACTTACTACTCAACTCTAACTAGAGGTCTAAAATGGTTTCGCAAGCTGATGATGAGTTTATTATTTGGAACTTGCTTAGTCAATGCATGGCTTGTATACAAAATGAAAACTGGAAAACAGTTACCATTGCTATCTTTCTTAGAGTCAATCATTCAGTCCCTTACAAAATCATATTTTATCGAAAATAATAACAATCAACCACAGAAGCGAATTAGTCACACATTAGAGAAAATGGAAAAATTTAAAAAGTGTTTTTATTGTTACCTTCTTAATCTTAGAAAAGACTTTTACAGCCGTGAGACTGATAAGAAAGTAAAAAGAGTGCGTACATTTTGTCAAGAATGTCAAAAGGCTATATGTTTAAATTGCTACAATAAAATGCATGACAAATAAATAACACAACAATCTTTACAGAAAATATCTATAAATTTTTATTAGTTAAGTTTTGCTATTTAAGTAAGTTTTGCATATCTGAGACATCTCAGATATGCAAAACTTACTACTACTACTTACTAGATCTCAAGAAACATGCTTAAGATTTGAAATAAAATGCTTTTCTGTTCTGTGTAGAAAGGCTAACATTTTCTTTATATTTTGATAATTGTTGCCAAAGATGTCAAGTGCGAAAGTTGTTCAGTGTGATAACTACCTACTAGCACTTTTATAGAATATATAAGGCTAATATAGAACGTTAATCAAAACATACCTAGTTTATAAAATTTATTTTCTTTCGTCAAATTAAAGTTCCTAATATTGTGTGATCTCATAATAGATTTAAAAGTAATTATAATAATTTGGTACCCTAATGCGAATCAAAAGTCCTATTCACATTTTTATTAATTAGTGTATTTGTACTAAGTACATGTGAATGCTTTTTTTTATATTTAAATATGTTTTAAATTGGCGATACTTGTATGAAAAATTATTATGTTGACTAATTAAGAAGAATTATGTTAATTTTTACACTATTAAATTTTAATGTTGTGTCTATAATAAAGAATATGTTTAAAACATCGATTGTCATTTCAGAAGTAAACCCCATCCCTAGCATTTTTTCACTTCCATGCTATACGGCATATATATTGCCGTAAATGACTGATTTAGAAAAATCTCTGTATCTTTCGAAATATCATAGAGAACCCGGGGCTACCACAGCTAAGTATACACGAGGATGTAGCCTATCGCTTTGTTCAAAAAAACCATTGATATGGGGAGTTTCCACGTCTGTATGGTCTTTGAAAGTCAGGTTTCGGTACGGCAAAATAGAGGTCGTAACGCATAGCAGGAAATATAGATACGGGCAGTATTTGTCTCGTACCGCGCTAGCAGTAGGTTAAGATCCAATGCTGCCGCAGCGAATGTGTTAAACGAAATATAAATAGTTATATTACAATTTGTCCGTCCTAAATATTTAAGTTATTGGTTGACAATAAAGATACATATTTACCAAAAAAGCACTTCAAATCCTCCATACAATTTTACTATGGCGGCTGCGTGCCGATTTGAATATGCGCCGCACGAACTCTGTCATTCTCTGTCTTACGCGCGACGCAGTCTTATAAGTCCTGTTTCTAACATAGTAACCTAACAAATTTTACATGAGCGAAGACGCGAGCAAAAGCAATTTTTAATATAGGTAATAAGAGTAAAAATTATATTGTTTGTTACATATATGTTTGCTTTTATTTTATTGTATTTTTCATATATTTTTATGTGTGTTTGAATAATAATATGATCTACAGTAAAAACAGCCGTTAGCCAACAGTCTAGATGCAGGTGCACCATTGGCTATCACGAGTAAGTTTGTTGTAGTAGGTAATATTTTTATCCCATTACCTTACCTAGTTACATATGTATATAATAATATTTCCATCATCACATACCCGATATATACCTTAAATTGCTTTTGGAGGGTAATACTCTCGAAGAAGCTCAGCGACAATTTATATAGACCTATAAAAAGATTAGAACTAGACAGATAAAAAGGTACTATTAAAACTTGTTTCAAATGACATAACAGTGCTTTTCCTGTCTATCTCTCTATGTCTCCGTTACATGCAGTAAAACATAAATTTACTTTTAATTGCTACACTGTATCATACAAAGCTTTCAGACTTTTAACTGTGTATCTTGCAGTATGCTTATTTACTTACGCATAGGACAAATTTTAGCTTTCAAACATTTATTTTAGACAGCTGAGGGTGAATTGTCAGCACAAGAAGAAGAAGAAATGTGGCCCATTCCAAAAACAATTTTTTTTTGCCCATTTATTTTGGGATTCAGCTTAAGAGCTATTGGGTTAGTAAAAGAAAGTTTAAAAGGATTGTTATCAAAATTTACTTCTTATCAGTTTGACCAAAGCAACATAGGAATAAATCATTTAATCTTTGGTACAGAACAGGTACGTATATATAGTCAGTCAGTCCGCCGGTAAAACAATATTTATCACTACATTTTATATAATATAACAAAGTCCCTCGCCGCGATTGTCTGTCTGTTCGCGATAAACTCAAAAACTACTGAACGGATTTTCTTGCAGTTTTCACCAAAAGGCAGAGTGATTGATTTATGAGGAAGGTTTAGGTGTATAATTTCTTAAGGTTTTATACTACCCATTCGAAGCTGGGGCTGGCCGCTAGTTTTCATATAAAATTAAGATTAATTTAGTGATTTGTGATGCAAACAACATGTGCGTCGCATAATGAACAAAGTGTTAAATAATAAGTGCACAGTGCTGTAATAAAATGGTAATCGACGAGCGTTAGGTATATGTTGTACGGAGCGTAGGATTTAAATGAACCGAAAGCACTATAATTGGTTCGTGTAACTTACGATTAATTGTTTATAAGTTTACGTTGTCAAATGTATTAGTTAACTAGTGAATAGTTACAAAAAGAAATGGTCGCTTTAAACACTACATCACTACAATAATATCTATATATTTATAAAAAATCTCGTGTCACGGTATCTGTGGTCGCACTCCTCCGAAACGGCTCAACCGTTTGTTATGAAATATTTTGCATATATTTGGTAGCTATGAGAATAGGTTGTAACGTATATTTCATTCCGCTAAGAAATAATTTATATGGCAGAACAACGTTTGCCGGGTCAGCAAGTAATAAAATAAATATTAAAAAAAGTCCCCCGCCCCGTCTGTCTGCCTGTTCGCGATAAACTCAAAAACTACCTACTCAACGGAATTTCATGCGGTTTTCACCAATAGACAGAGTGATTTATGAGGAAGGTCTAGATGAATAATTTGTTAAGATTTTGTACTACATATGCGAAGACGGGGGCGGGTTGCTAGTAAATAAAATTTATAAGATCTAAGAGCCTTATTACGCAATAACAATTAGGATCACTTACATCTTCGCAATGTTTTATCACATCTCAGAGCTTTGTATTCTTGTTCAGGATGTCCCCAATACGGGTTACAACCGGCTCTGAAATCTAATTAATATTTATTAATAATTAAATTATACTGCACAGATGGCGTAGTGGTTTAGGTGGCCGCCTCGTCACTGCCGCCGCGCCAAGTGTTGTGGGTTCGATCCCCACACGTGACAAAAATTTGTGTGATCCACAAATTGTTGTTCCGCGTCTAATTGTTCTTTAATTGCGTTGTTTGAATGTTTGTAAAGTCCCCTCCGAGAGTCAGGAATTATATCTAAAAATAAATATATCAACAAATATATCAACTCGAGCCGTACAGTATTCTTTGTATGAAACTACCTACTTACTGCAACGCACACTAATCGGAATCGTATCGTAATCGCCTTGTCGTCTCTCCTCGCCATCGTGTGCTAGGACCTTGAATAGCCACGTTGCCATTGCTAATACGCTCCGTGTAAAGAAGCATATAGAAAAAGGCGTATCTTAGTCTTAAACGGGACTGAAATTTATGTAATGATACGTATGGCGTAGTGATTTAAGTAGTCACCTCGCCATTGCCACGGCACCGAGTGATGTGGATTCGATCCCCACATTCGGTGCAGTGGCATTAGCGAGGCAAATTCTTTCGATACTAGGAAATTTGGATGTTTCACTATTGTTAGTCAATCTCGCGCAAACCTTTGTACGGATTTGGATAAAACTTAACTCAGGTAAACATGGAATTGTTACCTATTGTAGTGACTGGTAAGAATTCCTCAGTGTCAAAGCTGTATTCGTCTTCAATACAAGACTGGTCCAGTTCTGAAATTATAAAGACCAAAAGTAGGTGATACAATTGCCGCTTCTAGCATCAGCGATGCGACAACGCGTTGGCTGCGGCAACATTACACTTACAGACATGTATCTCCATTTATACATTATACAATTAGACCTGTGTCCGCTAGACAGTATAAACCTTGCCCCCTAACTACTAAGCCCTTAAGGTCATTTTGCCTTAAGAGGACGCTGTTCTATCAACAGTAGTAGTCATCTTTGTCTCTTAGGCTGGCAGCGCAACAACTACTTATAAATTAATTAGATTTAAAAAACAGAAAATATGACACTTATTTGTGACGCTGTCATTTGATTTGAAACAGGTCAAAAGGTATACACGGTCTTATAAAGTCGGCAAGCTCTTAAGATATTCTCAGTAGCAGTATGAATTCTGAAACTATGCTCGGATGAAAGCATTAGATAAGATACTAGATAAATATTATTAGTATTAGGGTCATTCGCTTTACGTGGAACTTAAAAACTATTGTTACGTGCTGGGTTCGAGGGATAAGAATTTAAACAATATTACCGACTAAAACACGTTTTATTCTAACTAAATTTAAAACACACACACACACACTACTTCAACACTTATCCACTCTAACTGTTACAAGCACTGTGGTACTTTCGCTTTCGTTCGCTTCAATGAACTTGATCGCTTACGATTCCCTAAACAGTACGAGAAAGTTCTAGCGCTCTCTCCACTCTTCGCGTACTGTCAAGCTACGTAGTTCAGTAAAACGTCAATAGATGACGCTGTAAAAAATTATTAGAAGGCCGGTCGCTTCCCCACAGTGCCGAGAGATGGCACTGGCTGTAACACTATATTGGGCGAAAATTTGGTGTAGTCCACTTCAATTTATCCTTCGTGAATATAAGTGTAAGACTAAGCGTTAAAAATGATACACTTTTTGGGCAGTCATCTATCAAAAGTTAAACGGTATCGCTCTTTCATTGTTAGACAGGAACGTTAGGGCTTCCGGATACAGGAAATGGCTGTTAAATCGACAATAGTCTAGAATCAATGTGACGATCATTTCCTGAACTCATTCCACATGAACGGCCCTTATTCTATATAAAAAATGTATACATCAACCATACGACTTACTCAATGCTAAAGCGTACCGCAGGCGACGTACAGCTGCGGACTAGACAATTCGTCCGGCATTATAGAACTTTATGCAATCCTATGCAACAATGCACAAAAAATCCATAACGTTGGGCTTTAAAATAGACCGCAGCTGCCTGCCGTAATGACCATACCTCCTTAAGGTAAAAATGACCTTAAGAATAAGAAGCTCCAGCTTTTTAGTTAGTAACAAAATCTATAGATAGAAAATTTCTGTTTTCGTATCTTTGTGTCCGCAAATCACAAAAGGTTTGATTTTGATTGATTGGTTTGATGGGTTGACTAGAAATTATTAAATGGTTTTTTTTTTACATGGCTGTTATCGCTTACCCTCAGGCGATCCGTCAGCTCGTTTGCCAAATATATCATTAAAAAAAACACAACATGACTTTTATGAGTGCTTAATTATACTTTTTTAACTGCAATGAAAACGGGAATCATTGCCGTAATAATGAATATCAGATGGAGTTTATTTAGCTAGTAGGTAGTTTAAAATATAACAAATGGCGAAAGGTAGTTTAGTGTAACATTTCTTGGGTGAGCAAAAATGTGCCACGTATTTTCCCGTTCGACATATTAGAGGTATGTATGGTATTGTAATTTTCTTCCCTAACTTAAAATGTAGGGATTCCTACATGACCTAATGTAAAAGCAGCATGCCTTATGTCTCATATACATATACTTAGTCTGGCCGTAAATACTGTAACAATTAAAAAACATACATAATATTACATTTGAATTTGGAATCTGTCATTTTTACATAATATTCATTGTGATTTTTCATCTTTGCTTCAAAAGGAGTTAAATATTTTTGTTATATTAAAATGGAGTGGGGTGATAAAGAGAACCCAATTGCTGTGATAGCATTACACATAGTATGTAGGGGCCAAAAGCAATATTTTAAACTCTCCATCCACTTGGTATTAGTCGAACGTTTGTGTATCGGGCTATTAAGAGGTATAATGAAACCTCCTCTATTTGTGACAGAAAAAGATCTGGCCGTCCACGAATTATTTGTACGAAAAAGGCGATCAAAGCAGTTAAAATAAGAATTTGAAGAAATCCTGTCCGAAACCAAAAGATTTTATTTTGGGAAATGAATATAGCACCTAGAACCATGTCGCGTATTTTAAAAGATGACTTAGGACTTGCAGCCTCTAAGAAATACTGGTCATTATTTAACTGATAATTAAAAATCAATTGGGTGGTAAAATCAATACAACTTCTTAAGCGGGGAAAAGTTTCAAAGGGTCACAGAATTTTTTATTTACTGACGAGATATGTTTTACTATTGAGCAATGTTTTAACAAGCAGTATGACCGAGTTTATGCTCAAAGCTATAGTCGTTGTACTTTGCTGACTTATTGGGAAACTTCTGTATAGAAGCTTCCCAATTTGTCAGCAGAGTACAACGTGGAGATTATCCGACTTAAGTGATTGTTTGGTGGGGTCTTAACTATCAAGTAGTGACTGAGCCATATTTTTGTGAAAAAGGTGTCAGAACATTGGCACATGTGTATATATATATACCATTATATGTGCCGATAGATACGATTCTTGAGAAGGTAGTTAAGCCTCTTAACAACACCATGTTCCAAAACCAAGAATGGTCATTTTAGCAAGACTCAGCAGTGGGTCATAAAACTCGATACACCCAAGCGTGATTTAAAACGAACGTTTCGGACTTCATCAGAACTGAAGACTGGCCGTCATCTCAGTGACGTAGCAGGGACGGTCCACCCCGGGCGGCACAGGCGACGGAAAATATCGCAAAAAAGATATCCCATAAATATTTGAACCATTTCATGACGAACGAGAGGAATGGGCAGTTGTACAATACACAATACCTAATGATGATTGTTCTTTAGAAAAACTGTTTAAAAAAAAACCTAATTAAGAGGTCGGCAAACATTTTGCCGCCTTCTTAATTAGGTTTTTTTGACTGACTGGGCGGCTGACACTCACTCTACGCTACTGCGTCATCTTGTCCCGATCTTAATCAGCTGGCTAATGATTTATGGTCAGTTTTAGAGAGTATGGCATGCTCTAAACGCCATGATAATTTGGAGTTCCTAAAACAACCAATAAGATTAGCAGTAAAGAATTTTCCCATGGAGAGAGTTTAAAGGACTGTATTAAAGCCAATGGAGATCATTTTGAATAAACTTTATATATTTTTAATATTATTATATTAATGTATAAACTAACACACATTACAGTAATAAATGTAATACGCAATAGAAAAAAAAGATTTTCCTTGCAACAATATTTATGGCAAGTCTAGATATAGTTTTATGCCTAAATAACCCTTGTATAGAAGTAAGATGTGAGCAACACCACAATTTCGATTAATATAGTTAGTTAATTCCTAGGTAAAAGCGGATACGTCTAATGCTATCACCCGGCCAGAGTTCCAGACTTCATGCTACTGAGAATACCTTAAGAGCTTGCCGGCTCCTTAAGAGCGTTTACGCCATGTAGCCAGTTACGAATGGAAACGTGCATATAAGTGACATATTTTTAAGGCTTCTATACAAAATTTGATTGAAATATTTTAAAACTGTTTTAATACACTTTATAGACTAATTTAAAATTGTATCATACGTGGAATATAATTATAATTGTAGTCTTTTTACTATGCACATTATACAGGGTGTCCGGTAATTAATGGATAACCTGGCAATGTCTTATAGTGGAACTGATGGCCGTTCAGAAAAAAATATGAATAAAATCTATCCTAACTACTACCTGAGATATGTGTTTTTTTTTTAATTACTATTTATGACTTTCTTGTATACTACGACTATAAATGAATGAAATCCATCGGTTTTTTGTTGTTTTATTATTAAACACTAATTATGCTAATAGATAGACAGTCAAAAGTATGTTATGCTATATAGCTTGCACTTTTTAATATATATATTTTATTATAATTTTTTTTTTTAATTTTTCTATGTCAATAATTTTGGAGGCAATATTCACATAGTAAAAAACTACAAATATAATTATATTCCGTCTATGATACACTTTAACCTTAGTATATATTGTATTAAAACATTTTGAAAACAAAGCCTATATATTTGTTTCATATACATACATTTAAAAGGTATCTCAAAATATGACACTTCTTTGCGACGTTGCTGTTTGAATTCAATTGAACAGTCCACAAAGCGTGAACGGTCTTAATAATAATTTAAAAATAATGTAAGTGGTTTAGAATTATTTCTTAAGGGAAACGCTTTTGCCCAGCAGTGGGACATACAAAAAGCTAATGAAAGTATAATGTAAGTAGTTTACCTCTATACAGTATGCACTCGTCGCAGCACCGACATTGCGAATAGTCAGCGGGCACGAACATGGCTCGCCACTTGCCATATTTTCGGTCACAATACGTGCGGTATTCTTGTGGATGCACCTTTCTCTCCCTGTTAATATTAATATTTCTTTATTTCTATACCTTATACCTATACAATAATTCCTGTGTCGCGGGGGACTTTACAAACAGTCAAACAACGGACATAGAACACCAACGCCTTGAACAACTATTTGTAACACAGTATTTGTCCCGTGTGGGGATGGAACCCACAACACTGGACGTGCAGCGACGCGACAACTTAACACAATGCCAACCGTGCAGTCAGCCCTGTAAGGCCCTGTTTATAAACTGTCCCAAAGCTGGGCATCGACTTCAAATACGAGAACAATACTATAGTTCACCTTTTTACAGGTAGACTTTACAAATCTTCAAGTAGTTTAAGGATAACTCTCAGACTAACAGACTTACAGAATTGTTTTCCTTTGCCGTTACAGCGAATAACAATGAATACTGATTTAAAAAGGTAAAGCACCGTGTGGCCGGTCTTTAAAATAGCAATTTAACGGCTTTTGAGACAGTTTACTACTGCTCACTCCCTGGTAATATTCGTGCTTATACTCGACGCTGCTAAAACCTAACTTACTTACTATTAATGTTTTAACAATGTAAGTTTATGGCTTTTTGTACCCGATGCGGATAATATGTGCAATTTGAGTCTCACACGCGGATTGTTACCTTAGTGTCAACTGCCAACACAAACACCGACAGTATTAACATGTATAATAATAATAATAATAATAAATAACATAAAAATATCACATTTATTATACATGGACGATATTAAACTATATTCTGCTAATAGGCAACAAATGAACCGACTATTAGAACTAACTGAAAATTTTTGTTCAGACATTAAAATGAAGTTAGGAACAGATAAATGTAAAATTAATAGCATACTTAAGGGAAAACACCATGACACCGACCCATACATACTTCACTCACAGCAGAATTTACTTATTGATAAAATGGAAATAACCGATACATATAAATACTTAGGGTATGCACAATGTATAGGATTAGATCATAATAAGATAAAAGAAGAACTTAAGATAAAGTATATTGATAGGTTAAATAAAATATTAAGGACAGAGTTATCAGGTAGAAATACAATAAAAGCAATTATTGTAAATTATTTGCGTATGTGTATACGCAGTTCCTGTCTTAACTTACTCATTCGGTATTATTAAATGGTCAGCTACAGATTTAGATCGGCTAAATAGAGTAACACGAACAACATGTAATAAACACCTTATACACCATATCCACTCAGCTACAGAAAGATTCAATCTTAAAAGAAAGTTAGGAGGCAGAGGACTAGTTGATATAAAAAACTTACATAATAAACAGATACACGACATTCGCACATATATGCATAATAAAGCCACTGATAGTCACATTCACAACTCTCTCACATACATTCCCACATCAGGTACACCATTAAAACTAAATGATAACAATTTTAATATTATACAAGACCACATAACAGATGACCAGAAAATTACAAGCTGGAAACAAAAATCTTTACATGGAAAATACCCTCACCAGTTACAACAGGAATATATACATAAAGAAGCATCAAACGCGTGGCTGTATAGAGGAAACATATATAAAGAAACAGAAGGATTTATAGTCGCAATCCAAGACCAAATCATAAAAACAAAGAACTATCAAAAATATATAATAAAAGACCCTACAGTAGTATCAGACAGGTGCAGGTTATGTAACACAAATCAAGAAACAATAGACCACATTACAGGAGGATGCCCCTTTTTAGCGAACAAACAATATACAGAAAGACACAATAATGTTGCAAAACAAATTCATTCACTCTTATCTATAAAATATAAACTAGAAGAAAAAACAGAACCATATTATAAATATAAACCATAAAACGTGCTAAACAACGAATACGCTAAACTTTACTGGGATCGAGACATTATAACAGACAAAACAACTACAAATAATAGACCAGACATCACCCTTACACTCAAACAAGAAAAAATCACATACCTAATAGATATATCAATACCAAACTGAAAATATTAGAAAAAAATACACAGAGAAAATTCAAAAATATATACCATTAGCAGACGAAATAAGACAAATGTGGCATCAGCATACAGTTAAAATTATTCCAATCATAATTTCATCTACAGGACTCATTCCAAAGTCACTACATACATCACTAAAAGAATTAGGCTTACATAAAAATTCATATATAAAACTACAGAAATCCGTTATCATCGATACTTGCTCTATAGTCCGGCGATTTCTAACATCCACTACTCAGACACCTACAACAATACTCAATGAACCGACCCACTTGGCATAAGCCCGTGACAGGTTCACACCCACCAGCATCAAAGCTGAGAATTGAAATATTTTATAACCCATAATAATAATAATAATAATATTAATATTTTATCACATACACACAACACCATCTAGCCCAAACTAAGCAGAGCTTGTACTATGGGTACTAGACAATGGATAAACATACATATACAGGATGATTTTGAAATCGTGTAATTCCTTTTAACCACGCATTCTACTGGTGAAATAGAATAACCCTGACCATATTTTTATTTAATTAGAATTTTTTTTTTTGAGAAATGTATGTTCCGTTTTTTTCGTGAAATGGTTGACACCATTTCACGAAAAAAACGGTAACATGATAGTCATATGTTAACCAACCGAGATTAAGATCGATATGCGAGGGAGCGGAGGGCGGGATACTGTAATCCTGACCTCTGCATACTTCGACTACATGGACAAGGAAATAGTATCTGGACAGATAAAGGACCTTGTTGAATATGGCATCCGGGAGAACCTGGACACGATCCTGGGGTGCGATGCCAACGCACACCACACAGTCTGGGGGAGCACGGATGTGAATGTAAGAGGGGAAAAACTACTGGAGTATGTGGTAAGTACCTCTTTACAAATTCTAAATAAGGGTAACAGGCCAACGTTCGCTGACTGTAGGCGAGCAGAGGTAATTGACATCACGTTAGCCTCCAACAGGGCTAGCACTAAGATTGTCGAATGGCATGTGTCTGATGAGATTACCTTGTCAGATCATAATTACATATGCTTCAAGTACAGGACGCTGGTTCCAGCTCCTACAGCACGTAGAAGGAATCCCAGAAATACGGACTGGAACTCCTTTAGGAGTGACCTCAGAATAGATTTGGAGGATTCTAAGGGTAAGCTCAATTCTATATTAGACATCGAGTTTACAGCAGACAAATTGGTCCAGACTGTGAATACGGCCTGGACAAACAACTGCCCCGAGAGGGAACTTAGACCCAAAAGGGTACCGTGGTGGACGCCAGAGTTGGTCAAACTGCGGCTAGAAGCCAGACGAGCGTTTAACAATGCTAGGACCAGCAGGGACTACAGCGGTTACGCTCGCTGTTTGACCAACTATAACAAAGCTGTGCGGAAAGCCAAACGGAAGGCTTGGAGAACACACTGTGAAAACATCAGTACAATTCCTGAGGGAATGAGGCTCTCCAAGGCTATCTCGACTGTCAGAGCACACCCATTGACATCCATTAAGGATGGCAATGGGCAGCGAACAGGGTCTGGTAAGGAGACACTAGCAATGATGCTAAACACACACTTTCCAGACTGTAAGATAATAGAAAAAGAGCAGGAGGACCCGATCAGCCTGGTTGAACTAGGCTACCGCACAACCAAAGCAGATTGGGACACTGCTAGGAAGGTGGTGGATGAAGGGAAGGTCGGCTGGGCTCTAAATGGTTTTCAACCATTCAAGTCACCTGGTCCAGACATGGTTTATCCCATCATCCTGCAACAGGGAGCTGCACTCTTGGTTCCGCATTTGTGCAGATTATACAGAGCCTGCATAGCTTTTGGATACATTCCAAAGATATGGAGGCGTGTTAAAGTCATCTACATACCGAAACCGGGCAAAGCGGACTACGAAGAAGCCAAGGCATACAGACCTATCAGTCTTGAGTCGTTCTTCTTGAAAGCCCTGGAGAAGTTAGTAGATAGACATGTCAGGGAGGGAGCATTATGGAAATTCCCCCTTCACAGGCTACAGTGTGCCTACCAGTCGGGCAAATCCACTGAGACGGCACTACATTTTGTGGTAAATAAGGCAGAACATGCATTAGAGAACCGGGAAGTTTGCATTGCTGCATTCCTGGATATTGAGGGAGCTTTCGATCGGACCACCTTTGATGCCATCAGTGTGGCATCGGCAAATCACGGCATAGAGCCAACCATTTGCAAGTGGATCAATTGTATGCTCAGGGGTAGAATCATTAGGTCTGAGTTGTTAGGAGATGAAATGTATGCAACGACAACCAAGGGCTGCCCTCAGGGTGGAGTACTCTCACCACTCTTATGGTGCTTGGTAGTCAATTCACTCCTAGAACAACTCAACAAAGGTCCGTACTTAACGGTCGGATATGCGGATGACTTGGTGATACTCGTCAATGGAAAGTTCCCGAGTACGGTATCTAGTCTCATGCAGAAGGCCCTGATTACGGTGGAAAAATGGTGCAGTAGCAATCATTTATCGATCAACCCAGGGAAAACGACTGTCGTGCCGTTTACTAGGATGAGGGATCTGACAGGGTTGGGAACTCTCTCCATGTATGGTACGCAGTTACAATGGTCCATGGAGGTGAAGTATCTAGGCATGACCTTAGATAGCAAACTAACGTGGAAACCTCATGTAGACAAAGTCATAGAGAAGGCCCAGCGGGTCTTCGGCATGATTCGTTCTACTTATGGGAAGACCTGGGGGCTAAAGCCCAAGGTCATCAAGTGGCTATACACGATGATGATAAGACCTATACTCACGTATGGAAGCATTGTCTGGTGGCCAAGAACTAAAGTAGCTACATGCAGGATCGCGCTGTCAAAGGTGCAGCGATTGGCCTGCATGGCTATAACAGGGGCGTTCCCGACTACGCCAACGGCAGCGTTAGAGGTCCTGCTGGATCTAACGCCACTACACATTGTTGTGGAGTCAGAGGCGATAAAGGCGCTACACAGACTATCTGTGCATGGGCTGTGGAGCGTCAACATGCCGGTAACACGACATACAAAATTGGAGATTTCAAAGGATCTCAAAAGGATTATGAGCATGGGATGCGACAAAATGCAACCACTGCACATATTCAAAAAGAATTTTAAAATAAAGGTTCCCACGAGGGACGAATGGAGACAAGGTCTACAATCCCCTGACAAGGGTTGTCTCATCTGGTACACTGATGGTTCCAAAATGGAAACAGGATCGGGCGCTGGTATCTATACCAACGACTGCAAGGTGAGCCAAAGCATGGGCAAATATGCAACGGTCTTCCAAGCGGAAACCTACGCTATAATTGCCTGTGCTCAGGAGAATATCAACAGTAATGTCACTGACAGGACTGTGTATATTCTCAGTGACAGTCAAGCTGCTCTCAAGGCTCTGGACTCGTGTAGGGTGGACTCCAGACTGGTCCTGAACTGTGTTAAGGCCTTAAACAAACTTGGCAGGAAGAACACAGTCAGACTGGTGTGGGTTCCGGGGCATGCAGGGGTGCAGGGCAATGAGGAGGCTGATGAATTAGCCAGAAAGGGCTCGGAGCAACTGTTTGTGGGCCCCGAGCCATTCGTGGGACTCTCTGAGAGCACCGTCAAGGCAGCTTTGAATGCACATGGCAATGACAAACACAGGCTAGAGTGGAAGGCCCTGAGGGGTCTGGAACACTCCAAGAAATTCATTGCAAACAGAGCCACAGGCTTCACCCGGAAGTTCTGCAGGTATAACAAGAGCCAAATACGCCTGCTCACAGGAGCGTTCACTGGCCATTTTGGCACCAACGACTTCCTGTGCAGATTGAGATTGGCTCACAATTCGATTTGCAGAGCCTGTGGTGAACAGGACGAGTCCATATCGCACCTACTATGTGAATGCGACGCGTTGGCTGGATTGAGGATGGGTCTGATGGGATTGGCATATCCAAACCCTGAGGACTTCAGGCTTCTCCCTCTGAAGTGTACGCTACGACTGATGCAGTACATTTATAGGGAGATAGCTAAGGGATAAATCTTGGGGCTGACACAAAAGATCCCAATGGGTCGAAGTGTCGCCGGTCTGTGCTGACTGGCCCCCATACATAAGATAAGATAAGATAACCAACCGAGGCAATTTTAATTTTTTACTAATTAAAATAAAAAAACATAATAATTAATGTCGTAAATAATAACGGGCGGTCCTTTTTATTGCCCCCTATTATTTACGACATCAGTTATTGTTATGTTATTATTTTTAAATTAGCAAAATCGTAAGATTGTGTCAGGTGGTTAAAATATGACTATTTGAAATCATTTCGTGAAAAAAAACTGTACTCTAATTTTGCCGAAACCATTATTCTAATTAAGAAAAAATATGGTCAGGGTTATTCTATATCACCAGTAGAATGCGTGGTTAAAAGGAATTACACGATTTCAAAATCACCCTGTATACCTTCATTTTTCTTGTAAATACGTACATATTTATACATAGAAACGATGATGAATATGATGTATGATTATTTCGCACAAGAAGCGCGAATATATTGTGCATGTAGAGGTCACAAATAATTTACGCATGTCGCCCATGCAAATAGCTTGCGCATGTAGGTACCAAGAATAACTTTCAAATGAAGCCTGTTTGATAACTTGCCCTCAAGAATGACTTCTACATGTACCCTAAGGCTAATCTTGTGCATGTAGTCCTAAAGAATAACTTACAAATGTAGCCTGCCTAAGTAACTTGTGCATGTAGTGCGTTACTTGTACATTGAGCTCTCAAAAATGTCTGGACAAGTTACCCACGCGAGTATCTTGCGTATGTAGCAGGGGCGTAGCTACCGCCATATCTGCCGTATCAATGATACGGGACCCCAGGCTATAGAGGCCCCAAAAGTGTGTAAGCAAAAATACTAAAATGATATCCATAATTTTTTATAGATTAATAATATATATAAAGAAGGAAGCCGGTAAACTATTTGCTAAATACAGTTAAGACATCAGTTGATCTGTATGAACAATTAATTGCTTTGAAAATATGCTTAAAATCTAAAATTCAGAACATTCTTTCCTTCGTTTTAATTCAATTTGAGATTTTTTGTTTCTTTTATAGAAAGTTTACCCTTCCTTTGGACCTCCCAACATATTTTGATACAGGGTCCGTCTAAGGTAAGCTACGCCACTGGTATGTAGCCATCAAGAATAATTTGCGCATAATGCCCGCTTGAATAGCTTGAGCTTGTAACCTACGCTAGTTACGTGCGGCGTGTACAAACACGAAAGAAACAAAATGAGAAACTTAAAAGCTCCCGTAACATCCTTTTAAGGCTTATCAACTTCCACTTATCATTCCCTGCGGGATGAAACAAATGGAAATAGTCAAAGACATAATCAAAAATCCACTTTACTTGCAAGAATCTCGAAACAGCTCGCATTCCGTGTGGTTGTTAAAGTGAGAGCACTGGGGACACACTTGGAAATCTACAAACAAAAACTTTATTACCATCTTACAATATTATTCTACTGAATTTTAATATAACACAGCCGCCCACTTTAAAACTTATTCCTTACAAAATATAGTTGAATATCGCACGGTGCTGTTTATAAAAGGCTATTCTAGGTTTATGCTATCCCGGTAAACGTTATTATTTTATGCAAAATTGTTGCTTTAATCTAGGCTTGGAAACTGAATAGCTTTGCCGCGCATAAATTATGTAAGTCCAAATAATTGTACTAAGTTTAGTAATATTTGACATATAGGGATGAACTTTTAACAGTAAAACAGAATAGGAAGAATGGTAACCGACTATTGTTATAACAATTAATATTGTTTAGAATTGCTTCTACAGAACATAGAATTTATAAATTACTAGATTTGACGGCCTCGCTTGCGTCAATGTAGATTTTGACAATTTTCTATCCTACGGTAACAGTACTTTTTTATGAATGAAAGGTACCTACTAAAGTACTATGTCCTTTTCTGTACCCTGATTTATGTATGCGAAATTTCATGATTAAGGGATTACGTAGGGTGCATTATAAAAGCGAATGTGAGTTTGTTTGTTTGACTTTCACGCCTTAACTACTCGACCGATCATTATGTAACGCATACATGTAGACAGGGGAACAGAAAAGAACATAGGATACCTTTATTCAAAAAAACTACTGTTACTAATCTAACCTAACTACAGGCTACATTTACGCGAGCGTAGGCGCGGGAAAAATGTAGTGTAATAAAAAATGACAATATATAGACATGACATATAAATAAAATAAAATAAACAATACTAGTATCGTTATCAACAATTGATCTTGAACGTAAAGAGTGGCTGTTGAAGATTTTATTCTTTGGTCGTTCCGTTGTCTTCCAATGGATGGATTGCCTGCGACAGGAGCACCGAGGTTTCTGCACGTAAGTACGATTATAAACAACAACGAATTCCGGACGATATTTGTCACAGAAACACGGTGAGCTACAACGTCGAGCGTTTGGTTCTGCATACAAAGATTATTTATGAAAAAATGAAAGTACGGCTATGGTATAAGCAGTAAAATTATTTATACGTATACCGTCGATACAAGTTTCAATAAATTAGCTTCAAATCCAGCGTAGTTTGTTGTACTAATTAAAGTCAATAAAAAATACTAATAACCTTTCGTCTGTGGCTTATTTATATCTTACTTAACAACTTTTGTTCTACAACTTTTCATAATTCAATATTATTTTTTATACCGCTCTACAAATACTTATTAAAATTGGTCGCTTTAATCGCACGACTATACTTAAGACTAACACACGCGGTCGCAAAAGAATCCAGTGGCGTAACCAAACAGCACACCGTGGACGGGAAGGCGTCCTGCAATGAGCATGATAACTAAAATAGGTGATAAGTCTGTCTTTTAGATTACCAAAAAATATTGAAAATATTGATATTAAATAAATTTATACGGATATTATCGCGTTGTTTATTTTTTATAAAATACTATTATTACATAATTTTGAAGCTTTAAACAACTATTGTTCAACACTATTACTAGTTACTGTTTACTTCTATTTAAGCTATTTAAATTATAAAACTATTTATTTATTTATTTGGAATAACTAACAGTTACGCAATATATAATACAAATTTGCATAGCATTTACATTTAAGAAAATGTGCACTCACACTGTTATTCAGAGATTACTTAATAGTGAACTATCAATTTAATTTAATTTTGTTATTTTTATTACATATTTCAAGTTTAATTTCAAATATTAATTATTATTTATACAATTCAAATTACTAATATAAGTAAAAATTTTATTCAACGAATTTTATTTACAGGCAATGCAAACAAATCCAAATCGGTAAAAGAAATATTATAATTATTATGACATAAACGACGAAGAGGTGCACGAACTCCGGCGTTAGTGCGGCAAAAGGTAACGGCAAATATAGGATGTGCACGCACATCCCGCCGAATGACAGTTCTTGGTACAACATAACACAATTTGTTGGTGATGTCAGGGCAGTTATATCTATTATTACAAACATCAAATAAAAACATTGTCTCTAGAAATAAACGTCTGGACTTGAGGCTCATCAGATTGTAATTATTAAGTAGATTTAACCTGTCAAATACCGCTAACGCCGATCGCGTCTACGGACTTGTACACGTCAAACCCCGGTGACCCGATATGGGGTCGAGCACACTCGATAGTGTATTGTTTATCTTTGCATTAGTTATTTGAGCTAACGTAAACATTTCACGACCAAGTGTGCTCGACGCCATATGGGGTCACTGGGGTTTGACGTGTACAAATCCGAAGTCCGGTTTTGACGCCGATAGGCGTCACGGGGTTTGTTAAGGCACTTACGTTGTACTGATTCTAAAATATCTACGTATTTTTTATAATACGGGTTCCATATTATTACGGTGTACTCCAGTTGGGATCTTATCAAAGATTTGTAAAGGTGACAATAAGTGCTAGCCAATTTAAATTCAGTTGTGGACCTCATTACAAATCCATATAAACGATACGCGTTCTTTGTTATGACATCTATATGTTGGTCAAGATGTAACTTACTGTCAAGCAGTACCCCGAGATCTCGGACTAAAGTCACTCTGGATAAAGACGAATTATCTATGTTATAATTGTTATTAATGGGGTTTTTATTTTTCGTAAATGACATCGAGAAACACTTAGAGACACTCAAGTACAATTTATTATTAGAGCAGTAACTAACAAGCCTATTCAGATCCTCTTGAATTACGACACAATCATATGGACTTTTAATAGTCTTATATATTTTAAGTCATCTGCATATAATAGATAAAGATAAAGATAAAGATTTATTTATTGCATAACTGTGTACATTACTGATCGTATTAATAAAAACATATGTTTTAGGACCCAACAGTTTGTCTATATCGGACATGCAACATATAGGAACATAACGGAACAAAACTTAACACTTCATATTATTATAAATACATTTTATATGATTACTATTTCTTTTCAAAAAACTCTTGAAGATTATAAAATACATTTTTAATTAACCACTTTTTCAACTTAATTTTAAATACATTTTCATTTAACTCCTTTATAGCTATTGGTAATTTGTTGAAGACACGAATAGCGGTGACATAAGTACTCTTATAAAACATCATATTATTTATTCTAGAAAATTTATTTCCTGTGCTTCTTCAATTTTGGTATTACAAACAGTTATGTTTAATTGTATAGGTCTACTCGTGTAATTTCTGAATTGCATTAATTTTGTTTTTGATAAGTTAACTTTTAAATTCAACGATTTCAGCCAGTCAGTTACAGTTACTAAAGTATTATTTATTTCATTTTGAAGATCATTTGGATCGTTATTAGAGATAAAAATTGTCGCATCATCGGCATACATAACGCATAGACGGTTAAAATTATATTCGGTAGCTCGTTTATATAAACGAGGAATAAGAAGGGTCCCAGTATACTGCCCTGAGGCACACCAAGTTTCACCCATTCAAAATCTGATGTAATAACTTCCATTGTTTTCGTATTTTCATTAAATATTTCGATGATAGTTGCTTGTTGTCTATTATTTAAATAATTTTGTGTTAATTTTAGTGCTATACCTCTTATTCCTATGTCTACTAGTTGATTTAATAGAATATCGTATTTGACACAATCAAAAGCGCAACAGATGGTTTTTTATTGTTAACTTTATCCCAAATCGTATCAAATAATTTGTATATTGCCAAAGATGTCGTTTTTTCTTTTGAAATCCGAACTGATGTATGTTTAATATATTGCTTGCTTCAAAAAAAATTATGAGCTGTGTATAAATTAATGAAAATAGAAAATATAAATTATGAATGTCTAAAACAGCCCCCGATGTCATTTATAAATAAAATAAACAAAAGAGGGCCGAGAATCGAGCCCTGGGGCACGCCGGACGTTACGGTCATTGATGCTGAATTAAATTATTTTATGACAATCTTTTGAGTTCTATTGGTGATATAAGCAGAAAACCATCGGAGGAGGTTCCCTCGAATTCCATTAAATGCAATTTTCTTTAAAAGTAATTCATGATCCAGTCGAAAGCCTTCCGAAAGTCTGTGTAAACGATGTCCACTTGGGTTTGTTGGTACATATTGGTAAACAAATAATCGGTAAAATTAATAAATTTGTAGTTGTTGATTTACTTTTCACAAATCTGTGTTGTTGAGCTATAATAATTTTGTAAATATTGAGGTGAATGGCGTCGTGTACAAGTCTCTCGAAAAGCTTTGACAAGGTAGACAATATAGATATAGGCCGATAGTTTTCTATTTCTTGTTTAGAACCAAATTTATGTACGGGAGTAACGTTCGCTCTTTTCCATATTTCATGGAAAGTACATATACAGTTACCCCGACGTTTCGATTGCTTTTCAGCACCCATGTTCACGGGGAGACTAAGATGGTGGTTGTCTCAATGTTCCAAGTGTAGTTATTTTCAAAGTACCCGAACATAATTTAAGAATTGGTGTTTCTATTTACGCAGAATGAGCTCATAGTAACATGAAGTTTAGCTGTGTTTTATTTTTCTTTTGTCCCACAAACTAATAACAACGAAAATACAACGCGTTTAAATTTTATGTTACGTCACTTGTAGGTACAAATTTTACAAAAGCGTGACGTCACAAGCCCCCACTCCCGAACTTTAGTACATCTTAGACAATTTTTATAGTTTTGTTAAAACAAAAAATAGGTGTCCAATATTTTTGATAATCTAAAAGATGGACTAATTAAAATCACTTATTTTTAAACCTGTCATCATGTTATTTGGCTGAGTTTGAGTTTTGTAATAAGTGGTAGAACTAAAATTGTCAAGTAGGTATGATGCAAAGAAGACGTAAAAATTAGTAGTTTAATTTAACCTTGTATCTGTTAACCCATTCGTTGCGGCGGACGCCTATCGGCGTTTTTTTATTTAATATTCAGGTGCGGGATACGCCAATTGGCGTCTTTTTTAAATTGCTTATATCTTTGCGAAAACCAGTCACAAAAAAAAATTGCAACAAGGGCACATATTTTTTAAAACACAGCAAGATACTGCTCGCCGTTTCCGGAATTTTAACTTTTAGAAAAATTGCGAATTCCTTTTCAGGTGCTGAAGACGCCTAAGGGCGTTTTGCAGGATTTAACAACTTTTGATACTAAATATATTTAGTTCATATTATTTTTCTATAATTGAGATATTTTTAGGAATGCCTTTAATTCGCATTATTTTTAATTCCTAATTCGCTTTGATATAACGAGTTAGCTATGACTTTTAATGACATGAAATATTTTGTGAATTAATAGAGAAACGTATATTTACATATTATTACTTCTTAAGTTAAAATTCACTAAAACGGAACGAAAACTGAATAACAAGACTAGTCTTATCGCTGTGGAATTCGTGGAAGGAAATGTCCATGAAAATAATGTGTATAAATAATTGATAGTAGTATCATAAAAGTAAAAAAGGTTTACAACCTCTGATATTAATTTATAATGATAATTTAGCCTTTCTTGTCATTGAAAACTAAAATGTATGAGACGGTAGTTTAAAAGAAAAGTACAATTATTTGATTAAAATAATTTATTTACCATTTATCGCCATATTCTCCTTTTTTTTTACAATCCAACTATTACAGAACAAAAACTTCACAAAAATACTCCTAATCGATGTCAATTTATTTTTTAACACCAAATATGATCGTTATCGTACGATTTTAGTGTAAGAATGCAATTTTTTTTTAAACAGTGCTGAAAACGCCAATCGGCTTTTTATATTATCCTTATGAGGTGCGGAGGACGCCCATCGGCGTTTGCGACGAAAACCGCCCCGAACCTGGCTAATAAAAGTATTTTTTACTGCCGCAGCGAATGGGTTAAAGGAATGTAATAAGCTAACTTTGGTATATATTTAAAATTGATCAAAGACTGAAATAAATATAAGGTCAACGCCTAATATGTAGAAGAAAACTTACCAACTCGACTTTTACAAATAGGTCGTACAGTCCTAGAACTCGCAAAACGCACGATATTCTGCTCTGGGTTAGTTTGTTCGCACTTATCGTAGTCTATGTCAACCTCATTGTTGCGAACCAGAGACAATATCTCTGTTGCCCGCCAGTACTCGCTCGTGTCCATGCCTTCGTCTATCAGCATTATGAATGGAAGATACTGGAAGATATATAATAATAATAATAATATTCTATCACACACACAACACCGTCTAGCCCAAACTAAGCAGAGCTTGTTCTACGGGTACTAGACAATGGATAAACATACATATACACTTTTTTTTGTAAATACATACTTACATATTAAACATAGGAACACCTAGACCAAGACAAACATCCCTGTCTATGCACACAAATGTTTGACTTGTGCGTGAATCGAACCCGTGACTTCAGGCGTGGCAGTCGGTTACACTAAACACTACGCCATCGAGGCCGCCAGAAAACAAAATTAAAGTGTGTTCGTTTGTTACCGATGCGTTCGACACCAGTGATCTGACTGTGATAATACTTTGGTCAGTTGTTGGGCGTATGATCTACGAAGGATTCTAACACAGAAACAGAAAGAGCCACAACATCTAATAGGCACTAAGGCAGTAACCTAAGGGCCACAAGTATGTCTGTATCGTGGCCCTATAAGTATGTGACGCTATACCGGCCATATAGAGATGATACATTCCGTGGAAAAGCGAGACAGGTATATCACCTAGCTGCTTACTAGCAATAATGTATGTATTAAAAATGAGTTACTCTGTTAACGCAATAGATATACCCTAATAAAGTGTTGCGCAAGAGTGTCGGAAAGATTTCCATATTCTAATCTTTCAGCTAAATCACTTACCTAATAAAAATATTTCTATGGGATTTTTCAACAACGTCTTATAAAACAAAGTATATTTATATTTTGAAACGTACAGTATACTTCTGGAATTGTTAAAGATACCTCTGGCAAAGACAGCGATCAAAATCTAACTGTAAAAATGTTCTACAACCAATCGTCGAATCAACACTGGCTTATCAGGTTGCCAGGGGGAGAGATGGACCCTAAACAGGAATGGTCCAAACACCACAAATTTCAAGCTGGAATTTTACATCCTGGGGTGGCATCCAGACAATTTTAGGTACGGCCTACCTAGCTCCCTCCATAATATATGTATCATGGACTAACCATAACTTCCTATAACTTACGGATAATATTGTTTTTTATACCTTTAGGGTGGTACTCTCGTTCCCAGTCTTATTTTCCAAAATATTTGTATTTCCATTTAAACTAAGCACCGGCACCATGCTTTTGGCTCTAGCATTGTCTATATTATAAAATATAAATATAATATTAATTAGCAACAAAATTAAATAATTCATTATAATAGTTTACGATTTTTTTCTATAATAAACATATGATATAAAAGTTTAACTGATTTACGCTTGGTTTTTGACACTTTTGGGTTTTCTTTTTTTGGCATAAAGAGTAGAGCCTTTGACGGTATATAGTCTTATCTATGCTCTGAAGAGTATTCTCTCTCTATGATAATGAAAGACTGAAAAGACTCACGTCGCTTTTTTAAACGGAATAGGCACAAGAATACATGGAATTAACAAGGTTAATGCCAATCGAAAAATAAAATCTCGATACCCTGAAAGTAAATAATAACGAAAAAGTTAATCTTATTCTACACTGTCATTATCAGTGAATCAAACTGAAATTCTTGCGTTTTTGTTATTAAAACGTTTAAAATATACAGTAAAGTTCTGTAAAATCTATTTAGTCTTCATTTCAAGATAGCATTACTAAAAATATTTTTTAGAAATTGTCTGTTATCGACGCACATATCGTTGTTAATAACCTTCGTTTAAGTTATGAATACAATATGATAGTTAACCTATTACAAAGTACTATTTTAATATGACGTGCATATTATTTCAAAATGTGGTCTGTACATTACTGGCCATAGAGCAACACCCGTTCTTGCAGAGCCACCGACTGGAGATGTACTACCACCTAGTACATCTCCAGTCGGTTATAACGTACCTAAATAAAGAACCTCGTAATATGTGCCTGCTATAAGTAGTGTAAAAGAGATATTTCATAACCTCAAGATAACCAAATCTACGTCCCTTGCATTGGTCATGCAGCGCAACCTTTCTGCAGAATGAGCAACGTGCAAATGCTATTCAAACCCTGACCAAAAAAGATATGTCAGCTAAACGGTAGCCGACTGAATTCGGCCGATACAAACATATCCATAATTATGGACTTTATACAGTGAATTTAAGCAGAGGATTCTAGTGAAGAAAGGGGGCCTAGGGACTAGCTGTTTGGGTAATTACAATCGTACAATCTCTTACAGTGAATTTGAATATGAATGACGTTACGCTGCTTATTTCTTACGGGATCATCTTACATTATGTTGTTCTCATGGAATTATAAGTACTTACGTCATTCCATGGTTTTCTACGATAAAAACTTAATGATGAGTATATTCATACTTACCTACTAATATCATAAAATATGCCAATGTGAATTTGTCTGCTAGGTACGCTTTCACACCTTAACTACTCAACTAAACATCATGAAATTTCGCATACAAATTGTTAGGAGTGACAGAGGGTACCTTGCATCCAAAAAAAGTACTGTGCCCAAGCGAGCAAGCTCGCGCAAAAGCCAGTAAGCATACAAATTGACGGTTAACTGATCAGAGATTTAGGGCTTGATCACCTCCAGATAGCATTTATGGCTTACTTCTCGTCGTATATCTATAAGTATAGCCATCTCTCTTTTTTAACCTAACATGAGTGAGACAGCATGCGATTTATCTTTCGGATAACTTTTACTTGTTAGTTGTAGCACTGGTCATTAATTTAGTATTTTATATCAGAGACTTTGAGACAAAGTTCATCAGACAGCGTCTATTGTATCCTCATGAAGATCTTACGAGTATCCATACGGAATCTAGTATCTATAACAAGTCTAAAAATACCCATACGATGACTAAGTCAAATCCAGGCAATCAATATACTATGAACAGTATCAACACCTCAAGCATTAAGGGAAATAAATGACAAGGCCACTAGAATATTCCTATTAATGCATGCGAAGTGAGTACATAAATAAAACAGCAAAATCACATACAATCCTTTATTCGTCATGTAAAATACGCAATACAAAAGTGTCTAAACCAATCAGGAATGACATGCCTATGTCAACAGACATCAGACAAGATACAGCCATTTTCAATATTCTATCCACAGATAAAATAAAACATACTTACGTGCAATAACATTTTAATATATTTTTACGTTTGTAAAAATATTACCTACTAAAGTTAATTTTGAAAACGACCATTATTCCACACGTACAATTTGTACTTAGTTGTTTTACATACATGCAATGTACCTGTTATTACTTATTACCTTCACTATCAAAATGGGGTCAAATTGAACATACTATTTTCTAATAAAATAGTATATAGCTAATCATTGTATTCATTGTGTAGTTTACTTTTAAACAAAAGCGATTTTGCAATTTTAACCTTTTGCTAAATGGCAGTTACTTTCAAACAACAGACTTTTTGCAATGTCAACCATTGCAAAGAAGCAGTTACTTTCAAACAACAGACTTTTTGCAATGTCAACCATTGCAAAGAAGCAGTTACTTTCAAACAACTAACATTTTGCAATTTGAAAAAAGAAGTGCATACGGAGAATCGCATTATAAATACATTATTAAAATAATGGAAGGAAAGAGAAGACAGTGTACACGTAAAATAGGATCGTTCTTGAAGACCATGTTGGCAGGAAAAATAAAGTAAGAAGAGAAAAGGGCAGACTAAGAAGTATTATGCAAGAAGTGAAACAAAGTGTGCAGTGAAGATTAAAGCGGTTTTTGAACAGAGAGGCTCACATAGCTCGACCGGGTCAAATACTAAGACTACCTAACATTATTGAATAAAAAGCTTTGTATAAATTGTACGTGCAGTAAATAAAACATCATTCAGATTCAACACAACCATTACCGAATTACCTATATTAAATTTAATTCACTATAATTAATATCAAACACATTTAATTTGGTTCTTTTATTTGGTTACATTTATAAGGTCACTTGGTATTTGACATTATTTTATTAGTTATGTGATAAGTCTTATTGACCCACTTTCATTTAATTATAATTATTTAAATTTTGCTAAGGAGAAGCACAAATGTAACAATAACGTCCTGTGCTTCGTAAAGTTTACTGCATATGTTTTGTATCTATGTGACGTTATAGCTTTGAAGCACATAACCTCAAAAGCTACAGAGCTCCTGACGAGGTTTTCGAAATAATGGCTTCGTGTGATTGGAAACGTTGACGTCATATGATTTGTGCCTATGTGAGGTCATAGCTTCGAAGCTCGTAACCTCAAAAGCTACAAAGCTCATGACGAGGTTTTCGAAATAATGGCTTCGTGTGCTTGGAAACGTTGACGTCATATGCTTTGTGCCTATGTGACGTCATAGGTAGGAAGCACATAACGTCAAAGACTACGAAGTAAATGACGCTGTGTTTCGAAGTAATAACTTTGTGTGCTTCGAAACTATGTCGTCGTGTGCTTCGGATCTATTACTAGGTGTAATGACTCGGCTTCCTATGGCATATGGCATATATAAATAAATCCTTTTATGCACCAACCGACTAAACTAAATAAACTCCTTGAAGGCACATATGTGGACAACACAAACAAAATTACTATAACATCAGAGTTACTTATACACTTGAGAGCAATAAAATCGCACACCCCTTGTAATTTGGTTTATTACTGATTGTTTTCTAAAATCGAAAGATATTGAGTAAAAATCATTAGACAAAATTAAAGCATACAAGCTTAGCTTTACAAAAACATAAAATTAAAATCATTGACCTTCACGTAACTTACAAAAACCGACCGTACACCGAATTCCCCAAATTCACGCGTTTGCGTTGTCACTACTTGCACCCTTAGCCGCAGGTATAAAAAGGTCAGTTTATTGGAATTTTTATTCAGTTGCATACCGAAGGTCAACGTGATAACATCTCTACTGGAAGCATACGGATTTACTGGAAAAATATGGATACCACGCCCGCAGAAGCCGCTCAAGTTATTGCCTTGCTCGAAGCAGGCCATAACCAAAGTGAAGTTGCTCGACGGCTAAATTTGAGCCGCTACTCTGTTCGTCGTGTTTACCAGAGGTTCCAAGAGACCGGTGGCTACATTCGGCGACCAGGATCTGGCCGGCGACGCACAACATCAGAGCGTGATGACCGCTTTCTTGTGACAAGGTCTTTGAGAAATCGGCAACTGAACGCGGTTCAACTGGGACAACAGCTTCGAGAAGTTCGCAATGTCAGTATAAGTCGGTGGACAGTTCGAAGAAGACTAGGTGAAGCAGGAATGACTTCACATCGCCCAGCAAATGGTCCCAAATTGACCACAGCTCACCGACAAGCCCGGCTACAATTTGCTAGGGAACATTTAAATTGGACGTATGACCAATGGCGGGCTGTTATGTTCTCTGATGAGTGCAGAATGACTTTACATGGTCATGATGGACGCTCTAGGGTCTACAGAAGGTCATCAGAGCGATTTTCACAATGCTGCATAAGCGAACGTGTGGCTTTTGGAGGTGGATCGTGTATGTTTTGGGGTGGCATAATGTTGGACACTAAAACTGACATTGTATTCATCACTACGGCGAATACCGGCCCGAGATCGAGAAGTTTGACGGCTGCACGATACGTCGAAGAAGTGCTCGAAGAACATGTGAGGCCGCTTGCGTGGCTTATGGGAGAAGATTTTCTCTTAATGCACGACAACGCCAGACCGCATGTCGCTAGAACAGTTTGCGACTACATGGAAGATGTTGGAATCACCGCGATGGAGTGGCCAGCTCGTAGTCCTGATCTCAATCCGATTGAGCATGTCTGGGATGAGCTAAAAAGAAGAGTTCGAGCAAGAAGCCCTGCTCCTACGCGCCTCCAAGAGCTTCAACTTGCCATTGAAGAGGAGTGGAACGCCATACCACAAGATTTCATGGTGAAATTAATACGGTCCATGAAAAACCGATTAAGAGCTGTAATCAAGGCTAGGGGAGGGAATACACCTTATTAAAAAACAATTTGATCAAGCATTTTGAGTTTTATTTTTATTCTTTGTTAAGCTAAATTGGGTAATTTTATCCGTATGTTGGGTTTTGTGCCCTAAAACTCCCTATGGGTACTTTTTTTACACTGTATTTGATATCATTAGAAAGGTACTGAAGTAAACATTCAAATAGTGTAAGTTTTATTTTAATATGTATTCACATTTATGAAAAAAACTGCTTTAACAACAAAAAGTCAACGTGTGCGATTTTATTGCTCTCAAGTGTATATTGTACATAATAAAAATATTGGACCGGTTATATAGGATACACTGAACATGGGGAGGTGGTATTGGCAGCCAGTAAATAAATTGTTTGAAGTAGTCAGTACAGAGAAAGGAATGTTTACATATTTGAGCTTCATTGTTGAGCAAATATAATATAATTCATGTCTAGATTTCTATTTTATAATATTATGTAATACTATGGCAGTGGTTTTATGATACTCCATAAAATGTATCTTGATTGCAATGACTGAAATTAAAACGTAAAAAAATATCCTGTTAAATTCAGTGTAGCGAAAATCATTGTAAAATATATCAATTTAACTGATCGATCAGTCACAAATACTGTTAACTTGAAGTCACTCAAAAGGCTCTGTTCATTTTATGGACAGATACGAGCAAACAGAATTTTAATAATCATTACCTTTGCTGTTTTCTGGCAACAATATATTCGTGACTAGTAATTAGTACAACAGTGTAACTAAGCCTTTTGACCGCCACAGTCATATATAGAATACAAAGCAAAATGTGTCCAGCGCGCCACGGTCACGACTACATGACAGACTTTTAAACGCTAATAAATCTTATAAAAACGTATAGTAGCTAGACTCAAACCAATTTATATTATGTGTACTGCTTACTATTTATTTAATTCCAATTAGCACACGATTAGAAAAACGATGCACATAGGTATTAACCGATGAAATCGTAGCTTGGTGTCGAGAGCACGCTTTTGCTTTTTTGACGTGGCGGTCAAAGGGATTAATCTATAACAGCGTCGTGACATGTAACGAAATCAAAAGTATAGAAAATTAAACGTTAGGGCGCTTTGACAAGTTCACGTCACGTTACTTCACAAATAGCTATATAATTACAATCAAGCTGTATTTTACGAAGTATAGGTACCGATTTTTTGTACACGACACTAAACTATTGTTACTATACTTTCATATAAAATTATTAGTGCTATTAAAGTAGATATATATTTATCAAATGTTATGTGCAAGGCACAAATTTCATAGATATAGGGTACGTTCGTACCGGCTCACTCGAGTCGGTACTTTTTTGCACAAGATAAATAGTACTAGATGGTCTTGTAGAAAGGATATAGGATTCAGTGGACTTACTTTTATGTGAAGAATAAATATGGCGGTATGACATATTTTCTATACAAAAGCTGTCAAAACGTCAAACATATTCCCCAGATAAAAGTTATCTGACGATTGAAAAATCGACCCTTAGCCAAATAGGTATACTTATCTCAACTTGATCGGAAACATGTGTATGTACATCCATATTTATGCATGTGTGCGTTTTGTATTGAAACGGCCATCTGGTACTTAACTAAATCTGTCAATGTATGTATGTAATTCACGAAACAGAAAATACAATGGAAGTGGGCACCTATTACCGCTAATACTGGGTGTTTCTTAGTATTGTGAAAACCTCTGAGAGGGTGTTTAGTTCCGGGACATTGCCGAAATCGCGACAAAAAAATCAGCTAAGCCATACATTTTGTCGAGGTCACAGTTCAATTTTGTATGAAACAACTGTATTTTTTCTTCACTTTTTTTGGCAATGTCATGTCGCAGAACAAAAGTTGTTCATAATAACAAGTATAATCACCCCCTGAGAAGTTTTCACTATACTAAGAAACATCCAGTATATATAGTAGGTACTGTAGTACGCCTAATATGCCGATCTCGTGCTTTTAGTTGTCAAAGCGATAATGTCAACGTAACATACAGTTTAAAAAGACTTAAATGCTTTATTGAGCAATATTAGTCTGCAAAAATCATAACTAGAGTCTAAATCTATCACATACTGTATAGGATTTATTTAATAAAATACATTAATTTTTGTCAAACATTGCACAAGATATACAAATGAAAGTTATCCTTACTGACATTAATTTTACCGGTAATCAGAAATTGTAGAATATTCGCAAACTTTTGACACTTCTCTAATAGTGCGTGACCTAACCGATAAAATGAATCGACATATTTTACTAAACCATTTATGACCTTTGTTGCTTATTATTTTTAACTATTACAAATAACAATTATTTTATTTACACCTAATATGAATAAGTGTTCCTTTGAAAATATAGCCCGACTAGTGTTGGTTCATACGCATTTTATATAAATTTTATTATTAAAGAGATACACATTACCTTGGTGTGTCTTGTGTTACACACATCACTTGCCATGGTTGCCATTTCTTAGTAGGGTAAACACGAATTTACTACTTGCATAGAACATTCTGTAAACACGTTCCTGGAAAATTTAATGAAAACCTTATTCTTTTAAGGCTTTTTTAATGTCAGAATTAAATATTGAAAATATACAGGATGACTGGTTAAACATTGTACATAATATTGTCATCTGTTTACGCGAATGTTATTCATTGAAATTAAACTACTGTATACGGATTTTATCGTACATACTTAAAGACATGAAAATTTATGGTCAGACGAAAAGTAAAAAAATAATAAAATAAAATCTGTGTAATCTGCAAAGAAAACCTTTATGAAAATTTGTATGAAATATCCATAAAATGTGGACACCGGGTGTCGCACACAGATAAAGAGCGTGCCGCGCTACAAAAAAAAAAGGCTAATGACCTTTTTTTGATAAGAAAGGGACGTGCAGGGGTGCAAATTCGGGTGAGTGTGAGGTGCGGTAGCGGATGCGGTAGCGGGTGTCCCACAAGGAAGTATACTTGGCCCAACTCTTTTTCAGCTCTATATCAACGATCTCTGCTTAATGTCTCTACCGAACACAGAAACCTACACTTACGCAGATGATACAGCTGTTTTTGTCTGGGGTGAAAATTGGGAAAAATTCAACAACAGCGCTTGATACTCGCTAAAAAAAATTATGCCTTGGCTTGGCAATATCCTATTAACATTAAACGTAACCAAAAAACCGTTCATGCCATTCTCTATCATTAAAGTTAACCAACCTTCCCATAATTTTTTGCTTAAAGCACATATATGCCAAAATCGAAATAACTGCACCTGTCAAGAAATTAAAACGGCCCAAAATCTTAAATACCCGTATGAAAATGTGCAAATGGACAGCAGGTTCAGTTGGGATAAGCAATTAAAACTAGTGACATCCAGGGTGAGAAGACTAATTCACACGTTTAAATTGTTGAGAGACTCCGCAAAGCCGGATAAGCTGAAACTAGTTTACTTAACCCTATGCCAATCCATAACTCAATAATGCATCCCAATATGGGGAATGGCAGGTAAAACGCTCTTACTTGGTTTGGAGAGAGCGCAAAGAGCTGTCTTAAAAGGTATGACGAACAAACCATACCGACACCCCACAACTCAAGTATACGCCGAGTGTAATGTTCTGACGGTAAGACAGCTCTTTGTGCTTATTTTCATCATAAGAAACAGCACAGTCCACCCATCGGATTCCAACAAGCGCAGCAAACGATCTGTTTGCCGAACAAATTGTTGTAAGACTTCATTTGCCAGACGACATTTTAGAATTTTAAGTAGCAAACTATACAATACTATCAAAAAACAACTCAATATAGTAAGACTTAATAACGAAGTCAAAGGTAACGTCACTAGATGGCTTCAACAAAAACTGAAGACTTACTCACTCACTCACTCACTCATACACACCCACAGACACACACACACATACACACACACACACACATCTAATACTAATATATAAATTAATAACTAATTTTAGGGGTTTTTAGACCTAATGTTTATCCGCTATGCTAACCAGAAATTATGTTACAGTAAGAAAAATCTTTATTTCCAACTCCAGAAACATCCTTTCAGTAGCGAACCCGTTCGAGAAACGACTTTTTGTGTAATTTTACACGACTGAACGCTGACTCCGAAAATACAAGCTCTCGCTTAGTTTGGGAATCAGTTTACAGTACCTTATTATGTTTACACTATGTATACAATGTTCTTTTATCAAATAATTATCACCTGTAAAAACTTTAGTGACAAATAAAGATTTATTTATTTATACAGTTACAACAATACTACAATCTGTCCACACTATCGGGTATATAGACGTGAGACTATGTATACGCCTGAGTTCAGCCTCTGTTTTAATTACGTGTGTATATTTTATATGCGGATTTTTTGGCACGTATTGCTATCGCTGGCATGTAAGCGATAAAATTATCTTACATGTTTTTAATTAAAATTCATAATAACAAACTCTCGATATAATTACCTATGTAGGTAACATTATCATTTGAGTAGCGACATGTCAACCATGTTTATTATTCAAATACCACCCTTTTTCTTATAGCCATAGTATTCCGAAGTTGTAAATTGTGACTAATGGCATCTAGCGTCAAAGAGCAGTACTTGGTGGTAAAATAATGAACCCTTAAATTAATTTGCCAATATGTTTTGTCGTATTTTTTTTTTGTAGCCAATCATAATCCTCGGATCTCAGTTTGAATAATATGTAAATATGTAAATTTGGCGATGCTGGTACTTGAACAAAATTGTCTTTAAGCTACTTCCATTGTATTTTCTGTTCCGCGATGTAATTAGCCTTAGCGAAACTGTCACGCAGAGTTAAAGGCTTAGTTAGTTACATCAAAATCGGTACCATTATCTACTTAGTGTAATTACTATTTTCTAAGATCAGGAATATAATATTGCTATTTTTATTTTAATAGGCAAAAGGACAGGTTTTAACATTATAATTTACTAAACACTCTTTCTTTTAATTTAAAAACAACACTTTTAAACCTATATATTTTGATGTCGACGTTACTTTGTCTCGATATGGACGGAATATTTGCCTAGAATATTCATTTATATAAAAACAAAACTTCATTTCAATTTAAACACAATACCAACAAAATTATGACTAGAAATGTTAACACAGTTTATTATTGAACATAATATAAGGAACGATATCCGTTCATGCATTATTTTAAAAAGAAAAGTATTTTATTAAAACACATGTTATAATTGCCTTTCCGCTTTTACTAATATTGAATCACCTTTTCATATAATATCAACAACTACCTCCGAACGCACCTAAAAGTAAAAGCTCACCTCATTCCAGAAGTTTATAAACAGGAAAAATAAATTGCTTGATCATAAATTTACTACCCAGTCAGACCCATTTTTAGTGTTTATTGTTGGAAATAATTTTAAACAATTTTGAAGTCTGCTACTGTTTTTATTAAAAGGTTTGTATGATCTTTCCTTAGCGAAACACAAGCGGAAAGACAAAAATCAAATAAAACGTCTTACACAACAGAACCACACAGATTAGATAGATATGGATGTCCCAATCAACACAACGTACGAACACAGACGCACACACTTACATAGACGCAAGACACAGCGTATAAGGAGCAAGTCGAATAGGGTTGTCAACTATATTATTAAAATCAGCATAAGCTATATTTTCACTCAATTATACAGTTTACTATTCAATAAAAGTATACAGGAATTCCTTTTTCGTTTCTGATATGTAGAGTCATTGATAGGGTTCTTTTTTTATGGCAAAATTATACTAAATGTCGCGGTTCAGAGACATTTAAGACTGCGCCGAGCGAAATGTGCCTAAACAGGCGGTCACAGTTAAGTTGATAAAATCAACACTTTTTGTAATACAAATATAAAATATACTTTTACCATAACAATGAATGTGTTTACAATTACAATTACTCCGTGTAAAAAACTTAAAATAATTAATATCTTCGCCTACAAAATTACGTAAATATGCACGAAAAACGCAAACACGTAAGCTCGTGTTACGTGATTTTTAGATTATGACATTAGAAATCTATCCTATTTTGCAGCTTAAACAAAACATAAATAGTTATATTACAATTTGTCCGTCCCAAATATTGAAGTTATTGGTTGACAATAATGATACATATTTATCAAAAAAGCATTTGGCGGCCGCGCGCCGATTTGAATATCGAGCTCTGTCATTCAGTCTAACCGCGTCTTACGCTCGGCGGCGCAGTCTTAATTATTACTTCATAAATCGTTAGTAGGTATTACTATGGAAAATCATGCTAATATTATAAATGTGAAAGATGACGCGAAAATTGTAACACAGTTTTCAATAAAACTTCGCACAAAGATAGACTATTTTCTAGATTAATAGATTATGACATTTTTATCTTGTGTTCTGGCAATTACGTGGACGCCATCGTCCACGTAATTGCCAGAACACAAGAGTCAATCAAGTCAATTAAATCTATACCAATAAGTCGCGTATGTTTATTAAATGTCATAGAGTGCGGGATTAAGCTACATATATTCATAAATATATAAAAATTAAAAAGAAGGTAATATTTACCAAAAGTGCTTTATTTTTTAAAAGTTTTTTCTTTGACCTTAGTATACCTATATTGAATAGTTAGTAGCCCTATAGTCCAATGTCAACTACTGCATTCAGTCAATCCTCACTCGCTGTAAGCACGCGTCCATGTGTATGTGCGTCTGCGTTCGCGCGTTATATTCAACCGGCCATATTCTTACAAATTGGGTAGATATAACCTAATTTGTGAGAATAGGGCATCAAAATTACCTACCCTTATCCCGTTATAAAAATTCTACACAGTACAACTACAAAATATCGTCGCTCGTACTCATAGCTTATTTTTATCACTCGCGTTCGTACGTGAATCCACAATTGTAGGAACTGAAAAGCACATCTTAGGCTAATGTTAAACACTCAATTTGTTCACGACCCGGGGACTAAACCTGCAATATCAATAGGAGGGATGCTTCTTATTTTTATTGCATGCGCCGTAATGAGCCAGCGCTATATAGTGTATAGTCTTACCTCGTTCTAGCACATGCAATAACAATGCTTTAAGAGATGGTGTTACGGCTATATTGATAGGTAAATCGAAATGGGGCTTACAGAAAAACTGCATATCCTATCACAATATTTGGTACACGGTACTAAACTAACATATCTACTAAAACTTCGATATCCAAATATGCATTATGAATGTTAACTGTACGTACTTAATGCCCGTGAACGAAGATGTTACTCAATTCTCGAAATGTACCACAGTACACATAGCTACAGAACGCGCCGTATAGGAAAGTACCGACAACCTACAGAACATCGAATCCAAACAACCAAGTGTTCTGATTTATGTACACCCTTGCAATGGCAGCACAGCTGGTCTTTTGTTCAACGCTTCAGTGATTTTACTGGTGTAAACGTATATACCTGTTTTCCAATTGTCTTACATATCATATTATAATATTATAATTGTGTTAAAAATTGAATTGTGTGTGTTGTTCTCTCACATAGCCACGAAGCAGCGGAATGTCAATTTTTTGCATTAGACATTAGAATAGGCATGGGCGTCTTCTAATGTGGCCCAGCAGTGGGACAGTTTAATACAGGGTTGATATTATTATTATATATTAGACGTAGTGTGCTGGATTACGTACCCCGAAAACCGAGTCGCGAGATAAAGTGGTAAAGAGTTTTCAATATGTACCTATTTCGTAATTACCGCAAGCCAAGCGATAACAGCTTATATACAAAATACGATCGACGATATTAATGCACAAGACGATAATTTTCGAGATTCAACAAACCTTAGACCTCATCGTATGCTAGTTCTAAGGTCCATAAGAGCACTAGCAGTGATGACCCCATGTCTCTGCTTGCTCACACAAGACCCATAATCAGCATCCCCACCTATGGTCACAGTAGAAAAAGACGTAGAATTTCTCCGTTGTTGTAAAGAAGTTTTCTTACCAGCTGACATGAAGCTGTTTTCAGAAGGACTTTGTCTTGTGACTGGTTGGAAGTAATCACCATGGCAGTTGGATGATTCGACCCATTCGTGTTTTTCGAAGATCTTGGTTGCTTTGAGAGCCTTGGAGACGCTATGTTCCGACTTATATTCTTTTATTGGTCTTTCCGGAGGTCTTGTAAGCTTGGGCCGTGTTTTCGGATCGGCTGAGAGGTTTTTGGTCTTGGCGTACGGCTTGTGTTCCATTTCGTGGAAGTTTTTGCTGCTCTTGCTTGTGGTGGTGGGTAACGGGTGAGTTTTGTGACTGCAAATTAGAGATATTCACACATTCGATTATACACATATCTACTTAATTTATTTATATTAAGTCTGTGATTGTACTGATAATGTAGTTGTTTAAGTTATCACCGAGGCACTACACTGCACCGAATATTGCGGGTCTGATCCCCAAGCATGAAAAGTATTGTGTAGTCCCCTAAAAGCTGCTTTAATAAATAAGCTGGGGACTATAGAAATCTAATCAAGTTCTTTGCGATACAAGAATTAAACCTAGTACATAAATTAGTCATTATATTTGTGGCCGACCGTCACGTCTTGAATTTGGTTTCAACGCTGCATAAAGTATTATTAATTTTTTTGTTAGTCTATTCTTAATAGCAGCATGGATTCTAGAAATGTGCCTGTTTGACGCCAATCGGATCATCCCCCATGGGACTTAAAACATGATGTATGTGGTAGAATTTTATATTTTATATTTTATTTATATTCATGCTTATACACACCTATATCCTGGAGGGGTTGGGAGAAAGTACAGACTTGCACTTGCTAGTCCTATACTACTAATATTATAAATGTGAAAGTTTGTGAGAATGGATGGATGTCTGTTAGTCTTTCACGCAAAAACTACTGAACGGCTTTTGATGAAACTTCACAGTATTGTTGTTTGTACATCAGAATAACATGAAGGCTACAAAAAATCTATCTTAACATAAAAGAAGCGAAGCTACGAGCTGAATCTAGTACATAAATATATCTATATACATCTATATATAAAAAAGTCAATGCCACTTTTCATTGTAATTACACTCCTCCTAACCGGCTGGACCGACTTGAATGAATTTTTTTGTGTGTGTTCAAGTGGATTCGAGGATGGTTTAGACATGGTTAATTTTTTTTTTTTCGCCTTCGCAGGATGACGTCTGTCGGGACAGCTAGTAAGTTATAAAGTGTACATACGCATGGTTAGTATAATGGGCCTTCTTAGATTGTCCGTTGTAAGTTGAGCCCTTAGCCATGATGCTGTACAGCTTGTTTCTGTAGTCGTCCACTGACATCTGCTTATCGTCCCGCAGAGGTAGCAGCACGTCAGACGGTAGCGTGGGCTCGTCACGCTCACGGTGAAACCTGGCGTCAAAATATACTAGTCGTAACAGAAATCTAACCAAATTGACATGACAATAATTATTCAGTCCTGTATATAAACTGTCCCACTGCTGGGCACGGGCCTCTTTTCAGTATGAAAAAGGTTAAACCATAATGTACACAATTAATTATATTAAAATGTATAGGTATTGCTAATTGTTATTGAAATTTAAATTATTTATTATTATTGAAATTGTGGTCTTACATTGTGGTATATCGCGAATCTGATGGCATTAATTCCTAATGTGTATTTACGATAGATTTGTATGTAGTTTATAATAATTATTAATTTTATTATTGTTTGATTGTAACACATATTTTCAACACAATCTGTATTGTTAAGAAATAAATAATTTATGATTTATGACTACAAAGCTGAAAACACGTTCGAGAAAGGAATCTTAAAAAACCGTGTGAAGACGGTCGCTATGACATTTCAAAGAAGCTAGACTATGTAATATTGTCTTCTGTATACGCGTATGTTATTCATTGAAATTAAACTACTACCTATATACGAATATACAAACAACGCGATAAAATCCGAATATAGAGGATTAACTTAAAAAAAAGCTGGACTTTGGTTCACCTTTTTATGGGTAGTCTTTATTTGAATAACGTTATAAATGTAAAAAATACGCGTCAAGCTGTGTATTTTTATGCTGTGTGTACACACAGCGACACATCAACCTAGACTATTTGGACTTTGAACTATTAAAAGTTAAACGCTGCGAATCATGCGTGAGAGTGCGTTATATTTTTGTTATTTTGTCTCACTCACGCTGAACGGGACGCAACGCTCTATCTTTACCATTACATCGACACCACTATGCACTGTCCCTTTCCGACAATTCTCTATTTTGTATGTAGCGTAGTTATGCGTATATAGGGTGTCTAACTTGATGTGTAGCCGTGTGTACCATATTTTTGTTGTGATATTTTAGGATAGGTAGTAAAGTATTTGTGATTGCATTGCATTACGTCAACAATTTTTTTTAATTTTTATTGTTTATACTTACTAATCAAATGGCTTTTTACAAAATGATTCGCGCTTAATTAATCTGTAACGACGAGCACTTCACTCATTGCATTGTAGTAATAAAATGTTAACGAAATACTAATGCAAAATCTTACATCAACAAATAGCTAACTCACGATAATACACATATCATTAATGTAATGTTGCTTTTTGCTCAGATATTTGCGGACAAATTTTACTTAATCACAAATTTTCATATAATTTTTTTTTCTTTTTCTATCGCCTACCCTCTACACCGTCTAGACCAAACTAAGCAGGGCTAAATACATACATATTATACATAGAAACACCCAGACCAAGACAAACATCCATGTCCATGCAAAATGTTTGACTTGTGCGGGAATCAAACCCGCGACCTCAGGCGTGGCAGTACGCCATCGAGGCCGCCCAATTCAAGTCAATTCATCAGATTCTGAAACCAAATTCTTTATGTAAAGATCAAATGTAACACGACAATCTGCACTCACTTGCCAACATATTCATGATCGAGAGCCTTTTCAGCGCTGAGCCTCTTAGCTGGGTTGAAGACTAGGAGCCTCTGCACTAAGTCTGCAGCATCCCGCGGCGCACAAGACAGGAGAGACGTCAGGGAAGCGCCGCCGTTGTTGTTCGAAGCTTGCTCCCGGATTAAAGATGAACCATAGCCGCTACATACTATTTGTATGTCTGGAAGAAATATTGATTTACTAGATTTTGCCCGCTGTAAATGTAGGTTAGGTTAGTTTTTTATGGATGATAATTGATAGGTATCAGGTTATGTCAATTTTCTATTCCTCGAAAACAGTACTATGGATTTAAAGTTTCCTATGTCCTTTTCTGTACCCCTTGTCAGGGGTGTATGCAAAATTTCTCAATCATCAGTCAGAGTATTTGGAATAATTCCTGTGTCACGGGAGACTTTACAAACATTAAAATATAACGGACACAAAGGACACCAGAAAACTGTTTGTGAAACACAGCAATTTTTGTCCCGTGTCATCGAACGGGATGCGAGGGGACTAGGTGCTTAAAACACTACGCCATCCGTGCAAGGTTACATTGACTCATTGGCCTCATTGCCTAAATAGATGTCATACCTTCAGACGAGGGTCTCGGCAACGCTGACATGATCCTCTCCACTTGGTTGACGGTGGACGTGCCCGGGAACAGCGGCTTGCCAGTCAACATCTCACCCAGGATGCAGCCGAGCGACCACATATCTATTCCTTTTGTATAACTGAGAATATAACGTTAAATAATTGAAACTTAAGTATCTTTTAAGTAGGCTTAGAGAACGCAAATCAATAAGAAATTGAGATCTTTTATTGCACTTCCTTTGATAACCCACTCCTAATATAAGCATTTAACTTTATTGGAAGGGTTAACAAACATACCTACTAATTATGTAGAGCATATTTCTCTCTTTAAAGCAGACTGAATTCTGCCTGACGGTAAGCAATCGTCTAGTCCACGAGCAGAGCCCTCCACACCACGTCCTCACTTGAAATGTTGCCAAGGTCCCCACTTAGACAACTTACAGAGGAAATTTTTCAAATCCCTAATAATCTTTTAAAGGCTATTTATCTTCTTCTATTTAATATTTCGGTCTTCTTGTTTAAAGGCGTATTGCTTCCAAGTAAACTTGGTCTTCTTAGCTCGACTAGACCAACCAGGACTTAGTTAAAAAAACGTGTATACAAATGTTCTTCCCCTACAGTGTACAGCCAAATTTGAAGAATCTTAGTCAAAAAGAGCTAACGAGCTTGTATTAGGTTATAACTATGGGCTCAAGAGTTTAAAGCAATTATTTATAAATGACTTACCTCTTACTAGCGATGAGTATTTCAGGCGCTCGGTACCAGCGCGTCGCAACGTAGTCAGTCAGGCAAGGGTCTGCGCCTTCTTCTCCGCCAGAATATATGCTGGCAACCGAACGGGCTAGACCGAAGTCTGCCAACTTCACCCTGTGTGTCGAACAAAAGTCCTCCCTCGTTAACACTTCAATAAAAAAGCTGCCGAGATGCATTGAATTTTTAGTAAGTTTGTATTTTGCAAAGTCAAATAAGCCTTACATTCACATCGAATACGATTTGTTATAATGTCATGATTTATTTATCAGCCGTCAGTATGTTCAACTTTCTCTAGGTATGAGTTTACATTGATGCGCTATGCGGAAGTGACAGACTATTCATCTATTGTCTGTAAAATATAGCTTTTCATTAGTAACATCTTTAGATTTTTAAACAGTTAGCCGAATATGAGAAATCTGGTCATATTAACATACTATATTATGGATTAGTATGTAATCAGAATATTAGATGTATCGACATGGTCAACTATAATGATTAAAGCATTGTGTCTGGACGCTAACCTCCGTACGCGAATGCAAAAATTTTGTTGTTTGATTTACTCAAGAAAAAGATTGTTTATTTCTTTAAACGCTCTTATCTCTGGATCTTCCCATCAGATTTGATATTCTTTGGATTTTATAGCCGATCTATTGAGGAAGGTTGTAGGCTATGTAACATTTTAAGGAACAGATCAAATAAAATCGTAAGGCACAGCTAGTAGCGAATAAAACTTCTGTATAATCCCTTATAGTGTAACGCGTCCCGAAATTATAGAAGACCTACTTAATTTTACCACAAATTAAACTTGTAGTTCTATTGTCATCCAACATTCAAACTTCTAACATAATTATAGTTCAAGCTATCAATAACATAATGGGTAGAACCTTGAAAGCATGAATTTACATCGCTCATCAACCTACCGGTATCAAGTACTTCTTTGAACGGGCGCAGTAATAACGCTTCAAGTCAACTCAGTCGCGCAAATTGCTTTATTTATTATTGTTATTTACAGCTAGACTCATTTTAAAGACACTTTAAATGGAATTAAATTTAAGTAAAGAAATAAAGAAATGGTCGCTCACTATGGTCCTTATCATAAGGCTCAAAGGCAGTCACGAGGGCGATGGAGAAAGCTATGCTCGAGGTTTTCCTGCGGGATCGAATCAGAAATGAAGAGATTCGCAGGAAAACTACAGTTGCCGACCTAGCTCTCCGGATAGCCAAGCTAAAGTGGCAGTGAGCAGGGCACATAGCGCGCAGAACCGACGGCCGTTGGGGCAGAAAGGTTCTGGAGTGGCGGCCACGTATCGGATGCAGCAGGGGTAGGTGGACTGACGATTTGCTAAGATCACGGGAAATAGTTGAATGTGGGTGGCCCAAAACCGGTCTGTGTGAAAAACATTGGGGAGGCCTATGTCCAGCAGTGGAACGGCTTTCGGCTGGGATGATAATTAAAAAAATAGATAAATTTTAGTTTAAAATGTCACTAATTTAAATTACAAAAGTATATCTTGACTGTGATTAATATTGTAAATACTCGACCGATCGTCATGAATTTTCGCAAACACTTCGAAGTCTAGTCAGGGTATTTAAATATCACACATAACTAGTAACAGCTTACATATTTAATTGTGAAAATAATAGCATAATTATTTTCAGATACTTCTTCTTGACACAGTTAGTGCCCATGTAAATGCTAACTAATATTATAAATGCGAATGTGAGTTTGTTTCTTTGTTTGTTACCCTTTCACACCTTTACTACTCGACGATCAACGTGAAATTTCACATACACATTGTCAGGGGTACAGATAAGGACATAGGGTAACTTCCATCCAGAAAAATACTTTACTCGAGGAATAAAAAATTATTAATAAATCTACATTACCGCGAGCGAAGCCGAGGGCAAAATCTAGTAAATTTTTAAATGGCTTAACAGGCGATGGAGTTTCTAGGGAGCACGTCAAAAATTTGCATAGCGAAATAATCTGGCTTGATGCCAATATACAGAGTTAAGTAAATCACAGAGGGGCCAACAAGCTGGGAGCTGTGGTGACCGACGTACTGACATACATATATTCCTACTAGGTTAGTTGGGAAACCGTGTTGCCCTGCCTTGATTGCGCAGCAGTAGTGAATGAGCAGCATTGACAAATGATTTTCTCTAGCTACACGGAGATTAGAAATAGCCCCGTGGACAGTCAGTAAAACCTACAACCAAACTCAGATCTGAAAGTAACTTCATACTAAATATCATCAAAACTGAATCTATTTTTGAAATGTCAGAAACAGACAGACGACCAACTTATAACTTTAGTACTAGTTACTGCCTACCGCGCATTCCATAGACACGTTATAATACATGATCTATATGTATACCAAATTTCACCCAAATTTGCTGAGCCGTTTACGCATATGTGAGTAACAAACATACAAAAGTCTTCACAAAAATGTACATTATAATATTAGGCAGGATAAGATTAATTTTTGCGCACCTATTCTTCTTGGTGATATAACTAAATCCCCTAACATACTGCGGCTAAAATTAAGACTTATACGAATCAAAAGATTTACTAGTCAAACTGTATCCAGTATAACCTGTGGTGATTGTGTGGTTTACCGATTGAGAGAGAAGTATTAGAAACATGACAGTCTATATGAAATACAGGGACACGATAATTATTTCTTTGAGAGACGAAAACTGCGACTCTGCATTTGATGGCGACATTTTTATAATAATAATAATAACGTTTATTTGCATGAAAAGTAGGTCTTTTTTAATTAATAAATAAGTTTTTTATTTTAATAAGGTTTTTCAAGCATATCAGCAGTGTTTCGATCGGCTTAAATGTCTCCTGTCATGTGCGTAATAATAATACATGATTTATGTATGTGTATTTTATGAGTTATGACCCATAAAGAAAATGAGCGTTTTTAAACGGATGGATCCTCTACAAAGTTAGAAAGGGGTAAACCTTAACAACTTGCTTGTATTCACTGTCAAATAACACGCTACTCGGCTTCTCAGACCTTAGGGGTTCGAGTCCAATGTTTGTTGGTCACTTACAAAGAGGAAATATCTAACTGAACCGCTTACATGCATATGCTATCAATAAGCACATTCTCCAGTTTCAGATGTGATAGAAGATAGAATGTGATACATAGGGCATGTATCACATTCTATAGACGCGTATTAACTTTTAAGTGATTAACAATTACCCCATCGCTTACAAAAAGGGTATAAATTAACTGTTTACCTGCACACGCTATTAATAAGCACATTAGGTGGTTTCTGATCCATATGTATAATTTTTAGTATCATTATATGTATAACTACACTTCCCGTGATGCGCTATTAGCCCATCGTTAACAAAAAAGGGTAAAACTAAACTGTATACCTTCACAGCCTATCAATGAGCACATTTCTTGGTTTCAGGTTCTTATGTATAATTAACCCTTCACCTAATTTACCACAACCCCATTCAAAAAAGGTAAAACGGAGCTGCTCGCGCTGTCAGTGAGAACATTCCTTAACGAATCATTCTTTACCTTAACGTGATTTACAATTACCCCATCGCTTACAAAAAGGGGTAAATCTAAACAGCTTACCTGCAAGCGCTATCAATGAGCACATTGCTCGGTTTCTGGTCCCTATGTATCACATTCCCGGAGTGTATGTACTTGGTCGCCTTCAGCATCTGATACATGATGTATCTCTTGTGAATATCCTTGAGGATGTTACCACGTTTGATCACGTTGTGTAGATCCGTCTCCATATATTCGAAGCCAAGGTAGATGTCGCGGTTGTTTAAAGCTCTGAGAAGCAATACAATTATTTTATAGTGGAGCAACTAAATGTATAGAAGCGCCATCTAGTGAACATTTTATAACGAAACACGTTTTCATTACTTGATATTGAAATAGATAACTCTCGCATTAGAAATAATGCCAGTATAGCAGTTTTACAAACATTCAAACAATGTATCAATTTATGAATCACAAAAATGTTTGTCACGTATGCGAATCGACTCCACAACACTCTGTGCAGTGGCAGTGGTGACACGAACTTTTTAACCATTACGCCATCCCTGCCTCTCTAAATATTAATACTGCACAAATGGCGGAATGGTTAAAGTTGTCGTCTCAACATTGAATACTGAGTCGAGAGTTGTGGATTCAATCTCCACACGTGTCAAACATTTCTGGTTTCCACGAATACCTGATTCAGTAATGCATATCTAAACTCTTATATTTATAATATTATTAGGATAACGTCAAGTGACACTTGGATTCAATGTCCATGCGTACCTAATCCTAATTAATATTATAAGTGAGAATGATATTTTGGTTGTTACGTTTTCAAGCCTCAACTACTTGACCGATGATCACGATATTTTGTATCACGTTGTCAGGTACAGAAAAGGACATGAGGTTTCATTCATTAAGATAAAAAGTACTGCTCCCGAGGGATAGAAATGATGACAAAATTTACATAAGCGCCAGCGAAGCCGCGGGAAAAATATATATATATTTGTTAAATACTTTGGAAGTATTGACGTAGTTTCAAATATTTAGCCTCATGTCTCGTGGCGTCAGATTGTGCTAATGTTTCCGGGGGGACAAGCGGTTACGAGTTGGGTTACCGAAACTGTAAAAATGCTATTGCATTTTCTATCAGAAAATTTTCAGTAGCAGTACAAACTCTTGTAAATATCTCTAAGAAACAGCAACAGACTCGCCGTTCTTTAAACGGGACATAAAAACATCTCTGACGAACTGCATGCTATGTAGAATTAAATCACCATCAACAATTTTCAAACAAAAATCCAACTAAAAATAATCGATATAACTGCAAAAATAATTTACACATTGCTTGTAATTAAAAAGAAGATATTTAAATTATTTTGCAAAACCAATACCAGATGTATGACACCTATTTGAGTTTTAGTCATCTTTTTCTTTTTATATCTGTTTTATAATATTTTAGGTATATGTATTTTAACAATTCCAGATTAAATTAAAAGGTGCCCAGTTTAATGGATAAATAAAAACTTATCTTCAAAGTATAACAGAAAAAAGTACTCATTCATTTGCAACATAGAAATAAAAATTTGTAAGTCTTTAAAAGGATTTTTTAACTTATTTATTGATAACATATAACTAGGGTTTGACTTTTGAAAAACAGTTAATATACAACATAAATGAAAGAATAAATAAATATTGTAAAATAAAAAAGACAATGCTGGGGTGGGAACATCCTTTCTGGCTTCCCTTTATTACACCTTATTAAATATCTAAAACACCTGTTCATTTACTAAATAAAAAACTAAATTTTGTTGGTTCTTCTAATACACAAAATATATATAGAATAGGCTATTAACACAAGATTAATTATTTAGTCAACATAATTTCCCATATCATAGAGATAGGTACTAGTACATAGGTACTACATAACATGTGGCAAAGCAATGCATATGCAGTTCATGTGAAACTACAATAGACTAAGAAAATTAGTAATTATATTATCTCTGCTTTACACTTCTCAGGCATTTAATTATTTGAATACAAATAATAATATGTAATTAAATGGACTGTCGAAACATGAGCAAAATTCTCCAGTTTATTCCATTATAATTCAGACTATAAGTATAGAAAAATTAATGCATAAGAATTCACAACTTTCTTAGTTCTATTTATGTGTGTATTTAAAAATGTAGAACTACCAAGAAAATAAATATGTGGTTATTACTAAAAACGCCTACAGTTATTATTTATCAACACATGGTTAATTATTTATAATAATGAAAAAAAAGCCTAATCTTACCTGTGTATACTGTGTAACTTCACAACATTAGGATGATTCCTGAATGACTGAAGAAATATTATCTCTCTAAAAGTCCTCTGTGCATCAGTCTGGTTTCGAAATGCATCAAATATTTTTTTAATCGCCACCACATCCTTGCTTTTCTTGTCAACAGCCTTCCAAACAATCCCATAGGCACCTTTCCCAAGTCTCTTCTTGATTTCAAACCTTTTTAATATGTGCTCGTCAATTTCCGACATATTTTTATCAGAACTCTTTTTCTGACCCTGCTTTTGACCCACATCCTTTTTCTTGTCATCCTTCTTCACTTGATTTTGATTCATCAGTACTTCTTTTCAACACAAGTTATACAGCGATTGTAAAATCAAATTCTGCAATCGATTCAATTAAAATTCATATATTCGCTATAGTCATGTTTTGATATCAAATAGCAATATAAAATGTAAATTCGAAGGATATCGTGAGCTTATTTGAATATCAGAGAAGCGTGACTACCATCATTGTCAAAATATTGATTATTTACGCTAAGCAACGTAAAATATATCGATAGGTAATTGGAAGACAATTTACTTAAGATAGAGTAATTTTAAAACTACTTACGTACAAAACTGGAATAATATCTCACAAATCCCATCATCCATTTGCTATTTCCTGTATGTAATTGTCACGGATTTTTTTGCCATACAACTAGACAGGCATCGGCACGTTTGAATTGTGCCATTCGAGTTTCATTTGTTTACGGACTCCCAAACAAGCTGTCAGTTGCCATAGTTACTGATGATGACAACTTTAGTAACGGGGTAAAAATGTATAATCGATATAAAAACCATGTCAAGGAATCGTTGACATGATTGTATCTGTATTTTAATTGATGTTCATAGATTTCATAGATATACTTACGCTATTTATAAAGGTAAAATATTTGTATGAAAATATCTATAAGGATAAAATTTGTAACATGTAGATATTAAGTTACGTATATTTCTATACTGAAGTATTTAAATCGTAAGATACTAGCTGAATGTAATTTAATAAAATTAGCTAAAAAGAAAAACAATATAATCTAACGCACTTTTATTTTTATAAATATAAGTACAGTAAATTTGAGAACTAACAGTTCAAAACAGTGAACAGTTACATCTAAATATTTATCTTGTATGTCTAAAACATTTTTAATGTCATTCTGTAAAATGGTAATTTAGTAAATGCATAATACTATTTAGGAATTACATTTTCATGTCTGTGAGCAAATCTTAGAGCAGGTCATAATCCAAATACATTTTCAGCTACACACACACTAATGGGTTTGTGACTGTGAACACTAATAGCAACATCTATAATATGCGGGTGTATCTTTGCTTACAAAAATCTATTTGTCTGTTATTAAAATATCGCCTGTGAATTTGCTCTAAGATGCCAACATATGACGTACTTATTAAATTTAGAAAGTATGGAACGTGATGAATCCTTATTTCTAATATAATACCTACTATCTATGTAAATAAACAAAAAATAACAATAATAAAGTTCTTTTAAATATTCAAAACAAAAATGTATAATCTCAAAAATAAAGTTGTTTGGTATATCACAAATATAATAATAATGCGAATATTTAGATTGATATAACGATATTAATATATTAAGATCTACGAGACGAATAATAAAATATGTCGTCAAACATGAGCACACAGCTAACGCTAAACTATTAAAATTCAAACAATCAATTAGCATAATTATGATAAAGATTTAACGTTTTGAATTGTTGTTATTACGTCATTAGGTCCGTATAGTTACTATTCCGTTAACACTCGTTAAGATTGTAGTGCTTCACTTAGTTCGATATTCTTTATTAACGAGGCAATGAGATAAGAGTAAATATGTTTGAAGCAGCGATACCTTGATAGAATTATTATCTTTTGAAACTATTGGTATAAGTAATTATACCTCATTAAATTTATAAGTACAATGCACAATATTTAAATATTGACAAATATTTTAAATTGAGTAATTTTTAATAGACTTGAACATTATAGTAACTAGGTTGGAAATCTTAAAACTTTTATTATCTCTATCAATAATTTTAAGTTCTTTTGCGTTCGATGTTTATACATGATATTCAATACCTTTAAAATATAAATAAACAGTTAATTATTAAATAAAAAACATTAATGTCTAATTACTTTGATTTTACTCGTGCCTCTAACTAGCTGTGACTAAGGCTACATTTCCGTAAGCCAAATTTCTCTTTACATGTATTGAGAATTAAGACCATATAGCAAAACAATGTCGCTACAATAATCACTAAATAGAGAAATAGATTCATGACGAATGCCGGTCGTGTAATTAATCTCATTAGTTTTAAGAGTAGGTATTGAATTCCACAGCAATCGTAACTCACTTAAACTTATATAATATACTATCCAAAAGAAATAAGCTACATAAACATGCTAACACTAGTTTGGCTTTCCCTTGACATTTACTTTTAATCTAACACTTTGCAACCGTCTGGTACTCGTATGATTGATTTACGCTTTTGATTCTTATTAGATAGGTAAACAACATTATTGTACAACACTTGGCGAATTCCTAAAAATAAATCCTGACATCTGTATATTAATAATAACAATTTTGTCAGATAACTGTAAAGATTTACCCGAATAGCTAATCCATTCGTTTTATTTGTCAACTTTGTCACCAAAGACCGATGCTAGAAAGTGTTACGTCATTCCATTCATGCAATTCATTTCTATGCTTCATGAATAAATAATGACACGCGTAAACAAATTTGATACCATACTGGCAGAGTCATAATCTTATAATCCAGAATAACCTACTCAATGTTAGAATAACGTAAAAATAAAAACGAGTATGTGTAATAAATGGAATTACATTTAGCAAAAAAGTATAAATAAAGTTAAATTCGATGTGAGGCCTAATTTCATAAAACTAAATTAACTTTAGCCGAGTTTATTTGTCGCTTGTGCACCAACAAAGTAGGATAATGCGTTCGCTGGAAATGCAGCCGAAACTGTGGCATCTACTCTAACCGCTATTCAGATCTACGTTGCGGTGAAGGCACACTTTACAATTGAAAGTATTTAATTTAGAGTAGAGGTGGATGGATTTTCTTCTTTTCTTCCACGTCCAAACGTCCAAGGTCGATGGAAGATGGAGTTGGAAGTCCGCATGGCCATTCGAGGGAATCGGCCTCGTGAGTCATTATGTGCTCGGCTTCCACTGAAATATAGTTATGTATTTTTATTTAATAACTGATGAAAGATATTCATGCCATGATGCACTGTGACAACAACATGTCTTTTAAATGAACAAAAGTGTAATGTCATTCAAGTTAAAATGATTATGCAAGTGTCTGACATATTGAAGCTATATCAGTAATCATTTCTACGTTACTAAGATAGATTAAAACAGCTATATAACTACTGCAAATACGCAATGTTATTGCCTAGTTAAGATGTGACGCGTCTACTAGAAAATTGTTGCTATAGACCTGTTAAAAATTACACAAAGAAGAGTACTTACTTCGTATCCTGTGCACTTTGTTTCCGTATGCAAGGTCCCAATAATACAGGGTCGTAAAAGCGAGTGGTATCATTGGCATCAGCAGGTAAGGCCTTTTAGTCCTTCTGAAACTGATGCGAGTCTAAATCAGTGAGTATAACTAAATGCCTTTTATTTATATGATATTAGTATTAGCTACAAAAGAGGCAAATACAGGAAGCCGATCAGATAAATGGAAATCTATTTTCAGCAAGATATTAATTATTAAAACCTGCAGTAATCTGGAGGGCTGCCAAATATTTGCATAAATGTAAACTGTGCATTGTTTATCGATATTGTTTCATAAAATTAGTGCGATGACGAAATAAATTCCAAATGTAATTTTTCCTAGTATGGCTATAATTTAGTTATTATTAATGTATACTGTACCCAGTAAACAGGCCTATCGCAGCAGTAACTGAAAAGGCAGTCAACCAAAGGCAAGTATCCCTGCTTTTCGCTATCTCCATCGCCATTTGACGTTCCTGCATTTGATATTGCAGCTGAATTTGTCTCTCCATCTAAATTAAGTAACCACTCGTCAAATATAATAAACTATTTAAAAATACACTATAAGGATATCCACAATAGTCTTTCATGGCTTACCTTTATTTTATTTATACTTTGTATGAATTCTTGATTCTTTTTAAAGTTTTCTTCCATATTAACCGTAAAATAGTTGCCCATGATTACAATATGCTTACTTAATTGGACATAAACCACAACAAACGACGATCACGCCCGTTTTACCTATTGGGTAAGTAGATACTAACGCGAAGTGGTCAGCTGTTTGTTGTCAAAACATTTTTATCGAATCAACGTTTCGTTTTTGCTCTAAATGACCTTATAAACAAGTATATTTAAGTATATTATATTTCAGTTAATAGATTACGAAGAGGGTTTATCTTTTCAAGCAGTGTTATTTTGTTATACAAATAAAGTATCACTTGAGTATTGCCGGTTTCGTATCTTGAACTTAGTGTATACCAAATTACTAACATAGTTTCACAGACCACAGACATCACTATATATTGACAAACGCCTGTCATTTGTCAATACTGTTTTCCCGCCAACGGCCAAAGGCAAAAGGCCTATGACGGCTAAAGCCAAATTTAACGTGTGAATTTTTGTACGGGTGGTTATAATATTCTTGCGGATTTGTTCAAAATAATAAATCAAGATGGGTATTCTAGGCTTATCGAAGTTAATAGCTGATATTGCACCTCACGCCGTTAAAGAAATGGATATCAAGAATTTCTTCGGTACGTTGTAAAACATAGACATGCGATATATGTTTTTATCCTTTGTAAATGAAAACCTGTATTCTATTACTTAATTTTTCAGGACGTAAAATTGCTATCGACGCGTACATGAGCTTGTATCAGTTTTTAATTGCTGTTAGGAGTGAAGGTGAGTTCAAAATGTTGTGTTTCAATCCATATTATGTTGTCTATACAAAATTCTTTTAATTGTATGTGTGGCTTGGTCTTATATTCTATAGCTTTAAATAATATTGCGACTACAAGGTCCATTATACATTAAATGTATAATGGAACTAATAGGCGAAACCGCAGGCACATCTAGTCATTTATATAAATGACTAGATGTGCCTGTGGTTTCGGCCCCGTTTATAGTTACTTTGCCGCTCCCGTAGGTCGTAGCGTGATATTATATAGCCTATAGCCTTCCTCAATAAATAGGCTACCCAACACTTAAAGAATTTTCAATTCAAACCAGTAGTTCCTGAAATTAGCGTGTTCAACCAAACAAACAAACAAACTCTTCAGCTTTATAATATTAGTATAGATATGTTAGCAAGTCTTGCACATGTAAATGTTAGGACAAAGCAAAAGGCATACAACCTATTATGTCTGTGCCAAAGCTGGCCACATGATCGGCATTGTGTGCCTCGGATTGCCTGCTAATAATATATCATGAATAGATAACTCTCTCATCATAACATAGCTACACCATATGCACAAATATCAATAAACATTCTTTAAAAGTCTAATAGTTAAGGTGTGAAAGCATAACAAACAATTAAACTCACATTAAACATTATATAAGTAATCATTAAATAATTGAAAGACATCAAAAAAATATCTTTAAACTTTTGACCGCCACAGTCTTGTATACACGACAAAGCAAAATGCGTCCAGCACGCCACGGTCACGACTACATGACAAATTAAAGGATGAAATCGTAGCTTGGCACCGAGAACACGCTTTTACTTTTTTGATGTGGCGGTCAAAGGGTTAAGTGAATTGTGTAAGTACATGCACTAGCAAAGTAACTACTTTGCTAATGCAAGTATGAACAACACTGGAGATATTTTATTTCACTTGTAAATTAGATATAATTTCTTCAATCTTCATATCTGTTACAGGAAGTCAACTAGTGTCTGTAGATGGTGAAACAACATCCCATCTTATGGGAACATTCTACCGCACTATTAGGTTGGTGGAGAATGGCATCAAACCAGTGTATGTGTTTGATGGTAAACCTCCAGATATGAAGTCCCACCAGCTAAACAAGAGAGCCGAGAGGAGAGAAGAAGCGGAAAAGGAGTTGCAGAAGGCTACAGAAGCTGGTATGGCTCTCTTAGATATTACTTGTCTCAATTGAATGTTATTTTATCTTAACTAGCAGACCTGACACACTCCTGCCCAAATGTTGGTATAAAATCTGTAGCACCAACTACTGGGTCTAATTATGAATTATAAACTATCCAAGGACCTACTCAAAAACAACTTAAACATTTCTATTTTATTATTCACACACATTTCTTATTTCACCAGCCATAGCTGGTGGGTATAGTTTCCATATAATAAGGCGAGCCAACTACAGTACAGTTACAGACTTCATGCTGCTTCTGAAAATGTTCTTGATAGAAATATCCAATAACAGTTTACCTGACCTGGCACAGAAATAAAATTGAGACTTTATGAACACCAGTTGCATTATACATTTTATATTATTCTTAACTTCTTTATTAATATTATAGATATGAATGTGAGTTTGTTTGTTATGCCTTAACTACTTGACCTATCCTCATGAAATATTGCATACACATTGTCAGGGGTACAGAATAGGACATAGGATACCTTTTATCCAGAAAAAAAATTATTACTTAACTAACATACATTTACACGAGTGAAGCCACAAGCTAAATCTAGTAAACTTAATTATGAAAGTCCAATAATAGAATAAATATTTCATAACTTTATCGTTAGTCCTGACATAATGTTATGCTCATCCAAATAAGACAATTGTGGCGAGGTGAAATGTTATTTAGTTTTACTTCTAGGACATTTTTATAGAATCAATAGATTTTACCCGCGGCTTCGCTTGCGTAAATATAGTTAAGGTTAGTATTACATTTTTTTCCTGGATGAAAGATATTCATTCTATGTCCTTTTCTGTTCCCCTGCCAATGTGTATGCAAACTTTTGATGGTCAGTTGAGTAGTTAATGTGTGAAAGCGTAACAAACAAACTGACATTTGCATTTATAATCAATACATATATTTATAAAACAGAGTCTCGCACTGCGCTTGAGTTTATTGCAAACAGACAGACAGACGTCTGTCTATCTGTTCGCAATAAACTCAAAAACAACTGAAGGGATTTTCGTGCGGTTTTCATCAATAGACAGATTGATTCATGAGGAAGGTTTAGATGTATAATTTGTTAAGGTTTTGCACTACCGGTGCGAAGCCAGAGTGGGTCGTTGGTATTAGCTAAGATTTAGTGCTGATGGCTATTCTTTACTAAGATTAGCTACCGTGACCGAAAACACATGTACCAGGTGACCAGGAGTCTATGGAGAAGTTCAACCGTCGGCTGGTGAAGGTGACGAAGCAGCACAACGAGGAGGCGCGGGCGCTGCTGCAGCTCATGGGCGTGCCCGTCGTCGCGGCGCCCTGCGAGGCCGAGGCGCAGTGCGCCGCGCTGGTAACTAATCTCATCTATACTAATATTATAAAGCTGAAGAGTTTGTTTGTTTGTTTGAACGCGCTAATCTCAGGAACTACTGGCTCGAATTGAAAAATTCAGTGTTGGATAGCCCATTTATTGAAGAAAGCTATAAAACATCACGACACGACCAATAGGAACGAAGCATTAATAAAAAATGGCAACAACGAGGAAAATTGTCTTATGTGACGCAGACGAAGTTGCGCGAGATTTAAAATATTAAGGACTAGTTTTCACTCGCGCCATATTATTAAAACAGTCACCAGCCAGCTTGCTGCTAGGGCTGCATATAACTGTATTTTTGTCCCTAGGTGAAAGCTGGTAAAGTATTCGCCACAGCGACTGAAGACATGGATGCTTTGACGTTCGGTACAAATGTGCTGCTGCGACACTTGACTTTCTCCGAGGCTCGCAAGATGCCTGTGCAAGAGTTCCACCTCGACCAAGTGCTTGCCGGACTTGAACTTAACCAGAACGAGGTTGGTTGCTTTAATAGATTTAAAAATATCTTAGAATAGTCTTATTCTAACTAATATTATAAATGCATATGTGAGTTTGTTTGTTACGGTTTCACGCCTTAACTACTCGACCGCTCATCATGAGATTTGTCATACACGTTGGCACGGGAACAGAAAAAGACATAGGGTACCTTTCATCTAAAGTACATTTATGCGATAGAAGCCGCGGGCTAAATGTAGTTTAACTCCATTCCTTTCATAAAGAAAAACTTATTGTTGCCGAGTGAAGTCACGTGTGAAAGCTAGTACGAAATACAATTTCATAGCATCTACTTGTCATTCCAGTTTATAGACCTGTGCATTCTCCTCGGCTGTGACTACTGCGGGTCTATCCGCGGCATCGGGCCCAAGCGAGCCATCGAACTGATCCGACAACACCGCAGTCTCGAGGAGGTGCTGCGGAACATCGACACGGAGAAGTACGCGCCCCCAGAGAACTGGGACTACAAGCGAGCTCGTGAGCTGTTCCTGGAGCCTGAGGTTACGGACCCTAAGGATATTGAGGTCAGTTTTTTATATTAAAATTATTTGGTTTAAGTGGTCGCCTCGCCAAGTGTTGTGGTTGCAAATCCCGCATGGATCATAATTTTGTGTGATTCACAAATGGTTGTTCCGAGCCCGGGTGTTCTTTGTATCCGTTGTTTAAATAATTTTAAACTCCACCGCGATACATGAATTAAACCTAGTGCAGAAGTTATTATTTCTTAAAAACAAATTTAATAAAATATATATTTTTATGTTAGTACGTAGCATTCTTCACCCTATCTATAATATTGGTTACTGAACAGTAGGTCAATTCACGTAATATCTCAACACACCGATCGAGTTTCGATGTAGTCCGTATGCAGTCGCAGTTAAGTTTTACGTCGGATTTTGTATCTGAAACATCAGCTGTCTAAATTACGTGAATACGAAAAGCAGGGAACGGACGGTTAGGGTTAATAACTGAAATGTATCTGTTATTAACCTTTTCATTTATCGGTTAACAGAAACTATCTGTTACGTAATAATTTCGGTTAACAGAATCGACAAATATTTGAGTTTATGAACACAACCGTAAATCGGATAATAGGAATATATCTGCTAACCGAATCATTTCTGTTACTACTAATCAGAAAAATAAAGGTATATGTGCATAAAGTTCAAAATAATACATCGACTGCGGTGGCGGTCGCGGCGTCGCGATCACTCGCACGTACCTACACACAAACATGCCGCTCGCCGCACGCGCCGTGCAACTGTCTCTTTCAAGAATTAACGCACTTCTATGATAGAAAGAAATAGATATAGGATGTCGCCACCGCCCGCACAACGACGCTTCGCAAAGTTCGCATTGTTTGTTTACGGTCTACTTCATGCACAAAGATCATTGCGCCGGTAATTGTCATTCGGGTCGGTACGGATTCATTTGTATTTAATTGGAGTGACGTGAATTTTTGAAGATGCCTCGTAGAATATCTAACGCTGTCCATAGATATTTTGATTTTGACGAAAGTGCTAAATTCAGCTCGTGCAAGGAATGCGGAAATAAATTAAAAGTAAGTAACTCCTGCTTATTTAATTAATTTGTTATTTATTTCTCGACTTATTTATGAAATAATACTTAGTTTTCGTCTAAAAGCAGTATGATAAATTCTCTACTACCTACTGTTTTCGATTTATTGTAGGTAAGTATTATACAGACTTATCTACTTATTTAGCTCGAAGAATCAGCTCGCGTCAAATACCAGTGGGGTAGGCGGGCTGTGTTTACTTACCTATTGCTCGCACCTACCTATTCGTTAAGTAGGTTACCAACCGCAGTCTTCTTTATTCTTATTTTATGAAGTTACTAGGTACCTGCTTAGAGTAGAACTATAACCGATGTTGATCAAAGGATTTTGGAATGGTGGCTTTATATTTTACCTAGGTAGGTAGGTACCTACTTATAAAGCCACCATTCCAAAATCCCTTGATATCTACCTACCTACTAGGAATAGAAGTAGGTAGGTATCTACCTACCTACTAAGGGTGCTTACATAAAGAAACAGGTTGCCGGTACGGATAAATCTGTACGGGTCGGTACCGGTCGGTACAGGTATAATATTTCATTATAATCTATTGACTCATTATAAAGAAACAGGTTACCTGGACCGACCCGTACATGTTGAAGCATTTACCGGTGTAGGGTGAGCATAAAACTCTTTTTCATCCTCCTTTGTAACTTTTAAGAATAAATGATAATATGTTCCATATTTAGTTATTTCTTATATTTGACGTAAGTACTTTTTAAAAGTAAAAAAAACATTGTCACTTAGGACAGATTCACCTGTTTCTTTATGTGAATCAGCCCTGTACCGACCCGTAAAGATTTGTCCGTACCGGAAACCTGTTTCTTTATGTAAGCACCCTAAGAAACGAAGCTTTGGATGGCAAAGGGGATGCCTAAAACCAGCTGTGGATACCTTCTGGCTGAACGATGATAAAGGGTATTAACCAGAAAATTCTTATTTATGTGTATACATATACAGTCATCCTCTTAGCGTTATCTCGGATACATCAATTTCTTGGAACCCGGGGTCCGCTTACTGGTCTAACCAGATTTGACTGAATATTCGCTTTTCTACAGAGCGACTGCCTTCTGACCTCCGCAACCCAAAGGGATAGCGATATTCCATAGTTTAGACCAGTGTCAGTGTATTTGAAGAGTACTGACTCCCTATAACGATTGTCAAAGATCTTCATGACAACCGGGACCGACGGCTTAACGTGCTCTCCGAGGCACGGGACAAGCGATAATTAATTATTGAATACGCACATAACTCCAAAAAGTCATTGGTGCGCGCCGTGGGATTCGAACTCGATACCCTCTGCTTTGCAGTCCGTTGGTATACCCACTAGGCTATCGCTGCCTTACGTGTATACATATACAGTATGTTACTTTAAACGAGAAACCAATTTTTTATCAAAAATACACTAAATATGGTTATATAGAAACATGTTATAAAAAGGTTAAGGTTAAACCAATTAATTTTAAGCAGATTGTGTCCTGCCACGAAATAAATTATTCTTATTACTTATTTCCAGGGTAACCATGCGAGTAATTTACAGAACCATCTACGATTAAAACATGAAGACAAATATCAAGAGGTGTTGACTATTAACAAAAATATGACCACTAAAGCGAACGAGCCTACAAGTAAAAACCGAAAAGACGAGGAAAAAGAGAAAAAGCGCGTTAAGTTATTAGACTGTTGCGTTAAACTTGTAGCAATTCATGGACGACCGTTCTCATTACTTGAAGATAAAGCATTTAGGGAGATGAAAGCTTTGATATCCGCTGATTTTGTAGAGGAAGCGAACAGCAAAAAGGTTAGAATGTTAATAAAAGAAAAAGCATACACGATTCATGAAAAAATAGCAGCAGAAGTGGCACAAAAGCTTGTATCTGTGAAGATGGACTCAGCTACATGTATGGACCGGCAGTTCATCGGTATAAATATACAATATATAAAAAATACTAAAATTGTGGTACGAAATCTGGCCCTTAAAGAAATATTCTGCAGTCAAACCGCAGAAAATTTGAAGTCTACACTTTTAGAAGTACTGGCGAGTTTTAGAATTGATTTACACAATATTTATTCGTTGACGACAGATAATGGTGCAAACTACATAAAAATTTCAAAGCTTTTAAATCAAGAATTAGATAACAGTGAGACTGTAACAGAAAACTGTGAAAGTGAAGATGAAGACGAACTACAACATCACAATCTTAACTTCGAATCAGGTCTAGAATCTTTTAATGCATCAATTCTTAATGAAAACGTTGAAATAGAAAATTTGTTCGAGGTCCGACAGATTGCGTGTGCAGCACATACTCTGCAATTGTGCATTAAAGACGTTCTAAAACATGATCATGAAGTTGTGATTGAAAAATGTCGTAGTGTTGTAAGAATACTACGTCGGCCACTTATGAAATTGAAGATAAGATTGGAAAAATTAAAAAAGCCAATTCTTGATTGCAGCACTAGATGGTCCTCTACGTATTACATGTTAGAAAGATTAAAAGAACTTAAAACTTTTTGCGACAACTGTGAAGAAATTTGCGAAATACTAAATGAAAATGTGTGGATTGAAATAAATAATATTCTTAATACCTTAAAGCACTCTGAGGAAGCCACTGTAAGACTTCAAAAAGAACAGCTTACTGTAGGTGATTTTTACTCTATTTGGATGATTTGCAAGACAAAAACTCAAAAAATTAATTTATCCTTAGCACACGATTTAGTGGCCGCTATGACAAGGCGAGAAAAAACTCTGTTAGGTAACAAGGCTTTTTTAATGGGAATATTTTTAGATCCTAGATTTAAATTGATCTTATCTGAAGACGAGAGACAGAAATCGAAGCGCTGGATTAAAGATCTTCATCAACAGATGCTTGCGGTAGAGACACGTGTGCATGAAATAAGTCAAGAGGAAGAACAAGGTGATACATCTTATTCACTTTCATCTCCAGGTTGCTCACGTGATCCTACAACTTTGAATTATATATCAGGTGACAGTTTCCAGTCCGATCTGCAAAGTCTTGAAGATATTTTAAACCTCAGTCAAAGGATTCGGGCACCAGGAGGTACTGTTGCGTTGGACTTAGATTTTTATATCGCTGAATATTTAGCTACCCCACGACTTGCTCTTTCTGAAAATACAATAGAGTACTGGTCATCAAAATCGCATAGACTTGCACACTTAGCACAAGTTGCAGTGGCTGCTCCAACAACGCAGGTTACAGTGGAAAGACTGTTTTCAGTACTTAAATTTATATTGTCGCCGTCAAGAAATAGATTACTGGATGAAACATTAAACAATATCATTTTAATAAAATCAAACGAAGATTTGCTTTATGATTAACAATGTTTATACTTGTAATGTTTGAAATTAAACTCAACTCTCATTATCATGTAAGTATATTGTTCGTTTTATTTGACCATATGAAATAAAAAATCAGTAGGTAGGTACATTTGTTATAAATTATTATAAAATTATTCAGATGAATACTTTTGCATTACATTCAATACTTCGTCCCAAAACGCTTCTAATTTCTTATCCGGAATTCTGTTTATGAGAAAACGAAAAGTAAGTGCCTTTTCATTTCGGGAACAGGTACAATCAGGTAGGCCAGTATTTACTCCGTCAATGTACACAACGTTCAATTTCTTCTTCGCTGTGTCTAAAATTAAAACAATAAATTTATTTACAATGTACCATGGATAAAGTACCGACTTTGGATTAAATTCTCAACAGTGTTGAAACCTATGCCATATGAAAGCCTTTAAGGTATTATTTAATTCATACTATGGCAGCCAAGTCAAAATCGAACGTCAATATCAAGTTTTAAGACTTTTTCTATACTAAAAACTTACTTAGTAGGTACTGAAAATTTCCTAAAACACTATGTTCGCACTTAATTTCGAATTGGCTGCCTTAGTACAGGTACCTAAATAACACTCAATAATATTAGTGAAGGAAGACAGATACTGTACCATCGCTACTATCAGATGTTTTATTCTTTCGTCTCAATAGGTTCTGCGGTTGCAAAATTGACGGTGATACTGGACGATCATTATCATTACTTTTGTCAGTCTGAAAAAAAAAAAATAGTTTCATTATTTTCTTTTTCACACATTCACACAACGCCATCTAGTCCCAAACTAAGCAGAGCTTGTGCTATGGGTACTAGACAACTGATAAACATACTTATATAATTTTTTTTTGTAAATACCTACATATCATACATAGAAACACCCAGACCAAGTCAAATATCCATGTTCATGCACACAAATATTTGACATGTGCGGGAATCGAACCCGCGACCTCCGGATCCCACGCGCACTTTTATGCCGCGGGACCACAGAGGCAGCACTCCAACATCCCATCTATGTACTTAGTTCTGTTGTCCATCTATGAACTTAGCCTCTCTGTAAATACAAAATCGTCACACCTAGGTAAGTACACCAGTCCGATTTGCTGCAGGTCTTTATTATCAACCTGCTTTCCGACACGCGGCTTCACCCGCAATGTTTTAGTTAGTTAGTTTATTAGTTTTATTTATAAGTCTAGATTTTCACTATTCTTAATTCTTCTAATTCCCTAAATGAGTAGACCGATATACATAATTCAAACGAAAGAATAGTTTTAGACCTAGACCTTTCGTTTGATACCAAAATCGTTAAAATATCTCAACAAACAAAAAGCCACATTTTCAAGTTGCTCTCGTAATCATAAAAGCTTTAAGCGTGAACGGCGACACCCGGCCGGCCGGCACAGCAATTATCTTAATCTAAGTAATCTAATTATAACAATATTACATAATTAAAAATATCAGGTTATTAAAATACATTTTAAAATAAACTTGGTGTATAGGTTAAATCGGAAACCTAATAGGTATACCTAATTCATTGCAATATTTACCCAAATTATTTGAAAGAAATAAAAACTTACCATTTCGAAATAGCAGCAGGGCAGGCACCTGTAGGTAACAGCAGGACACTGGCTCAACTCAAGCCCACACACGCAAGTCGCAACACGATCTTAGGCACTACGCGCTAGCAACGGAGCGGCGAGGCGCGGCCGTTTCCCTGTTTACTTAGCGCTTTCGTTGTCTCTTTCTATTGTCAGCCAAATACTTACACATTGTTTTATTTCGGTTAACAGTTTCAACTAGTAACCCATAAATTTGGGTTGTACTAAAATGATTTCTGTTAACCTTAAGATTACAGATAAAGCCGGATAAATTAAATACCGATACGAATGGGTTTACCAAGATTTCTGTTAACCGTTTTAATTAGTAACCGATAAAGAGGTTAACAGTTTGAAACGGTACACATTTATGAATGGGTAATCCGTTCTCTGACGAAAAGAGCTATTTTGATCGAAACTTAACTGCAACTGCACTGAAAGTAAACTCATTTAAATACGTGAATTGACTTACAGTACTAACACACAATTAATAGGTGGAAATAGAAAAGCAAGTCTTGCTATTGTACCTGGGATATACTGTAGTGAGCTCAACTAGGAAAATATCTATAATAATGTCCTCCCGACCGAATTTCGGTCACGGCGGCCAATCTTAACGGATGTTATTCATTAAATATAGTGGATCATAAAAGTAGTAAATTTTATCGGCGCAGGAGATATTATAGTGCACAAGTGTCCGCAAACACAAGTGCACTCTCTGTTCCCTAATTCTCATGATCCGATGGGACGAATAATCCGACACGACCGGAGAGAGATCAGGCGCAGGACCAACGGCCTTACGTGCTTTCCGAGGCACGGGGGTGTCTAACACCACCAACTTCCTAACTCCGGGCTCGTATTGAGATTTCTTAACAGAAAAACCCAATAACTTTTTGTTGGCCCGACCCGGGATTCGAACCCGAGACCTCATGCACAGCAGTCGCATTCACTACCGCTGCGCCTCGGAGGCAGTTAATAAAATATGTAATGGAATGTATGTAAAGAAGGAAAATATCTATATTTGCTTCATCAAGGCGGACTACATGACCATTTAACAACTTATTCTTATAAGAGAAGAACAACACAGATATAACAGCTTTATTTAATTTCCAGTTGAAATGGTCAGACCCTGACGAGGAAGGGTTGGTCAAGTTCCTGTGCGGCGACAAACAGTTCAACGAGGAGCGAGTGCGCAACGGAGCCAAGAAACTGATGAAGGCACGAACTGGTACCACGCAGGGAAGACTTGATGGTTTCTTTAAGGTGACGACAGAAACCAAGTGTATTTGTATAGAGGGCTAGATTAATTAAGCAATTGACTGTATGGATGATACAGCAGGCAATCGGTCGCCGCGTTGAGTGATGTAGGTTCGAATCTCACAAGGTAGACATATGGGTAGTATTTAAACTATTTCTCAATTTTTTGCCTTTGTTCCACTAAAAATACTAATTGTACAGCAAAATATGCTTAACAAAAATACTAATTGCACAGCATAATATATTTAAAGAGATCAAACTAAGTCGACGGAGCCCCTGTTTTTGTGTGGGTTTAAGAAGGAACCTAACATAACCTAACCCTTCCGAGACGGAATGCAGTGATTTGAGGCTCATTATGATACATTTTAGTAAGCATATTTTGCTGTGCAATTATTATTTATGATGGTCATTATATTTAATCCCTAGAAATATTTGTGAGGTACTCAAAATATGATTTTCCCGAGTCTCTGTGTACTTTATGTTACTTGTGTTTGTGAAGTCACCTGCGACACAAGACATAAAACAGTCAAAATTATTTATTTAAGAATTATATATACAGGTGGGTTTGTATTCCGAATTTCAGTCTACAATGTCCTATATTTATTACAATATCTTATATTTATCTGGTTCTGTTCAAAGAAAAATAACACTTATTATACTAATTTTGTTGATAATGGCTGTGTTTCAAACAAAACTTTAAACTGAATTATCCGATAAACAACATTTTATACTTTTTGAGATTATCTGCATATCAATTCCTTAGTGTTTTTAAGCATATATATGAACCTTGTTAATCTGGACTTGACTAGACCATACAACATAGTATTACAGCATATACATAAAACAAATAATATGAGGGCTTATCACTGCATTTTCATTGATAGTATAGTGTCTGTATAAGTCGCTTCAGTAACTTTAACATGAAGTTACAGGGCTATTATTTTATAGAATGGTAATATATAGTAGTGTAATAGTTGTATTTTGGCTATAATTTAGGTATATATTTTCTAATTACAGGTATCCATGACGCCAAATCCAAAACGTAAAGCGGAGGAAGATAAGAAAAACGCCTCAAAGAAGAAAGCGAAAACAACGGGTGGAGGCCGAGGGAGGAAACCAAAATAATCATACTATTTTATATTAAGTACTTGTTGTTCTAAGACTAGTCATGTAAGTTGCGCTGTTTATGGCCTAATGATGATGATGGCCGGGTTCTCTCGCAAAATTTAAGGCAGGACAGTTGCCTTCACGGTGTAGTGCTTAAAATGGCATGAGACAAAAGTTTGTGTGTTCCGCAAATGGATGTTTCGAGTCTGGATGACCTTTGTGTCCATTGTTTGAGTGCTTGTTAAGTCCCCCTCAATACAGGCATTATTTCTAGTGCAGGCGTTGTCGTTTTTTTATAATTTTTTGTGGTTTTGTTTAATCATCCCCATTTTGTTTAAGATATACATTAAGTCAATATCATAATTTTTTTTGCGGTTCTCGATCTAGTAACTACGTTTATTGATTTTGTGTCTTTTATTGTGGAGGCTATATGTATCTTATACTATAATCTGAGAGTCAATTGTAATAAATTATGTTCAGAAAAGAGTTTTGATGTAGTCTCAGTCTCATAAGTATTCATTTAAATTAAAATATATATCAAATGTGAACATTATTTGAATATCAATCACATTTGATGTTTATACCTAGATTTGAGCTCAATTTTGAATTTTGAACATATTTTATTACGAGAATCAACGTATTGGTGAAGCGAATATTTACGAATACTACAAAAACGAATGAGTAAGCCATGGTTGGTTTTGTGTTTAGATTCTTAGCGGTCTAATTCTTATTGAAAGGCGCGATGCGACCGCGCATATAGCTTTGCACTGACCTCTGAAACCTCGCTGACGCGATATCACGGCGGCAGATTTGTACCCGTCAAACCCCGGTGACGCGATATCACGGCGGCAGATGTGTACCCATCAAACCCCGGTGACGCGATATCACGGCGGCAGATTTGTACCCGTCAAACCCCGGTGACGCGATATCACGGCGGCAGATTTGTACCCGTCAAACCCCGGTGACGCGATATCACGGCGGCAGATGTGTACCCGTCAAACCCCGGTGACGCGATATCACGGAGGCAGATTTGTACCCGTCAAACCCCGGTGACGCGATATCACGGCGGCAGATTTGTACCCGTCAAACCCCGGTGACGCGATATCACGGCGGCAGATTTGTACCCGTCAAACCCCGGTGCCGCGATATTACGGCGGCAGATTTGTACCCGTCAAACCCCGGTGACGCGATATCACGGCGGCAGATTTGTACCCGTCAAACCCCGGTGCCGCGATATTACGGCGGCAGATTTGTACCCGTCAAACCCCGGTGACGCGATATCACGGCGGCAGATTTGTAACCGTCAAACCCCGGTGCCGCGATATTACGGCGGCAGATTTGTACCCGTCAAACCCCGGTGACGCGATATCACGGCGGCAGATTTGTACCCGTCAAACCCCGGTGCCGCGATATTACGGCGGCAGATTTGTACCCGTCAAACCCCGGTGACGCGATATCACGGCGGCAGATTTGTACCCGTCAAACCCCGGTGACGCGATATTACGGCGGCAGATTTGTACCCGTCAAACCCCGGTGACGCGATATCACGGCGGCAGATTTGTACCCGTCAAACCCCGGTGCCGCGATATTACGGCGGCAGATTTGTACCCGTCAAACCCCGGTGACGCGATATCACGGCGGCAGATTTGTACCCGTCAAACCCCGGTGACGCGATATCACGGCGGCAGATTTGTACCCGTCAAACCCCGGTGACGCGATATCACGGCGGCAGATTTGTACCCGTCAAACCCCGGTGCCGCGATATTACGGCGGCAGATTTGTACCCGTCAAACCCCGGTGACGCGATATCACGGCGGCAGATTTGTACCCGTCAAACCCCGGTGACGCGATATCGCGTTGGTCACGTGACAGCACAAAAAAGAGAGTAGCGCACCCGATTGTTTTCTGTTTTCGTATTGAAAGGCCTGTATTTAAAATTGTGTATTGTCTACCAATGTACTCGGAATGAACCGAGTTTGTCGAACGAACCAGTTGCCAACTGAATAAAATTCAAATACTATTGTTATTGTTATGTCACGTGACTTCGCGCCAAACATTCGTTCGTCGATGTTATTTGTTCCGCTGTTTTCTGTAGTTTTTGTAGGGCAAGTATACAAGTGTAATGCATTATTAGAAAGCTTATTCTTTCTTTTTTTAGACACAATAAGAACAATACTGACTAACCTCTCAGAGCTCGCGCGCGCGTTGTCACGTGACGCCTTATCGCTGTTTATGTTTCTAAGCTCTAAGTTATGATAACATCGCTTGTGTTTCTTAGAAATATACATTGTAAGCTACGACAAGTATAATGAATCATCGCATTTACGTGTATATTTTAGTTTATACGCCCGATTAAAGAAGCGAGAACTGTAAAAATTGTTCGTTATTGAAAATATTTGCTTCTAAAGAAATGTAAATGTAATAAAAAGATTTTATACTTTTCTATTTCCTAGTTAAATGCTCTTTATAGTACAAAAAGGTATTTATATATGTCTGTGCGAAAAAATTAAGATATTAGCATTTGAAAGTAACACTTGAAATGCGTGACGAGTACATTTACAGAGCGGCGAAAGGAAATTATGAAAAAAAAAACAAAATTTTACCTAACCTTGTGCGTTGTATTCAGATATTTTTATAGAAACACTAATAAATAACACTATTATACTGATTAAAACCTGAAATACGATATAATACTGTGCAAAAAACAACAAATATCAAAAGGGACGGGCAATCCGATAAATGATATAGGTTATTTTGGGCTTCAGTTTGTTATACAAAAATAACATTAGGTGCAAAAATTCAATTAATATGTTCTTTAACTATTGGATACTCTATTTCATATTCTTTACCACTTTGTAATATGCAACGTTATTTATAGTATACACGAAATATAGATTATTTAAAATTATTTGCAATAGTTTTAAAGCATGTTCCAAAATGTGTGAATAAATGTTCGATGCTCGGGCCGCGGCAAATAATATTTTCTTCTGTTTCTGACAAGGAGTTCTTGTAGCAGCTTAGTGTGGAACATTCCTGGTAGACGGCAATAAGCTCGACTCCTATTACTTAGAACTCAAAACCAAAGCTGGTGAAATGTAAAGTAAAGACACTGCCTGCCTGTTGGAAACGTAGCCGCGAGATTATATATGTATGTGTAATAAAATAATTATATTCGGAATCTATAAACTGATTGATATTAAATAATCTACCTCGATTCTAATTGTTTGTAATTTCATAATTGCGCTGGGACGCATTGCAAGGATAATCTTTTGTTCAATTGTAATCTATGACTGTAATTAATGTTATAATATACTTACTTATGATTCATGTAATGTTTTATTTCATTGCTTATTTATTATTTACATATATAATATAGCTTTACCCCGTGACTTCATCCATCTAAACCTATTATCCTATCTCTAATGCTACTAAACGTAATCGGAAGAAACGTGACTCTTTCGGATGAGCGTGAAGTTATGTATGTAAATTTTTGTACCATACGGGCATCGAACTACAACTTTGGCATTATTGGCAAGGTGATTACTGTACTGTCCGTGCCGTGAATATTAACCGGACAATTGTTGGAATGCCGGATAAAATTGAAAATTTTCTTTGTCTGGCCGCGCGTGTGCCGCTGCGACTCAATAGTTTAATGCAGTAAAGCAACCTGCTATCGCTATCCAAATACATGTAAATACCTACTAAGTATAGCGCGGCTGGAACAAAAGTGCTTATTCAACGAGCGAAAACACAACCATATCCTAATTATCAAAACATATTTTCTGTATAAAACATGACCTTTTATACAATTTTAGTGTTTAACATTAGTCACAGGGTCCACTTTACGACCTAAAATATGATTACATTTTGCTGTATAAAATCATTATATTACGATTATGCTGTATAAAATCTCATAACGGTGGATGGAACTTAAGATCGCAACGCATGCCTTCACCAGTGAAAACAATTAAACACTCAGTCGTGCAAAAACAATGTTATATTTCTAAAACATGTACACTTTTCACAATTACAGAAATATATCAAATATCGATCTCTCTAGCAATAACATTTAATTAATTGATTATCTTTATATAATTCTGTTCGTGTGTAAATCTCTAAACTCCTAAACGGCTGAATTGATTATGATGATATTTTTTGTGTTAGTACGTGTCTGTCGGGTCCATTAGTAATTGTCGATGTCCTCATTAACCCTCCGATCGCCACGTTGAAAAAGCAAAAGCGCGTGTTCTTGGCGCCAAGCTACGATATCATTCTTTAATTGTCATGTAGTCGTGACGATGGCGTGCTGGACACATTTTGCTATGTCATGTATACATGACTGTGGCGGTCAAAGAGTTAAGCTCGGATGCCAGCGTCCTAACAGCGTTGGTTGAGAGGTTAAAAACAGTTGTATAGGGGCATACTTATTTCATATGAACATTCAAAGTAAACAAGCAAACCATACATTTCATAAAATATATTAATAAAACATTTCCGTTTTCTTACATCTGGCAACATCATTATGCTTAATTTTTAATACATGATAATATCCTACATACCTGAGACAAAAAGCATTTTTATTTTTATAATAATAAGATAATGTTTACAGAGCTGTTGACCATAACAATCTTATTCCATTTTCACACAAAGGCCATGGAAAATAGACCATACTATACATTGTAAATAGTCGCCTACTACAAAATAGTATTTACAATTTTATATACGATTTTTTACAGCATTTGCTAAATTGTTCCACATTGTTCAATCCATGAGCAATTTAACCCGTCAATGCTTGGTGGCATTCCAACATAATTGGAATCCTATTGTCTGGCCGCCGGTGTGCCGCTGCCACTCAATAGGCTTATCGTCAGTACAAATAAAAAAACAAATATTCTAGTACAATCGAACTCTAAAAACATCATCTTACGGTATTAAACAAGTTGGCAGGATAATGCTAATCAATGCACTTCCCAACCACCTAATATATTATATATAAAGAGCATTCAAAGCCGATTTGAAGCCTAAATTCGGCTCTGAATGTACCACAGTCTAAAAAATAGCTAACACATACAATCTGCTAACAATTGTTCTAAAACAGTCATACAGGCGAACGTACCGACTAACCGGTTAGTTATCCGGTACTGCACTCCTGTATATGATCGTACACAGTCGTTAGAATACTGTATGGCTTAGCATCAAGTAAAGTATGGTATATAGTTCTTAAAAGTTAGCTTTTAAGAAGTTGATGAGTCCGTTAGTGGAGGCGTCGTGTGAGGAGACGGGGGCGGAGCCCTGGAGCTCCGGTTCGATGGCTTTGGCCAGCTGTTTGCCCAACTCCACCCCCCATTGGTCAAACGAGTTGATGTCCCAGATCACACCTTGAGTGAAGATCTTGTGTTCATATAGCGCTGTGGAAGATTTTCATCATTATATTTTTGTTATAAAGCGGCTGTAGCCTAATGGATAAAGCATTGGCCTTGCGATCGAGAGGTCGTGGGTTTGAAACCTAGCCATTACACTTATGGTGAGAAACCACCCGGGATAAGGTTAAGGGTTAAGGTTTGCTGAAAGGGTTAACAGGAATTCTGAAAGTTAGTCACGCAAAACAAGTCTTTAAAAAAAATTAAGTGAATCTGAATTTAATAAACCATTCTTTTTAAAGATAACTCAGATTAACTCATGTGAAAGAACGCTCAGAACAAATATTTGTAAACTACACAAATCTTTGCCTCGTGTGGGGATCGAACCCACAACACTAACTAACATATGCGATTCTAACTACTGATCAAGCGAATCGTAGTAATAGTGTTTGACTACTGATAGGCCGGTTGTGTCTGTCTCCGCACAAAACACAATAATAAATATTTTATGTTGTGATTTAAAGACGTTCTGTTCTTTCAACGAAAAAACAGTGCTGTAGGTTTACTATGAAAATTTCTATCCAAAACTTTGGGCCAAACAAAAAACATCCAACATGATGTTACCTCGGAATTCTTTCTTTCAAAATGACATTACTCAGGGTTTTGGATTACTTCATGAAAGGGTTTAGGACAGTCAAGAGATTACATACCAAAAATCAGGTCGAATTTCGGTATAAATGTGTAAATAAAAAATGTTAATATCTTTATTCATTTAGGTCATAAAGTAACACTTATGAACGGCAAGGAGTGTGTTCAGTGTACGAAAAGTCGGCCTAATACTTCGGCAATTACATTATATTGTCTAACGTTTACGTGAACGTTATACATTGAAATTAAACTACTTTATGAGTGTGTCAAAAGTCAAAGTGTAAACTTTCATATAAATATTTATAATTTCTATAAATAGCTAAAATTGTAAAAGAGTTTAATAGCAGTGGTGTTATAGTTCAAAATGATGTAATAAAAGTGTTTTAAAATAAACAACACAACAAAATCATTTTTTTCATCATGTTTCATGGCAAGACTATTGTTTCACAGCATCGGAATCGCGGGTATAGTTTTGTTTTTCGTTTTTATTGAAGCTTTGGTAACGAGAAATCATTAAGCTAATTACCACCACTAAAATATAAAATAGAACAAGGTCATACCAATGAGCGCTCCCAGTGTGAAGGGTGTGACTTTCTTGACGACGATGGAGTTGGTGGGGCGGTTGCCTGTGAACACTTTGTGCGGGAGGATCTTGGACACCGCGTCGGCAGCCATGCCTGACTTCTCCAGCTCAGCTTTAGCCTGCAATGAAAAAACATTATGTAGTTTTTGCATGTATTGATGCCTTGTCATATAGACCATGGAACCGGCTACTGTTAGAATATAGGAAATATTTACAATACAGCTTTACAAACATATAATAGGCATGATGACTAAAAACAGAGTTTTAGTCCGACTTTTAGATTAGCACAAAATATTGGACACGTATTTTCCTTTGTCCCACAAATTAATAACAACGAAGATACAACGCGTTTAAATTTCATTTTAAGTCACTTGTAGGTATAAATTTTACAAAAGCGTGACGTCACAAGCCCGTGCACTTTAATGTTTTATATCTTAGACAATTTTTATTGTTTTGTTATATATCTAATTGGTTTATTTGCTAAAAGTTTTAGCAAATAAACCAATTAGATTTCCGACATTTGATCTATACTCACTATGTAATGTCCTCACAGTTAGACAACTGTTTATACTTCAGGCAGTCCTTAAAAAACATAGCTCCGTACACTTTGACTCTGACTATCTCACTAAAAGGCGCTCTGATAGAATCTGCAAAACTGTACTTTGCAAAACGGCAGTGGTAAGTCGTCAATACAAACACATCAGTTCTAAGCTTTATAATAACATCAACAGAAGAATTAACATATACCCTTTAACCAAGAATTTACTTCGCAGAAATTTGTCTGATTGGCTGAAACTTATGACTTATGATGAAACTGAACAACTTATGGTATCATAAACACACACACACACACACACACACACACACACACATACACACACACACACACACAAACCATCTCTACTCAAGCACAACAACTGTATTGAAAAAAGTAATTTTAAATTTCATTCCAAATTTTTTAATAATTTTCTTTTTATTGTTTACCTTTTCCATTACTTTATTATTTTAATTTTTTACTGTGTCTATACATAATGGAGTCTGGGACATTCCTTGTATACCATTCCTGGAATTGGGCGCTGATAGCTGTGCCACAGTCTAAAACTTTTGCAGCTATCAACGTTTCTATTGTAAAATTTATGTAATCTTAATTTGTTCCAAATAAACGTTATTATTATTATTATATAACAAAAAATAAGGTGTCCAATATTTTTTACTAATCTAAAAATGGAATTTTAGAATCACTTATTTATACTACATATTTGAGGATTACTATATAACTACTGATTGTCTCGTGTGGGAACGATTGCAAGAACTCGAGTTATGATTCTTGGAGTCTTGCATGAATGTCTTCACGATTTTATATCAGGAAATGCTTCGCTTTTATTAAGATTCGATTACACGAAAAGTATTATTAAAATTTTCTATAATCAAATTCTTATAACAAGACAGTTGATTACAAGTCAATACAGAACATTCTCATTCAAACTTAGAGGAAATATTTGTAGGTTTAAACAAACCTACAATTTTTTTTACAAATTGCTCCTTTATCAAGAAGTAGCATAAGTTATATAACATCACGCTACATGCCATGGGAGCAGAGCAGTAATCGATAGTCTGGGAACTGATAGTAATATAAGCGTACCTCTGCTGCAGTCTTGCCCTTCATGAGTGCCTCTGTCTGCGCGAGGAAGTTGGCGAGCAGGATCTTGTGGTGCACGCCGCCGCTGATGGGGTTGTGGCTCTGCGCCGGCGCCAGGAAGTCGCACGGGATTACTCTGGAAATGGCCACAAGTAAATTGAGTAAACAGCAATTATAGGTAAAGCAGGATTCTCGTTTTAATCTGGAATTGCATGGATGGCGTAAAGTGTAAGCGGTCGCCGATAGCACCGCGCTTGTAGATTTGTTATTTGTGTGATCCTGATGATTTGAATAATTGTTTCGAGTCTGGTGTACTATATGTCTAATCATTGTTTTATGTAAAGTGTCCTCTGCGACAAAAGGCTTGAAACCGAATGCTAAAGAATTGTGTTAAAACGAAATAACTTTATACAAACGCCTTAAGAGCTTCGCCTTACAGCCGGTTTCGAAAAAGCAACGTCACAAGTAAGCTTTTATATGTAATTAATTTATTAAGGCTTTATTTTCAATATGTTTTTAATACACTCTATAGATTAAGTTAAAAGTGTATCATAAGTGGAATATAATCGATTCATTTATTACATAGTTTTTTACTATGTAAATAATGGGTCTAAAATTATAGATGCGTAAAGTGCAAAGATAAAGGACTACAAATATAATTATATTCCAACTATGATATATCACTCTATCGAAACGCTTTTACTTAATCCATAGAGTGTATAATAACGTTTTAAAAAAAGATAAATTAAGACACTTGCACAGAGTACATTTGTATATAGGAATATAGAGACGTCACTCAATGAATTGGCGATACTAGCGCCAACTGGCGTTCGGTTCAAGCAACTTTTTTAAGTACAAACAATTATGTGTGGGTATATAATATATCTATTATAATGATGTAGTGATTAATGAATTTTCAGACTAGCGAAGTTTATAGTTAAGAATGTGTATACTTAACTATAAAATTCGCTAGCCTGTACATTCACTTAAAAATGAAAACCAAGATCAGGGCAAGTATGGAATTGTAAAAATAAAACAAGGTCTTGAGTTTATTATTCAAGAGAGAATAACGGAATGATAAAATGTCAAATTTGACAACAGCTTTATCTATGTGACAGGTCCGAATCGTTCAAAAATAAATAACATTAATCAAATATGGTAAGCGATAACTTTAGAACTTCCTTTTTAAAACAAAATTATTGTTTGATAATAGTTTTATGTATTAAAAGCTAAAAATTATTACGATAATTAAAAAATTGGTAATAAAGTGAAATTTTCAGAAACTGATTTCCCCGTCATCTAGCGGTTGTCACATGCAACTTTCAGAGTATAATACAACTAAATTGAATATCACTTAGTTATCTTATAGAAAGCCAACATGGTAACCTATGTAATTTGATTACGTTATAATTCAACTGTTTTCTTCTAAGTTTTAACACCATGGACACTTGTTTGACTTCAAAATAAGACACTTGTTTGCGACGTTGTAAAAATGTAAATCGACCTCATACACAGCATTGTATACTCTGCTACTGCATTGAAATTAAACACTTTATACGGATTTTATCACGTTGTTTATTTTACTTTAAACACTGTTATTACATAATTTTGAAAACTCTAACACTACTATTATTGAATTTTACTACTACATATTTAAGCTATATATTTTTTCTAATTAAATCTATTTGTATTTAAGTTTACACTTTGCCCCGACGTTTCGGTTGCTTTACAGCAGCCATGCTACTGCATATAAATTTGTGGAACTTCGAGAAAGGAGTAGAGTGTGCGGTGCTGACCAGGTGCGTTCGCAAAAAACCAAAGAGGAGGCGTTGTGCGAGAAGCGAATTTAAAATTCTTTCACCATTAGAATGCTATATTGGCACTGACTAACATTGGCAATATTATTGAAAAAAAAAAAGGTATTGTTACTAACACTTTTTTTTACTTGGTGCTACTTTGCTTTTTTACTATGCTTTGACACATACCTCTCCACGGGGCGACGGAGAGGTTATGTCGAGCTCACCGGGGGAAAGATACCCCGGTAATACCGACTATACCTACCACGGTGTTCCTCGACGTAACCATAGACGGCGAGGCCGCGCGAATTGCTTACACATACAATCGCGACTCCGCCGAGGTTTCGGCCCGCCGTCTGTAACGGCAGGCCACTACGTAAAACTACTTCCTCTAGTCCCCTTGTGGGGGGACGAAGAAACGACACAGAGGCGCACGTGGGAACACGCACGCCGCCTCTCGGACTTAGTGCTGATCGGGAAGCGAGCAGGCCCACGCAGCCCACTACCTCCAGGTCAAATCTCAGGGTGGCTGGAGGTCATCTCGCGGCCTCCGGCGCCCGGTTCTGCGGTTGGGGAGAGGGTTTAAGCGCTTCCTTTCCCACTCCGCCGCCTCCTTGATGGAAATTACTTCCTCACAGAAGGAGGCAACGGCGTTCCACGATCTCTCACTCCGAACCATAGACTGAACCACGACCGGGAGTGAGAGGGCAACGAGTCTGACTGCCGCGATCAACTCACGGCGCTGCGATGCCCAGGTGGGGCAATCCGCAAAAGTGTGCAGCGCCGTGTCCTCAACAACATGGCGGCAGTCGCCGCAGTGGTAACAACCGGCCGTCTCCTGCCGGCGTATACGACACAGGAACTGGCCAAAGCAACCGTGGCCAGTCATTACCTGTGTCAGCCGAAAGGTGTGGGCGCCATGCCGTCTTTCCAGCCACCTCATTGCACCCCAGCACCTGTCGTCGCCGACCATCATGGATCCGACGGTCGGCAACGAGAGGTCGGGGCCAATCACGGCGACCAGGGCACAGCGCTCCTCGGCCCACGCCGGACACTCCTCCAGCGTGTGCTGCGCCGTGTCCCGGTCGCAATCCCCGCAGTGGTGATACCTGGTTGTCGGCTCCCTACCGGCTATCTTACACAGGTACTCTCCGAAACAGCCGTGTCCGGAGAGCACCTGAGTAAGCCGGTAAGTGAGCGGTCCGCGTCGTCTGTCCGTCCATTGCCTTAACACCGGACGGACAGCCTCGACGGTCCTCACCCCGTAGCGGGGCTGGGTCAGTCGTTCCTCCTACTTGGCCTCGAGGACCAGTCGAGCCTAAGACCTTCGCGTCTCCACCGCCCTGTGAGTGGGTTCCTCACCATGGAGCCGGAGGTCCACGCGCCAGTGATACACCGACGCTTGGACCTCCGCCTCCAAATCCCAGGGCGGCGATGCCGCCAGGACGCACGCCGCCTCAAAGGAGACGGTGCGGTACGCCCGCGACACCCTGATCGCCATCGCCCTCTGAGGTCTCCTCAGGAGGGCGACGTTTCGGCGATCGAGGGCGCCGGCCCAAATGGGCGACCCGTAGAGGGCCATCGACCGCACCACCCCCAAATAGAGGCGACGGCAGACGACACTCGGCCCCCCGATATTCGGCAGCAGAGAGCTAAGCGCTCCCGCCGCCGACATCAGCCGAGGTGGAGCCCCAAGTATTTCATACTCAGCTCCACTCCGATGCGGACCCCTCCAACTATGATGTGGGCATCTGGTGGCGACGCCCGCCGAGGTCCATGAAATAACAGGGCCTCGGACTTTTCCAACGCCACCTCCAGTCCCAACATACTAATTCTACCGACGACCAGGGCCACCCCTGCCGTGGCAAGACGGGCAGCTGCCCCGTAATCCTCTCCCCGGGCCGTGACCAGCGTATCGTCGGCGTAACAAGTTACGCCGACGCCCGGGGGCAGGGCGCCCCGCAGCACCCAGTCGTAGCCGATGTTCCACAGGATCGGTCCAAGAACGGAACCCTGCGGAACACCGCACGACTCCTCCCTCCGGAACGTCTCTCCGTTCCGCCCCACACAGAATACACTTCTCTGGTGCAGGTAGTCCCCGACTATTCGGCGCAGGTAGGGACGCACTGCATAAAATCGGAGCACCTCCCTAATAGTCGCCCACGGCAGGGTGTTGAACGCGTTGGCGCTGTCTAAGGTCACCGCTAACACCACCCCGCGCGAGGCAACCGCCTCTTCCGAGAAGGCCTTGACGCGTCTGATCGCGTCAATCGTCGATCGGCCCCTCCGGAATCCGAACTGCAGTTCGGACAAGTCGGGGCCCACCCGCACCAGGTTCCTGGAGAGGCGGGCAACCACTACACGCTCAAAGAGCTTGTCCGCCTCATCCAACAGCACTATATATATATTTGTTTGTTTCGTTGAACGCGCTAATCTCAGAAACTACAGCTAGGAACTGAAATTTTTTTTTGTCTTTCATAGCTCATTTATCGACGAAGACTATAGGTTATATAACATTACGCTAAGACTTATAGCGGAGCATCAACGTAAAATTTAGCAAAAACGAGGGAAATTCTCTTATGTGAAGCAGACGAAGTTGTGCGGGTCAGCTTCTTTTTCTTCGTTTCGTGTGGTTAGTGACAACAGTCAAGAGTTGTTCAAGCCGCCCGTAGGCCTCTGACATGGCTTGACGACTGCTGGCAATTTGACAACAGCCGAGACCGACTTTTTTTACGTGCCCTCCGAAGCACGGAGACGCTCTGATGTAATACCACTAAGCGGTCAACCATCTATAGACTGACCGCACCCAACGTTGCTTAATCGTTTACCGATCAGTGAGTGCATCTGGCTATGAGCGCCTAAGCAGTTCAGCTAGTAATGTATAAAGAAGTTGTGCTGACCTGGTGCCCTGGTGTATGAGCTGGTAGAAGGCGTGTTGGCCGTTGGTGCCGGGCTCGCCCCACACGATGGGCCCGGTGCTGTAGTCCACGGCGGCCCCCGCGCGCGTCACGTACTTGCCGTTACTCTCCATGTCGCCCTGCTGGAAGTACGCCGCGAATCTGCAGACAACATTATAATAACATAAACAATTCCAGCTGCTTCTATATTTATAAGGATCTGTAACGTGAAATTTACAAATTTAGAATAATATAAAAAATAAGTAAGTACATTTTAACGATATGCTTTACATTAAATTCGTACAACGACATTCTAATACAATAATCCAAACATAATATTGTCTTCTGTTTACGCGAATGTTATTCATTGAAATTAAACTACTATATACGGATTTTATCGCGTTGTTTATTTAGCACTGTATTACAAAATTTTGAAAATATTACACTACTACTGATTTTATTTTACTAATTTATAAGCTAATAAAATTATTTAAACTATTAAATCTATTTATTTTTGGTTTACACTTTCCCCGACGTTTCGGTTGCTTTTCAGCAGCCATGGTCACAGGGAGACTAAGATGGTAGTTATCTCAATGTTCCAGTGTAGTTATTTCAAAGTACCCGAACATAATTTAGTTATTGGTGTATCTATTTACGCAGAATGAGCTCAGCTAGACTTCATGATACTATAAACAACGCGATAAAATCCGTATATAGTAGTTTAATTTCAATGAATAATCCAAACATTTGAATTTGACATATTTAACATAATTTTTTTATTGTGCTTTTCATGTAGGGGATGATTTAGGCAGGTTTTAAGATTATTAAAAACCCTAGTTGTACAAAAAAGAAAAATGCTTTTCTTGCTCCTTAATAAGAAAAGAACTGCATTGGTAAAAAATTCTGTATTCGTGTCATGGTTTAAATGGTAGCCTAACCAGTACCTCCATGCCGAATGATGTGGAACAAAAATTTGTGTGATCATCAAATAGTTGTTTTAAGTCTTGTAAAGTCACCTGTCACAGAGAAATAATAATTCATAGTGCAAGAGTTGTACCCACGGCTACACATCAAGTTAGACACCCTATATACGAATAACTACGCTACATACAAAATAGAGAATTGTTGGAAAGGGACAGTGCATAGTGGTGTCGATGTAATGGTAAGGATAGAGTATAACGAAAAATATAACGCACTCTCTCGCACGATTCGCAGCGTTCACCTTATAATAGTTCAATGTCCAAACAGTCTAGGTTCATGTGTGGCTGTGTGTACTTTTTTAAATATACAATATCTATCTATAGGTACGAATATAATAAAGCTAAAGTAGTTTCTTTTCGTTTTATAGCCCAATTCTTAAGGAATGTCACGTTAAGAACCACGGGAGTAGAACAGTTGATCATAAACATAGGTGACACCGGGACAGCCAGTCTAAGATAAGTGTAGTATCATATCAAGATATGATGAGGCGGTGTTTACCTGTGCAAGTATTGGTCATAAGGCAACAGCGCGTGCGTCTCCGCGCCATAGAAGTTTGAGTACCACACACCGATCAGCGCCAGGATAACAGGAGCCTGCAAACACACAGAGATATATTTTCATATAAAAAGAAAAGATAAGACCTTGAAAATAAAAAAGTCTATGACGTCGAGAAATAATAAGGCTGGGTTTTTAAAATAATCACTGGAAAGGCAAATAAATAGGATTCCATTTTAACTTTTTGACCGACAAAGTTATGTAGGTATAAATGACAAAGCAGAATGTGTCCAGCATGCCACAGTCACGACTACATGACAGACTTAAACGCTAATAAATCTTATATAAAATAATTGTTTTCTTATTTGTATTGTTAATTATGTAGCTAGACTCATCTCAATTTATATGATGTGAACTGCTTACAATTTTTTCATCCATATTAGCATAAGATCACAACAGTGATGTAGATATTAAAGGATGAAATATGATGATGAATAAAGCGCCGGGAGCATGCTTTTGCTTTTTTGACATGGCGGTCAAAGGGTTAAAGTAGTATCTTTGATTTATTGAAGCTATATACTGTGTAAGAGAGCATACTCACAGAAAGGTCTACAAAGAGCAAAATTTTAAAAAAAAAATCCTTGTCCGCTCTCCTTTTAATTCCCGTGTAGCGTAGGCTTTACAAAAATTCAAACAATGGATATAGAAAAGAAGAAAACCCAGACACGGAACAATCATTTTTGGATCACACATAGTTTTGGTCCGTGTGGAATTTGAACCCAAAACATTTGGCGCAATTTACTTAAGATGTGCCCTGTAATCCACAGTATAATTATATTAACTCAATGCCAAATACTCACGTTTTTCTCCAGTGGTGCTGTAGTGAAGTGGTTGTCCATAAAGCTGGCACCTTCTAGAAGTTTCTCGAAGTTATCGTACCCGATGTACAGCGAGATTGACAGACCAATCGCTGACCATAGCGAGTACCTGTTTGTAAAATAATTATGATTTAATTAACTAGTACAATTATTCTACAAATTATATGAATGTGCAAATTTGTGATGATATTGGAATGTTGTGACTTGTTCACTCGTAAACCGCTAACCTGAACGGATTTGCTACTAAGAATAATAATTATATACATATATTCCAATAAACGCTGCCGAGGTGTTCACGCGGACAGAGCCGTATGCAGAAGGTAATACAAAATAGGATATAAATAAAATTAAACATATTCTAAAATAATTATACAAGTATCTCTATAATAATCTTCTATTATATTAATCTTCTATTAAATTCTATTAATAGCTAACCTCCGAATGACTCTCGGTTAAGAAATGTTTGTGTTAATCATAATTAGTTTTTTAGGAAACGGGTGTATATTTACTGAGCTTTTTGTTCTGTTGAGTTCCAAACTTAATTCAAATTATGTATTGTCAACTAAATGCACATATGGTGGTGGTGCAATGATATAAGTAAGGAATTCCCACACATAATATTTGGGCAAGTTTACCTGCCGCCAACCCAGTCCCAGAATCCGAACATGTTGTTAGCGTCGATGCCGAACGCCGTCACCTTCTCCGCGTTAGTCGACAGCGCCACGAAGTGTTTCGCCACCGCTGACGGCTGGAATAGACCTTATATTTTACTACTAAGCATAGGATTCAGTCAGATTTAGAGGAGGTACAAAGCAGTTTCACTCCTGGTCCTGTACAGAACATGGGTCTTCGTGAGCAAATTCTCTGAATATACTTAGAGAGCTGGATTCGTTATTCATCTCGTTAAGAAAGTATTGATGCATTTCTTAGGTCTACAAGTCAGCATATAGCACGTATTGTATATACGTAAAATTACGACGGACAAACATAATAAATAAAACATTCAATATCTCATAAATCATGATGTTGAATTAGATCTATTAATTTTGACTGTATATCGCTGATCATGGAAACGAATATTTAGAGACACTGGTTACGTTTTCTAGTTTCAGAAAGCGTCCAAATTGTCAATAACGTTTGCTACTAGCAAATGTGTTTGCCTTAAATATAAAATTAACAGCTTAACAAAAATATCGCTGACTAATACTTGGTTATAACTCTTAGTTTAAAAGCTCGCAAGACATTGATCATTAGTCGACGGCCCACCGATGTTACTTAAACTATGCAACTAACACTCAATTTTGAGAAATGTTTATAAGATTTAATTAGTCACTAATTGATACTTAGCTACATCTTAAATATGCGTAGCTGAGAAGTAATGAATACTAACTCCACTATTTCTAAAACCAGATTTTGACGGATTTGGTGTCCTTAAAAAGTAAGAAAGTTAAAAACTAAACTTAAAGTGGTAGGTAAATAAAAGTAGATCCTTAATAAAGGTGGAATTATATTTCTTAAAATTTTCTAGTGTTGGACTGCCACGCAGAGGTCTCAAATGCGATCTCTGACTTTTTGAAATTAATAGTTAATTATCGCTCACTTTAACGGCGAAGGAAAACATCGTGAGGAAAGTGCATGTCCGGGAGTCCTCCGTAGTTCTCGAAGATATGTGAAGTCTGCCAACCCGCACTGGGCCAGCGTGGTGGAATATGGCCTAATCCTTCTCACAGTGAGAAGACGCCCGTCCTCAGCGGCGGAATAGTTTAATACAGGGCTGATAATATTATTGTACATCATTCTTTATCTCTCAAAAGAGAAATCTCAAATATCTCAGGTTAAGAGCTTCTTGAGATATTAGAAACTGCTTTTTTAATATAGCTGATATTGCTTAGTAGGTTCAAAAATATGGTAATACTCACATCTTTGGCAACTTCCAAGAACCAAGTCTTGGCTGAGGTGGCGTTGGTGATGGTCTCCTGAGTGGTGAAGGTCTTGGACGCGATGATAAACAGCGCCGTTTCAGGGTTCAGGCGCTTCAACACCTCGGCCAAGTGCGTGCCGTCGATGTTCGATACGAAGTGCACCTGGCAACGTAACCAAAACATTAGATAGGTACTTACATAAATAGTACACACGGCTACACATCAAGTTCGACACTCTATATACGCATAACTACGTTACATACATAATAGAGAATTGTCGGAAAGGGACAGTGCATAGCTGTGTCGATGTAATGGTAAGGATAGAGCGTCGCGTCCTGTTCAGCGTGAATGAGACAAAATAACAAAAATATAACGCACTCTCTCGCACGATTTGCAGCGTTCAACTTTTAATAGTTCAAAGGCCAAACAGTCTAGGTTGATGTGTCGCTGTGTACCAGGCCTATATTCTGAAGGGATAGGTTTGTTTGTTTTTAAAAGACAAGTCACGCACTAGGAATATTTCCTGTGTCGCGGGGGACTTTACAAATATTCAAACAACGGACACAAAGAACATCCAGACTCGGAACAACCATTTGTGGATCACACTAATTGTTCTTGTGTGGTATTCGAACCCACTTAGCGCAGTGGCAGCGACGACGCTAGCACTTAGAACCATTATGCCATCCGTGTAGTAGACATGTACTTTGACGTTCATAAGTGTTACTTTGTGACCTAAATGAATTAATGACTTTTTACTCTGACTTGAGTATATTATATGCTGCTCGGATAGTCCGGCGCAAGTTGTGGGTTCAATTCCAATAAGTGACAAATAGCTGTCTTTTTGTCACTTATTGATATTGAACTTTAAAAATCACCCGTGTGGGCCGTTAGGTCGAGTTGGGTTGCTTAGGCGTCTCGCTGAGTTGGGCGGTCTTCGGACGGTTAGGTTGACCCGGTGTGATTCGCGCGGCCCCACCGACTGCGGTTTGGCGGAGGAACACCATGGTAGGTTTAGTCGGTATTACCGGGATTTCCATTATTTGGCTCGATATGGATCCCCTTTCGGTCCCCTTTAATATTAATAAACAACAGAACCACAGAGTTGTGTTGATTATTTGTTCTTAGTCTGGTTGTCTTTTGTATCCGTTGCAATAATGGTTTTACAGCCCCCAATTAAAAGCCGCCTATTAAAAAAATGCAATATTTGTCTTTTTGCTGCCACACAATAAATAGGATTTTAATTATGTCTGGTATTCCAACAATTGACAGGTTGAAATAACACACAGTTTTAACCACTAACATATAGTCGGTTACATTTTCAGTCCCAAGAAATAGGATCAAACCTATTAGCGAATTTCGACCAGTCATAATCCTTTCAGACAATGTCTGTAGCGGCACGGAGTTTAAAAACGTCTCTGACAGACTGTAATATTGCGCTCTTAACGAGATGGGTGTAAAAACCCAGGATTCAATCTCTTCTTCTCCATGTGACTTTTTTTCTTCAGCTTCTTTAATGTCCCGTTACTGTGCAAAAGCTTCTCCCTTGGACTTCCAAATCAATCTGTTGGCGGATATACCTTGACCTTATGACCTTGTGACCCCTATATCACGAGGGTTTTTTGACCCACAGCGCCCATATTCAAACTCGACCGAGGGATGTTGAGTTGATGATGGGAGTTGCAAGTTAATCGGTCTTGTGGGTCCGGAGTCTGTGTGTCTGTCTGTCACTAACAAACTGTCACTAACAGACAGACACACATACCCACATTGTGTTTTCATTAACCTCTTCGAAGAAGATTCAGAGGTTAATAAAACAGAGACTTATCTGAGTATTTTGGATTAAACAAATTTGAACCCAGTTGCATTACTCAACACAAATATATGTATAGACTTTGCCCGCGGCTTGTGCTCACTAAATGTAGGTTACGTTAGATTAGTAACAGCACTTTTCCTGGATGAAAGGTAGCCAGGTGCGAAATTTCGTGATGATCGGTCGAGTAGTTAAGGCATGAAAGTGAAACAAACAGACTCACGTTCGCATTTATTTATAATAATAGTTAGGTTAATTTATCACAATTAGAATCCAAATTGCCTTATTTCCAAATTTCGAGCTAAGTCACTGTTTTTTTGAGACTGCGGTATGTTTAGGCATTTTTTATACATTAGGTGAAACTCTCAACAACACTCTCTGACTATCCCTATAAAGACACGGGCTAGTCATAGATTTACTGTGTATTAATAATTGTAGGTACTTGATGTAAGTGTTTATGTGTTACATTCTATAGAAATAAGATTGGAGTACATTGAAAGTTTACTGACATCTATAATACTAATATTATAAGGACAGCATAATTATATTTTTGTTTGTAATGAATAATTCTTTTTTGTTTTTAATTATCTCACATACATACAACACCATCGAGCCCAAACTAAGCAGAGCTTGTACTATGGGTACTAGACAATGGATAAACATACATAAATATATATATTTTTTTGTTTTTGTACATACATACATATTAGAAACACCCAGACAAAACAAACATCTGTGTCCATGCACACAAATGTTTGTCTAGTGCGGGAATCGAACCCGGGATCTCGAGGCTACAAGTATATAATAATAATCTCAAAAACTACTGAACCAATTATAATTAATCATTCATCATTTGAAAACAGCAGCGATAGCCTAGTGAGAGACGGTTGGACTGTCAGGCAGAGGGCAGAGCTCTCAAGTTCGATACTAAGGCACGCAGCTCTTTTCAAAGTTATTTGGGTATTAAATAATTAATTATCGCTTGTGTTCTCCAGGGCCAGCGTGGTGGATTATGGCCTAACCCTTCTCCCACTGAGAAGAGGTTCCGTGCCCAGCAATGGAACAGTTTATTAACAAGGTAGATATTATTATAAAGCTACTTTATCCACACGTAGCATACGCCTCATAACAATTAGCCAGCTATGTTTAAAACTCAATACAACAGGTAAACCGTGCATAGGGATAAATATTTCCTAACTCTGTCTTGCTACTTACTACTGAGTTTTCTCTTACAAACGGCTCGGGAATCGAATCCGGACATCTTGATCGCAAAGTTAAACAAGCACTTATACCAATGGGACAACGAGACTGTCAATGAGTCGATATAAAATTATTTATTAGGTATATAAATTTGATGGTATATATATATTTAAATATAAAATAGAATTACCTATTCAATGTATTAATTAACATATTGAACGCCTTGAAAAGTTTATTGTTTCTAATCGTTAGCGTAGCGTGGAGAAACAGTGTGAAAATATTATATAATGTGCCGGCTACCTTTTTTATATCTATTTATATGTCCAGTAGCAAAAATCAGCGTTAGCCAAATGGGAAAACTATCTATCCACCCCACGGCACTCATATTTGACTTCTCGAAGGTTTATTAATATTAAATAGTTCAGTGTCATCATACCATCAAAAAGGAGACTGGCGGTTTTCGGCCTGAGCTCCTACAGAAATGAAACTTATACGAAAAATAAGTTGATATTGACTCTTAACTATTTTCTTCAGTACTATTTTCAGAAAACTTGTCTAAGTGGAGAAATATAATTTCCAAATAGCGGCTACAATGCGAAAAATCGATACTTGCATATAATTGATACACGCCCATTTTGTACCTTTAATGAGATTGGTTCGTTTATCACTAATATCCCAAAGTAGAAGTAGACCGGTATAGCCCAGGGTAATGAGGTATTTTATAAGATTTTTAATTCAATTAGCAGGTTTTGTAATCGATTATTCACTCAATCAAAAAAACTAAAACAACTGTAAATAGTTTTTTTAGATTGGCAACAAACTGTTAATTGTCACCTGTAGATCATTGTCTGACGTCATTTCTTCTTAATCTAAACTATAAACATAGGTTATAAGCACAGTTACTTCCTGAACCGTGTTGAACCTGAGATTGAAGCTTGGAACCTATATAATAATAAAATAAAGTATAAAATTCACGTCATCTTAGTGAATTAACATATTATACTTACAATATTAGAAGTTTTCGTGGATGACATAACCTTATGTCAAGATATCTACTTTTTAAATTATATCCACTTTCAGACAAGTTTTTGGAAAATGTGACAACCATACATGGTTTTCTAATTAATAATTAAAGCATTGAAATTATCCGTGTAAATGACTAGGCCGAACACTGCTAGGAAACCCGCCCGTCTCCTTTGATTAAAATTCTCGAAGGGACTCTGTATATTCGTGAGACCTATGTCCCTGTGTAAGATTTCCAAAGAACCGGGTGTTTACCTAAAGTAAAATGTTGTAATGGACTGATTATTATCAAGAGCCTCGACCATCGACTAAAGAGGCTCGCGTTTGATGGTTTAATTAAGTACCTGATGCAGAAGGCCGTATTTCTTAACAAAGCGCTCTTCGTGAAAGAAGGTTTCTTTCTCTAGAGCACAAACCACCGGTAGCCGAGAGTTAGGGCTATGCCTATCCCGACGTATCTTCATACTTTTTATATTTGTTTCTGACAATGTCTGACGTTAAATATAGATTACATTTTGAAATATATTTTAAAATTTAATGTTTATTTAAGGGCACTAGAATAGAAGACACAAAAGAACCCTAGATTCAGAACAAGCATTTGTGAATCACACAATTTTTTGTCAGTGTGTGTGTGTGTTTGTATGTGTATGTGTATGTGACAGTGGCGAAGCGACCTCCTAAACACAACACCCTCTGTGGAGTCATATTTTTTAGTTTCGGTATCTATAGGTAGGCTTACCTTGAGGTGGTTGGCGTAAGGTTTCAGCGCTTCGGTGACCATGAGCGGACCGAGATCGGAACCGCCAATACCAATGTTGATGACGTCAGTGATCGGCTTGCCAGTGTATCTAAATAAAGAAAGGACGTTTTATCTGTCTGTAAGTATAATGTGTCGCCTATATTCCTGAAGGAGTATACAGAGTAATAGGTAGTACCCACATTTCGCCTGTTCTTTATTAGGTCTATTTGGTTATGCTATAGAGCGCAATTATATTGCCGACTATCGGGGTCATGACCAAACACAATAAGATATTTTTTGACAGAAAAGTTTAATAACATGTTGCCTGAGCTGAGATTCGAATCCGAGACCTCATGCACAACAGTCACATCCACTACCGATGCACCACCGAAGCAGTCTTTTAGTAACAAGAACATACATATATACATACACGAAAAAGATGTCAAGAGGTATTTACACCTCAATCTTTTGATTTTCCAGCTCGAAAGCTTGATATTGTCCTGAATTACTTTTGCCCCTCAACCGCAAACTATCTTAATAAACAGCGCGACAAGAGTCTTACGGCCACTCCAACCACTAACAAGTAACAGTTATCCTAAAGATAAATCACATGCTGTCTCACTCATGTTAGGTTAAAAAAGAGAGATGGCGAGACTTTTATCTTATAGATAAATTCCAGATAGAATTTATGAAGTACAAGCCCTTAAGGGCCGATTATACAATTATCAGATAACATTTATTTGAAAATATGTTTAATGTTTTGACAGCTTTTATATAGAATACTAGCGACCCGCCCCGGCTTCGCACAGGTAGTACAAAACCTTAACAAATTATACACCAGAACGTTCCTCATGATATGTCGAACTAGTATATTTATTCCTGTAGTATATTCCTGCCATAGTTATCTGACAATTTAAATTCTCAGTGGTAAAAATTTACCCGAACGTCAACGAAACGAGAATGTAACTGGACGATAAGACAAATATTTAGAGGAATAAACTCACCCTTTCCACTGTCCACTAACCACCTGTCCAGTGAACTCCTTCATATGCGCGAGCACTGCATTCACGTCAGGAGTCACGTCTTTACCATTCACCAGGATTGGGCGGTTCTGTCTGTTGCGAAGAGCGATGTGGAGCACGGCACGATCTTCAGTGAAGTTGATCTTTTCACCTACGTTTTAGAAAAGACATGGTCAATGTGTAGTTTGCGAAGATGAAGAAAATAAAACTCCTGATGATTTTCATAGTCAGCAGTAAAGCATATGGCCCGCATCGCAACGGACGGAAGATCAGTAAGGAAGCTAGCATGTTCGGAAATCACAATTATTACTCTAACTAATCTATACTAATATAATAAAGCTGAAGAGTTTGTTTGTTTGCTTGAACGCGTTAATCTCAGGAACTACTGATCCGAATTGAAAAATCCTTTTAGTGTTCGATAGCCCATTTATCGAGGAAGGCTATAGGCTATATAACATCACGCTACAACCCACGTGGGCGGGGCAGTAATCATAAATGCGGGTTTAAACCACGGCCACATCTAGTACCTATATATTTTTTTATATCTACAACTCCTGCACTAGGAATTATTTCTGTGTCGCGGGTGACTTTACAAACATTCAATCAAAGGACACCCAGACTGGGAGCAACTATTTGTGGTTGACACAATTTTTCGTCCCGTATGAGGTTCGAGCCCACAATACTCGGCGTAGTACTTTGGGAACAGTACCTTCCTCAGGAAGAAGTTCTGTTCTGTACCTCTGACAACGTGATTGCGAAATTTCATGATGATCGGTAAATTTTTCTGGGTAAAAGTACTCAATGGTGCCAATTCTGTTGTCACAAAATTCTCTAATCTTAGCTAAAAATCTCTAAAATTTATTTTAGTCCTATCACGTTTAGCGATTTCAGAATACGAAATGTCGTTTGACAGGACTAAACTAAATTTTAGAGATTTTTAGCTAAGATTAGAGAATTTGTGACAACAGAATTGGCACCAATATCCTCTTTACACGTGACAACGTGTATGCGAAATTTCATGATGATCGGACGAGTACTTAAGGCGTGAAAGCGTAATAAACATACTCACATTCCCATTATTATATTAGATAAGATTACACAAGTGCTGCAAATATGGCACAATTTGACGTTGCCGGCTGCGTTCGGGGCCTTCCAATCTATCATCAATCTATCAATCAATTTACTTTTGTCTATGGTAGATGTGCGACGCGGTTTATCGCCATTTCTCTGGCCCGCATGATGGGGCATTGATAAGATTAAGAGCATTTTAAATGGCTTAAAAGTCATTTAAAATCCTCTAGAAATCCAATAAAGATCCTTATGTAAATATTATAAATGAGAATCTGAATTTGTTGGTTACGCTTTCACGCCTAAGTAGGATGGGTGTGCCAGTCCCAAACCAGATACCAGTGGTTGACCATTCGCATGCTAAATTGAATAAATTAAGAAATGGCGGGCATTTTTTAAGAATTCAATTGTTTTGTAAGGTTGCCCAGACTGTTACCAAACTTCCGAACGTACTTTTTGCGAGAGTGAAAGAAAAATATAGCTATCTTGTTCTTTTTATTACACTGGTACCTCGGTTAGTTGCCTTCCAGCCGCCATTACAGTTAGAAGTGCACGTTTACATGGTAAGAGAAATCCTTCAAAATCACCTATTTTTGCGTAATTACGTTCAGAAAATGATATTATTTAGAAAATGTTGTGTTTATTTAACTGCTATATGCTATTATTTTTAATAAATAATGACATTATTAAGTATTTTCAACGATGGTTAACTTCTGGAGCACACTTTGTACTGGGTTCCTATTGTTGACCAACTGGTTTGCATCTGGTTGTCTATGGTGTTTTGTTTGTTTATAATTTTTTTCATAGCGATGCTTTTGTTTGACAATTTAGAGCTCCAAGCCTATCTTTATAGTCGTTATAAGCAATGTGCTCTAGTAATTGACCACTGGTTTGTTAATGGTACATAGTAATAAAAAAAGTGTTCCTATGTATGACCAGATTAGAATTATAAGTTTGTTGCTCGTTTTTTTAGGTTGATGATGCCTCCGAAAAAAGTATTTTTTAAATATACCAACGAAGATTTAATGAAATGTCTCGAAGAAATAGGCAAAGGCGCTAAAATAAGGGAGACATGCCGTAAGTACCAAATCCCTCACTCGACGGTCATAAATAAATTGAAATTGAGACATCCTGTACAGCGCAAAATGGGACCACCAACTATTTTGACCCCACAAGAAGAGTTATTATTAACTAGGTGGATTAATGCTAATGCTAAAAAGGGAATACCATTGACAAAGGAACGTTTATTGGAAACAGTTAGCCAAATAATAGAAGAGGACGGTCGGAGAAATCCATTTAACAATGGGAAACCTGGACGAAAATGGTTTTCTAGCTTTTTGAAAAGACATCCAGATGTGACACAGCGATATGCTGAATCTATAAATTCAGCGCGAAGCCGGGTAACGGAAGAAAGCCTGAGAAAATGGCACTCTGGCTTAAGAGAATTCTTAATATCTGAAAATGCCGAAGACATACTAGAGGAACCTGATAGAATTATAAATGGCGATGAATCTGGTTTCAATCTTTGTCCTACGTCAGGTTTGGTGTTGGGTCCTAAGGGAATGGCAAATTTCTACGAAATTAAAGATAAGGAAAAAGAAAGCATTACTGTCTTGGGAACTTTTTCAGCATCCGGAAAAGTCTTGCCCGTCCTGATTATTTACCCATATGAAAGGATTCCTCTTGAAATAGTGCGAAATATACCAGGAGATTGGGCCAGCGGTAAGTCACCAAAAGGATGGATGACATCCAGAGTTTTTCATGGCTACATTGCCAATACGTTACTACCAGCATTACGGCAATCCAATGTCAAGTTTCCTGTTCTTTTTCTAATCGATGGTCACAAATCGCATATAACTTACGAAGTCAGTCAACTTTGTAATGAAAATCAAATTATTTTGTATGCCCTACATCCTAATGCGACTCATATAATACAGCCGGCGGATGTGTCGGTTTTCAGACCATTAAAAAATTCATGGAAAAAGATTGTCCATAAGTGGAAATCTGAGACTGGAAACAGAGTTGTAACCAGGGCTCAATTTGCTCCATTACTAAGAATTGCAATGAAAGCTGCAACTTCTGAAATTATTTGCAATGGATTTCGCAAATGCGGTTTGTATCCGTTCAACGTTGATGCTATAGACTACACTAAATGCATGAGCAATATAAGCAGACACAGTGCCATAGATAAACCTGCTGAAATAAGCGTAGAACACGCTCTGTATTTTGAATCTCTTATGTCGCGAAGACATGTACAAGAATTTCGAGCCGTCAATCCTAATGAACCGTGGACTGGAGAAGAATCAGCCAAAGAACTTTTCTATGTATGGCGTAAAATCAGGCAGAACTTTCAAGAAACCGAAGGCACTGCTTCATTTCCTTGTGCAGATGAGCAGATTGAAGAACATGATAGTATTCTTGAAATCGAGATTCCCGGCAGTCCTGAAATTCCAAGAGAGCAACGAACACCAAGTCCAATTTCACCAAATTTATTACAGGGAGCATCTTTAATTGATTTTGGACCAGGACCATCAAATCAACAGCCAGAAGAAAATCTAGTTAACCTACCCCCACAAAATAATCTTGGAACAACACCACCAAAAGCCAAAGGCACCCCAAATGAAGAGAACCCTAAGCCCGGCTCTTCGAAGATGCCAATAAGCCCAGCATTTTGCAACGCTATTCTGTGGCCTACTGAGTCTCCTTTAAAAAACAATAGTAAGAAAAAGTCATCAAAGAAGCGTTTACCGGATGCTATTGGTGCGTCTCATTGGGTGAAGTATTGGGAGGAGAAAAATAAAGAGAAGGAAGAAAAAGAAAAGAAAAGATTAGCTCGTGCAGAGAAGAACATGTTGAAAGATAAAGCAAAAAAAGAGGAACCTAAAAGGAAAAGGATTAAGAGAAAAGTTTTAGTGGAATCTGATTCGGAAGATGATATTTCATTGAATGTTTCAGTGGAATCTGATTCGGAAGATGATATTCCATTGAATGTGTATGCTCGAAAACCAACAAGCCTTGAAGATAGCCTAAAAGTGGGATCATATGTCATTGTCAAGTATGAAGGTGAATACTTCCCTGGTCAAATTAAAAACATTGACGGATGTAACGCTGAAGTCAGTACTATGGTGTTATCATCTGCGACCACTTTCAAATGGCCTGAAAAGGAGGATACCTTATGGTACGAGCCTGACAGCATAGTGGAAGTTATAAGAGCACCTGTTTCTATAAATAGCAGAGGTTCGTACAAGGTTGAAGAAATGGCCAAATTTTTGCAATGGATATAAGATACAGTTTTCTAGTTCTACAAAACCCATTGTTACCATTTTTTAAGATTTTATAATTTACGGTTTTGAATTATTTCAATAAACTATTATTTTGTTAAAGTCACCTCTTATGATGAGACTGATTTATTTGATTATAAGTACGACTGTGATTGATGATACTCATAAATATAAGTGTTATTAAAGTTATAAATAATTTTCATACGACTGTGCCATTAAAATTAGTTGTAGTTTTATATAAACATTTAATTAATACATTAAAGTCAATTTTTGTAAAATAGTCGTGTTTTATTTTGAATTAGCTACCTTTTTTACATAACTTTTTCAGTGGTCAACTATAGATGCAAAAGTATGGTCAATCATTGGAGCACACTGGTCAAAAATAGGCACACTCCCGTTTTTTATATGTTTCATGGTATAAATAAAAAGCTTTAATATTTGGACTCAAATAATCTATCATTATGGCAGGGTAAGTAAACAACAAACAACTTTTTATGTACTTTTCTACATGAAAGCTACATATTTCCAATTTAGAGCATTTCAAAAAAAAAAAATTCCTTAACTGGTTTGCGACTGGTACGCCCATCCTACTCGTCCGATCATCATGAAATTTCGCATACACGTTGTCACGTATAAAGAGGACATTGAGTACTTTTACCCAGAAAAATTTACTGTTTCAGAGCGAGCAAAGCCGCGGCTACAAACTAGTAACTAACATTATAAAAATAGAGCTCACCTGCAAACATAGCATCTCTGGCCTTTTCAACATTGCGGCTCTTGGCCAGGTTGAGCAGCAAGCTCCACAGTTGATCATTGATGCGGTTCTTGGAGTAATCCAGCAGAATCTCGCCGTCATTTGGGGTTGGGATGCGGAGGCTATAAAATGTTTATAAAATTTTATTTAACCTGTACCTCCATATATGTTTACACACTTGTATAAACCCAAATATAACCAGGATGAAATGACCGATTGAAAGGAGCCGATCGCAGCATCCGCCTTTTCACAAAATAGCCTTAATAAGGTCGACGAATGGATCCAGAAATGGAGAATCAAAGCCAGTACAACTAAATCCGTAAATGTCATGTTTACGCTGAGGAGGGGAAGCTGGTTCATCACCAACAGTGATCCATAAAGCCCTGACTATTGTCAAGGCACATACAAAAAAAAATAATCAATGAAATATTTTTATATTTTATTATATATATTTTCATTTAATCTATCAAGTTTTCAATTATGATTGGCATTCCAACAAATGAAAGGTAATAATTTATTATAGAACAAGTGTCAAGTACAACAATTACTTTATACAACCTAAAGACAGTTGAATGCCATGTAACTTGAACAGACAAAAATGTTAAAATAATCCAGGTCAGTTGTATCTGAACACCTAGCAAAGATGAGTGAAATGCAATTATTCAATTTTGCTTTGTAATTTACTAAAAATAATTTTTATTATTCTTTTTTATTTCTTACACTAAAGAAATGACTTGTCAAATATTAGTACTCGGCTTTAGACCGGGGCTCTTGCCTTATTACACGTAGAGATCGCAAGTTATTAATCTACTACAATCCTTAAAGCTTTTTCTTAATAAATATTAAAATAAAAAATTCTTGTATAATTATATAGCATATCATCACTCAAATTCCATCACCAATCGAGATTAATTGATTGAAACTGACTGCTAAATATCAGAGTCATACTTTAATCAAAATTATGCCTATCACTAGAAAAAAAACAAAGTCACCGAACATGCGCGACCTTTAAAATATTTGAAAGTTATCATGATATAACTCGGTGTAATTTATCTTTGCGTATAAAAATAACTGATATAGTCTATGAAACAATATTAAATTTTTTTGAAAAATTATAAAGCCGACGTTAATGTATTTGTATTTTATGAAAAATATAAGTATAATATTAATTATGAACAGACCTATATTTGTTGAAGCGGTCGGCATCTTGTTGGAACAGTTGCTGAATATTTATTTTTGTTGAGTTCGCATCGTAGAACTTCTGGATTTCCACAAAAGCGGGATCTTGTCTCAAATTAACTTTTGGTTCCATATTTTTATTTAATAAAACACTTGTCCGTAGAGTCCGGCGCCCGAGTAACTGTATTATATTTGATAACGAATGTCTCTTTGACATTTCAATGATATTTGAAGGTTATTCGCGTTTTATTATTGCATTAACTAAGTATTTACTCAAATGATTTTATTACGTTAAAAATGTTGTATGGAAAACTGTAATTAACTAGATCATTGCACGGATGTAACATATTATTGTCATTTCTAATATTATTACTGCAAATGTGAGTTACTTTGTTACGCTTTCATCCCTTAACTATTTCACCGATCATCATAAAATTTCGCATACACGTTGTCAGGGGAATAGAAAAGAACATAAGGTACCTTTTATCCAGAAAAAAAAGTACTGTTACTAACCAACATTAACACGAGTGAAACTGCGGGCAAAATCTTGTGTATAATAGAGGAAACAAAACCAAACCAGTGTAACTGTCATAATTCTATCTCGTTCAGAAGGTGTATTATAAATCAGAGGATTTTAGGTGCAAGGGTCATTATAAACAAAACATTTATAATAAACATAACTTTTTATTATATTCACTTGAAAGTACATAATGTTGATATTTGACAAAAAATATATAATTCTATCACTATTATTGTTCTAACTTGCCACCAATATTTATAAATTTTTTGTCAATTTTCTTATAAAGTAAGCTATATTGATCAATTAAAATCTATAGATTTAATAATATATTATTGTAGGACTTGTTTTAATACTATCTGCGAAGATAATAATTGCCTATATCTTTTAATCAGATCAAATTCTAATCATCCAGGTATTTTCTTTATATCACATTATTATATATTGAATAATGTAATGTTTCGGATAACAGTAGAAATGTCTTCAGTCAACATTTCATCAAATGTTTCCTAATATCAGTAAAAATAATATCAATATGAAAACATTTGAGAAAATATTTATATAGTTGATACCTAAAGTCATCGTAATTTAACGAAACTAATCCTCCATGACTACAAAGATATATAAAATTGTTTTGCGCGGGAACTACATTGGACTTTTAAACACCTAGACAGGAAAGCAAAACATAAAAAATTTTCAGTGTCTTGACAAAAACTAAAAGTTACAAAAACAAAGTTTTAGTTCACCTTTATAATAACAGTCCCAGTTCGCGCGCAAATAATTAAAAATACAATAAAAGGTTTTTTAGTAATAAAAATAACTATGTCTAGACTATGTATTGTTACATTATTTTATTGTTTATACATGACAAGTTTTAATGTTATTCATTAGCAAACAAATATTAAGTAAAGTAAATAAAAATATATTGGAAATAAAATACAAAATTATATTTAACTTGTTTAACTTCTACCGAAATATAACGTGAAAGTATCTGTGGACTCTGTAACAATGCAAAATCACGATTCGTTCCCTGATTTGACATAAAAAGGTTATAATCGACCATGTTTATATAATATATAATATTTCGTCAAACTTTATTTATGCAAAAAAAACTAAACTATAGTAATATTATTCCAAAATACTTAAGAGACCACCGTACACTCTAGTGCGAAACACACATCGATTTCTGCAGCAATGGACAATGTTAACTGGTCATATGCATATGCCGCACTTGTAAAATTTGTTTGATGTGGTATCTTGAGTATTGGACGATCAAACTATGACCTGTATGAAAGCGTTATCTGTGTTCAATAATGTGCTATGTAGTAATGAAAATACGAGAAAGGACAATGACAAATTTAATAATAATGAACGAATCGCTATAATATAATTTTATTATACAAGTAGATCGTTGCAAAGGCAACAATTACTTACCATTATTTTCCTTTCTTCCTCTATACTTTTACTTTTCTCGTCATAGATTACGATAATGCGTTGCGGGTTTTATACTAGAATAGAATTTCTAAGCATATTTGTCTTTACTTTATATTACCGGCATTTTATTCAGCCTATTATTAAAATATATTTGGCCAATATTATGATAAGTATAAATTAATAATAATGTTTGCCAGAGAGTGCATTATTTAAATTATTTGATTATAGTGTCGAAAGTAGTTCGAACGCTTTTTATTTAGTCCAATATAGAGCCACCCATAGCACATTTCATTACAAAATACCTACCTAAATGTTTTGAGAGCTGGTGCTCCACAAAAATAATAATATTGGAATTTCTCTTGGTTGGAGAACATTATAGAAAAATGACATACTAAGTTTTCACTCAAACTGATGAACTTGCGGTACCTACTTAATTCTATATAATTATGTGGTTCACTCCTCGTGACAATTATGTCTCTATGACATTACGTCATTGTGACATTAACGTCACTGTTGCATGACGTCCCGTCTTCATACGAACATCCCATAGTTACACATACCTACCATTCCCTCAAGAATTGAGCAACACTTGTAACACAATGTTTCAATTTTGGCGTTTATTATCTAATTAGGAAGTTTTATAATTTACAAATCATATTTTACTAATTAATTTTGACGTTTGATAGATAACACAATCTTGTTATTAAATAATCAATGTTTTACAGAAATTACAAAATTTAAATTGCAAAACCGAAGTATATTGTGTTTATTTCAATACAAAAAACACACTCACGCATATACACCCCTAAAGAGGCAGACAGATGTCAATTACACTATCATCTCGCCAGCTATGTATAGGTCTCATATAATAGGCAGCGATTACATCATTCTGAATTTAATACTATAAAGTTGGTGTTAAATTTTTCTAAAGGATACTCCAAGCATTTTTCTGTCTAACAGGAGCGCCAATTATTTGAACAAATATTTGAGCAATTTAAATATATTATAAACACTTTTCACGCGCTATAAACGCTTTACCAACATTTGCAACCACATACATTGCAAATATCGATGACAGCGTTATAATTTTGTGGACGTAGTGTATTTTATTTATGTACCATAATATAGTATCTCAGCTTCTAGGTTTAGGGGAACAAGTTTTAGGGAGAAGTGTGAATACCAGATTTCCCTTATCAATGATGTTGGGATACAGGGACATCCCAGATTATATTTCTGGTGTCACATAGTGGAGCTGTAATATCTTCTAGAAACTGAGCACAATTTTAAAGGAAGAAGGTTCCATTCAGCATTTTCCATCCATAAACCTAGCGTAGGCTAAGATACCAGACAACTCATAATTCCACTAGTCTAAAAGGCCTTTCATGTCACAGAAATCCGTGACAAAAATCTCTTATGCTAACTGACGTGACCACTTTCATGTTTAATAGCAAATCGAAATTTTAATCGTATCATAACTTAATAAATCCCAAATGATCTGATATTACATTTTATTTTAAACAGTAAGTCATTGAGAGACAAAGTCGTTCGACTTTATCTCGGGGTAATAAAGTCTATAATTATTTCAAAATCATGAAGATAAACATTATTCGTGAGAATTATATATTTTTAATAGATGTAATAGGTTAACACATAAACATAATATGTCAAGAGTGATAATGCGCAAGGATGACATGTCGCTGTGACAATTTTGTCACATAAACCAAGTTACAAGTTATTAAGCAGACGTGACTTCAATACGGCAGCCACTGGAATATTGTGTTCTACTTATAGATTAAAAGGACGAAAACGGTTACGTAACAAAAGTAGTTATAATTAAAGTGCGAACAAGTTCATATAAAACCGGGTCGAACATTTACAGGGTTGATTAATTCGCCATATTGAGGTACGGCGATCCACATATATGGTAAAGCACTATTAAAGTTATTTTAACCCGATAAAACTGTAGCTGACGTCACACTTTGTCACGCATTGACGGATCGACATATTGATATGCATTGCACTATCCATACTAGTTAACAGTAATAATATTTGTTAGCCGTCATAAGTATCTCAAGTCAATCAGTTGACGGGATTAAATTTAAACGAGAAGACAATTGAAAAATGTCAGTGGCAAATCAGAGTGACATGTCACGGCAACCTGGTAATAATTGTTGTCACGTTCAAATGTCACATAAGCCTGCTTCCAATATTCAAAAAAGGAGTCGTTTAATCCACGAACAGTAATTTTTTAACACAACATATTCTATGAAAGATATGTCATAATTTATCTATCCACAGCTTGCTACACTGGCACCGGGCCTTAGCGTACAATCCTTAGGATCCTGGATAAAGTGGTGTAGATAACATTTTTTGTGGTTTATTTAGTAAGAACTGATTTCTTGAATGTAGGAACCAGGTCTTATCGCACAATCCTTTGACATATGCATCCTTATAAAGGTGGTGAGGTTTAAATAGTAATGAAGATCCGTTTCCTGTGCAGTGCGACTCCGACTGCGAGCCACATGAGCATGGCAGCGGCGTGCGTGGCCAGCAGTTGTGAGTGTGAAGGCGCGTGCAGCATCCAGAACAGTGGGAAGTGGTACTTTAGGAGCTCGCTGCCGATGTACAAGAAAAGTGCATTTTGACCTGCAGAATGAAGAGCATTTTAATTATCTTTTCATCTACACATACACTCATAGTAAGTGACCGACTAAAACACAGGTCTACTTCAGGAAAGAAGCTTATAATAATTTAAATACGTTAAAGAATCCTTTATACGGAAGTGAAACATGGACAATGACCCAACAAGACCGGGACGACTGGAAGCATTGTTGCAAATGTGGTACTGGAGGCGCATGGAAAGAATCAGTTAGATAGAAAAGAAAAGAAACGTGGAAGTACTGAACCTTGTCCAAGAAGAACGCAACATTTTAACGACAATTGAAAACAGAAGAGGAAATATATTTGGCTACCTTATAAGACACAATGACTTCATAAGAAACATCATAGAAGAAAAAGTGGAAGGAAAGAGAGGAAGGGTTGCCCTTTCCTCTCTTTCCTTCCACTTTATCCTCATATATCATATCCTTCTGGATCTGCATCCAGACGGATATACGCATGTCTTATAAGGAGGTCAAGGAATTGGCTGTAAATCGAGAAAGATGGCGTATACTCCACCGACTAGAGCAAAGCTCTTAAGTATAAAGAAGAAGAAGAAAAGTATTCTTTCTAGACATAACTATGATTACTATTTAAACTAGTTTATTTTATTACTATTTATGTGTTTCACTTTCACTAATTATTTTACTAATGCTTTAGAAAACCCGGCCCTTTGCGAGGGTTACACGGGAACATGGGTCCAACGTGCAGAGGCCCTTCGAGAGTTTTAGTTTAGAGTGAGATGGGGCACTTACCGAGACACTAGCCGCGACAAGTGTAGGAGACTATTGCTACATATAAAACCTTATATATTTGGGCTGTAAGGATGGGTGTTTGATGGGCTGGTATAATCAAAACTATGGTTAAAAAACGGCGTCTGCCTAATATACTGTTTATTATTATTTTATATCACCAAATGAGTAGGTCAGCTATATTTGGCCAGCTATGGTTTAGGCCTAGTTAACAGGCTACGTAACTTATTATTAACTTTACATAAAAAGGATTTTAATTTATAGAGCAAAGAGAATATCGCATATGGTTCTTCAATAATAGCATTCCTTAACCAGCCCCAAAACCAAAAAGTAATGTTATATACTGTGAATAAAAAACAATAAATTTAATATTTTAAACAGGAAACCAATATTTTCCAAGTATAGTCATTATTGTTTACTTGTCATATGTGATAACTGATAACCAAATAGGACATACTGATAGCTAAAGACAATACAATACATATAAATCCATCACTATGTATACCTTTCATTTTTTTTATGATTAACTATAATCCTCACTAATATTATAAATGCCAATGTGGATTTGCACTACTCGACTGATCATAATGAAATTTTGCATACTCGTTGTCAGGTATAAAAAAGATCATGGAGTAGGATTCATCCAGAAAAAAGTACTATTCCCGAGGGTAGAAAATGAACATAACCTTAGGCATCAGTCACTTACAACCTTATTGTTTAACTAGGATTTGCCCGCGGTTTTACTCGCCTAAATATCGGTACCTAATATAAATTTTTAGCTAGAGACAATGCCTGGAGACCCAGATCTATCATCTTATCTTTTTTTATCATTCACTAGAATTAAAAATAATAGTTTACGACACTTACCAGCATAATACAGCGGTCTGCCCCCCCATCTCGTCTTAAGGTCAACATTGAAGTATAGCGCGCCTTGTAGGAACAGCGCCAGTGATGACGTCACGAGGCAGAAGGACAGGGACCACAAGTTCTTATTGATGGGGATCACTCCGTCGTTCTTTGAGAACATTGCTAGGGCTCCACCGCATACGCCAAAGATTATCGACCAGAACAGCCAACGAATTACACGGGCTCTGTGGAAAAACAACATACATATCGCACTTTTACTAAAAAATAAACTTAACTTGAAATTTGGTAGTAAGGCTATTTGAACTCTAATTGCGTGACTATAAATTCTAATATTATATTTGTGTTAAGTAATTGCAAACCAACCCGCACGGGGCCAGCGTGGTGGACTATGGCCTAACCCTTCTCACACTGAGAAGAGGCCCGTGCCCAGCAGTGGGACAGTTTAATACAGGGCTGATATTATTATTATTATCAATTGCAACAGAGTTTAAATTTGTTTAATCCGAAACACTCGCATAAGTCTCTGCTTCATTGAGAATGCGTATTAACTATGCAATTGCCTTTTATGTCCTTCATCGAATGTTTTGTTTATTTTATGTTATTTCTTTATGCCCCCTGATCTGTCCCCTTGGAGAGACAAACAGCACAAAAACTTTCAATCTACTGTCTTCGAGGGGACCGGTCAGGGGGACAGACAGGCATAATCCTAATTCCGTAGTATCTGTACAAAAAGTAATGGCTCTTTTTAAAATTCATTTATATGTTGAAAATGGACTTTGAACATTATTAATAACATAGGTATACATTTTATTAATATTGTTATTAACATATACATGTCATACATGTTAATAACAATACTATTAATAATAAATATCATTAACCAAAGGCGTGGTAAGTACGCCGGCCAGTCTGGGGCGAGGGGGTGTAGGCCGCGATTAGTACCGCCTGTTATTACTTACGACATTAGACATTATTTTGTTACTTTACTTTTATGTAATTAGTTGAAAATTTAAATTGTGTGCGGTGGTTACCATTTCACAACAAAAAACAGTGCTTTATAATTTTGAAATAATATACTTTAATCACCAAAAGATATGGTCATAGTATTCTATATTAGCAGTAGAACACAACGTTAAAAGGAATTACACAATTTCAATCTATACAGGGTGATTTTGAAATCGTGTAATTCCTTTTAACCACGCATTCAACTGGTGATATAGAATAACCCTGACCATATTTTTATTTAATTAGAATTATTTTGTTTTGAAAAATTATTGTTCCATTTTTTTTGTGATATGGTGTCAGATAGTCATATGTTAACCAACCGAGGCAATTTTATTTTTTTCTAATTAAAATAAAAAAACATATTAATAATTAATGTCGTAAATAATAACGGGCGGTCCTTTTTATTGCCCCTTATTATTTACGACATCAGTTATTGTTATGTTAATATTTTTAAATTAGTAAAATATTAAGATTGTGTCAGGTGGTTAAAATATGACTATTTGAAATCATTTCATGAAAAAAATCTGTACTCTAATTTTGCCGAAACCATTATTCTAATTAAGAAAAAATATTGTCAGGGTTATTCTATATCACCAGTAGAATGCGTGGTTAAAAGGAATTACACGATTTCAAAATCACCCTGTATATTATATATAGAATCGATCGATTCTGCACAAGATATGAACACTGTGCCCCTAGTAGCTTTACTTTTTATTTTACCTAATGAAATAACGAACATGAATACATTCTATTATACATAACAAATATAAATAAATCAAATAGTTACCGAGCATGATTGTAAGCGAGCATGATCCTGGTGGTGTGTGCCCCGGCTTGTACCACGAGCACCCCGGACAGGATGCCCAACAACCCTTCAGGGTCGTGCGGGACAGTCGTTTTGTAAATGTGTTTGAAAGTACCGCCTTTATACAAGTGTGATTCACCTAGGACCATTCTGTGAAATAAGAAAAGGCATATCTATACTAATATTATAAAGCTTAAGAGTTTGTTTGTGTGAACGCGCTAATCTCAGGAACTACTGATTCGAATTGGAAGATTATTTTAGTGATCGATAGCCCATTTATCGAGAAAGGCTATTAATAACATCATGCTACGATCAATAAGAGCGCAGCATCAACGAAAAATGTTGCAGAAACGGGTAAAATTCTATTATGTAGTTACATAAAGTTGCACGGGTCAACTATAGTATTTTCGCTGTATGATGATATACGTGACAGTTCATGACTGACAATTATAGTGATGTAACCTAAGGAAATTGAAGCGATTATTTAAAAATATCGAATTAATTGGCAAAGGAAATGGAATCGGAGTTATCGATTTTAGATCTTCGAAATAAATTCATATTAAAAGTGTTTTGACAAATACATTTAGAAATAAAACGCAGTCATTTTAAAATATTTTTATAATTATTCGTCACTGTCACTCGAAACAAAACTCGTATCGGAATCGGAATCTTCTCCGACTGAGATAATTAATTGTTGATCTCGAATTCGGTCGAGGTGGACATATTTATCCCAGTCGTTAAGTATTGTCGATTGTGTTTTTTCTACGACTTTTCTCCAATTTTCTGCGGTTACATGTTCTTTTTGGCCGCATAACCTGAAAATAATAAAAAAACACTGATGAATGAATATTTAAAAAAAAAATACTGTATCCTCGGTAGCCTAGGATATTGGTTACACAGCCATTCAAAATAATTTTAACTAGGTGTGTCCGAGCAAATACTTTTTTTCTCAAACAGGCTCTGTAAATGTCAACATTGTTATTTTTTCATTCATGAACAAGTAAGTACGCACCTTTTATTTGAGCCCAAATCAATTCTATGGCATTGTATTGACAATGATATGGCGGCAATCTTAAAACTTGATGCCCACGTTCCTTGGCCATGTCATCTAGTTTGTAGGTGGGCATTGGAGGCTTATGTAATTTAAGTAAATGTACTAATTTTTCTTTTAACATTGTTATGTCGGCATCCACGTTATTTTTTTTCAACCATTCTACGAGCACAGCTTTGTTATTTTGCGAAGTAGGTGGTTTGTTGCGCTGCCGGGAATGGTATTTCGCGTTGTCCATTATTATAATACTCGGTTCCGTTAAATTATTCAATAAATTTTCAAACCATTCTTCAAATTTATCGCCATTCATCTCCTCATGATAGTCTCCCGTTTTCTTTGATTTAAAGGCAAGAAGGGCATGAGGTATAAACCCTTTTGCGTTCCCGGCGTGACATATGATAAGCCTCTCGCCTTTTCCCTCTGTTACTTTGGTAGAGGAATGAGCGGTATCGTTTGTCCACATTTTACCCACAGTGTGATTAGCGTTCAGCCAAGTCTCATCGAGAAATATGACATTGTCCCAATTTTGGATTTGTTTTGCAGCCTCTAAAAATCTAACTCGTGCAAGCGCAATGTCTCCCCTCTCCATTATTATTTTCCTTTTATTAACTTTTTTCCAGCTAAATCTCACTTTGTGCAATACATGCCATAACGATGTAACACCTCCAGTAAACAGCTCAGCCTCTTTTAATGATTTGATTAATTTTATCAATGTAGGGAACTCATTTCTGTCATAATACCCATAAATATGATTTCGGATTGCCACCACATCGAAACTATCTATGTCAGTTATTGAAGCTTTACGCTTACGTTTCTTCGGAGTGGACAACTTCTTGTCTTCAAAACCAGTTTCGGCGAATTTTTCTTTAGTTATTCGAGAAACTGTAGCCTTGCCGATGTCCAGAGCTGCCGCAACTCTGTCCACGACTCTGTCGATCGGTATTACCGGGCCCCCGTTTGCACGCTCTCGTTCAAAGAAGGTCCTCAAACGAAGCACTAACTCACGACTTTGAGAGTTTAAAACTATCTTTTTTGTTGTTTTCGGCATTGTACGTACCACGCTAAACAGACAAAAACACAAACCGCATACAAGGCAGATGCACTCGTACTGACGTATTCGATCACAAGATGGCCGCTCCTATTCATCGAGTTCATGTCGATTCAATGGTGTTAATCTCTACTGACAGAGGTTCCGTTTCACGCATCTGACATTTTAAGGATTTTAATTTATTACATTTACATAATTTATTTACAGTTAATAATAATTATAAAAATAGAGAGAGACATACTAGTAACAATTTACTTTGTAATTTTTTAATAGACATTTTTTTAAATAATTGTTTTTTTTGCCAATTTATTTTTATAAGTTTAAAGTAGTATGCGTGACACGCAAAATGAGAACTGTCACGCATATCATCATACAGCGAAAATACTATAGTTAACTTTATAATACGGAATTTATTGCGTTGTTTATTTATAACACCACCCTTACGACTATTATAAATACGCATGTGAGTTTATTTGTTACGCTTCCACGCCTTAATTACTTGACCAATCATTATGAAATTTCATTTAAGAAAAAAGTACTATTACTGAGGAATAGAAATTCATTGACAAAATCTAGATTAAGGCGAGCAAAGCCGCGGGCAATCTCAAGTTATTACATAATTTTAAAACTATTAAATCATTTAACTATTTAGATTTACAGTTTTCCTACGTTTTCCAGCAACTATGGTCATGGGTAGACAGTGATAAAATCCATATAAAGTATGCAGCTCAATTTAAAAAACATGTATTTTAAAAAAATCATCTCTCTTGGGATAATTTTGGTCTTAATATTTCTTTACCCAAATAATTTTCGTATTGAAATAAAGCAGGCTTTATCCAATGAAGTAGAAGCATTCTTTTAGACTGAGTCTTGACTAGACTGAGTGGTGTTTGTAATAAGGTTCGATATTATTTAGCGTTGTTATGTGATGATCGATTGCAAGTTTATTAGCGACTGGTTTTGGTTGCGAAAATATCTATATTATAAAGTTTTAAACCGATATGAGACATCTATAACTAGATATGTACATACACTCATCTGTAATAGTGCATGGATACCTTCAATTCTCGAATTGGAAAGAATATGAATGAACTAGATAGCATTGTTTTATAAATTACCACTCCACTATATAAGTTTTACCTACAGCTTTCATTCATGTAAGAAATGTGTTCTTTTTTTTAATAAACTTTAGTGAATAGAGATTAAAAATTGTTTTAAAGTAAATTGAACAGAATTAAATTATTAAGAAATTTTTTTTTTTTATAGTAATGTCCCGTCTTTTACGGTATACTAAACTACTTAACAGATCTTGTATCATATAATATTGTCTTCTATTTACGCAAATGATACTTTGAGCTCATTCTGCGTAAATAGAAACACCAATAATTAAATTATGTTCGGGTACTTTGAAATAACTACACTGGAACATTGAGACAACTACCATCTTAGTCTCCCCGTGACCATGGCTGCTGGAAAGCAACCGAAACGTCGGGGAAAGTGTAAACCAAAAATAAATAGATTTAATAGTTTAAATAATTTTATTAGCTTATAAATTAGTAAAATAAAATCAATAGTAGTAGAAGTGTAATATTTTCAAAATTTTGTAATACAGTGCTAAATAAACAACGTGATAAAATCCGTATATAGTAGTTTAATTTCAAAGATCTTGTATCAATTTCCGTTAGATGGCGTCATTTTAGTTTTGACATGGGTATGCATTTTTGTAGCAATTATTGTTTCAACGATGAGTGTCAATCGAGTTTAAAGTTACCTGTCAATATATCCGGCGATGCCACCGGTACAGTTGTGCAGGTTCAGTCCGTGTTCGGACATGTGCAGGCCGCCGGGACCCACGTACCCGCGCGGACAGCCCGGCGCCGGCACCAGCATCGTTATACACACCTGACATATAACAAATATAATTATGTATATATCTTATCTTATCTTGTGTGGGGGCCAGTCAGTAGAGACCAGCGACACTTTGACCCAGTGGGATCTTTTGTGTCGACTTTCCCAATAACGACTGCCATAGATGTTCATGGCAGCCGGGACCGACGGCTTAACGTGCTCTCCGAGGCACGGAGCAGGCGATAATTGTCAATCAATACGCACATCATTTCGAAAGTCATATAACTTCCGAAAGTCAGATGTGCGCGACGTGGGTTTGAACCCGAGACTCTCTGCATTGCAGTCTGTTGGTCTCCTCACTGAGCTATCTCTGCTCTTTTCTATTATGTATATATAGTAAGACTGCAATATAACAGATTTTATTAAAATATAACTTTTTGGGATAAAATAATATTAAGCAATACGGGCAAGTTACGACTTTGATTCGGTTGGCATTCTCAACACTATATATACCAAATTTTGGACAGCTTCAGTGGCACTGCGGTATTGCATGTTTGCATCCCAGGCCGGTCCAACAAGTCATTGAATTTTTAATAATAAATTGTCAGTAGTAGCCCGGAGTTAGAGCGTTGTCCTGGCCCACGGAAAGCCGTAACGCCGTTGACCCTGCGCCTAATCTCTCTCAGGTCGGGTCGGATTACCGTCCCATCGGATCATGAGAGAGAAGAAGAACAGATAGTACACTTGTGTTTGCACACATACCCGTGCAGTCTCTGTTAAAATTGGCCGCCTTAATCGAAATTAAATCTGCAAGACCTTGTTATTTCGGCATCTACAGCTTTTATATAACGTCACACATTAATTTTTCGCAAATATCTCCTATGTACAGACCAGTTATTTTATATGTATATATTTTAATATGTTATCACGCCTCCGTGTTGCCATACTATTAAGTGCAAAGCAGAAAATAGATAAGTTACCTGTATGGCCACAAGAATGAGTGTTGCCAACCACTGTTGCCAGCCTGCATTGATGTCGCGGAACAGAGAACGTCCTGCAACACAACATTATTGTTTTATATAACAAAATAATAATAATCACAGCACATAGGTAAAGTGTCCCACTGCTGGGACGACCCGTGTCTTCATGTAAGCCTTCCAAACGACCGGGTAATTTTTAAAAGTAATATGTTAGATAGATACTTGTGACTACAGACGAATAATACTATCAGCTCTGTAAATAAACTGTCCCATTGTTAGGCACGGGCCTCTTCTCAGTATGAAAAGGGTTAGGCTGTAGTCCACCACGCTGCGGTGAGGGTAGGCAGACTTCACATATCTTTGAGAACATTATGTAGAACTCTTGAACATTCAGGTTGCCTCACGATGTGTTCCTTCACTGTTAAAGTAAGCGATATTAAGTATTTAAGAGCCATTTCACAAAATTACGCAGGTGAAGTTTAGGTAAATTCCGACTCGCCGAGCGATCGAGACAGTACGATGCGTCTAGGAGCGTCGTGGCATAGTGCGACCGTGTCTACACTTACGTTTTGATACTTTTCTTGGTACCTATTGCTTGAATTGTATTAAACGTAATTTTGCATTACGTAAGTTTTCAAAACAAATAACGTATTTGTATTAATTATAGATAAATATATTTTTATTTTTCTTTGTTAAAAAGACAATTCCCGCATAAGGACTAAATCCTGTGTCGCAGGGGACTTTACAAACATACAACTAACGGACACAATGAACACCCAGACTCGAAACAACAATTTATGAATCACACAAAGTGTTGTCTCGTGTGGGGATCGAACTCACAACACTCGGCGCAGTGTCAAGCGGCGAGGCGGCCGCCTAAACCACTACGCCAACCGTGCAGTCAGCGTCAATTTCTTGTTTGGCAGCATTTGTAATTGTTTCTACGGTGGCAGTCTTTCACATATTAGAAATAACATTGTGTGTTTTACTATACAGCCGAAAGGGCATTATCGGCAAATCCATAGATGCAGTGATCTCATTTAAATTTGAAAGCCCAATGCCTATCATTATCGCACCAGATACAGCACCAGCATTAACGTCGAGTCCTGATTGTATGTCCATATTCGAAGTTTTGAGGTTAAAACTAGAGCCGTGCGGCTCTTGGACTTCAATATGAACTTAGATATGAGACCAACCTGTTTCGCTTTTTCAATTTTTACGCAATCCAATCTGAAGCCGAATTTATAGCTATGTTCACTTATATGTATTAATTGGTTCCAAAAGTATTGAAAGTCAACAATTCGCCTACCTTCAGCAATGTAATCCTTCTAAAACAAAAGAAACAAATAAAACTATAATTTCAATAACTTACAATTGGATAATATAAAAATAATTATGTGTAACATATTATGTTGTACATAATAATTTGACATTATACAATTGTAAAAACTAAAATATAGTTACAATTGAATCAGGCTGTTCCTTTGATTTATCCAGTTCCATAGATTCGTCAAATTCAGTGCCTAAAGTAAGAGATTCATTCTCAGATTCCCCAAATACAGTAGCTAAAGTAACGGGTTCTTTCTCTTATTCACCCATTTCAGTATCTACAACATGAGATATGTCTCCTATAAAATTAAAAAATATAAAATTATTAACATGTACTAAGTACATTCACTAAATAACTTTTGACTTCTTGAAGTAAAATATAGCTTACAGTTTCATTTACCGATTCTGATTGCTTATTAGATGTACTCAACACGGCATCGCATCCAGAAGTACTTTGCTCCTCGTCACATTTTACTATCTCAGCGTGTAATTTAAGTGGCTGCTTTTCCTTTGAATTTAAATCAAATAATTATATAAATTTTATATCATTTGAACGAACTTTGACTGATGTACAATAAAACTGTTACGTTTACATAAACTCACATTTTCTGTTACCGATTTTATTACAGCCTCTGAGCGAGTAATCTTACTTCTCCATCTAAAATTAAAAGTAACTTGACAATCCACATAAAAACGTTCAGCAAAATCAATGCAACCTAAGAAATATACAAAGTTATTTTATCTTTAGTGCAAAGCTTTTAGGGGGTAAGTTTTGTTGTGGGATTTTGGAAAAGTCACGAAAATATAATCACCTTTTCTATATAAAATTGAACTACGACCCCGACAAAATGTATGAAACAACTGATAGGTATTTATTTCGCAATTTCGGCAAAGTCTTAGGACTAAAGTAGTCCATAATGATGGGTACAGTTAAAGTAAAATAACGTTGTATCATTTATACAGGGCTGTTTTGTAGGTGACCGGACGAATTTTCATGTTAGATTATAGTTACAAAGTAATAAAATCATAAAGCCTTAATTTTTGAAAATAATATATACCGAGCGCGCGCAGGCAACAGTTCAAATAACTAGTCGAAAACAAAGCGCCCGCAAACCCGAGCAACAACCTCTTGCTTTTGTATTGTTGGTCACTCTAACAATACAAAAAACACGCGTTACGTAACTTGCCACGAAACGTACGTTTTTAGGGTTTCGTAATAAACCACAAGAAACACTTAGTTTCGCCATGTCCGTCCGTCCGTCTGTCCGTCAGCGGATTAACGCAAAAACTATAAGCACTAGAGAGCTGACACATGGTTATACATTGTAACCACGCGGACAAAACTGGACAACACAATTTGAAAAAAAGTGATATAATCTAGTAGCTCCAATACATCTAAATGGGAAAGCGATCTTTTTAATTTTTCTACAACATTGTATGGGTTATCGTTAGACAGGTATTTTAAATACACTAGTATATAGGGTTTATTTTAACCGCTTTTTTATTTAGGGATCCGTTTGCGAAATATCTGTGTATATACAATTCTTGCGTTACTGACTGACTGACAGACAACGCACAGCCAAAACTATTGGGCGCAAGAAGCTAAAATTTGACATGTATGTTCCATGGGTACTGTAGGGGTGCACTAAGAAGATTTCCCGAAATTCCCATGGGATTGGGCAGAAATGGATAAATTAAAAAACAAGTGCGGTCGTAGCTGCGGGCACCCTCTAGTTCAATATAAAGAAGGAAAACCCATCATACGCAGTGTCCCCCCCCCACTCTATCTTCTAAACTGCAATAATTCTATAATATTGCAGTATTTAGGTATGTATTAAACTATGCTAAATAGTGACATATATTATACCTAATGAATTTTAATGAAAATTATAACGGCTCATTAGACTTTACTAATTAACGAGTAATAGACAACTAACTTAAACTTCTACTTGCAAACGATAAAATGCATATTGTGTTTGAGTCCTACTATCCTTAGGTCACTGGGTAAGGGGTACTACGGAACCCTAAATTGTGCGTGCGCGACATGCACTTGACCGGGTTTTATCTTATTTATGAGTTTATATGTGTAATTTAATTTTTAATTTTATTTAATCAAGGAGTCAGGGACTGACTTTTGTCGAAATGCGTCCGATGACCATAATATGTTCTGTATAATTAAAGTTAATAAACCCAAAATACCTAACGCGCTTTTAATGCCTTCTTTATATTTTCAAAATTACGTTTCTTTTTATAACACATTGGTAACCAGAAGTTTAACGCCCCATTACTAAAACTAATAATAAATAACAACAATAAAAATCAATAATAAATCACTAAACCATACTGCATGTTATAGTAAAACTACTAGTTATAATGATTTTACACAGAAAAATTACGGTTGCTTATTTCAATATATTAGATCGATCAAGTCGTTGCAGTCGTAGTATATATTGCGTTCGCAGCTCGAAAGCACGTAAATCGGGATACGCAAAAAAGTGACACAGGTCCTGCTTCGATAGGCGCTCGCGCCGTACTGAGCAATACTCTCGCGCGCATAGTAATTTATCCTAATTTAGAGGGTTGGTAAATATTTTACTGTGACTAATTAAACGTACGGATTGTCAATACAACTATTGAAATAAATTCATGGATAAACAGAGCTTCTTTTGGTATATATATTATTACATTATTTATAATTTATTGAAAACAAAACGAGGTGGTAAAACTGAGACAAAGCGTTAAAATTGCGCCAAGATCATCTTTTTTTTACAATTAATTCACTAGTTAAATGGCTTTTCTAATAAACACAAATACAAGAAGGGTATAAGCCCTGACATTAAATATTATTTATGTAGTAAATATATAAAAGTTAGTGATAGATTTCAGGCTTCAAAGTCAGCTCTGCGCGGTTTTTCGTAAAAACTAGTAGCAGGGAATCGGTAAATACTAAACATACAAGTTAGTATTTGGAATATTATAAACAAAAATACTAGATCAAGAGTTAATCTATTATTTACATGTGTTCAATGCCATCAATATATTATCTAAGATTGTCAATTTAACGACTGAAATATTAGATTCTTGCCCAAAAATGTGAAATGGCTCTTAATACGCATATATCTTATCTTATCTTGTGTGGACTTCCCCACTGGGGCCCTTAAGACAGCAGCACATACCTGGTGTGATGTTCTGGCTGGTCCTCATAAAGGCGCACTCGAGAGCGCCCACTATGAGGTACATGGCAGCGAGGCGCTGTAACACGCCCGGGAATCGAACGTCCATCCACGACACGCGCACCGAACTAAGTATCACGCCCAGTATTGCCAACAGGAGGGACCGGCGGGCCACCTGACGACAAACATCATAGTGAAGATTGTGTAAAACTTTATGAGGACGGGAAGGTAAGAATATATTTATAATAATCTTACTTTATTTTTATTTTTTATTCATAGTGAAATTGTAAAGTCTTGCAATTATATTCCTGATGCATGATTTAAATTTATTTTATGTTACGAATATTTGCACACTGTTAATTCAGTAGAATATTATGTGCTATACATATATTATGTAACTCTAACCAATCTGGCAATATACTGACACAAACATGTTATTATTATTATACAAATATAGGATATATATCTTGTTATTTATTCTTAAAAAGACAACTCCTTCATTAAGAATAATTCTTATTGCGGGGGATTCTACAACCATGCTAACATTTCACACGAATACCTAGATTTGGTGCTTATATTTGCGGATCACAATTTCTTTTTTAATTTTTTGTGAGTATTTCAGGTGTGATTTGGACCATGTATGTAATGGCCTATTCTCATATACCGGGAACAGTTCTAGACTCCGTGCTTTTACTGAGAATTCTTGACATAAAACCTGCTAACACCCCAGTGGGACGACCTCCCTGGTCGTACTAGACTCCAAGACATTAAAACCCAATACCAATTTGCATGACCCGGATATCGAACTCGGGACCTCATACTCGGACCTCGGACCACAGGAATTGCACTCATTACCTCTGTGTCACTAACCAATGACTGAATGATAAATAACTTTGTAAATTACAATTAACCAAAGTTTCTTACCTGTTTAAAAGCTGTTAGTCTTGGCATGGAGGTCCTGAGTCTGGCGTTGAGGGACAGTACCAATGCCTCCCCCATGGCGAAAGCGAAGAACGGGAACACCACATCGGCGACCGTGAGCCCGTTCCACACGCTGTGAGAGAAGACACCATAGCCACCGCCGCCAGCATTCACGAAGATCTACACACCAAACACATTATAAAATATCAACCCTGTATTGAACTGTCCCATAGCTGAGCACGGGCGTCTTCTCAGTGTGAGAAGGGTTATCTCATAGTCCAACGCTGGCCTAGTTAGTGCAAGTTGGCAGACCAAAATAATTATAACCTTAATTTTACTACTCACAATCCTAACCAATCTAACTAATACAGGATGGGTCATAATAAAGTTCACTTTTGTTTTTTAAATAACGCAGCGTTCCGCGCGATGAGACAAACGAGGGGGGCGTCATTTGGTCGCGCGTTTCTTAGAATTTTAGTAGCCATGAGTCACTTCACGGGGGACCAACGCGCGTTCGTTGTGCAAGCGATTTAGCGATTTTCCGACGAAGCCCATTTTCAAATGAACGGTTTTGTTAACAAACAAAACGGTCGGTACTGGAGTGCGGAGCAGCCGTCGTTGAAACATCAAAAGCCACTTCATTGCCAAAAAGTTACGGTTTAGGCAGCAATATCGGCAAAAGGATTGATTTTCTTTGAAAATAACCGCGGTCAAGCCATTACTGTTAATTTAGAACGTTATGTTCAAATGCTAAGAGACTTTTTGCAACCAAAGCTTCAAGAGCTCAACGAGTACAACTCTATGACTTGGTTCCAGCAAGACGGAGCCACTTGTCACACATCCAATGCCAGCATGGAGGTCGTACGAGAAATGTTCCTAAGAAAAGTCATATCGAAGAGGGGTAACATTGAGTGGCCACCACGAAGTCCAGATTTGTCGCCTCGTGATTTCTTTTTATGGGGACATCTCAAGAGCAGAGTCTACTGTAACTCTCCGAAAACTCTTGCTGAATTAAAGCAAAACATTTGAGAAGAAATGGCGGCGGTTCCAATAGCGACTTGCAGGCGTGTTTTTGAAAACCTTTGGTGTCGTTTGGAAGAATGTTCCCAAAGATCTGGAAGACACCTTGACGATATAATTTTCATAAAATAAATTACATTCCTTCCTTTTTTTAATGGAAAAAATATATTCGTCAAAACACAACATTTATATTGTTTTATATTATTTTCAAAAGTGAACTTTATTATGGCCCACCCTGTATTATAAATGTACAAGTTTTTGAGGATGGATGGATGTTCACGCAAAACCTACTTAACCGATTGCGTTGAAACTTAGTATGCAGATAGCTGGAGACCTGGATTAACACATAGGCTACTTTTTATCTCAATATTCCCACGGCATCGGGACTTACGCGAGTGAAACCGCTGGGCATATCTAGTATTATAAATATGAAGTTTGTTACTCTTTCACGCAAAACTACTGAATAGATTTTGATGAAACTTTACAGTATTATTGTTTATACATCAAAATAACAAAGGCTACTCAAATATTTATCTAAACATAAATCTACATTAACGCGAACGAAGGCGCGCGCATAATCTAGTAATCTAGTATTATAAATGCGAATAAGCATTTGGTTGTGAGTTACGCTTTCACGCCGAAACTACTCGACCGTCTTCTTCCTAGCCTTTATTATTCCCAAGTCACTTGGGGATACTAAACTACTCGACCGATCAGCATAAAATTTCGCATACACGTTGTCAGGGGTACAAAAAAGGACATGGAGTACCTTCAATGCAGAAAAAAGTACCGTTAATAACCTAACCTAAATTAATAAAACCAAAGCAAATAGGTTGCTGGCTGGCAATTTTGGTTAAGAGCTTTGTCGTTTTCTAATAATAATACAATAAACACCGTAAGAGAGCTGAGTAGCCTTATTTCACGTAGTTACTGGAGGCATAAAAAGATCCCATGTTTAATTAAAATTTTTAGCAAATTCAAAAACATTGAGGTTGATTCGTTGGATTGCTTGGATATGTATAAAATGCAATATTGGATAAATTGGTACAACCTTAGCAACGTAATTAAATTCAAAATTGAAGGCATTGATCAGGCTAAAAGAAATTATGACGTCAATATACTCAAATCTACTTGTTCTTTGTTCATACAAAATAGATATTCAGCATATCATAAAGTGTTCACTGATGGCTCAAAAGACGTATTAGTTGGTTGCATGGGTGCTGCTTTTTTTGACCCGCAATTGAATAGTTCAAGGAAATTTAAAATTAGCAATAATATGTCTATTATGCATTTGGAATTATTAGCTATTTCTGAGGCACTGTCCTATATTAATTCAGTTGCGTACAACAAATTTGTTATTTTTACCGACTCTAAGAGTGCCCTACAACATGTGGCTCGGTGCACCTCTTATTTAAGAGGTAGCCCGATTGCTTACACTATTATTAAATCAATTCTTGAATTGAAGGCCAATTATAAAGAAGTCACACTTCAGTGGATACCTTCACATATTGGTTTAGTAGGGAATGCGATAGTTGATAGAATGGCTAAAGAAGGTTCTGTTAATGGTGTTCCACTAAATGTACTACCTTACTTCACTGATTGTATTTATCTAATCAAAGAATATTGTGCAGATTTATGGAAAGTTTATTTTGATGAAAGATCAGTGAAGAAAGGCATTTGGTATAAAACACTACAGAATGAACCATGGAAATCTCCGTGGTTTGAGGAGTCTAAATTTAATAGAAATATGTTAATTACAGCATTTAGATTAAGGTCAGGTCACATTCCACTCAATAGGTTTGCCTATTTAATGAAGAAAGTACCATCTCCACTTTGTACAGCTTGTGGAATCATTGAAGATGTCTTTCATATTGTGGTGGAATGTGTCCGGAACGAAGATATTAGACAAGAATTTTTGTTTAACTGTGCAGATATTAAAGAAACTGGAGGTTGCAACATTGTATTAGCGTTTCCACTGTCTATCAATGCTGTGCTATTGTATAAGATGGTTGTCATTGGTATGAGAAGACGTTCTCAATCACTATTATAATATTCGTTTTATGTTTATTATTTGATTTGTAAAGTTGTATGAAGGTCTAATGGAGTGACATAGTCATGTTTGACTAAACTCCTTAAATAAAGATAAAAAAAAAAGCAAATAGGTACGCTCATAACTTCTAAAAATCAGAGATGCGCGCCTTGGGATCGAACGGACGCGGCGATAGCCCAATAGATAGTGCATTGGACTTGCGATTGTGATCGTCGTGAGTTCGAATTCCACGTATTACAGTACCGTCATAAACCCACTCCTAACCAGAAGTATAACAGCTTAAAACAGTTCAATCACTCACACGTAAACCTTTGTTTTATATATTTTATTCGTTGCCTTTGTTTATTCTCTTTAGTATGTATTTGTCATTCTCATTATATTCTTGACCAGAATGGATGGACTTTTTTTAACTCGAAGAATCAGCAAGGGTATGTTAAGCTGGTTTGGCCATATAGAAAGAATGGACGAGAAAAGCCTGACTAAGAAAGTTTATAAGGCTAGTGTGAATGGAACAGTCACAGGCGAACGTTTCTCGATCGGATCAGATCGGAGACGTCCTGGACAAAGGCCAGCTTAAGAGCACCTTAAACCAGCGAGCGTGTATGAGGAATGTGATGAAAGTGAATGAAGCTAGAGAAGTGTGTCAGGATCGTAGCAAACAGAAATCAGTAGTCTCTGCATGTATGTTTTATTAAGTGCTTTTTATTTTATCGCCATTTATACTCCTGACACACTTGTGTCTGAAGTGGTTTCACGCTATATAGTATAGCGAACAATTTTATCTTAAGGGGGGAAATAGGAGTAGAGGCATCAAGAAATTATTTTTTTATATCGCTTGTTTAACTATTCAAAAATATACTCATATAATTTGAAGTCAGAATTGCAATTCGTTTAAAAGTTATAAGCGATTAAGTGAGTGCCCCTCGGTACAGGGTCCGAGCGTGTAACTTATAAAGCGGAGCGGTCTTTTTTTATTTTTTTGTATGATGTTAGTTGTTGGCCTCAGATGGCCTTGACAACTTTACGCGGACTGTGGGTGAGCGCAGAAGGCTCCCAACCCGTTATAAAGTAAACTAAACAACGTTGACCCCCAAGGGCGGACTACCATGGACCTCGGCTTGGGGCGTTGTCGGCAACGTGGATCTAGGGTGATCCACGGGATTAACATTAACGTGACGTGTATTCCGACCTCTGCGGCGAGGGCGGAACCGCGGACGACTTTGTATGGCTTCGCGAGCCGTGTATGCTTTGTCTTGAGCGAGTGTAATCCTATCATCTGGTCATCATCTAATATGTGCCTAGGTCTCCTAACTTTTGATATCCTAGATGGAGTGTAGTTTATCGCCGCAACCACTAGCGGGTTGGGGTGAGTCGGAGGCGGAGCGGTCGAGCGGGTAGTCATTCATATACCTACTACCAGGCATGTATTTAAAAGGGAAAGGGAACATGGGCAGATGTTCTTTTATTCTTTTGTGTGGAAAATTCTAGAAGCATTAGAGTCCTTGTACCAAAGCATCAAATGAAAAAATGGAAAAAAGAAGGATAGCAATATGGTGCTGGAATCGCTGATTAACTGGTAAGTTGTTTGAATTAGTTCATTACTGCTGTAAATTAACTTTTTCTGCCACTTAACGAAACTCCTTTTTTCGAAATTACGTGATCTCTAGTTTTAAAAGTTTAACCAATGGTTTTGAAATGTTATACATAGTTTCTATATATAAATACGCTTCATTTGAACCTGAATCCTAAGCGATATATTTGTTTAAAGTATTTTTTATAATAAAAATAAAATAAAAAAATTGTGAAAGATCATGCTTTATGGTTACACCCCTCTAAAAATACATTTTTATTTTGAAAATGATTTTCTTAAATAAGATATATACAAAGTGGCGCATAACTTATCACATTAAATGATATACTGCCTTAAGCTAATTGATATCAGACGGTTAACATAAACAAAAAACCTATTTTACCTTACCTTACCTATTTACGCAGAAATTAAGATAGATTGTTTCGAACAAAATAAATAAATAAAATTAGACACAAATTGGAACACCATTGTAACAATCGTGCGCTATTGGCAGCTCGCTAACGATCATATATACCGAGAAATCGTGTAAATTTGTCAACTCGCTAGGATCCGGAAATTCCCGAACACAAATCGGTTGATACAATAATCTATCTCCTTTCTTTTTGCAGATAACGTAAACACACTAACCTATTTTTTTTTCGTCACAAGATTATGGACCTTATTTCTTTTGCAATATGCTTGACATTGCTTTTGATAAGTTATTTGTTATTTTGGTTCTAGGTTTTGTAAAAGCGGCAACGTTTGTTTTAATATCGCTGCTTGAGGTCTTTGACACCTAAGTACTTTTTCTCTGCATTACACATAATGTTCTAAATTATGAAAACAAAAATATGTTCTGTGGCTAAACTACTGAATATATTAGGTTCATAATTTGTAAATCGTCAAAGAATACCATGTTAGTAGGTATATGTGGTATCAATTAAGTGACAACATTTACGACACTTTGTATATAAAAAAATTAACTTTTCCTGTCCTATTTATTTCAGATGGCAACCTATAATGCGCGACAGCTGATATCTCCGCTACCTTTTGAGGAAAATGTTCAAAAATGTCTGAATATGTTCTCCAATATGTGTGTAAAATGACCTTATAATGTTAATAAATAATATAAATTCTTTGTGTTAAAATTTTTAATGTAAATCACTATAAAAACGTCATATTAATAGCATGTATTTATAATAACGATAACACAGGACTAATCTAATAAGGTCTGTTCTTCTATTGTGATTATTCATCGATTGTATTTCTACGAGGCTTCTTAAGCTAAGTTCCGGAGGCCCAATCACCCCCTTCCCACCTTCCTGCTCCTTCTCCTTCCCACTTCCATTCCTAAAGGGTCGGCAACGCACAAGTGATGATGATGCCCCTGGTGTTGCATGCGTCTATAGGCTACGGTGACCACTTACCATCAGGTGGGCCGTATGCTTGTTTGCCAACTTAGTATGTAACAAATCTTATTTTCTTATATTTATCTATTCGATAATATTGTAATATACTCGTATATGATTATCCTAACAAATATTATAAATGTGAACGTGATTTTGTTTGTTTGTTACGCTTTCACGTTTTACGACCGATCATCGTGAAATTTAGCATACACGTTGTTAGGGGTACCTACAGCAAAGGATATAGGGTACCATTGATCCAGAAAAATTATTGTTCCCGAGAGATAGTAATTTATTGACAGAATCTAGATTAACACGAGCGAAGCCCCAGACAAAACCAAGTCTATTTGATAATATCCTTATATGGTATATTCGGTAATTTGGTATAGCATGTCCCAAATTCTAACTACTGCGAATGTCAGTTTCTTTGTCTGTTACGCTTCCACGCCTTAACTACTCGACCTATCATCGTGAAATTTCGCATACACGTTGTCAGGGGAACAGAAAAGGATATAGGGTGCCTTTCATCAAGAAAAAAGCACTGTTACTAATCAAACCTAACCTAAATTTACACAAGCGATGCTGCGGGCATAATCTAGTGCCTTAATAATTATGTGCCACTCTTCCACGAGTTGTGTACTAACATTTAACTATAGTAATCACTTTTTCAGACAGAGAAGAGGCCCGTGCCCAGCGGTGGAACAGTTTAATGCAAGGCTGATATTATAAACACCTGGCCTTTAGGAAGGCTTCTACGGGACATTGGTCTAATGGTTGGAGTTCCTTCAAGAGTTTTAACTTGTGATGGGACACCCAATCACATTGGTTAGGGTAGATGTATAACTACTGGGTGGCTCGCTGATGCAGTTTCAGTTCCAGCGACCCACCCATCATACAAAGCAGCGAATTGGTTCACCTTTTGGTTTTAAGTCGGTAGGCCCGATGTCTCGGGAGTGCCCGACATAACCCTCGCTTCCCCTTGCGGCGAGGGGGAATGCATATGGAGCATTTCACAAAGAAAAAAGAAAACAAAGATTTATAACTATATATGTGGTACCTAATAAATCCAAAATTAATAGTTATGGTATAGTGTTTGAGGGACCGGTATCAAGTCTGAAGGGGACCCTTTTCTCAGCTTCGGTCACGGCGGCCAATCATAACGGAGACTGGTCGGATGACCAATCAATAAATGGTCAATCTGGTCAATGACGTGGTAATGACCCGAGCAGACGCGCGGGTTATATTATAATACACGAATATGTGCGCAAACACAAGTGCACGTTCTGTTCTCTAACTCTCATAATCCGATGAGACAACCATCCGAAACGACCGCAGAGATCAGACGCAGGACCAACAGATTTTCGTGCTTTCCGAGGCACGGAGGTTGTGCAAAACCAATTTTCTAACTCCAGCTTGCTACTGAGAATTACTTCATCAGAAAAACCTAATAATATATTGTTACCATAAGCGCGATGGAGAATCCTCTGAAGATATCGAGCGAGCGGAGGCGGGAGCGAGTTGGTGACCGCTCGACGCCCGTTTCTGTGGTCAACACGCGCATGTCAGAGTTCAACTCGTTGTCTTCTCTGGAATCAAGTAAATATATCTTTGATGTACTAGAATGTACTGATTGAGTAGTTTTATTTACCTCAATGTCTCATGCAGTGTATTGGAGATATGATTAGCAGTATAGCTTATTCAGAAAAAATAATTTAGAATTTATGGACCTATTGAGTCGCACTAGCACAACGGCGGCCAAACAACATATATTTTCATTATGTATGGTATCAATCATACAAGTTCAAAACAATATAAAAGCTTCACTGCTAACAAAGCTCAATAAAATTACAATATGAACCTACGCAAGCCATACTGAATGTCTCCGCCATTTTGGTTTTCGCGTAGCAAATATTTATATCTAGAGTACTGCGATACCTATCAGATCCTGATATAACAAGCAATCATCATCTCGACATCACAAATACATATATGTTCTAATCGGTCAAGTTGTTCTAAAGTTACGACCGCGCCGCGCTGTAAATATACTTATCTAGTGGTATGAGTAAACATTTACACCACAGCTAACAACAAAAAATTATCCGAAAGATAAATCGCATGCTGTCTCACTCATGTTAGGTTAAAGAAGAGAGATGGCGAGACTTTTATCTTAAAAATAAATGCTATTTGGATGTGTGGGAAAAGTCCTTAATGTCACTTTAATTTGTATTTTAATAGACAACGTCCGATAATTTCTGTTCAACGGACACACATATTTCGAAGAAAAATAATAAAGATATTTTGCCGATATCTCCCGCACAAAAGAGAAACCGGATTCGAAACAATTGTCTATGTATAATAAGATTTATAATCCCGCTTTGAGTTCATATCTTTTAGTAAACAGACGCTATTTGAATCTACGAGATTTGTTTGGGCCAGACATGTTCCATATTTCTGGAGATTTAGGTACCTACTTAACTAAAATAATTAATGCGAAATTTCAACTTTGCTTTTCCGTCTGGTGCGTCGTGACCAGTATATATATCGATATACACGGCTGCATTGGAATAAGATTCAAATGAAATTTTTTTACAACTTTATATTTAGACGACGGAGGAAATATATTTATACACATTATAAAATCATAATTATGTACATATAGTATAACGAGCATATAAATGCGAATGCATGCGAAGTGTGTGCTTGGATAATTACGAGCAAGCCTGCGGGGACCGGTCTAAATCAACCGCACTGGTGCGGCCGCTGTCTCGTGGATTTATTCGAATAACTAAATATCGGAAGGCTCCACACCTGGGAAGGTGATAATCTAATGATTATTTATCCTTACTAATATTATAAATGAGTTGGTTTATTACGCTTTCACGCCTTACCTATCATGAAATTCGGCATACACGTTGTCAGGGGTACAGAAAAGGATATAGGGATTTTCCAGAAATAGTGCTGTTCTCGAGCGAAGCCGCGGGCAAAAGCTAATTTATTTATATATAGGATCTCTAACAAGAAATATATCAGTAAAAGGATAAATATTCAGTTAAAGAATTGGCTATGGTCATAGCATGCAATTTTAGAATAGTACAGTCAGTTGAAAATGAATCTTCAGATATCTATATGTATAATAATCTGAATGATATATTAAATTAATTTTATCAAAAACAATTAATTGCTTATCAGTTAATATCTTCGCTTACTATTACTCGATAAAAGAAATAAGATAGAAAGTTAATGATGGTATCAGAAAACAAGCATTAAATGTCATCTACATTGTTTAGGATAGATGTGTCTTCATCGCAAGATTGATATTTTTATATACAAGATGTCCCCCGTAAATAATGGTCCAAGCGCAAGGCAATGATTCTTTGCCTAATTATTTACAACTAACTTGGATGATTTTTTTTAAGCCTAAGGTTGTAAAAACATCATTTAAAAATTTTAAAAATCTTGAAATTGGGTAATAAAATTTGATAATCGAAATTATCAAATTTTATCATCCTATTTCAAGATTTTTTACGCTGATCCAGCAAAGAATAATATTTTAAATTTTTTTTTTTACTTCTTTCTTAATCTAATTTCCTCATGTTACAAAATAGAAATTTAGATAATATCAGTATAGTTTTTAGAGAAACAATGAACTGTAAAACTGTTGGTTTTTATTCTTAGATTTTTTGATTTCTTCGTGTTTTGCGTGTGCCCTTGTGTGCCAAACTAAATATTTTTCTTTCTTTCTTTCTTTCTAAAAACGGAAATGATGAAGTACTTTTTTCCTTATTATTAATATCCAAGTTTCAAATTCTACTGTAAAAAAATGTACCACATCGGAGTGACCCATGAATTTAAAAACATGTACACTTATTAAGATTTCTAAAATGGTATAAAACTTATGTCTAGTCTTTCTAGTTACAAAGTTATTGCTATGAATCTGAGGAAGGTGCTAATTCAATAAAATTGTCTTATAATTTAAAATGCAACCAGACTATTATTTTATCATTTTAAATACCTGCTTATCATTTCCTCGTTCATTTTAGGACGCGCACGCCTTTTGTTTTGGTTTAGCGGTACGCCGCACTGCCGCGACACCTGGGTCACCACCTGCGCTGGAGGGGGATGGCAATAGCTTAATCTTTATGACTGCAACTATCCGGTAGCCATGTGTAAAAGAGATATATAGCACCGGGATTGTTTGTTGTCGCGTGCTATCACACCTCTAACCTTGCCTAGTTGTACTTGCAGTAGTGATTACAACACACGTATTTTTGCTCCCATCCGTGAAATAATAAATTATTGTGAATTTGGATCTTATTTTGGACTTTGTTTATTGGATTCAACCACTTGGCAATCAAAAGGACTTGTGCGTTTAAATTTAACTTAAAAACAATACCACGTCACCAGTATACCAAACCGTTTTATTAACGGAGAATGCCGTGGTAATGCCAGAGCGGCCGCAAGTTTGTATCGCGAAAGATACCTGAACGAACGTCATCCCGATCATCGAGTTTTCATTAGAGTCCATAACTCGTAGGATTCCTGGTTCCGGCATTGGTGGAGCTAGTGAAAGAAGACCGCAAGTAGTAAATACAAGAGCCGTACTAGCGGAAATCGAAAGTGACACCTCGACTTCATCGCGTCATAGCACGATGCACTGGTGTACCTAAAACGTCGGTGCATAGAGTGCTAAAGAAATATCAGTTGCACCCGTACCATTATCAACGTGTACAAACATTGCAGCCAAGAGACTACCCTCTCAGAGTGGCATTTTGCCGAAACATGCTTCGACTGATTCGGGAAGACCCGCAATTTTTTTAATAAAATTTTTGAAGTGACGCTTCTTCTTGCACACGAGACGGATATCTCAACATGCACAGTTGGCAGTTAGAAAATCCCCATTTGATGAGACAAGACAGGAGCCAGCATCAATTTAAAATAAATTTATGGATTGGCATCCTCAATGGCAAAATAATTGGGCCATTTGAGTTGTCAGCAACTCTAATTGCTGACTATTGTTTGCATTTTTTGCAAAACGAATTGCCGGCGCTGTTGCACAATGTATGGGAAGCCGCGAGAAAAAATATGTGACTACAAAATTATGGGTGTCCTGTACACTACGCGACGGCAGTACGGCGGTACCTTAATCAAGCCTACCCTGACCGATGGATCGGCCGGTTAGGCCCTATTTTATGGCCGCCAAGATCACCCGACCTAAATCCACTGGATTTTTGTTATTGGGGATGCATGAAAGACTTGGTTTACGAGCGACCAATAACTTCAGTGGACCAATTGCGCCAGCACATAAGAGAAGCCGCTGAGATTATTAATAATATAAGTTTAAATCGATTAAAGACAGCTTTCATCAGGAGATGTCCAGTTTGCATTATTGCAAGGGGAAAACAATTAGAACATTTATTGAAATTTTAGGAAAAATGAATTTTTGTTCAATTTTGTTTCTTTTTATATCCTATCATCAAAATAGTCTTAATAAAAATGTAGTAAGGCAGATATTATCTAACAGTGAGAAGAAAATTATAAACACATTATATGGTCGCATTTTTTATTTCTGCAACAGAATTCGGCATAAGAAATGTTTGACGTGTAATTACACGCAACAACGAACAAAGCCCGGTGCTATCTATCTCTTTTACACATTGCAACCGGATAATTGCAGTCAAAAAGATTAAGCTATTGCCGTCCCGCTCCAGCGCAGGTCCCAGGTGTTGCGGCGACACACAGTGGTCGATCGGCGGCAAAATACAATTTTTTTGAGGTCAAATCTATAAATATTGAATCTTATTTACATAATAAAGTCCCCTGAACTAAGTCAGCCCTAATGTATTAATCCAACAGGTTACTTATAAGAATGGCAAACTATGTTAAAAGTAGACCATGTAGCGCGTTGTGCATTTTAGTTTGAATTTTGTGGTTTTTATTACAAAACATGATGCAATAATTTCCAAATAAATATTTGGACTGATAATTCGTATCTTGTACAGTAAAAAAATTTTTTTAGTGTATACGAAATTCTTTAGTTGCTTGAAAATTCTAGATTTCTTAAATTAGCAATTATTATTCGAATTTTTCTTAATAAAAAGGTCATTCATTATTGTCTTGCGGGTCGCCTGCGGTCGGGTAAATTGTATACCAAAACATTCCTAGAAATCTCAAGATCATAAATTAGCAATATTAGCTGCGAACAATTGCGAACTTCGGAGATATGGTAATTTGAACTTATCACCTATTTTCCCTAGAAAATATGAGGTACACGAAAATACTTTTAATAAGGGCAATTAACAAATGTATCTATTAATAAGTATAAAATGATGCATAATAATGCATTTAAGTTATTTTCTACAGTCATTTTGAAAAATTAAAACATAAATACTAACTTATAGCAGATATGTTAGTATTTGTGTTTTAATTTATTTTCAGCATTTCCTATGAGGAATTAGTTGAAATTTTGCTGTTGAGCAATCGTGAAGTGCATAATTGTTTCGAAAATAATAAAAAAGTTTCCAGATCTCAGCGATGACGATTTAAATATAATTTACTGTCTCAGCCAAACATTAATTCCTGCTTTTTCAACGAAGTGGAAGAAAGCGGCTAGAAATGAAATCATTTTTAGAAAAAATATGAAGGTTGGCTGAATCTTACATTCAGTTTGTTGGAAACTGAAACAGTGCGAACAGATAACGAAGAAGAATGTGAACTTGGGCCTTCAAAACGATTGCGAGTCGGACGTCCAGAAAAGACTTACGAAGAATGCTGTGACCGAACGAAGCGCTACAAAGTGAAGACTTTATGTGATAACTTTGAACCAGAGATGATTGTTAAGGCTGCCAGCAATTTAGAAGAGGGTAAATTAAACCCCAAGAAGTTTACGCCAGAACAAGCATTAGCACTGACGTTGGATGTGACGATCTAAGCATCAATAGAATCTTATAAAAAAGGCGACAAAAAACTTAGGGTGTGAGTTGATTTTGAATTAATACATAGTTTTTCCATAATTTTACAAGTCATCAATTCTGAAGATTGTGTGGATGCAGATAAATTTGGGGAATACTGTGAATATACAGCGGCACACCACTTAAGTCCATACAGTTGGTATTATATGCCAAACACTGTGCACAGAGTGCTCATACATGGCAGTAAAATCATATCTGCTGCAATGCTTCCGATTGGTATGTTAACCGAGGAAGCGCAAGAGGCCAGAAATAAGGGTTATCGAAACTATAGATTGAATCATGCCAGAAAATGTTCTCGAGAAAGTACAAATGAAGATGTGCTCAGAATGCTCCTTACTTCATCTGATCCACTGTTGTACACCTTAAGGAAAGAACCAAAGAAAAACATTTACCGTTAGGTGAGGATGCTAAAAATCTCATTACTGAATAATGGAAAATGTATTTAGTTATATTTTTGTTTATTAACGTTTATTCTTGTAATACAATAAATATATACTGGTATAAATATTAAATAATGATTTTGTATTTCAGTTATTATAATTTTTAAATACATAACAACATTTTTCATTTTGGTCTTAATTTCCTTCAATAATCCATTATTTAACTAAAGTAATTAATTAATATTGACTAATGATTATTGATATCATTAGAAACAACATAATTACATAATTGTATTATCGTAAAACCAAAAAACATCAACTAGAAGTGGCTGCAAGTAATTATTTCCGCGTTCCCATACATCGTCGGCCACTGTGCGGCGTACCGCTTAACCAAAACAAAAGGCGTGCGCATCTTGAAATGAACAAGGAGATGATAGGCAGGTATTTAAAATAATAGTCTGGTTGCATTTTAAATTATAATAAAATTTTATTGAATTAGCACCTTCATAGCAATAACTTCGTAACTAGAAGCACTAGACATAAGTTTTATACCATTTTAGAAATCTTAATAAGTGTACATGTTTTTAAAGTCATGGGTCACTCCGATGTGGTACATTTTTTTACAGTAGAATTTATAAAACTTGGTTAATCATAATAAGGAAAAAAGTACTTCATCATTTCCGACCTTGTTTCCCTAAAAACTATACTGATATTATTTAAATTGCTATTTTGTAACATGAGCAAACTATTAAGCAATATATTACAAAAAAAAAAGAGGGAAGAATATTAATATTTGCTGGAGCAGTGTAAAAAATCTTGAATTTGGATAGTAAAATTTGAAAATCGAAAATTTAATATTTTGACAATCCTACGGCTAACATACAAATTAGTTGTAGATAATTAGGCAAAGTATCATTGCCTTAAGCTTGGACCATTATTTACGGGACACCCTGTATATGTCATGCCATCTTTGTCTATTAAACTACTTAGCTTTTATAAACGTGATATTCGACATTTTTAATTATTTTTACGCCGCAAAGGTGGCACTGGTAAAACGTTAAAGTATAAATAGACGATCGAGCATGGTGCGGCCGAATCAAGAACGCGGTGCACTCTCGGACCATATACCTACTTGTACTTTACTTGTTGAATAAATACAACTCCCGCTCTAGGAATAATTCCCGTGTCGCGGGGGACTTTACAAACATTCAAACAACGGACACAAAGAACACCCAGACTCGGAACAACCATTTGTGGATCACACAGTTTTGTCCCGTGCGGGATTTGAACTCTCAACACTCGGCTCAGTGGCAGTGGCGAGGCGACCACTTAAACCATTATGCCATTCGTGCAGTCTATTGTATTTTAGAGACACGCGCACACATGCCAAACGGCAGTGGTATCGAGCCTTTATGAAAGCACACTTACCTGCCAAAATATCTGGCATACATCCGGCCAGCGACGATGATTTTGCCAATTCCTTTGATGATGTACCACATGGTGGCCATCGCGAGGAGTATGACCACCAGCGTCAGAATCGGCAGCGTCGGAGCGTCGGGCTCCGCCGTCATCTTCGGCTTGCATGTCTCTCCGGGCGTCGCATCACTGAAGTTGAGGATGTACTGACCATACTCGCCGAATTGGTAGATGCCTGGTGAAAGGGATAACATTTAACTAGTGTTATTAATTTACCTAATTGTCCCACTTGCATTCAAATTGAAGATGTACAACCTTTGCTGATGGAGTGTGTCCGTAATAAAAATGAATGCGAATCGCTGTTGAAAGAATTAAAATTAGATAGGTTGGATGTAGGTCTAATCCATGGCATTTTATCAAGACCAAAATCGGAGGAGTTCTAAAATTGATGCCACTTAGTAACAGTTGCTCAGCAGTGATTTCTTTAATTTAAAATAGTTCATTAGAAAGAATTGGTTGGAGTTTACGAAACGGGGCACTGAGGAAAAAGAGCATAGATTTCTTTTAGCATAAATTAAAATTTTCTCTTAGCGTTGTTTTTTTTCTATCCTTATAAACGACTAAAAATAAATCAAAAGTCATCTTGGAACTTTTTGTCTAGGATGAGTGGTTTGTGAGAAAATCGGCGTTTTTAATACGACGACAAAACTTTTAATTGCTTTGGCCGTGGAACTATTGGAAATAGCAAAAAAATTATAAGAAAGAAAGATGGGTTGACATATCTGTAGAGGATAAAATCCCAAAATAAAATGAACATTTAAAAAGAAAAATATTGTTATTTGCTTACGTCTTGCTAGTATGTAGAACAACCCTATCCAAACACTGTTCAGGGATAGTGTAGATGTCTATAAGTATTGAGTAACTCAATAGACTTGCAGTCTATTGAGTTTCAGAGGCACACCGACGTCAAGACTCAATAGATTTTAAATTATGTCTGGATTTCTAAGATTTGACTGATTAAATCTATAAACAAAGAAGTTCTGACTTTGATATTTGTAATACACTTTGAAAAGGTGGTGGCCCATCAGATAACTCATCGGACTTGCGATCAAGAGGTAGGGGGTTTGAATCCAACCGATTGTATACTACCGACGTAAAACCCCTTTTCTAACATAACAATAGTAGTCATGTAGCTAAAAGGTAAACGCTCAACAATATTTTTTAAGCATTACCTCCATCAAATATATTTTGGCTAAATTGGAAGCCCTTAACCGATGAACTCTTTCTAGCTATTCCTGATTTCATAGTCTATTTATTGAGAAAGATAAGCAAAGCGGCTGAAACCGCGGGACACGCTTTGTAAAATATACAGGGTGATTTTGAAATCGTGTAATTCCTTTTAACCACGCATTCTACTGGTGATATAGAATAACCCTGACCATATTTTTATTTAATTAGAATTTTTTTTTTTGAAAAATTATTGTACCATTTTTTTCGTGAAATGGTGTCAGATAGTCATATGTTAACCAAAGGAGGCAATTTTAATTTTTTACTAATTAAATTAAAATAACATATTAATAATTAATGTCGTAAATAATAACGGGCGGTCCTTTTTATTGCCCCTTATTATTTACGACATCAGTTATTGTTATGTTATTATTTTTAAATTAGTAAAATATTAAGATTGTGTCAGGTGGTTAAAATATGACTATTTGAAGTCATTTCATGAAAAAAATCTGTACTCTAATTTTGCCGAAACCATTATTCTAATTAAGAAAAAATATGGTCAGGGTTATTCTATATCACCAGTAGAATGCGTGGTTAAAAGGAATTACACGATTTCAAAATCACCTGTATATTGCCTCTTGCATTACTCTGAAAATATAAGCATGCTATTAAATCTAATATTATTGGGTTTTATTGTTTACCTACTATCTGAAAATCTAACCCAAGTCTTCCATATACTATGGCAGCAAACTTGTACCAAAGAAGAAAACACAAGCCAGTTGTCATACTATCAAAAAATATCAATTAGTATATAAACTGTCCCACTGCTGGGCATGGCTTCTCAGTGTGAAAAGGTTTGAGTCATAGTCCGCCATGCTGGCTGAAAGCTATTAATAATAATAGTATAACTCCATTTGAAACATGATACTAAAAATTTCTGCATTAGAATATGTTGATTTGCCTGTTCTAGATAATACCAGGTACAAAACATTAACAAAACACAATTTAGTGCGGAAATGGTAAATATTATTAACAGAATTAGCATAACAGGTTCATTTAATAAGTGACCCAAACATAGAGATTACGCAGTAAGCAAACCAGTTGGGTGTGCTACAGAATAATTTAGGACCTGCGAGTTCAAGGCAATTTTAATAAATAATATTGATAAGGCTTTATATACCACTCAGGTAGAACACAATAAAGTATTTTTGTATATTGGCATTAACAAACAGCAGACCTATGTAGGAAGTCAAATGGAACTGGCCATCCAAAAAACACCTACCATCAATGTGCCTACTCCCTGCCTTGAAAGGTAGGTAGGCCACTGGAACTGAAACTACAACAGCGACCCAGCCAGCAGTGCATGCAAATACCACAAGTACAACCCAGAGGAAATAGTAACAGGTTGTATAGACCTGATAATACGTAAATCTGTATAATAGTAGATAATAAATAATAAATTTATAGTTTCATAGATTTTGAATATATCAATTAGCTAAAAACAAGATCAATGCACATAGCTTTTATGGCCATGCTCTATTTTAATATGTTAAATTATTATAGCTGTTTTTACATTAGGGAATATACAGTGTGAGTCAGAGACAATGATAAAAGCATTATGTCTGGATTTGATATCTGAATATTGGCTATACAATTAACACATAGCAGGTAATAGAAAATGTATTATATCAGGCAGAGTGTTGAATATGTTTATGTAAATTTTCCTTAAAATTTTATCTCTATTCGCTACATATTAGGGCTAACACTATATTCTATGTCCTCCCATCACCTAAGCTTAAATTACAATCAAACTCATATTACAATTTCGCTACCCAGTGAAACATCCTCATGTGAGAATCGTCAATACTTCCTACAATAAAATAAGTACTTTCCACTTATTTACTTTATCTAAAGTAATGAATCACATGACCAACTATGATAAAATAGGTTAACTTAATGTTTTATTGAAATAGCTTCCTTATGACTTTGTTATGTTGTTGAATATTCATCCTTTTGCTTTTATAATAAGGTGCATTTTTATGTTATCAAAGTGTGTATTAGAGATATAATTTAATTATGCTGTTTATTTCTGATCTCTAATTTCAGTGTGTTTGCATTTAATATTGTGAGTCTTTAAGGCTTTTGTTAGATACAGACACAAAAACTAGTCCATAACATATGAAATAAGTTTACAGTTCTTAATGTTGCTATCTCATTAATCCTGTGATGTGACAAATGAATGTCATTTGCCAATATACTTCCAGCCCAGACTAAAAAACTATGTTATGTGGATGTTGCTGATTTATAAATGAGTCTTTGTATGCCCACAAGTTGTTTACAAATTCGTATTTACAATCATATCAGCAAAATGTCTGTGACAATTGATATTGAATAGTATTCAAAACATACATAATAACAATAGAAACTACCAAAACCTCTATATAATATTTTAAACAAATTCTTTGTGTATAGGCGAAGGTTAAGATTAGGAGGACTTAAGTGTCATAAAGAATGTTTACCTGCGATTCTAGGCTATGCTCTAAACTTACGACTTGTGTTATGTATTTGTTAATTTGTGATTGGGATGAAGATAAATGTGTAAAACCAGTGGTCTCAATCTAATAAATATGCATTTAAGATGCATAATGCTGATACTAATGAATAGTAGTCAATTCAAGTAGGCTTGGACCACTTCCATTATGAGATAATATACTTTAGAACCTTTGGAACCGAAATTTCTAATAACAGACTATAATAATAATGATTATTTTATGGATAGCTTACCAGAAAAAATAAATTGGTAATGTACTATTATAATATGATATAAAGAAAAATAACATCAATAATTTATGATAATTAGGTAACATCATCAGGTTTGCTTTTCCAACGCTTTAAATATATGCAGTTTATGTAATATTAGTGGCTTATACAACCGAAATCATACTATTTTTTGCGACTTTCACAATGAAACAGAAATTGGCAGCCGAGTATGACTCATAAACATAACAAAATATAATTGTAACAAATTTATTCAAACTTTATAACAATATTATAAAATAATGATTCAGAACTTCAGCATTAGTTTCCAAAACATTACTGCTTTCATATCATGTTATAATGTTATAATGTCTAAAGACAAAGGTAGCAGAACAAAGATTCTATGTAAATAATAAGCTTTTACAAATACTTTACCTTTGCATATTTCTGCCTTGTCCAATTCATTTCTAACCGAATATCGCAGCGGACTCCATGTATTCAGTACCACTTCACCTTGCAACGGTATGGTTGCAGTCTTTAGCAAAACACAGCCATCACATTCTTGCGACTGACTCCAAAACTCAACATTTTCGTTTGCAGTGATGAATAAACAAGCTTGGTCATAACGCAATCTAGTGTTATTGCATTCTCTTATAAATGCTCCAATATTTTCAAATTTGCCGAAAGACATCTTTGAAAAGTATCCCACATCAGTTTACCAAAATCTGATTACTAATTAGATAAAAACAATGCAACTGCACAAATCCACAAAAAGAATTTGCGAAGCGAATGAACGAATTGAATTGAAACGTCAACGTGATTCATCAATGAATGAGCAGATAGAATGCAAGAGCGATTTAATTACAAATACTCATTCGTTTTTCTTTATTGGATACATGTATTTTAGCCTTAAACGAAATATCGCAATACTTTATTGAAGATTTTAGCGTTTTTATTACATTATTTACTTTTTAGCGTTCCATGCCAAAATAATAAAAATTGTAAGGGCCCCGTATTATAGTGAGTCTTTGTCTGTCTGTCGTTAAAGGTTCACACACACATCATTTATATAAGATTCCACAGTAGATTAATTCTTTGTAACTGATTAAAACTAATTACATAACATTTTATAAATTTTCTTTCATTCACAGTATTCTCCTATACAACCGATGCACATAGTGTAATTGCTTACCATAAAACGGACTGTTTATTTGTTTGTCACCTTTGTTGTACTAAAACACAAAAATAAGATATAGACATTGGAAATTATCCTAAAATTAAACAACAATAATATAATCAATTACTTTTTGCAAATATACCTATCTATGACATTGAAACGTGAGTTTTTATTAATAGAATCTGTACAGGACTGCGAGCTACCTACGCAATTAGTTAATGATAGTAATCTTCGGTACTTGAGTGCGCAAAAGCATGCAGTCTTGATCGCGTCGACATATTTCCATTACAATTTTATCCTATATTATCGTGTCACCTTATTCTGTGATGCGATAGAACGGTAGTTGCTTTTGCTTAATTTTGTACATTATTTTACACATAAGAACAAGTAGCAATCAGAATAAATATTTTTGTCCAAAGACAATCAAAATTGCTGCAAAATAAGGAAGTAAATAATTAATATTTTGATAGGGATGTCTCTCTATGTCCCTGGCACAGCTGCGGTTAAGTCATCGTTTGTATCTTTGGGCATTATACTTACTTCTGTCATTTTGCCCTACTATTAAATTTGAAACGCTGGTATTTTATTTACTTTGAGTTGATTTTAAATATTCTTTGTTATTTAGAGTTTGAGTATTGCAGCTATTAGACTTAAAATAATAAAAAATGGTGAGTCAACTACCCCTATTGCTGAGTTATCGGAAAGGTCTATCTATCTTTCTCATTTATTTATGAGTTGATTAAAAACACAGTGATATGTTAAGAACATTTTATTAAAATAATCCAACAATTAGCCAATTAATTAATCATTATTTAAAGAGGATGATATAACATTAACTTCAATAAACGCAGAAGTGCACTGAAGAACTTATTTTTGATGTCTTCCGGTATACTTAAAGGAGCTTCGAACGTATCGTGTCGTTCGTAGAACCATCCTGGGAAGGGCCAATTCCTAACGATGTAATGCCATTGTTTGCTACCTAGTTTCACTATCAGACTCGTAACCGGGCCTTTGAAATATAACTGGAATTGAAATAAAAGATTTTTTAATGAATCTACATAGATGAAAACAGCGAACATAAAGACTTTACATAGATATAGGTAAACAGCGAACATAAAGAACACCCAGACTCGGCACAATCATTTGCGGATTACACAAATTGTGGCAGTGGTGATGCTAAAACTACAAAAAATTTTGCCCTGTGTTTTAATCGAATCCTCTCGGCGCAAGGTTAGTAGCTACACGACCACTTATAAGAGAAGTCACAGATATAGAATTAAATAAGATACGTTTTTATTTATGTAGTACACACGGCTGCACATCTACTCAGACAACCCATATAAGTACGCATAACTACACTACATACAAAATAAAGAATTGTCGGAAAGGGACAGTGCATAGTGGTGTCGATGTAATTGTAAGGATAGAGCGTCGCGTCCCATTCAGCGCGAGTAAGACAAAATAACAAAAATATAACGCACTCTCTCACACGATTCAAAGCGTTCAACTTCTAATAGTTCATAGTCCAAACAGTCTAGGTTGATGTGTCGCTGTGTGTACACACGGCTACACACAGCTACACATCATGTTAGACAATTCTCTATTTTGTATGTAGCGTAGTTATGCGTATATAGAGTATATACGCATAACTACGCTACATACAAAATAGAGAATTGTCCGAAAGGGACAGTGCATAGTGGTGTCGATGTCATGGTAAGGATAAAGCGTAACAAAAATATAACACACTCTCTCGCACGATTCGCAGCGTTCAACTTCTAATAGTTCAAAGTCCAAACAGTCTAGGTTGCGTCGCTGTGTGTACAATACAAAGTCTCACGGTTCTATTGTTGACCAACCCATTCAGAGGCTTCCGTGATGTATTGTGTAATGTAATAAAATTCATTATACTTTCAGTATATGTACATTTCGTCAGCTAGTTCCCACATAATAAGGGGCAAATCTATAGCCGTTTAAAAACTCCTTGTTGCCATTGAGATTTTCTTGACAAAATACTCCAATAACAGTTTGTCCGACCGGTATTCGAACCCAAGTACTTATGAACGTCACTTACATTCACTACCGGGGCAGACCCTACTAGGAACTTACTGAGATCGTTACTTACAATTATAGACGGATTGTTACTATCTTCATCTTCACTTAAGTACGAATCCGGTTCAATGCTGGTCGATAATCTGAAAGACAAAAAATATTGTATTGTCTTGCGCAAACATAAAATGTAGGTAGGTATCTCAGAAGGAATAAGCAGAGATATAATATTCTTTTTCGGTAGAAATATTTTAACCAACGATACTTTTCTTAAAGCAGGATTCGAACCAGTGAAGGCAAATGAGCGCAAACTTACGATACACAACCAAGGTATGAAAATAAAAAAATGTAGGTGGAAATAGTAAAATTATTGCGAAAATGTTTTACGGCATGTACAAAGGCTTTGTACTTCATACTTCATAGTATCCCCGCTCAGCCCTAGTGATAATGCCATTGGGAGGAAGGCTCGAGCACCCCCAGGCCATATAGAGTCAGCGCTAGTGGGCAGGAAAGCTAAAGAGCCTGAGAAATTTGTTAACTACCCTACAACTACATAAACTCAAGGCTTTTTCCCGGAGGGGTAGGGAGACACTTCGGCATATAACATCCAATATATTCTAGCATAAGTATCTATTATATTCTACATGCACTCTCCTCGTTTCGAACACTATGCTTACGCGAATTTGTTAATAAATTTCATAATATCATTTCTTAAATCATTATTCGATCTTGTCGGTTGGTCACTTGATACTTTTGTTGGTCGTTCAGGATCGTTCTTCTTTACTCTAGAACTACCTTGGCGGTTTCGCGTTCTGAAATAAAAAATAAGTAATTAACAGCAGGTAATTATATTTATGAAAACAATTGTATTTAAAGTGAGACTATTTCATTGGGATCTTATTAGCACTGGCGGCCATCAAGGGGTCCCGGGTTTGAGTCCCAGTTTATTATACCACCTTTTTATATTAATTTGGTAGATAAATACATAGCCTCACGCCTATATCAACTAAAAGATAGTCACAGGTGTCATCCATATTTACATAATTATAAAATCTATTTCCTTCTACCGGGCACAGCGCCAAACACTGTGCTGTATAATACTGTGCCTCACCCGGGAATCGAACCTGAGATCTCAATCAGAGTTGCTACATTAATTACTGCTGCGCCACTAAGGCAATCACTACTACAGTAAACATTTATTAAGTAGCACACAATTTTTTTTGCTAAATCTATCAAATACACCACAGTCTACCCCTTACAAAATACTCAAACGTGATATTACAAACTTATTCAACAATAATAATGACAAGGCAACACCTTCACTATGACGTACACACAACACAACAGCTGCAAGGTAATAATTTACGACGCGACGTTGTTATGATACTACTGAACACGGAACTAATTCATACTTATGCTAAATCATCAACTTGCTTACTACCGTGGCGGTTATTATTCGGCGCTAGATAATTTTACACAATATTCAAAATTACGTATTCACTATTTCATTCCTTTCACTGATAAGTTGATAACTTACATAAAGAAAATAAAGTGCTCCGAAATTTCACCATTTCTCTTGAACCTTCGATAGCTCAGTTGGTAGAGCGGTGGACTGTAGTTGGTAAATGATTGATATCCATAGGTCGCTGGTTCAAATCCGGCTCGAAGGAACTCTTTTTGCATTTTATTTTCGATGTAGTTTTTTGTATTTATGAAGGTTAAAGATAAGATATGTTGTTGTGATTATAGTTAGTTTTGTGTACTTTTATTCAATTTTATATTTACATTATTTACCTACATGACTGACTAAACAAAGGGGTGTAGATACAAGTTTTAGAGATAAATGTTTGAGTATGACGTATGTGTAAGAATTTCTTTATTCGATAATGAGGTGATATACCTACTTCTGAATCAATAAAGAAGATAAAATGTATGTAGTTAGTTTTTAGATAAAATAATAAGATTATGTAGTTTATTAATTCCAAACAAATTCAAGTATAGGTATATTAAGACCAAACAGATTAACGTATATTCCGATCATCCCGAGTGATGTACGTTGGGCGACGTAAAATTATTCAGTCGCAATCCATATTTTTGAAAATAAGCAGTTCTGTCGTAATATTTACTGACTTAAGATATTCCAATAGATACGCTTCTTGAATTGGAAATTGATTTAATGTGGATGGTTCTTAGTTCTAATTACATATATTGATGGAAACAGACATGTTTATAAATATTAAGTAGGTATAATGGAGAAATATATCAACAAAATGTCTGAGAGCTTTCCTTAATATCCTCGGACGATGTATGCAGTCACACACAGCTAACGTAATGGGTTATGGGGCACATTGCCCAGCAGTTGAGCAGTAGCACAGTTATAAACGGGGCTGATTGATTATTGCGACGACCGTAGTGAGTTCGATCCAGTGTGGCAATGTGTGATACACAAATATCTAAGTAGGTAAGTATATTCTGAGTGGGTTAGTCCCATTCGCCACCTCCAGCATTGCCCCCTCCGGTGGCGAATGGAACATATTCCAAAAAAAATATCCCGTTCGCCACCGGGGGTGACGCCTTCAGTGGCGAATGGGATATTTGTTTTAGGAAAAGTTCCAGTCGCCACTGGGAGTAAAACATTGTACGTAGAAATGTCCAGTCACTGCTGGGAGTAAATAGTAACTTTATAGTAATATTTTAACAGACATTCTGATTTACTCACAATGTTTTCTTTCTTCACCAAAGCGAGCGATAATTAAATATTTAATACACACAATATTCCGAAAAGTCTGAGGTTGTGCCTTGGGATGTAAGTCAAGACCACCGCGTGGCAGTCCAACGCTCTTCCACTAGACTATCGCTGCAGTTAAAATAATAAAAGAAGGAATAACATAGGTACTCACTCCTCAATCATAGGTCCAACGACATTATAAAAATCTTCTTGCTCTTCAAACGTCCCAAGCCTCAGTTTAGAGTCTAGCCATTCCTCCTTACTTAAGCGTAGAACCCATAGTGGGTCCCCGATAATGTACTCTACATTACCATGATTAGCAGAAACACTACTACCGCTCAATGCCGCAGTATCATCTCTAACATTTTGATGGTAAATTTTGGCAGACGACAAAGTTTTAACGATTAAAATCACGGTAATTATAACCGATCGGACCATTCTTGGAAAATGTTAGTAATAAACTACTTAATAACTAAGTAGAATCGTATAATTGTGCGTAATTTGTTTTGCACCTGAATAAATATTGAGTGTACTAATATATACTTAAAACAAGTGTGAATACGAATGTCCTCTAAGTATAGAATAATTGGTAGAAAATTGCATGCCAATATTTAGATATGCATAATTGCAATTGCTACGCAAAAATGTGTCAAATTGTTTGTAGTCTATATATCAGCCTCGACGCTATCTTTCTCCAAATTTGAATTTGGAGCTTTGTTATTATAATGAAGGTTAAAGTTATAATATTTATTATTAAAATAGGTCGAGGAAAAAGTCTTTTCGCATATAGTCTGTATAAATTTTTAATAAAATCTCTTTGGCTGTACCTAGTAGTTGGATCTGGCTGGTTTTGATACCATTAAAAACGTAACATTTCAAAAAGAGAAACAATTTAGTAAAATATTGTAATAAATATTAATATTGTAATATACTGTCAAAATGATTGAATCTAAAGCTGGCCGCAAACATACGGTTTCCTGATATGGTTTCCGAAACAGGGATTCAGATTCGTCATTCCGTCAGCTTTGCGCGGGCGTTGGATTTTTTTAATCAGGAATTAGTATTAGGTATCAGTAAGTACGATAACGCCACCGTGTCTAGCTAGCTCTGAGTGCCTAGTGCGAGTTTGTTTTAGGCCCAACTCACACTGGCGCAGAGTCGAAGCGACGCGACGCGTCATATTTTTCCGCCTAAAGCATATTCATCTTTATTGTTCTTCTATTTAAGTACAAATTTGTGCTATGTAAATATGGAAACGCGCGTCGAAGCGCGTTGACGCGCGCATTCGCGCTCCAACGCTCGGCTGGAGTCGAGTGGATTCGCGAGTCGCCGCGCGTACTCAAGCGCAGTGACGCGTCAGACGCCGACCACAACGGACGGACGACAGTGCTAAACTACGACGACAATGGACGAAGATGAAAAATTAATTTATTTAGTACAAAAATATGATTGTCTGTTTAACGTCAAGGCGAAAACCTACAGTGATAAAAATTGTAGGGCATTTTCCCTACAATTTTTATCACTGTAGGTTTTCGCCTGGCAAAAAATAAGCGGTGAAATGCAAATTTCTGGTAAGTACTATTTATTATTACATTTAGATACAAAACATACACAGTTACATTTACGTTACATTATGATCACTTCTTTAACATCGTCCGATCATTTCATTTTGCCATGGTACTGCCCCATGCTCGGATATAAAATAAGATTTAAATGTCTCTCTGATCACCATGGCATTTGTCATAGTATGGTAATCGACTGACCGTATATCTTGTAATATACTATTACTTGGCAATTCCAAGTTTTCGAGTTGGTCATTTTCTCTTATGTAATTATGCAAACATGTGCATGCAAGAATCATAGAATCAAGATACATTGGTTGCATTTTTATTTTTTTTTGAAAAATCTCAAATTTTTGTGACAGAATTCCGAAAGCACTTTCTACTAAGCGCCTTGCTCGGCTTAAGCGATAATTAAAAATTTTCTTTTCATGATTGTCAGACACCTGATTTCCAGGATATGGTCTCATGATGTGTTCGGACAAGGGAAATGCTTCGTCTCCTACAAAAACATGTGGCATTTCCTCTATCATACCTGGCAACCTTTTATTAGGCGGTATACCAATCGTATTATTTTGTAATCGTTGTCCAAATTTAGAATTGTTTAATATGCCACTATCGCCGTTACGTCCATATGCTCCGATGTCAACAATAATGAATTTGTACTTTGCGTCAACAACAGCTAACAAGACAGTACTAAAATATTTTTTGTAATTGAAGTACAAACTGCCGCTATTCCAGGGAGCTCTTATATTGACGTGTTTACCGTCAATTGCCCCTATACAATTAGGAAAATTCCATATGGTTCTGAACTCCTCCTCTATTTTAGTCCATAATTCTTGTGTTGGCTTCGGCATAACAATTGGCTGTAAATGTTTCCATATTGCTGCGGAAACTTCATGTACAATTGTTAAAACAGTGCTGTATCCTACTCGATAACTTGGAGCTAAGGCTTGAAAGCTAATTGCTGTAGTCATAAATCTGTAACAATTAAAAAAATACACATAAATAGAATAGAATAGAATATTCTTTATTGTACACCACAAATAAAAAACATAATTACAGTATTACAGTACAAATAATACATTTTATTGAATTAAAATAAGAGTTACAATTTTGTGTTCCTTTTTCAGAGGCAGAGTGTCAAAAGCGGTGGAAAAGAATTCGAGATTGTTACAAGAAAGCAATAAGGCTAAGACAGTTCAAGAGTGGTTCTGCTAGATCAAATGATAAGCCAATAAGATATGAAAAAGAATTGGAGTTTTTAAAACCATACTTGCAGAACAAACCACAGACGTCTAACTTAGATAGCTCCGAAGAAAATGACCTAAACACTGATACCGACACAAACTTGTCCGTTGCGTCGCCATCTCGACCCGAATCACAATTATCCAGCCATTCCGATACTACTCGAAAGAAGTCACAACCACTATCACAAATGTTATTCGCACAATATCTGGAAAATAAAAAAACAGAAGAAGATCCAACGGACACTTTTTTTCTCTCAATGTCTAAAACGGTTAAACGGATGCCAATACAAATGCAAGTGCTACTGAAACGACAGATATTGCTTTTAGTAACTGACGCGGAAATAAAAGTTGCTTCGGATGAAATGTGCACCTTTCAACCTGAAACAAATATCAACTCAACGCAAGCAAATACTTCTTCATCCATCGGCTATACAACCACTTATACTCCTTCTAACACGCCAAATACGTCAACCAGTAGCAACAGCATAATCCCTAATCAGTTCGAAAATAGCACTTCTTCGAGATATCGTATGGAAGATCTCGACCTGCCACCTTCACCGTACATACCAATGCCGATTGGGACGACGACGCGGCAACAGACGGATGGCGATAATGACTATTACTGTACCTAATAATGCGTAAAATTAAAGATAAATAAATCTATGTAAATAAAAATAAATGCTTTTGACTCTTCCTAATTTATTTACATTTTTTTAAATGTTTTTTAATGCTTTCGAATAGAATAGAATAGAATGGAAATCTAAGCTAGCTTAAAAATGTACTTACCTCAAGCATATTGATATCCGCTCTTCAACGGAAATAGGTATTCTTAAATTTGTTTCTTGCTTTTGGATGTGAGGCCTCAAAATATTTACCAAATTTTCAAACTTATCTAAACCCATTTTATAATAATCATAAAAATATCTTGGATCCAGACTTAAATCATTACTACAGAGTGTTCTGAATTCGCCAAGTATATGTCTTTTCTTCCATAATTCGTGAACCCAAAATTTTCGTTTAATTTTTCTATCCTCAGCTGCTGATGTAAATTCACTTTCTTCCTCTTCAGCTTCTGATATTAGAGCAATCATGATAAGATCGATATCAACCATTCTGTTATAGTATTCTATTATCTGTGATATTGTCGAGCGAGCACCATTCACGAATGTTTGAAAGTCTCTGAACTGGTTCCGGCACTACGAGCCGTCGCGCACAAACGCGCGTCGCCTCGCGAAGACGCGCGTCGCCTCGCGAAGAAGCGCGTCGCCTCGCGAAGACGCGCATCGCCATGCAAAACATGACGCGCCGCGTCGCTTCGACTCTGCGCCAGTGTGAGTTGGGCCTTACGTTAACGCGATCGACACGTTTCTGACGTTCGGCGCTGCGATTGGCCCGCCAAACGCGGTAAACTTTTTGATCGTGTTAACGTAAAAACAACTCGCACTAGGCACCCTGATGTATTCAGAATGGAAAGGGGCATGCCGGTTTTAGGCCAAGAGGTGCACAAGAAATTAGCTATACTAAAAAATATATAATTATTTATCCTAGATTTTTCTTGTATTTATTATTCTGTACAAGTCGGTAATATTTTCTAAAATATTAAACAAGAAAACGACAAACAATGTAATAGAACTTGGAAGCAAGTACATTAACGTGAAAATGTTGCCATTATACAAAATATGTTGACAGGTAATTAATCGAAATAGTAATTTACCATTGCTATATTATATAATTATTATTTTAATCGTTCATTTCATTTTTTATACAAAGATAATACAAAAACTAATAATGTTCATTATTTTTATCTTAGTAAGTTTGCTTTGATTATCTTAAAATAATGTTTATTATCGATGTATCGACGTTTTGTGTTTATTATGGCACCATCTTTAACTTGTATGACGCCGGAAAACGTAAATGTCAATATAATTGCTTGTTTTGCCACTCCATTGTGACGGTTAGTGTTTATTTATTGCGGTTAATATCGACGACTTTTACCTAGAAGATATAAAGCTGAAATGTATTCTGTTTTGTTTCATTCCTAATAGATTGTACTCATAAATAATTTAAAATAATGTGTAAAATAATATAGCACATATTTAATATAAATTGTATTGATGAGACATAAAAAGATTTGATAACTTTAAAATGCCAAGTTTTTGTAAATCACTTCTTATGCTAATTAATTATTGGCATTGCTTACTATGATTATCATTAGCCTTTATAGGTGTGCACTGTGGGCCCGAATTACTATGGCGTCTTGGCATGCCCCTTTCCGTGTGCGGCGATACATACAGAATGTTAGCGAGCGCTGCGTTCGGAATGACGTCATTCGGTTTTTTCCGTTCTTCATTCAGAACCCACCGGCGAGATTCCGAATCGAACGACGGGAATTATTATCGCACGGAAAATATAAAAAGGTGTGCGGTATATCTATAGCAAATTCGTATAAAAAGTGTGCATTCGGGTATCCGAATCTGAATCCCTGTTTCGGCAACCTGATCAGGAAACCGTACGTTTGCGGCAAGATTAATAAATAAATTCGATACATTTTAAAATTTTATTTCAAAAAAGGAAAAATGAAATGCAAGCCGCGAATTTTTTTTTAACGTTTATGGACCTAATGAAGTGTAGCACAAAGTTGGTTTAAATGTTTTCAATCCGGGAATTTTGATGTCAAAGATGCATCTCGCTCTGGTCGCTCTGTCACGGATAAATGGACGCTATTTTTAAAAAGGTGGAGCATGGTCGCCATGTCAGTAGGTAGTTACGACATCGCTGTAGATCTGGGAATTGACCACAAAACAGTTTTTATCCATTTGAAAAAAGCTGGGTATATGTAATGAACCGTGTACTTATTTGCGATTCTTCATTGAGACGTAATGAAACTGAACCGTTTTTGAAGAGATTTATAACTGGTGATGAGAAATAGATCACGTACGATAAGAACGTGCGAAAAAGGTCGTGGTCAAAGGTCGGTCTTTACAGACTGTGGCAAAACCTGGGCTAACTCGCAATAAGGTGATGCTGTGTGTATGGTGGGATTGGAAGGGTATTGTTCATTATAAGCTTTAACCACCGGGCAGAATCATCGATTCGGATCTCTACTGCCAACGACTGATGAGATTAAAGCAATAAATTGAGAGAAAGCGGTCGGAATTAATCAATAGAACGGGTGTGGTCTTTCATCACGATAACACTAGACCTCACACATCTTTAGTCACTCGGCAAAAATTAAGAGAGTTTGGCTGGGAGGTGTTAATGCATCCGCCATATAGCTCTGACCTTGCACCTTCAGATTTCCACCTCTTTCGGTCTCTTCAGAATTCTTTAGACAGTATCAGGTTTTTTGATCAGAGGTCCCAAAATTTCTACAGCAACGGGATCATGTCACTATCTACAAGATGGCAGATAGTCGTCGAATAAAATGGCACATATCTAATGTAATTAAATGTAAATAAAGTTTATTGAAATTAAACTACTATATACGGATTTTATCGCGTTGTTTATTTATCACTGTATTACAAAATTTTGAAAATATTACTCTACTACTACTATTGATTTTATTTGACTAATTTATAAGCTAATAAAATTATTTAAACTATTAAATCTATTTATTTTTGGTTTACACTTTCCCCGACGTTTCGGGTGCTTTTCAGCAGCCATGGTCACGGGGAGACAAACGGGGGGAAAATAAATAGATTTAATAGTTTAAATAATTTTATTAGCTTATAAATTAGTCAAATAAAATCAATAGTAGTAGTAGAGTAATATTTTCAAAATTTTGTAATACAGTGATAAATAAACAACGCGGTAAAATCCGTATATAGTAGTTTAATTTCAATGAATAACATTCGCGTAAACAGAAGACAATATTATAAATAAACTTTAGTTTTAATGTCTTGAGTTTTCATATAAAATGTGAAGGAACTTTTTCACCGACCTTATATATTCTGTATTTACTTAACATAGATAATTTTATAATAGTTAGGTACTAACAACTCTAAAACATGCTACATTGGTTCTATAGAAAAGGTTAGCATGGGATTATGAACTCCCGGACTGGGTAACTGCTTTGGCCAAGGAAGATTTTTGTTACACGGCAATTATTGCCTTCCACATACACATATACAATAAGTAATATTCCCTTGCCAACCCCTTAGAGAGAGTAAAAAAGGAAAGATTAAAGATTATATATTACCCTAGTAAAACACATTGTTCCAAAGGAAATAATTGCAGTGTAGTTATGGACAGTATGCACTACATATTATGTACGTACGTATTTAAATATATAATTAAATAACGCTTAAGTAAAAATGACGCTACCTTTAATAGGTATTTTGTTACACCAGACCCGTAAAACTGCGATGCCCAGCTTACCTATATTGCAATAATTATTATTCTAACACCTGTGTACATATATTATTAGTCACAAAATTTCAGTATCGATGGCGGCATTTACTTGACATAGAATCATGTTGTATATAGACAGACGGCTAACAGACATGTGTGGTACCAATATATCGCCTTTCGCCAGCTATTTAGGTTAGGTACATCTTACTGATATCGCCTTATAAGATGAAGTAATGCTTAGGTTGTTACCATGGCATTAATATAATATCAGTTATGTATATAAACTGTTCCACTGCTGGGTACCGACCTCTTCTCAGTGTGAGAAGGCAATAATCCAGTATACCGGCCTAATGCGGCTGAGCAGGGATGTGCTGGGCTAATAAAAAAGTTGTAATCCTTACTAATATTATAAATTTGAAAGTAACTCTGTCTGTTACCTCTTCAAGACTAAACTATAAAACCGATTAGAGAACATTATGAAGAACTCTCAGACATGCAGGTTTCCTCACGATGCAATGTTTTTCTTCACAGTTAAAGCCAGCAATAACTAATTTATGTATACGCATAATATGTACCATGGGTTACCGGTTTCAATTTCTGAATTGTTGCTATTAGGAAGTTCTCAGTTACAGTGTAGAGTCTACAAGTATGGTTAATAGACATTTTAAACATACTTATTTCGTATTATGTGGAGTTTAAATACGTTTCTGCCATTACTTGGCTATATACAATAGTAATAGTTGGCATGCTTATTGCAGAGACAAAATCTGCCTTGGTAAGCATGATAAGCACGACTAAGGAATTGAATTCATTATCTTATGATCGACTTAGAGAAAAAGACAAACTTAAACCTTAGATAAGAGTCACAATAACAATATGTTGCTTTTCAGGATTGGGTTAAAAATTGGGAATAAAATATGTCAAATATTTAAAATATCAATTTATTAAAATGTATTCTTATTTTCCCTTCTCAATTAAAAACAATACAATCAGTATTGCTATCATAAAAATATAAATCATATTTAGTTTGATTAGTACATAGTTCATATAATGATTATAATTGTACTTTTTTCAGCTATGGGTTGTTCTTGTGTCATCTATACCAACTGTATTGTCATTTATAAATAGAGACTAAATAAAATGTATAGGAATATCATTTTAGTACACCACGAACTAGTAATGTGCATCTGTATTCGACTATAATTCAAATGCATTTAAATGCACTATTGCCATATCTCTCTGCCTCAAAGTTGGTATTGTATTCAATACCAACTTTGAGGCAGAGAGATGTCTACATACATTCGAATTCAATTGCTTAGAATCAGTAATACATTTTACTAATGAGTTTTAAACCATTTTGGAATCCCATCCATCAAAAATAAGAAAACATATTTATGTAAGGATTTGTATTTCCTTTGCAATAAACTTCCCTACTGATTCTGTACATATCATGTTTAGGTTTATGATGTACTAAAATTAGCGGAGTTTATAAGTTTTGGACAATGAAAACTGCACAATTTAGCAATCAACATCGCATTGGCTAAAATATCGGTCTTTCAATAATAATGAGAGGGTTAAATTGAATTGCCAATAAAGTTTCCTCTTTGTGAAAACATGAATCTAATTCCAAACCAAGCATTTAGCTAAAGTACTGGTAATTTGTAACATAATTTAAAAAGTAAACCAGTACTTTATTTAGAAAGTCAGTAAACTGTTTCAAAATAGTAATGCCAGTTTGAAACTCTTTACAAACTAAAATAATAATGTTTGTGATTTTATATATGCTCCAATGACGCCACCATTGGGTCACAAAACAGATAAGGTACAGATGGCCAGTTCAATACAACACGCGAAAACAGACGCTCTTGTATAAACGCATGCTTACAGCAAGGAGCAAAACAGCAAATATCACTTAATAATCTGACTTACACTCAGTTTTTAAAATGCTAATCTATGGTGTGTCAAAAACCGAACTTACATGTGATTATATTGGCTGCTATCATTTCTGCAGCCAATCACAGCAGTTGACATAATTATGTGTGACTGCCTGTAAACTATTTTTATTTTATAGTTTTAGTAACTACTTGCTAACCCGCGCAACATCCATCCATTAACGGCCATCTATACTTATAAAATCTGCGATTCAGTCATCAATATAACGCTTTTATAAAATGAGTTTAACAATACAATAATCACTTCGCTTCGGCAATGGCTACATCACCATTATCCGCAGTCATTGCCCAGAACTTCTTATATCATGGAATGTAATACAGGTTATGTGGTAGCGAATAAATATAACAACGCCTTCGCGAATTGCACGATCTCGGAGCCTCCAAGCTTGGATTCTCCATACACACGGTCCACAAACGTTATTGGCACTTCTCCTATTGTGTACTCAAGTTGTCTTGCTCTGAAAACAGAAACATAATATATGGTTTAATACCATTTATTACTATTGATATTTATGGTTACTGGCTCGCTTCTTTCGGTTGCAGTTTGAAAATATGCTACCTAGGAAACAATTCATTTTCAACTTGACACTACTTCTAATTATAAATTATCTGCATTATGTTATTAGTATTTTTTTTTTTTCTTTAGTCATCTCCCGCACGACGAATAATTTCTGTGTCGCCTATTTAAAAATCTTAAAGCGAACAAAACGAAATCTATTGTTTCAGTTTAAAATTTTATAGCCATGATTTTTCCTTTACTTATACAGCCGCAAATACTTTGTGATGAGTCTTATGACTTACGACATTATAGATTAGTTTTAATTGCTTTCGTGTTGCAATTCGCTCCGAGGCCAAGTGTACGGTTAACCAAAAGACAACATGCAAAAACAGCCCCCGCACACTTGATACTTTGAATTTCCAATTCACTTACACATAACACGATGAACACAGATATTAAATTAATATCCACACTAGTACTAAATGTTGAAGTAAGTCGAACGATACGATTTTGAAGGCATTTGTAATGGACGTAGCTTGAATTCAAGGATAGGACGCCGTTGCTCTTTCAAACAAGACAATAAGAAAGCATATGATCTCCCTGCTGGTAAGTGATGGATACCATAGTCTATGAATTATGCAAATTCTTTAAAAGAGTATATGTTCTACCAGCGGACAAAGCAATGACTGACTGATTCCTCGCTGACAACACAGCCCCTTAAAAATCCGGAAGTTCGCTTTAGCGCCAGGTTGCTTTTAAAGAATGGAATTCGAATTAATACTTGACTTACGAAAAGTCTTCAATCCTTTGCCTTCACATTTTTTAAATAGATTCTCACAAATAAAACAATTTACCGCGTTAGAAGTCATGACTCTAGAAACGCTAACAACATTGTAAAACGATAAAAGTATCCTAATAACTAAGACAATCACAATAGTGACGTTACCTACTCATAACACTTCCATTGAGTGCTACAGGCAGATCTTTTTTCGTATTTGATTTTCTTTCATAAAAGACAACTGCCACACTAGGAATAATTTCTGTGTTGGAGGGAGAGCTGGACTGGGGGACTGCGAGGGATGTTACAAACATTTGTAAAACGGACACAAAATACACCCAGACTCGGAAAAACTATTTGTGGATTACACAAATTTTTGTCGCGTTTGGGGATCGAACCCACAACACTCGTCGCAGTGGCAGTGGCGAGACGACCACTTAAACCACAACGACATCTGTCCGTAAGATGGTCAGGTGTCTCGTAGAAGGGAGGGAGAGTGGCCCGACATAAAGGCGACGCATTCCGATATACCTGCAATAGGTACTGTCGACTTGAGCGACGGTTGACCACTCCTACGGTTCAAATCGCATAGCAGGCTAACACTTGTTTGAGTTTTTTTACAAGAGTTTTTTAAGGGCGGAGTCACTTAAAGTCAACATTTGTCAGCGAAAATTTTTCTGAAATGGTCAACCGTCGCTCAAGTCGATAGTACCTAGGTACATAGTCAGTGCGTCCAGATCATGGTTAAAAATTTCCTCTTCCAAAGGCGAAATAGCACGATGCGTAATGCTGGAAGAGGGAAATTTGTAGTCACAATCCGGCGGCACTGGGCATAGTATAGTTATTTTACGTAAATATACGAAAAACACCTGTTGTTGACGATGAATAAAAGTTTACGGCGCTCGTACACACGGCTACACATCAAGTTAGACACCCTATATACGCATAACTACGCTACATACAAAATAGAGAATTGTCGGAAAGGGACAGTGCATAGTGGAGTCGATGTAATGGTAAGAATAGAGCGTAACAAAAATATAACGCACTCTCTCGCACGATTCGCAGCGTTCAACTTCTAATAATTTAAAGTCCAAACAGTCTAGGTTGATGTGTCGCTGTGTGTACGCCAAAACTATAGATTTTACAAAAAGAGTGTTATGATATAAATTGTAGGAAATTTTCTCTAGTTTAATTTTGTACAAGATGTTTTTATTGTAAAATGAGTTGGAAAGGAGATATTGTCAAAAACCTGCTATCAGGCGCCATTTTTCCAATATAGCACCGCGAGCGGCAGAGGTACGAGGTGGCAAAGTGGAAATTTGGAAAGAGCATATCGAAATCTATAATACTACCAATTTTCAAAACTCCCGGATAGCTTTCCAGGTAACACCTTCATTTCGGACCAAATTACTGTACTATATAATAATATTTTAAATTGATGTGTGAAGAAATGTTACACAATTTTATAGAAATAGAGATTTAGACTTTGATATTGAACTTTAAATATCTAACAAAGTTATACAACTGTCTCCCAAATAGCTTAATGTTGCATAAACCTTCATTTCGGACCAAATTACTGTACTATATAATAATATTTTAAATTGATGTGTGAAGAAATGTTACACAATTTTATAGAAATAGAGATTTAGACTTTGATATTGAACTTTAAATATCTAACAAAGTTATACAACTGTCTCCCAAATAGCTTAATGTTGCATAAACCTTCATTTCGGACCAAATTACTGTACTATATAATAATATTTTAAATTGATGTGTGAAGAAATGTTACACAATTTTATAGAAATAGAGATTTAGACTTTGATATTGAACTTTAAATATCTAACAAAGTTATACAACTGTCTCCCAACTAGCTTAATGTTGCATAAATGTATATTAATTAGTTATTATATGCATCTTTAGATGACTGATTCATTGAACACCTTATATTTTATTTATTTAATGCTTACCTAATAATCATTTCCATTTGGAAGACATAGCCTTTAGAGACACAGCTATCTATCAATTTCTGAAGAACATCTTTTTTGTATAACCTGAGAAAGAAGGTACATTTATTAATTAAGACATTTATCAAGCTACATTTACAGTATAAAAGATAAAAAGAAAACTATATTCCTACCTACATAGACTCACAACCACTATGATTTGTATTTTATATTATAAAATAACTAAGTAATTCATTTTCACTTATTTATTCATTAACAATATTTTACATTGTATTTGAATTTGGCACTATACCTATCACAGAAATTGATTATACATTATGGCACTCAATGGAATACTTAATTAACAATAATATAAACAATATTCGTAAAGATGTCAATGAAGTAGATTAAATAATAATATAAAAATTTAAGAAGTATTGTTGCCATCTTGCTAGTCTTCCAACACGCATCCTCAAATCTATTATATGCTACACAGCATATCTAAAAAAGTACTATTTAAACAAGGTAGAAAGACAACATAACCCAATACATACCTAAAGGAACCAGTAAGATCAGATGCACCGGGTCTCAACAGAAGCTGAGTGATGAAATTAGCTCCCCTAGATATAAGCTTGCGTTTGAAGTCCCAGCCATGAACACCACCATCTTCTTTATACCGAGTGCCAGAGACTAAATCATAATCATGCTCTCTCTGAAGTTCTATAAATTTTGGAATGAATTTTGGCTGCAATAAAAATAATCAAAGTTATAGAAATATAAAAGAGCAGCGATAGCCTAGTGGGAAACCGTTGGACTGCCACGCAGAGGTCTCGATTTCATTCCAAGGTGTACATCTCTGACTTTTCGAAGTTATATGCATATTAAATATTCAATTATCCCTTGCTTTAACAGTGAAGGAAAACATCTTGAGGAAACCTGCATGTCTTAGAGTTCTCAATAATGTTCTCGAAGGTATGTGAAGTCTGCCAACCCGCACTGGGCCAGCGTGGTGAACTATGGCCTAACCCTTCTCACACTGTGAAGAGGCCGGTGCCCAGCAGTGGGACAGGTTAATACAGGGCTAATATTATACTATATAGTATCACATATGGAGTGAATTTTTAAACAAAGAATGTACTCAAAATGTCTTGACAACAAAACATGTGTGTAAATATTAATAAGTACACTGTGGGAAATGTACTTGCAATACTTAGTGCATTAATCCCAGTAAGACCACTTATGGATATTGCGCCATTTATTGTATAAAGAAATTAATAATATATAGTTGTGTATGATAACAATTTTTGTATTCTCTTACTAAAATTGCTATCATACACATAACTAAACTGGCTTTGGAAATGACAAAAAAAATATTTTTATATAAAATGCCAGGTCTATTACTTACATGATGACTTAAGTCAGCATCCATTATAATGATGAAGTTGCCGGTAGCATGCTGAATACCGTGAATGTATGCAGTCCCTAAACCCAACTTCTTTTCCCGAGGCCGAAGTAATATCTTACCGGAGCCATAGATCTTTTGCAACTGTTTGGCCACATCCAAAGTACCATCTGGACTTCCATCATCAATTACAATAACTTCATAGTCGTATCCACTGAGAAAACCACATAATGATACTACTTATATCACTAAGATAGATTAACATGTTTAGGGGAGAGAAATGCATTTTATAAATTACCTGTTATCCAAATATTTGATAATAAGCCATATTATGATTGGTAAGTTTTCTCTTTCATTATATGTCGGCAGTAAAATTGAATATTTGTCGCTTTTTGTAATCTCTGAATCTGAAGCCGTGGCCGCCATGCTGTCAAATGTCATTACAAAGTTAATGTCAAAACAAATATGAAAGAGATGAATACGCAAATAATTCTACTTGTCGAACTTAAAAGTTTAGTAAGTAATTTATTACAGAACTACAGATTAAGCACATGCTTACTTGTTATTGTAGAACAAATGAAAGATAAGAACTAAGCTGACATAAATCATCAAGTGCCATTTTCTTTTAATAATGTTAACATAGATTAATATATGTAGCAAGCTTAATGATAACAATAATATAAATGTATTTATTATCTGTATGACACACGTTTCATTTGACGTGATATTTTTAAAACGAAATTTCATCTTTGCTATGAGAAAATATGAGCAAACACAATGGCGACGCAACTAAATACAAAACTTTAAATACAAGACGCAACTAAATACAAAATTTAAAAAACAGTTCACGTAAAAATTTAGAATACGTCTTTGCAATTATTTAGAGTAAATATAGTCAACGTTACGAAGTATGCATGAATTGAACAACTGTATATGTATGTCATGTGTCAAAATATTGTCAACAAACAGTAGACGTCGCAAAGTAAATTTTACAAATTAAAATTTCACTTTAAAGCCAATGTATAAGAATCTGTAACAAGGCCACTAAACAAAACTCTTTGGCAACCATACTTTCACTTAAGTTTATTTATTCCAAAGGGTTTAAGACACTTTTCAACGATGTTATGAAAGTGAAACTGTTACAATAAATTCCAACTAAAATGGGGAAAACTAGCAAAGTAGTAATATGCGGGATGAAAGGGGTGGGCAAAACCGCAATACTAGAACAGCTTATATACGGCAATGTTAGTTTAAAGTCTTCTTTTTACCCTACAATAGAGGACATCTATGTGGCAAACATCGAAACGGACAGAGGGACGAAAGAAAGAGTCTGTTTCTATGACACGGCGGGCCTGGAGCCTCCGCTTACAGGCGAGTTCAAAGGTTTAGTCTAGTTTGATTTGTTACTGCTTATGTGCTTGTACATACAAGGGGCACTGCTTTAGCACTCACTTTTTTGTTTTCCAGTCGAGCTTTATTTTAAGTTTCTTAGAAACTTAAAAGATTGCCATCTTTTGTACTCATAAGGATTATTAACAATTTTGGCCTATGGTGCTGCAGGGCATAGGTTGACCTTATGTTTATTTCATTTAAAAATACTAAAGAGTAGGCTATTAAGTTTAATTGATTGCATAGCTTGTATTGCTCAGCATAATACTAAATACTTAAACCTATTGAGTCACAGCGGTTAGACACAATAGGTTTTTAAAAATATCTGGCCTTCCAGCAATTGACAGGATAAATACTTTGATATGGTACTGTAGGTCAAATACTACAATACTAGGCATTTCTATAAAATAAACTAAGGAGCCTTATTTACAATATTGTACTGGACACCATTAAATATAATGTATATTGCACAAAAGCACTAGCAAGCTTTACAACTGCACAAATAGTTTTAAGCACTTTATTAGAAACATAATATTTAAAATAATAATAATAATAATATCAGCCCTGTGTTGAGCTGTCCCACTGCTGGGAAAGGCCTCTTCTCAATGTGTGAATGGTTAGGCCACAGTCCACCATGCTGGCCTAGTGCAGGTTGAAATTATTATAATAATATAACACATGTTTCAAATTCATCCATTAAAGTATGTCTCGCAACTCAACATGCCTTCTGGCATAGGTATCCTTCAGCTCTCTCCACTGAACTCTGTCCTCTGCTACTCTGGTCCAGTATGGTCCCAAGGTTAGGCGGATATCATCTTCCCATCTAGTTTTTGGATGCCTTGTCTTCTGGTATCCTCTCTGGAGTACCATAAGGTTACTTGCTTGCTCCACTTGTTTAGTGTACAATGTAGCATATGTCCTGTCCAGCCCCACTTTAAATGCTCTATATGGGTTATTATATCCGTGACCTTAGTTTTCCTCCTTATTTCAGAATTTCTGATTTTATCACTAACTCTGGTTCCCATCATGCTCCTTTCCATCTTTTTCTTCATTATTTCTTTTAGAAACCAGTATTTTCTCCAACCGCCGGCTATTCTTTTATTTATTTCCTTGGACATAGAGTCTTCAGGAGATGTAATTTGACCAAAGTAGACATATTCTTTCACATATTACAGAAACCATGCATTTTTCTATTATCCCAATAAAAAGTATACATAATATTGTCTTACGTTTATGCAATTGTTATACATTGAAATTAAACAAATTTATATGGATTTTTATTTTTACAAAAATAGACAATGCAATAAAATCCGTATAAATTTGTTTAATTTCAAAAAGTATACACTAAATATATAATTATTTGGTGGATAAATAACAATCTTATATCCTTACTGTTGCGTAAAAGAAAACAAATGGAAAATTCATGTCTACAATAATTTAAAAAAGGAACAAGTTATGATATTATTTAAATCAATATACAAAACAAAATATAAATGCATTGTATTATAATAATGTATGTAATTTTTCACATAACCCATACTGTCACATCAAAATAGGTCAAACCCATATTGTCATCATAAGTTGCATAACCCACATTCCACATTAGATTTACCAGTGGCATCACTCATCATTTTTAAGAAAAAACAGCTATTCCTTGGGTATCATACGTTTTCAGGTAAAGTGTATTTATTACTGTAGCATAAGCTTTTCCTCATCTTTGTATGCAATTGTAATGCTGGGCTCAATGTTTGGATCAAGTGGAGTTCTTGAGTTTATCTGCCTATTTAAATGGTAATAGGCTTGCTGATTGCTCATCATTACTTTGACCTGCCCCCGTGGCGCAGCGGTAGTGAATGCGACTGCTGTGTATGAGGTCTCCAGTTCGAATCCCGGGTTAGGCCAAGAAAAAGTTATTGGGTTTTCCTGTTAAGAAATCTCAATAGCAGCCCGGAGTTAGGAAGTTGGCAGTGTTAGACACCCTCGTGCCTCGGAAAGCACGTAAAGCCGTTGGTCCTGCGCCTAATCTGTTTCCGGTCGTGTCGGTTTACCATCCCATCGGATAATGAGAGTTAAGGAACAGAGAGTGCAATTGTGTTTGCAGAGACATTTGTGCACTATAATATCTCCTGGGCAGATGGCTAGTCTACTAGTCTCCGTTAAGACTGGCCGCCGTGACCGAAATTCGGTCTGGAGGACATTATTATTATTATTTGTATATAGAGATACTTTTAATGTTCATTTTTCTCACATGTTCTTTTTAGTAAACATACAAACTAATATGAAGTCAAACTACTATATACGGATATCCGTATATAGTAGTTTAATTTCAATGAATAACATTCGCGTAAATAGAAGACAATATAATATGAAGTAATTTACTACTGACTGTAGTATCAAGTACACCTTATTCATCTACACTAATATTATAAAAAAAGAGATATATATTATATAAACTCAAAAACTAGAAGCCCATTTTTTATAATTCTTTGACCATTAGAAAGGTACTGTATCCAAAAGTAACAATGGCTATATATTGCTACTAGTTATGGGAGCAGAGTACCTATAACATTCGTGTAAACGTTAGACAATATTAGACAATAGCAGAGCAGAAATTATAATAGTAGGTGGAACTGCAAGAGACAGCTAAGTAAAACAAGTAGGTAATAATTTCTTATAGTCCATTTGACAATAAGCAATTTTTATTTTGCATAAGAGTTAGCAATCTATGTTATAATTACAATGATGCATATAACTATTTTTTGAGTGCGTGTAAACATGTAGTCATGTTATATGCCATTTGTAAAGATGTAATCATGCACTTTAAATTATTGATAGTATATGTTTTGTCAGTCTAAATGATTCAATATTGTTTTTCACGGGAAGTTTAGATGACAAATTATGATATAAGTTAAATAATAGCGTAGTGGTTAGTGTAACCGACTGCCACGCCTGAGGTCGCGGGTTCGATTCACGCACAAGTCAACCATTTGTGTGCATGGACATGGATGTTTGGCATTCGCGTACGTTTATATATAGTTTATATATTATTTATTTGTCAGGTCCTCCAGACCGAATATCGACCACAAGGATGAATTACAACGCAGTCTGGATATCTGCGCATAAACTATTACAGTGCTCAAGTGTGCACAAATATAAGAGCACTCTCTATCCCTAAGTTTCATAGACGATAGTCCGATGGGAACTCGACCGGAGAGAGATCAGGCGCAGGACCAACGGCTTTACGAGCTTTCCGGCGACGGATGTTTGCCTCACCGCCAACTATCTGACACCGGGGTGCTATTAAGTATATCTTGACAGAAAAACCTAAAAGCTGTTTTCTTAAACCGACACGGGCATTAAACAATAAAAAAAAAAAAAGTTTTTTAATTCTTACTGTCGTTTAAACGGGCACGGATCACATACATTTTTGTCTCGTGTTGGGATGGAATGCTCAATCCTCGTAACCACTTAAACTACACCATCCATGCAGTCTCTTGAGGTGGTCATGCACCATTTGTTAGCTGACAGATCATGACAAGTTTAGATCAGTATTAATGACAACTGACCAATATGCTCTAATGACTTTGATGTACTTTAAACAGCACTATATCAACAGGTCCGCCTCAATCTCCGACGATGCAGCTGACAGCCAACCAGGTACTCCAGCGACACTACCTGGGCTTCGCGGAAGGGTTCGTCATGGTGTACGACACCACTAGACCTGAGTCTCTGGACGTCCTCATGTATTTAAAGAAGGACATTGATAGGAATAAAGATAAGAAAGAGGTAACTATTATTTACATAATTATATATGTTACATTAACTAGTACTTTATTTTTTTTGCGTTGGTTCTGTTAGTCTATTAAGTTGACAAACCATCGGGCCATAAGAGGTCACCACAAACTATGGACGTTTGCAATATTGGAGGAAATACTCTGTAATGTAGTTCTTTGTCGGCCACGTTTTTAGAACGTGGTCGACCAGCGAATTCAGGGTAGCGGAGATAAATTAAACACTAAAATTCGCAATTACCCGATCTTTAATACGAGTTTTACACAATTGGCAGAAGTACGCGAATTCAATTTCTACACAATATAAGTAATAGGGTGTGTTTCACGAAAAGGCTTCGGTGCGAGGTCCGGCTGGAGCACAGATGTAACACTTTACTTAGGAACGTCCGTAGGTGAAAGAAGGGCGATTCAGGTGTGGCCGTGGTTTTATTTGCGGCCGCGGGGGAAAGAAGCGCTCCCACGAGAGCCACTGCCGAGGCACGCCTGATCCGCGTGACAAGTCCTTAGTTGCCAAACTCTAAAGAATTAGTCGCTGTTTTGGTAGTGTTAGGGGCTAACATCCTATTGGTCATATCCTGAAAGCATGGTAGGGTTGCGCTGAGAAAGGTATTCAGGCTGGTATCGGGTAAGAAGCCTGCAAACTCTATTCATCACAGGAACACAACATAGATTGTTTGGCTGTGATCTATGCCTATAGGCGTAATTTTTGGAGTTGGTGTTTTAGGGGTTGTTGAAAAATCGGCCAATGTTTATGATCTTCATAAGCATTTGATTGCGTAGAGCACCAAACGTTATTATGAAATCATGTTTTGAATTGATTATGATGTTATTGCGGTTGAATGCGAGTGACACAAGATCGGTCTGTGTGATAAAGTAGGCCTATGTCCAGCGGTGGACATTTGCCAGCTGAGATGATGATTTTGTTGTTGTAAGAAATACTAGACTTATACTGCTGTTGATATTGTAATGGACATACATCGGCCCTCAGTGAAGTTGTAAGAAAAGAAAGGCGCGAGAATAGGCGCGGTAGGGTGTCTTGTAAAATTTTTACCTCGAATAGGGCCTTATTTATATTTAAAATTTTTTTTATGAATCTAGAGCTACTGGGCTTTGTTTTTATAATAGATGTTTATATTGCAGGTAGTAATGTTAGTAATCGGCAACCGCACAGGCCCGGATGACGTCAACTGTCTAGAAAATACCTGTTTGAAAGCTTCTAACTGGTGTGCGCGGGAAAAGATCCGACATTTTGAAGTTACAGCTATGGATAGACCATCTCTATACGAACCTTTCATCTTTATGACAACACGTCTCAACCCAGTTCAAAATAAAACAACATTCCCGCAGTTAAGTACCTTGAGCAAGCTGACCCAGAAGAATAATAAAAACGAGGCTATGTAACGGTACGTTTTTAATCTATGCCCGTTCTGCTACCAGCCTTGAAGGTTGGTTGTGTATGTCTGTGGTTTGACGTGAGCTGTCAAAATTTTGGCGGGATTCATAAGAAAATGGTGCTTGTAGTTTAATGTGACTGCTTTTACCAAAAAATGCCTTAGAATTTTTAAATGCTGATAAAAGCTTTGGACAAGCATTGTATAAAAGAATTTTAAGATGCACATGATAATATAAAGAGTAGCATTCAATATTAGATAAGCTCTCTATTGCCTCTGTGGATATTCTGATATAACAAAAGAAACCAACTGTAATGCCAAGTTTTGACAGCTTACATAAATGAAAGAGTTTGGAAACATGTGTAGAATACTTCTTGTAAATCTCAGAGTTGTAATGACCGGTCAATTAATTAACTTTTTGTCGTATAAAATATGGTATATTTTATATAAAAGTAATTGTATGGATAAAAGTTTTTGAGGCTTCCTATTTAAACCAGTTTAGCCATAATTATAGTGAAATACCTTGGTAATGTATAACTTAGAAATTGAATACACATAAATAAATCGTTCCGGATTTGTAAAAAACATGTTTGCAACATTAACATACATCTCTTGTTAATATTCGAGAGCATAACTTTAGGTATTAATGCCACAAAATAGATAGGTATGGGATGCCAGCTCTAAAAATACTGACTACTCGGATAGATAGTGTACAGCGTTTTTTGTGTTCTCATTGACATCTATTATTACAGGCTGTATTAACAATATACTGCTTAATTTATTGAAAACAATTAAGAGGAAGTTTATTAATATAGCCGTTTAGAAATATCACAGTGAGATTGGCAAATAATATCATAAATTCTAAAGCTGCGTTACATTGCCTGCTACCATTACTATTTCGGCCATTATACTCTACTGGAAGGTAACTGAGATATTCAAGAAGTATTTCACCATTTCATGTTCTCATCGGATCTTATTTGTTTTAACGTGTTTAGTGAATTTTTGATTTATTTCCAAACTAATTGACGAAAATTAAATAGTTGCTTCTAAAAATGACGATATAATATAAATAAGTAATTAATTTTAAACGTTTTACCAATAATTCTAATAATTTATTATGAAATCGTATTACATAATATTGTCTTACGTTTAATAGCCTACGTGAATTAATTTACATTTTATTTAAAAAATTATGTGTTTTGAGTCCGGACCTTATTAATTCTTCTAAGGGTTGGACCCCACACCACTGAACAAACAGGATTATATAACTATGCTAACAATTTTAAAGGACATTTATAACATTTGTTACTTACAATTAATTATGGTCTCGTCAGTTTCGTTACATAGTTACATTAAAACTCATTAGTTTTATTGTAACTATGTAACGAAATTGATTTGAACGGAGTTCAATCCTTACATAGTTATATTGCTCCATTAGTCGACTCGCCTGTATGTTTATCATTAGATTTCATAGCTCTCGAAGCATCTCGAAACGCTTATAGATGTTTTAAAAGTGCTTCGCACGGTTACTTTTATGTAGATACTAATCAAAATATACGACAAGATCAGCTGACGATTGAACGTCGAGACCTATGAAAACTCATAGCTAAAACTCAGTATTGGTGTGGACCAGTATTACCAGTGTGTGTAACGATTCTTTTTTGCGTTGAGAGTTCGGATCAATGTGGTTCAACCTTTATTTATATATATTGCTGTCATTGGAATCGCCTGCTGATTGTAGTATTAACTGACGATAGAAATGTACTTACAATGTCCTGTATTATAAGAGGAATCTCATTAGTTTATGTAATGTTTTAGAATTTAGTTTTACTACACTGAACTGTGAAGGTATTAAGCAAATATTGAGTTAAGAAGATGAAGCAAGTTGATCAGATGTAAATGAGATATAGTTCACGGAGCAGCACCCATTATCATGCAACTATACTACAATCAATACAAACATACAATTTGTTCTAACTTATAACATATAATCTCTGAAAAAAAAAAGATAATTATGTAGTTCTTGTATATTGTAGCCTCTTTATTGGGACAGGATTATGGGCTATCTAACATCACGCTTAGGAGCGTTGCGGGTGAAACTAGGGGGAATGGCTAATGCTTAATAATATGCCGAATAAGTGACCCCCCCACCCAACTTGCTGTCTGCGTAAATCCTTGATAGTGGTTACAATACAATGGGTTGTTTGATTGTGATCTTGTATAGTGTACAGTTACTTACTCAGTTAGGTTGCTCCAATTTCATCTACTGATGTATCTACGTGGGTACACCTGTGATTTAGCTTTCTAATAGTGACCTCTTGAAACGATTACCATGGTCAGAGTTATTCAGACTTTAACTATCCACATGTGTAATGGAGGCACAAAGTTTTGTTTCAATATGTACGGATGGCGTAATAGCCAAGATATCGCCTTATCGCTGCTGCCATGATTAGAGTTTCCAAACCCAAATGGAGATTTCTATTTGAGAGGTCCACAAAATTATTGTTCTAAGTCTGGGTGTGCTTTGTGTTCTTTGTTCGTATGTTTGTAAAATCATCTCCGACAGAGCTTTATCCGTAATACGAGGGTAGTCTTAAAGAGATAAACTTGCGGCATTTGATTAACTTAATATTTGTAATACTAAGCTACAAGTATAGAAAGAGTGGCTCAATTGCAAATTTAATGCTACGGTTAGTTGTAATTACTTAGTTGTTCCAGTGAGTTAACTATTTGTTTGGCATACGCACTACGTTTAATGAAGTTTATATGGCCTGTACCATCTGGACAGAGATAGACAGGGCACGATTTTAGGAGAGGCCATCCGTGACCACAAAAAATTTAACCATATGAGATTTCACTTACATGCCTAGGAAGGCTGGATTATTATTGACCTGATTAAAAAAATAATGAATGTCTTAATTTATTTGTTACTGAACGCATCCAGTAGGTCTGGCACGAAAATACCTTACTGAAACTTCGGGCGAACGAAATATTAAGATTATACCTATCACGATGTTTCTTAGGATTTCTTTCTTTATAAGCGTCATTATTCCGTTGTTAGAACTACTTCATAGTAGAGTTTAGAATGATCAAAGTTTACTTCATGTGTTTCACTAATAGTAGCAACAATAGGCCCGAAACTTCGGCATTTACGTTTCATGGTAGGCTTACAGACGTTAAATGCCGGCCCTGTACAGATGTTTGTGATTGACCGCTCTTCCTATTGTAGCGTAGTAATCCATGACGAAAGACCAGTACGCCCCGTGATTGTTTTAAAATTAATAGTACTTAAATGAAATTTTTATCATGTACATCATGTCATGGGAATGGAAAAGTATGGGGGCATATATTTTATAAAATTAACTAAATATTAGGCTAGGTACTTACGATCGAATTTAGTTTATTAGTTTTAAGGATTTAGTGCAATATATTTTATACGATAAAAGTGAATTTTACTCTTAAAATTAAATATTGGACACAGTTTGCTTTATGCTTTAAAATAAGTATTATTTTACACTAAAGCTGTTTTCATTCAAATGTAGTGTTATTATGTCATTTACAGATTGATAAAATAATATGTTTAAGTAAAATAATAATACTAAAGTATTTATTCCTCACTTTGAAAGTGCATAAGGAATTCCTTTGTATTATTTTTCAACTTATAATATGTAACAAATAATATTTTAAATTATTAAAAAATAAAAGTTATCCATAGCCTTTATCGAGAAATAAAATGAAGGTACGTATTTTATATAATATATTTAAGAAACTTTTCAGAATCTCCAGTATTTAGATTACTCTCTATTATCGTATTAATGGTCGATTATTTATATAAACTATAAAAACGCCAAACGTATTTCTCAGATAAGGATTATTTAAAATGTCGGCCCTAAGGCCTACTTGTGTGAGAAAGTATTATATTCTAAATAGTAACTGTTTCTTGTACACACGGCTACACATCAAGTTAGACAAACTATATACGCATAACTACGCTGCATACAAAAAAGAGAATTGTCGGAAAGGGATAGTGCATAGTGGTGTCGATGTAATGGTAAAGATGGAGCAAAATAAACATCACATGATGTACATGAAAAAAGTAACAAAAATATAACGCACTCGCACGATTCGCAGCGTTCAACTTCTAATAGTTCAAAGTACAAACAGTCTAGGTTGATGTGTCGCTGTGTGTACTCTACACTTTATTTATAAATATATAAAAAATGTAAAGCTTATAGCTTTAATTCTTCGCTTTTTACGCTTACGTTGTATTATTAATTATTTATGTACTTACTTAGAAAATGTCAAATCGTCTTCTTCTCTTAACTTAGCTATTTATACTGTCAATCGTTTTAATAGACACTAAAATTAATTCTGAACGTAAAACATAATATAAAAATGTATTAAATGAATATGTACCTAATTTATTCTGGGGTTAGTTCGTGTTAATAATAAAAATAGTTTTCGTTAAATATGTGTTTTATTTCTATCTGTACTTTATTACCTATTACTACTCAATTTATACAGCATGTAACAGAAAGGTGTGGTTATATTTTAGAGTCATACTGTATATCTGGAAAATCTGATAAATTGCTTATGTGCTATCGTCGGATCCACAACAAATTATTTTTAATTTAATGTCAATTTTAAACATTTTATTTATTGACTATTTAAATATCGAAACAAACGCATTACATCCTTATAATAATTGTGACTGGTCATTTTCGACTGTTTAAGTATCGACTAGAATGTGATAAGTCAATAAAAAAGAAAATGCTATAATTTAAAAAAAATAATATATAAGGTTAGTTTGTATACAATTTCTTTTTTAAATAATAAATAAATAATTTATTTGCAAGAACAATAACATATTAGCAATACAAAAAAAAGTTATACATACAAATAATTACGAAATACAAACTGGACATTTGACTCCTGAACCAAGTAAAAATACTTATATCTCAGGAGCTATATACATATCCATTGCACAGGGGCTATTATGTGACACTTAAATATTACCACACTTTTCTGTACACGCTGTAGATGTATGTACTCCAAATATTATTCCTTCTATAATACCCTTTTACATTAGTCTATGGAGTGTATAAAACATTTTAGAAATAAAGTCTATATAAAAAAAAATTAGAAACATCATGTTGTGACTTATTTGCGTCGTTGACGTTCAAAACAGGCTACGCCTTATAAGCGATCATAATTCAATTGAAACAGAAATTTTGCTTTGAGTTACCCATGTCTAATTTATCCTTATATTTATTTATATTCATTTTATCATATTATATTCATTTAGTCGGCTTTTGGTACAGCCAGCGACTTAAGTAGGTGCACATTAAACAAATTAGTAACATTATTAATAAAAAGTTGCTTATTTTTCTAAAGTTGTTAATTGTGATTAAAATGATTATCATTTAACTATTACTTCAGTATAAGGAGCGGAATTGCTATTATTAACTATGATAAAACAATATGAAATCTCATAAATGTTCATCTACTTACGTTGCTGACTATACTATGTAGATGGCAATCATCGTGCTTCTACTAAGAATTTCCTTGCCGAAAAGTCTAAATAGTACTTTCTGCCACCCGGGCTTCGGACCTAATCATCACGGTTGACTGTAGCGTATTTACCTCAACGCCTAACACGACCCCACCCCACCCCATTTTATTGCAATACAAAAAGTTTACAATACCAAACTCCTCTGAATAGGGACTGCCACGATTTGGGATCCGAGCGTAATCCAACTTGCAGTATTCCGCTTCGAGCATAAAGTATGTGTCGACACATGTTTCACCTCAACGTGAGGCATCTTTAGGACCGTTTGGCAACGAATAAGCGGTGAGTAGCCTTGCGCGTCAGCTTTTATCGCCTTTCTATTTCCCCACTACCTTCACTTTAGCTCGAATGATGAAAAAGTGGGTAGGCAAATAAATTAAGCAATATTGAAGTTTGTTCGTTCAGCAATATATTCTTATTCCGTTTTTTAATCTCTAATTCATCCAATACACTTATTTGAAAGCCACGTAAAATTTCAAAAGTGTGACTATTATTCAAATTATTACAATACTCGCTCTGGCAAGTGTTGAGAAAATGTGTTATTTGTAAGTAACTAACTTCTAAACTAAGACCCGTGTGACCTATATATTCTTTATAGAAGTCGTCGCAAATCAAAGTATTAAAATGAAACACGTCATTGATGGCAATATTTTATTCTTGCATTTCAAAATGTAATTACATTCGTCTTAAACGTTAATATCATCGTTTCGCCTACATCTAGTGCGGGATGTCATCCCTCTACTGCAACACTTGTAGCTCTGACGAGCGCCAACTGCAACTACGCGGGTTATATGCGCTCTTCTTGAGACTACAGCTTACGTACTAAACATACATCGTCTTAAATAAATAATTGTGATGTTTAATTAAAGTAATCAGAAGATTTGTAAATTGTTCAAATAACAAATGTTCAGATTCCAATAAATATAACAGTCTGTGGTTTTGGTTTACATTTAAAAGAGGTTTATTTTGGAAGAAAAATGACATTTGTTAAGAAAAATTTACATTTGACAAAGTAATGACGAAGTTAACAACGCGTGATTTATAGGTTTATTAAAAACCCACGAATGAGGTTGATCCCAACAATCACACGATACTAGGGTATTTCTCAAGGAAAAACAAAATTACTAACAGTAAATTATAGGTAGATACTTTGCTTACTTAGATGCCGTGTTCATTTCAGGTGAAAAGACAATGTCCACATAAAATAAATAAGACTGAAATTGTAACGAGAAATAATATTTGGCCTATTATAGTATTAAGCTCCATACATTTTTGAGCTGATAAAACTATTATTGGCACGTTGTGTACGGCACTTAATACGACTGCATCTGTCTGTTATACGCTTTATAAGCGTTGTTAATTCGCACGTATCAAATTTTTATAAGGTTGTACAATTACAAGTACGTATATTTATACCACAGAAGGTTTGTCTATATGGAATCTGAACTAAATCTGTAATATACAAGAAACGATTTAGTACAACAGTATTACAAAGCTATACAATCGCAATGACAGTGCGACACAGCCCCCATGACAGTGTGGTACTGTCGCATTGACAGTGTGATACAGTCGTCATGACAGTGTGATACAGACGCTATGTCATTTTGATACAGCTGCCATGGCAGTGCGATAACACTGGCTGTCCTTATTGACTTATAGGTATAACATTGCTTTGTTATAAAAACATCATAAAATCACCAGAATAAAACATATAATCAAAATTATTCTCATGATTACGTATATCATTGACAGAAAAATTATAATAATATCCGTAAATAATCAGGTATCACGACATTTAATACATATGTAATTATTATAAACTTACATAAAACGAATCCATGTATGCACGATTCATTATATAAATGTATTGTAATATATACAAATCTTGCCAGGTCCTTTCTAGTATTGGCAAGGAGTTACACAGTTCGCTTAAAGTCAATATGCCGAATATTATGTAGAGTCGGCAAGCTGACTTTACGCACTGTGATTATTCCCAATGTTTAAAACCAGTAATTCAACCTCCATAGTCTGCATCTCCGTTTTAATATAGAAGGTCAGTTCGGGGAAGTCCGGCTTATACTTTATTTTTAGGGGTAATTCCGTCATATTCTGTCTGGGTTCGAAACATGTAACAACTATGATCTAAATTTGAAGTTTGAAGTAGCATGAGATGCTGTTTAGCCGACTGAAGCTGTCAAAGCCGTAGCTATACAATAAGGCGTTCAAACAAATCTTGGACGGAGATGCCCCACTGACGGACTTCCCCGAACTGACCAGATATCCTTCTTGCAAGTGGGTTTGACCTTAAGGTTACACCACGTTCATATAGCTTGTTAGTATTTGCCATACTAAGAAAGGTTAACATAGTGATCTGGTAATGTGGTAATAGATGTAAATTATCCTCGATCTTACGATAAACTAGCTCATGCATATAGGTCCCCTACCGGCAGATCTTTAAAAGCATTCATTAATTATCCGATTTGTCAGCCAACGCAGAGTCAATGTGAATGGGTCATCAAAATGGGAAATCAGTCCAAGTAAGTATATTTGCTGACAAATGACTTCCTTAAGGAGTAAAACCCACTTGAAAGAAGGTAAGCTAATATTAAAAATATAATTTCGATCGTTTTACTTACACAATAACAGCGCATATAAAACCCTTAAAATTCGAAAGTGATATACTATTAAATTTTAATTTTAATATGCTTTAATAGTTCATCGAGATAAATTAAGTATATCTATTCGGAATTAAATATACAAATAGTTAATTTATGTATTGTGAATAACGAAATAACTTAAAATATGAAAAATGTGCTCCGTTTAGTTTTCATAAGTTAACATTTTCCTTATAGGAGAATAATTTTCTTTGCTTGTAAATACAATATTGGTAGGTACTTCCTTTTGTATTTTTTTCGCTATTCACGTATACACAAGTAATAAAAAAATTACAACTCAACACTTCATCCAAATCTATATTTAAAATTTGAAATACAAATTGAAACTTTTAAAAATTACTTATATATTACAATTATTAAGCTTTTCAACCTGTTTGTGTCAGCTCTCTTTGAGAATGATAAAATTTTGCGTCTAATATAATTTTGCATCTAGTTTTTACAGCGATCTTAGAATCGATCTAAGGGTCAGGCTGGGCTTAAACTATCTAATATAATGTATAGATAACGACTAGTCGATTGCTGATTAGGCGGGGAAAACACACCATGAAAATCATGAAATATAAGCTTCCGTTACAATCAAATAATAATAATTTAACCGACTTTAGAAACAATCTTTAAATTAATTTTTAACTCAGTGTTACCAGCCTAGACAGATACAAAAGGCCAACTCGGCGACACAATATAGTGATTGCGGATCAATCTATTCCGTATCTATCAAATGTATTTTTTGTTTATAGAATAAGGGTGCAAAATTATACGGCACGCCTTATAGTAAGCTGTGGTCGTCGTCTATCATGAAATACCAATTGAAAAATATTCAAGCTGCGGGTTATCAGTATCAATTTCGTCCACATTTTCCTACATTTATCTTATATAATATTGCTGGTTCTCGCCTTAGTTATGTTTCCCGCTAACCAGCATAATCCCTACGAATATACGTATAATGTCCCGAACGAGACCAGCCTGCCCGTAACACAGTCCCAACAGGTGTGCGTCGAACGCGTGTGACTAAACTACCGCTAAACTAATCAGTGACTAGCATCGCTGTTTCAGTATCCAATACCAGAACAATTTTGTTTTTATTTGTTGAGAAAGCGAATGGAATTACTTTGGGAATACTGACGATATTTCATTTATTTTAGTACTTAACTCCTGACTTATGAATTGAGAAAATAGCAGATTTCAACTGAGTGTTCTCAAATATTTTACAGAATCGAATTTTAGCAAACCGTTATCGCAATCGAGCATTTACTTGTATATGATGTTGAAATGCTTACTCAAATTTTATTACAGTTTAAGGAAACTTGATATAGAAACAAAAGAAATGTTTCAGTAATACTTAAGTAGAGTTTGAGTCTTTCTGTACATATTATCCTCAATTTAGAAACCGGTGGGTAAAACAAACTTCAACAACAAACAAGTTCTTTGTTTGCATGAATTTCGTAACTGTGTTACAGTTTACTAAATTGTTATTACAATTTTGCAGTATGACTTCCATCGTGAAAGATCAATAGTGGATTTTAAGATATACAGAACTGAAAAACCAATACAAGTAATAAAATATGTTCAAAATAATTTCAATCTAATTTGATTAAACGTCAAATGTGAATTAAAATGCAATATTATCATTAATGAAAAATAAATAAATGCAATTTATCATTCTTCTAAAAAAATCGTGAAATGTGAACCTTCACATTTCACGATTTTTTTAGAAGAATGACAGTATTTGTGAGTCATAGACTAGATCGGCATTTTATTTTAAACTTATTATAACCCCCGACGCAAAAACGACGGGGTATTATAAGTTTGACGTGTCTATGTGTGTGTGTCTGTCTGTGGCATCGTAGCTCCCGAACGGATGAACCCATTTTAATTTTGATTTTTTTTGCTTGAAAGGTTAATTAATCGGAAGTGTTATTAGTTATGTTTGATGAAAATCGGCCCAAGATGGCCGCCGCCACCAAATGGCGGATTAAGTACATATTTTTTCACAAGTCCCTCAATATGGGTATCAAATGAATATCATGACGGGGTTTTTTAAATTTTTAATTTATAGTATATTACGAGAATTGGCTTTTTAGTAATATATTGTAATCACTGATATGAGTAAAATAATTATTATAATAGCTATCATTGACCCATTTTAGACCCATTGCAAATGATTGCTTGCTGGTTTTTCTGCTAATGTTATTTTTGTATAAATGCCGTCAGTACTCCCAAGTACTACAGCTTGTTCAATATTTTAGCTAAACAAACATACTGTCTAAATAATTAGTACTATAATTAACAATTTATTAATTATCTTACATAGATTCGATCTACGTTTAAAGTGCTTGGACACTAGATCGAGATTAACACTGGTTCATAACATCGTTCTAATCATGGGCGTCAAAGTGTCAATAGGCAGATGTATCGATAGGCAGATGATACTTATTACAATTCGTTTTTAAACTTTATTATCTGTACGAGTAGTTCTTGTCTGTAAGTACGAATAAGTGCATTAGCGAATCGCGATAGTATTATGTTATTTATACGATGTTTCGAATCATCATTCGCGTTGTCGATATCGCATCGTATATGTATTCGAATAAAATTGTTTTGTATTACGAATGCTTTTTCGAATACACCCATTTCGCGCAGTACCTACACCTAGGTACGTCCGTAATCACATTATATGTAATTTTTTCTTATGTATCTGATCTGATGAATTCTTTTAACACGCACACAACTACTACTAAGTAACAATAATATCTGTATGTTTACAGACTTTGTTTTATTTATGGACATGAAATCTAAATGTCAAACTCTAGGTGATATTTTAATCGATGAAATGCCTACTTCCTTGTACAAAGACATCTTTGCCTGACCGCCCATGACGTAAGTTATACTTGCCAACGTTTCTACGTATAGAAATCCATTTTTAAATTTGAAATAACCGTCAATAACGTTTAAAGCCACCACGACGAACACCTCACAAGATCATTAACCTAACATTTTCCTACTACCCTTCCAAAAATATTGGCATACACTCTTTTTACACAGCAGCCTGTCATTTTCCATCTAATAGATGAACTTTAACCTTAACCGTACCTAGTCGATTCTACTTTACACTCTTCAAAGAAGAGAATAACTTACTATTTCATACAATTAACTCTACAAATTGTGACTCAGTCCATACTCTTAGGTCAGTACTTAGATTTTCATTATAATCTTAAAAGAGATGTTGATATTTTAATCAGTTCTTCTATTCTTTTAGTTATGAGCATTTGGTTGCAGTCTTTTGAATGAACTTTCAATCTAGTGAGCATTCGGTAACGTAGGCGAAGATATTTTGAACGATTATGCTTTTTTCCGATTAGCCAATTGCAGAAGCAACTTGTTTTTTTGACCATCCAAACTAATCACCGCTTTGCCTGCCTGTTTTTAGCCGTGAAAATACAGGCCACAGAAAAATTATCCTAATTAATAGTCATCATTATCAGAATCGATGTGAACACACGTTGAGCGGGTTCTGATTGGTCAAATTATAAAGCATATCTTTAGACGGTCCAATCACCGCTATCCTCTTGTTCGATCATTGACTTATCCAATAATAACGACTTTATTTTTCTATGCTAGACAATGGACACATCTCCTGTTTTAATACATCCAAAGAGTATGGACTACATCAAGTGTTCCCAGTCGTTACTGGTACATTCTACCATCAAAGCTGAACCAAATAATCTCGATCTTGCTTATTGGTGACGAGATCTTAAAGTCTAGTATACCTAAATGTAAGGCTACACACAGATGCAAGTATGGGATAATCTGTGTATAAGAATTTCATTTCAACAAGTCGTTTAAAATAGTCAACAACTTAGAGCTACAGGGCCGGACTTACGTATGTTATATATGTAGGTGCCCTAGGACGTATAACGTGGTAGCCAAAAGGGCCTAAGACCCTATCATTTTCTCTAACAGCAGTATTTTATTTTAGTAAGAGAAAGATAAGACGAGTTTCCTCAGTGTAGCTCTATTTCTTTCTCTTGCTAAAGTAAGAATAGATATAGGTACTAGAGATGATGGAAAGCTTTTAAAGGTAATTAGGACTTTTATAATTGTTTAATCAAATATTAACCGTGCCCTAGGACATATTAACCCTTATTTAAAATTATAACAATTGTTTAACAGTTATTTACAGTGTATTTATCTATTCAACAGTTAGTTATGTGTCTCCATAATTAAACCTACTTTATCAAGTTTTATAAGTATTTGTATCTATCCTGAAGTGTAAGTGATTTCAAATTCCATAAAGGTATTTTTTTTATGATATTACGCAATAATACCTATAATTATCTGGATTTTATCGGTTTCTTGGTTTTGGGTTAGATGGTCTAGTTCTTTCAGGTTCTTATTAATTTCATTAGTTCCTTAAATAATACGTGGTAGGAACCTTAAAACATTTTCTTTTTCATAGATTTTTGTATTAATTTAACAAGATATCACTGTAAATAAATGTAAAACAACTACTACAAGAACAGGCTAAGTCAATTAAGCCCAGTCATTTCATATAGGTTCGGTCAAATGTTCTTTAGATTATAAACAACAGATGCCTGACGATAGGCATCTCTACGTATTATCATAAGTGAGCGACAAACGCGACATCCTCACAACGCGACACGATGCTTAAGTATTAGTTAACTTGTCGCGTAGACTAGTTCGCGACGGGACATTTAGTTGTATATGTTAAACGTCATCGTCTAAAATAGCGTCGATTTTGCCACAGATAGAAACTAATGAGAATGTGTCAATTAATTGACCGAACCGAGATGATTTATATTCGAATCCTAATCCATGACGAATATATAGTTAGTTATGTTCAAGTTATTAGCTCTAGATGAAAAAGCACAACGAAGTACATATCTCCATGGAAATGTTGAAAGCCTAATTCGACAGTACGGCGCTTGACTTAAAACTTTCACAGATATGGTTAGGTCAATCGTAACTATGTTTATTTATACTAAACATTATATCTAGTATAATTTGAAAATAAATTGACCCCATATCTTGTTAGAAGTTATTGTTAGTTGAGGTTGAAATATAGTTCATTCGGTTGAAGATTATGGTGACAATAAATGGTAGGAACGCTAGAAAGATCTTCTATACATTTTGAATGGCCTTTATACCCTTCGAAGTTGCATTCGATTATAAGACGACCATGATTATATGGTATGTCGTCCAATTTTTTCCGCTGAAATGATAATAACCGTGAGTACAGCTTAAAAGCAACCTTATACTTTCGTTATGAAGGTGAAATTTTAAAAATACTTATAATTTTCCACAGTTAATTCTATCTGCAGTATGTAGTTTTGTATACTTTACTTTTTCGGCGCCAAAAAACATCAACCAACTGCATAGATTTTAGTGCTATAAACATAGACGATCTAGATTGATCAATAGTTATGAGAGTAATATAAACTTAGTGCTTCTCTACGAAACGTATTTATTTATTGTAAAATGAAAATGTCATTAGTTAGTATTTATAATCACCATTCTCTTAATAGGAATAAACTATACAACTAACTATGTGTAAGGAAATTATGGCCGGCCCTATATGCTTAATACATATCTGCGTATAATTATCGTCATAATTAAACAGTACTCTCTATATTTTCTTTAATTAAATCTATTAGAAGGGGAAGAAAAATAAATGTAACTGTAAGAGAATTATGACTTATTGTGATGTCATATAAAATGAACCGCCCCATTTTAGTCAAATTATTCTTATTAATATTCAATCCACAGTAAATTTTTTTGGCGGCTTCTTAATTCATCTACAAATATGAAACGAAATTTAGTAAAATGCAAAATTAACGGTCATTCGTCAACCACGTCCATTTTGAATGCGGTGGGCTTCCGGCCAATCGGCTTCATCGCCAGTCTACGTCCGGTAACGTTTGTGCAATTTGTATTTAGAATTTCCTCATCACTACTGCTGGAGTCGTTGAAGCGGCCGGTCGCGCCTACATCCTCTTCTGAGTCTGATGACTGTAAGAAAACATTAAAATTAATAAATCGATGATTAAAATTATTTATTCGTATTAGAAATTGTACAACGCTATTGGACAATTTGTCAGAATAGTCTCATTAAAAATGCATTATGGTGTTAAAATTGAAGGCTGGCTCTTCCATCAAATTAGTGAAACCCAGATAGAAGTATTTTTGACTTAATAATGTTATTTATGGCTTCATTTCAAGAACAACGAATTGGATGATACTAAAACGTTCGTGGGTTTTACGAGCATATAACTTTCTAATATTCATTCCATCTTAAAGTGTAAGCAGAGATGGCAATGGTATTTTCACCGAGAAGTTTGAATGGAGACTAAGTCCTATCAAAATCTACATCTACCATAACTTACAACACTCTGCTATCACTGATTTAATGGAAACGAGGCCTTTTGGATTATTAAATGTTGTATCATGATGTGTCCGACTTAGTAAAAAAAACTATGCAATATCAACGTGGTCTACTTAAATTATATCTATATACATACATATGAATACAGTGCAGATGCCATATCACCATCTCTTAAAGCTATACAGTTTGTAACGCGCTATCTCGCTCTAACGCATGCGATTACAATGCTTTAAGATGGTGGTGATGGTGGTCAGGTCTCTGGTTATGACAGAAGGTGTATGAGGATCTTATGTACAATAGTGGCTGATGAGAAAATGCTAGGTGTACGTAAAGCTATGTACAGTTTATATATAAGGTATGCGTGCATAGTCTGACGCCTTTCATCTCGAAGGCAGAAGTATAATATTACATTTGCTCAGCTATAGTTTTTGGCTCCATGGAAAGCCGGTAATCCTATTACCCTCTACAAGGTACAGTAGCTTCCACAGGCCTTGCTGCTATTGACATATTCTTGACAAGAAACCTAATAACACTTTTTATGACTGGGTAATAAGCTTTTTAAACATGCGACATATGTATTTATCGAGACGATCAAACGGTTAAGGAAATCTATTTTATGGAGCGCGGCTCAATATGACTGGATTGTCAACAAATAAGCATTTGCAATTTGATGGCATACTTTTAAATGAAATAAAACCATTTCCTGATCAGATCGGAGACGTTCTGGATAAAGGCCAGGTTAAGAGCACCTTAAACCGGCGAGCGTGTATGAGGAATGTTATGAAAGTGAATGAAGCCAGAGAAGTGTGTCAGGATCGTAGCAAATGGAAATCCGTAGTCTCTGCCTACCCCTCTGGGAAACAGGCGTGAATTTATGTATGTATGTAAAACCATTTTAAAGCAAGTACGGCTTTAGACAAAAGTTAAGATGTCAAAGAACGCTTCCGAGGAAATTATATCGTCTCGGTTGTATAAAAAACGTTTCAGTACTGTTATTCAATGGTATATTAAGACCACTATCTATACGAAGCACCATTGTGCTACATAACTATACCTAATATAAATAATAATAACAGCCCTGGATTAAATTGTGCCACTGCTGGGCACGGGCCTCTTCTCAGTGTGAGAAGGGTTAAGCCATAGTCCACCACGCTGGCTTAGTGCAGGTTGGCAGCCTTCACATATCTATGAGAGACATTATGAAGAACTCTCTGATATGCAGGTTGCCCCACGATGTTTTTCTTCACCATTAAAGCAAGCGATAATGAACTATTTATAACGCATATAACTTCGAAAAGTCATACATGCCGATGCGCGCCTTGGGTTCGAACTCGAGACCTCTACGTGGCAGTCCAACGGTTCCACGGTCCCATTAGGCTATCGCTGCTATATACATATACATAACTATAGCTAAATGAAAATAATTCGTTTGACAGAATATATGATGACCCTTTGATCGCCTTGAGCACCCATTGCAGAAGATTACCTTTAAATGCTAACGACGAAAATTATGCTGTGAAAGTCTTTAAGCGAAATATAATTGTTTAACGAATAAAAATACTGTATATTAAAATTAAATATATAATATTACTTATAAATATATAATACTTATAAACATAGGATGTGCTATATAAAAGTAACGCGTGTGGGTGGCATAAGCCTGCAAAAAAGACAAGAGAAAGTAAATTAAGATTCAACACTAATATTTATAATTAAATTAAAGTTTCGGTACATAAGAAACCTATACTTAATTGAACATAAAAGATGCTCATTTTCTTCTATTAACCTGTTAATTGGCAACGGCACAACGGCGGCTAGACACTAGATTTTCAATTATGTCTGGCATTCCAACAATTGACAAGTCAAAACCATTTTGGATATAATTTCATAAATCTTTTGAGGAATATTTGCTCAATATTTGAAGAAAGTGTGGTCAAACAAAACCCGGAAAACATAGTACAGATAGGCAACACCAAACAAAGTGTTGCTGCTTTATAAATAAACGTAATTAGTGTCGCCACTACAAAAATAGTGTTGCTACTTAACAAATAAACGTAATTAGTTTTGCCACTGCAATAAATAAAATAGTGTTGCTACTTTATAAATGTACATAACTATATAAAATAATAAAATAGAAAATTGTAAATAGAAAAATATACATATATATCGAAAATAAAATAATAAAATCGTCCCACAACCATGCAAAAAGCATAATTTTACAAAGTCCAACGAACATTTATTTCTTGGGGCGGCCGCGCGCGATCACTTGTGGCAGTCGCTTGTTCGGTCGCTCGTCACTGCTGTCCACGCTCTACATACAACATATTTACATCACATTTAACATTTACCTTCATTATTAAAAGCTATTAGTAACATTAATTATTATTTTAATTTAATTAATACGTATATTAAAACAATATTACTATTTGCTTATAATATTACTTTTATAATGAGTTCGCTACTATAGAAAATAGAGTAATTATGTATTTTGGCATTTCTGTCGAAATTTTATGTCTTGTCATTTTCATAATGATGCAAAATTTAATTAAGAGATAAGACAAAATCCGTTCTTTCAATAACTAGCAAATGTCATTTTTCATACATGTTACATTACCGCTGGCTACGTTGCCAAATCTGGTATAGGCTTTATTATCTGCGTACATAAACATTGTGTATGATTCTAATGATATCGATTCTATACATAATTACTCTGTCATCAAAATACAATAATATATCGATTGAACTTGATTGTATAATAATTTACTGTAGAAACCTAACATTTGCATGCATCAACAATATTAATGAACAACATAACTGAAACCAAAACAAAGAAACAAACAGCAAGGTTCAAAGACTTTAACTTTAACATCGTTTGTAATTTTAGAGAGCAAATATAGAGACACCAGACCCCAGTGTTGAAGTAGTTCTTACTGTAGATAGTTACCATGGTGGGATTAGATGGTAACTGGTATCTAGATGGTATTTAAATGTCTCCTATAAAAATAAATATTCCAACTATAAAAGATTCTAATGATTTATTTTAGACACAAATTTTTACAAAATAAAATGCTGATTTTAACTATAAAAGACTTCTATATTATATCTAAGTACTCAATTGTCGATTGCATCTAGTTCTCTTAATATGCTGAAGACCGTCATCTTGAGTTTTTTGACAGTGTCCCTGATCTTTACACAGTACCTCATATGAAAAAATTATAAGCCTTTTCAGACATCTTTGCCAGCCTTTTGCTAACCATAAAAGATACTTTTAAGTCCATTCAATTACTAAGCTATCCAACTTTTATTGTATGTAGTCTTTGAACCTTAAACAAAAGCCCATCACAAGTGCAGCTTACATCGAAGTCTCCAATAGTGAATTTAGTAGCGGCGGCGTCGGCGACCAGCTGCGCGGGCGCAGGCGGCGCGCTCTCCGGCGACAGCACCTAACCGTCACACCGCCCGCACAAGGTTAGTACATGAATGGATGAACATTTAGCAGTAGCGTTTTAGCTAGCTATATCGATTGTTGATTCTACGAGACATTAAAATATAATTATGTGGTGAAAGGGAATGTGTAAATATCAATAGTTGAAAACTAAGTAACCGTGAAAAAGGGTTTCAATTTTAATGTCTTACATTCGTTTAACGTACCTATTTAAATTTGTTTAACTTTCACTAAAGTCAAGTAAAGTACTTTATGAGTATATTTAGATTATTATTATCTCGCATTATAAATTATTCATGTATGTATGTCATCATTTTATGAAGTCATTTGTAATTAATTAAGACTGAACATATGCAAAATAGAATTTACCTTTGAAATACTAAGAACTACCTTGTTTTGAAATCTAAACAAATTAGCAGTACCTACTTTAAAAAAAAACACATTTTCACTTGGCTTAAATATAGGTTAATAATTAAAGGGCTCTTTCAATAGTACACGTTAAACAATTTTTATTTTACAGGAGTATAGTTTAGGATTATTAATAATTTACAATAACCCGCATTATATGCAATATCAGTTACATCCATTTGTAGAAATCAACTATCGACACACCTACTCGTATGGTTATTTACAAAACACCCATGATATGTAACAACTCCGTCTAGCTGTTGATCAGAATGCATGATGAATCCACACATAGTTTTATATTAGAGCATGTTTATGGGCTCGTACGTAAAACGCCAAAATGCTCGCCAAGACCTCCGTGAGCGCGCTATACGTGTCTATAAACATACTCTTAGATGTATTTATTTTACCTTAATTTTGTATCTAGTATTAAATCTAATTTATGCACATATCTGGTAGTTTCAAGAAATATAATATATTATTTCTTTACCTATTAGTTGCTTTATATCCATAAAATTTTAATGTTTATTTAACAAGAAATATTAAATAAACAATAAACAGTTTGCTATTAAGGTACTATAAAAAAAAACCGCCGACAAAATATTGTAATTTTAATATATATGTCTATTTTAACACAAGTTAGGTAGGTAAACTTTTCTAACCTAGAGTAGGTTAGGAAAGTTTATATGATGAATACTGAGCAACAATAATTTTTTAGATGGATAAAGCAAATCACCCAATTTACGTTCACATAAAACACAATTATATACCTACGATGTTTGAATTTCCTTAGCATTGGAATAAGTTTCCTTTTTTTAATATGATTTTGCAGCTCGATACTGTTTTAAATTATTTATCATATCGTATCCCATGCAAGTTTCACGGTTATAAATAAGAACTCACTCAATATTAAGTATTTCTTTAAGTTTTTAATCAAAGCTTCAACATTGTGCGTAATGTAATGAGTGTAATGACCCTTTAATGTAAGTATATAGCCAATAATAGTTAAGTTAAATCTTGAAACTCAGTATATGATCATCATCCCAAGCCATCAACATTGCAAATAATGCGGTATTTAAATATGACTAATAATACAATCTTATCCCAGATTATTGTTTGCACCTAACTTGCAGACATCGTGCACAATAAACTTTAGTTTAATATCTGCTATAGAATAACAAACAGCAATAATATTAAGGAAACAAAGTATTTTCCTTAAAGATAAATGATTTTAAATTAGTAATGCGTATCATACGAATAATATTCGAATACAATTGTGCACAAGTCGATACCTACCTACTTTTCATGGCAAGAATACAGTGCACCTACTAATGCATAGTATTGTCAATACATTCGAATATCATCGACAACTAATTTTAACAAAGTGTGATGAGAAGGTATACTTACATCTTGATCACTCATCATCTCCTTAGTCGATACAGTGGTCTCGATCCTTCTGATGGATCCCTGGTGGATGTCCACGTCGAAAGCCAGGCATTGGAAGCGGCGCAAGATGAAGACCACAGGTATGGGTAGTACCCCGGCGAGGATCATCAGCACAGCGATCCCGAGTACCCATGGAGGGTACTGAGTCTTTACTACGCGACCCTGGAATAGAAATATTTAGCATACATACATATTTTCACGACTGTATTCCCGAAGGAGTAGGCAAGGAAGTATTACACCGACATTTCGCCAAATACGGTTGTAAGTCTCACGTGAAATGTGCGAGACTATTGTTGTTTTACTGACAACACTCCTAAACTCCGTGCTGCTGCAGAGTATTTCTTCATAGAAACTATATTTCTGGATCATTTCATCGCCTCGTTGGTCCAATAATATAAAGTTTGTGTGTTTTAACCAATCTTGAAGTGGCAGCTCAATTCTTAGGTTAAAGTGTTATCAGGTATTTCAGATGGAAAATCCTCAGTAGCAGAGACTGGTATGTTCAGTACAGTAGCGGAATCTGGTATGTATGGTATGGTAGTCGTCTACTTAACATGCTACCAGACGTTGCTACTGAGAATGTTGCCTTGTCGTGAAGACACTAGCACGTTATAATAATAATAATGTCCTCCAAACCTAATTTCGGTCACAGCGGCCAATCTTAACGGAGACTGGCCTTCTGCGCAGGAAATATTACGTTGACGCTCCGACGGCAATCCGACACGACCAGCGAGAGATCAGGCCCAGGACCAACGGCTTTCCGAGACACGGGAGGGAGGAGGGGGGAGATTGAAGCTTACTCCGTCAATAATTTTTGTTGGTTCGACCTGGGATTTGAACCCGAGACCTCATGCACAGCAGTCGCCTTCACTACCGCTGCGCCACGGAGGTAGTTATAACGTAGACATCCAGGTTTCCTCACGATGTTTTCCTTCACCCTTATAACGAGCGATTATTAACTATTTAATACACACATAACTTCGAAAACTCTGAAATGCGCGCCTTGAGTTTGAACCCGAGACCACTGCGTGACAGTCTTTAGCTGTTCTCCTACTAGGCTATAACTGTTTCGATACCGAAAATATTAATATGATTTTTATTTATATACTTCAGGAACCCAACTCCTCGTCACACCCTCGAACACCCCTACTGCCTGTGACGTTGATACTGTTACGGCTAATGCCCTCTGTCGGCACTGTGGGGAAGAGTCGGCGCTTTCTAATAATAATTTATTACAGCACCATCTATTGACATCTTACGGAACTACGTATTTGTCAGGACGAGTTCAGTGGAGAAAGCGCTGGCACATTCTCGAACCATCGCGCTGTTGCGAGCTGTCTGTGACGTTTTCTGGAAAACTCCAGAAGCACTTTACCCGCGTATAAATAGAGCGCACGCGCACCGCCGAGTCAGTTTACTATCCGTAAGCGGTCAAGTGTTCATCGAAGCGAACGGAAGCGACAATACTACGGAGTTTGAAGCAGTTACAGTGGAAAAGTGTAGTATAGTGTTTGTTGTGTGTTAGAGTTAATTGTGTACTAGAATAAAACGTGTTTTAGTCGGTAATATTGTTTTATATTCTTATCCGTCGAGCCCAGCACGTAACAATACCATTAACCTCGATGGCGTAGTGGTTAGTGTAACCGACTGCCACGTCTGAGGTCGCGGGTTCGATTGTATGTGATAGAATATTAATATTATTATCCACGCATGTATACGAAGGGAAAGACAAACACATACCCAATTCCTAAAGTGCAGTAATGGTGGTACAATGGATGACACCTATACCTCATCAGCTTTTAAATAAATTAAAAGAACAATCAAGTATATTGTTCTGCCGTCCTTACGAAAAGTACAATAACTAAGTTAAAGCTAATTTCGAGAAAAACGCGGTTAAAGATTTCTTTTTTATTTTATTTATATCTCAATCACTGTACATGATATCGACTTGAAACTCTCACTACATGATAGATAAAAATGTAGAGAATATTATGTGGTACTTATCTAATGTTTGTAAATACATTTATTCCCGCTATAAAAACTAAAAATCAATAAAATATATCAATCATATGTTTAGTATTATTAGTATGCAGAAAGATAGTTTGCTAGCCATAACGCAGTAAGTAAACTACTTATTGCACTAATGGTTAGAAAACCCATATGATGCATTTTTGAGTAGCAATTAATAAATTTTTATAACTGTTCCCTAACCATAGATGGATTAAGTGTCTTATTTTATGCAGTTACATTTTTATGTCAACATGAATAAAAAGAAATTTGCAACATAAAATTTAAATGACAATTTTGTTACAATTGATACCAGGCACGGTCATTTGGTACTCAGTAACGAAGTTGAAGCTCTGGTAACAAACGGGCAAGTTGAATGTAAAAATGTTGTTAATATTGAATTTACTAACTAGTAAATGAGGTTTACAATTAACGAAATCTGCTAATTATAAATGCAATAACTATTCTTATTGCAGGTATAGTTAGTAAAATAACTTATAGCGTAAATAAGCTTCCGTAACATATCTGCAATAACTCACGCTTATTGTACTTATAACTAGTAAATGAAGATTACAAATAAGGAAATATTGTAGTTATAAATATAATAACTTTACTTATTGCAGATATAGTTAGAAAAATACTTAATAGCGTAACTAACTTATTCCTATCTATAGTTATGTCGGTCTTGATAAGTATACCATAAAACACGGACCTAGATGTTCCGGCACCGATACTAGATACGTAAAAACTATCTAAAGAGAAAATATAAACCTCGTTTTGCTGATTCCGAATATGTACTTAACTCAATTCGGCTCAAAACTCGAGTTATTTCTATATTCTCGAGCACTTTTCGTAAGGACGGCAGTGTTGTCAACCGGACATTTTACAAGACTTCGTACTTCTACTGAGAATCAACAAACAGGAAAATCTGCTAGGTAATTGTAACACTATGCTTAGTCTAGCAATCGAACACAGGACCGCGGCTCCAAACAAGAATAACATAACAACCTTTGTGTACACCTACAACTATATATATTGGCTGCAACACCTTGTTGATATAAGTTGTAAAATACTGAAATTATATTTAATTGACGATTTAAAAGGGTGACCGTGCATTTCTTGCAGGTTTCTTCTCATAGGCTCTTTGTCTGAACCTTTCAACTAACCTGAAATAGCTTTAGTAACTTAGTAAACTCGCTAACGTTTATTTAGACGTTCATAAGTATTACTTTGTGACCTAACTAAATAAATGATTTCTGACCTTGGTTTTAAAAAGAACTTACAGACTGAATTGAGAACGTTCTCCTTTTTAAAGTCGGTTACAAATGCACTAAAGCTATTGAATATATAGTACAGGTATATATGTATTTGTTTATGTAAATAATCAGTAAAGATGACTCAACGAACTCGTTACGAATTAATGAGTATATGTATGACCGCGACGCGGGCGCAGGGACTTCACACAACGATTCGCGATGCATCGACCCTGATTCACCTTTATCTATGCTCACAGTTATAAACGCAACTTAGCTGCGACTTACTCTAGTATTCGTTTCGTTATCGAGTTATATTGTTTATAGATGAGTAAATAAAGTGGGACAAAACTGTGTGATCCTATCAATCGGATAGTACTGTGAGTTATTGGTCTATTGGTTTTTAAAGGCTTAGCATATTTTGGTTAGATGATGTTATAATTACTAGATAAATATCTTTGCTATGTAGTAAACATTATTTTAATACAATATTTATTATAGCTATTGTTTATCATGATAAATCTAGTTTGTATTTTATGAATATAACTATATAATCTTTGAGTTTTAAACATTAATTAGTTAATGAAATGACTTCATTTTAATATAAATTTTCAATTCATTTATGTTTAGGCATAGGCTATTTACTTGTTTTGTTAATAAAAGGAATAGCCAACATTTATAAACATAGAGCGTTTTGGTACAACCGAATTGCCTATAATGTCTCTGTTAAATTGTTAATAGATGTTGGATCTACAGAAATACGAAATAAAAAATACAAACTAATACAAAGCAATAGTCTTTTAACAAAATGTTTAGTTAATTTATAGTTTTTATTAAAACGCTACGTCGTCAGATAATAATATGTCATATGACCATGACTTTCTTTCTTCTCTTGTTAGACAGTTTCTTCATAAAAATGTACCGGCGGACAGTATGTGCGGTAATATCGTTAAGTTTGTGTGTGCACGTGAGCTCGCAGTCTGTGAGTGTGTCGACGAGCTACGGTGACGTCATAGGGCAGCAACATGACGGATATAACACGTTCTTTGGAGTGCCGTACGCTCAAGTGGACGAGAACAATCCGTTTGGGGTGAGTATACTAACAAACTAAATTACAGCTTTGCATGTCCTATCCTGTCTAATATTATAAATGCGACTGTAAATTTGTTTGTTACGCTTTCACGTCCTAACTACTAGACAGATCATGATTAAATATTGCATACACTTTGTCAGGGGTCAGAAAATGACATAGGGTACCTTTTATCAGAGAAAGTACTTTTCCCGAAGGATAGAAATTTATTGACAAAATCTACATTAACCTGTCAAGTCTTAAAAACCAGACATCATTAAAAATATATTGTGATTGGCCACCGGTGTACCGCTGCGACTCAATAGATTAACGCGAGCGACGCCGCGGGCAAAATCTAGTTACATACATATAATCCCAAAATATTTTATTAGATTTTCCTAACTAATCACGACGTCTGATAATGCACCCAGTTACAGGCAGATGGCTCATCTGGGTTACATGGAAAGGGTATTAGAATTTTCTGTTAGGAGGTTTCCAGTAGCTTTACGGACGCTGAAGGGAGATAGTATAACTCGGTTAGTACGAAACCGTTTGCCATGAACACTTATAAACATATTTTGATTTCGAGATGAAGCAGAAGATAGCATTTTATGTGTTTAGTGTGATGTTTTGAACAACTTGGATTACTCAACTGATATTTAATAAACATATGCAAAAGTAAAAATATAAACTCGGCGATGGTAATGGCAACTTAGCGAAGTATAGCGGTAAAATATTTTGAACGACCTATTCTCCTTAGCTAAATAGGCTTCGCCTCAGAATTAATGTAAATTGACTACTAGTATTAGGTTTATAATTATTATTATAATAAATCTAATGAAATGATAGGTTGTCAATTTATTCAACTTAACTTTGGTTTGCAACAATCTATGTTTTAGCACTAGGTTTATGTAATAATTATACTGATCTATCTGGGCTATATTCATGTTATAGATATATTACGTTTTTTAATTTCAGAAAAGCTTAAACTACCCGAAATTCAAGACGCCCTTCAACGCTAACGATTCTTCAATAATGTGTCCTCAAGTAGCCCGGGTCGTCGGCGGAACGCTACAATGCCTCCGACTAAACATATACGTGCCGCAGACAGCCAATGCCAACAACAAACTACCAATATTGGTTTGGTTTTATGGAGGAGGCTTTGTAATGGGCTATGCTGGCTTATATGGCGGCCAACATTTGGTCAAACACGACATAATAGTCATAACAGTGAATTACAGACTTGGTCCATATGGCTTCTTCTGTCTTGACGATCCTTCTGTACCAGGCAATCAAGGGCTGAAAGATCAGATAGCAGCTCTTAAATGGATTAAGGAAAACATAGGTGACTTTGGCGGAGATGCGGGTAAGGTGACTAGTGCTGGCGAAAGTTACGGAGGCGGAGCTGTTGATTTACATTTATATTCGAAGTACGAGACGTTATTTGATAAAGCTATCATCGAAAGTGGTTCTATATTCACTGAAGGCTTTTATATGAAACCGGATTATCAAGCAGCTGTTAAAATAGCCAATCATTTGGGACATAACGTAACTTCTACGGAGAGGGCTTTAAAAGTATTATCAGTAGAAAATCCTCTTGATGTTATGAGAGCTGCTAGAAACTTGAGCATGAGACTAACAGTTTGTAAAGAAAAACATTTTAGAAAAGTACAAAACTTTGTTGACCAAGACCCTTTTCATCTAAACAATCCAGACAGAGTTAGAAACACACCAATTTTAATCGGTTATAACAGCAAAGAAGACTTCGGAACTTACGCTAATAAGTCAAAAGAATTCTACGATAATTTAGGAGACATTTTCTATAAAAAACTGAAGAAAAATTTCGTTTTAAAAGAACCTGAGTTGAAATCTCTGAGTAATATAATTAAAAGATTTTATTTGGGTCCTAAAGAGATTGCTCCTGAATCTATGATTGAACTTAGTGATTTTGGATCTGATTTCATTCTTAATCACGCTGCAGAGTGGTCAGTCGATAGATACATTAAACAAGGAGCGTCAGTCTACAAGTATTTGTTTTCATATATTGGGGGTAGCGTATATCAGAATATCAGTGGAGCGGGTGCTATACATACTGCGGAATTAGATTATCTGTTCGAAATGGATACGCAGTTGGAAACTAAAGAACAGATAATGATGAGGGACAGGATGACGACGATGTGGTCTCAGTTTGTGAAGCTTGGGTAAGTGCGCACTTTTTCTGTTAACTACGTCACGTATTTTATAGTTTTTGTAAATACACCAAATGGACTTTGGCCTAACTAAATTCAGCAGCATATCTTCTTATATGTACGAATACACATGTAGGCAGTCCGAAAAGACCAGAACAATTTACTTGTATGCCTATTATTGGAAATTATTTGATTTTGTTACTGTGTTATTCAATGTTGAGGAGACAAAAGATTTTAGATCAATACTTATATAGTACTCCACAATCCAACATACTTATTGCCACTGGCAATGCCTGATGGTAAGCAGTTACCGTGGCCTATTGACGCTTACAACACTAGAGGTATCAATCTTGTTGGCAACGTGCTTGGGATATATAAAGGATTGGTCCTTAAACAAAAGAGGTCGCAGTGTTGACACCACTCCGTTCCCTCGAGGACCACGAAGACAACACAAGGTTATTTGGCGGTGATTTTCTGTAGAGCTTAGACATTTCTACCTTATCGAAGATGCCTGCCCCAATTTTAGTAAAACTGCAAGCTATAAACCGATACCAAAAAATAAAATTATAATATCAGCCCTGTATATACTTATACTGTCCCACTTCTTGGGCTTGGGCCTCTTCTCAGTGCAAGAAGGGTTAGCCTATAGTCCAACACGCTGACCCAGTGCGGATTGGCCGACTTCACATTTCCTCGTGAATATTATGGAGGACTCTCAGAAATGCAAGTTTCCTCACGATGTTTTCCTTCACTGTTAAAGCAAGCGTTAACTAACTATTTAATACGCACATAACTTCGAAAATGTCAGAGATGCGCGCCTTGGGTTTGAAGCCGAGACGTCTGCTTGGCAGTCTAACGTTCTCCTACTAGGCTATAGCTGCTTTGATACCGAAAATATAATTATGATTTTTATTTATATACTTCAGGAATCCAACTCCTCAGCAGTCAGCCCTATTACCTGTGACGTGGATACCAGTAAACGACACAGCCAGACCGTACCTGAACATCGATGTGGAGATGACGATGCGGGACCACGTGTATCAACACAGGATAGCTTTCTGGGACCTGTTCTGGCACATCTATGAGAGATATTCGATCGCATATGACGACAAATGATCTATTGTGTTGTTTGTTAAAAGTGAATGTACAGTTAAATAATTATATGTAATATTGTCTTACGTTTACACGAATGTTTAAATGGATTTGATCGTGATGTTTATTAAATTTTAACTTTTATTTCTATTTCTATTCTTCTATTCTAATAATAAAAATTGTTGTATTTAAAATCATTAAAACTATTTAGATTTACATTAACACCTTCCCCAACGTTTCGGTTGCTTTTCAGCAGTCATGTTCACGGGGAGACTAAATTCGTGGTCGTCTCATCGTTCTGAAGTGTAGTCATTTTAAAGTACCCAAACATAATTTAATCATTGGTGTTTCTATTCACGCAAAATGAGCTTAAAGTAGCTTAGGTGTGGTTTGCTTCTTCTTGAGTTAATTTCAATAGTTAATTAATAATTATTTTAGGATATACACAGTTTAGTAGATTAAGATTTTAATACACACCCAATCATAAGAAATAACGAAACGTATGATCTTAACTCCAATACTCTAAATGTTGTGGCAATTTAAACATGTTAGAAATGATGATTCGATAGAACTGTAGTTTACTATAAGTAAAGTATTGGTTAATGTGTCGCTCAGACTCGGGTTGAGTTTCTGCGCTACTTTAATAAATCGTAACTAATATTATAAATATGAATGTGAGTTTATTTGTTTGTTACGCTTTCACGCCTTAATGACTTAACTGATCATTATGTCAAGGATACTGAAAAGGCCATGGGTACCTTTTATACAAAAAGTACTAATCGCGAGGGATATAAATATATTTACAATATCTAGATTCATGCGAAAGCGAAGCTGCGGGAAAAATTAAGTATATTATTAGTATCTATTCGATTTTTAATCGCCAGATAATGTATCTGAGGAGTGAATTTAACATATTTAAAAACCCAAAACCCCAAATGCTACAGCATAATTGAAGTTTATTTGATTATTGGAAAGTTAGCTAAATTAAGTAGATATACTTTTAAACTAGATTTTAACTAATACAAATACGTACTAAGTTCAAATATAAACGCTTTAATGAACTAAAAAAAGAAAACGTACTTATATACTTATAACTTAAATTAAAAAATTGCAAATATGCGGAGCTTGGCGTAATTTATTTATTGTCATTTGTCAGCTTTTTGTAATCATTAAAACTGAGAAGGAAATAGAAACGATGTCTTTAATGCTTTTAATGCTTATTATTTTTATATTTTACTAGATTCTGCCCGCGCCTTCGCTCGTGTTATACTAGATCTTCTAGTCTTTCTAGTCAATAAACTTATATCCCTCATAAACAGTACTTTTACCTAGATGTAATGTACCCTATGTCCTTTTCTGTTCTCCTGACAAAGTGTATGCTAAATTGCATAATGATCGGGCCGGTAGTTAGGCGTGAAAGCGTTATAAACAAATAAACTCAGATTAGCATTTATAATATCAGTTAGAATTTTTACCTTTAGTTCATTCAAGCGTGATTACTTCTTATTTTTAAGTACTATTAATTAATATTTGCAATTATTATTAAATAACATTTTATAATTATACTTATTTTAATTTGATCGTAATACGTTACCGTATAGTATAGACGTTAAATTGTATGTTTCGATTACCTATACAAGAATACAATAACAAAACAAGTTAGATAAATAAAAGCGCGTAGATCATTGTCATCGTCGCATAGATTTGTGCTTACAAGTACACTCTATGACTTCAGTCTATAAATAATCATTCGCTAGATTTTGAATTACGTTATCAACTTATCATACACAATATAATTTATCTTCTTTTACCACAGTATTTATTCTTTAATTACAATTAATTACCATCAAAAATTAATAAGTAAATTTCCATCTATAAAATACTGTTACGAATTTGTTAAATGTTCAGCTACTTATGTGTATGTCTGTCATCAGTAATGTTTAATTTCCAATTCGAGCAAACTCAAACTCATTTATTACGAAAATGAGTAATTTAGATAACATACAAATAAATTGGTCTCTCCATATTCCGCCTGAAGGCATGCAATTTTACTGATTGTATACTAGTAATATATAAGCATATAAAATTAACAAATTAATTACAATAATAACTCCATTAAAAATAATAAATGTTAGGCAATGTTATTGTAGTACAAGTCAATTAAGAATATATATGTCAATCAATAATTAAAAATAATAATATATCATCTCAATAAATTAATTAATACAATAGGTTATTTCTCATTATTAGATTACATGTAATTTATAAATTCGTTAACATTGTAATAGGCTTTTTCTACTAGTAATTGTTTAACTTTATGTTTAAATACATTTATGTTCATACTTTTTAATATCAGTTTAGGTAGGTGATTATAAACTCGTGGCGCCATGCAGAATACACTATTTGTCATCAACGCACTTTTGTGTTGATGACAGTGAACTTTCAAATTTTTGCGTTTGCTTTTATAATTTCGTACATCGTTAAGTTTGATCTGACAAATAACACCAACTCATACATGTACAGACACGGTACTGTTAATATTTTTAGTTTTCTGAAGCACGGTCCACAGCTATCTATTTGATCGAGCTTGCATTTATCCTTTCTTCCAATCTTAACTTATATTATAAATGCGAATGTAAGTTTGTTTATTTCTTACGCTTTGGACATACACGTTGTCAGGAGTATAGATAGGACATAGGGTAAGTTTCATCTAGAAAAAAAGTATTGTTTCCGAAGGATAGGATGTATTGACAAAATCTAGAGTAACGCGAGCGAATCCGCCGGCAAAAGTTATAGTAAGCCAAGGTCACTCCGAATTACGTATGACTTCATTATAGCTGGTGAATTATGGTTCAACGCCTTCATGTAACAGGCATATATAGGTATTGTACCCACTACATGCACATACGTAATAGAATAGTAGCAGCGATAGCCTACAGGGAGACCGTTGGATTGCCACGCATAGATCTCGAGTTCGATCCCAAGGCGAGCATCTCTGATTTTTCGAAGATATGTGCGTATTAAATAGTCAATTATTACTCGCTTTAATGGTGAAAGAAAACTTCGTGAGGAAACTTACATATCCGGAGTTCTACATAATTTTCTCGAAGATATGTGAAGACTGCCAACCAGCACTGGGCACACAGAGAAGAGGTCTGAGCCTAGTTGTGGGACAGTTTAATACAGGGCTGATATCATTATTAGATATATATTATAATATACCCATGCTTGTTTATGCGAAGGGGAAGGCAAAGGCACAACCAATTCAAAAGTGCACTAATTGTTGTACAATGGACGACACCTACACCTCATCAGCTTTTAAATAAATTAAAATAACAATCAAGTCTATTGTCGTTAACCGGACATCTTACAAGACTTCGTACTTCTGCTGAGAATCAACAAACAGAAAAACCTGCTAGGTAATTGTAACGCTATGCTTAGTCTAGTAATCGAACAACATTGTGTACACCTACAACTAAATAATTATATTGGCTACAACACCTTGTTTAAAAAAATTATATTTAATTGACGATTTAAAAGAGTAACCGTGAGTTTCTTTCAGGTTTCTTCTCATAGACTCAACCCTTTGTCTGAACCTTTCAACTAACCTGAATATAGCTTTAGCTTCACTAACCTTTATTTCGACGTTCATAAGTGTTACTTTGTGACCTAACTAAAATGATTTCTGACGTTATGTTAAAAAAGAAACTTACAGACTGAATTGAGAACGTTCTCCTTTTTAAAGTCGGTTACAAATGCACTAAAGCTATTGTATATATCGTACAAGTAAATATGTTTTTGTTTATGTAGATAATCAGTAAAGATGACTCAGACTCAACGCATTCGTAATGAGTACATAACCGCGACACGGGCGCAGGGACTTCACACAACGATTCGCGATGCATCGACCCTGATTCACCTTTATCTATGCTCACAGTTATAAACGCAACTTAGCTGCGACTTACTCTAGTATTCGTTTAGTTATCGAGTTATATTGTTTATAGTTGAGTAAATAAAGTGGGACAAAACTGTGTGATCTTATAAATCGGATGGTACTGTGAGTTATTGGTCTATTGGTTTTTAAAGGATAAGCATAATTCGGTTAGTTAATGTTATTTACGAAAAATGTGTATTTTTAATAAATAACTCCATTAATTAGTAAAACAAACATGATTTGTTATATAACTTTATGATCTATGAAAATTATAAACATATATTTATTTTCATTTTATTCATTACATTGAAATTACTTCATTTTAATACAAATATTTAATTCATTATGAGTATTTATTATTTCGACTGTAAAGTTGTTTTGTTAATAGTTAAGGATTTCTAATGTAAGCAGTACTGGGCTACTCTAATGTTGAGAGTTTTGGTACATCTGAATTGCCTAAATTGTCTCTGCTAAATTGTTAATAGATGTTGGATCCACAGAAATACGAAACAAAAAATAAACAAATTAATACAAAGCAATAGTATTTTAGCAAAATGTTTAGTTAGATTAGTTGTTAGAGTTTTTATTAAAACAGTACATCGTCAGATATGACCATGACTTTCTTTCTTCTCTTGTTGAACAGCTCTTACAACAATGTATCGGCGGACAGTATGTGCAGTAATATCGTTAAGTTTGTGTGTGCACGTGAGCTCGCAGTCTGTGAGTGTGTCGACGAGCTACGGTGACGTCATAGGGCAGCAACATGACGGATATAACACGTTCTTTGGAGTGCCGTACGCTCAAGTGGACGAGAACAATCCTTTTGGGGTCAGTATACTAATAAACTAAGTAACAGCCTTGCTGGTTCCATAACTAGATATAATCGAAGAGTACTGAGTTATTGGGCTCTCCTAACCAATCACGGAGTATGACAATGCATCCGGTTTACGGCAGATGCATTCAAAGGATTTTAAGATTTTTGTTAGTAGCTATATGGACGCTAAATAAATCCTCGCCAATAAATTTAAATTTGAGTTCTAGGTTAAGATATTTTGAGTTAAATAATTTGTACAATCAGAACATAAAACAAACAACTTGGGCTATCTAATAAACATATGAAATCAAGGAAAAGGCATCAGTGACAATTACTTTACGTGATTATTCGGTATTTACCGACGACCTGGAGTGGCAGCTTATTCAACTTTCTTTACCGAGGGCCAGTAACAATTTCTACCTTAGCATTCGATGTAATATAGTTATATCGATGTACCAGAGATATACTCAAGTCATAATTATGTATATAACGATTTATAATTTCAGAAAAGTTTAGACCATCCGAAATTCAAGACGCCCTTCATCGCCAACGATTCTTCAATAATGTGTCCTCAAGTGAACAAAGTTGTTGGAGGAACGTTGCAATGCCTTCGACTTAACATATACGTGCCGCAAATAGCCAACGCCAATAACAAATTACCAATATTGGTCTGGTTTTATGGGGGTGGCTTTGTAATGGGCTACGCTGGCTTATATGGCGGCCAACATTTGGTCAAACACGACATAATAGTCGTAACAGTAAATTACAGACTTGGTCCATATGGATTCTTTTGTCTTGACGATCCATCTGTACCAGGGAATCAAGGGCTGAAAGATCAGATAGCAGCTCTTAAATGGATTAAGGAAAATATAGTCGCTTTTGGTGGCGACGCGGATAAGGTTACTATTGCTGGTGAAAGTTACGGAGGCGGAGCTGTTGATTTACACTTGTATTCGAAGTACGAAACGTTATTCGATAAAGCTATCATCGAAAGTGGATCTATCTTTAACGAAGGGTTCTTTGTAAAACCAGATTACAAAGCAGCTGTTAAAATAGCCAATTATTTAGGGCAAAACGTGACATCTACTAAAAGAGCTTTAAAAGTATTGTCTCAACTGAATCCACTTGATGTTATGGGAGCTACCAGAAATTTGAGTTTAAGTCTAATGGTTTGTAAAGAAAAACATTTTAGAGGAGTTCAGAACTTTGTTGACAAGGATCCTTTTCATTTAAACAATCCAGCAAGAGTTAAAAATACACCTACGCTTGTTGGATATAATAGTAAAGAGACATTTAGAATGTTTGCTAACCAACCAAAAGAATTTTATGACGAATTAGGAGATATTTTCTACAGTGACTTGAAGAACAATTTTGTTTTAAGCGAACATGAGATGAGAGACTTGAGTAATATAATCAGAAGATATTATTTAGGAGCAAAACAGATTGGTCCCGAGTCTATGCTGGAATTGACCGATTATACTGCTGACTTTATTGGCAACCATGCTGCGGAATCGTCAGTTAATAGATACATTGAACAAGGCGCGTCAGTATACAAGTATTTGTTTTCATATATTGGAGGCAGTGAGTACAAAAATATTAGTGGAGTGGGAGCCGTGCACGCTGAGGAATTGGACTATCTGTTTGAAATGGACCGGCAATTGGATACTGAAGAACAGAGAATGATGAGGGATCGGATGACTACGATGTGGTCTCAGTTTGTGAAGTTTGGGTAAGTGTATAATTTTATTGTCTTGCATATTATATAGGTTATAGTATATTAGAGATATGCCCGTTATTTTGAAAATGCGAATTTCCTTTAATCTTTTATAAATAACGCCATTTGACTGCCTTTTTACAGTTAAAAAGGCAGTCAAATGGCGTTATTTAGGTCAGTACCTACGGCTTTCTTTCGTAACAAGCATATGTAACGTTGACAATATGTGGTCTTCTTTGACAAGCTTCATGACAATTGTAAAAGTGGACCTTAATAAATTAATACTGTTATTTGTAACTGTTTAGACTTTTGACTTTACATCGTTGCTCTTATAAGCAGAGTTCTGACAATAATTTTATGAGCTCGTACGTTGTTTCAGGAACCCAACTCCTCAGCAGTCAGCCCTACTGCCTGTGACGTGGACACCAGTAAGCGGCACAGCTAGACCGTACCTGAACATCGACGTGGAGATGACGATGCGAGACCACGTGTATCAACACAGGATAGCTTTCTGGGACCTGTTCTGGCACGCCTATGTGAAGCGCTCGATCGTATTTGATAGAAAATAAATATTATGTGTCCATATAATATGAACACGTTATAAAATGTACATAAATATAAAAAACCTATGGACGAGTAAGACAGAAATAATTATTTTCGTTTTGTTTTATATAGAATTAAAAACTAATAAACGAAATTAAAATAACTCGAATATAATATAATAAAGAAATCTGTAGAAAGTTTTTGTTGATTACCCCGTATACCCAAAGCCTCCATCTTGTTCAGTAGTATAGAAATAGATACAGAATCGAATGCATTTTTTAGATCAAGAATAATGCCTAAGTTCTGATTACACTTGCCGAGTTCCTTTGTGATATAAATGAGTCAAGCTATGAACCGCATCGGCGGTGGATAGTTTGGTCCTAAATCCAAATTGCTTGGGTAAAATTGGTTATTTTCTAAAAATTTGACTAATCTAGTGTTTATAATTCGTTCTAGAATCTTAGATATTGAGGGAAGTATGAATATAGGTCGATAATTTGCAACTAGATCTTTGTTTCCAGATTTAAAGATGGGTATAACAACTGCTTTTTAAGGCATATGGGCAAAATCCCTTCAGAAAGGCAGAGCCTAAATATATACGTTAATGGAGGTACTAAGATATACCTAAAATATTTAAGGATCTTGTTTATATTATCGTAGCCGACAGCAGAATAATTTTTCATCCCTGAGATGATTCGTTCTATTTCCTGTTCGTCAGTGTCTAACATACCATATGATTTTAGACAAGCGGTGTTGTTCAGTTTTTGACGAGTTATAGCAGTACGATTAAAAGTTTGTATCTGAGTCCGTTCAGCAAGTGTTTTGCCAAATTTTACAAAATAGTTATTAACATTATTATCTGACAAAAGCGGTGAAGAGTGAGTGTGCAGTAAACACGAATTTGATTTTAGCTGTTTAGAGATAAGTGACGTTTTTAATATGTTTCCAAATTTGCTTACTGCTTTTACCTACCTTATGCAATATGTGTCTATCGTAATTAAATTTTAATTTCTTTAAAAGGTTATTACAGTAATTTCTGTACCTTTTGTAAGATGTTTGAAATATCAAGTTATTAGGAAAACGCTTAGATTTCTAATAAAGCTTATCTCTGTGTCTTATACATCGAATTAGTCCAGGAGTAATCCAAGGTTTAATAGTATAGTACTTCTTTCTCATAGTCATTGTTGTTGTGTAACGTAAAATTGCTTGTTGGACGTTTTGTATTAAATACGATAGAAAAATATTTGCGTCAGCGCTATTGTAAACTGGGCTAAAAACTAAGTTGCGTAAGTCATACTTGAGTTTGTTTATATTTAAAATGGACTTTGTTTGATGACGATTTAGCTTAGGCAGCGTTAAATTTATGATTAATAAGACAGCGTGATGGTCAGTGATAGTTGAGTTAGTAACGAGCGTAAATGATGACAAGCTGGCTTTGATCATCACATGTCCCCTGTTACTACAATATTTCTAAAAGAGGTTAGTGTTTGTAAGGTTTGGTTAAGAGATGTGTGAAAGGAATCTATGTTTCTAAAGGAAGACGATCTATACATAGCGATAATCGCTGTGTTTGTGTCAATTTTAACAACTAAGCAATAACAATCTAGAAAGGGTGGTTCTTCAATTAAAACCTGTAAAGATTCCTTTGCGTACACTACCAAACCATCATTCTGATTAAGATTTCTTGTGCTATGGTATATAATGTATCCTGGCATTAATGGATTTAATAACCAGCACTCTGTTAGAATTATTGAATAATAATATTAATTAAAAATTATTAATCACGGTTAAGCCTATGTTGAGAGCAGCGATAGCTCAGTGAAGAGACCAACAGACTGCAATGCAGAGAGTCTCGGGTTCGAACCCACGTCGCGCACCTCTGACTTTCGGAAGTTATATGACTTTTCGAAATTATGTGCGTATTGATTGACAATTATCGCCTGCTCCGTGCCTCGGAGAGCACGTTAAGCCGTCAGTCCCGGCTGCCATGAACATCTATGGCAGTCGTTATTGGGGAAGTCGACACAAAAGATCCCACTGGGTCGAAACCTCGCCAGTCTGTACTGACTGGCCCCCACACAAGATAAGATAAGATAAGATAAGCCTATGTTGAAAAATATTAAAACTGTCTATATTCTTATATATACTACGTATGTTTTGGGTAAGTATGGTCACAGATAATATAATACTATACTACGTATGGATTATGGTTAATGAATGATTTACACCGGAGAGATATTGTCTACAGTCCTCTTCCCAGGCGCGTGCGCTTCATACAAGCAAATAAGCACTGCATACTTACGATTTACATAGTCCACTGGCCTATGTAAATCTATATAATCAAAATCTATTTATTAAATACTAGCTGAATAATAATAAATACACTATAAAATTATCAGATACAATAAGAGCTTGTGCCACTGCCATCTATTGGTCCGTGAGCGAACTACTAAACAAATAGCTTGTGCCGCTGCCATCTATTGGTCCTTGAGCGAACTACTAAACAAATGGAATATACAGGATGTCCGGTAATTAATGGATAACCTTGAAATGTCTTATAGTAGAACTGAAGGCCGTTCAGAACTAATGAAAAAATAATATATATATTAAAAAGTGCAAGCTATATAAGCATAGCATACTTTTGACTGTCTATCTATTAGCATAATCAGTGTTTAATAATAAAACAACAAAAAACCGATGGATCTCTTTAATTAAATTAATATCCATAATATAAAACTATTTAAATAATATACTAGCGAATATGTGGCGCACTTAGGCGCCTTCATAGTCAATAGAATTAGATACCTATTTTCGGCAGCCTTTCTCGCCGGGCACTCAGGGTCTTCCGTCTTGAGGTTGCTGGAGTTTTTGAACCGTAGGCAAGTTGCGCATTTTGGAGATTCCGTACTCTTTGTACAGTCTTGAATGGAGTGATCGTCTTCACCGCAGTGTCCCAGGTAGAAGTCACGGTTCTGCATGTCTTGGCTGCGTGACCGTATTGCTGGCACTTGAAGCATCTAGTCACCAGCGTGAAATCTCATACCAGGCAAGAATTCCAGTTTATAAATATTTTGCTGTGTGATAAGGGCTTTTCGTATCACGGCTGGTACTTCAATAATATAATTGCAGCTGTCCGAAGTTTTCAGACTTGTGGCTAAGTTTTATAGAGATCATAAATGTATCTCGTGTCATGGAAGGTATTTTGACGGCTAAGTTCTATTTATAGATACATTTATATACCTCCTTTTCGGCCATAGAATCGGGAACTTCTATAATTACAATACGCGGTTTGCGCTTATATGGTTCTTCGACCTTAAGATTCGATGTAGCAAGTTGGACTGACAGCTTGAGCTTCTCTATGTCCTTTTTGGATTCAGTGTTAATAATAACACCTCTGTTTATACCTTTGCGAACTGCTCGAACATGGAGTTTCATTTCTTCAGGGCTGATGATATTCTGGATCATGTTCTTTATATCCTCGCTGGACTTTGAGGTATTGCTAAGATAAATCAGCACCGAGCTAAGAGTGCTAGGACGGACAAAGCTACTGGACCCTTTCTTTACCATATCAGCAAAAGATGTGTGACTTGCCGGTATTATATTCGCACTAGTTTTCTTAATAGTGTCCCTAATCTCCTTTAGGTATTCCACTAGATCTTGCTTTTCAAACAGGGCTTGTAGAGAAGTGTGACTTTGTAAAGCGTTTTGCTTTAGTAACTGATACTGAACAGCCATATGAGCTACACCGTTTCCTACTTTACGGCAAAGTGTACTTATTTTCATCTTTTGCTCTGTGTTTAACTTGCCATATGCAATAATGCATACCTCGTGCATACAGTGCTTGATTGAACTCAACCATCCCTGAATCTCCGACGTTGACACTATTTTAACTGTCTGATCTTTTCTTGGTTTTTGTGGCGTTGTTGGTGGACGGGTACGCCACCTTACACCACTGCTCTCCATGTTAAAATATTTATAAAGATATTTTACTGTCCATTATAAAAAAAAACAAATTATCACTGCAACATTAATCTGCGTATCAAGCACAAACACACTAAACTAGGTCAATGTTTATAATAATGTAATTTTGCTATATTTTTATTGATACACGTCTGACAGAGATGATGATAAACAATTCAAATCTCATCCTCATCTCATCGTAATACATTTTAATGGACATTAAAAGTGTGTTTGCTTATTTAACTTTTTATGGTGAGATTAGAGAACCACATAGGCTACATTTTTACCATTATTTGTACAACATCGTAGTTGCAGAAAGTACAAATCTTTTAAAAAATCTGGATAAGACGAAATACGAGTAAAAAATTTTTCCTCAATGAAGTTATGCTATCTATTTACCTTACTTTTTATAAGACCCTGTTTAACGAATATAAACTGATATCGAGAGGACCAGACCCTTTTTGATTATTCATAAATTAGAATGAATCACCAATACTGCTAGGAACGCAAAGGCACACTTACCTCGTTGGCATCCCAGGCGCCGTACTGCGGCGGGTTGATGAGCATGAACACGAGCGACGAGAGCAGGATGCAGGTCACGATGAAGGGCCCCACGTAGCGCCACGTCACCTGCCAGTAGATGCCCGGCCGGTAGCCCGTCATCTCGTAGATGTCGTTGGTGAACCTGCACATCATCCATGATCACATATTGGCACATAGTATTTTGACACAACGCCTTTTGACACATGGCATTTTGATATATGGCACTTTGACACGTGGTATTTTGACATATGGCGTTTTGACATGTGGCATTTTGACATGTGGCTTTTTGACACGTGGCATTTTGACATATGTCATTTTAATAAATGGCGTTTTGGTACATACTATTTTGACATACGGCATTTTGACATATAACATTTTGATACATGGCGTTTTTAATACATGGCATATTACACAAATGCGGAACAAGAATGACTATTCTGGCCTGCAGTCTCAATTAAAATTTGTTTGGCGGCTGAAATAGATATAATGATAATATATGTAACCATATTGGCACTAGCGTTATGTTAGATATCAACGTGATCCAGTTTTCTGAGAGAGATAAGGTGTTACGAATTAGATTATAATATAGGTGAATAGGTACGAGTATATTGATTCGTTTTAAATAAAATTGATTTAATTTAGATTGAAATCTAGTGCATCGATATCGATTTTCGATTCAAATAACCTTTAGAAAATCGATCTTCGATTTAATCACAATTCATTGAATTAGAAATAGGTGTCTAGCAGATTAAAAAAATAAAAAGTGAGCTGTGTAAGCTATAATTAGATTATCAGGACTTAAAGTTCTCGCATGTTCCGTTAGGATATGAAATCGATTTACTTTGACTGCCTATTCCTGTTATTACGGATTTGGCAGGTGCTCTGAGTGCCTAGTGCAAGTTTGTTTACGTTAACGCGATCGACACGTTTATGATTTTCAGCGCTCCGAATAGCCCGCTCCAAGCTTTTAACCAATCAGAGAGCTAAACGCGGTTAACGTTTCGATCGCGTTAACATAAAAACAACTTTTATTACATAATTTTGAAAATTCTAACATGGCTGCTGTAAAGCAACCGAAACCCCGTGAACATGGCTGCTGTAAAGCAACCGATACGTCGGGGCAAAGTGTAACTTAAATATAAATAGTTTAATTAAATTAAATAGCATAGTAAAGTTCAATAATAGTAGTGTTAGAGTTTTCAAAATTATGTAATAAAAGTGTTTAAAGTAAAATAAACAACGCGACAAAATCCGTATAAAGAGTTTAATTTCAATGTATAACATTCGCGTAAACTTAAGACAATATTATAAAAACAATTTGCACTAGGTACCCACACGGAATCAATACAAACAACAGTGTCGTGAATCCATAATTTGACTAGAAAAATTCTTCATAAATCGTTCCCTTTCGACTCATATCTTAAACCACAGAACATATAGGTACATATTAGTAAAAGTACAGTTAACATTAAAAGAAAATGATCAGGTATTAATATAACTACGTAGGACCTAAATCCTAATATAATAATAATAATATAATATTCTACCACATACACACAACACCATCTAGCCCAAACTAAGCAGAGCTTGTACTATGGGTACTAGACAATGAATAAACATACATATATATATTTTTTTTTGTAAATACATACATATTATACATAGAAACACCCAGACCAAGACAAACATCCATGTTCATGCACACAAATGTTTGATTTGTGCGGGAATCGAACCCGCGACCTCAGGCGTGGCAGTCGGTTAGACTAGCTAATACGCCATCGTGGCCGCCGATATGAGGGTAGTATGCTAGTAAATATATAATATAATTGTTTACTAATACTCGCTCAACTGCACTAGTTTTACAAGCTAAGCTGGAAATTCAATAGTTCGCAATGTGAACCAAACACTATTGAGTGATTATATTACCATTTAGTTTTTGCCTAGTGAATAAAATGACAGTTGTTTTCTTCGTGAGCTATTGAATATTATTGGCTAATATTTCGCTCGCAGTCTGACCGAACCCTAAATACGGCTCGCATAATTATTGATTTCAGTCTCAAGCTCTTTTTATTAGAAAATTCTTCATAATTTTATTGAGATTCTATTATAAACTTGTGCTTACTGTTGTAGTCCCGCATTGTTCCTATATATCCAAACGACTTCAAAATAATGTGTGTTATCTCATATCTGAGATTTTTGTAAGTCTAGTTAATTTAAATATTACATTTTATGTACATGTAGCAATAACCACACAATAATAATTACTGAGTAAGGCTTATCATTAGGTTAGAATTACACAAACGATGCACTGATATTAGATAATCGATATTAGATAAAATAATTGTAAATGGCGCCACAGTAAACATTGTTTAATCATTTATTAACTTGAAATAATAACGTTATACGTTACGTCCTATATGGCACCAAACTAATTATTACAAAAGAAAATACTTTCGTTCATTTATAAACACATACTTACACTTAATTTTGAAACCAAAATCATCATCCTTGGTGAATCGATTTTAATCATTGTTTTTTTATTTGGAAGCTGGTGCTGCCCTCCTGGTGGTCTGGTCGCATTTAAATCTGATTAAGACCCCACCAGTAGTTTTTTAGTTATTCTCATTTTATTACTTGTCTATTTGTTTTCTAGTTCTTATTTTATCTTATCTTATGTGCCAGTTAGTACAGACCGACGACACTTCGACCCAGTGAGATCTTTTGTGTCGACTTCCCTAATAACGACTGGCATAGATGTTCATGGCAGCCGGGACCGACGGCTTAACGTGCTCTCCGAGGCACGGAGCAGGCGATAATTGTCAATCAATACACACATAATTTCGAAAGTCATATATCTTCCTAAAGTCAGAGGTGCGCGACGTGGGTTCGAACCCGAGACCCTCTGCATTGCAGTCTGTTGGTCTACCCACTGAGCTATCGCTGCTCTGTTTTCTAGTTACAGCCGGTTTACTTTTTTGTTAATTTTATAAGAAAACAACACTATGCGTTACGTAATGTTAATAAATACGAAAATAACACTACTAGAACAGCATATACTACACTGCCCAAACCAGTGGATCAGTGAGATCATTTTATTGACTAAACCAAAACACTTACCAGTAATGACAGGCTTGCTGAGTCTTTTAAAGAAGTCGATATCAAAGATGGTGCACAGCATGCCCTCCATGATACCGATCTGACTGCCGAGCCCCAGCGACAGCAGCATGAGGAAGAAGATAATAGACCAGAACGGGGCGGGAGTCAGTTTCAGGATCGCTTGCGTGAACACTATGAAGGCCAGGCCTGTGCCTTCAGCGGCCTGGAAGATGGAAAGCATTTGAGTTTTTATAGTGTGAAGGAATGAATGTTACTCCTCGAATACAAAGGAAGGGTCCTGTAGCCAGGCTGGGTTGGGCCTGGTAGGTCGGCGTTCGTCAGTGATGTCAGTAACTTCTATATTTAGTAACTCGTACAGCAAAGTGAGTTTGCGTGATTCAGAACGTAGTTAATATTGTGTAGTTGTGTATTTGTTTACAGCGCCATCTTTTGTCGATAAACGTTAGTTCTGATTATCGAGCTCCCAAAAGGTCTTTAAATATTGTTGAACTTCTTTATGAAAGGTATGTCAGGATTATATTTTACATTTCGTAACGTTTTCGAGGCAATTGTATGATGGCATGATAATGATGGATGAATGGCAATTGTATTAAATTTAAAATGTATCTTATTATAATGGAGTAATGTGATTAAATTTGGTTTGGGGATTCATTTAGAAATTTGTAATACGACGCAACGCCGACAGCGGTTATGATTGAATAATATTTGATCATTAGTCACCCATTCAAGTCTCAATTTAACGGTACATATAATGAGCTGAAAATGTGGAGAGATAGAGACAAAGGAGAGAGATAGAAACATGGCGTTATATAATAGAGGAATAGCCCCGGTTTTAAAAATATCGACAGCCTATAGATTTAACATTAGTTTCTTAACAACTCAGCATCAGCGAGAAGAATGGCGTGCGGATGGCGAAGCGGCTTAAATGTTTTGGATTTGATCTCCACGCGGGACAAAATGTTTTGTACCCCAACAAATAGTTTTTCGGAGATTGTGTGTTCTTTGCATCCATTGTTTGAATGTTTTTTAGTCCCCCAACACAAGAATTAAGCGGGTATTGTCTTTAAAGTAAGACAAACCGTTGAGTCTTTGATACGCACCAGTTTATTAAACTGCTTGTGTGCCAAGATGTTTCCCTTGACATTTCTTCTATATTTACTTTAAGACATTTTTAACAAAATAGCCCTTTACTTTCTAAACTAGCTGAAACTGCTTCTATGAACGATCTCTAGGATCCTTCCTCACAGTATACCATCAGGCAGTTCGTAATAAATAGTAAAAGCCTACCTCCTCGAGTTGTTTGGACATGCTGCAGCCGGTGAGGTTGTGCGCGTGCACGAAGCTGGTGTTGAGCAGCGGGAACTCCTCGCGGAAGTACTCGTGCGTCGAGTTCAGCGTGAAGCCAGCGATGTTTTGACGCGCCAGCACCTTGATCTCCCTAGAAGATACGCCGGTTTTATTTAGTTTGACTGCCTGGCTGGTCGTTAATATATAAGTCTATAGGAGAGTTGTCTTATGTTTACGTGAATGTTATACATTGTAAGGGACTATAGTTTATACGGGTTTTATGGCGTTGGTTGTTTAGTTTGGAAACACTATTATTAGGTACATAATTTTCGTTATTTTTTGCAGCCGAAAGTTCAGGGTAAGAGCGATGTTGCGGCGAGAAGTTATCGGAGGTGGTGTATTTGGGTTTGTTTGATTGAATAGACGCTCGTTCTTCTTTGATGCCGTTTATTGGTAAGTACTACATACATATATATACTAACTAGGTAGATAAGTATATGATGCTTGGTACGTGTATTACGGTCAGTGATGGGAGCGAGAGTGAGGAGCGCGGCGCGGCGGCGGTGCGGCGGCGGTGCGGCACGGTATGTGTTATGTCTGTGTGCGCGCGTTGTTCACACACGGAGATCGCTTCGACATGCCGCCCTTCATTGAAGCGTTGCTGCTTCAATCCTTGTCTGGCATTGGCAACGGACATATTCTGGAGAACGATCTTCTTAATACCCCCGATGATGTTCTGATGTCCGCAACTCTGGCAATTCCGTCAGTTCCAGGGTATATGCTGATGATTCTTCCTAAGGGCCATTTCATGGGAGGCATTTGCTCGTTTTTTATGAGCACTAAGTCTCCGACGTGTAGTGATCCTTCTGATTGTTTCCATTTTGCGCGAGTTTGGAGTTCCGATATATATTCCTTGTGCCATCTCGACCAAAACTGTTGGCGAAGCTGCTCAATGTGTTGATATCGATCAAGACGAGTAGTAGGAGCATCTGCGTAGTGTGGCTCTGGTAATGACGTCAGTTGTTTGCCAACAAGGAAATGACCGGGGGTAAGCGGTAACAGGTCATGTGGATCAGAGGATAATGGGCTTAGGGGTCTAGAATTTAGTACCGCCTCTATTTGTGTCAGAGTTGTGTACAACTGTTCAAAAGTTAAATTTGAGTTACCTAGTACACGTCTTAGGTGATGTTTTATTGATTTGACACCGGCTTCGTGTAAACCGCCAAAGTGTGGTGAATGAGGAGGACAAAAAGAAAACTTAATTGATTGTTGTGCAAGTGCATCAACAATTGTGTCTGAATGGCAAGATATTATTTTATTTAATTCGTTATTTGCACCTACAAAATTAGAACCATTATCGCTATAGATATACGAGGGTTTCCCTCTACGGCTGATGAATCGTTTCAAGGCTAAAAGAAAATTTGCAGTAGACATATTGCTGACCAATTCGATATGGACGGCTTTTGTGGTGAAGCATACGAAAACGCATATGTAGGATTTTATAAGCCTACATCCTCGCCCTTCTCTGTTAGCAATCATTACAGGCCCTGCGTAATCTAATGCTGTGGATTGAAATGCAAATGTAGTGCTAAACCTCTCTTTAGGCAAATTTCCCATAATGGGGACTACTGTTTTGCCACGATAACGGTTACATGTTATGCAGTTTCGAGAGACATACCTCGCCAAGTCTCGTCCTCCTATCGTCCAATAATTTTCACGAGTAGAATATAATAAATGCTGCGGCCCTGCATGCATTAGTACCTTGTGTTCGTACTCAAATAGAAGTTTTGTAAATATATGTTTTTTATGTATTAACATTGGATGTTTTTTATTATATTGATAATTTGAATTTTGAAAACGACCGCCTACTCTCATTACTTTAAATTTATGGTCAAAAAATGGATTAAGATGTTGCAATGAATTACCAGATTTTAGTGAATTATTTGATTTTAAGGTTTTATATTCGTCAGGAAAACATTCCTGTTGCGATAAACTTACTAATCTATATGTTGCTAACTGTACTTCTGAAACCTCAAATGGTCCAATGTATTTATTATTTTTATCTTTTGTATTTTGAATAAAACGTAAGACGTATATCATTGACTTTTGCATACGCCAAAACACGGAATGTTTATCAAATGGAAACAGTGACTCGGTTGGTTGAGAAACCATGCATGTAACTTCTGATTTTAAGTCAGGTAACGACTGATTATTATTATTTACATTTAATGTTGGCCATAATGATCTATTTTGTTTTAAGAATTGTGGACCTCTCCACCACTGCTCACAGTCTAACAACACTTCAACGTTTACACTACGCGTCAGAATATCGGACGGATTTAAGTATGTCGGAACGTACTGCCATGAATTGGTATTAGTAGTGGACTGTATTTCGGCTACTCTGTTCCTTACAAATGTTTGTAGTTTATTCGTTGGGGTGCTGAGCCAACCAAGGACGATGGTAGAATCTGTCCAGTAGAACAATTCATCAAATTTTAATCTTAATGATTTAATTATTTTTTCACTTAACCTAGCTCCTAACAAAGCCCCACATAATTCTAAACGCGGTATTGTTAGTGGTTTTAGAGGTGCAACCTTGCTTTTAGAACATAATAGATAGACAAAAACTTCATCATTTTCTGTGATAGACCTCACGTAAGCACAGGCTCCGTAAGCCTGTTCTGAAGCGTCAGTAAATATGTGCAATTGTAAACTTACATATTTGTTACATATTACATGCCTAGGAACATTGAGATTATTTAACTGTGGTAATGATTTAGTTAATTGTGTCCATGCTTTTTGTGTAGTTTCTGGTACCTTCTCGTCCCATGAAAGCTTACACAGCCATAAATTTTGTAAAATTATTTTTGCTTGTAATGTGACAGGATTTACCAAGCCTAATGGATCAAACAACTGTGAAATAGTGGATAGAATATTCCTTTTTGTAATTTTATTGTGTGTTTTCAACTGTATTTTAAAACAAATGCTGTCAGCTTTATGGTCCCAGTTAATGCCCAGCGTTTTTGAAACAGTTCCAGGACATAGATCAAAACGATCGTTTAAGATATCATTAGATGTTTTTATTTTGTTTAATACTTCTAAGCTGTTTGAGCACCATTTCCGTAAGGGAAAACAACCGGTTTTTAGTTGTGTATTGACAGCTGAATAAATATATAAAGCCTGATCGTTATTTAAAGCACCGGTAAGAATATCATCGCAATAAAAGTCTTTAGCAATAATTTCACTAATAAATGGATCAGTGCACTCATTGGCTAATTGCTTCAAGCATCGAATCGCTAGGAATGGAGCTGAAGCAGTACCGTATGTCACTGTGTTGAGTTCGTAGGCCTTCAGGGGCTGATCAGGATCATCGCGCCAAAGTATTTGCTGCAAACAACGCTGTGATTCATTGACGTTTATTTGGCGATACATTTTTGCAATGTCCGCTGTTAGTACAATATTATGCTGACGAAAGCGTAATAATATGGAAAATAAGTCATCCTGTATAGTTGGACCTACTTTCTGCAACTCGTTAAATGAATAACCTGATAATGACTTAGCAGAACAATCAAAAACAACTCTAAGTTTTGTTGTTAAGCTGTCTTGACGTTCGACACCATGATGAGGTGCATAATAACAAATTTGATCACTGTTATAACTCTTCGATTCTCTCAAATGGCCTAAATCTTTGTACTCCTGTATAAAACTTACGTACTGATTTTTAAATTCTGGATTAATACAAAACTTCTTTTCTAACTGCATAAATCGAGATCTTGCTAATTTATATGAGTCTCCCAAAACACTCGGTGATAACTTTAAAGGTATGGTAACACTAAACCTACCATCAGAAAGACGAGTGGTTGTGTCTACAAAATGTTTTTCACATTCGATTTCTTCTCTAGACCACTCTAAGTGTTGGTGTGGTGCTGTAACTATGTTATCTAATTCCCAGAATTTAGCAATTTGATTGTATAACGTCTGAGAATCAGAGAGGTTACATACAGTTGACGAGTTTAATTTTATTGAACCACCCATAATCCAACCTAACTTCGATTTATGCAACGTAATATTTTGACCATTTAATTTTACCTGTTTTTGTTCAAGTAAATCCCAAAATAAACCGTTACCTATTAAAATCTCGATATCGGATGGTTTATAAAATTCAGGATCCGATAATTTTATATATTTTGGAATCTTAATATCTGATTTATTAATTGGTGAACTCGGCCACGGATTAGTTATATGAGGCACAATAATACAAGTCATTGTTAAATTAAATTTAGAATGCAAAGATTGTATGTGAATATCACAACATTTTTTTGCAATCGATACATTTTTGTTTAAGCTATTAATTGTTGTGATTGAATGTCGAGAAGGCAAACGCAGTTGTTTACACAAACGTTCGGTAATAAAATTAGAAGTGCTGCCAGAATCTAACATGATTCGCACACGCTGGTGTAGATCGTCAGCTGTGCGCACACTCACACATGCAGTGGATAACAATCCGCAGGGCGATATGACAGCGGCTGATAATGCTACCTGTTCGTTTGCATTTTCTGTACATAATAGTTGTGGACATATTAAAGTATTATGCTTTTTATTGCATTTTTTGCATGTACTTGCACTACAGTTTTTTGTATGATGCCCTTTCTTTAAACAATTCAAACACAATTTTAATTCATTGGCCTTTGCTTCCCTTTGTTTATTTGATAAATTTAAAAATGTTTTACAGTAGTAAATGTAATGATCGGACTGACATACAGGACATTTCCTTTTTGTATCATTAATACTAACTAAGCTGTGCGATCCTAACTGTTTAGGGTATTTATTTTTACTTTGTTCTAAAGTTTCTAATAATTCAGACCTATTTCTTGTAAATTTTAATAAGTCCTCAAAAAGTAAATCTTGTTTTTCATATAATGACTTAAATTTTTCCCATTCTAATAAAGTTTGTGAGTCAAATTTACTCGATAGCATATATATTAATAAGGTGTCCCACTTGTCGGTGGGTTCACCTAATGTTTCCAAAGATCGAAGATTTTTTACAAAACTGTCTACTAATCTTTTTAAATTAAATGATGTATCCTTTTGTATTGAGTATACATTAAAAAGGGATTTTACGTGATTAGCGATAAGCATTTTTTTGTTGTCATACCTATCACAGATAAGTTTCCATGCAATTGAATAGTTGCTTGATGAAAATTCTACCGATTTAATCACTAATAAAGCACTGCCCTCCAACGAAGATCGTAAATAATGAAACTTATTAATAGGACTCAAATCAGGATTATCGTGAATAAGTGACGAGTATGTATCTCGAAACTCGAGCCAAGAACCGTAAGTTCCGTTAAACTTAGCGAGTTGTATTATAGGAAGCTTGACACTTGCTTTGTTGTGCTGCACCACACTGCCTACCTCCGAACTGCAACATACATGCTCGCGTATTACATCTAACTTTGACTTTGCAAGCGCTAATGTCTTATAGTACGTACACTCGAATGAATCGCGCTCTTTAAATTGTTCGGTCGAATTGGATGCAATACATTCTATTTCGGTTTGAATCTCGTTGTAACTATCCAATAATAGCTCTAATTTTGATATCCGTAATTCGAGTTCTAACTTATCTTCGTTACTTAAAGTTTTTGGTAAGTTATTTATGAAATTACTGAACACCGTTAAACGACCTTTTATACTGGCTCGTTTCTTTACCAAAAGCTGCTCGTCAGACATTGTTTACAAAAGAATTAAACGCTAGTAAACAAGAATAATTTTATTAAATGAAATAAATACAAGTGTTCTATCTTTTAAAATAACGCACTGTAATGTAACGCGCGACTATTCGCTGGAATGCGAACCGATACCGAGCTGCAGCAATGTATAGTCTCACTACTACCTCCTTTATTTTATTTTTTAGGTGATAATAACTTTATTTTATTTAAGTTAATGATTTGAATGAACGCTAATCCGTTTACTTTATTGAATTACTCATATAACGAAAGGATATAATTAGGCTAGTTGTTATACCTATAAGATAAATAATTTTGTTAAGATACTACTATGTCCAGCAGTGGACTATGGTAGTTTGTTCATTATTACTTATTAGGCACAGATATAAAATGATTTGTGTAATAAATGTTTTGGCAATAATTGGTTATTGTTAACTATTTAATGTTTGTTTTATGTATTTTTTGAAATGTAAGTATTTAAGCATATCAATGTATTAATGTATTGCATTTGAGTACTTATATTATGTATAAGTATTTAGAATTTACGTCTTTATGTATGGTTAGATAGTGTTATGTATATAGTTTACCTTACAAAAATGATAATTTACTATACATACTAAGCAATAAATGGGCTAGATAGAAATAGATAATATCAAGTAGGTAGGTAGATAGATTAAAATAATTGTGAAATGAATTATATGACGCAAATTTTGCAAATTGTGCCTATGTTTAGGCTTGTATGTGTTTTTTGTAGCAATAAGTATATAGATTTTAGACAACACTGACACAAATGACGCAAATAAATGGAGAATATTAATATGAAGGGTAAGTAGGTAATAGAAAGGATTGGCCTTATCTTTATACAGTCTCCCCAGTTCGCCACTCGCAAGTTGCAATGTTGTCCAGTTAGAATGCTTCTGAATATATGGATGTCCACCTCTTCGCGCCAACTTCAACGTCGCTGCTGGTTCGTTTCTTCGCTGCTGGCGAATCCGGCTCGATGGACCAAATGTTGCGGCGAGAAGTTATCGGAGGTGGTGTATTTGGGTTTGTTTGATTGAATAGACGCTCGTTCTTCTTTGATGCCGTTTATTGGTAAGTACTACATACATATATATACTAACTAGGTAGATAAGTATATGATGCTTGGTACGTGTATTACGGTCAGTGATGGGAGCGAGAGTGAGGAGCGCGGCGCGGCGGCGGTGCGGCACGGTATGTGTTATGTCTGTGTGCGCGCGTTGTTCACACACGGAGATCGCTTCGACAAGCGAAGCTAACTCTTAATAGTTAAATAATTAAAATAGTGGTAAAGTTCAACAGTAGCAGTTCAATGGTTTAAAAATATTAACTACTATTATAAATGCGAATGTGATTTTGTTTGTTTGTTATGATTTCAAGCCTTAATTATTCGATTGATCATTATGAAATTACGCATACACGTTATCAAGGGTATAAAAAAGGAAATACATACATAAAAAATATATTGACTACATACATATACGCGAGCGAAACCGCGGGCAAAATCTAATATGTAATAATAGTGTTTTAAAATAAAAAACGCTATGAAATTCGTATGAAGTAATATCAATAATAACAGCGTTTCTAAATTAGTCATTCGCTGACTCATCGTTCAGCCCAAACCCTTGTCCCTCGAAAGCTCAACTTTTGCTAAAATATTAAAAATATGTAATAAGCTGGATTGGTATAGTGTTATTAGAATGCTCCGTTTAGAAATTGGCTCTGTCTGTATATTCTCTGTATTCGTTGTTTGAATGTTTGTAAAAATTTCCTGCAGCACAGAAAGTATTCTCATCACGGGAGATGTCATTTAAAAAACTCGTATAGTCTGTAAAGTTACACGCGCGTGGGTAATCGTACGTCTATTTCATTACCATCTGATTTGCAATGGCACAGTAGTAGAGAAAGTGACTGCTGTGCATGAGGTCTTGGTTTCGATTCTGTATTCTTATAAACCGACTAGGATTATATTAAAAAAATATAACAATCGATTATTATTTATTCCGCAATTAAACAATTAAATTAAATTAATTATAAAAAGAACACAGTAACTCGCTATTATAACAATTCGATGTTATCGCTTTGACGAACGGAAAGAGAAGAGCGCGAGCAGCGCGTGCGCCTCGTATTTATAGGCGTGCGAATCAGACGCGACGGAGTGGGTGACGCCCACTTAACATTTGTTTTGCGGTAACAGTATTTATTAAACCTACTTACTTGGTAATACAAGTCTCCACCATGGTGTAAGCTTTGAAGCCAAGAATGCTGAAGATGACCACGGATGCGTAGATGGCTGTGAGAGCATTGCACACGGATACCAGTAGGACATCCCTGACGCAGTTGTTGTTCGGAGGGTTGTAGGAGCCGAAGGCTATCAGGGAGCCGAAGGCAAGACCGAAGGAGTAGAACACTTGCGTAGCTGCGTCCAGCCACACTGTTGGGTCCAAGAGTTTCTCCAACTGAAAATAAAGGAATCGTGTTAGGAAGAAAGCCGGCTATCAAAATTTAAATAGAAAACCTTAATTAGAAAGAAAACCGATTTCAAAAAATAATTGGGCATTTTTGTGTCTACAACTTACAATCAACTTATTTTTCTATTAATGTACAATCTATGCGTTTACCACGCAAGAAAGTAGGTACCCACGTAAACTTCACATCTTTTTTTTTTTTTTTTTACTTGGGGGAATGCTATGACGCATATCCCTCCGCGGGGGCGGGCGGAGGGATTATGTCGGACTCGCCGGGGTAAAAGAAAGATGTTAAAAGACAATGTACCTCCCGGAATACCGACTAAACCTACCACGGTGTTCCTCGACAAAACCACTATTGACGGGGCCGCGCGAATCGCTTTCGCATGCGGTCGCGACCCCGCCGAGGTTACGGCCCGCCGTATGAAACGGCAGGCCACTACGCAACAAGACCTACCCAAGATAGGCACTACACAATATAAAAGCCCTACTGTCTCCCCCTAAAGGGGAGACGGACACGACACAAACTTCACATCTAACTCAACCTATGACTAACAAACAATTATTAAAATAGGTATTTACTTCAGTTCTACTTCATGAGGTCACCTAAGCAAAAAAATCAAATTATTAGGATTATATAATATCCAATTATTGTTATTTTATAAATAAATAAAATAAAATAAAAATCGTTTGTTTACAAAAACAGTTTTAGAACTACAACGAAATAGTGATTGAAGTCTCCTTGTAAGCAAATAATGCCTGTGTTGGGAGACCCCGCTCTTGCATAATAAAACGTACATTAAATTAAATTATTAAATTACATTAAATTTGAGCCAACATAAAGTAATTTAATTGAGTATATCAATATATATGTAGGTGCTTAACATTTATGGAGTCGGTGTTAATATAAAGTAACTACTATTATAAATGCGAATGTCCGTTTGTTTGTTTGTTACACTTACACGCCTTAAATACTCGACTCATAAAATTTCGCATACAATGTCTATGTGGAATTTCATGATGATCGGTGAGGATTGGTTAGGGGTACAGAAGGTACATTTCATTCAGAAAACGTACTGTTCCCGAGGGATAGAACATTAACATAACCTACATTTGCGCGAGCGAAGCCGCCGGCAAAACATAGTTAATTATAGTCTACAAAGTATATACAATACATATTAAAACGTGTATTGTTATAACAGATTATAACGAGATGGGTGTAAAAACCCAGGATTCAACCTCTTCGTCTTCATGTGATTTTTTTTTTATCATCAGCATTTTGTAATGTCCCACTTCTGGGCAAAAGCCTTGCCCTTGGACTTCCAAATCATTCTGTTGGTGGATATCCCCTGACCTTATGACCTTATAACCTAGGTTCTTTCGACCCCCAGGGCCTATATTTACAGGGCCCTAAGGTGCCTGCACACCAAGTAACAAGTCAATCAGTCCAGTGGTTCCGGAGTTATGCCTGTCACTAACAGACAGACACACAGACCCACATAGTGTTTTCATTAACCTCTTCGAAGAAGACTCAGAGGTTAATAACACAGCAAGACATTTTTACGAGTAATGCTTCATAATAAGTAAGTTATTTAGCTTATGAACCAAAATATTAAATCTTATATTAACGCCATCTATGCGACTAGAAAGAACTTGAGTTTTGTTCCGTTTGCTTTAGAGACCAGCACTATCTATGAGTATTAATTTTTCATGTAAATGTTTGACGGCTTTTACACCTTGATCTGTATATAAATAAGCAAATACAGAACACGTCAGTACCATTTTCGCCTGTTTGTCGACCAACAAAATTGTTTTTTATCTTTTGTTTAGTAATTGGTTCGCTAACTGGGCGAGTATACTATACACTACTATATTTTAATATTATGATTGATGGAGAACAAGTGGAGCAAGTGAAAGAGTTTGTATATTTGGGTACTTTGTTTACAAGGGATGGTACACATGAGGAGATATTGAAAGGAGAACGATTGCTGGCAATAAAGTGAATGGCGCTCTACGCGCTTTTATGAACAGTCGAAATGTATCCGAAAAGGCACGTTTGGCTGTTCATAGAGGACTATTAGTGCCTACACTTATGCATCGAAGTGAAAGTTGGGTATGGCAAAAGAAGCATGAGAGCAAAATAAATGCTGTAGAAATGAGAGCGCTGAGAAATATATGTGGTGTGACTCTGAAAGATAGGATAAGGAATACTGTGATTAGAGAGAGATGCGACATAAAAGTGGATATAGTGACGATAATAGAAAAGGGTATGTTAAGCTGGTTTGGGCATGTAGAAAAAATGGACGAGAAAAGACTGACTAAGAAAGTTTATAAGGCTAGTGTGAATGGAACAGTCGCAAGGGGAAGATCTAGGCGAACATTTCTTGATCAGATCGGAGACGTTCTGGATAAAGGCCAGGTTATGAGCACCTTAAACCGGCGAGCGTGTATGAGGAAAGTTATGAAAGTGAATGAAGCCAGAAAAGTGTGTCAGGATCGTAGCAAATGGAAAACCGTAGTCTATGCCTACCCCTCTGGGAAACAGGCGTGAATCTATGTATGTATGTATGTACGTACGGTTTGGTAACATATACCTATACCTAGTTTAGAAATGGGTAGGTTTGTGCTTATCTACTTATTTGCAAATGAAATGAAAAATCTTTATATATTTATAACAAAGAAAACAACATCTTTTGATGGTATCCAGTGTCCCCACACTAGGCAAGCTTGTCTTGTGGGTGCCTATTACGTTTACCAAAACGCTTACAAAGTATGAATAATGCCGGCAATACACGTTAGGCCAACGTTGCCGAGTGACAGCCAATGCCAACGTATAGACGGTGTATTTGCTTTGCCTTGCCAGTGCTTGGTATCACTCGCCTAGCTAGCCGAGTGAAGGCAAGCGCCAACGTGTATAGAGCTCATTAGATGTTTTCGTAAGAATTTACATAGTAAGTGCAAGAAAGGTTTTGTATTTTAATCAAACCTTACTCCTGATAAGTCTTTTGATGGGAATCATTTTCAAAAAGGAAAACAAGGCTTAGACAAGATACATATGTATATTCTCTAGCTGATCGAGCGATAGTTGCCTAATTTATGGTGCCGTTGATTATGTACTACACACTACACAAACGACTACTCTGATTGATTGCCTGATAAAACTATACGCGGTTCAAAAGCAATGTTAATTAATTAGAACTTTAGTTTAATTAACTTTGACCTTGAGAAACGCACGGTGTTATTAGAATGTTATAATATTTGTTATATTAATTTGTAATATTTATTGTATTTTCACATAGATGCCACAGACATATTTTGGTATTAATGTTTATCCTTACCAATACTTTTTAAAACGAATTTGAATTTAAGTTTGTCTTACTCACATACTTACCTTCTGATTACTACCCGTATCAGAAGTCTATGAATCTTCGAATATAAAAGATCTGGAGTCTCACATACTTATCTCTACCTTACCTTTTTTTTCATTCTATCAATTTTTTTCTAGTGTACTACATGCGTTTCCGAACGCACCGTTAAACGTTTCGAAGTTATTAAACTGAACACTTGAAAATAAAATGTTGTTGTTTTTTAACATGACCTCGCGCTTTTTTTTTCTATACAATCAAGCAGATAGTTTTAAGTTTCTCGCTAATTGTTGTAATAACATAGACATTCTGGCGGCTGTAACACAGTTCAAACTAGCACAGCCGTCAACGACAATCTCTTATTTTATATGGATATTTTAGTATTTTTTTACCTTAAGCATACTTATGTACCGAAAATAGGAGCACCTTGTACCTTATGAGTAAAAGTAAACATTATTATTGTAATCAGAACATTTTAGAGGTCACTCAGCCCTTTACGAAACCCTGCAGTATATATTGATATATATATATATTCGAATAGAATTTGCATACAATCGCTAGCTCTTACCTTAGGCTTATACATGTGCCATATGCCGTCGGAGGAGCCGGGCAAAGTGATGCCTCGGACGAAGAAGATAGTCAGCACCGCGTACGGGAAGATTGACGTGAAGTATACCACCTGAAACAATCATTACGTATTACAATGTAAATAAACTGCAACACAACAAGAATAAGTAACTTATTGATTGGCAGAGGCGCATTGGCAGACATATAAAATAGGTTTTCATCTGCATCTGGCATTCCAACAATTGATAATTTAAAGTATTAGTTTGTTAAGTTGTTGAGAGCATAACTCACATATTCGGATACTAGCATCCGATATTCAAAGGTTTATCAACACAAAGCTTTATTAACTGACATTCAAACACATGAGCCGAGACTTGTAAACCCAAAGTAGGTTGACTGTCCACCTGCACTGCGTCAGTGTGGTGAACTATGTCCTAGGCCTTCTCTCTGAGAAGAGGCTCGAGTCAAGCAGTGGATAGTTTACAAACAAAGCTGTTATCCTAATCCTAACTAATATTATAAATGCGAATGTGAGTTTGTTTGTTTATTTCGCTTTCACGCCTTAACTACTCGACCGATCATCATGAAATTTCGCATACAAGTTGTCAGCGGAATAGAAAAGGACATAGGGTACCTTTCATCCAGAATAAACGTTCTGTTATTAACCTTAAGTAACCTACATTTACGCGAGCAAAGCCGCGGTCCAAATGTAGTTATTAAATCTAAAATGACACGTAAAATAGTAGGAATATACGAATAGTAGCAAAAAACACGACTCTCTGTAGCAATGCCTTTGTTTAGTTCCTACAACTTCAGCTTCCCTATTAGAAGATTATATATACATAATATAATATACTATTTTTATTTCAGCATAATAAAATTTAGAAACAATATTGAAGACTCGGTACGTAACTTTGATAGGTACCGAGTATAAGGATGTTGTGCTATGGAAACGTGTTTCTGTTAAAGTTTGTTACAGCGATACGAGATGATAAATTGATGTTGTCACTTGTTGTTTTCTTATATAGCATTGAAACAAACAAGAAACACTTATTCTTCAGCATAACACAAGCAATGTTATGAGAACTTCTTTGTCATAAATTTATTTATTATTATTTCTTTTTTATATTTGATAAACAGCTACCGCACTAGGCATTAATCCTGTATCGCGAGGATTTGAATGCTTGTCTTTACAAACATTCAAACAACGAACACAAAGAAAACCAAGACTTGGTACAACTATTTATGAATCACACAAAGTTTTGTCCCGTGCGGGATTTGAACCAATAACACTCACCGCACTGGCAGCGGCGAGGTGACCACTTAAAACGCTATCCGTGCTGTCAGATTAATAACACAGTCAGCGTATACTATAATAAGCCGTTTCATATACATTGGTATGGCGTTTAAAAGCGTTGGCCCTGGAGCTTACTTACGCTTTTAAACGCATTCTGAACTACACACTGACCTGCGAAGTTGATCTAGTGCAGTGTAAACTTAAGTATACACTGGCCTATGACAAGATATCCCTTGATCTATACTTAAGTACACTGGCGCTGACTGTATTAATATTATACAGCTTGAAAATTTGTAACTTTGTATATTTCAAAGCGCTAATCTCAAGAACAGCATTGCTATTCTGTAAGAGTTGAATGTTGAATCCATGATGTGATATGTATCAAGTTCGTATTTCGTAAATTTAGAATGTGCTAATGGAAGCTTAATCTTCGAGTGCAGTACGGTATGCGGTGTCATGTGAGGAATTATTGACATTTAAAGTATATATTCAGTATTCTGTAGGGCAATGTCCGTCTTAACTATCGAGTTCCCACATTATACGAATTTAAGTATATTTGCTTAAGATGATATTTATCAAGGAGTCTCGATATCGTTTGTATGTATTTGAATAATAATACTGATCTGATTACTCGAATTCTTTTTGCGATAAATGTTTTCGAATGTCGCGATTTGTACTCATACTTATACATTACTAGAATTTGTTCGCTCGCGTAAAGGTTGGTTAGGTAAGGTTATTTTTTCCTGGGTATCAAAAAAAAAAAAAAAAAAAAAAAAAGGTTAGGTTGAGACACCGGGGTGGTTTTAGCCGGTAAGAGTCCGGCATGCCCCTCCGCCTTTCCCCAGGCGGAGGAAGTCCATGAGGATTTCCCGCCGTAAAAAAAAAAAAAAAAAAAAAAAAAGGTTACGTTAGGTTAGGTTAGTAACAGTAGTTTCTACCCTCCTATGACTTTACTGTACTTCTGACAACGTGTACGCGAAATTTCATGATGATCGGTTGAGTAGTTAGGGCGTGAAAGCAAAGGATATAATAGCAATAGTTAGGATTATACTTATGGGTCCTTAATTGCGTTGAAAAGAACTTGAAGGTGCAAGTCGGTCGGAAAATAAATTGGTTTCTTTTACTTTTAAGGTTTTTAAATCAAATTAAATAATTTAATTTGCTTAATGTAGTACAGATTTGGTTTAAAAAAAAAAACATATAATATCATAATAATAATTCATAATTCGCCAGGTATGGCATAGAAATCTTATAATAATTATATTATAATTAAAATATATGGTATTCATTATATTAAAAAAATATTTCTGATGCATCAGTATGCGTTGAACTCAAAATAGCAGCTGGCTCAACAACTAGCTTTTATTTTGATCACGACTCGAGACATTTGACTATTGATTGGTCCTAGTTCGCCATATATCTTTCTCAATGTTAACCAAAGTAAACTATATTGCTTTTTTTTTAATACATACATACCAACACGAATAAGACTCGTTATCTAATATTGTGTTAAGTATAATTCCTTTTGCTTTTAGCTCGTTAAGAAGGTCGTTAAAGGCTGTATAAACCAAAAGTTATAGGCTACTAGAGGTCGTGTAACTGGTAGGCCCAGACGAGGGGGCAGTAACCATAAACGTTATTTAACGCGGGTGTAACTGCAAGACCCTTAGTTCCTGTATAATGTTTAAAAGCTAAGAATGATTAGTGTCTTTATATGCTTTTATTTCAATAATGATAATAGATTAGTCCTTTTATAATGTTTAAACACTGAAAATTAATTGTGTGTTTATATACAATGTATTCCACGGATAAGTGACCGGCCGTTTTTTTATTTGAAAGGTGAATTAGTCGGGAGCGTTCTTAGTTATGTTTGATGAATATCGGTTCAAGATGGCCGCCGCCACAAAATGGCGGACTTCATATTTTTTCACAACTCCCTCAATATGGGTATCAAATGAAAGGGCTTGACTAGTAGAATACTATACACTATGATAAATTGCAAATCCAATATGGCCGCCACCATAAAATGGCGAATTACATTTTTTTTCACAACGCCCTCAATATGTGTCGGGGGTCTTTAAATTTTTTATTTTTTATTGCTATTGAAAAAGAGCACTTTTGCAAGTCTTTTAGCATTTAAACTGTTAGAGATACAAAAAAAACAATGTTTGAAGATTATTTAAGAAATGTCCTGTAGAGTAATAAAATAAAGTAAAATAACCTAAGTCAGGGGTCAGTCAGGTTTTTAGAGATTTGTCGGGTTAAATAAAAAAAAAGATGTGTTTTATGCGAAAATTCTGGGTTATACTTACTTTATTTTAGTCATTGGATGCAAATTACTTCTAAATTGCTTCTGTTCTGTTAGTTAGAGTATGTAGCTATTAAATATAATCAAAAAAGACAAGATCAGACGATGTTTGTCGCAGATATCGTACAAATAGGACAAAGGAGAGAAATTCAAACAAATAAAAAGTAAAATACGGTTTTAAAAAAGTATACAACTTAGACCCCCCCTTTTAGCGATTTTATCGATAATTTTACGTATATTTTTTCGGCCGGTCCCTTATCGGTGGAATCCATTGTATATCTTATTCTACAGAAAAAAAGAAAGGTAGAAATATAACTTAGGACAAATCTCTAAAATGCAATGATTGAGCATTGAAGACTGTTGAAAGCCGATGCCTCAACATTCATCCAGGCCATGAATTCCAATTCGAACCCACAACACACATCGTTGCGGCAGTGGTTAGGCGACCAGTTAAAACACTACGCTATCCATCCAGTCCACTACATGATCGTATACCGGGCCACCTTAAAGATTTGGCAGAAGATATTCCTTGGTTTTTGAGAACCATATATCATACTCATAACTCAAGTGTCAAGAAATAGTCAGCAAAACCCAAGCGAAGCGTTAGCCAGGCTGAAGTTGGCATTTATGATATTGCTACTGAGGTAGTAGGAGGAAGTAATTTTAAGACAAGTGGAGAACAATAACCTACCTTGCCACTGCTCTGGATGCCCTTCATTACAATGAAGAACACTATGATCCAAGCCAGGAGGAGGTAGCACACGATCCACCACCGCGGTACTCCGGGCTGGTCGATGCTAGGAGACGCATCGAGAGCCTCGCGGTACCAGAAGTATACCGTAGCGGAGGCCTTGCTGCATTCCAGCTCAGCTGATCCGTTGTCTTTGGGGCAAGATGACCACGGCAGCTGATCAGCTGTGAGCTGTTGGAGAGATGAAGAAATCACGCTTTGAGAATCTATCAGTCTCGGATAATGGTCGGGTTGTATGATTTTGGACTAACATTTCCTACTTATCGTGAGGTGCCGAGTTTGGCTGCTTACCATCAAGCGGTATGTAGCTTTTTGGCTATGGTTGTATAAAAAATATGTTACCATTTTCTGGTCTTACCATTCACGTGATAATGAGTTCGCTTCAAAAATTGACATGTACCAAAGCAACAATCGTAACATACATAAACTTAACTAATATTAACAAACCTAACTACCTATAAATAAAAAATAAAAAAGGCCTAGTACAAAATATATAATGGTATAAATCGCTGTTTAGGACGTGTGTGACAATTTCACACACGATATAAATTTGAACTAATGCGCAGGCAGGACGCGCTGAGCGCCAACATTATTATTACTTTCGTCTCTGGTGAAAAAGCGGCGCGGAGTATTGATTGCTCTTTGGAGTTATTTGAGCTGCTGGACAACCGGCGGGCGGCCACAGTAGAGTCACTAGTGAACGTTACAAATTCTGGACACAGTTTTTATATCATATCGATGCATTCTGAATGTTCGTGTGACCGCGTGAGCCACAAGATACGAAAGTGGCAAAGTACGTAATGACAAGTTAACGCTTGCTACTTGTGGCTGCGTTTTACTAAATGCAGCTACCCACACATACTTCACCACCTTCGCGCTCTATCGAATATTGAGTCAAAGTGTAGTAGAAACGTTTCGCCACTTTTGCTAAGACAAGTAGCTGCAACTAGCCACTGGTGGCTGCGACTGCTGGTTGCGTATTGGCCACCGCACGTAACCACTAGTGACGCAGTAAGCGCCAACATTGTCGAGATATACTAAAAATGGGTAAAATATATTATTCTACTTACCCGAATACTGTTAAACAGGTAAAAGAACACCCAAGTGATGATCACGTTGTAGTAGAGCGCCACGAAGAGTGTGACCAGACAGCTGGAGATGCCGATGCCGCCGAGCCACGGGTGAATGGTGTTCCACACGCCGAGGGAGCCCAGCCGCATCTTCTGCCCGATGGCCATCTCGATCAAGAAGAGCGGGATGCCTTCGAGGATCAACATGATGAGAAATGGGATGAGGAATGCGCCTGGAAACAAGACAATTTGTTATGTTTGTGGCAATTTGTACAAGTAGAAGCTGAAGATATTGTGACCGCCTACGTGGTGCAGCGGGAGTGTAAGTAACTGCTATGCATGAGATCTAAAAGAGAGAGAGAGATAGAGGGATTTAATATTCAGCTCGGAAATATGTTATTGTGTGTACTCATTAAGGACATGTCAAAAATAAAAATTAAAATCTGTTATTCTACGAGGGATCTAAAACGAAAACTGGTGAAATATAGGTGTGACACCCTACTGCTAACCCTGTTGGGGATGTAGGTGTCTGTCTATGTTATATATATATATATATATATATATATATATAGGGAAAGAGAAAGAAGCGATTACATAATTTATCTTAAGTTAAAGTCCACAATAGAATATCGTACACTGTGCGGATGCGCTTATAAAGACAAAAGAAATCTCAAGATTTTGTTACATGACAATACTTATATTACGCCTCAGTTTGCCATGTCCATGTATTCCTAGAATAGCCATATTTTATATGTATACAGTAGTGTGACAGTGTACAGTAGTATATTAGTGATGTTCGGCTGAGCATATGCGTATCTGTTAACCAACGGAGTTAACAAGATATGAAAATGCAGCCAGTAGGACGGCAAAATGTTACCAACTTTCAAAAATTTAATTCCCATAGCAAAACAGTTCAAGGTTTTACCTGTTCGTACATAGCATGAATAATTAATCAATTATGCTTTATCATACATACATAGAGTATCTATTTGCCAAACATTCGGCGATTAACCCAAATACGAATATTTCTAATAATCTTCTGAATAACGCCGCGTATGAAACGATTATTCAGTCCGTCCTTACAAAAAAAAAAAAATCATGCAACTCAGACAAACCATTTTCAGCAAACTAACGCTGGAAAGTACTGAGTGTTTTATTGACAAATTAATGAAAGAAACTGTAGAAAGAAATACAATTTCAAAACTTGGCCAGTAAAACTTGGCACCGAGCCAGACTTGGAAATGAGGAGCTGAGAGAAAATTTAAGTGATCTTTTTGTAACTACTTCGAAAGTGATATTACCAGATCTGGAAACTTTATGAAAGTGATTCGGAACGGGTTTTTATTACGTTTTGTGGAATCAAGGTTACAAACAAACATACGGCCTATTTGATAGTAAGCGGATACTTATGGACGCTTGGGACACCAAGGGAAAGGATCTTTGTCAGCCTTTTGTGAAAGGAGTTCTTGTATTGCCAGCGCAAGGGTAAAGAACAAACTAGTTCGATTGTTAACAGGTACACCGACTACTGTATAGCAGATGTGTTCGTCTTGATATCTCAGATTTAAGTAATAATAACTTTTATTTTCTCACCATAATACATACAGTCTTAAAAACTTGAGATATACACGGTATTGGTTTTATGTTGTAGCTATGTTTTATTATGGCGGGTTGGCCCCTGAACTAGGAGTATCCTGTGTCTCAGGTCACCAACCCTCCACCCCTGGCTAGTGCTATTAACCATTCAGTTAGTTTACAAAAATAACAATACAAAACAAAATGGAAATAAGAGATAATTAAAAGAAAATAAAATAAAAATACAGAAGGTTGACATAAATGAGGATGATTGGGCGTGTAAATTTATTGTGTTTGTGTGTGTGCGTGTGTGTGTGTGTGTGCATATGTGTGTGTGCGCGGGTATGTGCGTGTGTATGTGTGTGTGTATGTGTATATATGTGTGTGTGTATGTGTGTGTGTGTGTGAATGTGGAAGTACGTAAATCTATTAGTTTGTATGTATGTGGAGGTTTTGTGCGTACATGTATGTTTGTGTGTACATGTATATACCTTCACGTTGATTTCACGTTTATATGTTTACTCGCAATGTTGAATGTTTTCTGTTGTAGCATAATCAAGTGCTGTTAAATAACTTTTTAGGATCAATTTCAGACGGTGTTTATTTAAACTGAAAATATGAAATTTGTCGTTAATGACTCGGTAAGTAAATGGTCCCATATAGAATATTTGGCGACGAGTGAACATTGTGTTGAATGTGGGAACAGGTGTTCGAATTCTTCTTTTATTAATTTTAGGTATTTTACAGAGGTCTACAGTTTTATGGTGGCGTAGTACACAATTCAAGATGAATAATTGTCGCACGGTGAGCAGATTTGTTTCTTCGTATAGTTTTTGAGCGGGGTATTTCCTAATTTTATTAAACATAACTTTTATGACAGCGCGTTGCGCTCTTTCCATTTCTAGAAGATACGTTGCTGATGCCCCACCCCACACTGGGATACAGTACGTTAAAAGTGATTGACAGAGAGCAAAATATATTTTAACCAGAAGTGTATGATCTGCAGAGTCGCGAAGATTTTTAAATATGGGTAGCAATTTCCGAATTCTTTTACTAAGGGCCGATATATGTGGCTTCCAATTTAAGTGGCTATCTATGAGAACTCCCAGATATTTATGGACATCTGTTTGTCCGATGGGAATACAGTCGCAAGGATGGTTGAAGTCTTTGCACTGCGAGGTGTGTGCTTTAAGTGAAAACTTAGACGCAACGTTGGATGCACTTGAGATGCTGAAGCAAATGTATTTCGTTTTGGAAACGTTGATAGTCAAGAGGTGCTGATCTAGCCATAGCATAACCTGCCTCAGGCCATTTTCAGCCGATTTTTGAACTTCTGACCAATTGCTACCCTGAAAAATTAAGGCAGTATCATCCGCAAATGCCAGCACTTCACCATCATCTATTTGAAGCTTACAAAGGCTATTGACATAAGCTAAGAAGAGCGTCGGGCCCAGGGTGCTGCCTTGGGGAATGCCATAGGTGACAGGTAAACTATTGCTATAGGTACCCGCCACCCTAACTACCTGGCTTCTATCCGTCAAGTAATCACGAAGCCACTCTAAGATGGCTCCACGTAAACCCATGCTCTCTAGATGTCGCAACAGAATTGGCGTGAACACAGTATCGAATGCCTTTTTTATGTCTAAAAATATGGCAACACATTTTTTGCCTCTATCTACTGTTTTGGTAACAATCTCTGAGAACCTCGCGACCGCATCTTCTGTATTTTTAGCTGTGCGAAAGCCATATTGGTTGAAAACTAGTAATTTTTTGTTTTCTAAGTATTTCATTATACGAGTGTTAACTACCTTTTCCAGAATTTTACTTATGGCGCTTAATAAGGATATGGGCCTATAATTTGTGACTATTTCCGCACTACCACCCTTGTGAACAGGTACAACCACCGCTTTTTTAAAAATAGTCGGAAACACTCCAGATGTAACACTAAGATTGCACATATGAGCAATCATGACACACAAGATTGCGTGGGAGTTTTTCAATACCATATTTGGAATAGAGTCTATACCCGGTGCACTATCGCTTTTTAGATTGAGTATAATTTTATCAATCTCAATGTAATCTACCGGATTTAAATATATGGAACTTGCGCACTCTGAAGATACAATATTTTGTGCTAAAGAAGATTCATTGGTACTATTTCTATTTAATATATCGGCAGCTAGTTCTCTGCCAATCGAAGTATAGAAACGGTTAACCACATCTAGAGAATCACCAGGCGATGATTGCTCAAGATCAAGTAATGCCAAAGCTTTAGGTTGACTCTTTTTGATACAACAAAGTTCCTTTACCGTTTCCCAAGTCTTTTTAATATTTTTATGACTTAAATTAAATTTTTCCTTATAATAATTAATTTTTAAATTCCTAGCTATTTGATTACATGTATTTCTATAATTTAAATATTGATTTTTTATATCACGATTGTCGGGATTGTTTTTTGATATTTTATGTAGCCGATCTCTTATTTTGAAACACTTTATGACATTTAATGTAATCCAGGGTTTTAACGGGCGAAGACGATGGGCAAAAGTATATGTGTTAGTATTGTTAGCTATGAGCTCCTGGAGAGTATTTGTCAGGAATTTGAGCGGCAATATTAGGGTCGGTTATGTCCAGGAACGGATTCCAGTCGTACAATTTTATACCGTCAGCCAATGCTTCAAAATTTATTTTTGTTCTGGTAATGCGTTTCAAAGTAGTAGGTTTAGGTGGAAGTGAATTAATGTAGGTCAACAAAAGTGGATAGTGGTCTGTGATGTCTGTGGCTAGTACAAAACATTGGTGGATTCCAACTAGTTTGCACATAAAGTGATCCAGACATGTCTGTCCATGCGTGGGAATGTCTATACCTAACTGCAGACCATGAGAGCCTAGAATTTCAAGGTAGTCTCCAACAACATTACTCTCAGTATCCAAGATATCTATATTAATATCCCCCGTGAGTACGATATTCCGTGATTTATTCTTTATTAAGAATATATCTAAAGCATCCAAAAATAATTTCGGATTCTTAAAACAGAAAGGGCGATAAATACCAAGAACCATAAGATTGCCTATTTTAGCCATCAAGCAGTTAGCCTCATCTAGTTCAATTTCTTGAATAGAGGCTTTAAGAATTGAGTTTATATACATAATAACCCCGTCATTTTTGTTAAAACTGCGTTTAGTAAAGTGCATAGAGAATCCATCAATTTGAGGAGGGTCCGAGAGTTCATCGCACCAACATTCCGAGAGGACTATTATGTCTATATTTGTTTTTAAACTAGTTACGTATATCAAGAAGTTGTCTAAGTTTTTGTTGACACTTCTTATATTAAAAGATATAATGTTCAACCTGGTTGATGTATGGCCAGTGATATCGTTCAGTTCTTGAAAGAGATATTTGGGGTCTTCAACGAGCTTGCACGGCGTTGCACAGTTATTATCGATTTCTTCAAATAGTTGTCTATTATCCATTACGAAGTGTGTAAGTGTTACACATATAAAGTCATGTGCATTGCGCAGACGCCTCTTTTACCTACACATACATAGGAATGCACTTAGATCCCTTAAGGGCCAGGCAGAGGTGAAATAAACACACGTTTCACGAACTATGTTTTTCGGTCCTACGAAGAAGGAGGCGAATTGTTTAAAAAATACCCAATAGCACTTTACTCACTTCAGGAATCTAACTGAAGATCTCCATAGTAGATGGTTAAACCTATGTACCTAATTATACCATACAGTACATAAATCTTATGGAAATTCGCAGTTAAATATCGTTGTCGTGTTCCTAAAGTGTAAAATGTCTCCAGGGCACCATAAAAGGAGACCATTGATATTTGTACCCTGCTCTAACAGTGCAGTATCTAGCGTTGAAAATATCGCACCACATACTTATGTTCATCATTACATTGGGTATAAAAACACAAAAAGTGCCTTTAAAAATTTTGATATGGTGGTTAATAAAGTTGGCTCTTTGTTTGTTTACGTAAAATATAGTAGTTTAGAAAGGCAACCATGTTTCTACCAAATAAATATATTCAACATATGGAATAATACCATTTATATTTTACCTTCTCTTTCACAGATTCTTATTCAGAATTGATTTACTAAGAGTTAGATATACAATAAACCAATCAGATTTAAACCACCGACTCTGCTGAATATAATTATGCTAAAGAGACAGATCCTTCAATCTCCACAAATTAATTAAAATCTCTTTTATAAAGAAATCTGAGATATTCCTATTAAAGACTTTCAGTCTTTTTTATTGCTATTTCAAACATGTTATTGCTACGGCAGTTTAGCTACGAAACTGCTACGTGGGCGTAGAGGTTGCTACGATGACATTTACTAAGCTTAGTTTCGTTCTTTGTAGTTAGCAACTACAAAGTACTGACCTTCATATAAGCTCAAAAGCTCGACTTAGCTTCCTACAGTAATTTGTTATATTCGACCTTGCACTAGTAGGTCTTTGATGCAGTTTGATAACGTCATTCACGATGAGCAAGTAAAATAAAAAAATGTAGAGGGAATATATGGTTTTCACTTCATTTATTGATAATAAATTTATCGACCTTGACTTAAACTGGAATCCTGAAAACGCGCCTTAACAATAGCATATTGATGACTGCAAGGATAGTGTAGTGCCTTACGTGGGTACCTCGTCAACTGTTCAGGGTTAAACCTTAAAAAACTTGTGTGAATTCTAAATGGTTGTTACGACTCTGGATGTTCTTTGTGTGGCTTATTTGAATATTTGTAATGTGCCTCAGAATACAGGAATTATCCCTGGTCTTAGTCTTTTTTTAAATATTCACTATTTAAAATGCAGGTATTTTCAAAGTATTGCAAGACGCTATGCTAATGTAGAACTGATGAACTAAAGATATGCATAAACCGCGGTGAGTTACGTGGCGCTTCAGACGAATGTAGCGTGTTCCACTGACGTTTTAAATTAAGCATTCTTGATGTCCGTTTATTATGTAATCTGATGAAAGCATGTTATTTATAAAACCGAAGTAATGACTTCTTTATTTCTTTTATAATGCTAAAAAAGGAAAATTCCTCTTCCATGTTTCCTATTCGCCGGCATAAATTCTTGTAACGATGTGACTTTCATTTTTCCTTCACCTAATCTATGTACATATGTTCTCATTTCGCTTTGTTCCTTTTGAGATGGTTGCCATGTCGTATCATGTGTCCCAACATTATTGCTATTTGATTCTCCATGACTTTCAATCTTAAATACATCTCTTTCCCGTTAAGATTAAGAATTCACTTTATTACTTTATGAAGGGGAAATATATATATACAGCCACATATCGGAGTGTAACTATATAAATTTTAAATACTTTAGGAGGATTACATTAGTTCCCGCAGGACTATAGTTAACGGAGTTATACGTATGTTTGACCTTAGTCGCTAAAGTATATATGTATAGAGGCAATGCTTTATATGCTCAAAAAGGTTTTTGCCAGCTATATTTTAAGACCTCCGTAATAGGGTATTTTTGCGGTTAGCTTAAGTTCAACTTATGTCATGAAAGAACAAAGCGGTACTTTTACCCGTAGAGAAGATTATATAAAAACGAAAGAAGTGTACGTCTTAGGCATGCGTGTTTAGAATAAGACTAGACCTAAATACGTAATTTACTAGAAGCGAAAGTAAATTCTGTCGTCTTTTACTTCAATTTCACTTATATGACGTAGATGAGCTTGCCAAAGCACAAATGACGAGTGGTTTACTTACATCTTACCATGCCGCCATTGCGTCGAGTGTTTAATCCCCTTACCAGATGGACGATGGATTGACGACTGCAAGAATTCTGTAGTGGTTTAAGTAATCGTCTCGCTATTGACACTACGCCAAGTGCTTTGGATTAGATCCTCACACGAGACCAGAGATTTTTTTGTGATCCACATGTAGTTGTTCCAAATCTGGTTGATCTCTGTGTCCGTAGTTTGAATATTTCTTAAGGTCCTCGCGATACAAGAATTGTTTTAAGTGCGGCAGATGTCTAAATTGCAGAAAAAGAAATAGTACACTAAAAGCACGCTTAATCAGACAAGCCGTGTTTTTGAGCGTAATATGAAGTTACCGTCATAGAATGAAACACTAACCAACTGCATTTCTATTTAATATTGTCCTACATTTATGCGAATGTTATAAAAATTAAACTACTTTATAACGGACAAGTTTTCCCCGCGGCTTTACCCGCGTAATACCCGTTCCCGTGGGAATATTGGGATAAAAACGTGTTACGTGTGAATCCAGGTCTCCAGCTATCTACATACCAAGTTTCATTGCAATAAGTCCAGTAGTTTTTGCGTGAAAGAGCAAAAAACATCCATACATTCATACGAACTTTCGCGTTTATAGTATTAGTAAGGATGTTATCGTGTTGTTTATTTAACACTTTATTACATAAATTTGAAACTGTTACACAACTTATACTAAACTTTACTACATTTTAGATTAATTGAATAATTAAAACTATTTATATTAAAGTTTACACTTTTCTCGAAGTTTCGTGAAGATGGCTGCTGTAAAGCAACCGAAACGGCGGGGAAAGTGTTTCAATGCATTTCTATTTTTAGACCATTGAGTACCATTGTAATGTACAGCCGTATTGCTATCGTATCGTATAGGTATGCAAGCCTGCGTCCACTTCTGTTTGGCATGCCGCCAACGTTAATTAGTTTAATTAACCCTTTTGTATTTCGTGTAATGAAGTCAACAAAGCACTTGTGTAAATAATATATTTATGAAATAAAAAAGGTTGTTTTACATCAACTTGTTGGGCAGTCAGAAATTATCACTTATACATAGCCTCATATATATACGATAATTTAGGGAGACATGCAGTAAGGCCTGGTTGCTATATTCAAGAAACTCGTTGTTTTAGCTACGAATAGTTAAATTTGATATATTTTTCATAGGATATGTGTCAAAAATTAACTGTCCATAGGTAAAATGACTCGTTTCTTAATTCAAGGAACCGGACATAAGTAATATTTTTTTTGCTTTTATTCCTAAGCACTAAAAAGCGGTCCAAGTCCTGTCTGCCGTATAATTGTCAGTGCATAGAATCTGGCAAAGACTGTAATGCAGAAGGTCTCGGGTTCGAACCCACGTCGCACACCTCTGGCTTTCGGAAATTATATGACTTTTCGAAATTATGTGTGTATTGATTGACAATTATCGCCTGCTCCGTGCCTCGGAGAGCACGTTAAGCCGTCGGTCCTGGCTGCCATGAACATCTATGGCAGTCGTTATTGGGAAGTTAGTGCCCGATAATATCCTGACACTGGTCTAGCCTTAGGGTATCGTTAGCCTTCGGGTTGCGGAGGTCAGGTGGCACCCGCTCCGTGTAAAAACTGATATCCAGTCAAATCCGGTTAGACTAGAAAAGTCGACCCCAAGTGACTTGGGAATAATAAAGGCTAAGGAGAAGAAGGAATCTGCCAGTGTGTATGTATTTGCGAACTGCGTGCACTGGAAAATCTCGTGCTACTGAAAAATTCCTTTAGGAAAAAGCCTATATCACTTTGTAAGACTATCCTGGGGCTCCGGTGTTCGAATCTGGGACGTAACGATAAGCCGCAACCTTATTCCACACAACCAACAAGGTGATAATTATAATTTCATGGAATATTAACACGAATGCAGTACGCGTAAAACAATAATCAAAATCGGGTAAAAATTTGAATATATTCGAATAAGATTCAGTCACGATATTCGAATTTGGAATATAACAACATTAGTTACTAATAATCGCGTATGGATATCTTAAACTTCTGACAATGTTGTTGTGGTCCTAAGGCACCCCGCTGGTGCAGAGGGCCCCAACAAGTTTTCTCCAAACCGGCCGGTCCCGCGCGATTCTTCGAGCGTCTTCCCTGACAATAAACATGCGTAATTCTATCAAAATTAAACTACCTTAAACTGATTTAATCACGGTTTATTTCAACCGTAACTTTTCAAAACTATTTGTAATCTTGTCATCTCAGACCACATTCTGCCTAGTTCATATAAATTAAAAAAAAAAATAATTAGGTTATAATAAGTTAGTATTATTAACATGGACCGGTACGGTGTACTCTTTTTTTTTTTTTTTTTACGTGGGTGAATGCTATGACGCATATCCCTCCGCGGGGGCGGGCGGAGGGATTATGTCGGACTCGCCGGGGTAAAAGAAAGATTTTGAAAAGATAATGTACCTCCCGGAATACCGACTAAACTTACCACGGTGTTCCTCGACAAAACCACTATCGACGGGGCCGCGCGAATCACTTTCGCATACGGTCGCGACCCCGCCGAGGTTTCGGCCCGCCGTATGAAACGGCAGGCCCCTACGCAATAAGACCTACCCAAGATAGGTTCTACAAAATAAAAGCCCTACTGTCTCCCCCTAAAGGGGGGGAGACGGACACGACACAGAGGCGCGCGTGGGAACACGCACGCCGCCTCTCGGACCTGGTGCTGAACGGATGGCGGGCAGGCCCACAAAGCCCGCCACCCCCAGGTCAAACCTCAGGGTGGCTGGAGGTCGTCTCGCGCCCTCCGGCGCCCGGCTCTGCGGTTGGGGAGAGGGTTTATACGCTCCCTCTCCCGCCCCGCCGCCTCCTTGATGGAAATCACTTCCTCGCAGAAGGAGGCGACGGCGTTCCACGACCTCTCACTCCGGACCATAGACTGAACTACGGCCGGGAGCGAGAGGGCAACCGATCCGACTGCCGCGATCAAATCACGGCGCTGCGATGCCCAGGCGGGGCAAACCGCCAAAGTGTGCAGCGCCGTGTCCTCAGTAACGTCGCGGCAGTCGCCGCAGTGGTGACAACCGGGCGTCTCTTGCCGGCGTATACGACACAGGAACCGGCCAAAACATCCGTGGCCAGTCAGAACCTGTGTCAGCCGGAAGGTGAGGGCGCCATGCCGCCTCTCCAGCCACTCCTCAAACACGGGACTTACCGCCACGATCGTGGCGTGCCCGACGGTGTAGTCTCTACAAGAATACCAGCGTTGTGGTTATACTGCGACATAGCTGACGCACGACCTTATTAGTTCTATTTATGTTGGTTGTGTTTTCTGTTTGTAATTATTTCATAAGAATGTAGAAGAAATAAAATTATTTTGCGTTCTTTTTCTTTAATTTATTTAGACTATTTATATTAGTCGTAATAATATTCTATATCAGGTTTATCAAGATTAAAATCGTGGGTCGTCTACGGCCCGTCCTTCACGCAGCGTCAGCCATCTTATATAACCATAGACAAGTAAAATATCGCATCCAACAGACTGTGTTGTGTTTATGACAGCCAGTAATGGCGGTGCTGAGTATTGTCGTTTTATAACAAGACAGATTCTATTTGTGGATAGCATTCACCTTAATATAATAAAGGTGGCGAGTTGAGTAGCACTTCGTGTTATTACGGACATAAACTTTGCGTTTTCCAGCTAGGTAGTGTATGACCTACACCTATTTTTCATATGTCTAAATATCTGGCATCTATTAAGAATTTCTTGAAATCTCAATTTTTTTATTGCTCTTGGCAGTAATCGAATCCAATCTCGCGTTCTAATCTGTTTTGTATCATAATCAGCGCCTACTTAAGCGCGCTCCTGGACGGACGAGTGCACGTACATAAATATAATTAATTTATTTTATAGCGCGGCGCAAGCCGACGCTCTTATTTTTTTACCGCCATGAGTGATACACTTGTGGCGAATGAACTACTGGCGTTCCTGCAACAGAAGCTGGATGTCATGGACGAGGTGTCGGCCATCCAGATATGTTCCTCGAACTCCAGCGAGGAGGACATAGCTGCTGCCAAGCTGCTTATATACAGGTCGCTCAATAAAAGTGACCAGATGGTGTCTCGCAGGCGTGACGGGACAAAGAAACGTCTACAGGATATTATCACGCTGCTGAAGGAGACCGATCCTGACGAAGTGCCGACGATAGTGGCAAACGACTTGAGTAAGTTACTTACCGTCACTTTCGACCACGTCGACGTTACAAGCCTTTTGAAGGTCATCGTCTTCCTTAAGGCCAGTTTAGCGGATGTAAACAAAAAGTTGGATGCATCCCAGGACACCGCCATGGTCTTGCGCAAGGAGGTTGACGAGTTGCGCAAGTCTGTGGGTTTAGGTAGGTCACCGAAGCATAGTAACAACGTGAACACGCGTCGAGGTGCAGGCAGCTTCGATACATCGGTTCCTGTGGAGCCTGGTGCAAACCTGCGTGCTGCAGCATCGAACACAACGGTGTACATCACTCGCCTGCACTACACGACTAAGGTGGAGGACATCGCGGAGTATGTACGCCAGAAGTCTAAGTACGTGCCAAGAGTGCAGCTACTGCAGTCGCGTCACAACATCAACTTCAAGGCGTTTGTGGTGCGAGTCCCGACTTGCTTTTTACATGTATTTATGAAGGAAGACTTTTGGCCGAAGGGTGTGGTGTCCCGTCGCTTCCGCGGACAAGAGCCACATGAACGCACAACAATAGAGTGCAAGTGAAGCATTACTAACATAGTGAATAAGTTATATAAATACTAACACAAATTGTATGTATGTTAATCCATAAGGTATTTATCTACGCGCCTAAGCCACGCGAAATAAAAAGAAAACCTAAGGACACTTTATTTAGATTCAATCTGTATTAGAAAGAGATAACAGTTTACTTCAAGCAACAATTTCTTTTCCGTTTTGTTTAAGGCTTTAATTTATTAATTCGCTATCAATTAAAAACCAGTGAACGAGTATTGATTAGATATTACCAGTTTGCTAGCTCGGGGCTTAATTTAGAACTAAGCCACATTGTGTCTAATTTTGTGTAGTAAAATCGACGATACGGCATATATTTACATCTATGTCATATTGTCGGATATATGGCCTAGTGGCCACATGAATGAGGTCACGGACGAATTTTATAAAACAGGACGAAGACAATTAAATATCCTTTCATATATAAAATAAAAATATTGTCTATTTGTAAAAATCTACATAAAATTAAATGTCAATTAAAAATTAATTTTGCGCGGAATCAAACAAGCGCTGGGCCTTTCGTTTAAAATATATTTTTTCTTTACTAAATGTTGTTCTTAGCTATAATAATTATAATCTTTTGTTGGTTATGTACCAACCTTTTAAATCTACGAAGCACTTCGTACAACTGAACAATGTTTAATTTCCGTACATCGTAGCAAAGAGCAAAGGTTACTTAGAACGTAGCAGCTCTACGGCTACGACGCAATTTCGTAGCTTGTAGCCATTTAAAAATCGATATCGTTCTACCCAGGCGGAGGCACAACACTAAATATAGAATCAATTGTTTATGCTTTTAGCTTAAATGTAAATACAAGGTTTTATTTCATAGACTTGTGGGAAAAGGTTGTGTATATTTTAGCCTTTTTATTGCTTTTGTTTGCGGTCGAAGTACATTATGTTATATAAAAATTTATGTTCACGTGTAATTGGAATTGATAGGTTTTCAAAATATTGTTGGGATATGAATCTATAAACTAAATACTGGACTTTATATATTTTAGGTAATGATGTTTTTACTAGATATGTATATATGTTTTTTATAAGACATTTCCCGGTTTAGAAACAATTCCTGTATCATGGGGAACTATACAAACATTCAAACAACGGATACAAAGAACAAGCATTTGTGAATCACACAAATTTTTGTCCCGTGGGGGATTCGAACCCACAACACTCGGCGTAGTGGCAATGGTGAAGCGTTCGCTTAAATCACTACGTCATCCGTGTAGACGACTAAAATCTGGGACCCATACTATTTTATTATTAATAACTGTGCACTTGTGTTGTCAAACTTATAAGTAGTGCAATAGATATGAATAAACAATTGAGCTTTAAATGTTTTGCACGGGGTCTGTTGAGCCGATTGCGTTTGAGACCAAAAGAAAAACCTACCAATTGGGACGTTTTTGTGTCTTACTTTCCATGCTATATATCTGCTTCGTTTCTGAATATATATAATATCATTGCATCGACCTAAAATATTGTGTAACTGTTTATTATCAGGCGAGGAACAGCGATAGCTCAGTGGGGAGACCAACAGACTGTAATGCAGAGGGTCTCGGGTTCGAACCTACGTCGCGCACCTCTGTCTTTCGGAAGTTATATAACTTTTCGAAATTATGTGCGTATTGATTGACAATTATCGCCTGCTCCATGCCTTGGCAAGCACGTTAAGCCGTCGGTCCCGGCTACCATGAACATCTATGGCAGTCGTTATTGGGGAAGTCGACACAAAAGATCCCACTGGATCGAAGTGTCGCCGGTCTGTACTGACTGGCCCCCACACAAGATAAGATAAGATATTATCAGGCGGGTCGTACTAGTTTCTCATCTTTTTGTATAAAAAATAACTAAATAGTAAATAAATTGCACGATATAAAAGCCTGCTAAAAAGTAAACGCTGTCCTACCAGTGGACGGATAGCACACTGTCGAGTGTAACATACAATTCTATCACATACACTTTTAGCAGAGCTTGTACTTTGGGTACTAGACAATGGATAAACATACATACCTACATATATACTATTTACAATCTACTTGAATTGTCTCGTCTAGTACGTAATACATTTGTATAGCCAATGATTTATTCTCACAAGGTCTACTAAACATTCTTAAAATATGACCTGGTCGTATTGTTATACGCTGTATAAAGTAATAAATTATAAGAATAAATAATCTATAATGTTCTCTAGACCGAATTTCGGTCACGGCGGCCAGTCTTAACGGAGAATGGCCATCTGCGCAGGCGATATTATAGTGCACAAGTGCGTGCGCAAACACAATTGTACTCTCTGTTCCTTAACTCTCATGATCCGATGGGACGGTAACCCGACACGATTGGAGAAAGATTAGGCGCAGGACCAACAGCTTTACGTGCTTGCCGAGGCACGGGGATGTTTAACACCGCCAACTTCCTAACTCCAGGCTGCTATTGAGATTTCTTAACAGAAAAACCCAATAACTTTTTCTTGGCCCGACACGGGATTCGAACTGGAGACCTCATGCACAGCTGTCGCATTCACTACCACTGCGCCACTATTGTAACGAGGAAAGATTTGTTTGTAGAATATATAAAACTTCTGAGCCGATTTATAATATCGTAGGTAGTAGGTTAGGTTTTGATGATATTATTACTTTTTAAATTTAATATAGGCTATGTTACTCGGTGATAATATATAATAAAATATTTTTTAAATCAGTTGATTAGTAATTATTAACAATCAAAATATCTTTCCTCTTTATAATATTAGTATAGATGATAATTATTTGACCATTAAAAAATACTTTATCCTAAAGTAACATAGGCATAAATACCGACATAGTATATTTACATACTGCGGGGACAATAAGCGTGAATTCAAATATTATCAGAATTCACTACTACACGTTGTAAAAATACAGATAAATATAATAGACTTACCTCCTCCATTCTGTTGACATAAATACGGAAAGCGCCAAATGTTTCCCAGCCCGACAGAATATCCGATGATTGACAGGAAGAACTGGACTTTTCCCGACCAGGCTGCGCGGTCTTCGCCAGGAACCTCCCGTTGTAATGACCCCCTTGATCCTTGCAGCACGATAGTGACCCCATGGGGTCTTTCGCTACCGTCCGCTCTTGCATTTAAGGGCGCCAATTCATGCCCATTTCGTGGCCCAATCGTTTCGGCTTTTCCCGCCATTTTACTTGTCAAATTTTCAATAGTCTCTGCTATTTTTATTTTCTTTCGAACGTTCAATAGTCTATGCTATCGTAAATTTAACTGTTAGGATTTTAATTGAATTTGAATTTCTACTTAAAATTATTAATTGTTTTCTTCACTTTTTTATATTATTGTCTTTTAATATTTAAGTTTAACGAGATTATTGGAATGATTACCTATAAATATGTTCATAATATGCTATTGATGTATTTCGTAGTCATACGTGAAGTATCGGATCGCGTCCTTTTTCACAAACTCTACTACTTTAAAGTACGTAGTCGTTCTTTGTAATAGTTTTTGTCGTAGTTTTAGTGAATCTCTGAAGACGTTGATAGTTTCTCTGTGCATATATATGAGTTATTTTTACGTCAGTACGAAAACAACATCGCGTTTTAATCTTTAGATGTTAAGAATCGAAATGCTACTATTTTAATTTCGACATCTTTAAATTAATCGCCCTGGGTTGTTTGACCAGTTCTGAAACAAAAGAATATTCAATGAGACTTTTCAAAATGACACCGATGCATATTTTGATGATATTGTGAAAACAATGGCGCAGTAGATATTATCTATGTATATATAAAAATATATAAATCTGTCTAGTAGGTATGTAAAATAAAGAGTATAGTTTTAATTAAGTTATTTAGTTAGATAATGAATATTTAGTATTTATCAAAATTTATGCACTTAGTCATATTTCAGTGTATTATTTTTACACTTAATTTAGAATCTGTTAATTGCTTAAATATTTTAATGTAAATAAGTGTCCTTTACACCAAATTTTGCTAACGTCAGTCAATGTTACTAGAAACTGGCAATCTGCGCAGGAGATATTATAGTTCACAAGTGTGTGCGCAAACACAAGTGCACTCTCTGTTCCGTAACACTCATAATCCGATGCGACCGCCAACTGCCGAACTCAGGACTGCTATTAAGATTTCTTAGCTGAAAGCTCAATAACTTTAACGAGATTTGAACACGAGACCTCAGGCACAGCAGTGGCATTCTCTCCCGTTGCGCCATAAATGATTTTAATTTATTCTATATAATACTTGTTTTTGTAGAACTAGTCTCAGAATTAGATTTATCAAGAGGTTAGGTATTAATTGAAAATTCTAGTGTTCTATATTGGCCAGTGCTATTTAAAAACTAATCAAGGGATGCCTAGAGAGATAGTCTTAGATACGCAGGACAAAAATCACTCTGTAGACAGCCTACTACCTCGAACAGCCTATTACTACGTAAGCCGCCGTCTGTCAATGTCACGTTACTCAATGACACAACTAACAGCTACCTCGTTCCGTGCCAGTTCTCCCATTGTCTAGCCCAAAGGCTAGTACTGCTGTATAAATATGCTATGAATAATGCTGCTTACTCAACACTGTTCGATTTGGACTCAGATCTACCTTGTTACCTATGACTTTAGATTACGTTAAGGCTTATAGCTAACGGAGACAGGTCGATTTCAAGATCTTGACTTTTTCGATATTTTAATTTCATTTTATTTAAGGGATTGAAGTTATAAGCGGTTTTTATGAGGTCATTCATAATAAATAATAAAAACAATATCAGTTCTGTTCTGTTGTTGGCCTAATTCACGTTGGCAGAATTCTAATATCTTCAAGCATATTATAGAGAAGATTTTAGTAAGTAAGTTTAGTCGATGTTTTTTGTCAGTGTTAAAGCGAGCGATAAATAAATATTTTATTCGTATCTCCGTAAAGTCAGAGGTGCGTGCAATGGGTACTTAAAACTCTGCGTGTTAGTCCACTTGACTAAACGTAATAAATTTGCATGTATCAGCATGGAAACCCCTGACAAAGTGTATCCGAAATTTCATGATCATATATCGAAAAGTTAAGACGTGAAAGCGTCAAACAAACTCACATTGGCATTTCTAATATTAATATTGTATATTAACCCATTGAATCGCAGCGGCCCACCAGCGGCCATAGCTGTAGGGATTTAATTATATCTGGCATTTCAAGACTTGACAGGTTAAACAGAAGTCTCTTGAAATGTAATTAGATTTAAGAGGTGAATAGCATAGAAGAGTTTCCGGTTAACCGGGGACTAGAAAGAAAGAAACTTTTATTTCTATACAGCTTGATAGGTGTATAGCAATAAAAGTTGCTTTCTTAATTTATATAAAAAGAAATAACAAAAATAATAAATGGAAGAAATAAAAAAACACAGTAACATAGAATACTCAATAAACATCTTGAGACACATGAGCTGCAGCAATCAGGACTCCAGTTCATTTGCCTGGTCCCAAGAACTAGGCACTGGTTTTGCACTGGAGCCTGACTACGCTAAAGGATAGTTAGGATATATTCTGTACCATTGCAGAACATTACACTGAAGGTATTAGACCTGATAGACCCCTGCCGAACTAAATTAATCGAATAAATTCGTCAGCTGCCTACGAATGATCAACGGTCCGAATACAAAGAAACTAAATTATATAGTAAATGAAAAGGATAGAAAATGGATCTCCCAAAACGTGACGAGAATGCCGTTTATATTTCGGACACGAGTTTGTCCTTTACCGAATGGAACTTTTTCTTTACATACCTACGCATGTATATCTAGAGACGAACAGAAGGATATTACATCAATATTTTACCACATATGTGTTTACATCAGTAAGTAATGGAATAAATAATTTCCAGATTATCCAGCTACTAAGAACTTCTCAACAGATTATCTCAATAACACTTGCCTGAACCGAGCATCGAATCTGAGAACACACACAGTAGACGAATTCACTACCACTGAACTACCGAGGCAGAATCTAATAACTCTTGCCGACTCGGGAATGCAACCCGATACCTAATGCACTAGAAGTATTCACGACCACTGCGCCATCAAACAGGCAGCATACAATACTACCCGGTTTCCGAAAAGCTAATCAACGATATGTCAATTTCAAACCCATTGTTGGTAATACAGTCAGCCAATCACAGCAGCTGACATGTATTAATGTTATTAACGGTCTGTTTCCATTTATTTGGTATTGATCTGCTATTAGAAACCGAGGTTAAACCCGTATAATCCTAATCCTAACTAATATTATAAATGCGAATACGAGTTTGTGTGTTTGTTACGCTTTAACGCCTTAATTACTTAACCGATCATCATGAAATTATGTTTACACGTTGTTAGGAGTACAGAAAAGGACATAGGGTACCTTTTATCCAGAAAAAGTAGTTAGTAGTCTAACCTAAACTACATTTACGTGAACGAAGCCGCGGGTATAATCTAGTAATTTATGGTTTAAAGTTAATATCATATAGTGCGGAATACTACGCGTCAAGGATGTTGTGGTTATTTCAGTGGTGGCCTCGACACTACCACCGCACCGAGTGTTGTTATTTCGATGCCCACACGGGACTAAAAATGGTGTGATCAATAAATAGTTGTTTCGATTCTGGGTAATCTTTGTTTGAATGCTTGTACTTCCAAAAAATATTCGTAATGCAGAAGTAATCTTTAAAAAGTAATGGAAGACCAGAAACTAATGTAATAATAGTCGTGCCAAGATATAAATGGCACCTAACGTTGAAGATCGAAAGAAACTTATTCCATGTGGCCAATGAGATAAATATTTCTTTATTTATAGAGCTGTACCAAAATACAAAAACGGAACCATTATGATGCAACTTTGTCTGCCCATCTGTCTGTCACATAAAATAAAATAAAAAAGCCTTGATTTCCCATTACCCTTAAATAACATTATAATGTGTATACCTACTGATTCTAAGTTGTTAGTAGTTTCAACTTCCTTATATATATGTTAGTATTTTTACTTTTGGATATGGGCCTCTCCACGGGTGAAGGCCTCCTCCAGCCTCTTCCATTTGTCCCTGTCATTTGCAATTTTCTGCCAGTCATTTCCTGCTGTATCTTTTAAGTCGTCAGCCCGTAACTCACAGTTATATCTTTTGTTTGACATGTTAGTAAGTGCTACGCAAGTGTCTTGTAAATAGATTTTAATACTAATGAACTACTTAAGTTGTCAAATTGTCAAAATGACTAATCAGATAATTAAAAAGTCATCAAATCGATAAACACGTGAACAAGAAACATCGGAATAAGAAACCGGCTTAAATATTTGGCTAGAAGAAGATATGAGAATGTAGTCCTTATAATAACTCAATCCAAAAAACACACATTACAAATATAACGAGAAAATCTCTATTGGCAAAAAATGGTTGTCAAGTGTACAACATTTAAAAGGTTTATAGAGAGCGTTTAGGCCAGCTGCCGATGCATAACTAATGGATTCTTTAAAAGCCTAATACATATTACGTTACTCTTTAATAATTTAATCACTTAATTATAATATATTCAATGGATGAACAATATTTTACAATAAAAAAGATGCTAGCAAATGAATAATAATTTTCTAAATACCTCCGAATATGATACCAATTTCAGAAGCCTTTGGCATATGACACCTTTTCCATATTCAGTTTATGTGCTGTAATGTAGCAAAATATATTTTTACCACTTTTATATTATTACAACAGAAAACGACTAGCCAGATAGACTGGCAGAATAACTGTGTAATTATTATGTAGATAGATACATGACCGTCAGGCATACAATACTATATGAATGAAAGATTAAAATAGCCAGCGCCGATTATCTACATATACAATAGTGTGGGTTTAATGGGATTCTATCCTTTATGTGTTGTAATTTGTAAACAAACATATTGTCCGGTTGATGGTAAATTCACTAGCGGTATAATACGCGCATTCTCGATCAAGCACTTAAAAAGCATAATTTGAGCTCATATTGGGTGAGCGCATGCATAAACCTACTCGCTTGACTAAGTACGTCTTATAAGAAATTGGTAGCTTCTACGTACGTTCGCCACACAATGTTTTATCAAAATCGATCACCGTTTAGGAGGAGTTCAGTCCCATATGTACATATTAGTAATTACACGCACAGGAGAATCTTAAATAATATTATAAATGCGAATGTGAGTGTATGTATGTTTGTAACCCTTGCACGCTTTAACTATTAGACCGATCATCATGAAATTTCGTATACACGTTGTCAAAGAATCAGAAAAGGACTTATAATACATTTTATTAAAAAAAAGAGTACTGTTCCAGAGGTATAGAAAATGGACGTGACCTATATTTATGTGAGCGGAACTGCCGGCAAAATTTGGTTATTTAAATAAAGATTATTTACTATTTCGCTCTCTATGTTCCAACGGCACATTTCTCCATCTCATCATTCATTCGTTTTCCTAGGGTCGATTGCGTTGACTCTTGATATTGTAAAAGATCATAGACTATCGTTTACTATCAGGCGGTCATCTTTATCCTTCTGAATCAGCCTGTTTGTTAAATTTGGGCGGAATCCCAGTGTTCCATATCGCGTTGGTGTCAGAGACAAAAATAGAATGACAATGCCGGTGTTGTGAATGAATGCGTATTTTAATTCACACATCAACCGCAGGTTTTATTTTTAAACTGCGAATTAAAAATAGCCATTCAGTCTGACAATAACGTTGTTTTTTATTCTTCCGTTCATATCCGGTTCCTATTATATAGAACCTGTACGTTTTAATTACAAAAGGGCTAAATTAAATACCGCTTTTTGACATCATTATTAATTTTAGATTACAATGCTAGTCCCGGCTTAAGGATGTAATTTTGTTTAAGCCGGGTCGTGAGGTCGGGTAAAATGTTATTGGAATTCTTCCGTTTTTAATACGATTTTATTGGCTTGACCTGTATTTATCTATCTATGTAACAGAATCTTTAAACATGAATTTCAGCCACTTAATAACATATTATCTCTTCTTTAACGTTAACTTTACTCTTATGGGGTGGCAGTCAGCTCTATATAAATTTGACTATCTCTTATCAAACGAAACAACTCCATAACTATGGTGAGAAGTGATCAGTTTTGGATGTCCATGAGGCATATTTACTTTCTATTACGTAATTCAAAGTTGTAGAATGGTCAGAAAATAAATACATGTTTACTCGATGGACCGCAATACTTTCCTATAGCACATATGTACATAGCAGAGGTACAATGGATAAGCAGAGGTGAACAATCACATCTATATTTGCCTGGCTATGATTTCAAGTCACATGTAATAGGATGCCTTGCTCATTGCTGTCTATTCGACACAATTCTAGGCTTTGTGCTGCTACTGAGGATTTCTTGACAGAAAATCCCAATAATTCTCTATCAATCACATGTGACCAGAATTATACTGATTTCTTATAATGTTTTAAATTAATTTTCTTTTAAAATGTCACTTCCGCACTTGGAATAATTCCCGTGTCGCGGCGGACTTTACAAACATTCAAACAACGGACACAAATAACACGGAACAACCGTTTGTGGATCACACCAAGTTTTGTCCCGTGTGGGATTCGAACCCACAACACTCAGCGTAATGCCAGTGACGAGGCGACCAATTAAATCTCTACACCATCTGTTCAGTCTTTTGTATGTTCTGTTTCTACCTAACCCTTCGAGAATAACAAACATAATATTATGTAATATGTTACATCAAGTAATTAATAATTTACCTCACGTAGAGTTTTAATGAATAGTTTATTGACTATGGTATTTTCCTGTTAATACAATAAATCGTATATACCGGGCTATACCGGGCTTAAATCTAGTGATGGCTTATACAACTCATTAAATAGCGAAGTGTGTCAAGGCTTTATGAGAACAGTGCTATAGGGGAGCACCCCTCTTATAAAGCATTTCAAAGAGCGGACCAAATAGAAGGGATCGTTTTCTAAAAACGAAATTTAAAACACAATCTTATTCAACACTAGATTTTGCACGCGGTTTTGCCTAAATGTAGGTTAGATCGATTTTCTATGCCTCGGGAAGAGTAATTTTTTGGTTGTAAGGTATACAGCGTAATAAACAAACACACATTCGTATTTATAAAATTATAGTTAAGATTTCAGTACAGATTATTTATTTAAAAACTGCCTCCATCATCTCTCTCGCGTGAAATATTAAAAGCCGAGATTTGGTTAAATTAGGTAGGTACTCTTCCATATATATACAAGATACAAATATATTAGAAAACGGTAATAAACCGACTTTGTTACGTATATACACATATTATGTAGACAGACTGCTGACGCATTAATTTTATACAGGGTGTCCGGTAATTAATGGATAAGCTTGAAATGTCTTATATGTAGTAAAACCGAAGGACGTTCAAAAAAATATTTAAAAAAAATCTATCGTCACTACTACCTGAGATATGTTTCTTTTTTAATTACCATATTAAACTTTCTTACACTACGACCATAAATGAATGAATTCCATAGGTTTTTTGTTGTTTTATTATTAAACACGAATTATGCTTATAGATAGACAGTCAAAAGTATGACTAGCTATTGTACTTTCTTAATATTTTTTTCTTATTTTTCATTTTTTTTCTGAACCGCCGTCAGTTCTACTATAAGACATTTCAAGGTTATCCATTAATTATCGGACCTACAGGAGGTATACATGGCGCGCTATTGTGTATGCGCAGCGCAACAGTCGTCTCCCCGCAACCACTAAGATAGGTTGTAGTCAATTATGTATTTATTTTATATATAACTGGTACCAGAGAATATACACCCACATCCACAATGAAGCATTTTATTTGGACACTCACAATACCTCTGTTTAACCCTACAGGTATTTACGTACTTTTAAAATGTTTCACGTCTGCTTGTGACAGCGCTAATGCAACATGGCCGAAACGTCAAGCCCACATAAATCATATAATGTGAAATTATAAGGGTGAATCAAATCACACACTAACGCCTGTAAATTGCCGAAAGAGTAGACAGAGGTACGTTATAGACATATTTTATCAATTATGATTTTGTTTGTAAGTACTATGAGCCTATTGCTATGAACTATTAAAAGAAAAACGGAGAATTTTCTAACAAAAACCGAATGAAATTTGTTCGCCAATCAAATCTAAAACCTTTTTACCACACGCGGTCCAACGAGATTTCTAACAAACTAATCAATTTACCTCTATATTAAGTTAGTATGTTTAAATATATTACGCCTTTTATAGCCGATAAACTCTTTAATTCGACTCTTGTTTCTAATATATAAGTTATAACAAAGATAATTTGCTCCAAGATATAAACAAATAAACAAAGCTTATATATAAATGTGTGATACGTTAGTAACATTCACAATAATATTTAATTTAAAAGTACCTTAGTGTGACAAACAAATTAACTTTCATAAAACGTGCAAAAGATGTCAATCTCGTAATTAATTACTATATATAATTTTGTATTATTCTAAACAATTCAAATAATAAAATAGATAAACGTATTAATAACTTTATCGATGGTAAGGGATGTATATAATGCACCTCATATCTATACATATTTAATATATACCTACACCATTACAACTTTATATTAAAATAAACATAAACTCAAAACATTATAACATCCAAGATCATAAAGGAACAGATAAATCCAAAATACATTAGCAAAAACAAAAAAAATGTCAAGCAAAGGAAACGAATAAACAGCCTTGCGTCTAAAAATATGAAACATTACATTGATTAAATTCTCAGCTGACATTTTGTTACGTAGCTTAGGTTTAATTTTCGAACGAGCAAGTTGTTGTTATCGATTTTGTGTGACCTACTGACCGCTATTTTGACTGTCCAACAGACACTATTCGAAGTTATTGTGAGGGGCAGATGGCTGAAAAGCCAAAGGGAACTACAACAGGAAAAAATTGAATGGCCAGCGTGATATTTGCGCAAGCAACCCACATTTATATGACGAAAGGGTCGGTAATAAGGGGGCATGTAAACTGTGAATGAGTTATTTTGAACAATTGGACATTTTGTGAGACTCGTTTTAAGCGCGGACTTATATAATATGACTGCTGGGAATTACTGTAGAAATACGTGTAGGTAAAAGTTAATTGTGCTTCACATATTTTAGACGGCGCAATACCTTATGCATTACATACAATTAAAACAATATTTATTAAATTGATCTCTATATTCTGTGCAATTTACTTTAATAAAGCTCTACAATAACATAATAATATATAATAGATATGTCAAATTAATTTGTAAAAATCGATCTTAAATATTATATGATTCAATTAAAACCAAAAATATCGATACTTGATTAACCCGATTATTGTAAGTTGTATTCAATGAATCGAACGGCATCAAGTAACAATCCATACAGACTGAGAGAGATGCTCAATACAAGGTTATAAGTTCTCGAATGAAAACATTATTGCTCGCCACGGATTTAAAATCGATATTTTCATTTCGCTGACTATTTCTACGTGATAACGCGAATCGGTCCCAATCTATGTATGGTCGCTCTGATCAGTTCTTAGAAGTTCTTAAACGATTCTAAAATCGATTTTTCAGCTCATCAATCCAGTGACACAACAAAATACTGCGAAACTAACATTCATGGAAAACTTCTAAACTCAACAACACCAGTATAAAGGGCAAGGTTGTTCATTTAAAAAGTAGGCTGAACTTGTATTATAATTAGAGTATAAGGCCACAACGGTAGGACAGAATTGCACATGAACTAATGACCTCAACAGTGGTCACGTAATTGTACCTGCTTGTAGTATAACGATGTACATTTCGCATTGTTGTCGATCAATACACAGCGTAATTGTATAATGGAAGCATAGAACATTTATTTCTATAGTAAGTATTAACTGCCTTTTTGATCACGAGTTCGGTATCAGAGTGTTTAAGAAGTTATTTATAGCATCACGGGAGTTTGGAATATGGCCTGTTAGACAGCAATAACTAGTACTTAATGACGTGTCAACTAAAATATAACGAACGAGTTGTAATTAGGTACACTAACTAATTTTCTAAAAAACGTCATCAATAAAACATTTTGAGGAAACCTCCATAATGGGCCCGAACATATGTAAAGTCTGCCAATTCGCAATGGGCCAACGTATGACTATGACCTAACCCTTTCTCACTTTGAAAAGAGGCCCGTGCCAAGCTTTGAAACAGTAGGGCTGATATTATACGACATACTCGTAATATATCAGCGATTGTATAGCTCATATAATTTTCCTAAGCTATGTTTTCCCTCTTTCTTACTGCACTGCCTATTCTTTCGAAGATATAGAGCTAGTCCACGGTTATATTACGTATTAATCACAACTACATTTTGTAAAATAAGTATAACATTAATCTGTAGGTAGAATTCAGTCCCACCTAAGCATTAAGCGAATTTACTTTACATAAGTAAATTCGTTTACTACTTGGGTGGGACTGAATAGCAATTTATGTCGCCACACAAAATATATTTCATAAAATAATATTAAAGAGGTTATATACATAAATGAATAATGGAAACAATGGAAACCTCATAGCAATCCCTAGCGAGAGCACGGTAACCAAATGTTATCACTTGTGTGGCTCTTACTTAATTTATATAAGTAACACAAAGCGGCGCGCGGTGGGCGAGGCATATAATACGTGTATGTAAAACATCACATTTTACATGATTTCTAACTTTGTTAATTAAATATATGCCTGCCATTTTTAGAATTCCGTGCCAATGAGACGCCATTACTAAGTCTGTGTAGTCTATTTGTCTGTCCTGTTTTTAACTTATTAACTATCTATCTGGTGCCTTATCCAGACATCATGCTTTTATTATTATGTTTAAATAATATTAGGCTGACATGCTTAGGGACTGTGTCTTTTAAAATTCTATTTTTATACAGAATATTTTTAGTGTCTACAAAAGAAACAAAAAAACATGTTTTCAAAATTATTTGTTCTTATTCAATAATTCAGCTAAGTGCGCATAATTGTTTGGTGCTACGAAGCCCTTAAGTATATGAGTCCACCTCGCAATTGGCAGGGTTTTGTTCACTGCCGTTTTAATCGTGCAGAAATTTAAATATAATTTTCTCTCTAGCCAATTTTAAAACGTAGGTAAACCTATTTTGCTTTCCTAACTCGATCACATTGCTGCGTATTTCCCGTCTTAAACCAATTTTAATAGAATCAGCTTTATAATCTATACAGGGTGATTTTGAAATCGTGTAATTCCTTTTAACCACGCATTCTACTAGTGATATAGAATAACCCTGACCATATTTTTATTTAATTAGAATTTTTTTTTTTGAAAAATTATTGTATCGTTTTTTTCGTGAAATGGTGTCAGATAGTCATATGTTAACCAACCGAGGCAATTTTAATTTTTTACTGATTAAAACAAAAAAATATATTAATAATTAATGTCGTAAATAATAAGAGGCGGTCCTTTTTATTGCCCCTTATTATTTACGACATCAGTTATTGTTATGTTATTATTTTTAAATTAGTAAAATATTAAGATTGTGTCAGGTGGTTAAAATATGACTATTTGAAATCATTTCATGAAAAAAATCTGTACTCTAATTTTGCCGAAACCATTATTCTAATTAAGAAAAAATATAGTCAGGGTTATTCTATATCACCAGTAGAATGCGTGGTTAAAAGGAATTACACGATTTCAAAATCACCCTGTATATAGCCACAGACTTACCATAGACTGAATCACCATAATTTACAACAAAGTAAGTAAAATTATATAATAGTACATGTTGTAAATTAGTTTAAAAATAACATAAGCAGCCTAAACGAAACGCGTTAGGCACGGGTAAGCCGATTCAGCCAATGACATCACGCGCTTAAAGGTACGATTCGTTACGCCACCGTGTCGCTGAATATTCATTGGAAATTAATGCCGGGATCAACAAGTTGGCAAATATTGATAGAGTTAGACGTTTATGTGTATTCTTTACATATGATTAAAACTCATTTAAAAGCAAATTATAAACATACTCAGACTGATACATTACAAAACATAGTCTTGATATTACATACACATCCCGCCAACTATGGTTTTAGCCTTTCGTAATAGGAGCCATTACTTGGCATAGTTTAACAGTGTAGGTACCCGTGATTATAAGTGACTACATTACATAGTGTCAGTATTCACATTCCGCCAACTAAGGTTGTAGGCTTTCGTAAAACGGACCGTTGTACGGCTTAAAGGTGTAATCGTGATTAGGTAAAAAACATTCAAAACTCTTCGTTACTTTTCACATTTATAATATTAGAAGGATTCTTAACCAGGGCTTACTCAAACACTTCTTTACAGAAGCACCAAAAGCCTACGGAACTACCAGGCTGATCATCGTAGAACTGAGCTCATTGAGACGAAGAAGGACACCGCTATACGTAAGCAACGTATTCAACATCTCGTCCGAACGCGAGCGGTGACGACCGAATGACGATGGCATTGCAGTACTGCCAGTTGTACTCCTACACGCGAGTATGGGTTTACGTAGTAAGTTATTATTTAATAATGTTGTCTCAAGTTTACGTGGGCGTTATACATTCAAATTAAATTATTCTTCACGAATTTTATCACTGTTTATTTTAAATACTTTAAGATAATGTAAACTTAAAACGATTAAACAAGGTATGTAAATTTACACGTTCGACGTTTCAGTTGTTTTACAGCAGCCATGGTTACGAAGAAACTCTCGATAAAATGCGTACCTAAGCAATAGTTTAATTTCATATAATTTTTTAAATCTTAACCACTCCAATCTTTTTTTCACAAAATTTACATCCATTTTTATTATTGTATGGATATAGATAAGCATTATAAATTAATAATGTTGTATTGTCTAAAAGCAATCGCGAACGCGCTGTTCGATCTATCGATCAACATTTTCCGATCCATCACATTATATTTATTACGTTTTATGTGAGTCGAGGCACGATCCATCAACAATGTTTGATTATAACGTATCTTCTAAACATATAATATTTATTATACTTATCAATCAACAAATAAATATATTTATTGAAGCCCAAAGTATAAATTACAAAAATTATGTAAGGATTTGTTTATTATTGTCTGTTTGCTTGTATTATAGTGACGCTAGAACTGCTGGATGGATTTTGTAACTGTTTTCATAGTTTAGTCACTTGAAATTAAATTAAAGGTGTAACTACATTTCAGATGCTTTTTTTAATGGCACCCGTCATCTCTGGTTGTTGCGCACATCCTCTGACACAGCGGTCAAAGATCGTTTTTACTTTGTTATTTATTACAAAAAATATTTTATTACAATTTTCTTACAGCTTATTACATATTATATCTTATTCCACTGCTACATTCTATATATTTTACAAAATATAAATATATATATATGTAGGTATAACACTAATCTTATGCTGTTTATTTGTATCTTACTTATATAATAGTTCTATTTATACTAACTAACATTTAACATATTTCACATTTACTTATTTCTTAATATAACATTATTTACAACTATTTTGCAATATTTTAGCAGTACTGTTTTCAACTTTTAACATTGTTTGTATATTCGTCATCGTCATTCTCATTTCGTTTTATTGTTACTCATTTGCGTCGGTCCTATATCTTTCGAATACCGGGCATTCAGTGAGAATGTGCGCAACACTTTCTGATTTATTTGTATTGCGAGTGCATGCTGGACTCTCTTTGCACATAAAACGGTGTAAGTACTCGGATATTCCCTGTAATTATTTGCACCAGCAATGGATCAATGTTTGTCCTATTTCATCCGATACGTTTCACAAATCCTGGAGATATAATGTATATTCAACTAAGAAGAAATGCGGACATCAAAAATATTAAAGAGGTTAACTACGCATATATTGCTGTCGCGCTCAGCCCGGCGAAATATCAACTAGCGAAAGAGATAACTACAACGAGGACTGATTATACCTATGTCAAATTAATTAAAGCGTTATGGCGTATTCTCCTGTATTCTCCCCCGAAACAAAACCGATTTTTAAAAATTTAATATTTTGTTATGGATTTTGGCGACGTCTATAATATGTATTTTTAATTTTATTAGTTACGCTAAACTTATTCAGTGGAAATTAGAAAACAATAATAATAATAATAATATTCTATCACATACACATAACACCATCTAGCCCAAACTAAGCAGAGCTTGTACTATGGGTACTAGACAATGGATAAACATACATATATACTTTTTTTTTGTAAATACATACATATTATACATAGAAACACCCAGACCAAGACAAACATCCATGTTCATGCACACAAATGTTTGACTTGTGCGGGAATCGAACCCGCGACCTCAGGCGTGGCAGTCGGTTACACTAACCACTACGCCATTGAGGCCTATGGTATAACCGAGCGATATTTATAATTTTAGAAGGTTCCCAATCCTTATAATAATCTAATTATGAAAGAGCACAACCTAGGAACATGGCAGTGGTATATATAAAACATAATTCGCACTTTTAAAAAATCCGTGTCTTATCTGAGTGTTTTGGATTTAATTAATTTAAACTCTATTGCAATTGCTTTACTTTACACATATAATATTAGAGTTTATAGTCATACGATTAGAGTTCAAATTGCTTAAATTTCAAATGCCGAGTACAGTCGCTGTTTTATTAAAAGTGTATATTAAACGTTTTTGCTTTAGTGAGGAAACGAGAGAACAAAACAATACCTTTGTACGAACTAGCTGCCTGCATTTCTTCATAAATGAAATCGCAAGCGAATCATAGTTCTTCCACACAAAGTCGTGACCAAAGATAAAGGAGAGCCACATCTATCTACCTATAATCCAAAAAGCAATAAACTAATGGTACTCGATAAGTAAAATAACATACGATCGGTACCCGTGCGATACCATCTGCTCCACTTACAATTGAAAGTTGCCACGAGTGGAATCAATACTTCAACATTCAACTTTAACATTTCAGCTACCTGACGATAAGCTTACTACTAACATGTGTAGAATACACACAGCTATATAACCCCTCTAGGGGTTGGTGGAGACGTATCACACATATTGCTCTAGCTATATTTGAAATCTCACGTAAGACGCGCCTGATTCCGTTAATATCAGATGATTTCTGGACTCTGTGCTGGTACTGAAATTTTCTGCACCTACAGGAATACATAATACACCACTTCTTTTTCGGCGGCGAGTTGGGATTTGTAAGCGTGTTACGTCAGCACAGGGTCTAGTCTAATCATTGGTCTTTGTGCTCTGGAATTTTAAACTATTTTATATATATTATGTATACATGTATTATATAGAGGAAAGATTAGATTTCTTGTTTGTAAGGCTTTAACTCAAAAAATTCCTAACCAATTTCATAAATTCTTATCATATCTATAAAATGGTATATTATCACCGCGTAAAATAGGCTATATTTTATTTAAATAATGTATTGTTACTAACATTATCTAACCTAACCTATTTTTACGCGAGCGAAGCCGCCGGAAAAAGCTATGTAGAATATACACGGCTACGTAATATCCCCCTAGGGGTTGACGAAGACGTATTACGCACACATTTGTATAGCAATATTTGAAGTCTCATGTAGTACTTTTTCCGTCGAAAATTTTCCGTCAAATAGATCGATTTCTGGATTCTGTTTTAGTAGGTACACAGAATTACTTTGCCTACAAAAATATCTACATAAACAAGTTGATTTTTCGGCAGTAAGTGGGAATTTATAAGAGAAACTGTGTGATGTCAGCAAAGAGGCCAGTCTAACGTTTGTTCTTTATAAAATTGCGTACGCATTTACAGTCTCGCTGCATAAACAAGAGCAGTTGATTTACCTGTCGCATTCGCGATTGCATATATAACTACCTATGAGGTTCTTACTTGGGCGCGTGTGTATTATACCTAACTCGTTTTAAAAAAATATTATCGTCTCTGCCTTAAAAAACATAGCAATTTTCTTTTCACACATACATACATAATCGTACGATTGTGTTTGTCCGATATGGGAATTTAACCCCAATTGTCATACACAACATTCACTACATTCACGGTGCGGATCAAAAATAGAGATATACCTGTGATGTGGTGGTACAAGTGGACTGGTACCGTCTTACAATTAGATGGACAGTGCTTTTGATTACCACAATACCACAAACAGCAGTATAACAAAGGAGTTCTATATAAGACCGCACCTTTTATTACCCGTTATACATATATTGATAGAAGATTTTTATGCTCGCGCACATACCACGGAGGTTCATTTTCCGCAGATTTTATATTTTGTTTTGTGGCAACTGATACGAGGGGAATAAAAAGATTTCATAGAGCACAAACTAAAATATAAAATTGGATATTCTATGCAACGGGTTTACATGGGTGTTTTTGTTATGTTGCCTTTTATTGCCGTTGCTTGCCGTGCTCAAATGTACCCTAAAAAAGCAATGGGACCTCTAGCCCTACGCTATATTGTGTCTGTCCGAACTACCTTTATAGAGATCTTTGTAACTGTAAAAATAAATATTAATAGGGAATCGGCTGATCTTTGCTAAATATTTATTATTATGAGGAATATTCTAATAAATAACATACTTATCCTAACTAATATTATAAATGCGAATGTCAGTTTGTTCGTTTGTTACGCTTTCACGCCTTAACTACTCGATCATAAATATTGCATACACATTATCCAGAAAAAAGTACTGTTGCCGCGGGATATAAATTGACTGTCAAAAACTTCATACATTAACGCGATCGAAAACCACGGGCAAAATCTAGTGATTAATGTTGTCTTACATTTACTCGAATGTAATATGATATATGTACATTGCAATTAAAACTATTTCGCGGTTTATTTGTAACAATAGTGCTTTTAAACAAATCGCGAAAAACACCGTATCATATAGTTTAACCTTTCAAAGCGCGGCGGCACATCGGTGACCAGGCATAGATTTTAGTTATGACTGGTATTCTTAGAGTTGACAGATGAATTTCAGTGTTTCATAAAACAAATATTTTATTGACCTTACAAACATTCAAATCACGGACACAAATACTCAAAACTAGTTGGTGTAGCTTAATTAATTAGATTTCAATTGCAATTGGTCAAATTTGCCTTGAAGACCGAACCGTATTACCAGTATTACCGTAGTGATATCTTAAACCTCGGTGCCATCAGTGCAGTGCATTAAATAAATTACAATCATATAAAGCGAGGACGGCTCAGTGGGTTTAAGTACCCATTGTTCGCTCGTACCGTTTTTATATCACCCGGAGTGAGCATAAAACGCTGAAGCACTTACTTAGATATTTATTAAAAACAATAAAAGCAAATAAATATTATATTAAGAGAAATAGGTCACAGGGACAGTCGGTAAGACCTGGAGTCTAATTCTCGCGACATACTTTTGTTTCATAGACTACGACCAACTACGACGAAATAAAATGTTGAATATTTTTATGTCCTCATACATCACTGAGGCAATAATGTCTACTTTACGGACGAGTATTAGTCCCCTGGTTTAAATATCAAAAGGCTAATTTACTCTTAAAGTAGCGATAGCCTAGCCGGAGACCGTTAAACTGCCACACAGAGGTCTCGAGTTCGATCGCAAGGCGCGCCCCTCTGATTTATCGAAGTTTTGTGCGTAACTAATTAATTTAGTTAATTAATTATCGCTTGCTTTAACGATGAAGGAAAACATCGTAAGGAAACCTGCATGTCTGAAGGTTTCCCATAATATTCTTGAAGATATGTGAAGTCTGCCAGTCCACATTGAGCCAGTATGGTGGACTATGGTCTAAACTTTTTCAAACTGAGAAGAGGCCTGTGCCCAGCAGTGGGACAGTTTAATACAGGGCTGATATTGTATAACACTCTTATTACCGTTACCCTAGAGAATCACAGCCTTTATACCGTGTACCTAATATAAGTAATGATTTCGAGCTCGTTGAAGAGGCACTGTGCTATCAGCAGGGGCAGCGGTATTCTTTGGCCCTTGAACTGGCAAAACTTCTTTTTATGAAATGTCTGTTTTGCGATAACTATTTATTATAATAGACTGTGATAACTATTTATTATAAGACAGGTCGTAGATATGCTTTTTATAATTGAGGCGGAAAACTTACGTGATGTTGTAATATAATAATATAGCATAACGCAAGAGTCTGTGAGTAAGGTAAAGAATATTGCACTCACATTTTACCAGCTATATGGTAGGTCCCAAAATATTGAGAGCTTCTACTAAACACAGAATCACATTTCAATCTGTAATATAAAAGCGAATGCAAGTTTGATTGTTTGTTACACTTTCACGCCTTAACTACTAGACTGATTATGATGAAATCTTACATAGACGTTGTCAGGGTTATAGAATAGCACATAGGGTACCTTCATCCGGGAAAAAGGCAGTTTACTGACAGTAAAACTCCTGTAACACTTCTCTCGACCAGGAAATCAAACCGAGAATCTCACGTTGGGCATTTACGAAAGCTTACACCTCTAGACTATTTAAGAAGTCAATTAAAATCCATCATAAATCAAACGGTGAACTTCAATATCGTTTAAATTAATTAAGAATGAGTTTGTATGTAAACGAATCTGTTTAAAATGTTTGATAAATTGCTTATACTAATTTGTTAAGCTTCCGAGTGACGGCTTGTTTACGCCAAATGAAAAGACTTTATATCAATAATAATGTTTAGAGATTGTTTAGTTAATAAAGTTTAAATAATAAACAATGCAAGAAATTAATAAGTGTCAAGAAACTTTTAAATACCATGGCTGTATCAACCGTTGTAGATGTTAAACATATACTACATGTACCTATATATTCGTTGGCTGTTTCATTAATACAGCTTTTAATGGTGAAAGATTTTTTAGTAGAGCAGTTTTTGAGTTTCTTTTTATGTGGTAGGACGCAAACGAGCAGATGGATCGCCTGATGGTAAGCAATTACCGCCGCCCATAGACACCCGCAACACCAGAGGAGTCACAAGTGCGTAGCCGGCGTTTTAAAAAGGACTCTTTTTTGAAGGTTTATAGGTCATATTGGTTCGGAAATACCGCAGGCAACAGTTCATTCCACAGTTTTGTTGTGCGGAGCAGAAAATTTCTGGAAAAACGCTCAGTTGTGGACTGCCAACCATCTAAATGATGAGGATGAAAATGTTGTCGCGTAGAACGATGGCGAAAAGAAGCGGCAGGGATCAGTCCGAACAATTCCTCGGAGCATTCCCCATAGTAAAAGCGATAGAAGATGCATAGCGAGGCCACATCTCTACGCAGCGCCCCTTTGGCGCTAGCCGATTTGAAACATCCTGGCAATCGACAATTCGAGTCACTGTTCGTTGAATGCAGTCCAGAGGGAGAAGCTGGTACTGGGGTGCCCCTGCCCAAAGATGAGAACAGTATTCCATATGAGACCGAACCATGTGAGTTAAATCTTTCTAAACCAACAAACAAAAATCAAATCTTTTCTCTCAGAGATAAAACATAACATAGCTTGAAGGTATATCCCCGGTAGGATAGGCAGATCTCTATTGCATTCACATCTCGCTAGAAATCTTTAAAGTCGCAATGTACCTCAAAATTTGGCTATTAAAACTTAGTATAATTATGCCCGGTCCGGGGATTGAAGACTTACGATCATCGTATCCTACCGCACGATCAAGCATTTAAACGATATGAAATATTACATTATGTAACTTTACCTAACTGTACTCAAACGTGTCGCTGCAGTAAGCGCAGAAATCATTCAGTATAAATTAATTAGAGACCGTGCACTCCAATGCGTGTTACAATCATTCTGGTACAATAAATTGCTTTATTGTACCAGAATAATTGTACATAGCACAAATAAATTCAATGATTAGATGACATCGTCGCTCAGCTGTATGACATTAGCCTTCGTGTTCTATCCCTCGGAAGGTGAATCAGCTTACACTCGCTCACACAGGTACGAAGTTCAAGGTGACTATTGTAATGTAAAGTACGACTCTTTATTACACGACAGATGTCGCTTAAGGCGATTCACACACTGCCCCGCTCTATGCTGCGGGGTGCGTGGCGACGTAGTCAGGCGCATGGTTGCGGGAGTACAGATTTGCGTCATTATAGAGATTTCTTCGCACAAACGCCCGGAGATGCAGTATGGTATACGGTGGCCCAGAGGCCTCAATTCACAGCAGCTTGCGGTGTTGATAATACAGTGCAAAGCATTGTTTTCTATATTAAAAATGGTTATTAATTCATAAAATATATTTATTATTTTCTTCCATTGCTTCACTTTCTGTATACTCTATTGCTATATTCTTTACATTTCATATTCCAAATGATTCACGACTTTTGATTTAGAATATAAATCGATCGATATCGAGATCCATTTCAAAATATTACTTCACGTCTAGCTCTGTCAAAATCACGCACTATACCTGCTCGGTGTGCGATACCTTGTGTGTTATCCCGCACCCACGCGCGAGGGCACGTTTTTCTAGGCACGTAGGCGCGTGACCTGCAACACTGCGCGTGAATGCATTTTCTGTGTGTTGCACTGCGCGTGTTTTCAATGCAAAGAGAAACACATTCAAGCAACATAAGAACACGCACACCCGTGCCACGCTGCGTAATGCGGTGCAGTGTGCGAATCGCCTAATACAAAGATTTAAATCATATATGTGTTGTAATCATACTTATATTACACAAAAGTGTCTATACTAAGAAGAGTGAATTCAAACATTACATTTAAATGATGGAGAACGATGTTTACAATTTTTTATGTGAGTGTGCGTAATAATAACTACTGGATAATTCAGATGTCATGTTGACATTGTGTGTCGGATGACAACTTAACGATCCAGAAAGGTGATCAAATTTAAATATGGTAAGTCGGATGGCATAGTGGTTTAACTGGTCGCCTCCCCACTGACCCCGCGCTGAGTGTTGTGGGTTCGATCCCTCACACAGGACAAACATTTCTATGATCTACACATAGTTGTGCCGAGTCTGGAATTTTTTTGTGACCGTTGCACATACGGGTATTTGATCTCAAAACATGGCCAAAAATATTTTTATCTTAAAATTTATTTTTTGGTCTGTAGGTAGCCGGTTTTTAAGGTTTCCCGCCGTACCCAAAGGGTCAAATGAAGCTCTATTAATGTCACTCAGCTGTCTGTTCGTCCGTCTGTCTGTATATCACGGGTCTCTAGCTGTTGGAATGAGTTACAGAGCTGAAATTTGAATATGTTACGTAGAAAGTTGAACCAAAACTAAATATTGAATAAAAATTTAATAAAATATTAAAATAAAATAAATAATATAAAATATACATGAAAATGGAGACGGAAAAATAAATATTACCCTGGCATGTGCGGTGTCATTGTCTAATGCTCATTAAGTGTCTATCTCAAACACCATGCTAGTTACGAATTTGGAATTTCTATATGTTATGTACCATATACTGTATCTAAACAGGCAATACTGGAAACGCGATTCATAATGTAGTTTGTAAGCTGACGTATTTTGCATTCACGGGAGTTAATTGGTCATATGTACGGAACCCCAATAGAGCGAGGCACGGTTCGCACTTGGCCAGTTTTTAAAGTAATATGTGTATTTACGTGATTTAAATCAAAATTACACATAGATAGCTATTTTAGTTGCACAACAGAGAGAAAACTAAGACATAAGCTTTAAAAATAAGTTTATTTCGAAAATAATTACACGATTAAAAACTGAGCTTTAGTTTCTAATTTATGTATTGTTCTTCAAGTTCGTCCTCGTCTTCATTTATATCCGCAGATGGAGTGAATTTACCTTCCTTAAACATTTCTATGGCATCTTTGGAGAATGACATATTTTTCTTAGTTGATTTGGGCTTCATGCTTGTCAAAAACGGATCTGAAGTCAATAAAAGTCTATTAAGCACGTCTCGATTTCAGTCTGTTCTTGAAAATTTACCAGAGTAATCTTGCTTGTATTGCCTAAAGTGTTTATTTCTTGCCTCTGCTGCTTCTTCAGATAATTGCCCAATTGGCAGTAAGGCATATGAAACGACACTTGGTGCATGGATCAATATTTTGTGCAGTGTTGGTGACATTGGTTGCCATTTATATTTATTAACATAAAGTTTGGCAGTATCTATTGCATATTTAGGGAGTTTCTCTACATCAATTTCGAAGCCCGAAAATAGAACTTCAAGAATTACTTTTAATCTGGCAATTAAATTAAAACTTCGTCAACTCCTGATAGCGCAGCAGTCTTCTTGGGATCATCAAAAAATCTGCGAGATGTGTTTCCGTCATTCGTGGTCCCAAAACCAGCTTTAGGCATGTCTACAAGTAATCCGTGCTGCTCTCTGAAAGCATCCTGGATGCCACATTTTGCACCTGATATCTTTATTTTTTCTGCTTCCAACGTCACACGGCTTTTTATAACTTTTGTCTTTATTTTATACGATAAGTGCAGAATAAACTCAAATAACCTTATCCTTGCATGAAGGATGGATAGTCTATACTTAAAGGTTTCTGGGCTTTCTGGGTTGTCCTGAGTTATATCGTTAATGCTTTGATGTCTTGCCACAAATATAGCACCGCATAGTTGACGAAGTGTCAGTGGCCGCGTTACATACTTTTCTGTCAATCATGGTTAGCAGAAGAACATGTTTTATTTCTACATTGTCTTCCTCAAATTTCGTTCTCTGAAGTGCTTTTACTTGATCCTCTACTTATTTTATTTCTTCATTCGTAACCTTGTTGTTTTCTTTAATAAATTGGATTCTTATTGGTCTGCAATATATAGGTGAAGATGGTAAAGGATTCTGCCACACAGTTTTCTGACCGCTTGACAGCCTCAGAGGTACAAGTGAACTTTGAAAGATATAGTCATCACTTTCTCCTTCATTTTCAAATTTCTGCTTGTACTGTGCTTGCTGAGAGCCGTCACATCCCCACTTGGAAATAAGTTTAAGATTTTTTTTTTCATTTGTACAAGTTAGTACAACTTCTTTTAAGTATTTGTACAATCTTTCGGCCATGTGATTTAGTAAGTCTTAAAGTTTTACTTCAGCAGAAGTTTCTGTAACAGTTATTCCTTGTCTTGGGTAACATTCCTGTTTAGCCTTTTGCAAGAGCGAATAACACGGGTAAACAGTCTTGTTAGCTTGTTGAATGACTGCGTATTGTGACCTAGTAAGATCAGCTTCCACGAATATTGCCAAAGCTTCTGATGGGGAATGCTTTCTAGTCTTCGTTTGTTTATTAGAACTGGCAACTGCTTTTCGAAACTTCGTCGCTCTGCTCGGCGATTTTGTAATATCCTGAATGACCTTTGCCATGTCAGTATTGCCAGCAGCACGTTGGCTCATTTGTGCCGCATGCGTCAGTTCATCAGCCGGTATATTTTTTATAAGTTCTACTGTTTTGCGGCGCTTTGAACGGGCACTTGATTCTGCGAATTCCTTGCTCGGCCTACCTCGAGAGCAGATAGATGTTCTCGTCGCAGGTAACAGCACTTCAGTATTCAACCCTTCTTAATTTTTTTCCAGGAATCGTGCTTCAGTGTGGTTACACAAAAACCACTTTCGCTTGTACACAATCTTGAAATTGTTTAATATTTTCCGTATTTCGCTTAGTTACTCACTAGAACATTTTATTATTTGAACAATTTTGTTATCCAAGTACTTGAATTTACGGTCAAAGAGCCTTTCAGCAGATTATTTGATGAACCAGTGCAGTTGTCTGCTAGTCATAGCAACGACTGATACATCAGCTTCTGAAATTAAATTTACATGGAAAATTAGGCAAAAAAAAGAATATATATAAAAACCTATAAAAAAATGTGACTACTCGGGTAAAGTATTTCTTTTAAATATATTATAAGACACTCTAGGGCTTAAAATGAGGTATTTAATATTGAGTACAAATGAGTACAACATATTTGAAATTACTAATATAGGCAACAACATCCAAAAAACTCAAACACTTTTTCTATAACATGAATAAAAATATAGTAATTGGATGATATTACTTATACATTTTTATTTTATGTAAACAACATACCTGGTTCTTCAATATCCATAATAATATTTTTCACAAAAACAGATATTATAAGATAGCCGAAAACAATGACGTGCGAGTTAAGCGAATGCTATGTTCCGACTGCCGGTTTTGTTGAGCATAAATCGTAGGTCGTATTGAAACTATTATGACGTCATATCTATCTACCTGCTCCGAGAGCCCAGCTAGGCCATATTTACAATGGCTAGCAGTTTTGATTTATGGCCATGTTTTGAGGCCAAATACCCGTCTGTGCGTTGTTTGAATGTTTGTAAAGTCCAACGCGATACAAGAATCATTCATTGAGCGGGAGGTCATTTTAAAAATTAAAATTAATTTATGAAGAGTCCTGTGACATAGACACGAATATAAAATAATAAACTTGTGACATTCGAAATTTGAAATCAATTATTTTTAAATTTTGTGGAGTACATACATACATGAATGTACATTATACTCCAACAATTTATTTACTCTTCAATTATATTCGTTTCGAGTAGCTAAAATCAAAAGAAAAAGAAAATCTATTGTCAAAAAGGGTATTGTGGCGTATAAAACAAAAAAAAAATTGTAATAAAAATAGTAATAAAAAATACTAATTGAATCCATGTCTTTTATTGATAACACTAAAGGTGTATTATATATATCAATATGTGTATTATATGTATAAACAAAATAGAACAACCGACAAGTAGAGGAGAAAAAGTAACTTAAATGTTTTGTATATGCTTATTTATCTTTATATATATAAATCTTCTGTGCGTGTGTTTGTAATTAAACTCCTCCTAAACGGCTGTGTTCAAGTGGATTCGAGAATCGTTTAGATTTGTTTTTTTCGTGTGTACAGGACAACGTCTGTCGGGTCCGCTAGTATATAGATAAAAATAAGTGCTATCTCCAACAAGCAAAGAAATCCTATAAAGAATGATTATAAGTCTGTCACTACTAATAGCGTTCTTTTAAAGGCATTGCGGTAGACTATTTTCCTTATAATAGCATTTGCCAAGCCTTAACATACTCAAGTGCATTCGTTTTCATATCTCGGTCTTATTATTATTTATTCACTACAAGACTGACATATAAAACATTAATAGGACACTTTTACTAGTAATAGCATTTCACAAGTGTAGATATCCTTAAGATCATATAGTTAGCTACGAGATTATCTTTTTGGGCACTTTTAGGAGTAAGTCTCCTATAATTGTTTGCAGTAAAACTAAATAATCCTGAATAATATGTTGATCCTATGGTAGCATTTTGTGAGAGAACAAGATATTTCATATTACAACATACTTAGCTGAGATTACTATAAGTTTGCGCAGTTATAGTTTTGCTCGAGACATTTTTAAATCTAATAGTACTTAATAAGAGCACTATATGATTAAAAAAGCTTATGAGCTACTATGTCAATCATTTTATTAGTAAGCGTCAGCCATTTTGTTGAGATTCAGTTTTTTTATCTTTGTCTTAAGAAAATAAGTTAAACATGAATTTAAGCGATTGGAAACGATTGAAAAGGAGTGGTGGTTACAGAAGAAAAGTGACAAATAGGTATCAAGAATTAATGAAGCCAGGTTCCTCAGAAATAAAATCAACAGGTCAAGTGCGAACGCAGGTGAAGTAAATGAGGGTTCCGCGACCAAAAATATTTTCACCCTTAGCCCACCATTCAGAAAGTAAAGAAGTTGAAAATTGGGAAGAAGAATACGATTTACATGCTGAAGAAACCACAGACTATGAAAAAAAAACATGAATTGCTTAAATATATGCAAAGCTGGGCTATAAAATTTAATATAACTCACCTAGCCCTGAACGAACTATCTAATATTTTGAACAAAAGATGAAGTAATGTTTTACCTTTTTTTTTAAGAGCATTTATTTCCATATAATTAAAATGTGGTACATTATTTACAAACTCGCCAAACTGTAAACACAGTTTGTTGGCGAAAGAGGCGCTTTTCTTAATTCTAGTTACCTACTTATACTAAATTATAATTTATAGACATAATATTATTATGTTAGAGGAGTTTTGCATATATTACATAAACTCTACTTACTTTAATTATTAGACCTAAAGATGCAAGGACTTTATTACATAACAACAAAGAAACGTTGCATATTACAATCTCGGATCCAGGACAGTACTGGCACAACGGATTGATTAAATGTCTAAAACATACGCTACAGGGGCTGGATTTGAATAGTTTAACAAATACGATTTCATTAAATATAAATAAAGATGTGTTGCCAGTATACAAAAGTTCAAGACATCAACTCTGGCCTATTTTGTGTAACATCTTTGAAATGTCCCACATTCCTCCCTTTGTGATTGGTAATTATACACTATTTCAATATCGTAGATGCTTAGTTAAGTAATATCAAAACAAATAAAATAAAAAAAATATATTTTCAAGTAATTTATGCGTGTGAAGGAAAGCCATCTGATCTGAATGCATATTTGGGGCCTTTTGTGAAAGAAATGCGGGAACTTGAAAAAGATGGATAAGTTACAAAGTTGGCGTCAAATGAATCTACGAGTAGAATCAAAGGTAAAATAATAGCCTTCATTTGTGAGTCGCCATCAAGAGCCTTGATTAAAGGCAAGTTTAGTATTGTTTTTATTTATATGGCTGTTTATTCCGCTTTTGCGCCTCAACAGCTGAACAGATTTGGATAAAATTTGGTAAGTAGATAGATGAGGCACTGGATTCACTATACCGAGCACAAGTCTCTTAATCTTCTAATATTCTTATATTATTTATTATAATGCCCGGCTACGTTGATGAAACTTTATACTTTGTCTATTACTACTGTTATTAAAATACATTTTTTTACACGTGTCGGAAATTTTAATGGAAAACATGGCTGTCTGAAATATACGGTGATTGGCGAATACTCACATATGTAAATCAAACACTGTAACATTTCCTAAGTTTGATTGTCCTAAATGAAATGATAGAGACTTTCGTGCTAAAAATATAAAGAACACTACAAGCATGACTCTCCATTATTGAAACTAAACATAGATAGGTATGATATATGATAGACGATTTTCCTGTGGCAGACTCATTACACCTAATAGACCTTGGTTTGATGAAGCAATTGTTGATTGGATGGCGTGATGGAAAATTGGAAAATTACGTAACCAAATGGAGTGCGCGAGATATTGATATTGTCAACAGATTTTTACTGAATTGTCAAATGCCCAAAGAAATACACAGTACAATGAGATTTTAAGGGAACCCTAAATTGTTTTAAAATGGATGCGAGTTATCTGGGCCGAAACTGCTACAAGTACTTATTTACCTACAATGGTTCTACAAAGTGCTTAAAGCAGAGCAATTTTAAAACATGGCGAATAAAAATAAGAATTGATGAAATATTTATTAACAACAATATAGTAATGTGTTATTTTACGGAGGGGCATTGTGAAACTAACTATATTGCGATACACATTTACAATAAAAATTACTTCCCCACGAGTTCATACACTATATTTACATTATATATTAGTAATTAATGTTCTACAATGATATACAAAATAATATGTACTTACATTTTTATTTTATTACATTATTAAGTATTTACCACAAAGCAACCGAAACCACCAGCCGGAGCAACAACAAATATAACCACTGTTAAAATATACTTATAACGAATAACTAAGTACATTACTAGTGCATTATTAACCAGAATGCTTTAGTAAGATACTTATGTCAGATACTAACAAGAGCATTTGTACTTATAATTGTGTAGTCTCATAGAAGCTATTGCGCTTCGTCAAGTATGTTATAGGGTTTATTAACATTTTGTAAGTTGATTATAAGGTAGTTATAGAAATAAACGCTTCTATAACTGCGCCCAAATCCAGCTTTGTAGCATGCTACAAGTTTCTTATTAGTGAAAATAAAAGTACTCTTGAGATCGTTTTAAGTACCTAATAATTTTGCTAGTTGGGATCGGCCACCGGGCCAATAAGAGGACCTCAGTGCCTCAGTGGTGCAGCGGTAGTGGATGTGACAGCCGTTCATGAGTCCTCTGGGTTGATTCCAGGGTAGACGGCAACCAGCTCACTCACCATTATCCGCGCAATAGGTACAGATTATTTGATTCGCCGGAACTATAAAATAGATTTTTAAATTCCTTTAATATAGTAAGTTACACCATTTCTGAATAAAATAGGTCATGTTTGAATGACATACCACGCGAACGAATCCGTAGACCGCAGTATAATATTTTATTTCAAAATGTAATAGTCTATAATTTAAGATATGACTGTAGCACCTTGTACATTTTAGTTGTAAAATACTGAAATTATAATTAAATGGCGTTAAACAGAGTAGCTGTGAGTTCATAACAGGTATGTTCTTATAGATTGAACCCAAACCTCGCAAGTAATATAAATTTAAAATCAGTAACCTTAATAACCTTTTCTTTATTTTCTTTTTAAAACTAACTCATGAACTTTCATGTTCATAAGTGTTACTTTGTGACCAATCTCATTGATTAATTATTTTATGTAGACTTGACTTTGAATATAAATACTAAACTGAGAACCAAGTGGTTTAGCGATGAAAACATAACAGATATACTCGTAAGTTGCTTTTTAATCTCTTGGCTTTTTAATTGCTTGGTCTACGAGGTCCAGACACAATGCTTTTTAAATTGCCTACTTTTTAGTTGAGAGGCTCATTAAAATACGAATGAAACTGGTTTTATACTTACGTTATCATATTTTAGAAAATGATTTTATTCATTACGCCATATTTACAATATCTTTACAGGGCATTCCAAAAAGAGAGGTAAGCAGACGAGTATTAGTAGTATATCAAATTTTCTGGCAAATTGATGGCTGCTTGCAAATTTTTAAGCTTTCTATGTCCAAGGATTTTCACTAAGTGCAGAAGAGCCAATCAGTGAGTCAGGATATCTCTTTTTATATAATTATATTGATTATACATATCCTTACTAATATTATAAATGGGAATATGAGTTTGTTCGTTAACCTTTCATGCCTTAACCATTCGACCAATCATCATGAAATTTCGCACAAATGTTGTCAGGGGTACATTTAAGAACATAAAGTATAACTGTATACTACATTTATGCTGTCTGTTTGTTTTCTGTCAAAATAATTTTCATTTTCTTTCTTTTTAATTATTTATTCAGGTATCCAGAATAAAAGTACTGTTCCCAAGTTAGCGAAACCGCGGGTACAAGGTAGTAAAATATATTAATTACCATTTGTTTCTAAGAGACAAGGGCACAAACATGTAGTATATTAAAAACGATTTATAGAATCAAAATAAAAAGAAAAGACTTTTCTTCTTCTTTTGCAAAATATGCTAACGATCAGTGCAATAGACCGCAAGTAATGTGTATTGACATAATAACAGAAAATGGCGGAACATCTTTAAAATCGTATTTATATAGCGCAAGGATGATTTCGCAAAGCTTAACGAATAATACATTCAAGGAGGATATTTGCTAACCAACTTTATATAATTTATAGTTTATTAGTTACGTTGTATACATAATTGAAATTAAACTACATTATACGGACTTTATCGCGTTGTTTATTTAACACTTTATTACATAATTTAGAAACTGTTACACTACTACTACTATTAAACTTTACAAATTTTTAAGCTAATTAAATTATTAAAAGGATTGAAACTATTTATATTTGAGTTTACACTTTTGCCGACGTTTCGGTTGCTTTACAGGAATTATAAATAGGCTTTTCGGACACTACAGTGTTATTAGCAACTTGAAGTCTAAAATGTGCCTGGCAGACGCCAATATGCTCATTCACTAATTGGGACCTGAAGCAATAACTAATAAGCGGCGAATCAAGCGACGGTAGCTAAATGTATAAGGCATTAAACTTGCGATCGAGGTGGCGGGTTCGAATCTCACCTATTGCACTACCGACAATTTACCGTTAATTACGTTTGTAAGCATACTAGAGACCCGCCCCGGCTTCGCACGTGTAGTACGAAACCGTAACAAGTTATACACCTAAAAAGAGTAGCGATAGCTCAGTGGGTAGACCAACAGACTGCAATGCAGAGGGTCTCGGGTTCGAACCCACGTCGCGCACCTCTGACTTTCGGAAGTTATATGACTTTTCGAAATTATGTGTGTATTTATTGACAATTATCGCCCGCTCCGTGCCTCGGAGAGCACGTTAAGCCGTCGGTCCCGGCTGCCATGAACATCTATGGCAGTCGTTATTGGTCGTTATGGGAAGTCGACACAAAAGATCCCACTGGGTCGAAGTGTCGCCGGTCTGTACTGACTGGCCCCCGACACAAGATAAGATAAAATACACCTAAACCTTCCTCATAAATCACTCTGTCTATTGGTACAAACCGCATGAAAATCCGTTCAGTAGTTTTTGAGTTTATTGCGAACAGACAAACGCGGCGGGGGACTTAGTGTTATAATATTACACCTAGTGACCCGCCCCGGCTTTGCACGGGTAGTACAAAACTTTAACAAATTATACATATAATAATAATTATAGGTACATATAATTATATATATTTACAAAAAAAGTTAATATGTACGTTTATCCATCATCTAGTACCCATAGTACAAGCTCTGCTTAGTATGGGCTAGATGGTGATGTGTGTATGTGATAGAATATTATATTATATTAAACACCTAAACCTTTCTCATGAATCTCTCTGTCTATTGGTGAAAGCTGCATGAAAATCCGTTTAGTAGATTTTGGAATTTTTCGCGAATAGACAGGCAGACAGACGCGGCGGAGTACTTTGTTTTATAATTTGTACAGATAGTGATAATAGTGATATTTATATAGATATAATAAATAAATGATTGAAATGAGATGGAGTGAAGTGTTGTTATACACCGCTGTTTATCCCTTTGAATATAAGGTATGAGTCGTTGTTTATGTTTGTAGTTTCATTGTTTTAGTGACAAAGAATCGAGTTGTAGTACCTACCGAACTATTACAAACTAAATTTATAAACCCAAAGTGGTAAAAAGGTTACCACAGCCTATAGATGCTAGTACACATACCCGCGAATATCAAATCTCTTCTTTTCAATTTTAAAATAGACATCTGCCACACTTGGGTTTATCGCGGCGGACTTCGTAACTTTATTTCAGATTTTGTGCTTAGAGAGAATTGATTAATAGAAAACCTCAATAACATTTTGAGGTTTTTTATTAAGCAAGTCTCTCGCCCGACCCGGGCGTCGAACTTGAGACGTAATACACAGAAGTCGCATACATTATTGCTAGGCCACCGAGACAGACAATATTAACTTTAAGAATCTTTTTTACAGATCATAATTAAAACGATTGGTTTTTGGAATATGAAAACAAATGTCTAGTGATGTAGTCACAATTCATAAATATTTTTATAAAACAACTCATATTTATAGTTACCAATTTTTATAATAACCAGTTATATTTCCAACACAGTTACGCGGGTAAAGAAATTACGGCATTGTAGAATGTTTTTACATAATCCTAGCCCAAATTATTTCATACGAAACAATTCTGTAATGACAAAAATCTCACCCCTCGGATAAACGCAAAATATGAAATGGTAAAATGAATGTGCGTTTTTCATTGACACTGAAGGGGTTAGATAAACACCATTGATATATATACAAGTGAGTTCCTATAGCTATCACTCATCTCGAAAAATGCAGAGTCATGCTATGCAAAGCGTCCGAAATTTCCGCCATTCTTGGCTATAGTGCGTGATATTTTTCATTGTTTTAATGTAAAGCTAAATATTTATAATATTTTTCCTTTATACAGTCACGTGCAGTACGTCACGTGTCCTCAGGTCTCCTGACCTTCCCCATGGTTCCTACGGCGCATCCCCTACCTCACTCCCCCTCCCTCCGCGAGCGCAATCAATAAATACACCTTCCGAACATGTGAGGATACTACCTATTTATAACCTATTTTCACAGCCTCTATGCAACACTACCTTTGCTCAATAAATAATAGTTTTAAAAAAGAAACAGTCATTTGATATGACAGCTTACTTTTTTTTAATTCCTGTTTTTGGTTATGAATTTACCTGTACTGCCTAGGTGTCTCCGTTTCGAAGTGCGCAATGATTTTTCTCGTTGAAACTTATGTGTGATGTGATGATAATACAATAGAAACTGCATCAATCCGTACTTCTCATGTTCAGATTAAAACGCATAATACACTGAAATATGACTTAAAATAGGATGATTTAAAAAATATACATTTTATCGTATGCGTCGAATGGAAATGGTTTTAAACATACATTACCTAATTGAATTAAATGTAATAATTAAAATATATAAATTTAATACTTAAAATGGACACTTACAAAAATAAACACGAAAGAACTAGACAGCGTCTTTTTGTAACTAAATAAACGGATTATAGTTATTTTCGTATTTTATGGAATATTTTTATTAATTCCGCGAACGCGCGCGCGGTATCGTCTATCGTGCTATACTGACTGCCGACATCGACAAGAAGTAGTGATGTGCTGCTCTTGTTTAGTCGGCTATCGATATAATATATTTTTCACAACACACACTTATTTAATATACCTACTTTGTAAGTATTATCATGATATTACAGTGATTAATTGTGAATGTTTATATTTATTCTATAAAGTCATGCTTTATTTGTGCTATTTACATTTCATGACGGTTGTAACGGATGTTCAGACACATTTATTTTAAAAAGTAATGTGTAACACAATATTTCCACTATATACAGCCTCGTAAAAAGTTAACAACTACCGATTATTTAAGTGTAAAAGTTTCTTCAGAGGCAGCACGGCATTAAGAGTTGGGTCCGGTTATTATAACGATCGACCTTACGACATACATCAGGGCAAAATCGCTGTCAATCAAACGAAATGTTATCTCTAGATAACTGTTTCCAGTTTGGCTGTACTTTAAAAGAGTACTTTCTCTAAAGAGTATCCTGTGATACACATTATTGTTTTCCATTGCAAAGGTGGTTTTATAAATTTAATTTACCTTTAATTCGAATACACAACATTATTGTAAAGAACAAATTACAATAATTATATTTAATACAAACGACAATGTACATACGCATTAATGTAAATATAATGAATGTTCCTCTGACATCGAGACCTCCGATAATATCTTAATTGGAGATACGTCACCAGCTTCGCTCCGTGACACTGTCTGGAATTTATCCTTAAGGATTAAAGATGGGCGTTAATAAGCTAGCAGAATAGACATGTATTTGCGAAGTGCAATTGTCGTCTAGGTAATTACTTTTGCGTACGGCTAACACGGATTATAAAAAGAATTATTCCTTCTTGAGTGTTCGAAAAAATGCAGATATACTTATTTATATTCCTATTTTGCTAGGTATGTCTAGATCTCAAAATAAACGCTGTACTCCTGGAAAAAGTGTATCTGTAAAACTTGCATATATGAATTGAATGTGAACGTTACGATCTGCAAATAATCGAGCACGTACGCCAAAAATCACAGCAAGAAGAAAACGATAGTACTATATAGGGACTATCTTTTACTTTTTACTCCTGGACATTAGGAATTTTACTAAGCGCTTCAGTACATTATATAATCTGGTGCGGTTTTCAGACAGCATACGATGCCATAATATCATTCGTAAAATACATTATTAGACAAACACATTTTTATCTTTGACACAAGTTTCATAATTTTTTGTTTAAGGCAATGGCCGTGCCCATTATTACATGTGGCCGAACACATAGCTACTAAAATAATCATGCAAAATACCTCTGCCTATTCTTTCAATATAAAAACTTGAATATATAATATATTTATATAAATAAAAGTAACTTTGTATTTCACAGATTATTCTACAAACATACAAACATACTCCTTTATTAAACAAAGCGCAAACGTAAACACAGTTCTGTCGCAGGATATAAAGTAGGTAATAATAACTTAATAACACAATCTATTTATTATTTTATTACCTTCGTTAATAACAACATGAGTACTAATGAATCGGGTAATAACTCTTTGAACTTAATAATAATATCGGCTCTGTTTGCAAGCAGTTTCTCTGCAGGTCACCTACCTCTTCTTGAAATGGATCTTATGATCAAAGGCCTTTATCTTGGCTATATGTGTCTTGGCGTAGACTGTGAGCGTTTGCAATAAGGTAATGGAAATAGTCTCAAAGTTAGGATGGAAATTTAATAGGAGAGATGGATATGTGAGTCGCCGCCTCTATTACTTATGGGTAAAATTCAGTACAATCTTCTTGCGTCGCGCGTCGGTTGAAAAGTGACACTTCCACAGGCGCATTAACTAAGTCGTACCGTCACCAAATATTTAGTGATAGCAGCCTCCAACAACTTCGTATATATCATAAAGAAGACTCATAATTCCCATGTAGGTTGCTTCGCATAATAATATAAAAACAGTTAATCCATTTACACAGTTGCTGTATCTGGAGATACTCTTTTTGTGTTTACATTATCGACAGATAATGACGATAAAGTACAGTTGGAAAATACTGATGATATACAACCTCTACTTTGCTTTTCATGGATATATAAACGTGATATTATGTAAAGCATGATCGCCTATAACACGTCTTCTGTAAAATCAAACATTATGTAAAATATTAGGTAATATTATGTAAAACATTATGAAAGGTTCTCACACTGATAATAATAATTATCAAATTTACTCATACACACGATGTATCTAATAGATAATGGGCCACTGTGCTAATAATTCCCGATCAGCTCTGGCGTAGTACCAAGACATTGCCTTGTAAACAATATCGTTAAGATAGCGATGAGTTATGGGTTTAAAAATATCTGCCTTACAATAAGGAGTAAAGTAGTATTATGTAATAACGTATATGGTTGTTAGGCCTCGTGACAAGAGAGCTATGTACAAAACTAGTTGGGTCTACATATGTGTTTACTGCAGATATGAACACGACTCATGTGTTATATTGGATGACAAAAGATTTATTTTTCTTTTAAAATTCCACTAAGATTTATTCCTTTGTCGCGGAGAACTTTACTAACATTCAAAACAAATATATAAAAAGAACACCCAGACTCAGTGTGCCTATTTGTGAATCACACAAATATTTGTTCCGTGAGGGGATGGAATCCGCAACACTCGGTGAATGGTTTCTGACCAGTTAAGAGACGTTTGGATAAAGACTGAGGTAAGTGTGCATTAAAAATTACATTACATTTAACATACAAATCCTTTATTATTCCTAGGTAAAACTAAAATGTTTGGTTACCGTTACTGTATCAGCAATCACCAATATTATAATTTTGGAAATTTCCTCTTACCCAATTTATAGCTATGACTTATAACTCATATAAGACAGTTGGGTGTAATTAACATTAGATGACAGATTCTAGAAGTTGTTAAAAAGATATTAATTTTATTTAAAAAGATTCTCTACATTAATTTATTATTATCCAATTAGACCCGACTTTTAATTGCTTGAAGTACAGATAGTAATTTCTTAAGTAAAATAAGTTCTGTCTTCATTATTTTACATTAAGCGATACATCTCTATCTGTATTTATAATAAATCTGCGATAATTTGCAGCATCAATGTTCCTCCAACTAAAAATGTACATCGAGTAGAATTTTATAAAAGTGTAGAATGAAAAAAGACAGGCAAATAAGAATAGGGCATCCAAATAAAGGATATCCAATGTACGTCATCAGTTAAGTGCACTGGTTATTATTTAAATAAAATAATATATAATAAAACCATTTATCTATGAATATATTAAGTGTAATATATTCATAGATAGGCATGAATTTAAAATTAAATTGTAAAGAACTAAAATAAGTAACAGAATATTTACGGTTAATTACTATAATTAGTTATAATCATTAGTAAAGCCTAGCCTGTGTTATATATGGAATATTCATCTCAAACTATTGTCACTTAAGCAATTGTTATAGTAAACATATATTATTGCCATGGTCACCGAAAAAAATTCTCACTGCTGTGTCGCAAAGTTTGATAGAGAGATTTTAGATATTTTCACAGTTGATCCTGCATGGTTTATGTGAGAATGGCACAATATATACTTATAGAAACGCCATGACTCAATAAAGCTTTGAATTGTGAAGTTATTCAAAATATATGTTAAATATAATATATAACATGACTGAAAAAAATTACAGACTAATAAACTATGCTTAAATTAACGTACATACGGCTACACATCAAGTTAGATACTCTATATTCGCATAACTACGCTACATACAAAATAGAGAATTGTCAGCAAGGGACAGTGCATAGTGGTGTCAATGTAATGGTAAGGATAGAGCGTAACAAAAATATAACACACTCTTTCGCACGATTTGCAGCGTTCAACTTCTAATAGTTCAAAGTCCAAATAGTCTAGTTTGATGTTTCGCTGTGTATACTATCAAATAATAGTTCAGCAAATTTTTAAAATAAAGTAATGTGCTTACTTTTAGTATCAAGTTCTAAGCAATTGGGTTACAAGTAAACAGATTCATGTTTGTATCCTAAATTCTTGTTTGCCCCTTAAAATGCTTGTGTTAGGAATGGGTTCACATAGATTGTGCAATGGGTGGGTTTTTAATTAACAACCTCTCAATCGCAAAATCGCACCATTGCATTACCCTTGCCTTGCGGGTCATGCTGTAGGTTTATTTGTTACTAAGTTGAGTGCAACGGTCTCTCAAGTCTAAGCTGCTCAAACTAAAATGTTAATTAAGTACTTTATTATTTTATTGAACTCAAATATGACTAAGATTATTTTTATAATTATGCACAATAAGGTACACGGCCACCTACATAATTAAGTTTTCTTTAATTACACATAGACTTACTATCTCTCACTTGACTGAGAATATAAAAGGTGCATATCCCCGAAGACATATGTAGGTAGAAGTGTATTATACACACAATTTACAGGCTTTATTATTAAGTCTCTACTATACGACCGGACACATCGCCAGATTTTTAAACTGAATACAATAAAACCTCTCTCAATCTTTATGTCTTGGGAATTGTACCCGGATCTCATGATCACACCCAAACATAAGCGCAAATTTACTCCATAGGACAAACATGGTTAATGAGTTTAAAGCCTTTCATTGAAACAACTGAAATAAGTTGTTTTAAACCTCTTTTTTATTCCAATTTAACCAGCGAAATAAATAAATTATAATTTTTAATACTTATTTGTCTTTATACCTAAATTAATAAAAAACATATAATATATGCATATTATTAAAAACATATAATATATGCATGTTGTATATCGGCACAATTAAATGATAACTACTAAATATATTCTATCGATACTAGATTAAGGGATGCTACATCGTTACATCCCTATTTTCACTTGACGTCACTCGAAACGAGGGGTGAGCATGCGCGGGAAAGAGCCGCCATTTTATTTTTGTTCGTCCAACTTCGTGTCACGTCGGCAAAGTTCGTAGCGTGAGGTCACATCCAGCGGCCCTGTCGCAAAATGAAAATACGTTTTATTTCAATTTTAACGTTGTTACAACGGTGTAAGGTTTAAAATTGATAAATGTAATTGAGAAATTGGTGCAATGAAAGGCTTTCTATCTATGTAGGTATAATGGGTTCCTATGAATTTGCGTCATTTCCAATTTTATCACTGTCTACTGCGTTGTATTTGTAGACAACGTTCGTGTAACACGATCTAATGGAGCATTGGAAATTGATTAAAATTTTAACGTGCATATTTATTCTGTATAAGCTTTTCTTTTAGGTGCCAGAGAACATTTCTAAGTGATTGCATTTTCTGCAACGTCATCACTTCCTCTGCAACGCCGTCAACTACAGTTAATGAATGTGCTTCATTGGTTTAATATCATAGCTCTGCGATAGCGATTCTGTTGACCGCTTTGGTCTTAGGTTTGTTTTTGTATATGTTATGTATATTTTAAAATAAATGAGTCGATCAAGTTATTAATAATTATAAAATGTACATTAATAATTAATAAATGACAGTAATATTTGAATGTTAACTTTTTAACCGCGGCAGCACACCGGTGGCCAGAATGAATAGATTTTTAATTGTCTAGTATTCTAAGACTTGACAGATTAAAAATATGACAGAAATGTGTTGATCTATATGTCTTTTAAGAACTTACGTATCCACTACATTTTCTTGGACATATAGATTATTATATTTTACTCTATGCATAAAGGGCAGTTTTAATAGAAAAATAAAACTCTTGCAAACATATCTCTAAAGACAATATCAGAAATATATAACATCCATTTTTCGCACATGTTCTAGAGCCTAGAAATATAAACATTATTCGCTTGAGACATGGCATCCAATCAAGGTGCTACGTTATGTTAGTTAGTTATGAAATTATGAACACATCTCACACTCAGTAGGGATTCTTTTTTTTTAATTCTATGTTTTAGAGGTGACCCTCTTGCCGGCTGATGCGACTATCAAACCTGGAAATTCGATCGATCGGCCGCAGACATAAGAGCAAATGTATGTTGTAATACCAGGCAAGCAGTAAAATGTAAATTATACGACACTTTTGTAATCTCCAAAAGAAATACTAGTTTATAAAGTTACTAGTACTTTTTCTGGATAAAAGATACCCTATGTCCTGTGATTTGAAGCTTTAGTTAGTATAGATAGGACGAGCAACGTATATTTCAACTAATATTATAAATGCGAATGTAAGTTTTTTTATTTGTTACGCTTTCACGCCGTTTCTACTCGACCGATCATCATGAAATTTCGCATACATGTTGTCAGGGGAATAGGGAAGGACATACCCGGCCTGGACCATGAGCGGCAGTCACTGCTTACCATCAGGTCGTCTGCCACCAGCAGAATTAATAATTAAGTCTTTCCTATGCTACCAACAAGGTACAAAAACAAGAAAGAAAGGAAGAAAATTAATTTATTTGACAAAAAGAAAAGAAAATTATATTAACATAGTAAATATAAAATAACTAAAATTTTGCCAAATGAGACCTAGTTCAGCATATGCAAGGCTAAGGAAGCCTTGCGCTGGTTTTCAACTAGATCCCTTTGGTGACTGCACGGATGCTAATAATAATTCACTAATATGTACAGAAAATTTTAAAATACATTAAATAAGTAACATTAATAATGAACAAAAAGAACAACAAAGAAAAATAGCCTCATATAAATACTCATTTAAATGTCAAAAAAGATATAAACAAATTGTAGGCATTTCATTTAATATTAGATAATATACTAATTAATATAGATCAGATATGTAAAGTTTTTAGCGCTATATATACATATGTTTAAAATCTTCTATTTAATTATTATTAAAAATAAATATATTAAAGAAAAAGAAAGAATATAATAATAATAATATGCAAATTACTCTTGATTAACTGCAGATCTCAAATAAAAGAAGCATTTAGGATAGCATTATCCAGCTTCCGCTGCGCGTCCACAAGGAACTACCGTAATCGGCTTCTAAAAGTATTTATCGATCTGAGATTAGGTAGTGGTGGAGGTATATTGTTCCAGCACTTGGAAGCAGCGTAGTGGAAACTTCCTCTAAAAACGACTTATGTCGTTTAAGACTGCGCCAAGCGTAAAACGAGGTTGGACTGAATGACAAAGCTCGATATTCATATCGGCGCGCGGCTGCCACAGTAAAATTGTGTGGAGGATTTGACATGCTTTTTTGATAAATAAGTAACTTTATTGTTAACCAAATAAAAATTAAATATTTGGGACGGACAAATTGTAATACAACTATTTATGTTTCGTTTAAGCTGTAGAATAGAATAGATTTCTACTGTTATAATCTAAAATCACGTAACACGAGCTTACGATTTTGCATTTTTCGTGCAAATTTACGTAGTTTTGTAGCCGAAAATATTCACTATTTTATGTTTTTTACACGTAGTAATTGTAAACACATTCATTGTTATGGTAAATGTATATTTTATATTTGTATTAAAAAAAGTGTTGATTTTATCAACTTAACTGTGACCGCCTGTTTTGGCACATTTCGCTCGGCGCAGTCTTTGGAACACTGGCTACTTGAACGTTCTCTGTCACCACCTACCCAAGTCAGCTTTTCGTACAAATAGGCAGGTTGTTTCAATTTAACGACGCCAAACAACAGAAAACCAAGATGTAATTTACGCTGAGATTTCATTTTTAAAACAATGCTCTTATTTAAACACGGAGTGACGTGGCCCCTGAATGGGACTGTGAAGCAAAAACGAACGCATGCGGTCTGCACTCGCTGCACCTGTCGGTCAGTACGCACCAGCAGCCGAGGGTCGTACACTGAATCTCAGTAATTAAGCATGCATAGTACTAACGATTCAACTAACCAAATGCGTAAGTCTTTTGACAGGTATGGTCGAATTTCATTAATTTTAAGAACCTTTAGCCGAAGGAAACAATTTTTATCTGATTCCGCTATATGCCTTTCGAATCGAAGACCTGCATCCATATTCATGCCCGAGTTCCGGGCCTCATATACCTGCTCTAATGGAATTCCCTTTATTTTTACACTTGAGGTTGAATGCAAAATGCATAAACTAGTTCTTGTCCCAAACACCATGTATTTTGTCTTTAATGGATTTAACAACAAGCTATTCCTCTCAGACCAAGTAACTAGCCTCTCAAAATCTTTATTAATTTTTTCTATTGCCTTTTCATGATAATTTACCTTATACGATAAATAAATCTGAATATCACCCGCGTATATGTGGTAGTTACATTTCTGAATGGCGTTTTTCAGATCTGCACAATAAAGTGGCAAAAGAATTAGTCCTAAAATCGATCCCTGTGGCACACCTCTGATAAAAGAGGTAGGTGCAGAAGTTAAGTTTGTACCATCACTTAAACCATTTTTTTTCACGGTGTGCCAACTCGCTGCCTTGAATGGTGGGTGGGTCGCTGGAACTGAAAGTACATCAGCGATCCACCCAGCAGCAGTGACCATCACTTAAACCAAACTCAACCTATAAAATTGCGTTGTTGTCAAATCCATAAAAGTGCAATTTATTTTAAATAACAATAAATCTAAATTTATAGCATCGAAAGCACATGACTAATCCAATAGCACCAGAATGGTGCACATATCTTGATCCTGAGTCAACAAGATAGTATCTGTAACATCCAATAGCGGGGTTGTAGTGCTATGAGTCCTCCTGAAACCGGGCTGCAATCTTGTTAAAATCTTATTAGCCTCTAAATACTCGGTAAGTTGCTGACACACTACTTTTCCCGTGACCTTAGATAGACAAGGCAATACACTGATTGGTCGAAAGTCACACATATCAATAAGATTTGTTTTTTTAGGTATAAGTCTAATACAAGCAACCTTCCATATATCAGGGACTGTAGACGCTAAAATGGAGCAATTTATAACGTCTGTTATGGTATTGAGAGAGTATGGCAATATTAAATAGATCATTTATAAGCTTATTCCATCGTAACCTTTAGCATTCGATTTCAGGCTAGTAATAATACGAGAAACGATGTCCTGGTCCACAGTTTTTAAAGTAATAGTTGCGTGACAGAATCTCTGAAATTCATAATAGGTATGTCAATGCGGAAATAATGGTATTCGAATTACCAGGGACACTCAAAAAACAATTATAATTATGTATATAGTTGGAATCATTAAAGTGAGAAGGCAGAATGCAGTTTTCTTTAGGTGGTTAAATGAAAATGGTTAAATTTGCTGTTGTAAAATGCTGTGGTGACTATGGATTTCAACTGTTTGTAATATAATTTGCTAGATACAATTTTTAATTTACGAATAGCTCCATTTATAGAATCCCGTCATCTTTTGTTCAGAGTTCGAGCAATTTTACTTATAAATGCAAAAAGAGAGAACATACAACAAATTAAACTACAATTATCTCTAAAGTAAGAAAATAGTTCTCCGGTCAAATTGCATTGCGTTAAGTTGGGAATTTAGATATTATCATCATATATTACATGCAACTTCGTCCAAGTGGATTTTAACAAAAAGGTTAATTTATTTTTAAAATAATTGTAGCCTTATATCAGCTATCTGCCAGTGAAAGTCCGTCAAAATCAGTGTAGTCGTTTTAGAGGTTAGCCGGAACAAACAAAAGATCAAATTGATTTTTTGATGTAAGTACCGTAGTATACTTTCATAAGCATTTAGTCAATAGCTGCTTCAAACAGACACTTCAATTTTATTTATTTGTATAGATAATAAATAATAATATTTTCTTTTTAATTCAATAATACATATATAAAAGTCTTTAGAAAATGCATTAGAGGATTGCAATTACTTATTGTAATTCACATTCAAACTATATTATTTTAATGTAAACGAAAACATCAAAAAAATACATCTAAAGGAATACATAAAAAAATTTGATGCTATTTATCCTACATTTATTGCCAATTGACCCAAGGCAGGTATCAACCAACCTTTTTATGTAACATAACCCGTGCGTCACCGAACTTTAATTAAAAAAAACAGAATACATAGACTAACCACCCGCCATTACATAACGGGTAGAGGCAAAGGAAATTGAAAAAGCTGCCAATATCGTCGGACAATCGACGATATGAACCAATCAGACGCTGAGTGCTGTTTCCACAGTTCTCATAAATATGCTAACACACTTCTGCATGTTCGTTTGGTCTCGCTTGTGTATATCATTTATTTATGACAAGGTCTTCTACACGCCTGCCGCAAGATGCAATCATATTTTCAAGAAAGATTTAAAGTTGGAATTTTCTTTATAAACGAAGCCATATAGCTTGCTTTAAAAAAAAGACGTCGTCCTGCTTTACAATTTATTATTTTAAGATCATATTTACTAATAATATGTAACTTTGTTTTTTTATAGCCAATAGACACTCTAAGTATAGTGTTTGTATCGCTATTAACAAATATTGAAACAACAGACAGCGTTTTCCTGTTAAAACATTTCATTAGTAACACAGGATATGGGGGAGTACGAGTTCAAGTACTCTGTGTTGTAACACGGTGTTTATTTACGTCGTTTCAGATCGATTCCCGGCTCGTGACTTGTCTACAGTTGTATAACTAAGTGTTTAGACCGTAAGTTTTAAATCGATTTTAATCGTATAAGTGTGGTAAATTGTGTAATTCATCAATCGGTAAGTCCATTATTGTTAAATGTAGTTACAGTATGTAATAAAATATTTTTATTCCTGATTCTTCTTTGATTCTTTTGTTGTATGATAAATTTTGAAGATTTGTCTGTAGATCGCTATTATTTAACGTATTTAGATAATAATATTATGTCAGTTTACTGCAATGAGTTACCTTGTTTGTGGTTTTGTTTATCGTAAATGTCTTTGTGGCCTGTAACTTGTAACTTATTGCGAAAAAGTTGGAGAGCTGCCGTTAATTTTAAATCTATTATATCAATGTCAGAGATGCTTGCCTTGAGTTCGAACTTGAGACCTCTAAGAGCAGTCTAACGGTCTTCCACTAAGCTATCGCTGCTTCATGCGATACCAATAATATTATATACTGGATAATGCCCGCGGATACGCTCGCGGAAATGTAGGCTAGGAGAGGTTAGGTAATGCTAGTAATAGTACTTTCTGGATGAAAGGTTATATACCTTTTCTGTTCCCTGACAACGTGTATGCGAAATTTCATGATAATTGGTCGAGTAGTTAAGGCGTGAAAGCGAAATAAACAAACTCACATCCGCATTTATAATATAAGTTAGGATTAGTACATACATATAAGACGCTGAATAGAGTCAAACGAAATAATATAGCCTGAAGGAGAACATGGCTAAGTATTTCAAGTAACACAGCTTACAGGTATTGAAGTTATAAAGTTTAGGAGGTAGATAGTCAAAACTAAACTCGGTCAAGGTGTGTCGAGCATAAGGCCACGTGCATATTAGATCTTTATCTACGTACAGTCTTGAACAAATTCGCGTTTTAAGGTTACAAGAAAACGTATTTTAAATTGAATTTTAAACACTTTATCATTGTTACAGCCAATAGGGACATCATCTTCTTCCTAGACTTTATTATTCCCAAGTCATTTGGGGTCGGCTTTTCTAGTCTAACCGGATTTGACTGGATATCAGTTTTTACACAGAGCGGCTGCCACCTGCCTTCCGCAACCCGAGGGCTAACGATACCCTAAGGCTAGACCAGTATCAGGATATTAGAGGGCACTGACTTCCCAATAACGACTGCTATAGATTTCATGGCAGCCGGGACCGAGGACTTAACGTGCTCTCCGAGGCACGGAGCAGGCGATAATTGTCAATCAATACGCACATCATTTCGAAAAGTCATATAACTTCTGAAGTCAGAGGTGCGCGACATGGGTTCGAACCCGAGACCTTTTGCATTGCAGTCTTAGGCAATAGGGACATATGGGTACATAATTATAATTTAGTAGCTATTGCCCCGGCCCCGCCCGCATAAATTTTTTTGCCTTCGAGAACTTAGACGGTTGACGCAGTGGATTGTGTGGTCGCCTTGCCGCTGCCACTACGTTGAGTGTTATGATTTCGAATCCCACACGGGACAACAATTTGTGCAATACACAAATTGTTGCCCGTGTCACAAATATGATTGTTCCGATTCTCTGTGTTCTTTGTGTCCTTTATTTGAATGTTTGTAAAGTCCCCCGCGACAAAGGACTTACAGATAGAGAGGGAGGGAGCGTTTAAAAAAAATACATTTTGTTCCATTGAGTAATTCATGTTTAACGGTATATTGTATAAGTCTTGAAACAAAGGACGCAATAACTGAAACAGGACCAGACTGAACAACCATTTGTAGATCACCCAATTTTGACATACTGCACACTGTCAGACTGTCAGAGACGATCTAAATAACTGCGCCACTTGTGCAGTTCATTAGAATAGAATAGAATGGCCATTACTGCAAAACATGTGGTTTTTCATAATTAAAACTTAACTGTATTTCCTTGCCTCTAAAAACATCAAATTAATATCAAATCAAATTTTTTGGTGTAATCTTGAGTCAAAATTTGTATTAGGTAGGTATAGATACCTACACATTTTGAAGCTCTAAACTGTGCTTCAAAATTTGCCTCTCGACTTACATACAATTGTATAAATATGTGTTATACTTAGAATATTACGATCAAACGAGAAAAGTTACATAAATAAAACATGCATAAAATTGTTTTCAAAAGTAAGGATGAAATAAATGTAAAACTAGCACCGTCACGATATTAATTAAGTTTATTATTTCTTTAAACAAACACATTTACTGTTTATAAGCCCATTATACTAAGCTCTAAACCAATGATAAATTTAATATCTGGGAAACTAGTTTCGTCCTCATACAGACAAAAATAACAAGCTTGCCGCTAACCTTTCTTTTATTTAATCTATCAAAGCGCGGCGGCACACCGGCGATTAGTCATATTAGATTTTTAATTAAATGGCATAAGATTTTCTTTTCTCTGTGCTAATCTGCAATCAGTATTCTACTATAAGCAGATAGTTTAGGAGGCCTTGTCAGTTCAAGCGCATCCTACAGTACGTATGCTGAGACTTGACAGATTAAAGATCAAAAAAATCAAACAGTAGGTAATATATGTAGCTATATACACAACGCCGTATAAAGCTTCAAAAGATAGTAGCTGAAGATGTGACTGTACTATTTTTAAACGAAAACCTCTCACGGAATAGGTATGCCCATTTTAAACGCGTCGCAGCCCGCGGCTACGCCATCCAATGCATGTTTTAAAGCTCACAGCGCTCCGCTTGACTTCCAAACTACAAAGGAACTTCGTTTCAAACTAATTATTTTTTAAACGTTGGTAGTTTACACCGCTATACCTGCCTGAAGCTTGATTGGCGTGCTCATTATGTACTTATGTTTCCACGTTGAATTTATTTCATCTACATGAAAAAGCTAGTTTCTGTCCACGACTTTGCCCGATTAATGCTTTAGAAAGGCTGGGGTAGAAAGTACCTATCTGTCTGCTTAGTTTCATCGAAACCCTTGCCCGATGCAATCTATGCTCGTGATTAAGTAACAAACATCCTAACTCCAAACATCGTTAGGTACACACTTTCGCATCTATATTATACTAATATTATAAAGCTGAAGAGTTTGTTTGTTTGGTTGAACGCGCTAATCTCAGGAACTACTGGTTTGATTTCAAAAATTATTTTAGTGTTGGATAGCCCGTTTATTGAGGAAGGCTATATAACATTACGCTACAACCAATAGGAGCGAAGTATCAAAGAAAAATGTTGCAAAAACGGGGCAAATTCTCTTATATGAAGCAGACGAAGTTGCGCGGTTATGCTAGTTTATAATATCATTAGGAAGGAGGTTAATAACAAATGCATTATATACGTACTTGCAAACTGCAAACTTTACCTTTTTATAATCTTCTCATCTGAATACTCCGATTGAGTATAATGAGCTGTACACCCGCATTTCACTAAGTTCAAAGACTTCATGTCTCTAGCGAATTAGAGAGGATGAGACGATTGACGTCTACCGCCCATTTTTCCAGACTCCCTGCTTCTATTGAGAACGCCAGAATAAAAAACTATAAAATGCTGCTCAGCCCTGAAATCGACACAGAATTTCGCGAGCGGTTGTAAATGTAAGCGCTACGCAATTAAAAACGTGACTAAGTATCCTTTTTACCGACGCACGTTTGCTAGCTATTTCAGTTAGACATGACTAATATTCTCATTAACTACCTCTATCTAGCTATATCAAAATGCTTGTGTTCGAAGTATTTCACATCAGGAGTGCAATGGGTGGATTATAAGATTTGGTACGCGACGTATGTCAATTAAATAAACGATATTAATAAAAAAGCTAAGTATATCACATAAGCTCGCACTAAAAAGTACATAATTAAGCCCTGTTATGAGTAGATACTTAAAGATACGTAAAACCTGTCAGAAAATATAATTACCTTGTTTATTTTTCTATAGGATATGAATCAGAATAAAGTTAAACCACTACTTTGGTACGTATCATTATATTCTTTAAACAATTTATTAAAGTGTAATATACATAAATTAAACTTTTAATTTATTTCTCTCTTTTTTATCACTAAGGGTACGAAAGAAGAAGAAAACTGATTAGTATATATATATATCAAGTGCTGTGTGCGATGGTAAGCAGTCGGTTTTAGTTTGGGTATCGCCTCTCATGCTCAAGTATTTCTGTTTTTGGGGGAAGCGGCGGGCATAAACTAGTATTTATATAAAATTCATTACAATTAACTCAAAATCATGCGCTTGGAAAATATCGTTGCCTTTTTGTAGACATTTCTGCACTATTTATAGTAAGTATACTTCCTCTGTTGCAGAAAAATTTACAAACAAATTAACAACGGACACAAATGTCACCCTTACTTGCAACATCTAAATATCTATGGTTCAAATCCCACTTGGAACACTTGCACCATGCAAGTGTTCTAAGTGGGATTTGAACCTACAACAATTCATATGGCATAGCGGTTGGGTGACTACTTAAACCTTTGCGCCATTCACAAGAACTGCATGTTACTTAAACGTAACTTTATTTTATTTAATTCCGTGGCAGCCATTCTAATCAATTCAATAATAAATAATATTTATCCCCTTTCTCTACAAAAATGCAAAAATACAGTTCGCAAATTTTAATGGCTCTTAAGCTTAAACTATGATGAAAGTGAAAAAATTACTCGCATAGCGTGCTGACAACTACACACAACCACATAAGCATACGCACCCCACACACACAAACACACACACATTCACTCATTGGTAGAGTAGATTTTGATTTTTTAAATTAGTCTTTATTTATTAATGTTTCGATTATATGTTTAAAGATGCCTTTAATAACTAAAAATTTTGATTTTTTAAATTAGTCTTTATTTATTAATGTTTCGATTATATGTTTAAAGATGCCTTTAATAACTAAAAATTTTGATTTTTTAAATTAGTCTTTATTTATTAATGTTTCGATTATATGTTTAAAGATGCCTTTAATAACTAAAAATTTTGATTTTTTAAATTAGTCTTTATTTATTAATGTTTCGATTATATGTTTAAAGATGCCTTTAATAACTAAAAAGTAACTGTTGCAAAACCAAGCAATACTTGTTGTGTATGAATCGTTCTGAATGGAAGACGCTGGCGGCTGTGATACAGCTCATACTAGTACGGTCGTCAACGATGACCTCTTATTGATGTATAAATTGTTTATGGTTTTATTTTTGTGTACCTAGCGTAAGAGAAATTTGTAAACTATTTAGTGTAATAAACTATTTTATTATTATTATAATAAAACAGCAAAACAAAGCATAACTTTACTTAAACTAGCTATCCTTAGTTATTGATTATAAGCTACGCAGGTTGGGTATAAGATATATCTAGAGCTAGGTACTAAAAAAGGCAGTATCTTAGTCTGTAACCTTGAAGTCGCCGTGATATTGAACTGGCGGGGAGCCAAAATGTTCAAAATCGATGCAACGGGGCCGCGTGGTGCCAGCACTGGCATGCCACGCCGGTGCATATGTACCCACTACGGATTGTAGATACTTACGTCAGAAACTACGTCACTGGTGTACCTATGTATTATTCGTGGCGTAAGTTTGGAGTTGATCGCGAAGTGTGATTGCCGGTCGGGTAAAATGTTAATAAGTTTTTTGGAACGGAAAATCACATTTGCAGGATGGAGTTGATTCAATTTTGAGCAAAATATTTTGATGTACCTAATACTTTACGCACCTATTTCGACAGCTATTTTCAGAGATATGTACCTAAGTCTGGTAGGCAGGTATGTTTAATATCAAATGTTATGTTATAGATAATTTTATTTTCTTTAACTTTTTGTATTTAACTGCTACTTTGTTGTCTAATATTTCCTGCCAGTCGACGGTGACGGTGATGACCTAAACGGGGATGGTGGGACAACCTGGACGCCTTTGAAAAGGATTGGGAGGGAAATTTTGATGTTTGCCTATCGTTGAGCTTAGCTCAGTAAGTAAAAGTAGTTAAAATTTAGCATAGTCTTACCGAATTACTTTGTAGCCAATCAAATCACTCGAAATCAGGGTGTCCAAGGTGTGTGTACCTATAGTTTTGAAGGAGTACGATACGAAATGCATTGAGAGATCCTGTCAGTGCTCGCTAAAGTAGTCTATTAGCTCGAAACATATCTTTTATAATTTACATATTATTAACGTAGGAGTGGTACATACTGAGGATCAACTATTATTTTAAAATTCGTTGCCGCTAGAGGCGCTTCTAGAAAGTTTTTGAAAAACATGACGATGTTTAAACGTGTAGTGCGTAGTGTTATAAAACTACTCCTTTGTTTCGCCCACCCAATCCTTTTTCTCATATCATATTTAATTCTTTTATCCTAGGGTCAACAACGCGGGCGTTATGAGTGTACTATGAGACGTATGCTAATAAATCATGTATAAAAAACGATTGTTCCTAGTCTAGGTGTTCACAGTCCCAAAAATTAATGTCTAAAGACCGCGACAAGTAGGAAGAATAGTTGATAGCACTAGTTAATCGATTGTTATTGCCTCGAGTGGCAGAAGAGACAGCGGCCCACCTTGTGGTTAGTGGCAATCGCCGCCATGGACTCAAACAATGTCAGTCTACACAGCTACTTGCCGCTTTGTACAATCCATGTTTCTTAATTGTCTTAGTTAGTAAAAATATATAGCTATCTGGGAGCTACAGGCGATGCAAAGAGATGGCTCTATGTTTTTTTTGGTATGTGTAAATCTTAACTAATATTTTAAAAGCGAATGTACCTTTGTTTGTTACGCTTTAACGCCTTAACTACTCGACCGATCATCATGAAATATACACGTTGTGAGGGGTACAGAAAAGAAAATTGTTGACATCAAAAAAAGTAGGTACTGTTTCCGTGGGGAATAAATTCATTGACAAAATGTTCATAAATGCGAGCGAAGCCGCAAGCAAATTCTACTAACGAATATAGTCTGAAAGCAGTAACCAAATGTTTTTTTATAATAATATTGTGGTGTATCAAATAGATAAGAAAATGGTGTTCTGTTAATATACGAGTAAATTTACCATTAATGTTTACCTTAAGTTCTTATGACAGTTTTAATTACTTTCCATCTTTATTATTTTACAAGGACACTTCATTACATTAGGTATAGTAATTGCATTAGCGGTGTCTGTAAACCGTCGGCCTGTCAAATTAAAATGCTTAAGTTAGAAGCCAGGTCACGCAACGCGGACTGTGTCATTGTAACTTATTATAGACCCGCACATGTACCTATACGTTCGCAGAGGTAAACAGTGGTGTATTACAATTAGAGCTAATATAATATAAATAGAGTAGAATATATAATATAAGTAGAGGTATATTTATAATAATTACGATTTGTAAGCTAGGTTTATTTTAGGTCTCACGTAAACCGTACCGTCGACCGGGCCCATTTTTATATCCCTTATCATTGCTATTAAGATTTTTTTAACAGGAAAGACCAAATAAGTAATAACTTTCTCTCTCTCTTAAAATTCGAACCTGGGACGGCCCGATCGCACGCAAACTTATGCCGCGGGTCCAACAAAGCATTTATTAAATCGTTACAATACCTTTTTATTAGGTATATAGATAAGATCATGAACTTCAATAAGTACTTTATTTATGCGTATATACTTAGACGAAATACTTCATGATCAACTGAGTTCGTAGGCTCGAGCCTACGTGTCTTTCTGTCGCGTTGTTTCAGTAGTAAATGCAGTTGCTAAGCATGAGATCTCAGGGCCCGAGTAGAGCAATGTGTTTTCGCGTTTTGTCGAGAAATTCTTGGTATCTAGCAGTAAAGTTAGGTACTGAGGTCTTTAGGCGGCAATAGACCCACCATTAATATGTGGGTGTTGAAGCCATTGTCGACGAAATATGGATGTAATGCATGTCTGCCCATACCTTTGAGGATATAGGTATGTGACTATTTGTATGATAATAGAAGGCGTTGTCATAGCAAAGAATTCGTTAAACCTCATTAATTGTCATCCTGGACCCATGATAAGTAATGATCGCTCGCTTGGCTAATACAGAGACAATATTAACATATTTTCTCTGTTTTGTAATCATAACCATGACACCATGACTTAATTAGTCGAAATTAAGGGATTTTGGAAGGAATTAATTGATCACACCATCGCTAAACAGGAAAATGAAACTAACAACATATTTTACACTAAATTATTTATTTTAATAATTTTATGACCATTCATACACAGAATACTAGCCTTTTATTTATAATATTTACAGTCATCGCCAAAATCTTATTAGCCGAGCACAAACATGCAAATCGTCGAAATTTTAGAATAATATGAAGAAGTAATTTGTTTATTTATTTAAGTAGTACCTATCTTGCTATCGTTAAATATATTCAAAGGTTTCTAAAATAACATAAAGACAGCATTATTGTTTACTTAAAAGGAAATGCGGGCATAAAAACATCTTAAGAATCCTGTTTATAAATCTGTACTGTCGCGTTGGGCCCGAACGAAATATTAATGTGTAAAAGAAATAACCGCAGCTCGTATAGATTATATCTCTGAAATCATCATCTCGTATTTCCCGGTTACCTCTTTCAAAATCAAACCGATTTTAAATATGTGTTTTTATAAGCTATCTAAGAATGTTTGTAGCTTTGTAACTATGTAGTAAAATCAAATTAAGTCAAATTTGTTTGCAAGATGACTGAATACAGTATAACCAAACGAATTATTAAAGGTGCCTTAATAATTATAGTTATAAATAAATTATGAAATAGCAAAAACATAGCATTATGGTAGTGGTAGGTAAATATAAATAACAGTAAAAATAATTTTGCTCTATTGTGGCAATAAAATAGAGGACTACGCTTGTGTGGCCTAGCCATTGCCCGCATTTCTATTTTAGGTAATATAAAATGCGATATTGCTGGATTGATTCACAGAACACGGAACATAAGCGCGTATAGCTCGCTAGTTCTGTCCTCTGTGGAAGAATTCTTGATCATAATGAACACTCACTACAGCTCATTATTACTGATTTATAAATTATTAAGTTATCATCTTGGAGCCTAATCTAAGACTAGAGAAAATTCATATTATATATAACAATTATGTAAAATTATACAAATATGTTATTCGTTATTTTCTTTACAAAATATAATGTGCGTAAATGAGTGCTATTATTGTACTAAATGGTTTAGAGGTGAATTTACGTCGGCAGTGCTGTGGATAGCGATCTTTTTTTGATCTAACAGGTATCTTTTTGAGCCTATTAGAAAAACAAATATTTATTTGTGTTAATCATCCTAAGCCTAGTCATATCTTTTACAAACGAATTGGATGTTGAAAAGAGAGCCAGAATACGTCAGCTTGTTATATTTTAGTTTGCCATAGAGTTCTTTTTAATTTGATAGGTACCCCCAAAATTGTGTGACTAGACTGCACATGACAATAAAAAAGAACCGTTAGTATGTATAACCACAGACTAGCTATAGGTAACCCTTTTCTTTTACAGCCTTCTAATGATTGTACTAAAACAATCGTGCGTCGGTAGCAAGACGGGCAAATTAGGTACCAGTCAGTGCATACTTTACCTGTTAATGATAATTGACAGTAAATATTAAATTGTATGGATAAGCATATAACTAGATTTTAGTATTACTAATATTATTATTGCACTGCATAGACATCAAGGACAACTTCTTAAAATAAATTTGAGTTGTACTAACACATCACTTAAATAAAAAACAATTATAATTAAAGACAAATTTTATTTATACACAGTCTTAATTACTGTACAGAAATAATATATCTACTAATAATATTGCTTTAAAAATGAAAACCTAAAAATTCAAAATGTTGATTTAAAAAATAGTTAATGCACATAATATTTCTACTGCATGCAATCTTCACAGTTTTATTCAAGCCTTATTTAGCCTACCAAACATCTAGTCAAATAGATCACACTTCTCTAGCAATCTAAAACTAAAGTAAAATAGCAAAATAGTTATTTTTATTCAATAAGAAATTGGTAATTATCAATATTATGAATATGGCGCGAAATTTAGTAAGTAATTGACGAAATGCGATGTCTACGAAACATAGGCACATTACATATAGAAACCATAATGTAATTACTTGATAAACAATTTTTCTTCGTTTTCTTCTTCTTTTCTAAAGTTGCATGGTCTTGACCAACTACCAGCGCAAAAGAGTGTTCATATGAAAGTTAAAGTCAAAGTCATTTATTTGCCAGAATGTAGGTGTACAGAGTATGGTCTTAAATCTAAAATGTCCCAATTACATTCAACCATTACAATGGTCATGCAAATATTTTTTAATGCACACTAAAAATCTATTGTAACTATTATGTATTTAAAAAAAAAACACTGAATAAAACGACAAATGCACTCCCTTAAATGCTAGTATCATTATTATTAATTAACCATTCTCAAAGTTATAATAACATATGTCTGTTCAAAAAATAAAATGTCAATAATTTAAATATGTCCATAAAATAAATATGTCAATGATTTTATTAATATCATTAAAATACCTATGTCAGTGATCAAACTTCTCCGCAAAATGACATAAATTCATTGAGATCATAAAAACATTTTTCTTTTAGCCACTGTGTTAACTTTGTTTTAAACTTGATTAAAGGTAAATCTTTAAAGACGTTGGGTAATTTATTATATTATACCTTAATAGCGTTCACATACGAATTCCTTTTATACAATTCGAGCTTGCATTGTGGTAAACATAACCTATGCTTATTTCTGGGAGCTGCATTTCTTTTAGTTACATCTTTAGTCTTAATGAATAATTCCGGATGTTTTTGTACAAATAGGCATAATTTTTTAATATACATACAAGGCAATGGCAAAATATTGTACTTTTTAAACAAGTTTTTACAACTATCTGTGTACCAGGCTCCACAGATTGCACGCACACAATTTTTTTGCACTCTAAAAGCTTTTATAATATCCACCGAATTTTCCCACAATAAAAGACCATATGAGAGTACGGACGAAACGTATCCGTGCCATGCACACAAAGCAGCTTGAACTAGACTATTTCGTATTTTCATGTCGTCTTTGAATCACATTTTCAATAAGTATAAAGGCATAGTCAAGACAGGTCTTAGGAAGAAGGAAGATCCTAAAGAGACCGCTCCGTTCGTTCTATGGTAGGGCACTGTAGTGTTTTCTAGTCCAGAGAATGGAGCCAGAGGTTAAAATTAATTCACACCGTATTAAATTATTCTAACTCTGGCACGACAGGACTCACTTTGACCAAGTCATATAAGTCAGAGTTTGATGATTTATTATTAAATTGTATAGAGAAACAATCTTAATGCCTTTACTTATGTATGCAGTAATTAAAGAAAATGCTTACTCAGAGCGGACAACAGAGTAGTTCAGTATCGCTGTTTTAATTCTATTGCTAACATTACATCGGTTCAAAACTATAGGAAAATGTGATGTTCTCCACTCCTCTATTGCTTCGCGCGTAAATAATTGTATAGGTATTTAACATATGCCCATTTGCTTTTATCATAATTAATGCGGTTCTATATTTATAGTTTAGGTAAGATAACAGTTGGACAGGACAAAAAATTCGTCATGTCATAATGCTTGGCGGGATAACGTAAATACTTCTACCGAAGATTGACAGCGAAGGAACATGTGACTTTGGGTCACTTGATACCTATTAATATTATATAGGTATGGTTTCCATATGTAATGTGAATAAAAGGACCGATATCTCTAGCCTTCTAAAGGATCTAAAAGGTTTTATAAATATAGCTACTACATTTATAAGTAGACCTATTCTATAAACATTCCAATCCATTAAAATAGAGTTGAAAAGCATGATTTTATTTATTGACAAGAAGAAATTGGCAAGTATCTAATATTTGAATCTAGTAACATCATAGCTTCATAACTATATTTTAAGTATTACTTACTAGCTCTTCATACTATGTAAGAACTACTTACTCGAGACAATTTGGCAAATCTTTAAATTTAAAATCTGTAACCCATATAAAATATATGTGAACTGATACCGATAACTATATTTTAATATACCTACAGTTATAAATCGTTGTATACAGTAAAGAAAAGTAAAAGGCTTAAGGCTTAATTTAATGTGTAATCGTCAGCTTACATTGTGTAAAATATGACTCATAGAGAAGTCATATTTTCATTTGGTTCAGACCGAGCTTTGTAAGACTCAGTTCCATTTTTGAAATGTTCTTTTTTAAGACGTATTAGTGTCAGATCCACAGATATTTTATTGAGTTACAATCTATGCATTAATTTCCATCCTAATTTATATGTATACTTCCTTTCTGCCGAGTAAATTATAAATTGCAGTACATCAGGACACATTTGTAGTGGTCTACCTATCGGTTTATGTAGCGGTCTGTCTAAATGTTTGTTAGTATCCACGTTATGTGCTGTGTACCTACTCGTACATACCAACATAATAACTTTACACAATATAGCGTTAACTCGCGTCAAATTTGACATAGGAGTAAAGAGATATTTTAATAAACTCTAAAAAGTTCCGTTAATTTAAATGAAACATTTTGGAGTACATTAACGTATTTCCAGCAAAAAGGTTGTTTGATTTTTTATTTGCGAAGGAAGGTACTCTTAATTTCATCGGTCGATACCTCAGTGTTGTCATAAATGTAAAACTTCAAACAATATTGACTGCCTAATCTTCTGCAATCTATAATTACTCTGATATTACAAGTACAGTAACATATGTTTATAAATTCAATGTTTAATATTTTGTATGTCTACTTTGAACTTTTTGTCGAATTATATTAGAAAAATACTCTTCAGTTAGTGTGTCTAGCATTTATTCTAGATATTTAGATAATTATTTACATCTTGATTGGAACTTCAAATTAAACATAAACAGATATTTATTTGTTATGAAGAATCCTGCTTTATTAAATGAGAAGTAATATTATAGGTGTAGGTAATACTAACATTCTACGATAAAATAACTAACATTGTAGCAACCGCGCCTTTACTTTTCTTTTAATAACTCTGTCCCTATAATCTACGAATTCTCTTTTCCTTCTAACTCTTACGCTACTGCCTACTCTTTCTTACATAAATATGTCTGTGGTTGAAGCCTAGTACCTACATAAAACTTATTTTAAAATATTAAAAAAGTAAACAATATTTATTTTTAATTTCTACCTTTACTGTCTATCCTTATTATTCAAAAGTAATGAAAATTATAACATTATTTATGAAATGCATTTCAGTAAATTTACACTTTTAGACCAAGTAAAAGCTGTGCTGTGCTTATATATTTATTCGATAACTTCAGAAGAAATGAAAATATTTAACAAAGCGTTTCGTTCAACATCTTACTCATTAACACGTCACATCCTTTGGCACAACACCGATTTTTTTACATCTAGGTATGTGAAGCGGGGCGGGGCAAAAAACAAAAAAAATATATTGCTTTTATATAGAACTAAGAATATAACGTTTAGTGGATAATCTACATCGAGTTAGTTAAAAGGTCAAGGTTAGCGTCAACTTTATAATTTCTAGAACTGCACTGCACAATTTAATTGTTTTGATACCAGTAATGATTGAACTTTCTAGAGCATTACTGTATTTTGTATTCTTCCTTCCCTTATGACCATTAATATGAAAACCTCAGTCTCAAGGACGTTTCTTGGTCATTTTTAAATTGGGAGTAGGTTGGATGGAAATAAAAGACTTTTGTTAACTATATATATTGTCTTTTTATACGGTAAAGACTGCATACGAGCATAAGGTATTTTCGAAGCCTGTTTAGGTAAAACTTCATATTTGATAATAAAAGATCTCGACTTGAGTATAAGTACCTATGAACACTTTCGTATTGTATTTATCTCTAGATGTTAAATATCCTCACGTTATAATTAGGCAAACTGTGTTTGAGGCAAATAAAGATACAGGATAATAAATAAAATAAATATATAATCAATCGAACAAAAGGAATAACTTATAAAATAAAACAAAAGGGATAGGTAATTGAATGTTTTCAATTTTTATTCTTCAATAATATGTTTCATAAAAATCAGGCAAAACCGCGTTAATATCACAAGTGTTGGCGGTTAGGAACGATTGCCCCGCTTCTTAGCCTCTTCTCGTTATTACTACAATCTGATTAATTTAATATGTAATTATAAATATTATACAGTGGTTTATAATGTTGTTCGAGAACCTTCTGTTGATATTTTGTTATTTATACATACATAATAATATATTATGGCTCCATATACATAAAACAATAGATAAAAAGATCTATTTGTTATTTTTGTAGCGCAATCAACAAAATTATGTAAAGTATGCTGACCGCAGCATTTATTATCACAGTTATAAGTTACGAGAACACCTCATAATTGGCATATCCATAACTGCTACTAATTATAAATATTATACAGTGGTACATGTAGGAGCTAGAGCTAATCTAAAGTGATGATCAACACCCAATCAAAATAACTGATTATAACACATTTAAAATAACGGTTAAAATAACAGTTGTAATATAATACAATTTATAATATAATAACAGTTATATTTATAATTATAAAATAACAGTTACAATTATATTTCTAAATTAGCCGTTATAATATATAATTATATCAAATGTGTTACAAAAAAAAATTGATTAATTTACGTAAATTATCAACAAAATATCAACAGTTATACAGAAATAAGTATAAAATATATCACCAATAGTTGATCTAACCTAATGTTCACGAACAACATGTAACTTGTAGACATTATGTAGTTTCTATATTAAAAGAATAACTGCTCGCCTATGAAGTCATGCTACACGAATGCTTTCACACAGACGAACAGTTAAGGAATGGATATAAATAATATATTTTCTACACACCGAATTGTAGAGTATTTATACATATATATTTCGAATTTTACTTCACTTTTGGGCACTATACAGCTCCGATTAGATCACTGGTCATGTATGAATAGTAATGTGTGTGTGTGTGTGTGTTAGAACTATATGAGTTAGAAAACTAACTGATGCAATACTTAGTAATGAATTAGATACGGTAGATCAATGGCTGACATACCCTAAAAACAGAGAATGTGTGCTTCTGAATAAGTTGTCATTCTGACTGGCTAATGCTTTCGCATTTAACAGTGCTTTTTTATGCAGTTTCCGCATGATTTATATTTTTTTTTTACTCAATTAAAACAAAGTACAAGCGACCGAAACATTTATTAGTAAATAACACAATTTAGTATATCAAGATTAATACCACTTGATTTCTACCTCACCTGTATCAACTGTTTTCATATAAACTAATCATTTGAGATGCAGGCGAGCACGTTTATTTTACAGACGCTCTAGGTGTAAATTACTCTTACTAGGCAGATAGATGATCGAAAAGTATGAAGATCTATTATGTGTTATTAAGAAAGTTTTATTTTACAATGGCCGCATGGTGCATAGTTTTTTAAGCTGTATCTAATTTTATGAGTTGAACGATATAAATATATTACTAAATATAAGCTGCCAACTCGCATTGGCCAAGCCAAGTACGGCATCCGAGAGCAGATCTCTCACCAGTAGTGGGACCCACTTTTAAGGCAGCTTATAGAATATGTATTTTGTAAGGTTTAGAGTTCGGTGTATAGCAAACAATTCTGATTCTTAGCAACATTGATGTTAGGTCTTAATGCCTATCTCTCCTTGTGCCTACGGTAACACAATTGACTGTATTTTGTATTTATTTTAATTTTTTAAATATAATTATATTATTATCAACTGACGTCATACATATTAAGTAAGAATTATCACTAAGTTGGAATTTCACAATTTGCAATAATTTTCTCTCCTCACTAGACTTCTAAAGAAGTCAATTTTAAAGTTTTAGAACGACACTTAATTTTGCGGAACATCCCTTTATTCTCTCGTCATCAAGGTAAAGTGTAAATATCCAATTTCGTTTAGTCCTTTTATAACTTTAGTCGATTATCCATTAAGCACAGCACTGAGTTTGTTCCGAATTATAACGAAAAATAAATTAAATCCGTAACACAAAATCACATCACTAATCACTGCTGTTTGTACTGACGTTGGGAAACGTTACAACCGTTATCTACTGTTATAACGTTACGTTATTCGCTGTGGTCGCGGTTATTTTTAACGTTATAGCAGTTACTTGTTGACGTCGCCCTTGAGTGCTCGTTCGAGGACATCTTTGGATGCCACTTCGACGGTGACAGTTTTGCTTATAGTGGAGAGCTGGCCTTGATCGGTGTGGCCAGTTATTTCTGTCAAAGGTTCGGTAAGAATGCGCAGGGAGGAAACTTTGGCACGCTGTAATGCGGTCGCTGTGTTCATGCCAAGGAATCTGAAAATAAATGGCACCATATTACAACTTGTACTAGAAATTGTTTTGTTATAATTATGTTGTTCACATGTCATACTCGTGAACGGCTGTTATTTAATTATCATGTGTCTCAAATTTTACAAATTGTAGCTCGGCGGTAGTAAATGCGACTGCTGCGCATGAGGTGTCGGTTTCAATTCCCTACACGAGCAAAGTACTAAAACTTTTTCTATTAAGAAATCTTAATACCAGTCCGGAGACTCACTAAAATAGGCAATAGGCATGATTTTACAAAGTGGGATGGGACGCAGATGTTACACATAGTACGTTACCTGATGGCGACATAGCAGACGAGCAGCGCGGCGCCGGCGGCCAGCACCCTGGCGACGGGCGACACGGCGAGCTGCACGCACACCCAGGCGGCGGCGCAGATGTTACACATAGTACGTTACCTGATGGCGACATAGCAGACGAGCAGCGCGGCGCCGGCGGCCAGCACCCTGGCGACGGGCGACACGGCGAGCTGCACGCACACCCAGGCGGCGGCGCAGATGTTACACATAGTACGTTACCTGATGGCGACATAGCAGACGAGCAGCGCGGCGCCGGCGGCCAGCACCCTGGCGACGGGCGACACGGCGAGCTGCACGCACACCCAGGCGGCGGCGCAGATGTTACACATAGTACGTTACCTGATGGCGACATAGCAGACGAGCAGCGCGGCGCCGGCGGCCAGCACCCTGGCGACGGGCGACACGGCGAGCTGCACGCACACCCAGGCGGCGGCGGCGGCGGCGCAGATGCACGCCACGGCCAGCGCCGTGCGCACCCAGTGCGAGCACGTGAACCCACGCTCCCACACCACCCTGACACACCACACAACATTTGTTATTATACCATTCGCACTATCGTGCTCGAAAACTATTGTAACTAACATGATCACGACAACTCTGTCAATTTTATTGTTGTCGAGCATGACGACCACAGTCATGCTCGACAACAATAAAATAAACGGTTTCGGCACGTCATGCTCAGGTACAACATTATAGTTTACAACATATCGTCTATTTTTATTTTTGTCGAGTATGGCTGTGAACGTCATGCTCGGTCGCAACATTCGAGGTACAAAAAAGATTACGACAGAACTAACTGATAATGTAACAAACGCGAAATTTAGTTAGACTAGAAACAAATTATTAAGGACATAATATTAACGCTTTGCTAATGAGTTAAGAATCCGCTAGAAGCACACTACATTTTTTTATGTTTTAATAAGATGTCCGTTTAAACTAACCTGTTGGTTTCCTGCACGATGTAAGGTGTGTTGCACACTTTGCATTTTAGACCGTCGGGATTCTGAGCACTCTGCAAAATAAATACATATTATGAGGTAAATACACATAGACAGTTTTTCCTGGTATCTTGCAATTTGTGTTATAAATGAATAGTATTCTTGTTAAACCTCCAAGCTATGCTCGTGTCACGTCGGGTGTGTGGTAAGTCACGTCGGGTGGGGTGTGTCACATCGGATGTGATGTGTCACGTATATTGTGATGTGTCACGTATGTTGTAATGTGTCATGTGTGTTGTGGTGCGTCACTTCTGTTTTGGTGTGTCACGTCGGGTGTTGTGTGTTACGTCTGTTCTGGTGTGTCACGTATGTTGTGCTTGTGTCAAGTCTCGTGTGGTGTGGTACGTCTGGTGTGGTGTGGAACGTCTGGTGTGGTGTGAAACGTCTGTTGTGGTGTGTCAGTGTCGTTTGTGGTGTGTCAGTGTCGGTTGTGGTGGGTCAGTGTCGGTTGTGGTGTGTCAGTGTCGGTTGTGGTGTGACACGACGGGTGTTGTGGTGTGTCACGGCTGTTGTGGTTTGTCACGTCGTGTGTGGTGTAGTACCTCGACGAGCCAGCGGCTGAGGCAGTCGTGGTGCACGGCGGAGACGTCGCCGGTGCAGCGGCAGGGCCGGATGAGTGGCTCGGCGCGCGCGCTGTCGTAGCAGATCCAGCAGTCGCGAGATGAGCCCACGCTGCCCACCAGCGAGTCCGTCTCCACATTCTACACGCAAACACAAGCATATTATTACCTAGACTTTATTGCGGACCGAACTTTTTATTCTTAACTTAGTTCTAGCTTACTTAACAACTATTGTGCTGGCACTTTTCCATAATTGACTAATTGTTTTTTTTTACAACGTACAAATATACTAATTGGTTGCTCTAATTGCCACACTAAAACTTAAGACTACACTGCCCTCGCAAAAACAAGCAGCGGCGTATCCAAAAAAAATTCCACTGCGCATGCAATTTCAAACTTTAAATATGTTTTTTTTTGAAAGAAAATATATACAATTTTGTAAAATGTGGTATAACTAAAATAATTAAATATGATGAAAAGAGGTTAATGGTTGAGGTTAAAGACTGGTTAATGCATCTTTCTTCAAACCTTGTACAAAATCTGTCTTAATTAATCCGTGGATGACATTTGACTAAAATATTAGACAATAAAATTGATAGTAAATTTTTAAATAGTAATTAGTTACGTAAACAATTACAGATATCTATTCATTTGGATGACCTTACTCAATATACTGGTTACATCTAACACAAAAAGAATATTCTGAGCGGATTGGTAGTTTTTGAGATTAACGCATTCAAACGTGCAAATGATATACTAGACCACGACTTTAAATAACACAACCGAGAAACCTAAAGAAAACCTAAACACAGAAACAGATTGTTCATTTTAGAAACTCATCTTACGCATCGCAGAACTCACCCTCTTCGAGTTTACAGCGACGTCCCCGCCCTGACCAGCCTTGATACACGCTGGTGGTTCCACAACCCTCAACGCCAGGAGTACTCTGATCATCACACACTTCCAGTATAAGAACAAGCATCTTCTCATCTCGCTCCATCCCAGTCGGGGAGACAGCACCACGCTCTGGAGATTGTGTGCGGTTAGTATCCCAACCTCGGTGAGGGATTGAACGGACTTTGCGAAGCGGTGTGTTACATTGAATCAACTATGGCTGTACATGACATAGGGACTTTGACCATGAACGATATGTATAGACTTGTTCGTCTCACCAAATGAGAATTACTTATGTTCTTAGCATTGGTATTCTTCATACTGGGTTGTTAACAATAAATTAATTGCTCTAGCTTTGTAACCTTAATAAATCGTCTGAAATTACTGTTTGTAATCTTCAAAAGTAGGTACAGTATAGGTACACAAATAAGAAAACTACCAATATTGAGAAAATATTGTATCTGTAAAAGACAAATGATGAATAATTTATTATTCGTAAAGCACTGCTTTACGAAAGCTACTACAAAACGAACTTCTATAAAAAATCCGATTTTCCAGTTTATGTATTGCTATATTAAAAGTCGATAAAATGCGTATCAAAGCAAAGCGGTGAAGCAATATAAGCTTGAAGACCGAACGACCAACGTTACAGATGACAACAACACTATCGATATGGAGTGGCAGAGTTCACTCAACCACGACGATTCATTCCCTCACGACGATGATACATGATCCGGCACACGATGAAATACCCATATCCAACAAAAAGCATATAAATCATATATAAAACCAGATATCTGATAACTAAAAACCACACGACCCAAAATAACCAGATGCTTTCTTCAAATAACACAAAAAAAAGGATCTGATATCGTCATTTTAGAAATATAATACAAAATTAAAATAAAATTAGAACCTAATTTTATAGATAAGCTTGTAAATGCTACAAATATTGTACATCGCCTAAGAGATTTTAAATTTCTGGCTCTAGAGGACAAATTTAATTTAAATCTGTCACTAGAGTAAACAGCAAAGTCAATCATTAAGAAATTGACACTAGATCCAAGTTAAAAAATAGTACAAATGTTAAAATGGTATAATGTTTGTATAACACTTACAAACAAATGTTTTTGTTTTAAAATGTTAGTGGTGTAAACAGGTGGGTGCAAATCGGGAATAATCGAGAAAGATCAGGGCAGATAAGGAAAGATAGGGGCACGTAGGGCAAATTCGGGGCAGGACAGGTAAGATCGGGACAGATCGGGAAAGACCGCAGAAGGTCAAGAAAGGTCGAAGCAAGTCAGGAAAGATCGTTGCAGATCAGGAAAGATTGGGGCAGGTTACGCAAGATCGGGACAGGTCAGAAAAGAACGGGGCAGGTCAGGGAACATCGGGGCAGATCGGGCAAGATTGGGCAGTTCAGGAAAGATTGGTTCTGGTCGGTGCTCACCTTGGCGTCACGATGATGCGCGAGCAAGTCCGCGAGGCGCGCGTCGTCTAGCTGCTTGGCGAGCAGGCGCCGCGGGTTGAGGAGCCACAAGCGCTCGGGCGCCATCGAGTTCCACAGCACGCACGGGAACCATAGCGCCACGCCGATCTCCGCCAGGCGGAATACCAGGTCGTGCCAGTTGCGCGACACTACCGGTACCCTGACATAAAAATATTTTCATTTAATAATAATGTCCTCCAGAATTTTGGTCATGGCGGTGGCATCTTAACGAAAACTAGCCATCTGCGCAGGAAATATTATAGCCGCAAACATAAGTGCACTCTTTGTTCATAACCCGATGGGATGACAGTCCGACAAGACAGGCTTGACGTGCTTTCCGAGGCACGGGCCAACTGCCTAACTCGGGGCTGCCTATAGAGATTTCTTAGCAGAAAAGATCATGTAGATATTTCAAAACCCCCTTTTGAGGTGCCCTTAGTACTCGTAGTATTTATTGCACAAAATATATATTATAAGGTCAATCTTTGTCACAGCAACAAATGTCTACCAGTATATTCAAAGATACTCACTTGGTCTTCCAGAATTCACTGAGGGTCTCGGAGGCGAGGAAGCCGGCGATGAGAATAAGCATGAGCGCCTGACTGACCAGCCCGACTCGTGACTGGTGCAGCTGCGAGTGGTTCACGGATCGAGGGTCTACGGTACCGTCCCTGTCCGCCAAGTCGGTAAGGATACCCTGGAAACATTCAGTGTTAAGTTCTATTAAAGAAGAAAGCGAATTAAATAATATAACTAATTTATTTCTTTAGAAACTGATTGGTTCCGTACTAGGAATAATTCCTGTATTGTAATGTCCCTCTCTTTATAAACATTCAAGTAACGGACAAAGAGAACACCAAGACTCTGTGTGAAGAATCTCATGTGCATAACATATTTTTTTATGAGATTCGAACCTACACACTTGACTTAGTGGCAGTAACCAGGCAATTACTTAAACGACAGCGACATTTGTGCAGTCATTCAATATTAGATTCTAGCAAAAACTAGGAGTTAAATAAACCTAATACGGATTATATATATTGTTTCTAAAAATCGTTAACTAAACGAACGCTACGGTACCTTACTAACATAGGCTGTTAACCTGTTGGATAGTAAACCTAGAGGTTTAAGATAACATTAATATATAACTATGTCCTCATATAATTCAGCACATTCTAGTTGGAAAACCTAAGTCTTTGTTGGTAGACGTTCCAAATTGAGATTACCATTGACGGTAGCTTAAGCAGTTTGCTCTAAAAATTAAGGATGGGTGCCTTGTTAGTGATGGTACGTACCTGTTTAGTGACAAGTGTATCCTGGACGTCATCGCCGTCGGCGGCGGTGGAGGGCCCCGGCCGGGGCGATATTATGGTGCATACTTTCGTCTCCTTCAGGAACTCGCCGCGTAGCTACGGGGCAATAACATATATTTATACGTCTGGTAACATTTACTTTATATACATATAATCTTAGTTTTAGCTAGCAACACTGGTTCTATTTTTGTGCCATTAATACTCACTTACAGCACACAAGGCTGAAGAGATATGACATCCCCAGTCACAGCACTAGATTCGCACAGAGAGACGAGAGCTACGATAACCAATGAAAGCTCTCTCATAATAATAAATAAAATAAAAACCGGGCAGGAAGATAGACAACACAGTGGCTTATTGTTCTTGGGACAGAGTGCCATAGCGGAGGAATAATAATATTAAAACATTATCCTTACTAAAATAATTACACTAAACATACATAAAATATAAAATAAGCGCTTGTACTTCTGGAAATGTATACAGCACAATTATTTTTATGAAAGATTCGAAGCGACACTAATGTCATCTATCTAACAATTTGCAAAACTTTACTATCAATATGATATATTTTTAATACAGCACATACTTCATTGACGAAGAACCTAAATAACACATTAACTACAAAAAGTACTGGAAACAATCACTAAATTAAGCATCTGTTAGTTACCTTTCTTTCTATTTAATAATAAAAAAGTTATCGATTATAAAGTTTGGCCGTAAATCTTTTTTTATTATGCGTCGAATTATCCAATGTACGCAGACACAATGAACCATCAACAATAAGTGTTTCAATATTAAATGGCGCAGAGGCTCGTAATATGAGTGTATGTATAAGAACAATGGGCCATCCGAGCCGATATCAATATTGTCGAAGTTAGTGCTACAATCGCAGTTTGACTGTTATGACACCACAATGTAAACTTACACATCATTGCTGACGTGAGGCTTATAATCTTACATACACATATTTGAGTGCACGAATAGCACAGAGGTTTGAACTGTCAATACGCTGAGTAACTACTGTGGGTTTCATTGAGGACACGCTAGCTTCCCATTAAAAATCGTTTGTCATTTTCTAACTATAGGAAAACAAAATATATACTGATTGACTGATTGATATATCAACGGACAGCCCAAAGTCCGGGATCTAGAGACTTGAAAGTTTGAACAGAGGTCCTTTATACAACCTAGGCAAGCACTAAGAAAGAAATTTACCAACCTAAACGGATAGAAAGCGGGGTTCAGTTGAAATATTCAAGGCACAGTCCAAACCGCCGAGTCAGTAAACTTAAAACTTTGCACAGAGATTCCGTACGACAGTATCATTTCCTAAATAATTATTAAAATACCATACCTAAAGTGAGAGAGTGTAAGATTTGCGGTATAACCTATATTCGTATCTATTATATAATTTCGTGATTATGGGTTAGCCTTTTTCCCTTGCTGGATCATTGTAAGACAGTGAACCCAGACGCCTATTATTCGAAAAATATCATTAAGTTACAACAATTTTGATAGAATCCCTTACCCGTTTCAAAGACATGGGTTTCTAGGACTATAAACAGCTTATTTCAGAAACCTCTGATTTACTCAAGAACCTCACTTCCATCCAATCAACACAAGCCCTATACCTTAACCTTCCACAACAAAACCATGTCTAATGGCAGTCACAAACCTTGTAGTAACAAACAACCAAATCATTCACAAAACTTACACATTCATCACTCCAAATGTCACTTCAACACGAAAGCTTATAAAGAATACTTATGTAGCCTTTAAATTAACCTTGGAGACAAAAAAATCATAGTGTGCCTGTATCGAAAAGTATGACATAAGCTATAGTTATTTTAAGGTATGTGTGATAAGCTACAAGTAACTAATTATCTACGTATAAAATAATCATTTGTTAAAATGACAAATGCAATAAATTTACATCACTAAAAACAAGTTTAAAATTAGTTTTGTGGCTATAGGTTAAGGCTCTTAGATGTAAACACACCTATACGTTCGTTTTTCTCTGTAAAACATCCTACTTCTGCACTATGTCCATATATTTATATAGTTATTTTGCTAACATTGAAATAGATACAAAGATCACCCAGACTCAGACTAACTATTCGTGGATCGGACAAGGTTCGGCAAAGTTTTGTACTATCGGTAACTTAAAGGTGTATATTTACATGCGCCGGCAGTAAATCTAACAACGGGCTTCATAAGAGCGGACCAGGTAGGCATGGCTCCTAGGGACCCGATAATTCTAGGGTATCGATGCCCTATCTGGTCTTTTTGTATGGATTCAACTCAAAATTCTAGGGCGGCATCACTGTTTAGGTGCCAAGGCCTCATCTGGAAACTAACCTAAGATTGAATAAGGAATCGACTGTCTCAATAGTGTGGAATTACCTACCTATCAAGTATTTTTTTAACATTTCTTCAAATAGAGCGTAAAAAGGTTTTTACAGAAATACATAATATGCTGGTGATTTCCTGGTGCTTCAAGTGTTTAGGCCGTACAATGTTTGTCTCGTCAATGGTATAAACGCGTCTGATACCAGTCTACATAATACGCGTGTAACCTTCGCGACGCCATAGCTACACACGCTGACAAAAGCCATCGTGATGTGCCCATATGATCCAATAAAGAAGCGCTATATGTGGCTCCGAAGGTCTCCAACCTAATCGCACACTGAACAAGATGTGTGCTCGTAATGGTCTATTGTATGTCTAATAGACCTGTGGTCGAGACCTTATATTATAGATGTGTTTGTTTTATTGCGATCGTTGATATTGTTTTTGCGGTTGGTTGGTATGTTGCTGTAGTGTATTTTGATGCTCGCAGGGACTTTTAATGTTATGTTTATTGGATAGTTGATTTTATTGATAGATACTGAAACGATTCTGCAAGAGCTCGTAGTTTTAACAATAAAATTTGGTATTGTATTTAAAATAGCAACATGTCTTTATTAAATTAGCAGATATACCATGTGTGTACTGTCAATGTAAAAACCAGTGAACTGCAGACAAGGTATAGATATTAATTCTAAAATCAATTAGACTTTCTCTAATTTTATGAGATGGTTTGTACCAAGCATGCATATCGCAGTTTTATTATAATACGCGAAATTCTCTTTTGTTCCTGTATAAGAATATAAGCAACTGAAGAAGGCCAAGTGCAGAGAAAGACTATTGGCAATAAGAAGATTCCCTAGCAATAAGTCATAAAACGAATGTATCCAAACAAAAATATATAATATACATACAACTGTCAATTTGTTCTAGAAATAAACCCGCTCGTTTTATACACAATCTGGCGAAAGTATCTGTCATTAAGGGCAAACAGCCATTAGAAAAATCCTCTCGTTACCAATAGCAATCTGCTTTGTTTATTCAATTAAAGCTTTTCTATAGCACGACTCAAGTGTAAGTAGCGCCTAAGAGTATACCAACTATCTTGTTCTGCAAGTTGCACTTACTTGAATACTAGTCGAAGTATCCAACCTAAATACATACCAGACTAAGTTATGTAGCAGCAGGTTCTAGAACTTAAACTTCAGAACTATTGACACAGAATGAAAGAGAAGAAACAATACCATACCTTAAAGTATACCTCGACTCCATATATGAGGAAGAAGATAACGACGATAAACAGCAGAACCGCGTAGCAGCCGTTAAACACGTGCTGGTAGAAACTCTGTAACAATTAACATACAATTAAGATTAATTTTATAAGGACGTGTGTTATCGTCACTTATCCCCACAATTGAACCATTGTGCGTATTTTTTCCATGAAACGGTAGAATTATTACATAAGAAAATGAAGATCCATTAAGCAGGACTTATCTATACTAATAAAGATGAAAGACTAGATTTTTTTTTGTTTGTTTATAAGGATTTAACTCAAAGACCACCCAGCCGATTTTAATAAAAATCATTAACCATTAGTAAGCTATATTATCATTTATCACCGAGTAACATAGACTGTATATTTTTTTACATACTGTTACTAGCATAACCAAATCTAACTTACTTTTATGCGAGCGAAGCCGCGGGCGAAATCTAGTACAAGATGAATACTTGTTAATCGCGTAGTTCTATGACTATATGATATATGACACATAGCGTCCCTTAAGCTGGCCGCCAACATACGGTTTCCTGATCAAGTTTCCAAAACAGAGATTCAGATTCGTCATTCCTTCAGCTTTACGCAGACGTCGGGTTTTTTCATCAGGAATTAGTATTACCAGTACGTACAGTAACGGCACCGTGTCTAGCTAGCTCCGAGTGCTTATTGCGAGTTTGTTTTACGTTAACGCGATTTACACGTTTATGACGTTTGGCGTTCCGATTGGTCCGCTCTAAGCTCTTGGCCAATCAGAGAGCCAAACGCAGTAGACATTTCGATCCTGATGTATTCAGAATGGAAATTTCCGTTCGTGTGCGGCGGTACATACAGAATGTTAGCGAGCGCTGCGTGACGTCATTCGGTTTTATTCCGTTCTTCATTCAGAACACACCGGCGAGATTTCGAATCGTACGACAGGAATTATTTTCGCACGGAAAATATAAGAACGTGTGCGATATAGCAAATTCGTATAAAAAGTGTGCATTCGATATCCGAATCTGAATCCATATTTCGGAAACCTGATCAGGAAACCGTATTTTTGCGGCCAGCTTTAGAGTCAATACACAGAAGCAAATTTCAAACCTAATCGTAGTACCATGCATAGCTTAGTTGGCAGAGAGACGACACGTTTTCCAAAGACGCAGGTTCGTTCAAGTCCTGCTTTATGGATTATCTTTATTCCCCTCTGTATTAATTTAAATACCATACAATCTATTATAGCAACAGATTATGTCCAATCATGAAGACTTCAATATGCTTTAATATGACTAAATGTCTGGTTAGACCTTAAGCGGAAGACCTCGTGACGGTGAAGAAAAATGTTTAACCACAGTCGCTGCGCTGTTAACAGGGCATCGCTTTATACAGGCAGCTTAGTGACGCCTTTTGTCGATAAGTTGGCAACGCACGAATGACTCCGATTGCTATTGCAAATGACAATAGGCTGGAGTATCCGCATCCCATTATGTTTGCCGTCTTGTTTGACAATTAGATTGTTTAAAAGAATTGGATACTAATGTCCTCCAGACCTAACTTCAGCCACGGCTGCCAAGAAGAGTAGACCATCAGCCAGAAGAAATTATAGTGCACAATTATGTGCGCATACACGGGTGCACTCTCTGTTTTCTAACTCTCACAATCCAATGGGACGGCAATCCGACACGACCGGAGAGATATCAGGCGTAGGCCCAACGGCTTCATATGCTTTCCGAGGTTTGGTGATGTATAACATCGCCAAATTCCTAACTCCGGGTTGTTGTTGAGAATTTTCTGGCAGAAATATATTTTGGCCTGACTCGGGATTCGAATCCGAGGCCTTGTCCACAGCAGCAACATTCACTAGGTACAACTACATTACTAAGGCGACAAAAAAAGAGGTATTGCGTTGTGTACTACCTTTTAGTTTATACTGTGATTTTGTTTGTCTATAACTATCTTGGATGATTATTTTACCTTTTTCTCAGCAGAGGTGTCAGCGATGTTGGTGGTGAGCACTTCAGCCGCCAGCAGCGAGTAACTGATCACATTGAACGTCACGAAGGCGAGGAACGACTTGGACAAAAACCGCGGTCTCTCCCAACGAATGTCGCGGAGGTGGAATACCTGGGGACAAACATATACAAGATCAGTTTCATTGCCAAACATATCTATTCTCTAAAAAAAATTTGCTAGTACCGTGGACATCATAAATATAATCAAGGTTAACTTATTTGACTGTTGAGTAAACACATAGGTATTTATAATATTTTAGGGCATTGAGGGTTGACTGGCTCTACTCTTAAAAACCAATAGGAGCACGTCAAACGCATGTCGGACAGACATACGTCCACACACATATAGACATGTAAAAACAGCAGTTGCGGATCTAGTTACATTACATTAGACCGCATACTGTACCGTGCTTTGAAATCTGAAATTGTTCTACGCACGTTTTTATGTGTGAGTGCGTCTATTTTGGCGCGGCCATCTGTGCCTACGTGATTTGTGCTCATATTAAGGGTCACGTACACGATTGAGGTATATAATAAGAAATATTCGCACGAATAGAAAGAAGAATGCCTAATGAACGCTAATGAATACGAAATTGTTCACACGGGCGGATATAAGAACACATTTTCGCATAGAAAATACTCATTTAAACCTTTCGATGACGAAAATTGGCTAGCAAGCCTACGCGTAAAGAATTGAACGAGTAAAAACATCTCAGTAAATCTCAATAAACTTCACTCGGTTACGTTTCTCGCATAATTATCGATCTCATTACTACAAGCTTGTAAAACGCGCCCATACATCGCCCTTCTCGCATTGAATGCCTAAATAGGCATGTTCTAAAGTAGGGTCATCATCCACCGAAGAATTGAACTAGCAAATGACCTGTATATAGAAGTGAATACATATTATTCTTTAAAGTTATGGTTCCATTTACCGCGCGATGTTAACCGCGCCGTTATTTTATTTGCGCCGGGTGGATACAAGCATTGCCTTTCGAGCGCATTAACGGCACAGTTTTTAAAAGCAGACATACCGACATTGGTTATTCACTGCCCGTACGGCAGAAATACGAAAGAAATATTTGTTGGTTTTACAATGCTATGCCTAGCTTCAGGACGAAATTACAAAATTAACAGAGTACGAAAATTGAAAGAAATTAAGATAGTAACGTAATTAACGTAAATGTATGTGAAGATAGCTTGATCCACGTCAAATGTAATTAAAGTCTCAGGGAATAACGTTTTATTACTTTTTTAACTTTACCTGCAGCTTTTGCTCTATAATAAAAAGCTATCTCTACAAGAAAATACGTATATCCGTTGCTCCTTTGCAGCATGGTCATAACCAACAAACATACTGCCGCTTTTATAATAATTTACTAAGAATAAGAATAAGATATTATCTCATACTTATTCTGTAGTCTTTTTTCTACCTGGCAACCCTATTCGTTAGTCATATGAGATACTTTATAATCTACACGAATGCGTCTCATGTACACATATTTGCATACATTAACGGTTCAATAATAAAATTGTGTACTTTACGTCGTAATTGCGATTGTAGCGAACCATAGAACTATCCTTACCAATATTATAAATACGAATGTGAGTTTGTTTGTTACGCTTCCACGTCTTAACTACTCGACCGATCATCGTGAATTCGCGTACACGTTGTCCGGGGTTCAGAAAAGGACATAGGGTATTTTACTTTTCTCTACCAACGCTATGCGACTATAGACAAAAACTTACAGTAACTGGGTGGGTAACAACAGAATGCTCAGTTGGTAATGACCATGATCTAAGATACAAAATGCCGAAAGGTTTATGTGATTTACTATTTGTTCTGAAATTGAATGTTCCTAGTGTTTATTATTTTGTAAAGCCTCCGCCACACTGGCACCGTTTTTCAACCAAGTAGAATTTAAGGATGAGCTACATCGTTAAAAAAATATCACATTTTGAATAATTGCAACAACTTTAGAATCTACAAGTGTAGAGTAATATGAATATTTTCTTTGAAGTTACACTTGGAATGTACTTTGAAGGTTAAAATAAATCGTTCCAGATTTTTCCATTATTTATTATTTCGAGTTCCAATTACTTACAATTGCAACAAATTACTAATCCACAAAAATAACTAAATATAAGCTATCATCGTCACGCAACCAAACAAACATTTAGCTCGTTATTTACAACGTTGCTATAATTAGCCTGTGAAATGTAGCACGTTACAATTTAACGAGCTAATATTAGTATAATTGTATCGTTAATTGTGTAACATGTAGTGTGAATATAAGTAATTAGGTGCTTGGTACTAACACGTGGCTTAGTTGTATTGTGTGCGAGTAATAATATGTTCTATTGTCAGTGACAATTGTACAGTTAATTAGTAAATTGCATACATTAAACTCTTTCAGAGCAGAGTATTTTTTTATTAGTGTTGGTGGCAGACGATCCAAGTGATATCCTTTTTACTTTTGTATTTCGTTTGCATGTGATATGCTAGTGCTAGATTGAATGTAATGAGTGCTTTTGGCAAGGGAAAACAGCTTTTGCAGTTTTAAGAAGGTATCGTTACTAGGGTAGGGACGAGCAGAATACATAATATAAATTCTGTGCAACTCTCATAATCCCGTCGCAGCGAACCCATAGGCTTTGATTATGTCGCTATGCTCATTACGTCTATGGTAAAGCCTCAACAATACTGCCTGACCTTGTAATGTAACCTGAAGCGTAAACAAAATCCATTATTTATACACGTGCGCTAGCGAAAAGAATAACATATATAAAAATTACATTAGGTTGGCAGACGTTTTTATCTACATATAAACTTTTTTGTTCGCATTAAGGTCTCCAGAGACATCAAACGTATAATAACGCTACTGCTTAACAATTGTAGGTTATCAACTGTGGTGGCTTTATGGATAGGGCAATAGACTAGTGATCGCGAAGTCTTAAGCCGATATGAACCTACTGCAAACTTAAACCTTCTACCTTAGCTGAAGGGATTAACAAGAATAATAAAAATACGTAACCCAAATTGCCTGCAATTTAACTAGATATTATAAAATAAAGTACCCCGCCCGTCTGTCTCTATCTCCCTAACTGTTAGCGATAAACTCAAAAACTACTGAACGGATTTTCATGCAGTTTTCATTAATGGACAGAGTGATTCATAAGGAAGGTTTAGGTGTGTAATTTGTTAAGGTTACCCGTGCGTAGTCGCTAGTTATAAATAAAATAATCCCGCTACTACTAATGCCGTACCTCATTCTAATTCAATACAATATATTATAGTCCAATAAATACCGCTATTTACATGGAAACTATTCATTTACTGTGAATGTAACCAATGATGGACGAGGATTACGTTAATTGTTATGTTAATTTGTGATGACATGTTTGTCAGGCATGCTTACTCATGTCAACGTTTAATTGTACTCATTACATTATTTAAGGTATGTGTACTAACATATAATGTCATATTTCTTAAGACGTCTCTTGAGGCGGTACGTGAAAGAGAGGAAGTACCCGAAAGCGTAATTGAGCTTCCGAATCTTATTCACCGAATAAAACGCAACAATACGCATATTTGTACTTTACATACCTATATAGTAGGTTTTGTCAACGGCTTCGCTCGCGTTTATATAGTTTTTGTCAAAGAACATTTCTTTTTATCTGGATGAAAGATAACCTATATTCTTTTTGTGCCCCTGACAACATTTATATACGAATAATCGGTCAAATATTTAAGGGTTTGAAATTAACAAAGAACTCACTTTCGCATTTATATATTAGGAGGATTATAAGACCCAGGCTGAAACACACTTCTCAAGTCACTTGGAGTCGTTTTTCTGGCCTAACCGGGTTTGATTGGATATCAGTTTTTACACGGAGCGGCTGCCACCTGACCTCCGCAACCTGAAGGCTAACGATACTCTAAGGCTAGACCAGTGTCAGGATATTATAAGGCACCGACTTCCAAATAACGACTCTATAACTAAAAAAAAGATAGAGAACCACTCGCTGTAAAAACCACATCGTTCGTGTGCTTATAATAAAATCAATATCTGCCCCATACATCAAGCTATCGTGTGATAGCTTGATGTTTGGCTGTGTAGCACATCAATTATCATCAAAATCTGTTTAGCAGTTTATACGTTTTTGAGTAACCAACAGACAAATATCATAATTAGTCGGATATAGTTAATTAGATACAGCAAGTTCGGCGTACGTTATCAAAACTTAGTAAGTCATTACCGTATTGTTATGTTCCTAGAACAATTAAGTGAACATAAATAAGTATTTAATTATTTCGATTAAGTTTTAATTATCGAATGCACCGATGACGCAAAGTCGTCTAGGACGCCTAGTTTTGTGAATTCGATCACCATTCTAGACAAAAATGTGTGTTCTACAAACAGTTGTTACGAATCTGGGTCTTCTTATCCGTTGTTGAACGTTAGTAAAATCTAATATAATAAATGTGAATTTGAGTTTGTTTGTTTATTACGCTTTCACGCCTTAACTATTCAATCGATCCTCAGACAATTTTGTACCTGTATAAGGAATCTCCCGTTACAATTTGATTCACATATTCTGAGACACCCTGTATATGCACGTTGTCAGGGGTGCAGAAAAGGACATAGGGTACACAGAAAAAGCACTGTTACTAGCATCCTATAAAACAGGGGTTATACCAAAAAGATTTAAACTAGGGTTATAATCTATATGTACCAGGTATAAGATCAACTGTAGCTGCAATAGTTATTATATAGCCTAGTCAGTACTGAAACGGTCAAGCCACATACTGCCGCAGTGAAAACAGTTGGACAAATAATTCGGCAATTACTTACTTTAACAACGGCAACTCCCGAACTAGGTATAATTTCTATGTCTCGGGAGACTTTACAAACATTCAAACAATAAACACAAAGACCATCCAGACTCGAAACAACCATTTGTGGATCACACAATTTTTTTGTCCCGTCTGGGATTCGAACCCATAACATTCGGCGCAATGGCAGTGGCGAGGCGATTACTTAAACCACTACGCCATCCGTGCAGTCAAATTGTTGCAGAGCATATACTCGAAGAAGGAACTAATCACTGGATTGCGTTTCATAGTCCGCAAGTTCTCTTCACAGATCGCCAATAATAATAATATCAGCTTTGTATATGAACTGTTCCGTTGCTGGGCATAGGCCGAAAGAATAGGCCATAGGCTGCCATGCCGGCCCGTGTGGCTTGACAAACTCCACAAATCTTCGAGAACATTATGTTAATTAGTGAACTCGCAAGCATGCAGGTTTTCTCACGATGTTTCCTCTACCGTTAAAGCTAGCTGTAATTATTAATTACGTATATAACATCGAAGTCAGAGGTGCGTGCATTGTGCTTGAACTCGAGACCTCTACGTGACAGTCCAACGGTTACCCACTATAGAGATCCTAACTAATATTATAAATGCTAATGTGAATTTGTTACGCTATCACGCCTTAACTACTCGACCGATCGTCATGAAATCAAGTGAACAGAAAAGGAGATATGGTAACTTTCATCCAGAAAAAAGTTCTGTTACTAATCTCACCAACAATTACATGAGCGAAGACGCGGGCAAAATCTAGTAATTAATATTCATGTGGTTAATCCAAAGATTAACCCTGACTTAGGGTCTTTAAACAGAAATACGTGAACTAGGAGCTGTCCCTCTTCCTATCGACGTAATCCGACGATGACGACGATCGACGACCTTTGCCAAAAGATAGGTATACTATGATATAAGGAAATGTCACATAATATAACAATTATATAGCTAATAAGCTACATGGCTCTCCCATTAGCCACTCCATTAAGTGAACAACACGTTGGAACGTTGCTAGCAATTAAATAGCTCATTAATACCTAGTATTGAATAGCAGTAAATAGCTAATTTACATGTATCATGTGTACCCTTACCTAATATACATGTATATGTTAGTCAAGGTACCGTGTGTTGCAAAACAGCCACACATGTTATGAAGAATCTTTTGCATATAATATCTTTGCAAGAAGAGCAACTGTAATAATGTTAGCTGAATGTCCAGATCTGACAGAAAATGTCCGTGTAAAATAATAAAAAGGTGGCTAATTAAAACTGGCATAATTATTATATAATTAACTAGCGAAATGTCCCGGCTTCGCACGGGTAGTACAAAACCTTAACATTTAAGGTTCCTCATGTATCACTCAGTCTATTGATGAAAACTGCATGAAAATTCGTTCAGTAATTTTTGAGTTTGTCGCGAACAGACGTGGCGTGGGACTTTGTTTTATAATATGTAGTGGTATTGCTTTTGTTAGAATTAGTTTATCTTTATAAACAAGTAAATTTTGTTAATTGTATTGTATGTAGATTATAATCTCGAAAATCTACAAAATCAATTTTGAAAATTCTTTCATAAATGACATGATTCAAGGCCAGTATAATGTAGCTATCATCCTGGCTTTATATATGCTCTATTTTTATATTTTGACAACAAGCGAGACAAAGGCTAGGAAGCTACAATTTAAAAAAAAAACTGATCTCTATTGCATTTTTATATACTTATATATATTCGTTATGCTATTTACGCAACAAGTTAAAAAAATAACATAACTAGAGTTTCCATTTTCCGGCCATTGACAATACGTATGATAATGGTCACAATGAATAGGGTCACTTTGGCCCACATTTTGTGCTCCGATGCGTCGCGACAATGGTGGGAAATGCGCTTGCGCTCGAAACTACTTATTTTTAAACAAATATGCTAGAAAACTACTTCGTGATGATTCACAGTCGTTGTTATAGTAATAAGGCTTTTAAAATAGTATCTACTCGTTTTAAAATTGAAGTGCTAGTCATTCGTCGGTTTAGCAATTTCCATAATTGCCAAATCTTTCAATTCTCTATGTCTACATTTTTCTTTTTCTTCTCTTCTTGGTCTTTTTTTTCATTGCATCTATTTTCCTTCATAATAAAGGCAAACATTGTTAAAGGTCTATTACACTGTGAAACAAAAAAATATATATTTTGCCTGCGACATTTATTTTGTTAATGATTTTAATAAACACCTTCATCAGTTATACCGGAAATGTATTTACTTTGTATGGATTGACTCTGGTTCTTGAGCTATTCAACATAAAGAACGGTTCCATCAGGACATTAAAACAATATAAGAAAGATACTAAGGTTAATGGGACAGCCATATTATGATGGCAGACTATTGCTTGAGTTTAATAAGGGATTGTCCTGAACATAAACACAATAGAAAGCTTACAGATAAAGATTTTACAAACTTTTTTTCCAATCATTTTTTGGTAATAGCATATGTTTTAAGATTTCTTGTCGTTATTATATAGCCGCTTCTAAAATATATATTTAATATGTAATTGTATTTTTATTTCGATCTTCTTTCAGTCATATAGTTATAAAGTCTTATCTCATAAACTAGAGTCAAATTAACAAACCTAATATTTTCTCGAATTCAGAATACTGAACATACACAAAATTGACTTCAACTTACCACGCCGCAAAATGACTGTTCCCCAGTGTTAGAGATAACCTTAACTATAACATTTCTTGAAGACTTACGCGCTGTGTTTAATTCCTATGTCACGGGGGCTTCACAATCATTCAAATAATGAACTCAAAAGAACACCCGGGCTCTGAACAACAAGACTAGGTAAGTACCTACAGAACCATCTTATTGAAGACTGTAGCCATTTAAGGATCTTAAATAATGTCAATATGAAAATGGATGGTTCTTTTGTAATATGATAACTTAAAACGAGCTATTTATACAAAGCCAGCAACATACGGGTACTACAGCTTATTATATGGCAACATATCATTATTTAACGTCTCAGAAACAGTTTTCGAAAAGCTGCTTGGCAAAAAGTCCGAAGGGCTGCTCGGCAACAATTTATTAAGGTATGGTCAAACTGCATGACATATGCTGTGATTGACTAACTGAACTCGCAACAGCCATTCAAATCACATGCCATAAGTTTCATTTTGATATATCGTTGATTAGTCTCTCAGAAACCGGGAAAGTTAGTAGAATAATAAAAATTGCTGCAAGGGTCATTAATTTTACACTCATGTCGTGATAAGAACAATCAAAACAGTCAGTAATTTTGTATTGATTTTAATGAAATTTCTGCATCGTAAATACTGGTGTAAAACATTAAATTAAAATTTCAATCAAAAAGCTAGATTGTCACATCTTTTTATGTTATATCGATTGACTTATATTTATAGTTTTATGTAATGTTTTCAATCAACATCAAGTCGGATTTTGTTTTTATTAGAATATAACATTTTTCTGCTCATCCTATAACATTTTCCCGTTCAGTTATTCATCAAATATTTAAAATTTCTCGGCTTTTTTAACAACAAAGTATTAACAACTAGTATTGTAAATTACTAACGTAATCTTCTTATCCTGCAATTTAACTAAAGCTACTAAAGCTTACGTTACGTTCCCGTTCGCTCAACGTGTAGGAATCACAACAACAACACATTGCATGAACACTTCAAAGTCAAAACTAATTTATTCATTAAGGTAACGAAGTAACAGAACATACGTAAAAGCTTAGGAGTTAGTAAGTTTATATTTATGTTAGTTGCTAGGTACAGGCAAAGGGGAAGAAAGAAGGCTTATGAAAAGATACCTGCAAGAAACTTAAGGTCAATCTATAACATCTCCTTTAATCTACTGTGTCGCAGCGGCACACCGGCGACCAGACACAGTAGATTTTTAATTATGTCTGGTATTCTAACACTTAACAGATTAAATTATAATTTCACTATTTTAACTGCTAATACCACATAAAGGCATAGTAACGATTTCTATCGGCCTTCGACAAATCCGCTGTTTCTAATATACTTACCTAGATTAAACCTTTTATATGAATTGCAAATGACGATAAATTGTTTACAGCATGCTAATATGAATCAGCGATTACACGTATCGCGAAAATCAATAACTTAGCCACCTACTGAAGTACGGTGATTGATTAGTTTATTAGTGTACCTATCGAACTAAACGACCAGTTTCAATCGTCGGTAGCGAGCCTAAGTATATTTTATTCCTTATAAATCCTTGGTACAAACATGCATACGGCATGTCTGGTTGCGGTCAACATAGTATATTGCTGGCAATACCAGAGTTTACCAGCGAATCCACCTAGGTAGGTAAAAGTGATGTTAAAAGAAAAGGATTGGGTGAAATACATAGATATATGGGCTCTTATATGTTTATTCATCGTTACTCATCGGCCGAAATAGCCACCTTCTTTACCTCTGACTTTATTATAATATACTAGCGGTCGCCAAGTGGTCGAAATTTGGCCATAATTGATTTAAATTTTAAGTTTGATCGTTATTATATATACCGCGAAATTGCAATAGGTATTTATTGATGTAACCATAGTTACGAAGAATTCTACGACATGAACCGAAATATTACGAACGCGATTCGACTGCGTGTGTCAAATGCATGGTTGTGTGCGTGTAGTGTTTTTTCATTAATTTAATGTATTTCTAATGCATATTTTATAAAAATATTAGGATTCGCCACTCCTTATCCAAATAAACTTTAATTGTGCCAAATTTCATACTCCTCCGTTCGCGCAATTTTCGTAAAAAGGGGTACAAAGTTTTTGCTTCACGTATGAATGCAAATATGTAGATATTTTAAGGACACTATTTGTTATCAATACTAATTAAGCTTAACACCATTTTTACCAGTTTTTACTAGCCAATAGCCATACTATCATATAAGTAAAAAAATCAAGCTCGTCTAACTAAAATGCTCGCTTTAAATTATATAACAGTTTATTGTATATTTAATAAAGTACAAGCCATCTATCTGGGTACTTTGATAAGCCCATCTACAAAATGCTAGTAAATTTAACAAGATTTCTTTTTATTTGTTAATTAAATTAAAATAAATCTTGTACACAACAAATATTAATTAAAACTATATTGAGAACTTTGTACGTACGTTGATATTTGTACGTTCCGCAGAGAAATTGATTTCGCACGGATATTTAAAGTTAAGGTTTATTTTAATATCAATAACGAATCATATCACGACTTTGTACAATTTGCGAACGTGGGAGTGCATATTGATTGCATGTTTACGATGGTTACTAAACCTGAAATAAACTCGACGAATTATATGACTTTGTTAAATATTCGGTTCTTCTTTGTAGGGATGCAGACGTGATGACATCATAGTACCCAATAAAAAAGTTTGTATAAGAAAACTAACTTAAGAGTTCTGAAAAACAAGCAATGGTAATATACTTCTTATTAGATACGACGGTGTCATCACTACTCAAGCACTGTATTCCTACGGAGAAAACAGGCATACTTAATTAAGTCACAAAATTCGTCGTGTTTATTTTCACTGTGATTCTGCGATATGTGTGTTATCGTAAAATACTATTATGGATGTTTGACATTCACTCTCTAATAAAAAAGGGTTGCCGAGGAAAGAGTCCGACTTTGCACACTGCTGCTACCTTCTGACCTGTGAGCACGAGTTCAGGAGTGAATCTCCTGAACTCGTGCTCATATTCCATTTACCACGTACGAGTGATAGCTCAGGTAACCGTTTACCATCAGTACGCTTTCCAGCTTGGCTATGTGGAAATCTCATTCTCTACTACACATATATGCGAGTGCTACCGGAAGCACAAAGAAGACGATATGGGGCTTGCGATCTAAAAGTCGTTGATTCGAAAGAGACTAGTCATTTGCTACCCAAAATTGGTAGTAATCGCTACAAAAATAAAGAATATATGTCATGTTTAGGTATACTTGCAGGATTGAATGATTTACTGTTAACTGTAGAGAAAGAAATAAAAACATCAGGAGCCATAAAACCCTTCTAAAAAAATCACTGTGTTGCTGAACTTGCACAATATCATCACGTAAGATAGTCGCATCGCACATAATTGGGCCGCAATAAAGTATTCCACTGATATACAGTCTCTCGTATCTGTATGCATGATTCATGTTATTGAGCAATTAATGCGGCACCACCAACTACAAAACAGCAATTGCTTCAGAATGGAAGACTCCTAAACTGGAACGTACATGCAAATGATTAAGTAGCGTGTCATAGTGGCTACAGTGAGATCAAACCCTTCGATTAATGTATATTACACTAGCTTATGCCCCGGATTCGCTTACTCGAAACCAGTTATTTTGCTGAATGAAAGGTCCTTTTCTGTACCCCTGACAAAGACCCCTGTAGGTATGCGAAATTTCATGATGATCGATTGAGAAGATAAGACGAGGAAACGAAACAAACTTACGATCGCCTTTATAATGTTAGTTTGGTCGCCAAATATATGTTAAGAGTGAGCAAATACTTCTGCCACACAGACGACAGCAGCCGAACACACGAATTCTATAACCTTACTTATAAAGGACTCTCAAATATTTAAGAGGTTGCTATTAACTAGCGACGAATCAGAAAGAACCATTACTTACCGTAAAGTGCCAGTTGAATAGTAATTAAGTAACAACGGCGGGCCTTTAAACAAAAATTAATTAATTAATTATTAAGAACTTGAAAGCTATTCAGTTGAGAGGTTTCCACGGAACTTTGAAAGGATACACTGTGCAAGATGAACGGCTGGCTATGTGCTTTGCGCTGGCTTTTTAAAGTTTATTTCCGGATCTATTGGGTCTATCTTTTCGTCACTAGTGATAAATACCTATTTCACGTGTAATCATTCTGAATTGCCATTCATCATCATCACAGTTACGTACACAGTATCGTGGCGCATATCAATACAAATGATGTTGACATTCATTGAGATTCAGCTCGCAACGAATTACGAAAAAAAGGCATCGAACATCGGTCATTGGCTTTATAAAATATTTACGGTTACAACCACTGGAGGTGATTACTTTGTGACCGGTTTATAACGAAATAAAGCTATGTTTTACATTTAAAATGGCTCAGATGTTGTTTATGCCGCTATATTTCACCTGGGTGAACATCGTCGACAAGATAAAAAATATAGCTATTGTTCATTTTGGTGATTTAATTCCAAAGTAAATAAATAACATGAAATATGTCGATTTAATTAATCTGTCTAAAACTAAAAGGAACTAAAAGTTCTACTTTCTCCACCCAGGTGAACATTCTAACTCTAATTATAAATGCGAATGTGAGCATATTTGTTACGCTTCCACGCCCTAACTACTCGACCGATCATCATGATATTTCGCATACACGTCGTCAGAAGTACAGGACATAGGGTACCTTTCATCCAGTAAATAGTACTGTGCCCGAGTAAGCGACGATGCGGATAAAACCTATGGGGGTAAACCTGTTGGTATTGGTAAGTAGTTATCAGGAAATAGACGTTTGCAGCACCTCATCACTCACGTGTCAATCGTGCTAAAGGGAGATACTGCCGATGCAAGGGCGACTAAGATGGTAGTTGTCTCAATGTTCCAGTTTAGTTATTAACTACACTGGAACATTGAGACAACTACCATCTTAGTCTCCCCGTGACCATGGCTGCTGAAAAGCAACCGAAACGTCGGGGAAAGTGTAAACCTAAATATAAATAGATTTAATAGTTTAAATAATTTTATTAGCTTATAAATTAGTAAAATTCAATAGTAGTAGTAGGATAATAGTTTCAAAATTATGTAATACAGTGAATCAGTGATTAATAAACAACGCGATAAAATCCGTATATAGTAGTTTAATTTCAATGAATAACATTCGCGTAAACAGAAGACAATATTATGTAATTGACCGTTGTCATTAACTGTACATCGCACGGACACATAAAATTATTTAGTGGGCAAAGCCTATGGGCATGTCATTGGTCCGTTGGCCCGATGGTCTGACGATATCGTCAAGTTGAAGGAATCTCAATGGATACGACTGACACAGGACCGTAAGAAACGACTTTTATACCCAATATAGGGATGATAACGGCTGTAATTAATATAAATTAGCTGTCCCACACGTTTTCAGCCACTTTTATGATTACTGTTTCGCTCGCGTGCCTCGTGGTGTGGTGTTATATAATATAGCCTACAATATTCTATTAAGATTTAGGCTATCAAAAAGAAATACAATGATTTACCAGCCTTTTGGCAATAAGATTGAAAAAGGACAACGTCACAAAGAACTTTATCTTTACAAGTATTATTACCAGATCAAGAACAGCGATAGCCAAGAGACCAGGCGACCGTTGGACTGCCATGCAGAGATCTCAACTTCGACCCCAGGGCGCGCATCTCTGACATGTCGAAGTTATGTGCGTATGAAATAGTTCATTATCGTTTGCTTAACGAGCTGAAAACATCATGAGGCAACCTGCGTGTCTGAGAGTTAATAATGTTTTTGAAGATATGTGTAGACTGGCAACCCGCAGGCCACGCTGGGCCAGCGTGGTGGATTATGGCCTAACCATTCTCACACTAATAAGAGGACTAGGACAGACAGGGCTGATATTATTATTGTCAGATTGTATTAAGTGGTAATCCATATCCTCTAGGTATCCTTGCTTTTAAATAAATTTACGTCTTTTAGTATATATCTGTTGACAAGCTTCAGTATAAGATTAAGATTAATTGCCCATGATATTAAATTTCTATGTCGATATTTACTACGGCATTCGTAATTATTTAATAAGGCAATTAAGTTCATAATCGGCTTTGACAATATGAAAATATCAAGGATTAGACCTTACTATTAACAATTACGCCTTTTAAGGAAAATATATCTAAACATTTACATAAAAGTTGTAGTATATAATCTGTAATTTATTTCGGAGTTAATATTGGTATCTAAAATGTTTTGTTACTTAAATTACACGAATGTCCTTATGGCTACCATATATAGTGTCATGGCCTCTGACGCTATCTAAAGCTGCTTATTTATTTTAAAATGGCGAAGATCCTTCTGAGACAATGTAATACGTCATCCTAAATAAATAAATTAAATAAAAATATCCTAACCTTCTATAAAACGATTGTGAGTTAGTTTGTTTGTTATGCTTTCATGCCTTAACTACTCGACCGATCATCATGAAATTTCGAACACACGCTGGCACGGGTAAAGAGAAGGACATCTTTCATCCAGAAAAAAAGTACTGTTCCCGTGGGATACAAATTTATTATCAAAATTTACTTTCACGCGTGCGTAGCGGCGGAAAAAACTAGCTAATCATAAATCATAAACATTTATTTGCTTAAACATGGCAAGAGTCCAGAGGCCATATCCTACCCGATCATGTGTGCAAATTTATAAATTTTTTTATTATTTGTGATAGTATCAGTTAATAAGAAATGTAAGCTCAAAATATAATAATTGCATCCAATCACCTATACAATACACCATTATTTTATGCAGTAATGATTTAAGTTTCAAACATTGACAGAAGAAGCCATAAACCATAAAGTGTTACACAAAATTAGGAATATTTAATACAGTATTTAGGAGTACCGAGAGAACATCCATTTGCTAAACTATGTAGGGACGTAACTAGAAGCACTAGAATACCTTGAAAAGTTAATTTGATGACACATACTGTACGTCTGTAGGCGTAGTTTAAGTGGTTAAACGTAAGCGTGACAATTGGTAATCTGAGCAGTAATCTAATTATACACAATGATCACTAAGTATTTGTAACGAACTACAATTGATATTAATTTTATATTTGTAGGTTGACCGCCGACGCGATTAATGTTGTGCATTTATTTTCCCACCAAGCTGAGTAAAATCTCCAATGTTTGGTTATTCTGTGCCTCGAAAGGGAAAAAGGTACACTTATAGGTTTACTGCGTTGTCCGTCTGCCTGTCAGTCGAGACTTTGCCTTAAGAACGGGTGGAGATATTAATTTGAAATCAATAACAATTACACAGATCTGCAAACCCTTGGAGGTGTGAAGAGAATCCTAACTAATATTTAATGTGAAGTTTGTTTATTACGCTTTCACGCCTTAACTACTCGACCGATTATCATAAAATTTCGCATATACGTTGTCCATGTACCATTATCATCCTGAAAAGTACTGTTAGTAAACTAACCTACATTAAGGCGAGCGAAGCCGCGGGCAATATCTAGTCCATCATATAAGTCAAAGAAATCATAAAGTACGGGCGTTATCGCCGCATATTTTGACACTATTTAGTTAGATTATATACTTATACTCGTTCAATATCTAATGATTAACATAAACATGTAACAGATTAACAGACATACATGCTCTGATAATGACCTTGACCTCAAGAAAACCTTCTAACACATGTAAGTATTGATAATAAACGTATTAAGAAATACGAATTATAGGTATACTAGTTTTTGCCCGTGCCTTCGTCCGCGAAAAAATGTCTATCCCTCGGGAACAGATATTTCTCTGTATTTAAGTTATCTATTTCCTTTTTTGTTCCCTTCACAATGTAAAAGCGAAATTTTACGAAGATCGGTCGAATACTTAAGGCTTGAAAGTGTAACAAACAATCTTTGAGATATAGAAGCAAAAAAAGATCAGAAATAATTGTTGGAGTTTAGGTCCACATATTAGTCGTGGGCAATATTTTTTTAAATATATTTTACATGCACACAAGTTGTTTCACTTCAAGCCAAGTATATTATGCTTTAAATTATTAAAAACATCAACCAAAAGGAAATAGATGTTGTTGGCATATTATTATATACCTAATAATTTTCCAAAATAACCGTTAGGTAGGTATATTTCGTAAAAAACAAAATTAGATGAAGGAAAAACAGCAATTTGAACGTAATTACCTAATATTATTATTTATTTGAAAAAACATATAAATTCTATATTTATATAATTATAGTAATATTAATTAAATAATATTCGATACATTACTGTACCATAGGTATAATTAGCTTAAATTTATGATAATAAATAATTACATTATATTTATAAACAGGAAGTTTAATCAAGGTCTTGAAACTTATATAACAAACATCAATCATTATTTTAATAGAGGATAGAAATAAGGTGCTCTTATAAAACCTGCAATTTTGAATTATGAACTGGTTTTTATTCATGGTCAACGGACATTAGTAGACAGTATGTAAGACGCAGTATAAAAATAACTGTTTAATAAACAGTTTAACGCAATATAGTTAGGGAACTGGATTGATGAGGTGGGTATCAAAACATGGAAGGGTAAGTAAGTAAGTAAGTTTTGTAAGTTGGTTTGGGCATGTAGAAAGAATGGACGAGAACAGACTGACTAAGAAAGTTTATAAGGCTAGTGTGAATGAAACAGTCGCAAGGGGAAGACCTAGGCGAACGTTTCTTGATCAGATCGGAGACGTTCTGGATAAAGGCCAGGTTAAGAGCACCTTAAGGCGGCGAGCGTGTATGAGGAATGTTATGAAATTGAATGAAGCCAGAGAAGTGTGTCAGGATCGTAGCAAATGGAAATCCGTAGTCTCTGCCTACCCCTCTGGGAAACAGGCGTGAATTTATGTATGTATGTATGTATGTATGTATGTATGTATGTATGTATGCACCCGGCTTCGACGATGAAAATAACGACCCTTTACGTCCCCTGACAACGAAACATAACGAAATTTCAAAAGACGAAAATATTCGCAAGCACTTCTCTTTCTCTTTTAATAAATCAAAGGCGCAGTATAATGCTCCTACCTCACAGTAATCAAATTTGTACAGGGTCCGCTTGTTCACTCTTCAATCACACTCAGAAATAAGCTAAAGAAAAATTATTTCTAACAAACGCTGCACTGTCTCTTGTGATAACCGCAAGAACAATAAGTCCCGCTCGTCACCTAAACCACAAAACACTGACTAAACATATATTTCTAATTATGACAACCACAATTAATATTTGAAGTTTTTGTTATCTATCAGTACTTATAAGGTGACGCTTACTTTCTGTATTGGTAACCACAAAGGCATCGTAAATAGAAACGTTTAGCCGTCTGGTACATTTTCTTAGAACTAGTTATAGATTTTAATCTCTCAGCCAATCCAGTTACACAGAAAAGAAAACTATCATAACAAAGTTTACTTTTCAAATAGTCAGGTTAAGCTCAGACGCCGGCATCCTCGCATTGGTTCAGAGGTTAAGTATAGTTTTAAATATGCAATAAGCAGCGATAGGGACACTGTTGGACTGCCATGCAGAGATCTCGAGTTCTATCCCAAGGCACGCATCTCTGACTTTTCGAAGTTATGCGCATATTAAATAGTTAATTATCGCTCGCTTTAACGGTGAAGGAAAACATCGTCAGGAAACCTACATGTCTGAGAGTTCTCCATAATGTTGCCAAGATATGTGAAGTCTGTCAACCCCGCATTGGGCCAGCGCGGTGGACTATGGCCTAACCCTTCTCACACTGAGAAGAGGCCCGTACGCATCAGTAGGGCAGTTTAATACAGAGCTTATATTATAATATATTAGATATGCTTGGACTTTATAATTTGTTGTGCATGTAATGTCCTCCACGACCCCGGATTATTGCCAAGTTCAGATAGAAGATATTCTATAAGTAATAGAAGTGGTATAACACAGCACATTTATATTTTATCATATGTAATAGAAAACTAAAATTGTCGTTAAATCACACGTCATATTTCTTGAACATCTGATTAAATATTTTTATAATCTGTTACATCTTTTTCTTACGTAATATTGAGTCTTCGCTATCGACTGGAAATCATAGAACGTAGTTGACTTTTGAAACATTTACAGATCTACCATCCGTAGTTTTAGGTTTTATCCGGCTTACTTTAACGCCTTAGGATTCCGTCGGTTAATAGTGAAATAGTTGATTCAAAGAGCATGTCAAATGACGCTTTCTCAGCATTATTGACATATTCCCCACTTCGTATTAATCCTGTGTCGCAGGAGACTTTACAAATATTCAAACAACGGACACAAAGAACTTGCAGACTTGGAACAACCATTCGTTGATCACGTAAATGTTTGTCCCGTGTGGGATTCGAACCCACAACTACTGCGTAGTAGCAGGGGCGAGGCGACCACTTAAACCACTCCGTGCAGTCAATAAAGTTCTATTACTCATGTACAGTGTGTATAATAAACCCTGTCCGATCCTTAAAGGTGTTATACAGTAGCTTATTATGAGTACGTAAGTGACATCCTTTTATCAAAAAAATTAGCCCAGTAAATTTAATTTATTTTAAATAATATGTTAATAGATTACCCATGGCTACAACGACAACTTATAAATCATAATACCTAGGTATCACTAAAGTTCATAAAAGTTCACCGACGCCGCGCCGCGCTACGCCGCGCCTACCTACCTACGCCTTAAAAAATTGCCACCAAAAGTATACCACGCTCCGCATCCTTGTCAAGTTTAGTGGAGTGTTACTAGACTGAGCGAAATTTTAGTAATATAAGAGTAAACATGGTGATTAATACTGTACTTAAAAATATTATGAAGACGTTTTACGACGATATAGTTTTTTTTTTGTTATTTTACTGAGCATGTTTGTTAAGAGAGAAACAAGCCCTTAATGGATCGGACAAGATTTTTTATACACATTGTATAAGATTATATGACCGAAACGTGTATAGCTGCTGGGTGTGGACACGTGTGACGATGAATTAATATGGCAATCATTTTGAGAGATCACCGATCTAGCTGTCGTACGCAATGTCTATCAACCTTTAAATGTGATAACTATTGCTTAATACTTAATTAATGCGAAAAACGGGATTTGTTTTGATGACTAAGTTTTTAATAAAGCCTTTTCGTATGTCTAGGCTTGAATTTTAATCACTGTGAGTAGTGAGATTTGCATAACGTAGTGGTTTAAGTGGTCACCTCTCCATTGCCTCTGCACGGAATATAGTGGGTTTTACCAATCTGGAGATATTGACTTTGGTTATGGAGTTCAATAAAGTATTTAGACATGGGATTTTTTTAAATATGTGTTATTTAAAAATACTCGTATATGTTCCGATCCTAGATGTTCTTTGTGTCCATTGTTTGAATTAAGCTTGTAAAGTATCCTGCGATACAGGATTTATTCTCAGAACGGAAATAACCGCTTATTAAAATAAAAAAAAATTGCAGTTACACGGCCAAATGTTGCCAAATCAAATAAAGCTGTTATCGTCCATTTGATGATTTGTAAACATTAATGTTACTATTATACACAATAGTTATTTACATAATATATATTATAACATAATCATATTATTTACAAAACATGCTATTGTCTGAACGCCATAGCGAGCGTCATTACTGTGATTGTTTAATTATGTAGTGTTATTATTTATTATTGTCTGTGGTTATGGTTAATCATTTTTATTAGATGGTGATCGAATGAGAAATCAAATTGTATTTAAAAATCCGTTTCATTTTGATAAATTATTATAGAAAATAGAAAAGTAATATATAACCATATGCGTATTCAAAAATCATATGTTGAGTATATGTGGCAGTTGATAATGACATAAATATTATTACAATGAGTTACATTTCACTAGAATTGGAAATTGTTAGAACACACGCACATTAAACTTAGTAGCGATATTTAGGCGGAAAAAGGACGAGACCAATGTTAACTGCAATAGCCTGAATCTTCATAATTTATTAAAACAACAACCACGGCAGTGTTTACTAAGATAACCAATTTGTTGCTGTTTTATTTTCATTGTAATGTTGAAAATAAAATTTATTCACACATCACCCACGAAAACGAATACCCGATAATAGCACTCAATGCAATGGCAATAGCAAAACGACCACTTAAGGGAACATATCATCGCACGGATGGCGTAATGGTTTTAATAATCAGTTGTATCAAATTATTCTAATACAACCTAGACTACCAATACAACTAACAACTGACTATGTAAGTAAGGCTTTCAATATATTATAATATTTTAACATTGGCTGAAGACTAAACAATTCTTTCATAATCCACTATAACAAAAACACTGCATTGTGCAATGCACTATTGTTTGATAGCCATTTAAATTAAATGAAAGCCTAATACCTAGTCTGCCTACGCACTAGGTACAGCCCTTTGAAGGACACACGACAATAGGCTACGGGTCAATCGAGACAATCGTATGGCAGAGTGCCAGTCCCTATGATATGTAGGAATATATTAACTGAAGTTAAGATATCCAAACTAATATTTTAATGCGAATGTGAGTTTATTTGTTACGGTTTCACACCTTAAATACTTGACCGATCACTATGAAATTTCGCATACACGTTGTCAGGGAAAAAAGGATATAGGGTACCTTTCATCCAAAAACAACTACTATTACTGTTATTAACATAACCAAGATTTAAACGAGCGAAGATGGGAAAAATCTAGTTAAATCATTCAAGTTAATATGGTAGTGATCGGGCGATTCGTCGCTTAAATATGTAAGATCTCAATTGAGGAAGTGTCTTCTTAAGCGATAAAAAGAGAAACTTAAGACAAAGTGCTTCAATTTGTTACGTGTATTATTACGATCCCAGGGCACGATGGTGGATTTAAATAAATGTTGTAGAATGTGTTCTTTTAAGTAGTGGTCATATTTTAATATGACATAGCTTTGGCACATCCTGTCCATATAAGCTTTAAATGTGCCTAATATAATACCAGCACATGCGCGTAATGCACTTAAAAAGAGGTAATTTTTTTTGTCTTATTTGTATACTCGATGTGCCCGCGGCTGCACCCGCGTTAATACAACTAACTGCGCCGCCCCCGTGGGTTGTAGCGTAATGTTATATAGCCTATTAGCCTTCCTCAATAAATGAGCTATCCAACACTAAAAGAATTTTCAATTCGGGCCCGTAGTTCCTGAGATAACCGCGTTTGACCAAACAAACAAACTTTTCAGCTTTATAATATTAGTATAGATAAATAAACTAGGCTCTATTGAGGCATCATTCTATTACAGCTCGATTAAATATAGACTGGACTAACAAGTGGCCCAATGGTCCAAGTGACTATCAGACGGTGATGAACTTTAGTTACAAACTCTTTAGATATTTTGGGTCATACTATTTTAACTAAGTAACAGATATCCTAACTAATCTGCATATGTTTGTTTATTACGCTTTCACGCCGTAACTAGACGACCAATCATCATGAAATTTTGCACACATATTGTCAGGGACACAGAAAAGGACATAGAGAACCATTCATCCAGAAAAAGTAAAGCTCCCGAGGGATAGAAAATTGACATGACCTACATTTAAGCGAGCAAAACCGCAACCAAAACTTATTTCTTAATAAAATTTATTACTATTAAGTAAATAAATATGTCAGTCTCGATGGCGTTAGTGTAGCCGACTGCCACGCCTGAGATCGCGGTTTCGATCCCCGCACTAGACAAACATTTGTATGCATGAACATGGATGTTTATCTTGGTCTGGGTGTTTCTATGTATTATATGTATATTTTTAGTTTAGTTTCTATGTATTACACGTACAATCAACACTACCAAGTACCATTCATTATTGTGACACAATTGCAGCTGCTTTTGATGCCTACCTTTGTAAAATTAGAACCTTTTTTTTTCATCACAATGAAATTCTGAATAATATTATAAATGCGAATGTGAGTATGTTTGTTTGTTACGCTTTTACTCCTTAACTTCATGATCAATCATCCTGAAATTTTGCATACACGGTGTCAGAGGTACAGAAAAAAACACAGGGTACCTTTAATCCAAGAAATGTACTGTTTCCAAGGGTAGACATTTATTAACAAAATCTACACTAACGTAAGCGAAGCCACGGAGTAAAATCTAGTCTATAGTAATATTATGTATTTCTATGTATAATATGTAAGTATTTACAAAAAAATATGTGTGTATGTTTTTCTATTGTCTAGTACCCATAGTACAAGCTCTGCTTAGTTTGGGCTAGATAGTGTTGTTGTGTATGTGATATAATATTATTATTATTATATTATCTGTCATAATTTAACAGTTTTAACATCATCAGTATAAGAGCGCTCAAACGTATTAAATTATGTAGACAAGGCATAATACGTATATTCTTAGAGAATATATAAAAAAAATTGTTATTAGGTTCTACAAAATATGTATATAATTTAAAAACTTGAAAAACAGCCAAATCTATTTTGATGTCAAGGTTTTATTAATTAGTACCTTCGATTTGATTTTCTCACGTCGAAAGAACTTGTGAAGGATTAGGATTAACTGCCTTTGACAGAATGTGATTATTTTAAAAACAAACATGAATATTATAAAATTTTTTTAAGTCTTGAATTAGTTTAAACTGAATGTTATGTAGACTTATTTGGCAAACAGTATTATTTTCCGGAAATATAGGAGCTGTATATATATCAAGCATTGCCACTATTTAACGTAATACGAACAAAAAATGAACACTAAACTAATTTTAAAGCGGATAATGTATCTGTTACAAAGACAAGTAACAATATCTATTGACAATGGTGCCAATTCTGTTGTCACAAAATTCTCTTATCTTAGCTAAAAATCTCTAAAATTTAGTTTAGTCCTGTCACTTTTAGCGATTTCAGAATACAAAATGTCGTTTGACAGGACTCATTTAAATTTTAGAAATTTTTAGCTAAGATAAGAGAATTTTGTGACAACAGAATTGGCACCAATATGTAATTGTACAAAATTTAATTTCGACTGTAGCCATAGAAGTAATATACATATATGATTGTAAAAATACTCTTCTCTTCCCTGTTGACTCGAAAGTGAATTTGGTAGTGACATTTTACAGAATTACACAAGTGCTTATAAAGTATCTGTCAAGCAATGTCTACTTGCTGCGGGCGTCATCTGGGTATGAGTGATCTTGGTTTAATACAGTAAATTGAATAAATAGATCATAAGCAAGACTTACGAATGCCAAGGTTAGGTCTATAAAATTATATGTGTAGTTACAATTCTGCCTCGCTGTATCATATATGTGTCGTCCTGTGTGATGTGGGATCCTCTCAGTCCGGGAAAAGTATCATTACAATTATCTTATTGTATCAACTACGTAGGTAGTTAAAATAGCTGACATTATGTTGGTATAGACCTTTGCTATGGTCAGATACAATTGTAAGACTATGGCTTGACTTAAATAATTTAATCAAAGGGGTGTTGGGCTGAAACCAGGCATTCTTAGTTTAGTAATACAACGGTGTTCTATACTGGTACTATGCTACTGGTATTCAAAAACAAAACTAAATACAAATAAAGTAAATTGGGCGATTTAGAATGTTATTTTTTTGCTGAAGGGGTCACTAACTTCGCATTATTTGGCGATTGCAACCAAGTGACGCAAAGGCAGGTAAGAAACAGCGAGGAATTTCAATCATTTGTTTAATAAATGACCTTCGGACGGACGAATAACCGCCAGTCTTACCCCGCACGCTGCCAATTTTTAAGCATTGTGTTTTTATACGATATTTGTTCATTGGCTACACTGAAAAAGCCTCCATTATTGATCACTATTTTAGGCTCTTTGTGTCAAGTCACTCATCTCTCAAGACAACCTTGAGGCTGTTACGAGCTTAAACTTAGCCACTTATTGGATTCTAAAGTTCTAATCCGAGATATGAATTCGGAAAGAATGAAATGACAAATGTTCGACATCATGCTCTCTGCATCTCTTAATAAAACGTATACATGTAAGTCTCCAAATACAGATATCGACAGTAAATCGATAGGAAGTTCCATAATATATTAAAAACATGATCGAATATAAATAATGAGTAGAGGTTATACTTTAAAGTAATTGTACCCAATAGTTTTAGATTCAAATTTGTTCGGACAAGGTTATTATAACTTATCTAAAGAATTTACATTACATTAATGAATATTTACGACTGTAAGACAGACTTCTGGCTTAGGGAAGCTGACAATGGATTCCAACTATTCGAAACGAATAAAATCAAACCTCGGCTGAAAATAGAAAACATGATAATTTACCAACTATTTAAACTTTTATATATAGCCTAGCAATAAAAAGTAGTTGGAAGCGGTACTTCCACTTGAGCCCATCATCTCTATTCATATAAGATAAAAAGTGATGTTTACAAGTGCAATTTGACTTGATTTGCTAATGAAAAATATACAAGTTTCGAACTTGAGTTAAACCTACCCTGCCTAAGATACCAGCGCAACCAGAATAACTAAGCTGAATATTACCTAAATCGCAACAGATCTCACACAACAACTGCTCAAAATAGGTTAGACACGCAAAAATAGGTCAAAATAGAGAACATTACAAGTATTTATTAGAAATGTGATTAGCATACCAGTTGAACTCGACACATCGTGTCAAGTCACGGCGAGGCGAGCCGGCCGAAAGTCAAGGTTGGCTCTGCGACGTGTTAAGTAACTATTGTACGCCGAAAGAGGTTAAGTATTCCGGACTATTCGATTTAAAAATATAGAACGTCCCGGGTACTACCGACTAAACCTGCCACGGTGTACTAACTTGCTGCTTTGTATTACATATACACACGTAAGTGAGAATTAGGTCCTACATATCTGTAATTACAACACAAATCTTATAGAAAACTTGCGTGCAAACAATACGACGACATCATAAAAATATATTACCCTTAACCTCTCAACCAACGCTATGACGCCACGATCCGAGCTTAACCAGACTATTAAAAACATAATTTTGCTATCTTCTTTTGTTTGAATAGCTTTTTTATATATTGGTTTTATTGATTACTGGATTAGTTGAGAGGTTAATAACCTACCAACAAAATAGTTTAGCAACCCGTGATATAAAAGACCTATATCACACAACCAATACACAACAATATTAATAACTTTCGTGAGTAATATGATAATTGCAAATGCAATTGCACGACACGCTAATGAGCCGCCATTGGAACGGGTAATAACCCTCAAAAATATTCATTGCTGACAAGAGGCATTTTATAAACAAAGCAAAAGTTCGATCAGATTTCACGGAAGGCATACACGTCATGAGTCAATCATCAAGATGGAATTCTTTGTTTGTTGTTATTAAAAATTACTCACCGTTCGCGACTTCGCATGCGGTGTGTATTGAAAAGCTTAGGTTGTGGTTTTCCTAAAATGGGATTCTTACAATAATATGTCTCTTGGTAGCGCAACGAGAGAGAATGCAATGGCCGTGCACGAGATCTCGGGGTTGAATCCTAGCTCGCGTCAACGAAGATATTTATTTTAATTTTATTTAGAAATCGCCAACTCCTGTGTTGCGCAGGACTTTACAAACATTCAAACAATGAACACAAAGAACACCCAGACTCGAAACAACCATTTGTGGAACACACAAATTTTTGTCCTGTGTGAGACCCACAACATTCGGCGCAGTGGTAGCGGCAAGGCGACCACTAAAACCAGTACGCCATCCGTGGGTCCGCCGTATTGGGTTTCGCCGTCAAGAAAGTCTCTATACAAGCCTGAAGTTAGGAGGTTGGCGATAGTAATTGCCGTCATATCTATATTTTATATTTTTGTTTATTTCTTTAGTTTAGTGTAATCTGTACTGTAATGTGAGAGAGCCCTGGTACCCAAAAAACAAGTTAAATCGTATCTTGAGTACCAGAGTTTTCTATTTATTTAGCTTTAAGACTGTGTATATTTTTGCAAATAATCATTTTATTTATTTAATTATTTATACATCGGATTATGAGAGTGCGCCCGGTTTGGTCACACACTTGTGCACCATGATGTCTCGCGCCGATAGCCTACGATAAGATTGGTGACCAAAATTCGATCTGGAGGACCATACCATAACATCCCTGGTGATGCAAACGACAAAACTACGGTTATTGTTTTCCGTCAGGCCATAATATACTTGTTGGTATAAAACGACATATTAATGGAAATCGCGGCGATTTCTCTTATAAGATAAATAAACAGTGATGATATAAAATGTATATACTAATATTATAAAGCTCAAATCAAATTTTAAATGGTAGCCCGTTTCTTAAGAAAGGTTACAGGCTATATAACATTCCACTACGAGCCGGGGAAGTCGGGCATTAATATTAAACGCCAAATTACCTAAATTTGAAAATTCTTTTGGTATATACTGCCATAGATATATCTTAATCGATGAGTAATTATAAAATAAAAATTGAACGTATATGGCAAAAGCAGAGGTCACATAATACCAAGAACAGCAGAAAGTTACGAAACCACAAAAAATTACGACGTAAAATACTGGTATTCAATTATAAACAAAGCGTAGGTACATTATGTAGAATAATTCATTAATAGATGAACTTGACATGGTTTAGATAAAATTATCTATTATTCTTAAATAACGATACAACTATTTACTAAAAAAAAAAAAGTAAAAAAACTAGTTCTTATTAAATCTATTGAATATGATGAACACCTATATATTTAATGGGTACGTAATATATTTAATGGGTACGTAAAATATAAAGACAGACTTAATAAAAACCTGAAATGCTTATAAATGTTTCTATTCACAAGGTTATTTTCACACGCGTCAACGTACTGATAATGTACGTTGATTTTACCTCTTCCTAACATTTCATGTTTTTAGACTCTTAGCCCTCATTGACATGGTAAAGTTTGTGTTTAATTTAATCGAGTTAACGTATTGCCGGAAATAGCCGGCCTTCAATAGCCGGAATCCATACAGCAAGAAAAAGCATTGCCTCTGGTCTCCAGTTTCACGCGTTAACCAGGAAAGCCAGGCAATTAACATTATTGAACAAAATCTAAAATTTACCTGTGTCAATGACTGAGATCACAACTGTGCATAATATATATCGCGCAAACAGGCAATATAACTTAATTAGCACGTCACAAGACATATAAATATATACTTCTCGAACCTGAAGCCATGTTGGGACAATAACTCAGGTTATCACTATGAAGGTATAACAGCTCAAGTAGGTACTTGAACGATAGATTATATTAGCAAATGTCCTATTATATAAAGTCTGTGTCATCTACCAATAGATTTTACCAAGTTTGAGAGCACTTTGTATCCATTAAATATAGTAGTAATTGTTTCATGTGTCATAGTATAAAATGTTTTCAAAGACGTCTTTGAAAAGCTTTTAATGCGTCTAGATTGCATGGATATTGGAGAAAGGTTGCATTTTACTTACCTAACTAAAAAAGGTATGTAAATGCCTATGTATAATCGCATTAATTTCTGTTATATGTCACATATGTATATCAAACAACGCGAAAGTATAAAGTAGCTAATTTAAAAGTAAACATAGATGTACTATAATGAATTTTCTGGATGAAGGTAGGTGTAGGTACCCTATGTGCTTTTCTGTTCGCCTGACAAACGTATGCGAGATATAATGATCGGTCGAGTAGTTAAGCCGTGAAATCGTAACAAACAAACACACAATATGCATTCATAAAATTAGTTAGAATTACCAAAATAAACTAATTATAATGAAAAAAGGCAAAACAAATAGTTAATTTTAAAGTTACCTAACATATTCAGAATTTGTCTTCAACCAACAAAAAAGAATTAAATCTACTTACATAACTGCCAATTAAGGCATTCAGACATTAAAACCTCATATCCTCGCGACCAAGACTAATGACAAACATGATCCTAAACTTTGGGATAAGTATAAATATATTTGTAAAAGTAAATAATATTCTTATACTCTTTAAACATTTGCTGAGCTTCACAAATATGTGTCAACGAAAAATATATGGACTTTAAAAATAAAGATATCGGTATTATAGTTGTAATATCGCGTGCATCAAATATTACTCCTCCGATAGAGACAGTAGAACTAGATACGTTACGAAAAATCCTAACTAATATATACTAATATATATAAACGCGAATGTGAGTTTGTTTGTTTGTTATGCTTTCACGCCTAAACAACTCGACAGCGCATGAAATTTCGCGAACAAACAGGGTACAGAAAAGTACACAGCTTTTATCCAGAAAAAAAGACTTTTCCCGTGATATAGGTCGACTAAAAAAATTAGTATTAATTAAAGTTTATGTATAGTCGATTTTTCTCACTTGTCTTATACAGTTAACAATAATGGCGTACTATAAGCTAGGTAGAAATAAGATCTCTCTATATTGTGTTCTTGATTGGAATTTAATTTATTAAAAAAGGATGGGTGTACGATGTAGGTTTTACGTTTTTCTTTTTTTTCTTGGAATGCTAATTAATTAATATCTATATGTAATTTCAATGATTTGCATGCATTTATTTAACTGTTTTTATTGTATAAATGTAATAACTTAAATTTTGCACGCCACATGTGACAGAATATGCAGTAAGTACACATTTTAAAATGACCACCTGTATACCTGAACTATATTCTAGCAAATAAAGAATATTATTATTATTTCCACACGGGATAAAAATTTGTGCAGTCCACAAATACTTATGCCGCGGCTGGGTGTTCTTAGTGTCCATTGTTTGAATGTTTATAAAGTCCTGGCTCGGCTGCCCTCAAGGTTTCGAGGTTCCCCGACAGCCTTAGTTATCCTCAATTCCATGAGATACACGGGACATAGAAAACAGTAGTTATTCAGTGGGTCCCATCTCATATTGGCATTGTGGGTAACGAAAAATCAGACAAGGCGGCAAAATTGGCTTGCAACGAGGGATATACGTACAGATCTACACATATACACAGACCTCATACACACTATTAAAGAAAAGTGCAATGATTTAAGGCAACAATATTTTGATAAGCGATCTTTTATTAAAGGAATATTGTATAAGACCATTCAACCAGAAACCCTACGCCACCCGTGGTTTTAGAGATGAATGCACACAGGAAACTAATAGAAACGTTGTTGAGACTACGTTCGGGACACATACTATCTAATAAGTTTACACACCTAATGGGCAAGTCGGATAAATACAATTGTCCAGATTGTAACATCATTGACGACATCCAGCATGTGTTGAGTGAGTGTGTCCGGAACGAGTCTTTTCGACGACAAGTGCTGATTAAGAACTACAACGTTGGGCTGTGCTGCAGTGCCTTAGCAGCTCCATTGTCGGATGAAGCCAACATCCTATGTGCAATATATCTCGCGAGGATGGTGTCATGAGGAATCATTTATTTATTTTTAGTAGTAATAGTCTTAAGATTAATAAATTTTAATGTCTTCTCTATAGGACGACATCGTCAATGTTGACGAAGTTCCTTTAAATAAAGAAGAAAAAAAATTGTAAGTTCCTCCGCGACATAGGATTTAAGAAATAGTGTAAACTGATAACAGTAATAAGCGATCTATCTAAGTAACAAAGCTGTCAAGTAATACGCATTCATGAATTTAAATTTTTAATCATTGCGTTCTATGGTACGGAACTATTAATACGCGCTGCGATTCGAACTTGGCCGGTGTTGGTTATTATGTCTGGTTCTTGTATTCTAAGTTAAGTTAACTCTAATTAATTATACTTAATTGATCTTGTTTAAATGATGTTTCATTATACTGTATATGGCATTAACATATTTATTATGACACTGAAGTGATCGAAATGAGAATGACTTGTCATGATTATAAACTACTAGCTTTTGAGCGCGGCTTCGCCCACGTGGTACCTTCATCAATAAAAAGTAGTCTCCTTCTCTAGGTTTTAAACTATCTCTGTGCCAAATTTCATCCAAATCGGTTGAGTTATTTAGCTGTGATGGAGTAACAGACAGAGACAAACAGTGTGACTTTCGAATATATATTATTAATATATTATTTCTTTGTGAGTGAAATAACGGAGCAAAATTACACACATGGAATCGCAGTAAGAAAAAAATGCTTTCACAAAACATAAAAATTAATTAAAAGCAACGGATGTTTTCCCCATTCAAGTACAGTACGATAGACGAAGGCACTACTTTTATCCACATTTTAAAGTAAATGTAATAGCAACTCTTAAGTATTAAGCGGCGATATACTCGATCTGCCAAATCTTAGAATACGAGACATAATTAAAAATCGATTGTGTCTGGCCACTGGTGTGCCGCTGCGACACAATAGGCTTATCAAGATGGAGAGAGACTAATAGTTGCCCACGCAAAAAATTCGCTTGTATGCCATGGCCTTTAGGAAGCTCGTAAAACTCAATTAGAAATTATAATATTATTGTGTATTTCGGTCAAGTGCAAGCACCGCGCGACTCAAGGATCTACAGATTATAAAACACGTAACTCTAAAAAATGTATAGAGAAACCGGCTGTTTGAAGTGGTATACGGTGTATTTATTAGGGTTGGCATCTCTCATTTGATTTTATACTGTTAAAGGTTCGTATCGGGGAAACGAAAACTAAGCATTGTTATTCTCAGAGTTCGTAACTTTCATATGTGGGATCATTTGTGTCGAATAGTAAAAGAAATAAAGATCAAAAATATAAAAGTAGGTATTATGCGCCAAACGTAACTCTTCCACAGACCTTCACAGGTCATATTTGACGCCGCATAAATGGCGCGCGAGTACGGGCGCTAAATCGATCGCGATTGATAAAGAAAACTCTTCTGACACTTAAACATTACCGCTTGCAGCAAAACCATAACAAAAATAACAAGGGAACAAAGTAGGTCACATTATATAATAAATAATATTATGATATTACCGTGTTTACATTGAGTGGAATGTGTACGGTATCAAGTGCACCGCTGAAGTTTAAGGTTATGTTGCAAAATGTTTTTTTGAATACAGTCATAACTATTCATTTTCATCGCCGATTATGTTTTTTACTTATCTGTCAACTTGACAATCATAAAGTGGCCTGTGTTATCATATCTGTACTCTTCAAGTTTAAAGGAGTTTCATTAGGTGTAGTATATAGGTACGGATAGCCAAAGAGATTTATATACAGGTAATTGCGAGTCGAGGAGGCACCCGTGAGTTTCCTCAACTCACCAGTTTCTTCAGCTTCCACCCTGACTGTACTAGACTGACGAGTTACCAATACTGACGAGCTATGTAAACAGATATTAACAAAACTGACGAGTGAGGAAACTGACTAGTTAACGAATAACTCAAAACTGACGAACTATGTAATATTTTTTTTATGGCCTTGGTTGGCAAACGACCAGACGGATCGCCTGATGGTAAGCGATTACCGCCTCCCATAGACACCCGCAACCCCAAAGGAGTTACAAGTGCCTTGCCAGCCCTTTAAAAAGGAATGAAGGAGAGAAAGGAAAAAGGAAAGGATAGGAAAAGGATCCGGGTAACTGGGCCTCCGGCTCTCTCTCTCACCGATACGAAACGCAACAGAACGGGTACCGTTACTTCACGCCGGTATTCTGTGAGGGGTAGTACTATCCCGGTTGATCCGGCCCATTCATGCTGAAACCAGCGAGGATCTACTACCTTAAAAGAAACTGGCGAATTGAGGAAACTGACGAGTGCCTCCTCGACTCTTTTGACGTGTAGAACTAACTAAACTGACTAGGTTTTAACTACATAAAAAGTGTAGCGGTTTATGTGGTCGCCTCGCACTTGCTACTGCGCTGAATGGTGTGGTATTCGATTCGACACACGGGACAATCATTTAAATGATCCTTATATACTTGTTACGAGTCTGGGTGCTCTTGTCTCCGTTGTTTGAATGTTTGTAAAAACCGCCACGACACAGATTTATTCTTAGAACGACAGGTCTTTAAACACAAAAAGTTATTATTGCATCTATAATGACAGTCCAGTAATCACGAAACACATATTGAAGAGTCTGTCGTTGCTATATACCTACTTAGTATATATACTTGGTGGCGGTTCAAATGAGCCCGCTAGCTGACAAAACTACGGCGTACTAATAGTAATTCTGTTTCTGAGTTTTACTCAATTAGTAAGAGTTCCCAAATCATTTCCTTCCAATCTTCGATTTCTTATCCTAGGATCGATCGCCCGACTAATACCAATATGGCAACCACTTACGATGGCAGTATAAGAAACAAACAAATTTATCGATGCAAGTTTCTATTGACATGCTGATTTCTATTACCAGGAGAGTTAAGCAGAGATCACGGTTTGTCTGATATTATTTACACATGCTCATTGCTTTACATCGCTTTAAAGAGCTGCCTAACACCAGTATATATCTCGATTTATGCTGGTGTTAGACAGCTTTTATAAATTCTGGAACATATATGATATATTGTCTAGGCCTTCCCCTACTGATTGTGGCTATCACGACTCCGTATTTTAATACAAAAGATATTACAGTTATGTTAATAATGTCATTAAGCATACACATCATTATGAGAAATAGTTTTCTTCGAAATTAACGACGCACGCCGTTCTTTATAGCTCTAAGAAAACGTGTTGTTTTATTAAATACACAATACGGTATATAATTTTAAAAAAATATATTTTTTCTTTACATAATTAAGGAGGTAATTATGTTCTCCAGACCGATTTTAGACACGTGACTAATCTTAACATAAAATCAGATGGCTATGCGCAGAAGACATATAGTGTACAAATGAGTGCGCAAACAAGTGCACTCAATTCCCTCATCCTTACAGTCCGATGGGACGGTCGACACGACCGGGAAGAGATCAGGCGCATGACTAACGGCTTTGTTGCAATATCGCCAATTACTAACTTCTTAAAAATTTATAGACAGTAACTCCATGTAAATTTTTGTTGGCCTGATAATCTACTACATACATATATATTTTTCTGTAACGCATAGTAAATCCTTATATCAGTTCAAATACTATTCATTAAATAAAATTTCAATACGGCAGGAAAACAGAAACGCAGTAGGTACTATTATAAAAGTGGTATAACGCACATCACGGCAGGAAAATAAATAGTAATATAATTAATAATTATAATATTTTTTATTTCAGTAAAGTATTTTAAATTCCATATAAAAAAAGGTTTTGGAGGTTTTTTTTTCTAACAGACTATACTTATGTAATTTTTTTATTAATAATTGAGCACTGGGTAACAAAATGTTAAACTAGAAAATTAAATAAACTGCAACAACATGGCGATACGATACAAGAGTTCAATATTTAAAACAAAGCAAAAAATAAAAATAAGACCTCTGGCAATTTCAAGAACCATCATCGAAGAGAGATGGACTTTCCAAATGATAATAGCATACATAAACTTTAAAAATAACAGGGCATCCGATAAAAATAAAGATAAGTAAGTGACCAGTCCGGTAACTTTAGAAAAGGAAGCGCATGCGCAGTTCATTGCACTCACCTCTCTAGCTATTCACAATAATCACGACACATTTCTTCTGATTATTGTCATTTTAACCACAAATGATTAAAATGTAAAACATCGCACTTACACTGACAATAAAGTTTTAAACAATATATCTTTCCACTTTTATTTCATTAATATTTTAATTAAAAAATATAATAAATTAGAGTAAAATACTTTGTTTTAACATAGCAATAAAATAAAAAAAATATTAATTAGTTCGTGTAAAAAGAGGTCGCGCTTCGCAAAATTGGCGCGGCAAAATTGGCGCGTTTACCGTCTACGGTGTATTGCAGCACTGGCTGTATGGGCGGCATGGCCGCCGTGCCTTGCGTATAGAACCACGCGCGATAATACCAAAACCGAGGTAATGGCCGTATGACTGATTAAAAGATATATACAAGAAGATCATCATCACGGTGTATAAAAGGAATTCTCGTTTTATTTTTATTTCAATATGCATATATTATTTTTATTATCGTTATCACTTCGGATTATACTTACATTATATGTATAATTTGGATGACATTCAGCGCGTGATAAACCTATTATTCTGCGTCTCTGATTATATTAGATAGTCAAGGCCAATATTTATAAATGCAAATGTGTATTTGTTTGTTTGTTTATTTGTTACGATTTCAGAACTACTTGTCCGATCGTCATGAAATTTCGCATACACATTGTCAAGAGTACAAATCAGCAGTACTTTCTCTGGATGAAAGGTACCTTATATCCTAACATAGGGTAACTTTCATCCAGAAAAAGTACATACTGCTCCCGAGGTATAAATTAATTGACAAAATCTAGATTAACGCGAGCGAAGCAAGAAGAAAACTAGTAAAACAAGTAAGGAATAAAATGGTTTGTTTTTTTAATTTAACCTATTTATGTAATATTTATTTATTTATATCAAATAGAACGACTTGTGCCAATTACACAATTTAATCATTATTTATTTAATCTTTTTATTCCCTAGCCTTTATTATTCCCAAGTTGCTTTGGCTTTTCTGGCCTAACCAGATTTAGTGAGTGAAGTATGGGTGAGTTATAGCGTGCCACAATACGGCACGGTGGAACCGCCAGCAATCGGTGCTTTCTACCACGACAATAGTGGTTAGGCACAAACATATATATCTAAGAAATATCTAGTTAGTTTTAATGAAGGTTCATTCTTTCTCAATATTTAATTTAACTTGCCTTACCGACTTACTAACAGTAAGTTGTCAATAAACTGAATATTATATCAGCTCCGCCCTATCTAATTGCTTACCAATCTAGCTTGTCGTGCTAACTGCAAAGATAATAAGCACTTCGGCAAGTAAGGGCCCAATCACTCGCCAATGATATTCATTGAATTTCAATGGCACTTATGAAATTTCGCGGACCAAGATTTTCGAAAATAGGTAAATAGTTATAGTTAAACTTAGATTTATTTTATTTATTTTAATATACAGGATATATGTATAGCTTGATTTTATATATGCTTTGTATTATTTAATTTTCCTTGTAATCGGACATAATCAAAAGTTAAAAACTATATTTCGTATTTAGGTTACAAACAAATTTAATTAAAATAAATGGCTAATACTTAAAAAACATGTTAGGATATCCGTCTGGCTATTTAGAATTATCTAAAATAAAATAAATTATGTAATTAATATTGTTTTATATCGATTAGAGACCGAGATTCGAGAAAGAACTAACTATGTAGATGTTTCCGATTATATTACTCAAATATTTTAATTTTTGGCATAACGAACTGACACCATTGCTCTATTAGCGAAAACTTAAGTAGATGAACACGCGCTGCTACGATCGTAACGCCTAGACACTCTTTCTGTATAAAACCTATTTAAACAGTAATATATACATATCTTAATTTTCCTCTAACGAATCCCTATTGAGTAATCTTTTCCTCGTATCTATCGTTATGAACTTATAACTTAACAATAGGTACATATATTATAATTAATAACAAAGGTAAATAATATGTTATCAATATATGTATGAGCAGGATTTCCTTAATACAGTGTCCAGTGACTCAGTGGCTGACGAATACGCAATAAAATTGACAAATAATAGTTTAAAACTAATAAACTCGTTTTAAAAGAAAACAAAAATAAAAAGTAAAAATTATCTTCAATAAAGGCGCAATTATACTTGGTCGTTAGTCCGTATTCGGGTGCACGAAAGACGTTACTCGAATTCGGGCACCCTATGCATTAATTACATTGTTTTACTGACGTTCGGTTACTGTTAAGTTAAGCTGTTCGAATACGGGCGTACTCGACTCCGTTTATTTACACTTAGTCGTTTGTCCGAATTCCATAGGCAAACACATACAAGCTAACGACCAAGTGTAATTGCGTCATAGATTTAGAATAGGAAGTATGTAATTAAAAAATATTCATTTTGTTGTAAAAACATGGCACCTATTAATACATATGTACATATAATCTAATGCCTATATCTTAGAAAACTAGGCAGAGGAGTAAAATACCTATATTACGTCAGCTATGTATTTAAGTTCCACATAAGAAGGAGAGCCTTACCGTTTAACAAGCACAACACCTGACTTCGTGCTACTACAAAAAATATGTTGACCGAAAAACCCATTCATACTTAGCCCAATCCGGTCATCGAACTCGCGACCTCATGCAGTCGCACTCACTACCCCTGCGCTTCCAAGTTAATGGACGTCAGGTCGACGAGTATTAGTTACAGGACCTCTACTCGGGTGCCTTAACCGATGGGTTCCCGCTGCTTGCCCTTTTGTAGCAGTAATGATCTACCTACGTAGACATTAACTTACAACTCTCTAGGTTGACAGGAAGTGCCCTATTGGATTTGGTACTGACTACGTAATTCTATATGAAAGTACTCGTATGAAAGGTCATATCGAATTGCACTGATTGAATTTTTATTTACTTACATTAAGCTGAGAGTTCGTTCGTTTTATATTAAGCTATTTTCCTTTTCCAGTATTGAAGCTATCTCCACATCAAATTTGATCGTGATCGGTTTACTTCTATAGCCGTATAAAGTTACAGAAAAGGAAAGTTGCTCACGCACTTACTAAATTTGTATAGGACAGAGAGATATTTAGTTATCATTCCACTAGAGGTGAGAGGTAGCTATGTTTATTTTCACCAAAGCAGTCGGATCGTTTGCTTGCTTACGTAGCTTGCTTCCCTCATCTCACCGAATAGTAAAACTTTATTATTTATCTTTTTCACCAGAGTTATCACGACATAAACTCATCTTACGTTGGTACGTGGTATTTACTTTATATGGATGTGATCACTGTTTATTATAAAAAAACACTACTATAAAACTATTTATTGCTTTTACAATAGGACAAATATTCATATTGACAATTTATCATATTGAGTTGATATCACACACATGCTGCTTATGTACAATGCTTATGTTAGGAGAGGGTTCACGTGAATAGTGCATTGATGCCGAATGAAAACATAACCTCACGACGAAAGCCCCCAATGCAATAACCTTTAAGCTACATCAGCTTCATTCAGCTATCTGTTTTTATCCATCCGTATTCTAGCACTGATCGATGAAACAAAAAACAGACAACGTCTTTTAAATACAATAGTTATTTAATAGGAAGTACCTACCCACCAAAATTTCACGCCTCAAATGTCTGAAGTCGCGTAAATTACCGCCAACGATTTGTCGCTTAATCACTTCAAAATGTTGGCCATTACTTTAATTACTATTGTTCATATAATCATTGTGTTTGTTTTTATTATTGCTGTCATGGACTACGCTCGTATTATTTTGAAGTGTGGTTTTTAAGTTGACTTATCTGTGCAAATATATATATTTTCTGTTTGAGTTTTGTGTGACGTCTATTAGCATTGTAGGTTCGTCCCCGTATTGTGAAAATGGGTATTATTTGCTTAATTTGTACCAGGCGTCGTCTGTCGAAATTTATTGCTTTGACGGCTCAGTCGATCGGTCAATATATTATAAATGCGAAATTTAATCTGTCTGTTTGTTAAATTCTTAGAACTGCATATAGTGAATGAAGCAATTTTACCGTAAGCGAGTGGGAATCTGTAGTATCTACCTACCACAATGAAACGCGTCGATACGGGTAACAAATACAGTGACGAAAAAATTGCCCGATAAGTCAAATTTCCATAGCAAGAAAGAAAAATCGCGATAGTGCTTCAAGTTAACAAGCAATGCTGCTACTCTCTTTCAGACACTCTTAAGACATTTCTATCAAAATAAACATTACCATTGTATGATATACAAGCAGCAATAGCTCAGTGGGAAGACTGCAATGCAGAGGGTCTCGGGTTCGAACCAACGTCGCGGACCTCTGACTTTCGGAAGTTATATGACTTTTCGAAATTATGTGCGTATTGATTGACAATTATCGCCTGCTACGTGCCTCGGAGAGCACATTAAGTCGTCGGTCCCGGCTGCCATGAACATCTATGGCAGTCGTTATTGGGAAGTCAGTGCCCTATAATATCCTGACACTGGTCTAGCCTTAGGGTATCGTTAGCATTCGGGTTGCAGATGTCAGGTGGCAGCCGCTCCGTGTAAAAACTAATATCCAGTCAAATCCGGTTAGACTAGAAAAGCCGACCCCAAGTGACTTGGGAATAGTAAACGCTAGGGAGAAGAAGATTGTATGATATATGTATATCCAAAGTCTTCAAATATTTAAGTATTGTGTATTATTATTATTACCTGTTATTTATTATGAGACTATATTATTGTTACAGATGTTAAAAGAACATTTATTAATAAAAAAAAAATAACCAATTTGGATCTGATCTGAAGATGAAGCTGATTACCACTAAAATTTATTAACAGACGTTCAAAAGCATATCTACTGCTGTGATTGGCTAACAAGTTTCAGTAGCATGTGTGTCATATCAAAATCAAATTTGACATGACTTTAGGCACGTCGTTGATAAGCATTTCAGAAAACATATCTTTAAATAATAATATAAGGAGGATAAATCATTCAAAAGTTTAACGAGTAAATAAAAAACGTCGGCTAACAATTTGTCATCGCAGTATTCTTGGAATATAACCCGGGATGTAGTCTTATAAGTTTTGTTGTACGTGGCTAATTCTTGTTATTCCTATTTTGCAGCCAGTATTATCCTGCATAGCTATCAATACTACAGGAGAGCATGGCAGGCATTGAGCAGGCTTTTTTGTCAATTTTCTAGTGAGTAGGTATGCCTGGGCACTGTACCAACGACTGTCTAACAAAGGATAGTACAGCTTTGACTTTGACGGATCATCCCTAAAGCAGGAGTAGCAAAACCTACGGGCTTGGGTACACGAGCAAAAATAAAATTTGCCGGACTGAGGCAAACTCAGCACAAATATGTATGCGAGGTAAAAATTTTAATATCGCATTTTATATACTAGCTAAACCCAGCCATGTTTCGCTGTGGCTAAGGCTGATATTAATTTTATCAAGGAGGCAAATAAAATTCATGTAAGAATATTTTCAATTCATGTTTGAACTCCGCGATGAAAAGTCACTGACATAAAAATGCAAGATAGGGGAAAAATTCAATCTATAAACTATTTTCGATTTTTGTAGACACAAATATACAGCACCTGTTTTTTATATATACATAGATTTTTTTAAATAAGTCTTTGGGATCCACGCTAGCAACACTATTCCTATACCACGATCATTTACTACCAAACGGATTGTACGTTTGTCTATCAGATTAAATCAAAGAAGGATTACAGTTCTCATAAATTCTTACTATTCTTATCCAAACTTGAACTCGCAAGGCAAGCATTCACCTGTCAGACAAGAATGCATCGGATATACCGAGGATATATGGCAGCAGTATTTTCAGACCAACCGGATTTTAGCTTTGGCATTCAATGGATAACAGACGTCGAGGTTTTTTATTGGTTCAACAGGAAGTTAAATAAGCAAATAATCTGATACTTGTGTTCACTTGATTTTAACTCTTGCGTCAGATTTAATCTACGGTAAGTATATAAATTTTTATCAAAATCAGTTTATCAGTTTAGCCATGAAAACTGTTACATTCGAACAAAGGTATTTTCGACTTAATAATCCTACTCATATTATAAATCAGAAATTTTGTGAGGATGGATGGATAGATGTTTGTTACGCTTTCACTACTACTGAACGGATTTTGATGAAAGTTTGCAGTACGTATTATTGTTTATACATATAGGCTTCTAGTAAATGTATCTTAACATAAATCTACGTGTAAGCATCCTTTTAATAGTTGTATTAATTTGTATATTATAAACAGTCTATGGTTATGACATAATAAAACAATAGGTAAATTGTAAGACGGGCAGCATTGGCCGCTTGGCTATGGGTCTGAGAGTTTAAGAATAGAGATTTATAATCTGTGGTATGGGTGTGGCTGGAAAGCCATGACAGATAAAGAGAGATTGTGGATAAGGATTCTTTTAGGACCGATAATAAACGCAGTTTGCTATTGACATCTTGATATTGTTTTTCTGAGTTACAAACCTTAATCTTTCATACGCAAGTGAAGCCGCAGGCAAAATCTAGTATTTAATTAAACTTGTGTTCGTTCGGAAGTCGAAATCTATACTAATATTATAAAGCTGAAGAGTTTGTTTGTCTGTTTGCTTGAACGCGCTAATCTCAGGCACTACTGGTCCGAATTGAAAAATTATTTTAGTATTGGCTAACCTATTTATCGAGGAAGGTTATAGGCTATATAACATCACGCTATAACCCACGGGAGCGGCGCAGTAATCATAAACGCGAGTGAAACCGCGGGCACATCTAGTTCGATATAAAACTGTTTCCCCGCGACACATAAATTATACCTTGTGCGAGAGATGTCTTTTAAAAAAGAAAGAAGGTACTATTTACTTAAATAACCATCTACCACATAATATTCATGTATTACACCGCAGATATACGATATAGTGCTAGATGCTACTACATCTAGTAGTTACCGACGGTGTCAATTTCGCTGATACCATCTATCGCGATAATATTGTCTCGGCAGACACGAGACGAAGATTGTATTTAATTATTCACTCCGTAAGATACACGTGACCCACAGGAACTCTGGGTTATTTACAATACTTATTTAATAACATACTAAGGTTCATGTTGTTACCTGTATATTTCACCCATAACACAAGTTCAATCTTAGCTTGGGTGTCAGATGGTTACAACACTGTAATAACCTACAATTTATAATTACAATTTGTAAGAATAACGTTTGATTTAGCACATTGCATGTAAAAAATTGTAAAACTGGTAATAAAGATTATTATTATTATTATTTACTTATATTGTTATTATCAGTTAATTATATGCATATGCATGCATATATATATAAGAAAAGTATGCTGCATTAATTGTTAGCCGCGACTTGTCTGCGTGGATTTTTCTAGCACGGATCTAAATTCTTTTCTAAAATAAAAGTAGCCTAAGTTACTCCTTATAACATCGGCTATCTGCCTGTGAAAGTCCTGTCAAAATTGGGTCAGCCGTTTTAGAGATTAACCGAAACAAACAGACTGACAAAAAAATTACAGTACGATTTTTTTTAATATACCTGCCGTGTAAACTTTCGTATGCATTGAGTAAAAAGCTGTTATTTTGACATTACAAACATACACTTCGATTATATTTATTTGTAGGTATGTACTATCGACTTGAGCGACGGTTGACCATTTCAGAGAAATTTCCGCTTACACATATTGACTTTAAATGACTCCACCCTTAAAAAAACCCTTGTAAAAAAACTCAAACAAGTGCTGGCCTGCTATACGATTTTAACCTTAGGAGTCAACCGTCGCTCAAGTCGATAGTACATATGTATCGATGAATCGCGTTGTTTAGAAAAATATGCTGCTTTGTGTATTCTGATGCGGTTTTCAATGTTAATTATTATTATTACCAGAAACCGTGCATTTAGTCACATCAGCAACCCTAGCATGAATCATGAATGCCAAAGTTTCAGAAAGACAATCGCAAAACTCATTTTCCAAAATTCGTTCTGGATCTCCAGTACGTTACTTCTTGATGGTCATAAAGTCTAACGATTAACGACGGTCTTAACGACGGAATAGGAAAAGTGATTTTTAGTTCGAATTTTTTACAGAGTTGCATATTTACAACGGAAAACTTGACTAAACTAACTCAATTTTCGTAATAAGTTACGTAAACGCATATAAAAAAAAATCTCTCGCATACAAAACGTGAGATGCGTATTTCACAATTATGAAGACCGGCAATATTTATGTCCGATTTTTAAATGTCCGATGATCCGATCTTTTACATTTCGGAATGGTAAAAATTGGAAATTGGATGCTGTCGGACTGGTCTGATATCCCACCTATTTATAAACTTACTAGTATCTACCCAGGAAACCGATTGACAAGCAGATTAATAACCGAATCGACACAATAGAAACAATATTGTAACATAGCTACACTTAATCCTTTCATCTACCGTACTAGGAATAAATACTGTGTCGCGAGGCAGTAACAGGCGTTCAACGGCCACAGTGAAAACCTCGTCTAGAAATAGCTTGTATCTATGGATCACACAAATGTATGCCTAGTGAGGATTTTAAGCCCACATCAGAAGTTGATATATTTGCGGATAAATAAAAGGTATTATTATTAGAATGTTTGAGGTACTGTGAGCTGAATGTGTGACTGCTAAAGTATACATTTGATGTATTATTGTGATTGGTCTATTTGATGTGAAATAAATAAATAACTCTATACTCGATGGCTGGTGGTTAGTGTAACGGACTGCCACGCCTGAGGTCGCGGGTTCGATTCCCGCACAAGTCAATCATTTGTGTGCATGAACATAGATGTTTGTCTTGGTCTGGGTGTTTCTATGTATAATACGTATGTATTTACAAAAAATAAAAGTATATATGTATGTTTATTCATTGTCTAGTACCCATAGTACAAGCTCTGCTTAGTTTGGGCTAGATATTGTTGTGTGTATGTGATAGAATATTAAATAAATAAATCACTTGGGCAGTTGTAGTGCCGAAATTACAACTTAAACCGTACGCCATCTGTACAGTGTTAATAGCACATTCTGCCTTAGTATTCTATTCACTTATGCCCAATGTCTCAAAGGTAGATCAACACAACAGTGAGTTAAGAAACGATCAAGCGCATGGTAACTGCTGTGATTGGCTAACTGAATTAGCAATAGCCAAACAAATTACGGACCTGAGTTTGAATTTAATATCATCCCTTGTAATTAATATCTTAATACCTGAAATTCCGTAACAACGCTGACTACTTTATTTAAAAATAGGAATCTTAAACTAAATTAGTAAATTATCAAATTATTAAGTTTCATATGTTTAAGTCAATTATTGTTTTAAATAATATATAGTCTGAATTGAGCAAGTGCTAAGTGTCGTTCGTACAATTTTTAAGGTGTCATATCATACACCATAAAAATTGTGCATTAAGTGTTAGTATTAGTATTTTTGTTGGAATAAAAATAATGTAACAACTAGGTACTTTATGTCCAAGTTAATATATTGAGTCGCAGCAGCACACCGGTGGCCAGACACAATTTCTTTTTAATAATGTCTTGTATTGTGTATTATTATCCGAGATATATCTTTAACTGGTGTCTAAAGATCCCAAGGGAATCCTACATTATTTTACACGTAGCTATTTCACTATTCGTTCCATAAACTATTTATTTGAAATATTAAACATCGATACATCACTTTGTCACCGAGTGAAGCAAGGACCATCGAACAAACAATATCGCTTTCCTAACAGTAATAAGGATAGTATACCATAAAACGGCCTCATTAAAACTATTTATAATTACTAATAATATAATACTTCTAGCAATACTTAATAGCTATTTATTTATGTTTCCATTGTTTAATTGTTATTGTTATAATATTTATTTCATAATTAGAAAAGGTACAATTGATGTCCTTTGTTTAATCTCCCGTGTGTCGTGTGAACACCAGGTGTTCATAACCGCCAAGGTCTTCCTTTAAATTTTTTAATCAGATGCTTAACGGGTTAATTTAAAATAAACATTAAAATGTAATATCATTAAAAGCTGTCTTTTGAACGCGGCTTTGCCCGTTATGAATCCCACAGAACGCGTGCCGGGATAGAAAGATTCCTATATTTTACCCAGGACATGGTCTATATGCATGCCAAGTTTCATCGAATTCGGAGTAAGGCCAATGAGTAAAGATATTATTTATTTATTATTTTGAGCCTGTACCGTCCCACTGTAGGGCAAAGGCCTCCCTTCGATCTTTCCACTCCTTTCTGTCCAGCGCCATTTGTCTCCAATCCCGGTTGAACGCATCCAATTCACCCCGCCATCTCATTCTGGGCCTGCCGCGGGGCCGTTTGTTATTTGGTGCCCAGTCTGTGGTGATTGTTCCCACTTCTCTTCAGACATGCGACAGATATGGCCAGCCCAGTTCCATTTGAGAATTGATAAAGAATGTAAATAAATTGTAAGCGTTTCTTAACATATAATACTTATATTTCAAAATATCGTAATATATAATATAGTAATTACGCCAATTAGTTATTTAATTTTCGATATAGGTACCTACTTAGTTTAATATAATCAGTCATATATATGGCAGTCATATAATCACCATGCAGGCTTGGGTGTTTATTTTATTTAGATACTATAACCACGGTAATTATTATATAACACACGTGAATGCAACGCTTCATTTTTATAGAAGATTTTAACAATTATAGGACTAAGCGCGACACCTATCCAGACACTTCGGAATAAAAAAATCAATGACTTACTAGAACTACAACGACATCTATTGATTGTAAACTGAAATGACAGTTATAATTTTAAACCTAAATAACAGGTGGCGGTACTAGTTTATAATAGCTTCACGCTGAATACGTTAGATGGCGCTATCAACAAAAAATATTTGTCTTTAATAGTTGTACTCGTATTTGTTGTTTTGTTGTTTTGTTGTTGGTTCAGCACATATAAATAATGATATAGCAATTATAAACTATAACTTACCTCAGCCCAGAAGCAAACGATCAGGGAAGAGCCTGACATGAGCAGTGGGTAGTAAGCAGACAGGAGACTCGTTGCCCAACCTTCTCGGAATGCAGACTGGAAATAAAAATAAAAAGCATAAGAACAGCATAATGTGAAATTTCTTTTAATTAAGCTGTAAGTATAAGTATATTTACTGTATTTATATAATTGCAGTGCCCTGACAGAGTTTTAATGTATTGAACTATTTCAAACTAACATGCAAAATGTACACATGATATGCAATAGAGATTTTGATTCGATTTGCAGTCCTGTAATGGCTGTTCCCTATTAATTATTCAGATAATTATGCCCGCCAGTCAGTCAGACATTTATTTTCTATTACATGATAATTTAATGTCGTGATGAATAACGTCGGGGACATGGATGGAGTAACTTATTAAGGCAATCGTGCATCTCTATTATATCGGGTTAATTGAAAAATACACATAGCCTTTTACCTAGGAGTTACTTATACCTTACATAACAACTTTTGTTCTACCACTTTTTATAATTCATTACTTATTAGATTTTTTATACAATCATACAAATATTGAAATAAGTTGCTTTAATCGCACGACTACATGTGGTCACTAAAAGAAAGCAGCAGTTTAACCAATCCACACGCCGCGGAGTTGGAGTCCTTGTACGGAAAAAGAAGCGCGTACAAATTTTTAACTTTTTGAAATGTTTTTTTGGATCAAGTATAGAGTTTTTGGTAGAACTAACGTTTTAAGTATGATGTAAAGACTTAGTATTTTTCATTTAAAGTACAATGACACAGCCACTGTTGGTATTGCAAACATCCATAGGCTACATCTACTACCAGACGGACAACACTTTGTCATTAGATTAAAGGTATCTAAGGGAAACTACCGTATACGGTCCACCGTAGCGAAAGCCAAGGGTGGGGAAACAGGGACACTCACCCGCAGGTCATTAAGTCAGCGCCACGCCTTTCACCATCAAGAGTCGTCCGCAGGCGTTAGTCTGCATAAGGCACTGCTGGGTGGATCGCTGAAATTGTTTCAGTTTTAGCAACCCACCCACCATTCAAGGCAACTAGTTAGCACACTGTGGTAGCTTTAGTCGATGGGACCCGGGACTTGGCATCTTTATACCATTGAGCCCGACATACCCTAGCTTCCCTTTTCCCGCAGAGAGACGCGTAAATGGCATTCCTCACGTAAAGAAAATAGGTGTAGTAAGTAACTAACCGGTGACACGAAGTAAGCTCCTCGAATGAGGGAGGCGAGGAACGCGACGAGATACAACATCTTCTGCGTGGTGACCTTGCACGCGCGCAGGAACGTCGGGGCCTTTAGCCGCCTGTATTCCGTGATGATGCATATAGTTAGCTGCACCGCGCACACAAACGCCACCAGAAGGAATACGCCGCCAATACCTGGAACAGAAGAAATGAAGATCGTGAGCATATTGTAATATTGTCTTAAGTTTACGCGAATGTATACACGCAAAAAATAAAAATCAACCCAAAAGTGATCATATTGTCTTCAAAATGACTTATATGACAAGATAAAAGCCTGTCATGTAAAAGTGACGCAGAGGACGGTATTTTCTTCTAATGGATGAAAAGTTCGGCTCTGTTCGTTGGAATCCGCGGCTGCCCGCGGCTACGATCTTCTAAAGCGAGCAGCCTCCATCTATGGCAAGTGTCAACAAAAATTTTGTGTGATGAGATGAGATAGTTACATGTTCTAAAATGTCAGTCGAATTTCCCGGACCATAGTCGTCGTTATTTGCATTGCATTACATTGTGCCAGTTTCATAAACAGTCATTTTAGATCAATGACTTCTAAAAGGTATATATGACTATACTTTCACCAACTGATTCTGTATGAGGTTAGTAAGGTAAGTTTGCGATTATGTTTAGTGACGTCCCGCAATAGATTCTCTTAGCCGGCAGTGTTAATGGAATTATCTGTCGTGAAATTTTCAGTAGCCACACGGATTGTAGAACCAGTCTCGGTAATCGACAATAGATTTCTCCTCTCTTACCCACGTGATACCTAGAACCGGCTGCCGAAATGTGGATCGAATATACCTCTGTCTAGCCCTTCGCAAATATACAGCCTATGGCATTTAAAAGATTTGATTTACGTTCCGACTGGTGAGAAAATCCATCACAGTTCCACATTCCCTAAGGTAAACATGGTCGAAGCTGTTGCGACAACATTGCATCTGGTATGCTTATATATGAAACAGCCAGATAAAAAAGCGGCAGTTATCGCTTACCAGGTGGACCGCTGGTTTATCTGCCACCGCAGCCATTAATAAAGGCTTAGCGCCAGTTCCCACATACTTTCATTGAAAAATTTGTTACTGTTCCTGATATTCTTTTAAGTAGTCATGACTGGTCAATCTCCGTTTGGTGAGATATTGTTCATCTAGGCTCGATTCCTATACAAGTCATCATTCAACTGTTCATAGCTAAAACGACTCATTTATTGATCCTATATTTGATGGTCTTGATATAGGAACCGGACCCTAGTTAATTTTAAAGGTTCTTTGAAAGTGATACTCACACGCGTGATAAGGCATGTTGGGTCCGGCGCACTCGTTGCCCGCATATCTGATCTCACAGAGGCAAGTGCCGTTCAGGCAGTCGCCGCGGCCGCTGCAGCCGAGCGCGCAGCCAGCTCCGCGAGCCGCCGCCGACATCACTGCATCCGCGTAGTACGCTAGCAGCGAACGCATCTTACGGTGAGCGACGCACACCGTCGCTTGCGGTTACTGGAAATAAACAAACTTACTGTTAATACGATGTCTAGGATCAGAGAAATTGGTTAGGAGCTATGGTAACGATTTTTGTTCTTTTATTGATGCCTATTGAATTGCATTGGATACAATTGTCCACAGATCGATTACTATTTTTCAAAGACGCAGCGTACATATTTTGTATTTATTTATTTAGGACAACTTACAAAACATACACTAATACAGGGTTTACAAACTGTTTTAAAAATATGTGCTGAGTGTTGTTTCACTTACAAGTCGCCACGGCATATATTTATATACGGATAATTGGTGTATGTATTCTCAACGCCACTTTCACGTCCTCCGAAAACCAACGTCATAGAATAAGTACATTATTTTTTGTTAGAAATGCAAGTGGAATTGTTATTGCGAAATACAATGTTAAATAATAATAATATTCTATTCTATCACATGTGTATGTGATACAACACCATCTAGCCTTTTTTTTTTTTTTTGATACCCAGGAAAAAATGCTTGATGCACTACCCGCCGGCTAGGGGACGGCACCGGTGGGGCGTGTGGGACTCACCAGCCTATTGCTGGTATACCCACTAAAAAAACCTGGGGTGTTCCCTCTCTCACCCAATGGGGGGGGCCTGTTGGGAGTCTAAAAAGATTCATCCATAGCAGGCCCCCCCGTGTGGGTGCCGGCCGGGTCAATGGGACCCGACCTCCTCTCGTCCCCGGGGGAGAGCATTTCGCAGCTCTCCCCTTTCGACGTTAGAAGGCGCGCGGGAACACCGCGCGCGCCCTCTGTGGGTTCTTACTCACGGGTGGCAGGGTCCCCTGAGGCCTTGCCACCCAGAACCCTTAGGTGGGGGGCAGGAGAGCGATATAAGCGCGTCTCCTGCGCCCCCTCCTCCGGCGGCGGATGTCCGGGGCGTAAGGATCTTCCTCACGCCCCCGCTCCGCCGCCTCCTTCTGCGAGATGACAGCCTCGCAGAAGGACCTCATTGCGCCCCAGCACCTGTCGTCACCGACCATCATGGATACGACGGTCGGCAACGAGAGGTCGGGGCCAATCACGGCGACCAGGGCACAGCGCTCCTCGGCCCACGCCGGACACTCCTCCAGCGTGTGCTGCGCCGTGTCCCGGTCGCACTCCTCGCAGTGGTGACACCTGGTTGTCGGCTCCCTACCGGCTATCTTGCACAGGTACTCTCCGAAACAGCCGTGTCCAGAGAGCACCTGAGTAAGCCGGTAGGTGAGCGGTCCGCGCCGTCTGTCCGTCCATTGCCTTAGCACCGGACGGACAGCCTCGACTGTCCTCACCCCATAGCGGGGCTGGGCCAGTCGCTCCTCCCACCTGGCCTCGAGGACCAGTCGAGCCTGGGACCTTCGCGTCTCCACCGCCCCGTGAGTGGGTTCCTCACCATGGAGCCGGAGGTCCACGCGCCAGTGATACACCGACGCTTGGACCTCCGCCTCCAAAAACACCATCTAGCCTAAACTAAGCAGAGCTTGTACTATGGGTACTAGACAATGGATAAACATACATATGTAGGTACTTTTTTTTAGTAAATACATAGATATTATACATAGAAACACCCAGACCAAGACAAACATCCATGTTCATGCACACAAATGTTTGACTTGTGCGGGAATCGAACCCGCGACCTCAGGCGTGGCAGTCGGTTACACTAACCATAACGTACGGCAGGTATAAGTTTTAGTTTAATTCAAGAAAATTACATTAGGATAACACTTTAAGTCACCTACAAACTTTACCATGATTAACGAGAGCTTGATTGTCTAGAATATATTTATTCACTGGCGACTAAAAACTAAACAACTATTAAACCAAGCGCAAACAAAACATGATAACAAAATCAAAACATAAGGCAAGAATGTGTTAATAGTACGTTTGTAGGACAAAGTTTTCGTTTGGCGTAAATGTGTGACCGTGAGCATATCGATTATACATATTTGTAGCTTCCCGTTACTGATAGCGATCAGTACCCACACATAGTTTATTTATACAGCTCACGTGATGTGATAGTCTGAAATGCCACGTAAACATGTATGGTTGAAATTGTTTAGACAAATGACATCTTACATCTATCAGGAGTATCAGAGATCCAGGCTCTAAATGCGTTACGATACTGAGTATTATTGCCTAACAGAAATTCCAATAAAATAATTAGGATAAGAGGAACCCGCCACGCACCCCCGGTTTACCCACCATCAACTATTACTACAGATAAAGTTGACAGTACCGAACTCCTCTGATAAGGGTCACCCCGAAATAGGATCATGGCGTACTCCAACTTGCAGTATTCTTTTTCGAACACAATATATGCATCGCCACGTGTTTTGCCTCAGCGCGAGTCATCCTCAGGACAGTTTGACAACAACTGAGCGATGAGTAACCGTGCGCCGGCTTTTATCGCCTTTTAATTCGCCCACTACTCTCACTATCGTTCGAATGACAAAGTGTATTATTTCGTGGGTAGGCAAATAAAATAAGCAATGATGACTTATTCAAGTTTTTTTGTTCGTTCAGTAATGATTTTCATGCCGTTTTTAATCTCTAATTCTTCCAATACACCCATTTCAAAGCATTTTCGCATGTATGTAAACTTTCAAAAGTGTGGCTATTATTTAAATTATGATCCGCTTATAATAAATATTGAGCAACATGTAATTATTCTAGATGATTATTTTTAAACGAAGCTAGATGTTCCTTTTAATAAATTTAAAATAAAATCTACGACTAGCTTAATCTAGGTATATATTATTTATTGCAGTCGTTGCAAATTAATTTATGTATTCCTGAATTTTTGGTGTTACTTATTTGGTACCATAACGAAGTGACTTTAAAGACTTATGTCGTTTAATGTCTCAACGAATACTGTCGTCTTTCAGTACCCTGCTAATCTGTCAGATATATCGCCAAAATAAGTAAGCACCGAGGTACAATTACTTTGTTACTTTTCAAATGGGTACAAAAGCGGTTATCGCGCTTCTTTTTAATTTCTCTATCAAATTCTTATTATACCCATTGGATTTAGTCATATGATATATTATATTTTGTTCTTTAATATACGATTATTTTATAATGGATCATTTATTAACGCTGTAGGTACAAACTAAAGTGTCGAACCTTTTGGTACAATTTGGTATGAAAATAACTTAAACCTTACCAAAGGACATTGACTATTCTTCAAAAAACATTTATGAAGTCGTAAATAACAGCTAGCTGTTACATGTAACGTTATAAATATCGAAGGATATGAGGAAGCTTGTTAGACTATACTTAGCGTAAGGTATGTGAAATCGCATGCGGTTTGTGGTAAATCTACTCGTGTAATACTCTTATATAATACAAAGTAACTAAGTATTAACTGGATCCAGACAAGTGTTAAAAATAGTGTGGTTCCAATGGTTTTGTCTATCTTATATTACTAGATGTCCTCTGCGATTTCATCCACGTTTATGACTAGATCTTCGCTCCAGTGGTTTGTAGCGTGATGTTATATAATACACATGTTGCTTCCTCAAATATTAAGCTACCGAAGGAAAAATATTTCTTGAAATGCCACTCATAGTTCAAGAGATAAGCGCGTTCAAACAACAAAAATCTCTTCTGCTTTTTTATATAACTTAAGTGTATTGTATACTTTAGTTGAATCCGATATCTGTCCCGGTCCCAGCTACACAGCGTTTAACCCTAGTTTAGCAGATTAAGTATTATTATTATAAACAAATATGTTTTTAACACTTATCATGTTATTGCTTTTAGGACACTAATCTCTATTTTCTGAAAGGTTAATTAAGGACGTATCTAAATCAAACTCAGGTCAAGTGATTTGATTGGTTGTCAGCTTATACCACCAGTTAATATACGCTTATCTGTCTGCAAAGAATATTTTGTGTTGATATACCTTGCAGAAACCTGGTGTAACACATTAATCCATAAGCTTGTGCGATCTAAATATATAGGTAGCACTATCTTTTCATCACATTCTACTGATGTAATCTAATCTGTCCGTTACTAGAATACCAAACAATATTGACTACTTATTGAGTCTGGCCGCCGGTGTATCACTGCCACTCAATAGATTAAACAATTTAAATCAACATTTACATAAAATTAGCCCAATGAAAAAAGAAGAGAAAACACGTTACAATGAGTATTACAATATAAAACAGAAATACTATTACATACCAACAATTTTTCTTTGTAATACACTACTAATACATTAACGTACAGTTAAAAACAACATAAGCCGTTTAATCGTACAAGCTTATAACTTTACAAAGCCGATAACATAGTTAGAAATACACGAACAATAAAGAAATGCCATGAGTATTAATAGCAACACCTTAACATGAAAAGCACCTTTAGTGTGACGTTACGATAATTATACTCCGCGGTCAAGGACGATGGCAGACGTGATAACCTTCAAAATAAAGTAAATAAATGTCAGTAAGAGAAGAAATCGTTCACGTGACTTGTTAAAACCTTTCGGCCTGGTGAACTGCAAGTTTCATCTGACCGTTCGTTGAAGTTTTTTGATGAAGGTAGCTAGAACAGACATGCAGAAGGCGTAACACGGGTTGTTTTACGGTAGGTATATTCCTACCCCATAATGTAAGCAGTGAGTCCACAGCTGGACTGTAACAGGGAATTATAATTAAAAAACAATGTAGTAGTAAATATCTAAAGGTGAACTGCAATACCGTATGTAGTAATTAATTTCAAATATAACATTGTCGAAAACGTAAGACAATATTAGGGTCATATAAGTATTAATATTATAACATTACTACACATACATTATTTATACATCAGTGTTCGGACGCCGGTGTCTAGCCCAATGATTTCATCATTGTCTTCAAATTAATAAGTTTCTTCATATGGATTGATGGCTATCGAATTAAAGTGTCCAAGTCCACCCATATTGTAGTGAATGAGAACGAGCTGTCCATTATTATTTGATGACCAAATTAACTTGTTGAAGTTTTTGATTGACTGGTTGTGAGCACAATGGGTTATGTCGTTACCGTGCTGCCATCGAAGGGTCTTATTAGGTAGGTTCGATTTATACACAGAATAAAATGTGATCCAAAGATAGTTGGTCTTATTATGGGTATTCGTTGCGTTCTTCTTTCGATATTTGTAAAAGCTTTGAAAAGTACGACATTTACAGTTTTATTAGATTATAGTCAATATAATTTATGATTACTGCTCTTTGCCATGACCTTCCTAACGAATAGGAAAAATATCAAATGCAAAAAGAATTTTCAATTCAACTGATAGATGGCGACATTAGTACATTCAAACAAAAAACCAAAGCAACTCTTCAGCTTTATTATACAAGTATCCTAACTAGTCCTAACTAACCTAACTGATATAAAAAAAAAACGAAAGTGAGTCTGTTTTTTTGTTTGTTACGATTTCACGCATCAACTACTACCACTACCAATTATTATGAAATTTTGCATACAAGTTGGAAGGAAAACAGAAAAGGACATAGGGATAAGGACGTAATGTCCTAAAAATATCTGTTATTAACCTAACTTACATTAACAGTCGTGAAGCCGCGGGTAAAAACTAATAAGTAATATATTACTTGATTTAGATTTTATGTATAATATCAGCAATTTTAAAAAACGTTTAACATACTTTGTAAAAACTTTTAGTTCAAGAAAAAACAACATTTGCTCACAAATGTTCGCATTTCCGCTGCAAAGAAAGCTAGATACAGTTAGATTACGCAAGTAGACTCTAAAAGCTATAACTACATAATAGATTTAATATTTCATAACATAAGTCTAAAGTAACGACCATTCAATTTTGGTGGGCGCCTTTCACTTATTGCTACAAGTGTAACCGGCGGGCGTTAGTATTTTATATCACACACTTCCTATAAACCCTTATAGAAGTTCTATGCAGTTTTAAAACATTGTTAAATGTTGAATTATTCCTGACAGAGCTAACTACCTTAGGATATTTGCCAGCTTAATAAAATGATTTTGATATTTGATATATTTTTTACAGTTTGGAGAAATCGTCTCATTCATCTAAATCTGCGAAATATGATTTATTACATATTATACATATGCATAAAATCGGCCTCCAAGATAAGGTTATTTATCAAAGGAAATGCCTTTTTTAAGCGTTTGAAGATATCGATACCTGCGTTACTACAAATGCTATTTAGCCAGTTAATAACATTCAGTTAGATATTAGCCATGTTTACAATAAGGTTGAACTTATTTTTCTGTTTTATGTAAGTAATTAAATAGACTTATGTGATGTATGTAGACATAGGTATGCTATATATTAAGCAAATAAATGACTGATCATGTTTCGATCCAATTGCTTCTTATTATCGGATAAATCACATATGATAGGTACATAAAATATAACAACAGCTTTTCTATTGTGTATATTTTGGCAAAAGAAAATGATTAAACCCACATTTCGCCAACTCTCTTTCAGTTCGTACGTTACAGGATAAAAATAAACATATTCCAGAAACTCCTCTAAATAATTTGGCGACTTTGGTTGCCGTACTGTGTTTAAAGCAATTTTCTCCGGGTTCTTGCCGTCATGACAAGTCTTCAATCACATCGAGGTACCGGTTACATGACAGAGTGTTTACGTAACGCGCCCACGTGGAGATCGAGGTCGTTGCACTGTTGCGCTTCTAAATATACCGCTCGCGGTGTTTACTCGGAGGGCCCCGGTGTGTGTAGCTCGACGCACCTCCACACGATTAATCATCGTGATGCCTTTTCATACGTTTCGATTAGTTAAACGTTTCCGTTAGGGCGGTTTTAGATGTGTGGAAAGCGCGTCGTTTAAACATATCGAATTCGTTAAAAGTTATGAAACAGTGGGAGCACCATACGAGCTCATAACCCAGCTTACTTACAGACATAGATAGAATCAAGCTATTTTCGCGCAGGGGTGGGTAGACAATAGATTTCTATCTGCTACAATCCCGGGACAACTCTATTGTTTTATTCACTTTCATTATGTTCTTCCTTATTTAATTATTGCCCAGTTTGCTACATTAAAATGTTTGTTATATTTCTACCTTTTTACTAAATGTTATCTAAAATTACTTACTATTTAAATCATAGTAAGCATTTTAGATAATATTTCAGCAAACTTAATCTAATACCAGAATGCGTAAGATATGCTTTCGCGTACTGATTCGCAACATGCAGGTGAAATTATAGATTAACTGATAATAAAATGAACTTTATTTTAACGTCTCATATTACTACGTTTAGACACAATGAAAAAAAGCATTGTGTCGGTACGCCGATGTCATAATGGCGATTTAAGATTTGTAAAAACACCCTAGCGTCTACTACCTATATCAGTGACATTGCTAACGACACATTGCTCTCTGCATATAAGCTGTATCAATGATATATATAATAACTCATGTGAAGCTATACGACAGTGAAGATTTCCCACGTTTTGATGTTTAACACGTGTATCACGATAACCTATATGAAATGACAGACGCATTTATACTGATCTGTTTTCCTCTCCAATAAGTGGCTGCATGTAGTCTGCTTTATAAGTAGGGCAGTAAATAAACGTCTACCTACATATACTATAGGTACATAGACTTATGCATGTTTCTCAGAAGGAAGCAAAGACTACGGATGTCTAATGTAACAATAATTGTTTCATTGAAATTGTCGTAATATTGTATTATTTATGACTTGTTAATAAATGAACTGTTCTTTGATTATTACTGAACTAATAAGGTGCAGTTTAGGAATGTTCCCGATAGACGACAATATTCGCAGTTTCTGTTACCCAAAACATAATTTGCGAAATGTGGGTACGTATCCTAGATAATAATATAAATTATGCACATAGTTTATTTGTTTATTACGCCTTCAGACCTTAACTAATTGACCAATCATCATGAAATTTGGCATACATGTTGTCAGACGTACAAAAAAGAACGTAGGGTACCATCCAGGAAAAAGTACTGTTACCGAAGGAAGCCGCAGGCACGATCGGTTTGGTAAACAGGATAAAAATCGATGTTAATTATAACACATACTTACTTTAATGCGCACTAATTGCAGTTATTGTCATTCACTTTATAATGTGACGATAATAAAAATGGCCCGTGACCTACGGTTGACTAGGGAAAATCATTGCGGTATTCCCCAACAATTTTGCTCTAGATAAGCTATATATAAACAAACAAAGTCCCAGTATAAAAGGCTCTTTGGTAAGCAGTTACTATAGTAAATTTACACTTGCAACCAGAAATATTAATCGAATAATACCGTCTCTGCAGAAAAATAGTTGCGGTATTACCATAGAAAGAAACCATAGGACGTCCAAAAACCATACTGACTCCTAAGGGATTTCTGACTACCGCAAGCGATCAACACAAGTGTAAGGGTACTTAACTAAGATCTCATTCTAAAGGGTAAAAGTATTTCTCTACGCCATATTTTAGCGCTGATCCCGCTATGTTTTTATATTATTACTTATCTTTTGACACTATATTTGAAAACAAAGTATAAGCAATTTTCCGACATAAAAATATTGTGAATATCGTACTATTTCAAATTTTCTTTAACATGCTTGCTGCCGATCGGATTTGATTGAGTAACAAACATCCTAAAACATAACGATTTAATATTAGTAGAATATAATACACGTGGTAGGTGTATACTTATACAGGTACCTACATTTATTTTATTCCTTCCTGCAGTATAAAGATTATTCCGCAATGCGGGAGCTGTCTTAAGCCGAATCGATATCAAAATCTGCCTGATATCCCGCCAATCTCTACAAAAAGCAAGGCAAAGTATACATCACCGTCATAATATTTAAGTACTTGATTATCGATTCACGGATGTTTTTGTTATTAGAAGCTGTTGGTCCCTACATATATTTTATTACGCCTTATGAGGAGTTATGACTTATGATGACGCATAATCCTTCGGGCGCCTCTGTTATGTGAAGGCCAAGCCGAGGACGCGTAATTACAAGGCTTTTACCATCACGACTTTATATCTATTGAGGTTCAGACGGATATATATTTGACCCACATTCCGCTAGTTAAGTTAACGTGTCACGATAAAGGGATGGCCTATGGCTGTGTGCTTTTATTAAGACTTGTTTAATAAAATCTTATAATAAAAACCACTAGCGAGCCGTCTCGGCTGCGCAAGGGTTAGTACAAAACCATTATAAATTATATACCTAAACCTTCTTCATGAATCACTCTGTCTATTGAACTTATTTTAAACTTACTAGAAGAACGGAATACCCTAACACATGCATACAACATTTGTTTAAAAGGCTATTCCAAATATTGTAATATCAATGGGTATGTAAAAGAAATCGAAATAAACAATTATTAAGTAGTTAAGTTTAACGTGTCACGATAAAGGGATGGCCTATGGCTGTGTGCTTTTATTAAGACTTGTTTAATAAAATCTTATAATAAAAACCACTAGCGAGCCGTCTCGGCTGCGCAAGGGTTAGTACAAAACCATTATAAATTATATACCTAAACCTTCTTCATGAATCACTCTGTCTATTGAACTTATTTTAAACTTACTAGAAGAACGGAATACCCTAACACATGCATACTACATTTGTTTAAAAGGCTATTCCAAATATTGTAATATCAATGGGTATGTAAAAGAAATCGAAATAAACAATTATTAAGTAGTTAAGTTTAACGTGTCACGATAAAGGGATGGCCTATGGCTGTGTGCTTTTATTAAGACTTGTTTAATAAAATCTTATAATAAAAACCACTAGCGAGCCGTCTCGGCTGCGCAAGGGTTAGTACAAAACCATTATAAATTATATACCTAAACCTTCTTCATGAATCACTCTGTCTATTGAACTTATTTTAAACTTACTAGAAGAACGGAATACCCTAACACATGCATACTACATTTGTTTAAAAGGCTATTCCAAATATTGTAATATCAATGGGTATGTAAAAGAAATCGAAATAAACAATTATTAAGTAGTTAAGTTTAACGTGTCACGATAAAGGGATGGCCTATGGCTGTGTGCTTTTATTAAGACTTGTTTAATAAAATCTTATAATAAAAACCACTAGCGAGCCGTCTCGGCTGCGCAAGGGTTAGTACAAAACCATTATAAATTATATACCTAAACCTTCTTCATGAATCACTCTGTCTATTGAACTTATTTTAAACTTACTAGAAGAACGGAATACCCTAACACATGCATACTACATTTGTTTAAAAGGCTATTCCAAATATTGTAATATCAATGTGTATGTAAAAGAAATCGAAATAAACAATTATTATTATTCTCTTTATTACTGATTCTTTCTAATAATTACATTTTTAAATATAAATATAAAAGCTATAAATATTTAAAAATATAAAATCTGAAATGACCCACCTACATCGGTAACAGATTCCAAGCTGCCGGTGGTTAAGCTCCAGAGAAAGGAATCTCCTCACAATACGCGCCGTGTCGAGCAGTACTGCCTTTTGGATCAAGGACTTATCCAGCCATCTAACGCGAGCCTCTGCAGTCTCTCCTTTATTATTATTATTATTTTCGGTGAAAACCGCATGAAAATCTGTTTAGTAGTTTTTGAGTTTATCACATAGGTACAGACGCGGCGGGGGACATTGTTTTATAAATGTAGTGATTGCACAGGTAGTATACGGTCGAAGACGTGTTTTAATAGAGAATCAGCGCCGTGCGTTCAATATTTATCTTGAGCATATGATAAAAAGTGACTAACGTATTTATCACTAGAGATAGTGTAAGTTCAACTATAAAGATACGAAGAATACTAAGATTATCTTACTAGAGTGCAAGAAACTCTAAAACCGTGCCTAGTACATAGATTTCAGAGTTTCTGTACGGAGACCTTTATCCGCTGGCTCCTATTATCATAATAATAAATATTTATTTCAGACCAGGATCCATAAAGCGTTAGTAACAAATTAAACAAAATCCGTAATCTAGTGTTTGTAACAGTTCAATTTCACACGTAATATGATGTGACAGGCCCGGTTCCTGGATACTGTCTACGTCGTGTGCAGCGTCCCAGCATCGGACTGTCCCACTGATCACACAATGTGCTCAACATGCTGTGTGAGCTACCACGCGTTCTGCGTGGCAGGTGAGCACACCGTTTGTGGATAATGGCATGGATACCGATTATGAATGATCGACAAGACGTAAATGATGCTTTTGATGTAGCAAGTATTCATAGACTGCCAGTTACCATCACGCACAGCGTATGCTTGTTTCCTTCAAGTAATAATACAAAATGATTTACCTACACAATTGATATTACTTCTGGAAAGTTATACGGTAGAAACTAGTTTTATAGTAGTATAATTATTGATAACTGCTTTAGCTAATCAATTAGCCGTATTTACCTTGAAATGTTGTGTATTTAATCACTATTTATAGTTTTGTAGCGATACTGCTGACGCTTTAGTTTTGTATAGTCAGGCGCAAATATGCAGTAGCGCGGAGCGCCGCGCGGCAGTCGTCTCCTCCCCAACCACTAAGTTAGGTCGTAGTCCAATATGTATTTAAATTATAACTGGTACCAAAGAATATATATATCATAAAGTTATTTCATTTGATGAACTAAAACAAGACTTTTAATTACCCCTACAGTTTTATTTAGTTACTAGACTTTTTCTACGGCTGCACTAGCATTAATGTAAGTTAGGTTGGATCAGTAACAGTGCTTTTCTGGATAAAAGGTATGTTCTTTTCTGTTCCCCTTACGCCGTGTTGCGAACCTTCATGATGAGCGATTGAGTAGTTACGGCGTAAAAGCGTAACAAATAAAGAAACTCACATACGCGTTTTTAATAATAGTTTAGATGTAAGATAGGATAATGTAAGAACTACTGCATGTCCGAACAAATAAACGATCCACAATGAAAACAGCATTGTGTCCAAGCCAGTCAAAGCGTTGACCGAGAGATTAATGGCACCACGAGTTTACAAGTAAAAGTTAGTGGAACATGCTTCTAAACTACGTAGCGCTTGTGTTTTACGACACAAACTACGTCACAGGTGTGGAAAATATCCGCACAAAATGTACAAGCTTTTTACGATCGTATTTTTACGGTCAACCCTAAACGAAATAGTATTACGTAAGAAGAGAAACAGACCATCAATCATACAATAACTTAGACGACTTTCATAACACGGTTACGGTGTTCAAATATGCGCATTCATTCCAACGTGGCCTAGTGAATTATTAGTCGTAGCCAAACAGTAATCGATCCTAATACTTCAAGGTAAAGTTGCAGTATGGTATAGTAATATAAAATAAACAACTATTTAATAAACTTTTATAAGTTTATTAAGTAGTTGTTTATTTTAATTATTAACTATGTACATATAAACACAATTCTTTAAAACTAACTTATACCTATAATATAATAAAACAGAAATAAAACAGAAAAAGAAAACTAAAACTCTCTAATGGTAGTATCCCCAGAAGACTGGCAGCATTGCAACGTTGAATGGCAATGCTTATTCTTTCCATGAAATAAAGGCCAGCCCTCTGCTCACGGGAAGCGTCGATTAACGTTTTCGCTATGTGTCTATAGAGAGCACGAGCACTGTGATTCCATAACCCTAGCGTTTCGACCCCAAACGGCCCAAAAGCATAAACCCTTCCAGGTTTTTGTATTTGCGCCATTTGGGTCTCCGCGGATGCAGCAGCAGCGCCAGCACAACCCGCCGTGCTGGTAAGATGTAATGGCGCAAGGGTTTCGACACACGTTGCGTCCCACACCAAGGGCCTACCCACCTTCCAAGGCATCAATGACATACCGTCCGGTCTCTTCCCATCGTCACGTGCCAAACTATTAGGTTGAACTTATGAGCTGGCACGCCGGCGGTGACAAAAGCGCGACTGATAATGTTATTAAGGTCAGCGTGCCGCGAAAAATGACCGGCACTCCTGCTACATGATATGGAGATGGCCAAGGCCATCGACGGCTTCACCACACTGACATCGACGCGGAGAAACACATGGAGCTCCTAAACGAAGGCAAGAAGCGATGCGGAACGTTGTGTCGTCCAACATAGTGCCTATGTTGGACGATGGGAGTGCTTGGAGCCAAAGACTAGATTCCCACTCCACCACAGCCAATAAACGGGCACGCTCAGTAACATTAAGAGATGTGTTCATGAGATGTTCTCTCACCATGTTGCAGAGCGGTCCGTCTCACCGACTCTGAGAGAATTGATCGGATGGCAAATCAGAGCTTGGACAAATTATTTTCCAAGCGTTCACTGCGTCGGACTTGCACTTCACTTCATTTTAGAATTAACCAGTGTGGGAGCTAACATTTTCCTGGTTAATTCTTCAGTGCAGTGGACCTAATAAGACAGAAACGCCGGTAAACTGTCATAATTAAGTTTGCGAACCCCGAGGCCACCCAAGCGAACTGGTAGAATAGCCTGGAGCCACACTCGGTCGTTTATGGCCTAATATAAATTTTTGCTAAGTGTATACCGAATAGTATCGTCGATTTTTCCAAAAGTATTAAATGCTTCCAAAATATAAATATATATTCGGTATAAGTATATGTAATTGCATCATCTGAAAGATACTATAATACAAGTAATCCTGATGGATTTTTATCATGTCGTGTATTTTAGGTTATTAAAACAATCCATATTTTTACGCCTTCGTCTTTTTTGGTACTATTAATTTATAGCCCAGTATGTAATATCATATTTTCAGTTGCACACCTGCGTCCCAGAGAGTGTGACCTAACGAGCGTTATACTCTGTGGGATGTTTGGACATTTGAGATGTCAATGTAATCGCAATGCTGAGCAATCCTTATTATCACTGTTATATGACTAATTCATAACATGCAGTACGAAAAAATAAGTGTTTGTTTATTGAAATACATATGCTATATTTATTCTTTATAATATTTTCATTTCTGATGCAAGAAATTATATCTACAACAAACAAATGTTTAATTCTTAGGTATCCGTCACTCAAGGTATTATCATCATCGTTCTAATTAGTGTTGAGACATCCGTAATGAGGAATTTATTCTTTTGAATATTTTGGATGGGTTACCATTGAACTACAAATTCAGTCATCTGCACCGATTACGTGTAGTCAACAGACTGTACCGATGACAAAACATCCAACGGGCCGATTCCTCGCTTCATAGGATACAAATAAAAGAATACCCAGTGCCGGTTGGCAGAGTTCGCATATCTTCGAGAACATTATGGAGAACTTTCAGAAATGCAAATTTCCTCACGATGTATTTTAAAAAGCCTTTACGTTAAAGCAAGCGACGTTTGCCTATTTATTATAATAAACATATACACTACATAATTATAAACATAAATAAAAACAAAAAGAGTAAACTTCTGTAACCTGATAAATAAAACTGGTCAACCTTGACTAGTCCATCTTTGCGTGGTACAGTTTTTATATCAACTCGATATGTACAAAAGCTAAGTGAGAACGAGTTTAAGACCACTCGGTATTAATACATACATGGATTTAATACATACATGTACATAAATAAGTACCTATAGTTAAATGTCACCACCATTTTAATAAATAAGTGTGTAACACTATACAAGAGAGGGCCATTTGTCGCTAGTGTAAATATCACAAAATGGTATTCTCCTAAATCAAACTAATTCTCAAATATGAACTCAAACTGCATTTCAATTCACACTGTTGTTTCCTTTTTATCATATCAATGTATCTAGCATTTAAATTTAGGTATTCAGGTCTTAGAAATTGGTGTGGTACATTTTAACCGATTTACGCCACATAATCATTCTCACATACTAAACACTCGGCATTTGCCATGAACATCTATGGCAGTCGTTATTGGGAAGTCAGTGGCCTATATCCTGACACTGGTCTCGCCTTAGGTATCGTTAGCCTTCGGGTTGCGAAGGTCAGGTGGCAGCCGCTCCGTGTAAAAACTGATATCCAGTCAAATCCGGTTAGACTAGAAAAGCCGACCCCAAGTGACTTGGGAATAATAAAGGCTAGGGAGAAGATTTCAAAAAGTATACCTGTGATATGGTTATTTCGGATTTCATTTGCCTTTATTATACCTATGCAAACAATGATAGTATATATAAAAACGTCCTTTATAATATCATTGTATGCAAAGGTCAAACTATAACCACGCCTGGGCAGTTGTACTGCTACTCGATTTAGTCGAAATCCATACGCAGAATGTTTTCGGATATGATAGGCAATATTTGTTAGAACCTCTCGAACTAACTAACAACTACAAATAAAAAAAAAATGGTGATCTGTTCTCATGGTACGAATACAGCCTATCTATTTTATAGCAGCGCGATGTATTTCTTAATGTTAGTCTACCACAGTCAGAAGGTCAGGGTCGAGGTACACAGAAAAGATAATTTTATGTACTTAGGCTAATGGCACTCGTGGCATTGGAACGTTAACTACGTACTATTTGTTGTCGATATCACTGCAATATTATGTTTACGACACTGCTTTTCTATTTAAACTTGCGTCTACAATATTTGAGCTAAATAATAAATAAAAAAATACTATAAATACTTAATATCGAATAGAGAAAGAGCGAAGGCGTTTGGCTTATGATTTTGTATTGTAAATGTATACTAATACTAGCTGTCCCGGCAAATGTTGTTTTGGCATAAAAAAAAGTTTTGACCAAAAGATTAAAAAAAAAATGTTAGGAGTGGACAACCCTTATCACTAAGGGGTATGAAAAATAGATAGTAGCCGATTCTCAGACCTACTAAATATGCATATAAAATTTCATAAAAATCGGTCAAGCCGTTTCGGAGGAGTATGGTAACTAACATTGTGATACGAGAATTTTATATATAAGATTATAAAGCTGAAGAGTTTGTTTGGTTGAACGCGCTAATCTCAGGAATTACTGATCCGAATTGAAAAATTCTTTTAGTATTGGATAGCCTATTTATTAAGGAAGGCTAAAGGCTATATAACACGCCACGACCCATGGGGGCGGCGCAGTAACGATAAACGCGGGTGAAACCGTGGGCACATCTAGTTTATAATATAATCACTAGATTTTATCCACCGCTTCGACCGGAAACGTGGATAGCGTCAATAAACTATGCCTCGAGAGAGGCAGAGGGATTTCTGTTGAAATTAAACAACTTTATACGACATATAATTACATAATTTTGAAACCTTAAACAACTATTGTTAAACACTTTTACTAGTTACTGTTCACTTCTATTTAAGATATTTAAATTATTAAAACTATTAGATTTAATTTTACACTTTTCCCGACGTTTCAGTTGCTTTTCAGCAGTAAAGTAAAGCTTTACGTAATAACGGTCCTTTATAAAAAAATTAAAATGTGATAAAATCCGTTTCCGTCCGTAACATTTGCGTAAACGTAAGACAATATACTGTTTTTCCTGATTAAAGATACCCTATGTATAAGATACCTTTTCTGTATGCAAAATTTAATGATGCTAGGTGGAGCAGTTGAGGCTTAATAGCGAAATAAACAAACTCACATTCGCATTTTTAATCTTATATAGGATAGGATTTGATTTTACTTTGTACTGATTTATCATATGTCTAATGGAGTCTGTTTGTGTAGAGATATGGATAAAGCATGGTGCTTGTAAACTAGAGATTGTAAACGTGATAGCGCATACAATGTATACAAGTGGCACTTCATTTCTAAATTGTTTGTTTGATAGAAAGTAATACATCGTGAGTGCAATATACTATAACTAGTCCTGTTCCCGTGGGAATATCGGGATAAAAAGTAGCCTATGTGTGAATCCAGGTCTTCAGCTACATACCAAGTTTCATCGCAATCGGTCCAGTAGTTTTTGTGTGAAAGAGTAACAAACATCCATACATTCATACAAACTTTCGCGTTTATTATATTAGTAAGGATATTTCTGATGTTTGAAGCAACTGTAGATATGTAGCTTATTTATGCCTAAATTATGTAATTAAGGCATAAGAACTGCAATCGGAAAATCTTGAATCGACAAATTGCAAACACAAGCATTGAGTTTAATCGGAAGGACTTACAAGAGTACTAGCTTTTTCTAACTGCAAGTAATATTTCATGAAATATGTGTTTATTGACGATTTAAATGACTTTCCATCGTTTTTACGATTTAACAAAAGAATTTTCAAACATTGTGTCTGAAAATACATCTAATAGACAGAATATGTATTCATATGACATACCTACTGTAACTTAGGTACTGTGGCAGTACTTACCGATAACATTTCCTTTGTAAACTGTAGCAAATGTGGGTTTACTGACCTTTTTTTTTTAAGTAAGTTGATAAGGACCTTTGTTCTCATACCTTAAATTTAAAATAAAACAAAAAGAACATGACACCTAAAAACATAGCTGGTAGTACCTATTGCCACTGCCTACTCCTTCAGGAGTATGCAGACGTGATTCCATCATATTCATATATAAATAACCAAGCGTGTTTAACAAAATTTTAATCCGAGTCAAGTCAATATTCTTCAATATTTACAGAGAACGAAAGCTGGGTAGGTAAAGCTACATGCGTCCTAGTTTCTGTATTGCCTTTTTGCTACAAGTACGGGTCAGTACACTCGAGTACAGTGACAGTACACTCACAAAACAGTTCCACTTATTTCTCAGAAGTAGGTCGCTAAGATTACTGTTTCCCTCGCACACGCGTACTTGTCATTTTTTACTTGCAGTCTTGTAAACATGCGACATATAGTATTTGTATCGGTTCTAGAACATTTATCGAGAACCAAAACAGATTATTTTGTAGTTGATATGTCAAAAACAAGGATTGCGTGATGAAGGTGCGAGCACGAGTTACCATCGTCACATGTCGTTGTATGCACACGAAAACGGTTTTGCTGTAATTAGGCAGACAGTCTCCAGCCTATAAAAGTCAAAGTGATCAGTGCGTGACTTTTGAGTGCACGGATGGCGTAGTGTTTTCCCTTGCGGCACCAAAATTTGTGTTATCCACAAATGGTTGTCCGAGTCTGGGTATTCCTTGTGTCAGTTGTTTGAATGTTTGTAAACTCACTGGAACTATTCCAAATGCGGGATAGTCTAGTTAAAAAGAACAAAATTATAAATCCTTATGTACCAAATTACCGCAAGACCTTTTTAAAGTGAAAACTTCTTTAGACGCGTTGAGCACTTTGGTGAACAAAAATCATGGAACTCGCGTCCTCGTCACCGAACGCTTTCCATGAGCTATATGTATACTGTGTATATATGTGTACTTTTTGGGTGAACAAAAAGCGTGAAACTCGCGTCATCGTCACTGCACGCTAGTTACTTAGTTTTCACTTCTATCGGCAGTCCCCAAAGACTGCCCCGCATGTTTTTTTTATACTAATAACGTGGCAAGCGTAAGCATATTGCAACACCAGGATCAATGGCGCGCGCTTGTTTGTAAATTGCACGTTGCCATGTGCCGAGCTTTTAAAAGCATTGCTGTGCTAGCGATGATCTGCTTACCGCACAACGTTTCTTTACGAAGCCTGGAAACACCTCACGTCAGAAACATAACGCAAAGTTTGCAATTGACTGCGTTGTTCTGCAGATATGAGGAGAGAGGCTGTTTCAGTTTCGTGAAGCTCCAGTTTTTAAGCAAGGACCCATTACGTCCAACTACAATTTACCCGCGGCTTTGCTCGCGTTATTTTAGATTTCGTCAATAAATTTATATTGCTACCCTATGTCCTTTACTGTACCAATGAGTTGTCATCTTAACGTTAAGTAAACCATAACATAAATAATAACTATAAACTTAAAGGTGACGAAATACTAAGTTAATTGATCCTGTCACTTGAACCAAGTAAACATGCACCCGTGGAATCTCACAGGGACAGCACACATGTCTAAGATTTAATATAAAACAATGTATCCTAGCATTAAGTCATACTTTTGTCAACAGCTCAACAAGACTGTACTCAACTTGTGTTTTTAGTTAAATAAAGTATTTATTCCTTTTTTAGCCAAGTGTTTATATTTGACTAGCTATATGTTTCGAATCTCTATTAGCTTTGTTGTTTATGTAACACCATAACAATACCTATTTATACAATTACGTAATGAAACTCCACTCGTAACCATTAAAAATAATCATTTAACACCATAACGGCTAGAGGAAACGTTTGATCACGTACAAAGCCTTGTGTTTGTATGTGTTCAAACAACTTGACATATACACACTGTACTGATACAGTGTGGTTTTTACTGGTAATGCCGGGCTACGAAACACATTGATGTACACGTAACAATCGAGATGTTAGCCGCTTTATTAGCAACTAGCTTTTGCTCGCGGCTCCGCCCGCGTAGTACCTACATCAATAAAAAATATGTCCTTCCCCAGGTTTTAAATTTGTACCAAATGTCATCCATATCAATTGACTGATAGCCGTGAAAAGGTAAAAGACAGACAGATAGACAGACGGACAGATACTTTCGAGTTTATAATATTAACACATTCGAATAATATTATAATGTGTTGATAATACTATACATAAGTACTTGCGCTGCGCCCTTAATCAGTTAAAGTTAGATAGATCTTTTTTTTAACAAAAATATTAAACAATCATTTAACCCCAAACTTGGCAAGCCTCTATGTTAGTAACCAATATAGCAGATTAAACAATTTAAGAATAATTGACATAAATAATAGCGCTTAAATATAGTAAATCAAGTAACAGAGCTAAACAAGCTAAGTAGCACCGCGTCTTTCACGACTGTACTCGAATATCATTCGAATGCATTATGCGCAAAGCGACGCTACATTACTAATCTATACTATCCCCGTACGTTAGTGTTTAATCTCCCAATAAAACATTATTAACGTATTAGAATATTCTTTTATATTGATGTATTTTATAGAATATTCAGGTATATTATACATATAAGTACATAAATATTATTATACAACGAAAAACTTCTCTACACCACTGTGACACCAAAAAGCTGGTCACTGAAGAAATTGAAGTAACTTTATTGCCAAAACAATCAAAACCACAGATGCTGACAACAAAGCACCTCCTTAAAAACCTCTCATATATCATAATTCAATCCTCACTTGTAACATAAAGAACATTTTTAACAAAAGTAATTAACATCATGTCAAGAATATTTAATTACAGAATTACAGATTTTACCCTACAGAGTCAGTTAAAACAATCCGCGTTGATATACTAATGCAATATCATAGTCGGTTTTCCTCCACAGTGCCCTCGGACGTGATCCAATTGTACTATCTGGGTCGCACTGATACACATATAACTACACATAACAAATACAATTTTATTAACACACGCCTAAAATGGCGGACAGCTGTCTAGTCATTATTATAAAGTGAAAGGAAGGAGTTAATTAGTGCCCCCTTCCCCTCCCCCCTGTAGAAGTTAGTACATAGCACCAGTGACAGTGCCGTTTGTCGGCATATGGTCATGTGGTACAAGGTAATTAGAAGATTTTAAGTTTGACTGCTGTTTAGGTAGCCATCTGGCCAGTACTCGTGTTGTTAGTTGGATCCGACTAGTGATCTACAAATGGTTGTCCGAATCTGGGTGTCGTTTGTGTTCAGTCACCCTCATTAAGATGTATGGGGAATAAAGTTTCATAAAATTTTTATTTTGGATTGGACAATGTCTACAATATTTTTGCAAAGGTCCATTATAATGTCTACATCCAATATGCCAAAATATTGTATACATTTTATTGTGGATATTTACTGTAAAAAGTCAATTCTAAGTAAACATCTGTTCCAAAACTTTGTAAACATGGATGTTATGTCATGTATGTTTGTGATGATAAGCTTTTACTAAGTTGAAAATCCAAAATATTAAACAACTATTGTTTAATAACCAGTTAAATATAATAGATGCATACAATACTTCGGCATATTGGATGTAGACATTATAATAGAACTTTAGCCGTATACATGTTTTTAGGGGGATTGTACATTGTTTCAATGATTGTAAACTCATTTACAATACATGAATAACTAGGCGCAATGTCTGAATCGCAGGAGAATAAGTACTCAGCAGAAGAGTTAATACGCCCAAGAGTAGAAGACTAGAAATTCATTTAAAACATATATCATTTAATATCAGTGCCTATATCAAGACACGAGTCGTTTTACTACAGTTGCCTGTAGTAAAACAACTCGTGTTTGATTTTTGACACATTCCATGAAAAATTTGTGCAAATTTTAACTGTCCGTAGCTAAACCGAAGCGTTTCTTGGTATAGGGACCGCGCCCTAGTGGAAAAGGATGGATTAAAAGAAGATTCTATAGAATGAAAGAGATAGATGTGACCTGACGAACATGACTAGAAATAACACAGTACACTGACCTCAAATCCTATGGGAAATGGGTTGGAGTATGATGGTAGTATAGAGACAGAAATAGGTTGTCCTCTATTAAATGGCAGTTAAAAATATCTGGAAACATGTGGGCATAAATGATCTAAGGCGGCAGTATCCCTCTAAGAACATTTTAACACAGGGAATACAAGCACGGATTAACCGCTGAATAATGGAAAGTAGGGTAATAAATAAGCCAGTGTGTCTATTTCTGATGTGTATTCGCTAGAAGAGGCTACGCTGCCAGCAGTAACCGTAGAAGTAATGGAGTTTGTCGATAACGTTGGCAGTGCAACAACCTCTCTCTTTATATGAGCAATGATGCAATGAATTGTTATAATTTTCATAAGTTGTACTATCGCATTATAGCGAGGGATAACTTCAAAACTACACAAAGCCTATTGGTTGTAGTAATAGAAATATACCTAAGACATCCAAGAATTGAAATGCTCTATAATACTCTTAAATCAGTTAATCCTGCCGTAAGAAAGGACAGAAATTGTGTAATATATTAAGTCACTAAAATGTCGCCAAAAATCCAATTCCACACTCCATAAAGTCGTTCCATTCTTTCCGTCATTCTTCTTTAAAAATTGTTATTAAGGATATGTACTACATTTACTTTAATAAGTACTTTGTCGAGTTGCGTTTCTATAAACTATAACAATGATCGCAAGTTTCATGAAACGCATAAATATAATCCGGCATGTCGTCCAGTGTTGACCCCGTTAGGCAATGAACCTAAATTTAACGATCGTATTGTTTATAAACAAGCCATTGGTTTATTTCCATGTTATCATTCTATTTCAACAGCGGTGTAGATTTTTTATCATTAAATACATTTGTTGTTACTAACTTACAATTAATTTGAAATAAAGATAAGTGCTTGCCATATATAACTTTAAGATAAATTGATCGCACGCTCATTAAACAAAGATTGAACTCGGAAAGTTCGAGATCAACTTTAGTTGGAAAAGATTCTGGCGATTATTAAATAGGTAAATATTTATTTATATTGAGCCCAAAGAGTATTGCACTGATATTAAAAACAAATATAGATATTAGGAAACAACAGATGTTTAAAGTAATAGATAGTATACCCAAAGTAATAATAACAACTAGCAGTGGGCTGGCCTGATCTGAGAGACAACACAAGTGACATATATTATTATGAGGTCTTTCTTAGATAGAGAGCGCTACTCAATTAATATAGTGTAGGACGCACTCTGGCTAGTTTGATTTCTGACGTAGGTAGACTAGGTGGCAGATTTTGAAAAAGAAGAACCGGTTGTCGTGCTCCGAGACATTTGTGAGTACCTTACTTCCAGCAATGGCCTAGCACAGTGTGATGATGATAACTGAAATCAAATTTTGATCAAGGCACTATTGATGAAGTGCCGCCTTATAAACATATACTTCTAAAATGTGTGTGCTTATTGATGTTATTGCGTGCTATCATTGTTTTATTACCGTGTGATACATTCTGCCTCAACTAATTGATTCAAGTAAGACAAACTTACAATATTAACTTTACTTAAAACTTTGCTTGTAACGGGAAGACGAGCACTTTATACACCAAATTTATACGTAAAGTAATCCGCTACTATAAGTAATCCGGTAAACCGGTAACTATAAAATATATTCGCCCGTTACAGTACATCGACATCAGGCAATATCATGCGTGTATATGATTTTCTATAAACATACATTTGCTCGCATCCGAGCCTTCGTCCTACGTCCAATCAAGTATACTGCCACGGAACAAGGATTCCCATGTTTGTACAGTATTCGATTTTTCAGGTGGATTACTTTGAGCCTGAACTTGTTATGAGTAGGCTCTATGACAACATCCATAAAGCGCGCCGCGTCTATGAAATAAATTTGTTTTTTTATAAATAGGGGCCGCTTTATGATCTATTTAAGCGTGCCTGCTTTCTGATGACCTATACGTATATATAGATAAAAGTTTTTTGGGATTCAATTTATTCAGTTTAAGTGATATCCAAAGAAACCATAGAATTATTTTTATATAAAACAGTCTGACTAACGAGTATACGGTTTGTAAAACAAACCTGCTAAGGCATTAGTGTAACATGATTATGAACGATTGCAATATCATATAGCTTTGACATAAGTACTTATCACAAGTAAACAAAAGGTAATTATAAGATATTCTAGTTGGGCTGCTCGATGGTTAAGTGCCGATGTCGCTGCGACCTTCCTCTCCGAAAATACCAATGTAAATGACACAAATTTCTACGACAACATAGAAAGGGCATTCATTTTTCTAGAACTATACAATTATTTGGTAAGTTTAGAAAGTTAGTTAAAGCCCAACCCACACGCCATGATACGTCATTTTTAATATACTTACACAGACTTACGCCTGCATATTTTTAAATTACCCCACGCAGAAGGACAGTATATTATTGAATTAACCTACCCAGAAGTCTATTACACCCACGTTTTACCAGTTATGTTTTATATAGCATGTCATAACAAGTAACCTACCGCCTTTTACTGGAAATATAGCCAGACTACATGCTGCTAGTGAGAATGATCTAATTGAAATAATAATATGCAATACCACAAAGTCTGATCTGGGATCCAAGACCTCAAGATCTAACGCAAACATAAACTTAAAACAAGGCACTAAACTAGGTATCGGCCATTCATGTAAAGTCAACAATATTATATTCTTTAAATAAAAGATATCTAATCACATATTATTTTTAAATGTTGCCGCTCGTGACTAATAACAGATAAATACAGTATCACACAGGTGTTCAATATCTACACAAATATGAGATAAATTATGAAGTATTTATCTGACATTTTGCAAATTTTAGTAGAAGAGTCATTCGGAGACTGTTAAGCCCGTCGCCCACACGAGCTGGAGTCGAGGTGGCGTCGAGACGCGGGCGCACGAGCGCTGCGCCGCATCTATGTTTCCTTCAGGAATAAATGGCAGTGCGCTCACACACTAGAGTCGTGTCACAGGCGAGGTGGAGTCGAGGCGGAGGCGCGGCGGCGCGGCGGCGCGGCGAGGGTGGTGTACTCGACCAATACTTTTCCCTGGATAAAAAGTACCCTATGTCCTGTTCTGTACCCGTGACAACGTGTATGCGAAACTTCATGATGATCAGTCGATGATTACTTGACCGATTATCATGAAATGCCGCATAAATACACATTGCAGAGTTACAGAAAAGGACGCAGTGTACCTTTCGTCCAGAAAATTACGGTAACTTAACGAGCGAAGAAAGAAAGAGAAACTCACTTTTGCATTTACAATATTAGTTAGAATTTTACAACGCTATACATAAATATGTATAGCGTTGTAATATAATAACATAACATACCATAACGTCTTCTCACCAAGCAGGTACTTATAATGTATTTTCTATCTCTTTTGCCCCTGTGGTAGGCCCTACAATCATATAATTATGCAAATACATACATATATGCAACAAATATGTATAATGTTTATATCTCAGTTGTCTCTACGCTTGCTCCTTTATTTCGATAGACAAGATTATATGTAATAAACATACGTTTCTTGCACTGTCGTTTATAATTGTTAATTAGTTCATCTATAAATAGGTATACGACATATTTATTACTTCACAGTCGCGTCTAGCTAGCGATGCATATATCGGCTACGAAGCGTCTCTCGTCTTGCGTTAATGTGTTAATAGATTTTGTAAAAATGAATAATAAATTTCGATTCCTCGGGAACAGGGATCTGGCCGTTAGGTACCCCCTACGCTTCCACAGTGTTTTTGAATTCAAAAACACTTTTCAACAGTATTTGCTCAAGTGTCTTCTCCGGTTGTTCTACAATGGGAGCGTTTCGTCCGGCGACGTAGAGGAATAAAAATAATTTCACTGTGGGTGCGTTCCGGCCGCGGGCGTACCGAAATGGGACCCTAACCACGTACCCGAAACAGTACCTATAGTAGAGTATCCGAAGTAACAACGACCTTCACCCATCTGTTTAATCGATGATTTTTTTTTGTTATCGAATTTTTTATATTAGAAAATACATCGCGAGTGGGTTGGCTAAAAATTTATAATTAATAGGTAGTCCAATAAAGATTGATATGTATAGTGAATTCGATTCGACCGCTGTGCTTGAAGTGTGCTAATGGTTCAAAGTGGTATTGGGTCTTTCTGTCAGGAAATTGTAAGAAGCCGAAAATGTTTGCCAAAAGTTTTCTCCGAAAGTGTAGCCTTTCGTCAATACAGGCTTATCTAAATTATAAAATACTTAAACTGCGATAAACTATGTATAAAAGAATAAAATTCAAAAATTTCATAGCATCTGCTTAAAACTGAAGAAAAATTACCTACTGTTGACCGCTAGACGTCATTACATTTTTCTACTCACACATATATATTTTTATTAATTACATTACATATAATTAAAGTACTACATCCGTGGCACTCACTCACTCACTCACACACACACTCACTCAAATACACACACACACATACACAGTGATGCACTACACACGGCTCATACATGTTCCATATCACATTAACACGGATTAATTGCTAATCACGTGTAACGATAAAACCGTTTATTAACACTGCGGGAAATAACAACAGCGTTTAATATAGAATAACATCACACTTGTATATCACCAAAGGTATATAAAGGAGGTGCATAATGTTCAAATTTCTACGTCATATGGCGCAGTGGTTTATTTTTCTACCAAGACGGGATAATACATAAATATTATTTGCAATTACCCACTTGTGACAAAAAAAAGCCGTGTTCCGCAAATAGTAAAGCCTGAAATTCTTTGTGTTTGTTATAATGTCTTGAAAAGCCTCCGCTACACAAGTACGGGAGTTGTTTTATGCCGTTGCGACATCACTATAATACAGTATACATTGAGTAAACGAAGAAGAGACAGTCAATGACTATATTAAAGCTGACCTTTGGAATACCAAATCAGAGGTGCGCGGTATTGTATAAATTAAAGTCTTTTTAATACAACTAGCGGTCGCCAAGTGGCCGATATTCGACCATAATTGATTTACATTTTAAGTTCGTTCGTCGTTATCGTTATTAAGGTTTTATTGTCTATAACTATATCCTTATAATCACATTTCAATTAGTCACCTACTCCACGTACATATGTAATCATAGTTACCAAGAATTTTACAGCAGCCGAACAATGCCGAAATACTACGAACGCGATTCGATTGCTTGTGTCAAATGCATGGTTGTGTGCGTGTAGTGTTTTTTCATTAATTTAATATATTTCTAATGCATATTTTATAAAAATATTAGGATTCGCCACTCCTTCTACATATAACCTTTAACTGTGCCAAATTTCATACTTCTCCGTCCGCGCAATTTTCGTAAAAAGGGGTACAATGTTTTTGCTTCACGTATTAATATATAGAAGAGTGGAACTGAGTTTCTTATATATCATTTATTGAATGAAGACATCGATATACACCTATGCCACCTGATTTCAAGACTATATCAATCGGTTCTTGAAACTTTTTGTAAGGAGACCTATATCTTAAAAGAAACTGAATTGAAGAAAATATTTTTAGTGGACTGTGCTTACTTATAATTCTTGCCATATTAACTTGAAAAATCTTGAAATACCAGACATAATAAAAAACCTATTGTGTCTGGCCGCCGGTGAGCCGCGTATGTGTCGTACAATACGTTTATCATTGCGTGCTGGTGAATAAATTATATTAGTATATTAATTCGATAAAGTGGAAATTTTTAAAGGGTCTCCAAGGTTATCTTGCTACTCAAAAAAAAGATGTATGGGTTTTGTGTCCCAAGAACATACTAATGACAGTATAAAAAAGCGCGTTTCAAATGTGAACTGTGAGCAATATTTATCTATTTATATCTATTTAATTCTAATGGACGAACCAGGCTCCACAAATGCGGTATAAAAAAAAAATGGCTCCACAAAAATAATCTTAATTTTGATAAACAGTGGTAGGGGCAAATGTTTCTCAAATTCGGTGCAATATTTATGTCTATGTACACTTTGATATTGTGTAATTACGACACTCGGCAATACGAAATAGCCATACATACGGGTTGCGAAAAAACGAATTTAAGGAAACGCCACGATTTACATAGAGAAATTCTCCATCATAATAAATTCACCATCTCACAACTCCACAATGACGTTCCTTGTTTATTGCTAATGCTGGTAGGCAAGTCTGCTGGCTAGTAAATTGTAAGAGATGGTCAATATGCTTCTGCACCACTTTGGGCGAAAACGTTGACGCGATACAGGTAAAGCCTGCTACGATTTTATGTTTAAGTAATATTTGTCACTCCCACGGCTCATTATATAGATACACTGATATATTAATCAGCTGAATATAATCAATAGATATTCACCACTGATTAAACAGATAAGAAGACAAAGAGTAGTCTTGTTTAACCTTCGAGTTTATTTAATAAAACGTACGTGCTTTGGACATTGGACATAAAATTATGTCGTTGAGTATTCGTGTAATTTCTAAACAATAAGAAAATTATGCAAAGTCATTCAAATGTTCGTTTGGTTGATATTCTTCGGCGCATATAAATGACGTTTTTGTAGAAAAATACCAAGTTGTTTTGTTATTGTGGTCATAGTAAAAGTATTCCATGGTATGTTTATAAGCTGTGGCAGGCGATCGACCTGCCCATCTAATATAAAATGGAAAGTGAAAGCTTTTATGGTATAAAACCAGATCGGACCTGACAAAAGGGTGTGTATTGGATTTTCTGTCGATATATTCTTAATAGCCGGCCAGGGTTAGGCAGTTAGCAGTGATGTACTCCTATGCGTCAGCAAGCACGTAAAGCCGTCGGTCTTGCGCCTGATCTCTCTCCGGTCTTGTCGGAGTGCTGTCCCATCGGGCTATGAGCTTGACTAAATAGAGAGTGCACTTGTGTTTGCGCATACACTTGTGCACTATAATATCTCCTGCCCACGTTCACAACGTATATGCCAAATTTTATACAGAAAAAATACAGTTTCCGAGGCATAGCAAATTGACTAAAGCTACATTTAGGCGAGCGAAGCCGCAGGCAAAATCTAGTTACAGGTGAAAGCTCTTTATGATGCCTCTTATATCAATCATGGTTTAAACTACAAAGGGAATAACCATCTACACATTATAATTATATATTCTTTTTACTACATGTATTTACTTTTGTAGTTTGATCAGTCACGCTGTGTGTTAGGGGGGCCAGTGTTTTGCCGCCATTACCGCGCTATCGCAGCGTTAATTAAACAACTATTGATTATTATTTATTTTGTACGGTGCTATCGTTATCGTTATCAATAACACGCTTTTCCTATCATAAACTGTTATAGTATTTATTCGTGTCCATGGAATAATAATTACGGCTCTTTTTAATTATAGAACTATAATAATAAGGTACTAAAATTATTTATGGAGACTAGACTATGGCTGCGGCTTCACTTGTGAAACATACATCTATTTTTCATAAAATCTAAGACATAGTCTATTTGTGTGCCAAATTGTAAATCAGTTTAACAGTTCACACGTGATTGACCAACACACATCCAAATCACTAACCATCCTACGAATTTATTTTAATTTTAAATATTATATTAGAATATGGTAAAATTAATTATGCATGCATCATTTGCTAATCTGCACTGGACCGTTAGTGGCGCAACCCTTCTCACATTCACAATAGGCTCGTGCCCAGCATTGGGACAGTCCATATACAGGGTTGATATTATTATATTAATGCATGAAATGCCATAATTACTTGCAGAATGTAGAAACATACGTCATCTTTATTTCCTCTTCGGTAAAAAGGGATGATTGAAATGATGACAAAGATGCTAAAATTATTTTACCTTTATATAAGTTATTACACTTCAGGGCTTTATGTATTAATCTTTCATTGTATTATAACTATGCTTCTATTTGTCATTTCTTTCTGTATTTATACGGCTTAATTTTCCTTCCCGCATTTAAGCCTATCTCCCGGGGTCGGTCTGGGATGAATACTATTTACAAGGATACTATAATCATTAGGTAAAGTAATTGAGTCGTTTAGGATGACGTGTTTAAATAATATACACATGTATGCATGCCTGAAAAATCTCTATATTGTTCTCGAAGACATGTGATGTCTGTCAACCCCCACCCCGACGCCAGCGTGGACCATGGCCTATCCTCTCGACTAACTTTTCACACTGAGAAGGCCTGTGGCCAGCAGTGGCAGAGATTACATACAGGGCTGAAACGGAATGATGTGATACACCTCTGTCTAACCGGGGGATATTATAAAGTTTTCTATACTAATAGACAATAACCAATCATTACCTTACTATTCGATCTATGGAAACGTACAGTTAGATACCGGCTATTTAATGCAGAATCTCGTAAAAGGGAATTACTTGTACTAATAGCAATCAGTGTTATCGGCAATAGCTAATATGGTGTTCAAAATGGCGGCTTGATAATCTACATGGTTGGAAGCCTTAAAAACCAAAACATCATACATAGTCATAAATATTATGATGGCGTAGTTGTTAGTGTAACCGACTGCCACGCTTGAGGTCGCGGTTTCGATTCCCGCACAAGTGAAACATTTGTGTGAATTAACATGAATGTTTGTCTTGGTCTGGGTGTTTCTATGTATAATATGTAAGTATTTACAAAAAAAACGTATATATATGTATGTTTATCCATTGTCTAAAAGTTTGGGCTAGATGGTGTTGTGTATGTGGTAGAATATTATTTTTTATTATTCTTCCTTAAGATAACAGTGGCATGCCAGTAGATTCAGCATAAGGCAAGCCTAATGTATTTTTAACAGTCATTGTAATCTTCTTCTTATTGTCTCGATGGCAACAGATTTTAAATGATTTTAGCCAAGTCATTGTAATAAAACTAATTTTATTCTCTTTATCCTTTAACCAGCAGCCAGCGATCAAGTAGTTAAGGAGTGAAAGCGTAACAAAAAAACTCACACTCACATTTATAATATTAGTAAGGATTAGGATTCTTTAATATTTAACAGATAGGTAAGTATTCGCGATTAATCTTACATATAAACGCTACTCAGCGTTGACTGTTAGTTGAATAATAGAAAAATAACAGCAGTGAACCGTTGATCAAATCTTTATCATTGATCAAGAAAAAAATCTACGCAGTTGAGAGGCATCTAGTAGTAATGATAAGTCATCAATATTTTTATGAGTAAGACTAGGAAAACCGTGCTTTTTTAGAAAGATTCGGGCTCTGGGTATGGTTTAACATGAAAACTAAACTCTACATCATCAAATCAGGTTTCAGATACAAAAGTAAATTACTTAAACATTCCATAATAACCAGATGCAAACGAACACAGAGCAGTATATAAGGATCGTCCTTGACCATATTATTCCGAGTATCGTCTGTCAACACGGTGATACGGTGTTACGTCACGTAGCTCGTAGGGATCGTTTGTATGTGAGCGGTACCTACTTATTGTGTAATTAGTATGTTCTGGCAATACATGCGGAAATATCCGTGATAACGTTATCCGGTTTTTGCAAACCAACTTGTCTTATTTGGTTGTTTGTTGTTTTGTTAGTTATTATTGGGATTTTGTATGTTCTGTTGTACCTAATATTTTAGTGGTAATGGTACTTGTTATAAGCCAGATTAAGTTAGGTTAGAGTGTCAGTGAGCATCCTAAACCCACGTCGTACTTTTTCGTTATATCATATGTTTCACGCGACTAGGTTCCCATTTCTCTAAAGTGGTATGTCTTAGGTACTATGTCGTTCAAGCTACATACATACAAACATATCTGATTTAATCAAATTACATTCTGTGGTCGCGTTACGTGGGAAACGTCCAAGAATGCTAATTTTATTTAATAAAAGAAATTGTTAAAAGAAAACGACTGATCATCAACATAACCATGTCCAGGATTCCAAGACAACAGTAAGTACCTAAGTATCTTATCGATTTTTACCATCTTTTTTAATGAAAGTATATAGGTATATATTTGAATATCCCAATCCATATAAAAAGCGGTAAGGTAAATAGAAACACGACTTGAGTAAGCGTTTACAGAAAGATAAATATGCAACACTACTGGAAAATCACCCATCCGATACTAAAAGAACAATGCGACGTTAACATTATAACACACTTACACAGCACAAAGCTTTAATAAAACTCAAGAATATACTTCAAAAAATATATTTCGATCCAAATAGTGGCCGCCTCAGGTGATTTGGCACTCTCGCGACCAGACTTGGCAGAAATACTACTGCACGAGTATCCGAAACGACATACCAACTTTAATCGACGACGAGTCATTTTACAATAGATATTTCTGTCTTCCTTTTTAGGGTTTCGTATTAAACTGGTAAAGACGACCACACTTGTGGTACGATTCTATCCGTCTGTCACTGTTGCTGCATGTCGCGACTACAAAAGCTATTCACTTGAAATTCGGAATATTAATAAATAACAAATGCTTGTTCAACTTTACTATAATATATTGCATAGTTCCTTCTTTCTTATTGTATTGCTTAACTTAATGAGTCGCAACGGTACACTAGCAGCTAGACAGAATAGGTCTTCAGTTATGTTTGGCATTCTAACAACTAACAGGTTAAATAGTTTATAAAAGGTAATTTATTTAACATTGTATGTCAATCAGCCTGTGGACTTTCAATTGCCGTCATAACTGCTTTGACTGGATTCTTACCATTATTACATCCATAATTTTCTGCGTATTATTTACAAATATGTGGCGATTTTTGTTGAATCTGGAACTGTGCCCGAAATACGATAATAGAATGTAGTATATATAGAAATACAACATATTTAGTGATAGTATGATAAATAATATGTAACTGCGGTATGTAGATGATAATAAAATCTTTCCCTATTACGTGTATCTTTTATACAACTAAGGTGGCAAACAAGCATTCGGCCCACCTGATGATAAGTGGTTACCGTAGCCTAAGGGCGCCTGCAACACCAGAGGCATCACTTGCGCGTGGCCGAACTTTTAGGAAAGGAAAAGGAGAAAAAGGAAATGGGTAGGAGAAGGAACGGGAAAGGGGGAAGAGGGTAATTGGGCCTCCGACACTCATTCACCGAACGAAACACAACAGTAGGAATACTGCTATTTCACGTCGATATTCTGTGAGAGGGTAGTCCTTCTCCGGTAGAGCATTCATGCTGACATCAGCGAGGCTCTACAGAAACGATTAAAAAATTTCTTACTCTACTAGAAAGCTACATTATCCAGAAGTAACATAGGCTATATAACATGACGCTACGAGCTACGGGAGCGGAGCAGTGATCATAAACGTCGGTGAAACCACGGGGAAACAGCTAGACCTAAATAAATCTTATATATAAAATTCTCGTGTCACAATGTTCGTTCCCGTACTCCTCCGAAACGGATTGACCGATTCTCATGAAATTTTGTGAGCATATTGAGTAGGTCTGAGAATCGGCCATCTTTTGGTCAAAACATTTTTTTAAGGCAAAACAACGTTTGCCGGGTCAGCTAGTAGTTATATAAATAATGTTTGATTCGTACTACACGTAATTACAGCACATGTGACACTCTGTTTAATTAATGAACACATATGTATACAAGACAATAAGGGACGTTGCATCACCGTCACTCATCGCATTAGATGACATATCATTGCAACATATCTAATAATTTGTGAGCTTTACATTTAAAAATCTATACTTCTATACTAATATTATAAAGCTGAAGAGTTTGTTTGTTTGTTTGCTTGAACGCGCTAATATCAGGAACTACTCGTTCGTATTGAAAACTTATTTTAGTGTTGGATAGCCCATTTATCGAGAAAGGCTATAGGCTATATAACATCACGTTACGACCAATTGGAGCGGAGCAGCAATGAAAAATGTTGCAAGAACGGGGTAAAATCTCATATCTTATATGATGCAGACGAAGTTGCGCGGATCAGCTAGTCTCGTATAATCGCCTGAGTACTTATTTATTATGTAAAGAACTACCAACTTTGCTGCAACCCGATAAATCATACCTTATATTGTCTTAAGTTTACGTGTATGTTATACATTGAAACAGGGATGTTACGGATACAGATTTTTGACATCCGCGGATTAGGATGCGGATACGGATATTTGAAGACTCACATCCGCCGATGCGGATGTCCACATCGATGCGGCAGCACCGCAACTGCGGATGCGGATGTTGATGAAAATTGTTCATCTTATTTAATAAAAAGTATCTAATTAAAAACGTATTACTGAACAAGTGATTTCTTTCTTATCGTAACCTATAAGAAAGAAATGGATCCGCATTAACATCCGCGTTGATTATTGCGGATGCGGATGCGGTTGCATATGTCCAAATCGATGCGAAGCTCCGCAATTGCGGATGCGAATGCGAATATTCGCAACATCTCTGATTGAAATTAAACTACTTTATACGGTTTTTGCCGCGTTTCTATTTTAAAACACTTTTATTACATCATTTTGAACTCTAGTACTACTATTTTTGAACTTTTACTAACATTTAAGCTATTTAAATTAAATAATACTATTTATTTATTTATATTATTATTTAAGATGGTAATTGTCTCAATAATCTGAAGTGTACTTATTACAAAGTACCCGAACAATGTTCGGGTATAAATCAGGTATAATAAAAGTATTTTAAAATAAACGACGCGACAAAATCCGTATAAAGAAGTTTACTTTCAAAATCATACCTTTTAAATTACATACATAAATTTTCAGAATCGAAAGTACATACAAACTGGGGCGTTTTTCTCGGAAGAGTAGGCAGGGACTGACTTTTCACTTAATAGGTAGTAAAGTAAGGCCAAATTTCGAAATGTAGATATAATCATACTAATATTATAAATATTTTTGAACATGTTTTAATGTTTGTTATGCTTAAATCGATCAACAGATTCGGATGAAATTTGGCCCACAAATAGACGATAACCATTTCAGTTGACACAAGATTCGGGCCTTTTAATCCCTGCGATACTATCCGTAGCTTCGCCCGTGTGTCAAGTCTACGAATCTAGTAAATTATAATAAGAGGCATTTGTTTAGAAACATAGCATCCCAAGAATGATAGCCATTGATATTTTATATTAGATTCTTTCAATATCTTACATCTTGTAGCACTGTATAAATCTGCAAACATTTATATTCACACGTAATAATGGTTGTTTTATCTCACAGCAAGAAATAGAATAGAATCATTTCTAATTGTCCGTATTCATTACAATTATCGAATTGTAATGAATAACATAAAACCTAACCTAACCTTTCTCACACTGAGAAGAGGCCCGTGGCTAGCAGTAGGACCGTTTAATACATGACTGATATTGTTATTACATTTAAATATCAATATAAAATGCAAATGTGTCACTAAGTAACTAAAAGTAGGTAATTTAAATGATAATGTCTACGTAAACAGACGGCATAATCAAACTAAACGTATTGATATTCGTGGAGGTACATGAAGAGTCATCGTGAGGCACGCTTCATAACACAGCGGTTACCCAAAATAGAATTCACACGTGCTCATGCGCAGCCGTTAAAATGCTACCGTGTAGAAATAGGGCTGGCAGAGAGTCTATGCGCTATAGATAAAAAATATAAAACATATCTAAGACTAAAAGTTATCTAAGCAATCAAACTAAAGGAAACCTTTTTGTTCTGTGTGCCTTTTAAAGATTAAATTTATTTAACAGCTCATGTGGTAAGACAGTGGCAACTACATCAAACCTGACCATCCCGAATAGAGAATTCTACCGACAGCAGGCAGTAAGTAAATCCTAACTAATATTATAAATACGAATGTGATTTTGTTTGTTTGTTACGCTTTTATGCCTCAATTACTCGACCGATCGTCATGAAATTTTGCATACACGCTGTCGGGGGTTCAGAAAAGGTCATGAGGTACCTTTGATTCAGAATAAGTACTGTTACCGAGCAAGCGAAACGGCGGGCAAAAGTACATCATAAAGTTACCATCAAGCTAGCCTCATGTTTTATACATTTACTTATTCTACAATAAAGTAAATAGAATTGTCAGTTCGTTTTATTCATATACACATTCTGATTTTCTGAAACTACCTCCATATATTTACGTTTTGACAACACTACCCAAAAGAGTCAGCATTCGTCAATCGACTGAATACGACAAATACAGTATTGAATTATTTATAGATCCCTTTATCAAACGTCGCGTCGTCGATACCTTTGAGCATCAAATACAAATAAATCGCCTCCCATTTCCTCTTATATTGCTGAATTTTTCATAGAACTTGTCTAAAAATATACGTAATATTTTTCTAAACAAAAAATTTCTATCCCTTAGGACCAATACTTTATTTCTTACCAGTACCTTTTTGTTCCGCTGACAACGTGTATGGGAAATTTCATGATGATCGGTTAAGTAGTTAAGGCATGAAAGCGTAAGAAACAAACTCACAATAACATTTATAATATTAGTTAGGACATAATGTTTTCATCACGGCGAGAGTCCTGCGTTATATATAGTATGCGAGGAGTGACTGAGCGCTAATGTAAAGGTAATTTACATTCTTATCTGGTTAGTCTTTCAAAACACAATTCTGAGTAAATTGTAAACGTGTACTAGAGTTTTATTGCGGCTTTGCTGGCATAAATGTAGGTTTCGACAGTTTTCTATACCTTGGAAACGTACCTTTTTTCAATACCCTTTAATCTATGTCCTGACAAAGTGTATGCGTTAAATTTCATGATCATCGGTCAAGTAGTTAAGGCGTGAAAGCGTAACATACAAACTCATATTCGCATTTATAATATTAGTTAGTATTAATTCTGCTACATAAAGTTGTTAAATAAAGGCAGTAAGTAGCAGGAAAACATAGACCAGCGTTTAACAGAACAGAATGGAAGGAAATCGAGGAGTCCTTTGTCAAAGTTGGTCAAATTGACTAATTTGTCAATGTCATTGTCTGTTAAGGGGCATCAATATGTTATAGATTTCATGAACATAAAACTTTTGTGTCTGAATATAGACTTGAATATAAAATAATTTATAAAATTCTGTAACAGTTTTCTCTAGTATATTATAGAATATTTTACTAGCAGTAAATGTAGGTTATATAATATATGATTCATTAAACTGCGCCAGATACGTTTTCTCCGTTATGATATGCAATTCATTACAATAGGTACATACTCCTATTTTATAGTGTTATCAGCAAACATAACATACATTATTATAGTTTTATTTTATCGACTATGTTTATTACTCTATCATTATTGAATCCCTACAATATTAACAGAATTTGTATTTTTTTTTTCTCGCTTAAATGACCACTCTCCACCTGATGGTAAGCAGTCGTGTGGTCTAAGAGCAGTGGCCTCCACATCGTCCTCATAGCAGCGGAGGCAATGTTGAGGTCTCTACTTTGACGGCCTGAGAAGGTGCTTATTCACGCCCCGCTTAAAGGTCCGAGGATTGAAGGAAGAAGGAAACACGTGCCTTGGTAGAGAATTCCATGCCTTGACCGTTCGGCAGAGGTATGAGGAGGCTGTGCGTGTAGACAGCACGTATTGAGACTTTGTGAGGAGGTTCCTGTCTCTGGAGTCCCAACCACCGCCAGTTTAGACCCTGTTCCTGAAGTCGGTGGGAACTACAAGGACAACGTACAACATATTCTTTATATTGCTAGTAGGCATGCTATGACACATTAATTAATGTAAGAATTGTGAAATAGATTAATATAAAGATTATATGCTTCTGAAATCGAACCTATTTCCATTCAATCCTATTGTCCAACAAAACCATACCTTTATGAACAATACTAAGGGTGCTTCACGATGTACAGGCATATCCTAATAAGAGTTAGACGCATTTCGCCAGTCTTTTTTTCACATCTGTTGTAATAGGCGAGTATAGGTGACTACTGGAAACTGACCTGTACCATACCTCTATTTTGTTACTACGTTTTACCATGTTTAAACAGTTTTCTCGTGTGTCAAGCTCTGGGTATCCTGATACCTTGCTTGCTTTACCACGACCTCTTAAGCGATTTAATTGTTTAAGGGCGCGAAGAAGACAGCGCGTTACAGAGTGTATAGTTTTGTCTCATTAACAATCAATAACGAGAAGGTGATCCTGATCAAAGCAAATTCAAATTAAATTAAAATAATTTAAGTGAGTTGCTGCGACGATATTGCTATGTGACCTTCTTAACTTGGTGTTACCTTGCTATTCCTACAGTAAATACTGTCAAAGTTCAATCAATTACCATAAACTGTTACATTTTTATTACGAATAGACAATACGTTTTAGTCATAAATCATAGTAGCGACATAGACGCGCACATTCTTGGCAATGCCTGTAAGGGCGGCACGAGACGGCGATTATCGTTCTTGACGCTCTGACGTCAGAATACATACGTAACACATCTCAAAATCACCAACATCAGAAGTATAGATACGTCATATGTTTATGACCGCTGATCAACGCCAAATATAATGAAATTTCTATTGTGTCTGGGATTCCGGCAGACGAGAGGTAAAGCCACAAAATAACATGGTTCAAAGGGTTATTTCAATATAGCCTGTACGATTATAGATTTGGGTTAAGAAAGGCAAAAGATAAGTTTTAGTAGTTCCCTTTTCTTTAGGAAAAGAAGCGGCTTTGTCTTGTTTCCTTGCTATCTTATCTACCATGTAGCAACATCGAATTATTTGCTCCAGCTTATCTGCCATCAAAGGCAATATGCAAAATGGTTTGAATGACTATTACTAACTCGGTGGCGCACCCCTAGTGTATGTAAACACTGTACATGAAGTCTCGGTTATGATTTCGGGTTGAGCAGTGTCATTTGGTTATTATACCCAGATATTCTAAGTAGCGGCACGGAGTCAGTACCTGGTAAACAGCAAAAAGCTCCGCCTCTATTACAACCACTATCCGGGTCTAAAATCATAGTTAGTGAAATATGGATGTAAAACACCTATGCCTACTCTTTTGAAGATATAATCATGAGACTCTATATTATGTATACTATAATGGCAGCAAACGATGAACAAACTCAATTACGAACCAAGATAGCGTTGACCTATAGACAGAAGCCTTCCTCCACGGTACTTTGATAGTCAAGTCCCCTACAACAGCCAGCTACCGACTAGTGTGAGTTCCAATTAGTCTTCTATGCCCTTGGAAACAGCAGAATCATAGTCAACTACTACGACGATAATAGGGAATGTACCGAGATACATACATGCGAACACTCTGACAGAAGCTTTCATGGACACGGAATGTTATGCAAATTGCATCACGGCGCTACAAAAATAAATAACATACTTTAACACGTGTTTCGCCTCTACATGTTATATCACGAAATACATAAGATTGTAAATGGTATTTGTCTTAGCGGCGCTTTCATGGCTTCTCTGCATAAGTATTGTGTAATGCTATTGTCAAGCATTTAACTCCTAGACACTTGGCTTCGGTGACGCGCACCTGCTTTGTATATTTTCATATTACACGTGACATTTACCTTACTACTATGTATTTTAAGAATGTATCCTGTAAGAATAGTTTAATATGCCGGAAATAAAATTGTCGGAAACAAAATTAACGCAGATAAAATTTTCCGCTCCGTACACTATTCTTCACTCCGTTACTGCGTGAAGAGGCAAATATGAAAACACACTCTCACATTTGTCATATTAGTAGATAACATTAAGGATAAGGATGGTCACAAACAATGCAAATACAGAAGGTTGGATAAGACGCGTAAAAACGCTTGTTCACACATAGTCCTATACTTACAACGATTTTAGATCAAGCAGATCGAATACAGTAAGTCGCGAGCTATTGTAACACACATATATCGATATTCGACAGACTGCTCTCGCTCGCTGTGCCAATACTTCTACATTCGAGTTTGTTGTATCAATCCAGTTGGCCTGTATCTTTATAATTTGTGGTTATAGGAAAGAAAACTATACCCGTGTGTACTATGAAGATATAAGACACACGTGTGCGCCCGCAGATGTGGCTACAGATTAAATGCTTGTTATGGATATTACAAAACACTGATGTGAAGAAGCCATTAAAGCGCGAAAAATGCAATTTACTCTCTTATATTGTGGCATATTCTGTTACTAATTGTCACTCTCTGGTCCATAAATCAAGTATTTCTATGCAAAAGTCCAAAAATTAGATTGACCGTTGAGGTAACAAAATGGATTTTATATACTTTACTGTCAAAAGACCGGTCTAGCAAGACAAGGTACTGCGTCGATGTTTCTATAGTATTAGCACACGCTTGTTTGCGGCCGATTGGGAAGTGTCGGGTTCGAATCTAGTGACAGAATTGTTAAGAGGCTATGTTGATAACGCTGTGTGGTCAAAGAAATTCTGGAAATGAGTCCGGGATGGTCATAATTAGCCTCGCTGCAGACCGCTCAATGCATAAATGTTTATCATGTGTAGGGATTAAACCTTGAGGGCAACGTGACAACTTAATCCATTGCGTCATGCTAAATGTTTTATCATGTTCAGCCTAGGACAATGAACTCCGTGTACAAAGGAACTGTTTAAGTGTAATATGTATTACTTATATTATTATCACATTTTATATAACCTCGTGTGAGTAATGCATTCATAATTCTTCGAGATAAAGCTTTCCTATTGTCGGTTGACCGAGTCAGTGGGTAGATAACTTACTAACATGAATCTTTCTTAAGATGCTTGGTAGTTATTATTTAATTACGCGTAAGCCATTAAACGAATTTGGACAATACTTGGCAGAAATATGGCCTTTTTTTCGTGGATTAATACATAAAATGTATATTGACACATTTATTTTGACCAGCTTTTGCTCGCTTCGTCGTTTGAGAACAGTACTTTTTTATTGAATAAAGGTACCCTTATGTGTATTCGAAATTTCATGATGATCTATCGTTAAGGCGTGGAAGCGTAACAAGCAACTCACATTCGCATTTATATTTTTTTAGTTTTAGACTTCGTTAAGATTCTCAAATACTTAGTTTGTTTTCCGTTTTCATACCTAATGTATACCTACCCTAGGTATTATGTTGCACATAAGCACTTAATCTTAATTTTTACATCAAGTTATGTAGAAATTTGTGCTTCAAATTACAAAAACTCTTGTTATTCCTTCCAGATAAACTGACATGCTTGGTTAAAAAGTGGGTTCACGCGCCGCTAGTTCAATTCTAGCCCACGGTTTCCTAATCACAAGCATAATAAGCCTATTTCGATAGTCATGAGACTACTAAATGAAGTCGAATACGTTGAATAGCGTCGCTTCTTAAACAATTTCAGTAAGCATCGTTCTTTATTACAGAAGCACCTTAAAATTTTAACGTTCCATCAATTTCCTTGAGCTGTCCAATTAGCCTGTTTAATAAGACACGAGTCGGTTTAATCTCGTAATTTCTGATGCTGCACGAATATTGGTATCAGACAGGAATATTATTCCTAATGATTTAATAATGGTGTTGTGTTATTTATTGACCACAATATGATATGATTTTCGTGATTTGCCTCAATCATGGAGGATAACAACATTTGATTATTGATATGCTCACCATCCATAGGATTTGCATACATTTTCCTTTTTTAATATTTTTGTATTAACTACTAATTATATTTATTGTACATTTATTACTAACTGTCTTGGTGGCGCAGAGGTAGTAACTGCTGTACATGAGGTCATAGGTTTGATTCATGGTTCAGGCAAAGTGTAATGGGTACTTTTTTTAAGAAATTCTCAGTAGCTGTATGGATTCTGAATCCTTGCCCGGTAGGAGGTATAGGTTCGTGGCCTTTATCCTTAAACTATAGTTGTCAATATATGTGTCTAAGACACCTCTGCACATCTCTTAAGAAAGATAGACGTGAGACTACATACTTACTTATTATTCAGTATTCTCACTAACAATTACACGCTACTTCACGCGCGAGAAGTGCCTTATCACTACATTAACATTATGAACTTAGCGATAGCCCGTAACGAGCGGATAAACAGACATCTTTACGACTCGAAAGAACAATGTTCCTAAACAAATATACACCGACTCTGTACAGAGACCTAAATATTTGATAAGCATGTCAAAGACGTCCATATTTGCAATACAACGTGTCCAATGTTTTCTTAACTACGTACATATATTATATACTTATAACAAATTGTTATAAACACAATGCTTTTTTTTAACTCATTAAGTATTTAAGTCGTTGGTCCTGCGCCTGATCTATCTCCGGTCGTGTCAGATAGCCGTCATCGGATTATGAGAGTTAGGGAACAGAGAGTGCACTTGTGTTTGGGCACATACTTGTGCACTAATTTCTCCAGCACAAATGGCCAGTCTCTATTACGATTGGCTGCGGTGACCAAAATTCGGACGATAGTACATTATTATTATTATAAAGCCCAGCTCTTATATCAAGAAATTAGTCGATTTAGATATAATATTATAGATAAATTAAATTTTGACGTATTTTTCATAGAATAGTGGTAATAAATTTACTGTCTGTAGGTAAAACGAGTGGTCTCTTAAATATAGGAACCAGGCCTAAGTGTTCCATTGCCATAAATATAAATGTCAGAAACCAAGAATTTAATGAATCAATATAATTATATCTAGACACAATAATAAAAGGCATTGTGCCTGAGTCCGAGGACGTAACGTTGATTTAGCCATTAAATTAAATGTTGAGTGTAATAATAAAATAATAACATTAATAGCAATGATATTATATACAGAAAATAAGCAGATAAATATGTTCCCGAAAAGTGAAGACTCAGAAACGATTCAATTGTGTCGTTTTTCTATTGTTTTTAAAACAAAATCGGTTCAACAAAATCACTTGCAAAACAGACAACGCATTGTAAGTACGTTGTTGTTAAAATGTTAGCTATTTCCTTTACGTAAGCTCTTTTGTTATCTATTGCGCTACTTATTCATCAAATTTTCAACACAAGAACAGAATTTAATAATAAAAAAAAATTGAATTATATTACTGTGAAAGTGATATTACTAGTATATAATATCATTGATTAAAAGAGATAGACATAAATAAGAGTCCCGTATTTAAAAATATAAATTGTTATTTTAACTACTTACACTGAAGACATTCGTGTGAATGTGACACAGACAATTTGCGATTGTTATTACTGCCAAAATATGGTGCCAAAATACGGGAGAACAGTTTTCACAGAATATTCCCAAACGATGTCACTGAACACATACACTGGATATAAAATACAGATTATTTGAAAATAGGAATCGACTAACCACAAATTAAACTTTAAATGATTCACTTCACTGTTATTTTATTTTTCAAAAATACAACACTATTAATTCACTTTAAAATTTGAAATAGCAATTTCAAACACGTGCTGTCACCCCGGTAGGCTCGAAACTAAGAAGTTCGCGCGAATACACGTAAATAAAATAATCAACACAGAGATACCGCTATATACGTCGGGCACTCAACGCGTACTGCGCGCCAATACCGATTACTGATGGCGAATAATGCTATCCAAATGTAAAACTCGTTATGTATTTATTTATTCGACGTGTGTACAAACTCCTTTGTTACTTTTATATTTAGAGCGTTGACTTTTAACACTTTGAAATGGAGAACAGGGGAAATGATAATAAATTAGGTACGCGTTCATGTTTCGAGCAGTCTTGTCGCTTAGTGGCTGAGTCACGGACTATATTTAAAATTCAAAGTGCAAGACGGGAATAATATAAATGTATCAATACTTTTTTTATTGAGTGAGGCTAAGAAAGCGGTCGCATTTGGAATTTTCTATATTTATTTATTCAGTGTATGGATTACTTAGAGTTAATACATTAATACATGTCATGTAACACATACAAGGGTATTGAATAAATGTACAACCAATTAATAAACAAACACCGCATGCACTATACATATAATATTTGAATAACCCAATGATGATTCAGATATAAAGAAAAGCTTAAAATAACTTTCTAATTATCATCGGACAATGAGGTTGTAAAGGCGGTTAATTTTATTCTAACTTTGTATATTAAAATGTTAAAATACCTAGAATCGCCAGCTACCTGCAATGTGGTATTATTTTACAAATAGCATAACGAATCTTTGATACCTACTCGTTCGCAACCTTCACAAAATGGCAATGTGACCTAAGTTATTTCCTCCTCGTTTATAATTCACACTAATATGACTAGAAATTTAATTCAGACACAATAAATATACATCGCCGTTATGAAATGATCTAGAAGCGAATGATTTATCCAGGCATTCAACTTATAGAATTAAACCAATGAACTTTTATATTGCGAACTCGACTAAAATGAACTGATCTGTCGATTCCCGCGCACATAAAAACAGATAAGGAACACCCAAATATTTATAGTAATATTGACAAATAATAATATGAATTATATCTTATGCTACCATCGTAAACACAAACAAAATTTTGTACTAATAAATACATATTTTTTAACCAAATAACTTTAATCCCGGGGTCGCAAAGGCCTTTGGACAAAAGGTACAGAATCCACCCAGACTCACTTGCTGACTACTGACTATAGTTAGTTGTTCCGACCAACTAAGTATCATACAAATAAATAATATAACTAGATATCGCTACGAACAACAACAATAGTTAGAAAAAGAAAAAGTGTTGCGAGCTATTAATATTTGTATGGAATATATGAATATAAATTAGATTTACTTGACCCCATGCACTCAAAGGCAAGTCATTATAACAAAATTCTCTATGAAAATATGATGCATGGCTCTGACAGTTCTAGGAGAAAATAGTTTATTTTATTGCCTTTATATCGGACTTCCGCTTAACTTAAGTGCTTAAAATTCAAATGATTGAATAAATTTACGTTTAGCTTGTAAGCGGCGTGACATGAAATTAACATAAATTAATAATAGGAAACGTTTTATGACTAATAGCGTATTTTATTATTTCTACAAAAATAATTTCAACTCAAAACTAGGAACAAACAAATGTGCAGTCATGCGTAACAGTCGTTTGCGTCGCAGTGACACTAGCTTCGCGCGACTTGGATGAGTTGAGTCGCCTTTTGCAGTCGCGACGATTACCTGGTCGCGTCCTCGATAATGAGCATGATAATAAAATAAATAGGTATCGTGGAAAGCTAGTCGTCCGTGCTTAGTTCATTTTTTATGACAGCTGAAGTTTAAACAAAGCCAAGACGAACACGGAGGCGTGTGCCAATATGCGCTCTTTAAAAGAAAATGTCAATGTTCGCAATTGACGCGATCAAGAACTCATAGCTTTTAAACAGCTGGGCATTTTTATACAGCTAAAAGCCATTTAGATTGAACTTTCAATTTAGGAAAAATGCGTCATAATCTGATTATTCTTTTAAAAGCTTCGAAATCATAAAGTAATACACAGGCAGATGGGGGCGCCAAACTACTGGATTCAAAACTGCCTTTAAGTAGGTATTGCGGACAGAAAGCCGCTATAATCAACCCTCTATGTAGCCACGTAAACACTTGACCTATTTTGCGCAAATCCTCTTTGCTTACAGTTGACGAAAACTAGAACTTAGTGCCACACCTGATTTCTTCTTTATCATGCCACTTTGGCAATAATAGTTTATCGGAAGGTCGCCTTTACTTCTGGACTTTACCAACCGCATACCAACAGTAAAGACATTGGCGTATTTTAGGGTTTCCGGGGTGAACCTGACCCCTAAATAGCGATTGGAACAGCCCTAAAATTTTGAGTTGAAAGCTTACATGCTAGGGGAGATGCAAGGGGGAGTACCGATTAATTCTGGAGTGGCCATGACCTATCTAGCACTTCGTTATGTACGCCCATAAGCAAAGTAGCCCGAAAAAGTCAACTGCTTTATTACCACAGAAGAAAAAAAAGATAGACGATATGAAACAAAGCCTTTCAATGATAAAATTAATTGCGCATTTGAAGTGTATTGCGTATCTTGGAACAAACTGATTACCAGTGATATCGGATCAATCGGAAATGCCAAACTTAATATATAAATATTACGTTTGTCTTATCCGTTTGTTATGTTAAGAGGAAACACTAAGGTCGAGGGAATTGAAAAATAGATATTTGTAAAATCTATTGCTGTCGCGCAGTGCCCGCAGAGCGCGATAGAGACAACTGCAGCTTGGACCGAAAATACCTATTAAAAGTACACAAATCAACGTTTAGATTGATTCCTTCTCCAAAACTTGACCGATTAAACTACTTTTTCCATTAAAAATTAAAGAATTGCTTTGGCCGTGTTCCTATGTTTTCCTTTTTTTATATAATCTAGTCAAATTTGTTTTCTGGATGTTAGAACACAGCGGCATATCTGGCCAATTTATGAGGTTTTCGGAGGCTCATTTCTCTTTTAATAATTAATTTATGAAATAAAGGGAATAAAAAAGGGAAATGCCAATAGAGACCAAAAATTTATATGGACACAAAAATTTTGCTCTGCCGGCATTATCCAGGGAGGAAACAGGGGACTACGTTTGTATGGGAAAACGACCCTTGTGTTTCCTCTTAAATATAAATATTAATCACTCTAGTTGATTTTTATACAATAAGACTATAGCTAAGGCAAGAAGAAAGAGCATCTCAATCTACCGACTTGGGACTGCCCAAGTCGGTAGATTGAGATGCTCTTAACAGAGCAATAGACACAGATAACTGAATAGTGGCGATTTGTATGACTAGGAGCAAAAAAAAATATTTGCTTTTTATCTCTATACAAAGCAAAAGACTTTATTTATTTGGTTTTGGTATATATCTGAAATGAAGCTTCTGTCTAATTTCTATCTATTGAAGGCACTTTTTTATCGTACACAGAATCAAACTCTGTAGCGTAGACCGCCAATCTCGTTGGAATCTAATAAGTAATGGAGGAGTCAGTGTAGTTTGAGATATTGATAACATTGGCAATGAAATGGCATTGCCGTAGTAAATTCTGCAAGTTCAGGACTGCTAATAGGAAGGTTATATAAAAAACACACCGATAGTGTAGACAGTACTAAAGTTCATAAAGATGCAATAGAAAATGATCCCTAAACAGGTTATTTGCCTAATTTGATCAAAGGTTATCGCAACCTTCGATAACTTATCTTGAAGTTCTCAATACGTAAATAGGATATATCTAGATCGAATCGAGCGATTGTGACAAAGGTATAACAATAATCACATCACAAATCGTGTCCTAATGAGTATTAGGATTTGTGAGTTAGCACACGCTCAATCATGATAGAGAGATTATACATATTTTACACTTTTTGAGCATTACTTACACGTATGAAACTTTCCTCGTTGAAGTGCTATCAGGCTTTGTATATAAATTATTTGTCATCGATATTCTATTAACCGGCAATGCCAATTCGTGTTTTATGAAGCAATACATGAATGACTTAACATTATTTGTAGTATATCCCGAAGCGTTAAGCTGAGATAAATTACGCGCAAATTGTGCCAGTTTTAGGTGTCCCGTAGATTGCATATATCGCGTAAATTGCTCTCTCCTCCATGTTGTTATGGAAAATTTCTCAAAAAAACAACCATTAACTTGTTTTTAGGCATCCTTATTGCATGATTGTGAGTCAGCGTAAGTACGTAACAAATCGGAGTCAACATAAACGCAAACTTATTAGCTTCTAGACGAACGAAATAGTTCTATTAACTATCAAAGGGCTACGTAAAACTTCAGTCAGGTAGCAGCCACACAATAGACAAAACCTTCGAAGGTTTGCAATTTTAGATACTTGTATTGTTTTTTACTAAGTAAAGCTACGCAGTAGAAATATTAACAATGCATGACAAAGACAACTCAAATCCTAAACTACTTCAATAAATGTTCCCTTCGTCCACGATCTATTGCTTGAATCCACAAGGAGATTTATTAGAATTTTCATCTAACTGTGAGCATCACTTAAAATGTATAAACTCTATATTCTTCCAAGTGTGGCGGATATGTTTACATAAACAAATGATTATAATTAACTTAACCAGTTCTGTTTGGTAGTTCAAGGCCGCCAGTTGAATTATTCAAATTGGTTAACGCTACAAGTAAATACTGTTATTCTGCACAGATTTAGGTAACTGGATATCTGATTTGGTAAATAAACAAAATAAACGTAACTATCGAATGCTGGACAAAAAAATGTTTGGTATCAAATATAAAAATACTAATTTACATGTGCCTAAATGACAAAATTTAAAGAACAGCCTATTTCAAAAAAAAAATTTCTTTAAACTTTTGGCAGTCTAAACAGTGTAATACATAATATCAATACTATATTTGAACGAAGCACGTGAGTCATTCTGTTTGATAAACATTAACGTTGAGCTGATACTAATAAAATAAACAGACAGCTTAACTATCAAATTGCATATATCCAAAACCTAATTATAAAACACTTCGATTGACAATGAGGCATGTTTTCAAACTCCTGCATGACTCCATTGTACTTATTAGGGTAATTTTTGTCGCTTTTAATATGATCCAGCTTTCAAACTGACTAATGAAACAATTATGAGAGTACTTTAAAAGCGGATGAAACAAGAGATATACCAGTATCGTAACAAACAAAATTGCTGCCTTTCAATTCATTTAATTGGTATTAAGAAAAAAAAATAAACGTCTTTTATAAATATTTCATGTTTTAATTCAAGTTAATCAATTACTGAGATTATCTTCTCATGAGAGCTCTATTCCCCGAACTGGCATTATTCAATACATCATTCTCTTTTACTTCGTCCTTTCTGAATCACATATAATAATAATAATATTCTACCACATACACACAAACAACACCATCTAGCCCAAACTAAGCAGAACTTATTACCATTAACTTAACTTACTATGGGTACTAGACAATGGATAAACATACATATATACTTTTTTTTTGTAAAAACATAAATATAATATATAGAAACACCCAGGCCAAACATCCATGTTCATGCACACAAATATTTGACTTTTGCGGGAAACTAACCCGCGACCTCAGGCGTGGCAGTCGGTTACACTAACCACTACGCCATCGAGTATGGAAATATAGCGAGTAGATTTTAATAGGCATTTCCTTCCGTCACTTAACCACAGAATCACCTCTTCCAAAATGACCAAAGACATGTCAAGGTTTCAGTAATGTCGAACAACACAAAACAAACTATGACGCAAAGAAAGGTATTGAAGTATAAAGACATCGCGTTTCAGCGGTTATATCGATGTGAATTCACTTCCGATGGGTGCTTTAACGGTTAAGGAAACCATCGTGAGGAAACCTGCATGTCTAAGAGTTCTCAATAACGTTCTCAAAGATATGTGAAGTCTGCCAACCCACACTTGGCCAGCGTGGTGGACTATGGCCTAACCCTTCTCACACTGAGAAGAGGCCCGTGCCCAGCAGTGAGACAGTTTAATACAGGGCTGATATTATTATTATTATAATTGTGCTTATAGATGAATCTGAGAACATAATAAGTACTTCATTGTTTTCTTTGTGAAGTACAGTTATGAATCGTAATGATTCCGAGGAGGCACCAATTCGTTCTGAGCAAATGTTTAGCTATTGTGTCTGCGTTTGCTCTAAACAAATTAAATATTTTCTTCACTCGTTGATGTAAAACATTCCAAGTAGAGAAAATGTGTTTACTCCATATTGTATGGAACACTAAGTCAAAACGCGATATAAGAAAATTTATATACGAGTAAAGCAAGCGAATTAAAAATAAACAAAATTTAATTAATACAGGTATTTGGGAAAATCTCGAAATAGATAAGTGCAGAAAATTCAATATAACATTAATGACAAGTAGTAAGTACCGGTGGTAGTGTCAAAATCCAGGCAATACCATATATTCATTTAGGTTACAAAGTAACACTTATGAAAATCAAAACCTAACGATTAGTGAGTTTGCTAAGGCACTGAAGCAAGATTAAGGTGAATTGTTTAGTTCAAGCAAAGAGCTGAGTCTGTGAAAATGGTTGCAGTAGTAGTAGAAATCGCTGTACCCATACGTCTATAAGCTAATGCATCAGTTTTTATTGTTGTTTTGAGCCTGCAATCTGCACCAACGTAATTTGCGAAACAGAGAGTAAGCATACGCAAAGATCGATCGTGGTACTAATAACCTCTAATTGTTTATTGCCGGAGTACAAATAGAAAAAAGGATGCAAGCACCCAACACGGTAATCGAACATAAGAGACGGAGACACAAGTAAGAACTATCTCACTTGAGAAAGAATATGGCATACCTACTATTCTTCTTCTTTTCGTGTGGTTAGTGGCCAACCTGTTGTCAAGAGTTGTTCAAGCCGCCCGTAGGCCTCTGACATGGCTTAACGATTGCTGTCAATTTGGCAACAGCCGGGACCGACTTTTTACGTGCCCTCCGAAGCACGGAGACGCTCAGTTGAAATACCACTAAGCGGTCACCCATCTATAGACTGACCGCACCCAACGTTGCTTAACCTCGCCAATCGTTTACCGATGGCAACGAGAACTAATCTCGATCATCAAATTTAAGTTCTGCTATGGAAATTTTGTCATTTTTGTGTCAAGTTGCACTGGCCTTGTGCACAAGGAGTTTTATATAGACACGAAAATACTAAGCGTAATCCAGTTAAGTGTTGTATCTATTACATAAATAACGCAACGCGAAAGTATAAAGTTACTAAAGCATAACATTTTTATCCGAGCATAAGGCGCAGCGGTAAGTGACGAGCAAAGACGATACGAGGACTAATATTTATGACGGGAATGTGCACACGCCAATAAGCTTAACGGTAATACCACTTTTGCGTCAGGTATTTTACTATAAAAAATCAGGCGCTGGAAAAATTTTGAATGAGAAAATTAATTAAAGAAAATTGCATTGAGTTTTTTACTCTGAGGGAGCCATTACCTAAGTGATGACTGTAATTGGTACACAGGTCAATAAACTTGTATCTTGTTACTGGTTAAGAGGTACAAGGATGGAGATACATGATAAATAAACAACGCGATAAAATCCGTATATAGTAGTTTAATTTCAATGAATAACATTCGCGTAAACAGAAGACAATATTAGGTACAAGGTCGTAAAAACCCAACATAGCATTACCTTGCTGTTCCGAGATTTAAGAGTACAAGATCGCATAGCCGTCGACCTCCTTTTAGAAAAGCTGATGTTTCTAAAATACATGTGTCATATGTAGGTAAACGACTGAAAGATGAATATTTTTGTGTCTTGGTGCTGATAGGTCTATCAAATAATTAAAATAGTCATCCAAATATATATTGTATAACATTTATTAATGGCCATTCTTACAACTAACAAGTAAAAGTTATCCGAAAGATAAATCGCAACTTGTCTCACTCTTGTTAGGTCAAAGAAGACAGATAGCCAGACTTTTATCTTATGGATAAATGCTATTTGGAGGTGGTATAACAAGCCCTAAGTATAATATTATTACTAGTAATATCTGCCCTGTTTGTAAACTGTCCGATTGTGGTAGTGGTGTGAGAAGGTTAAGGCCATAATTTAGCGCTCTGGCACAGTGCTTGTTAGCAAACATCACACATCTTCAAGAATAATACGGAGAACTTTCTTACGTGCTGGTTTCTTCACGATGTTTTCCTTCACCGTTTATATGACCAATTAGTAATGATTCAAAATTTTTATTCTAATATCTATATTACCCAACGTTATAGACGTGAGCCTTAATGTAGACTATATTTTTAACCTACACCTTCGGGATTACATATAAATACATATACATACACACATACTCGATATGAGTATCAATCAAATCAAATCATTTATTTTCGCTTAATTTAGTGTCATCTTTATTTATTCTGCAATACAAAATTAATCATTGGAATTAATTAACATCAATAATTAGTATAAAATGTCAACATAAAAAGGAATTAAATTGACTGAATATATCAAAAATCAAAGTATAAATAATAATTACATGTCAAAATATCGAAAAATAACAATAAACATACACAAGCAATACAAAAATAAAATAATTAGTAGTAAAAAATAATATAAATAGATACCCAGTCCCAATAAAATAACTAAAACACTCAATCAATAAAAATATACAATATACGATACAATTTAATTAGTATTTTCTTTAACTATTTGGCCAGAAGGAAGTATTTTACACTATAATAGCATTCGGCTGTCAAGAAATCATGTAGACGTTTTTAAATCGGGTTATATTTAAGATTTTATATCATTTACTATCTTCTGTTACGAGTCACTGGCTTTGCCAATATGTCTCAAAAAGCTCTAGATCTGATTTTATGTATTGTTAGATCAATTAAAAGGCTATTTATTCTGGTTTCAAGTGGGTCAGATTGACTAAATACGATTTCTAATTGCATTTTTAGGTCACCGTATTCATTCTAATTAAATGTTGTTCATCTCAACAGCAAATACAATAATCAAAAGCACACCATTACTAAAACGAATCGTTTGTTATCGTTACAACAAAAATAAAATGGAATGCTCCAAATATTTCCCTGCAAGCGAAGCCGCGAACAGTTGTTAGTTAATATACGTGTTTAAAGATTAATATCAGCTGGTTGGGGTTCAAGGGTGTTAAGGTAACAATGTACTCTCGTGCATTTGTATCTGTGGAAACACGAATCGTGGAATTAAAGTAGCCACAAACCGCCACGCACGTTACCACGGCCACGCTGACTGACTGATAGAGTATTCTCCTTACTGCATGGTATTCATTATCTATTACCTATTGATAATGAACTGTCACTCTTAGTCGCCACGGTCATTCGTGAGACCGTGAAAGAAAGTTCGGTGTCAACACGTTTACGCATTCCTGGACCTCGTGGCATGGTGCGCCATTGCAAGCTTTACGTGGTCCATGCCACGACGGATACAGCAGAACAGATGAGTTTTCTCATAAAGCAGCGATACGACCACCTGAATGGTAATCATTAAACCATGCCAACCAAACATTAAGAAATAAGTTTACCTTTTTTCCTATATCCTAAAATATTCGCTTACTGTTCAAAACAAATTTTTCAGTTACTTCTAGCTCTTCATTCTTATTTTAATTATGTGTTACTGGTTTCTCTGGGGATGGTGTAGAAATAAAAGAGAGAGAGAGAGAGAGATTATAAATTTCCTAACAGGATAATAGCTCAAAGTCATAATATAGAAAAAAACCTTTACGTACAGTAAAAGTTACCTAGATTTGTGTTCTCTCTAGATTCTTATTCTAATTTTGTCTTACTCGGTAGTAAATCACTTTCATTTACTGCTGTGTAGGCAGAGTAATAATAAATGTGCTAACATTGCCCGCAATGTATGTTTGGATTGATTAATTGTTTAAACAATGTACTTGTATTGTGTGGCATAGTTTTGTGAACTAACATAGTCATTAGGCACGTTACCATCGATTTAATGTTCAAGAAACGTTTTTAGCACAGGAGTAATCGTATTTTTGACCCACTTGCACATTTCGTATCAATTCCTAGAGATATTTTATACAATTATTTATTATACTGCTAAGGCGATAAACAAGAATACGGCTTTATATATAGTGAACCGTACCCTAAGAATGCGTTCGGCAGCAGTAAGACACAAGCATTTAAAAAAAAAAACAAAAGTCATCGGTTTACTGCACAGAGCAAGAACCAAAGATCACAGCAGTCCCTCGTAAGAACAGTGCAGCTGATCCTTAAGGGGATTGGATACCGGTCTGTAACCTCTTAGCAGGCACGGGCCATATAATGACAAAATTAAATAGAGGCGGGCCGGACATGTTCATAACTTTGTATGCCTTTATCGATTATGTTAACAATGCAAAAAAGCAACCACAAATGTAGAGAAGTATTTTGTGGGCCAGTGCTGGCTTTCGCGGCTGGAGTTGATTTCAGTTTCGGCGCGATATTAAAATAATTCCAAATGATAAGACCTTACAATACAGTTGCGGGGCGCAAAGAGGAGAAACGCGTGCCGCGGGCCGCGGGCCGCGGGTTGCCGACCGCTGCCTTACATCATAAGGTTGTAAGTGATATACCTATGTATTAAGCTGACATCGCCTGAAGATGAACCGGATTAGTTATATGATTTTCTGGATTTCCCATTATATACTCAAATTCTTGTAAAATTTATAAAAAACATAATTTCCTAAATCCTAAACTTGCTATGCTCTAGAGTCTAGTGTATTGGAAATCTTGTCAAGTCAAAGTCAAAGTCAAAAATCATTTATTCATTTAGGTCACAAAGTAACACTTATGAACGTCAAAATATATGGGTTAGTGAGTTTACTAAGTTACTGAAGCTACATTTAGGTTAGTTGCTAGGTTCAGGCAAAGGGTTGAGCCTATGAGAAGAAACCTGCAAGAAACTCACGGCCACTCTTTTAAATCGCCAATTAAATATAATTTCAGTATTTTACAATTCAGATTAACAAGGTGTTGCGTTGTTGTGTTGTCTAAACCGATATAGCGTCATATCTTAAAACAACAAAAAAGTTATGCTATTTTAATTATTTTATATGTCCATATGTTAGTTAGTACGTTGGAGACGACGTCAAGCCATTAGTTATGACTAACAGGATATTTGAAGGAGGCAATAACTCCTTAAAACATTCAGTCAGTCATTACCAACGGCTTGACGTGGACTCTAACGTACTGACACACATGTAACAATAATTACATACATTAACTCAACTACAACAGACTTGTCTGATAATCTTTATAGGTAATGGGGAACTTTAACTTACTAATAAAAATAATGGACAGTAAAATGTTTCTCACACTAAAAGGTTAGTAGCTCGCCTCATCAGAGTCCAATCACAATCTACATTACAGACAGTAAAGACGTAGATACATAAAAACGGGAGGCAATACAACAAGTCAGGTGTTGATAGGTGTGCGCGGGCGCAGGTGCTAGGGTTGTCAAATAGATTTTGAATTAATTGTATCATTCAAAATTTAAACTAATATCACAAGCGGGTATTTTTTCTAAGAAGTTATAGTGTTTTAAGACGCTTATCTGTGACATGTTCATTGTACCTGTGATTTAATTTCCGAACGACGACAAAAGTTCGTTTTATTCACCACACAGGGACACGCACCGTATGAAAAAGGTGATACTATGATATCTATGCCATAATAAAAACGTATCTTTCATGATAAATTTTATCAAACGAAAATATATAGTTTGGCATTTCCGTTTGATACAATATCAAGGAATGTTTTATTAAATGTTATCTGTATATTATCGTTTTTATAGAGGGCGAGCTTATCAAATTTATTGATTTTGCCTGACGCTTATAGCGTTATCCATTAATAATAGTGTTACGGCTAATGCCCTCTGTCGGCACTGTGGGGAAGAGTCGGCGGTTTCTAATAATAATTTATTACAGCACCATCTATTGACATCTTACGGAACTGCGTATTTGTCGGTACAAGTTCAGTGGAGAAAGCGCTGGCACATTCTCGAACCATCGCGCTGTTGCGTGCCGTGTGTGACATTTCTGGAAAACTTCAGAAGCGCTTTACCCGCGTATAAATAGAGCGCACGCGCACCGCCGAGTCAGTTTACTATCGTAAGCGGTCAAGTGTTCATCGAAGCGAACGGAAGCGACAATACTACGGAGTTTGAAGCAGTCAAAGTGGAAAAGTGTAGTATAGTGTTTGTTGTGTGTTAAAGTTAATTGTGTACTAGAATAAAACGTGTTATAGTCGGTAATATTGTTTTGTATTCTTATCCGTCGAACCCAGCACGTAACAATAGTATAAAGGAACATATCATTTGTTTGGGCATGTAGAAAGAATGGACGGGAAAAGACTGACTAAGAAAGTTTATAAGGCTAGTGTGAATGGAACAGTCGCAAGGGGAAGACCTAGGCGAACGTTTCTTGATCAGATCGGAGACGTTCTGGATAAAGGCCAAGTTAAGAGCACCTTAAACCGGCGAGCGTGTATGAGGAATGTTATGAAAGTGAATGAAGCCAGAGAAGTGTGTCAGTATCGTAGCAAATGGAAATCCGTAGTTTGCCTACCCCTCTGGCGTGAATTTATGTATGTATGTATGTATCATTCAATGTTATTTTGATATGGCATTAACCAATATAAAGACACAAATGCATACAACATTAGTTTTAGAATCATGTTAGGCGCTGAAAATTCATAATTCATAATATGCAAAGATCTATGTTTTTCGAACACATTGGTTTTGGTTTTGAGACTTTACCTGTGAAATATACATTTGTGAAGCTTCGAATACAAATATAATCTACATTAAAAGAAATGTGTGCTGTATCGCGTACCTTGTATGTATATCATACCCAGTGAGTAGCAGCAGAATAGTTTGAAATCAACCAGCCAACAAACAAAACTTACCTGAAAAAGAAAAACGTACGTAAATATGGGTATTTAAATATATTGTTTTAAATTTTTAACGCAATTATATTATACTTAGAAAAGAAGACTCTTTTGTAACAATTTGTTAGTCCATGAACAGCAAGACAACGAGCAAATCAGGTGACACTGTCAAATTAAATTGAAAAGCAACAAAAATGCCTTCGTGCTTATTTATAAAGTGCACCAATTATTATTCTGAGGTAAATAACATTTAAGTGATTTCCTTTACACAAACAATAATTTAACAACAAAGCCAGGTTAAGAACACCTAAAACCGGCGAGCGTGTATGAGGAACGTTATGAAAGTGAATGAAGGCAGAGAAGTGTGTCAGGATCGTAGTAAATAGAAATCCGTAGTCTCTGTCTACATCTCTGGGAAACAAGCGTGAATCTATGTATGTATGTATGTAAACAATAATTTACGTACATACATATATATTCTCACGCTTACATTCTTCAAAGGGTGGGATATTATACCAATAAGAGTACTATACCGGGAGACTACCAGCTACGGTTAAAGGTCCCGAGTAAAAGGATACAAACCTATTACCATCTTCCGGATACAACTCCAGACTCCGCACTACTACTGAGAATTTTTTAACAGGAATACGCCCTAACACTTTGCTTAAACCTAATCAAACTTAACTTCGAACATAGACATAATGTTCACTACCGCTATGCCACCGAGGAAAAACAAGAACTTAATTATAAAACCACACAAAGGAAATCTCCGTTCAAAGAAAGATTGTAAACTAACAATCAATTACAAAACTTAACTACCTACGTCAGAGAATCTGTCACACATGACGTCATATACGACCTCCACGTTGCGTATTATAGCACATTCACAGAAGTTTCACGATAAGAATGAAGCATTTACTATTGACGTAATATGAAAACACTTGTATACTTTTATGCGTTTTATTCTCCATGTATATGCACCTTAAGGAAGGAACTTAAAAGGGGAACGTTGGGTCGTTGGGAGAATAATGGAACATACCAATTTTACACGTCCTACCGTGGGGCAAATCAGGTGCAAAACACACACACACACACACAAACAAACACAGCAACACTCGTACTGTACTATACAAATAGGTCTATGCGCAGAAACTTATATTCCAACTAGAAAGATATCGACTTGTTATTAATATTAATATCAAATTAGGGACCTTCAAACTTATTTAGTATTTTTCGTTCTTTTTACTATATTGCTAAGTTTTCTACTTACTTACTTGATCTTTAGTTAAAATGTCATACTGCGGCCTGCTAATGATTGAACTTGAATAATTGTGGGGCAAGACTGTCTATAATACATCTGAAATAAAATACTGGCTAACTGTTTAATTAACCGGTACATTAGACTGCTTAAAATGAATTATTCTAGACCAGTACCTAGAATGACTGAATATAATTATGAACATTACCTAAGATGTGGTTTAGACAATGTTACTCACTCTATGTTATTTTTCTTAAATATAATTGTACTCTCAATACATAAAATAAACGTATCAAATATTCACCTGCGAAAATATATGTAATTTGAATTATTAAGGAAATAGTGATTAAAATATGAAAATATTGCACCTAAAGAATGGAACTAATAAATATTAATCACAGTTTACACTACAAATCATATGTAAAGTTTACAAAGTGTTTACATATTTAGTCACAACTTAAAACAGGCTCCGTGAAAGTTTTATAAAGTCATTATCACTAAACTGATTTAAAAACAGGCTCAAAAAATTCTTCGAGTCCATCTAGCATGAAACCTAAATTCCAAAGTTTCAGGCCGAATAGACTGTTTGTACCGTCAAGCACATTTATTTCGAAATGTGTTCTGAATTTCGGTACACTCTTGACTGTCGTACACCATTTTATGATGTAATCCAAACAACGGAGTAATATCATCAATGTTTCGGTTAGACATTTTCATGGTAGATCTACTAAATCTGACCCTAATCTAAAGACGCATCAGCTTACTAAGCCGCTAGTGTATTTATCAATATAATAATATTAATATTTGTAAGCACAAAAATCTCTTTAAACATATATTATGATATATCAAATCAGTCTTTAAAGACTGATTATATTCAAATCGACGCACATACGTCGCAATACAATAAATCACCAAACGTAAGGACAGCGCCCTAACCTTTAACGAATACGTGACGAGAATAAACGCCTTGAATAAAAAAGCAATCATATCGCATTCTATGGTGGCTTTAAATAATCATGGCTCTTCGTAATTATAGACTGGATACGTGAACAAATTAACGAACCCTTCTGCACTCTTATCAGTTGAAGGTTTGTATGAATCATATTTAGGTATATTCATTCAAAAGATATCAAAGTAATTATAATCAAGCAATACTTGTTATACTTCTAATATTATAAACATGTTTGTTTGTAAAAAATATTATATTAATTTTTTTAATTTATAATGGACCACTAATGCGGTAGGTATAATTCCTATGTCGCGGAGGACTTCACAAACATTCAAATAACGGACACAGGGAACACCCAGACTCGGTTCAAACATTTGTGGATTATACAATATTTTGTCCCGTGTGGGGATCGAACTCACAACTCTCGGCGCGGCGTGATTTTGGATGTAAGTTACTCATAAACACGTAAACTGTTGAACAAATTTAGTTGAAACTCAGCACACAGGTAAACCATGTCCTTTTTTTTTGGGCGGAGGGATTATGTCGGACTCGCCGGGGTAAAAGAGAGATGTTGAAAAAGATAATGTACCTCCCGGAATACCGACTAAACCTACCACGGTGTTCCTCAACAAAACCACTATCGACGGGGCCACGCGAATCGCTTTCGCATGCGGTCGCGACCCCGCCGAGGTTACGGCCCGCCGTGTGAAACGGCAGGCCACTACACAAGAGACCTACCCAAAGGACTCACTCGAAAATTTCCCTACTGTCTGCCCCCTAGAGGGGAGACGGACTCGACACAGAGGCGCGCGTGGTAACACGCACGCCATCTCTCGGACCTGGTGCTGTACGGATGGCGGGCAGGCCCACAAAGCCCGCCACCCCCAGGTCAAACCTCAGGGTGGCTGGAGGTCATCTCGCGCCCTCCGGCGCCCGGCTCTGCGGTTGGGGAGAGGGTTTAAACGCTCCCTCTCCCGCTCCACCGCCTCCTTGATGGAAATCACTTCCTCGCAAAAGGAGGCGACGGCGTTCCACGACCTCTCACTCCGGACCATAGACTGAACTACGGCCGGGAGCGAGAGGGCAACCGATCCGACTGCCGCGATCAAATCACGGCGCTGCGATGCCCAGGCGGGGCAAACCGCCAAAGTGTGCAGCGCCGTGTCTTCAACAACGTCGCGGCAGTCGCCGCAGTGGTGACAACCGGGCGTCTCTTGCCGGCGTATACGACACAGGAACCGGCCAAAACAACCGTAGCCAGTCAGAACCTGTGTCAGCCGGAAGGTGAGGGCGCCATGCCGCCTCTCCAGCCACTCCTCAAACACGGGACTTACCGCCACGATCGTGGCGTGCCCGAGGTAAACCATTTCCTGGATTAAGTATATGTTAATAATGATGTAAACTTGGCGATTAAAAAGAGTGGCTATGAGTTTCTTGCCCGTTCTTCTCATGAGCCCTACACCCTTGCTTTACTAAACGTGGCAGTAAATGTAAATTCGCAGATAAAATTTAGTGTATCTTTGACATTCATAAGTGTTACCTTGTAACCTAACTTGAATAAATTTATTTTTGATTTGATTGATTGATTGAATAATTTTTATGCAAGTATACAGGATGATTTTGAAATCGTGTAATTCCTTTTAACCACGCATTCTACTGGTGATATAGAATAACCCTGACCATATTTTTTCTTAATTAGAATAATGGTTTCGGCAAAATTAGAGTACAGATTTTTTTCATGAAATGATTTCAAATAGTCATATTTTAACCACCTGACACAATCTTAATATTTTACTAATTTAAAAATAATAACAACAATAACTGATGTCGTAAATAATAAGGGGCAATAAAAAGGACCTTGTTTTTGATTACCTACTAAACTTATCTTATATTGTTTTTCTTTGTTTTTTAATTTCAATTCTTGCATTTTTATTACCCATATATATTATTCAATTGACAATTTAAATATGTACAAAGTTGTTAAGTGTTCAAATAAGATGACTGTTCTGATTACCTTTCATTGTTGACATGCTCTGTGATCTGGTTGCTTATGTCACTGCGCATTAGTTTTGTTCACAATGCCTAGAATTGCTGGCATCGCGCGTACAATAGGGCAGATGCGACATATGTACATATTATATATCACACTGACGCTTGCTTTAAAAAATACACTCAAATGTTCATGTTATATTATCTTACTCCACACTTTTTTACAATATTTAGTAATTATGTTTATATATTATTTACACGTATATTTACTTATTTAAGTATATTTTATTTTATATGTTTAGACACTAGGCGCCGGCGTCACCAAATTGGATTTCGCAGAATACCAGTGTTGCGATTTTACAATCGCAACGTACGCTGAGCGATGTCCAAATTTTGGCACTGATGGGACACACATTTTTGCATTTGTTTCAATTTGTGTTGAACTATAATTTTAATACTTTTATTTTATTATTGTTTGTATCGCTGCACACTGACAATTTGACGTAACCTTGACCTGAATGTAAGCAGTTTCCGTTTGGTTAAGCGGAAGGTGTGGTGTTGCCAGTGAGCAGAGATTTTAATTTACAGTGTATATTTTTTTTTTTTTTTTTTTGTTTTTATTTTTGTTATATTTTATTTTTATTTTGTATACTTTTGGTTTTTATTCTTAGATTTTGTTTTTTTGATTTCTTAGTGTTTTGCGTGTGCCCTTGTGTGCCAAAATAAATATTTTTCTTTCTTTCTTTCTTTTCTTTCTTTATTATTTACGACATTAATTATTAATATGTTTTTTTATTTTAATTAGTAAAAAATTAAAATTGCCTCGGTTGGTTAGCATATGACTATCTGACACCATTTCACGAAAAAAACGGAATTATAATTTTTCAAAAAAAATAAATCTAATTAAATAAAAATATGGTCAGGGTTATTCTATATCACCAGTAGAATGCGTGGTTAAAAGGAATTACACGATTTCAAAATCACCCTGTATACTTCCATGAAGCTGGAAGCTGCTGGCTGGAGATGAATTAAAAGACTACTTATGTACAAACATAATTAAAAAGGCCTTGAGGCTTGCGACGTTAAAATTCAAGAGGTAAATATTAGCAGTTTTGAGAAAAACAAATTTACAACAAGAGAAAAACAAAAAGGAAAAAATCTATTAAGTAGGTACCATAAGTTCAGCAAAAACATACCATTTACAAACAGACACGATCTTTGTATCGTTTTCAGCGTTAGAATAAATTTCAAGCCTATTAAAGACATGCGTAGTTAACCCACACACACGCATCAATTAACATCAATTACCACTTTCTCATTAGTGTGAGTTTATTTGTATATTAACTCAACACCTCCAAAACAGCCCAACATGTTAACATTTACTCCAATCTATAAATAATTACCGTAAGTACAAATACTATAAGTATGTAGTAGTGACCTTCGGAAAGGACGGGACCTTATAGGATCGACCCGTTCTGTTATAGGGAAGGGGGAACCGAGAATCTTACGTAATAGGAGACCTCGCTTTCAATGTCCAGAATAAATTTTGGGTTCATCTTCAATTTTGTGATGATTTTTTGTTATGTCTGGATAACATACATACATACATAGATTCACGCCTGTTTCCCAGAGGGGTAGGCAGAGACTACGTATTTCCATTTGCTACGATCCTGACACACTTCTCTGGCTTCATTCACTTTCATAACATTCCTCATACACGCTCGCCGATTAACGTGATGTCTGGATAACGTGTCATTATTTTTTATAACCTAATTTGCTTTTCAATATTGTTGGACTTGTGTACTTAATTTGTCATAGGCGTACTGACGCCGGCGTCAAGACACGTCACTTTTATAATTATGTCTCAATATGATTAAGGCTAAGCAGAAGTAAGGCATTAAGGCTAATAATAAGTTTTAGGGAAAGTCCTGTTCATGTAAGCCTAAAAGTTGTTTTAATCAAATTACTTAGGTACTTATTATACTACATTTTGCCAATAAACTATCACTGGGGAACAGTTATTTTTCCTGGTACCAGAAAAGGACTAGTCCTTTTGTATACCCCTGACAACGTGCATGCGAAATTTCATGGTGATCGGTCGAGTAGTCAAGCCGTGAAAGCGTAACAAATAAACAAACTGACATTCGCCTTAATATGTTAATAAGGATAGCAATAGCTGCAAATGCAAGTGAAATTAAAGAGAACGTTATAAGATGGATTTAACCTTATATTCTGTTAAAATAAATACATATACATAGCGTCACAAGGCCTATAATTTAAAACGCACGCCACTGAAACCTTCCATGCACGCAGAAATACCATCACGATTAACAAGCAATATAAAACTTTTGTACTTTCTTAATTCTTTCATTAAATAAGTAGAGACCTCAACATCGCCTCGGCTGCTATGAGGACGATGTGGAGGCCACTGCTCTTAGACCACACGACTGCTTACCATCAGGCGGAGTGTGGTCATTTTGACGAGCAAAATAAAAAAAAAATAAAAAAAAAATATGTGGAAGAGGCTGCTATAAGAATTTTAAGATCTAGATTCACTATTATTATTTGTTTATAGCCGCCGCAGTGTTGTATGTAAACAATTTGCAAAACAATACAAAAGAAATCATCCGAAACATTTACTATCGAACAGATGTGATGACTACCTGCAATTCAATTAGAACCTTATTAGAATGTGTGAAGGTCGTTTATTCAAACTACATTAATTATAAAAACAGTAGATTTTTATTAGCTTATGATAACACTTCAGATAAGGCGTCATAGACGATAACATTCAATAGTGCAAATAATGTTTCACGAACAAACCAATAATTGCGATGTTACGAAAAGATCTTTCCAGAACAGCCGCCAATTGAGCACTCTTACACACAACAACAAATCTATTACAGTGCACAGCGCATTTTACAAATACATCGAAGGAAAATAATGTTCCAATCGATTAGTATTTGTCGCAGTTATGTCTGTTTGTCAGTGTATATCCTCAGCGTTATTGATGCATTGTTATAAAGCTGGGCGACCCATACATCTTCTGCCGGATAACTATATGCAAGAACAACTACACGGTGGGTTCCAAATACCAGCAAGTTAACCTATTGAGTGGCAACGGTCAGCAGCGGCCAGACACAATAGGTTTTCAATTATGTATGATATTCCAACAAGAAAACACTGACTCAGGAGAAAGCTGTAAGTCGAGGATACTATGTTCTTGCAATAACATTAAAAACCAAGATACCAAACTTCTTCCCTTCATCAACTAGAAAAGAGCTGGTAATCTTCAAACAGCTCAACAGATTGAAATTAAACTACTATATACGGATTTTATCGCGTTGTTTATTTATCACTGTACTACGGGGACTCCCCGTGACCATGGCTGCTGAAAAGCAACCTAAACGTCGGGGAAAGTGTAAACCAAAAATAAATAGATTTAATAGTTTAAATAATTTCATTAGCTTATAAATTAGTAAAATAAAATCAATAGTAGTAGTAGTGTAATATTTTCAAAAATTTTGTAATACAGTGATAAATAAACAACGCGATAAAATCCGTATATAGTAGTTTAATTTCAATGAATAACATTCGCGTAAACAGAAGACAATATTAGCTCAACAGATTTTCTTCTATGATAGCTGATAACACTTTCGATCAAGTAATTTTTTAAACAAATAAGCTAAATCAAAATCGTTTTGTAATACGTCTGGGACTTACGATACCACAGAGAAATGCATTGACTCACGAGTTATTCTTATAACACGTGTCTGTATTAATCAGAGGTTAAAACAAAGATGCAGTCAAATATAACAAATAAGATAAAATCTACCTCATCTTAAAATATAATAAATAAAAACAATGCCAAGTTCAAAATATCATAAAAACTTTAAAACAATTACATCTTTCCGTCTGAAAACAAACATATTCTATCAAAATATTGTCTTCTGTTAACGCGAATGTTATTCATTGAAATAAACTACTATATACGGATTTTATCGCGTTGTTTATTTGATACTCTATTACATAATTTAGAAACTGTTACACTACATACTACTACTATTAATATTAAACTTTACTAATTTTGAAGCTAATTGAATTATTAAAACGGGGAGACCATTGCTGCCGAATAAGAAATATTCTATCAAAGTCAATTATTCAAAGTTATAAATCATCCATTCATTTAGGACACAAAGTACATACAGGTTCATTTTTATTCACACACACAGGATCATCAAAGTACATTTAGGTTAATTGCTAGGTTCAGGCAAAGGGAGCCTATGAGAAGATAACTCCAAGAACTCACGACCGCTCTTTAAAATCGCCTCATCTTGTTTTGCACTTAGCATAAAACAACAAAACATAAAGTTAGTTTTTAGGAAGAAGCACCTACCGACTGGCTATAACTCTATAACTACATACATACATGTACAAATTTAAACTAAAAAGTAGAAAATACAAAACTTTTGCAGAAGGGAACCACACCAAACCAAAAAGACATAAAAGCATAAATTTTTATGCTCGTTGATTTTATAAAAACGGCTGCTTCAATACCTGAATTTTGCGAAGCTCCGAATCTCAGTATCGCAGCCACAAATTGTGTCAATCGCGTATTGATACATCGACCAGAAACTAATAAATATATTGTAACGGATCGATCCGCATGTGGTACAAAGGCCAAGGTGTCACGTGTAGCCTTGAGCCAACCAATTGCCGACATTAATGCAGCATCAATGTTTGACCTGACACATTTCACTGCCCGCATAAACGTAATAGATACCATTTTATTACGTAATATTGATATGCTTCTGCTTTTCTTCTAGTGTCGCGATGTATTTTACAAACATGCAATTAACCGATAAATACAGCCAATTTTATTAGTGGATCACACAAAAAATTGTCCCGTGTGAGTTCCAGAACCACAACTTTCGGCAAGTGGACATTGGCAACACGACCGTTTGCCTTTATGGGTGGTAGGTGCGATTTTATTTATGGGATACAAGGAAACAACCTGTTTGATGGTAAGTTTATACCATAGCCGATGGATCTATTTATTATTCTATTCAAGAGCGGCACGATGGTGACCATGCAGAAAAGGAATCTTTATTGGAAACTCTATCTCTTATCCCAGAAACTGTCAGTTATGTTGAGGTCACACGTAAGTGGTCAAACTTATTGCCACCTAATGAAACAACCCAGTAACACTTTGTCTGACCTGGAAATTGTTTATGCTTGAGCATACGCATCTGATGTTACCGTCTAGCCAGATTAGTATTATAAAATTAACTATACAAATTTAATTATTTCGCAATCTCATCTCTCTGAGCCTCTCTATAATTTTTCAATTAATACATCTTATATTAATATTATAAAGCTGAAGAGTGTTTGTTTGGTTGAACGCGCTAATCTCAGGCACTACTGGTTCAAATTTAAAAATTCTTTCGGTGTTGGATAGCCCATTTATCGAGAAAGGCTATAGGCTATATAACATCATGCTACGACCAATAGGAGCAGAGCATGACCGAAAAATGTTGCAATAACGGGGCAAATTCTCTTATGTGAGAAGCAGACGAAGTTACGCGGGGCAGCTAGTTAAATATATACGGTGACCATCCACAAGAATTGACTTATTGTTTTGATTGTCAAAGATGTTTATGACATGAAGGATTAAACGCCTTTCGAACCAAGAAGAAGTCACAATACTACTTAGTACTTGCAGCAACTGAGGAGTGTGTCAGAGCAAAAGAGTTGCGAGAGTAGTCAGAGTGACAGATGACTCTGTTAGAAACTCTGGAGGCGAATTTTTCCTCTGCGTGTACACAAGCAGAGGAAGAATCTCCAGAGAGCAATCAGGAAGTATTATATTCATTAAATTGTTATTGAACTAAGTATTTATCGTACGATGTGCCGCTATTTACTAACATACATATGTTATGTATCCAACATCGACGCTTTAACACATTTTTATATTAAAACTCTTCATATCCTTATATGCTTTGGAAAGTACAACTTTATAAGTATCTATCTTATTGCTAGCGAAGGCCTTTCAAAGCTTTGTACCATTCTAGAATCAGCGTGCTGTCGAATTTTTACTATTGTTTTTATCGCACAGCCATATATTTGCCTTATCTCTTATAATATGACGGCAATGGCTTAATATAGAACTTCTCAAATTACAACCAACGGATAGGGTAGGGCGCGGATCGATAGCCGCCCAAGGCGAGAAATAAGCCTTTTCATATTTATTACCCCCTGTCGTACCTTTCGCCCCTTTTATGTGTTGGTAAGAAATCTCACCCGGGTATGTGGCCGATTTTATCAGAAGTTCAGCTTATTATAATGTACAAGGAGCAGCCTTGTCGCTGGAAGCGATCTCTGACAGGCAACATTTGAATGAACAAAAACAAGTGCCAAATAATTTCGTTCTTGAAAATGCTCTTTACATAATTTGTTGCAGCTGTACTGCTCTTTAAATATGAGAACTTTCTATAGACACCGATAGTTGTCCAATTTCGTCGAAAGCGAGTGCTTTTCTCATTATTAATTGTTAGCCACGCTTACGATCGGATGAACTGTATGCATCTTCTCCTTAGCCTTTATTATACCCAAGTCTCTTGGGGTCGGCTTTTTCTGGTCTAAACGGATTTGACTGGATATTAGTTTTTACACGGAGCGGCTGCCACCTGGCCTCCGCAACCCGAAGGCTAACGATACCCTAAGGCTAGACCAGTGCCATAGATGTTCATGGCAGTCGGGACCGACGGCTTAACGTGCTCTCCGAGGCACGGAGCAGTCGATAATTGTCAATCAATACGCATATATTTTCGAAAAGTCATAAAACTGCCGAAAGTCGGAGGTGTGCAACGTGGGTTCGAACTCGAGACCCTCTGCATTGCAGTCTGTTGGTCTCCCCACTGAGCTATCACTGCTCTCGGATGAACTGTATGCATGTTACAAAATATTAATAAACTGAACTATTATCGGCAATCAATAAAGAACGGCACGTGCAACGAACGCTGCCTTTCCTTTGACAAATCGGTCGGCATATACAATTTTCAGTGGCGTCGGAACACTGTGTATAGTAAGTTTGCTGTAGGCAGTTTTCCTGTTTTTTGTCCTGTGCCTGATTCCTCTTCGGTCGTATTGGATTGCCGTCCCATCAGACTATGAGAGTGAAGGAATAGGGAGATAGAAATCTGATCTGGAGAACTTTACATTAATAGAAATTACTGCACGAATGGCATAATGGTTTAAGTAGTCGCCTCGCCACTGCCACTGCGCCGTGTGTTATGGGTTCGATTTTATTACGGTACCAAAAATGTACCTATCCGATGTTTGAATGTCTGTTAGGATGTCCGCAACACAAGATTTAGTCCTAGAGCAGAAGTTGTCTTTTTAAGATACATACATACATACATAAATTCACGCCTGTTTCCCAGAGGGGTAGGCATAGACTATGGATTTCCATTTGCTACGATCCTGATACACTTCTCTGGCTTCATTCACTTTCATAACATTCCTCATACACGCTCGCCGGATTAAGGTGCTCTTAAGAATGACAATGATTATGCTTTCAAGACGTTTAAGGATAAAACAGAAGAGCTGTATATATTTTCTTATACGTCCGTTTCAGCAACCCATCAGTAAAACCGATGAATGTGAACCCAAGCAGCCATTTCTCAAAGAATACATGTGATACAACTGCATCCGTGAATATGACTCACAAATACAAACAAACACCGAAAATACAATTACCAGGAAGAGCCAAACTAAAATTTCTAACAGTCAATGTTGACACAAACGCATCCGTGTTCCGTTCCCGGAACTATTTAGAAACATGCACATGCTACAACAAAAGTGCGAGTCACAAACAATTTATGTTATAAATCTATCTAGAATGTTCGCTACGAGGATAGTAGATTGAAACATCGACGTTATGTACCCAGTTATTTGTTTATTTATTAAGGAAAAAAAACGGGTACAATAGATTTTATAAAGTTTACAATATATAGACAGTACAAAATGCAGAAGTATTTTCTACAGAAAGTAATAACGAACATATAGGCTATATAGTAAGAAAAGAAGAGAACCTAAAGAAACATATACACAATATACATAATATGTTTAGAGAAGTGTGTCAGGATCGTAGCAAATGGAAATCCGTAGTCTCTGCCTACCCCTCTGGGAAACAGGCGTGAATTTATGTATGTATGTATGTTTAGAGAACCATATTATACACAATATACATATTCTTTCAACAAGAATATAGTCTATGAAAATCTAATAGCCAAGTATAGTTCTATGGTAGATTTTTGCATTTGCGAACTGCGAAAAGTATTGCTAAAGGTCCTATTATAGTACAAAGATAAGAAAAGGTAAAATTCAATTAATCTATAGTATACTAAATATAATAAAGCTAAATAATTTTATTGTTTTGCTGTTTGCTCTCGTATGAATCATGAACTACCAGACGGTTAAATCTGTCAAGTCTTAGAACACAAGAGATAATTAAACATTTATTGTGTCTAGCCGCCGGAGTGCTGCTGCGACTCAATAGATAAATTTTGCATTTGAAAGCTCAATTCCTGAGGAAGTTAAAAGGTTATATGACATCACGCCACGAGCCTCAGGAGCAGCGCAATAGTCACTCACCTGGCTGAAACCATTGAAACGTTTTTGTTTTTATATATTCTCCCTTAAATAGTTCTGACGAGGGTGTTGCTATCCCAGTATACAATATATATGCTTGGCATAGTAAACCCCTGACCATGAAGGCCAAGACCGGTAGATACCGCTTATTAGTAGGTAGGCACGTATACCATCTTAATTGTATAAAAAGGTAAAAACTCAATATATTTAAAAAAGGAACACAATTATTAAGTATTTAATTTGGTTTGGCATTTGTTTTGGTTTCTGAACACAATAAATAATTCAAACAAGTAAACTTATATAAATATTTGTATTTAGAATAGGCTTTTGTTTTCGCGCGCATTCAAGCGCACCGTGTTATTAATGTTTGTGTTCATTCGACTACTAGAATCGACTACGAGTGAATGCCCACACCCATGACATACATTTATAAAACGTACATACATATATGCCTAGTTTTATTATTTTAAACAGTTTAGAGGTCGAAATTAATAATAATTAACCATCTTTACTAATCACGAATACTCGAGCTGTGCCTGGTAGATGACAACAGGCTTACCCTCTCGTATGCAGGACCTAAACACATAGGTCACGGAAAGTAGGAGCAAGGCACCGCTACGCGATCTTCAGAAATTAGTAAATTTTTTTTGCCGCAACCTTAGTTACGCAATTTATTCAAGCGGTAATCAACATAAGTTTTTAAGTACAACTCTTTTATGTAAGGTATGTATCTAAGGACCGCGGGAAGCGGTTGGCTTTCGTATCAATGAGTAAGACCTACGGCATCTGATTATCAGAAGGCTGACCGTGAACTTGTTTGGCACCTATGAGATTTACGGTAGTGCGCGAGTTTGACTCCCTTTTGCCCCAGTTTTAGTACAATTACCAAGCAAAATAGCAAAATATAAACACGCTTTAAATATATTTACACATGCTAACTTCGCCATCACTGTGGCGGAAGTTATCAAATCAAATTGCAATTAAAAACTAAAAGAAATCATGATAACTGTAATATAATTTGCGATCAACAGCATACGCAAGATTTTCGTCGTACAACTACGCTACTAACGCGTAATAATAACATCAGTCCTTGTAAAGACGTCAGCTTAGTAGTACCGGACTGTATGCGCACAATTATATGACAAGAACCTACGGAACCCTAAAGAACCTACAGCCCTATCAGCCCTAATACCCTAAGGCCCTAACCTACCATATACAATGTGATAAATAATAAATCGATAGATAAATTCGGGATACCTGCACCATGCGTCCTAAGGTAACTGGCGGAGAGTAGACAGGATGTCCAGGATGAGGATAGATAACTCACTGCCAATCGAGCAGACTCACACGGCTGGTCAAAGATAGCTAAAGTTATCTTTGCCACAGTGAGGGGTTGGTAAGGTATTCAGTCAGTCCTGTTTACAAACTGTCCAAGTGCTAAGCAAGGGCTTCTTTCTCAGTGTGTGAAGGATTAGGTCATAGTCCATCACACTGGCCTGGCTGGCGGACTTCACATATTTTAAGAATATTATAGAAAACTCTCAGTCATGCAGGATGCCTGACCATGTTTTTCTTCACAGTTAAAACGATCGATAATTAACATATCATTATCATCATTTCGAAAAGTCAAAGCAACGTACCGTAGGAATGACCTCGCGACCTCTGCCTGGAAGTGCACTGATCTCCCTCTAGACTATAGCTGCTATTAAGTAATAGTATTATTATATAAAAAGCCTATGTAAATAAATAGGCTCATGCTTGTAGGTATATGCCCAAAGTAATAGGCAGAGGTGTATTAAGCTTATATTTCACGAGCTTCATACATTTTAGGTGCCACATAATTTCGACCCGAACCTATTGGCTTGATTTGTCAAATTTGAATACCACAAGACTGCATACCGAGTTAGAAAGTATACGATAAAATAATCATTGATATGGTCTACCTATCTAACGACGAACATACATATTTTGGTACATAATAGAGAACTATTTATCTACGCTTGCACCCAGAAGTCATAGCTACCAGGTGGTGGACGCTACAAGACAGTCAAGGAGAAAAACCCAACGACTAGCGATGGCGGGATTATCGCACATAGAAATCTTGCCTTATTAGGAATTAAGATTTGAGATAAACTTTGGACTGCATTTAGGAAATGAAAATTATCTAGAAAGGCATAAAAGTACACCCACATGATTTCTCGTAAATAAAACAATAGCTTACATGACTAATAACCGGCCAAATAATAATACGACTAGGTATGACTAACGCTATAATAATTAAAACGTTAGCAACACAACTGAATCGGCCACGTAGCATTAATTACTCTAAAGCAAGGCGGTAAGTACGTCACGAGTGCGGGTGCACTCAACGCACCAGTCACGCGGTCACGCTGCGTGTGCGCATCTGACAATTAACACTGCGTCCCTAATAGTTTTGTTTAACTGTAATAATATACCAAAACAAAGAGAAATGTAGATTAAATGAAAAAGTACTGTTAATGAAACTTGAATAGCGTGGAAAGACGAAAATGATATGTTTTGAGATCTGCGTTATATCTCCCTCTTTCCCCAAATATTTAAACTCAAGACTATAGTATTTTTGTTTTTATTACAACTTAGGCGGCAATAAAAATCAACCGCTTGAGACACAGATCACCCAGTTCAAGGCTTTAGACATATAATTAGGCCTAAATAACACTTTGACGTTTTTTGTTGAGTTTTGAATAAATTCTTTGAATTTGAAGCTTCCAGAAACTACAAAGAAAATACTGGAGACCATCAGTCACGCAATGTCTTTATGGATAGTGATATATATAATAGTAAGTAGACCACACAACGGTCACTTACGCAGAATAGCTGAATTGCAAGTATCCGTGCGAAAAACATATGCAACACAACCTATTCTTACAACATCAGAAGTAGATTATTGTCCGGTAGAACGTAACCAGGGCTAAAAAAGGAAAATATTACTTAAAAGTATGTCTAATTCTCACCTATTTTCAAAAGTGAAGATCATAACCATGTATGATAATATTTATAAAATTTGATCCGAAGACTTGAACACGATTAAACCACACGGTACTGTTTAAAGAAACGCAACATCTTGTATCGTATATCTTTCAAAAAGAACAATACACATGCAACTGTCCAAACACTTCAACAATATCATACAAAACATTTCTAGATTCATCCAACAGCCAGGTGGTCGGAGTTCAATATTGCTAAACATACGAGGGTATTTACATCACAAAACCGGTACACGTGACCTCAGATGCACCCGCAACACTGCGCCTGCGCGGAGTTTGCACTCAACGCACCGGCAACCGACACAATTGACAATGCTGTGTATATCACTCGCTTTACCAGTGATGGTAAACATAGAGCCCTGCGTGCCTGGACGTTTGTTGTAACGTTCTCAAAGTTGTATGATATCTGCCGAATCCCATTTGGTTGGCATTGTTTACGTTATAGAATTACTAATCCCAGTTTATAAATAAGCTACGCTGGTATAATTTGTGATGGTATTAGCACTACTGGTGCCATTGTGAGAAAATTTCTATTGAAATTTGGTCACTGAGTGATGTATGCAGTTAGGCTACCTAAGTTCTAGAAGTACAACTACTAATTGAATAATACAATGACATCATAATGCAAACCATATTTTATTTTATATTGTACATTTGAGCTGACAAAATCTCTTTCGGCATGTCTATTGTTGCAAAATTTTAGATACTCGGCTCAATGTAAGCCAACGTCAAAGGTCGCAAAATAAGTTATAAGTTATAACACTTATAACCTATCTACATATCCCCAGACTTGTCCTAGGCAGAAGAGCGGTATATTTTATCATTACTACTTGGCAATTTACTTTATTATATATTTACAAATATATATGTCGTTTCATTATTTAAAAAAAAATTATCCGTTCATTCTCCAAATCTGGTCTTACTTGATGAAAATAACCAAAATGTTATCCAAATTAACGCTTATCAACAATTTGTATTACTAACGCTGCACGTGCAATATCTAAAACGATACCTGAGTGAAATTTACACACATCGATAAAATACTCAACTATGAGTGCATGTGCACTCTGTGTCGGTGCACTCGCGCCGGCGCATGTGCACCGGTGAAAGTTACGTACAACGTCATATTATAAACAACCTAACGGTATTTTATTCGAGTTTTGAAAATCTGTGTAATAGAACCGTTGAACGTAGTGACGAAATGAATAATGGATATTTCGAATATGTTACAGGGTTTAAATATGTATATGAAACGAATATCATATGCGTGTTGCACGTTATATTCGGGTTAATATAAACCAGGATAAAACCGCTTAAGTGACGGATGGTATTAGGCAGAGAATAGTACTTTTTTCTAAACTAAAGGTATAAGTCCTTTTCTGTACCCCTGACATGGTATGCGAAATTTCATGATGATGCGTCGAAGGCGTGAAAGCGTAACAAACAAACTCACATTCGCATTTATAATATCAGTTAGTACGATGTTATTGCTTATTTGTAATAACCCGTTCCTAAGTAAAAAAAGTTCCGAGAAGAAATGTATGCCAAGTTAAAATACGTGTAAATTGAATGCTTTATGCCTTACTTTAAAATCACATAAATTGTTGTTATTCCAATAAATGCATTATTACGCATCTCCTTTTACTAGACTCTTCATATCAAAAGATTATACAAATATGACCGATGCACTACAATCAGCTCATTATAATCGAATAAATGTAATAGTTCATTAAAAATATTGTTGAAATTAAGTTCGCGACCTCATTATTGAGTGTAATTATACCATTTTATAAAGGTGAAAACATTAATCAAAACAACACATTTATCAAAAAAGAGCGATAATTTTGCTGTGCGATTGCATGTGCCTAGAGAATGCAATAAATATACCCAACAGATAAATCTTTTTAAATTTGCTCAATGATATAAATGCTGCTGTTATGCGAAATTTAGCATATGTTACGTACGCAATTGTAAACTTAGTGGCAATCCTTAAATCAATAAACAATTTATTTATTGCTAGATTTTGCCCGCGAATTAGTACGGGTGGAATTTGTAAGATTGTACATATCTATATTTTCTCTCTTAGTATGTAAAAAGCTGATCTACATATATGTATAATAGGTGGAAAAGTCTTACGTATCTTTCTCCGACCTTTCGACTATTTCTTGTTATCACGGTATACACCTTACCAGTTACATTATAAAAATGTTTGATACGCCGCCTGTACACGCCTGAAGTATCAGGTAGAACATGCACCAAATTTTAAGTTAGACCTTCAGCAAATACAACTGTGAAAACGACATTGAATTTCGTGTAGTCGTTTCTGCGTGGCGCGCACAAAGACGAATAGACATAAATTCAAAAATAATATAATATCTCTTATAAACACTCCTCACATCAATTTATTTAAATATCTCCTATCACATCGACCAGTGACCAGACACAGTGAAAATATGTGACACATGTTTTGCTTAACATAGCAAGCATTTAAGACTGTCTAATAGACACAAAGTTACAATTTATTTACAATGAATTCTTTAAGACAATAAAAGTTATTTTCATTTAGCCATTTATATAACTGTATTTTAAATAATCGGTTATTTTACACTTAAGTGTCAGGGTATCTTATTAAATATGCGTACACACATCACTAGACAGGTTTTATTATACCTACTTAGTCAATCTTGCAACATCATTAAGCACAAGTCTCTGTGGGTCTCGTCGACTTCTTGGATTTATATTGTCTGCTGTCTTAAATAACTCGTTTTATTTTTTGAACATTACAATTTTCATAAATTTAGAGAAACGGTAGCGGGAGCAAACCAAGCTCTTTAAACATCGGACGACACGATTCATCGGGTTGTATTCCACACATGGCTCTAATACATTTTTTTGTGCGGCAAATGCTCTGCTTTGATCAGTACTATTACCCCACATTATAAGTCCGTAGTGATAACACGTAACACGTAGTAGATAATCCATCTTATGTTGTATTTCTTCCGTTTTCCAGGCTGCTCAAGGAGGCGAAGACTTAGCTGATCGCCTGTCAGTAGGCGACGAGCTTAGTGTCAAAATCCGTTGAATCTTTGCCCTTGGTGGCAACGCAGTGGGTACATATTTTTGAAGTGAAAACTTCTTTAAGCACGTTGAGCACTTTTCAGCGAACAAAGATCATGGAACTCGCGTCATCGTGACGGAACGCTTTCTATGAGCTACATATATACTGTGTATATATATGTACTTTTTGGGTGAATAAAAAGCGTGAAACTCGCGACATCGTTACCGCACGCTAGTTACTTAATTTTCACTTCTATCGGCAGTCCCCAAAGACTGCCACGCATGTTTTTTTTTAAGCCATTAGCGCATGTCAAGTTTTGTTATTGTAAGCAATTACAGACTACGGTAAACGATTACCATTAGGCAAGACGTAAGCTTATTACTAATGTTATAGCATAAAAAATATATATTTGACAATTATTATCAACTGCAACATTTTTACTCAAGCATACAATTTACATCGGTTGTATAAAGCCAAGTTTTACCTATGTGTGTTTCGCATCCGTCTAACTTGTACATATAATAATTACACTGCCTTCGTGACAAAACGATATTAGAAACGAATGCTGTGCATGAGTACTCGAGTTCGATTTCAAAAATGTTATAATTTTTATAAGCAGCTCAGAATCTAGAACTTCTATAGACGGTATTAGGCTCGACCCTTATACGTAGAACCTAAAAATATAGCTGACGAAGTGGGTTTAATATACCTACACATACATATATGTACGTATAGACGTGAAACTATATGTGGGTGTATAATATGTAGTATTGACTCAAGATCAAGGGTCCAACCATAAGGCACAAGCATGGCGTCTGGTGCTGGCTGGGCGCGGATATTTTGCTATCCCTTTTATTTCGAATAAAGTATACGTGAACATCGTGAAATAGCATGTTATATTGCCGATCAAGACACACTGGGACCACGAAAGAATAAACACAGGCATCATCAAAACAAGACACGGCGCACAGTTACCGACGAAACACAAACAAATTAAAAACACAGCAGTAAATTCTTGATAACTGATTATGTTATCTACAACACACAGCACTCTGTTTGGCGACGGTATACGAGCATGTCATGTTCAACTGATAATAATCATGTGACGGTAGCACATTACTATTTTACGAAATATTATTGAGCAAAGAGCAAGTTAATGTGTTAGTAATGTTCTACGTAGTTAAAACATTTTAATCTATTGAGTAGCAGCGGAACACCGGCTGCCAGACACAATAAATTTACAATTATGTCTGACATTCCAACAATGGGGTAGTTGCCTATGTTTAATTTTGTAGATTATTTTATAAACAAGAGCAAATAGCAATTAAAACAAATCTTTTTGTGCAAACGATATCAAAATTGGTTGAAAATAAGGAAGTAATTAGGTCGTAGTGTGGATGTCTCGGTATCTCCGTCCGCGTCGGTCAGCTGCGTAAGTTAAAGTTTGTATCATGCATCCTTCTTTAGTCGTTGGACATTTACCCCTTACTACCAAATTTGAAACGCTTGAATCTTATTAATTTACGAGGTATTTACAAAAATTCATTGTATTTTGGAGTTTGACTAATGTATTTTTGTCTGGTTGAAAGATAGCTCATGTCGTTTTCTGTACCCATGACAACCTGTTTCAGAAACTTCCATGATGATCGGTTGAATAGTTAAGGCGTAATAACGTAACAAATAAACTCACATTCGCATTTATGGTACCTAATTAGTTTGTATATTTTTAGGATGTAACCAAGGTGGCAATAAAAACACCAGTCATATTTCTCGAGCATTTAGCCTGATTTTCATAATGGAAAGCAAATCAGCGGCAATGCAAAGCGCTGTAAACGCCGCTCATGGATGTTAAACAACATAAGTAACAAAATAAACACAGGGTCTGCTACGTGATAGTAATCAGTTACCATAGACCATGATAAATATGTCAAAATATAACTATCCGTAGCTAAAACGGCCTAGGACCCAAGACTTTCGATTAAGTAGTAACTATTTAGTAATCTGTGCTTTCGATTTTTAATTGCTTTGAAAAAAATAAGGTATCATAAAACAAAAACATACTTTTTATACCTAACAAAACGTTATTTTCCAGTTTTTATCTTTCGCTACACGGTTGTATCCTAAGTAATATTATAAAATGCGAGTTTGTTTGTTACGCTTTTACGCCTTAAGACAGCGCCGAGCGTAACACGCGGTTGGACTGAATGACAGAGCTCGATATTCAAATCGGCGCGCGGCCGACATAGTAAAATTGTATGGAGGATTTGAAGTGCTTTTTTGATAAATATGTATCTTTATTGTCAACCAATAACTTAAATATTTGCGACAGACAAATTGTAATATAACTATTTATGTTTCGTTTAAGCTGTAAAATAGGATAGATTTCTACTGTTATAATCTGAAAATCACGTCACACGAGCTTACGTTTTTGCATTTTTCGTGCAAATTTACGTTATTTTGTAGACGAAAATATTAATTATTTTAAGATTTTTACACGGAGTAATTATAAGCACATTCATTGTTATGGTAAATGAATATTTTATATTTGTATTAAACAAAAAGTGTTGATTTTATCAACTTAACTGTGACCGCCTGTTTTGGCACATTTCGCTCGGCGCAGTCTTAATTACTCGACCAACCATCATGAAATTTCGCATACACTTTTTCAGGGGTACAGAAAAGGATATAAGGTACCATTCATCACGAAAAAAGTTCAGTTACTAATCTACCCTAACATAACCTACATTTACGCGACCAAAATCTAGAAAACTATGTATATATCTATATCGAACCCCTTTTTAAGAATTTTTCGCGCTCGGAGAAGTTTTGAGCTTCGGGATAGTTAAAGTTTATATGAAAATCTGTCACTGGTTGCGACAATAGGATCTCTGTTACGTGGGTTAAAACCATAGCTCACCTCTGCCTACCACTTTGGGTATATAGACGAGAGACTATTTTGTATGTATAGCTATTTGTCATACACATGCCATACTCCTAGTATTCATTGTAATCGTATTTAAGCCAACCGCTTATCATAAGTCGAGATGTCTACTTGTTTGAAGTCTCGTTGGTATATAAACATGGGTAGGTTGGTAAATAAACAAAACTTCAACTAGTCTTTGTACCAATAGAATGGAATATTTATGTTAATGCTTAGCGCATTTTTCTCTTTGTAATCGATATAATGTAATATTACAAAAGAGTTATTGAAAGCGATTCTTAACTACCAGCAACTTGTTCAACATGCATAACAATGCGATGCATTACGTCGTGCTTTTATTATGGCTAATCTGAAAAGAAAATCGAAAGAAATGACTAAGGAACTCCCATATAATTTGAGTAACGAATAAATTCGGGTAACATTTCGAAATAAAGTACGAAGGATGTCCATCTCTCTGAATGCCTTCAAAATCTATGATTCCAATGCCTTGTATTTCATAAAATACTACATATTCTAGCCACGCTAAGCTATGGCATAGTCTGATATTTTCATTTTCTGGTCGCCGCCCAAGTAGCACACAAGCTGCTTATACAGCTATTATACAGCCTGGTAGTTACATAAGAGTCGTTCAAGTGCTGTACAATTTTCCTTAAGGTGTATGGTAGCATATTTAAAAACCGTTTAACAGCTAGGTGGTACAGTGGCGGTTTAGCAGCAACAAAATTACTTATAGTGATAAAAGAGCATGTAATATGCGACGCTAGACAGCCTAGTGAAGTATAATTGAGTTAATGGAGTCTTCTATACCACCCTGATATGTTTAAGAGTACTTTAGGAGCTAAAGGAGTTTAAAAGAAGTTATGGGTTACTTTTATAGCGCTCAAGAGCGTAGGGAAGCTTTTTGTAATGCCCTAGGTTCTACTATGGATTTTTTACGGCTATTGTATTACTAATCTATAACAGAGTTGTGTAGATCTAGAGTAGCGTCTTGAGTGCTATATCAGATAATTATATGGCTTTTGTACCGCAAATAAATGTATAAGGTATCGATTCGAAACATTTTATACAGCCTTGGGGGTTAAATAATTGTGTTAAAGCACCTTAAGCATTTTAATAGTATAAACTAGCGCTCTTGTAACTATACATCTATAACAGAGTAACATAACTTTATACTAGAGCTCAAAGTGTTATGTTAGAGATTTATATTTGCGTTAATCAGCCGATGCTGGAAAATATACGTTATTAGCGTTATTAAATAATTTAAAGCCGTATAGTAGCTATTACATTATCCGATTTGTCTGTGTCTCCATTATGTGTTAGAATTTAGTGTATGCAACATGAAAAGAAAACAATCATGGAAATTTAAAAAATAGATGCGGTAATATAAAGCGTAGAATAAAAAAAGAATATCAGAATATACTTAAAAATCGTCCGAAAGAAAGTCGTAGTGAAGGAACCAAAGAAAAGACAGCCAAGTGCGAGTTCAATACAAAGAGGGTTCCGTAGTTTCTAGTTTTGTGTTAAATAATAATAGTGCGTCATCTATCAGTAATATTGTAGCTGACAATGTTTACAGTGATGTTGACGAAGTTAAGGCCGTAAAAGATACTAAAGAAGTCATAAGTGACTATTTCAAATAATATTGAATGTGTTGATCTCAGCAGTTCAGATGAAGAAACTGTATCATCTAGAGACTTCATAAAAATTAAATATTCCGGGAGGGATTACGACAATGGGCAGTTGAATTCAATATACCACTAATAGCATTGAGAGATCTATCAAAAATATTAAATGAAAAAATTCCTAATATTTTGCCTAAAGATCCACGTACTATAAGTACATACACCTAGAAACATCACTTTGAAAACAATCGAAGGTGGTGGTGAATATTGGCATAATGGAGTCATTATTCCTTTGACAAAAATCCTTAATTCCTGGGTTACAATAAAAATTGCAGAATCCATCCATTTAAATTTCAATTTTGATGGCCTTCCTATTTATAAAAGTTCCAAACAAGAGTTCTGGCCGATACTCTGTAATATATTTGAAATTACTGAACTAGATCCATTTATAATAGGTATATATTATGGAAGTGGTAAACCAAAAGACCTGGATGCCTATCCAAAAGATTTTGTGGACGAGATGCTTTTACTTCTTGAAAATGGTATTCACATTGTTCATCTAAATAAAACGATAAAAATAAACATAAGCTGTTTTATCTGCGATTCTCCTGCAAGAGCTTTCATAAAAAGTTATTATAATTGTGATTGTATCTATTAATTTAAAGAATTATACTCCGAAATCTCTTCATCATTTTGAACTTTTTGATTGCATTTGAGGGGTTTGTAATTTTAACGGTAGACATGGATGTACGAAATGCACTACAGTTGGTGATTACTCCCATAAATCTCAAACAGTGACCTTTCCTCAAATTAAATGTCCTGAAAGAACAAATGATGATCCTCGTCTGAAAAAGTTTGGTAGCTTTTGGTAGCTCACCGTAAAATTTATTCTCCTTTGTTGAAATTGTCAATTGAAATGGTTCAAGATTTTCCTGTCAGTGATTCACTTCATTTAATAGATTTAGGAATAATGAAAAGACTTCTTATTGGCTGGCGTGATGAAAACTTTGGCAAGTATCTTACTAAATGGTGTGCAAGAGATATAAATACGGTCAATAGTTTTTTAAGCAAAAGTAAAATGTCCTTCAGAAATTCATAGAACTGTAAGACAACTAGATACTCTAGCTCACTGGAAAGCCACAGAATTTCGTACATTATTTTATTATTTGAGTAAAGTAATGCTACCGGATGTACTGAGTGTCGAGGTAAACGAACATTTTTGGCACTTTTTTGTGCAGTAACCATTTGCTCTACACAAAAATATTACCAGTTTTTACCGTTGTCAAAAATTCTCCTGTATAAATTTGTAGAAAATTATAAAGGTTTTTATGGCTTTGATTATATTACCAGTAATGTGCATAATCTCTCGCACGTTATTGATGAAGTCGAAAGGTTTGGCGCTTTGCTGACTTTTAATGCATACCCATTTGAAAATAAATTATACGTGTTAAAAATATGTTTCGACAAGGAAATAAAGCACTGTCTCAAGTAGCGTAAATGTTCAGTGAATGTAATACACTTATAAAGAAAGACATTGAAATAATAAGAGATTCGGAATTTACAATATTGAAAAGATATACACGTTCTGTCCTCAAATTTAACAATTTTGAAATTTCTTTCATAGCTCGAGACAAATATTTATTGACTAAAAACAATGATATCATCGAATTTGAAAAAGTAAGTGATGATACGGGAGATGCATTGGTATACGGGAAAAATTTGTAAAGAAATGGCTTTATTTAATACTCCTATAAAGTCTTCATTTCTTAATATATATAAAGTTATTCCCACACCTAAAATAAATGTTGTGTTTACTCCATGGGATATTATGTGTAAGCTGGTATGGGTTGAACATAAAGGGGAAATGCATGTTTTCCCTTTGTCACATACGTTTTTGTAAAATAAAAGAATTTCAATCTGATAAAGTTTTTTATTTTAGTATAAACCATCTAGTGTTACAAAATCAACAAACTAGAAAATGGCACTTAAATAGCGTCTGAAATCATAAATATCGATTATTAATTATTAATATTTCAATCCTCCTTAATTTACAGCTGCCTTTTGCTGCAATCAGAAAATAGTTAGCTGTTATTAGATATAAACATTATTTTTAAGTTTTCAAAAATCATACTTTTAATTGACTTTTAAACGTTTTCGATACTCAACTACTGATCTCTAAAATGGTTATATAAAGGAATATCTCAAAGACCATTATACAACTTTGAACGGTTAAAAGTAGAAGTAAAAGGCTGGTATGCGACCAAAACAGTTGAATAGCACCTCTATGCCACAACTGTAAAACCTAGAAGTCTACAACAGCAAACATCAGAACCTTTGTATGGCTGAAGCCGCTAGAACGTTACATACGTTCTAGCGGCTAACTCTGAGAGCTGCTGGACCGAGACGCCATTACAGTATTTGGTAAAAATATTTTTAAGGTTATTACGACATTTTGAAGACAATATAAATGTATACACTGGTAACGTTTGACGTAATTACAGTCAACATTTTTTACCTTTTACCTAATTAAACTATCTGTAACCTTCAAAGTCTTATTTATGTTAAAATACAATTACGTAATCAACATATCTATATAATTTTTGCATTAAAAACTGAATATTTTGAGGGCGCGTGAAAATATTGACGATAACATACATATATATTAACAGCAAACTGCTACTCGCACTAATATTACACGTACACGAAGAAATAAAACAATGTTAGACTTAACTGTTTTACTTCAATAATCCAATCCGTAAAATGTTTCCTAACTTGTCACTAGACGTATGATTAATTTTAATAAAATATATTTAGTTTACACCACATTTGACCTACTACATTACTAATTCAAAGTATTGGCATTTAATAAACGGTACAGCAGCTCCAAAATAAGGTGAAGATAATCGCGCTACAAGAGCTTTTTCGAAATCTCGTGGCGCTAACCACCTCCGTAGAGCCACTAATATAACTACCATTTAAGACCACTGTAGATCCGTTGTAGATCTATTAGAGAGCTATAAGCTGGATATTATGGGCCTATTTGACGCTACAATAGACGTGTAGCCGCTTATAGAACCACTTTACTTCTTACTAATAGAACCGAAGCCGTTATGAAAATCCTTTATCCGGCTATTTTGCAGCTTGTTATAGCGCTTGTGTGCTAGTTGGGCGTGGCCACTTCGGATTATGAAGTACATACATATGTATATAAAACACTCTTATACAAAAAGTAATGTATAAAATTTAAGTCTATTAAATGACTCTTTTGAATTTGCGCACACGAATATACGGAAGCTAAAGTTTTATAAAGATATACCTACATATTTTTAAAAGACAAGCTTAAATTTATAAAAAAAAGAAATTGCTCTATCAACACAACAAATCTTAATAGACTTTGACATTGGTGACGTATGCAAATATGTAAACTTAGTTACAGCTCTGACAGCGCAATTACGACGTTGCCAACGTCTCGAGCAAATTATGAGGATGAGGCTGATTCAAGACCGGCACATTTTACGTAATTACCTCCACTACTACGGCAAAGAATGATTGATCGACGACCCTGCTTGAAATGAAATAATCTCAGGCTAGTATCGCGATAGGAAATTAGCGATACGTAAAATTGTATTCAAATGTGATGACAACATTGTACATAGGTCCATAGACTACGTACTCACTACACAATATAATTCAAATGGAATTAAGCGCATCACACTATCTGTAGGGCCTACGAGTAACTCGTCGTTTTACAGCCTTATGGATACAATCGCAGAATCTGCTGTCACAACTTTGTTCTTCACAATTAAACATCTCCAGAATCTAGAGTCAAATCTAAAACCAATCGTTAGCCGTAAAGCCAAAACCAGATTGACATAACGAAAAAGCAGTAAATTGCCACCCGCATCGCCAGAGGGCCTGACGTATCAAGAAAATTTGTATTTTATACAATACTTCGCCCCAGATTACTGTGCCTAGGGATCTCGATATTGCTTAATAATTCAGATCTGAAGTTCGTATTTATGCGACATCGCAGCTACGTTATCGCCTCAATATATGACACTAGCTGACTCGCCGAACTTCGTCTGCTTCACATACGAGAATTTTGCAACATTTTGCATTAATTCTCCGTTCCTATTGGTCGTAGCGTGGTGTTATATAGCCTATAGCCTTCCTCGATAAATGGGCTATCCAACACTAAAATAATTTTTCAATTCGTATCAGTAGTTCCTGAGATTAGCGCGCTCAACCAAACAAATAAACAAATTAACTCTTTAGATTTATAATATTAGTATAGATAGTACAGATTGATGAACTCTTCATCCTTTCTAAATTATTTTCTTTAGAAATATTGCACAAGCATTTATTTGTTATAAAAATACAACTGCCACACTAGGAATAAATCCTGTGTCGCGGGGGACAAACATTCACAAATTTTTGTCCCGTGTGGGATTCGAACCCACAATAATCGGCGAGGTTAGTAGTGGCAAGGCGACCACTTAAACGACTACGTCATCTGTGCAGTGGAGCATTAAGAGTTCAAAGCGGTTCAGTGTCCACTTCTAACTAAATAATCACTGAAGTAAACCCTGTTCCCTCATAACTATTTAACTATATTATTAGCACCAACAATTGGGTGGCGATAATTCTACTAATAGTAAAATTTAGTAGGATATAATTGGATTACAAAGGAGCTGCTATATAACAGAATCTAACTGTATCTACAGATTAACACGTTTATCATCCTACCGCTAACTAGAATACACATGTGGTACCAATGGCACTATCTCTAGTATAAATGTATAAGAAGATTAACTACGTGTACAGGAAAAAACATGCGGGTCCTGAAATACACACATATTGTAAAAGTTTTTGAAGCAGATCAAATTAGAGTCACTTTTACAGTCACAAAGATTTGCTTTGTTTTTGTGTTTTTAAAAAGACAGCTCTATCTCTAGGAACCATTCTTGTGTCGCAGGGGACTTTACCAACAATAAAACAACGAACACAAGGAACATCCAAAATTGAAACAACCATTTGTGGATCGCATAAAGTTTTGTCCCGTGTGGGAATTCGACCCCACAACACTCGGTGCAGTGCTGTGCCGAGACGACCACTTAAAATACGACGTTATCAGTACAGTCAAATATGTGCAGTCATCATACATACTTTTGTATGAGAGGATGAACTTCAAAAAATACAAACGAGGTCTGAAATAATACACCTTTCCATACAAAGGTTTTGAAGACCATGATTTTCCAAGTTTGCGTAGTCAAAGCTATGATTATCTCTTTTACACATTGATGTTTCGTTCGAGCCCAGCGCGACAGCAATAGATCTGTCAAAAACCTTATTTAATTTTTTTTGATCTCCGCATTTTCTCTTTATACCTATTACTTTACACCAATGTACGTATAATGTGTGTAGAGGTCGATGTGGGTTGATGTACCCCTAAATATCTTGACTGGACATTAACTCAATTTCACCAGACGTCAACAAACCACTTAAATTGTCATCTCATGAACTGACTCATACTTCCTTCGTGTACACAATACACTTAAGTATACAAAAACGCTAATTCGTTTAAATTGTTTTCAACCTTATATTTTGATAATATTGTCTTATGCTTACGCGAATGTTATACATTGAAATTAAACACTTTATACGGATTTTTTCGCGTTGTTTATTTTACTTGTAAACACTATTATTACATAATTTTGAAAACTCTAACACTGCTGTTATTGAACTTTTCTATTATTTAAGCTATATATTTTCTAATTAAAATTATTTATATTTAAGTTTACACTTTGCCCCGACGTTTCGGTTGCTTTACAGCAGCCATGTTCGCGGGGAGACGTCTCCCCGTGAACATGGCTGCTGTTATTTCAAATTATATTTTGACTTAAGAATTAGTTTCGGTGCTATTTATCATGATTAATGTGGATTGTGGTCAAATGTGGATTCTTTTCCATAAGCAGCATTTGGAGATGTAAAAAAGCCGTAAAATGCAGTTCCATTCCAATCCTCACCTAATATTATAAATTCGAAAGTATGTCTGTCTGTCTGTTACATCTTCTTGGCTAAACCACTTAACCGATTGGAATGAAATTGTTTAAATTCCGAGGAAAGATATTGCTTTTTATGATATATATTTATGATTATTTTGATATAGGTTGGTCCTATATCAATAAAAAGCAATGCCTGCATGGTTGCAGGCGGCGCCACGCGTAAAAGCTAGTACGCATAAATTAACCAGTCACCTTAACAATATCAGGGCAATGATCAAAGCTTTTTTCTGGAACCCGACGTCCATCCGACGATAGACCAATGAATTTAATGTAAAACAACACATACTCAGAGTCAACATTGGTTGAACCAGATCTGAGCTTATCGGCAGTTTTCTATTCTTTATACTTCCACGTTACATCGAAAATCAATATTATACAATATTTACGGACGAACTAGCTGTCTCGTCGCTTCATATGTGAGTGGTATCTATACACCTGAAGTCTGGTCTATTCTGAACCAAGGCCGCCACAATTTAAAGCCACGTATGAGTTTACGTAGTAAATTGAATAATGTAACGATGATTGCTACCGTAATTTAACTAGAACATTTATACCCTATGAGTCAACAGTTAAGTCACATATTTGTAGTAATTTTCAGTTATATCAAGAAAGGCTTATCGATCGATATCAATGGGAACATTATTAAGTACTTTAAGCTTGCGGCTTCGCACGTGTAAGTTACACGAGACCGATTTCAGGATAAAAGATGTTCTATGAAAAGGTGTTCTATCTCTGGGCTACATTTTATCCAAATCGTGAATTTCTCTTTTAAAATTATAAGGCCTAGCTGAGGAATAATTTCTGTATTCCGGAGGACTTTATAAGCATCCAAGACAAGACCATAAACACGAATTTGTAGGTCACCATTTTTTTTGGATCGGATCAGCTTCGAAGTCTTCGAACCCACAGCACTGGACAGTTGCAAGGCAAACACAAACATAGTGGGATATATTGAAATTAATTCACTTTATATGGATTTTGCCGCGTTGTTTATTTTAAAACACTTTTATTACATAATTTTGAAACTATGACACTACTATTAAGTTCAATAATAGTAGTGTCGCGTAAACGTAAGACAATATTATAGTAGGATACAATAAGTTAGTTGAGAGGATGCGGGTTAAAAACGCGTTTGGTAAGTACCTGGTTGTGGACATTTGCAAGAAATCTATGCGTCATAAAAACGTCTACTTATAATTATCACTAACAACCAAAATATAATAACATACCTATTTATTGATTGTTTGACTTGCATGTTACGTAGATTGAAATTTGACTTAAACTTAACGATAATTATGTCAAATATGTCTGGTAGACCAAACATCGGAAAGATAGATTTAAAATTTTGGCCTATAATAGAATACGTACGAGTAAAACACTCAAAAGTCAAAAATAATATATGCATTTAAGTCACAATGTAACACCTATGAACGTCACTGTCCATGTATATTTATCCTATACGTGGCAATAATGAGTGAGTCTCGTGTTCTGTAGTTGGGCTCCGAGAAACTTACTGAAAGTCTAATCAACTACGTGCCAAAATCAAATTCAAGCCAAGATATTTGGTTGGCTATTGCTAATTCCGTCGCCCAATCCTAGCTGCTGATATGCGTTTGACCATCGGCTAACAAATTTTTGTGATTTGTGTGTTGATCTTTCAAAAACCGAGGCGTTTGTGTCTTAGTACTAAATAAAAATTTGCGGTCTGTGACAAAAATTGTTAAATGCTTGCTTAATTATAAACACTCAAAAATAAATTGTTACAAGGGTCATTAACCCTAGAACACGTTAAGATAAATTAAAACCAGGTGATCAACTAATTGACGAACGACTCTCCTGCAAAAAATAAATTAAATGGACGAAAGCAACACGCGCAGTTTTAGACTTAGTCTATCGTGAGCTAAACATTTATTTTAAAAGAGACTACTATATGACGTCATCCATAGTATCACGAATATATACTCTAAGAAGAGGCAGAGAGATATAACACCCACATTTTGCCGATTAGTTTAGGTAGTATTAGCGGGCAAGTCTATTGCCGATAATCGGACAGTTTCTGAGTCCTCGCTGCTACTACGTATTTCTTGTAACAAAAAAACAATAAAACATGGCAAGCCCCGAGGGTGCCACAAGACAGTCGACGGCGACGGGGCAGACCTAAACGGAGATGGCGGGACAACCTAGACGCATTTGATAGGGACTGGCAAGGGATATCCACCAACAAAGTGATTTGGAAGTCCAAGGGAGAGGCTTTTGCCCAGCAGTGGGACATTATACAGAGCTGTTGAAAAACAGAAAATAAGACCCGAGGGTTAAAACCGCAAGCACAGTAGAAGAATTCCCTACCGCTGCGTCACCACAAGTTACAAATAAACACATAGAATAAACAATCTATTCACCTAAGTTTTCTCTAAAAGCTACCTATCACCTCCAACACTACACTTCACAGCAAGTATAAAGCCAATTAATATCAAAAGAGAAAAAAAAACTGTCTGAACGTTACAAAACAACCTGGCCTAGCACAATAAACGTGCTTTAATATGCAACAATAGCTAAAAACCGACCTAGTTCCACTGAAAATACGTTTCAAAATACCTTGACATAAGGTTTCATGAAAGAGAGCATTAGCTATCTTTTACGATGTGATACACACTCTATTACATAGAATTAAGATCTATTTTTACCTGCAATGCAGTCGAGTTCGGTACGCGTGCACTGAGTTTGCACTGAAGACCACATTCGATGACTACATAGAGGTAAAAAATTTGTAACTAATGGAGGAGGGAGGATAATATAGTTTATTATATTGTTAAGCAAAAACAGAACAGGTATGTAATGCCACAAGTGTATATGTAATAATAAAACCGCATACAAATAGGTACATACTTAAAATGTTATTTATGTTAGTAACAACAAGAATTCATGATTCAACAATTGTTTGTTTAAATTCAAAGTAAGACATATATGTATTTTACTGTCTAGTTTTTATAGGCATCGCGATAAAAAATTTAGGACCAAAACATAGCTAACACTAACAGTACTGCATTATCAATACTCTATGTTTCGGCTTTACGTATTTCGCTAAGAGTTAGGTATACCCTATTTCTTGTTCCTGTCTAATATTATAAATAGGGAGAACGAATTTTGTAGCTTTGTGAGTATGTGAAGGGTCATCGCCGGAAACACTGCACATATATAAAAACATTATTAACTATTCTAAAGGTACGTCAACCAGATAGTCATAGCCTAAATATTATATTCAACCCAGGCAAAGTCAGGTCTGGCTAGTAATTATAAATTAGAAAGTTTATGAATATGTTTGAAGAAAATTTGTTACTCAATCGCTTGTAAACCGTTGAACGAATTTAGGTAAAACTTGGCATATGTCCTGGATCAACACATAGGATACTTTGATCCGTATGCGTCCGCTTGGGATTTACGCGGAAAAATTATAGGGTTTTTTTTTATTGCCATTGGTGGCAGACAAGCAAGTGGCCCACCTGATAGAAAGTGGCAACCACTGCTTCTTCAGCAATGTCAGGATTCAGCAAAGCCGCTGCCTACCGTGAAAGGAGAACTCTCTTTAAAACCTCGTTTGAAGAAGGACATATCATAGCGCTAGGGAAACTACTAAGAAAACTAGGGCAACACCGAAGCAGGCAGTTCAGTCCAGAGCTTGCTCATACGTCGGAGAAATGTGTATATACAGTGTGCATGTGTATATAATGCAATTTTCAAACTAAGATGCACGTGGTGGCGGCAAGGTCTTTGTTTAGCCCTTCATAAAACTGTTTTGTTTGGGATACAGGTGTGGTTTTTATGTTGCTTTAAAGCTTATTAGATACAGTTTAACGTCAATTAATAAAAAATGAGGACGATTTCTTGAGTTTTTCAACAATGTTTAAAAAAACATTGTACGATACTCAGTTTTGGTCTAAAATGTTCCTTATTTTTATGCCACCGGTATTTTTTTGGATGTGAATAGTATCCCGTCGTTATTGTCTACACATTGCGTATTATTACTGTTTTTGTTTCAACACGATTAACCACCTGGTTCAAAAGTTACAAGGTTTTTTTGGTACAAGGTCCACAACTACTAAAGAAAAATATAAATAGGTATAAATCGAAGAATATTATTTTATATTTTCTTTATTATTTTTCCTAGCGATAAAATGATGTCTAGTATCACCTATTTTCATATGTGCATTTTATGAAAACTCACACTGTATATTATTATTGCTTGCACTGACTGACAAGCTGCCATCTCTAATAAACGGCAATGGCTGCTTGTGGATTTCAAGATAACACGTATAACAAATATAGCAAAACATTGAAATAATTAAAAGTCATAGAGCTTATGCCATGTAGTTTCCTTACATAATCGCACGTGGGTAGAAAAAAATAATCGCTGAAAGTGTACCGTACTGGGTGAGAACGTTGCCAGTTGGAATAGGTGAACAATGCTGCTATTTTGAGTAGATAATATTATAACTAACAAGTTTGAGCTTACTTACTAATGAGCTTTTACTTTACTCAGTTCAACGAGTTAGGACGCATTGTATATCCCCGTGGACAAGTAAGCGCATGAAGCCGCTGGTCCTGTGCGTTATTTCAGACCTCCTTTATTTTTTTTAACGTGGTGGAATGCATTGAATCGTATCTCTCCGCGAGAAAAGGGAAGCGGAGAGGTTATGTCGGGCTCACCCGGAGAGAGTTGGAACGACCCGGGTACTACCGATTAAACCTATCACGTTAAGCTAACTCGCTGCCTTGTATGGTAGGTGGGTTGGTGGAACTGAAACACCTAATTGCAGATCTTTTATTGTTTTTTAACTTGGGGAAATACTCCTGATGCGAACCTCCTTGCGGGGGGACGAGAGAGGGTTATGTCGGGCTCTGCCCAGACTTCAGGCCTACCGACTAAAACAACCACGGTGTGCCACCTCGCTGCTTTGTATGGTGGGTGGGTCGCTAGAACAAGATCTACATCAACGACCGACCCAGCAGTGCCCAATGCAGACAGGAAAGGTCTGCGGGCGACGACTACCTAATTCCAGACATAGACCAACCTATTGTGTATTGTATACTTTTCTGTGGTGATGTAAGTACTATAACGCATACTATGCAGGCAGTGCAGTAACTATGAATAACCAAATTTGACAAAGGATGAAAGCTACAATATAGCCACTCCATCCAACAAAGGATTATACATCTCGTATACTGAAATAAGTAAACAAATATTGACTTACAAATATACATGGAAATTACAGCTAATGTTTGATATGCGCATTATTCCCGAGATGTCTCGGTGTAAATATGTGAACCTACTGAATACAATACATACACATGAATAACTTTTAATAATGCGCCATATTGGGAACGGATGGAGTTACAAGAGACTAGGCAACACAGTTAAACAGTTTTTTAATTACTACCTTTTTGTCTGAGGAATCTTTCGCGTAAATGTCGGGTATGTCAATTTTCTATCCCTTGGGAACAGTAGTTTTTACCTATGTATGAAACCCTACATCCATTACTGTCTCCTTGGCAACGTGTATGCGAAATTTCATGATGATCAGTCGAGTAGCTAAGGCGTGACAACGAACAAACACATTCGTAAATTCACGTTCGCATTTATATCTACTATTAGTTTGGATGTAATGTACTTCATCGGCTACAATCCAATTAAAAGCAATCAGCTCATTGCAATCCCTTGATCCCTAGATATGCACTTCATCCAATTACACGACCACCACACCTGTTATCCAGCCACCTTTCACAGGCATCGTTCAACCTGGCCGAGGGTGGTCCTAGCTTACATTTGCCTTTTAGCTGTCTCTACTCTAAGGCGCTAGCCACACAAAAATGGCATCTAGCACTGGCGTGGTGTGGGCATTTTGCTATCCCTTTTTTATTTCGAACAAAACATATGTAAGCGACGTGAAATACCATGCCCTAATGCGGCCTTTCGTATGGCGTATCCACGTACTTATACTCCATGCCAGAGCCAGACACCATTTCAGTGTGGCTTGCACCTAAGTCACTTTTACACCTACAACCATCGGTCCTTGAGCAGATATGGTCAGGCCATTGCCACTGCTTATTTCGAGCTATGTCGATAACTTTGGTTATTTGACGGATGACTTAGTTTCGAAGATCCCTCCGATTAAGTCCAAGAAACTTTCAATTGGTGAACTAGCTCTAAAATGTCCACATCTCTGCACCGAAAATCATAGATCTTTAGACTTTAAAGGCGATAAGAAAAATCTATGTCGTTATTGATGCAGCCTACCTTCAAGATACTTGTGTATAATTCTTTCTTCAAGTTGATCCTTTTGAAAATTAAATACAATTCGGAATACTGAACGTGCAGGCGTACCACGATGACTCTTATAAGTTTTGCGAATCTTTTTATTATGCGCACCGCTAACAAGCGGCATTTTTTTCTGCGTCTTGGTTTCCCGTTACGTGTAGAGAGCAAGGGCTCTCTTCAAGGCTCGAATGAATAGTTTTTGTACTCTACATCAGGTGAGGTTGCTGTTAAACGCAAGCTTGTTGCATTTACAAAAACCAGCTCCATAAGCATAGCACTGACAAATAGGTGGTTTAATTTAAATACCGTTCTCAGATAAATATCGGAAAGTAAATAATCATAAACTATATATAATAATATTTCCTCAAAATACAACTAACTTTTGTTATTCTTATAGGAATTGGTCTTTTCTATAGGCGCGACGGCGTTACAGAAAGACATAGGCCTCAAACTTACAACAACCTTAGTTTCTCGTCGTCAGTAGTGTCAGTCTTATTTAAATAACATTACTTCAACACAACTTAATATGGCTAAGTAACTATATTCCACATGCGTCAGTCATTTGCATGTTATACTAAAAGAACAATGTAGCCTGGCTTCAGTTACAAATACTGTGTTAATGAATCCGCCTCGGTAGCACAGAGGAAGTAAATACGACTACTGTGCTTGCGGTCTCGCGTTCGAATCACGGGTCGGGTCAGCAAAAAGGTATTGGATTCTCCTGTCAAGATATACTCAATAGCAAAAAGCACGTATAACTGTTGGTCCTACGCCTGACTTTACACCAGTCGTCTCGGCTCGCCATCCTATGGACTATGAGACTTAGAGTATAGTGTGTACTTGTGTTTGCACACACAGTCATGCAATATAATGTGTCCTGGGCAGATGATCAGTCTCTGTTAAGATGGGCTGCTGCGACAAAAATTTTGCCCAGGAGACCTCATGAATCTTTATGCTTATATCCTCTAAAACTTTTGAGAAATGAAACATAATTTAACAACATAAATAAATAAATGTATACAGTATGTAGTATACTGCTCTCTATAAACAATGCACCTACATAGAGCAAAGGATAAATATTTAAACAAAAGTAATACATATTAATGCTGATATACTTGTTCTTTGATTTCGAGGGCTGTATAATATTTTAGAAAGTTCATTTTCAAATAATGTGGTCTTTTAAATTCTAATAAATATGAACATACTATCATTACTATCTAGTGTTTGCACTGGAAGACATTCTTCTACATATGTCTAATGTATTGAGTGGTAGCAGCACATCAGCGAACAGACACAATAGGGTTTCAATTATTTCTGGCATTCCCACAATTAACAGGTTCATAATCATTGCTTGGCATAGTTTGTGTCATATTATGAGGAAAACATGAAGACAGATCATAGAGATGCATAGAATTGCACTCTTAAATGAATGAATAACAATGGTTTGCAGAGAGATCAATACAGTGGGCATTATTCCACAACTAGCCAGTGTTGCGGGATACATACATGTATTAGATATTTATGTGATCCACAAACTGTTATAGTATCAATGTTATTCTTGAATGAAATAAAATTATTGCTGCGACATGCTAACATTTAACTTGCCACTACTGCACCATACTAAGTGTGACAATTATTTATATAATTTATTTTTATACTGATATGGAAGTAGGTTCACATCGGTAACAATTGAGAGGTATTTTAACCATATGGCTACTCATATTGTATACAGACCCTATTAATATACATATTAGGCACCAGTGTTGTGTGATGACCATGAACAATGGACTTTCTATTGTGTTTGACGCACAATAGACCAATTTATTTGAATATGAGCAGAAATAGCACCACAGCTATAATTGTCGTCAAGTGTTTGAAGATTTGGATTCCACTACTTACATGAACAAATTTTCTGTAGCTACTAGCTACTGGAGACTTAACAAGAATACCAATATGATTCACACAAACCATAATAACAATGATAAATATCTTCTTAGATACACAATTTGAGTAGGTAGATGATGAGTACATTTATATTGCATATATATAATATTGTCTTCTGTGTAAAGTTTAATAGTAGTAGTATGTAGTGTAACAGTTTCAAAATTATGTAATAGAGTGTCAAATAAACAATGTGATAAAATCTGTATATAGTAGTTTAATTTCAATTGCATATATATGCTAATCCATCAGCTTACTAATCAGCTAATGTGTTTATAAATATAACAATAAGTAATAATATAATGATAATTGACTTTTGCTGTAGATAAACATCTCAAATAACAGGTTTACAATAAACTTTATTATCAGTTCCCATTCAATGTTTTCTTAATCTCTTGGCCAGTTACTGACACTTACAGAAACTGAAATAAACATATTTTATAGAGAATGAGAGGTATTTTTAATGTTTTAATTGTTCATGAAAACAAATTTTACATTTATAAGATCGAGTGCTACTTTTATTTCTTATCAAGTAGTATACATATGTAGACTTACATAAATAGAAAATAATCATCTGCACAGAAATGGCTATTATGTTCAATGTTTTTTATTGATTAATAAACAATTGTATGATAATAACCATGAAACCATGTTTTAGGATGGTCTAAATTGTGATTTAGTACTTTAATAAAGAATCCGCTATTGTTTTTACGCCTTTTATACTGTGCAATCACTTCTATAGCGCCATGGATGCATGCAACGACAACATACAATACTGATGTTTCTCGGTAATCGAAAGTGAGTGGCACTGAATATAATCTCGACATAGGAATCTACGAAACGAAACCTCAAGCCTTTAGATTGAAATTTAAAAAATCAAGAGGAAATAACATTTTGGATTATAGTTGAATGATTTAATTAGAGATCGCTTTCAAATTCATTGTATTCAGGTAGATTTCCATCCAAATAATGACGCAACGCTAAATTTACAAATAAATGCACACTCGTCGCTACTTGAGGTGAAAACTTACAATTATAGTCGTTATATAAATACTTACAATATTTTGTTGTTATTGTGATATTTGCTCGATACCCGTCCGCCAGAAAATCTGCCTTTGGCACAGCACAAACAAGCACAAAACAAATTTAGCACACACGCACGATTTAATATCGCAGGAAATTTAGAAACAGAAGGCGAAAGCAAATCAAACAAGATAATATGTAAAGGGAAATCAACAATATTTTCGACAAATCGCGTACAATCGTTCTATTTGACAGCTCAAACAATATCACAGATTATTGTGAGCTATTGCCATGCTATCGCGAAAAAAGCTCATGAGTGATGATATCCATCAGCTTTAATACCATAGTGTCTAGAAATATATAATTTAGTCAACTTGCGAGTGTACGAAGCAGAATATCGACTATAGTGGCAAAATAGTATTCTATTAAGTTTTAATTTGTCAATTCATATTATTATACCTCTGAATAGTTTCTAAAGTTAAAATTAGATTTGTTTTTAATTTAGTGGAATGTTACTTTATGTTTACTGTTAAATACACTGACGGACTCATAACATCAATGTTCAAGAAGCGTTTGAAATGAACATTCTAACCAAGTATTCAAACTTTTTATACAAATTTAAAATGAAACCTATAGTTTGGTTCGTTAACTTTATAACAGCGTAGTATCATATCCTTATGTGTATGTTTGTATACTGGAAAGGACCATTCGATTTTTTTTAACAAAAACGATAAATGTTACAAAAATTGGCTTTAGTTTATTCATTGAAAAATTGGCTTATACAATAAAAAAAACGTTGATGCACAGGTTTTTTCTTTTAATAAGGTGTATTGTCTCCACGTGCCCTTATTACAGATTCTAATCGGTTCCGCATATATCTGACTAGGGTTATTAAACGGTCTTGCGGAATATTGTTCCATTCTTGTGAAATCGCTGTTCTTAGTGCTGCCACTGTTGTGGGCACAGGATTTCTCGCACATACAGCTTTTTTTAAACTGTCCCAAACATGCTCAATGGGATTAAGATCCGGACTACGTGCTGACCAATTTATGGTACGTTTAGTACCTCTTCACAATATTGTCGAACTTGTGCAGTGTCGGGCATTATCTTGCATTAGACTAAAATTTTCGCTCGTTAATCCCATGTAAGGTACCAGGTGAGCTTCTAAAACCTCTGTTATATAGCGTTGTGCCGTCAAACCACCTCTTCTACCGTTTTGACGAACCATGTCGATGAACACAAGTTCCGTTCGCCCGATCATCGAAATCCCATCCCACACCATACACGAACCGCCTCCAAAAGAAACACGCTCCTCAATGCAACTTTGAGCATATGTCTACCCACGTCGACGATAGACTCTTCTGCGACTGTCTGCACTATTTAAATATATCCTACACTCATCGGTGAACAATATGGAGGCCCATTGCTCTTCAGTCCAATTAAGATATTCACGCGCAAATCTTAAACGAGCTTGTCTGTGAGCTGCAGACAGCTTTGGACCATTTGCTGGTCTAAAAGAGGTGATTGCCGCTTCCTCAAGCCTTCTTATTATTGTTCGTGCACTCACGTTTTCTCCACGCACTTCATTCAGCTCTGTTTTGATGTTTACTGACGTGAGGAAACGATTTCGTAGGGAAGCTGAAACAATAAATCGGTCGTCACGACGGGTGGTTACTCGAGTTCTGCCGGTACCGGGTCTCCTTTTGTAAGAACCTCTCTCTACAAACCTTCGGTATACTCTAGAAACCGTAGAATGGTTTAAATTTAAATTTCTAGTAATCGTTTGTTGATCCAAGCCTTCCCGCACCAATGCCACAATTTGAGCGGCTTGTACGGCTTCGGACGAAGTATCCATATTTATGGTTACGAAACTTTTGTTGAGTTTGAAAGACTAATAATAATCAATACTATTGGTAACAATAACTTAAATCGCAAATGAAAAAAAAACAAAAGGTATTAATTTCAAACTTTATTCTAATAACACACGAATTTGAGACTATGCACAAATTTTATTTTCCTGGCTATAATTTTATCTTTTACTGCAGTTCTTTTTCAAATTTTGTTTTTTTATTATTATTAATGGACAGTCTCGACATTTTCATTTAGTTTAATCTAAAAAGTTTGCATACTTATCAAAAATATTAAATTGAAAGTAATCCTGAACTTTGATGCAGTTTATGATTCCGTCAGTGTATATTTAATATTTTACATTAAACAAGCCCAAACGCATCTCTTGATTAGTAATGCTAATATTGACGATTTCTGTTAGTCTGATAGTCGAATTAGGCGATGTAGTTTTACCATAATTATGTAAGAGAAATAAGTAGTAATATTAAGAAGGAAACTATATCGTTATATACTATAACAAAAATAAAATTGATGGTAGTCCCAGTAAAAATTACTTTCGAATAATGTTAATGTGGTATCATTTATATTGATTTTACACAGTATAGATATTCAGTTCCCTGAGTTGTGTTTATAATGGAATCAGTACGTGTTTTACTTGTATCCCTGTTTTTATTAAATTTTCATGGCGAACAGGATTGTTTTGCCAATCAAGCTCCTGTTACATTCACTTTTAAGGAATACCAATATAAAGACTCACCAAAGAACGTAGGTGAATTATATTTCGTAGACTCATAAACTATTATATATTGATAACTTGTTGCTAATTACTATTTTAGATTGCTTTATTTTAGATCTGTATCTTTGGTATAATAATAACAAATTTGTATTCATATAAGTACTTTTGCAATGTTTTCAGGAAATGACATTCAGAGAATTCGAAACGGCATGCGAACAAAGCGGTGCCTGTAGTCATATGACGGGATTACTAAAAACACGATGCGTGCGAGAATGTGTTTCACCATCATGCTATAGAGAACTCTATCAAGTAGACCCGGTAAATTAAAACATCAAATCTTAGGACACCCCGAGAATAAATCAAATATTTTGTTAATTGGCTGGCTTTACTAAACGCTGTTTTATTTTTATTGCAGCTAGAAGAGGGAGAAATTGATGTTAGACTGAATTCATTTAAGGGTTGCTTTATTCAGAGGAGTGGCCGTACAAGAAATTGATTTCGTCCAAGTGTAGCGTCGTCATTGATATTATGTGCTAATAAAATTAATAAAATTCGTCGAAAAGTTCGATTTATGTTGTTAGTAAGTATGGAGATATAAAGATTTTAGTATAGCTGATATACGATTGCCTTTCAAATAGCGATAAAGTCTGTTATGTACACACACACAACTGTGCCATTATACCGCGTAGAGTAGGGTATTATAAGCTCTACACTCACACGGACAAAAAATGGTGGAATCTGTTAGAGAAATCCCTTAAAAAAACTTTATGATGCAGCGTGGTAGTAAGCATAATGTTTGTTTCAGCTTCTCGAGAGCACTACTGGTGACGAAGTTACATTTTTAAATGGCGTTGCAAGAAAAGTGTACTAAAGACCTATATCACTTTCAGCACATTTGGATCTACAATATAAAAACCACAGCATTACAGCAAAATAAATTATCATACAATATCAAGGTCAAAAGATAATACAGAATTGCAATAATATCACACTTGTGTAACTATTTCACGATCATAAGACTAGGTACTTTCAAAATTAATACTTACTAGGACAAACTCGATATGTAAAACTTGGTTGATAAACTTTTATTGAGCAAAGTTGCGTGCTAAGTTATCTAACGCAGATTTAAATAAATGATGCACAAAATATGTGTAAAACGGTATAACGACTGTACGGCATAAGCTACTGCTCGCATGGTAAAATTTCAAAATCATACACAGACGGTATGAAATGATAAATATTTGATTTATTTAAGTTCCTGTATTTACAATAATATTTTTTAAGAAATGACTTGTTTCTGAAAGTCTACTTCAAGCATTGTCTTCGAGATAGCGGACTCTGGTAATGTCTTGGCGTTAGAGACAAAATCACCATCAGTATTTGACTTCATATGCACAAAGGAAGGTTATAAATAAATAACAACATTGAGACATATACAAAACGAATGACCACCTTGTCACAATAATGATCTTATTAGAAACATACATAATATAAAGTGATAAACTATCTATAATAGGTACATAGATATATACTCTGCATAAAAGTGACGCCAGCTTATCACAAGGATCGTCATAGCTTGTTATTATTTATTTATCTCTAGTAATATGTTAAGTTATCCAATATGAACAGTGAAATGTACTTATGTTCCTATTTACTTCACAAATAAGCAATGTTCTCTACCGTTTACGAGACGATAAGCATTTGAGCACGCTGTAATCTTTGCCTAACCTAAGTCTGATTGCAAATATAGTTAATTATATATAACATTTATATAAATAAAAAAGGATTATCTTTTGAATAAAATTTTAATAAATGACTATTTAATCTTTATTGCCTAGTGGCAGACGCAGTAGGGTTCTATGTTTTGTATCTGCAGTGTAGTATGGCGATAATTGGTATTGACTGCACCTGAATAGCTTTTTTCTTTTTTGTTTATTTCCTATATATAACAATTATATACACAATTTAAATCTGATATTGATACTACAAAAAGGCATTATAGTGCTATCAGTGTATTATAAAATTACACCTTTTCCACATTAATATTTATAATAATAATAAATAATTTAATATTTATTCGATTCCTAATTTCGCAGCAGGAAACTCGACTAGCCGCTGTCGTTATAGCATTTAGGCGATTTGTACCTCTCTAGCTTGATTGAAGGGAAAAAGTTGTTTCACTTGCATTCGTGAGAAGCGGTCTAGTGTGAAATTCAGAAAAATGGCATCTTTGTGCAGGCAAATCGTTAGGGGAAATGCATTTAAAAGTGTTTTGTTTTCCACTGCCAGGCGGGGATATTCCGACAGAAGTAAGAATTTAAAATATTTCTCACAAGGGATTTCACGAATCTCCATTTCTGTCACTTTAGTTACGTAATGTCAAAAATCTCGTAAAATTACATCTGATCGACAATACATGCATGTTTAGCCAGATATTTTTGAAAACTTGATACGTAATATGTTATATAAAAAAGGAGACTTTTCGTTATCGCCCTTATAAAATAAAAGTACTACGACTGTCATATGACAGTCACACGTTTTATTGATTATTTTTGTTATTGTTCAATGATAGTGAATAGAAATATAATTTGACTCCTATTGACAAGTATCTGTGTTCCCTTATATTTAAAGAATAGCTTTATCATTTTTATAACATTAAATGTAAAGGCAATTTTTAGGTTATCTGCCTTATCATTGATATCTGTATTGCCCTATCAACACCTATAAATACTTAACTAACAAATTCAAAATGATTTTATCAAAATCTTGAAAATAGTTTAGTCATCATAATTATTTATTTAAGAAGTAATTACTGAAGGTCATCCATATTTTTATACCTGTAAAATTTATTTTCCTTACCCCCTGTCGGGCTAATTCAAAAAAAGAGAAAGAGTCCAATCATACTATTCAAAACTGCTTAAACATTATCTATACTCTATTTGGTTAGGCATTTAACTAAAGGTAAACAATCTTGATGTGTCTATTTTATCTAAAAACCCGGTTTAAAAATAAAATTCTCCTAAAGATCAACGTAAATACAACCTTAATGATTACTAAATTAATTGAACCATTAGTGTAAGTAGTAGTTCATTTATTTAATATGTGTTAGTGTAAAAACTCACATCAAGATTGTTTACCTTTAATTAAATACCTAACCAAATGGGGTATAGTTGTTATGCTTGTCATGCTTTCTTTTTATAAAATTTCCATTTGATTATAAGCTTTATTACATATTTGACTGCAGCATAGGAACAAATCACCATATCCACAAAACAAAATAAAATATGGTGTGAAAATTACCTTAATTGTACCATTACACAGAACTTTAAAGATCACAAATATCTAAACCAAAAATTTTATGCATATTTAAAACTAACTGAGCATGTCTAAAATCAATATTTCCCAAATAGGTAGCCTACTTTAGGAATAACTTCATTGCTTACCTCTTATAGCCAAAATTATTGATGAATATAATTTTACTGTATAATAGCTGATACCTTTTTTCAGATTATCACAAATGTACATACCACTAATTATTGTTAGGTAACACTGTATCAAATTGATATTTATATATTACAAATCACAGCAGGTTGCTCTCATGATTTTACTCCTAAAACTTAGAATGAATCATGGATGCTTAGAATTAAAATATTGCATTCACTTTGGATGAGTAAAAATTTTTTGTTTCCCTCATTCATGTTCACTCTGGCTAAACACTTGTTTTTTTATTGTGTCTGGATATGGTTAAATTATGTGCAACTCTGCCTTGGTTCCTATTTTTATGCAAGTTCTGGTGACAAAAGCATTACACAAGTATTCTGGTTTCTGATTTAATTTGTTCAAGCCATGGTGAGGTTTAAGGAAAAGCTATAATTTATAATGGGCTTGGATGTATGCAAATTCTTTATCATGATGATAATTAATGTATATTTATTAAGGTAATTGTTGTAATCTGTAATTATCTTGACAATAGTTAAATAAATTCATGATGATAAAAGCTTACATAATAATATTTGGCTAATATTATGATTTACTCCCCAGTGATGCCCGACCCTCTGGAACACGCCACTGGTATTGAGCGCAAAGAGTTGTTGGCCATGCAAGCTGGCAATGATGATCCCTTCAACATGAAGGTGTTGAAGAAGGCAGCGGGCACCCGTGACAACCCCACCCTTGTGCCATCCTGCTTCGATGCGCGTATTGTTGGATGCATATGTAAGTATTAAAATCTAGTGTGGAGAACCTTTAATCTGTCAACTTGGAATGCCAGATGATTAAAAACCTATTATCTCTGGCCAATGGTATGCCACTGTAACTCAATAGGTTAAGGAATACATTGTCAATAACAGGCTGCTAGTTATTAAAATTATTGAAATCTTATACACTTGGTCTCCCTTTGAACCATAAGCTACCTCATATACAGTCAATAGCAGAATTGATTGCATCATCATAACTTTGGTACCCATTCATATTTCAACAACTCAAGTGCTTAGCTATATTAAGTGTGAAGCACAAGAAATATTAATTTTCCTGTTAGATTTGTATGTTCATGAAACTAAGTCAAAACACAAACATATTAATTCTAGTTTTCCTCTGCCAATTAGTTTGTTATTTAACAATTCTACATCTAGATCATATCACATAAACTGGTTATAAAAAATTTAAATCTTTCTAGCTATCTACCCTCGCCTTTGGCTGCCATAGTAGGAATATAATAAATGTAATAAATATAAGTAGGTAAGTTATTTATTGAAATTAAACTATTATATACGAACTACTATAACAACGTAAAATCCGTATATAGTAGTTTAATTTCAATGAATAACATTCGCGTAAACAGAAGAAAATATTATATAAGTAAGTTTCTAATATAAACATGTGATATGGCATGTGATTGAATTATAATTTTCCCATCATACATATTATAGTGCAGTATTATGGCGACAAGCCAGACTATTTGGCTATGGAGATCAATAACAGCATAGCATTAATTGCTTTTCTATTGTCATAGTAACGCATTGATATAGCTCACTTTTTCTACTGAATTTGTAAAAGTTGATATGTCTATATAAGATTTCCCTTAAGTATTATTTCTAACTATGGATTTTCGCTAAGTGACGCCCAATTCAATAAGCCGTAATCAAATTAGATGAGGTATCGCGTTCCTGTAGGATTCATGCGGGCAAAGCCACTGGTGGAAAACCTTTTTATTTGCTAATTGCTGCTAGCCTATCTCTTCACCTTCCTTCCATTTTATTAAACATATTGGTTTTACCCAGGCGTTTATTAACTCGCCTATTTATACTCTTGACTAACATCATAATAACTCGTAAACAATTAATCGGGGGTTATAAGATCGTCTTCCTGAAGTCCATATATAGAACAACATCGATCGAAATCGCGAATCTAGAACGGATTACGTAAAAGAAAGATACTATTGACCTAATATTCACACAGCCTTCTTTATATATAGCTTATATAATAATCAATGAAATGAACTTCATTTGACATAATATTTTGCTTCAGTGGTCTAGAGATCTTATGAGTAATCAAAATTGTACAATGTGAAGACTGGGATACCTTTTTCAGGGCAAGCAGTGATATAGACTTTCCAAAATTCTTAATTATAGGTTGAAGCAAGTGTGGCGACGGAATATTTGGCAAAAACTGATACAATTTCACAAAAAGCCTAGGAGATATAGGATTCATTTTATTTTATGTAAATGTTCTTGTTTACTTCTCGCATTTGGTAAAAGCAGCTTGTATTTGAATTCCAATAATATCAAAAAACAATTGGCTGTGTATTGGCGTTTTGAATTGCGAAACTATGTAGAATATTGCCGCTTATTAATAGTATTAAGAATTAATTATTTCTTGCTAGAGCCAAATTAGGTAAGGGTTCCTAGGTAGTCTGTATTGGATACTACTGGGATCCGTAGTGGATGTAATTTAGTTCCACCGACCTACCACACTATACAAGGCAGTGAGTTGGCACACCGTGGTAGGTATAGTCGGTAGTACTATGGATGTTGCATCGTTTCCCGAGTAATTACCCACGGTAACAAAAGGGTTAGGTTATAAGATTGCTACTTTGTCCAATATTCGGCTATAGCAATGTTTTACGTAGAACACAAACATTACATTAGAAAAATGGGTGTGATACACCTCAGCTTAATCTTTCTGAGCTTAATTTCAAATTTGTGTGAAGACTGCTTTGGTCCTAATTGTTCAAACGTTATGACATGTATTGTTTGGTTGATTTCAGGCGAGGAGCACGCTACCGCCGTTACCTGGCTCTGGATACACAAGGTAAATAAAACTACAATATACTACCATACTGCCAATCTGACAAACACTATGTTACTGTCCAGTAGGAAAATGTTGAGTAAATTTGAATGCAAGGAGCCCTTTCTTACGCGTTTTCTTGCGTTAGCATTTTCAATTTATTTCCGTTTTTACTAGAAGCACAGGATTGAGGTTGTTGTATAAGCTAGCGTTTCTTGGCATTATGACGAGGTTCCTTGACCTTGCTCAAGGTCATCTCAACGCAAGCTGTAAACAGTTAAGTAGGTTTGCGTTTCATGGATTTTATTGCAAATGATGTTTGCAAGTTAATTCAAGTCAAATGATCACTTAATAATAATAAGTTATATTTTATTTGTTACTTATTATTGAATTAATTATACAGGTGCCTTTTAAATCATTTGCAATATTTTCCCTTTTTCCGTATATATATTTATGTAGATTACAGAAATATGAATACATATTTTCTGAATATTATAGAAAAAAAAGATAAGGGGTAAAATATAGCCATAACATTGATCGTGGGATTCCCAAAAAACATCTGGTTTTATAGCCAATTTACTAAAGCTATATTCATAGGGATAATCAAATTTTATGTTATTAGAATAACGTCGATCGTTATAGGATAAAAATGTATTAGTAGTCAAGTGATTTACCTATTGCTTGATTAAATATTAGTAATTCGTACGAATACATGTTTTAAGGACGAAACACTAGAGCCACGATAAATCAAATGTATCGTCAGTCCTTACCTACATTTATTGAGAAGCTCAGTTAACTTATCCATATTAGTATAATTACGAACACAAAGCTTTGAAAATAAAGACGGAATGTCGTACTGCATTAAAACTTTTCTTTTGTTCTGATCTACATATATATTAAATTATTTCTATTTGTTTCAGGATCACCCCCGTCGCTGCGAATGTGGACACTGGTACAAACTGGTCGAGAAGCAGCCCGTTTAAACGCAATATCTTAGTTTATTAGTAGTGGTAACACAAGAACACGCGTCGCACACTATGGTTACAATATTGCCATATGAATAAAACTTATTAACGATGCGCTAGTTTCAACTTAATTACCAAATCGACAAATTATTAAATAATTATAAGCATAAACAGTGTTTTTATTCTGCCTTGCGTTATAGTGTTATTTGTTGGGTTCCTGTCTGTAGTTAAATAAACTATTTAATTACGATTTGATATTTTATTTATGAAGTTTTACAGATAACTATCGCTGTAAGTCATATATACATATATTGCTTTATAAAATATATATTGAAATCATGAATTACGAAATAGGCTTTACAAGATTTTGGGGTATAGGTAATTATTGAACCTACTACTTGGTTGAAATCCTTGCAACATCTGTTTAGTCAGTTACTTCAAAAGAAAATAATGGAAAATCAAATTAAAACTATTTATATTTATAATAGTTTCATGAATAAAATAAGGTTCAAAAACCACCTTATTGGTATAATCCAACATTGAATGCTATCCGTTCTGTAACAAAACAAAAGAGATATATGCCTACTTTCACCTCCATTTTGTGGTTTCGCGATACGTTGCTAGTTCGATTGATGTTCTAATTCTTAAAAATATCATCACTATTACATATTTTGTCCATTTACTAGTAGTAAACTTAGATGTCGAGTTGTATTATTTATTTCTATGTTATATTTAGCGGTCAAAGTAAACCTGACAAGTGACAGGCTACCTTTTGAATAGGCTCAAATAACCTAATTCGATAAACGAACATTAAAGTCGCCTAACAGAACGATAAATAATAGTATGTTTTAGTCAGTCTCTATTCGCCGCCGTAAAAGATTGCGTTCCATATTTTGATCATTGCGAATTTTCTTACATAATATATTCACTATCTTGCTCTACCACACATTTCGTCATATATATCGGTTTCAGGCATCTATATGGTTATTGAACGTATATGATAATGTCAACCTTACAGCGATTTTGAACAAGTAGTTGTACGTATCGATCCCAAGGACGACTTTCGGTGACAGTGATTAGAATTTATTTGCAGTAATAGTAATTATAAAAATGTGATATTTTAGCTATAAATCTATGGATTTTCTTTGTTTGGTGTAACATATCACCGCAGGTATTTACACAAATATTTTACTGCAACACCTGTATTTAAAAAAGAAGGTACCTAGTTTATTTTGTTTTTCTTTGTTTGTAACTAACTATTAGGCTTGTCTATTATTAGGTATAAGTCTTTATTTTCAATTCTAGGTAATATTCTTTACAAATGTGTAACAGTTGACTAATAGGGTAATTTTTATGAGCTGATTGTTACTAGCTATTCTTTTACTATTAAAATTTCTAACTGCTTTATAACATTGGAAATCAATTTCTAACTTGTAGGCATAATATTCTAAATTTATAACTGTTATATACAGCTATAAGTTACAGTAATTATGCTTAGTAAATTGGTTTAACAGGTTTGTTCCCTCCCAAAACTGTCCTATAAAACTGATGTTTGCTTTGCAGTAATACACAATGCATTACATATACTATATACACCTTTACACAATATTTGTAACAATTATTTTGGAAATAAATTATTATTATTATATACAGTGTATGTAGGGTCTATATTCTCAGTGCTTGTGTATAGTGCTGTCAATACATTTGAATATACATACTTAAAATGTAGTTGCGCACATTGCTTCTGTATTTAGGTGAATTTATTTTATTGTTATTATGTTATGCAATGTAAAGCCTTTTTCTGGTGTTACTTAACTCAGCTCTTATATTATTTGTATTATTCTTTTTCTTAATACAGAAGGAATACATACAATTGCATGCATTTATGTTTTAAATATAAAAAGAATAATGTGAGGGAATGAACTCAAGGATATCTACTGTTCTATGTTAGCTAGTATGACAATATTGATCTGATTACTTGTTGTTAAATAATAATATTGTATTTCTAGGCATGGCTCATGCAGCGCAGTCATTTATAGCTGATGGCTTTGCTGATGACTGTGATGAGCTGATGCATCGGTGCCTGAAAGAGGCGCCTGTCACATTCAAGGTGTTCAGTAAATTCTTTAGAGAAATGCAAATATCTTCTTTATTTCAGTAAGTTTCTGAAACATATATCTCTTGTATAAAAATTGTGGTCATTATGAAACCTTAATAACTAAATTGTAATACTTATTTACAGATAATGGCAATACTTGAGTATAAAACAAAGCTAGGCCAGTTTGATGCATATATTTTGTAATGAAACAGATGGTTAAATACTACATAACAGCAGAAAATCCATAAAAAATAAATGTTAATAAAATTTTATCACACTATGTTCACTTGGTCTATCTTTGTTTCTACATGAGACACTTTACAAATAATAAAATTGTGACATACATATTACATACACCCGTGCCTACTAGGGACAATCAACCCCTTGTGTGACTGCACAGATGGTCAGGACAGTATAGTTGTTTAAGTTATTGCTTCACCCCTGCTTCTGTTCCAAGTGTTGTGAGTCAAGCTCCAAACAACAAAAGTTTGTGTGATCCATTAATAGTTGTTCTGAGTCTAGGTCATCTTTGTGTCCATTGTTTGAGTGTTAGTAATCCTATTGAAAGAGTTGTCTAATAATAAGAATACATATACCTATTCTGATTGCAATTACAAAAAGTAACAAGACCATAATTATTGAAATATTGTTACTTTTCCCATTATGTCTGAGATTATGAAAGGTGCAAGGTTAGGACTTTTGTAAACCTGTTTGCTATTCTATTTTATATTATTAATATTAAAGTAACCATGTCCTATTATTAGATATTTTCCACATTGTAGAAGTAAAGATATAAGTAAATGAATGCATTTACATAATATTGTCTTCTGTTTACGCTAATGTTATTCATTGAAAGAAACTACTACATACGGATTTTATCGCATTGTTTATTTAACACTGTATTACATAATTTTGAACTACTACTCTTGAATTTCACTAATTTATAAGCTAATAAAATTATTAAAACTATTTATATTTAGGTTTACACATTCCACGACGTTTCTGTAGCTTTTAAGCAGTTTTAGACTTTTCAGAGTCGCCCCTTGACCATGGCTGCTGAAAAGCAACCGAAACGTCGGGGAAAGTGTCAACCTAAATATAAATAGTTTTAATAATTTGATTAGCTTATAAATTGGTAAAATTCAATAGTAGTGGTAGTGTAACAGTTTCAAAATTATGTAATACAGTGTTAAATAAACAATGCGATAAAATCCGTATATAGTAGTTTAATTTCAATAAATGCATTTACTTATATCTTTACTTCTACAATGGGATATCAACTGTTTCAGTGATAGACAATCAGGTGCCGAAATAGCTGAATTATCTGAAGAAGTTGTTAACATAGCAAAATATTATATGGTGGCTAATACAGGTTGTTATGAGGTATGTTTAAATACAACATAATAATAAAATACTTTAGTTTTAGTGTCATCTGAAATTGAGTCAATTTATGTCCTGATGTAGAGCACAATATATTAACACTGATAGTGCAGTATAGTACTAGATACTAAGACACTTGTTTAGGGGCAAAAAATTATGTTTTGACCTTGTTGAGCACTTGCATTTTAATTGTAAAGATTTTAACACCCACAAACATATATTTTGTTGTAAATATCTGAAGAAGGCTAGTTTATATTGCATTTATTTGGGATATTATTGCCCAATCTTTATATAATATGGGTTTTTTTAGTTTATTATAACAACATTACACTGATATGCAAATATTTTCGTACAAGTTTCTTTTTTAATATTTCAATTCCAAATGTTACAGGAAAGTGTAGTGGGACTATTCTTGGTTTATGGCCTGGTAAATCTACAGCCATTTGATGAATTCGCATACCTACGCATTGTTGAAGATGACACACCATATATAGAGCGCATAGAACAGGTTGCGCGAAGGGACAAGAGGGTTGACGTTCTTTACATACTGGGCAAAGTGCTATCGGAACACACTCGATACTTCGCAGCTGTACGAGAAAGGGGCATGGAACCTGCCTACAGGAAGTACCTTGAAGGTAAGTCTTTTAAGTGCATAGTGAGGACTATATACACTGATATGATGATAATTAATGTACTAGCTTTTGCACACGGCTGCGTATCAATCTGGTTTTCCAATTTACCATCATGCTAAAAGCTAATTCTTTATTTGAACCACAAGAGATTCTTATTTAGTTCTAAGATCAGTAAATATAGTAAGGTAGAGAAAGGTGGTAACATTTTATTATTCTTACAGCTATATCTTTTTGAATTATTTATATTTATAATATTTTTATAAAATTACCTCTGGGCCTTTTTTAGGAAATAGACGAGCGCGAAGTTAAACCTGCAGAGGTACTTTGCAAAATAAATTATGGAACTGGAGAGGAAATGCCGCACTCACCTGGACGCAACCATGTAGAACTGGTTAAAGATGATATTTACACTATTTCTCAAATACTTTTCTAACTATTTCTCATCATATACTGAAACATTGTATTATCAGTCATACATTAGCTTTTAACTTATTTAGATCCTTCTATAGTGTGAGTGTTGTGACTAATATCATTGTGGATGAAGTGGCTAAATCTACCATTATACTATTGTATAATGCCTCTGGCAATACCGCTAGTGTGACCAACCTGAGAAAGCATTTACTTAGGTTTAGCCAACCATAACCAGTTACGAATAAGAATGGTCTCAGCGCATTAGGCAGTTTAAAATTTATGTATTTAACCGATTTCATAATATTTGTATTAACTTATCAAAAATAAATATGATGCTGAATCATTCGTGCGTTTCTTTGTTTTTCCACCGCGGGCAAAAGCTAGTACATTATAATTATAATGTATCACTTAAAAATATCTGATGACCTTAAAAATTATATTTGTTTGTTTGTGCAATATTCTACTAAGCTATAAAAGATTTTAGGGCCACAAAAATCTTTAAATATGTCAATGCAAAATTTTCTGTATTTCGATGCAGAGATTGATCTATAAGCCTCGGAAATCTGTCTGTAACTAACTACCTCATTACAAACTAAATACTTAGTGTCCATCTGCCTCGCATCTTATATTCATTGTCAGATTCATTAGAGCAACCTAGGCTATTAGCATGTACAATTAATACCACATGTGTTTTAATTGGATTGTAGTGCATTAACATAATGAAAGCTTATTTTATTATAATTATGATTAGAAGGAAAAAAGGTCCTGTAGCACTGTTCTCATTCACGTCGTCGTCCGAATTTATTAAAGAATTTTTTGTCGCAAACTTAGTCGTTAATAACCGCAATGACCTGGCTTGAATTCTTAAAAGAGTGTGTTGGTACAATATTCAGTGCTTTATAGCGTAGTAAAACACAAGACCGTTAGCTTACTAAAAATGTTCTTAATAAAACTGCTTTGGAAGATAATATTTTAACGCTATGTTTTTTGTAGCGACATCTGTTAATCACCGTTGCCGAAGATTGCTTACTGATGTAGTTGTGTGCTAACGCACACAACTACATCAGCAAAATAATGTCGAAAATAGTAATATAAATGTTATAGTTATTAGTTGCCCAGGTTCTGTAATTGTAACACATTTTTGAATTTGTTGCGCGTATAGTTTTTAGTTATTTCATAAAATCATTTCCTGCTGGGGTAACGTTAGTAACGTTACCGCAGTCAGACATTTTCTTTTTTAATGGGAATATTGAAATAAATATTAGCTACATAATTAGTTGTCTAGACAAGTTAAATGTTGCAACTTATTTCGTATTTGTTCTTTCTTTGGCTGCGAAGTTATTCGAGCTCCTGCTGGTGTAACGCTTGTGCGTTTGCTGGATCTCTGAAACTTCGTAAGAATTGGTTATACCTAATTATTTGTGCAATAAAAAACAAAAATAATGCTCCGTTTAAAGGTTATTTAATTAGATATAAAACGCTTCAATACGTCCTAACACTTTGAATAAGAGCTGTAACGACTTACTTTAAACGTTATTTTGTAGCTTGTAACTGTATTCAAATGTTTATGAAGTTTCATTAGTATGCTGTAAGTAATATAAATTGAATGTTATATCAATAATTACTTAGTTGGTAAATTCAGTTTTATAACTGTACAATTGCAGCGTAGTACCTAAATACAATAATAAACGAGATATTAAAATAAAAGTCATTAGGAAGTGTAAGACCGTGGTAACCCGACCATGTTGAGGTGGTTACAAAAAAGCGACCTTATTTCGCTGGAGTAACGCACACGACGTACTTATACCATTGAGTTAATATGTACTATGTTCTAGAGGAAACATATCAACTAGATTCTTTGTTGTACGAGTTAAGAGTGAAGGCCCTTGACACTATTATACCCTCAAAAGAATGAGAACTATTATAAAGAACTTTTCTGCTTTCTAATTTAGGCCTGGTTCCAATCAAGAAGCAAGTCGTTTTAACAACGGCAGTTCAATTTTGACATATATTTTATGGAATATGTGTCAACAACTAACTGCCCGTAAGTAAAACAACTCGTTTCAGAACAATATCTAAAGCAATAGTTGCCTAATTCGTCCACCAACTATATTGTTCTGAAGTAGGTTGGTAATAAGTAAACAATTTTTCGAGCGCAAAATATAGACCGCTAGGGAAATACCCGCGCACTGACTATTTTGTAGCTAGTGATGTCCATAATGAATTCGACTAAAATCAACAGGCAGCACTACAGCTGAAGTAAATCTAGGCCTGCGACCTAAAGGCGTTTTCTTGCGACAAAATGAAGAAATGGATCTTATCAAGGAAGTAGCTGGGATCCAGATCAGATACTGTAGTACGAAAGTGGGGTGTAAGGGTATGTATAATTTTACATTTTATTTTGCTTTTGGAGAATTTTACTTATGATATATAACTATACAGCGTGTATAGCATATTTAAACTGAAAATTTGAGCATCTGGTTCATACTTACGCAAGTGGTTTCAGAAATGAGCCTTTATTGATACCGAATACATGTAGACTCATTGTACATTGATTTTGCAAAGACATTTGACAAAGTGATTCATTCTATGTCAAAAAGCACAACACCTTGGCTCATGGCTCATTGTTACGATGGTTAATTTCTTACCTTTCCCATCGCACGCAAATTGTTAGAGTGTATGGATTCGAATCCCACTCCTTCATAGAAAAGTCAAGGTTCCAATTTAGCGCCTCTGTTTTTTATATTATTTATTAATGACTTAGTAGACTCTATTCAAAGTAATTGCGTTACTTAAGCGGATGATTTAAAAATATATAATGAAATAAAGTCACCTGAAGATTGCATTATGCTACAAAATGATATAGGTTTATTGTACCAATGGTGTGTAGATAACAAAATGTGTTTAAATATATCAAAATGTCATGTTATATCATTTACTAAAAACAAATCTCCCATACATCATTTATACAGCATAGATAAGGTAATGTTAACACGCCAGAACGCGATTAAAAATCTTGGAGTTTGCATTGACTCCAAGCTTACATTCACCGAGCACTATGGGCACCTGGTAGAAAAGGCAAATAAAGTCATGGGGTTTATATGGCGCATAATAAAACCAATTGGAAATCCAGAGAGCATATTACTACTGTATTTCACATTGGTCAGAAGCATACTGGAGAATGCATCTCTAATCTGGTCTCCCTTCTACCATATACACATTGACAGAATAGAGGGCGTCCAAAGATGCTTTCGCCGCTACATAAGTGTTAAATTTAGTGTAAGACGAAAATTACCATCCTACGAGTCGACTTTCATTTTATGTTGAACACACTTGAGTCCAGGCGCAAGACAGTACTACTTATTAATGTCCACTGGGATGCGGGCGAGTTATTGAGCCATTTTTCCCTCAAAATAGGTGGTAGTAAACGCATTCAGATACTATTTTCTCTGCTTTCTAGTAATAATAATATCACTTTAAATGATCCTATTGCGAGAATGTGTAAAGTTTATAATGAACATGCCTTAAATTGACATGTAAATTATTTCTATTACTATTATTATTATTCGTATATGTAATTTGATATCTGCAGTTGTGCCAAATTTATAAATTTAAAAAAATCGGACCATTTGTTTTAGCTCGAGTTAGATTGATTTTATCCGATTCACATTGTCGCGTCATTATGAAAGAAATTAAAAAAAAAATACCATAATGCGTAACCATGGTGTTGTAGTAAAATATTATTTTATTTTGATGTTTAAATTATTTAAAATCAATATCAACTGAAATTAAAAGTTGATTATGTTTGTGAAACAATTATGTCATGTTTTGTATAGATTCTAATTATTTTTAAATAGTATTTTAGTATCATAAGTAATCATTGTTTATTTTAGCAAATTATATGAAATGTGTCGAGTTACGTGCTATGAAGTGTCAAAAGGGACTTCGTATTTGAAACAGACTATAAGTAATATAAAAATAATTCATACATATGTACATAATATCACGCCTATATCATGTCGACAGAGGTGCATTGCACACATTGGGGAAGCTATGGTTTCAAAACCCGCCTGGGAACAAACTACTGTCGATTACCTGGCAAAATTCCAGACTATTCGCTACTACTTAGAATTTCTTGACACCAAACCCAATAAAATTTAACCCAACGCAAGGATTGAATTGCTATGCTACTGCCTCAGAATTATAATAAGCCCATATTATACGGTAGGTGTGAACAACTATAAGGGTTATTAGTTATTAACGCTGTCATACAATTTTCAGCTGGCGAGCTAGCCTACACGGATTTGACGCTACTCTTCGAGCTAGAAACGTCACTGAAGAACGTTATGTCTGGCATGATTCCCCAGGATACAGGTATAGTAATATCTACTCATCATTACAAGAATTCCTCTTATATTTTACTATATTTATAAAACTTTTAAAATGTTAACATCTTAAGATCTGCGGTCCTTCTGCGGACAGACAAAATTGATTTTAATTATGTCTGGCATTCCAGTAATTGACAGTTTAAAAGGCATTAAGTAGCTAACAAGTTATAACCTACAATTAATAGAAGGGGGCTATTCAAAGCGTTAAACAAAATGTTTAATAATTTGAATATAAAATTAAAATGCTTTGGGAGTTTTCCACTTAACTAAAGCATTTGATTCAATTTCTGTCGCCGCTCTAGCCGAACTGAATTTGTCACCTAGCCGAAAGATGGAGAGCATAAGAGTGCACGGCTTGCTTATATATTTTCAAGGCATTTTAATCACAATAAGATTGACTCGCCGAGCATTGACAAAAAAGCCATATTTTCGGCATCCCACAGGGTAGAATATTAAGACTTATATAATTTTTTGTATGTGTAAATGGCGTTTAACAACCTGACTATCCCTAACTGTTAAGTATTTTTCAATGCAAACGACACCGTATTTATCTGTTAAGTCTTAGAATACCAGACATAATTAAAATATATTGTGTTTGCCCTCTGATGTTCCGACTTACAGTGAATTGAATAGTTTAAGAGTACGATTTCATGAATACTGACAAAATAGAAAGTATTATACAATTGTAAGATAGGTAGCCTGACAAACCTGACAGCTTAGACAGCCTACTATGTCGAGACAATGATAAAAGCATTGTATCTGAGCGCTGTCTGCCGTTTGCTGATGGACGAATTAAATTTAGTTTCCTGCACCTTCCCTCGCCGCCTTTAATAAAAGTATTGATAGCTATCAACAGACTTGAATTGACAGATGAAGTTTAAGAAAAACAGTAAATATATAAAACAGTAATCGTTTATCTTGCTTATCTAAATAATATGTATTATTTCGCAGATGACGAGGAAGATGAACAAGAAAGAGTCAGGTCTATCAAGGATAAGGCTATGAAAGCCAGGGTGAATCCAATGAGGCACCTATTGGGCGTTCAGCAAAGGTACGTAAAATTGTATTACTTCATTATATTTATATAGCACAAGGTAACTCTGTGTAAGGATTCTTGTACCCAACGCCCTCAAACTGACAGTTGGTTACATGATCCATTAAGACTTGCTTAATTTAATACTAATAATATTCTACAGCATTCATTTTTCGTTAACAGATTATCAACACAACCTAGTATGCCACATACATCTGACTTCAAAACAGCAACTGGCAAAGTTAAAACCGGCAGTCCAACTAAGCAAGTTACTACCAGCAAGACTAAAGTAAAAATAACACCACAGAGGCAGAAACGTAAGCGGTCGACCAGAGACGAAACCAGCGAAGAGTCAGAAATATCTTTACGGTTATCCGATCATGATAGTGATTGCGCTGATATTGATTTAGATAATTTTAATAAAGCTCCATTATCTACGACGCGTAGTAACCCACACGCAGAAGATAGTGAAGTTGAGGTAGACGATCGTAATATACGCATGGGAGCGTTACCATGCGTCATCACAAGCGAAGACAACGGTAAGACGTATGAAATCGAGATAATCGATAAATTGAAACAATCGATTAATGACACGAGTGACTGCACTACTCGAATGGAATTCGCATTAAAATGTGCTAATTCTGAAAGTAAGTTTAGAAAGGAGCCAATGGAGAAACGAGATTTGAAGAAAACTATATTGAAGTCCCGGTTTAAGCGAATGGGTATTGAACCAATCGCTAATTTTAAGACTACTTAACAACAAGCTCCGGGTGAACCGAGCTATTCTGGAACGAAGACACGGGGCACAGAGAATATTTAAACTTTAGACAATTCAGTGGAAACTGCTATTTCCAATAGTGCTGTGATTAACACTTATCGATAAATATAGTAATAGAAATCAAGCCTTTACCATCCTTTCTGTTATTTGTTATAGATATAATAAAAACGTCTTGCACTACGTCTAGACAGATACTTCGTACTTTTTAATGACTGATTAGTGTATATAATTATGTACAGTTAAGGGCCACAGCAGACATGCTACTTTTAGCATCGGCGATCGCCGACTTAGTCGCTTTTCAGTAGCTATATGCAGCGTCCAAACATTCCACACCGCACACTTAAAAACGCCGAACGTCGCGAAAGTCGCGATTGAGTCGCCTTTCGGAAGCTCGACACAGCGACTGAATGCTACACTTCGCACACATTCCGATGCCGGTCGCATCGATTTGCCTTCTGCGGAACACAATTCAGTGTTGCACTAGATTTTGACGAAGTTTGACCCTTACGATGGATTCTAATGAAGCCGCACTGCTGCTTGCTTTATTGATAAAGCGAAAATATCAATCGCGCCGAAGGCAGTATTAGTTACATCCAATGACCAGTTCACGTCTTACTTTTGGCGAGTATCATTCATTATTTCATATATTACGAAGAGACGATCGGAAATGTTTTGGACATTTTGGAATGAAGTATACTACATTACAAGAGCTTTTGTCATATCTGGAAGCTAGTTTATGACGAATAGATACACATCTAAAAAAGAATACTGAAATAACACAACAACTTTTGCAAAAACGCCAGTCGCCTTAGTAAGATTGCGAAAATAATCATTAGTTATTATGATGTTACTAAGGCGACTCGCGTTTTCGCAAAAGTCCAATTTTTTTCAATAAGAATGAGAAATGTAATCACAATTACCTAATTATAATATATATGTGTCTTCGTGAAATCCCTAGGATTTTCGCGAAAATTTCGTTTTTATCAAATCATCCTACGACATACATAATACAATATTATACATAAATACCAAAGTGTTACAACTCAATCATGTATTAAATTTATGTAGGTATTTATATATATCGCTACCATGCCGACATTATTTTTAACACACGGGTAGGACTAGTGGTCACTAAACATAAAAGCAAAACAAAAAGTACGTTACCTGAAGAACGTATCATCAATTTTGGAGCGATTTAAAATTGAATGAAATGCACTCATCAATATAATTTTTTTCAACAGATTGATTCAAAAAGCTTACCAATGTGTCGGTAGACGTCTGTTGGTAATGTAGGTATCTCCACTAGCCGTAGAAGCCAGAGTACAAAGCTAAGCGCAACATTTTATAAAAAAATAAGATTATTAGCAAAAAATATATTTTTCGATTCTCGTAAAAATATATTTTTATGTTTACTACCTCTGTTTTCAATTATTGCCGGCATGGTAGCGGCACGTTGTATACGTAAGTGTTACGCCAACGAGCGTGCACTCACGAGTGGCCGACGTTCGAGATAATTTGATCCGTGTAAGTGTGCGTGCGCCTGTTTTCGCACAATGTAGGGTGCTTGTAAAAAATAATACAACCAATATGGTTGTATTATTTTTTCTGTGCTGGTTACCTGAGCAACTCCTTGCACTCGATGTCATGCAGTGTACCTGCACTGTTACCGATGTAAACTAGTCTTTCTTAAAGTGGGCGATAACGCCCACTTCTGGGAGCTAGAGGCCTACAGGGTGGCGATAAGGAGCTCAGAAAAAATTGGGGGTGTTGAAGTAGTTTAGGGGGCGATGGTTGATTTGTAATTTCATCTACTTAAACGTAGACCATTCAGTTATACCAGTATATTTTTTTATATTGCTGCTGATCTGTGTTACTACTACAGTTTTAAAAGAATAAAGAACGAAATCATTTTGAAATTTATCATTTGTAAACAATACCATTGCAAATAGGCAAACTATCGATAACCGACTATCGACCGGTAACACTACAGTGGACCCGATCGAGTATCGGAGCAATCGCTAAAACGCGTGATCCCGATACCGCATCCGACCGCAGGAAATCGCGAAATCGCGATGCAGCATCGATACAATCGCAAAATCACCGATTGCCGATGCTAAAAGTAGCATGTCTGTTGTGACCCTAAGATTTTGTTAATAGGTATTTACGTTAATACGTAATTAATGGAACCTAACCATGGTAAAGCTTATAATCATTAGTGTTCATTATAACATCTATAGGATCTATAAAATAGCTACAATGGTAATATAAACTATCGTTTTTGTGCTCACCAGCCGGTGCCACTAGCGAGTCCTGTCAATCTTGTCACAGCTACGGTCAAAAGCTGTATTTGGCGGTAATAATTGTCAGTTTCTATGGTTATTGTTGAAGTGACTACCTATAGAGTATGACGTATAGAGGCCGTACTATCTACTAGCGCCCCAAGCGGTGAATTTAGGCGCAACAGCCCTCATTCTCGATAGTACAGTCAGCAATATGAGTCGATACACACGCGTAACAGCTCAATTGCCTTCATGTTTCAAAATTTTTAACGTTAGTTTTTATCGCAGTGGTTAAAATATACTTAGTTGATATAATCACAGTACAAAAATACATTATTATAATTTAGATTTTTATATCGTTAATACCGTACTCGATATTCTATCGAGTTTGACATTTATAAGTGTTACTTTGTGCCTTAATTATTATTAATAAATTACTTGACATGGTCTTATATTTTTAATGTCCAGCGGCTCATGTTGCTGACTGTACAATACTATTTTTCTTATGTGCTGCAATCCATAAATTACGTCACACGGTAAAGAGGTCGTCGAAGTGTGACAGTAACAAGGGATGGAAGGAATCCTGAATTTCGTGACGTCACATTTCAAAATATAATGTTACCAAGTACAGTACTTTTAATTTATTAATTTCTAGATGTAGTAGTATTGCAAAATATGTGACATCACACTAGGAAGGGGGATCTCGCAAATGTCATGAAATTGGTGTGAGACGTAATTTATGGATGGCTCCTGTTTAGGATGGTTCAAATTATCATAGACAAAGAGATGGCACATGTCGAATGTGCCTAATAAAAATATGCTTGTTTCTGAGATTATACATCAAATGCATAGCAGTCTGCTATCCAACTACTATTATGGACAGGCAAACAACGTCGACTAATAAATAAATAAAACTGTTTGGTTGTACTGCTGCTTCAACTTGCGTGTAGCTACGGCATTGCAACTAAAACTGCAGATAGTTGCTGTATGCAACACAACAAAAAAATCTGTAAATTTAATGAGTTCTACACAGTTATTTTTATAGCTTCGATTTTAAGTATAATGCGTAGGAAGCTTATGGTGTGTCAAATGCCCCGCGATACCTCATTCAAAAATGTTTATTAACTACGGTTTTCTGTATTTTATTACCATTGATGTGTCGACTTATTGCACTAATATACTAGTTTGCTATGCCTACGTGAATTCCACAGGAATATATTAAAGTAATCCATATTCAAAGCCGTGAAACCGTGAAAAAGTGTTCCAAGTTCCATCCAAATCCGTTGTACAGTTTACGTCGTGTGTGAGTAGAAAACATCCAACAATCTTCACAAAACTTAAAATATTAGTAGGTCAATGAAAATACACGATTATTCTTCCTATAACATGGTACTTATCGGAGCATAAGCTATCAGCATTCACTCGAAACTAGCTTTTGGACTATTTACAACTACCTATGTACAAAAAATACGTTTAAGTAATTAAGTTAATATGAACTAAGCACAGTAGTGGAGACAAATCTAATAGATTTTATGTAACACAAGAATAGGTACATGCTCTCTAATACACCAGTTAGAAATGTTCGAATCATGCGAAATTAATGAATATTAAAAAAGAAAATTAAAATGTGTCGTTACAATAAGCACCATAGCCAAGAGCAAGTGAGTCAGAGAGCGTGCATTCTTATAATTATGTGTTACAAACAATTTGATTGAGTTTGCTTCTCTACTACTTAGTACATATTGACTTTTAACGCGTTACCAGCCGGCGGGCAGAAGCCAGGTCCGTAGCTGGTAACCGTTAGGGTTATATTGAAACACGCAGACTGATTCAACTGAGAATATACTGATTTCTTGGAAATCTGTTCGCGAGTATAAAAATAGTGCAACGTATAAAAGGCAGAGGGAAGTTCCGCGCGTCACCAGTTCGAAAGTTGATATCCTCGTGGCTAGACGTATGATGCTCCGTTCGATCGCCTTCGCGCGTCGCTTGGTTTCGGCGCGGCTAGTTGTACGATGTTCCGTTCGATTCCAGGTTTCTCGTAAAGTTATATGTTGCCTGTGCGTATATACATACGCCACATCATTCCCGCCTAAGCGAAGCGTACGTTTTGTTTCACCGCGCGGCCGGATCTGGTGACGTACGAATTTCGCGGTGAAGGTGATGACTGTGATGAGGCTGTCCGCTATGGTGTGGGTGATTTGTCCGGGGCTGGCGTGTTTGTTAATGTTGTGTTTTCTGGCGAGTATTCCTCGTTGAGTAGATGGGCTGGCTTCAATCTGTCGATTGAAATTACTGCGGTGCGAAGCGGAAGTTGCACTGTTGAAGTGCTTGCCGTCGGTACTGCGTTGAAGTACTTGATATGGTCCGTTGTATGGTGGTACGAGAGGTCTGCGCACGATGTCGTTGCGCACAAACACATGCGTACTTGTCCCGAGGTCTTTGTGTATGAATGTGTATGACCATGACGCTTGCCTTGTTGATGTTGGTGATAATGACGACATTGTTTCAGTCAGCTGACGGACAAATACCGCATCTTCAATTTTCGGCTTGGTAGGTGCGAAGAAATCAGATGGGACGCGTAACGTAGATCCGTATGTCATCAGGGCCGGGCTGACGGTTGAGTCTTCACGTAGGGCGGTGCGAAGTTCTAGTAATACTGTAGGTAATTCATTGATCCATCTGTTATCGGTTGCTCTTGCCATCAGTGCCGCTTACAGAGATCGATGCCATCGTTCGATTTTTGTATTAGCTTCCGGGTGAAATGCAGTAGTACGTATTCGAGTGACGCCTATTTTCTTCATTAAAGCTTGAAATAAAGACGATTCGAACTGTCTCCCTTGGTCTGTAGTAAGTCGTAGAGGACATCCAAACCGCGATATCCATCCCTCGAACACGGCCTTCGCGACCGTTTCGGCGGTAGCGTCACGAGTAGGTATTACCTCTGGCCAGTTAGTGCAGCGGTCAATCATAGTAACTAAGTATCTATAGTCATCTGATGGTGGGAGTGGCCCAACTATGTCCACGTGCAGGTGTTCAAAACGAGATGATTGTTGAAACTCACCGAGCGGGCTAATGACGTGTCGATGAACTTTCGCTCGTTGACAGCTGATGCACGCCTTGGCCCATATACCTACGTCTTTGTTTATAAATGGCCAGAAAAACTTTGTCGTCATTATTCTTCTTGTTGTATGAACGCCGGGGTGACTTAGTTCGTGTTGTGCTTTGAAGGCTGCGACACGATAAGGCAATGGTAGGTATGGTCGAATGTTCGCTGTCGATGTTTCGCACCAAATAGGCCGTTTGACTCCCGGTAGGTTTACGCGGGAAAACTTCAGTCTGGGGTTATTCATGCAATCACGTAGCTCGGCGTCCCTTTCTTGTTCTTGAGATAACTTATCGTAGTCCATCGTTGCGTTGAGTAGTTCGATTTCTGCGATACGTGATGATAATGCGTCAGCGGCTTCGTTCTTATCACCGTGAATGTATTTGATGTTAGTGCAGTATTGGCTTATGAAATGCAATTGTCGTTCTCGACGCGGGGTGTCGCTGCTACTCGGCGTTCTTGTTAGTGCGTACGTCAATGGTTTGTGATCCGTACATATGGTGAGTTCGTTGCCCTCTATCAGTCGGCGTAGGTTTTTAACAGCTGTATACATTGCTAGAAGTTCGCGATCGTATACACTGTATCTTCTCTGCGTCTCACTCATTGTTTTTGAGTAAAAGGCGAGTGGTTTCCACACGTTGTCTATTTTCTGTTGTAAGACTGCGCCGAGGCTAGTGTCAGACGCGTCGGTGAGTAAGCATAACGGAGCGTTAGGTATCGGGTGCGATAATATAGTAGCCTCGAGAATGCTTTGTCGGCATTGTTCGAAGGCTGTTTCAGCTTCATATGTCCATTGTATAAATGTTTTGTCGTTTTCCTTGCTATTGTGTAGATACTTGTTTAGTAAATTTTGATATTCGGCTTGATGGGGTAGGCAGCTACGGTAGAAGTTGATCATGTAAGTTGTAAGTTACGCTTGTGATTCTCTGGGTTTTCTGAGTGCACTAGTAAATCATCGACGAAACAGAATACGTTGTCGTCGAGCCCTCGTAGTACTTCGTGCATGAAACGTTGAAATGTTTGGCCGGAATTGAGTAAGCCGACCGTCATACAGTTGAACTCGAAGAGGGTTATTATGGCAGTCTTCGCAGCATCTTCTTTTTCAATAGGCATCCAGAAGTACACCATTTTGAGATCTAGTTTAGAATTTTTTTTTTCCATGTAGCTGGTACTTAAAATCTTGAATTCTCGGAATAAGTTAGCGATCGGGTACTGTAACGGCGTTCAATCTTCTATAGTCGCCACACACGCGTAGCGAACCATCCTTTTTCTTAACGACGTGAAGCGGGCTGGCCCATGGACTGTTTGACGGTTTACAGATTCCCATCTCCATCATCTTCTCAAATTCTAGCTTCGCAGCTTTGTATTTATCGGGCGGCAGGGGGCGCGGCCTTGAATAGATTGGTTGGCCTGTTGTTTCTATGCGATGAGTTACGTTGTGCTTAGTCGGAGTTTTGAGTGACATGGGTCGCAGTACGTCGGGATATTCTTTCAAGATGTCGTGATAGGGGTGATGGTGGCTGATAACGTATACGGCTTCCTCGGTGCTATGTATTTTGATGGTGTGAACGCTAAGGTCGGTAATGCGGTCGATGAGTTTTCTTTGATGTAGATCGACAAGTAATTTGTGCTTCGCTAAGAAATCTGCGCCTAGTATTGATGTTTTCACGTCGGCCACGGTAAATGTCTATTTAAAGCTTCTGCGTAGACCTTGGTTGAGTTCGAGTGTGCGCTCACCGTAGGTATCTCTGTACCGTTCGCAGCAAACAGTTTGTAGGTACTTTCAATCGGCTTCACGTGTTTCTTATTTCTTGCGGCTAATACCGATATGTCGGCACCCGTGTCGACTAGAAACTTCTCTCTGTTGTTAAGATCGATAACGCAGATGCGGTAGCTTGGTTTGCTAACATCGACGCCCGCCATAGTCGATGTATTGTCTAGTTTTCCTGCTTCTTTTTTGCGCACGGTGATTTGCATCTACGGGCTTCATCTCCATAGCGCAGGTGGTAAAAACACAGCCAGTTGGGATCGCCGGGTTTGCGGTTCGAGCGGGCACGGTATCTCGAGTGCGATCGCGATCGGTTGTTGCTATGCGAACGAGTGGTGCCATAGCGATACGACGCATGTTGTTGATTGGTTCGAATCTCGGCGATCTCCAGCGTTAGTTTTTCTATTTGTTTATATAATAGGTCGAACTGTAGATTTTCTGTAGTTGGGCAATGTAAACACGACGGGCTTGATGTGTGCGCCGGCGCGCCGGCGCACACATCAAGCCCGTCGTAGAGGTTGTAGTGTGGACTGCGGCGACTGTTGCGGGTTCGAAATGTTAAACCATTTAGTCGGCCATCACAGCTAAACATTCTAGCGACGATTCGGTGTTCACGGAGAGTACGGCGCGGACTTGTGCGGGTAATTGGTTGAGCCACATAACTTTTAGAGCTTCGTCGGTTAGTAATTTACCGCTCAAACCGCGCATCTTACGTAATAACTGGCTAGGTTTCATGTCGGCCAGTCCTAGGCCGCTGAGTAATTTCTGTAGCTGACGATGGTCTGATTCTTGGTACGTCGATATCAGTCTGTTCTTTAGCGTAATGTACTTGTTGATCGATGGCGGGTTTAATATGATGTCGCCGATTTGTTCGAGGTCGCTACAGCCTAGTAACGGGACGACGAGGTTGAATTTCTGTTCTTCTCCCATCTTGCTGGCGGCGACGGCGGCTTCAAACTGTGCGAACCATAGTCTCGACTATGGGTTCTACCTCGTTGGGACTTCCTCGGGTTTTGACGCCAGAATGGTGGTAGACGTGCAGGCAGTGAGATTGTAGCGACATCACCGTGGAGAGGGGTCGTTACTTGCTTGTCGGTGAATTCTTCAGCTTTTTCTTGTGCCATAACGATAAGGTAGCGTGTTCGTACGTCTAGATTTGGCCGAAAACCAACAGATGTTAGGTGACGGTTCAGTGAACCGATATTACAACAGCACTAGAACGATGAGATGTTAGGGGTCACCAATTTAACTAGTTACCAGCCAGCGGGCAGAAGCCAGGTCCGTAGCTGGTAACCGTTAGGGTTATATTGAAACACGCAGACTGATTCAACTGAGAATATATTTACAATTTTTCACCTATCTTATATCCCATTTATTAGTCATGCAAGTAATATGTTGCCTGTGCGTATATACATACGCCACAGACTCTATATTTTCAAGAACACATTTATATTATAATAAATGAAGAGGCGATTAAGCAATAAGACGTAATTACTAATTATTAAAATTTTGTAACTTTTAAGAATATTGTAGATACTAGGTACTAGATTATTATATTACAATGAAATAATATGCATTGTATCAGACCTTATTTTACCCTGTTTATACTTAGTATGCAGTTAGTACGCTAAAATAAAACCCAGGATTGCTAAACCCTGGTTTTATCTGAGCTAATAGTTTAAATTAGATACCAATTGAATATGTATACCTAGTAATAGACTGACAAAATAACTTCTAAAGTTTATACAAGTCTATTTAATATGCTGCCTGGTAGTACCAATATATTATGAGCTTTCCGTTTGTTTCAATATTGATGAATATTTTGTATAATTAAGAATTGTACTGACTTACTTAAGTATTTCGTAAATAAAACGATTCATTTTTAATTGCCGTTGCCAATTTTGTTCCGTTTTTATTTAGTATAATTAACGGAAATAGTGCTGATTTAGTATGTATTTCGAAATGGATTCATTTTTTGAATATAGAAACAAGCGTATCAAGGCGGTTAGGTACTTACGTGACTTATGACGACGTGACCTAGTTTTATAACGAATTCGTTAGGAAGTGTGTTTTGAAAATATTGTATTGGAAAACAAAGTAAGTAAATACGATAAAATGGATTCTATTATTTTTTGTACGTGCTCTATTATGGTACTCCTTGTTTATAAAGTACTCCCTGGCCATTTCAACTTAGGAAGTCCAGAGATAAACACATAGCTCCTAGTCAAGTAACACACGGAGTAAGAAATGGGACACGACATAAACACAAAAGTCACTAAGCTGGCATACCTACTTATAAAACTACGGATTGTCTAATGGTAAGCGCTTATCGTAGTTTACCTGCTACAACAGAAGCAGCACCTGGTGTCTGAAATTCTTATCAACGACGTGTCAAAATCAAACTGATGACAAGTGATTTGACTTGCTGTTGATTATTCAGCCAACAACTGACATGCATATACAAAACACAAATATTGTTGTGTCAATTAGCTTTTTAGAAACCGAGTGTTAGACTAAGAAGATTACAGTTGCTGTGTAAAGTCAGCCACTTCGAGTATTATGTACCTAAGCAGAAGTTTTGTCATTCTTAACCCCTCCCTAACCCTCGTTAACACTACTCTTGTTCTTTCCTATGCTTTCGTAAACATTGGTATAATTTCATAATATTTCACGTATTCCCCGAACATCCATTCTAATTTCGAGCGTAGACATGTAGGGTAGCCACATATGTATGTTCAATTAAGAATCTACTGAATTTTACAAAAACTATAGGTACCTAAAAATAAAATAATATGGATTAATATTGCCGACGTAATCACCATTCAAACTAGATGTCCTCGATATCATTAAAAATAAGGAAAGCGAAGACCTCCGTCCTGTATTAGTGCTTACGTAATACAACAACTCCTAAGGCAACTGAACTCGTTGCTGTCAAAGAGACAAGACAACACCATGAAGCACTCTGGAAACTATTTACAGAACGCGACAAAATATAACATAGCTGCAAATTGTGTTTCCCTGTGCGGTATTTTAAAGGTGGGTACTGGCCGGCATTACAGGGCGTAATTTAACGTTTTACACAGCGAGCGTTCATGCAGTCAGTACGTGAAAACAAGGCGCTCGCAGCGAGCAACGAGCGGCTCGTTGTTCGCCGCGAGTGCTCCACTCCGCTGTCGGTTTTTTAGCGAATCCTTTGAGTGTTACGCGCTTCAGTCAGTACGTCGCAGCGAATCGTCACAAGCGCACGTGGCATAAGCGTCGATTCTAGGTACTTCGGGACATTAGTTTTGATTATTGTGATCATTTGCTGTTGGAAAGATGGAGTGGGACAAAGAGAAGACTCTGTATTTCATAGTCAAATATCGAGAAGAAACTGTTTTATGGGACCCGGGTCATCCAGAACATTACAACAAAATATAGAAAGAAGACGCTTGGGTTAGATTGGCTTCATTACTCGGCACTCAAACAGAAATTTGTACGAAGAAAATGACTAATACTTATTGGCTTCATTGAGGAGGGAGAAACAAAAAATAAAACAATCGACTAGTACAGGGAAAGGTTAGTAGGTAGGTATTAATTTATTTGTGTTCCACTGGCGGATTGTGTACATGTCGCAGCCAACTAGCTTAATTAGCCGTTCAATTAAAATAGTTTAATAATAATAATAATAGGGTTTCAGTACCAGATGATAAATTTAAAGGACCAGGCTTGGCAAGAAGTTAAACGTTATCGATCCAAGTCATTTACCTCTAGCTGTTTGATTGAATGGCTGAATATCATTCAGGCCGCTAGTTGGACGGCGCTGTTTAGTAAAAAGGCGAGGCTGTTAATTGAACGGCGCCGTTTAGTGAAAAGGTTAGGCTGTTAATTAAACGGCTAATTAAGCAACAACACTAGTCCAGGGTGTATTTTTAAATTTCTATACAGTATGATATTTTAGTAGAAGTCCTAAACAGTCACCAGTATCTAACTTGTGACTGGTAATACCGAAGTTGTTTCTTACAATTTTTTTAGGATCCCTACTATACTAACTTATACTATATTGGAAGTGACTAGAAGAAACTATTCAAATATCATATTTTAATTGCAGATGCAAAAGAAATTTACCATAGTACTTGGTTTGGTACAAAACTATGGTGTTTCTACTCGATAGAAACAAACCTAGCGCCACAACAGATACTGTAAGATACATTATAAACATATTTTTCTTGTCAGATTACTGACCCTTGCATGCAGTATTCAGCAATTTCATTACGAATAATGTGCGCAGTTCTTTAAGCCCTTCACGGTCTTATTTCCAAGGGTAACATAAATATCTCTCGTTCCTCTCCAACCCTGCGTGGAGAGGAACGAGCGCGCAGACAAACTGGCCAGGGAGGCAGCTCTGCATCTCAAGGTAAGACCGGCCTATGATCAGTGTCCGGTTCCATTCGTGAAGCGAGAAATCCGTCTGGACTTTAATACCGGACGCCGTAGAGGCGTACAAAGTCGTCCGCTATATCAAGCCCTTTTCTCTTCTCACCCAAATACTCACAGGATATGGTGGGTTCTCTGAATACTTGTACAGGTTCAAGTGTAAAGAGGACCCGTCATCTCCTTGTGGGCTGGGAGAGACCGAAACCGTCCCACACATCCTGGCTGAGTGTCCCTTGTACGAAAAGCCCAGGTACGACCTGAAAATATCCTGGGCTGCTATATAAATGCCAAAAATTTTCATGGCCTGATAACTAACAAAATGTCGAGATAGCCTTTTATAGAATACTGCAAATTAATTGCAAGCAAAGTTAACAAAAGGAATAAAAAACAAACACACGGTAACAAAATTTTTTTTTTTTTTTTACTTGGTGGAATGCAATGATGCATATCGCTCCGCGGGGGCGGGCGGAGGGATTATGTCGGACTCGCCGGGGTAAAAGAAAGATGGAATAATAGTAAAGTACCCCTCGGAATACCGACTAAACCTACCACGGTGTTCCTCGACACAACCACTATCGACGGGGCCGCGCGAATCGCTTTGGCATGCTGTCGCGAACCCGCTAAGGTTACGGCCCGCCGTATGAAACGGCAGGCCACTACACAAAAAACCTTCCCAAAATAGGCACTTCTAACATTATAAAAACCCTACTCGACACAGAGGCGCGCGTGGGAACACGCACGCCGCCTCTCGGACCTGGTGCTGAACGGATGGCGGGCAGGCCCACAAAGCCCGCCACCCCCAGGTCAAACCTCAGGGTGGCTGAAGGTCATCGCGCGCCCTCCGGCGCCCGGCTCTGCGGTTGGGGAGAGGGTTTAGACGCTCCCTCTCCCGCTCCGCCGCCTCCTTGATGGAAATCAATTCCTCGCAGAAGGAGGCGACGGCGTTCCACGACCTCTCACTCCGGACCATAGACTGAACTACGTCCGGGAGCGAGAGGGCAACCGATCCGACTGCCGCGATCAAATCACGGCGCTGCGATGCCCAGGCGGGGCAAACTGCCAAAGTGTGCAGCGCCGTGTCCTCTACAACGTCGCGGCAGCCGGCGTATACGACACAGGAACCGGCCAAAACAACCGTGGCCAGTCAGAACCTGTGTCAGCCGGAAGGTGAGGGCGCCATGCCGCCTCTCCAGCCACTCCTCAAACACGGGACTTACCGCCACGATCGTGGCGTGCCCGGCACTGAGGTGCACAAGTCACTCCTTCCAATTCGCCACTAGGCCCTGGCGGAGCTCGGACCTTGCCGCCTTGATAGCGGGAAGATCCGGTCCTTCGCCCCGAGCTAGCGCCTCCTGGCGCCAACGATAGAGCGACGCCAGGAGCGCCGCTTCCAGGTCCCATGGCATCGATCCGGCACACGGTAACAACATGTAGTAAGTAATATTAAGGTAATTTTAATAATATATATATATTTTTTTAATAATAGGTATATAATATTAAGACATTGTAAGCTTGCATTTAATAAAGAAAGAAAATAAGGTCCCTGATCCCTACGTCATGGGAATAAAAAGCCTAACACCCTGTGATGACGGGTGCCTAAATAAAAAATAATAAAAAACATATTTGTCATGTTATCGTTACTTTCTCTCCAGTTTCCCAATCTGACAAGCCCGTTTGATTCCTCATCGAAGTTACCTGCAGGTGTAGATATATACAACGTTATTCTTACTTGGTACAAAAGCCGAATCACCCCAAACATATTATTATAAGAACAATCAATAAAACTAAAAAAGAATCAGAAATAATAAAACCTCACTAAGCTATCAGCTAATATAGTTGCACCGTTGTCCTCGCGGAAATATTGTCACCCAATGCTCCAATGACCGCTCACTGCCCAGGGCGGGGGCTGCGGGCGCGGGCGGGACGTCCCACAGGACGAGACAGGGGTGCGGGTAGCGGTGCAGGGTGCACACCAAAAGGGGAATTCCCAACTATGGATGATCTAATCATTTAACTATGTATTGTGGCTTGTTCGATAAATGCCTACCGGCCGCCGCCGGCCGGCCGTTTCTTATAGTGTGTCTTATTTTAACAAATTTTGATAGACATTTGGGATAAAATATAACATGGTTTAAAAACTATTGTAATCGATTCTATTGCTGATTCTGAACAAACTATTTTCAGATTCCGTACTAAGTAAGAATAACGTTGTATATGAAAAAACCTTTTCTTAAAAAGTTGTGAAGTTATGTTATTGCTGTTACGCAATTTTGTTTAAGTTTAGGCAAACCAATGCTTTTGGTTCCAAAAGCATTGGTTTGCGCAAAACTAAAAACTGCAGATAATATGCCGAACGCATTTCCACCACTCTACGAACTCTGCAAAGTCGTTAGTTATATATTCTTTCTTTAGATCCACGTTCATGATAGCCTGATTATACTTTCATCACATTTTCTGAAAGAGCATAAGCTTCATCGCGAACCAAGTAAAATGGAACTTCCTCCGTTGTTGATGGCAAGGCACTAGGTTCAGGAATGTTTAATGCTTTATTTTTTAGTTTTTGCTATAATTCACAGTTGTTGAATACCAAATCATTCAGTCACCAGATCCAATGTTTACATACTTACAAAAAGTTATATTTTGCATCAATAAGAGCCAGTAATACAATGCTGAAAATACCCTTGTAATTATAAAATTCACTTCCGCTGTTGATCAGTGCCTGCAGTGTTATATGTTTTCCGTCGATTGCGCCTAGGCAATGAGGAAAATTCCACAAAGTTTCATACTCATTCGCTACAACTATCCATTGTTTCTTTGTTTCTGGCATCTGAAATAATGTTTTAAATTTTATTTTCAGCAACCTAAACAACACAATCCGTCTGACAACAAAAGCGACAATGATTGCCCTCCGCCTGACAACAAAAGCGACAATGATTGCTCTCCGCCTGCCAAAAAAGAAAGAAAACAGTAGTCCCAAACCCTGAAGAGATAATGGCATCTACTTTGAACATTTTACAAAAGAAAACCGAAGAAGCGAGATCGATTCCGCAAAAGCTGGACAAAAGAGATGCCTATGGCGCTTTTTATCTAATAAATTAAGGTCATATTCAAAGACAACAAGAATTTATGTGCAGCATTACATATCAAATATGTAATTTAATGCTGATCGCGGAGAGTATGAATATATTGACAATTATGGCCACAATTCTTCACAAGAATATTCTACACGACCAACAACTTCACTAGCCTCATCAAATCTACAGCAATTAATCTCTGGAGCACCTCCATCACATACGTTAGTACAAACTGACTGTCAGTCGCCAGCTTTAAGCGTTAAATCACTAAGTCCTTTCAGAATTTAGTGATTTAATATGATTTATATTTTTATCTTTCGATTTCTACTGATTAATAAAAAAAACATTAATTCTTTTTTCTTCAATAAGAGCTTCGCTGATTTCTTTTATTATAAATCTTATTCGTTGCTTCGAAATCTTGAAAAGGTATTGCATACTAGTATAGGAATCTCCTGTAGCGTAAAAACAAAGTGTTAGTGCTAATCTTTTCGTGACACTGATTGCTTTTCTGTAATTTGTATATTTTTTATATACTTTTGATCCAATCAAATTCACAAGTTCTTTAAAATCGATCGGAGACATGCGCACAAAGTTTTTATATTGTCCAGTACATAATCATTTGGTTTTTTATTATTGTTACTAACGACAAACCACCAGATACGTGTCTGTTTTTAAACAAATTTGATGTCCAATAACGTTTCTTTTTTTTCTTCTTAATTTGGACAAAACAATAATTGAGTAAAATCAAAGATCCCAATACAACTTCATCGTCCGACATCTTGAATGAGAGTGGCTTGCAAATCTGGAGCACGGACGAGCAGAGTTCGAAACGGGCATGTTACACGGATTTTATTAGCACACGGCGTAACGTAACATGCTCGCTGCGAATTGTACATTACGCCCCGTAACACCGGTCAGTACCCACCTTAAGGTTTCAGCGGTGATTCCTCTGTACCCTATCTCGCTGAACAGAATAAAACAACAACATAATACACGACATTTTCTTTATTGATATCTATAATTAGGTACATTATAATTAATATTCTATACAATTTAATATCGTATTCATTTTAGGACACTGTTTAAATTTTATATTAGGCCAATGTAACTGAACGGTAGGTGGCAAATGTTTGAAAGAGAGAGAGTTAGATAAACATGTGTGTCGCTATCTCTCTTTAGCACAAAAAATATACGCTCTCTCTAATTTTTTATGATCATTTTAATGTTTTGAATGCGGTTTGTTTTATAATAATGTTGTGACGCGATTCCATATTTGTATTTGTACCTACCTATATCTAGTAATGTTTACTCACAACACTAAAGATATTTTTAAACGTGATCTACAATAATATTTATAATTTCTTACAACCACGTCAAATTCTTATTACAGCTTAGTTCGAATTGAAAAATATAACGCTGAATGTAGAGGCAAGTTAAGCAAATAAATAACTTAAAAAAATATACCTACAAATTACAAAGCAATTAGGCCTTAAATTAAGTATTGTTATTATATTAGCTATTTCATTAAAATATTAATATGATTATGAAGGTTTATTGTCATCATAGATAATGAATTAAGTATATATCATAAGTAGACTTTGTCTTTCTATTTGGGTCATCGAATTTACGCCAGTATTTAGGAGACTTCATATTATTTATCTTTAACGGATGTTAGTAGAGATAGCCAATAAATTCGCTTTTATTGCACAAATATACTTAGTTAATCATGTCACCCTCCAAAAATAACTAATCAATAATAGTTTATTTGACTCATTTATATATATTGAAACATCAATAATGAATTCGATATTCCCAAAAATTATTTCATAACTACGCCGTTAAAAAGTAAATGATGTAGAAGTCATTTTAAACTGGTAGTACCTAAACCTTATAAACTTTTCATTGAACTATAGAAACTTGCGATATCCACTTAATTCTATACCTATGGTTGTAACTATCAGAGAGTTTCGACTTAATTTACTTTTTACGTGTGGTGAGCACATAATTTTAATATTTATTCCACCTACCCGCAAATTACGCGAAATTTTAAATGGTGAATACTCACACATTCTGAAATCCGCGTAGCTGGTGTAATGATGATCAATCACTGGAAAAATGTGACCCAATGCTAGCTAGCTAGCTAGTCGCAGCATTTAAATGTGTATATATATTTTTTTAGTAGGTACTCATATGTCAATAAAGGGTAACTCTAAGATAGCTACTAACAGATATTAGTAGGTATTGCCAGGGACTGTCGTCTACAGTAAGTCAGGACGACTTACTGTAGACGACAGTTCCATCTTGTAAAACTAGACTATCACAAATATCAACAATATTGTAACACCTATTTGTTCTATTCGCATTCATGCAGGTATTCTAAGTCGACATGCGGTATACACACAGACAATGTTACTGTAAAGATGGCAAACGTCTAGTGGGCGGAGCAAGAGACGGTAGTGCGCTGTGATTGATTCGTTTAAAGACGTATATTTGATTCAACCAATTAGAGCCTAACTTCCATTCCACCTTACTAATGACGATTCAACTTGATTATTTACTTAAAAGTTATAATGTAACAAAATGTTCATTTTGGTTGACCACAACTTCTTGTTACATGCCAACTATTGTTAATTTTGCAAAGCGTTCTTTAATATAAATTGTCTGTGGGTTAAGGTTACGTCATAAAATTACAACTATTATAAACAACATTGTAATCAGCTAAATAATTATGTATCTGACACAACCTTTCATATTTTAAAATAACTTGAATTGGAATACAGCGTAAGTATTTCTTCTAACTTATCAATATATAAGCAAGTTCGTAAGAGCAATGGAAGTTCATAGGAAGAACTACACATTGAGTAGAATTTCCTAACGTAACCATTACCTCAAGTTGAAAATCTAATTTAACATATCGCTAAAATTCGACAATAAGCGTATATTTAATTTGTAACATGTATTTATTACGTATTTAGTGATATTTGCAAATATCTATCAATGCTTGACCTTGTACTGGAATGATAAATAATAAATGCATTCATATTTTAGTGACAATATTTTGTGATAACTACACTTTTTGTTATGAACTTGTAATACTACGTAATTTGGCGCATTTGTCTATCACACAACCATTCACATCATAAAATCAAGGTCATAGACTAAGAAACAGCTTCGTTTTCTTTATAAGTAAATAAAAAAGGCAGTGATGAGAATTTGTATCCACTTGAAAATATTTCGTCAAGATATTTTTGTGTAAATTATTGAGTATTTTACGTAATCATGATGGGGATTTATTTACTTTCGTCAATACAATTTGTAACACTCAAATAAAAGCAGGCAACAGTTATTTATTACATAATGACTTACCCATTGAGTTCTAGGCTTGTGATTGCATGATCCATTGACTTTGCAAACAATAAAAACTTTACACTATCCCCTGTATCAATTAATTAGCTGTAATTCTTCGCCTTTCGAAGCTTTAGAATTGCATAAAACATTTTTATGAGATCCACAATTGCTACTTTTTGACTAACTTAAACTTTCACCCGCCATTACAAACGTCAAATGATGCCCGCTCATAAAATATTTATTTTAAAAACAAAATAGAACGCAGCATAAGCACTGTTTGAACTGTCAAACTTTTTAAACATTTTTCTTCTTAAGCTTTGATAGAAGAAGATAAGACTGTCAAACATTCGTTATTTGATTTTGATATAACATCAATTGTAAACATATCAACGAAAAGATTTCTGTAAGCTAAAAAAGGTAATTTTAACAATTATCATTTCTTTCCACTATCGCTAATTCGTCGTCTTCGCCTGATGTGTTCGTTTTGGCATCGTAATGTGCAAGATTTGCCTCCGAAGAACCATTACTTGATTCGTGAGATCGTGGACTCGCGCTCGTCTTTCGAACGTAAAGTATATTAGAATCCAGCCTATTATGGTCGCTGAAGTAAGCACTACCATCTGATATTCTATTCAGCTTATGAATCTGCTCTCTAAGCTCACATACTTGACTGTACAATTTCTTATTTTCTCTTAGGATCGCAATATTTTCAGTTTCTAATAACTCCCTTTTGCTCCATTGTATGGTATTCTCCGATTTGAGTCGTTCTATCTCCATTTTGAGCTCAGCGATCTTTTCTTCTAAGACTTGTTTAGCTGCTATTTCGTCCTGCAGTTCATTCTGCAGTCTTTCTACTTCACTATGACTGGATTCTGTCGATCCTAACGTTCTATCGCTGTGAAGCTCCACTTTAGTATTGTGGAGCTCAGCTGTTAAGCCTTCGATTTTGGTCAGAAGAAAAGCTTTCTCATCTTTTTCATTTTGTAGACTCTTGCAAGTTTCGTCTAACCGTAGTCTTAGTTCACTCAATTTGTTAGCGAGGACGTTGTCGACGTTGGAAAACTTGTGTGAGTCCAAAGACGCTCTCTGCCGTATCGAGGGCTGGTCGTTAGGTGAGGTATACCCGAAATTTTTTCTTCTTAACTCAACTCCATCCTCAGTGGTGAGGTCACCAGCTAGAATTCTACTCTCACCTATACTTAAAAGCTTTTCATTGTCACGTTTCAGATCAATCAGCTGTTGTTCTAGATCATTCTTTTCGGTTTTGGATGTTGATAACTCCTTAGATAATGTGTCTACTTTGTTCTTTAACTGTTTAGCTTCTTCTCTCGCCTTGTTTCGTTCGTTACGTACCTTGCTCCATTTTTCCCGCCAGTTTGCTGTGCAGTCCGACCACCATCTCATCGTTTTTTCCATTTGCGTAGCCCTGGCGCGTGCTTCGTCTAGCTCTCGCTGATAAAGGGCCTCTTTGGCCTCCCAGTCTGTGTTGGTGTACCTCATTGCGCCGCCATCGTGGTCTCTGCTCCGTCGATGACTGCCACCATGCGAGCTTTGAGCCGCCATTTTTCATTTGTAGTTGCAGTCAGTAGTGTATTTTGTAGTCTCTAGAAAGGAATAATTTATTCTGTGAAGTTTTTGAGGTTGAACTGTTGATATTTTAAAAGTCTAAATACTCGGTTTTGAATTAACAACATTAACTAATTGACCTACAACTATCAACATTTCAAGTAACTGATCCAGAGCTTATTAACGTATTAACGGCCTCGATGGCGTAGTGATTAGTGTAACCGACTGCCACGCCTGAGGTCGCGGGTTCGATTCCCGCACAAGTCAAACATTTGTGTGCATGAACATGTTTGTCTTGGTTTGGGTGTTTCTATGTATAATATGTAGGTATTTACAAAAAAAAAGTATGTATTTATGTATGTTTATCCATTGTCTAGTGCCCATAGTACAAGCTCTGCTTAGTTTGGGCTAGATGGTGTTGTGTATGTGACAGAATATTATTATTATTCTTAACAAATATTTATATGACGTCTTACTTTCTGGTTTTATTTTTGTCTAGAATAACTAGACTCATACATTTTAGTTGGCTACTGAAATAATTAGAAATTGCTTTGGCTTTCACTAGGTAATTTTGGCCCTATTCTTTCAGCATTATGAATACCTGCGACCTGCCTCCCTGTCCGCCGTGTCCCCCGCCTACTCCACCACCATGTCCCCAGATATGCCCACCGCCGCCCCCGTGTATACCAATATGTCGCCCCAAGCCCATCATGCGTGGTCTACACTGGGCCCAGACAAAAAGCATACTTACACAAGCCATTGTACTGTCTTGTATTGGTGGGGCTCTCACGTATTTTTTCCTTGGGAGAGTACGAAAAAATACTTATGCAGATTTTTATAGGTAAGATAATTTAAAATTAAGAAGAATCAGCCCGATAAGTTAAGGCAGTAGTAACTTTTGATAGACAGTTAGTAGAATGTGTGCTATCTACACTTAGCTTCACAGCTAATAACTAGCGATGCCTGTAATAGTATTCAAATGATATTTTAATAAAATTGTGCACTATGTTACCTAGTTTTTATAATCAAGTACACAGCATACTTATTTATGTGTAGTGCTGTCAATAAATTAAAACATAATTTGAATGCAAATGTAAGTTGTACCAAACGGAGATTGGATATGGTTCTATAATAACGAACAATACCACTACTATAAAAATATTTTGCTTTTGCCAGTGCACGTTTTCCTTTTCTCTCTTTGTCACTATTTCTTTCTCACATATGCAGATTCTTTAAGTAGGCTGTCAAAAGTATATTACAAAGCAGACAAGGTGACAACTGGTTTAACTGGACCTTTACTATTAGTCCTACTAATTCCTATCAGGCAAAGCGGGATAAATTGACAAGTTATATTTAAATAATTATAGTTAAGTATTCATTAGGCAATACTTATAATAAATGACCGTTTTAACTTATGTGACATGCCTATATACAAAGCAATTAGTAATTATACTATATGGCGACTAAATGGGTTATTTTATCTAGATATAGGTGCACAGACCACACTGGTATATAGTTTCCCTTCCATTTCCATGGAAATCAGCATAAACTGAGACTTATATAAGCAAATTAATGTTTACTAAAAATCCTATTACTATACTATACAGGGTGTCCGGTATTTAATGGATAACCAGGAAATTTCTTTTAGTGGAACTGATGGCCGTTCAGGACAAAATATGAAAAAATCTATTGTAACTACTACCTGAGATGTGTTTTTTTTTATTACCATGTATAACTTTCTTATATACTACGACCACCATAAATGAATGAAATCCATCAGTTTTTTGTTGTTGTCAAAAGTATGCTATGCTAATATAGCTTGCACTTTTTAATATATATTTTTTTTTTGTTTACTTTTAATTTTTTCTGAACAGCCTTCTGTGCTACTATAAGACATTTCAAGGTTATCCATTAATTACCGAACTTCCTGTATATGCCTAACTAGCAATAACTGCCAATATTTTGGATGGGAGTGTGAGAGAGAGATTTAAGCATAGCTATCACCGCAGAAAGCTGTCTTCCTGCTGTGATATGTACTGGCACTACAAGTTACTGAATTTGATATAGGCAGGGTCATAGCATGCTAAAGTGTTAGATGTGGGGTGTTATTTCATATAAGGTTATACAAACAGTATTAAATTAACCAATCTGTTCAGAGTGTAGTATGTTATGGGGTAACGGCAGAAATTGAAGAGGGTAGTAATATTACCAGATGGTTGAAAAATCAGATTTCAAGACAAATTATTATGAGTCGTTTACTAACATTATTATTTACAGTAAACCATGTAAGCCTAATAATATTACATCATTGACAATAAGCTATTACCGAGTCATTGCCATTGAAAATTAGATTACATTGTAATGAATTCTCTTTATCTGCGGCATACCTACATATATTATTCATGCTAAGCTATTGTGAATATTTTTAAACCATATCCTGTTATCTTTTCCTCTCTTTTATATGGTAACGAGAAAACATATATTTGAAAGTCAAAATCATATTCTTTTGCAAATAAACTAAAAATACAAGATGAGAAAATAGCAACAAAGATTGCTATTTATACTTCTTATGCATTTAAATTGTTATTTCAGACAAATAAAATATAAAAATTCTGGTCTTAAGGTCTCTCTAATGCTTGTGAATGAAGCTAATAATTTATTTTAATTTTAATTGTATGTTTACAAAAATGTTTTTTATGGATTTTCTAAGGTCTTTTATAAACAGGCTTAGGCATTTTCTACAATTTGTAGGTGTGCTATACTGGCTAGCAATATCAACCATATTATTTAATTAAATATTCAAACAATTATATTTAACATGGCCGAACCATACAAATGTTATTGAGTTCGCTGGACTTTAGCTGAAATTACCAGCAACCACTTAATGCAGTATTATATTGCCCAATTAGACACCCTTTTAAAGTTTGAAAATGTCTTGTCTGGTCTGTTCTATTACTCCTGCCATATTGTAGTTTTACTTTGAAAAGAGTTATTATTGTTACCTCTTTTTTTTAAGGCCCAATAATTGATATAGAATTTATTCAATAAGGAACAGACATTCAACAACTATTTTAATGATTACAAATATCTCTTGTCATATAAGATCACTCTGTTGAAATTATAGGTAAAATTCAAAAACAATTGTAATTAAACACTTAATACGGTTTTTGCCGCATTGTTTATTTTAATTTAACACTTCTATTTGTAATAAAAGTGTTTTAAAGTAAAATAAACAACAACAAAATCCATATAAATTGTTTAATTTCAATGTATAACATTCGCCTAAACATAAGACAGTATTACTCAAAAACAATTTAATTCATCCTTGAATTTAGGAATAATATTAGTTCATATTGTCATTTTGTTTTGATTTATTATTCTTTCCTTTTGGTTCTAAATAAAGTCCTCTAAGAAATCTGCTGCAAGATTATTATTGCATAATCACACAGAATGTAACAGGCGGTTAAATTCTCCAATTACAGTGTAATAGTCCTGGCTACCACACTAGACAATATTACTAATAGTGACAAGTAAAAGAAATGTAAAAATCAAATTATGAACATGTTTGCAGTAACAGTTCATACATAATTTTAATTAAATTCAAGATTAGATACAATTAGAAAAGTAATTAATATGGTTTGTGTAATAATCCAAATTGAATAAATCTATGAATTTATTTAGAAATCGATTTTAATACGCAAACAATCTAAATAGGGAAAGAGTAAGTAAATGTGTACTGTAATAAAATATAAAAAGAAGAATTTATTTCGTGAATAGAGCTAAATACAGCAACTACTTACTTTGTTTCCTTCGTAAAGGTGTTTGTGTCTGAATCAACAAAACACTGTTACTTTTGTTTATTTTACGATAAAAATATGAACACAATTTATGCAGAAGTAAACATACCTGGGCAATATGTAAGCACTGTTTATTATTTAATACATTTTTATAATTATTTTCTTAGAATATTTTCTATACATTAATAAATGGCATCGCAATTTATTCTTAACTACTTTTTGGGGTATAATGTTGCTACACGAAACAAATAAGTAAAATTTATGACATTTATTGTCAAATCTTCCGAGGAAAAATTGTCGCAAAAGATAAATATCTCAACATCCACAAAGAATTACCAAACATTTCTAAGACTCTGCGTTGTATAGGATATTATTCCATAAATTATCCAACGTAAGCCAAGTTTTATGGATAATTTAGTAAGTACCCATATAAAGTTAGGGTTGCTACACCTATAATATGGTCGGTACATTCGGTAAGTTTAATTTGACTTTGTTGAACAAGAATAATTAGTAACAACTACAAGATAAGTCTCGATTTTATTCAGTATTCTGTGAGTTTATTTGGATATCATCCAACTATATGTATGTGTGTGCCCGGGTATATTTTAGAGTATTTATATCGAGTAATTAGAAACGCATATTCGATTTTACCTTCTCGCTTGGCTATTGTTTTAACCAACATGTTCCTAAGGAAATTGTTTCTAAAATAAAATAAATGATTATTACAACTACTAAAACTCGTAACTACCTTAATAGTTGACAAGCATTGTAGAAATAGACAAACGATGATTTTTTTTAACGACACAAAGTAGTCACTAATTTTTAATATTACATAATAATTATAGTCGTATATTTAGTAGATGATCACTCTATTGTATTAGGTTTAAAATATATTTAAATAGAAGTTATACGAAAAAAAATGTATAGAACAGACAAATTAATATCTAATTTGATTTTACCAGATTGGCAAGTATGGGACTTTCAATCTTAGTATCATACCAATAGCATTGTTGCCATAATTTTGTCTTGCAACATTCTCATAACCAAATATGAATACGAATGAAACGATTGTTAAAGGTAAATGTAGAACAACTACCATCGGCGGCGTGGCGCAGCGGTAGTGAGCGGATTTATTGAGCATTTCTGTCAAAAAAATGCCGCAGCAGCAAGCTTTTATTGTCGACCGGGCATAGACTTTGGCCGGTAGACGGTATCGGTAATAACTTACCTAGGTCTGTAGGTCTTAAACCATAGCTGGCGAAATGTAGGTCTAATACACCTCTGCATACCAACGATATGAGCGTGCGATCGTGTATTGACTTTGACTTTGATTAATAGATTTCACAATAATTAAAACAAATAGGTGTTAGAAATCTTGTCAAAAGTCAAGTGTAAATTTGCTATATTGTGTAATGAAATTAAGAAAACTTAAGTTACTCCTTATAACATCTGCTATCTGCTAGTAAAAGTCCCGTCAAAATCGGTCCAGCTGTTTCAGAGGTAAGCCAGAACAAAGAGACAAAATTTTAAAACTGATTTCTTAATTTATACACTTCTCATCAGAAAAAATCGAAATACCTTGCAAGTTTATGTTTTGTAAGGATTATTAGAAAATGTGTATATTAAGGAATATATGTAAAATTTTAATAGTGAATAATGTGAGGTTTTCAAATCCTAATGTGTTCTAAATTCAAATTAAATTTTTATAGGTTTCGTATTTTGTTTAACAAGTCATTTTTACCCTGTATGGAGTATGGAGTATGAAGGAAATTGGTAAAACAACGTAAATAAAAAAAAAGGTAAGAAACGTTTATTTAATAACTTGTATTCCCTCCCCGAGTTCTTATTACTGCTTCCATACGGTTCTTCATCGATCGGATGAGAGTCACGATCAAATATTGTGGCATTCCATTACATTCCTCTTGGATTGCATTTTGCAGCTGGCTAAGTGTTTCTGAGGCAGGATCTCTTGTACGAATTCGTCTCTTTAATTCATCCAATAGATCTTCAATCGGATTCATGTCCGGGCTTCTTGCTGGCCATTCCATAATGGAGATACGGACTTCGGTAGCATAATCTCGTACGACGCTCGCGGTATGAGCCCTAGCATTGTCGTGCATGAATATGAAACCGTTGCCAATAAAATGTGCATAGGGCATCACGTGAAGCTCAAGACACTGTTCGATGTACCGATGACTGTTTAATGCAGGCAGACGTGGCCCAGACACAAAGACAAGCTCTGTCTTACCGTCGGCGCTGATTCCTCCCTAAACCGTCCACGAACCGCCACCACAGTTGACCTTTTCTTCAATGCAGCATTGTGCAAAGCGTTCTCCATCTCTTCTGTAGACCTTGTTCCTTTCTTCGTTACCATACAGCATAATTTTACACTCATCAGAAAAGAGGACTTTGTTCCACTAGAGGTATGACCAATTTAGGTGCTTACGTGCAAAGTTATGGCGCGCTCTTCGATGGTCTGCAGTTAATTTCGGCCCATTTGCTGGCTTGTGCGGTACCAGTCCACGTTCCTTCAACCTTCTAATTGTAGAGTCACTTACAGCCGTACAACATAAAGCTGCTGCTGCAGTTGAAAAGCATTAAGGCGTCGATTTCGTAAAGAAGTTGTTACAATAAATCGATCATCTCGCTCAGAAGTAACCCGATTTCTGACAGATCCTGAACGGCGCGTAAACAAACCAGTCTCCCAATAGCGTTTGTAGACTCTATGAACAGACGACAGGCTTAGATACAATCTTTCAGCCACAACACGCTGACTAAATCCAGAATCCAGCAATGACACCACTTGGGCGGCTTCTGCGGGCGAAGTATCCATAATTTTTTGAAAAATACTTTTTCAGACGTGCCAAAGTCACAGTACACACACAGTATACAGGAAAAGTTTTAAGATAAGCGCTAGTTTTTAGTTTTCAAAGGTGAAATGTACTCCAACTCTAAACACCGTCTCTGTCCCAACCCTGGTAAACAAATTGGAAAATATGGGAATTAGAGGAATGCAACTTAATCTCTTAAAAAGTTATCTTTCAAAAAGGACACAGAAGATTAGAATAGGAGATTTCACCAGTGAAGACGCAGAGGTATCATACGGCGTACCGCAAGGAAGCGTATTAGGCCCTACACTATTCTTAACGTATATTAATGATCTTTCTAGTTTGAAAATCAAAAATGCAAAAATTTTCTCCTACGCCGATGATACCGCTGTTGTCTTCTCGGGGGAATCCTGGCAAGATGTTGAATATGCTGCTGAGAGGGGCATGGCTAAAATAGCCAAATGGCTAAAAAGTAACCTACTCACATTGAATACTTCCAAAACTAATTTTATATGCTTCAGTATCAGTAGTCGAACACAGCCTTGTGAGAATTTTAAAATTAAAATCCATCAATGTAATGACATAAAAAGTCGAAATTGTGACTGTCCAAATATAGCCAAAGTAAAACAAGTCAAATACTTAGGTGTACTGGTAGATCAAAGATTATCGTGGTACCCCCACCTTGAACACGTTACGTGCAGGGTCAGAAAACTAAGCTGGTTATTCAGTGCACTAAGACATGTTGTACCAAAAAATGTGACTAGTCGCCATAACTCATTTAGAAACGTCCTAAATGAGATATATGTCTCTTTGGTGCAATCTGTCTTGGTGTACTGCATTCCTATTTGGGGCGGGTCTGCAAAAACGAAATTCATTGAGGTGGAGCGAGCTCAACGCGCTCTTATAAAGACAATGTATTTTAAAAAACGAAGATACCCTACAGAAAGTCTCTATCAGATTAGTGATCTACTCTCGGTAAGAAAATTATATATTATACGATGCATATTAAAAACACATAAGACCCTACCTTATGATGCATCCAAATTAAATAAAAGAAGAAAAGATATGATTACACAAATCCCTAAAACAAACACCCGCTTTGCCTGTATTCAGTATAACAAACGTTCGGCTAAATTATACAACAAGATAAATAAAGAATTATCTATATACTCTAAACAATATCGTGAATGTAAAAAAGCTATAACTAAATGGATAAAAGAACTTACTTATGAGGAGACGGAAGCACTCTTAAAATAAGCTATTTAATACACACTCATAATAATTCATAATAACACACGTATACACGTAAACATTCGCACTCTCACTCACTAACACACACACACACTCACACCCAAACACACACACACACACACACACACACACACACACACACACACACACACACACACACACACACACACACACACACCACACACACACACACACACACATACACACAAACGCTTAGGCAAAAACTTAATACATACTTAAATGTAACAAATAGTTGTCCACTTAAAATTATTTATTTTTGTTTTCTTTCATTGTTATATCTAGTACATATTTCTTGTGTTCTTTTTATTATCTATAACGATTTTTTGATATGGAAGAGTGGAGTCTACTAATACAAGCATTATTTGCTTAAAAGTAGGCTCCAATCACAAACTGATTGTAAACCACCAATTGAAGAAATAAATAATTATTATTATTATTATTATTAACACACATTTATCTCAAAACAGTACAACAGTGAATGATTTCATTTATAGGATAAACAAATGAAATTCTAATTTGAATTTAGAATTTTTGCTTTTCACTGTAATGGCCAAACTGCCAGCTATACAATCATGTGATTTTTTCATGGAATGAAAACTCTTTTGTATTAAAATAAGACAGAAACCATAAAAACGGAAGTGTTTCGATTTTTCTGATGAGAAGTGTATTATATTTTATGTGTGTATGTCAATAAAATATAATACACTTGAATGAAAATGAAAGCACATTTCAAATGATCAATGTCAATTATTGTTATATGTACATAATTATGTTTCACTCTATTTTTGACCTGAATCAAATGAAAGAAAAGTGATTGCCATCGCAATTGTATTTTCTAAAATGTATATATTGCAAATGCAATCATTCCAGTTTCCATCGTTATAAGCTAATGCAAAAGTGTAAATTTTAGGCAGAATCTCAAGTTACTCTGCTTCAAATATATTATCTTCACTTGTGTTCGCACACACACTTGTACACAATAATACACTGAATGAAAAATGAAAAAACAACAAAAGTTAATTTCGAACTTTAATAACTCTAAAAAAAACAATTCATAAAAATAGTACTGCAGCGAAAGATAAAATTATAGCCGGGAAAATAATATTTATGTATAGTCTCAAATTCGTGTGTTACATTGTAACACACGAATTTGAGACTATACATAAATATTATATATTTATCTTTCGCTGCAGTTCTATTTTTATAAATTGTATTTTTTTATGATTAATGGACACTCAACATTTTCATTTAGTTTAATCTAAAAAGTTTACATACTTATCAAAAATATTAATTCGAAAGTAGTCCTGAACTTTGATGCAGTTTATGAGTCCGTCAGTGTATATATGTACCTACTGCAGAGATGACTGTCCTACTCTTCGTTGAGATTAGCCGCAATGAAAATCATTATCATTATTGGGAATTTGGTCTGAAGACCATTATTTTCTTATTTATATTTGATTATATTAATTGATTTATATACCTTCAAGCACTTACAGAGACATATACATACACTGAATATTGCCCGTATATTCCCAAAGATGCTTGTGATCAGCATATTATTTAGAATTTGGCACAGTTTTGTACCAATTTCTCAACATGGCAATACTAGTATATGTAATAATATTATAAAGAGGAAAGATTTATATGTTTGGTTTTTTGTTGTTTTTGGTAATTAATAAACTCAAAAACTGCTCCGACCGATTTAAATATTTACTATTAGAAAGCTTCTTTATTCAGAAATAAACGGAACATTAATCATAGACGTGTCACGTGGGTGAAACCGCAGCGCATAACGAGTAGTTAATAAATACCGCAAATTTTGAATTACAATACTTAAAACACCCAGGCGTGGCTCAGGTTCACGTGGCAGTATGAAACCCAAGATGCACGTGGCTGCGACTCGAACGGCTGGGCTTATCCATCTTTTTTTATGCTGTAGAAGGATATCCATTTCCATTTAATTTGGAATACAATAACGGCAACATTAAATATAATTTTAAAACGTATGTAATTGGAATTGAATATTGAAAGGGATCTAAACCCAAAATAATTTATACATTATTTGTCTGTCTGTTTGTGTCGGCATGACGCAATAACCGCTATTGAGATGTTGATGCGATTTTCGCTTTTGAGAAGCTGCAAGTTCAAGTTCAAGAACCGGAGACATGGTGCATAGCTTGATTAATACTGACGAAGTCACGGGCAAATGCTAGTATATACAGGGTGATTTTGAAATCGTGTAATTCCTTTTAACCACGCATTCTACTGGTGATATAGAATAACCCTGACCATATTTTATTTAATTAGATTTATTTTTTTTGAAAAATTATTATTCCGCTTTTTTCGTGAAATGGTGTCAGATAGTCATATGTTAACCAACCGAGGCAATTTTAATTTTTTACTTATTAAAATAAAAAATCATATTAATAATTAATGTCGTAAATAATAACGGGCGGTCCTTTTTACTGCCCCTTATTATTTACGACATCAGTTATTGTTATGTTATTATTTTTAAATTAGTAAAATATTAAGTTTGTGGCAGGTGGTTAAAATATGACTATTTGAAATCATTTCATGAAAAAAATCTGTACTCTAATTTTGCCGAAACCATTATTCTAATTAAGAAAAAATATGGTCAGGGTTATTCTATATCACCAGTAGAATGCGTGGTTAAAAGGAATTACACGATTTCAAAATCACCCTGTAGTATATATATTAATATAAGTTACTGCAGCTGCATGCTATGCAGTTTTTAACTAATTGTTTTCATTTTTAATTTCTCAGGAAGGGAGAATTCGAAGATTGGGCCGATGACATGGCTAGAAAAGGACTATTTCAATCCGTGCCACCGGAATCTCTCAAGGATTTTTAGTCATTATTTTTTTATCTGCTGCTTATTGACGGTGGGATGAGTATACTAAAATCTTAATTAGTATTGTATTAAAGAAATGGAACATATGAACGTTTCGTTTTATTGCTATATGATAATATTTCTGCATTTTATCCAAAATCTGCATTTTAAAACATCAAGTACATACGTTATACAAGATATCGTTATAGGCATTTTCTTAGGTTTTTATATTATAGTATTTTCATTTTTTGGTACCACGGTGTAGTCTTAAGTTCAGTCCAAAGGGAGTAATTAGCTAACGATGGCAGATGTATATACAGGGTGTCCGGTAATTAATTGATAACCTGGAAATGTCTTATAGTGGAACTGATGGCCGCTCAGAAAAAATATGAAAAAAATCTATCCTAACTACTACCTGAGATGTGTATTTTTTTAATTAAGTACCATGTATAACTTTCTTGTATACTACGACCATAAATGAATGAAATCCATCGGATTTTTGTTGTTTTATTATTAAACACTAATTATGCTAATAGATAGACAGGCAAAAGTATTAAGTTTTTCTTTTCTTCATTTTTTCTGAACGGCCTTCAGTTCTACTAAAAGACATTTCAATGTTATCCATTAATTACCGGACACTCTGTATAGGAATTTTCTATAAAAAATATGAATTAGTGTAACAAAAGATAAAGATTAAATATATCAGTTGCATGGTACCTATGTACTATGATTTTTGTTACACAATATGATTTTTGATTGAATTATTTTTCTAATGAAATCAACAGGAAGTGATTCGTGTCCTCACGTTTCATGACAATAACCAATGAAAATATTTTTAAAATATAGAGATTCTTTTTTGAACCAATCAAAGACAAGCTTCAGTCTCCTTCAGTGAAGCATGAAAGGCTGTCGAGGGACATGACTTTGCAACGGCGTCTAGAAATGATCAACGAATGGAACTATAAAATATTGAGGCCTTCAAATTTTAATTCCATGATTATAAATTATTGTAATTATTTTTTGTTTTATATAAAGATCAACAAATATATTATTCCTAAAAGATAAATTTAGATATATAATGTAAAACTTACGCTTGTCAAAAGCTACGTCACGTATGTTTGTCTACTGCGAGTCAGTGCGCATGTCAAGTTGAAAATTGCAAATGGCGGCCGTTGTTATTGTTCGTACCGAATTAACTATTTGTAAATTATATACCAATCTTTTTAGCGATTTTTCTAATGGACTGTTATATTGATGCGATGCTTTAACTTCTCATAATTCGGCGCGACACGTTTTATGTACGTTTTTAAGTGTTTTGAGTGTTTTTTTGCTATTTTATGTGTGTCATGCAAATGGGGTAAGCTGGAATTATCGGATGTCGCTTAGGTTGTTTTGGATAGTTTCAATAAGAAAATGAAGTGAAGTTCTGTGACCTAAAGTGTTAAAATGGAAACTGCATAAAGTTTTTTAACTATCGCTCTAGTATTAGAGTGTGGTGAGAGACGGGAGCGGCTGTAATTTACGAATGTTCCATGCTGTGACTGTTCTCCCCGTACATTTCAAAATGGCTGCTGCTCTTCACGATATATGAGCTTTGCGTCACTGGAACATAATTTAGTGGATTTGATTCGTGATAAAATTGTAGTGTTTCTAGTCGTGTGATCGTCTGTGAAAAAGCGAAAATAAGTCTCGGACGGTTTCCCGGGTGCACTAGAACCGGGACAGTAGTGGTGTGTCATATGTTTTTGGTGTAGAGTGGACACTGACCATAGGACCGATATTGCTTTGCGTCCGAGCCGGACGGTAATGTTGAGCTTGATTTTCCATGATGATTTGGGACACCAGGGAATAGAAATTGTGTGGAATTGAGCGGAATGTGACATTGTATGAGAGGTGAGTGTATTTTTTTAGTTTATTTACATTCGGCGGGGTGTCGGGATGTGCGATGTTCATTACAAAATGGACACATTGGTGGGTGACAGGACGTCGATCGGCCGGCGAAGACGTGCCTCGCGCGGCGCCTGCCTGAAAAGGGCCGATTACAGGCGATATAAGCGGCTGTAGTTTCGTCCCAGCTTAGATTTTATGAAGTTGTGTAACATGCCGCCGTGTTGTTCATACGCGAACGTTGTTGTTACTCGCACCACCCCGGGGATGATATCTCGAATTATGAACTATATTCAGGTGTATGTGTCTAGAAAATGACAATTACATAGTTGTGTTATTTTCGTCCTACTTGCTGATTAGTGTTTGCAAATATTACAAACTGTCAATATTATAAGGTTACCAGACCAATGCACTCATGAACTTTGCAATGGTAGTACACACTTAAAGTTATATACAATTGTAGAATTATTGTGAGGTCATCACAATGTACATGTGAGGTTCAATACTACATACTTGATTTGAAACTAAACAAAAACCATAGACAAATCACATAACCTATTTGGATGTCATGATGGATTTGATCTAACACTAATATTATTCAGATAAATATCAATATATAAATTAGATTTAACTATACCTAGAATTTTGAATTAGATTACAAGGCAATAATAGTCAACAAGTACAAGGAAGGAATAGTCTTGTATTTATGACCTGTCAGATTAAAAATATGTTTCAGAAAGTATGCAATTTTGAGATTCCTCATAAATATAATAGTATTGTTAAGGAGGCAGCTTAAAATCTAAATCTTTCTCTCTTTTCATGTTTGTTAAAAGCAAATAATGGTTTCTACACTTTGGTTTAATTACTTCTGTTGATGGTCCATCTTATATAATTGCATAATAAATAAAAGGAATATTGTCTTAAGTCAAATATAAACTTTATTTACTTTGAAGTGATTGTGAAATTGATCTTAATGTAAGACCTAGGATACCTAAACCTCTTGATTTAGTTTTTCTGACCTGAAGTGACCCATAAGTGAAGATATCAGATCTTCACTTACATAGACAGGACATTTTTAAACAAATTGCTTTTTTTTTAATCTTTATCTTATGGTACACTAAATCTATATCTTTGCATGAACATAATATATTCTAAATAAACAACATTTCTCTAAAATTACATATTCAATTTATAATTGTAGTAATATTGACCAAAGGTCATCCTACATATACCTACTGTCTAATAATATATAATATTGGATAATGTATGATTCTAATTGAAATGCAAATATTATTTAAATTATTAATATCCTGTAAAATTTGTATTTCATAAGGAATAGATTTGATGAACATGGATCAGATATTTTTGGTTTGATTTATATAATTACATGGAGATATTGCCCACCCGTAAAACTGTTATGAGTAAAATTAAGTAACTTGACAGATCCCTTTTTTTTTTCTAATGTTCTCATGATGTGTTATTTTAAGATAAGTATTACTCCATTTCATCATTTGCCTAGGGTTTTAGTATAAAGCAACTAAGATGTTGAAAGAAAATTAAGTGAAATTTATTCTGTTCCCTTTATATTCTTTATTTCATTTGCATGAAGTAAATGAGCTCTCCCAAAGCACATTGCACACTTCTTGATTAAATATATTTTATATATTTTATTTCAAAGTAGACAAGCAGAAACATGAAGGTAGACCCATTGCATTAAGCTATCATTAATTACTGGAAAACTTAACTGATAATTAATTATGAGAATGTCTTTTTCAAATGTTTGTTATAACCTATTTCTTTTTTGTTGTAGGGATGAATTCATTAAAATTTTAGGGTTCATCATATATAAGCTATAATCTATAAAATATGTGTTTTTCTGTTTAAATATTTGCAATTGCAGCTATAAATCTACAGTAGCTGTTGACATTGTTTAGAGATAGTTTATATCACCATATATAGCTCTGCTTTTGCTTCTTTGTAGCAGAATTTATCATAAGACTTTGTTGCTAATTAAATTATTCTAATTTAATTAAAAACTCATCAGGAAATTGATACCACATAATTTTTTTACTAGATTTATGCAATATTAGAACCAAATCTGGTTCATTTATTAACCACACAAAATTACCTGTATTGTAGAGCTATTGATTAAAAAAAATAAGAAATTCTGTCTTACTTATTTTCTTTCCAACATTTTGAAGAAATTATGTATATTTAAAAATGTTGATATATGATAAACTTATTTAGTTTATAACTTGGAAGGGTGCTTAGTTACTTGCTAGAATAATTTTGCATGAATATGTGGTTATATAAAATTTGCAGACTAAAAATTTTCATTTACATTTAATCAGACTAATATACAAAAGTTGGGTGGTCTTTGATATATCTGCAACAATATATATATGGAAATATGCAATTCTCTATTTAAATATAATATAATACAGAATATTGTCAAGGCCATGTGCTCTGATGGCAATGCTCCCATTATTGTATCGGTATTAAAAAGTTTTCTATCCAATATTAAACTTCAATTATGAAACCTAAGATTTAAAGAATATTTATAAGTTCAGACCAATCCATTATCAACAAAGAGTGTAAAGCTTATCAAACAAACTTTTTTATTTAATTGATTAAAGAAATGAGGATAATGTATTAAAATAATATGATTTCTACTTCCTTTTAATTCCTAGAGATAAAATGTATTTGTAACTTATCAGATATAGCTAATCCAAAATTCTATAACAGTATTATCATATAACACAAGTATAGTTTTAACCTCTCCTTTTTTTCTTTCCATCAGATAGTTCCTCAAATATAAGGAAGAGATGGTCTAAATGTTTAATTATTAACATGTTAAAGGGAACTGATATAGGCATGTCTATAAATCTATAAAATTTTACTTTCCTTTTAATATAGTCTAGGAAAGAGAGGTAGCAGTCTCATCCCAGCACACACACACACACACACGCGCACACACACACACACACACACACACACACACACACACACACACACACACACACACATATATATATATATAATTATCACAATGATTCTGCTAATAAATGTATAAATCATTTTCTTATCAATTTAAGATATAATTTGCATGACCACTTTAATTGTAACATTGTTTAGTGGTTTCTGTATATCATTATAATTAATAGGATAAATAATCCCTGATATTCTTATAATTTTGTATTTTATCTCTCACAGTAGATCTTGATATCCAATATATTTAATATATAATAATGAACACCCAATTAAAATGTATGTGGAAATCTGCAGGATTTTACAAATTAATTATGATGTTGACAGATAAAATATTTCTGCTTTATGAAAGTATTTTTATCTACAAAATTTTATATATTTTAATATTTACTTCATTTTATTATGTAAAAGTTAAACACATTTCCCTAGCACACTTACTACCTCACTAGTGTTTAAATTTCTTAACTGATAAAGAATTATTATGAATTATAGTATACTAAATTAGTTTTACCGAAAAAACATAAACACTAACTGATTGATGGGAAAGAATAAAAATATCTTATGTAATCAGGGAAAACCATGATTAAACTGAAACTTGATAAGGAAGCAGGTTGATATGTTGATATTACCTCTTTAAAATTAATAATAGATTGTGAATTTGTATTTTGGTCAATAAATAATTAGGGTTTTACAAAACTGGTCTGTCTATGCCAGCGAGAAATTGAGTAAATAGTATAAAATTTACAATTGTAGCCCCTTTGTGGAAAAGTTTACCATGGTATTATATCTAGCAGTGATTAGACTAACTCTGTGTATGATGATTCAAACACGCAATATTTTCATTGTCTTATGTTTAGTTGTATGATTAATGAGGTATTGTTCACTAAACATTGTAAAGAGTATTATTTTGTGAGTTTGGAAATTTTCTATAATTATGATGGGATTAATTGTTAGATTAAGTATATCAAATGATAACCAAGAATATGGTAACTTTAATGCATCTTTAAATGGTCCCACCACTTACTAGTTGATTAGTATTACAAAATTTTCCCTTCTGGCCTCTATAAGCCATTATTTTTACATCATACATTGCTGTAAATAACTAGTAATCAATATTATCATAGTAATTAGTTAGGGTATGAATAATCTATGTATATTATATAATGTATTGTAATGTATTCATGTCAGATTTTAACCATTTTATTTGTTTACAAATTAATAAGTTAATTATTAGTTGAATATTCAGCGTACGAATGGAATAGAGGTTTGAAGAAAAATAAAATGTTCAGGAATTTGTGTAAAATATCTTAGCTTTTTATAAAACACTTGATGCTGATAATACTTCATTAACAAGAGGGTCTATTTGGCAATAATAAATATGTATAGTAAAATATCATTTATAAAAGTGTTGCTATAGGTTCTTACTTTGTATGAACAATATTCATTTTGAAATCCATCCAATATAGCAGTTGCTTTCTAAGTGTATGTTGGACCTATAAGAAAATAATAGTAGAAGTATATATTTAGATCTTTACATAAAATAACCACAATTTAATATTTGAAATATGTCAATAAAATGTGAAAGGGCTAAAAAAAGTCAATAGTTATTTTGTAATTTAATACTACTAAATTAATTTACTAAAAATAAATATTGTGTCATTGTTACCTGGGAATTTTTAATAATTAACTTTTATTTTAATTTTACTTTTATGTTTTCATTTATCTAAAGGTTAGTTTTTACTTTATTTACTTAAATGTTAATACATTTTGAGGACTGCACAATTTTATTTTATATAATTTAAGAATATAAACTCTACAGTGTTTTTTATTAACATGTTTGTTTTGTGTGCAGCATGGCAGCGGACAGCGATGGGCTAGGCTCGGCTGGCGGTGGTGGCGGGGCCGGCGGGTCGTGCGGCGTGGTGGTGACGTGCGAAGGCGATCTGCGCGACCCGCGGTTCCCCGCGCGCCTGCGCCGCCTACTGCGCGAACTGCGCGCGCTCCTCGCCGAGCCGCATCCGCACACGCTCAAAGTTAACAAGGTAACATACATTACTACTCATATCATTACACTAGATTTAACCCGCGGCTTCGCTCGCGAAAATAATAATATGAATTCGACAACTCACATCCTGTAATACACAAAGTCACTCTGTTCACAACTCAATTACAACCTATTTCTGATGTACACTTGGCTTAGGCCCTTGCCCTTCAGCCGGGGCGTCGACCAGGAGTCATAGTCTGCTGGGTGAGTCGCTGATGTAGTCTCGTTACCAGCGACCCGCCCACTATACAAAGCAGCGAGTTGGCACACCGTGGGATTTTGATCCGTAGTCCCGAAGTACGGACCAGCCGGACATAACCCTCTCGCCTCCCTTGTGGCGAAGGGTTATGAATCAGGTGCGTTTCCTCACGTGAAAAAAAGAGAGCCGTTCCATCAGCTTTCTTCCGGTTAGCCGAGAAAATAAAACCAAAACAAAATAATAATAATAACCATTTATTTCAAGCTGCATAGGCCCAGATAATCTACGTTTACATATTATAAAAATTTGATGTTAGTAAATACACCATAATACTATTTTAGTAAAACTTCACTTAGCTACACTCAATATTTGTGCTTTCGGCTGGTAACTGGTTCGCGGAAGTAAAAAGTGTAAGTGTGGTTAGGTTAGGTTAGTAACAGTCAGTGGGAGGAGCGACTGGCCCAGCCCCGCTACGGGGTGAGGACAGTCGAGGCTGTCCGTCCGGTGCTAAGGCAATGGACGGACAGACGGCGCGGACCGCGCACCTACCGGCTTACTCAGGTGCTCTCCGGACACGGCTGTTTCGGAGAGTACCTGTGCAAGATAGCCGGTAGGGAGCCGACAACCAGGTGTCACCACTGCGAGGAGTGCGACCGGGACACGGCGCAGCACACGCTGGAGGAGTGTCCGGCGTGGGCCGAGGAGCGCTGTGCCCTGGTCGCCATGATTGGCCCCGACCTCTCGTTGCCGACCGTCATATCCATGATGGTCGGTGACGACAGGTGCTGGGGTGCAATGAGGTCCTTCTGCGAGGCTGTCATCTCGCAGAAGGAGGCGGCGGAGCGGGGGCGTGAGGAAGATCCTTACGCCCCGGACATCCGCCGCCGGAGGAGAGAGCGCAGGAGACGCGCTAATGTCGCTCTCCTGCCCCCCACCTAAGGGTTCTGGGTGGCAAGGCCTCAGGGGACCCTGCCACCCGTGAGTAAGAACCCACAGAGGGCGCGTGCGGTGTTCCCGCGCGCCTTCTAACGTCGAAAGGGGAGAGCAGTGAAATGCTCACACCTTCCGGCTGGCACAGTTAATGACTGTCCACGGTAGTTTTGGCCAGGTCCTGTGTCGCATAGGCCGGCAGAAGATGACCGGATGTCATTACTGCGGTGACTGCCGCGATGTTGATGAACACGGCGCTGCACACTTTAGCCGCCTGGGCATCGCAGCGCCGTTAGTTGATCGCGGCAGTCGGACTGGTTGCCCTTTCACTCCCGGTCGTGGTTCAGTCTATGGTTCGGAGTGAGAGATCGTGGAACGCCGTCGCCTCCTTTTGTGAGGAAGTAATTTCCATCAAGGAGGCGGCGGAGCGGGAGAGGGATCGCTTAAACTCTCTCCCCAACCGAGTAAACCGGGCACCGGAGGGCGCGAGATGACCTCCAGCCACCCTGAGGTCCGACCTGGGGGTGGTAGGCTGCGTGGGCTCGCCACCCGATCAGCACCAGGTCCGAGAGGCGGCGTGCATATTCCCACGTGCGCCTCTGTGTCGTGTCTAGAGGAAAGCGTCAAAGCATGCACTCAAGTAAAAAAAAAAAAAGTTTAGTAACTGTAATTTTTTTCTGGATTAAAGGTACCCTAATTCCTTTTCTGTTCCCCTTGCAACGTGTATGTGAAATTCAGATAGTCACTCAAGTAGTTAAGGCGTGAAAGCGTAACTAACAAACTCACATTCGCATTTGTAATATTAGGATATTACAAAAATGGCAGCTGTCTGCTATCAAGATAACCGTATCTGCTTCAGAGCAAGTGGTTCGTAGTCACTTGCTAATTGACGACACTGAAGTAAAAATAATTTGTTAAGCTCTCAGCGATAGGGACCACAACTACTGGCATTTCTGCCATACATTAGAATTTTCTTATAGATCTCTAGAACTGCAGTAACATAAGACGAAGTTATTTTGGATGTAATCTTCTGTAAAATGGAAATACTTCCACAGATGGGGACCTACTTCTAATATGAGCTAGCTAGCTGCGTAATATCCAAAAAGCTGAAATACTGCACAAACTTATCTGCCAAAGGATTACTATAGACCAGTGATGGTCAAAGAACCACAGGATGAATCACATATTTCTAGCCTTTGCCATTGAGCCTCATCGATTACGGTATAAACTTCTCGATGGCCACATTTAAAAGTCAATGAAATGTTAATTACTTAAATATATTTTTATAATCAATCAAGTATTACTTAATACCTGTCCTTGTAAATTTTGAAAAAGTTAGTCATTCATATGCAATCTTTCTACATGACTGCATTATGAAAGGAAATGGTTGCATCGTATGTTACGGTCATATGCTATAGGTCATATGTATAATAATAAAAAGCTATGCTCTTGCATCGCCTCTTGCCGCTAGCCTCGTGTCAAACTTTCTAGCGTCAGTGGAACAGGCTGAAAAATAAATTAAGCTAAAACTTGGGTACACTAGCAGTAATGTGCTCAGATCTTTAAGACGCGTAGCTTTTTGTTTGTAATTTGTACAGTAATTAAGTCTCTTGAGAAAATTGAGGTCCTAGCCTTTTACTATAACTTTTAGTTGTGTGAAGTTTATGAATATTCCACGGAGAGGTTATATGGCGTACGGTAGGACGGTGTTGTCTTAACCGAATGATTTCGATTAAGAACAACAATCTCGCTAAATTCATGTTCAATTTCCCAGTATAATGGCACACATGGCAGCTGTATGCCTTATCCATTCAACATATTTACACAATTCCACGGTGTCAAAAAATTCTCGTAATTTAATCTAATTGACACTTAACTTTTTTATGGGTATAAATACGAAACAATGAAGTTGATAATAGTGGCAGATAGAATAGTAGGCATTAGAGATATCATAAAGTGAATCACCAGTGGTTTCCCATTAGTGTGCCTGAGTACCACTTCCTCTTATAGATTGTTAGCGTACTTGTTTGTACTGATTGAATTACCTTATGCACCCAAGATATGTGTTGGGTAAATAAATCTTTCATATCTCTGTGGGTGGTATGTGTCGTACTTATTGAGAAACACTGGTCCAATTCGATGGCCATAAATGTACGATTTAAACGAATACGCTTAGTGCGGCAGAGTGAGCATTGAGTATTTAATACAAATCTTTGAGGAAACGCTCTCAGCGTATCCACTTGTAGTTTGCGTTAAACCCAGTGTATCCGCTCGTAGCGTGCGTTTTACTCAGCGTATCTGCTTGTAGCGTACGTCACACTCCACGTATCCGCTTGTAGCGTAGTCGTTTGTAACGTACGTCGCATTAAATGTATCTGCTTGTAGTGTACGTCGCACTCTACGTATCCGCTTGTAGCGTAGACGTTTGTAGCGTACGTCGCGGTGCTTGACATTGAGGTTGGACTCGCAGGGGCTATGTGGTTAGCCACAGAGGACGGCAAGTTCGTTGCTCGGCAAGCACGTGGCGCTCGAGCGTCGGACTCATGCGCGGCTAGTGCGAACCAGTCGGTCACGCGAGGCACAGAGATTGTCTTTAGCGAAGTGGCGGCTTGGTTTCGCTGCCACAACGCATCTCGGGTGCTTGCTTGCTCAGCAAGTAAGAGTTATAGCTAGAGTGACTCGGGCCATACCCGGCTTGTAGGCCTATTTGAGTAGACGTATGGATATACCTCGGGAAGTGAACGTGCCATATACAGCTCAGCAGGAGGCAGCTTCTCCGTCGGCTTTAGCGGTCGTGCTCGAGTATATCCGCTTGTATCGTGCATTGTCCGATGTTCCAATGTTCCGATGTTCAAATCTAATGATTGATTGATGATGAAATTAAACAACTATATCTCTCTGAATGGTCAGGTGGAGGTGTAAAACACTCTGAATTCTCTATAGCTTTAGGGCATCATTTATTCATTTATTACTATACCGGTGCCAGTGCTTCAGATCAATACTGCCATCGTGAACAATTTTCTCGAACCAGTTGTCGAATCCAAATAGCTCGATTAGTAAACACGTGCACTACATGAGACAACACAAAAACATGGCTTCATAGTAAAAATTTACCTTTAATATGCATTTTTTATAATTATATCAAATACATTTTTACTTTAATTTATAGAAATTAATGAAGTTTACTTGGTTTAGAATCGGAATAAATTAAATCAGTACGTTATTCCTTCGAATGTCGTTATTCAATTATTTTTTTTTGTTTAACGCCGTTTTAATGTAGTATGTACTTATAATGAATATTTTAGTTTCGTATCTAAATAGGTATTGCGTGAATTCATCGGTCTACATGGACATGCTATATCGTTGTAGTATAATCGTAGATAGAAAACGTCTACTAATACTAAATTAATCCACCAATAACTTTACTAGGTCTGGGTGTGTAAATCTCTATAGGAATTAATTTCCGATGTGTCAGTCAGATTTTTATAAAATCTTATTACAACAAATGGAGCGACCTACTAGCGATAAAGCCATATATACAACAAGATACATTACATATACACTAATACCAGGTTTATACGGCTTTAGAATGTACCTACGCACCGTCGAGCGACAAAATTGTCGATTCGTGGTAAACGCGCGGGCGATGTGGTCTCTAACACGTGAGCACTATGTTACATACAATTTTGTATCTTAAACCTATAAAAACAAGACTGGTTGTCTATGAAGTTATGCTTTTGAATGTTATCGTAGACTGTCTTTTCCTGCTCAGTCTAGGATCGGGTCACTATGTTTCCTCAGACGCTGTATTTATTACCCTATTATATGGTAAAACAATAGATTGTAAAGTTACATCTGTGGATTACGTCACTTGAGGAAAGATGTGAGTTGACAAAAAAGCAGGGACTGCCTGGTTGCATGCAGTCATTGTAACTTATGAGCGTTTGGCCCGGCAGCAGAGCCACAAAGATGTGCTGATCTCATAAGAATGGGTTATCTGCACAGTAACGTGGACAAAGACTGCTAGTCTTCAGATTACAGTATAGTAGGTCTTTAAGAACTCGGGAATCTCTTCACTTAATCGTGTCATTTTCTCCATGGTGGGGCTAACAGTGTGTTCGGGCTGCGCCAGATTTGAGTTACGTTAACGCTCTGTGTACCCTGTAGCTGTAATATGATCAATAGCATGTCCTACCCTAAAAAGGCACGTGGCTCAAGAGCGTGCTATTGAGACTAGTCTTCGGCTCCCGCCTTCCACATACAAATTGTAAGGCATTAAATATAATACTAATTGTACAGCAAAATATGCTTACACCAAAAATACTAATTGCACAGCAAAATATGCTTACTAAAATATTAATCATAATGAGCACCTATACGCCTCAAACCACTGCATTCCGTCTCGGAAGGGTTAGGTTATGTTAGGTTCCTTCTTAAACCCACCCAAAAATAGGAGCCTTAGTTTGATCTCTTTAAATATATTTTGCTGTGCAATTTGTGTTTTTGGTGTAAGCATATTTTGCTGTGCAATTAGTATTTTTGGTGGAACAAAGGCAAAAAATTGAGGAACAGTTAAATACTACCCAAATTGTAATAAGTGTAATAAGCAACTGAAATAAGACTATATTGTATAACCATATCTTATGATTTATATGGCTCATATACAAATATCCTTAAACTGCAAATGAGACCAACTTAGTTAAGGGCCTCTGCAGATTGGCCATTTGTTCTACGCGCGATTAAGTGCCAGTTGAATTCCGCATTTTATTAAATGTTTGCATGTTTGTTTGACATACGAACGTTACTTTATTACGGTCCATTAAAAGTTCTTAAGAAATATCTGTATTTTTTATCCGTACTCATAATTATATTTTATTTAAGTACCTATAAAATCTATAAATATAGCTATTAAAGTGGATGACTGCTAATGTAGATTAGTAAAAACTATATACAACGTTGATCTCAAAATAACAAGATAAGGATAATACCTATATAATGTTAAAATTAAACTACTCGCGGTTTATAGTTAAATATTTTTTGCAACACTTAAAACTAACAATTAGAATACTTTTCAGCAAACCTAGTTACGTACTTTTTCGAAATCGGATCGTTAGGCCTTTAAAAAGGGTATGCAAATATTGAGCATGATCGCGTTAATATCCATTTTCTGTGATATAAACCTATTTATGAGTACTCATACCTCATTAGATCGCGCGTTTTGTCGACGAAGCGTAGAACGTAGTGTGTAGCGCCCCTTACCCCAGTTCGTTGCCGGCAAAACGGGGACAGCTCACATGCATAAACAAACACACTTAACCACCTGTTATCAAGTTGTATGACACCTGTTAAGATGAATACTTGTAGTCTCGAATATTATTTACATATTTTTGTATTGTGGTGTAATTGTCGACCTGTCAAATTGTACGCCTTATTTGACCTCCTATTCTTTTGACAGGGGTCAGAGAGCATGGGGTGAAAGAAGTATCGGTAGATGTTGTTCAAGTTCAATTATTTTAAGTGGTTACTACTTTATTTTGTTTTGAATATATTTGATATCCATTTTAAAAAGTTTGTTCTGATTTTTCTGACACAGTCATGCTATATTTTTCGTCCCTGGTGCCGATGATTGAAGTTTAGCCAGGATTATGACAGCTTTACGGCACTTTCTTTATCTTAACGTTACCGTGTGGTGATTTCGCCCGCCAGTCAAAACATACGTATGTCTAGAAAATACCTTGGCTAAAGAGAAATCCGAGTATATTTCAATTTAAGTAACACTAAAAGCTAGGAATTAACTTAAAATTTACATTCCGCTGCACGCAATTTTCCCTTAGAGTCATTTCCATTTATTTTATAGACCATAAAATCTGACCCGTTGTTATAATTAGTTTTTAAATAAAATGACGTCAATTTAATACTGGTGCGCAAGTTATTCTGCCAAATGGCAAAGTTGAGCGCATTGTGGTTTAAAACTTCTAGATTTATTACTTTTTGTCGATAGTATTTGATATTAGTCATTTGTGTGAAATCGTTATGACATGATTAACGTTCAGTAGCATGTACTCTTTGGCGATATATAGGCATTTTTTGAGATATCTGCTGTAATGGACCATATTTTGGGCTATCTCGACGAGTTTTATCATAACCAGTCAACTAGAATCATTATGCTTAATACTCTTTAGTATTCCACAACATGAATGTGTAGTATAGCTAAAATTAAATGTTGTAGAAGTACTCGTACTTAAAATTATTCTCATTTAATATAATGTGCTCCTGTCTTTAAATATTAGTGAGAGAGACATTCTCATGACCGCTTTTGATATGTTAAACTTTGCAAAATGAGAATTGCCGTTTAATTTGACAACTTTGTAGCTGAATAATATTATTTTACTGCGCTACTGAAGTTTACAGTCAACTTGTCTATGGTAACCCTCGGATTAGATGCATGTAGTAATGAACAGGGCTCACGAGTTGGCCGAATCGTAAAAGCTAAGTTTGCGATCGCTATTTCGACGGGCTCGGCCAATCAGCCACAAAAATGTTTATGGACCAATTTACGCGTTCGTTTCTTTGGCTTTTAACCACTCTTACACGCTGAATAAATAGGTAAAGGTTTTGTATACATGTCGTACTAAAACAATTTTTTAAAAACCCTCAAGAGTCTGATTTTAATTTTTGAGGGTATTTGTAAGTAAAGATTAATTATAAAAAAATGCATTAGGAACGCTGTAGGATTTTAATTTGCTATATTAGAAGCTATACTATGTCGTCGCTTTGTTATTTTAGATGCTGGTTGTGCGTACAATTAATTCAATAATAGGTAGTGGTAGTCATAGAATTATAACGCATAGAATCCGAGTTATATCCCGCTGAGCGTGACACTTCAAAGATAGCCTAATAGGCTAGATACACTTGCCGGCCGGTCAGTGCTTGTGATATAGTCCCAACGCACAAAACTCGCGCATATTTTTATTCACAATGACTTACTGAGTAGTGAAAGAGTGTCAAAATGCTTCAGATAAACATTATATGGATAAAAAGGTCACATTTCGCGGGTAAGTTCTACTTCAAATTGTTTACTTTTGAAGTAATCCTTAATTAAAACAGAAAAAATAATGTAAATGAAAAGTTGCCAGCAATCGGAAAAATATTTTACCCCACATTAGTTTTATTTTATATGTAAACTACTACTTATGAGTAGTATATTGTAAGTAGGTAAAATGCGTGTTTGTTATTCGCTTATGTTGTACTATATGTACATTGGTAGTAAGGCCCAGATTGTACAATCCAAGCCGCTCAGAATGATGCGAATCATATAAAATATATCATAAAATGTATTATTATAATTTATATAATAAAATTTACTACTCACCTACCTACTTACATACATAAGTTCGGATTTTTCGTTAGTAAAACCAATAAATTACAAACTTTATAAACATTGAAATGTGAGAGCTAGAGGCACGATACCTGCGCTGGTTCTTAAGGTGCAAACTAAGGCCTCAGAGGAAAATTCAAAATTTTAACACATTTGTAATTTTTTTAGCTAAACTGGCAAACTATTATGTGTGATCACACGTTGTATGTATTACAATATCTACATGCATAATGTATTGCTAGTAGTGCTAATTTTAAACTTATGTACAAAGTTACAAACTACCAACTAAAATGAATTTTATAGGTATGTTTAAACGCAGCACTACTAGATAAACACATTTCATGTAGATATTGTAAAAATATCAAAGAATATGATAGTCGTTATTTTCTTTTTCAATTTTCCATTGAAGCCTTTGTTTGCACCTTATATGCGGCGCCCGATGTTTCACCATATAAGGCGTTGGACATAAGACTATAAAATAAAGAATTAATACTAGTACAGATTAAATTGATGTTTTTAGATTTCCATCGGACCCAATCGTTACTGCTAAATGGATAGAAAAAAATTATAAATATTATAGTATTTGAAATCGGTTATTTTAATTATTACTTGTATATAGTTGTTGTTATTAAATAATGTCACAAAATAAAAAAAGTCGAATTTTGAACTGTGCACATATTGAAATTTTTGTATGTAGTGCCTCATATTTGGTCGAAATAACAGATATAATATATTATATTACATACATCTAGTTTTATTAGTGTCTATCATTTATTCATTCTCAAATAAAAACAACTGCAAAATGTCGGTTTTAAATGCACAAGCATCATTTGTTTTGTCACCACAATTACAATATCTGACATAATTTTAATTTCCCACAGTTTTGGGGAATTTCTTTTCTACTAGCAATATTATTTGTATTAATGTGTGCGTGCCCACGCAAATAATTACGTGAGGCTCACGCATACAGGCACACTGTTTACGTTACACGTTCTAACAAAATTTTGTTTGAGACTATCGTTCTATGCGTTATAATTTTATGGTGGTAGTATAACTAAAACATTTTATAATTTCTTGTCTTGCAATTAATGAGCTAATAAATGTTATAAAACTATTCAACTAAAATATATAGTTGAAATAAAGTAGAAACGTCGGTGTCATAAATCATTTATGATGTATCCGTTTATACGATGACGTCTTATAATAATTGGTCTTAAAAAAAGCCAACACATAAGCTCATATCTTTAAGAAATCATTATTAACCTATTGAGTTGCAACGGCATACGTCCACGTCCACATACAATTTGTTTACAATCATGTCTGGCATTCCAATAATTGACAGAGTATAATGTCACTAAACATATTTGTTTTTCGTGTTCTGAAAACCTAACTAATATTATAAATGCGAATGTTAGTTTGTTACGCTTCTAAGCTGTAACTATTCGACCGATCATCATGAAATTTCGCATACACGATCAAGGGAACAGAAAAGCACATAGGGGGTACCATATGTACTTTTTTGTTCCCCTGGCATGAAAGATGTATCTAAAAAAACGACTGTTACTAACCTAACCTACATTTACGCGAGCGAAGCCGCGGGCATAATATAGTTTAAAATAATTGTGTTGTTATTTTCTCGATCCTTTCTCTTCGACTCCATCTGTTTGAAAATACAGGCCTTGCCTAAAACAGGACGTAAACGTTAAGTTTATTATTTTAATCTTTCAATCATTCCAGTTATCAAAAATACAAAAAGCAATTTATCATAACAAAATTTCGTTATAAATAGCCTGGTTAAGCTCGGATGTCGCCGGCCTAGCGTTGGTTGAGAGGTTAAGTATGTTTTCGGCAAGAACAGTCGTCATTATTGTGTATTGTGTATCTGCCCATTCCTCTCGTGCGTCATTAAATTATTCAAATATTTACAAGATATTATTATTATAATGTGAAATTTTGCCGTCCCCTAAAAGAGCCATCCAGGGCGTGCCATCCCTGTCGCCCCCTCTACGCTACGCCACTGTATTAAATAAATATTTGTTGTTCTGTAAGGTGGAGCCGTGGAACTCAGTGCGGGTAACGCTGTCGGTGCCGCGCGCGGCGGCGGCGCGCCTGCGCGCTTTGGCCGCGGCCGGCGCGCCGCAGCTGCGTGCCCTTGGGATACTGTCCGTGCAGCTCGACGGAGACGCTGCCGTCAGCTTGCGACTACAGCACGGCGCAGAGCTCAGGATCAACACCGACCCCGACGGTACGTATACCTTTATACACTCCCTCACTTCCACACAGTGGCGTACCTATAATAATGTCTTCCAGACCGAGTTTCGGTCACGGCGGCCAATCTTCACGGAGACTGGCCATCTGCGCAGGAGATATTATAGTGCACAAGTATGTGCGCAAGCACAAGTGCACTCTCTGTTCCCTAACCCTCATGATCCAATGGGACGGTTAATCCGACACGACCAGAGAAAGATCACAGTGGCGTTGCGTGGATGTCAGCCGCCCGAGGCGGAACATTTTTTGGCCGCCCTCTTATTTAGAGGTACAAGAAAAGAGAAGTTAAAAGCCGACGATTTTCAGTAATTCTAAAGGAATTTTTGACAAGAACAGTCATGTATTGACACAGTCATGTATTGAGTATTGCACAGTTCAAATATTTATTATTATATAAGATATTATTATTATTTATTGTGAAATTTCGCCGACCCTAAAAATACCCCCACTACGCTACGCCATTGCTTCCACAAGGAAAAACCTTCGCCACCTAGCCACTGCTCACTCAACAAACACACACTTCAACATTACTGCCCGGTTCTTGCTTGTGATTGCAGACAAAAAATTTCTAAACAATTTTTCTAATTTGTCGTAAATATTTTAATTTAAAAAAATGTAGATAATTCACGTCGCCTCCTATTTACATTTGTCGTTACACATACATTCTATTTAAAAATATAGGGCATGTACTAAAGTGTATTGGTTTGCAGATGCGAGCACGTCAAGATCACAACCGAACGCGGAGCTGTTAGCGGGGCTAAGTGGCATCGGGCGCATCTTGAGCGCAGAGGGCGCCACGGTAGCGGCGGCGGGCGGCGGCGCGGGCGCATCTAGTAGTGCCGAGGGCGCAGCACCCGCGCCTTCGCCCGCGCCGGCAGCGCTCGGGGCCTCAGCCCAGCGCGACAACTTCAAGTCGCCCAACACCGTGTGCCCCATGGACGGCAAGATCCCGCAGAACATTCCCACGCATAACACGCAGGATCGCTGCGAGTTCCCTTTTGGCAGTATGACGCAGGCGAGGGTTATACATCGGAAGGAGAACACGCTAGGTAATGCAACATTTTGTCTTTCGTTGTTCGACTCATCGTCAACTGCTGGTCACGCCATGAGCAGTTATGGCCATGAGGTACAGCGTCAACAGTCTACGAACCTGTGTAAAAATTATGACACGCATCTAATCACTATTGGCAACCCCACTTTTGATGTACTTGTCTCACTTTGGCTTCTTTTATATTTGCAGAAGATAGAAACTCTAGAATAATATAATTATATCTTTTTAAATAAGCTGGCTATTCATATATGTCAATAATTTTATCCACCCCAGATAAAAAGGCATAGTAGCGTTCATTTAAACAAAATCATGTGCAACAATACTCGGACTATAAAGCTATTAAACATCATATTTAGTATTGAACCTCTTTTACAACTTTTATCTGTATCGTTTAATATGCCCTCTTTTTCATACACAGGCATTAAAACTATATCTTACTTCTATTTTCATTGTAGTAGACGAATTGACCTGTATTTGTAACGTTTCCAGGATTAGGCGGTCCCACGGGTAGCATACGACCGACAACGGACGGTCCGTTCGCGCGGCCGTCGACGTCTGCGTTCCCCGGGCCCCCGCCGCCCTACCCCGCGCCCGCGCCCGCGCCCGCGCCCGCGCCCGCCCCCGCGCCCGCGCCCGCGCCGTCCCCGCAGCCGTCGCAGCCGGCCGGCCCGGCGCCGGCGCCGCCTACCGTGGCGATGTCGTCACCGCTGTTAGTGAACTTGCTACAGAATGACGCGCCAGCGCCTCAACCGAGGCCGAAACCGCCGCCGCATCCTGCGAAGCTCGATAGGCTAGAGGATGGACAGGTGAGTAATTATCCTTGCAGGGATGTTCATTTTTTAAAACGATATGTGAGTATTGTGTCATAATTCAAGTCATTGCTTGCATCTCCCAATTTGTGATTGATTGTGTCCCGGTTACTCGTCTATACTAATATTATAAAGCTGAAGAGTTTGTTTGTTTGGTTGAATGCGCTAATCTCAGGAACTACTGGTTCGAATTGAAAAAATATTTTAGTGTTAGGTAGTCTATTTATCGACGAAGGCTATAGGCTATATAACATCACGCTACGACCCACGGGGGCGGCGCAGTAACGATAAACGTGGGTGAAACCGCGGGGACATTTAGTCTTACCTATAGTATTAAGTATCCAGCGATATTCAGATCTTCAGCCCGTTTGGCCGAAAATCTGAAGATCGCTGAGTTGCATGCATGACTGGGAACCTCTCTGTTTAAATATTGCCATGGCTGCTATTTCCATTTTATGATTTATTTATACCAGCAGTCATAGGCATATATGGCTCACTCAATGAAGCGTGGTTATTTCGCGCATTAGTAATCTTTTTCCAAGTTCATAATATAACGTGAAATGTATGATCACCAGGTGGAATTAGCAGTCGGTCGACCGCCATTCGCGGAATACCGAACCCCGCGCACTCCCGCGCCGGTGGCGGTGCGGGAGGGCGCTCCGACCGTGCCTGCGGGCGCTCCCGGGGCGGCAGCGCAGCGCCCGCCCGTTCGGCCGCCGGCCTTCGTGCGCCGCGCCGCGCCGCCCGCTCGGGCTCCGCCGTCGCCGCAGCCCTACAGGGTACACATGACGGGGGCTCCGCCCTCGCCTGTGCCGGGGCCGCAGCGTTCTGTGGTTATGCAAACTGGTGAGTACTTGTTAATTTTTTAACAGGGTTAAGCTGCTATTGGTTAGTAGATAAGGCGTATTTGCTGAGCTATTATTTCCTACTTATTTTAAATTGTGATAGGCTTGCGCTTGACCGCGATCTCACCTGGTGTTAAGTGACGATGCAGTCGATGGTGGAGCATGCTTGCCTAGAAGATATTAGTCTATTTTTCTTAATATGTATAGTAATCGAAGTGCAAGATAAATCTAGCGTTCTTTGGTTGGACTATGCCTTTTTTATTTTTAGTTTTCCTATTGGAATGAACATTCAGTAGATATCAGATTATTCGAAATAACTGTCAGGTATTTGAAAATCGTGACTGGATGTCTCTAAAATATTCATAAATTATATTAATGAATTTCAAGGTCACACGCATAATGTTACAATAACAAGAAAAGTAACAATTATAGATAGTAGTAGTACCGACGCAACAATGATTTATTATGTTAACGGTGCATAGTCAACCTCATTTTCTTTACACAGCTATGATACAAAATTGAGTACTGAACAAATATAAAATGCTTACTTATGTCCGGTTCCAGGTGGATACAGCGCGGTATCGTTTCCCCCGCCGCTAGCACCGCCGCCGCCCCCCTACCGTTCGACGGCGCGGGCGCTTCGCCCCCCGGCGCCTTCGCCCGCACCTTCGCCTTCCCCCGCCCCCTCTCCGCAGCACGAGCGAGTGACGCCCGAGGACCTGCAAGCTTTGCTGCCGCCGCCCACGGCATCAATGGATCAGAAGACACAGTCGAGCTTCCAGGTCACTATCTAGAAATCCTTCTATGCGCGAACTTGTAACTCTTTCTCTATTATAAATTTTTGCTTCTGCTATATTTCAGGAGTTCCAGAGGTATCAGCAGCAGTATATCGCAAGACAACGGGCGGCGTCCCGGGCGAGCACCCAGCCCGACTGGAATGAGCCTTACCGGGACTCGTTATCGCTCCTCGACTTACCTGATAGCGATCTGGAACACCTCATGCCTACGTTAGGAGACGATCTTAACCTGGATGATACAGCGTTTTCAGCGATTTCAGGTAATAATCATTACTAATCGTATTATGTGTTGCATATTAGCTTACATTTACATCAAAATGACGCCCCATATTTCTAAAATTGCTCTCCAATAACTATTGCCACAAATCACATTAATATATAGAAATACTTTTGGTAAATATTGATCCCAGTACACAATATGGATAAGTCTTCTACATTATATTATTTAACATGTGACTGATGGATTTAATAATTTATTTCAGAACTGGACGCGAGCGCAAAACTTGACCTCTTGCTATCGGGTAACAACTCGACGCAAGCGACGCCGGATTCCTTATTACAAGAGATCACGGGCGACCAGTTCGTAGGCAATAGTAATACGTTTACCGAACCTCAAGCTCCTCGCAACGACGTGCCTTCAAACCCTCCTAAATCGGAGCCCTATGACAGTACACCTGAGACTTTCATGCCTCCGCCACCAGTTCCTCATCAGTCCACCTCCAAGACGTACAGCGTGACGGCCAACCACTCGAGCGCGGCGCCGCAGTACAAGGCGGGCGCGAGCCAGGCCATGCCGCCGCCGCTCAAACTGCCCGTCCGCGCCGCCAGCTCCGTGGCCACCGCTACCGTGGGAAGCCAGGCCAGCGCACACGAGATCGAGGAGCAGAGCAAGCAGTACCTGATCAAAACGCTCATGCGGGACGACGACGTGCCGCCGCCCAAGGAAGAGAAGAAGATCGAGGAGGTCACGGTCGCGCAGTGTAAAGTCAGAGAGAGCGTCGAGGCCGCGCCTGAAATGTTTGGCATCGCCAAATCCACGATGGACGACGATCCCCGACGCTCCGACGACGAGCTGAGAAGAAATAAGCTTGCGAGGAAAGAGAGAGATGACAAATTGGCCCAGAAAGGCGGCAAGCCACGCACAGTCGGTGCTAAGGAGAAGCCCGCCACGCTCAAGGACAAAATTGTCCGCGATGGGAAATCTACCAAAGTTGCCTTACCGCGGCCCACGGTCGCCAAGCCCGTGGCAGTCGCCAAGCCCGTGGCGGTTGCCAAACCCGTGGCGGTCGCCAAGCCCGTGGCAACCGCCAAGCCCGTCGTGCCGGCCAAGCCACAGCTGCCCCCCGCCGACGCGCCCAAGTCTCCGCAGACGGAGAAGGAGTCGATAAAACTGCGGCTAAAGCTAGACAAGAATGAGCCTGTAATGCAGCCGGTCTACAAGGCCGATATTAGCTTTGTCAATCAACAAAAAGGCGAGAAGCCTACTGAGGGTGAACTTAGGGTACCACCGCTGCACATAAGCCTTCGAGGTCGACACCCCGGGGTCATAAAAAACTCCAAAAAGGAGAAGAAAAAATTTGGTGCCGGTGAACTTCATACCAAGAAAATTAAGATCAGAAAATCTTCGGAATCTGATGATAAGTCTCATCGAAGAGACTCCGACGAGTCGATAGCTTCGAAGTCAGGAGACAGCGCTGAGAGCAAGACTGATGGTGATTACCTAAACGTCAAAGGCATTAAGATAAACAACCATTACGAGGGGGACGCAATAAAGACGGAGATCACGGGCGACAACAACGTCGTCTACAGAATGAAGACGATATCAAAAAACGCTCACATAGTCACCAAGTCGCATGACTATAACAAGTTAAATAACAAAATGCAAAGTATAGACTTGAAGGTGAAAAAGAAGTTAAAAATACTCAGCGAGAGTGGTAAAGCCTCAGAGAAGGAGCGAGATAAAGAATGGCGGAACGACACGTTAGACAAGGAAGGTAAATACGCGCAAAACGAGGGTTACAGAGAGACTACGAACAATCACGATGTTAAAAAGAAGTTACCGACACCAAAACCGGACAATGGTGCGAAATGTGATAGTTTGAAGCCCAGTGAAGGGAAAACAGTGCAATCGGACGTTGATAGTGAAAAATCAGGTGCTAGTGAGTTGGATAGTAGGTTGCTCAAGTGTCATAAAGACTTAGAGTGGACGCTGAGTGGTGAAACGCCGGACGCGAGCTATGAATCGCGCCGCAGCGATGACGACAATAAGTTGAAACGGACACTCGCCGAAAGTGCTATTACCTCACCCAATGGACTGCTCACCTCTGATAAGAAGAGGAAGATCAGTCATAGTTCCTGTACAGGTATGTTTTACATATAAATACATCACTATATCTCATTTAGTGACGAAAAATATAGACTACTTGTTGTTAGCTGTTGCTTGTACTATAGTAGCCTATGTTCTTCTCCAGGGTTCAAGCTGTCTCTGTATCAAATTTCGCCAAAATCAGTATAGCAGTTTAGCCATGAAAAAGTAGCAAACAGAAAGAGACTTCTGCATTAGTAATATTAATGTGGATGTAAGTTAATTCTCGAAAGAAGAGAGATTAACGAGAATATCAAATAATGGCAGAAACGCCTCGTGAAAAGGTCTTGCGTTCTTGGCCACTACACAATATGATATTACCATAATGTGTGACGGCATGCCGAAGTTATTACGTCATAGTCCAGTAATGCTGTCTTTGTTTAATTATAAATTTTAAAATGACAGTCTTTAGACTTATTTATTGCATCTCTTGAACTGTTTATGTATGTTAAAAGTTACTCTTATATTTTGTAAATATAATAAAATAATTGTCTTCTACAATTTTATGTAATTTAAGTTATAATATGTGTCCAAATCAAATTGTAAAATGTACCGTATTACTGGGCTTGCAAAATACATCGGCCGCCGTCTGCCAGGTATATTCGTTAGCCACATAAATATGGTACTACTGTAGAACAGCAATTATTTATTTTATCTGTTATTAAGGTACATCATTATTATAATGATAATAGTACAATTGAGTAAGCAAGGAGGAAGGTAGACAAAATTTTGTTGAATACAATTCTGATTTAAAATTCGAATATTAAGATTTTCTATGTAACTGTAGATAATTATAGAAAGAGAAATATATTTTTAATATGTTTTGTTTTAATTTACTATAGATATTTTATCCTTGGCATGTATGCCACACTAACCAGTAACCACATTCTTGGCACCTGCCAAATATCAGTCTTAACTTTGTTTCTTTCGTAGTTACTCAACTACCTGGTAATCCTGTTATACTATATTATTTATATATAACTAATTAAATAAACTTCACACAATCACATAATTAAATGGCTGTAGCAATGTAGTAGACATTGTTCCACATATGCCAGTAAGTACTGCATGTCAATACAGTGTGCCTATCATACTTCCCTGTGATATGAGTTCGTCACTTTTAGATATACTGGCGCTTGCCTAGGCGCCTTGAGGTAGGCCAGAAATGTACATTCAGTAGAAAGTCAAGGTGCTATTATTTGTATGATATAATGGCAAATTGTATGCATGGTAATCTTTCTCATTCAACTCAACTCATTTATTCATTAGTTAAGATCAAAATATCGACAATAAAATAAGTCCTTTTTGAACTATAAGTATATAAGTACTTAAAACCAAAGATGTAAATAATGGTTTTTCCCTCACCTTACTTAAATCACACAAAGAGTGAACTCACAGATTAGATGGACTATGAGAGTGTTCCATTATCAATATGAGTGAGCATAAAGTTATTATATAAAAATCCGCCTGATCATAACAGAGTCACGGGTTTCATTAATTTCACTACTATATCTGTAAGTCCCGAAAGTGCATGGGTTTCTAATTCTAAGGACACCTTCGCGTAATGTTGCAATGGCCATCTGAGGCCAACAACTAACACACACACAAAAACAACAAATTTATTTTTTATTGCCTCATAGGAAAGTTTTGAAAATTATAAACTACAAAGATTTGATATTAAACATATATTTTCTAAATGTCCTTTGTTTGAATGATTGTAAAGTTTCCCGGGACACAGCAGCCAAATCTAGTGTGCAATTGTCGCATTAAAAAAAAAATATAACAATCAATTGAATAATAGTCGTAAGTACGATAGTGCATAGTCAGAGCAAAAGAAGGTGGCTATTTATTTAATTTTATGTTTTGAAATTAAGCCTTGTTCTTAAAAGGTCTAAGTCTAACGAGAAAACGCTACTCGTCAATTTGTCAGCGGTATCTAATTTACCCAGCTAATGAATATACCCTGACAGAACAATTTTAGGTTATTGAATGTGGTTGGTGCACACAATACGCGGCCGATATGATAATGTGCCGGTGTGTGAGCGAAATATTACAGAAGTTTCAAACAATCTTGCAAAATCTTATCCTTGCTTAGCCTCGAAATATGCTTTACTTGGAACAGCTCAACTGGAGCAATACTTCCATCCTACAAAAGATCACAGCCAAACAATCTTATGTTTCGTTCCTGCGTTGAATAGAATTTTTAGTCACTTGAACAACACAAATATCAAACAGTAATGGTATATAGTGGTAAACAAGCAATTGGCACCTAGGACGGTGAGCGGCTACCGTAGCCTTATGACGCTTGTTAGGGACATCACTCCGGTATTGACGTGCCCTGAAAAATGGAGTGGCTATGCTGGGAGACTAAAGGACAAAGTTGTCTGTATCCTGCTAACGACATTGCGTCTCCTTTACGTTCTGGAAACCTTGGGCTTCGATCCACTTGCATTTGTAATAATAAATCATAAAATCGAAAGAGGAACGTGCACGCACCGACAAACACCAGTGGGGTCGAGCCCTTATTTAACGCAGTTCAAAATTTTAGAATAGAGCCTGTTTGATTTTTTACAATGTTTTTTACTATACAGTAAATAGCATTCAAAAACCATTTTGTGTATAGCATCATAATTAGTTAAAAATGAAGTAGCAATTAATATTAAAATGTTGGTATTCGAAAAAGTGCGGGCTTAGTATCTCGTTATTTCCCTCACACACCTGTCTTTAAATAGCGGTTACGTCACATACGAGGGGTGTTCAATGTATTCTCGGTATAGGCATGAAAGAATATTTTTTTCCATGTAGTCCCCCATCATCTATACACTTATTAGAGCGGGAAAGTAACTTTTCAATACCTCCTTAAAATATTTTTCTTCCTTGTTTGAAAAATGTTCGTCAATTGCCTCCTGCAACTCTATATCGTCGGATAAACGTTTACCTCAAACCTCGAACATCTTTCTTAAGGTTTAGGAACAGAAAGTAATCACTAGGGGCCAGATCTGGACTGTAGCGTGGATGATTGATTTCTTCAAATCCGCATTCCCGCACAGCAGCCTTAGTAACGCGCCCTGTGTGAACCGGCGCGTTGTCGTGAAGAAGCAAGACACCTGCGGTCAACTTTCGAAGTCTTTTTTCTTTTACTGCCTCCTTTAAATTACGTAGGGTCTTGGGTAAGATGCGGCAGTAATATTTTAACCCTTTTTTGTGTACTCAATCAGTAAGATACCCTTAGAATCTCAAAACACATTGGCCATGAGTTCAATACTATCTCTACCCCGTCTAAATTCACTAAATCACTTTTGAATAGTAGATAATCAAGGAGCAGAATCTTGGTAAACAGCCACCATTTCTTTGTGAATAACTTTTTGAGTCTTTCCTTGTTTTGTAAGAAATTTTATCACAGCGCGATGCTCGATTTTTCAACATTGTCGCATCTGTCATCGTAGTTGCCTTTTCGTAATGATATATTGACAATTAAATAAAATTTTATTCTTATACCCTCAAAGAGTGTCTTTAATTAATGAGATAATTTAATTACCCTCATCATTAGTATATCACCCCGATACCGAGAATACATTGAACGCCCCTCGTATATAATATACCCTTTTTTCACTTTCATCGTAATTTTTCTCTAGCAGATTTAGCAAAGTTCTTTATAATATCTTATTTATCTGTGAGTCGATATAAAAACCTTTATGTTGTATTAGATCTTGTATAACTTATCTATTAATTAAAGTAATGACAAAAATGGGGCAAATGTTCACTCGGCTGTGATCTTCTAGGGTGGAGGTAATATCGGATTCAAGTGTTTCCATGATGGCTATACCGAGACGTCAGCTAATTGTCATGTACGATACGATACTTGGGCTAAAAAGCCCGCTGGATCTCGGTTTCTGATACGAAAATGAGGTCTGATGCTTAATTCTGAGCTAATACTAACCCAGAGTCAAAACATACTGCGTCACTGCGAGAGTCACATCACATCATCACAGGGTCACCTTAACTTAAGCTTCTCAATCTTTTGATTCCGTTACAGACGTAAATTTGAAGATTATGCACTAGCATGCAGTGTTGAGTGCGCTACATCATATTACGATAATAGCATTATATCTGATAAGTAGTATCGTGGATTCAGATTTAGTGATGATGAAAGCAAATGGTTGAACACATCCGTTTAGATGTTACTATGTGAGTCGAAAGTAATCAACATAAGTTTATTCGAGATGCACGTGGTAGTCCTTTCATTGTACGGTCAATTCCACTAGTTAATAAGTATAGTCGAAAATAAAAGGACGGCATTGCATGCATGTATAAAATGCATTTTGCGTATTACTTGTAAAAAATATTGTTTTAATTAAGAAAATATATTCTCAACTATACTTATTAAGAAAACTGGCATCATATTATCATTCATCCCCAACCAATGACGTCATGGTAGGGACGAGTAGAAAAATTTTACTTGTCCCATCAGGAGGGTCAGGTGGTGGGGACTAGTAGGATAACCACCACGGTTGTAAACAGGTATACGAACCGGCACCTAGCATTGTGTCAATCGTGTGCCTATGGTACCTCGCACATTTGGAGATATTAATCATGCATTGCGATGCAATAAGAAAAGGGTAATTTCTGGCAAACACAAAGCGATTATATTATATATATTATAAATATTGTTATATGCTATTAGTTGTTATTGGAGTAATGTCATTTCGAAAGAAAGAATTCTGAAGAAACCTAATTGTAAGTATTTTTGTTCGGTCCTAAGTTTTGGATAGACATTTTTATGATAGACCGACCGGTTACTGGTTTCTCTACTATTAGCACAGTATCTCATTAAGAAGTTCTTAAAATACTAATTAGCACTGAGACAACATAGCCCAAGTTATTGGGCTTTCGTATCTGTAGAGGGTGGCATCTTTTCTAGTCTGGCTGATCCAGGTTTGTGTAGTGGGCTTGAAAATCTAGTTCAAATTTTCGTAAACCATCTTTCTTTTGATTAATACATTGTCTTTAATTGTGTATACTTTCTAAAAAGCGCACCATTTTTCTATAGAATTATAACTAGGTATTTCTGCTAAATGCCACAATATAAACTGAACCAGTTAGTCGAGTATGTGACATCTTGATAAGCAAATATATCTACGACGGCGACGTATTCATATAAAAAGTACTCCTTCTCACACTGACTGACGTGCCCCGCCTAGCAGGACAGTTTATATACAGGGTTGATATTATAATAGCCGATATAATTGAATTTCTTTATTTATTAATATAGAATGGTTTTTACGCTAGGCTGGCTAAAGTATTGATAGCCGAGGAGCTTATGTTACGTGCATAATCCATCCTCCTTGTGTATCATCTATTATCATCATTTATTAGGGTGTATTATGGGTGAGTAGAATCACAGCAAGGGTTAACAAACGTCTAATATTTCAGAACCTCCGGGCTCGACGAACGTCGGTACGATACCGAGCCGCGCCGAGTCGCCGCCCGCCTCGCCGCGCCGGAAAGAACGACCCAAAGACAAGTCTTACTGCAAACTAGTGGCTGAACGAGCCGCCCGGCCCGACGCTGACAAGTTCGGCAGCCGATCCCCCGCCTCCCAAGCTCAGGGCGAAGATTCCGGTATCGAGTCCATGGACGCGTTGTCAGAAAAATCGCCCAACCAAGCCAGCCAGTCTCCGCCCGGCCCGCAACGCAAGGAGAGACTCGACATGCCTCGATCCACTAGCCCCGCCTCGGTGCAGAGGATAATAGGCGTCATCGACCAACCTCCAGCCTCCGACGAACTTCTAGAGAGGCTATCGCTAGCGGGGAGCCAGCCCAGGTACGAGCCTGTACCGCCGGATATCGATGACCTTGGGGATATCGAGGCCGAGCTGGCGAAAATGCATGCCGACCACGTCAACGGTGACGACGCGCCGCGTCGCCCGCTCGACGAACCCTCGCCGAGCGCGGCGCGAGCTCCCACACCCATACTGCGACACGACGACGAGCCCAAACCAGCGGCGGGGCTCAGCCAACCGGTCGAGCGCTCCGCGGCCGAGCCGGCGCAGCCCGACCCTCCGCGATCGCCGCCCCCGGCGCCGGACCGAGCCTCCTCCGCCGAGCCACACCGTGATAAGCCTAAACTCGACGACTTCGACCCGCCGCCTAGTCGGGTCTCGCCGCCGCTTTACACCTATTCCAACCAGGAGAAGCTGGGTCCCGCCGACCCCGAAATCAAGGAGGAGCGACCGTCGGGGACGGAGAACGGCGAAGCGAATGATCGGAACGAGGTGGACGAGTCGAAACTGGAACGGCTGCCTCTGAAGGCCGACTTCCCGGACAAGAGTCTACTGGAACAGCTCCTGATAGAGATTCCGACGCCGGACTACGGCGGCAAGCGGCCCGAGTCGCCGTCCCCGTCAGCGCTCGAGCGCGTGGCGCGTACCAGCGTGCGGACGCGTTCCAGCAGCAAGCTCAGCAGCCCGGCCGACGGACCGAGGACGCCGCGCCTCAGTCCCGCTATAGCCAAACTCGAGCGCGCCGACTCGCCCGCGCTGCAACCGCGGAACTGCCTGCGCGGGGGCTCCGTCGACAAGACGAGCCCGCGCGCCCCCACCGCGGCCGCGCCGGCCGCGTCTACCCGACCCGCCGCCGTCGCGCCCACCAAGCGCCGACGGCGCGAGTCCGAGAGCTCGGGCGCGTCGACGCTCAGCTGCGAGGAGGGGCTGTCGCCCGCCGGCCGCCCCAAGAAGAAGCCGCGGCGGCCGGACGGGCCCCGGCCGGCGGCTCCGACCGCGCCGCCCACCGCCGCCAAACCGCGCAAGGACTCGGATAGCGACAGCGACGAGCCGCTCATCTGCAAGGTGCGCGGCAAGGTGGGCAAGGGAGTGCGAGGCCCCGGCCGCACCCCCGCTAAAGGCGCCGAGGGCGTGGGCACGCGCCGTTCCGTGCGGCACGGGCCTGCGCCACCGGGGCCCGCGCCCGCCGCGCCGCCGCCGCCCGGGCCCGAGCCGGCGCCCCCCACCGCAGCCGCCACGCCGGTCCGGAGGAAAACCAGAAGTGCCGGTGAGTCCCGAGCCTCGTCAAACTGAATGATGATATTCTTACCGCGGTGAGTCGCGGCGATACTAACGGTTGTGTGATCGGGTCGACAGTGGGCGAGGGCGCGGGCGGAGCCGCGGGCGCGGGCGCGCGGCGGCGCGAGGCCAAGTGACGGCGGCGGCGCGCGGAGGCGCAGGCCGCGCCCCGCAGCGCCGAGCCGGCGCCGGCGCCGCCGCCGCCGCCCCTGCCGCCGCCGCCGCCGCCGCCGCTGCTGCTGCTGACGCTGGACTGACGCGCCGCCGAGCCGCCCTGCTGACTGTTAGGTGCCGCTCGTCTGACCGCGCGAGGGCGCCCCGTGCCGTGGGGCCGCGCGCCGGAGACGAGGACGAGAACTGCTACAGACCTTTATGTGAGCGTCGGCCGCGGCCGAGCTCCGTTGTTGTACCGGTGTACGTCATCATTTTATTAAATTAATATTGTAAAATATGTTGAGCGAGTTAAAATTAATTCATGGATGTGTTCATTAATTTGCGATTGGTAATTGTTGTTTATGAATCTCAATTTACTAGAAACAGTTGTGAATTAACACCGAAGTGTAAGGGACTAGGAAATTGCAATACTAACATTTGAGAGTAAACGTGTTGATATTTTTTTAATATTACATGAAAATGTGTGTTTGTGTATTTATTAAATCGAATATGTCATCGGCTAGGCGCTTTGTTTGCGAGCTTAACAACCGAGCGACAACACGACTGGTTTGATGAATTATAATTTATAGATAGAAATTATTATTGTTCCTATATTAGACATTACAATAAATGACGACCGCGACTGGCTCACTATGTAAAATATCTTTGCACGCATAGCGTGTTCAATACTAAATTAATAGAAAATATAATAATTACTTATGACACGCGTTTGTGTTGTCGTCGCTTGTTAAGCTCTACTTAGCTGGTCGGGAATAAACATGGATTTAGTAGAATTGACTTTAGAATAGTTGTTCCTCGGTATGCAACGGAACTGTTTTTAAAAATCCTTGTTTATAAATCTTGGCAGTATAACTTCGGATAAGGCTACACTTGTGAAAAATGTATACCTTGTCAAAGGTTCAGGTTTTATACGTATTTTACAGTGTAACACTTCAATATAAAAATTTACAATATCATGTTGCTGTTCTAAAATGGATTCGTTCTAAATCCATCTCCAAAATCCTTATCCATTGATATTGAAAATGTTCAATCGACTTTGCCGGACCCAATCAAATGCTGACAGTTACACTGTTAGTGTATATTTATTTTTAGTGAACAAATGTTACCATTCACTATAAACACTCGAGTTTTTGTTCTTTTATGTGTAAGTTAATTTCTATCGAGTATTTTTAAGAGTGTTTGTCTTTAAGTGTGAAAGCTGACACGCCACTTCTGATATTGTAATTAGTCGTTTACCTGTTCAACTGAGCCATGTAGCAAATACTATAGAACCATATGTACAAGAGTGGCGGTTGACAATCCAACTAATTGTAGTATTAAAAGTAGCGTGCGTTTGAAAACTTGAAACGTTGCCACTATGCGTAACTCCGTGCAGTTCGCGGCGTGGGAAGCCTTAGTTTACTAGTGAATAGATGTGTATCATTATTGTACAAAATGCACTCGACATATAGGCACATTGTTATAATAGTATAAATACCCGAGAGATATAAAGAGAATGAAATAAATGCATAAAGTTAAATATTTTCATACGTTTTTGCACGTAACTTCGTGACGTCGATTCGGTGACGTGAACGCTGCGTTGTAGTTTTTATAATGTTTTGGCGGGAGGGCGACACATTTTATTTGTATTATATGTAACAATCGACCAAAAATATATCGATCGTCAGCAGATACGTGAAGCTGAGTGAGAGTAATGAACTGGTTCAATTGGAGGTGGCGCCCTCCCGCACAGAACGCTGGCCGCTATTACGATGTAACGTTAGCGTTTTTATATTTAAGAGAATTCACGACCAATAATTGTAATTAAATGTGGAACTTGATAATTTCTTAGTGAATGAGATAATAATCGCGACTGAATGTTTTAACAGTTTGTCTGTTCGGGCTTCCAGTATGACTAAAATTTTATTTTGACGCCCCATTTATTTCGTTTTAACATCCATTTTTCTACTGTTGTTCCCACCATCGATTGAACTAATTTTAATCTAAAGTTTTTACACCAAATCTATAGACAATGAACCAGTGAAACTTAGCTTGTTAATTTGCACTGTACATAACGTTTATCAAATTAATTTAGTTTTCTAATATAGACGCTAGTGGTTTTATCACAATTATTAAAGATACGGTCACTTCAACATAGGCACGTGTTCTCGGAACTAGTTCGCCGTGACGTTCATCATGTTCACTAAACGATTGGTTGTTACAAAATTGAACCTTGCAATATGGAATTAGTTAACAAAATCAATTTATACATATAATTAAAATGGTGGACAAGGCATATGGGGTGGCCTACAGGTATATTTTAAATAATAATATTATAGTGTTGTAGTTATCGACACGGCTCTGTAGGCATCTATAGAATCGTAGACGCGTTTTGTTCCTGCGTATAAGGATACCAACCCAAAGCAATAATTTTTGGATGTGACATTTTATTTAAAAGCACATTTTAGACAGCTTTTACACTATTAGCTTAGATTGCCGTTACATTACAGTATTTGTTATAACTCTCCTGACATATTGGTTCGTTCGTCCCCTGTCCCTATGATGATGTTCAATGTAGTTAGTCGAACAGTGATAGTGCTACAATACATAACGTGTATAGTACGTACCTAGTATATAATGAGAAAATATTTTAATAATTAGTAATGAATTTATTGCCTGGATAAATTGTGCCCTAAACTGTCTGCCGTGGTGATGTCTGTTGATGAATATTAGTGTTATTGCGCGACGCGGCTAGTCTGAGCGGTGGCGGCGGGATACTGTTTTGTAAACGCGTTTGTTTTTCTTTAATTAAATTATTAATTACAAATTATCGGTCCGGCCGATGTACAATCTCTTGTAAATTTTTATGTATAGATGGGGATATTAATATATGTTACGTTTTAAGTACTTGTTTTTCTTTAAAAATATCATATTTAGTTTGGGGAGTAGCGTTGTATATAGACGGCGTCGACTAGCGATTCGTTCCTCCCACGGACCGACTCCGGTAGACATGCAAAAGCCTTATACTGTAATATAAAGTATGACTTGCAAGCTTGTACCATATAACTATAGTGAATGAACTCTCAACTAGCTGTGTATATTGGGTGTATAGTTATCATTTTAGTTTATTTTGTTTTGTTTTTATTTTCGACTAATGATAGTAATTTATGCCGATAAATAAATATCTATATTGTACGTTTATATATCTACAATGAAGAAAGAGAAATACAAATAGTTTTAATAACACTTATAAATATAGCATAGGAGTTACACCACACGAGAGTAGGTTATAGTTTTGTTTACATTCTATGGAACTTGTAAATAGATTGCAGAAATAGTGAAATGATGAAAGAATTGATACAATAAAAGTTAACTTTATGTTATTTGTAATATTTTTTGTAGTACGTGTTGATGGCTGCGGCAAGCGCGCGCGCCGCGCTCCAATCAATTTAGGACAATGATAAAGAATGCCTGTAATTATTTTTTGTTGCTGGCAATTTTATGAAGTTCACTTTTTTATTGTGCATTATTTTCTCTGTAAGTTGCTTTCACTGTCGTTTCTAGATTATTTTTAAAAATCATATAATTATTATATTGATAAAAGTACGATGAGTCATGCTGATTATCATCATATTATTACGAATGAAGAAATTATATTGATAAAAGTACGATTGAGTCATGCTGATTTATCATCATATTATTACGAATGAAGAAATAAGGAATATTATTGTTCTGCTATTATTAAATTTGTAAAGTTAGTTTATTAATAAATGAATAAAAAAATACTTGTCGTTTTAATTGACTATCATTCCTTATGCAACATACCTACTTAATCTGATATTTATGATAAATATTAACACCTATATTTATCGTACTTGTCTTTACAGCTTCAATAAAGATTATTTTTCCTATTATCGCTATGTCGTTTAGGTACCAAAAAAAGTACAGGTTTGTATACTTATTATTATTATTATAAAGATGAAAGTCACGAACATATTATACCTTTTTTACGATCTTAAACTTCTTACCGTTAAATGAAAAAAAAAAAAATACTCGCTTAAAAACTTTAATAATTTGCAGGTAATAATTTTCACAAATATATTGACAAAAAAGTGTTTACAAATAGTCTTCCAAAGAAATTCTTCAATTTTTGTTCGTTTCACTGAATCTAAGGAGAGAGACGTTCATAAACCCACCCATCCTCTCCATGATGTAACATCTTGCCATCAGGTACATCAAATTCATGGGGCCTTCTGAACTTAATTCTATCATGGAAGTGGTCTGGCTGACCTTGATAAAATTCGACAGCACTTGGACGTATGATAAAACCTCCCCTATAAAAGAAATATATAATATTAAAACAACCGGCAAATTCCGGCTGAATCTTGCCTGACTCGACTTATTAGCTTCAAAATCCAGCTTCAAAGAAGAACATTGGACGCCATCCAAGAAACAGTGTTTTCTTAGTATGAGTTGGTACTCATATGATAGCTCTCGATTAAGTTAAAATATATATTTTTAAAGTCAACTGCCGCTTTTATAATAATTTCTGTGTCACGGGGGACAACATTCAAACAGCGGCCACAGAAAACCCAGACTCGGTACAACTATTTGTGGATGTAAATTTTTGTACTGTGTGAGGATCGAACCCACAACACGCAGTGAGGCGTCAGCAGCGAGGCAAACACTTAAGCTACCACGCCATCAGTGCAGTCAAAATATTGATTTCTCAAATATTTGTTAACCGAAATAGAAAACAAGATCTCATGGGTCATGGATGTATCAAAAATTAAATGACGACATTAATTGAAATCATACATATTATAAAACAAAGTCCTCCGCCGCGTATCTGGTTGTTCGCGATAGACTCAAAAACGACTAAACGGATTTTCACGCGGTTTTAACCAATAGACAGTGATTCATGAGGAAGGTTTAGGTGTATAATCTGTTAGGATTTTGTATTACCCGTGCGAAACCGGAGCGGGTCGCTAGATTTACAACAAAATATTTACACAGGTACAGACAGATACATAAGTCGATACACACTTGGAGTTTTTAAAATTCTGTCTTTCAAATTTATAACGTTGATATAATCACATTTGAAAAATCAGAAGTATTTATATCCCATTGTGGCGTATGTATATACGCACAGGCAATATATAACTTTACGAGAAACCTGGAATCGAACGGAGCATCGTACAGCTAGCCGCGCCGAAACCAAGCGACGCGCGAAGGCGATCGAACGGAGCATCATACGTCTAGCCGCGACGATATCAACTTTCTAACTGGTGACGCGCGAAGTTTCCCTCTGCTTTTCATACGTGGCACTACTTTTATACTCGCGAACAGATTTCCAAGAAATCATTCGTAAATGTTAGATTTTTGTTTACTTGTCGCTGATTGGTGAAAATGATTATTGTACACATTAGTGTTAGCGTTACTTCCATGACTAATAAATGAGATATAAGATAGGTGAAAAAATATAAATATATTCTCACTTGAATCAGTCTACGTGTTTCATTATAACCCTAACGGTTACCAGCTACGGACCTGGCTTCTGCCCGCCGGCTGGTAACACGTTAAACCATAAAAAAAAATATAACAAATTTGTTCAATGTTCAGCTAGCTATGTAGTAGGTACTTACCTACTTATGTAGATGAGTGTACCTAGTACAACGTAAGTGAATGTCGTATGTACACACGGCTACACATCAAATTAGACACCCTTTATACGCATAACTACGCTACATACAGAATAGAGAATTGTTGGAAAGGGACAGTGCATAGTGGTGTCGATGTAATGGTAAGGATAGAGCGTAACAAAAATATAACGCACTCTCTCGCACGATTCGCAGTGTTCAACTTCTAATAGTTCAAAGTCCAAACAGTCTAGGTTGATGTGTCGCTGTGCGTACATAAGTAGGTATAATAAAAATAACTACCAGTATGTAGGCTTTGGTATTTTTCTCGCAGGCATCAAATATGTTTGCTCCAAAGCATATTCTCTTTTGCACAACACATCTGTGGATTCAATAGGAGTACTCTGATTGCTGGCGCTAGCCGCGACTTGACAGACTAGAGGCTGCGAGTAGAAATTGTTTGTCGATTCTTCGTCAGATAGTTTCTGCACACATCCCTCAATCCTCACACATCTGTTTAATCTTGCCCAGTAGAATGTTGCTGCTACGTTTGGATTGGAAAACTAAAAATCAAAGCTATTTAAATATATGATACCTATTAACGACTATAGTTACAATGTAAATAAATAAATGGAGGATCTAGGGGTGTAGTGCGGTAGTAATTGTGGTAAGCCACAATTACTACCGCTCGGTTCTCGGCATTAGCAGTATCAATTGAGATTTACTATCAATAAATTCTTGGTACACACGGCTACACATCAAGTTAGACACCCTATATACGCATAACTACGCTACATACAAAATAAAAGAATTGTTGGAAAGGGACAGTGCATAGTGGTGTTAGGATAAAAATATAACGCACGATTCGCAGCGTTCAACTTCTAATAGTTCAAAGTCCAAACAGTCTAGGTTGATGTGTCGCTGTATGTACCTACCTACTTACACGAAGTTTGGAGACCACATGGCATTCTCATTATGTACGCAAATGCATTTATGTCAGCTATTTACAGTATCTAGAAAATTTTAAATGTCTATAAAATGAGTAAAAGGGTTTTCTATATATCATTAAGCCATGACTCATTCATATCCTACACATACGTATTAAATTATTCTTACTTATGTATGAATGACCCTTGGATTTAACCATAGATCACTACGTCGTTACTGATGGTTGAATCTACGAAAAAAGTAAAATGAAACTAGCTATATATGTATGTACCATTTCTATAGACTTCCTGCTCTCCAAGTCAGTGAAAAATTTAAAGCCGTTTTTGTCATATTCTTGGCACACCACGATTCTAGCTGATGGAACGCCGTCCCTAAAAAAGTAACGTTAGATTATGAAAGTATTTTTTTTAGTTTCTGATTAGTTAATTAAGAAATACGAATTGTTTTACATTCGAACGGTAAGGGTCGAATTATTATACTAGCAGACTTGAAATGCAGCGAAGCGGCAATCTTAAAGTTAACAACAACTTAACCCATAACGCCACCACGTAATATACATATTTCTGTGGAGATTACAAAGACACGCGTATATTATAGGGCGAGCCGGCGAACGACCAGCGCTTTTCAAATGTATATAATAAACAACTACGGTCTCACCGGTCTTACGTTGGATTTGCGATTATAGTAGGCAATGGGCAGCTTCAGAATGTATAAGTAGGTATTTTCAGACAGTAGGGTTATTCAAGAATCGTATAGGTATTTACTTAATGGCTAATATTACTTTGCTACATAAAAACAAATATTTGTAAAAGATACTCTGGTAAATACGAAACCGTTCTAGTTTTTTCAATAGTATAAAAGGCACAATTTGATATCTTTAGGCTGGCAAGACCATTTTATCTTATTTTTTTTTAATTACATGGTAGATAATGTTCTTGGAATAAAATAATTGTGTGAATAAAAATAAATGTAAATTAATTAATTACTTAGTTGCGGTGGCCAAGCACATCGCATTGGGTAGCATAATATCTGTTCTACAACAGGCCTCTTCTAACCATGCTTTGAATTGACCAATTGGTTCTTTTGAAACCAGGTTTTTTTCGAGTAAGGTGTCATTCCTGCTTTTTCTTTGTATTCTAGCGCCTGTAAATAACAAAAACTAATATTATGGAAATAAATAAGTAAAATCATATTACTATTGTTATTATTATTATATAACTCGGTAAAATCTAAAACTAATCTGCGTTTTAGATTATCCAATCCGAGTTATTTTGATTAAATTTTTTCTAGTGTTTGATTTACAGGCACGCAACTCCGACTTTTCGATGAAATGTGCGCCATAAATTGTTAATAAATCGAATATTAATAATTGAAAATGTCGTGCGGAAACCTGCATGTCTGATAGATCTACAGAATGTTCTCGAAGATGTTTAATATCTGTCAGCTATCGTACCTGCTCTTATTGAGAAGAGAACCGCGTCTGGGACAGCTTTTATAAGTCTTGTTCATACAAGACTAATCTTATCTCTCTAAGAACTAAAACCCTTACCTTCCATATCAATACTCATGTTTCTTGTATTTGACACTAGTTTATAAGAATAACGGATATTTTTTAGACGTATCAAAGCCGCGCTCATTTTTCTTGGGTTAATTTCGCAGTTGCTTTCTGATTATATAATATATAACAAAACGTGATGAAAATCAATTAAAATTCAACACTTTTATAAAAGTATAAATATCAGCATTGGAAAAATTGATTAAATTTGTCAAAGAGAATAAAAAGTTATCATTTGAAAGATTCAGGCCTGTGTTTAAAATTGGCGAAGAAGCAATGAGGACACACTATTTAGTGCGAACTATTTATGCTACCATTTTTGTCATTTTAACTGTTTTATTATTCTTATGTTTTAGACAAGCTGCGGCTACCAAAATTACTTCAGTTATATGTTTTACGGGATCATTTAATAATCGCTAATAATGTTCTCGTAATCAAAAGGAAGCAGAAGTTTATATTTTCCTGCTGTGAGGGTTTTAAAACTTTTAAGCATATCTATAGAATGGTGTCACAGCAGGCTATAGTGTAGTTATCTACCTTGTGATATTTTACTTCGTAACAAGTCATCATGTTTTTGTATAACTATGAAAATCTGTGGAGATAAACTTCGATCAAATAAGTTACTAGATATTGGGTCAGCTCTCAACAATCACAACGTCCCGGTACATAACATCTCTCTCACTAACGTTATGGAGCTGCCCGAGAACGTGTAAAATCTTATTATACGGTTGAGTTTTATTAATATGTTGTTACATCTAAGGTTTTAAATAGCAATTTAAATATTTTGATCTTACATTCGCATGTATTACATATTAGTATTTCCCCGCTGCTTTGTACGTGTAAATGTACGTCACGTCAATTTTCTATCCCTCGGGAATTGTACATTTTTTAGATAAAAGGTACGCTATGTCCTTTTCTGTACCCCTGACAACGTGTAGGTATATCAAATTTGTTTGAAGTTAGGATTACTAAACATGTCTAATTGTGATGTGCAATGTATTGAGGATAACTTTTAGTCATCCTAACTAATGCGAATGTGTAAGTCAACCGTGGACACTTCTTTCGAAAATATTGTACTTTTCCTTTTTAGTGCGTCGGTGATAAAAATGGTTGAATTTAAAAGACTGATCTTGTGAGTTAGGCAAGAAATATCTGCGAGAACAAGTTTTATCCATTCTGTCATAATGGGTAAAACTTGTTCCCGCAGATAATTTTTGAAAATTAGATAAATAAAAGTGAGTTTTATAATTTTTAATCATAAATAATATAAACCTTTTATACATTTCTGTCATAATATCTTTTTTCTACATTGAAATATCAATATAATGTAATATCATAGTAAAACTACCATGCTTTATGTTCTGTCACATCTTACTTTTTATAGAAGTCTGATTATGCGTAATGATAAAATAATTAGACTTAAAATTATTATACGCATATTACTATGCGTAAATTGAAACGCTTCTGCGGAATAAAATTGGAGCAATGAAAACATACTTATCGTTAATGTCTTACCTTCTGATTGGTTGTAGTGCTCTATATTAGCTTTGGCCTGACCCAACAACCAATCAAAATCAATAACACCGTTTTAATATATCACAGCAAAATTGCAATAAAAACAGTTGAAATTTGCACTTGCTGTTCTCGTGTGTTCTCTGATTTTACACAAAATTAGATAAATAAAAGTGAGTATTATAATTTTATTCATAATATAAACCCTTATAAAATTGAATGATTTAATTTTTGTTAGTTAAAATCGTCTCGAAGTGTATTACTAATAAAATTACTTTAAAGTGTTATGTAAGAAGGTTGTCAATTGCTGTTCATTGCTCACGAGTTTGACAAAATTATGAATATCGTTTACCTTATACCTAATTTCAGAGTGAAATACCAATTATGATGCTCAAATCTTTAGTATACTCTATGTTATATGTTTTTTTAATGTACTTTTAATAAATGTCAGATAAACATTAAATCCAAAATTTGAAATACGAATTATCAATGTTTCCTGTTATATAGGTAAAGAGGTTGTTTTTAAAAATAATTCAAATACCTAATTGATAAAATAGATGTAATAATGTATATAAAATTTATAATAATAAAAAAATTATAGGAACTGCATTACAGTACTATCTTCGTATGTATGTAGAAATAAATCTGATGACTCTAGCCATATCCTACTGCTGATAGATATGCGATAAACGTTGTAAATATAAATACGATCTACGGTTAGATCTACTACACTAGATGAGGCTTTTTGCAAATTTATATAATTTGTAATATGGGTGGGGTTAAATATTCTTATCAGATAACCTTAATCCTTCAATAGCTGGAATCAAGATCCAAGCCACCGGGTCTTGGCCAAGTGAATAAATAAGCCCTAATACATAAGATTTATTTCTTAAGTTGCAGTGGCAGATGGCAAGTCACAATAGATTTTTAATTATGTCTGGGATTCTAAGAATTATCTGACTATAAATAAATATGACACATAAACATAATATTTATTATACATATATCTCACTAATAATAACTACAATTGTAATGTAATATGTGTTACTATTACCTGTAGTAGAAAATCTTACTATGCATTATTACCTATGACCTGAATTGGACCTGATTATGGGGTCTTGGATGCTTCTAGGTACGACTAGCATGACTGGCATTTTTGTATTTAAATTCTCAGTGGAGCATAGTCTGTAACTTAACTAGTCAAGAAGTTTGTACAGTAGACAGTATTAAGTTTGTTCTCTATTATGTGAGTCTTTTAGATAGCTTGCGATTAATAATAAAATATTACTGTGATATTAAATAGGTGGGTGGTTTTTGTATTGACTGCACATATTATGGTCTCAATAAGTACGTACCTTGTAATCCTTTGCTACAAATACTCTGTGGTTATTTCTGTAGTTATTAACCTCTTGATTTTAATAGTGAATGATAAGGTGTTCATAAAAGTTTTAGGTATTGACTGTTTTTGTTCTGTTTCTTTAAATATTCCTAATCAAATTCAAACTGGTGAAACAACTTCGAAATAATCTGTTTTAGATGGCAGACAAGGCAATCGCGAACATCTCTAAGCCCCAGATGCGTGGGCTCCTCAACAATCAGATCAAGAAGAACCTGATCATCTCCCTAGTCCTCGCCGGCATCTCTGGCATTGCCTTCAAGCAACTTGTTGGCAATGAGCGCAAGAGGAAGTATGCTGAGTTCTATAGGTATGTTGAGTCATATTGATTTTACTTGAACTCATAAATTAGCCAGAATCTAAACACAATCAAAGAAGCATGTGTCTGGGCCCCAATTTCGGGGCCAAGTGATTATTTTTGTTATATAACTCTTGTTATAAAATGTAATGTAATCTGGTATGCCCAGGATCAAAGCTATGATTTTTGTGTTATTATATTAATTAGAGGTGGAATAGAGGTCTCCAACTTCATGGGGGGGCCTAGATGCAGGCTGACATTTATTACCTAACATGTGACATACTCCTGACTCTTGAAGACTAGGATTTAAGAATAGTATAAACTTCTAAGATTGAAAGAAATGGCAAATCAAGTGTGAATTCTTTAGGGTAAATAAAGTTTTAGTTAGATCCAAAAATGTGTTTGTAAATAATAAGGAATCAACTATGTTTACTATTGTGAAATTCATGAATACTGTTTGACCGAAGTGATTCATAGATGATAATGACACAGACAAGAAACTAAATACCAATACATGGACTATTATAATATAATTTGTTGGATTTTATAGATGTGCAAAATTTTGACATCTAGGCTTGTCATTATATTAGCCACGCAAGATCCATAGCACTAACTACTAATAGCAGCAGATAATTTACAATAAAGCATTTGTTATAATTATTTATATTCATACTACATTATATGGGGATCACACAATATTTTATTCTCTGTGAGCTTAGAACCAGCGACATTTGGTGCTGAGATTACCTTTTTAAACCACTGAACTAGCCATGTAGTTATAAATTTAAAGCCTATTATATTGGCTTACTATTTAACTATATTTTTTTGTTGTTTGCAGGACGTACGATGCTGAGAAGGAATTCGAAGTGATGCGCAAGAAGGGTCTGTTCCAATCCTGCTAAACATAGACAGTTCTAGTGTAGTATTAATTTTATTTCGCTGTGAAAATGATTTAATTATAAACAATTAAATTATAACTATTGTGTTTTATTTATTTATCTATTCTATTTCCTCGTTATATTGGCTCCTTTTATGTGTGAGTTATACTATTATAATACTATCAAATGTGAATCAATATCTAATTAATAGCGATTCACATTTGATATGTATTATTAAGTAAGTATGTCGCAATATACGCATACGATGTGTATGATATCTATGGTCTAGTCGTGCATAGGTATGATTTACAATAATTATTGTCTATATTGGATCTATGGTTGCCTCATACACATTGCTTTCGCGTGTGACGTCATTGTATCATGCAGCTAGAAATTTTCTGCGCGATTGTTACGAATAAAACATTGGAGGCTGAGTCACCCGCATCCGTAAGAAAATCCGTGGCCCCTGGGTAATCAGGTGGTAACACCGGTGGTAGGCTGTAGCCGAGGCTGGTAACCACCCACCAGTTTCAATCGTGGCGCCAAGCGACCTAGCCGTGTTCCGACACGTGAGGCATGTAGCCATTTGGGAGGAAGGGTCGGAATAATTGCCTACCGTCAGCAGTCTGGTCTGGCATGGATTGTTTTTTCTGCATCGGAACATTACTCTCGAAGGGTAGCTGGAGCCGTGAAACGGTGTACCGCTTTGGCCGACCGCAAGTAGTAGGGGGCCCAAATAGCAAGCAAGCCACTTGTGAAAACCCGGGCTCACGCCATAGTGCCGGTTGGCGACCGGATGAGAGGGCCCTATGGATGAACTCAGGGGGACACGGTTGACCCAGCGGTCTCCAGGCTAATGTACCAAAGTTGTGGCGGAGATAACACATGGCTGAGGGTAAGCTGCGGAGGGCCTCATTTCACTACCATCCTCCTACCTATTCACTCCAAATACTATTATAGCAAGATTAATAATAATAATAATAATAATAATCTTGGTCTGGGTGTTTCTATGTATAATATGTATGTATTTACAAAAAAAAAAAAAAGTATATATGTATGTTTATCCATTGTCTAGTATCCATAGTACAAGCTCTGCTTAGTTTGGGCTAGATAGTGTTGTGTGTATGTGGTAGAATATTATTATTATTATTATTATTATTAATAATGCAGAAGGCAGTGCTTTTTGATACAGCACGCATTGTGAGGAGGTTCCTATCTCTGGAATCCTAACCACCGGCAGCTTGGACCCTGTTCCCGATGCCGGTGGGGTACCATATATTTTATATTTTTAAATATATTTTTATAGATATATGTATATTTAAAAATGAAAAATATATTGAAAATATTTAAATAAAGAGAATAATAATAATAATTTATTTAAAAATCAAATTACATTGTAGTTATACACAGTCTTATTGCTATACACGATGACAATATACATTAACTACAATAATGGTGGGTGGAGTACCTACTGTTTTAGGTAGGCTACGGAGCAGCCTGTGTGCAGGAGTTACAGTGCCGACCCCCTACTGGTTGTCGAATTTTATCGGTACACGTCATACATGCCTAGATTTGTACATAGTTCAAAATGTATGGTCTACACAAAGGCCATTTTTTTTAAAATTAGTGTGCAGTCTTGTGTATGAATTGGTGTGTGTGTGTTTGTGTGTGTGTGTTTGTGTGTGTGTGTTTGTGTATGTGTGTGTATTTGTAAATGTGTTGTCACTTTATTACCAGGATTTCAGTTTCAACATAATTCAAGGTTAATAGGTATATCATAACAGTTTTTTTGCAAGTGAAATAAGGTAAACCGTAGACAGGACAAATTGAATTAATTTTGTTATATAATTTTTATTTTTTTATTTGTTATATAATATTTCTTAATAAACGAGGTATGTGCGTGTTGAATAGTGCAAATTGTAGCTTTTCTTCGTTTCGTAATTACCTTAAATGGCGTTCGGCGGTGTTGGAGCATAACTATCTGTAAGATATATAGTTGCCTTACATTGAGTATGTTCCACGATTTATAAAGTTCGTTTGTTGGGTACAAGATCGGCCGAAATGTAGCAACCTTTAGAATAGCTCTGTGAGCTATTCTAAAGGTTGCTAGTCTGAGTCTAGCGGCATCATTATAGTTTTTGCTGCACCCTCCCAGCAAGAGATACAGTAAACGATAATAGACTGACAAAGTGCGTGATATACGTTTCGTGTAATGAAGGAATTAGCTACATATCGTAGAGTTTTAAATTATGTAGATTAGCTTTCTGATACGGCCTGAAAGGATATTGATGTAGTGCCTAAAATTTAAGTGTTTGTCAAGGACTATTCCAAGATACTTGATCTCACTAACCGAAGTTATAGCTGGGCATTTGCATGGAGATTCTAGTTGGTTGGGAGAACGATGAGCAGTTATAGGCGTTCTTGGTTGCGATAATTTATTAAGAGAAAAGGAGACGAAATTAGTTTTAGATGCGTTTAGTGTCAGAGTAAGTGAGTAGAGCCACTTTAGGGCAGAATTGAAGCTATTTTGTGCAATAGTTTGTAGTTCCGACCATGAGTCTTAGACAAATGTGAGGGCAGTATCGTCTGCGATGGAAACAATTTTCCCATTATGGATATTGAGATCACAAAGGTCGTTCACACGATCACAAGAAATAATGTGGGGCCTAAAATACTCCTTTGTGGGACGCCGTGGTATATAGGATGCTCATCGCTTTTGTGGTTGTCAATAGTAACGATTTGTATCCGGCCAGTGAGGTAGCTTCTGAATAGCTCGAGTGGAAGGCCTCTGACTCCAATGTCTTCTAATTTGTGTAAAAGAGTTGGAATCGGGACGGTGTCAAAGGCCTTTGCGAGATCCAAGAATATAGTTAGCACCTTCGCGAGTTTAAATTTTTCACAATGTGAGTTAATAAGTCGTGAATTGCGTTACTCGTCGATGTTTGTTTCCGAAAGCCATATTGTTGTGGGGATAGTAATTTAAAGTGTTCCAAATACTTAGTCAACCTTTTATTGATAAGTCGTTTCAGTATCTTTGAAAAAGCGCTCAAGACTGCTATTGGATGGTAGTTGTTTGGTAGGTTGCTATTTCCACCTTTGAAAATGGGGTGGATAATTGCTTTCTTAAACGACGTGGGAAAGATACCCGTTTTAAAAAACAGGTGTTAAAATGTGACTCAGTATAGGCGCAAGAACCTGGGCATAGCGTTTAATGTACTTACGTTAGAGGGATGTCGTCCCATCCTGTGGCTGTACTTATCCTTAACAAGTTAATGGTTATTATAATTATAATAATGGTTATTATAAATTATATTATCTGTCAATTCTAGAACAAAGGAACTTAAGTGTTTGGAAGTGCGGATGTGTGTTGAAGTGTGGTTCAGACCTAAGTTGTCAGCGAGGGTTTTACCAACATTTATGAAAAAAGGTTTACCTCATTGCAAGACTGGTTTGGGGATGGACAGAGGGATAAAAATTGAGTGGGAGAGTGTTTTGGTTTTAGTGTATTGGTTACTGTTTTTATTGTTTCCCAAAGCTTTTTAGGGTTTTGACTTGCCTTATTCAGTTGCTGAGAATCGAATCGCCTTTTAGCTTTCTTTAAGATAGTTGTGCAGGAATTTCTGTATCGTTTGTAGGTGATGAGCAGTATGATTTTATCTGGGGATTGCTTATGTTTTTTGTGGAGTGAGTTTCGATTTCATATACATCGTAGTAAACGAGTCTTAGTAGGCACTCTGATAAATGATGTACATTTGGCTATGGTGGATTTAGCTACACGTATTAAGGCATCTACCGCATTATTGGGAACTGGAATAGAGAAGAGAAAGGCAAAGTCTAAGTTCTGCATAAGGATGTCGAGAGCCTCGTAGTCAACCCTAGTTGTTGTTTTAAGCGAGTTCGATTTTAATTTATCTTTAGTGATACAAAGCAGAGATGGACAATGATCCGTCACCGCTGAGTCATAAATGATAATAATTATTTTAGACTTTGTTCGTACCATTAAAAGGTCCAAGCAATTTTTACCCTTCGTGGGATAAGTATGTGCATGTAAAAAGCCATGGAAGGTCAAGTTCGTGAGATATATTTGTGTCTAAAGATTCTGGTTTGATGTCGATATTGATGTCGCCTGTTATAATAACTGATTTGTAGTTGTTGAGGGATGGAAGTATATTATCAAGTGCACAGAGAAACGTGTAAATATTGTCAAATGAAGGCGAGCTGTAGATACAAATTATTGCTACCTCAGAGTTTAATTTTATAATCAGGCCTGAGGCGGAGTCGTTAAATTCTGGTTCTTCGTACGTATGTATTAAAGTATCTTTGACGGACACAACGACACCATCACTCTGATTTACATGTTTGGAGGCACACACATAAGTGTGTAACGTAGTTTTGTAGTACGGGAATACAGGCGTTACTATTGCACGATAACCAGCATTCCGTTAAAACCAGTAGATCGCAGTTTAAGTCAATGCGCTTTAGTAGTGTTAGTAGGTCTAAGTAATTACGATTTATGGATCGAATACTTTGCGTAAGAAATTTAAGGAAAGTGTTAGGATATTTTATATGTGTTTCTGTTTATTCTGGGGTACATAGTTGGGAAAAGTTGCATAATGTAATACTTTGGCATTGCTTTAATTAAGCGTCAAAAATAGGGATGTAATGTTGCGTGGATTGTGTAGTGTGTGTGGATAGTAGAGTGCATTAACCTAGTAACAATAATATAGAAAGAATAGTGATGCCATGCATTGAAAACAAGTTTAAAAGTTGAAGTGAACAGAAATAATTTTAGAACTAGTCATGCGATACCTAGGCTGGAGTGCTCTTTAATTGTGACTCATTCTTGCCATTCTTGATATCTGTTCTGGTCTCTTTTCACCATGACACGTCCATTGTTTGTCTAGCAGAATTGGTATTTTTTGTCCTTAGCAAAACCTCGAGCAATGTAGTAGAGGCGCTTGGAGTTGTTAGTGGTCAATTGTTCCGCAACGTAAACTGGTACTGATGACACTATGCCATATGCTATTTGTGAACTCAACTATTAATGCTGAGCGAGGATTTTCTCTTTTGGACGGTTGTCGTATTACGTCGCGTACATCAGATAATTGTAAGCTCGCATTGATAATTTTAGATAGGTCCAGCAACGCATAGTATAGCATTTTCTTTGTTTCATTCGATCTTTTTGGTACATTTCGGATTTCAATGCAAGTTTTAACAAGAGAGCGGTCGAATGACTCCAACTCCTCTTCCACCGCTGCTAATTTGATCGCCATGGTGTTAAACAGGTGATTTTAGTATTCAGAGAGGCCAGTTGCTCAGTTACATATGTCATTGATTTTTCTATCTCCTTATTAGTTTGTTCGATCTTGGTGTTGATGGTTTTTATGAGTCTCTAGTTAGTCGAGGCGCGTATTTTGTAAGCTTATCATATTGTGAATCATTTCTCTAATCTCTTGCTTGAAGTCGGTCAAGTTGTATAAGACACGCGTTAAACAGCGTTTGCACTCCCTCTCATTTAAAGTGCACCTTGCCAACATCCGCAGTCTGCACTCAAATCTTGACTCAAAAATTTGAGTGCAGCCATCACCACCATCTGGATACTGAAAGACCAGCTCTCTTATTCCTTTTAGACACGCAGGTAGCATATCCGTCGGACGTTGCGTACCTGTCATATCCAGGGTTCTTCCTGGAGCACAAATTTAAACCTCGGACCAAGAAGATCCTCTATGCCTGTGTCTACAGGTCGCACAGCGGCGTTCGGTAGACAACCAGGCTCACAGAGTACCTAAGTGAGGCGGTGGATACAGCTCAACAACCCGACTGCTCAACTAGTGCTACTGGTGGATTTCAATGCCAGTGCACAGACCATGCTGGAAGAGAAACGCGAAAGCTTGCTTTAGCGTTAAACCTTACCCAAATGGACCAAGAGGTAACGATGGTTCCAGATTTTGACGGTTAAGGAGCCAACTGCTTAGACCTTCTGCTGACAACTGACCCAGACCAAAACTCGGTGACTGCACCTTTAGGTAGCTCCAACTACTGTCTGGTGAAAACTGTATCAGTCTACTCGCCGCCCGTTTACGACTTTAGTAGCTCCCGGCGGGTCTGGCGATACAGGTCGTCAGACTGGGATGAGATGCGGTCGTTTCTTGCATCTTATCCTTGGCAGTCTACTTGCTTCTTTTCGGGTGATCCAACAACCTGCACCGATGCTATCACCGATGTGTTGCGTCAGGGAATGGAATATTTTATTTCTTTCTCTTACTTGAACACATCAAGCAAGGCTTAGCCCTGGTTTGGTGCCGAATGTGGACGCGCTGAAGCGCTAAAGCACAAAGCTTACCTCGCTTGGGTTGACACTCGAAATAGTAAGGCTAAGGATTTACTAGACAAAAAGAGAGCCTTTAACATGGCTGCCAAGTTCTGCAAGAGAACTATACGGAAAGCTCGATTTGACCACATACGCCGGATAAGGAACAAACTAGCTTCTTACCCTGCGCTTCCCAAGGCGTTTTGGTCCTTGGCAAAGTCGGTCGAATCAAATTTCTGCCGCCCGTCACTGACACCACTGCTGAAACCTGATGGATTTTTGGCTTACACTTACTTGCTGAGGATATTTACTATGCTTTATTTTCGCAAAATCTTCGCATCTAGAACCTGCAAACGTGATACCTGCAAACGTGTTTACCAACTTGCAAGACCTACATGTCGAATATAGGCATTCGTCAGACCGAGATCCGTAAAATGTTGCAGAATCTTAACGTGAACAAGGGCCGAACTCTTGGAAGCTTGCTAATGAGCAGCCCGTGCCAAAAAAAGGTAGTCGAGCCGACCCTGCGAAATGCAGACCCATTTCAGTTACCTCCATACTCTGTAAGAGAACGTATACTAAACAACAGACTCCTGTCATACCTAGAAATAAATAGTCTACTTAGTGACCGGCAATATGGGGTTCGCCGAAACTGGTTCACTGGAGACCTTCTAGTGTATGCAACGCATTTATGGAGCGAGGCCATCGAGAAACGGCGCAGCATTGGCTGTTTCGCTTGATATCTCAAAGGCCTTCGAAAGGATCTGCCATGACAGCCTTATTAGTAAGCTGCCGTCCTTTGGCCTACCCACTGGCCTCTGCATTTGGATAGCAGATTGCCTGAGGCGGTCCCTCGATTCAAGTAGTCATTGATGGCTACTAGTCCGTACAAAAGGCAATTAATGCCGGGGTACCACAGGGATCAGTACTCTCTGCAACTCTTTTTGCTTCATATTAACGATCTGCTAAAACCCGGTACGTTTGGGTATGAAGACGACAGCACGCTTGTAGAGAGTTATGTCTCCAGCGCCAGGGCCAGTAGAGCACAAATACAGTTGCTCAGGGAAGCCATGATCGAGCTTATGAACTTATCCTTGAAGGTAGTCTCCGATTGGGGTTCCCCGCAAAAAAGAGCCCATTCCAACTGGCTCCAACTTGCCGAGATGTATCCGTGCCGATAACTGACCGTCTTGAGCTTTTTGGTATGTTATTGACTCCAACCCTTAAATTTGGCTCCTATTTTGAGACAAAAGCCCAATTAGCCGCCAAAAAGCTGGACATCCTCAGTAAGGCGAGGCAGTATGTCATGCCTGAACACTAGCTTAATTTGTACCAAGCACAGGTTCAAACCTGCATGGAGTATTGTTCTCACCTATGGGAGCAACACACAACTCCAAAGCTTGGAGCATCGTCGTAAGGTTGCCAGTCTTTCGGTTTTCTATCGGATACATTTCGGAGAGTGTGCAGAGGAACTGCATAATTTGATTCCTTCTTCCCATTTTTTCCATCGGACGACCAGACAAAAAGACCAGCGGCACAGGTACATGGTGGATATACCACATTTACGCACGAAGCGCTTTGCTTTCACTTTTATAATGCATACCACAAAGGAGTGGAACTCATTACCTAAGTCTGTGTTGCCCGATAAGATCAATCTGGTTGTCTTCAAGTCACGAGTGAATAGGTATCTTCTAGACAAGCGTGCTCCATTGTTGACTGCATCTTCACTTAAGATCAGCTGATATCGCGGAAAAACGCGAGCCTACTACAGTAAAAAAAAAACACGTGCTGTGAATAAAAATGTATGGCTTAAAAAAGTTAAATCGCGTTTGGCTAGGTTCTGGTCTTCATAGTGACATTCTAATAATCGTGCTCATGTGTTGCTAGCAAGTAGGACCTAAAGTAAGACAATATATTAATATTATATAAGTGAAAATTACAAAATAATTAAAGATGTCGTCTCATATGACTGAATGATGAAAACGTTTAGCTGCGTAAAGCATGCTTTGTTAGGCATCCAATAACACGAGAGCTAAGGTAGTGTTAAAAAGGATATTAAATCACGGTGCTCCACACAAATGCGCATTTTTACAACTCGAACATAGGTATTGGCACTTTTCTTTTATGAAGACAAGGTAAAGGCACAGTGCTCGCTAGCTATAGCTTTATGTATTTATGCTGCTACTGAGAAAATAATTACTTACAGAACAAAAGTATACGTAAAACGTGGTTAACTACAACACCGTGTGTAAAACACGGTGTTGTAGTTAATAAAAAATATTAAAAAAAATTACTGTTCGTTTACGGTAGAGTTGCTGAAGGAGGTGAGAAATAGTAGGGAGGGTGGGGGAAGTCCGAGGGGGGAGGGGGGGGTTGTATTAATGCTTTAATAGTTGCACTGCCTAGCTTGCTTTTTCTGCTTTCTAGCTTCACTTGATTGGCTGCTTGTTTAGTATAGATGCAAACTTACTTTTCTCGACTCTTCAAGATGAGTAAGGTGCAAGTGGTCTTAGGGGAGAGCGCAACAGTCGTGTAGATCCCTAAGAGAAGTCTGGTGCGGAATCCTTCACGTGGTTGCCCCCTGTTATTGGTCTAGTTCCCTCTGAAATATACGTAACTAAAATCACCAGACGACCACTGCCTGGGATGGAGAGGTCATGTTCCGGCGGGTCCATCGTCGAACGACAGACGATGGATAGTAATGCCCGCCCGCGTGTTTGTGCCGTGCGCAGGGACCCGTACGAAGGGATGAAGGAGTCCTGGGGGTTGAGTGGTGATGTGGCGATGGTGGTGCTGCTGATCTGCAACACGCCCCTTTGTTCTGGATTTTCTCTCACACGGGAGGTTGCAGTCTAGCCAGCTGCAATCAATCGGCTGCGGTGTCCGCTCATGCGGCCGCCAGGCGAGTGTCCTTGGGTGAAGAGGTCTCCAGCCGGCAGTGCCCGTTTCCCACCTCAGTGGTTTGTGGTGGAGCGACTTGTGCTGTACATCTCGGGGACAGCTCACTCGGGGGCGCTATACCTTGCTAGTAGCCCTGGTACCTGAACAAGGCATTTTAGGCCAAACTTGGCTGCACGCTCTGCAAGCCATACCCAGAGCAGGAAGAGGCGCAGCGGGTGTGCCAACCGTAAGCGGCGTGAGCTGCAGCGGCAGGTGGCACTGGCATCCGGTGCAGCCCCTTCTAAAAGGGTAAGGGAAGTGAGCGACGAAACCGTCGCTCAAGTCGGTGACAACAAACGGGCCAAGACCCAAGGTGACTCCTACAGGGAGTTGCTGACGGGAGTCAAAATGGCCGTTGTTGCTGACAACTTCCCTGACGCTCTATAAGCTGCAGAGCAGGTGGAGCCTATACGGGTGGCCATTTGGGAGCTGCTAGAGGCCACGCCGGATCCTCTGCCGGCTATTAGTGTCGGTGCACTGCTCGGAGAAGCTCTGCCCAGGGAGCTGCACTCTTGGTTCCACATTTGTGCAGATTATACAGAGCCTGCATAGCCTTTGGATACATCCCAAAGATATGGAGGCGTGTTAAAATCATCTACATACCGAAACCGGGCAAAGCAGACTACGAAGAAGCCAAGGCATACAGACCTATCAGTCTTGAGTCGTTCTTCTTGAAAGCCCTGGAGAAGTTAGTAGATAGACATGTCAGGAAGGGAGCATTATGGAAATTCCCCCTCCACAGGCTACAATGTGCCTACCAGTCGGGAAAATCCACTGAGACGGCACTACATTTTGTGGTAAATAAGGCACAACATGCATTAAAGAACCGGGAAGTTTGCATTGCTGCATTCCTGGATATTGAGGAAGCTTTCGATCGGACCACCTTTGATGCCATCAGTGTGGCATCGGCATATCACGGCATAGAGCCAACCATTTGCAAGTGGATCGATTGTGTGCTCAGGGGTAGAATCATTAGGTCTGAGTTGTTAGGAGATGAAATGTATGCAACGACAACCAAGGGCTGCCCTCAGGGTGGAGTACTCCCACCACTCTTATCGTGCTTGGAAGTGGATTCACTCCTAGAACAACTTAACAAAGGTCCGTACTTAACGGTCGGATATGCGGATGACTTGGTGATACTCGTCAATGGAAAGTTGCCGAGTACGGTATCTAGTCTCATGCAGAAGGCCCTGATTATGGTGGAAAAATGGTGCAGTAGCAATCATTTATCGATCAACCCAGGGAAAACTACTATCGTGCCGTTTACTAGGATGAGGGATCTGACAGGATAGGGAACTCTCTCCATGTATGGTACTGTTATAAGGAAAGGGCCGAAGGCCTTTTTAAAAAAAGAAATTATAATATTAAAACGTTTATTTAGACTCGATTAAAAATGGCAAGTGTCACGCGTGAATGATGGATACGAACTGGCGTATTGTCAAAGTTCAAAATGCTGCTTGCAGTCAGAAATGCTGAGTAGGCATTAGGGTTAGGGATGCTATGCACTATTATGTACATAAGTTATATATAACAGCCCTCGGGGTTAAGAGTAAACTTACCCCAGAAGGGTTAAGTTTATGTAAAGGATGTGCGGATTTTGGGTGTTGATGTGGTAGGAGAGTCGACAGCGATTTCTGAAAGCTCTTCAGTCTTTTTAATGTCAAACTCGCGTTTACTTTTAATTATATAGCGGTGACATGTGCCCGATTTTACAAATTTATAACATAAGATTAAAATCAAAATTAAAATTATAATTACGATAACAATAGTTGTGTAGGAGTAATATTTGCCATATAGAACAATATGTGGCTGTTCAATAATTTTATCTAGGTTATGTATAATCTCGGTATATTGTTGCGATGCAATAGAGTCAAGGTTAATTTTGGTCATGTTTAGAGTAGAGATATAGGGTTTAGTTTTAAGTAGTATTTCAGTATTGCAACAAGAGTCATTTATCAAATTAAAATTAATTTGTATAGGTTGTAATTTAATTATCTTTGAATATTTTGGGATTAACCTTGTATCTTTATGAAAAGCTATACAATATATAGGTAAGCTTAATATACCTGTATTGGAGACTATAATTTCGGTGCTAATTGACTCTTTATATTCTATAGATAGTTTAGACGGCTCTGTAATAACATAAATCCATCTATTATTTGATACTGGCTGCCATATGTCCAAATTACCTTTAAGAAATTTGGTTTTACAAATATTAGGCACAGAATTCACTGCTTTGGAGATTATTTCCGACTCGCAGATCGGAGTTGTAGAAGTGGAATAGACATCTATGTTATCGCAAATAAAATTTAAATTATATATTAATTTACATTTGCTTAAACTATTTAGCTGACAATAAAAGGACCTATCTCTAGTTATAGCTATGTACTTGCTCGACGGTATTATAGTAGTATATGTGTTATTAAGTACAGCAACAGGGTAAGGAATATTATGATATAAATAGTACATTTCTGAGTTGACAAGGGGTATTTTTAAAACAAATATAATCTTGTTGTCATTGTAATATGTAGCGATTTCGGATACATTCATCAATGTGTAAATATTTTCTAAAGATAAACTTAAAGGAAGTTGATGATAATTTGCTAAAAATCTATAATTTTCAACAAGTTCTGTAAACAGCTGTTTAGGAGTTATTATTGAAGGGTATAAAATATTTGCTTTGCTGAACATAATACTGTTTATAATATCCTCTAACTTAAATGATAAAGTTAACAAGCTGCTCTCTAATATGTTTATAATTTCGTTGATTTTTGACCTTAAAAGTAAGTTATCAGTTAATATTGTTAGGTTTTGTTGAGAAAGAGTCAGAGTATCAATAGCGCTATTTAACTGTTGTTCATTGACACTGATTTTATTTAAAGTGTTTCTTAAGGACGAAAGAGTTGAAGTTGTGACAAGTATATTTTGTTTAACTAATTTAGACAATGTAGTTTGGTCTTTTTCTATTAGCTGAATAGCGTTACTGTACTGAACAGCATCATCCTCATCCATAGTACCGAAAACATGTTTGAATATAGTACCGACACCACTAATCCAGGCCGACCTTTTTGGTCTAGATTCAATTAAATGCGATATTGAATCAAAGTCGCGTAGTATGTCGTTGTACCTTATTGATAACGGCTGGTGTAAGTTAAGACATTCGACATCGGAGTACAGAGCAGTTTGCTTACATAGGAACTTAGAGCTGCCTATTACACCGTTCAAGTTTTTAATGTGCGGTTCTATATAAGAAATGTCTATAGGAATTACAACACTAAGGTGTCCGTCGATTATTTTAAGTGATCCAATGGGGTCAAAATATATACCGGAAGTATTCACTGAGGTTTCGATGAAGGTCACTTGTGCAGAAGACAAGGAACTGTAAGGAATAATTGATTCTATGATATTACCTATAGCTACTAGAATTTATCATACTTAAACTAAAGGACTTAAGCTAACTTAAAATTATATTTTTCTTTTTTTTTTGTAAATATATATGTAAATGTATGTATAAATATGTGTATATGTATATAATATATATATTGTATAACATGGATTTGATTTATGTAGTATTCAAGCTATGTATAAAATAGAAGATTCTTATTTATTTTAAAGTAATTCAATTAAAATGTGATTTATTAATTATCTTTATCTATTTACTACATTACACATTTTATATGTTTATATATATATGTTTATTTATATATATATATATTTTGTTTTTTATTATATTAATTAGAATGTATTAGATATTCTAGGTGTACTGTATTTTATATATAATTATTATAATCGATACTCTAATTTGTATGAACTTATGCTTTAACTTAACTAAGAGACTCGCGGCGACGAGCCAGTTTTACTTCATCGACATGATGAATAACATGTCGCCTGTTTATTAACAAGGTTAAACTATTTCTTCCATTTATTTTAATAAGCTTGTAGGGGCCTTTCCAAATCGGGGATAAGGCTTTACGCATACGAAGATGGTTTTTTAAATAAACATAGTCGCCAGCACTATAGCTTACAGGGCGAGTATGTGTATCGTAGTAGGCTTTGGAAGATTCTTTAGATTTCTTTATATGTTCAACGGCCTTATCTCGTGTGGTCTTAAGACGATGTTGCAACATTCTAATATAGTCAGAGTAAGTAGCATTTGAGGCAGATTCGTAAATAGAATTTGGAAGAACGGGTTTATGTCCGAAAACTAACTCATATGGGGTATAGTTTGTCGTAGAGTGAATTGCTGTATTGTATGCCAACATGGCTGTATAAACATATTGTGGCCAATTATCTTGATTTTCAGAAATGTATGATTTAAGATATTCCTTTAGCGTAGAGTGACTACGCTCTAAGGCTCCTTGTGTTTGCGGGTGGTAAGGGGATGACCATAGTTGTTTTATTTTTAGAAATTTGCACGTTTCTTTAAACATTTCTGCTGTAAAGTTCGTGCCTTGGTCGGTAAGTATGGTCTTTGGGATGCCGAATAAGGAGATAAAATGAATTAAGCAGTCGCTGGTCTCTTCAGCGGTCGTACTGCGAATTGGATATGCTACAGAGTACTTAGTTAAGTCATCCTGAAGTGTGAGTATGTATTTAAGTTTGGCTGTGCCGGACTCAGGGAGAGGACCAACTATGTCAAGGGATAACCTTTCAAAAGGAGCAGTGGAGGTAGTTGTTATTTGCATTGGAGCTCGGTTAACTTTTCTAAGGGCTTTGTTAGTTTGACAGGAGGTACAATTTCTTACATAATTTTCGATGTCACTACGCATATTTTTCCAATAATACTGCTCACGGATTTTATTAAACATTCTATTGGAACCAAGATGTCCGGCAATGGGAATGTCATGGTTTTCGCGTAAAATTCTTTGGACTTCAGAAGGACTGGGGTAGTAAATCTTATTACGGTATATGTTAATTTGAATATTAGTATTGTGAAATAAATGTGTTAGTATATTGTAAATTTTTATGTATGTGTGCTTATCAAATGGGTTTTTAAAGTCAGTAATGCTTATTTTATTAACAGATTCTGGTTCACTTATCAGGTGATTTCGGAGAGATTTTAGTGATTCGAAAATGTCGCTGTATGAGCAACTGTCGAAGTGGTGAACTTTAGTGAATAAGAAGTAGTACTTCTTATCATTGAGTGAAAGGGATTTGTATGAAAGTAATGCTCTCTCTGAATTAATAAATGATTCGGAGTCTGACGAATTAGACAAGATTTCTTGAACATAGGGGATAGATTCGTCGAGGTCAAGGGATGTAGGTATTACTAAAATATTGCTTTGGCTTTTGAGTAAATTATCATTATATTCATTAATTATTGTATTATATGTTACAGTAGAAGAAGTCTTTAAAAATTTTGTGTAATTATCGGCCAGATCAGGTAAGTTTTGGATAACAGGATTAATTTCAGGATTTGGATATTGTATAATAGGTGTTTGGTTGCTGGTAGAAGCTTGAGGTTCATTAATTATTTCAGAGTTTGGAGCAACCGTTTCAGGTATAGGTTGTGCAAGCGGCGCTGGGTTTTGATTGTTAGATAAAGGGTCTTGAGAGAAAACGTTATCAGGTATGTTTTCAGGACTTGGTAAGTTCAAAGGGCTGAAGTCATTAACTTCTGCATTAAAAGGGCTAAAATCTAATGGGCCAAGATCGATCAAGTCAGTATCAGGTAAGTCAACAGGATTTTCAGGGTACACTGGATTAACTGGGTAACGGGAAAGAGCATCAGCCGCTGAATTTAATTTACCCTTTCGGTATATGATTTCATATTCAAATTCTTGAAGTTGAAGACGCCATCGTTGCAATTTGCTACTCGGGTCAGTGTGGTTAAAAAGCCATTTTAAAGGCCGATGATCTGTTATAATAAGAAATTTACGGCCAAACAAATACGGTCTAAAGTTTTTGCAACCCCACACTATAGCTAACAGTTCTTTTTCGGTAGTGCTATAGTTAGTTTCACATTTGTTAAGGGTTCTGGATGAATATGCTACAGGATGGTCTTTCCCAACAGGGCCTTGAGAAAGAATAGCGGATATGGCGTAGTTAGACGCGTCGCAAGTAAGGTTAAAAGGTTTTGTAAAATCTGGATAGACGAGCACTGGCGCAGTGACAAGCTTCTCCTTAAGCATTTCGAAAGCTAGTTGTTGTTCGTTAGTCCAGTCATAAGATACATCCTTTTTCAGAAGAGAAGTGAGTGGTTTGGCTAACTTAGAGAAATCTGAAATAAAGCGTCTATAATAAGATATCAGTCCTAAAAAGGATTTGATGTCTTTGGGGCATTTAGGAGTTGGAAATTCTTTAACAGATTTGATTTTTTCAGGGTCAGGCTTTAAGCCATGTTCGGTGATGACATGCCCGAGATAACCTACTTCTTTTCGCAAGAATTCACACTTATCAGGTTGTAATTTAAGGTTAAATGAACGGAGTTTTTGAAATACTGCAGTAAGGTTTTGGATGTGATTTACAAGATCAAATGAGTACGTGACAATGTCATCTAAATAAACGAAGCATCGCTCTCCTTGGAGACCGGTAAGGACATTATTCATTAGGCGTTGAAATGTTGAAGGAGCGTTTTTTAAGCCGAAAGGCATTCGAGTAAATTCGAAATGCCCTTGGGGAACACTAAATGCAGTTTTACATGCGTCTTCTGGCGCCATTTTAATTTGATGAAACCCTGATGCAAGGTCAAGGGTTGAGAAGTATTTGGAATTGCCTAGCTGGTCGAGAATTTCAACAATATTAGGTATAGGATAAGTCTCTCCGATAGTATTGTCATTGAGTTTTCTGTAGTCTATGACTACACGCCATTTCCTTTGCCCCGAAGCATCAATCTTCTTTGGGACAATCCATATTGGTGAAGACCAGGGGGATAAGGAGGGCTGGATGATATTTTGATCAAGCATTTTTTGGATTTGGGAATTCACTTCTTGTTTATGTATTTCAGGAAATCGATAAGACTTGACATTTATTGGCTGATCGGAGGATGTTCGTATTTTATGTTGAATAGCATCAGTTGCGGTGAGTGAATCAGTAGGCAAATGAAATATATCAGAATATTTCGAGCATAATTCATAAAGGGCTTCTCTTTCTTCTGAGTTTAGATGTGATACGCGTAGGAGTTTTAGGACTTCATTAGTTCTATCCAAACAATTTTCATTACTTTCATATAATTGACAAGATTCGTAATCGACAGGATGTAAGGTGAGTTGGAGATTAGAGTTCAAGGAGACAGGCTTATTAGAAGTATTTAAAATTGTAAGATTTACCCGATGGTTATTTTTTACGTTAACTAAGCAATTGGCTATAAATAGAGTTTCGTTTATGTGCTGATCAAGAATTAAGCCTTCTTTTAGTTCAGGGTTATTAACTGAACATTCTACAGTTATTTCTGAACGAGGTGGAATTTGATAAATTGGGTCAATAAAATTGAGTTTTATTTTATTTTTGTCTAGGTTAAGGATTTGTCTGTTATAGTCAATGGAGCACTGGAAGCGAGTAAGTAAATCATTTCCTATTATGCCATCATAGGGTAGATTTACTTGTTCTATTATATGAAACGTGAAAGAGATTGATTCTTTACCAAATATGAGATTCATATCAAAGTTACCGAGGGTAGGCATAGTATTTTCATGGCTATTAATACCTTTTAATTTAATTATGTCGCCCTTGAGTTCTATGTGTGAGTATGATTGAATTGATGAGTTTTGTATAAGGCAAACGGAGGAACCAGTGTCAACGAGTAATTTAAGTGGTTTATTAGATACGGATGTCTGAACAAGGACATGGGGTAAGGATATTTTATTAGGAATACAAGATACTTCGTAAACTTGGTCATTGTTTAATATTGGCCTAACGTTTTCGAGGGAATAGGTTTTGTACTTGAAAACTTTACTTTCGGCTTTATTGGGTTTTGTACAAATTTGGACACTTGTTTGGGGCTGGTTACCCTTGTGGTCCTTGGATATAGAGGAATGGACACTTGCTTGGGGCTGGTTACCCTTGTGGTCCTTGGGTATAGAGGAATGGACACTTGCTTGGGGCTGATTACCCTTGTGGTCCTTGGATATAGAATAATGGACACTTGCTTGGGGCTGATTACCCTTGTGGTCCTTGGGTATAGAGGAATGGACACTTGCTTGGGGCTGGTTACCCTTGTGGTCCTTGGATATAGAAAGGGTGTCTTTATTGTTTAAGGATATGGTTAAAGGTAGTTCGGGTCCCACGAGACACCTGCGTGAGCCCACTATTCGTTTAAATGATCCTCATCATTGTAATATTGGGTGTTGTCATCGCTAGAAGACGGTTGTGGCTCTAGTTCATAGTAATTGTTGTCGTTAATTGCACAATTAACAGTAGCGGGTTTGGGTTTTAAATATGACGGATTTGGGCGTTGTTGAAATTGGAGTGGTTGAGGAACCTTGAATCGATTATTGTTAAATTCACGCTTTCTACATGTTTCAATAGTATGACCTTGAGTTTTACAGTAACGACAAAATAGACTTTGATTATTACGGTCAAACGGTTTTGGCACCTGGGGCCTAGGATTTACATTGGAAACAGGAGGTCTAAAAGAGTAATTAGGTTTTGGGCCTTGACGCTGTGGCGTTGAGCTGTGAGAATTACGTTTAGCCAGTATATTTAAGATTTTTTCCTCAGATACTGCTAGGTTAATGGCTTCATTAAGGGTAGAAGGGCTTTTACCCCGGACTAAATTAGAAATGTCAGGCTTAAGGCCAAGTACAAACGAGTTAAGGGCCAAATCTTCCATAGCTGCAGTACGGCCAACTAATTCGGACTTCTTCTTATTTGACAGAGTTACTTCTGTTAGTAATTTTGATAGGCATGTTTCTATACGTAAAGCGTATTGATTAACTGGTTCACTATTAATTTGACGGCATTCTTGTAGGTCAGTCAATAAATGAGCATAGTGCTTTCTTTCCCCAAATTGGGTTTGTAGAAAGCTTTTCAACTGGTCCCAGGAATCAAATTCTTTAATGGAGCAGGCTATTTCAGCTTTACCTCCTAATTGTGATAATGTATATTTAAATAGAATAGATTTCTGGGCATCGGAGGCTAAACTAGTTGCGTTGTCGCAATTAGTAATAAATGAGTTTAATTTCTCGCGAGTTCCATCGAATGGCTTTATGAATTTAAATAAGGTCCCAATTTCGACATCTACCTTTTCATGTTTTATTTGCGATTCTTTTATAGACATATTGTATTATTAAAAAAAAATACGCGAACAAAATAAAAGATATTACGATTCGGTGTAATAGACGGCCCACTTGTTATTGTTTCTCAACAGTGAAGTGCTGGCTATTATGAATGCGATAAGGCGCTCAGCTTATTCTAATAATTATCTAATGGTGCACAATAATACTTATGAGAGTAACAATATGAAATATTAAAATCTTATAACGCTACTTAATTTATACGTATAGGCAGGATTGTTCACTAAATCACACACTTGGTTTACGAAAAGTAACGCAGGATTTGCACTTTTACACGAAACGAGTTATTTTTAAGGAAAGAAAACTTACAGGAACACGCAGAGTATATACAGGAACATGATCACCTTTCAGGAACACGACGTTGTCGGAGTTCGACGATGTAACTTTCAGGATACTCAGGAGCAATGCAGGATACAGGACGAGAACAACAACGCGGTCTATCGGCACGGTATGTATTCAGCCAGGCTTTCTTCTTGGCTCTATCAGGATATTGGCTAGGTTCTTGTGTTTATCCACTTTTCAAACGAAGGATTTGAGTTCGGATATGCACTTTTGACACTCGCGGTAAGGTCACAAGATTTGAGTTCGGATATGCACTTTTGACACTTACGAAAAGGTCACTTTTCGTTAACGAGTCCGGACGGAGACGTACCAGGGATACCTTCACCGTCGGTATCCCACCGCTGCCACCAAATTGTTATAAGGAAAGGGCCGAAGGCCTTTTTAAAAAAAGAAATTATAATATTAAAACGTTTATTTGGACTCGATTAAAAATGGCAAGTGTCACGCGTGAATGATGGATACGAACTGGCGTATTGTCAAAGTTCAAAATGCTGCTTGCAGTCAGAAATGCTGAGTAGGCATTAGGGTTAGGGATGCTATGCACTATTATGTACATAAGTTATATATAACAGTACGCAGTTACAATGGTCCATGGAGGTGAAGTATCTAGGCATGACCTTAGATAGCAAACTAATGTGGAAACCTCATGTAGACAAAGTCATAGAGAAGGCCCAGCGGGTCTTCGGCATGATTCGTTCTACTTATGGGAAGACCTGGGGGCTAAAGCCCAAGGTCATCAAGTGGCTATACACGATGATTATAAGACCCATACTCACGTATGGAAGCATTGTCTGGTGGCCAAGAACTAAACTAGCTACATGCAGGATCGCGCTTTCGAAGGTGCAGCGATTGGCCTGCATGGATATAACAGGAGCGTTCCCGACTACGCCAACGCACAGTGGTTCGTTCCCATACAAGAGGTCGGACATAGGGTATTAAAAAATTTTAATTCGTAATTTCAAATAACTGAATATGCCATTCGATTTCTATATTGAAGAGAAATAAATTCTAGCAGCATGAGTTATAAGGCTACACTTACACTGTGGTAAAATTGAATAAAACTGTTTTTAATGTATGGGAAGTAACCTTTAAATATGAATATCTTTTGATTTTGCCCCATTTTCGGTCTGAATTTTTTATGGCAGTATCTTATCATTATTTGCCACATTTTTCCCCAAGACACATAGTGCTACTTTTGTGCCGTTTTTGAGATATTAAATAAAGTATAGACAATAGGAAAAAAATAATCCAAGTAAATATTAATTGTATATTGAAACGAAATAACGATAATAAACATTAAAATAAAAAACAAAACAAAACTAACTAAAATAAACATTTAAATTATAAAAAAATAGTGAAGACCAATGAAAAAAAAAACAATTTACAAAATTATGATTCGTCCTAGTTATCATCGTTATCATCATCCGAGGCATTATCACTATAATCTGAAACTGAAGTTTCCATGGGTACAGGTATGGTGAATTCAATTTCATGATCATCACAAACTAGTAACGTCTCGACCTCTTTTGATAACTTCTTCTTTTCTTTCTTATTGAATTTCCATCGTATGTCACTCAACAAAGGATCCGAAGATAAAAGAAGACTGTTGAGTATATCCTCGTTTGTTGCGAGGCTACTACACTTTCGAGTGTGGTCCGATCAAACCTTTCTGAAGTCCTTGTTTCTGGCTTCTGATGCCTCTTCAGACAAGAAACCTATAGGCACTACAAGAAAATGCTTCACTATTTCAGGTCCATGTATTAGCAACTTATGCAAGCTTGATGGCATGTAGTACCATGAATACAATTCAACGTACAAATTCGCTGTTGCATCGCAATACTCTTTGAACATTGTAAAGTTTATTTTCTCACTCGAAGAAATGCATTGTAGTATAACAGCTATCCTTTGGATTAATCCTTTGTCTAATCCTGTGATTCGGGTTGTTGTATCTGTATCAGCAAGCTCTTCAATATAGAAATCGAATGGCATATTCAGTTATTTGAAATTACGACCTAAAATTTTTTAATACCCTATGTCCGACCTCTTGTATGGGAACGAACCACTGTGCAACGGCAGCGTTAGAGGTCCTGCTGGTGCTAACGCCACTACACATTGTTGTGGAGTCAGAGGCGATAAAGGCGCTACACAGACTATCTGTGCATGGGCTGTGGAGCGTCAACATGCCGGTAGCTCGACACACAAAATTGGAGATTTTAAAGGATCTCAAAAGGATTATGAGCATGGGATGCGACAAAATAAAATATATTACATATTCAAAATGAATTTTAAAACGAAACGAATGGAGACAAGGTCTACAATCCCCTGACAAGGGTTGTCTCATCTGGTACACTGATGGTTCTAAAATGGAAACAGGATCGGGCGCTGGTATCTATACCAACGACTGCAAGGTGAGCTAAAGCATGGGCAAATATGCAACGGTCTTCCAAGCGGAAACCTATGCTATAATTGCCTGTGCTCAGGAGAATAACAACAGTAATGTCACTGACAGGACTGTGTATATTCTCCTGACTGTGTAGATTGAGATTGGCACACAATTCGATCTGCAGAGCCGGTGGTGAACATGACGAGTCCATATCGCACCTACTATGTGAATGCGACGCGTTGGCTGGATTGAGGATGGGTCTGATGGGATTGGCATATCCAAACCCTGAGGACTTCAGGCTTCTCCCTCTGAAGTGTACGCTACGACTGATGCAGTACATTCATAAGGAGATAGCTAAGTAATAAATATTGGGCCGACACAAAAGATCCCAATGGGTCGAAGTGTCGCCGGTCTGTACTGACTGGCCCCCACACATAAGATAAGGGGAAGTCCGGGAGAGTTGAACCGCTTTTACATAAAACATCATATTTTCTTGTTCATAGGTTTTAGAAAATCGATTTACATTTTTGCGGTATCTTATTATAGTAACTACATATGTGCATAATTGTATTTTTAATATATACATAACATTTTATTGGCATTTTTATAAAAAATGAAATATGAGTCGTCTCCCCACCAGCAGGGACATTTGAACTGGGGTATGGGGAGAGATGACCATACTATTTTGGAGCCAAGAAAAATCATTTTTAACTTGAATCATAGTTTTATTAAGGTATCTTACACAACAATTAACTTGCTTTTAGTAGGTACTTCCAGTAAGGAAAATACTAAAAGTAACAAACCTTCATGACATTTATAATAAAATATTCCAAAATAAACAAAACGACAATAATAAACTGTAAACATACATATTAGTACTTATTTTATAATATTGTCTTCTGTTTACGCGAATGTTATTCATTGAAATTAAACTACTATATACGGATTTTATCGCGTTGTTTATTTATCACTGTATTACATACTACTACTACTACTATTGAATTTTACTAATTTATAAGCTAATAAAATTATTTAAACTATATTTTAGTTTTTTTTCATTATCAGTAACTTATTTCCAATAATTTGGCATCATTTGCCAGTCTAAAAATTATTGTAAATCAATATACCTTTTTTAATTATCTTTTCTAATTAACGTTACATACCTTAAGAAAATTACGGAACAGTGATATTAATCCAGATATAACATATTATCAAACTTTGTAATAATTAGTCTATATTAGGTTATTTGTTTTAAAACTATTAAACAACAGTTTTGATCTTTAAATTAATGAATTTTATTTTCATATATTCTGTATCTTCTAAATGTACTTCTATCTATGCCATACTTGATTGAAGTTTTTCTCAAAGAAGCGCCTTTCCTAATATTGTCTATGGCATTTTCCAACTCCGTTTTTGTGTATTTTTTTCATTTGCGTTCATTTTCAGGAGGCTTGTATTGAAAGGGCATCGTGTAGGTAGGTAGGTACTTACTGTAAAGAAAAATGTAAAATTAAGACAAAATATAAAATAAGTTTAAAAACTTGCTTCGCCGTAGTCGAAAAAAAGCACTTGAATTAAACTAAGTACGGAAGATATGAACCACTGAGCATGTCTCCCGCAACCTCCCTGGTGCAACTCTCCCGCTTACACTAATTTCACATTTAGCTTATGGCATAGAAACGCCTCCAATCGTAGAGAAAAATACTTAGCACACCTCAAACTACATTTATCTGGTAATATAATAATAGCAACACACGATACGTACCTCAATAAACACGACAGCGACCACAAACTACTTAATTTAAAAAATAACACTCTGCAGCAACAAAAACACCTTTCACATTCCCACCACAAAGTACATTTGTATAATTCTCACTGCCAAATAAAAAAGCGTTGATGCAAAATGGCGGCATACTTGTGATTGGCTTCTCGCATGTCACCAATAAACGCATTGATGTTTCATTCGCGCTAAATTTAAATACAATTTTGAAAGATGGTTCTACTCTTCCACTTGAGCAAATATCCCGGATTCCCCCTACCTATAAAAGATTCAGCGACGACGAAACCTTTGAAGATGCGCCGAGAGCTATGATAAAGGGTCATTCAAGTGTTAGGCACCCATGAGGGTAGGGCGGTCTTTGCATGCTTATTTCGGATGACATTATATTATAATATTGTCTTATGTTTACGCGAATGTTATACATTGAAATTAAACACTTTATACGGATTATCATCTTTTTTAACATCTTAGTCTCCCCGTGAACATGGCTGCTGTAAAGCAACCGAAACGTCGGGGCAAAGTGTAAACTCAAATATAAATAGTTTTAATTAAAAATATATAGCTTAAAATAGTAGTAAAGTTCAATAATAGTAGTGTTAGAGCTTTTCAAAATTTTGTAATAACAGTTTTATAAAGTAAAATAAACAACGCGACAAAATCCGATATTATATTATGTTTACTTTTGCTGTCAAGGAGCGGAAGAAGGTTAAGAATAACTAAATTCTTACTTTCGTAATACTCGAACGGTCCGTAACTTCAAGTACACATTCTGCGCATTATTAGGTAACAGCGGACGGAATATTAAAATAATAATTATATGACACGTTGGTCTAGTAGCTAGTGTATAAGCAGATCATAAGTAGCCGGTTCCGAATCCCGCATCGAGTGAAAGCTTTTGGGCATTTCTGCCTTTTAAAAAGTAAAGCAGGCAGTGAATTGCTGTTTGTCCTACGCCTGATATCTATCTCTTCGATTGTGGCAGATTGTTATTTTATCAGACAATGCGAATGTGTATGTGAGAGAGAATAGATAGTGCATGTATGTAAGACGCACTTGTGAATTTGTAATGTCACCTACATACGTATTCAGTATACATAACCAGTTTCTGTTTACGGTGCTCAGTTTCATGATCGCCTGCAAATCATTATTCTTAAATTATATAAAACCTGAATGCTAAAACTGATATAAATAAAAGCAGCCCAAATATTTTCCAATAATTTAATCAGGACATCAAGTAATACGTAACTTTCCAGAATACATAAATAATTTTAACAATTCAATCGATTACACAATCGCCTTACCGTTTATATTACATTAGTCACTTAAATTTAGTTCAAATTGATTGCTACATTGACTAACATAGAATATCAGATGAGACAGGAACCAGCCTGTTTCCACTACTAAGTTTTATTCAATTAAATGCTAAAATAATTAATAATTTCATCAAAATCCAACGATGTATCCAACGTTCTTCACTCGAAATAACGCAATAATTCGAAAACCAGCGAGCGCATTTTGAACTCGAATAAGAAGGAATATTTGAAATTAGAATTCGATTTAAGTTAGACTTCGCAGGACTACATTTTGCTTGGAATATTAAGAAATAAAACTATAAAAAAATGTTTGTCTAAAAGTTTTGAAACTAAACTATGTTTGTTAATCAGAAAATATAATGGCTGAGTGTCATTTTTTTTAGCAGGCTTTACTTGAGTAATTGTAAGTATCTACTAATAATTAGTTTATAGATAAACTCTAAAATGCATTCTTTTTATTACTTATTTACAAAGCGAAATGTTGTCGTGTTAAGTCTTACTTAAATTGAATTCGCATAGTAGGTATAGACTCAGTATTAATTTAATAATTAGATACTGAGCTTACAATTCAATAATTCCTTAATTTGTGCGTTAAGTTACATAAAATAGACAAGTGTATGCATGTAGGGCTCCGTAAACTCTCATGGAACATGTAAAACAATATTGAGCAAAATTAACAGCTTAAATAAATTTGAATCCTACGAAACAAACGTAAACATACTTAAAAAATATGAAGGGAAGCTGTTTTTATGCACCAGGCATTTGAAATTAATCTTATGTTAGACTCCGGACGGACAAAATGGACGACTAAAAATAAGAAACAAAGAAAAGAGGAGTTCACGGCACCCTGACTTAAACATAACTTACGCAGTTTTAGTTCAATTTATTTATTATTAAATTATTAGAAGTTAAGTATGGCAGCGGAAGTTACGTTAAATAAATCACATAGAAGACATTAAGATTCAGTTCAATCACTTTACACAATAAATTTAGAGTTAGGATGAGATAAGTAGTCATCGTACATTTAGTAAGTAGGTACTTAATATATAAAGCAAATAAACTTATAATCTAAACCATAATTGTACTTTTTGTTTAATTCAAGAGGATTTTGTTAACCAAATGAGGTATTTATGTAATTATTTAGCTTTATTAATATAATATTAATAGTTATTAACAACCTTTTAATGTACGTACGTTTTATTAAGGCAAAAATATTAATATAACTTAAAAAGTAATTCATTATTTTAGTCACAAAAGTATAATGTATATGTTATAGGTTAAAACCTAATTGCCAGTGAAGATGTGATTCTAATAAATGTAACAGCAGTGATTACTTATCTCACAGCTAGAGATTACAACTAGATTACAGTAGATTGCTTTGGTCGTATATAGTTTTACAGCCACCGACGAAATTAACATTTTAAATTATATATTTACCGATCTAACATCGACGTTTAAATCAAGTAGTTGCTGTCCATGGCGGCTAAACTAGGGCACTTACCTATTTTAATTTAGCTCCGTACAGTCTTATAAGAATGAAGCCTGAAAATACCATCCATATCTGCTACTTGTGCTCACGGATCTTCCCTCAAAATGATTCGGGTCATAAGCTATCGGGAACAAGAGCAGTATGGGAATAGAAAAGCCTTTTTGTCGAGACATAAAGTATATTAGACACCTTTAAAATACAAGTTTTGGTCTCATTTTTTCATAACTGATACCTACCTAATTCAAATTATCGATGTTAGGTCGTCTATACAACATAAACAATTATTATTGTGCATTAGGTATCTATTGTGTGCAACCCTTACTATTATTCAAATACGAATGATTATCCTATGTTTAATTTGCTATTTGCTTACAATGTAAGAAGTATAAAATGGCAGTATAAATCATAATGAGGGCATATACAAAAGTGTGAGTGAGAGTTCCACTCTATAATGATTAAATATTTGAAAATAAATTAAAGTCTGGTCTAGGTATTCATGTTATGTGGCACTAAAATATTATTTGTGGGAAGTCTGTATGGAAAACATGGAATCAAACCTTATATATTATGACAGATTAACACATATCTATAAATTTTGGCGCCAATACAACCTAATTTTAAGTCATCACACGTTATCATAATGAGTAATAAGTATAAAAATATAGAATAAAAGCGAGAAAAATACAAGGGTAGGAAAATGGTAGTTAAAAATGAATTAGACTTAGGTATAATCTTAATCTAAATTTCACCACAAAATTACATCTAAACATCAACATTACAGATAAAGAATTCACTAAATACAATTAATTTAATTTCAATAATGTAATTAATAAGCGTAATAGATCAAAACATTAATGTTTTTTATTTAATTTCATTTTCGTGTTTATACTTGGCGATATTAAGCCACTGTGATTGCTTACTCAGCGATTTTAAAAATTTGTTACAAGCCATTTTTTTCGCTCGAGGGAAAACAATTCTGGAAGATATATTTAAATATTCTGTAACATACTTTTTGTGGAGATGTTGTTTGTATGTAAATAACGATTGTAAGTATATATTTTTTATATATTTAATAGGGTTTTTATATGTATTTTCATTTAAAATTTTGATGTCTAATAGTATATTAGATTTTATAATTAATTTGTGTAAAGAAAAGACGTACGGTACATAGGTAGGCACCCATCTGATTAAAATTATCGTTCACATGCATAATTGCAAACGTGCCATGATGACTTTTTATAGAATATGTTGCGTTGGAAAGACTATATCTATTAATAATTAATATTTATAAGCGAATGTTGTTAATGCATTAGATATTCACAGAGAAGTTATAATATCTTCTATTCTTGCCTACTATTTTTCCTGTATATGCTTATAAAGATCGAACAAAGAATAGGGTTTATTATCCTAAACATTAGTTGCCTACTGGCTATAGCGCCATTTTCAATTATAGGTACATTACACAAAGAGCCTGGTTAAATACGATTCTTTTGATTTAATGTATTTTTTGGTTTAGATATTTCAATGACACTTTTCATGTGATATTTCTAAATTACATACATTGTGTTCCGCCTACAGCGTTCTACAATATTTTATGTTCCCGTTTAACCGTTAGACATCAAAACTTTTAACAAGTAAAAAGCAATAGTGGCTCAAATCCTTTGTTTCAGTTATTTGTATCACTTTTGGACCTGCTATGAGCTTTCAAGGCCTTTCACATCGAATGATTTTCCTTCTAAGGTCTCGTCTCCGTACCCTCTGTCGTCGAATTCGACCTCCTTGCCACTGGCTACAGACTCTATGGTAGGACCATAGAGCTTGACGCATAGGATGTCCTTGTAGTTTTCTAGTGCGAGCGCGAGGACAGATCCTCCGAGGAGTACCTCACATGACGTGATCCGTTCTGGCGGTGTGTACACCGCTATGAGTTTACCTGTGTACAATTTAATTGTATATTTATTATCAAATAAATACTTAATTGGATCCTTGGTTAGGTGACAATTGGCATAAAGGTTCTTAGCGAAATTTCTCGACCGATTACGATATTATTGGGGTTTTTTGACAAAAAAGTCTTGGACATGTAAGACAGAAAGGGTGCACGGTAAACGGCAATAGTGGGCTTCGGTTTAATAATACGTAAAGACACAAGCATCTCTTTTGTTATGTAAGCAGCTTCGGGGTACTGAAAGTAGTTATTAATAATAAGAATAGCTATAATTCTTGATAGCGCCAACTCCTCATACTCCACACACAGTTTGAAGGGGTGTGACCGCTACAGTTAATATTGATGAAGCATTTTTAAGTAAATGAAAATATCAAAAATTGACATGATAAGATGTCCTACCTGTATGTAGGTCCCACAGCCTGACAGAAAGGTCGCTGCAGGTGTCATCGGTCGACATGAGTACACCCCCTGACTTGGCCAGCCGCAGCAGAGAGGGAGCGGCCACGTGACCTCGGAGCGTTAGCCTGCAGTTACCTGTGGAAATATATAATTTAACCATAAGCTGGGAATCGAAAGGACTGCGAGAAAGACCACAGCGAGATGTTCTATTAGTATTGTGAGATACTCTATTAGACATAACCCTAAGGTCTATTTGCCGTCAGCACAGCGGATCATAGGAAGCTTTGGAAACTCTATTCACCGCAGAAACAACACAAAATTGCTGACTGCGGTGGTACAGCTAGCGACATAAGTGGCTGAACATTAAATTTAGTTCAAATTGAATAATATTTTTGCATTAGTTGGTTTACCGTGGGAGGCTATATAACATGACTACGACCCAAAGCAATAAAGGACATCGGCGAATTTCGGCCTTCACAAAAACAGCGGACAGAATTAAATGTATACAGAAAAAAAGTACTTATTTTTATTGATTTTTAATTACTGTAAACAGAAAAATCTATGGTTTAGATATAAATATCCTTAAAAAAGGTAATAAACCTACTGTAAAACTGGAAACTGTTGCTTTTCGAGTTTCTAATGTTGCCAGCCTTAAAAATAGATAAGGGCACTATTTATTATTTTTAAATTAATGTTTTTAATATACAATACATGGTCTCGATTGTCAGTTTGAACAGTTATAATAGTTTAAATAAATATCAATCACGGTAGGGTATGTTTAACTATAATTACTGGCGTTTGACTTTATGTTTATGCGTGCGCTTCTTTATTATTATTTTATTTTTATGTTGGATCAAAAGGCTTATATTCAATAACAGAAACGGAATGGCAATAACGAACAATAAAGCTGTCAAAAATAGCAACAAGTTACATTCGTGTTGACCAAAGAGTATACTAACTAGGTGTTGACTTTGCACTCGTGCGCAGTGAACGTTAATAAACTAGCACTTATTTTTGCGACTGTGATTTATTTGTGACCTGGCTATTTATTTGGATTCTGAAACTGCATCTTCGATTGACCTGGCTTTGTTGTTATTGGATATTTGTGTAAGTTGTCTCAATATATTAATTACAGTCACTACGGGCTGAGCCTCATTTTTCCCACGCAAGTTACTAATCAAAGAGCAATAAAATAGTATTTATGAATATTACTATTAAACCTACCTATATTTATATAAACCATAAACAAATATGTATCTACAATTTTCGTACCTACAAAATGGTGTCATTATTATAACCTAGAATTATACATATAAACTCAAATATCTCCTTAATACCACCATTAATATACTTTTTTTTTTACATATATCATTTGTATGTTTTTAGCTGTAATTTGATTACCTTTTCACTCTAGTCCGCGATGGGCCTGACGAACTAAGGGACTCCGCCCGTCTCCTTTGTACCAGTATTGTTTGAATGAAAATGTACTTTAAAACACCAATATGAATAATTGTATCGCGGGGACTTACAAAACATGCAAACAGTGAACACAAAGAACATCCAGACTCGGAACAACCATTTGTGGACCACAGCCATTTTTGCCCCATGTGGGATTCAAGCCTACAACACTCGGCGATGTGAGAGGTGCTCCTACTGACCTGTAACGAGATCCCACACTAATATCCTAGTGTCAGCGAGTCCTGAGACCACACAGCCGTCCACCGAGCTGATGGCCAACGCGACGGTGTCGCAGCCAGGCTTCCACTTCTTGAACAGAGTGCCTGACTGTAGGTCGTACACCACTATGAAGTTCGGACTGGGTTCGTCCAGCTCTCTTGATACTACACATACGTAGGATCCTGCGAAATAATTATAATATAATCTGCCATTCCAACTTTGTACTGAAACAGTATATCGGACAGACGCCGCTTTATATCCATAGTTTTCATTATACCAGCCCATCAAACACCCATCCCTGTAGCCCAGATTTATTAGTAATAGTCTCCTACACCTGCCACGGCTAGTGTCTCGATAAGTGCCCCATCTCACTCTAAACTAAAACTCTCGAAGGGCCTCTGCACGTTGGACCCATGTTCCCGTGTAATCCTCTCAAAGAGCCGGGTATTTCCGTAACACATTAAGAAACTAACCGTGAAAGAGAAACACATAATAACAAGTGAGAAACGACAATGAATTGCTGTAAATCTTAGAGTTCGAGAAAATGGTATCACCTGACCTTGAGGTCAGAGGTCAAAGGTCATTTCGGGGTATATCGACTATGCTGAGTCGAATAACGTTAACCGCGAGTCTCTCTTTCTTACGGTTTTTGAAACTTGCATAACATACAGACGTTACATAAGAGTTTTTCGAACTCTACAAATATTTATTTCATCTTTCACAAAGGTAAGTAGGTACTTATAATCCAATACAATACATGTTAAATATGTTTGACTATAGTCGAACTGACAATATAGCCTTGATTTGTTTTCTGGACTACTTCGTCTGTGTCAAGGTATAACTTTGCAGCTGATAGTGAGACCCTGGGCTTGTATCAACAAATAAGACAAATATATAAACTCTGTAACGCGTTGTCTTGTTTCCACTTATACTATTTTTGGGATCAAGGCCTTGCCACTAAATGTTAATGATAGACCTCAGCTTCCCCCATTATTTTGAGAAAAGGCACCGTGTGCTGAGACAATTGATATAATTACCACAAGCGGACCACAATAAACACTAAGAAAATCTGTTCTATAACTTGTTTCATAAATGGGAAAGGAATATTATGTTACATTTCAACAAGGTGGCGGTACCTTCATAAGTGATAGCAGCTTTAGACGTGATGAAGTCATGGTGCGGGATGCGCAGGTCGTATAGTAGCTTGCGGGATGTCAGCGACCATACCAGCAGGGGGAACGGTTTCTGTGTCTCGTCCCCGCACACCAACACTCTATGGAACATCATACCATTAACATTTTAATATTATTTGTTGATGGAGTAGTAAGCATAATGGTTCAAGTAGCGCCATCTAAGTTATAAATGAGAGGGCGCCACTTGCTCTTTCAGTCAGATAAATAAAACATTATTCGAACTGAGATATAAACATGAATGTGAGTGGGCTTTCTCCATTTTGCGTGTCGAACAAAACCAATGAATCGACTAAATTAGAAATAGCTAAAAGAATCGAGTTAACTACACTATGTACATATTTTTACGGCATCGCCAAAATTTGATGACCATAATTATTAAAAATTTGTAAAAGTTGTTCTTATGACAGTAATCGGGGTATGTAATATGCAAATTATTCAAGGATCGAAACTCAAGCTTGCTGGTGATCACATTTTATCAAACCAGAGAGCCATCTATGTTGTAAATTTTTTGTATTGTAAGTTTTATATTCATCATAGTTATCATCATTATAATCATTATAATTATAGTAAGCTAAAAAAGACCTGACAGAACTTGCCTACTTAAACTTCACGTTGTTTACGGATTTTAGAAAGGATAATAGGATATAGCTAGGACCCCTACTAGAAAGGATTGGTCCTTGACCAATCCAAAAATATCGAATTCTAATAGGCGTCCATCAAATTCTAATAGGCGTCTATTAATTTCTAAAAGGCGTCCAAGCTATATTCTCCATTCATAGTTTTATGTTGCTGGCAAATCCTCTGTGGTTGTATTAAAATTAAAGTATTTCATGTAGAAATAGAACGCGTCATAGAAACCGCGTGTTTATGTAATAGTGAAGTATCTAGTCGCGCTGTTGCACCAATTGGGTTGTCTAAATATATCACCTTAATGTCTTGACGCACGAAACGCGAATCTTATTTTATTTGGAGACTCTCATTTAGTCGTAATTGCCGCGGTAATGTGTAATTAAATTATACAGTGTGTATAATAAACCCTGTCCGATCCTTAAAGGTGTTATACAGTAGCTTATTATGAGTACGTAAGTAACATCCTTTTATAAAAATCGATCAAAAAAATGACCCCAGTAAATTTAATTTATTTCAAATAATATGTTAATAGATGGCAACCTATTGCAACCGACCTATGGCAACACCGACAATTAATAATCATAATGCCTAGGTATCACTAAAGTTCATAAAGGTTCACCGATGCCGCGCCGCGCTACGCCGCGCCACTTACCTACAGAAAAATGCGGCCAAAAGTATGTCACGCTCTGCGTCCTTGTCAATTTTAGCGGAGTGTTGCTAGACTGTGCGAAATTTCAATAATTCAAGGGTAAATAAAAATAGTGATTAATACTGTACTTAAAAACATTTTTTAGACGTTTTACCATGATATAGTTTTTTTTTTGTTATTTTCTTAGCATGTTTGTTAAATCAAAGTAATGTATAAGATAGTTTGTCTACGGTAAGTAGGAAGCTTAATAATACATATCAGTACGATTTAAAGGAGCAGTGATCATAAACTTCATTGAATTCAAGTAAAACTACGAAGCACAGCTACTTTGATATCGATTTCTCATTGCAGAGGATCATTACAATTTGTATAAAACTAACCTCTTTAAATATTTACTAATATTATGGGTATATTGTTATTTGTTATTTTGTCCAAATTGACGCGATTTTCTGTATAAGAGTTTATGACCGGATTCTGTATTTGATATACCTATGCCGCTCTGCAAGCGGCATATATCAAACAAACACAGGATTTCGTTAGCACTGCTATGAACCACAGGAGCGAAGCCAATTAGTATAAAATCGGTTCAACTTACCTGCCGTCTCCAGATACGAGTAGGGAGTTAAGGAACCTGTCTTCACCAGCCTTGAATGTTGTCACACAGTCACCTGAAACAAAAATTACTTTTTAATATGAAACACAAATATGCTCACGTTTACAAGTCACAAGTATACGTCGATAATAGGTGTTCGCGTTAAATTTAAGGACCATAATCTTATGACGTAAATCCATACCAATATATGACTGAAGGATTTATCAAAGTTGTATAGCACTCATATTTTGTAAGGTTGGTATAACTACACATCTAAAAAATCCTTATAAAACAGGTCTTATGATGTTTGCAACTTTCATTTTGCTTTTAGATGCCAAGTAAACACATATATGTACTTATATTCCATAGTTAGTAGGATCCTTTAAACTGACATTCAGTTATGGCGGCTGATATTTACGAAAACTGACCGTCTACGTAGGAGATATATAATACTGCACAAGTGGATGCGCAAACGCAAGTGCACTCTCTATACTCTCACTCTCATAGACGGACGGGACGGCAATCCGACAGGATTGGAGAAATTGAAACTTTATTTACTTGAGACATGGTATGGAGAGAGATCAGGCCAGTACCAACAGCTTTACATACTTTTCGAGGCAGTAATTTGATAATAAACAGTTGCCGTGAATATTTGTAACATCAGAAGAAGTCGCACGATGTTGAACTTTAAAAACATTTAATGCTGCATTATAAGCGCAAGTTACTATTTCTGACCTCCTGTTAACAGTACAGCACCTCTTTAAGTAGTCGCTTTAGGTACAAAGCTACTTAATGACTAAAGCCTGTGATTCTCTATATAGCGAATTTATTGGCCAACCGGAGATTAAGTGAATTTTCTGCTGTGGTTAACTTCTAACAGCGCTTTCATATTTTTACGGTTTCACAAATTTGGTTGGCGATACGAAAAAGTGAATCATGTACCAAAAAGTGGAGACGTACTGAAAAAGTGGAGATTTTGTGATCGTTTAACAATTGTGAGAAGGCAAATAAGGGATAATAAATAGACAGTTTGTAAGAAGTATGTGATATCAACTCACCAGTCTCAATATTCATAAGGTTGACATACATCCTGTTTCTGGAGAGCGCCACGAGGTGCTTTGGGTCGTGCAATCCATAGTACGGCATCTTCTGGTTCATAACGCCCTTCAACGCCACTAGGAATGTGCCCTGAAAACCAAGAGTGACCATTAAACATAACTTGTACGAATATATATTCTTAAAAGTCTTACAACCTAGATGGTTGCAAGTTAATCCACGTATTTAGATGAACATTGCAACACATAAAGACCATATCTTAAATTTACATACTTATACGATTCTTTTATATGATATATGTATACGTTACCAGCAAGCGAAGGCGCGGGATATAACTAGTCGATAACATATATGTGCATATTATTGTGTGTATTCGTTTTTAGTTTCCAACGTATGATTCTTTTCCCTTGTGCAGAAGTAGACAACCGGACTTTTGAAAGTGCCAGCCTTCCGCCTGCTTTACCGGTATCATATTACTAAGGACCTTTAGCGGTGATCAGTATAGTTTTGAAGAAGATGATGGTAGGATGTAGGTGTACCTGGTCAAGGTTGTAAACTCTCAGCTCCCTGCGACACAGCACTACGCACTTGTATTCATCGATGGGCACCAGGTTTATGGGGTGGGTTACGCCAACCATCTTCCGTACCATTTTACACCTGAAAAATTAGTAAAATTCGGTTCATTAAAAAAACCGGCCAAGAGCGAGTCGGATTCGCGCACCGAGGGTTCCGTACAAACCTGTTGGTATATAAGTAAAAGTTATGGTATTTTTATTGCTAAATAATTAAAAATTTATGCTTTTCGCAATTTTTTACTTTATCTGTGCTATAAGACGTTGCTTCGTACCAAATTTCAAGATTCTGAGTTCACGGGAAGTACCCTGTAGGTTTTGATTCCCTTGCGAGTGTCGAAAATTTGCAGCATAAACGGCTGTATCTTTTGATTGCGTTGGCTTAGAAGTTTGATTTTTCACAGCTCCAAGGGACTATAGACTGTGTATTTGATATGAATTACAGCTTGATACCTCCATGCGTTCCTGAGAAAAAGGGTCTTGACAGACAGACGGACAACAAAGTGATGCTATAAGGGTCCCGTTTTTCCCTTTTGAAGTATGGAACCCTAAAAATGACAAAGGCTATTGTTGTCTTGCTGAATATGGGCTTTCTTTTAAATACTATCCGCGTATTTGACACACCACTGCCCACTTGCTTCAATTATATATAAAATTTGCAACATAATATAAATGGCTGCCTTATTAATCGTAAATAACCAAACGTGTAATATACGTAGGTACATAACACTCATGTACGCAAAGACTGCGGGATTTTAAAGCCTTATAATTTAAGTTATTTTAAGTCTGATTTAATTTTCCTTCAATTATTGTTACTATAATAAAAAATACTGGAGTCACCAATCCAAAACGGTACAGTGTGGTGGTAAAGGACATAGGCGTACCATTAGTTCATCCATACCTACTATCCATACTAATGTTATAAAATGCAAAAGTAGCTCTGTCTGGCTGACACACTTTCACGGCTAAACCGCTGAACCATTTTGATAAAATTCAGCAAGGAGATAGATTGTCCTGGGAATTATCCTGGAGAAGAACACTGTCTACTTTTTAACCTGGTATGTGATCCCGTGCGATTCACGCGGACAAACCTGCAGGCAAAAATCTAGTATACACTAATTTACGTTGACGGTCTTATAATATTGCCCTGGGTTCCTTTAAAGACTTATGTCATATATATTCTAGTCAAGTACTTACTTAACGACATCCCAAACGCAGATCTCCTCTCTCTCCGTCGAAACAGTCGCCACGAACTTGCCTCGGCTGTCAAACCTGACGATCAAATCATACATCTTCGTATCGAAACCATTTCCCATCGAAAACTCTCTCTTCTCTTGAACCTGTAAAAGTTTCCAGATATCCTCATTCTCTGGATAAAAGGTCGGCACTGGCGGCTCCCATATCTCTTTCATCCAATCTTGAACGATTTTACTTCTAATTTGAATTCCATCGCGTTGTCTTTTCTCCATTGTCGCTCTCAACAGCCCATAAAACTGTCGATGGTCGTAGTCCAATGCGTAGGAATGAGTTTCCAAAACTTCTTTTATTATGACTATGTGTTCTGGTAGGGGGTCGATGTGGATGAGTGCTATGTCTTCGAGGAAGTGGCAGGTATCTGTGGCGGCCAGTTTGTCGTGGATCCAGTCCAGCTGGGTGAAGTACGGCTTGTTCGCGAATATCTCTGGCTCGTCTTTGTGTATATGGTAGTGTTGGAACGGTAGCTCGTCGAGCTTTCTTGTGTTATAACTGGAAGAAAATGTTATTTTATTTAAAAATGGCCACTTAAATACTATAGGACGGCCTTTGTACTAACGGCAGTTTGATAGACATTAAATTATAGACCCAGATTCGTAATAAATAAAATGGTCGATCATGCAAATATTGATGGATTGTAGCGTCATTTAATCTTAGTGGCAAATATATTAAATTTAATCAATAAAAAATTTCTTCTTTAATATTCAGCGTCAGCGGATAAATAAAATCGCAATACAAGTATCTACGAAATTTTAACGACATGGTTTGAAGTGTTGGGTAGTCAAATTCTAACCGCTGCATGGTCTCCAAGAGTATAATTCTAAGGTATACTTACTACTCCTCAGAAAATTTGTTTTCTTGAGATACAAGTCGGCCGGCCATTTTGGGATCGTTTTCTGAGTGCCACACTCCCTGAAAAATTAGACATGTTGGATCATTTTATTTTGTTTACAAAAACATAATATCAACGCTCTAAAATTGTTTTCTCATTTTATTTAAAGAATCATATAGAGTAATTTGGAATCAGATACGTTTTCTTCTTATTCAGATACCTAAAAATAAGCAGACATCATAAAATTTTAGATGAAAACATTTGTTGACTAAGTGACCTGATTTTGTTCAAATAATTGCGTGTCGCTAAGATTAGTTAAGCACCAGCGCCAGCGAGCGGCGCCGCGCGCGTCCCAGCGCAGCCACGGCGCCAGCAGCGCCGCCAGCTGCGGCCACACCAGCGACGCCGCGCCCACATATAGTACGTACCTCGTAGTACGAGACGAGTATCTGTCGCACGGCGCGGTGCGCGTCGGCGAGGTACCGCTCGGCGGCGGCGCCGGCCAGCGCGGCGTCGCGCCAGCGAGCGGCGCCGCGCGCGTCCCAGCGCAGCCACGGCGCCAGCAGCGCCGCCAGCTGCGGCCACACCAGCGACGCCGCGCCCACATATAGTACGTACCTCGTAGTACGAGACGAGTATCTGTCGCACGGCGCGGTGCGCGTCGGCGAGGTACCGCTCGGCGGCGGCGCCGGCCAGCGCGGCGTCGCGCCAGCGAGCGGCGCCGCGCGCGTCCCAGCGCAGCCACGGCGCCAGCAGCGCCGCCAGCTGCGGCCACACCAGCGACGCCGCGCCCACATATAGTACGTACCTCGTAGTACGAGACGAGTATCTGTCGCACGGCGCGGTGCGCGTCGGCGAGGTACCGCTCGGCGGCGGCGCCGGCCAGCGCGGCGTCGCGCCAGCGAGCGGCGCCGCGCGCGTCCCAGCGCAGCCACGGCGCCAGCAGCGCCGCCAGCTGCGGCCACACCAGCGACGCCGGTGCCCACGGCACTGAACGACCATACACTCTTAGTTTACACCTCTCGATTGTTCAGTCTCTACGTTGAGTATAGCCATGCCTGATTTTGCTAGACAAATTTGATACTTAGGGGCCTTCCATAAATTACATCACACGTTAAGGGAGAGGGAAAAGTCGACGAATTGTAACATTGTGTAACTTTTTACACAATGTGAAAGGAGTCCTGAATAATGCCATCAATTCAAAATTTAATATATCTAAGTACAATAATACCCCGCTTTACGCAAGATACTTTGATAGAACTACCCATTATTTTAACAAAATGAACATAAAAAGTGGGAATTCCAAAAGGGAAATAAAGCTAATTATAGATCTATTACCTAATAATTTCTAAACGTATACTTCCAAAATATGTGACATCTCACTAAAGAAAGGGAGTCTCACAAATGTGACCTGTGTGTGACAAAAACAAAGAAGTGATAAAAAATCATCAAATTGTTGTGACGTCATTTATAGACTCCTTAGAAACGTTTAAATGTAGATAATTTTTAAGGTTTATAAAGTATAGTCGATACCTATACAGTGTGTATTATAAACTCTGTCCGATCGTTAAAGGTGTTATACAGTAGCTTCTTATGAGTACGTAGGTGTCATCCTTTTATAAAAAATATTTAATAAAATTACCCAGGTAAATTTTATTTATTTAATACATTGAACACCATGTGAAAAATCGAGTATTCCAAACAGGCCACGGGGCTCACTGGTGAGCCTTCTTTTACTGAACCGTTCAAGCCATGGGGGTCACCCATGAGCCGCGTGTGAGGTTCGTTGAAAAATGTTGCCACAAGCCACACATTGCAGCTAACAAACGAAACGCACATAAAAGTGAGTCGCGTGGCCCTGTAGCCCAACCAGACGGCGTGGTTTTCAAATCAGATAAAACCTTATAGGTTTTTTTTAATATGTAATAACGGCAGGGTTGTTCTTAAAGATTACAGTCAACATTATTATTCTACTTAAATTTTATCAGTTATACCAAAAAAATATAATAAAATATTAATTAAATTACTGGAACATAATATTTTCTTCATCACCAAATAAAAATATCACTTTCAACATTGTAACAAACTGTTTCATTAAAATAATTTATGATGTCTGATAATCACAACTTTACTATGGCACTTGTTTTTAATATCGCAAACAAGGGTAATGTTTAGTTGGCCAGCTTCCACAATAAGTAGTTTCTTTTTTTTTGTCTTAGCCTGTTTGCTGTCCATGATTGGTACGTTTTATGCGTAAAATTAACGACATGTTCTTCTGAATTTTCTAGCCAAATCGTCTTTTTTTCCATGGTGTGTTTTACTCATTTCAGTCTTTATCTAGAAAATATGAAATTCTCTTTTCTTTAGTTTAGGATTTATGACTATGACAGGCGCCTCTTTGCTTTCAGATTGTTCCTACCAAATGGGTTTCATTATTTAGCAGAGTCCTGGCTGATTAGGTGTTTGTATACCAGTTATCGGTTTTTTGGGTGTACTCAAGAAAGGTAAATTTATTGGAAGAGAAAGTCGAGATGTTATTACTGCAATGAAATGGAGACACAAAAGAGAAGTGTTGGTTTTGACAACCAAACACTCAGACCAATTTGTGAAAATAAAAAAGCACCAGGGCAATGTTGTTATAAAACCACAGATCATTATCGACTACAACAAAGCCAAAGGCGCAGTCGACTTATCACTTATCAGATGGCAGCATACTCGTCCCCCTTGAGAAAATCAGTAAAGTGGTACAAGAAACAAGAAACTGGCTATTTAATTATTATTCAATACTGCGATGGTAAATGCTCTGACTTTATATAAGTCAGTGACTAAATAAAACATACAAATGGTAGATTTCCGAAGGTTTGTATTGATGAAACTTTGTGAAGTTCCAAAACATGCTGCGCTTATAGAAAGACCGAAAAGGGTGAAACACACCTTGAAAAAAAAGGGTGCGGCTAGAAAAGTCAAAAGAACATGTCGTGAATGTTACGCCGAAAATGTACCAATCATGAGCAGCAAACAGGCTAAGACAAAAGCAAAATGATCGTAACTTTCTGAGAATATAATTCACCGGCATCTTCTTTTCGTTGGCTGAACGTCTTCTTATGAATCTATTTGGAAACAACGGTTTGGAAGATTTATTTTAATGTTTTCTTGTTATGTTAATTTCTCTTGTATTGACTCAAAATCTTTAAAATCTATTTTTGCTTTATAAGCGTAACAAATTTTCCTCACTTGTTGACGCTGCGTGCGATATTGACCGGTCGTATAAATCGCTGCGGCCGCAGCACGCGCGTGGGGTGAGCCGTAACGTGACCCCGTGGCCACCGCCATTGGAAATTCTTTAGTCCTTTGTAAGAAGCCACGCGACCCACTCGCGAGCCTTTTGCTATATCGCTAAAACTAGACGGTAGAAGTCGCTAATATTATTTTCTGTTCGAATAACCGCATTTTATACACCTAGGAAACAAAATCTCAATTTAATAAAAGTTATCTTTTTCCTGATTTTGGCTTCGCTCGAATGAAGTAGTGCGCTAGGCCCACCGGTGGGTCGTAAAGCGTTCAACGTGTTAAAATAATATATTTGGTATATTTTACCCATGGCAACCCTGACAACCCATAAATCATAATAACTAGGCATCACTAAAGTTCATTGAGGTTCACCGGCACCGCCGCGCGCCCCTCCATGCGCCACATGCTTTGATATATGCCGATACAAAAGTTTGCCGGCAAGGTCGGCGTACGTCAAATGTGCCGGTCGAAGACAATAATTTTACCTAATTCTTTAATATAATCCGATCGCCGCTTTGCACGTTCCGACGTCATAGCATAGTAACCTACTGAACGCATCAGCTGATGTAAATGACATTGATTTAAATGACCTCGAACTTTTAAGACGTCACAGAGTATTCTAATTTAATTTATCATATCTAAGTGTCTAAATAATAAAAATATTAACTGATTGTAAGCTGCGTTGGTCGTATTCTACATATCCACCTCCAATGTAAACACACATTCGACACCATTTTCATAAATAACCACGAACACTATGCCCGTCTTGCACACGCGTGTGCGAAGGTGTGATCCGACGGGACTGCAAATTAAAATATACGCGCAGCTGCGTAATTCCATTCATTCCTACCTAAACACATGAACATGATAAAGTATTCAGCGTATGAATACGACATAGCTAATAGTAATAGGGCAAATACTCAATCAGAAAACAGTCCGAACGAAAGTATTTTCAGCGCAAGATTGAGTACAAAACTGTGTAAAGAACAATAATAGCAAGCAAGGGCTTTACTTTTACCGATATTTTCGATTAATATCGTCAGTCAGTGATAAAATAGAGTTAAATTGAATAAATTGGCGAGTGTGATCGAAGGTCTCAGGTTGGATTAAGGAGTCACGCAAAATGTTATTTGTTTTTGTTTGTTACGTATTTCTCAGCAACAACATGGTTACGGAGTCGTAAAATGTGTATGGTAAACGCATGTAAAAACTTAGCTGGTAAAACGTGGTGTAATAATACACCTGGGCCTACTCCTTCGTGGATACAAGCGTGAGTCTATGTATGTATTCCTTTATTTATTTAATTTAAATAAAAACGTATAATTACATAAAGTTTGAGTTTTATACGCAAGAGTCTTTATTGTATTTTACAAATAAATTAACTTTTATCTTTAAAACTTTATATTTCGATTTTTTATTTTATTGATACTTTACATCCCTGGTGTGGTGCGCTTATCTAGGTACAAACGAGGCGGTACGTTTGACCTTTAACAGAAAAGCCGACAAATTTTAATAGAAAAATAAATACATCAAAGAAGGTTTAGTGAAGTGTTGCTAGTCTTTGCGACATTTCAGTAATTTAAGAGTAAAAATGCTGATCAATATTGTACTTAAAAATATTATAAAGACGTTTTACGATGATATAGAGTTTTTTTATTATTTTTCATAGCATGTTTGTTAAGAGAGAAATAAGCCCTTAGTAGATCGGACAGGGTTTTCTATACATACTGTATACAAATTACTTGTCTAAAATTACTTACTAAAATATTATTAAAAATAAATTAAAATATTTATAGGACCAGCTATTGTCCGCGACTTTAGCCGCATAGAATTTGGTTATATCTCAAATCCCCATTTTAGACCTTAAAGTTTAAAATTTGGAAAATCCTTGACCAATGCACACCAAAGCTGTAAACATTTGTACAATTTTTTAAAGTTTCTAAACACAATATTTTCGTTGAGCTTTAATATAGCCTTAATCAATCAATTAGTGAGGACAGTTTATCCTTAGATGAAATAAAAATGCAGTTAAAAGATTATAAATTAAAGATTCACTTACAATATGTCTCTTCACTCCTAAACAGTTCGTCATGTGCCAGGATATCCAGTATCTCGGTATCATCCAACCCTCGCCTGGACGCAGTCAGCAGAGCTAAGCACGTTTTCACCCTGTCAGCCCCCAGGGCCGACTCCGTGGTGATCAGGATCTGCGTCAGTTGACCTTCCAAGTCTTCACAGATCACCAGTTCCGGGGTCGTTTCTGGTTCAGTTACTTCTGTGAATGTTTCTGCTGAGAGCGAGATTTGCCAGGCTAGGATCTGAAAGAATGATTTTATGGGTTACTCTATTCTGCCCGCGGCTTCACTCGTTTAGGAACAATATTATTTTTCTGGATGAAAGGTAAACAATGTCCTTGTCTGTACCCCTGACAACGCGTATGCGAAATTTTATGATGATCGTTTAAGTAGTTAGGACTAGTAACTCATTTTCCCATTTTATATACTATTTACGATTTTTATTCCTTAATTGCTCTTTCAGACCCGCTCAGACCCAATGTTTTTGCACTGTATCAAGGTATTAAAGATGATCAGACTAGTTGATAAAACCGACTATTTGTCCACTTTCGTAGTCGGTGACGAGTCGGTAAAGCCGACTATTCGACCACTTTCGTAGTCGGTGACTATTCGGCAAAGAGCGCCGACTATCCGGCTTCTTACCTTGCATGTATTTTTTTATAAAATATATATTGGAGGTATTACATAAAATAAAAACCATGAATGTAAATTAATATTGCTATTTTAGAATCAGTCTTACACATTTTAAAATGTTAAGAAACATTTCTTTTGGTAATCAGTCCCTAAAATTACATGCTTGTAAAAAAGAAATCTATAACATTTATCAAACAAATTTAGTATCCTAATCAACATACAAAACAACATTATATATTCTTATCTTCAATAAACATTTGTTTAAATAAAAGAGCAGGCTATTTTTTATTAATAGACTTAGTAATATTGAACGAAAATTGCATGTACGTCATGTAAAAAACATTTATAAAAATTTTAAACATTAACTGCTTCATAAAAACAAAATCAAAATTTCCCTGCTCACCACGAAAAATTATCATTTGGCACTGGTTACACTTGACTTGACGGGAATCATTGACGTTTTACACGATGCTTTCTTTCTGACGTGATTAAATTTTAATCGATCTGTTTCACTTTAATAAACAATAACAGTATTGTCTTTATTTTTTAACACAAAAACACCGCTCTGACTCTGACCATTGCAAAAGCAAAAATCAAGAAATAATACGAATACAAAACGTGTTCCAACACGCCCGCAGGCGGTGCTGGCAACATGCGCGCGAATTAGCCGTAAATGAAGCGTCACGGAAATATCCGAATACCCCCGAAGCCGTGATCGGCTTGGCCGACTAGTCGGCTTCTTTACAACCAATCTTTAATGGTTATAATGAATCATTAAGCGCACAATTATATTTCTTACATATATATATGTATGTGATATATATATATATGGAACTTATATTTTACATATATGTATGTACACTGTTTAAATAACGGATTAAACAGATTCTTAGAAAATAGAAATATTAAAATCATAATGTCTATCCATTTAGGTCACAAAGTAACATTTATGCAAGTCAAACCTAAGAAAATCAAGTACCAAAGAGTTTAACTTATTTACAAAGAAGTTTCACAAAATTGACAAACTAAAACCAACCTTAGCATAGAGAGGTAGCGTGCACTTTTGTACAGCTTTGACAGCTGCCTCTGGCGGGGAAGCGGCTCCTGTCTTGCTGTAGGTAGCAGCACACGCGGTCAGCACCGCTTTCGCCTCTTCAGGGCCCACCGGCGGCGCCCGCACTACTTTAGGACCGTCCTCTGACGATAGCACCGCCATGATCGCCGAGCTTGATGGCTCGTCTTTTTCTGTGGGTAATTGTGATTTTACAATTATATTTATTTAAGGGTAGGTTAATGCTGTGTTTGAATTGAGAACTAGGGGAGTGTAGCGACCCTATACAGGCAAACAAGTTAAGACACTTTGAAGTTAAGACGACCACGCACAGCAGCGCGCGACACAAGAAGGAGAGATAGAGAGGGAGTAGGTACCTTCAGTGACAGTGACGATCATCTTGACGTTGTGCGGCAGTCGCTCGGGCAGCCAGCGCGCGGCGCGCAGCGCGTCGGCGCCCACCACGCACAGTAGCGCACCGCGCGCGCGCCCCACGCCGCCCAGCAGCGGCGGCAGCGCGCTCGACAGTGACCACACGTCCTGGCACACAACAGCTCCCTCAATACGCGTATATTTTTATGGTCAACTCAGATTATCAGCAAAATGCTCGAGCATGCTCGAACATGTTTCTTGCCACAACTCACACCTAGCGTTAATTACGCATGCTTAAATAGCCGCGAGTATGTTCGAACAGTCTCACGGATATCAGTGCTTGTAGCTCGCGCATTACGTCAGTGGTGCTACTAATAAATTATTCGTCGTCAATTTAAAAAATGTTGCATTCTCGCTACGTGTACTCTCCAGGCTGTTTAGTCCTGCCACACGATGTCTGCACGTCACGCAGAGAGCCTCCATAGGTCGACGCCACCCACATGTTTACATGTTCGGAAACGCTCGTGCAGTCGCGAGGAGAATGTTCAAATGCGCACGGCTGTCCATTGTACTAAATTATACTTGTTGAATATGATTTTGAGGTCTATTTTAATAGTACCTACCTTATATAATTTACATTTAAACGTGTTCGAGAATCTTTCCGCTAAATCTGAGTTGACCTTTTTTTATAATACTAGCTTCGCTCACGTAGAAGAAGATTAGGTAGGGCAGTATCTGTTCATCTCGGATTAAGATTGTAATATACAGAATCTAAAATATTGGACGCCGCTAGATCCGGTATATTATTATTCAATATTGTTATTCATCTTTTTTACGAACAACTATATAATCAGTTTCTGTATGACGAGCCTTGGCAAGCTACGCGTGTCTTTCAACAGCTATTTCTCACAGAAATACATATTTTTATTGCGCATTAAGTTAGACACTAACAATATAATTATAAACATACATTTGTAGAGATAGCGAAACAATAGTAAAAATGTATATACATTAAAGTAAATACAATATTTAACTCACATTTCGTCCTCTGTAGACAGTTCCAGTCAGCAGAACGTGGCACTGGTCCACGATGGACTTGAGCAGTTGGTGCGAGCTACTCGACTGAGGAGTTAGTCCCACGAATCTGATAACCAAGCAAGGTTTAGGAAATAATTATTTTTGTTTGGTGATTTTATAATAACTTTTATATAAACAGTGGTAGCATCCTACTTATACATTTTTTCGGGCTCTGTACGCTTTAGTTAGATGCAGATATGTATATCCTTTTTCTTAGTAAAATTGAACCGTTTTGTGCAGAAATGATCCAATCCACAGAAACATAAATAAAAATTTTGCTGATTTAAAACATAAGTTCATTTTTCTTGTAACTGTTATCCTACAGCATCATGTTATGCATATAGTTAGTAGTATATAAAGAATTGAATATAGATTTTTGCATTACTTGATGTTCATTCAAAAGACCTTCATATTTTTAGATAAATTATAAAAGAACCCGTAGATCATTTCTGCACAACACGGTCCAATTATATTTAATATTATGAAGTACAGTCAACTATTCAAACTAAACAAATTAAAAAACATTTGCATAATTCTGATCATCTGCTGTCATCGGCTAAATAGACTTTTAATAACATACTGCTGAAACGGAAATAATTCCAAGCGCCGTAAATAAAACATATCATACCTTACAATAACAGCCAAGTCTGGTTGGTATGAATGAGCTAGTGTGACGGCTCTCGCTACTAATGTCGCTTTTCCACAACCCGCGCCACCAATCAATGCTAGCGGGACCGTGCTGTCCCCTGTTATGTATCTGCAAAATATAATATTACAGTTCATTCACAGATATATTTTATTCGGAATACCGTTATTTTTGAAGTTAAGTACCGGTACCAATAAAGTAAAATATTTCACAAACAATACCGGTATTCAAATAAGGTTAATGATAATGTTGACAACAATTGTAGTTCAGAAGCGGGCTTGCAGCATTTAGAGGACAAGTTAAATAAATTCATATAACTAAACTATTTTACATAAAATGCATTCTATAGTAAATACTATATTTATCTTTTAATAAATAGTATTATAATTCAGAAATAAAATTTTGGGATGTTTAACATTAATTGAAACTAGATAATGTTTGTTTCGATGTTTTTCACTATGTTTATGAAATGGTATAAATATCATCAATAGGTCGTCAAAGTACACAAACAGCATACTAACGTTTTCAGTTCATTGAGGGTGATCTCTCTGTTCGAGGTGCACTGCGCTGCCTTCTGACAAAACGTAAGGTGCTCATTGACCTCGTCGAACAAGCTGCAAACAAAAAATAGATCATGGATAGACTCGTCCTCCAGACACCTTTATATGATGGAAATGTTCTACAAGATCCAACTCATAACATGTCATAGAAGCAGAGTGTATGTTTGATGCCAGAGATTTACTAAAGCTGATGATTATTTAGTTAGTCGAGAGGTTAAAATGTGACGATATTGCTAGCGATTGCAACGACCCAGGTTTCGGCATATATTACAGCGGTTTCAATTTCTATTTAATTGAAGGGATTTATTTTATTACTCATATCCCGAATATATTTTCTCTGCGTAAGATACAAATAAATGATTTGATTTATCGAATATTCAGTGATGTAGTATTTTTATTGTTGTGTTCGAAGCGCTATATTGAATATGATATGACATATAAAAGATAATGACCTGGTAGGTATCCCATTGTATCCAGCAGGCGCGTCATTATCTGCAACTAGTGCGTCAAGCAACGCTTCAAGTCGCTCACCGAGTGCGGCGCTCACGCCTTCTGTGTACTCATCTTCTCCCCCAGGCGCTGACCGACCGCGCACGCTTGCGCGAATTACGTTGCGTTCACTTAGATGTAGCTGAAACATACGAACATGGAATAGGATTTAAATAAGGCTTTAAGTATCTCAATAAATTGAGTAAAAACGTATTAATTTTTACGTAAATTATTTTTATCGCACAGTAAAGGTTATTAATATTACAAATTCTCATAAGTTGATATAGATAAGTCAACTATCGAGTCTAACGAGCCAGTAGTTTGTCGTTTTCTTTAAGTAACATTATCGAAAGAATCTGTATCCTAATTTCTGTAAATTATTTTATTTGCTAATGAAAGTGGCGCCTTCTAATGTTAGATTCTTAACTTGTAATTCAACGTTAGTTTCTTCGAAAAATCTCATAAAATCTCATGTGGCCTCCGGTGGTTGGAACCCGCGATCAACCGTTTACTTAGGTAGTAACACGTAGCTACCTTACGCATTGCGCCACCAGAACTTAGCAATTGTTGTCGAAAATATGTATGATAAGCCAGTGTATGAGATTTAAATTAAGCAAAGTTGTTGATATGACTAATCATTTAGGAATTTTTTACACTTGTCGTGCACTTTGTTCGAAGTTGTTTATTCAATTTTTTATATTGTTTATTCACTTTTTTAAGTTTAAAAGTCACTTTAAATATTGTTTAGCGAGTACAGTCTTTTTTTATATGCTGTTTTTCTATAATTTAGTCTTCGAATTATTTACACTATTTTTAACACTATTGTACTAAGGGTTTTGATAACGTCACTATCGATTTATTGGATCACTATTCACAGTTTTACAGTAAAGGTACGCAAATGCGAAACTATTTATATTAAATTTAATTATAAATACAGAGCTCTTTTACTTAGATGTTAGCTAGAATGCGCCATCTAGCGATATTTTCGTCGTTCATTTCAATCGAAAACTAAAAGTAATAATTATAAATACAAAAGTATATTAAGTAAGTGCACTTTATATTTTTGTATCTCTTCGTTTACAAATTAAATCACTTTGTTGTTTTGTTTCCAGATCTTTTAGGGTAAAACGATGTACGCCTTGGCACGGTGGTTACCTTAAGGTCTTTCTGCAGGTTGTTGAGCCGCCGCTGCAGCTCGTGGTGGTGCGCGGCGTCGGCCGCGTCGGCCGGCTCGGCCTGCGCGCCGCCCGCGCGACACACCCACACGCAGCGCCGCGCCGCCTCCACGCTCATCAGCACCGTATGTTGCACCTCCTGTACCACACGATACACTTGTTATATCCAGGATAAAACTCTTCACTCTATTGCAGTCACCTGTTGAACATGTAGCATGCCTTATAATAAGTTTGACAACTAAATGACCCTACTCTTTTGTTAATTATTTGAAATTTTTCTTTACATTTAGTTTTTGGCTGGATATGTATAAAATTGGTTGGATTTAATTGATAAGTAAAATGTTGGTTATGTTTTACGGTTCATACATTTAATTAAACAAAATTCCAATATTTTTTTACTTACAGCAATGTTTTGAATCTACTATTAAAATTTATACTAAGCTGTCCCTTACGCCCGATATAAGTTTTCTGATCGATAAAAGCATCAGACTTTGCCGCAACATAATTGTATGAACTTTAAGGATAATAAATTGCATTGTCATAAATTTAAAAATTAAGTTACGTTGCACTTGAAAATCTCTAAATGAATTTTTAAGAATCAAAAGTATATATTTGATAACTATAATAGTTATGAGTTTAATATCCAGCTGAAAACCCGAATATATATTTTAACAAAATATAACTTCAAATTTAAATTGAATAACTAGTTAAACATGTAAACACAGCATACACTCTCCTACACAACATCAAACTTACTCCAGCTCCATGTTCTATTCAGCAGGTTTCGCAGAAGAAAGGCCATAACTTTCTATACCACACATTTCTTATTCAATCTTTAAATACAATACTTATTTCATAAGACATGTGTGAGAATGAAAGTCTAGATAGCCGCGCCGGGGTTCGACGCGTTTTCTTGAAACAAGGTTGATCAGGTATGATGAATCACAGACTGGAATCGTTGTTATCGATGGCCTGATAATGTACGCTTGCCTACAATAGCCAAAATTACTAAACAATAAACGAAGCGGAATGTATTTTGCATCTGCAAAGACACATCCTTTATTCGCTGTTAGGAAATAGGCCACAATTCTTATTTTCAGACCATTTTTTTATAGTCAATATCATAATCAGTGCGTCTGCGCAGTCCACTGCCAGATATGCTTATTGTAAAACACATAGCTGCAAATAAATGTAGGCTCTTCTTTTCAAAATGATTCCTTCCACATAACGTATATAAACTTGCTAAAATGAAGTCGTAAGACTTAAAGGACATAACAATTTATGCTCTGAGACAAAAAATTTGAATATACAATAGATTAATTTGTCATAGATGTCGCTACAGGATTATATATCTGAATTAAAAAGCATCTGTACTAAGTTTCTATATTGTTTAACAAGATGTCGCTACTGACTTGTTCCACCACAGTCGTGAGGTAAGCGTCGCAGGCCTCTTGAGGGAGAGTCCGGACCAGTACGTTGAGAGTCTTGGCCATTTCGCGGCGCCAGCGCGCCGGAGCACCTCTGACGAGGCGGTAGCAAGGTGGGGTTGTGCTGCAGTCGAGACTGTACCTGGATATCGAGAAATGGATTTAATTCAGTTATTGCAAAATATCGACCCGTCGAGGATGAAATGTTGCAAAGGCTATTTTGGCGAAAATTAGTTAATAATAATAATAATAAGTTTAATTACCAAGATAAAGGATTGTAGTACAAGATTTGTCTTATTTTCTAGTTAATATACTAAATTAATCTACAACCTAATGAGTGACCTGCACTGTTCTCCTAGCTAGATTATCAAATAATCTGTATTAAGGAGTAACAGTCCTTTTCTCTTTTGTAATAAAGTTGAGTTGTTTAGTATACATTATCTTTCGCTTTAACTTTTTCTTTTCTTAAGTTATTGATGTAATCTAATTCAGTTTTCGAACTGCATCGACCTGTTATTTCAATACGACAATATTTGCAAAAAAGAAAATGGTTATACTACCCAGAATATACCGCAGATAAACTTTTATTTTAAAATAATGATGTAAATTATACTTGAACTCGCCACAAATTCTGTAAAATATATAATTTATCTTTCTTGGCTCTCCTGGAAAGTAGTATTTTGACTTTTACAAACTTTCATCCTCAAAGAGTCGATCGATATACTCAATGGAGAGTTGCGGGCACATTTTAGGAATCTATGTAAATTAATACATGTTATGGGTTTTGAGCAGCCTATGCGGAGAAATGCCTATTATATAATCTAATACTTGATTTGCAGATACGTTCTGATACTTGAGCTAGATTTTAGTAGGACTTCGTAAGGACCTCAGGTCTAGCTCACCGCAGTACCATAAGTTTATTAAGCTACCATCTTCGATACCAGTTTAGATCAGTATGTCTTCTGCTTTTCACAAAATACTTACCACTTATTCAGCAGCGCCTTGTCGCTGTCATCCTCAGCGGCTTCTAATGCCGCCTTGAAGTCGGCGCACTCGAGGGTGTGTGGTAGCAGCGGGGTGCCCAGCCCGGAGTTCAGGAACAGCACTGGTACCACAGCACCCAGGTCCGACTGGCCTGTGGACATTCATAGTATCACGCTTGTATATTTTGGTATGGATAAGCAGTGTATGACACCCATAATTCGCCAACTCTGTAACTCTTAAACATGAAAGTTTCCTTCACAAACAAAACGAGCGGTAATGACCTATTTAAAAACGCCATAGCTTGGAAAAGCCAGAATTGTATGCTATGGGATTGACCTTGAGACTACGTAAATTAGGTTCTGCGTTGTAGTGGGCCAGGTAGTTACATACGCATAGTTACATAGTACATTGTCAGGTTCTGAGTAGGAATTGAAAATTTCTAGAAGTGCACGGTTTTTTTTATGAATATTACTAGCAATTTGGGTTTCAAATTACTAGTATTCTTGTTAACCCCTCTAGCTAATCTAGAATGCTTGTATTAGGAATGGGTTCACGTCAGTAGTGCAATGGGTGGGATTCGAACCCGTGACCTCTCGATCGCAAGTCCAATACCTTATCCATTGGGCTAAGTTAAGTAAGTTTGCGGTCGAGTGTAAGATCCTAGTTTTCATTACCAAGTCACGCATTGTATTTGGGTATAGCTAATAGGAAATTTGTCAATAATACCACAGCGTCTGCAACAAGTGCTCCATAGATAACAGCAGTCCTGCTTATTACGTAGAACCTTACAAAACTGCCACATAAATGTGTATTGACATCTCTACCTACTTCTTTATATCGCACTCTTAATAAAACAGCGACTTAACTCGAAATTTGGCAGTAAGGCAATTTGAACTCTATTTATGTGACTATAAATTCAAATATTATACTCATGTCAAGTAATTGCAACAAAGTTTAAATTTGCGTAATCCAAAATAATCGGATAAATCCCTGTTTTATTAAGAGTGCGATATGTTAAGTATTTATATCTCGGCTGATTTTACTTTGATTCCAAGCAATTACTGTAGGTGTACGTAAATATTGGCATTAAACAGCGGACGCTCCACGACGCAATATACAATATTGGTCAATATTGATACTGTACCTACTTTTATAAGGCGGGTAAGGTGAAACCGCATGGGGTACTAAATGGAAAGGATTAATACAGGACTAGCTTTTGCCTACTTTTACACAATCTTGTATACCTACCTTTTTGTAAGGCGTTTCTGCCAGTGTTTACTTGCCGTGCTCACACTCTTAGGGCTTGTGACTGCAATCAGTGCCGTCTGGTCTTTTTCTTTGTTTACGTTGTAAATGGAACAAGTGTGATTTTATTGCTTTCTAGGTGCAATGATTTGAGCTGGACGATGTTGACCTAGTCAGTGACTGAGTCAGATTTATTTATATACATATGTATATTTATAATGCTAGCAAGAATCAGGAAAATACCTTCTGCTCGGAATCATTCTGGATGTATTTACTAGCTCCTCCCTGTATAGTGACTCTGGTTCAGAATTATGTGATCCTAGATGTTGCCAGTAGCTTTGCTCGCTTAATTAGTTTTTGTCAATAAATTTATATCCGCTGGGTACAGTATTTTTTTAGAGTTCGGAAAACCTCTTATACAACAGCTTTGTCCGTCCGTCCGTCTGTTATACAACTTTCGACTCAAGAACCGTAAGAGCTTGAGACTCGCGGTCAACGCCATTCGACTCAGTATAGTCGATATACCCCCGAAATTACTATGACCTTTGACATCAAGGTGACGTGACCTTTGCATATTATTTGAACCATTTTTTCGAACTCTAAGATTTACGGCAATTCATTGCCGATTCTCACTTGTTCTTGATAAAACCTATCCTATGTCTTTTTCTCAACCCCTGACAACGTGTATGCACAATTTCATGATGAGTATACAGATGTGATTTAATAATTTCAGTTAGAATGTGTTTCAATTGAAACGTCCGTAACACAGCAATGTTTGTTACTAGTCTGTGGAAATGTTGTGGTTATTGCAATAATTAAGTTGATGCAATGTAATAATGTTTCTTTTCCAAGTGAAGTAAAGTAAAATAAGAATTTAGGCTGGATGTATATAATTCAGAGTGCCTAGTGCCCTCGGCCCCGCCGATTGCGGTTATGTCGAGGAACACCGTGTTAGGTTTAGTCAGTATTACCGGGATGTCGCTCACCATCTTTCACCGGTGAGTCCGACATAACCTCTCCGTCGCCCCGCGGAGAAGTATGCGTCAAAGCATCCCTTGCATAGTGCGAGTTCACTTCACGTTAACGCGATCGACACCTTTATTGGCTTCGATTGGCTCACTCCAAGCTCTTAACCAATCAGAGAGTCAAACGTAGTGAACGTTTCGATCGCGTTAACCTAAAAACAACTCGCACTAGGCCCCATGATCTTACTTTTTGTTCAGATCAGGATTATTCTGTGTATTTTTCCGGCTCTTCGCTGTCTAGTATCTCTGGTTCAGAATTATACGATGTTAAAAATACTTACGTGCTAGCTCCGCGATGCAGAGTACAGGGAACCGATGGTCACGCTGTTGTTCGAGTGGTGAGCGCCAGTGTAGGTCGGCCACGTGTACGCGCCAGCCGCGCCGGCGCGCGCGCACGCGCAGACGCGCCGCCGCGCCGCATTGTAGCGCGCCTTTTTCTGCACAGCAGTCTGTAATACGTCAAAAAAACTAATTAGAATTGAGGTATAGCTTTTTTAACTCTATCTTACCATTTCACGCATGGATCGTAGGGCGTAAATTATAAAGATGTGGTATGGTTCATAAGGTGAAGTCGTGGCGCAGGCGCAGCGGAGGCAAGGCGACGTTTGAAAAGTTTTCCATACAAATATATCATCATCTTCTGCAGATGCAATCCAAGCAGCACGCAAAAGGCACGTCACTTGTTATATGACTTATGAAGAGGAGGTCCTCTCGATTCAAAATCGAACTGTATAGTGACACACGTTTGCCGTATTTTCATCTTTTCTGTATAATTTAAATCGCGTCTGTGTCCTATCTGTTCCATGCCTGCGCCATGACGTCGCTTTAGGCGTTCTCTGTATAATTTACGCCTTAGTTCACAAAAGTAGCACTTTTTATTTTGTCAAGAGTATCTGAATAAATATTTGATTTGGTTTGAGTGTAGGCAGGATTGATACATGTTCGGCATTCTCAATGGCGTGCCATAGGTTTTAGTATAAAACGAGCCTTGTACTGTCGTACTAAAGGAGACAACTCAACTAAGTAGTTAGTAACACGCGTTAGAGCAAATAACAAAATCTGTTTGTAAATTATGTCTTCATATTGCGATGTCGTTGTAGTAAGCGTATGGCTCAGCCTAAGTAAGATAACCAGAAATATGTGTGGTACTGTGCCAAACAGCTTTTGACTGATACGATGATATGGAATGATACGAGGAGATAGATTAAAGAATATGTTTATTACTGCTAAAGTTCTGGTGCTAAGTAGAAAATGATAAATGATAGAATAGTAGTGAGTACACGAGAATGACCGGTAGTGAACTGATTTCTATATAAATGTAATGAATTACGAATGTGTAGTAGCGAAAATGCTGACATGATTATATTGTAATTTTGTTATGCACGGTTACACCATACAGAGAGCATGCACTTTAACGCATGTTACAAACTATCTTGTTGTTTATTCTAGTATATAATATACACTAAGTCAATGGCTATATGTCTCATTAACAGTAAATAAAGATAAATCTACTTTGTTTCCTCTTCATTAAAAAAGTGTATTTGCATACGAATAAAACACACTGAATGCATGGCAGTGCTGCATAGAAAAGAATAAACTTTAATACATACCGGAACGAACTAAACATTCGTTCCAGTATGTGCATATATATAGTAAGCTGGGCTTGTGGCTTATATGATGGCACTGCTACTACAGACACGTATGGCTTCTCTAGAATTTTCATGAATCGGCGTAAACAAAAAATTACTTCGAATATATTTCGTATGCAATACCGCACATCGTTAGTATTAATCAATCAATCAATCAAACTTTATTTGTGAACATAGGTATTACAATAAAGGTCTTATGGAGACAATTTAATTGAGCTCTATGTCCTACCAATGAAATTGGTGTACAAATCTATTAATTTTTTAGTAATAAGTCAGAATTTATACAATAAAAAGTCAAGTTCAAGTAAATAATGTCAATTAAATCAAAAGGCGGACAATATTTCACTTTATCATATTGTAAATAATTTCAATTAATGGTACTGTTATTAGGCAATTAATCAATTATAATTTATTGTTACATGCATGTCAAAGGTAAATTGTATTAAAAGGTTAGCAATGTCATATTTTACCATTTAAAAATTCTTCTATGGAGTAGTACGTCTTATCTAATAAAAATAAACACAATTTACTTTTGAATTTGCGGATATTATCTTCACTCCTTATACATTTTGGTAATTTATTATAGACCCTTGGTGCCATTACAAAAATACTATTTCCATATAGCGCAGTTCTAGACCCAACTGTTTGTAACCGATCACAACGGCGCTGACTAGTTACTCGAACAAATTTATGTAAGTTATTTTTGACGAACATAGACGTTTCATATATGTACAGCGAGGGTATCGTTAAGATGTTTGTATTTTTTAAAAACGGTTTGCAGCTTTCTGTTGTCTTTAGATTGTAAATAGCTCTAATGCACCTCTTTTGACACTTAAATACCATTTCTTTACCCGTGGCATTCCCCCAAAATATAATTCCGTATCTCAATGTTGAGGCTACTAAACCATGGTAAGCCGTTAAAACTGTTGCTCGATTGGCCATTTTTATTAACAAATGCGAAGCATAGGAATGCTGATTTAGCTTACTGCATACTTTGTCAATATGTGAATTCCATTTTAAAGTGTTTTCTATGTTTAGTCCAAGAAATTTAGTCTCATTTGTTTCATTAATAATTTTGTCCTTGTATTTAATATTTAAGTCTAGATTGTAATTTACTCTTTGTTGAAACTTCATTAATTCTGTTTTGTCAAGATTTATAACCAAATTATTATTTTGTAGCCAATTCACAACTGATAGTAGTGTAGAATTAATCTCAGGCTCTATTTTACTCACGTCGTCACAATTGAAAAGTAAAGTGTTGTCATCTGCAAACATTGTCATAGGATATGATGATGCTGTCGGAAAGTCGTTAATATAAACAATAAATAGGGGTGGTCTCAGTATACTACCTTGTGGTACTCCATATTTTACCGTTCTCAGGTTAGATTTATATGTTATTACGGTTTTTTTAGAAATTCTACTGATTGTCGTTATTTGCTGCCTATTACAGAGATAAGATATGTCATACGCGTTTAGTTTACTTATTAGTGTTTTATAGTCTATGCGATCAAAAGCTTTTGACATGTCCATATAAAGCGCTAGAGTCGGTAGTCTCTTATCCACTCTGCCGGTAACCATATGTAAGAAATCGTAGATGGCCTTGTCAATAGACCTATTTTTCCTAAAACCTTTCTGGTTATCAACAAAATGGGAGTTTTTCTCAAAGTATGAAGTAAGTTGAAAATATATTGCTATCTCAAATATTTTTGAGAAAATCGGTACTAACGCAATGGGCCTGTAGCAGGACATATCTTCTCTGTTGTCTTTCTTGAAGAGTGGTTTTATAATTGTTATTTTAATTCTTCTGGAAAGTGACCATGACATATGCACATATTGATAAGGTGACTCAACAAAGGAGCAATTATTGTGGATACCTGTTAAATAATGCTTGTACTTATATCATCGTACCCAGTGCTAGATGTATTCTTTAGCGACATAATAATTTTGTGAATTTCTAGCGGTATTGTAGGTGACATAAACATAGAACTAATTCTACTGTTTATTTTATGTTTATTTTTATGAATGTCTCAATTAGTAACTGGTTTCACTTGATCCACAAAATAATTATTAAAAGCTTGTGCTATTCAACAGGATTACTTAAGATTTTGTCGTTTGATTTAATTTTTACTATGGTTTCCTCTGGCAAATTATGCTTATTCTTATTTCTATTTATCACTTTCCATGTTGCTTTACATAGATTTTGAGCTGACTGTATGCGACGATTATTATGGGCTCTCTGTGTGAGATTTATAACTTTATTCAGCCGATTGGAAAGATTTTTAAAGTTTGTTTTATTTTGCTTATTCGGTTATGACCGGTATTTCCACAGCTATTCTTTTTTTCTCTTACTGCAAATCCTAATGCCGCGACTAATCCATTTTGCTTTTTCTTTAGTCGATATCCGTATTTTTATACTTGGAAAGCGTAAATCATAAAGCAATTTAAACAGATCATAAAATAATTTGAATGCTTTAGCGGGATCCGTTTCTTCGTATACGTCAGAAAAAGTGATAGCTTCGATGTTGTCTATGAATATTTGAACATTTTCTTTTGAGTAATCTCGTTTAGTTGAGAACCAGTAATTTAATATGCATGTTCATCTAACTGGACATCGTAAAAGTTGTGCCGTATGATCGGATACTGCTAGCTCTAAGATTTCTCCATTTGATCCTCATACATTGTGAATAATGTTATCTATGCAAGTCCCACTGCCTAGTCTGGTTGGAACTTTTATTTCCAATTTGAGATTGTAACCCGCTAGAAGATACTTGAATTGATCTGAATATGTAGTCTTTTTTAAAATATCAATGTTGAAATCCCCCCACATAGAATAAGCTTTTTGTTTGTGTGTAATGAAAAAGAATTTAAGAGAATATTAAGGTTATTGGAAAATACATCAAGTTTACTCTTTACGTCCCTGCTATGTCGGCTCCGATAGACACACATCACAATGACGTTGTGGTCTGTGAGTTCTACTGCACAACATTCAATTATATTAGAAACACAATATCCTTCCACGGATTCCAATGGTCTATACTTAATTCCGTTTCTTATCGTTATACATGTGCCACCGTGTCTGGCTTTCCGAGTGAAATGCGCAGCAAGGGTAAAATTAGGAATATGTAACAAGTTAAGATCAGATAATATCATATTGTGCTCCGTAAAACATAGTACATCAATTATTTTTCCTGTATTTAGTAATTCACTAAGTGCGACAGTAAATATATGAGATTAGTTCAGACGACCATTAATATTTTGATGTAGAATATTAACATTTCTATACACGAAAAAAGTTTTCATATTCACAATTTCTTTCGTCTGCGGAAGATTCACATTGGGTTGATGTTATCTCTGTTAAGGTTAACAATAAATTTCGAAAAATTTCACGCAGGCCATAGTCTTTAATTTTTTTATTTAATTTGGAGAACATAGTAAAGTCATAAAAAAGATTTAAATTAGAATCAAATGCAGTTGCATAGGCATATGTTTGTAGGTCTAGATGTAACAAGTTATTAAACGTCTCTATACGACAATTAAACATTAATGAGTAGTTACTTAATTGGAAAGTAGGAACACATAAGATAATATTTGTATTCTGTACTGTCATCAATGTTTCCCTTAGTTGTATAATGATATTAACATAATTTTCAGTATGCAAAACGTCTTCTTCCCCAATTAAAACAACACAATAGTCTTCCATAGGATAGTCAGTAACTTTTTGTGCAAGTCTTTAATAAGTCCAAGTAAACCACAATTGGGCGTGAGGTAATGACATACTTGAAAGTTTTTAAAAACCTCTTGAGCTATGGACAAAACTTGGTTGTTTTTATTCGCACTTACTAAGCACAGTTTTCTTTTTATGGGAATCGAAGAGCGGGGTCACTTTCTTCCTTCTGTGTTGTTTTATTATTTAGTTCTTCCATTGAAGTGTTAATTATTTCTTGTTTTTCCGAATACAGTTGTGATTTCCTTGTCTTCTTTGGTGACTTTGTTTGAGTTACTGTTTGACTAGATTTATCTACTAGGTTATTTTTTATTGGAGTCGATGTTAGTCTTCGCATTTGAGTATTTGTACTTGAGACCTTTCGTTTTGAACATGGGGTGGAGCACTTGGCCTCTCCTGTACCAACTTTCTTGTATAATTCTATAACGCGATTAGATTTCTTTAGATCTGACTTTAATTTTTCATTTTCGCTAAGCAAATTGTCAATTTCTTGATTGGCGCTTTGCAACTCAACTCTTAACCCATTGATCTCTTCCTGTAGTTTAGTAATGGTTCATTGTCCTGCAGTGAAGTATCAGGCATACTCATTACTGTGGCATCAAATAATGACGTCTCTGAGAACGACGTAGACAGGACTGGTATTTTTGTAAGTGTAATATTTTCGTCCGCCATACTTGTAACTTTTCCACCAAAAACGAAATAGATTTTTTACTGTGTATTTATCGCCCTCTGGTGGCGAGTAGCGGTACTTTTTAGTTTGACTATTCGCCGCTTGTGGCTTTTTTGGCGCTAGTTGTCAAAGACCAATTTTAAAAATTTTTTTTTACGTAACGGTGATTTAGTTTTTATTTTATTGGTTTTTCACTGGCGTTAATAAAAGTGTCACTCAACGCTTTTATTTATTGCGGATATATACGGATTGATGATTATTTTAAAGATGAAACACCAATTCGTTGTTTATCACTGATTATAGTTCCCATATAAAACTATTGTCATAATTGTTATTTTACTGGGTCTAAATTGTCACAAACAATATCACTGCATCAAAATACTCATTACACTACTTTGCACCACTTTTATTTAATTTAAGTGTTAGAATGTATTATTTACAAATTATAATAACGCGGAGATGTGAACAGTTTGAATGTTGCCACAGCTGTCCGTTAATATATTAATAGTCGTTGTTACCTTGTGAATCAGCAGCGCACACGTATATGAGCATGGCGCGTCGTCGCCTGGCCCTAAGTCCGGGCACCTTGCCCAGCAGGCAGTTCCTGTGCTCCTCCGGCAGCGCCTGCATGGACGCCGGCATTGGAGGACCCTCAGCATCCTCGCGCGGAGACGTGCAGGCTACCGGCGAGGACAGTGATATGGAGTCTAGAGGAAAAGAGAATGAATGGAATTACGGTGAAAAAACATGGGCACTCATGGTAAGTAGCCACCATAATTATGTGGTTTTGATACTCAGTGTTAAATTTGCACGTAGTTGACACTAAGTTTTTTAGATCAATACTGCGTTATGGTCGGTTCTGTGTTATTTCACAAGCATTGAAACTATGGACGCAAATAACACTTAGGTATACTAGGAAAAAATATTTATTGGTCACACTAAATTGTGTTTCATGTGACAATCAAACTCAACAACAACAACATATGCAGCCGATTCTTTGCTTAAAATATAGCAAACTAGATTTTGCCCGCAGCTTCGCTCGAGTTAATCTAGATTTTATCTATAAATTTATTTACCTCGGGATCAGTACTTTTCTTCTGTATGAAAGGTAACCTATGAACTATTCTGTTCCCCTAAAAAATATCATAATCTGTCGTTTATTAAGGTGTGAATGCATAACAAACAAACACACATTCGAATTTACAATATTAAGCTAGAATTGGACTTCCTGCTGACAGTAGAAAATAATAAAATTTGGATTTATTTGGTCTAATCAAAGTATTCTTAAAATGGTCATAACTCATAACAAAGTCTGGACTATTTTAAAAGCATTATCAGAATACTGCCTCTAACTGCACGGGTAGCTTAATGGTTAAAATGCTCGCCTCTCCGCTGTTACTGCGTCGAGTATCGTAGGTACAATCTCCACACGAGACAAAAATTGTGTGATTCATTATTAATTGAGCTTGAGTATGTTGAGTAGTAGTTAATGGAGAAATGGTTGCAGCACCTTACAGTTATGATTTGTAAACGAAATATTGGCGATTAAAAAGAGTGGCTATGAGTTTCTTGCCCGTTCTTCTCATGAGCCCTACACCCTTGCTTTGCTGAACGTGGCAGTAAATGTAAATTAACAGGAAAAAAATACGTGTAACTTTGACATTCATAAGTGTTACCTTGTAACCTAACTTGAATAAATTTATTTTGATTTTGATTTTTAATTTTTCTGGATGTAAATGTTCTTTGTGACTGTTATTTGAATGTTAGTAAATACCTCTGCAACATAGGAATAAGTCCTAATGCGGGCGATGTCTTAAAATATACCACTTTGTATGAAAATAAATACATCTTCTGTACATTTTTCTACTAAAACAAACGCATAATATCCATTAAATGATTACCATTGCTCCTTCACAGGTCAAAGAAATATTTACTTCAATACGAACGTATTCAAAACATTCACATTTGATGGTATAGTATTAATTTAGGTAATGGACGGAGCACACCGCACTTTAACCGTCATTCGACAACATTAATGTTATTAAAATAATGTTTATTGTTTATGCGTATGTTTATTGTCTATTGTTTTATCGCTATATGGTAATAAATTGATCTTTGTAAAATAAACGCTTAGGGTGTTGTAAAATTATGCATTGTATATATTGTGTTTTATTTCTAAGATCGCATTATAGGTCAATCGCTGTGTCGCCTGTGTGTAGTCTTTACAAACATATTATGTATATTCAACAGACATCCAGGCTTAAAACAATTATTTGTGAATCACACAAATGGTATGAAATGTAAATTGTATGTTTGTGAAGTCCCCCGCGACTCAAAGCTTGCCATAATACGGGATTCGTCTTCTTAAATAAGGAAATATTATATCTGTGTCAGATTTTGAATCAAATTGGATCAATGGCTTTTACGTATTTGAGCAACAAATCAAAAATCTTTCTCATGCTTTCTCATTTAAGATATTTGAACTGCACATATGGCGTAGTGGTTTAGGTGGTCACCTCGACACTGCCGCCGCGCCGAGTGACGTGGGTTCGATCCCCACACGGAACAAAAAATTGTGTGATCCATGAATAGTCCGAGTCTGGGTGTTCTTTGTTTCCGTTGTTTGAATGTTTGTAAAGTCTCCCAATCCCAAAAAGCAATACAGGATTTTACACTAATGCGGATGTCAAAAAATATTGTGTTCGATTTCAAACCAAATCAGATCATAAGTTTTTGGATAATTAAGTAAAAAACATCCAATAATTTCAAAGCTTATCTAATTTTAATTTGTCGGCCTCGATGACGTAGTGTTTAGTGTTACCGACTGCCACGCCTAAGGTCGCGGGTTCGATTCCCACACAAGTCAAACATTTGTGCGCATGGACATGGATGTTTGTCTCAGTCTGGGTGTTTCTATTTATAATATGTATGTATTTATAAAAAAAGTATATATGTATGTTTATTCATTGTCTAGTACCCAAAGTACAAGCTCTGCTTAGTTTGGGTTAGATGATGTTGTGTATATGTGATAGAATATTATTGTTATTATTAATTTATAATATTAATAACTAGGCAATGGGTACTCACCTGAAACACTAGATCCAACAGGCCTCGGTCCCTTCAGCTGTGGCTTGCTCTCCGACTTGATGGAGGCCGAGGGCTCCAGCAGATGATGCGAGGGCGCCACCGAGCTGTCCGCAGTGGCGTCCACCGACGGCTTCGTGACGCGGTACGACGGAGACCTGCGCGGGCAGCAGTTAGACCTAAAGTGAGAGTTTCTGATGTGAGATGAGTGTGAGGTGACGTGGACTTGTGTTTAGCTGATACATGTGTAGCTACAATTGATTCATTACTGACACTGCCAATTTAAAAAAAAAGCCATTGAACTTCTGCGTTCAATAAATCCTTAATCTTTAATTTATTTAATTAATCTGCATTTACTACGAGATTGTCTATTGTTATTGTTTTTATTACTTAAATTCTTTTGTACAACGTTTACGAAATAACATGACGTTTTATTCTTTTTGTTAATCTGTGAACAATGATGTGGGTTACATGTTTACAAATTTGGTGTATGAATTGTATTTAGTTATAATCTAAAATGTAACTGTTTTTTGGTCCAATAAATAAAATAAAATATTAATAAAATATTGTACGGCCAACGAAACGAGAGAAACCCTTTACTAAGGTACGTTATGACAGCGAGCGATAACTTTGTCTATATTTTTCTCTCACACGCAATGATGTGGGCAAAGTAACAAAATTGGCTGTCGTCATGTCATCCTACCGGTATACGATCTGTTCACGAGATGAGATGAGATGAGAGAGAGAGAGATGAGACTAATTTTGTGAATTTTTGTTGGGCGCTATCAATCTGGTTTGGGATATTTCTTTTGCAGTAAATAGTTTATATAAAAATGATATGTGTTATCTATGTGGCAAGTGTCAAGCAAATCAGTTCGTTTCAAGTACATAATTGGGTAACAAAAAGAATGAGCTTATATGGCATATGTTATATCATTTATATTAATATAAAGCTATATGTCAAAAATGTACACGGTTAAAACCACAAGTTACTTATTATATCATAAGGTCGATTGTCTTCTCTTGCCTATCGACATTGTCTACAAGCCGAGTTACAAAGTGGTAAAAATAAGAAGAGGAAAAATATTGTCAAACAACCATTACCAATTACCATTACGAAATAAACGTCTAATAAATAAAAGATCAGGTTTAAACTGAGAGAAAATTATTAAAGAATCATCAAAATCGGTTCACCTAGAAAAACTTCTAAGGTAACACATAAAAATACTGTCGAATTGAGAACCTCCTCCTTTTTTGAGTTCGTTTGTAAAGCTCGAATTGTCAAACTCAATAGTACCGCGATACATATAGCTCATTCCAAACGTCACCAATAACTAAAGTTCTATTAGAGTTTTTCTGTCTTTCTTGTTTCAATAAGACGGTAATTTATCAACTATCGCTGGTCGTAGTCATTATTGTGATACTATAGTTAGCATTTCAATGCAATGGGGAATCATGACTCTACGGAAATATGCAAAAAAAAAAAAAATTTATAGAGCTACTAATTGTAATTACTACGGTATGTTAAATTATACTATGAGTATGGTATGTCGGTGTATGTATCAATCTATCTTTTAAATATATTTCTATCTACTGACGGATGCTGTCATACTTTTAGCTATGTATATAGGTACTATTTATTGCTACAACAGCTTTTCTACATAAGTAAAATAGTGGTTTTTATATAGATTATGTATAATATCGTTGTACGATACGCATAACATACAACACTGTTACTAGTATAACTACTAACATTACAATTGAAGAGTTTTTAATCAATGTGTATAAAGATTTTTGACATTGACTTTCAAAATACTATAATTTGAAAGTCAAAGTCAAATTTCCTAGGTAGCGCAGAGGTAGAAAAAGCTACTGCTGTGTATGAGGCCTTAGGTTCAATGCCTGCGCTGGGTGAAATGTTATTTTGCTAAGATTTTTGGCAAGAAATGATATTGGCTAAAATACTCAGCACTTAAATAATAATAATATTTATTGCCATAAAAAATTACAAATAATACAGAACAGGTATTCAAATTTAAGAATTTGTTTACATTGTTAAAATTATCTGAATCAATTAATTTCCCCACACTAGGCTAAGCCTGTCCTGCGGTAAATTGCTGGATACATCCAAAAGCAATTTTTACATAGAGCGGTTTTGAACCGAGTACAAAATTATAGTGTAGATAAAATTAAATGGTAATATAAAATGGTTGACGACACTAGGCTTGCCTCTTTCTACGAGGGATCTAAAAATATCGCTGGCAACAAGAAGAAGGGTTAGGTATAATGTAGCTTTGCTTATGTATCTCTTCAAGGTAAAGGCCTGTACGTGTGCTAGGCTGTGTACGTATTACCAATATCCTAACTGATATAAATACGAATATGAGTTTGTTTTTTGTTTGGTACGCTTTCACGCCTTAACTATCGACCGATCATCATGCAAATTTGCATACACGTTGTCAGGAAAACCAACTTTCACCTAGAAAAAACACAACCTAACCTAACCTAAAATTTTCGCGAGCGAAGCCTAGAAAAATCTAGTGTTTTTCTCCCTAGCCTTTATTATTCCTAAGTCACTTGGGGTCGGCTTTTCTGGTCTAACCGGATTTAACTGGATATCAGTTTTTACACGGCGCGGCTGCCACCTGACCTCCGCAACCCAAAGGCTAACGATACCGTAAGGCTAGACTAGCGTCAGAATATTATAGAGCACTGACTTCCCAATAACGACTGCAATAGATGCCACGGGCAAATCTAGTTACAACGTAAAAAGGAAAATAAAAGATTTGTATAGAAAATGTAATTAAAAAGGCAAGAAAATCATGACCAAACTTACCACGCGCCGTCCGCATGGGTTACAGTTTCTTAACGATTTAATCTACATAGTTCGCCATACCTTCGGTTGCACAGTCGGCCAAGAAAGTCGTCTACTAGTTTTGACTGAACAGAACAGAAGTTTCTGTGAGATCTAATTATCGCTAAGTTTGAGTTCTCTAACTTGACACATGGCATGACGTAAATATAATACATGATAAAGAGAGCAATGGTCACTGTCATAATATTATTGCAAGGGGAAATCGACCTTGTTGTTTAATGACGTTTATATAAATCTCAACCGTAGCACAGTAGCGTGGTAGACCACATTTTTAACAGACTGTTCGCATAATTAGATGACGTTTATTTATAAAACTTCAGCTTGCACTACGTTTGTGTCTTCAAATATCAAAAAGTAGTCAAAGAATTGACTTGAAATTTTTACACAATGTTACACTTCTATATAAGAGTGTTTTTATACAGGGTGTCCAAGAACCTGGCGTCCAACTGGATTCCCACGATGCCCCAAGTTCTAACAGTACTCAGAAAAATATTTTAAAAAATCCACCCCATGTACTTACAGAATTATACTGATTTCAAAAAAAAAGGGGAAATGAGCACCCTGTGACATACTTTTGAATGCTGTGACTGCTAATGCTGATAATTTCGATATTTCTTGGAGGTTTTGTAATCTAGGGTATTGCTGTGTCTAAATAGAATGTAAAAATAAAGTACTTATTGTACCATTTTAAAATAAAATATTATTTTAACTAAAGGTGATATGGAAAACTATTGAATTTCGCAACTTTGACCGACTGTAGTGTAAAAAAAATGTACCAAAATAGTATGGCAAGTGACGTCAAATTTTGACGCGTTTATTCCTCTTTTTAAAAAGGTATAATACTTACACATTAATTTGAAAAAAAAAAATTTTGATAATATTTTTACTCAACAACCCAATTTTTACGATGTCTTACAGAATTCTTAGAAAGAAAAATTTACGACGAATTGAATCTAACCTCTAAAGAATTACTGTTGTATGCTCATAAAAATAACAACAGGCCTCTCAAAAAACAGGTTAGACCGTAAGGGACGGTATGTGCATGCATCTCACCATAGTGATTCGTTATTACAACAGGAGGGAGCAAGACAGAAACTATCTTTGCGATTTGCTGGTTCTTCTTTATGGTACCCCATTATTCAGGTAAGAGTGAGGGAGAAAAAGGTTAGAGGTGCGAGTGAGATAGATAGTGACGCTATCTGGGATCGTGCTATTTAGGATAACAGTACGGTCAGTACGCGTCACTGCCTCCTGCCGTTACTACGCACCTCTCTCTTATTGTTACCATTGATCACGTACTACGATTTAAAGCTTTGTTTATTGGACTCGATTACTCTTTGTGCTCTGGACTTTGAAACGAACTCTTTACGACGACCTTTGCCTGTGTTTGGACAGTTTGTGTTTTGTGTGTGCTACCATGGCGACCTACACTCCGCAAGAATACGCAAATATGCACTACATTTATGGAGAATGTAGAGGTAATGGACGAGCTGCAGCGAGACTTTACAGAGAAAGGTATCCGAGGGCTACGCGATATCCCGACCATCGAGTTTTCATTAATGTGCACAGATCACTATGTGACGGGCGGTTCCCCAATCAAGTAGCTGGTGAAGGACGACCCGTAAATGACTTCATACGCGATGAAGTTTTAGAGGCGGTGTCGGCAAATCCAAGCATCTCTGTGCGAGGAATAGAAGCTGATACGGGGATACCGAAGAGCACAGCACACAGTATTCTCCAAAAAGAAGAATATCATCCGTACCACGTACAGCGAGTGCAAAGTCTTTTACCTCGAGACTATCCGAGCCGAGTCGCGTTTTGTGAAACAATCCTGCAAAAACATCGAGAAGACGAAAACTTTATCGACAAAATTTTGTGGTCAGATGAATCTACATTTAAGAAGGATGGCTACATGAACCTACACAACTTGCACGAGTGGCATGTGGAAAATCCGCACTTGATGCGAGAAGATAGATCCCAGTACCGGTTCAAAGTGAACATGTGGACCGGTATTCTCTGTGGGAATATTATTGGTCCATTTGAGATGCCCGAGAATTTGACTGGCGAATCATATTTAAATTTTCTTCAAAATGATTTGCCAAACTTACTAGAAGAGACCCCACCAGATATGTGGTTCCAACACGACGGCTGTCCAGCACATTTTCGCGTATCCGTTAGAGAGTTTTTGGACGAGCAATACCCGAACAGGTGGATTGGGCGATCAGGAACAATCCCGTGGCCAGCCCGCTCACCTGACTTAAATCCGCTGGATTTTTTTTTCTGGGGAACTATGAAGGAGCTCGTTTATGCGAAGCCCATTAATGACATCGCTGACCTTCGTGAGAAGATAACACAAGCAGTGCAGGTGATACGTCAAAAAAGTTACTCGCGAAACATAAAGCGGTCCTTTTTAAGGAGAGTGAGAGCTTGTATTGCCGCGGGTGGTCAACATTTTGAACATTTATTGTAATAAAATATCTTTAAACTAACATTCTTTGCTTTTATTCTACTGGGAACCCATCTACCTGTGTGTATTTCCTTCTTGCTCACTCTTGGAACCGAAGTAAATAATAGTAGTAACATAACAGTTTCTAAGATAAGAAAGGGTCCGACAGTTACCGTTAGTAGGTAGGCACTTCGTAAAAATTGGGTTGTTGAGTAAAAATATTATCAAAATTTTTTTTTTCAAATTAATGTGTAAGTATTATACCTTTTTAAAAAGAGGAATAAACGCGTCAAAATTTGACGTCACTTGCCATACTATTTTGGTACATTTTTTTTACACTACAGTCGGTCAAAGTTGCGAAATTCAATAGTTTTCCATATCACCTTTAGTTAAAATAATATTTTATTTTAAAATGGTACAATAAGTACTTTATTTTTACATTCTATTTAGACACAGCAATACCCTAGATTACAAAACCTCCAAGAAATATCGAAATTATCAGCATTAGCAGTCACAGCATTCAAAAGTATGTCACAGGGTGCTCATTTCCCCTTTTTTTTTGAAATCAGTATAATTCTGTAAGTACATGGGGTGGATTTTTTAAAATATTTTTCTGAGTACTGTTAGAACTTGGGGCATCGTGGGAATCCAGTTGGACGCCAGGTTCTTGGACACCCTGTATAATGTTTATGCCCAATTGCCTAAAGGAACGTGCAAATAATTATATTAGACTGAGCTACAGCAAAGCGTGTCTGGGTTTGAAAAGAGATAAATAAAAAAACTGAAATGAAAACGTTATTTGAAATATTTTTTCGAATTTTCTTTTTATAACACGTCTTATTATATTTATAAGTTCCTAATATAAACACAATTTTCACTTAGACGCTGTAGTTACCGTAATATAGGGTACCATCAATATACCTTAAAATATATTCGTAGCAGCAAGTGCTACGAATGCTACGTGATACTCCGCTACGTGTTTCGTAGAACAAGCGTAGCAATAATGTAGGCATTGCTTATTCGTGTAATCCTAGTGACAGAGCCCATTATTTAGGATTAAAGGAATAGGTAGTTTGGATCCTAGCTAATAATAAATGCGAGTATTTGTTTGTTTGTTTGTTACGCCTTCACTCATTAACTACTCGACCGATCATCATGAAATTTCGCATACAAGTAGCTATGAGTACAGAAAAGGACATAGAGTACTTTCATCTACAAGAGGAGTCCTGTTTCCGAGGAATAGAATTTGAAATTTATTGACATATCCACATTAACACGAGCGAACTCGCGGTGCAAAATCTAGTAGGTATAAAATAAATTTGTTTGGTACAGGCTGACGATGTCGATGGTTCCATGGCATCAGTTTGCACTTATGCTTGTCGTGAGGTCTTGAGTACGATTCCCGAGGCGGATAAAGTATAAGATAGTAATACATTCACTACTGCTTCATCGATATAATCGTATATCTTTTATAAAATGGGTTTAAATGAAAATACTAATGAGCTTTTATTCGTGTGTTCTTCACAATCACAACTCAATTAACAACTATTATTTATAATTTTAACAAAACTCAATACTTTTACCAAAAAGCATATTATAACCGCGTGTAATCTTAATCTTGGTCTTGCGATTAGAGCATCCAAATTTAAATATTTGTATTGTTGTATGAAAAATTAAATACCTAATTAATTATGCGGAGGAATATTAAGATGCTTTTTAATTTTGTTGTTTAATTTTTCTCTTTTGTTTATATTTCTTGCAAATAATTTGTGTATATATTATGTTAATTATTTAATTGTGTCATTAATAAAGTACCTAGTAATAAAAGAAAATTATGAGTAGTGGTAGAACAGTTGATAAGCAAGGTATTATTATTATTATACTATAAATAAGAATATTTTATATAATATAGTATTTTTAATTAACCATGCAGGCGGAATCTCCTCGGGTGCCGTTGAAACATCACGTTATTTTATTGTTAAAATGCATAGACTCCGTTCGGGACATTATCCGTCGGCTAAGTTTACATACCTCAAGTAAAAGTGAATCCCTAAATTGGGAGCTTTGTCATACAGAAATAAAAAAGTCAGAGGTATGATGTATAGCATTTTCTGACGGATTGAGTCAAGAACGAGAGACAACGACAAAGAATAAAAAAAAAACAATTTTATTTTTAGTTTTTATAACACGCACTAACTGGCATATTAGCATAGCAATAGAAGTCCCTATATATAAAAAAAATAACCTAAAATACATAACATATAGCCTATGTTCATCTAAAAAGGTACTTTTCAAAATAGTGAATCTTTTTTCCGCTAGTTCTATGGATTTTGGAGATTAATCCTCCACTTAGACACAAATTCACACCCTCTCTTTATAATATTAGTAAATATATCATCAAAAGTTTGAAGGCCTACAGGGCTGTATGGCAATAAAATAATTGTAATAAAACATTAGGTAGCACATCGAAATCTCAACTTAATCCAGGGATTTTGTTGCAACCGAGGCAGCCTTGGAAAGCCTGTATCTCTGTCCTACAGAAGACCGCAGTCAAACCATGTGTTGTGTGCCTGCGGTGAATAGGGTTTCCAGGGTTCTTCATGAGGCAGGGGACTGTCATTAGGGCATTCAGTGTGATTTGTATCCTTTGTGCTGGGAGCATAACGACTATTTTGTGACGAGGGATTATCACAACATTTCTCACACTGAGAAGAGGCCCGTGCTCACAGTTTAATACAGGGCTGATATTATTATACATATATACTATATATTATGGCGAGCATTGTGAGCGGCATTGGCGTCTACCAGTTCTAATGACTCCGTGATCCTACTGAGAATTTCTTAACAGAACAGCTTAATAATACTTTGCTTGACTTGGTAATCGGACCCGAGACTTGATGCACAACAGTTACTTTCTCTACTGCTGAGCCACCAAGCGAATCTATATAACTTTTAGTAAGTTCCTTGCTTGTCTTGACTATTTACTTTAAGTGTAGATGCGCCAGGTTAATAACAATTTACGTATGACTAGGAACAGATTCTGGATCCTCACCTCGTATGCATAACTGCAACGTAACGCCGCGGGACGAGACAGTTATAAATAATTATAAGTACACACAATCCTATAATTCGATTTAGGGTGACACCCTTACCCACGATGGAGGTTAAAAACGTCAGTAATGTACAGTCAGCAATATAAGCCGATACAAAACAGCGAATTTTTGACTAGTTCTATCGATCATCATAATAATAAATGTTAGTTTACATAATATTGTATTCTGTTTACGCGAATGTTATACATTGAAATTAAACTACTATATACGGATTTAATCGCGTTGTTTATTTAACACTTTATTACATAATTTAGAAACTTTTACACTACTACTAATATAAACTTTTAAGCTAATTAAATTATTAAAACTATTTATATTTAATTTTACACTTTACCTGACGTTTAGGTTGCTTTTCAGTAGCCATAGTCACGGGAGGCCAATATGGTAGTTGTTTCAATGTTCCAGTGTAGTTATTTCAAAGTAACCGAACATAATTTAATCATTGATATTTCTATTTACGCAGAACGAGCTCAAATTATCATAAAGTCTAGCTGTGGTTTGCTTCTTCTTGGGTTTGGTCATTTGAATTACTGGATCCCAAGCTGGTGGTACATTCCAACCATATTCTCTATTAAAATTAAGATGTTTAGTGTAATGTTAGATTATTATAACAGACAAATTGAAAGATAGGTGATTTAAATATAGTGCAAATACACAAAATAGTAATGAGACTTTCATAATGTAATATATATGTATATCAGCCTTGTATATAAACTATTCTATTGGCATGGGCTATTCTCATTGTGAGATGGGTTAGGCCTTAGTTTACCACACGATCAGTGTAGGTTGGCAGACAGTTCATGTCTTCGAACACATTATGGAGAACTCTCAGACATTCAGGTTTCCCCACAACGTTTTCCTTCACCGTTAAAGCAAGCGATTATTAACTATTTAACATGCACATAACTTCTGAAAAGTCAGAGGTACATGCCGTGGATTTGAACTCGAGACCTCTGCGTGGCTGTTCCATGGTTTCTTACTAGGCTATCGCTGCACAACTCGTTAAATAATTACCTTAACTAATATTTTAAACTCGAATATGAGTTTGTTTGTAACGCCCGAACTGCTGGACCGAGCATTACACGTTGTCAGGTATATAGAAAAGGCTATATGGTACCTTTTATCAAGAAAAAGTACTGTTTTCGATCGACGCCGTGGACAAAAGCTATTCCCTATGTCCTTTTCTGAATCCCTGTCGTCGTGTATACGAAATTTCGTAATGATCGGTCAAGTAGTTAAGACATGAAACCGTAACAAAGAAACAAACTGACTTCCGCATTTTTTGGGTTAGGATTTTAAATAAAATATTCAGCTATATAATTTGCTGACTGTAGCTCAGGTGAGTGGGTCAGTTTACTCAGCTAATATTTAGGGGCAGCATAAAATGGACGCGAAACAACATTGTTTAAGTAGGCATGTTTATAAATATTGTGGGTAGAACCGCGCCTCTGTGTGACTGGACGATTTGCTGTTTCAATAATATTGTACTTTTTTTATACATATATATAGTGTCACGTCTATATAGTAATACCTCGAATTACGCGAACCCGGAGTTACGCGATTTTCAAATCTCGTGGATTCGTCTTTTGTTTGACCGATTAAAAACTTACTGCCCTCACACTATTATTTAGCAATTGGGGCAATCTTGTTTGAGAAAATTCGTTGACTCGTCCAACTACTTTATTTTTCATTATGCTAAACATTCTTACTGCCATGTGTATATATTTTGGAAACTGTATTGTTTGTGAAAAAAATATTTATATATGTATGAAAAATTAAAAAATAGAAGACATATTTAAAAATAAGTGTTTCGCCTAACACAACAGCGTATTTCAATAAAAAAAGAATATTGCGCTCAGATTCTATAATCACTTGCCTAAGTCACTTCTTAAAGAACAAAATGTAAAAGAAATCTTAAAGCAAATCTTGATTCAAAAATGCTATTATACTGTTGAAGATTTTCACAAATAAAATATAATACACATAGTTTTATATTAATGATTGCATGCCGCAAGGCTAAGTACAGTGTTAACTAATTTTATACGTAGGTACTAATAAGCTTAACATCCTATCCATATTACCTGTATTTGACATTTATATAATAAATAAATTTTATTTTATATTCGTATAATCTTAGATTTAATTTAACATTTTGGTCAAAATTATTATTTTCTTTAGCTTCTGGCCTGAATTAAAAGTAATTTATATGAGTTATGATATGCGAAATTATATCCCGACTTACGGGATAATCGCTCAGTCTCAGCCAGCTATCGCGTAAGTTAAGGGGTATTACTGTATCTCTGCTTTCTTCTTTTCGTCAAAGAGAAAAAGAAGACTGTATCTCGAAAGTTCAGTAGGTAGGCAGCTGTATATTTCAAGACTCATGAGTAAAGTTGCCCTTAAAAAGAACATCTTACCAGCTATCGTTTTAGATCTCACATTACGTGAAATGCGGACAAATTGCCGTCTACCGGATAAAGATCCAGACTACATGCTGAATTACTAGACAGGATATTCCAATAACGCTTTGAACTAGGTATCAAACTTAAGACTTCATGCACAGCATTCACTATCGTTTTGTTCTTTATTAAACTGTTTGGTCCCGTGGTACAAATTTTCGCTTTTGATTGCGGCCCGTTACGTGTTTGATTCCCGAATTGCGCCTCTATGCCATAAGGGGATAATATAATATAATATTATTCTACCACATACACTCAACACTATCACAACAAATACATACATGTTATACATAGAAAGACCCAGACCAAGACAAACAACAATGTTTATGCACACAAATGATTGACTTGTGCGGGAATCGAACCCGCGACCTCAGGCGTGGCAGTCGGTTACACTAACCACTATGCCATCGAGGCCAACCAGGCGGTTGGCAAGACCTTTGACTCAGATACCGTAGAACCTAAAACATAGTTCTTTTCTTCTTTATTTTTCAAAGGCAACTCTCGCACTAAGAATAAATCCTGAGTCGCAGCAAACATTCAAACAACAGACACAAAGAACACCCTTACTCTGAACCTATTTGTGGATCACACAAATATTTATGCCGTGTGGGGAATCAAACCCACAACACTCGGCACGTTGGCAGAGGCGTGGCGACCACCTAAACTTACACCATCCGTGCAGACAAGAAGTTGACGAAATGTGATAATCCGTTTAAACTCTTTCTATGCCATGAAACGCTGCAGAAACTACTCATCTTATTCAAATCCAACTTTTAAACAAACTGATATCGCAAAAATCTAAAACAACGCTTATCATCAATACAAGTGTTGTTCCAAGTGGCTGATACAAACACAACGGCGCTACTATAGCAGATACAGCGCAGATACCGGCTTGCCTACCTACAATATCTATAGGTGGGTAGATGTACGTACGCGGCCGAGGCGTGGCAGGGGGAGGAGCGTTGACGTCACTCCTCTGACGTCACCGTGACGCGCACCCCGACCTAGTTATCGTACGCGTTTCCGAACGGAGCTTTAAAGCACAGATATTTTTATTACGCCTTGTTGCGTCAGTTGATTTTGTAAGAGAAGAATATGGCGGGATTTTGTATTTAATGGTGTTTGTTTTGGTTTTGTTATGGGGATTTTTTGCAGTTTATTATGCTTGTCAGTTATTTATTTTTATGTTTAACTACTGTTGAATACAATTTTCACTGTTTTAAAAGTAAGTACATCTTTTCCGTGGAATGGAAGCCTGGTTATCTGTAACACAGGTTATTATCTAGCTTGGAAACCAGTCCCTCAATACCTTTTTTTTGACAACATTGTACTTTTGTGTTTAGTTATGATATGGGAGACAAATACATTATATTATTATTATTTACAATTTGCCCGCGGCTTCGCTTGCGTAAATATAGGTGAAGTTATGTTAGTAACAGTTATTTTTCTGGATGAAAGGTACCCTATGTCCACCTTGACAACGTGTTTGCGAAATTGCATGATTATCGGTCGAGTAGGTAAGGCGTGAAAGCGTAACAAAAAACAACGCACATTCGCATTTATATATTTTTTTATAATTTTATAATTTTAATTGGAATTAGTCAATCCGTCCCGCCATTTTGCCGCACTGTGTGTGGTGAGTTTGAATAGCACACGAGACAAAAAAGATTTATGGTCAGCAAATTATTGTCTTGAGTTTGGGTTTTGAAATAGTTCTTTTTTGGAATTTGTTTTGATATGAAGGATTAAATGTATTGAATGTTAAAGAATTAAGAATTTTACCATCCGTCAAGTGTCATCTACCTTTACAAGATAGGGTCTATAAAATAGATTGTGACTGTGAGCTCTCATACATTGGTCAAATCAAGAGAAGCATGTAATGCATAAAATAACACATAGTTGATGTAAAACATCAACGCTCAATGATGTCTGCTGTGTGTTAACATGTGCAACAGGGGATCAACCACTACCTGAGATTTGACAAACCACAGATTCTCGCTAAAGAACACCGATTCCTACTAAGGATGCTTCGTGAGGCTATTGAAATCAAAAGTCATCCTAATTTCAATAGAGAAGTTGGTTGGAATGTATCACCAGCTTGAGATCCAGTAATTCAAATGGTCAAACCCAAGAAGAAGCAAACCACAACTAGACTTCATGATACTTTGAGCTCATTCTGCGTAAATAGAAACACCAATGATTAAATGATGTTCGGTTACTTTGAAATAACTACACTGAAACATTGAGACAACTACCATCTTACTCTCCCCGTGACCATGGCTGTTGAAAAGCAACCGAAACGTCGGAGAAAGTGTAAACTTAAATATAAATAATAATAATTTAATTAGCTTAAAAATTAGTGAAGTTTATATCTTATCTAAATTATGTAATAAAGTGTTAAATAAACAACGCGGTAAAATCCGTATATAGTAGTTTAATTTTAATGGATAACATTCGCGTAAACAGAAGACAATATTATATAAATCAAAATAATAAAAGCCAATATTTTACATCTATTCTACTATATATTGCTTTCTTTCGGGCACGTTACCAGATGCTCCGTGATGTTATGCTTTGATTGATCTGCGAATCGAACCTAAGACCTCACTGTCGGTCAGAAACGTATGTCAAGAAGTTAATTCATCGCAGAAATTGATTAATTCTTGTTCCTTCTTCATAATATTTCTATAGATTTAAGCTGATAACAGTTCTCATGTAAATGATTCCAAAAAATATTATACATCCATTAGGAGATGACAACCTTTAAATGCTCTTATATAATAATTACTACCACTAGTATTTTTAGTTATGTATTCAAAGACTCGTTAGATTAAATAAATAATATAATATAGCTTTTATTGAAAATGGCAACATTGGAACGTTACTCTTAAAATAAATATTGCGAGACTGTATTTACACAGACCGTGATGAAAAGTCACGTGGTATTGAGCGTTGGGTTGTCTGTATGTCGACAAGGTGGGAGGAGTAGAAAAAAATAATATGTCCATCACCGAAAGACTATACGTTATAAAATGGCTGACGAAACCCGTGGGCTCAACGCTCAGTATTGCCAAAAACGTTGACTACTGCGTCACTAAGATGATGCAGTTGTAGCCATGGCATAAAGCCCAGCGGCCACTGAAGAGACGGCAATGGATTTTATTTTGATATTATAACTAGCGACCCGAACCGGCTTCCCATGGGTAGTACAAAACCTTAAAGTTATACACGTAAACCTTTCTCACGAATCACTCTGTCTATTGGTCACAACCGCTTGAAAATCCGTTCAGTAGTTTTTAGTTTATCGCGAACAGACAGACTTTGTTTTATAATATCTAGTGACAACGATCACCTTACTTGACAAAACCCCTCTTACGAACAAGTATCGTCAACGGACTTCGTGAAAATTTTATCTCTACGTACGTCATGGTTGAGTAAGTTTACAAAAGTATTGATAATTATTTTGTATTATAGTAACGAAAAAAAGAGTGGTTTGTTTATATTTAATATTGATTTTAATATTATATTTCTTAATTTATATAATTTTATATCATATGTGTTTATCGTTAATAAGTATTCGCACTAACCCATTAGATATAAACCTGTAATGATAGTTTTAAGGAAGAGAAACCTTATTATTGTAAAATTCTTTGGTTACAAAAGACAACTCTCGCACTAGGAATACTACCTTTTTTCGGGGACCTTTTAAACGTTCAAACAATGGACATAAAGAACACTCAGTTTCTATACAACTATTTGTGAATCGCACAAATTTTTGTCAGTTGAAACCTCCACACTGGAGATTTCAACCTACGACTCGATTTTCACCCGGTCGTAAGCACTCGGCGCAGTGTGTATTTATTTTATTTTTTACATTACAAAATTTCATACCTGTATATTTTTCATAATCCCACAAAATCCACCTTAACAACACCATCCGCGCTGTTCAATAGGCATGATTACTAAAAAAGATTTCAGACCACTTTTTAGATTAGCAAAAATATAGGATACGTATATTTTATTTAACGCCACAAACTAACAACAACGAAGATGCTGTATCTTCGTTGTTGTTTTAATTTCGTGTTACGTCACTTAAAGATACAAATTTTACAGAAGAGTGACGTCACAAGCCCTTACTCCCGAACTTTAATGCGTTATGTCTTAGCAATTTTTTATTGTTTTGTTAAAACATAAAATAGCCGTCCAAAATTTTTTGCTAATTTAAAAGATGGACTAATTAGAATCACTTATTTTAACCCTATCATAATGCCTATGAAACGATATCGAAGTCATGTCAGTGAACGCTAGTCTTTGTCAGTGATGCAACACTTCGATTCAGCACGCTACTGGTCGCGTGACGAAGTGTTGCAATGACGTCAAACCACGAGCACGTCGGTATGACGTCGGTAGCAACATTCCTAATACAAATAGCTACAGATCATTTATACACAGTTTTTGTTATAACCATAGTAAATATACGATCCGGTTGCTGGTGTGTGTTTACCGTAACCTCTGATCGTTTAGAACTTAAGAGGTATGCCTTGCACGTTATACTAATATCGTCCCTGTATTAAACTGTTCCACTGTTGGGACATATCGAAGGGTAAGGCCATAATCCACCACGCTGACCCAGTGCGGGTTGGCAAATCTTCGAGAACATTATAGAGAACTCTCAGACATGCAGGTTTACCTCACGATGTGTTCCTTCACCCTTAAAGCGCTTAATAATTAACTATTTAATACGCACATAACTTAGAAAAGTTAGAGATGGGCGCCTTGGGATTGAACCCGAAACCTCATCGTGGCAGTCTAACGGTCTTTCACTAGTCTATCACTACTTCGGTTATGGACTCTTAACTTAAATTACTTAAATGGGGTCGGTGTGTTGTCAATGCAAGGCACAAAATTATACCGGTCATTCTTATTGACAGCACAGTCTTGTAACGAGCCTGAAAAATCTAACTCTTTGTTCATCTTTATCAGTAGACGAGCGTTTGCTTAATGCCCTTGGAAATACTTATAGCAAGAAGACGACATGTATAGTTATCTGACTGCGGTTTTTGGTATGTAGGTGAAATGTGATCGAGTTTGAAAAAAACGAAATTTACGCGCGAATCCTACAACGTTGGTGTCTGAAATTGAACCCAATTATAGTCTGAAATAAATTCTCTTTCTACGTCAGTTTTAAAACATGGCTGTCAAAATGTATATATTATATGTAAAATGTATATGCAGACAAGTGTACGTATATAAATATATTATGATACTGTCAAATGGTTCTGTAATGACTGTTAAAGATTAGTTTTCCACTCCAAAATGGTTTAGTATATTAGTAGGAAACTTTTTGTTACGTTATGATGAAATTAAAGAAATCATTTAAAAACCTTTCCCGGGCAGCTGCGGACAACGTGTACCTGAACAGAACAGACATAGTTTAAAATAGAATTATTAACAAAATAAAAATAAAATATATAAAAAATAATAATAATATCAGCCCTGTATTAAACTGTATTAGCTGGACACTGTCTCAGTGTGAGAAGGATTAGGCTATAAAATGTATAAAATAGTAGGTAAATATAAATTATAGCTTGGAAGACCTTTCAACTGCTACGTAGAGGTCTTGATTTATATTCGATGACACGCACCATTGACTTCTCGAAGTGCGTATTAAATACCTAATTATCACTCGTTTTAACGGCAAAAGGAAAACATCATGAGTATAATTGCAAGTCAGAGAATTAGAATATATTTATGTAGAGCTAGCAAATATGGGAGTCATTTAGAATAGTTAACTAGAATATTAGGAATAGGCTTTTAGCACAGCGCCTTGTAAAGTTGTTCTAGAATGTTGTACATTATGGACACGCAACTTTAGATTATAAACCTCTGAGTCTTCTTCGAAGAGGTTAATGAAAACACTATGTGGGTCTGTGTGTCTGTCTGTTAGTGACAGGCATAACACCGGAACAACTGGACCGATTGACTTGTAACTTGGTGTGCAGACACCTTGGGATCATATCTCGGTCTAGTTTGAATATGGGCCCTGTGGGTCAAAAGATCCTCGAGATATAGGGTTTTTTTTTCATTATTTTACATTTAAGGCGAAGAGGTTGAATCGTCGGTTTTTACACCCATCTCGTATGCTGTGATTTTCTGTACTTCTAGGGCGAAGGAGGTTTGCCAGACGGGTTGTTTCAATTTTGAATACGGTTCGCACAGTGCATGCCGCACTGTGTACTTACATAGTCATAATCTCACAATACGCAATAGTGAGCTAACCTATTGCTTTCATCGGGCACTGTTATAGACTCCTTTTTCTGTCAAGAAGTACACACAACGGTACATTTCTATATAAGAGTTTTTTTAAATACATTTTATCTCGAAGTGCCCAAGGGAACAGATGATTAAAAATATCACACTGTGTCACGGCGAGCGACGTGTGGCCTGGTGTACCTAGAAATGAAATAAAATAGAAATGATCTGATAATAAAATAAATACATACACCAATCAAAAATTACTGATCGATACGAAAAGCGTTTTTAAGCTGTCCACTAATTTGGCCGGCTTTATAGTTAACACCTGTTGCCAACAGATGGCGCTCACACGGTGGAGGATTTACCACAGATACGTTTTCACAATCGGCTTACCCGTTACGCTTTGATAGGATTAATACTTGTGATAAAACACATAGGTACAAGCAAAACGTACCTTTTTAGGATTTTATGAAAAAGGTAAGTGGATTTAAAAATATGCCTGTGTGTGGCTGGAAGATTATCGACGCTTACAACGCTGTTGGTACATTGTATTAAAAAAATAGGATTTCGCAGGACGAGTGGGCTTTATCGTTTCATTTGGAAAGGTTCAAAGCAAGTTTTGTGGAATGAGTAATAGCCAATCTCCTTGAATATATCTACGTATAGTCCTAGTTGGTCTTGTAAGTCGAATATGTTCAAATGTAGGTAGTTTTACATAGATATGAATAGAAAAATTTATATGTATATAAATAGGCAAAGACGAAACCGTTCAGAAGCCTTTTCTCCTCTGTTTATTAACCAAGTCCTTTTTCTGGATGAAAAGTCCCTACGACCATTTTTGTTAGTTAAGGCATGAAACCGTAACAAACAAACTCATATTCATATTTATACCTAATATTATAATAACTAGGGTTACATCCTACCTTCATATCCACAAAATCTACCGTACAGAAAGCATGAAAGAGACAAGAGAACCTTTACTTAAACTAAAGTAAGTTTAAGAATGGCATTGTAAGAATTTTAAAGGAGTAACCTAACATGTCTATTTTATTACAAGCTTTTAACGGTTGTCTGTATAGCAAATTACAAATAAAATAAATATCTTCCATCTTTATCTAGTTCTTCGTCAAGGCATACTTAACGAGTAGTTACTTATATTTATAGCACTTGGTTTGTCTTTACTATCAATTATACTATATAATATTGTAATCTGTGGATAACGTAGTGAATAGTGTGTTTGTTAATTCTATCATTTTACTCCTAATAATTTAATAAGGACCAGTTCCTATATGAAGGAACAAGTCGTTATAGCTACGGACGGATTTTTCATAGAATATACGTCAAAGTTAACTGTCTGTAATTAAAACGACTCGTTTCAGGAACATCGAGAGACATCGGGAAAATCGACAAGCAGGCAACCATCTACAAAAAAACTAACCATCACTTGAAACTTGTGCCGCGACACCCATGGCGTATACTTACTATTCTACCTAATATGATAAATGCGAATGTGAGTATGTTTGTTTGTAACGCTTTCACGCCTTAACTACTCGACCGATGATCACGAAATTTCGCATACACGGTGTCACGGAACAGAAAAGGACATAGGGTCCCTTTCATCCAAAAAAAAGTACTGTTTCTAACCTAACCTACATTTACGCGAGAGAAGCCGCGGGCACAGTCTAGTCTTTAATAACAGGTTTTATTAAATACTAGATTACGCACGTGGCTCCGTTCGCGTAAATATAGGTTATGTCAATTTTCTATCCCTCAGGAATAGTATTTCTTCTGAATAAAATGGGTAACCTTTTATCCAGAACAATGTCCTTTTCTGTACCTCTGACAAAGTGTATGCGAAATTGTATAATGATCTGTCGAGTAGTTAAGGCGTGAAGGCGTAACAAACAAACCAACGCGTTTATTACAAAGTACTACATTTACGTAAGGGAAGCCGCGGTTAAAATCTGGCATTGAATAAAGCTTGTTATTAAAGATTCTCTCTTCGTCTGCACCGCGTGTACACGATACAATATTTTGATAAAACAGCAATAATACGTACGCACATTGTTTACGTCCATGTTTGTTTACTCTGGAACTAGTACGATTGGTTATTTTTAACTGAGCGTGTTTTTAACTAAAGCTCTACACACACCGCAGTAATGCTAATACATATATATAATATACTATACTCCATTTGGTTAGGTACCTACTTAACTAAAGGTAAACAATCTTGATGTGACTTTTTACACAAACACATATTAAACGAATAAACTACTGCTTAAACGAATGGTTCAATTGATTTAGTAATCGTTATTGTTGTATTTACATTGATCTTTAGCAGCATTTTATTTTTAAACTGATATTTTAGATAAAAAGACACATCAAGATTGTTCACCTTTAGTTAAGTATACCTAACCAAATGAAGTATAGGTTAGGTCCGTAGCTCGCTCGCTTAAATGTAGGTTACGTTAGTTTATCAGTACTTTTTTAAATTAAGGTACCTAATTAATATAGTTACTCAGTACTTGTTTTTTGATGAAAGGTACCCTATGTCCTTTTCTGTACCCCTGGCAATGTGTACGCAAAATTTCATGATGATCGGTCGAGTAGTTAAAGCTTGAATGCGTAACAAACAAACTCACATTCGCATGTATAATATTAGTTAGGATATATATTAATTAAACAGGGATTGTATACTGAGTTCTTTTTCTTCTGTCCTCTTAATAATGATTTAACTACTAGCTGTGCCCGCGGTTTCACCCGCGTTTATGATTACTGCACCTCTCCTGTAGGTTGTAGCGTGATGTTATATAGCCTATGGCCTTCCTCGATAAATAGGCTATCAAACACTAAAAGAATTTTTCAATTCAAACCAGTAGTTCCTGAGATTAGCACGTTCAACCAAACAGACAAACAAACTCTTCAGCTTTATAATATTAGTAAAGTTTTGAATAATATAACATTTAGGATATATGCATATTTGCAACGATATTCGACGTAAAGACATACATACATAGTTATGTAGTTCGTTGGAGGTATGTTATCCGCACACAGCTTCTCTATTGGGCTTCTGTGCGTAAGTGACCGACGCGAAAAGTGTCCGGCTTGTCATACCAGATAATAGTTTTATATTTATTTTATTTTTGTAAATTACAACTAGGTATTACAGTTTTTTTATTTCTACTTTATTTTGCTCTTCAAAATGACCACACTCCGCCTGGTGGAAAGCAGTCGTGTGGTCTAAGAGCAGTGGCCTCCACACCGTCTTCATAGCAGCCGAGGCGATGTTGAGGCCTCTACTTTGACGGCCTGAGAAGGTGCTTTTTCACGCCCCGCTTAAAGGACCCAGGATTGAAGGAAGAAGGAAACACGTGCCTTGGCAGAGAATTCCATGCCTAAATGATTCGGCAGTGGTATGAGGACCCAAACTTGTTCGTACGCACTCTAGTCGACTCCACCGTGTAAGGATGGCTTTTAAGCCCAGCACGCGCTGTTCTGGATAGGAAAGGGGAGGGCGGGATAACGTGGATACATATGGCTATATTTTTAGTTAAGAAATACTTGGGCTAAGAAGCCTCTAAACAGCTAAGAGGTGACATAAATGTAATACTATATTAATAGTCTAAGGCAGTGGTCGGCAACCTTGTCGTCCAAAAGAGCCAAATATAAAATCCACAAGTGAAATCTATTCATATAGGCATTTTTTAACTTAAGCTTTGCAGGGGATATTATTACGGAAAATTGAATTAAAAGTACACTCTCGAGGTTGCCTTTGTCAAATAAGTCTTAGTTTATCTAACAGTAAATAAAAACAATTTGGTATCATACTTATAAGGCAAAATAATAAGTAATATTCCGAGCCTGCACTAATCATTTCGTGGAAGAGCCGCAGCCGAGGAGTCAAAGAGCGAGCGAGCCGCGGGTTGCCGACCACTGGTCTAAGGAAATGGTGTTCTACAATCACATATTGCCAACTGTGGCTTGAGTCACGTAATTGGAGCAGAATCTATTGGCGCTTACCAACTACAGTACCTACCAGACTCCCTGAGGCTACTTAAATATTCTTAATAAAATATCTCAATAACACGTTGCCCAACCAGGGCATCGAACCACCTAAGCCGTCATGCTCAGCAGTCACATACTACCATTACACCATCGAAACAATTCGACTTAAAGACGACCATATTTTTTACATTTATCATAAGAAAATAAAAATTCAAATAGACACTATTGCAAGCAAAATTCGCTATACTTAGTTAGTCGCATCGCTTCGGTGTGTGTCAACCTTTAAGATATGAAATAACTACTCAACAACTTACAATCACATACGTAGTGTTTAATTCCGAAAGATTGTTCGTTAAGGCCCAGTTCCTATATCAAGAAACGAGTCGGTTTAGCTACGGATAATTAAATTTTGACATATTTTTCATAGAACATGTGTCAAAAAACGGACAGTTAGTCCGTATGTGAAACGACTCATACCTTGATATAGGAACTGGGCCTAAGAGGCGTTTGGCACTAACAGCGCTGGGGCTTAAGTGACCACCTTTAACATCAATTAACAAAGAGTTCCATTCCCGCAAGAAACTATTGTGACTTCTATACTAGTATTATAAGAGATAATATTCTTTTCTAAGGCAGCTGTCTCACCCAAATTATTATTGTTTACTGGAGGAGTCTGCAGAAATTCAAACAACTTATACAAAGAAAAGTCTCTGAACAACTATTTATGAATCACATAATTTTTTCCATGTGGGGATCGAACTTACTGCACTCGGGACGTCAGTAGCTAACACTTAAACCAGTACAACATCCGTGCAGTCGTACAGGTGTTTGATGTATGTAAAGGGGTATAATCTCTGGAAACTTCTTTCACTAATAGAGAGCTACATCACACACCCGACATTTCATACATGAACTGGTACCTACCACTCTCGGGCCAATCATTGTACGGCTGGGTTCATCGCTACGCTGTAATGTCCTCCAGACCGAGGTTCGGTCACGGTGGCCAATCTAAACGGAGACTGGCCCTCTGCGCAGGAAATATTACAGTGCACAAGTGTGTGCGAAAACACAAGTGCACTCTCTGTTCCCTAACTCTCGTGATCCGATGGGACGGTAATCCGTCACGAGAGAGAGAAAGATTAAGCACAAAACCTGCTTAACTTGCTTTCCGAGACACGAGGGTCTCTAACACCGCCAACTTCCTAACTCCTTGCTGCTATTGAGATTTCTTAACAGAAAAACTCACTACAAAAAACTAAATAAACCTTGGTTTAAACCTGTACTATCAAGTCAAGGCTTATCTGCAGAACCATCGTATAAATTTGTTCGTATTACAAAACTTAAAAAAACAGTCGTCTTATTAATACCGTCATTTGAACCATTGTTTAAATATCAACCACAGATTAATACAAATATCATTCGTGCACCATGATATCATTCCATTGCAACGTTTCCTATGTCCAGAAAAGAAAACGTTTTGATAATATGCTAACGATTCAATGATGTTTAGGAGTGTTAAAATATTGAGACTTTATTATTTTGCATGGATATAAACATTATTTCGTTATTTCGTCGATTGCAGTTTTGTTTAGGTTTAAGCACATTACTTAATGTCGTATTAATTTCTAATAATACATATAAGTACGTGTAACGAAACGGAACATTCTTGCGCGACCGCGCGTAATATGAAATCATAACATTAAACAAAACCATCGCAAGTTGAACAAAGTTCATTTAGCTTTGGAATTGATTCTTTAGTAGAACAATTGCCTCTTTATTTACCTTCTTTAGTCATTTTAATAAATGAAAGTAATAGACCAACAAAAAAAAAACAATCTTAGATGAACTTGAAATCCGTCTTTAATTTATTGATATTAAGCTAACCCAAATTTTAAATATTATAGAATATACTACGCGAGATGATTGCACAATCACGCCACATAATCGATCGCGAGACTCCATGTAAATCGGCCATGTCATGTCATCCTGGATCTATTAAAACAAAAACAAAATATTAGTTTGGAACTCAGGACATAATTTAGTATAAACTGCTACCAATGTTTTGATAAATGCAATTCAGGCTTTGAATCTACTTACTTTATATCGAGCCCAGCTGCGTTATGCGCAAACCACTTGTATTTCGGGAGACACAGGGCATCCTCGAGCATCTCTAGTTAAATCTTCTCTTAATGAGTCCACTATTTTCATTGCATAACGCATATTAAACCTATACTTTTGCCTGAAATCTTCATCAGTTAATTCCACGAAGGGATTGACTCGAACACAATTTCTGTTGAGTCGGCGTGGCGTTTCCAACAACTCGGAGGCTTCAATATCCTCAATATCAATTAAATCGACCATGTTAATATCCATTTCCGGGTTAAAACAACACAACACAATGAAAAAGATGATATAACTTAAAAGAAACTTTGACAGATACGATTTAGATCATTGTTAAACTATAGGTCGCCGAGGTTTAGCGTTACACCATGATTTAGTCTATGGTTTATCGCAAAACCACTATTTGTAATACCATTTTTGTTTAAACCGTAGTTTATAGAAGCTTAAACCAGGGTTTTTAGTTAAACCGCTTTTTGTAATAAGACTGAATAAGTTTTTGTTGGCCCGACCCGGGATTCGAAGCCGAGACCTCATGCACAGCAGTTGCATACACTACCGCTGCGCCACAGAGACAGTTTACAACGGTATACATAAGCAATGTATAAGGGATTTCTGAACAACGCCGGCACTGCAGTACTGCTAGTTGTACTGCTACGCGAATAAGAGTTGCTTCTTTACATAGTTATAGTTAACATTCTTTGGCTATGCTATCCCTGAGTAAAATAGGCTATGTCTTGATGCTACGCTACGCGAGCGAAGCCATAGACGAAAGCTAGTTTATACTCATTCAATAAATGGGATATTTTTATTTTTAATCTTCGATGAACTCTAAAACTACTTAACCGATTTTAATAAATCTTTCCCGATTAGAAAGCTATTTTATCCAGAACTAACATTCCATCACGCTACGAGACGCAATGGAAGCAGTAATCATAAACGTGGGTGAAACCGCGGGAACCAGCTTGTTTATACTAATATTAAAGAAAAGATTTGATTGATTGTTTGTTTGTAACTCATAAACTACACAACCGATTTAAAAAATTCTGCCCCTGTTTGAAAGCTATATTATCATCGAATAGCATAGGCTATGTTTTATTTGAAAGAGAAGTACTGTTAATAACATAACCTACCCTTATTTTACGCAAGCTAAGCCGCGAGTAAAATCTAGTATAGCCTATAGGTAATATAAATATAACGAGATGGGTGTAAAAACGAAAGATTCAACCTTCTTGTCTTCATGTAACCTTTTTTTTTTGTAATGTGCCACTACTGGGCAAAAGCCTCTCCCTTGAACTTCCAAATAACTCTGTTGGTGGATATCCCCTGATCTTATGACCTTGTGACTATTATATCTCGGGGGTACTTTGAACCACAGCGCCCATATTCGAACTCGACCGAGGGATGACCCCAAGGTGTCTATACAACAAGTTACAAGTCCATCGGTTTAGTGGTTCCGGAGTTATGCCTGTCACTAACAGACAGACACACAGACTCACATAGTGTTTTCATTAACCTCTTCGAAGAATACTCAGAGGTTAACAAGTTGTGAGATGACAGGCTAATTGATTGTCTGTTATTATAAATGTCAACCAATTAATCGGCTTGTTGCAGTTTATAAAATTGTACTTACTAATTCCGTACACAGAAGTTTTTTAATTGATCATATAAACTTATAATTATGCTACATTTTGCCTGCGGCTACGTTTGCGTTAAAGTAGACTGTCAATAAATTCCTATCCCTTAGGAAAATTCCTTTTTCTGCATAAAAGGTACCCACCCTACATCCATTTTTCCCTGACAACTTGTATGAGAAATTTCATGATGACCGTTTGAGTAGTTAAAGCGTGAAACCGTGACAAAGAAACTCACATTCGCATTAATAAAGGAAAGGTGGTATAGTGGTAGTTTATGCGAATGCTGTGACGTCATCAGGTCTCGAATCAAAATGTTTCAGTGGCATTTAACTGAAACTATAGCTGGGAACGTATGAGTGGAATTACACGTCTACTTCCTCCTTCCGAGGATATAGGCGTCAGATAAATATGTATGTCAATGAAGTGGGCTAATATAAAAAATATTATAATATAAAAAAGAAAACTCCCGCACTAAATAAATAATAATTATTATTTATTGTAACAAAAAATTGGTAACAATTAATGTGTGAACCCTGATTCCCAAACTATCGTGAGCGGTGTGTCGGGAATCAGTTACTTACCAGAAATCTTATATATAAAAACCCTGATTCCCAAACTATCGTGAGCGGTGTGTCGGGAATCAGTTCCTTACCAGAAATCTTATATATAAAATTCTCGTGTCACAATGTTAGTTACCATACTCCTCCGAAACGGCTTGACCGATTTTTATGAAATTTTATATGCATATTTAGTAGGTCTGAGAATCGGCTACTATCTATTTTTATACACCTTAGTGATAAGGGTTGTCCACCCCTAACATTTTTTTAAATCTTTTGGTCAAAACAACGTTGTCTGGGTCAGCTAGTAATTATATATAATAGTTACAATGCAGTTTGTAGGTAAGTAGATACACAGGTAGGAATGCTGTCTCATTAGATTATGACAGTAAGAAAATAGGGAGTGCATTTGTGTTTGCGCACTCATTTGTGCACTATAACATCTCTTGACAGATGGCCGGTCTTCGTTCATATTGGTCACCGTGACTGAAAATTGGCCCAAAGGACATTACACTAGTTTACGTGAATTAAGTCATAATCTAATTAAAAACATTTATATTTAATCATTTGTATCAAAGAAGCATTGCTAGCACGTGTGATCGTCGCAATAGCCTCAAAATCTAGCCTCGAGCAATAGAAATATCTCTAGCAACATTATACAGCAATTATCCGAATCTTGGCATTTGCAATGGCGTAAATATTTGAGCATTCTAGCCGCAGAGTATCATACAATTTAATTTATCGTCATTCGTCCGACGTCCGCTTTAGATGCATACGATTTAATATAATTTTCAGCGCTTTCGAGAGAGACTACAGTTTGTAATAATGTTTGTATTGATAGACATTTTTATTGTTAATATATAGACTGACTCCTCTATATCAGTAGGTACACATTTCACCAGTTATGTTTTTTAAATGACACGTAATAGGAGGCGATATGTTTGTTTTTAACTTGTTTTTTTAACGTCATCAACACATGGATACAGTATGGTGAAGGAATATTCAAGCAATGATACAACCGAGGAACATCATAATATTCATATTGTGGCCTTCTTTTGTTTTGAATTGATGTTTTAATGTTTGGTCTATTGTTTGTTTTTTATTTTTATATATTTTTGGTATTTTAATAATTATCTTATTAACGCTATAACATGGTGCATGGTGTGACACCTTAAAATGTTGTGCATTTATTCTTATATCGTATAAGCACTAATGTAACAACTATTGGTTGTCCAAATAAAGAAAATAAAAAAAAGAAATAACAAAAAAAATAAAGATTCAGATTCGACTTCAGTGCACCGAGTATTCGTGCAGTCGCAGTCGCAAGAATGGATGGATGGCGATTACGTTTGATCACTTTGCCTCGCCTATTGCTTCGAGTTACCACAAAATATTTGTCCTGTGCCAACCCGACACAGGACAAATATTTGGTGATGCTCAAATAGTTGTTTCGAGTCTGGGTCTTCTTTGTGGTCGTTGTTTGAACGTTTATATAGTCCTCCGTGACACTGGATTGTTTCTAGTGCGGGAGTCATCTTGTTAAACTAATTAAATGTTTTTTTAGCAGAACATTTCTATGATATTTTGCCCTATCCTTCATGGTGCGAGATCATCCTCTTCCGGGTTGGAAACTTACGCCTTCACCACACCCCAACGAGGCAGTCAGCTCATAATTAGTAAATATGTAAAGAGCACTTCGGAATCGCCACAGAACACAGAAGATTGTTGCTAAATAACAGTGAGTAGGGAATTTACAACTTCTTCAGTCGACGTTGTGTTATCAGTAAAAATATACGGACAATTGCAGTACGAGGCGTATTACTTAAAAGTTAAAGAACTGGCAATGTAGAAGTCGCTGCGTTTTCAGTAAGTTTTAGTGCGGGAAAATAAGGAAGCCAGTTCAGCTACTAAGAGTTCCGCGCTCGCAGAAAGCTTTTTGATAGTAAACGTGCAAAGATAATGATTAAAGTCTGTACTTAGGGTGTAATAGATTTTTACTAGATAAAGCTAAATATCGTAATCTCGGTTAATTAATGGAACAATCATCATCTAACTGCCACAGTGGGGTACAGACTTGAACCAGATACCAAAATAATTGAGGATACTAAATTCCCATATAATTAATACATTCGTAGTCTTACGCCTATATCCTCGAACTAACGGGTAGGACGTAATCAACTGTATTAAACATACTTCGACAGCTATAGTTTTAATTCCTACGTAACAGGGGGTGACACCATTGGAGTCTACCAGGCACTGTGAATTTCTTGTCAAAAATACGAATAATACTTTGTTCTAATTGAAATTCGAATACGATATCTCGTGCACAATCCACAGCAGTCGCATTTACTACCAATCATATCAACAGTTCTAACTCAAAACTATCTAGAAACTAATTCCTATAAAAGTAGCACAAAGGAGTCGACTGAGGGAATTTTGAGTGATAAAAACGGCGAAACTAATTCCATCGGCATTTAGACCGATGACAGCAGGTGTTCATATAACGTGCTAGTGAGTGTGTGCTAATGAAACGGCTTCTGGTGCACTTTGATGTTGTGCCAGCGGGCGCGCCGACTGCCAGGTGACCTGTAGTAGGATAACTCGCACTGAGTAAAACAGGTTTATGGTTAAAGCGTCCATCGTTGCTAATTATTTGGGGAAGGTACAAATAAGCCGGTTCGCCGGAAGGTATCGTCTTCTTACAGGATGCTGGTATTAAAAAGCCTACCGGCTCCACATAGCTGAAGAAGTTTTGATCAACGACAAGAGATGGCGTTATAAGCAATTACATATCAGTCTATACAACGTGTTCTTTGTGCTGAATCACGCAAGCAAAGATACTATACATATGTATATGTATTCAAAGACCCGTTCTATAAGCATCAGCCTGGTCGGAGGATTCTACATTTGTGCTTGATCGACTTTGCATTACGTTATTACGTTGCTTCACAAATGTTTTTCGTCCAGTAAGTAAAAACACTGAAGGCTTACATACCTACTCCTCCTATCATTTCCTTCCTTCATAGGTTCAGCAACGCACCAGTGACACCCGTGGTATTGAAAGCGGTCATAGGCTAGGGTATCTGTTTATTACTTGCCGGATCGTATGCTAGTTCATTTGTATAAAAATAAAATTTAAGCAGATGTATATAAGCAGTTTCTTTTGGGTCAAAGACCTTGTAAAAATCGAGCTGTTCTATCAGAGCAAGTAATAATGAGCTTTTGCTGTCTCTCTTCAGTGTACTATATGCACGCACGCTTGTTATCTGAGGAGTTGGTAGAAACTATGGGTTTGCACTTAATACCATTCTGACGTATGCTATATGCTTTCTATACAAATGACAAATAACCGTCCAGGGTGGAGTTAGAGCTGAATTTAAGTCAAATCAAAGTCAAAAATTATTTATCCATTTAGGTCACAAATTAAAACTTATAAATATCAAAATATATAGGTTAGTGAGTTTACTAATTTACTGAAGCTACATTTAGATTAGTTTCTAGGTTCAGGCGAAGGGTTGAGCCTATGAGAAGAAACCTGCAGGAAACTCACGGTCACTCTTTTAAATCGCCAATTAAATATAATTTCAATATTTTTCAAGTCATATCAACAAAGTGTTGCAGCCATTATACCATATACTACTCACTTTAAAAAAACTCAAGATAATAACAATAATAACTTAATAATATTATAGAGATTAAATAATTTGGGTTTAGTTATATTTTTCAATATAAATCTGAAATAGACAGTAGGATAGCGTGATGACGCATACACTTTGTGACAATGCAAAGGCAGTCCGTGACTAAATGCGGTTGTGGATTTATATTTTTCAATAATAATCAAAATGAGAAGCAGGGTACCTACTTGATAACATCACAAATTATCACGAGGTACCTCTATATTAGTAAATTGACTTATGTATACAGATCTTTGAATCCTGAATGCAACAAACAACTAGTTTTATGAGTTTTTGTCATTTAAGTAGTCGTTGACTGAATAATAACCCTGCCGATTAAGCTGTATTTTAACGGCGCTTTAAAATGTAAGCAATGGTAAATTAATTATATTAATAGGTAGTTTATTAAAAAAACGTTTACCGAGTCCCGCAAATGCATTGCGAACTTTATGTAAACGTTGATATGGGCCTACTAACTTATGCTTATTTCTAGTGCTTACGTTATGAATATCATTATTCTTATTATTTAAGTGATTATTATGTTTAATAAACATAATGTTAGCAAATATACATATATTGTAACGCAACAGTAAGTATGCCTATTCCTTTAAATCGATCTTTCAGGGAAACTCCACCTTTTGGAGAATAAAAATTGTCTCAATATCAGCTGTCTTGCCCCACAATAATATACCGTAGGACATGACATTGTGAAAGTGAATTAGAGTTATTAGGTGAGCCTCATGCCGTCTATTCTAACGGCTACTAGAGATATATGTATTCTATATTGCCAAACACCATGCTGTTGAGAAATCTCTATATATTTCTTTCTCCGATCTGAAAAATCGATTCTAATCACGATCGACCGTCAACTTGATTGCAATCTACCACGGGTCCAGTTAGTTTAAAGAAGTAAAAGTCTAATACTATGTTATGCAACATGAACTGAATTATAAAACAAATCGCTTGAACTTCTGCTGCCATTTTGCGGAGTGTATATCGACGGTAGGCGATGACGCGGTTACAGTACAGTGGGCTGCCTATGAATGATCTAGTATTCTAGCGCTCTGCTCTAGCACAAAGCCTGTTGAAACGCGCTCAGTTCAACGTTCCCACTGTTGAATATTTAATGCTCATGCGAATTGCACCGTAGCCTATTATGCAGGACCTAGCTGAAGGTAGAATTTTGGATAAAGAATACATGAAGTCGTATTGTGTCCGTTTGGTAACATATTATGCTGGCAATGTGATTTAATTTTCTATAACGTCTGGGGTTTGTGCTATTTGACGACTTGTGGTCTCCAGTCTGATGTTTTGATTAGCTTGACTGTGTTACCTCGTATGAAAGAATATGTAGGCAGCCGGGTTTTATGAACTTGCACTGCCTCTTTGAGCTTAGTGGTAGCCACGTTAGGGTTTTAATAACGTAAGGTCTCGAGATTTTCGTAATGAGATTTTCAGTAGCAGCAAGGTATTAAAGATGTACCAAGTGGACGGTAGTAGACACGTGTTTATGACGTTGGATTGAAGCCCTAGCTGGTGAAAAGTGATGATCCATTGGTTCTTATCGATCCTCATCACAACGCGCTCAATATTGAGGTACATTGTTTTCAATATACCTACTTAAAACCTGCTCAACATACTAAATACTTATTTGTAAAGGGCAATTACGACAAGATTAATGAAGAAATTTCAAAAGTCGATTGGTCTGAACTATTTTCTAATAAAACTATGGAATGTTCAGTGCATTGCTTTTATTCATTTTTAGAGGAAATGATTACTAAGCATGTACCGTCAAAAATATGTAAGCATGATAAATACCCAGTCTGGTACACTACAGCGTTAAAGAAAACTATACATGAAAAATCTAAATATTTAAGGAAATTCAAGAACTATGGCAACTTATCAGATGGGGCTAGTTATAAGTTATTGAGAGCAAGAGTTAAAAGAATGGAGAGTGAGTGTTATCAAAATTACATTAATTCTGTTGAAAACTCGATAAAAAACAATCCTAAACACTTTTGGAAGTTTGTTAAAGTAAAATCAAATTCTTCGAATATCCCCAGCACAATAAAGTATGGTAATATTATTGCTAGCGGTGGTTCTGACATTTGTAATTTATTTTCTGACTATTTTTATTCTACATTTTTAAGTTCGCCTCAGGGTTTACCCTCACGTATTTCCCAAAACGTCTCCGATTCAGCATCATATATCTCAAATATAGAAATTGATCAAAATGAAGTCATTAAAATAATTAAATCACTGGATCTGAATAAATCCGCAGGTCCTGATAAAATCCCTCCTCTCTTACTGGTTAACTGTGCTATAACTGTCTCGATACCTATCAGTCTTTTGTTTGAAAAATCATTGAGTGAATGTGTTATGTCTTCTATTTGGAAGTCAGCATTTATAACCCCAATATATAAGAAAGGTCCTAAAAATGAAGTGTCTAATTATCGACCAGTTTCTAAATTATGTTTAATTGCTAAACTGTTTGAAAAGATTATTCATAATCAGTTATATGCCGCAGTGAAGAATTCTCTCAATGATTATCAACATGGTTTTATAAGGGGGAGATCGACTATTTCTAACCTGGTACTCTTCGATGACTATATCACTGATAGCATGTCCCGGGGTATGCAAGTCGATGTCGTTTACACTGATTATAGCAAGTGTTTCGATAGAATAGACCATTTTACCTTAATTCACAAACTAGAATCAATAGGCATAAGGGGTGACCTTTTGAGATGGTTTACATCTTACATTTCTAATAGGTCTCAAGCAGTGGCTATAAATAATTACATTTCTAGTTGGGTAACTGTCCCTAGCGGGGTTCCACAAGGTTCCCTGTTGGGTCCTTTGCTCTTTACAATCTTTGTAAACGACATCGGCAAATGTTTACATACTGCTAAATTAATTTGCTTCGCGGATGACATGAAGATTTTCCTATCGATCTCATCGCAGGATGATGTTCAATTCCTTCAATCCGATTTATCGCGTATAGAGGATTATTGCGTAAAAAATAAGTTAGATCTGAACCCATCAAAATGCTCTATTGCTACTTTCTCTAGGAAAAATAATGTTATTACGTCAGAATTCACGTTAAAAGGACATAGATTACTCAGATGCCATAAGGTTCGTGATCTTGGTGTAGTGTATGATTCGAAGTTATTATTCGAGGAGCATGTGGACAGTATTGTAAAGAAAGCATCTCAAGCTCTTGGGTTTGTCATGCGAACATCGACTTGTTTTAAAGAGGCTAAAACTTTTAAGATACTATACTGCTCATTTGTTCGCAGTTTACTGGAATACGGCTCACAGATCTGGAACCCCAGATACGACAAGTATATAATGAGATTAGAAAACATTCAAAAAAAGTTTATACGATACTTATGTTATCGGATCAAACACAATTATAAAAGTGAAGATTACTCTAAATTATGTGCTAAATTTCACCTTCTTCCCCTCGTTAAGAGGCGAGAAATAGCTGATGTCATTTTTATGCTAAAAATTATTTCTAATTCTATTGATTGCCCTGAACTTCTTGGTAAAATTAGATTTAATACCCCTGTTAAAGCTATGCGACATTATACACCCATTAATTTACCACTTGCGTCATCAAATTACCGACAGAATACCTTTCTTTGGCGAGCTAGCAAGACTTTAAATAATATTTGCAAATCTCATGATATTGACATTTTTAACGTTAATTTAACATCGGTGAGGCGGTTGCTAAGCCGAGATTTCTTTTTAGAGTACCAGGTTTGATTCTTTTAAAGAATGAAATAATGTTGGTAGTTATTGTACTAACTGTAGGTATATTATTCTTTATATTCTGCTGTCCTCACGTTTTAGAGATTTTAATAGCGCTTAAGAGTGAAGACCTGTAATTGGCTAATTGTTGTCTATTTTTGTTACAAATTACATTGTAAATGCTGTTGGTTTTCCATTTGTTAAATAAATAAATAAATAAATAAATAAGTAATATTATTCGGTCAACGCCTTTGATGATATACAGGTGAGTCGTGGTTGTATTTTAATAATAAATGTCTATAAATGGATTTTGTTGCGGAAACACAACTATTACCTGTTTTTGTTATTATATAAATTTACACTTTCTCCGACAATTCTACTGCTTTTCAGCAGTAATAGTCATAGGAAGACTAAAACAATCAGAATACCATTATCTTAGTCTGAAATGGTTTAAAGTTGTGCGTTTTAAAAATCATGTGTGCGCGACAAAGTCCGCATATAGTCGCTTAATTTTAAAACACATATTATATAAGATTTTTTAGATTTATTTTAAAATAAGACAGTAGTTAGTAGTTTAATTTCAATGTATAAAGTTTCCGTAAATGTAACACAATATTATATTGGCTTTATAGTTTTAAAACAAATATTTTATTCTATTGGAGTGGCTGACTCCTATTTGGTTTAGGATCGCCTGATGGCAATCGTATGTTCCCCTAGGAAATGTTCCTATAGAAGTACAAATACGACTAGGCTGATGACAATTCTATCGGCAAAGAGTATGTGTACTACTGGTGCAAGGAATAAAGTTTACTTATCCACTCTGCAAACAGCACAGCAGCTTTAAGGAGGCTTAGAGAGTCCTCATACCTCAGTCAGCGTTGGAATTCAGCACAAGCATATATGACTACAAACTTCTAGATATGTAGAGTGGAAGCAGTATTTTCTTTCAAAATAAGATGTTACCGATATGTATCCTTTTATTAGTAAATTACATAAAATCTCTTTTTCTTTCTTTATTCGTAATTTACAATGTGATGCTATGGTTATATTCTCGTTTTAGATTGAATATAATCTATACTATAATAGTTAAGCTGAAGAGTTTGTTTGTTTTTATATTTGAGCGCTAATTACTTGAACTACTAGTCGGATTGTAAAAAAATCTGTTAAATTTTGAAAGCCCAATGAAGGTTAAAGGCTGTATAACATCAGGCTAGAAGCCACGTAATCAAAAACGTGGGTGTAATTGGGCAGTTAGTAAATTATAACATAGTTTTATGCGAACATTGAAGTAAGGCAATTTGGTTTAGGGTTTATATGAACGCAGCGCCACTGGGTAAAACTAACTACCTACTTCTTTAATCGGTTTGAGTGCCCATCACAGTCTGCCCTACTTCTATTAAAACACCCATAAATAAAAAAGGTTAGTATTTGTCCTTCATCCATCGCTTATTATGCAACGAATCAGATTACAATATAATAATCAATTTAAAACTTAAACAATATCAATAATATTTGAAAGTTGTTAACAAATTAAATAATTAATTATACGAAATAAACCGGCCGCGCCGACGCGACGCTACAGCGTGATCAAAGATTACAACGTTTTAAAGCTGTCAGATTCACCGCCATCTTGAATAAAACTTTTGTAAGCATTAACGAAGTCTAATTTGTTAAGCTTTGTGGCTCGTGCCAGTTTGTGAGCACTTTACAATATGTATTATAAACATTGTGACCCTTGGTGTTATTATACTTTTTATTTGGAAGTTAATCTCGGGAAGAATAGTCAATTGTCGTGAGGTGAGTTTCATGATAGTTAGTAGTAGCTCTTATTTCAGTTTCTGTTGGTTCAATCTGTTTAAAAATGACAAATTACTCGCGACACAGGATTTATTCCTGATGTAGACCAGAAATAAATTCTGCCTCGCGGGGTACTTAATAAACGAGAAGCACAAAGAACACCAGGATTCGGCACAACTATTGATGAATCACACAAATCTTTGTCCCATATGGGTATCCGACAGATTCCTGGAAATAATTGAAAAGAAAAATCGTATTTCCGACGGCGGTTCGCTGCTAATCAAAAAATCGAAATGTTACGGGTATAATAATCAAAAATGTACCTGAATGGTGAAATACCGGTAAGTGTACCAATGACGACTCCATGCTATTACATTCATATTTATAACATAAAGACTCATAATAATTTGTTCAACTTAGGAATGGATTCCGGGTTCTTGTTATCGGCTTCAAGCAAGTTCAAATTTATATCTAGTGCTCTATAATATATTGCACCAAAGAGGATTAAATGGTCTCCTTGTTCTAAAAATAAAGATTAAAAATAGCAGTTGCAGGCTTGTAATTTCGATCCCAATTCAGCAACTAGCTTAATTGTAACTTCAGTTACTTAGTAGTTAATAAACTCATTAACCATTAAAATTGGACGTTATGAAATGTCACTTAGGGACCTAAATGAATAAATTACATTTGTAATTTTTTGTCACAAAAATGTTATTGCTATAAATATTTGTTCTAAATCTGGCATGTTCTGTTTTCATTGATTTAAAGTCAAAGACTACTCACACAGGCAGACATTGTTCTTAAAAATAATAAACAAGCGAAAATACAGACTGAGCAATAATGAACTTTCCAAGCCAGTGCATGCACTAATTGAATTGCAAGCAGGAAATGCCGGGGGTAAAAGCAACGTTCCGTCGACAATCGGAACTCTATTAGTATCATATTTCCCCGGAGGCTAGTCTCTGGCACGTCGCAGGACCTAGTTAGCCTCCACAAAGGTTTATATAGAAGCAATCACTTATAATGTCATAAGCTTATAGCCTGCTTTGTAAACACAACAGTAATAGCCTTGTGGTAGACCGTTGGACTGCTAAGCAGAGGTCTACTTTGATCCCCAGACACGCATCTCCAACTTCTCGGAATTATGTGCGTATTAAATAATTATCGCGCGCTTTAACGTTGAAGGAAAACGTCGTGAAGAAACCTGCACGTCTGAGAGTTCTACATAATTTTTTCGAAGATTTGGGAAGTCTGCTAACCCGCACTGGGCCAGCGTGGCGGACTATGACCTTACCCGTCAGACATTGAGAAGAGGCCTGTTTTCAGCAGTGGGACAGTTTAATACAGGGCTGATATTATTATTTTCTTGAAGAGCGTAGCTCTTGACATTGGAGTAATCACCCAATATCTCTGTCGACTGCTCCTCTTTTCAAAATCATAATAAAACTCGACTCCCTCTTTTTCCTTCATTTGTTGGACAAAAGTACGTCTTCATTATCCCCTTCCTCTCCTTCCTTCAACTTTTTATTAAAAGATGGTTTTAAAATATTAGTCGTATCGTATTAAGTAGCCACCGTGAGGAAAGCGTGTGATATTGTATAAACAATTCGCAATTGTAATTACGAAGATAGGTATTTTTGTCTTAGTTCGACTAGTTTCGGATCTACCGGTGGACCTAAATAATGGGCAGAACATTATGCCACCAGTTCACGATGTTATTAGATGTCTGTTAAAGTGTATTATTTAAATAAAATCATAGTAACAGTATTTGAAGATACTGACTGGATGAATGAAGATATCTTTAATGATCAACAATGAGTTGCTTTGACTAGTTATTTGAAAAGAGAATCAAGGTGTCTATGATCCTTAGTCACCAGTGATAACTTGTGACGTGCACATTCTGTAAGAAACGCGGTTTAGGCGATCGCCTTGCCACCGCCACTATGCCGTGTGTTGTGGCTTCGAAGCTCACACGGGAGAATAAACAGTGTGATACATAAACAGTTGTACCTAGTCTGAATATTCTATGTGACCGTTGCTTAAATACTTTTAAGGTCCTCGCTACACAGGAATTATTCCTAATAATGATTGGTCGTAGAAACTTTACTGATGGACATGTCGCCTAATTTTCTGTAAAAAGTAAAAATCAGGCTTGCCTTCACGAAAAGGCTTGCAAACAATAAAATATCACATGACTAGAGAATAGTCTAAAACCTTCACACCAACTACGTATAGACCGAAAACCGCTTGTGAGAGAACCGCGTCGAATGGCATTGTAATTCAAAGTGCCGCTTCCATTCCTCTCCGTTACGTCCGCGAGTCTAACGCTTGACCTAGTTGGCGTATGACGCACGCTGTGACGTCACGCCTCGTCTTTGCCCCTACATTGTAGTTAACGCGCGTACTATTGTTTTGTATGGTCGATACGAAGTGGACAGAGGGTTAATGTGGCTGCTGGGGGATTCTATTTTTCTTTTTAAAAAGACAACTAGGTGAAAGTCCTGTATCGCGGTGGACTTTACAAATATTCAAACAACGGACACAAAGAACACTCAGTCTTGTCATACTACGTAAATTGAACATACAAAAAGAAACAAAAAGACCATAAACTAGGTGGGAATAGAGTTATATAGGTTTCTTCCTTAAACTCAATTTTGGTTTATTTGGAGAAGACGATGATCTCTTACTTATCATATATGTTCCATTTACGTAGTATTTACTAAACCAGTCTACCGCTGTTTTTTGACTCATTCGGTAGCAATTCACGCCAAATAAGTTCAAAGGCCGCTAGCATATCTTCAGGTTTCAAATATGCCAATACAAAAATATGTCGCATTTTGTGAGCGAATTCGCTGTCATTGGTGTATTTTTACTTATGCCAGTTTTCTGTATGTGTTTCCATATACTTTGTGATAAATGGGAAAAGCAGCACTTATGAATGCTGTTCGGAAATACCCTCAGACTGGCATTTATAATAGCTCTGATACAGAATGCAATATAATTAACTGTGCTGCTTTTTTATCGCACAATGTAACAATGTCTTTTCTAATATTATAAAGAGGAAAGATTTGTATTTTTGTTTGTAATTAATACACGAAAAACCTACAGAACCGATTTATAAAAAAAACACAATTAGAAAGCGACTTTATCCAGAAGTAATATAGGGTACATGACATTACGAGACGTGTTACAGAAGCAAAGTAGTAATTATAAACGTGGATGAAACCGCAAGGGAAAGCTAGTCAGTCATATACCATTAAAATTAAATGTTCCTCTTTTATTTAAATAAATACTATGCAGATCCTGAGACACATATGAACTCACGTAATATAGGGTTAACCTATTATGGACGACATGAGCTTCATTTCTTGCACCCGTAAAAATAATTTCTTCACAAGAAAATCCAATTACATTTTGCCAAAATCCGGCAATGTAACTCTCAGCATCATCCGTGATCATAACAGCAAACTAATGCTACAGGAAAAACGAGAAAACTTATAATATTTACCACAAGGAAGGAAAACGTTAGAATATTTCTAAAATATATAATAGATATAAAAAACGAATAGGATTAGTCGACGAGTTATAACAACAGTCTTATTTCTAGCGAAATATTTTTAATTTAGTTGGGTGAGGATAACCAAGATTAAGATTCAACTACCCTGAGTTAGCTGGCTGGCTGGTAGCGAATCAAAGGATGCATGATCTTCAGACATGTCACTGTGACTTGTAAAGTCTGCAAAAATCATTCACTGCATTACCAATGGTCACTGCGGTACCAGTGATCGCTGGTAACTCAACGAGCGTTACCAGCAGTCGCTGCGTTATCAGTGGAGAGGTTTATTGGCGCATAGACCACTAGTTCACCTGATAATATTACAGCGCATCCTTACTCCTTAAGCGATTAGCGGCAGGCATAATAGAAAATCTATGAATCGCTGACTACTAGTGACACATGAAGAACACGAGGCTTTTTCCATTCACCTTTCTTCGAAAAAGCAATTGATGGTCCCGGTGCTTTTAACTGGTACTCAGGTACGCCTTGGATTTATTGTCTTTGCGGCCATTACAGCCTATGCGGTTAGCGACTTGATTAAGTTTTCTTGGCATTACCAGTGGCTTACCTGATGGTAAGCGGCAATCATCGCTGATATTGCTGATACGGCTGTGATTTCTTGGCGTAGTAGAAAACACAATCATGGACATACTTATACCTATAAGTGAGGAGTGGCAATACACAACTTAAAAAATAAGTCACAAATTAAAAACAATTTGAGTAGGTACCTACGTATATAAATAGTTCCCGAACGAAAACTAATTTTAAATCTAAATTAATACTTATAGATATGCAACCCGCAAGAAATTAAACCGCGACACATTCAAAGTGTCTATTAAATTATATAGTGGAACAAATATCTTGTATTGAATCATCTGCGTTGTTTCTGGCACGTAGCCAGCTTCAGCGTACCGCCATTTTTCCACGGCTTGTTTACACACGATAAGTATTCAAGAACAGATGATCCACGCATGAAAATAGTTATTAGTTTTAATTTATGCCTTTTAGATTTTATTGATTTTTACTTTTACCCGTGAATTATTTAAAAGAGCGATTGTTTAGGCTGTGAAATAGTTATATCACATTGAAAATATATCTATAAATTAAAGACATCATGTTCTATCATTTTTTAAATACTTTTACTTTGAACTTGACATTTAAAAAGATAGTCTGGTTATTTATTTTATCTCGAGATCCTCACGTGATATTTATTTTTCACATTAATAAAGATTTACAACATAAAACATTCAACAATTTATAAATCTCGTATGCACTTTAGCAGCCATTTCCCTCGGGCCGCAATTTTTCATACAAATAATTTCCCGCCAACACGAATGTCAAAAACTTTTTAATAGAAACGTGGTACGGTGCTAATTTGCAAACAGCCATTTATCTAGTGTTTGACGTTGATGTTCCACGTTCATACACCATGGTAAATAATAAAAGAATTGTGTTAAAATGACCGCGGCGAATCCTTTGGACATACAATATGTAAATTATCGTTTACGACAATATTGCTCTGTGATATTAATATTAGTTTATGACAATCATATTCACGAAAACTGCCGTCTAGATTTTTGAACTATCCGGCAGGCGATATAATTTACAGATCAGAATAAAAACTGACAATTAACTTGAATACTTTATGCTTTTCTTTGGTAATCACCGTGACGTTAGATGTGATCACGTATAAATTGGCCATATCTAGGTATATGTTAAACATAGCGCGGTACGCTAACCTCTTCTCTCTTGAAATCGCCGGCGTACGAAAAGGGCCGCGCTGGATGATAGCTCATAACGAACCTTAAATTAGTAGGACCCGGGGAGTTTCCATTCTTCTCCGGGTAAGCCCAACATACTCTCTCCGCTTCACTTTTCTTGCGGAGAGGGACGCGTAAATGGTATACCGAATATAATAAAGAAATTGCAAATGTAAGTCCGTATTCTCTGCTAACCCTGCCAAGAAACAAGCTTGTACCTTAACGATGGTCTATATGTCTTCTTTTTAAATGTGAAACAGTCTGCATACTTAAGTATTTACTTGTGTTCCAAACAGTCATTATTCTTAAGGTACTTGCTGACGTAAATGGAAACCTTCACGGCATATACTTACCTATATCCTTATCATATTTCATATCTATTATTAAATCGCATTATCCCTTGAGGAAACACAAAGCACACGAGTGTCACAACTAATGTTTGATCACCAATGGAGGTGAAGGACGGCCATCGCGGAACAATAACGAACTATAATGAATTATAATGACAATCCAAAGAAAGGAATGGACTATAATATCATATTATAACGTTACTCGGGTATAAATAATTATGTTTATAGAATACTAGCTTTTGCCCGCGGCTTCGCTCGCGTAAAAGTAGATTGGGTTAGGATACGTTAGTAACAGTACTTTTTCTTTATATAAAATATGTTATTCGGTGATAATACAGCTTTCTAATAATGAAAGTATTTTTAAAATCGGTTTTGTAGTTTTTGAGTTAAACCCTTACAAACAAACAACAAATCAAATCTTTATAATATTAGTATAGGTTTGTTGTTGCCCGCGGTTTTACTCGCCATTTGCTCATTGAAACATATACCCAGATAAAAAGTAACCCATGTGTGAATTCAGGGTGTGGTTATAGATAACTATGGGCTAAGTTACGTCCAAATATATTTACCTGACAGTATACACTTGTTGGTTTAACAAATATTCAAATATCGTAACTAATCTTCACATAATATAATAATACTAGTGGATACTTAATGGTGAAAATTCATCGATAATTCTTTATTCTTTTTTCTTTGACAATACTGTTCCTGCTTAAGGAATAAATTCTGTGTCGCGGGGGACTTTACAAACATTCAAACAACGGACACAAAGAACACCCAGACTCAAAAACCATCTCCTTTTCGTTTCACGTTTCACGTTTTCGTGCTTGTGTTTGTAATTAAACTCTTAAACGGCTGGACCGATTTTGATGAAATGTTTGTGTGTTTTCAAGTGGATTCGAGAATGGTTTGTACTGGCAACGTCTTTTGTACTGGCAACGTCTGTCGGGTCCGCAAGTTTATATATGTAAAGATAATACAAATCCCGAATATTAAAATACATTTATGTAATGTTTTGTATTAAATATATTCATTTAACAAACAAAATTAACTTTAACTGCTAAATTATATTGAGCAACTTCAATGATTCACGCGATCTGACAAAGTGAAATTACAATAATAACTTAAATTATAATTATTATGGTGATGGATTATATTACAATAGTTATTTAGTAAAGTTTAATACATAACGAGCATTATGTCTCACTGAAGTTTTAACTTAACTAATCAAAATTTAATATTATAAATGCGAATGTTTGTTTCTTACGCTTTCACGCCTTAAAACTACTGTTGCCAACCTAAAAAACATTTAAGCGAAAGAGTAACGCGCGAATATATAAAAAGACAATAATTCGCCTTTAGTGACATAGGCACTTATTACATCTTCTTATAGAAAAGGCGTAAATAACACAGCTATTTTCTGCGTTTCGCCCCGTAAGTAAGAGCTCCGGTGGCTTACACCCTTTCCTCTCCTATTCCTTTCATGTCATCCTAATTCCTTTTTTTCTAGGGTCTACAACGATCACGTGATACCTCTGATATACCAAGCGACTATAAGCTATGGTGACCGCTTACCATCAGGAGGGCCGGATATTTGTAATTATAGTTTCGTAGACCGATTTTGTTCAAAAAAGTACCTACCTGCTCGTTTCCGAATTTTAAAAATAAAATTGGACAGTACTTTTAATAAAAATTATAAGTACTGGCTAGTTTTATTTTTAATAAATGAGGAAACTGTACATTGGCAAAGAAAAAACACGATTGCTAAATTTTTGGGTTGCACATGATTATATTAGTATGTGTTTCTTGTTAATCCTTTGAGCTTTGCTAGTATTACGAATGGTTTGCGTCGGGAGTGAAATGGATATGGAAATCACGACCTTTCGATTAAAAGTCCAAAGTCATTAGTCTATCATTGATTATTACATATTCTATTTAAGATCACAAAATAATGCCAATGACATCACATATGCGGTGCAAACTTCAACTAGGTATTGCGTACTGACGATAGTTGTGGTTGCATTCGAAATAATCGTCTTAATTGAGTGTCAATGATTCTCAATTGGCAGATCATGAGACAAGACACACTAATCGACATTGTTTTGAATCACAGCTTCGATCTTTTAATAATTGACTACGGAATCGTCTACTTCTAATGTTGGTAGTTGACCGTATTATTTTTTTTATATTATTGTATTCAAAGAGATACGTTCACTAAATATTTTTTTATAATCTTCTTGATATAAATGAAGAAGTGAAGAAGCTTTCCAAATCTGGTAAAAGAGGGTATTGTCAAATGACCGTCAAACTGAAATTGAAGAAAATGTAGCATGATACTTTTGTGTGTCGTAGCCGTATTTAAACACATGTGTGCGAGGGAAATAGCAATATACCTCCAACCCGCCTCTTTTTGTAAATTATACCTACTTATACAAAATGCCAATAGAAAGATTTCTCGACTTAATTTGTAGCAATTTTTTGTATGTTAATCAATTAAATCAGGACTAAACAGTTTTGCTTTTACTATGCACGATTGCAACAACAGAAACGTCACCAGTCTTGTGCCAATCCCGCTAAAAAGCCTTACTGTGTTGCCAGTAAAAATAGAGAGCATCATTGGATCTAGCTAATATTTTAATTATTAAATTCGGCTTTCAAATCATCGCTCGTCCGTGAACCATAGACAACAAGTGCTATGCTGCTCTTATTATAACGTAATTGGCGGGAAGCTATAACTTTCTATTAAGAACAGGACACAGGCACGCGCGCGGTACGGCGCGTCACTAAGAATATTTTAACATTATATTTATTTTTATATCTGTACGCAGATACGGCCTTCATAGAGATCGTAAAGTACTCGTCACACGTTTCAACGGTGGCTATTGGTTAATTCTTAGAATAATTAATGGAATATTTATTATTAATTGTTAATAGTGTTTATGCCTCGCGGGATAGCGGCATATTTATCTATGGAATTTGCGATTTATTCCGATAATGTCAATTCTTTTTGTACCAGGCCCGTGAGACAGTGTTTCATGAATATTTCAACTACCTATTTTAAGAAGTCATGTAATAGCGGGAGAGCCTGTTTATTAGTAGTAAGTAATATTTAAAGGTTTAGTACAGTAGCAGACACAGAGGTTTTTGATAATATTGAATAATCTGGCAAGTTACTTTCTGTATTGAGTGGATACCATAAAAATATAATAATATTCTACCACATACACACAACACCATCTAGCCCAAACTAAGCAGAGCTTGTACTATGAGTACTAGACAATGAATAAACATACAATATACATATATACTTTTGTTTTGTAAATACCTACATATTATACATAGAAACACCCAGACCAAGACAAACATCCATGTTCATGCACACAAATGTTTGACTTGTGCGGAAATCGAACCCGCGACCTCAGGCGTGGCAGTCGGTTACACTAACCACTACGCCATCGAGGCCGACCATATATTCTTGGTATGCAAAAAAGCATAGGTTAAACATTGACAATAAATGTTTGAGGACAACTACATAAACGTGTATAGAGCGCAATAATGTAGCTTTGAAACTCTTCAATTTTAAGTTAGATCATTGGAACGTAATTTCTTCTATTTTTACTCTCATTTTTGTAACTAATTAGCAATTTATCAATCTGTATTACAGATACCTACAAAGAGGCTATACCATTATTTTTGGCGCGCGTAATCTCATAGTATTATCTGTGGAAATATTTATTGCTATGGCTTCCGACTATGCGTTATTCGACGGTTTTAAATAATTTCTAATAGTTTCACGTGATAAATTTGTACAAAAATATTACGTAGAGATGCGCGCGTCATAGTCAGTCAGGCGTAGTAGTAGAATTTTTATAGGTATTCAGTATTTGAAATATAGCGGTTGTGTATATTCAACTTCAAATTAATTTACTCGAATATATACAATGTCAGTGCTATGTTATTATATTATTTATTATGGTTATTAATATGCTTCGGTGGCGTAGCGCGACTATGTGTTGTAAAAGATTACGGATTCGATGGACGGTTAGGGTAAAGATTTATTTGACATTTTGTCAAAAAATTCTTAGTACGGAGTTTGGAACTGGCCCCGATAAACCAAAGGCAAAAATCTTTATTACCATAAAAGTTCTTGGAAACATCAATTAAATGATAATATTAATTAAAATATAATAATAAAAATAAATAAAATTTTATATTGGAGAAAGCCTTTTCGAGGTGTATAGTTTTCCTGAGAAGAAGCAGGCAAGAAACTCGTAACCATTCTTTTCAATCGCCAAATGTTTATTAACAATACAGTTCAATTTTATATTACTTTTCGTATATGAGCTGCTGTGTGTAATTGTTACTATGGTTTATTTTAAAATATGTACAAAAGTAATAGACTCGCGTTTTAATTAGTGCACGCCTTAACTACCTACGTTGTCAGGCGAAAAGAAAATGACATACTGTACCTTCATCCAGAAAAGTACCGTTCCCGAGGGATAGAAAATTGTCAAAATATACATAAACGCGAGTGAAGCCTTGGGTAAAAACTAGTAACCTCTATTTTATGTACATGCTGCGCGAATTTCACATTTTAAGCTTGTATTTAATAATTTAAAAATGATGAAATATGATGAAATGAAATATGACAAAATAAAACTGAAAATATGTATCCGATCGTCGTAAAATTCGAAGTATTCGTGTATTCTGTCAGGCATACCGGACATTTTGTCTATGGTAGCGCGGGGAACACGGAAGTGACGACATGTTTGCTGAATTCCGGATGTCAACCCTCGTTCTATTGTTATTGTATACTTTTCATATTTTTATTGTATCTCAAATATGAAAGACAATAAAATTTCTACAAATCCGGCTTATAATTCAGAGCCCTGGGGTCTCTTTTGTATATATAATCTACGCCATTTTAGCAAGTTGAGATTTCACAACAAATATATATAAGTACATATATCTTATAGCTTTTGCTCACGGCTACGCTTGCGTAAAAGTAGGTTAGGTTATGTTAGTTACAGTACTTTCTTTTTAAATAAAATTTAGCCTATGTTACTCGCTGATAGTATAGTTTTCTGATAGTGAAAGAATTTTTCAAATCAGTTGAGTACTTTTTGAGTTAAATCCTTACAAACAAACAAAAAATCAAATCTCACCTCTTTATAATATTAGTACAGAATTATAGGTAAACCTGGTAAACGTATATACTATATACATATGCTGGCAGCTTTTATTTTTTGGTGTTAGCAGGTCTTTCGGATCAGTCAGTGTCTGCTTACAACTGAGCTAAAAAAAGTCACTTAAATATATAATATAGCTATTGTAGGGGTTTGATCTTGCCTACGATTTATGATAGTGACGAGAGTCGATGATATTGATAAACAGATTGCGTAATAGAAAATGATAAACACACACAACATTTTGCAACGAATGCTTTATTGTCACTATTTAATAAAATTACAATGTAATAAACCTGATTGCAAAATCGATCAGTTACCATGGTAGATAATGTTTATGAAGTTTTTTTTATACTTTTGGAACATCGCTGTTATAGCTGCTACAACAGACGATATTATAAATTTAAAATTTAAAAACCCCGACACAATATTCATTTGATACCCATATTGAAAAATTGTAATTTGTGAAAATATGTAATTTTGTGGTGGCGGCCATCTTGGACCGATTTTTATCAAACGTAGCTAAGAACACTCCCGACTAATTCACCTTTCACACAAAAAAAACTAAATTAAAATCGGTTTATCTGTTCGGGAGCTACGATGCCACAGACAGACACACACACACACACACACACACACACACACACACACACACACACACACACACACACACACACACACACACACACACACACACACACAGACACGTCAAACTTATAACACCCCGTCGTTTTTGCGTCGGGGGTTAAAAATGCTGACAAGCATTAGGGCGCCAATTAGTTATAAAAAAAAAAATAAACTGTACAGTTGTCTGTACAGGTATATAAAATTCAGGGTTACTATAACTCAGGCTTTGTACATAATAAATCTGAAGTTTCTTTTATGTTGTAACTAGTTTTTGTCTGCGTCTTTACTCGCTCGGCAACAGCTGTTTTTTTCGGGATGAAAGGTGCGAAAGGTGAAGGTGATCGGTCGAGTTGTTCAGGTGTGAAGGCGTAAAAAACAAACTTACATTCGCATTTATATTATTAGTAAGGATTTAACCTAGTACGTAATTAATTGCTAGAGGGTATTGCTAGACTATATCCTTTTTTTAATCATAAAGTTACGTTACACAAAATAAAATATCGTTTGCTAAGAAAATAAGATAGAAATCTATCAAATATGGTCAAATGACGGTTAAAATGATATACGATACAATTATATGACGTATTCGCTATTTAAATGCAGACGTGCGTATGAAATAGCAATTAACCATTACTACGGGTCTACTTTTCTCGTACCGATATTTAAAATATTATTGGCGTCTTTATTTTCCAATCTTTAAAAATAAAGTTCTGTACTTTCATGCTACATAAAAACATCTACCATAATTAAACCATATTTACTATGAACTCAAAAATAAAACGAAGTAATCTCCTACCCGAATAAAGGCGAGAAACCATTGCAGTTTTGTATAAGCGCCTCTACCGGACGAAAATTTCAATATAATGTCCTAGATAATCCGGCTGTGAAGACAAATGCAATACAATTAATTAGCATTCTCTAACATACGCGTAATTAAGATGACAAAGCTGATATGCCTATGAAACGAGGGCTACGGTCACAGACCATGGAATACTGCGCGCTACTAGTGACGAAAGTAATAATAATATATGTAGGTATCACGTCATGGAAAGCGCTGAGCGCAGGGAGCTGTCAATTCAACAATATTAATGTCATATTTATTGTCTTATGTGTATTATGGTATTTGTTTTATTATATTTTGTTTCTCTTTCACGGATATTTTCCTAGTACGTTAGGAAAAATCCCGGCCCTTTGGGCATCTTACACGGGGACATGGGTCCAACGTGGAGAGACCCTTCGAGATTTTTATTATTTTAGTTAGTTAGTAATGTTATCCAAAAATTAATTAACAAAATATATAGTTTAAAATAGAGGTAAAGTTTAATAGTAGTAGCATTTTAATAATTTCACAATTATGTAAAAGTTGTGTTATTCAAATAAACAACGCAAAAAAGTCCGTATAAGGTAGTTTAATTTTAATGTATTCGCGTAAACGTAAGACACTATTATATAAATTACAAAGATTTTTCACATTCACTTAAAAGCAAAGAATATATTATTACGCTTAACCAAATCCGATAAGAGTTAGTAATTGCTAATTGACATAAAAAGACGCGTACTTAGTTGTGACGTACCAGCTGTTTGAGTGCAAGCGCGCGAGGGAGATAGTGAAATGCATCATATTTTGCCTTGATTTTCTAACCAATTTTGACGCTTTTATTCACTTGACCTGTGTCTATCTATGTAACGGAATCTTTGAACACGATATTCACCCACTTAAAAACACCGGATTAACTTGAAACTATGAATACTTATTTAGGATCGATAACAATAGAACAATTTCATATGTTTGTCTAGTATCCTGGCCAGGATTAATAGGATCTAAAAAAATAAAGATTGGTGTAATAGGTTATTTCCGGATCGAGACGTTTAGACGGAGCCCGAGAAACTAATACCGCACACTTTGCAATATAATGAATTATTTTGTTAAACACTCTATTTCTATTCTACACTTTTCTTATATCTATATAAGATTATTTTAATACTTTTTAGTTTGGTCTTTAATTAATGTGTATTTCTTAGTTTTAAAATTATTATTTATTTCTAATGTTTTTTTATTGCATATAAAATATAGTGAAAGATCATACATAAGCAACTAATTAACTTATCGCCACAAATAAGTATGGGTTGTATAACATTTGTCTTCAATCTTGTGTGATTGTTTCGTGCTCTGTGGCTGCCATATTGCGTTCACGACTAACAACAATACTACATTTATTAACTGTTGTTGTCGCTTATCTATATCTGTTATAAAACTGTAACAAGCCTGTGTCTGTATAATATCAGCCCACTATATAAACTGTACCATTGCTAGACACGGGCTTCTTATGAGTGTAAGAAGTGTTAGGCCATAGACTACCACCCTGGCCCAGTGCGGGTTGGCAAACTTCACATATTTTTAAGTACATTATGGAGAATTCTGAGACATGCAGATTTTCTCAAAATATTTCCTTTACCTTTAGAGCGAACGATCATATTTTAAAGAAGTGAGTGATATGCAAATAATATTGTCTTATGTTTACGCGAATGTTATACATTGAAATTAAACACTTTATACGGATTTTGTCGCGTTGTTTATTTTACTTTAAACACTGTTATTACATAATTTTGAAAACTCTAACACTACTATTATTGAACTTTACTACTATTTAAGCTATATATTTTCTAATTAAAACTATTTATATTTAAGTTTACACTTTGCCCCGACGTTTCGGATGCTTTACAGCAGCCACGTTCGCGGGGAGAAGGGACAAAATACGCCGGTTGGAAGATCTACAAATTAAGCGCGCAAGATATGTAACATCTTTAAATTTCTTGAAGAGATGTCGTGATCATATATATTGATAATACATGTTATTAATAATATATAATTATAGTATATTTCCCAAAATATAAATGAATTTTACAAAATAACCATTAGGTACATATTGTATAGAAACCACGGAATTAGATGTAGGATTATATCCAAATGTCTATTTCATAGTTAAAGACCTAAATAAAATATTACGTAAATATTTGAGCTATATTCTTTGTGTCGTCCATTGCAGTGTACGATAGAACTTCATTGTGATTGCGTTGATGCGATGCGATGATACTGTGCAGTAATTGACGCAATTACTTCGAGTGTCGATGTCTATTTGGATGTGCACGATAAACGATGTTGTGTTAGCACTTAGATGTCCATGTTTTCTTTATAAAACTAAACACTGCATATAAATAACCTTTTAACTGCGTCAGTTGGCTTTACGCAACAAATATTTTTGTGTCAAATCCGCCGGAGTCGTATTTGTACGACATAAAACCATTGTTTTACAATTTGTTTTCTCTATTTAATTACATTGTAACTAGTTCAAAAGAAAGTAATTTTTATTTTTTAATTATTTGATTATTTACCGTATTTATTTAATTAGAAACTACAAAATGTATGTTTGAATTTATTTAAATTTACTAGATTTATAAGCTGGGCGCTGGGGTCACGGTAACTGATATAAAACTAGGCGGTTAAAAGCCTAAGGCGTCTGCTGTATATTCTCAAGCTTGATTTCCAAGTCAAGTAAAGTGTTATTGGAATTGCCTGTCAAGAAATTTTCACTTTCAGTACCAGCACGGAGACAGGCACTGGGCTGAACTGAGTTAAGATAAGAAAAATTTAAGATTTTGCTATGCATGTGTTTAGCTGTTCATAATAATATAATATAATAATATCAGCCCTGGATTAGACTGTCCCACTGCTGGGCACGGGCCTCTTCTTAGTGCGAAAAGGGTTAAGCCATAAGCCACCACGCTAGTCCAGTGCGGGTTGGCAGACTTCACATATCTTCGATAAAATTTTGAAGAACTCTTAGACATGCATGTCTCACGATATTTTCCTGTACCGTTAAAGCAAGCGATGATTAACTATTAATACGCACATAACTTCGAAAGTCGGATAATAAGGCAATACCAAGGCGCGCCCTTGGTATTGACCTCGAGACCTCCGCGTGGCAGTCCAACTGTCTCCTACTAGGCTATCACTTTATATGAAACTAAAAATCTACTACCTATACAAAATGGCGCTATAAATTAAACGCGCGTAAATTTTTTATCTTTATAGGTTACAATATATTGCAAGCAATTTACGAGAATTCTGTGCGCCAAATTTTAACCTGCGGTCTTGCCCGACAGATTATTAAGATTGTTTGTTTTTGCGAAAGCAAACTCGTGGAAAATTGTTATTATCCAAATTTATAGCGTGCGGTTTGTGGTGAGGTGTGGTGGCGCCACTGGACACCGCAAACCACAGACCACATGCACATGAGTGATGATAATATTAGTATGTTTATGTTGTTTATGGTTTTTATATATCTTATAATTTAAGATGATTTTAACGTTGAACCTACCATCATTTTATTTTAAATTTAATCAAAGAAGACAATGCCTTCTTTAGTTTATATTGCTGTGTGGTAGAGAACTTTACAAATATAAAATGATATGACTCAAAATGTATTTTGTGTACACAAATTAGCAGAACAACGACTATATGACTCCTTCTTAAAATTTATGTAGGTGCCGAAAGTCTATAAGTGGCATTTCGTTTGTTTTTTAAAAGTCATCTCCTGCACTATGATTACTTTCTGTGTTGCGGGGGACTTGACAAACACTCAAACAGCAGACACAATGAACACCCAGATTGGGAAAAACAATATGTGAAACTAAATTTTTTTTGTCTTATGTTTTATTGAATCTGCAACACTCGGAGCAGCGGCGAGGTGATCACTAAAACTATCACACCATCCGTCCCAATAGCTTTATTTTACGTTAAGTAATAAATTCTATTCATTGAGTTCTAAAAAGTGAACTTTTAAAGGCAACTTGAAACCACAATGTGTGTCGAGTAGAGTAAGTGGGTAGGTAATCTTTTAAAGAGTTTACTAAAACTTGGCCGAGTTTTATGGGAAAAGTAGCTGAGAAACTTCGGCTCATTTTTCTTGGTCGTGTCAACGCGGGACCTCCTTCTAAATATAGATTTAATAGTGGCCATCCTTTACCTTTACTTGCTTATATAAAAAAGGTCTCTACGTATATAGGAGACTAGATTTTGCTCACGGTTTCGGTCGCGTAAATGTAGGTTAGGTTAGATTAATAACAGTAGCTTTTTCTGGATAAAAGGTATCTTATGAACTTTTCGGTGCCGCTGATAACGTGTATGCAAAATTTCATGATGATCGGTCGAGCAGGTAAGGCGTGAAAGCGTAACAAACAAACTCACATTCGCATTTAAAATATTAGTTAGGATGTATCAAAAAGCTTTAAAGCTGCGTAGTACCGCTTTACGAGTAATGCCTTATTTCCTTATTTTGATGTATGTACTCATATATGACGACAAAATACGGTAAACATAAATAGATAGACTACTAGTGTTTCCCTGCTGTTTCTTCCGCGTGAATACAAGTCATCCAAATCCGTTCAAAGGTTTTCGCGTGATTGAGTAGCGAATAACCAAACATCCTTACACACTTTCACAGATATTGTTTTGTAGGATTTCTTCACACGTGTGTGTTTAAGTGTATTCGAATCCATCTGAGGTTCTTTTTGATACGCACATAATCCAGCATGACGCAATAAGGTGTTGTCATATGAATCTATTCGTTAAGTCAGGCCCTGGTCAACATAATTATTATGAGTCTAGAGTCTTACTAAACTATTATATCCTAACTAATATTAAAAAAGCAAATGTAAAAAATTGTTCGTTTTGCTTTCACGCCTTAACTTGACCGATTATCATGAAATTTCGCATTCACGTTGTCAGGGGAATAGAAAAGGACATAAGTTACCTTTCATCCAGAAAAAAGTACTAACATAACCTACATTTAATCTATCTAGTAAAAATAAATGTAGCAGAGGGGAGCGTCCTATACGTGGGACCTTAACCGGCTGCCGAAATAAGGGTTTAATGCAGCCAGGCATAATGCCATATTACAATTCATAGCACTATTAATCCTAGCAAATAAAGAAAGCCATAAAAATGTTCCCTCTATTATATGTAACCCTCGCTGCAAACATTCGGAGTTGATTTAAAAGAGTCCCTAATTAAGATAAAATTCTTTCTGAACAATGGACTCTCAGAATTCGTGGGCAACTCGACAAAGGAATAATTAAATCAAGAGCTTTTTAAAGTAATTTATTCTTGAGAAGAATGAGTAGTTGGTTTGATATGCTTCCAAATTCTGTTTGTGGACTGCCTAGTCTTCCTTAGGACTAGTGAAGGACATTTAATTTATCAAGAGACGTTTTTTTAAATTACTTTTTCTCGGGGACTTTACAAACATTCAAACGACGGACACAATTATCACATTCACTCGAAACATCTATTTGTAGATCACACAAATTTTTGTACCGGGATCGAACCCACTTCACTCGGAGCAGTGGGTGTGGCGAGGCTACTACTTAAATTACTACGCTATCCGTGCAATATATATGTATAAAAAAACCACTAAATTTAAATACACTTCTAGAAGGATACTAGTTTATTTCTATCACACACATAACATCCATACTTCACATCAATAGACATTTGGTTAAAGAAGAATTAAAAAAACTAAAAATCACGCTTTATTAAAAAATAAAAAACCGTGGAAGATATTTTAATAATTTTAATATTAAAAAGAGTGGAGTGAGTATCACAATATCTTAGAAAGCACCCCACGTTTTTATACATTAAAATTATTAAAATATTTTCTACTTTTTAGTTTGTTTTTTTAATTCTTTAATAAAGCGTGCCTTTTAGTTATTTTAAAATATTATTTATTTTCATTTTACATATTTTTGAAAATTATTGTATTGTCATCGGTCCTCGATAAGTGTCCAAACTTTCAAATCAATCGTCGGTTTGAAAGAGGTGAAAAGCACGTTCAAAGATTCCGTTACATAGATACATACATACCAAGCTAATAAAAGCGTGTTAAAAAGGAAGTTGTTTACATTATAAAAAGCCAAACCGAGTTATTAATGGCTTAGAAACCATCCTAAAGGAAGTTTCTGTTTAATAAAATATATTTTCGTAATAGTAATACGTATTCAAATTATATTGGAATAAAGCTGTGCACAACGTAATACCTCATAGTATGCATAGACAAGAAAGAAGCGCAAGCAGTTATATAGTGCTGCTAATACCTAAGTTCTGATAGTCGAATGCAATTGTGCATATATTGCTGTCTTGAAAAACTTGTACGTACCTGGAGATAGAGTAACAAATTATATATAATTAGTACCAATTTTATATAGCTTACACGTGTACCTACACAATAGAATTATATATTTAAAAGTGCAGCGTCATCTTCTAGTAGTATTTGCGACACAGAAATAAAACGCATGGTATGGCTGAAATAGAAAGATACTGTACTCCAATCAATACATATATTGATTTAAATAGTTAAACAAATTAATATACCTAATCAAATCAATTAGAAATGTTCATATACCTCACACTAGCTTTTGCCCGCGACTTCGTCAGCGTGCAATAGTTACTTTGGGCAGGATTTTAAATTATATATAGCAAATAATGCTCATACAATCTGCTGACGGCATTTTTAGTAATCATACACATGTTTCCGATAAATATAAGTATAGTAAATATGGACAGATTTGTTTGGATTTCCATACGAACTTTCATCTCCTATTTCATCCCCATTAAGGTCGAAATTTCAAAAACGCTGGAGCATATGTTTATTTCTTCTTATCAAGTGCCACAAAGATTCATGGTTTTATATTTGATAATGACGAACTCCCATACCTACAAACTTTCATCCCTTATTGCAACTCCTTCATGCCCTTTTTTACAACAAAATGTAATATATGTCCTTTCCCAAGGTCTAGTTTATCTCTGTACCAAATTTCATTAAAATCGTTTTAGTGGTTTAAACCTTAAAGCGTAACAGACAGACAGAGTTACTTTTGCATTTATAATATTAATAGGAAAGTAGGGATTATTATGACCGCCGCATATACACTCGATACGATCGATAATGTTAAAGTTACGAGCCTCGTATATTCCTGGTCAACCTGGGCCCACAAACATTACCACTCAGTAAACAAAATGTAAATGAAAGTTTCTTGTGCAATATTATCCAAAACAATTAGGTCTAGACGATGTCTTGGCGATAGAATAGACTGTGACTCACAGTTCACATTTCTGTGCAAACATTTTAGTAGAAACACGAAAATATTATGATTCATTCTAGGTATATAATTATTGTCGTCTGAATGAAAGAAGGAAATTAGTTCACGGAAGAATTTGTCACCTTGGGAAGGTGACTGGCTGGATCTTTGTACATGCATACATTACTATATATGCATGGCGGTTTTATAGGAATAGGCAGAGATTATTGATTTCCAGTTGCTATGAATCTGGCACATTTTCACATTTATATGCATGATGGCTTAGGTTTACCTTTAACCTTTAGATGTCTGTGATCTGGCCAGAGAACATTGATCTAAGCCTTTCTTATTTCGACAGTCCAACATGATAAAAAATATCCTTAAAAAGTACCAGAAGAAGTTAGGGTTAAAGGGGAAATTAGGTACACGTTGTATTTAAGTTTTTCTGGTACTTTTTCCGCCATTATGTTTCATGTAAAAGTACGAATACTTTAAAATATGTTCATAGTTGACACATCGACATGACCATGGTGCCATAATATAATTCTACCCTCAAAGGAATAAATGCACGATCAAATTAATTAAGAACATTTAATATAGTTATCACTTCATTACCACACCTTTTTCACACTCTGACTTCTTCTACCCACAAAAACGGTGACAAACACATTTATAAAACAAATGTAATTAAAAATATATTATTATTTTGTGCATACTCCACTTTCCAAAGTCTTTTGCTATTTGTGTATTAAAAGAAAACTCGATAACATTTTGTCAGTGACCAAAACCAGAAACTCACAGCCGACGTCGACGTCGACGTACGGATGAGTATGCCGATACGCGATTGAACTGAGCAGTGAGACAGTTTTAAATTTAATCAGTTGTATTTCTATTCTACGAATATGATTAATATATCTACACACGGCCAGGTGAGATCCCCAGCGTCCGGACGCAAGGATAACTCACGCTTTACCATGCCTTCCAAAATTGAATCGTGGTGTAACCAACGCAAGTGGCATAAATCACAATGGCTGATAATAGTACGCCCTTTTCTAACAGTCTGGCAACTGTAGGAACTGAAGGTTGTTTCGATGTGATCCTAAGTAATATTATAAATGCGAATATGAGTTTGTATGTTTATTACGCTTTCTCGCCTTAATAGAATAAACAGAAAAATAAATAGTGTACCTACCCTTCATCCAGAAAAATAATTGTCCCGGGCGAGCGATGCCATGAGTCTTCTATAGGGCAGTATTGTTGCTTGCTTCAACGAGCAAAATCCCAGGTTTAATTAGGGATTCCGCTACGACCTACCTCTCTAAGTCAGTAACAAGACTGTTCTAGATATTGTATGTTCTTTTCTAGTTGTTTGGATAAAATGGAATGGAATAAAAACAATTTTGTGAAATACAGCGCAATCGATTCTTTCAAATAATCTTCATCCCTGCGTCTATTAATTTTAATTCTTTCCATCCATCATCCTGTCCGACGGGCAAGCAGAAATGCCTTTAATTTGAATGGCATCAGGCATTATTAGGTAATTTAATCTTAATTAATTAATATCATTCTGAAAACAATTATATGTATTTTGTCCTTATTACTCTTTGCGTTCAAACCGACTACTCGCGCACTAGGAATAATTTATGTATCGGGGTGGACTTTACAAACATTTAAACAACGGACGCAAAGTATACCCAGGCTCGTGAAAACCATTAGTGGGTCACACATATATTTTGTCCTGTGTGGGCGACCACTTTAACCAGTACACCAACAGTGCATTTTTCATTTATTGATATTATGTTTCTCGTATAATTTGACTACCATTTTAAGTTAGAATCCTTGAGCGTTCGGTAAGATTACGGGGACACAGATCTAACGTATATAACGAGATTGTTTACGAGTGAGAGAGTGTTCTGTTGCCAATTATTATTGGGTATTGCTACGAATGAGTCAGTTCACCTGAAGTACCGGGTGGTACTACGGGAAACCGGCCTAAGAATAATGACACTGTAGCTGCGTTTCGTTCGGTAAAAGTGTTCTTGAGGTTCATTAAGCTCTACTATTCCGTTCCTTTCATCGCATCTTCAGTTTCTTGTTCCTATAGTAGAAAAATGGGAATAAATGCTTTAATTGCCACTTTGGTTATGTAAGAAAAGAAGGACTAATAGCATGCGTATATGAGATGACAACATATATGGACCACAATACTAGCTTAGAGGCGTTTATAGAGTGCTTTTCCATACGGAAACCTGAGCTCTAAACAGCGATGCCCTACATACCGTCCAAGCGAATTAAGTTAAAACCTTATATCCTGGGATAGACACTTAGGGCCTGACACTGCAATCCCCCATCTCCCTTATCTTATACACGGTTATACCAATAGAAGTAGGTGCAATGCTATTGCACGATATAATATATGTGCTCGTATAGATCACTGAACTTTTCCACTTCTACACAGAACATAGACATGAAGATAATATAAAACTTCCTATTATACTTACTTTGTGTCTAGCTTCTTTTGCACGATGCTTTCCTTTACCGTTAAAGCGAGTGTTAATTAAGCTATTAATACGCACATAAGTTTAAAAAGTCAGAGGCACGTGCCGTGTATTAAAAATTGCTCCGTTCTAGATTACCGGTACTCCCTTTGAATGCATGATTTTCTGTATACAAAGGTGACTAGCAAGGTGAGATAATTCACTTGATGGTAAAAACTTAACATAGTCTATGATCACTAGTAATACCAGGGTTTTCTAACTCCAAGAAAAAGGATTTAACATGGGAAGACAATAAAGGGGCGTCGACTTTATAAAACGAGTATTAATCAAAAAGTATATTTATTTGACTTTAATTTTCCACGAAATTGTAAACGAAAACTGACGAATATTTCCTTTCGTGAGTCTTCATACAGTTAGTATTTATTATTTGACTACCAATTATTTCTGCTGCGCCAGGAGGGCCGTAGCGCGTGGTGGAAGTTAATACGACTGATGTGCATGAGGTCTCGGGTGCAATCAGAAAATTAATAGCAGCCCGGAGTAATGGACCAGGTGGTGTTAGACACTCCCGTGCCCGATCGCATCCCAGACCCTATGGAGTCGGCACCATTGCGGCAGGAACAGAATGGCTGAGGTAAGAAGATATGTGAACCTCCGACAGTCTTACTAATTAAACAATACAGAATTAATTGTTATTACTCTAACCATGTTCTTTCAATAAGAGAGCGGTACGTCTTCAGGCAAACCGGCTTGGCTTAATTGGCATCGAAAGTCTTACGTGTTAAATTTCGAGTATTGTAAAGGCTCATGTCGCCGGTTTATGACAGGCAAGTATACAATTTAGGTACTAACAGCTTTTACTTTAACAGCGTGATTAAATCAATCCGTGTTTCTTAATTGTTTTAACTAATTGTTAATTTATCTATCTCTGAACACATTTAAATTGACTGTATCATCCCTGCCTTATGAATTCCAACCGTATTGGTGACGGTTCTGTAATCTAACTAAGTATGTAGATTTGGTTGAATATTAATTAATTTATCACAGCGTGGTTGCCGTTAGACCAGCGCATTCCAGAGGTATTGTTAAGGAAAGAAATATAATGAACTAGCTTTTGCCCGTAGCTCAGGAACAATAGTCTTTCTGGATGAAAAGAGACTCTATATTCTTCTACACCTAACATAGTGTATGCAAAATTTCATGATGATCGGTCCAGTAGTTCAGGTGTGAAATCGTAACAAGCACACGAACTTACATTCGCATTTACTTATAATAGTTAGGATTTGGTCAAAGACGCATTATTCATCTGTACTCTTCACGACCGCAAACCGGTATCGTGGCTGCGTTTATCATGACCATTTACTGGGCTCAAATATTATACAGACTACCATCAACGCGAAAGAAGAACTCTAAAAGATAACAATGTTCTTAACGCCAGACTAGAGACAGTACTTTCATTGCCTAACCTGTCATTGTTGGAATGCCAGACATAATTGTAAACCTATTGTGTCTGGCCAACGGTGTGCCGCTGTGACTCAATAGGTAAAGGTCTTGATATTATATGAGGAAGAGCGATGTAAGGCTATACAAGGCTTTGTAACGCGGTGTGTTATTCTCAGACATGCTATTAAAATTCTTTAAGAGATATCGCAGGATCGAGAATTGGATGAATTGTCTTTTTCTTAGATTCTTTATCGCTTTATCCTTTAAATTCTTTCTATTTATCAGTCCGTCAGGTAAATCGAAATTCCTTTTATTAGAATTAATTGATTTAATCCCCATTTTTTTTATTGTCAATTGCCGCACTTGGACTGACAAACATTCAAATACCAACCTAGACAAGAAGAACATCCAAAGTCGAATCAACTATTTGTAGACCATACAAATTTTCGTCCTGTGTGAGGATCGAACAAACAGCACCCGGCTCGGCGGCAGTGGCGAGACGACCACTTAAATCAGTACGTCATCTATGTTATTTTTCATTATGTTTCTCCTCTGGGCCTGCGTAGGAGAAATAGACATTGATAGTGCTGTACGCCTTACAAGGGCTTTTGCAGGATCACATGCTCTCTACCTCTTCGACTTTTTCCTTTCATCCCATTTTTAAACCATACGATAGGCACGCAAGTCTATCCCTGCTATTACAAGAGACCATATTTTGCTAAGGTAACACCTTTGTAGTAATAAAAGTCCCACTTTCTGGAACAATGTTAACGCCATTTTGGACATTTTCATTAATCTGTATAAGAGTAGTTGTGTCCATTTCTGTGTACGTAATGTACCTAAATAAGGCTCCAACATAGCCATAAGGAAATTACGTTTAAGATTTATACGAAGATTTGGGCGGATAGTGAAGACAATGGGCTGGCTCGGGTAATAACCACCATATTAGACATAAAACTTACATATAAGTTCTGTCTTATTTAGATAAAGAAAGTGTATATTTACAGCTGTATACTGAACAGTTTTTATTATTCGTTTGCTCTAATAAATTAAGTGCGAGTATCGCACCACTCTTCGATAGGTACTATATAAGAATACGTATAGAAAGTTATTTAGCTTTTTTCGTAAATGCGCATCGGCCGAATTCTAACTGTGTGAAATAAAATTAGTTCTTGTTCAAAATATTCCTATCTTTGAATTTATATACTTATATCAATACATTACTAACAATTATTTAATCATTTTTGCTTTATAATGTTCTAATATAAGGAAATTATTTTTTAAGAATTGAGGTTTCGTAATTTATCACAAGATATACATATGCGGCGCACAAAATGTCAATATATATTTTGTAATGTGCAAATGAAACGCTTTCTTGATAGTGATACAAATTTAAATTTCTAGCTTATATGCCGGGGTTATTTATATACGCTAAACAGAATAATATTTTATATTATTTTGCTATTAGGTAACTGCACGTATTAACTGCTAAGATAAACAGCTGAGGATGACGATAACACAGACGTTTCCATTTTGACCATTTTGGTACAAAACCTTAAAATTTGTGTTTAGTACATAGGTCATACTATCTCCATAACCATATCTTTTATATTTTGTTTGTGTATAGAGACCTGGATATTTCTATTTGTGTGTTTTACTAAAGGATCTATTTACATCTTATCATTGGTCCTGCTGGTACAAGACATCCATGTATTCTATATGGAAGCCGTCGATTACTTTTAGCTGAAATACTTTGCGTTTTGGGGAACATAGATAGTAATTTAATCATTCAACAGTATACTAACATTCTTCATCAGTTATAAATTACAAGCCTTTACTGCAGAGCAAAGGCCTTGCCAATCTGCTATCTCTGGATACAGATCAAGAGCCATTAAAGTCCTGTATTTGTTATACGACTCGAGCTCGTTTTGCCATCTCCATCTAGGTCTGTGATATCACTTGCCATTTGGAAGTGTCTATTAGGACCTGATTTTAGTCCATTTAAACAAATGGACTAAAATCAGGTTCTAATAATATATAAGGTCAGTTAAAAAAAAATTCATTGCAGTATCTGTCGCATCTGTCGCTATTTGTACATTTTATGCAGCGTTATGTACTGTTTATATTTTATACAATTATGGAAGATGACTGGCAAAAGGTACTGTAGGGATAACAACCGATCTTCTTGCTTAGTGGCTTTTAAGAGCCGATCTTCCTGCAGCGTGGTAGCTTAACGACGCTTACAACATCAAAGATATACATAAACTACCCTACAAAAAGAAATCGCTGTTTTACCAGCATGCAGTACAAATAGGAATGCCCCCCTGCTGACAGTATAATGCGTCCATGAATAGCCCTGGAAATTCAACTCCTTCACCATTTAGTATGGTGTTTTCCCTTTAGTTTCATTGACGGATTTTCTATTCGTCTTCTGTCGGTTATCTGCATTGACATGTAAAACTCATCGAGATCCACTACGCCATTGACTGCACGGTCGACGTAGAGGTTAAAGTGGTAGCCTCTCCACTGACTCTGCGCCGAATGTTGTTCGTTCAAAGGCCAGACAAAACAAAAAAATTGTGATCCCCAAATTGTTGTTCCGTGTCTGGATGTTCATTGTGACCGTTGATTGTATGTTTTAAAGTCGCCTGCGATACAGGAATTAAAACTAGTGAGGGTTTTGTCTTAAAAAGAATTATTTTTGTATATCACAGATTAAATGATGCCGCAGTTACTTGTTTTTGAAAAAGATGTTATGGTGTAATGATGATTATTTGCTTCATCGGATTGACAGTAAAATAATAGTTTACGCAATTCCTAGATACTTAAGAATGTTGACTATGCTCTTCTGCACGGTAGAATATATGAAAATGCTTTCCAAAACTGACTGTTACATGTTTAAACGGCAATTCCATCGTACCCTGCCTCCCTGTAATGACGGTCAAGGGTGTTATTATCCTGTTTAATAATAAATAGTAGGGCAGATGATCTAATCAAAGTGGCGGTAGTGCCGTTGGATGCAAGCTGCAAATATTTTATACGTAGACTTTTATTGTGCGGTCGCGATGTGGTGTAAATGATGGCCCCACCATGCATCGAAGTTTGCAGGTTCAAATCCTATATGGGACAAAATACTTGCGTGTTCCACAAATGTTTGTTCCGAGTCTAGGTGTTATTTGTGTCTAGGTGTTGTTTGAATGTTTGTAATATCCTCCGCTATTTAGAAATGATTCCTAGGGAGGGCGATGTATTTTTTTAAACAAAGGTGAAAAGTAAGGTTGTCGTTTACCTCACATTTCGCTAGTTATGTTTTGAACTAACTAGCTAGCTAGTCTTCCACATGACATAAGTCAATTCTCAGTGCTGCGAGAATGAAAATTTTCTGATAGAAAATCAAGACTTGCTTGACTAAGAACCTCCTATTGGCACAAAAATATAATCTATACACACACGGCACCAACGAGATAGTTAAGCAAAAAATTATAGAACTGAAATCTAGGGACAAAGTAGATCTCCAACTTTAAAAATGATAATGAATAACAAATACAACTTTACATTTCTCTCATTATTATTTCTTTTAGACGAACGAACTCACACTGTGCTCAAGAAAACAAAACTCGAAATGTGTAGACAAAATATATCGAGTTATTAATTTCATTCATTAAGTTCATCTATCAGATCTTGCCACATTTATAACATTAGTAAGAAGTGGGATTTCCAGTCTACTATCTCAAACATAGAAAATATTGACATAGCTTCTTACTGTATAGATGGACTCTCAAAGAGTACAACATTTTTTTTGTGGTTCCCTTAATATATTACGGATTTAGCAAGTTTTCACGCAGAATTTTCCAACCTTAAATTAAACAACCATGTATCGCACATGGTTGTTTAATTTGTAGTAACAACGAGATATAAATAAATAATTAATTTTGCAAATTAATTATAGTTCTTTAGATATGTGTTTGTAAAAGTGACGCCACGATGTTGTCTTATAAGAGATAGATAAAATTTTAAGGAGTTATGTCTTATAAATATGTGTGTGTGTATACTACAACATTTGGCTAGATCTGCTTATATCTTACGGTGACGCGAATCATTTGCAGTTTAACTAATAATTTGATACTAATGAAATTCTCATTAGTAGCAGGCTGAAACTGCTAGTGTAGAACTGCTGTAGAAATCTTGAGCCAAACTCACGAACCATTTGTCTGACTCAGATATTCTCTTCACAACCGACAATCCCGCTGGGACTGATGCTATTGCCATTTGACCAACAATTAACAAACCAGTGTAACATAAAATTTAGTCAAAGTCATTATCATTTCTTAAATGAACAGAAGAATCTTATTTTCTTGGTGGTTAGTAAACTGTATTTAGAATCTGTTTGTATTTTTAAACGAACACAACTCCCTCGTCCTATTATTTTTATCGATACAAATCGGTTACACCCTAAAATAAATGGTGTATCGCTACGCTTAACAAACATTGGAATGACGGTCATCGCTATCGGTTACACAAATATTAAGTTAAGCCATCAATGTCGATTCCCGAACTCTCAGTTCATTATGGAAACAACTTTATTAGTTAGTGTCCTATTTATATCTTCGGCCAACACCGCCCTACCGGTCCCGGGTCCCGTGTAAGTCCATCCGACCGCTAGACAATAGGCCACGCTAATAATTTACAACATTATTAGTCGCTTGATAAAGTTGCTATTTCAACGTTATTATTAACTTCGAAGATTTGGGAGTTAAAGATTAAAAGTGCTTGTTTTTCTGCAGTCGTAGTAAACAATAGAAATCTTTGACTCTGTGTACAAAAAATGGGTAAATTCACATTGGATAATCCGCGTCACAATGATTTACTGTTAAATTGGCAACCAATAGTAACTCTTATTTTTCAGTCCAGTGTCCACAGGCTAGAGTATGAGCAGGTCTCAGTTTTCAAAGTAATGCTGGCACTTTCCTCGCTTTACTGCTTATGTTGTGAGCGCTTCGTGTGGTCAATAATTTTTCATTTCAGTATGTAATGCGATGTGCATTGGATCTATATAAACAGGGCTTGAAATCCTAAAAAATTATAATATCAGCCCTATTTATAAGCTATCCTACTGCTGGGGGTGGGCCTATTCTCAGTTTAAGAAGCCACAGTCCACCACGCTAGCCCAGTGCGGCTTGGCAGAATTCACGTATCTTCGAGAACACTATGTATGGTTTTCTCACGATGTTTTCCATCACCGTTAAAGCGAGCGATGATTAACTATTTATTATGCACATAACTTCGTAAAGTCAGAGGTGCGTGCCTTGGGATCGAACTAGAGACCTCGGTGTGGCAGTCTTCTAGGCTATTAATAATTGAACAGTAGGCATTTCTATGCATACTCTATCATACTCTCTCAGGCTACTATGTATTAGTATCGTCTTTGCCATTATTTCGTCACTATTCAGCAAGGAATATGATCAGACTTGATGCACAATTTTATACGTGCTTTCAAACAACATTTCGTGAACTATCAAATACAGAGGTTTATTCTTTTGATCAGAATCAATCCTGAAGATACATCCAATTGCTTGAGTAGCTTGCTAGAACTAGAAACACGTACATATTGCAGTATAGAAGCGCTATGCTTCATAAAATTCTAGTAAATATTAGATTACAGTCAGACTCCTATACCCTCGGGATAAAGGCCGGGATCGATTTCTCCTTTATATATGGTAACCGTACAATTCTAGGCTATACATAATATAACAATAGCCATATCTGAAGCCACAAGAAGTAATAATTTCTCGCCTAAAGCACTAAATCAGATAAAATGAAGGGATTACGTTTTCTGTTTGGATATTCGGGTAATCGGGCAGCTGGGTAAATAATTAAAAATATTGAATTGATGACTGATGAGATTGGAATAAAATTATTAGAAAAAGACTTTGATTAATTAATTTATATCATTTTTTTATGTGAAGCTTTAAACGTCTAGAAAGCCAGATGGCGAGGCGTTTCAGTTCATAGCAATGACATCTTTTTGTCGTTTATAAATATATTTACTTTTGTGTACTTGCAGTTCTTAATCTACGGAAGATTTTATTGGTTTTGATTATTTTGTTGGCTACGAGTTAGGCCTTTAAAGAAAACAGTAGAGTTTTCTGGTATTCTATTCCAATAACTTATTTCGACTTACATTAAAATTTTAATCTGTATTTCTTGCATTCGACGAAAGGACATATAGTGACTTCATGTTAATATGTATACAATCGAGCTCATTGTATACAGAAGCGTTAAGTATCATTTTGGTATGTTAAACAATACAATTTTGATTAGATATCCGGGTTTCTTCAGCAATAAAACAATTTAACACAAGGTTGACATATACAGGGTGATTTTGAAATCGTGTAATTCCTTTTAACCACGCATTCTACTGGTGATATAGAATAACCCTGACCATATTTTTATTTAATTAGAATTATTTTTTTGAAAAATTATTGTTCCGTTTTTTTTCGTGAAATGGTGTCAGATAGTCAAATGTTAACCAACCGAGGCAATTTTAATTTTTTACTAATTAAAATAAAAAAACATATTAATAATTAATGTCGTAAATAATAACCGGCGGTCCTTTTTATTGCCCCTTATTATTTACGACATCAGTTATTGTTATGTTATTATTTTTAAATTAGTAAAATATTAAGATTGTGTCAGGTGGTTAAAATATGACTATTTGAAATCATTTCATGAAAAAAATCTGTACTCTAATTTTGCCAAAACCATTATTCTAAGAAGAAAAAATATGTTCAGGGTTATTCTATATCACCAGTAGAATGCGTGGTTAAAAGGAATTACACGATTTCAAAATCACCCTGTATAAAGTAACCGAACACATGCTTTCCTGCGTCATTCGTGTACATGAATTACAATTTTCAGTCAATGAAAGAAACGACAGTATCTTTTGTTTATTCGTCATCTCTTTAGGTACTCAAGGTTTACAAAGGATTCTCAAAAATAAATGTAAATTTGTCTAATCTACTAACAAATGAAATAGAAAGTAATAGTCGCTTGCGTTTTCTGTCTTGAATGGGATTATCTCTCTCGTAAATATTTTCATTTATGTTTTCTTAACATGTGTAACTATCTACTAGAACAGTTATCATGGGCGTAGCAGTTTATCTCCTGATTAGATCCAACTATATGCCGTATTTTATGCTACTGTATAAGAAATGATCATGCTCTATGATAAATAGAGCAGACAACCTGTAGGCCAGCGCAGCCGATGTATTGATTTATATTGACGATTTCACAACAGAGCGTTTATCTCACACAGCGGCTACCGTACAACAAATATTATACATAAATAACTACGTTGTTTTCTTTCAACCCATTTAACTAACGATAGTATTGTGGAACGTCTGTTCGACCTTCACGCTGCGTCAGCCCATAGTGACATGGTACTCACTCCTCAGAATGTTGTGATACATTATCCTTGTCCTTGTGTGCTTGCCCCGAGCTGCAAGAGTTGCCCATCTCGTCGGCTCGGCCGCGCCGCCCTTAGCTTGTCATCACCCGCGCCACCGTCACCTCATGCACTACACACTGTTGCAACACGTACACACGCGTCGGGACCGGCTAATATCTAATGTCATGTAATAATTTAACATTTCCCGGCGTCGCGATCGTTTCGGGCGGTAAATGCGAGCGTAAGTGCGCGCGTGCAGTCGCGACGCGCGCTCGTCGCCGAATAATCGATGCGCAGTCCCTTCCCGCGCGCCCCGCGCACCGCGCCCGCCCGCGCACGCCTCTCGCGCGCGCGCTCATTATCTACGCTTTTCACGACACATGCCGCGATGAGAGCTTTTTCGTACCCCGTAGAGGTTTCTACCTCATTTTCTATATTGGCAATCTTCTAACACCGTTACTGTCCATGACGTGTAAGAATAAGATATTTTCTGATGCCGCGGAATTTAGTTACTCCTCAGATCGATCACGTCGACTTCAATTTTTGCCGGCGAGTCATCAATAAATTCATAGATTCTCCACTGAAGTTAATGACATCTTGGCGGGAGATCAAAAGATTAGTCACATCGCATCACAACTCAAGCAAGCTACATATCCCGCTATTTGTAGGTAGATAACTTAAAAACACAAACAACAACTAGCTAAGTAAATTCAATACTCTTTGTACCATCTCTACTTGCGTATAAGAAAAATAAGCAGTATGGTTAGAACACAAATTAACCATAGAGGTTTGTAAGGGCTTATCAAAATTCCAAATTCAGAGGGCACTGGCAGGCGATGGCTACAAGATTTAAAATAAGAATTCTTTAAATAAAATTTAATGTCGCTTGTTTCTGTCTTTACATACAGCAAGTGCTCGCAAGTACTACGAACTACTCATATTTTGAATTGTAATTTTAAGTAATTTGCAATATAATAAAATATTTTTCTGTCGCTGGCATTATGCCCAGGTGTTTCATAAACTCCGTGCGGCGTCTGGAGAGGAGTTTCATACAAGAATTTGGTGAATTATCGTTTGAAAGTGAGTCACTTTTTAAAGTATAAATTATTTGAAATATTTTCGTGTGCAATGAGCCAAAGGCGTAGTTCTTAAAATTAAATGTATAAGCTTACCTATATTTATCATATTTGCAAGCTTTTCACGTAGGATTTTACAATTTTTATTCATTTTATACACATTTTCATAAGTTTACCTTTGAACTAAGTTGACACTGTCATTTGCCTAATTATTTTTTAAGATAAAAAGATTTATAGTTGCCAAATCGGTAAAGGTTACTTATTATATTTTCTAATTTGTAGACAGATAAAATCAGTTATAAAACGTGAGCTTTTTCGCTTCCTTGTTTATGAATGTTATATTCGCTATTGTTATTAAAGTTGGTAAATGTGTAAATTCCATGTTTTACTATTTTGTAACGTTAGTGCTAATAAGTATTTTTTGGTATTCAATTACTTTTGGATCTCTACAGTTTACTCCCTCTATAAAAATGTAAAATTAGTAGTAGTTAGGCTCATCCGATCATAATACATCTCATTAAGAGATAGGTATGTATAAAAGAGAGAAAATGCAAGAGCAGGAAAGAGAGACATTGAGGTGCTTTTTCACTTAAGTGTTCTTTGCAAATTACACCGTAAAGCTACCGTTATTCATATCATGTCATCGCATTAAACAACTCCAGCACTAGAAATCAATTATTTCAAATAATTTCCAGACGATATGAAACCAACGCGCACATCGAAACTAAACGTGAAACGTCAAAAATATCTTTTAAAAACGACGGAGACAATATACAACGACAAGGTTCCAATATCTACTAGATTTTACTTACAACTATTAAAGAAGAGTCAATTCCTCCAACATTTTATAGACTCGGAGATATACGAATACGCATCGGAAAGCGAAAAGCCTATCAAATCACCCGAACTAACAAAAAGCAAAAGTTTTATTAAAAAAGATACAAACGACAAAACATACAACTTAAGATCGAACGAAGCAAAAACAGAACGCAAAACATATGAGAAACCGCCTCGAAGAAGACGCAACGGGTGCGATAACGAAACGCAACCAATTTCCGAACTGATGCAGGAAGTTAACAGGAAACGGAAGCCGCGGAAGGAGCCTTTGGCGCCTATTATAGAAGAAATCAAAAGCAGGGAGCCATTGAAATTCAATAATAAAGGTATTTTACGATTTTCTTTTGATACAGCTTGACTGATAAACAAACAATCTTCTAGAATAAGGCCCACCTGATGGTAAGTGGTCACCGTAGCCTATGGACGTCCGCAACATCAGAGGCATCACTTGCGCGTTGCCAACCCTTTAGGATAGGAAGTGGAAAGGAGAAGGAGCGGGAAGGGGTAAAGAGGGTGATTGGGCCTCGGGCACTCTCACTCACCAAACGAAACACAACAGTAGGAATACTGCTTTTTCACGTCCATATTCTGTGAGAGGGTAGTTCTTCCCCGGTCGAGCCGGCCTATTCATGCTGAAATCAGCGAGGCTCTAGTACTCAATTTAGGATAGGAAGTGGAAAGGAGAAGGAGCGGGAAGGGGTAAAGAGAGTGATTGGGCCTCGGGCACTCTCACTCACCAAACGAAACACAACAGTAGGAATACTGCTTTTTCACGTCCATATTCTGTGGGAGAGTAGTTCTTCCCCGGTCGAGCCGGCCTATTCATGCTGAAATCAGCGAGGCTTTAGTACTCAAATATAATTAAATGCTTTCTTTTTATATCAAGCTTCGTAACAAATTGCGTTGCAAATGACTTGTATTCTTATTAACGTCTTTAGGTAAAGTAAATGCTTTTGTTAGGAATGGTATAATAGTTAGGTTCACGCGTGGGTGGCCTTCGAACTTGCAATCTATTTTGCAAGTCTTAATCTTATCCATATCAGTGAAAGAACGGTTAGGCCATAGGTCTACAAATAGGTCTACAACACTGGCCCAGTGCGTGTTTGTAGATGTCATATTTGCGAGAACATTGTGACGAACTCTCCAGACATGCAGATTTCCTCAAGATATTTTCCTTTACCATTAAAGCGAGCGATGTTTAACTATGTATACACACTTCAAAAAGTCAGAGTTGCATTCATTGAATAGGAAAATCTCTGCGTGGCAGACTAATTAACTGTAAAATACGTACTTAACTTTGCGAAGGGAGAGTTTCATGCCATCCGGAAACTGAGACCATTGCGTGGCAGTAGGATTGAAACTGACCAACGAATATTATTTTTCACTATACTTTTAAAGCAGTCTATCATTAGTAACAAGCTAACGTCTCAATATCTTTCTTCTAAAGGAGGTTCAGAAATCGACAAGATAGCGGAGAAGCTCAAGAGCCTGGTAAGAGCGAGTGTTGATGATAAGCTGGACAGGGAACTGCTCACGTGCACCGAGTCCTTCGACCAGGATAGCGTCGACGGAGATGGAAAGGAGAATGGTATGAAAAATGTCGTTATTTTCGCCTTAGCTGCCATTTTGCAAAGAGATTTTGACAGCACGGATGGCGTCGTGTTTTAAGTGGTGGCCTCACCACTGCCACCACGTCAATTGTTGTGGGTTGGAACCCGAACCGGGACCAAAAATTTGTATGATTCATAAATACTTGTTACGAGGCTGGGTGTTCTTTGTGTCCGTTATTTGAATGTTTGTCATGTCCCCCGCGACACAGAAATAATACCAAGTGCGGGAGTTGTTAAAAAAAAAACATATCGATATCAAATAGGTAATAGCTACAGGACTACTAGAAACGAGCTTAAAATCAGGTTTTTGATTATTATAATCTTTATATGTTGTCATGTGTTGAGTACAAATTTTGGTCTCTTATTCCTTGGCAAGTTTATTAAGGGTCCTTTCACACAGACCGGCTCGGAGAGGAAAGCAGATTCTTATTTCGTTGAAAACAGAGATTTTAGTATTTGTAGTAAGGTTTATTTTTGCATCTGCACTGTTTATGTCATTAAGAATGCTTGAACGCGCTTGGTGTGAAATAATAAGAGGAGCTGACCGGTTCCGATCGCGTACTTTTCTCGTTCGCGCAGCTGTTTAGCTCCGATTGGATGCTCTTTCTTGCTCACGCAGCCGATCGGCTCCAATCGCATGCTCTTTCTTGCTCGCGCAGCCGATCGGCCCCGATTGCATGCTCTTTCTCACTCGTGCAGCCGATCGGCTGCGATTGCGTGCGCGCTGCCCCACACCAACCGCCATTTTGATAGCACAATTTATACAAAACAGTTGTGTGCACTTGTACCCACCGTATCCACCCGGCTCCGAGAGCAACCGATCGGCTACGAGGGCATCCGATCGGTAGCGAGCGCATTTGACCGGCTCCGAGCGCATCCGCTTTCAGATAGCTTCCAGCCGGTCTATGTGAAATAGTTGGCAGCTCCGCTCCGACTACTCCAAGCCTGTACGATCCGGTCAGTGTGAAAAGAAAAATGCTCGCCGATGCTCTCCGAGCCGGTCTGTGTGAAAGGACCCTAATGGTCACTAGAGAATATTACTAGGGATCAAACGTCACTAGCTACGCTTAAGCTGGCAAGTCCGAGAATACCCGACATAATAAAAATATATTTGTCTACCCACCGGTGTGCCACTGCAACTCAATATTCAAAATGAACTCACATAAGATTGAGCTGCCAATGCCAGTTATTAATTAGATTTAAACAATTTTTTTATTTTATTTGACTGTTTTTATTTGTTATGTTTTCTCCTTTTCATATTCTTGTATTTAAAGGGGCACTACAAACCACTGAATTTTGTAACACCGTCTTGTAACAAATATGTCATGAAATGGGGTAAGGCGCCTCGTGAAAAAAAAAGTAAATTTTGAGGCTTAAATTTGAGATACCAATCTGCTATTTCATATTGGCATTGGCATTACCTAAACACGTAAAGCATGGCATCAAATCATCCTCGCTTCTTCTTAGCGTTTCGGTGGCAATCGTTGCTCAATATGATATAGTTGCGGCCCAGAACGCAGCCACCTTGATTGCATTGCCTGAAGCAATCATCAAGCCCTCATACGTACAGTTGTTGAGACACTCAGGGCACAATATCAAGTGCAACATTGTTTGGATCGCGCCGCACAAACAGCCGAGATAGGATTTGTCAACGAATCCCCACCAGAACATATTTTCTTTCTACCGGCCGACGTAAGTTCGAAGTCTGTTTAGTGACTTCCAGACCATGATAATTTGTGTCCAGGTAAAAGTTTCTTACCTGGTGGAACGAATGGGACTGGCAGGGATACTTCTTCCATCCCCAGGTTGCACTTCGCAACTGATGGTTTCAATATCAAGGATTCAACACACTTGATAAAGCTTTTACTAGTCTTTAGTCTATGGGGACCCGGGATGTGTCCTTATAGAGGGTGCCGTGAGAAGAATGCTCGCTGTAGAAGTGCGTAACGATGCACGGGGCACAAGTGCCAGAACGTATTTCCATGATCAATAGGTTAACTACTATTGCGTACTAAAGCTCTATAATCAATCTAGGCACGATGTTTTTTTCTACAGTCTGTAATATTTAATAGTATTATTGAAAATTGTTAAGTGTGTAGTAATATGGGGAGAAATAAAGTATTATTATTATTTCACATTGCCTCCTACCTAGTGACGATACCTTTAATCAACCCAAACTCTAGCTTGCCTTACTAATATGCTCGATCTCTAATATAGGCAATTACGTTCAGCCTACATCGTAATTTTAAATTAAAAGATCCGAAAATATAATATTCATATAGTGATCAAATCCTCGTTGGCAGAACCAGTCGAGACCCGCGAGTGGTCGGAGCCACGTCGGTGCCCGCGAGCCACTCACACGTGTAGCTACTGCGGGAAGGGTTTTGACCGACCCTGGGTGCTGAAGGGGCACCTACGACTTCACACTGGAGAAAGACCCTTTCCATGTCCTCATCCACACTGCGGCAGGACATTTGCTGATCGGTAGGTACCTACAATATTCTATAACCCTTTAGAAAATGTTTATTATGTCCATTGCTCGTTAGTCCAGTGACATGTTGAAGTTTGCGTGCGATCATCGAGTTCCGGGTTAAATTTCCACGTCAGTGTTATTGCATTTTTTGTTATGGAACTCTCAGTAGCACGAAGTCTGGAAATGTTTGTTAGCTTGAACACAACAACACAGTTGGCGCAATGTCAATGATTATATTATATAAATTACATTGCTTGCATTTAGAACCATAAACCTGTTTTATATTATTAGTAGGTAAGGCTGTTTTCAGCAGCAATTATTTCAAGTGTTAGAGGAAATACAGCTACAACATAAGCGACTTAAGATCATAATATGTTCATTTTGTTTAATCAAGAGTGTATTTACTTTTCGACCGCTAAAAAGTATTTTTGATATAAAGAATATTTTAGAGGCAAAGTCTAACAGGAACTCGTATGATCAGATCAGTGGACACGAGCAAATATATGACAAGAGACGCTGACGATTCATTGTGGTATGGTTCATTAAGAGCTATGTAAAATGACTTAGTCAAGTGTTATGAGCACGATAGAAGACGGCCGTACGTTTATTGCCCAGCTTAACAAGTTTAGATACGGACTCGGTAACAGTTAACATCTGATCGCTTTGAAGTTTGCAACTCGCTAATAATATATCCAAGAAGTAACAATTGAGTAGTTTAGTTTCAAAATCCTCTAAAATACTTTTCACCAAATAATGGTAAATCTCAAAAAACTATTTATAGACATAATATAAATGGACTCTCTTAGCGGTGTTTGCAACAAACTGCTACTTTTGTGAGCTGATTTAATAGAATTTTAGTGGGTTTTGTTAAAACTATCAGTGCAATGCGATAGAAGCAACGAAGGAGCTTCATATTCAATCGGAACATTATTTTTGTTCTGATATTGTTTTGGCGGGTTTCGAAACTATAGCTACTCCTCAATAATGTGATGTCATTAGGTCGAACTTGCGCGCGCACCAGCGCACTCGCGGACACCACTCGTGGCAGTGGCGCTGCGCCGCCTGCGACAAGGCCTTCAGCCAGCGGCGCTACCTCGAGCGGCACAGGGACGACGCCTGCCGCAAGTACAAGTGTGTATACCTGTCGCTCGGCACCTCGTACCACAGCGCAGGTGCTGCGTCGAGCCGCACTAGCGGTGATGAAGCAGCCATTTAACCACTATCTCATCCATGCACTAAAATTGTGCAAATATTTTGTCTTCGCTCGACAAATCTGGATATTTATATAAGGTATCTTACATACATCTGGATATGATGCTATCTACATACATCATATAGATTGCCTAATGCTGTTCTTTTTTAAAAGATATTTACAGTAACGGTCATATTTCAAGTACAATTTATTATTACCATTTGGTCCAATTGCAAGTGGACCAATTCCATTTCTTGCAAGTCGTTGCCTGGATACACCTTTATTGTAAGGTCCATGATACTTCTTCTAAGATTGACCACACCTGAATGTTACGCGCTATAGACAAGATATATAAATACCACCGAATCTCAAAAGTGCAAATCTTATAAAATGTCAACGAATAATCCTGTCTTCTGTTTACGCGAATGTTATTCATTGAAATTAAACCCATTTATACGGATTTTATCGCGTTGTTTTTAAACACTGTATACTACTACTATTGAATTTTACTATTTTTAAGTATACTACAGTAAACTATTTTTAGTAGTGTAATAGTTTCAAAATTATGTAATACAGTGTTAAATAAACAACGCGATAAAGTCCGTATAAATGAGTTTAATTTAAATGTCAACGAATGTGTCGCGGTTCTGTTTTCTTTCGAGTCTTCCTATTTGACTTTGGTGTCCAATATATAGCAGGCACATCTTTTTTTACCCTTAGTTCCTTATTAGTAGACAAAAAGATCCTCCAGACCGAATTTCAGCAAATTTTTACGGGGTCTGGTCATCTGTGTATGTTATTATGGTGCACAAGTATGTGCGCAAACAAAGGTGCTCTCACTGTTCTCTAACCCACATAATCAGATGGGACGGCAATCGTTTACGTGCTTTCAGGGGGATACACCCCCTGAAAGCACGTAAACGATTGCCCACGCCCACTTCCTAACTCCGGGCTGCTATTTTATTTTTTCAGGACATCAAACAATTGTACACTATGCTAAATCAAACGACATAAATTACTAAAGTATTTACTTAAATATATTACGCACAAACAACATCAGTGCCTGCAAAATTAATATTATTACAAAACGAAAAAAAGAGTTCATTAACTATGTTCAATTTATTTTCAGGCAGAAAAATACATTAACTTTTTGTTGACCTGGAATTTATTCACATTCACTACAAAGTTCTCTTTGCTTTCAGGCAGCACACAAGGAACTCTACAAAGTACAACAATACTAAACCCGTACCAAAGACTGAGTTGCCAGCTCCTGTGCCGATGTACGGTATCATTCGACATAACGACGCCAAAGTCACAGTGGACACCTCGAGTGAGTGCTGCGAGGGTCCGATAGACCTCTCTATAGGAAAGAGAAGAACAGAAGATTAGTGTTAGGTTAAGAGAACATATGTTAAAATTACGTAAAAACAAAAATGGTGGACTGATTTGTGTTGTTTTTTTTTTCGTAATTTCAAATCTAATACAGAGCCAAGAGATTTTTGTCTGTTGAGGTTATGGGCATAAGCCTATAACCTCAGTAAAGTAGTGGTGTACTCACCCACATTTTCGCCAGCTATGATTTTAAATCCCACTTAATGGGGAGCAAGCCCTGTATTGCCATCACATCCAGGTCTGTTTTACCACTGAAGTGTTAAATAAGCTTGCCTAAGGAAGTATATACGTGTCTTGATTATCAAGGACATTCGGGGTTCACCGATCCTACAAAGTTGTTTGGCTGGCACCAGACAACATAAATCACCAGACTATTAGATAACACAGCAACTTTGTAGAATGCTTTGGAAACTACTTTTCATAAAAAGAAAAGGTCACTTACTTGATCGAAGTCACTTCCATATAAGGCTACTGATGATTTAAGGATAAACCTTGCTAAGACATACACCTTTTAGAGCAGGAAGACATCAGGACCTGAACTGTGGTAGCTATGACATGCCTTACACACGATCACTTCGTCAGCCATATGACTATATAGCTGCACCATATTGTCTGGAGGCAGAGCTCCAATATTCTTAGATATGAGTAGCAATTGCCGGTGTTTCTCGGTCAGATTGGTGTTTAGATCAATCCTGTAATCTATTGAGGAACGTCACGTATGACAGTTTAGCAAGTCTCATGAAACAGCACGGTTTACTGTGCAATGTCTTCTACTAGATGCTACGTAATTAACGTAAGGACGTCATTATTATTTATAATAATAATATTCGCATCGAGTAACGGACGACGCTAAGATCAAGTAGCAGTTTGACAAATTATATGTCATACCATTCCGCCTGGGTAATTGTCCCTGACACGCTTAGATTCTTTACCTTGCTATCTAAATAGTCTTTAGTTTGACTCCAAGGCGCGCATCTCTGACTATTCGCAGTTATGTGCGTATTAAATTATTATCGCTTGCTTTAACGGTGAAGTATAAACATTGTGAGGAAACCTGCATCTGAGAGTTCTCGATAATGTGCTCAATGATATGCGAAGTCTGCCAACCCGCACTGGGCCAACGTGGCGGACTATGGCCTAACCTTTCTCACACTGAGAAGAGGCTTGTGCCCCACACAGTTTAATACAGAGTTGATATTATATTATCTCAATTCTTGGATTGTATATAAAAATATAAATCATCATATATGCGTCTGTAGTAATAATATTACCGTGTTCGATGCGTGACTACTAGGTAGGTAGCATGTGCCTGGCTCTTTGGTACGAATATAATGATTCTGCTATATGCATGTTTTAGCTATGTGACATTTAGGCATACACTGACTAACTTTATAGGCCAATTTGACAAAGCAGATCACATAATGATGAATACGAAATAATAACAGCAATTATTTTAGAAATAATTTATTATTACAATATATTAAATAAAGTTTGACCAGTAACCGATAAACTTAGCAGATCTCGCCATATAAAGAACAACAAGAGGGTAACACTGCATTTTACTGCGAGTAATATTACTCAAAGAATTTTTAATAAAACGTGAGAATTTAATAATATTTGTTAAGTATTCATATAAGCGATTGTACTTCACATCGTAAATTATATTTTGAATAATAAACAATTCCAGACCACATAAAGAAAATTAAAAAAAGTAGGAAAGGATTTAATTATGTATCAAGGCTATACACACTTTAGTTCATCTAACAATTGACATTACTCAGTGTTGCCATTATAATCGTTCTAGAAATATATTAATCTATTACTGGTCATTCTTCAAATACAATTTGTACAACTTTTGCTTGAAGCTAGAAATACATCACAATTATCACTTTTACAGATCTTTTCTCTCTTTCTAACCATGGCACTCCAACAGACAAGTTTAATTTTAATAATAATATAGATACAGTTTTCCTAGTAATGTATTTCTACCTAAAATTCACATACAACATACAATAAATAAATATATTCACATAATGATCAAGCGTTTGACAACCTACACAAAGCATTATTTTATATTTTGCGTGACTTAGTCTCCATTTAATGTTTATCATTGCAATGATTTCTTGGCACATATTGGTATTTATTGGCAATCATAAAACTGACAAGAAAAGTAATATAATCGATATTGATAGCAATGTTCTTATAGACGTGTGTTTTGTATGTGACAACGTCTTTCTATAGAAAAGGTAACTTTTTGGCTAGATAGTATGGCCGTTGTCATATCAAAAATGTGCAACGTTCACGTTCCTTTTTTCATTACCACGTTTACAGATGTCAAATTTGACATTTGTCAAATTTGACATCTGTGACGGCTGTCAGTGTTGCCATAATATGGAGTTAATCACTATTTTGATAATATTGTACATTCAGTAAAGTATTTACTACTAACCAACCAAAACATTAAATGAAGAAGTTTAAGAGATATTAAAATTATGCACGATTTATATAATTCATGGACATTGCATAAAGAAATATATTAGTAGCTATAGTATGATTTTGAGTCATATCCATAAAAATATCTTATTTACAACAAAATTAAATATTGAATTGTTCGCTAAATACACATTTACAAGATACAATACTGAATAAAATTAAACGATAATTATTTATTATTAAAATAATGATAAATAAAAACAATTATTGAATACCATCGCTGCATTTTATGCAAAGACTAGAATTAACATAGTCTTGCCTATACAAATCTAAGAAATTATATACATTCATATACATATTTCGAAAGGAAATGTCTGAAAATTCTTTCAGTCTGCAAGCGTGGCATTTTATTTCATATCGTGGACATACAATTATATTCCGTGAACAATAGAAATATAAAACTACTATAGTAAATCATTATTGATTATTATCAATATAGCATCATATTCGATTAGAAAGTCGTTTAATCATGTTAGCATCACTTGGGCGTCTAAGAATAAACTCGTATAGTCCGCCGGTACCTTTCCTTGTTTAATTAGCTTTTGTTAATTATTTACTATATGTGTGTGAACAAGTTTTTTGTTGCAGTTTCAAAGATGGCATTTTGTTATATAATCACAGAATACATATGTAAGATTGACTCAATACAATACGTGAACATAGAAGAACACAACATACGCGAGCGTACAACGATTTCAGTTCAATTCGTTCTTTATTAAATATACGTTTTTTTTATAATAAGACTAGCGACCCGCCCCGGCTTCGCACGGGTAGTACAAAACCTTAACAAATTATACACCTATACCTTCCTCATCAATCACTTTGTCTATTGGTGAAAACCGCATGAAAATCCGTTCAGTAGTTTATCGCAAAGGCAGACGCAGCGGGGGACTTTGTTTTATAATATGTAGTGATGTCACCAATAACTTAAAAGCAAGAGCACTTCTACACGACATTATTCTTAAAGGTTATCTTTAGTGAAAGATTGTCAGTGGACAAGTTGTAAACAAATCATTAAGATAATGCACAGAGGTCACACTAAATAGTTGTTGTAAACATCATATGGTAATAATGTGTGTTCATTAAACAGTCCCTCATATTACTGAGTAGCGGGGAAAGTCCATTGAGATATGTAACAAGTAACTGACCTACCCAGTTGCGATACTGACGCGTATACAATCTTAGCTTCCAACTGTCGTTTCTAGTCTTGTCCTACACATACGTACACAGCTTCACGCTTGTACGTTTATACTGCACGGATGGCATACTGGTTTGGTCGCCTCGCCAGTGCCGCCGCGTCGAGTGTTATAGGTTCGAATCAGCGGCGTAGCGCGGGTCTTAACCGCCCGAGGCGGAAGAAATTTTTGCCGCACTCTTATTTAGGTATTTAAATTTAAAAGACTATAATATACAGAAATTCTAAAGATTTATTTAGCAAGAATAGTAATCATTATTGTGTATTGTACATCTGCCCATTCGTCATGAAATGGTTCAAACATTTACAAGATATTATTATTAGTTATTGTGATATTTTACCGCCCCCTAAACGTGCCGCCCGGGGCAAGCCGCCCTTGCCGTCCTCCACTACGCTACGCCACTGGTTGGAATCCCACACGGGACAAAACTTTATGGGATCCACAAATGGTTGTTCCAACTCGGTGTTCTTTGTGTCCGTTGGTTGCATATCTGTACAGTCCCCCGCCATAAAACGATAATCTTGTGATAGTTACAGACGATAGGGGCGGTGCCGACCAGCGTTACAAACGAAATATGCTGCTAATATTATAAATGTGAGACTGTTAGGATTTGGATGTTTGTTACTCATTCAGGCAGGCGTTAAACAGATTGGTACAAAAATAGACCATGTTCAAGATTATTACAAGGATACTTATTTCGGTGTGCCATCCTTTAATATTTACGCGAGCGAAACCACATTCAGTAATTAGTTATATTATGTAATCTTAAGCTAAGCGACAACGAATACACAATGGTACTACTAAAATTATTTTAAATGTTTTTTTTCGTCGGCTACAGTACAGATATTTCGATGAGAAACTAAAGTCTAGAGGAACTAGGAAAATGCACCAACTTTAACATCACAACACAATAAAGGAACTATTAAGCATTACCCTAATAATTATGCAAGAAACCGCATTAGACATGCAAGAGGGACTGTGAGTATCTTGCCTTTTATTTTCATGGGTCCTGTCACAGAGTATATGTTAATGTAAATGTAACATACATATGTGTTACTATGTTACCTAAATGAATTTCGATTTGAACAGATATTGCTTAACAAATCTAATGAGCTAATATAAAAAAAAATATGGCCATACATTGAATAATTGGTAAGTTTATTGTACTATTTTACATAAAATGTACTAAAAAAATCTACACGATGTGCATTTGGTATGATTAATAAGTTATGTTACAGAACAATAATCTTTAAATCCGATATAACGGACACATGTTACATTTGGTAAGACGTCTCAAAAAGGTTACATTCAATAAGATACATATAATATCAGACATGTAACCTTGGATGTTATATAATAATGTTAGCACTCTTTAAGATGATTAAAACATCATTTTTTAGTTGCCTTTTCTAATGTAACATACATGAAGATAAGATGTTACACGGGACAAGATGGCGCTTAAGCACACAAGTATTGTAACCGACGATAAGATGAAGCACTAGACTAAACAAACACGCTACAAAGGCACCTCGCTACATTTAAATGCACTTTTATATTGCTGATATATTAAACACCGTTCTTATGGACAAAGTCACACGAAATAGCTGAAGCGTAAATAAGCAGTCACAGACAACAGCTATAGTAACTATATAAGAAACATTAATAATATAAGATCATAAGACGATTCAATAATAATATAGTCCTTATACCAATGTAATAAAGTATAAAATTGTGCGACTCATTTGTATTGTTAATTTGGACGTATTTATATTATAGACAAATTATATTAATAATCTTGGGTATTGTTTTTACTGCAGTTACTCAATGACGCGTTGCGCTAACATCCGTATGTCAGTTGTGTGGTGATTGAATGCGATATCATATACTTACATTGCACCATAACATTATATCGCATAACTATATAGGAGTATTGACAGCCGTTAAATCGCATTTTCATAAAATGGGCTATGTATTGATTTAGTATTTATGACGACAATATAAAATAATATGACATGGCTTAAACTCTGATATTACTGCCTATCTTTCTATCAAGAGCAGTAATTGAACAGATCTTTTCAAAAGAAATAGTACTTTTTGTCTTACAATTACATTTAGATCAGAATATTATAAAATGGAGTCTAAAAAACCATAAGAAGAAATATGGAAAATACATTTAGTAGATTTCAACTAAATTTGATTATTTAAAAATAGACTGTACAAGTTTAAATTACGAAAAATATGATTTCGTATCACTTATATTTTAATGGATTCACATAATTAATAATTATTATGCTACAATACATAAAACAGGATAGGTTGCACCATATATATTATGCTAGAACTACATTTAAGTTTAAATATATAAACCACAATTACAAAAATAACAGCCAACACTCAGAACCACGTTTTATATAAAGGCTAACTATATATTATATGATATCGCATGAGATATCTGATTCATGTGCGATACATTAGCCAGTTCATCAACGTTACTGACATTAGAGATCAAATGTGTTATTGCGTGCGATATATCTGGGCACATTGTCCCGTTACGATATAATATCGCATGAAATCAAAGTATGTTGAGATCGGTTATCGCAGCAACGTCATACGATAATATCGACTAATACATCGCACATGTAAGGGATATTGACAGTTTAAATACGACTTCCATTTTATTTCAGATCATACATGATATATTAAAATTTTGCATGTCACTAATGTGATCAATTTATAGCTATAAGAAACAAAATATGTATAAATGGTTTGACGGTAAAAATTATTCTTGTATATCATACTAATCTCACTTAATTTTCGTCTTACAGAAACCATAAGATTTACAGAATTGAAATTATAAACACCTTTTAATGGTTTAAATTTAAAACGATTTTTATGGAATTTATTACTTCTAGTCTACAGTCACGTTGTTGTATAAAAGATGATGAGAGATTAGTTTACATAATTACATAATGAATATAAAAGGTTGGCTATCTACAATAAATAAATAGATTACCTTCAATTAGATCATAGTTCGTGAAAAATCTAGACAATGTCCTACGTTATGCCCGTTCTCAATATCGTATCCAAAGATAGAACTACAAACTAGCAGTAACATTCCGACGTACCTATATTCTTTGGAATATCTGTCACAATACTACTATTAGGTATTAGGTAAGTCTAGATAGAATATCGACAATGATCGTAACAAATATGATTATAAAATCCGCTTTTATGAATATGGGCACAGATGTTAAATTTTCAGTGTTACAGTCGGCACCATTATTAGCCGAATATTTGCCAAATTAAATTTGACGAGTTTTATGAATTAAAAATTCTAATCATAATTCCGTATTTTGAACTATGATTAAGCCCCGATTCAAGAAACGATTTTTGTACGGACAGTTAATTTTGACATATAGTCTATACAAAATATGTGAAAACTTTGCCATCCGTAGCTAAAACAACTCGCTTTATAATATAGGAAACGGGCCTAAGTCAACTATTTTTAATTATCACTGCGATATGAAACTAACATTTGATATAATTTGGCAACATACAGGCGATTGAAATCATGTGTGTGTATGGTGACTGTACCAGCGAAGGTTATGTATCATCATATTGTAATAAAAGCAGAACTTATATGCACAGTTACATAATAGGTGTGTAACGATGTTTCTAAATTAAATAAAGTGCAAGCCAGATAAAATTTAAAATCTTATTTATAAAGGGTACCGATTAATCGCGACTTACGGCAAAATTCAATTAATTGCACGGTGGTCAAGGTTTAAGTGGTCACCTCGCTACTGCCAATGCGCCAAGTGTTGCGGGTTTGATCCCTAAACTGGGTAACTTTGTGTGATTTACAACTGGTTGATACAAGTGTGGGTGATTTTGTGTCCTTTGTTAGAATGTTGAAAGCCCACAGCATAGGAATTATTTTTAGTAAAGCAGTGGTCTTATTTCAACAGAAAGAGAATCTAATTAAATGTTGCAATCCGGTTGCATTTCATCTGACTCGGGTCAGCTAGCATGCCGTAAACTCAATCACATTAGTAATTTTCATTACTTATTGTGCTTGCCCGCTGCCCCAACATGCAATAAAACGTATGTTGATATTTAAGTTCCTTATAGCACCTTTTTACTAAAAAAAATGTGCCTTATTAACATTGACAACGCTAGAGGACAACATTTTATTTAATCTATTGTATTTAAACAGTTTCCCGTGCTCAGATACAATGCTTGTCCCATTATCTTAATTGCAGCTTTTGAAGGATCAACTCTCACTTAGGACACATCTTAAGCTAATTGTACTTAATTAAGAAACATCGTATATACAAGTATAAAGTGACATCTACACACAAGCAACACATTGCAACCAATCGGATTGGCTTAATTTGTATTAGTATTTCGATAACTTATCGAATTGAAACGATATTTTATTGTTCTCGATATTGTATTTTTGCCGTTTAGAGTTCATATATATATAACTATAACTTTATCTGGCGCTACAAACCAACGATGCGAGAACGACAATCATACAATTCAATTCCGTTAACTATACTTAAACTACGAGTTTTTGTAACCTATTGGTTTAATAATAATCGTCGGTCATCTTGTAACATCGCCTCTCGCGAGAATAGCATTGAAGGTGTATCAGAAGACACTCTATAATTCGTCGCAATCAAGCTACTGGAATTAATAGTAAAAATACTATATGACTATTATAAATAAGGACTTCATAATGAACCAAAGCAGCGATAGCTCAGTGGGGAGACCAACAGATTGCAATGCAGAGGGACTCGGGTTCGAAAGCACGGCGCGCATCTCTAACTTTCGGAAGATATATGACTTTTCGAAATGATGTGCGTATTGATTGACAATTATCGCCTGCTCCGTGCCTCGGAGCGCACGTTAAGCCGTCGGTCCCGGCTGCCATGAACATCTATGGCCGTCGTTATTGGGAAGTCAGTGCCCTATAATAACCCTGACACTGGTCTAGCGTTAGGGTATCGTTAGCCTTCGGGTTGCGGCGGTCAGGTGGCAGCCGCTCCGTGTAAAACTGATATCCAGTCAAATCCGGTTAGACCAGAAAAGCCGACCTCAAGTCACTTGGGAATAATAAAGGCTAGGGAGAAGATAATGAACCAAAGAAAACATATAGGTTACCTTTCTATCCATTTTAATTAATATGCATAGTAGCACTTCGAAACGCTAAACTAAAATGTAACAATGTACTGACATGCATTTTAAAGTTAAATGTATGGATCGACTGCCAAACACATCGAGATGTAAGGCAAATACGCGCAAAATTTCCAACTAAAACATTTGCCGAACATTTTAAACTATACCTAAAATACATCTTTTAATACATCGGTAAGACTGCCATACATTTTGTAGAGTTCAATGAAATTATCGCGTAAAGACGTTGTTATTAAATATATCACGGCGGCGTTCAACATAATCCGAGACTATATAAACCCGTCCTATGTACAAATCGCCAATCCGTTTAGACGCAAGTGTTTCCTGAATGTAACAAGTATGATATACCTATATTAGATTGCATAGCTAGGTTAATATTTACATAATTAGAGTGGGGGAGGCTCCCTGATGCCTTCACTGTGTCTTGTGCGGCCGGCCATGTCCAAGATAGCTTTGGCTTCCGGATTAGCGTCCAACACGCTCATGTCTCGTTCACCCTGTGGTCAAAATACATGCATTAGTTTTATAATATGTGTATATAAACGCCTATTAACTTTCTATACAAAATATTTTTACTTTCTAATGAACGGTACGAACAACCAGGGAGGCTGATACTTCACCGAATGAAATCTGAGTCTTATAACCTACAGCTATTTGTCAAGATAACAATAATATCGATATAAATTTTACTTGCAATTCTACTGTTAACGATTTATATTGTTATGACATATGCAGCACAAACCTGTGTCTTAATCAACAACTATTTATTGCACGAATATATCGATAGACTAATTACTCGCTACTCTACTGTCGATAGTCAGTACAGACAATATCAATAACCTATATACCGCACCACTACTATATAATATATATATATACTGTACGTCCTCCATCCTGACCATATCGATAGACTATTTACTCGCAATACTACTAAAATCTGTGCTGTTTGACCTTCAGTAAGTTCGTTCGCACTTTAGTCCTTTCTGAGGCCCGCACTGAAGTTAGTATCCTTTCCGGCGTACTTGAGGAAGTTCTTCTCAGCTCTGTGAGAGTCTAACACACTGCTGCCTGTGCTAACAGTGCTTTCCAACTGTGACAAGACATCGATAGTTTAGTGACGTAGTCTAGGGCAGCTGTGTGTTATTGGATAAAGAATTATCAATACATTATCCAATACAAATATAGTATTGAAAGGTATGTCAGCCCTGTATAAACTGTCCTACTGCTGAGCACAGACCTATTCTCAATAGTTATCATAGAATAATCCAGCAATAGTACCAGTATCTATATTATGATATTGAGATTGAGTCAATATTTACAAAGAAGTTACAGCTATCGTTAAGAGATAGCGCTGTACTCAGTTTCGTACTATTCCATACAGATTGTATGTACATTTATGTACAGTCACCTGTAATATTCCACGGGTACCTTAAGGTCTAAAATTCTGTGATCACTCGAATTAGGACGAATATGAATGAACTAGATGGCGTTATTATATAAATTACAGCTACATTAGGTATCGACGGTACACTTCTCGTCAAATGTAATTCTTACCTACATACTTATTTTTTTCTAAATAAGTAATGTAGTAATATTGAATAGAGATTCAAAAATTGTTTAAAGTAAATTTAACAAAATTTAGTTATTAATAAATCTGCCTTTTTTATTTTATAATAGTGCACCGCCATCTTTTACGATATAACTAAACTTTTTAACAGTTCTTGTATCGATTTCCGTTAGATGGTGTCAATTACCGGCTTAAACCATTTTAGTTTTGACATGGGTAGGCATTTTTGCAGCTCACTGTATATTACATAGTGTGTAGGATTTATGTATGTACAGTCATAAGTCGATTAACACTCCCGAGATTTTGAAGTGGTAATTTATCATCCTTTACAGCATTAACAGTTAAAGGATAGTTATTTTAGTCACAATTTATTACTATTGGAGAATAATAAGTAGATTTTAATTCATAAAATACTGTTACAAAATTGTGTAATGTTCAGCGACTTATATAGCTGACCGTACATACTGTACAAAATTGTACGAACCAAATATTATATGATTTATATTTAATTTATGAATCATTTTGCTAGCTAAAATGTGCTTTGTTGTGGTTTTTGTGATACCTATCTGAGTAATATATAACCATGGAACCCTCTGTACGCGAATCTTATTCATATTTGATCGTTCTTTTACTGACACAAAGGATGTAGAAACAAGGGACCTTTTTGCGAACGGGACATTCTGTGAAAGGGACATTTTACCAAAGGCACATTCTGCGAAAGGGATATTTTACGCAAGAGACATTCTGAGGAAGAGACATTTTGCGACTGGAAAGACATTTTAAGAAGACATTCTGCGACTGAGCTCTTTCTGTTAGTCGCTGTATAGGTAACAAAAGCTATGAGTGTGTGGGTACATACGGAGAGTTTCAGCGTGAGCGGTTTGTCCCCGACTCCCCAGACGTCGAGCGAGCGTATGCGGAAGGTGGGCTCCTTGCTGAGGCGCTTGTAGTTGCGGTAGGTGCTGCACGACTCCGCCGAGCTGCCCTCGCCGAACGGGTCCGCGTTCACCCAGATCGCGCCGAACTCGAACTGACCGCCCATTAGCTGCAATATGCCATATTCATATGTGTACGTGGAACAGTGTACCTTTGTTAACAGTTATAATAATAATAATAATGTAGCAATAGTCTACTACACTTGCCGCGGCTAGTGTCTCATTCATTTCATTCTAAACTAAAACTATCGAAGGTCCTGTTGTTTGGGTGTGGGTGTTGTTTGGGTGTGGGTGTTGTTTGGGTGTGTGTGTTGTTTGGGTGTGGGTGTTGTTTGGGTGTGTGTGTTGTTTGGGTGTGGGTGTTGTTTGGGTGTGGGTGTTGTTTAGGTGTGGGTGTTGTTTGGGTGTGGGTGTTGTTTAGGTGTGGGTGTTGTTTGGGTGTGGGTGTTGTGTGGATATGGGTGTTATCTTTGTTTGAATTAAATGTAAAATATAGGGTTTAATTTTATTCTAGTGGTCACGCAGTTGTAAACAATCGACTCAAAAATAATTTAAATTATATTTTTTAATAATTTAAGCTTTATCAAACAAAAATTCCTATATTCAGAAACGAGTTGTTTTCCCTATAGAATGCCTAGTGCGAGTTATTTTACGTTAAATCCATCTTAGGGGCTGGATCCCGACATATCCCCATCGCCCGCCCCAAAACCGGCGATGGGGAATGTGACTTGCACATTTCCCGGCGTAAAAAAAAAAAAAAAAACGTTAAAGTGATCGACAAGTTTATGACGCTCCGATTGGTCCGCTTCAAGCTCTAAACCAATCAGAGAGCCAAACGCGGTAAACGTTTCGATCGCGTTAACGTAAATACAACTCGCATTAGGCACCTAGATCAGTTAATTTTTGACACATTGTATGAATGTCGAAAATGGAGTGTTCGTAGCTAAAACAACTTTACTTGAATAAGCGTAGTGTTAAGTGGTCACGTCGCCACTGCCACAGCGCCGCGTCTTGTGGGTTGAAATCACACATGAAACAATTCTTTGTGTGATTCACAAATGATTGTTCCGAGTCTGTGCGTTCTTTGTGTCCGTTGTTTGAATGTTTGTAAAGTCCCCCGATACAGGCACTGTGCCTAGCCAGGGTGATGTCTGTAAACAAAAAATATATAAGCACTTACTAGTCCATTAGGCAGGGTCTTGGTATCCCTATTCATATATTGATAGTGGTTGTTATACGAGGTAGCCGGGAAGATCCTCATCTTAGGCGCCAGGGTGAACAGGAACGACTCGTCCGTGCCGTAGAAATCCGGCTTCAGATTCCACGAAGACGACGCGTACCCACCGAATATGTAGCCCGCGTTGTCCTGGATGATTAGCACGCTTGGACCTTCCTCCTGGATACGACCTGTCAACAAGAATAACATACATAATAGTATATAATATTAGCTCTATTTTATTTTATTATAATTGAAATAAAAATTAGTATTAACAACATAAAGATAAAATCAAATAATATAACTACTACTAAAAATTATTGTACATAATATACGAAGCATAAATAAAAAATTTGAAGACTGCCTTTTCAGTTAGGACCAATCTTGACTTCGATATTATTATTCTAACAGAATGTTGGTTGCAACAATTAGATTTATTACCAAAAGAAAAATTTTATACCTTTTATACACATAAACTCATTAATCAGAATAGCGGCTTAGTTGTATATATCAAGACTCATTTGGCAAATGTAATAGTATATGAACACAGTACATAAATATACAGTATTGTAACTCGGCCGTATTTTTGAAATAAATGCCTACAGCCGCGCGGTACGTAAACATGCGATAGGGCTGCCCACCTACAGCATTTTAATTATATCTGCCTACTTTGAGTTTCTATCTGTTTTTGTGATTGTAAATATTTTTTATTTTATTTGGGGTCGATTTTTCAATCGTCAGATAACTTTTATCTGAGGAATAAATTTGACATTTTGACTGCTTTTGTATAGAAAATAATATTTATTCATCAGATAAAAGTTATCTGACGATTAAAAAACCGGCCCTTAAACAAATAAAATACTTTGTTAATGGAATAGGAAGTGTTCAATAAAAATGCATGTTGTTTTTTGATTGAAAGATTAAATTTTAAGAAACATGTTTATGTTAGATTGACTTAATAACAAATCAGTCTTATAAATTTGCGACTGAAAAATATTTGCGCCTCGACTGAGACGTACGGAATGCTTTATTATTATATTTTAAAACATAAAAAATCCGCTTTCGAATATAAAGCTTAATTAAAAATTGTTTTGGGAAACATGGACAAGGAGGTGAAAATGAAATCTTTTACTTGGTTATAGATACCTGCAGCTACTTTACAATTTATATGTTTAATTTTAAAAGAAGTTCGCGCGGTTACTGTTTAAAAAACAACACACCGTCCGTTCGTCACTGCGGCGCATTCGTGACTGGTTGCGTGCCCAGCGCATGCCGACGCCGAGGCGCGTAGGTATGACTCGAGTTCCGACCGTTTGTATGAAGATAGGTTACTGTATATTTATGTACTGTGATATGAGCTTGATATTACTGATGCAGACTGTTTAGTAGTAAAAATAGATAAAACCCACGCATTTACCTGTTTGTACAGATCCCCATCTTTTGCCTCACTGACAAATTTTCTTGGTACATTAGATGAACTATTGAAGGGTCTAAAACATATACGCAACATTTACCTAACTGGAGAACTTAATATTGATATTAGTAATAATAACAATGATTTACGATCAGATGAATATTTAGACCTACTTAGCATACATTTTCTTTTGCCTAGCCATGTACTTCCAACGCGTATTAATAAATGTCTTGACCATTGTTTTGTGAAGTCCAATAGCAAAGTCCTGACTATAATTTGTGAATCCTCCGTTACTGACCGTAGTAGTATCTACCTCAATGTATCCCTGGTGCAGGGCCGTTATAATAATATAAAAAGAAAGTACTTCAAGAGATTTAATGATCGTATGGCTTATAGGTTAATAGAGGAATTTGATTGGAGTAGTATAGCATTAATGAATGACCCCAACGAAGCGACATACTAAAGTCAATATATTCATTATTAGACGCAATGACAATCCGATCACATGACCATGTGTAAAAAAGAAGTATATGAGAGAAGCAAAGAGGCCACATATATAACAGTTTTATTAAGATTTTATCTGATATTATCAATAAAAGCACAAGCACTGTTACAATACCTAATCGAAAGCTAACTCTTCAACCATGGATAACTCCAGGCTTATTGAGATCTTTGCCTTTTAGAGACACCTTACACAAGAGACATTTGAAATCTCCTAATTACAAAGACTTAGAATTAGTGTATAAACGTTATAGAAACCATTTTAATAAAATTCTCCACAATTTGAAAAATGAGCGCGATAAATCGGATTTAGAATTAAACAGAAATAACATAAAAGGAACTTGGAATGTCTTAAAACGGGTATGTAACATAAATAAGTTACAGAATTCTCAAGTACCTCATGAATTGTTAACAATAAAGCGGACACCTCAAGCATCTATTGATTTTGCAAATAAGTATTTTATTAATGTAGGCGCTGAATTAGCAAACAATATTTTAAAGAGGGTAGCACTAACTGAAGATGATCTTGTTCAGAAATTTAAATGTAAACTTTCTGCGTTAAATTCATTCATGTTGTTAGAAGCGGATGAAACAGAGGTGCATAAAATCGTCATGTCTTTAAAGAGTACACATTCTGCGGATTGGGATGGCATATCTGCTATATTTATTAAAATTTATATTAAAATTCTTATTAAGCCTCTAACTCACATTCTTAATTTATGTCTGTCTTCTGGAAAGTTTCCTAATATACTTAAGGAGTCCATTGTTATTCCAGTATTTAAGTTAGGGGAAAGAGACTGTATCACTAATTATCGACCAATCTCACTAATACCTACCATTGCTAAAGTATTGGAAAAAATTATGAACAACAGGTTAGTGAACTATTTAGAGAAAATAATATGCTTTCAAAAAACCAATACGGTGTTCGAAAGAATACATCGACTTTGGACGCTATCGAAAATTTAGTTAATAATGTAGCGAGCTATCTTGATAGCAAGAAAAAATGTATTGGTATATTCTTAGATTTAGACAGGACATTTGATACTGTCTCAATTCCCTTACTAATTCGAAAGCTGGAGTCTATAGGTATTCGGGGGCTACCACTAGATCTTTTCAAAGATTACCTAATAAATAGAACACAAACTGTAAAATGCGGAGATGTTGTCAGTGCTAAGTTTAAAGTCAGTTTTGGAGTTCCCCAGGGCTCAGTACTTGGGCCGACACTGTTCCTTATTTATGTCAATAATCTTTGCGCTATGGAAATACCAGATGCCCATGTGATCACCTTTGCAGATGATACTGTTATCTTATTTCGTAATTCCTCTTGGACGCATGTTAAATCGTCTGCTGAAAATGGTCTTGGTAAAATCATGAAATGGCTTGATGAAAACTTACTTACCTTAAACTTAAAGAAAATAAAGTATATAAATTAACTCTCTGAATGTGGTTGTAGGTTATCCTTTATAGTAAATAAAGGATAACCTACAACCACATTCAGATTTCTTTTTGAAAGCGCATTCTAGTAACTGTTGCTATAGTGAAGCCTGTGATTGTTAATTCTGCAACTGATACTATTAGATATCTTGGCATCGAAATTGACAAACACTTAAACTGAAAAAACATATCAGTAACTTAAAATGAAGATAACAGAAGATAATACCTATTTTAAAAAAAAATTGAAATTTAAGTGACTTAAAAATAAGCAATATCGTCTATTTTACTCTATGTCAATCTATATTAACCTATGGTATCAATGCGTGAGGAGGAGCTAAAAAGACTACTCTTATAAAATTAGAAAGGGCCTAGAAACTCTTATAAAAGAGTTTAGATATCCTACATCTAAGCTGTACAAGGAATTTGAAGTGTTCAACATTCGTCAACTATTCATCAAATACATTATTTTAAAGCAACACTCCTCTCAAAGACGTAACAACATTCCTGTGAGGAGACCGCATGAGGTGTATGACGTACCTGTATGCAAAACCTCTTTTGCTCAATCTTTCTCCTATTTCCTAGCTCCGTTTTTGTACAATCGCATAAATAAAATTAATCATAAAACAGGTTCAACCAGGTTTGTTTGTAAAAAGACATTGGATCAATTTCTGAGCTGTTTGGACTATGAACGGACTGATAAATTAATGCATATATACCTATAAATTCATATACCCTATTTTATTTTATTGTTATTTTAATTATAATATTAACACAAATATATTAAATATACTTATATTATATATACAAATTTAAGCATATACCTACAAACTTTTATATAGACGCAATAAAAAATATTATCACATCAAATATTAAATCTATTGATATATACATATAATGTATACATAATATGTATAATATTAAAATATATACTGTTACTCTGGCTACAACATACGAGTAGATAAGTATATTACCTTAAACAGGGTTAATAAAGTTTTAATTTTACTTTGATTTTATATTACAATACTACTAATTAGCCACTTAACTAAAAATTTCTGAGGATTACCGATGTTTGATTCATTTATTTGATTCAGGCCAAAGTAATGAACACTCGTACAATATTAAACTAAGCCTTCTATGTATCGATTCAGGACAGAAATATAAAAAAAAAAAACAAAATAACTTAATATCTAAAGTAATTTCTGTTATGATTTCATCTGTTATTAATGCATATACTACTTGTTTACACCAAACCACAGCACTAAAACTCGTTAGCTATTGTGGATGATTTTACTAATTCTCTATCCGCTTAAATAGAAAAAGTGTCTTAATGACAATTAGTTAAAGTTTGTATTTCCGAAGCGAGAATCTTACCTTGCCGTAACACAGTTTCGACTAGCACGGAAGGTAAAGAACATTTGTTTCTGTATACCGCCATTTTCATTTAAAATATCATAAACGTTTAAATGTACATAGCTACGACGTATGTACGCATTAGATCTTAATTGTTTTTTTGTTAAGCTGCTATTTAGAATATTATTATTATTATTATTATTATTTGTATACTTACTTATTTGTTTTATAATTTTGTTACATCTATTATTGTGTCTTTAGTTTAAGTACCTACATTATTGTAAACTAAATATTACTTTAAGCTGGTGTACTGTATCCTAATTTTATTTTATGAAATAAACATTCAACTAGCTACCACTAGATTTTGGCGATGTGATTTGATTGATAGCCTTCATCACTGCAAAGCGTCTAAGTGTTGTAGATTTGAATCCCATAGGAGACAAAAAAATGTGTGAATCCTAAATTGTGGTTCCTAGTATGAAGTGTTTATTCGTGTTAGTTGTTTTAATGTTTATTAATTTACAGATATTCTAAGGGCTGGAGTTGTTTATTTTAAAAGAATACTCAGTATATTCATGTATGCCCAGGATTATGCACAAACTTTTACAGAAAACCGTCGTATAAGTAGTAACACTGATATTGCATTTTGCCTAGTTCATCATTTAATTATTTAATAATATCTACATTTGAAAGAAATATATTCAAAATATTCTTATCTATAAGAATCTCACGCCTCCATATCGATATTTAAACCAACTTTTGACAGCACAGTTAGCGTAAGGATAAAGTGGTCGCCTCGCCGCTGCCACTGCGCCTAGTGTTGAGGGTTCGAATCCCACACGAGACAAAAATTGTGTGATCCACAAATTATTGTTCCGAATCATTACACTATGAATAATTCAAGAATTATTCATAGAAATCTAAAAAAATAACTCACCAGTCATCGTGGAGAAGGACTCGCCGTGTATGTGCGAGGAGAACAGGAACCTCCACTTGTGCTGATGCTGCGTCGGCAGGTTTGAGTTGAGCCACACTATGTGGGACAGGTCGATGAACGCTGGGTAATCGGGCAGGGCCTCCATACCTGGAACCATACATACTAATATAGTCTCACAATTAAATCCGACCTGAAAAATGACCTTAGAATGCCAAACCAGTCAAATCCCAAAAAAAATTTTTTTTTTTAACAGGAATTAAAACAACCACACTAGGCATAATAATTCCGTGTCGCAGGAGACTTTATAAACGCTCAAATAACGGACACAAAGAACACCCAGACACGGAACAACCATTTGTGGATCACACTAATTTTTGTCCCGTGTGAGATTCGAACCCACAACACTCGGTGCAATGGCAGTAGTGAGACGACCATTTAAACCACTACAGTTACTGCGAGTAGAGTCGCAGACAGAACACGGGGTGAATACGGGGTGAAAACTAAGTCTGACGCAAGGTATACGTAGGATGGGTGGAAAAAAGTGATAATAATACTTTACAAAGCACATTAGAGGCTACTTATTGTATTAAATTCACATTAAAACTATATATAATCTAAAGGGAAACATTTACAATTTAAATATTGGACACAAGAGACTTGTTTATGAAGTCTGTTTTTACATTGTACTAGGGCAAAAACTAGGGCAGAGACCTGTGTTTCAGGCTGTTTCTAATATTACATTTTTATTCTACTGTTAATAAAGTAAATAAGTAGATGACTAGACGATTAGACCCTCACCTTCAGGTTTGGGCAGCAGCGAGGGTCCCAAAATCATGGGTGTGCAGTCTGAATTCCTCTTGTCTACGCCATACAGGTCCACGAATACCATCTCCGCTATTTGGTTCATTAATACATTCATTGAGACCCTGGAAGAAGACAGCAATGTTAGTGTAATGGTTAAGGTATATCAATTGCGATTAAGAGTAATGTGCTTGAACGGTTTCATAACATAATGCTAAATATCGTGAAACGTAAATGCCAAAGTTTCGGACTTATCCTTGGTACTATTTAATAATGAAAATAAGTCACCGTCTGCCCATTGCATTGATGCTATTGAGTATTCAGGGCAGACGCCGGTTTTTATCCATAGTTACCAATATACTGGTCCACCAAACAGCCATACCCATAGTCCATATATTAGAATCCATACGTAGCAATAGTCCTACGCCTGCTGCGCCTAGTGCAGCTGTAGGTGTTCCATCCCACCTTTAATCAAAACTCTCGAAGGGCCTCTTCACGTTGGATCTATGTCTCCGTGTATGCCTCCCAAAGGGCCAGGTATTTTTGTAATACAATATGTTAGAAAATACCTGTGATTAGAGAAGTATGGGGGAGTCCAAAAACATGAAATTGATGTTACGTGTGTGTTTATGGATAGCCCCTAACCGCGATAAGTCTCAAGAGTTTATGCACATCAGTTGCTTTAATTACTGCTGTTTCGTTTCAAATACCATCTGTAGAGCTGGCCTGAAGTACACATGTCGGCCGGCGAGTCCGAGTCAATCCAGGCAAGGGATACCGCTGCCATTTTTTTGATCCAGTATTTGTGCAAATCGGGTATAGCGGCTTCCCACAGGCAAACAAGTCGTTACTTATTCGCCTGTGGGAAGCCACTATACCCGGCTATGGCGCCATCTGTTGTCGTGTGTACGACCCACAACTAACAGATGGCGCCATACACAATTACACGACTCCATACCATCCCGAATCTCGCAAACGAAGTTTACACTGCCAGCTACTATACAACGTTATTCTTACTTGGTACAAAAGCCGAAACACCCCAAACATATTATTATAAGAACAATCAATAAAACTAAAAAAGAATCAGAAATAATAAAACCTCACTAAGCTATCAGCTGATATAGTTGCACCGTTGTCCTCGCGGAAATATTGACCACTCACTGTCCAGGGCGGGGGCTGCGGGCGCGGGCGGGACGTCCCGCAGGACGAGACGGGGGTGCTTGTAGCGGTGCAGGGTGCACACCGAAAGGGGAATAACCAAACTATGAATGATCTAAGCATTTAACTATGTATTGTGGCATGTTCGATAAATGCCTACCGGCCGCCGCCGGCCGGCCGTTTCTTACCTATTAAATAGTGTGACCTATTTTAACAAATTTTGATAGACATTTGGGATAATGATAAAGAAAATATAACATGGTTTCGGTAATCGATTCTATTGCTGATTCTGAACAAACTATTTTCAGGTTTCGTACTAAGTAAGAGTAACGTTGTATATATATCGGCCCGCCAGGCACGATCACCTAGCCTGATCAGAGGATCCTACCTTTATATTGAAGAGACAGCATACCAGACTACGCGGTACGCCATAGTACTCATAGTAGTGACCGTGATGAAATCTAAGACTTTATGCATTTACTACCGCCGTTTTGTTCACATACCATTTATAGAGCTGGTCTGAGGTACAGCTATCGGTCGGTGAGTCCGAGTCCCCAGTGACAGTGGCCGCTATCGCTTCGCCAAGTGCTTGGACATGCGACGCCTTGCCTCTGAACCCCTTCTCGATCCACATTTGAGCGTTTTGTGAGCTCGAAGACTTCAGAATCTTTATGTATGTTGAAGCTAAGGCTTCGCATAACTGTAAACAAAAATAACTGATGTTTATTACTTTAACCATGTCGCTGTTCCGTAAAAGACACAATAGAATATCAATTGTTATGTATCATATGTGATTCATCGGACAGGGAACCTGTTAAAATTGTGTATGAGTATTTAGAGCTCGCAGGAATTATAAGAAATCCTATTCCGGGATAACTAGTTTCATGGACATGGTTTATCTGTGTGCCAAATTTGATTAAAACTCATTGAACGGTTTACATCTAATTGAGTAAAAAATCTTTACAAACTTTCAACATTTATATCAGTATGATAACAGCTCTGTTTATTGAACTGTCCCAGTACTGGACACGGGCCTATTGTAAATACGAGAAGGGTTAGGTCTTGGTCCAATGCGTTGACCCAGTGCGGGCTGACACATTTTCGCATACTTTACGAAAAATTTTCAAACATGCAGGTTTTTCAACGATGTTGCCATCACCGTTAAAGCGAGCGATAACTAACCATTTAATACACACTTAACTTAAAAGTCAGAGTTGTGTGCTATAGAAAAATTAAGAGGTCAATGGCCTACCTGCTTCATTGAGATAATTTATACAAAATTATCTGTAATTTTACTGTCATTACTATCTTTTTGTCTTATCCTTCTCGTCATATCTCTGTCTATTGATTATAATAGCTGATGTATCGATAGTACGTAGATATCTATATATGAAGTTTAAACTCATATAATAAAATTAAACATAAAAATGTTGAGTTCATACTTCTCTGAGTAGCTGGTAGGGCAGTTCCACGGCGAGGTCATAGTCTTTGCCGAGACTGTTGTACAGTGTCTTGAGACGCTCATCCGGAGTACCTAACAAAAAATAAATAAAAATGAATAAAGCTAAATAATTATATATGACCTCGGCCGAATTACGGTTAAGACTGGCCATCTGGGCAGGAGATATTATAGCGCACAGGTTTGTGCATAAATACAAGTACACTATTTACTAACGCTCATGATCACATGGGACGGCAATTTGACATAACCGAAAAGAGATCAGGCGGAGGACAAACGGCTTTATGTGCTTTCCGATGCACGGGGGTAAGTCATCGGCATCTTTCCAACTCCAGATGCCACTGACAATTTCTTGGGATAAAAGCACTGATTTTTTGGCTCTAGCCGGAATTAATATTCTTCCACATTCTTCCACATACACACAACACTATCTAGCCCAAACTAAGCAGAGCTTGTACTATGGGTACTAGACAATGGATAAACATACATATATACTTTGTTTTTTGTAAATACATACATATTTTACATAGAAACACCCAGACCAAGACAAACATCCATGTTCATGCACACAAATATTTGTCTTGTGCGGGAATCGAACCCGGGACCTCAGGCGTGGCAGTCGGTTACACTAACCACTACGCCATCGAGGCCTGATTCATCGCAGTCGCATTCAATACCGCTGCTATTCTTATTATGTGGTGTTTCACTACAGCGCATTAAGAACAGGGTATCTTGCTACCAGTGGTGCGCACAAGGAATGCGTGATACCTAATTTCAGTAATACCATTTGGCCTACATAAGCCGAAATCACTGTACATACATCTATATTATAAATACTTATTTTCTGAATACAACATGCGATAACAAACGTTGTATGAAGTCAGCTATCTGTATCTGCCTATTTGATGACATACGCCAAATATTGTGGATTATCAAATAGAAGAGTACAAAAGTAAAACAAACCCACCTCTTATATTGTAGACGTATAACTCGGCGAATCTTTGGAAGTCGCAAAATTGCGATTTCTTAGCTCCAAAGCCGAACAGAAAGTTCGTTAAGAACTGCGCTAACCGCGGGTCTATTTGTGGACCCCAGTGTCTCTGGAAACGTACAAAGAAAAATTTAGAAATAAATTGTGGCTATGGTGTGGTGGAGCCTAGATAGCCTAACAAATATTTAACCTGTGTTTTATAGATCTTTTATTTATATATTTTTAATTACAACGTTTTTAATACTAAATAACCACATAAGATACAATTTATTGCAATTAGGTACAAAATTGAAAACGTTGATTGTGCGACACTAACTTTTTGCAAACAATTTATACCGACGAGATGGCCCATGGCGAATGTATTTCTAAGAATTTATGCATCTAACCTAACCTAATTAGAGATATAAACAAACCTATTAAAAAGGCTATGTAAACAGACGTTCCAGAAATAAAGATAAATCATTTAACTACATATAAAATTAGAACTGTATAAAAGAAATGTTAATTGTATCTTTGACATTGTTATTATTTTTCATTTTATTTTTATTAAATTCTATGATTATATTTGCACGTCACTATATGGCAAACATATATGAACAAAATAAAAGTATCAACTTGCATGCATTATTATTACTGTATGTAAATACGTGTTTGAGCAAATAAATAAATCTATCTATCTATCTGTATGTGTATAAAAATATTTAATCATTTACCTAAGAACCTAATGAATTTACCACACTTAAAGATTTTGTAAATAGATTTTAGCGTGATATGTACTTATATTAAGCTAAAGTAAAAAGTTTATAATAAGAATAAATTTGTTGTACGTTCTAAATATAATACAAACATTGATATATTAATAGTTCAAAAAAATATAATGCAAAACAGTTTAAGTCAATAAATTAGGTGAAAATGTTTTATTATAATTCATTTCTATTTTGCATGCCACACGTGAAAATCACCCTTTGTACCATATTCTTACAAATAATTATTTTAGATCACATATGATAGAAAGCCCTATGCGACTTAACCAAATTAAATGAACCAAAGAAAATGTGCCGAAACCCCTAAGATCAACCTCTAAAACTGAAAGCTATTCAGAATGAAAGTTATTTGTTGAATGTTGGTTAGTATTATGTAGATGGTTCATCGGATCGGTTCTGTTGTTTAATAAGAAATATTCAACTAAATGTGCATAACTAAACACGTGTAATGCAAATACTGCCGCCACTATGTTATGTAATTCTAGACTAATATAGAATTTATATGAAATGCAACAGTGCTAGCAATGGCCATTACAACTAAAAACTAAAGTATAGTAAAGCAATGCCGAAGACCGGTCTATGTGGAAAACCTTGTAGAGGCTTATGTCCAGCCGTGGACGTCTTTCGGCAGAGATGATGATGATAGTAAAGTCGTAAAATGTCGTAATGAAAGATGGTACCTATTTATTATGCTATACTAGCGGCCTAGGTTGTGACGGCCGAGAGGCCAGAACTACTTAACTGCGGGAAAATTAACATTTTCTCAATAAACATATCTACTTGCGATCATAGATAAACACAGCTCAATATATAATCTTTATTCCCCTTAAAATTTCCAACAGAGTTGAGTCGCAGTGACACACCGGTGGCCGGACACAATAGATTATGTCTGATATTCTAAGATTTTACCGATTATTTTTATTTCAAACGATTGAATAAATCGATTTTTCGAATCGATCATGCGATTCACGTTATCTTGTCAAGCAGGGTTCAATTGGCAAAAGTACGTAACTATCTCTAATCCTAACGTGCCCTGCAGAAACCTTAGGGCTTGAGGTCCAAAATCATTTGCTTGCGCATCTCATCCTATATTCCTTAGACAGCACGCATTGATACTAAACTAGATGTGTTTAATCGAAGTTCAATCGTCATATGCTACAAAAATCGATTATTTGGCCCTCCTTTCGAATATAATCAAATATCGATATATTAAAACCATACAAATAGGTATGATTATGCTAGACAATATCCTTACGCACATAACCTTACCAGTATTATAAATGCGAATTTAAGTTTGTTTGTTACGCTTTCACGCCGTAACTACTCGACTGACCATCATGAAATTTCGCATACACATTGTCAGGGGTAGAGAAAAGGAGATAAGGTACCTTTCATCCGGGAAAAAGTACTGTTGCCGAGGGATAAAAAAATTACATAACCTACATTTACGCGAGCGAAGACACGGGGAAATCTAGTATAGATATAAATTAACTTTGTAGCGAAAAGTACATATGTACGAAAAACATTATAACGTAAACCGAGAGAAGATTTTGCGGCAAATTGATCCGCTATTTTTGGCAGAACCCTTGTCTATAGGTTTACACTGATGGACGAGATGAATAATTGAGTGGGCTCGTTAAGACGATACAGATCATGTCGGCGCCATATTGTTTAATTTTTTCATCATAGTATACATATACACATAACATCATAGTATCCGAATAACAGAATTTTATTTTTAAAATCTAATTACAATTATAATATACATAATATTGATTAACGTTGGTATATCCCCAAAGGAGTACCTTGAGGCCTCAGCTATGACGAAAAATAGCTAATATAAAAAAACTTTTTATATATATTTAGGCTACCAATAATATATTCTTAATTTACTATATTATATAATTCTTAATACCAATAATTTATACAGAGTGCAAAATTTATATTTTTTATACAGAGAACTAAAATAATCCATTCTACATTGAGCTATCATCACCATGATAACACGACGAATAAGGAAGGAACCTTCTATAATAGTTCCCATTAGCTAATAGCCCAATGGGAAGTCTTACAATCTAAGCTGGCGTAAGTAACTTAAGTTGTGAAACAGAACTGTGTGTCACTTGACTTGACGAGAACGACGATCGTAACGTCAGTAAGTCAAGATTTGTGTAACGTTGAAGGAGAGGAGTGTCGAACATAACATTTTGTTGGTAGGTACGTAATTTGTGTGCTTGACGGTTTGGGCTATTGACTGCACAGATAGCGCATTGGCTTAGATCGCCATCTCGCTGTGAGGCCCGGTATCCACCAAAGCAGAGAGGAGACGAGAGAAGAAGAGCTGCGAAGCTGGCAGTTAATTTCTACCAAAGCGGAGAGGAGATGCGTAGCGGAGAGGAGATGCGTAGCAGGGGGGGGGGGGGGGTGTAGCGGAGAGGAGATTCGTACCGGAGAGAAAATGTGAGCTGTGAGAGCTCGAAACCAGTTAATCGAATAACACTTTCCGGTGTGCGAGGAGCGGGGAGAAGGCAGCGGGGAATGGTGCGCGCGAGTGCGGATGCCGCGCGGCGCCCGGCTACACACAACTCCGCTCTTCCGCGCCGCTTGCTCGCTCGGGGTACAAAATTCTATAGAAAATGAGATATCTCTTCTCCTCTTCGCTTGATCCATTACCACCGAGGCTAAGCAGAGAGAAGATGTGGAAATAACGAAATCTGATTGGTTTATTCAAAACACATCTCCTCTCGTCTCCTCTCCTATCTGCTTTAGTGGATACCGGGCCTTACACGTCGCGCCGAGTGCCGTAGTTTCGATTCCTACACACAAAGTTTTGTGGCAACCACACATAATTATGTAGTTGTGCCGAGTCTAGGTGATCTTTGCATTGTATCCCTAGCGCGGGAATCGTCTTTTTAACAAAAACATATATTTTTAAGTCTATTTAATATAAAAAACACATTTACATCGACTGTATTTAAAGAAACCGTTTATTTTGATTCCAAAGCTTCAGTTTAAAAAGTTGTAAAACCAAACCCACACAATCCCGTGACGTGACCAGTTCAAACAACACGGTTATTATTGATTGTGTTATATCATCCCACATGCAGTCAGTTTATATTTGTAGAGAAAATAGCAGTTTAATATACATGTTGCTAATACTTGATAGATGGTTCAAAATCCCGTTCACCCTGAGGTTTGACCTGGGGGTGGTGGTGGGCTTCGTGGGCCTACTCGCCACCCAATCAGCACCAGGTCTGAGAGGCGGCGTGCGTGTTCCTACGCGCGCCTCTGTGTCCTGTCTTCGTTCCCTCACAAGAGGACAGTAGAGGGAGTATTTTTTTATAATAATAATATTCTATCACATACACACAACACCATCTGGCCCAAACTAAGCAGATCTTGTACTATACAATGGATAAACATACATACTTTTATTTTCTTGTAAATACGTACATATTATACATAGAAACACCCAGACCAAGACAAACATCCATGTTCATGCACACAAATGTTTGACTTGTGAAGGGAATCGAACCCGCGACCTCAGGTTTGGCAGTCGGATACACTAACCATTACGCCATCGAGGCTTTGTATAGCCTTATGTAGTGGCCTGCCGTTTCACACGGCGGGCCAAAACCTCGGCGGCGTCGCGATTGCATGTGAAAGCATGGTTATGTCGAGGAACACCGTGGTAGGTTTATTCGATATTACCGGGATATCTTGCCCCCGGTGAGCCCGACATAACCTCTCCGTCGCCCCGCGGAGAGTTATGCGTCAAAGCATTCCCCCAAGTAAAAAGAAATAAAAAATGGTTCAGAATCCCATAGGCTGCCGAAATGCATTTTATGACATAAGACAACCCCCGCACTTGGTCTTTTACTGCCACCCAAATTCCAAATTGTAATGATCCTCTGCAATTAGAAATAAATATCAAAGTAACTGTGCTCCGTAGTTTTACTTGCATTCAATGAAGTTTATGATCACTGCTCTTTTAAATCGTACTGATATTATAAAGCTTCCTACTTACCGTAGACAAACTATCTTATAAATTACTTTGATTTAAACAAAAAAGCTCCTACCCTTTTTTTTAAGTCAGCTCCCGTACAAGTTTTGAGGCTCTTTACAAACATTCAAACAACGGACACAAAGAACACCCAGACTCGGAACAACCATTTGTGGATCACACAATGTTTTGTCCCGTGTGGGATTCGAACCCGCAACACTCGGCTTAGTGGCAGTGGTGAGCCCACCACGACATTTTTACCATTACGACATCCATGCAGTCAAAATTACCGCTATTGTTCGGTTTCGTCTTCAAAAAACATATCGTTTTGGTTACAAACAACGAAATGCAATGCAGTAGTGGCAATCTCGTACGGTCCGTAGGCTAGCTCAAATCGTATCAAAATAATTACTTATACAAAAATGAATTTTACATAAATCGATTTAATCGAGAATCGATACCGATGTGATCAATTGTAACTACAAAAAAACGGTTAAATACTTGATTGGTCCCTTGCATCACAAAGTATCGAAAACAAATTAAAAATAATTCGAAAATTCATATCGCATGCTTGATTTTATTGAGAGGTCATTTTGGTGCGATCTAATCGGAAATCGAATTTGTTTCAACAACAAATCATTGTTTCACTAAGTTTTATGTCTTTAGAGGCAGTATGTAAATTTGGCAAATGAATTCTTGTACATCACGCAGCAGCCATACTCATAGCAAACCTAATTAACAGTGAGTTATTTGTGCGAGCAACAAAATATGTTTTACTACTGAAATGTTACTATTCGCGTCGTTAAACTATAAATAGTTATATGCCTCTGAAAATCGTTTTGTACGAATGCAAAATTAGTATTTCATTTAAAGTTTTGACGTAGTCTTTTCGTATACTCTATACGGTAGGACTAGTCAAAATTAAGAAGTGTTTGCGCCTTGTGATCTGTTCCGAGTGGGGACGTCGCAAATAAGAGTATTTTGAGATATTTAAACGTAATTTATTTAAAAATTACTTTAATACTCTCTACAGACTAAGGTGTATCATAGATGGAATATAATTTATATTTGCATTCCTTTTACTAAGTAAATAATGGATCAAACATTTTAGATTCATAATGTGCATTGTATGAGGACTACAAATATAATTATATTGCTTCTACAATACATTTTCATCACAATTTATCTTAGTCTGTAGAGTGTATTTAAACATTTAAAATAAAGCGCAAGTAAATCAATTTTACTTAAAAACTTTACAATATGACACATATGTATGTACGATGTTACCACTCGGATCAGTCCATAAGGCATAAACGCTAATAGAAGAACACACCGCAATCTGAGTCATATACTCGTATCTAACTGAGATGCTACTCAAATTGGAGCAATTCGTCTGGGTGAGAAGACCCTCCATCTCCGTCCTATTATACCCTAAGAACGCATTAAAAAGGCTGTGCGTTGTGTTGCAAGTGATTTTGTAAGTATTTTGGAGAAATCTTTCCAGGATCATTAAAGAGACAATGTACTAACAGCAGGAACCTAGGCACATATCTTTATTTCTCAGCTTAGGCAGCAATGTGACTCCTATTTGAAGGATAGGCAACGCGCAAGTTATGATATCTTCGTTTTGAAAGTAATCATAAACCACAGTAACTGTTTATCACCAGTTGTATGTTTATTTTCTACCATGGCTGTATAGCAAAAACCATTGAGCAGACCAGTCGTTTCGAGTAAGCGAATCCGGCGTACTTAGCGGTTAAAGTGATCGTCTTGCTACTGTAAATTTGATACCTACATGGATATTGGGTATCCTTTTTGTTCGCAATGTTTTTAAACTTCTCTGCGTCACAGAAAAATTAGAACGGGAATTGAATTTAAACAAAACGTTTGGATAGTTAAGAAAATTAAAATTTGTCTGTTGAATGGCGTAGAGGTCGCCTTGCCTCTGCCTCCGCCGTGTGATGTGGGTTCGATCCCCAAACGGGACAAAACTTTGTGTGTTTCGAATATGACGGTTCTTTCGTGGTGTCCATTGTTGGAATGTTTGGTAAGTCCTCCGCGACATATGAATTGGTCCTAGAGCGAGAGTTGTCTTTTTAAATATAAAAAGTAAATAAAAAATTGGGTACCTAAAGCAGAAAACATCTTGTCTCAAATTTCTCAGGCCAAGAGCTTCCTTTATTGACTAAATATAGGCGCGTGTAATTAACTACGGTAAACTATGATAATGAGCGATCGATGATCTGGTCCGAGCAGACACGCGTCATACCATTATGTTTATCTTGTGCGAACAATGCGCCGAATGGTTTGTGTAAGAGAGGCGCCAAGAACACTGCGGTACGACCAGAGCGGTTCTGTAATGATGGTTTCCAATAACCGAATAACTATCTTATTCGGTTATTGGAAACCATCATTTGATAGAAATCTATATTTATTATAATACCAGTAACACTACGACTGCGCTTTTGTATATTGTCCTCCGGAGTTTTATCCTTTATATGTATCCCTCGAGAACAGTAGTTTCTTATTTTCTGGATAATAGGCGACGGACAACGTTTATGCGAAATAGGGTAATTACCTCAAACATTATTTTTTTTATTATTTCTTTCATATTATTTATTTCATTTATTATTTTAGTTTAGTAGTTACTGTTTCATTACCAAAAATCGAAAATACAAATATTTATTTAAATCTACTTTGTTATAAATAAGGTCTTGTACCTTATTTATTTTAGAGTTTTAAATCTGGTAGTAGGGGGAATTGTCAGATGACAGAAAAATGCCTTTACTGAAATGCAGCTGTCCGGAAGCGATATCCTAACTACGACCCTACTTATAAAATATATATTAAAAACTTCCTTATTTTGCAACCAGTTTTGATACTGTATGCACGAAAAGATTTCTTTTGATTGCAATTTGGTCTTGTGTGTAAAATAATGTACAAAATTAAATATATGCAACTATCCTACTGCATGATGATTGATCGTGCAGTTAAGGCGTAACAAACACACACACAAACTCACATTCACATTTATACTACCGTCTAAGGAAAAAAGACGTATCTACCGGAAAACACATTTTTTATAAATATACCGTCAGATGTGTTTGTTTCTACCGATCCCAAATTCGTAAAAAACTCAATTTCGGAAATAATATTACATTTATCTTCTTTCCTTATGACGCCAGAATAATATAAGTTAGGATCTATACAACATACATGTTTTTGTGTATGTTAAGGGTAATCGCCGGTACCACTGCATTTGTTTTTTTTTTGTGTCCATAAAATCATTAAAATAACAGGTTCAACCAACGCTGGATAATTTAATATTGCATAAACGCGAGTGTAACAATTTTACGGCTCAAAAGATCGCATTTTAAGATCGGTCCTGTTTATAAAGTAGCCCACACACGAGCCTACGTTTTATAAGAAACTGTAAAGAACTATTATAGGCCTCACAGACTCTTTTACAAACGTTAAATTGAATTTAAAATATCTTAGAAGAAAAGGCAGGTGTGTCAGCTAAAAAAATATCTATAGCTAGATTTTTCCAGCGGCTTCGCTAGCATATATGCAAGTTATGTAAATTTTTGAGTTATTCTGATCTGATCCCCAAATTGGATCCAGAGATAATAATTATTAAAAAAAAATCCTATCTGATACAAATACAAAGTTATTGTATACTCCGAAAGGATTCCCAAATTTTAAGAAAGGTACTGTCATGGATAATAATGAAAGATCCAAATATAACAAAACATTCGTCATCAAAGGACTAAAATATAATATATAACAATTCTAATGGATGAATGAATGGAGGATCGGAGCGGAATAACTCAAATTGTCTATCCCTCGGAAACAGTACTTTTTCTGGATGAAAAGTTCCCTTTGACTTGGTATGTACCCTGAAAACGGCTATGGACAATTGCATGATGATCGATCGAATAGTTAAGGCATGAAAACGTAACAAACGAACTCACATTCGCATTTATAATATTAGTAAGGATTATCGCTCACACTCAACAAACCGCCAGTTTCATAGCTCGACTAAACAATGCCAGTCAAGTACATCCACAGACTAAGATTGAAGTAAACCATACACCCACCGTAAATTTAGATCTGACCTTAAATATTGTTGGAAAATATTAATAAAAATGTATGCCGTTAGATATTAGTTTATTGCATGTTAAGGTGGAACAACTTCGAGTCAAAGAGTACGGTGTTGCCAATCATTAATCAAGGAACGAGTCGTTTTACTTACGGACAGTAAAATTTTGACACATCCTAACTAATATTATAAATGCAAATGTGAGTTTGTTTGTTACGCTTTCACGCCTTAACTACTCGACAGATCGTCGTGAAATTGTGCGTACATATTGTCAGGGGTTCAGCAAAGGACATATACTTTATATCCAAAAAAACTACTGGTCCCAAGGGATGGAAAATTTACATAACCTACATTTACGCGAGCGAAGCCGCGGCTTCTGGTACTGTATATATTTGTTAAATTTTATGCTGATATGCAGATCTACGCCAGACCTAGTGCCTTTTTATTGTGTCTAAGATTCAGCCAGACAAGAAAGTGATGTTCTAATATATAAGTCATATGATTTCGGATGGAATAAACTTTTTAATGTGGCAATATAAGACTCATCAAATGTTATTTGAAATTCAGAGCCACGCTGTATATTTTTTTACAGATACTTCGGTAAATGCATGTGTATTTAAAAACAAATGTTCTATGTATACCTTAGCTGCTAGCTTTGATCAAGGTCATGTTTTTACTAGCCCGTGTCTTAGAGTTGAAGATATTCACAGATGAATATGGTATAATGAATATGGTATATGGTCAAATTTTTTTCATTATTTATGTCATTTAGTTAGTTTACCCAAACTCTGAAACATAAACAATTTTTAATTCTACTTAATAATAAATAAGATATAAGCGTCTCAAATCCGGTAGTAGGGGTAATAATTGTCAAATGAAAGAAAAAGGATGCACGATACAAACTGTGACGTAACCGCTATTTAACCGTAGCAGTGCGAGGGAGATAGCGAGACATTACCACGTTTTCTTATATCCAAATTAAAATATTATAAGTTTTACAAAAATATATTTTAGTAGTATTTGCTCGTGAGTGTATGATAATATACAAAATTAAACTTAACTATTCGCATAATCATTTGAGCAGTATACCCATGACGTAACAAATAATGGACATGGTTTCACATTTATTTTATTACGAAGATGTAAGAATTTTCGTTCATGGGTTTCGCAATTAACCATAATAATAATAATATTCTACCACATACACGCAACACCATCTAGCCCAAACTAAGCAGAGCTTGTACTATGGGTACTAGACAATGGATAATCATACATATATCCTTTTTTTTGTAAATACATACATATTATACATAGAAACACCCAGACCAAGACAAACATCCATGTTCACGCACACAAATGTTTGACTTGTGCGGGAATCGAACCCGCGACCTCAGGCGTGGCAGTCGGTTACACTAACCACTACGTCACCAAGGCTGACATGTTTCAGACAGTTCAATAAAATTGAGAAACAATTTAAACAATAAATTCTAATTGAATATTACTAATAATTCAGATTGAAGCAGTTATTTTTAAGAGCAATACAGATAATTTGATTAGAGAGTTAGAGCATTAAGAAATCTGGAGATTTCGACATACTATTCTGATATTATTGATTAAAGTAGTGATAGCCTAGTGGGGAACCGTTGGAATGCCACGCAGAGGTCTCGAGTTCGATGCCACGGCATGCACCTCTTCGAAGTGTATTAAATAGTTAATTAACGGTGAAGGAAAACATCGTGAGGAATCCTACATGTCTGAGAGTTCTACACAATGTTCTCGCGGATGTGTAAAGTCTTCCAACCCGCACTGAACCAGCGTGGTGGACTATGACCCTTATCACGTACTCGTACCCAGAGATGGGACAGTGTAATACAATGCTGATATTTATTTATTTTATTTATTTATTTATTACACATACAATTATCATTACAGGCATATACCCAATGCGATAATGTAAATTGTCACAAATTAATAATTCAAAGTTTAGTGCATACAATCATAATTTTATAGTTTAGTCAGTAATAAGAAAATTAAACATTATTAATCAATAAAAAAAATGTAAGCAACATTAACCTATTTTTATAATAATGTCAATATAATTATTCTATATATAAACTAGCTGTCCCGGCAAACGTCGTTTTGCCATAAAAAAATGTTTTGACCAAAAGATTTAAAAAAAAATTTAGGGTTGGACAACCCTTATCACCCTTATCACATACAAGGGGTATGAAAAATAGATGTTGGCCGATTCTCAGACCTACTCAATATGCTCACAAAATTTCATGAGAATCGGTCAAGCCGTTTCGGAGGAGTACGGGAACGAACATTGTGACACGAGAATTTTATATATAAGATAATAATTGTATTATACATTTAGTCAGGTATACATAATTATGTTAATTACAATCAATTATGACAAATAAACACAAATAAAAACAATTTTAAGTCTTAGATGATAAGTGCTCAAGCGTTCCTCTCGAATTCCGCCAATGTACAGGTAAACATATCAATTCTACCGCTATGTCATTCAACATCCGAATTGCTCTTAAGACGGGTGAGAACACGTTAGTTGTTCGGCTCGTCGGCACCTCAAATAATCTAGCCCTAGGCTGCTGCCGCAATCTAGTGTTTGGAAGCCGCAACCCCAATGATGATAATACTTCGGGATTACTTAATTTACCACGAAATACTTGAAACACGTATTTGGTCAATGCAGTCTCGTCTCACACCCAACTTATAGTAACCAACCATCCCTATAACGAAGAATGTTGGATACATAAGTGGTTAGTATGAATATACTCCATACTGTCGTATCATCGACAGTATGGAGTATCTGGTGAATTTGTTTTGTATTTCTCATATTTGGCTTAATTCATTATGGTAACATTTTTTATGCATGCTTGTCGGTAGTTACCTGTAGTACCCTGCCCGTTTTTCAGTAGCTAATCTCAGAAAACGTTTGCAAATATCTATCCCTTTCATCTCACACTTCACTTGCCTTTTACTACACTTCATTTATTTTGTCATCCTGTTTTCTGTCTTTCATTTTAGCCATTAATATGATCTCCGTAAAGTCCTCATAGACAAACTGCAAACGTTTTACATTTAATAGGCTATGCTCTTAAGTATTGAATATATTTCATTGGTAAAAATAGAGTATTTTTATTATATTCTAAATAGGATAGTCTTATAATTTCAACTGAGAATACGTGATTGTCGATTCCTTTGAAACTGTGACAATATTGTAATCGTAATCTTTATTTTTCTCACTATTTAAATAAAGAAAAATATTATAAAGACTTTTAACGGACTGAGGACAATACAGACAGACTTCAAACGGAGTTTCAAAATATAAAATACTTATCTTTATATATATGTATAAATATTCTGTGCGTGTGTTTGTAATTAAACTCCTCCTAAACGGCTGGACCGATTTTGATGCAAATTTTTTGTGTGTGTTCAAGTGGATTCGAGAATGGTTTAGATTTAGTTTTCTTTTTCGTGTGTACAGGACAACGTCTGTCGGGACAGCTAGTTCTTTATATGTGTTTAACCATAACTTAAAATAAAAACATGCATACACAGTTATTATAACTAATGTTCGCCTAGTTGTCGAAACTCGACCAGTCATTATTGAACATTTAAAACAATTTCCAATTACTTTTTATTGATAACTCTAAAGCTCGTCAATAGCTACTAAACAAAAAAAACTAAAATCGATTGATAAACAATGGTACTAAATTTGTTTGTTTGTAGAGATTTATCTCAAAAACTACTAAACCGATTCCAAAAATTCTTATCTTCGCATACCATATGATTTACCGTTGCCTAAAGACATATTTACAAATAAAAACAGTAGACAGTTAATCTGGATAATTACCTACAGTACGCGATCGACACGTTTAGGTCAGTTTACGACTATGACTGTTATCTTTATTACTGTAATTATTGGATTAGCTCGCAATACGCGGCCATTTTTCGTGATAATATCAACTATCTGTTATCACAGATATACGTTTGATATTAGAACTCGATTATCAACACGATTTTACGGTTATCTATCGTGCGTAACGTGCTATGAAAGCGGTTAGCGACCCTTGAAAAAGAAATTGCTGTGTTGCAAACAAAGGACAAAGAGTCTTAGAACCTTGCTGAAAACACAGCATCGGCTTAGGTATCTTACTTAATACAGGAGAGCATCTAACAGCCATGGTCGACAGCGAGAGGAACTGGGTAGCGGTCTTCTGCGAGAATGTTGTTAAGAGGCAATTAAGTCGGAGCGACGTCCTCAACACCGGAAACTGACAACCCTGGAAGATAGTTTATGTACCAACAGTACCTGCATAAACTGCTCGCTGTCTATGTAGTTAATTGACACAGGAACGCTATAAATTATATGAGTGTTTATTTAATGAAAGAGGCCAGGTGTAGGCGTGTCCAGACAATCGCAAATATATTAGTTGATGGGGCAAACACCGGTGACATCAGTGCTCGACCACCATGCCTCAAGTGTAGGGCGTCGCCTATTATTGAACAAACAGAACTGGATTTATTCTGATTTGGAATATTTCCACAGTATGAAATAGGGAAAATCACGAAAATATAGTTCAAGTACAAAGAATTTCCAAATGCATATAAAAATTGAAAGATATATCTTTTAAAATCGTAATGAATGGAACTATAACATGTAACCACCCACGTGCTTTTATAAACAAATTGTTGTCTCATAACTACTAATATCCTAAGATCGATGCCAAAATTGCTTTTTTAGTTTGCCTTGATGGCACAGAATGCTGGCAATGAGTGCATTATCTCATACTGGATTTTATACAGTTTTTCAAGCAATACACAAAATTTCATAAAACGATTTAATTAATTTTGCTATAATAAATAAAAATATTAATATAAAAGCCCACGTATTACGCAAAGAGATAAAAATAGAAAATAAAAAACTCTTATCTGTTACAGAAACTTAAATAAGAGGTAAGAGTACTTAATTACCCTAAACCGATGACGTTGGTAGGGAAACAATAAGATATGCCAGTCTCTAATTAAGTGTCCCCCTTCCCGCTCCTTCTCCTTCCCACTTCCTTTCCTAAAGGGTCGGCAACGCGCAATTGATGCCCCTGGTGTTGCATGCGTCCATAGGCTACGGTGACCACTTACAATCAGGTAAGCCGTATGCTTGTTTGCCACCATTATTGTATAAAAAAAAAATATCTCCGCTTACCCTCTTTAGGAAACAAGCCTGAACTCTGTCTCTCCGTGAACATGGCTGCTGTAAAGCAACTGAAACGTCGCCGCGTCGGGGCAAAGTGTAAACTTAATTAATTTAGCTTAAATTGTAGTAAAGTTCAATAATTATAGTGTTGAGTTTAAAAATTATGTAATAAAAGTTTTTTTAAATAAACAACGCGACGAAATCCGTATAACGTGTTTAATTTCAATGTATAACATTCGCGTAAACGGAAGGCAATATTAAACAAGCCTGACTCTATATACCACTATAGCCAGATATACACAGCTAGTAGACAGCCTTCCGTTGAGATTTTTGAATGCCTGCATCTTCGTCCATTAGCTCAACTGAATGATCAAAAGCGAAATAACAAAAGATGTTTTTTACGTACAAGTCAATCGTAAATGTTTAGCTGACCTAATTACAAACTCGGTGAATCGGCCACATGAAATGTGCATAAAAACTAACATTAGCTGCCAATGTTTTGAAACGTATAAAACTGGAGTTCTGCGCATACCGAATCTTTTTACGCGGGTATCGCGAAAATTCCTGATGCAATACAATGCAACCAAACTTGCTTCTTACAACTAGCAAATGACAAAGTCTAGAGACTCACTTACACTGCCATGCAGTGATCTCGACTTCAATAAGTCGGTATGCACTACTGACTTTATTAAGGTGTAATAATAGTTATATCTGCGGTTTAAATATCTCATTGCTGGGCACGGGCCTCATCTTAGTGTAAGAAGGGTTAAACCATACTACCATTACCCTAGTAGTGCGTGTTGGCAGACTTCACACATTTTCAAACACATTATATAGAACTCTCAAACTTGCAAGGTTGCTCATAATGTTTCATTTCGCCTTTAAAGCAAGCAATAATAACTATTTCATATGCAAAAACCTCGACAAGTTAGAGATACATGCATTGGAGTCGGAATCGAGAAGTCTAGACCCCTTCGTTCAACGATCTCCCACTATAGAAATACATGCAGCCATAGAAATCTTCACCAAAGTATAGATAGTGCTTAGACTGAACAAAGGTGTATTTCGTCCTCGATTCGACATATTTACTTTAGGTGCCATATAATTAGGAGCGGAATTAACACCATCAACAGAAACTCTTTTCCAGACTACATGCTGTTATACTGAGAATTTAAAATACTAATTTTATTCTCGCGGCTATAAAAATCAATAATGCATTAAATACAGAAACAGTTTCAACGAAATGAATGAACACATCCCTCAAGTCTCTGGCTACGAGTAAATTAAACTGCATACACAAACATTTTAACTGAACGCATTTGTTAATGAATTGGTTAATAGCCTGCCGACGTGCGACTCGCATAAATGTATTTGCGAAATAATATTTCTTTCTTTTTCGTACTAACATACTCTAACAAGAATAAAAAGATATATTTAGTAACTGAACTCACGAATTCGCTCGCATCAATACCATGAAAACGCAAACCAGAATAGAAATACTATTGTATAATTATATTAACCAGGACATGTTTTATCTATGTCCTAAATGAAGGCCAGCGTGGTGGACTAACGCCTAACCCTTCTTACAGTAAAAAGAGGTTTTTGCCCAGCAGTAGGACAGTTTAATACGGAGCTGATATTATTACTATATACAGAGTCTGTCGTAAATGATGGATAACCCGTTAGTAGATGGTAGCTCTGAGGCCAGGCTGTAAGAAAATGGTCACGGGATCGGCAAAAAAAGATCTTTTATTAGACGTTGTAGAGCCTGCATAGCTGCAGGCGGAGGACATTTTGAACACTTGGTTTAATTTTATCAATAAAGTTTATAGGCTACAAATGTCATTATTTTTTTATTAATGTGTTTTGGTAACAGTTGAATAGTAATATCAAATCTATCCATGCTGTTACAACGCTAAAATCCTGACTAGACACACACGTTTTTAAGAAATTTTTATTTTTAGTTCGATCCTGTCGCCAGTATTTTTAATAAAGCATACATTGTAATACCGTTTTAGAATCTGCACAAACTAGACATGTTTTTGAGATAATGGGCAGCAATGCAATACATTGTTTTTCCACAGTCGAAGGTTAAAAATTTAGGTAACGAAAAATAAATTAAAGAATTGCCTAAAATATTAATTTTGATAATGTTTCACATTAATAACGCCCAAAATGGTAATTAAATAAATAATACAAGTATTAAGAAGTACGATACAAAAAAAAGTAGGCTGAAATGTCTTAATTTCAAGAAATGGCAAAAAATATAAGGATCAAGGTGCCAAAATTCTGAAAACATTTAAAAATGGTGCCCAATTTTCAAACCGTTGGCAACACTGGCTTATAAGCGATTTTCTTACAGCCTGGTCTCAGGCCTACCACCTACTAATGGATTATCCATTATTTACGACAGACCCTGTATACATATATATGGAGGATGATTGAAACGGACAGCCGTTGGGTATAGCCAATCTATATTTGTGGTATAGTGAATGTCTTGAGTGGTAGATCAGAAAACCTAATGCGGAAGCTCTTTAACTAAATAGAGTGACGATATACCTAGAGTGGTTAAGAGTAGTGGGGAATAAGAGCCTTAAATCATGCTAAGTGATGCGTTTAGGTAACAGCTTACAACCAGCAGTGAACTGCTATATAACGTAGGTATACCTTATAATTCATTATGTCAATATATTATATTTCTTGATGATTATATTTACGAAAATAGGACATAATATATTATACAGGGTGTCCGGTAATTAATCGATAACCTAGAAATGTCTTATAGCAGAACTGAAGGCCGATCAGAAAAAAGGAAAAAAATATATATATATTAAAAAGTGCAAGCTATATTAGCATAGCATATTTTTGACTGTCTATCTATTAGCATAATTAGTGTGTAATAATAAAACAACAAAAAACCGATGGATTTATGGTCGTATTATAGAAGAAAGTTATACATGGTAATTATAAAAAACACATATAGGTAGTTAGGATAGATTTTTTTTTCATTTTTTTTTCTGAGCAGCCGTCAGTGCCACTATAAGACATTTCCAGGTTATCTATTAATTACCGGACACCCTGTATATCCAAACTTCAAGCAAACTGGGCAAGCTCCTATCCTAGGCCTCCGTTAGTCAAAAATCGTATTTGTGTGTCCTAATGCAAAATGGGTTTGTACCTATAGTAGTTTTTTGCATTCTAGCGCTAGCGTCTCAGCGACTCTTATAACTGCGTACAATGAGCCAGTGATATCCTTGATAACATACATGTTTTAGCGACCCCACACACATATTATTAAAGGCATTGTATGTTTATTTGCCACCTTAATGACAAAAACAAAACACTTACTCCTAAAGCATTCGTTACGTGCTCGGTCAGAGTATTTAACAAGCCATATTCGTATCGCGCCGACATAAAATATTCTATTTGTGCGCTCAAAATGTTTACACAGGGACGTCTGTTTAGCGGGTTGTAAATCATTTGCGAACGGCTTTCGATTGGCTGGGGAGAACTTATAAATCGTTGAGAACCCATAGCACCGATTTAACAGGTAAAAATATGAAGTTGCTGGAAAATAACGCACGTTTCTGATATCGAGGCAAATTTATTATACGTTTATAAATGCTTGCGTCGTTCGCATAGTGGTGTGAACGTGAGCGCGTGACCAAGTGTACATTGTGAAGATTGCCTATTCATTTTTCTATTATGAAATTCTCACAATACGCAGCGTTTGGAGACATCGTAAATACAACATCGATTTGGCAATAGATTCGATCTCTATTGGAGAATGACTGATTAACTAAACTAAATTAACGAAGTGCAGATATTACCAGGTATATAGGTAATAGTTAAGCATATGCCAGCTACTATGTATAATAATAATATTAGCCCTTTTTCTCTGTCACGGGTATTTCCCTCGAATATCACGTTAGTAAAACACCCGGCTCTTAGGGACGCTTACACGGGGTCATACATTTAAAGCCGGCAATACACGTTGGGCCAACGTTGCCGAGTGACAGCCAATGCCAACGTATAGACGGTGTATTTGCTTTGCCTTGCCAGTGCTTGGTATCACTCGCCTAGCTGGCCGAGTGAAGGCAAGCGCCAACGTGTATAGAGCTCAATTGGCGTAGCTTGTAACAACTTGCAGTCGCTCGCGACCACTCGTCTCACTTCGGAGCGGTGTCGGTTTTTCTGCACAAATCATCGGCCAATAGCGTCCACATGTTGGTCCGGCTGCCATTTTGCGCTCGGCGAACATCGCCGTTATACGTACAAAATGTATTCTTTTTACAAGTCTACTACGGTATACACTGATATAATAATTATATGCGCTCATTAATCGTGAATAAGTCGCTGGGGTGCCATACTCAAATAAATACCAGCAGCTGCAATAACTTTTACAACGTCCATATTGTTTCAATGCTCAATAAAGACTGACAGCGCCCAATGTGTGGACAGCTCCACAAAGCTCGTCTACATTGGCCGTTTGCATTGGTTTTCTTCAAACTTGCCGAACGTGTAGACGGTAGTACTTGCCTTGTACCAGGTTGCCTTCGCTCGCGTTTGCCTACGCTTGGCCAACATGTATTGCAGGCTTAACATACAGACGCCCTTCCAGAGTTTTAAAGTGGGGTGTGAAACCTACCGACGCTCTAGCCGTGGCTTGTTTAGAAGACTATAGATATATATTTGAAACTAATAAATCTGATCTATAAGATGTTTCATTAGCTGGTTTATTAAAAACTAGTTATTTCCCGCGGTTTCACCCGCCCGTTCCCGTGGGAATATCCGGATAAAAAGTAGCCTATGTGTGAATCCAAGTCTCCAGCTATCTACATACCAAGTTTCATCACAATCAGTCCAGTAGTTTTTGCGTGAAAGAGTAACAGACATCCATTCATCCTCACAAAATTTCACATTTATAATATTAGTAAGGATATTGGTATTAGTTACATCAGTCCTATTTAAATTATCGCAAATCAACATGAAATTTATGTTTTTAAAATTGAGAAGACGTCTCATTTTAAGACGAAATGTGTTAGGCGATACTCCTCCACGCTGGGCCTGTGCATATTGGCAGTATAATTTTTATGGGATAGGCACTTAATCAAATAAGTTTGCAACACGATAAATTCGTTCTTCCAATCAAGCAGTTACTGCGAATTTATACGAACGCCAGTACTTAAATGCCCACTTATTTTGCTGCCTAGATATTTTCAAGCTAGCCATGTAATGATGAACGAGTCCCACTAAGGTATACTCTGCTTATAGTAAGAGTCGGTTTCATTCAGATAATCTTATCTTCACCACGTACATACTAAATACAAGAAAATATAATAGAAGACGCTTTCGTATCTCTCCGCTTCAATCTCTTAAAATATCCCTCATCTCCGAATAATGATATGAATATTGAATTCCATTGATTATGTCAAACAGTCTCAATTTGTATGTTTCAATTAAATGGACACGTAGATGGTTTCTGGACTAGACTAGACGATAGGCAAAAGACCGAGAGTTGTGATCAAATTAGGAGAGGCATACATCCAGCATTGGGTTGCTATTAACTTGTTAGATAATCGTACATATTTACATGTACAAGTTTATATCTCCAGGAACGAAATAAGTCTCATCAAATAATTTAAAACACAAGAACTAAACTTTGAATCGATGAACGAACGGAAGCACTTTAAACAGAGTACATGTAGAACGTAGTAAAAGTACTTAAACATTGTTTCCATAATAGCGACGAGAAGGGCGTGTTCTCTAAGGGGTCCCTAGTCTATAATTACGTTGACCTCCCGTCAAACTTTATAAGTCCCAACCCTTTTGACAACCTCAACGCAAGTAATTTTATTTGCGATGAAAACGTTTAGCGGTCCTCATATGCTATAAATATCGTTGTATGATGAGCTATCAAGGGCCTGTGTACCTCTCTAACGTAAAATGTAAGCTAAACAATCTAAAAGGAACACGAAGTAAATCAAAATATTAATGTTATTTCTGTAATTATTAGATCCAACATATACAAGTTTCTTCATAGTATAAACTAAACTGTTTTGAGAAAATGCATGTCTATAACGACGTTATTTCGATTTTCTTGGTAACAAGGAGTTTGGAACATTGTCCGATTGCTAAAAACTAACTCGCACTTAAGTCGCAGGACATTGAATAGAAAAAAAAGTGATAATATTATATAACCCACTATGAACACACACAATTGTGATGATATTCTTTAACTAATTTCAAAAGCGATTCGAAAATGTGGTATTGTTTTACGTCAAAATGGTATAAAATAGCACCTTGATATATTGACGTTTACCGAATGGAAAAAACCAAGCCTAAATTCACATTTACACAATATTTTTAAAAGATTATAGTCTACCTGCGAGCTATCGTTACGAATCTTTTTAAACATCTTTGTTGATAATAATCGATACATTTTTAAATTCGGCTCATATAAAGATTGTTGGTCGCAAACGGCGCAATTCAGGAGCGATCAAACTATAAACCACTCGGCACTGTACAGTACTGCTAAGAAATGCATTCTAAATCGATGTAAAGGGAACGGAAATTTTCTTTGCCATGACGTGCAATCCAGATTCATTAGCAATTTTCGTCTAATGCAGTTTTCCATAGAAGAAAACTTTAATTTCAAACTACAGCAGTCTTATACCACCAAAAATTCTATTAAGAAAATAGTACCGAAACCGTGCGGTTAAATCAAAAACTTGCGCAAATCGAAATTTACCGCAACACAACAACGATATTATCACAATAACTAAACTGCACTGACATTAAAAAATTTTTATCAGTATTTTAGGAAATAACATTTATTCACTATTATACAATAGTAGCGAAATTAAAAAAAACATCCTTTAACTGTTGCTGCAGTAAAAGACGAGGTATCCCAATTATTGAGTGTGGTAAAGCAATTCAAAATATCAGAAATGTTGATCGACTTATGTTGCTGTCTGTACGTATCACCGTAGCTAGTTTCCAGACTGGGTATAATAACTGATACAGTAAACGGCAATAGCTTCTAATGTTTACTCCTGTTTGATGTTGTTCAGCAGTTCTATTTCAGCCAACACGGGTGTTATGACTGAAGGCATATAATTCAGTATTGATGATATTGCCGTCATGATGGGCACTAACAAGCTTATTCCGAACGTCATAAAAGCTAGCCACGTTCACGTACGATTGGTAAACATTTACAGAGAGATATTCAGTGGGTAATTGAAAGGTTTAGTAAACGCAATTGGGTAGCTGCCTATGTTTAATAATGTACATTATTGCACACACAATGACATGAGTAAATAGTAATCAACAAAAATATTTTTGTAATAACTGTATCTAAATTGGATGGAAAATAAGTGAGTAATTAGTATTTTTTATTTTGATGTAAGAAAAAGTGGGCTGCAGTGATGATATCTCGATATCTCCCTCGGACAGCTGCATTAAAATAGCGGTTACGTCACAGTTTGTATCGTGCATCCTTTTTCAGAGGTTTGAATATTGTGACTTATTGACGTTAATAAAAAAAATTATGAGTCAACTACGCTATTGGATCGGATTGATATTAATAGCCATTCTAATTGATAATATAACATCTCCTTATGCCTGCATTTAATAAAAAGGAACAGACGTGTTTGTGAACACCATAAGCAATAAACTTCAAGAACGGTAGTGAAACTGCCGATATTAAGAAGCAATATGTGTATTATAGAAAGCTTATATAAAGCTGGTCAAAATAAAAATATATTGTAAAGAAAATCAACTCAATATGGTCTTGAGAACCACTGCTCGTGCGGTTGTATTCGAATTATATTTGACGATACTACACTTAAGGCCTGCAAAGCGTCCTTGTCCAAGCAAAGAAAATATCACATTATGCGCATCAACACTCAACATCCGAAAATCATTCGAATACAAAATTATATACTTGACGCGTTGCTTTTACTACAAGATATATTTAAGGGATTTCTTGTATTACAAAGCCAGGTATACTGCCTATATGTTAAAAACTTTTGCTCGTACTTCACATTGAAATTTTCATCATCGCTTACAATTTGACAGAAAGGAAGGGACCCAAATGCAATGCAACTAAATCACTTTACGTCAACGATAGCCGATACGTCGAAGAACGACGATAGCCTCATCAAAAGCGAATGAAGCTCTTAAAGAATATTTTAGACAAGAAACAAGCGTTGCAATGAGAATTAATACACGAACGCAAACCGAAAATAATAGCCTTGCACATCTATCTGCACAATAAATCCAACGTTGACTTATTTACCAAATAATCGTTGAGTGGTATATCGACGACATTAGCCATCTGTGGAGCTAGCCTGATCGATTTGGGGCGTATAGACGATTATATTCCAACGGAAATACACTGAGGTTTTAGTGGCCTATTGTTCTTATTTAATAGCGTTTTAATTCTTTTTACAGACGATCGATTGTAACACCTTTCGAATAAAATAGTGAGTAAAATGAATGTTGGCAGTTGTTCGATTATGCGATTTTTATACAGTATTCAGTACAGAAGGAAATCTGACAAGCAAACAACTCAATATGGCAAAAGGGACGATGACTGGCCCATGTGTCGAACTCGTAAACGGGTGCTACTTGTAGTGACTGGTCGATGTTGGTTTTGTGGATTCTGGCAATATTTTTCTCTTATTCTAATATTTCAGAGTTCATCTCGGATTGCAATATGGTTTCACTTTGTTTTTAATCTGTATATCTGTAATCTGCTCCTATTATACCATTACTTATATTAGAGGTTACTTTTGAGTGTTTTATGAGTGGTAGGTAAGTGGTTTAATGGTTGCAGCTTATTACAGAAAAGTCTTGTAAAATATACAATACTGTAAACTTGGCGATTGAAAAGAGTGGCCATGAGTTTCTTACCAGTTCTTCTCATTGGTTGTACGCACTTGCTTTGCTATACATTACACATTACAACATTCACATTAATAAGCGTAACTTTGAAGTTTAATGTGTTAATTTGTGACCTACATGAATGAACATATTTTTATTTTTATTTGATTTGACCCTACCTTTTCAAAATGTGAGGTATATCTTCAATAGCATTTAAATACTTTTAGGGACAATCAATTGCGGCACACTCGAATAAAATCGTGTCTAAAAGGAAAGTATTGTATTGGCGATTATTCGATTATGCGAATTTTATACATTGCATCCAGAGTCTATATAAATTAACAAACATTTAAATAACGGACACATATAACATCTAGACTCGGCACAACTATTTTGTATATCACTCAAATTCGTCAACTTTGTGAGGATTGAACCCACAACTTATAAGGCAGTGGCTGTGGCCAGGCGACCACTTAAACAACAATGTCATCTGTGCCGACTATATTCAATCGTTCGAACAGCTAAAACGGGTTTAAAATACAAGTTCATATTATTTCAAACGCCTGGAATACTCATAGCCATCGAAAACAGTAACCGCATCGCTTAAAACTCAAATCTACGCAAGTCTCGGTTCATAAACATCGCTGTGAGAAACTAATTAGTTTTGACAGGACGCCAGTATTCTGCCGTGGCTATGGCGAACTAATGGTATACGGTACAGAATTAGCTGCTAACATTACTGTATATTCAGAAATCGGTTATACGTTACTCGTGACTGCTTCATGGAGAGTTAGGCAGTGACTAACCCCTGGTTTCTGAATTGAGAAAAGTAGCAGATCTTAACTAAGCAGTTACAAATATTTATTTATAGAATCGAAGTTCAATAAATCATTTGACACTGAGCATTTACTTAAGTTTATGATATGTTCAAATACATACTAAAATTTTATGACAGTTTCAGGCAAATTGGTAGAGACACCATAGAAAAGTAAAAAAGAAAAGAGTTTGAGTCTTTCTACGCATGTAATTCTCAATTCAGAAACCAGGGACAAGGATTTCAATTTGCCACCAGTCAATGATTTCGAATTATCGGTATCCATTCATCCATCCATTTAGCGTAAAAGATCTCCGATTTAGTAGACAATATTTACGCATGTCTATTTTATGTAATAATTGAAACTTTATTTGTCTTTCTTACTTACATTCCCAATTTACAGAAAAGCATAACTTACATAAGCCTTGTAAGACCATATTGGATAGCAATATCTGAAAATGCTTTAGATATTATCATTTTAGGTTTGACAGAATTTCCAATTCATGGAGATCCGTATAGATAAATAATATTTCCGAAAAGATATCAATGGTTGTTTTCTGAAATCGACGACTTTTGTTTAAGAAAGTATGGTATTTGCTGATTATAGTTAGGCAATGTGGTGTTCCTACTGCTATACCGTTATGTATACTACCGCTAAGATAGCAATCATTTTGCCGTTATTCATTAAATACATAATAATATCAGCCCTGTATTAAACTGTCCCACTGCTGGGCGCGGGCCTCTTCTCAGTGTGAGAAGGGTTAGGCCATAGTCCACCACGCTGGCCCAGTGCGGGTTGGCAGACTTCACATATCTTTGAATACATTATTGAGAACTCTTAGACATGCAGGTTTCCTCCCGATGTTTTCCTTCACCGTTAATTAACTATTTAATACACTTCGAAGAGGTGCATGCCGTGGCATCAAACTCGAGACCTCTGCGTGGCATTCCAATGGTTCCTTTTTTTTTTGTTTATCTTCACCGTTAAAGCAAGCGATAATTAACTATTTAATACGCACATAACTTCAAAAAGTCAGAGATGCGCGCCTTTGGATCGAACTTGAGACCTCTGCGTAGCAGTCCAACGGTTTCCCACTAGACTATCGCTGCTATATTAAATACATACGTACCTAAAATAAAGTGTGCATCGCTATGTAACCTTGCCTCTGTTTACGTGTGCAGTATTAACCAGAATTAAAACTTATAACCCCTGATCTGTGTAGAAGCCTGTGTAAGCTTCTGATTGGCAGTTGATCTTATAGGATCACTTTGAAACACAGTCATACGATCTGTGGCACTCGCTAGCTGGTTTTAAGTCGGTTTTTGCACGATTGCTCATCAAATATACATATTTTAAGGCCAGTACTATCGTAGAAAACTGAAAGCATAGATTGAGAAGTCAGCTTTTTAAATTTTTAACGGTGTTCATACAGTTCTTAGGAGTTAAATGTGGGCTGTCACATACATTACGTTAGAAGAAACACACAAACACACGGGTGTGCATAAGAAGCCTTAATCTATTGGTTTGTGGTATCTTACGCTAATTCTTTAATATGCAATATGCAATTTATTTTACGTAAAAAAAAATTACAACAATACGTAAGCAATACTACAATACTAAATACATTTTAAATCGCATTAGGAGCAGTTAATTGCTTTAAAACTCAAAAATGTCTTGATTATCGGCTAAAAAGTAAAAATTATGACAGTAAATGAAAAAGTATTAGAATTTCAATTCCGAAGAAAATTAGGATTGGGTTTTCAATGAACTGGAGCCTTACCACATCTCTAAAAGCTTAGTCATGGCAAGCGCGATATTGAGACTAGGTTACAGCGTGTATAGCTTTGTCTCTTTCCCGCAAATGCAAGTGTAAGGCCCTCAAAGGACATTTGTTGGTGTTTATATGCTACAGAAAGACGAGGTGATTAAGTGAGGTATTTTGACAGCAAGAGAAAGAACAAACAACTGTTTTCTGCCATTTTCCAGGTCTGTCCTAAAAGCTTCAGTCAACAGCCACCAGTCTTCACACAACACGTATCCACAAGAACATATGGAAATACTCCAACAAAAACTTAAAGGAAAGGGTCATACGGCTCTGCAAAATATATTTTCCCTTCCATGCATTAATAAAAATATCAAAACACATACAAGATGGAAATATTAGCTTCACAAACATTACCTTTGGTGCCAATAACCGTAGGAAAAGATGCAAAAATACAATAAAAAGTGCATTAAATATTTAAACAATAGTACTTATATAATAGTCACACCGAACAGGCCAACCAAGTAAAAAATATATATAATAGCAATGTGAAACACATTGCCAATATTCATATTGACAATAAAACTTATCCAGATGATATAATGCTGTTTCAGCCCTCTCAAGGTGAATAGAAAAAAAAACGGCATATAGTTACGTCATCATTTTCAATGTGAATACAAAATGACGAAACATTTAATGCTGTTTCAAACCTTTTTATCAGAAGGTGATGGCATAATATTATAATAATATGAGCCCTTTATTAAACTGTCCCACTGCTGGGAACGGCCACTTCTCCATGTAAGAAGGGTTTGACCATCGTTTACCACGCTGGCCCAGTGCGGTATAAACATACAATAATAATTCAATGTTAAATTTTAATATTCACAAACCTTCATGTGTATTGCGGTACTGCGGTAAACGTGTCGTTACAGCAAACGCATGACTCAGACTAAGTGAGTTAGAGGGCATGCACTCTAACGCGTGTTACAATCTAGGTCCGGTTCCTATATTCACAAACGAGACGTCTTACCTACGGACAATTAAATTTAGACATATTTACTACACAATATGTGTCAAAAATTAACTGTCTGTAGTTAAAACGACTGATTTCTTGATATGTAGGTACCGGACTTTAGTTGAGGTGTCTATTGGTAAGGAGAACATGTCCTCTATTCACCTAAAATTTACAAATTACATTTAATGTCAACCTTTTCCATCCACCTTAAAATTGTAAGACAGCTCTATATATTTCAAATACCAACTGGATATAGTTTTTGAACAGGGAAATATGCCTTATCAAGTATAATAGTGCGTGTGGATCGATCAGTATTCATAGGGGACGTCATTCAACATCGAATAATTGTATAACGCTTGTATATAATGCCGCGTGCGTATAAAAATACGTACATATCATATAAAAAGTCATACCACCACCTACGCCAACGTTAAGCTTCCAAAATCGGGACCATACAAAAATAAATGAAACAAATTGGGACGTATTATTAACTAAAATTAAATTAATTTACTACATACAAGTCTTTTACTAATATTATTTTACTTAGTTTATTTTACTTTACTTTAAATAACTGTTTATTTACTGGTAATGTACTCATACATATATTTGGATTTGCTAAATGGCGCTTTATAATGTCAGACCACAAGTAAACTATAATCGTTAATTATATCTTCTCCCTAGCCTTTATTATTTCTAAGTTACTTGGGGTCGGCTTTTCTAGTCTAACCAGATTTGACTGGATATCAGTTTTTACACAGAGCGGCTGCCACCTGGCCTCCGCAACCCGAAGGCTAACGATACCCTAAGGCTAGACCAGTGTCAGGATATTATAGGCCACTGACTTCCCTAATAACGACTGCCATAGATATTCATGGCAGCCGGGACCGACGGCTTAACGTGCTCTCCGAGGCACGGAGCAGGCTTCCGAAAGTCAGAGATGCGCGACGTGAGTTCGATTTTGAAGTGCCACTTAATAGAAGCCGATCTTAATGCCATCTATTTGGCATATTTTGGAAAAGCTTCATAAAAATTCACTATGGCCAATCCGAAAATCAAACTAGGAACCTCACAATAATACCAATGTCAGCGCATTTTGACATTGCTTTTCATAGCATAGATATGTATATTTCATAAATTGACTCTACTAACATTGAACATCACTCTCTCCTTTAGATTGCCAACCCAAAAAATTGCATTATATATGAGTACATTAATATTTGTTGCACAAAATTACATTAAATTGTTCTACTTCATACAATATAATTAAATACTTCTTTACTAATGATATTATTTGATAAGTTACCTCGGTGGACCTTGTATGTAATGAAAAGTTTAGTTGGTGATTAGATAAGCAAGTTTATATTATAAAAATATCGGTTATAATAAATAGGATTCATGATTTTATTATTTATCTATTCGTTTTTTAATAATAAACAACAGATTTCTGCTTAACCATATTTTCTATGGAGCGAAGGGTTTGATGTATGTACCTACTTAACATTGTAAAAGCCCGTGTGTCCGATAAAGAACATCCGAGCTCGGAAACAAAGAATAGGTTTCGGACTCGCAAAGCGGAATGTAAGATGTTAAATATTGGTGCCAATTCTGTTGTCACAAAATTCTCTTATCTTAGCTAAAAATCTCTAAAATTTAGTTTATTCCTGTCAAACGACATTTCGTATTCTGAAATCGCTAAAAGTGACAGGACTAAACTAAATTTTAGAAATTTTTAGCTAAGATAAGAGAATTTTGTGACAACAGAATTGGCACCAATATCTTAAACCATTGCTCAGCGGTGTAGTTAAATTCCTTTCTAGTAACATACCATAAAACTTTGCGCAGGAAAGCAGCAAGAAAAAGTATCTTTTAGAAATCACCATTTTAATAGTTTACAACCTCTTTTGTCTTGCTCCAAGGTTCTTAATAGGTTCTCTGTCCGAAGGGCAACATTTGATTCATAGCAATAGATTTTCTATTATATCTATCACGGGACAGAAAAAGGGCAAAGCCACTTTTGTTTGCGTATCCAAAAAAAAAAACTTCATTAATACAGACTTTAACCATACACTTTAACCATATAATACAGGAGATATTCAAAGCAATAAGAAAACCGGGTCTAAAACTTTAACTGTCAACATCTGATCACCAACCAGACCGTCTAAACTAAAATCAAAATAAAAATGAACGAACTTCTAACAACACTGCGTCAATTGTGCCACTCACGATGAGGTCCTCCTCACGTATCTTCTCGCTGTTCTTGCTCGCCGCGCGGAACGTGATCGCCAAGTACTTCTGCTCATTTTTGTCCAACAGAGTGCATCTTGCTGCCAATTTCTTGCTTGTGTTGCCCATTCTGGAAAAGGTTTAGAAGATTAGGAAGGTATGGCATAGCGGGATAATTGCTTAAATCGGAAAATTTTGCTCGGGAACTCATCAGATGAAGTACGTACATTCTAGAGAAGATTGCCACTAACCAAACTCTGGAATTGGGTTCCTGCTGCAAACAAAGATTGAAGGCGCCTTGAGGAGGCGATAGGTCGGCATAAGGAACACAGTGTGATCGTGCTCTTTGTGCCGACAGCACAAAATATACTATGCCCGATATGAGAAATGAGCCTGAGAACTCACATTTGGCCGCAAATATAAACACAAACTTATGCCATGGAGTCAAGAAATGTTGTCAATAGTAACATATTTATGATAGTGCTTTTGAATAACTCGTGGGGCCTCTGCATAAGAAAGCTACTTGCACCGTGACAAATTAACACAAAGAAATATTAAAAGAAAATTAATCTAACCCTTGTAAACTTAGTTGAAACTCGCAAACAAAGTGGATCTCGAAAGTGCAATCAGAATTAATGGATTTTAAAGTAAACTGTTTGATTACATCGGTTTGTAACTTTGCCAATGTTCCAAATAGCTCTTAAATGAACTATTTAAAAAGAACATCTAATGTAAATTACTAATATTTAATATACGCAAAAAATTCTGATGCAATATTCAAAAAGTCCGGAAGTGGCTGTGAGAGAACAAACGAAACACTAAAATTAACTTGAGATACTGTGTTGGAGTGTGCGTTTCTAATCAAGAAACTAAATGATTTCTAGACTTACCTAATGACGTACCAAGCCTACTGTTATGACCTATATAGCATGTTAACTCTGGTTCATGGTATTAAAGTCTCCAATTGGTAGCTTTTTGACAACTCTTCACGAGTGTCTGACTCCTTGCCATATATCAATAACATCAACAACCTATAATTTAGTTTTCTGGAAACTCGTCATAGCGCCTGAGACCGTGCAGCAAACTTTTAGTATCAAAGATTAATAATTTTATAGCATTTTGGACGCTCGCTTTACGGAATGAGTCCTTGGCACATACTTCTAGCATCAAACATTTAGTAGCTTTTCGTCAAGTCGATAGAGGGATCCAGTCCTTACCACATACTTTTAGAATCCATGATTAATTATTTAGTCGTTTTTTTTAATCTCGCCATAAGGACTGAGTTCGTACCATATACTTTTAGCATCAACTGCTTTTTACAACCAGGGAAATAATGTAGGCAGATTCTAATTCAATTCAGCAATTGAAATGCATAATTAATAAGAATAACCGTATTATATATATTTTTTAATTAAATAAGTTGTCTCCTGCTCTAGGATAATGATTCCAGTATAAAACATACAAACAACTAATTTCCTTCACAAGCAACGAACATATTGACTACCCAGACTCGGAGGAACTATTTGTGGAATACACAATTTTATATCCTGTGTAGAATTCAAACTCACAACACTTCCGTATTCAGAAAGTAGCGAGGCGATCACTTAAACAATTACGCCTTTCGTCCAGTCATTTATTTAATTTGCATTAAACTTTGCACTGCTATGGATCATGTCTTGAATTACACATATCACAATGCGTTTCCTTAAATACCTAATAGTTCAAACTTTAATGTTATATAGGTACACAACACTTCTGAACTTGGCAATAGATACCGCTGCCTATGTAGGTCAGAAGTCGGCGTTTAAAGTATTTCATAATATCCCAAAACTATAAATGTATTTATTTCGAATTTTATCTCGGTAAACACTCCCACAGGAGACTAAACCGTAGGAAAAAACCATTGGCGTATGTAAGGGACGAGAACATAGGTGAGTACTGCTCCTAAAAAAATCCGATCCGCATCCTAGATGTTAGATTTCCACTCAGAATTCTTGAATTGTATGTCTCATTGCTATTTTATGGACTATTCTGGAAACTAACCCTAAACTAGTAAGAAAGAAAAATCTATCTCACCTCAAAATTGAAACTAATATATCTTGTATATACTTACTCAATCTCTTTACATGTTTATCTAAATTACACATCACACAACATGTACGTCGCCACATCATGTGTGTATGTTTATTACGTAATATACTCACGAGCTGCTAGCACATTTTAATAATCGAAGTGTCATTCATGCGGGAAAGTAAACGGATTCTAACAAAAGAGGAGTAATACATCAATGGATGGTCATTTTAAGAAGTAATGCTAGCAAGAAGAACTATTTTGTAATTAGTTTAATACTGTACATTTTAAATAGTATGGCTCTTGGTTAACAGTTACCATTGACTTTGGACGCTTATGGCCAAAATAAAAAAGATAAATCGCATACTGTCTCATTCTTGTTAGGTTAAGGAAAAGAGATGGTGAAATTTCCATCTTATAGATAAATTATATTAATTGGCAGTGGTGGTACAAGCCCTTAACCTGCCAAGTTTTGGAATGCCAGACATAATTGAAAACCTATTGTGTCTGGCCGCCGATGTGTCGCTCAACAGGTTAAAGCAATATTTATCGAAAGATAAGAAGAATGTAGTATAATAACATAGTGGCATCCATACTTAAAACTAGAACATACCAACTATGATTGAAAGAATTCGCCAATACTCGTATTTCTTTCACTTTTAAAAAAGGCAACTCCCGTACTTGAAATAATTCCTGTGAACACAAACAACGCACAATCTCGGAACAATCATTTGTATATCACAAAAATGTTGTCCCGTGCGGGACACGAATCCACAACACACGCAATGGCAATGGCGAGGCGACTGTTTAAATCATTAAGCCATCCATGCAATCATATAGTGATTACTAATTTGGTGAGAGTAAGAATGAGACCCGTTGCCTCGAGACCCACCTTCTTACTAAAAACCGGCGTAAAACCTAATACGGACACTGTGTTTCACTCGGAGTACTAGCACACTTAAATTTAACTATTCCTTTCCTTTCCCAAATAGGCTACAGTCAAGGCCGGCCTTAGCCATTTAGGCGCCCCAGGCGAGTCATGTCTTTGGCGCCCTTTTAGGTATATTTATTTCATTACAATTAAAAAACTAAGGTATATCGAAGGTATATTGAATTTGTATCATATATTTTATGGAATTAGTACTAAACTACAAACAGTATTAGTAATAACATATTTTAACAATTAATTCTCTAAACAATGCACCGTACCTATCTATATTGTCTGTCAGTCACGACACAAACCATTAAAAAAAATATCACCAAATTCTCTGATAAGACTATCAAAATCTAGATTTTCTGCAAGTGGATTTTTAATAGATAGCGCGGCCACATTACTCGATCTTGTTTAAGACACTAGACCGCAAATAAATTATATCAATTTTAGTTTAGAAAATCTTCGTTCGCCACTTGCAACAGTCACTGGTATTGATCAGAATACGCAACGATATCTAAATGTTGGGATATAAGTTATAACTCTTAAATATTGTGTTTTTTGATACAATAGCTTGTTTCATTCGCTCAACCTACAGGAACTACCCCCGACTACAAAATGTAACGTATTAATGGTAGCTATTATCTTATAATTTAGCTATAACGCAAATAATAAATAAATAATTCGCAGGTAAGTTATTGATAACGAACAGGTTTTCTAAAAAGGATTATTGATTTGCTTGTGAACTTACAACGAGTATGTAAAAATCAAAGAAACAAAAGTATGTATAATGAAGAGGGCCTAATAAGAGTTGCAATGTCTCGCTTGTTGTCTCTATTTCCTTCTATATTGTTTCTCACTAAACAATGTACGGCAAGCCACAAAATGACAGGTCGTGTTTGTTAGACATAGAATACTCATACTCACTCCTACGAGTTTGTTAGACATAGAATACCTACTCATACTCATTCCTATGAGATAAGTCTATAAAAGTTAAGTTAGGTATTCAAATTAACTGATTAAGTTGAAGTGGTGCGCGCGGCGCCCTGTAGTACCTGGCGCCCCGGGCAGGCGCCCCGGGCAGCCGCCCCGGTCGCCACCCCCAGGCCCCAGCATTTCTGTACGAAAAGTCTCAGTCGCCACTGAGGGCGGCGATATTTTTTCGGAAAATGTCGGGTTAGTCCCATTCACCACCCCCAGCTTTGCCCCCTCCGGTGGCGAATGGGACTAACCCGACTGTTGTTAGTAGGAGATAAGTTATGTTTTTAGACGCTTTGGATTTAGTCGCTCTACCGTGTCCACAACTTGGAAAATAAAAACAAATTCTACAAGCAGAGGAGGACGGAAAATCTTCCAAAAATTAAAGAATCCTAAATACGAAGATTTGGATCAAGATATACTATCATGGTTTCACTGACAGCACCAGAATAATAAGATATGCCTATCTCGGGGCCGATCGTGAAAGCTAAGGCGGAGAAGTTTGCTGAAGAACTTGGTTTAACTTCTTTCAAAGCATCAGAAGGAAGGCGCGGAAAATTTACGCAACGTCATCATATCAACTATGGTAAAATTAGTGGAGAAGCACGAAGTGTTGCTACGAATGTTACTCACGACTGAATTAATAGAGTGTGGTCAAAATTGATAGTAAAATACGCCCCAAGTGACATTTTTAATGCTGATGAAGCAGGAATTTTCTATAAATGACTCAGATAAAACTCTGAAATTAAAAGGGGGAGGAAAGCTCTCTAAGGCGTGTATTACAGTGCTTATGGCTGCTTATATGGATGGCGCAGAAAAAAAAAGCTGATGTTAATAGGCAAATCTAAAAATCCGCGATGTTTTAAAAACATTAAAAAAATTTCAGTGACGTATAAAGCTAATAAATCAGTATGGATGACCAGTCAACTTTTTGAAGAAAAAGTTCGAAAATGGGATTCAGAATTAAAGGGACGAAGAATTTAATTCTTGTTGACAACTACCCTGCCCACCCTCTTATATCAAACCAAACATAGAGTTGGCATTTCTTTCTCCAAATACGACTAGTGTCTTGCAGCCAATGGATCAATGCTTGATTAAAAGCCTTAAGGGTCACTACAGAAGGAAATTATTGATGGAGCTAGTCGAATCTGAGGGTAAAACTTCTATTAATATGCTGCATGCAGTAAATATTTATCTGAAACCTGAGAAGAAGTGACAACCTATACAGCACTCTTTTCGACATGCTGGACTTTGTACAAATTCTATGAGTGACGAGGTGGAAACAGAACCGGAGTTTGAAAGCGACGACGACCTTCCATTAACTAAGTGGAGTCAACAGTTCAACATGGCAGGAAAATTTACAAAAAATCTTCAAACCTACATCGAAGTTGAGATCACAGAAATTTTGGATTCGGCGAGAAAAACTGAGGATCAAGAACAAGGAGATGAAGAAGATGATATGGATGAGCCTGAGCCTACCCCGAGCATTAAAGAAGCTCTGGAAGCAGCTAAATTATTGAAAAGTACTTTCTTTATCACCAAGATGCCTCAATATCGTAAGATATAAATAAAATAAGAAAAAAATACAACAAAATTACTGGTGCATCAAAAGACGTCAGACAAAAATAACAGACTATACGCCATACCATTCAAATTGTTTTTTATGTAATTACTAACACTAGTCTGAAATAAACATTTTTTTTTTCTAATTCAGATTTTTCTTCTCTCCATTTAATGACAACTCTCTATAACGTCAAAATATGCACAGTCCCTTGAGTGTCGTTATATAGAGTTAACACATAATATTCAATGCACCTTAGTAATATAATGAAAAATTATAATCAATAAAAAGTACTAAATACAAAACATAAGAACATTTTTATACTATGCTAGATGTGCCTGCAGTTTCACTCGTGTTTATGGTAACTGCGCGGCCACCGTGGCTTACAGCCTGATCTTATATAGCCTATAGACTTTCTCGATAAAAAGGCTATCCAAAACTAAAAGAATTTTCAATTCGAACCAGTAGTTCCTGAGTTTAGCGCATTCAACCAAAGAAACAAACAAACTCTTCAGCTTTATAATATTAGTATATAGATTCACATTTGCATGAAGAAATTTAAAAGTGTTTTAGTTTATATTATTTGCACATAAACTACGGGCTGACTGATTCAATTTAAATCTTGCATCTGTAACGGTAGCACATTTAAATATATAATGTTTTATATAACTGATTTAAAGTGTGGCAATAAAATTTTATTTACTGTTATGTATTATGGTGAATGTTTTATTTTAATATGTTTATATTCTTATTTATATAGCATCAGAGATATCGAAATATGTGGATAACACAAATTGATTTTGTATAGTCTATACTAATATTATAAAACAGTAATATTTGTTTATTTATAATTTTGTTTGTTCATTTGTAGTGGAAATCTATGGAACAATAAAATTAATTTCTAAGGAATACTTCAGTACAGAATATCTGTGAATCTCTGTGTTTCATACATTAAAACATAGCCTGTCTTGACTATGTTTTAATGTAATACTACACAATTAAAGCTGAAGGCTGATCTACTATATTATATTCCTAACCTATTGAGTGGCACACCGGCAGCCAGCAACATTATTTCTGGCATTCCAACATTTCACAGGTTAGAGTATCAGTAGTGCATCATAAAACCTATTAATATAAATCATTTGTTTAAATGGTTTATAAACAAAGTGGCAAATATGATGAGAATAAGATGTGATTAATAAATTAATTATTTCCAGATTTTCCTCTGATTCATGACAATTTCAATTACCTACTACACATAAGTATTCTCTCATTTAGTGTTTATAATAAATGGTAAAATCATTATAAAATTATTTTCCTTTCAGTTAACTATGGATTGTATGACATGGTACATAACAAACTGAATAAACAAAAAACAACCAGAATAATTATTTGATAACATGACGATTTTTATTTATTTTAATAATGGAGCTAAGACTCGAGGATTTTGTTGTCGTCTGATTTAAAGCGAATAGTTCATAAGTTGCAATTGTAAAATAAACTGCCATAAATTCCAAATGTATCTTAATTTCAAAATATGATTCTAACAAAACTTAAATAATAAACAATTAGTTTAACTAAAATATAAAAATGGTCAACTTCGCTAAATAGTATTATAAATAGAAACACACGTTAAACAAAATTAATATAAGAATAAAATGCATCTAAATTCTATATCTATTAAATTGACAATAAATAAATTTTACATAATAATTATCATGGCAACAGTACTTAGCTGTTTCTTCAATGAAATTATTCAGCCTTGGAGACAACAGGAAGGCAAATAAAATTCTCTGTGACTATTGCTCATGTGATAGACTCAAAGTTTTCCTCAGTTACCTAATTTGTAGCAATGTCAACACGATCTAACGACCTTACGTAGAATAAAATTGTGATAAGTATATTTTATATATTTCTAATTGACTTTTTATTTTACCCGATATAATAAATTATGTTTGTGTGGTAATCGTAAAATACTAGTGTCGCTTCATGACGTTAAAATAATATAAACATTACCTTTATCACCAAAACAATTGAGACAGTTGTTCGGCGAATACACTAAACACAAAATTACCTATTTAATTTATCGACTGAAAATTATTACTACACATAATCTTGAGTATCCTCACATTATTAAACTCAGCATTATATAGATAACAACTCGCTTCAAAATATTGAAGGCATAAATCAATATTTTTTGACAAAATTACTAATTTTTAGATAGGTTACCTGTCAAAATGTCAACGTCAATGTCAAGGTATTTTTTTAATGCTTTTTCACTCAGAAATCGTAGTATTGGTAACACGTCACTATGCGGTAGTAATACGACTAACGTTCGTCGTCGCGTCACAGCAACTGCCTTCTTATCTCTATTCTCTGAGTCTGGAAATAAACCAGCATACCATACTTTATAAATATTTGAGGTTTATTTTACCTAAAAGTTAATCAATTAAATAGTCTGTATGCAAAATTCATAGCTAGAAGTAAGCTTGGAATATTAATGCATTTTGTAATTTACGGCTTTACGAATTCTACATTGGAATGTGTGGTGAGTTTCATTCATGACGACGATCCATTAGCGTGAATTGGTAGTGTAAATAAACTTTTATTACAAAACTTTTACTTGCTTTGATCTGAAAATTTAATTTACGCATAGACTTTAATTGATAAAGGAAATAAAAACAACAAATCACGAGGCTTGATGTTTTATTGTCACGATAAAATAAAAAAATATATTTAATGCAACATTGAATCATTCTGCGACTGTTTATAATGCTAATTTTAGTCACTTCCATTAGTGGCTGTTTACAGTTTTAGCAGCGCAGTAGGTTATAATTATTTTTAAACTAAGACATTGCCTGAAGTTACCTTTTGTCATTCAATTCTTAGCTTTGCAATACTTGATATACCTATTTGTTTTTTTTTTTCAGTCACTTTCATATCAAGATTGCCTGTTGCGACGAATTAGTTAGTTTCTAAATTAACAGTCATTATTCTTCTTATTTCTTATTAATATTCCTTACCATATTACGGTGTAAATCGTCCACAAAGTAGAAATAAGTGTCATAGCTGTATATGCTTGCACAGATTTTGTTACAGTATCATTTTCAAAACGTCTAGTTACATGTTTATGTAACAAAAACAGCATATGTAGTTGTGGAGGTATACTTAAAGCTGTCGCCATGAATTTTATTCTTGGAAAAAGGCATGCCGGTATAAGGGTACCAATCGTTATAAATCCAAATACAGATGCACTCAACATCATACCTCCTGAAGTATCACTAGGATATACAGCAGCGCCAATGAGATAACTCCAATGAGCTATAGACCCCATGCGTGCAAGCCATAATACATTAAAAAAGAAGGTACTGCATATTAAAACGGCAATCGTCGTTATTATGCACATGTTGTTTTATTTTCAGAACCTTTACGTGTAAATCGCGATTCCTTGTTTATTGGTGTACAGGTTGTTCATCGTGAAAATGTAAAGACAGCACAGAGATTTTCACTGAATCCTACATTTACTACATGCTTATAAAAATTTGTTACAGTTTATTTTGTAGAAGTTGATTAGAAATGTCAGTTATTTGTGAAATATGAGTTTGACATTTATTTTATATCAATCTATATCGATCGTAGACAGCGATATCGATATTACTCCATTTACCATCTAAGAGGTACAATATGATAAATTGATGACCACGGAATTCATAAGTACTCAGCTTATTAATTCCATGATTTAAATTATGCTCTTTACTGCATGCCTTGCTCTCTCATTGAGTTATGTTATGAGTAACATACTACCATGCTGAGTCACGTACCCTAGCTTCAACATAAAAAAAACACATAAGAAGTTTTAATCCGCAGGCATATTTATAGTTGTAGTTGATGATTAATCTGATTACCTTAGTACCTTAAACTTGGCCTAAATGCTTTCTAGCTAGAATGTTCATTTTATAGACCAAAAAGTAAATGATAATGCTACACTACTTTAGACTTTATAGAAGTACGAAGAGTACTAATACTACAAAGTATTTCTTACGTTTTGGTGACTTACATGTATATGTAGGTATACATACTAGTATGCGTCACAAAAGTACACATACCTACTAGTAAAATGAATTTGAATGAACTTTACTCGAATTAACAATACCACAAGACATCCCAGCGTCGATTCCAAAAACCCAATGACTTTAACCGACCCGAAAAACGTATCACGGACCTCGTTGTAGCATGAAAACATAAATAAGTATATCTATATTGTAGTGGTTCGTCGCGGTAGTTCATAATGTTTATTTTACTGTAAAATGTGTCTTGATGCCATTGAAAGTGTTCAGGCGCTTTTATTACTAACTTAACCCGTAAAAATCGGTGCCGCAGAAACTTGCCAAGTGAAAGAAGGGCAAACCAAAAATTATTATAACGGATATAGATGGTGATACCTAGTTATGATGAAGCCGAAAAACCCATGGCTAAATTTCTTTCGTAAGCCTGCAATACAATACAATACAAAACAAATACAAAAAACTTTATTCTGTTCTCTCACACAGTTTTACAAAACATGAGACAGTAGTAGGTATCTAGTTACATACTCAACGAATAATATATAATACAATCTGTGTGGGAGACTGGTGTCTGTACTAGGAGACCTGTATTACAGATTACCAGCCTCTGCAGACTCTGAATAGGTGGAGAGTGTAATGGGTGAAGCTTGTACATTTTAGTTGATGTTGATCAGTGAGAGTGCATGTGTGTGTGTGTGCGTGTGTGTGTGTGTACGTGTGTGTGTGTGTGTGTGTACGTGTGTGTGTGTGTGTGTGTAAGAGTTGTGTTCATTTGTGTCTGTTTGTCATTGTGTGTAATAAATAGGTGTTAGTTAACCCTACGATCTATAGTCTTGGGATCAGAGATGTTAAAAATAACAGATCTATTAACATTGTGTTGTACATATGAATGAGTGAGATAGAATGCAGAAAAAATAATAGTTTTTGATAGGATGGAATATGTAGAAGCTGTTCTGTTTCTTCATAGCTAAGGGACTTTAGCCACGATGTGACAGTCTTCTTGCAATTGTACTTTGTTAGTTGGTATATAGAAAGTGTTTTTCATTTATTTTATTATACAGATATCTCCCTAGGAAACCAAAGAACTTGTAACCAGAAAAAGCTGTAGACCACTGATCAGTATTTTGGCAGACTTTATGGTTTAGTCTTTTGCTAGTATGTGAGGCATCGTATGCAAGATATGAGTGTTGTTTAAGAGTTATATTTAAGATAATTGACAATTATATATTATATAATTGTCGAACTGTCAGGACATCAGCAAGATGGTAAAGGTCTCTGGTGGGATAGAGGAAAGGCAAGAAGTGGTCTACTTTCAGCACAGCCCTTTGAGCTCTTTCCATCTTTATCATACCCGTTTTGCTTGTGCCGCCCCATATCGTGATGCAGTATATCAGTATTGGCTGGCATAGAAAGAAGTAAATCATCCTTATTAAAGTTTTGTCTGCAACATGTCGCAAATTTTAAAGGTTAACATATGCTTATGGATCTTCGATGAAAGTAAGTCAATACGGTGATTAAAGTTTAAATTACTGTCGATTACGACACCGAGGTATTTGATGGTAGAGGCACAAGTCAAGTGTTTACATAAGCAAGGGTGATTGAGTGGACATGAGTGCGCTGTTAATGCAATACATGTTGACCAAGCGTTGTAAACCATTGTAAACGGTCAATGTAGACGAGCTTTGTGGAGCTGTCCACACGTAGGGCGCTGTCAGTCTTTATTAAGCATTGAAACAATATGGACGTTGTAAAAGTTATTGCAGCTGCTGGTATTTATTTGATTATGGCACTCTAACGACTTATTAACGATTAATGAGCGCTTATAATTATTATGTCAGTGTACCGTAGTAGACTTGTAAAAATAATACATTTTGAACGTATAACGGCGATGTTCGCCAAGCGCGAAATGGCAGCCGGGCCAACATGTGGACGCTATTGGCCGAGCGCAGACTTTGATTTGTGTAAAAAAACCGACACCACTCCGAAGTGACGCAAGTGGTCGCGAGCGACTGCGAGTTGTTACAAGCTACGCAAATTAAGCTCTAAACACGTTGGCGCTTGCCTTCCCTTTTTTTTTTTTTTTTTTTTACGTGGGGAAATGCGCCTGATGCATACCCTCTCGCCACAAGGGGAGGCGAGAGGGTTATGTCCGGCTCTCCCGTACTTCGGGCCTACGGACCAAAACCCCACGGTGTGCACGCTCGCTGCCTTGTATAGTGGATGGGCCGCTGGCAACAATTACTACCTCAGCGACCCATCCAGCAGTCTACAGCTCCTCGGCGACGCCCCGGCACTACATAGGGCGTCGGACCGACTCAATGGCTGGCGGACGGAAGATCCCCGTTCTCCCACCCGCAGCCTTCATTATGGCGGCATAAGGCGCGCGTAAGCGCGCCTGCGCCGCCCGGTTCGCCGGCGACGGCTCGGATCCGCAAGGATACTTTCTTCACGGATCCGCTCCGCCGCCTCCTTCTGCGAGATGACGTCCTCGCAGAAGGACGCGACCGCTGCCCACTTCCTCTCGCTGTCGACCATGGCTTTGATCACGGCCGGCAGCGAGAGATTTTCACCAACAACCTCAATGAGTTCACGGCGCTGCACCGCCCAAGCAGGACATTGCTCGAGCGTGTGCTGCGCCGTGTCCTCCTCACAGTCGCAGTGGTGGCAGATGGGACTCGGTTCCCTCCTAGCGACCGTGTGCAGGTATTTGCCAAAGCAACCGTGCCCTGACAACACCTGCACTAGCCGGAAGGAAAGGGTCCCATGCTGCCGCCCTGCCCACCGCTCCAATACCGGCTGGAGGGCCCCAACGGTTCTGAAACCGGCCAGGGGCGCCTCCAGCCGCGCCTTCCACTTTAAAATCATGCCCTGGTTGGCTCGATTGCGCGCGCACTCAATAGCTGTCGGGAGGGGACGACAACCCGTCTCCTCCCGCACCGCCTCACTCACTGCAAACACTTCGGCGAGCACTTCAGCCTCCAAATCCCACGGGGGTGCTCCGGCCAACGACGCTTGCCTTCCCTCGGCCAACTAGGCGAGTGATGCCAAGCATTGGCAAGGTAAAGCAAATACACCTATACGTTGGTATTGGCTGTCACTCGGCAATGTTGGGCCAACATGTATTTCCGGCTCTAAATTTTGTGCATGTGCAACCTAAATAATCAAATTATCAATAGATGATTTTAAATATTATTATATACAATATATACTTACGAGACATAAATATCAAGTTAGTATGTAACTCGATTGATTATATTATTATTGTTGGCAAGTTGCATAAATAGACAGTGCTACCAGACATAAAATCCATAACTGTACGTTAGATAAGTTAGTTTCATTAACACCTACCATTTTAAACAATAACTTAATATTAAATAATTTCATTAAGAAATACTACATAGTATTTATTATTTAAAACAAAATAAAAGCAAGGTGAAATTATTTTTTAGCAATTATCAACGTGGCTACAAAATATTAAACGAGTTAATGTTGCACTGCTTAGCAGGAAATGGTAGTTTTTAAAATTTTACTCCGACGCACATCACCGTGACTCGGAAAAATATTGTAAGCGGCTGTGGGTCCGATACTTTTACATTATATTATTTGATCATAACTGTGTAAAAACATCATTGTTATTGAATGTGGCAAATATAAATCTTCAAGATGACTCTGACTAAAATGGAGGTGGATACGGGGAAAGGCGAAGGATTTCGGCCGTACTACATAACAAAGATCGAAGAACTTCAATTGATTGTCGCCGAGAAATCTCAAAATCTTCGTCGTCTGCAAGCACAGCGTAATGAACTAAACGCTAAAGTACGTATGCTGCGTGAAGAGCTGCAACTTCTCCAAGAACAGGGTTCTTACGTCGGCGAGGTTGTCAAACCAATGGACAAAAAGAAAGTGTTAGTAAAGGTTCACCCAGAAGGTAAATTTGTCGTCGATTTAGACAAGAACGTTGATATTAACGATGTCACCGCCAACTGTCGCGTCGCTCTTCGCAACGAGAGCTACACTCTTCATAAAATCCTTCCTAACAAAGTAGATCCGCTTGTCTCACTTATGATGGTCGAAAAGGTGCCTGATTCCACTTATGAGATGGTTGGTGGTTTGGACAAGCAAATAAAGGAGATCAAAGAGGTCATTGAGCTTCCAGTAAAGCATCCTGAGCTATTTGATGCCTTGGGTATTGCTCAACCTAAGGGGGTGTTGTTGTATGGACCTCCAGGTACTGGAAAAACTCTTCTAGCTCGTGCTGTGGCTCACCACACTGAATGTACTTTTATCAGAGTGTCAGGCTCTGAGTTGGTGCAGAAATTTATTGGTGAAGGAAGCCGTATGGTCCGTGAGTTGTTTGTCATGGCACGAGAACATGCTCCTTCCATTATATTCATGGATGAAATTGATTCTATTGGTTCCTCTCGTATAGAATCAGGCAGTGGTGGTGATTCTGAGGTACAGAGAACTATGTTGGAGTTATTGAATCAATTGGATGGTTTTGAGGCTACCAAAAATATCAAAGTCATTATGGCAACTAACAGAATTGATATTCTCGATCCTGCCTTGCTTAGGCCAGGCCGTATTGACAGAAAGATTGAATTCCCTCCACCAAACGAGGAGGCTCGTCTTGACATCTTGAAGATTCATTCAAGGAAGATGAATCTTACTAGAGGAATTAATTTGCGCAAGATTGCAGAGTTGATGCCAGGAGCATCAGGTGCTGAAGTGAAGGGTGTGTGCACTGAGGCTGGTATGTATGCCCTTCGTGAGCGAAGAGTCCATGTCACACAGGAAGACTTTGAAATGGCCGTGGCTAAGGTCATGCAGAAGGACTCTGAGAAGAACATGTCTATCAAGAAATTGTGGAAGTAATTACTTATATTTTTAATGTTTCATGTAATAGAGAATTAATGTCTTTTATTTTATATAATTTTGTTTTATTGATTGCTCCATTTTTAGCCCATATCAATTTTGAATTCAATATTTCTGTTTTTCACTTGTAAAAGCAGTACTTTAATTGAATGATTTAAAAGAGTAAATAGTAAAATCTAATATACTATTTGTAATTAATAAAACATCATAACTGGCCAAATAATATTTTTATTTTAGACTTACACTGTTAGCAATTATATAGTAGTTTTACATTTTAATTATAATTAGTATGTAAATAATTATTCTTTACAAAACCACACATAATTAACTGGGGTATTAAAATTTTTTTTTATACATAGCTAAATTACATTTTAATTATTGACAATATAGACATGATTAAAATGATATAATATATATCCATTCACTCAATTTCATAATTACAAAGGTATTTCAGTAAAACAATTATAATTTAATATATTAAATTAAAACTTATGTAATAATGTTATTACAATTAATAATTTTAAATTCACTAGCATTTTCATATTAATATCTCTTACAATTTATGTCTAAAGAATCTCTTGTTCTCTTTATCATCTAAGTCTGACTCCGTGTCTGATAAGTCCTGCTGAGGTGGGGAGCTGGGCATGGTCACAGCAACATCATTTATGAGCTGCAAACAACAGTTAAGTGCTTATTCATGATATATTTTGTGAGCTGTAATATAAACAAATCAGTGGCAAAGACAATATTTTTTACAATGAAGTGCAATAATGAAAACTCATCAACTTAGTTATAGGTTGTATTTTTTGCTTTTTGCAATCTTAATGCTGATTGTAAATGTCAAATGTGCCTACTATATTTAAGTTAATCTATTGTCAGACAAATATTAGACAATCAAGCAGCCCTTACATTTTAAACATTGACCCAAATACATTGTCTTCTGGGACTGTTCTTATTATAATTATGTTTGTATTGTTGTTTAAGTTAATGGCTGACCTAGAGTCTCCATTATTATTACATGCACGAGGACGAGATAAAGCCATTAACTGTATAACCTGCCTTGTCTCGTGGAATAGAACTTTGTTAAGGTTTGCCATCACGGATGGCGTCAAGTCACCTCGACACTGCTACTGCGCTAAGTTTTTAGGTTCAAATCCCACAAGGGACAATGTTTTTTGAGACCTGCAAGTTTATCTTTTTAAGTCTGGATGTTCTTTGAGTCCGTTGTTTTACTATTTGTAGAGTTCTTCGCTATATAAGAATTACTTGACTTTAAACTGTAAATATTAGGTGGAAAAGCCTAGAAAAGGATAACGTCACTAAAATAAACAGTTTTCTCAAGAGTACTTAATAGCCAATTATTATGAAAGAAATGTGTAAAAACTTAACTTACAATAGGCCGGGTTTGCTTACGGAACGAACTGTACCAAATGTTCCTGACGTACTGCAGCGGATTGATAAACTCGTTGGATTTAATGCTGTGAAATAAAACTTATGTTAATAATTATCCTTTTTTAGAGTTCCGAAACAAGTTCCTAAAAAACCCTGTCAGCCTATCTCACCGTAACATAGATTGGAGATGAAATTTTCAGTGTGTATTTCTATTGCCGCTATAACAACAAATAATTAAAAACTACTATTGTTATATCTTGTAGGATGGTACGGAACCCTTTGTTTGCGAGTCCGACTCGCATATACCTACCCTGTTTTAAAATAACTGGAATACACTTGTCCAAACACAAATTGAGACAGAATGAAGAATTAATGGGTCTTAAATTCGAAATATCTTTCTAGATCCGAATATTTGTCAAATTACGCGGATCTAAGCTAAGTATATAATTGGGTTAGGTTAGCCAGGTCAAAAGTTTCAGTTTCTGTGCTCGGTAGAAGTAATAGACCGGCATTCCATTACTAGAAATATCGGGTGAAATATGGGTGTCATAGTACCTGACCCTGCTGAAATTTGCAGGTGTCATGTTATAACATAAAGCTTTGTAGACAGTTTATTATAATCGGCCGATTATGGGGCCATCAATAAATTACGTCACACGTTAAGGCGGAGGGAGGCGGTCGACGAAATGTAAATTTGTGTGACAATGGGTAGGAGAGGTTCTAAAAGTCGTGGCGCCACATGTCAAAATCGAATATATCGATGTACCTACATTAATAACAACATAGTACCCAATCCCCGAAGACAAAAAGTCCTACTCTGAGGGGATTCCCCATTCTTTTATCAAAATGGGCAGAGCAGGAACTTCTAAATGAAAAAATATTATCTTGAAACTGTTGTACAGTTAGTAATTTCTAGATGTAAAATTGCAAAATATGTGGCGTCACACTAGGGAGGGGGAAGACTCACAAATGTGATAAGAACGGGAGGGGGGTCAAAAGAGCATGAAATTCGTGTGATGTAATTTATGGTTAGCCCTTAGAGAATTTTCAAACGGAGTCTGGAAAAGTAGCCCGTAGATAGAGCACTATTACGCGAGAAATCTGCCTACCCCATCAGAGATGATCAGACGTGAGTGTGTGTGTATATGTACAACGTAGACTTACTTTCCAGTAGTCATCTGTATTGTAGGATCATTATCGGTATATAGCGCAGTATCAGTCGATGCATTTTGGAACCGAACTCTGTAAGAAACACGAATAAATAAGATAAGTAGGTAGGTAGATACAAAATTATTCATATTTTATTCCTTTTTATTATGGGTTTTGCACGGTGATACCAAATCATATATCTGGTCACTGGGAAAGAACCGCTGCTGCGGCTATCAAAACCAGTGCTTTAAGATATATTACACAGGCGAAATCATAATTTTATGATTTACACGTTTATTCGAAATCATTAGATTTCACCAATAATAAACGTGTAAATCATAATAAAATTATAAAAAGATAGAATTATGAGAAGATTACAAGAAGTCACACCCCTTTTCCTCCAGGTAGCCCGTTGTCTACACATTACGATTGAGACAATATTCTTACTCAAATACTTAGGTGATTTATGGGCGAGACTCAAGTGAGCGATGAAACTACGGATTCTTCTCCTTACCATATCAGAGGAGTAACTTAATATCATACCGACCATAAAGTTTCCTAGATTTAGATGCCCTTAGATTCAAAGTGAAATTACTTCGTTGTTCGGATCACTTCATGGTAGGGTTCTGGATAATATAATTGTTACTGTTGTGTCATGTGTTTTGTGGTACGAATAGCACGAACAATCAATTCGTAAAGAAAAATAAACCAGCAGTCCAGTCACTACGCCAGGAACGCATTGCAGGTAGAAGATCAGGTGAACTCCATCTTACACCGGCATATTAGACAAACACCAGAATAAAAATCATAAAGACCACCGGTCGAGTCTTCATTTAAGATTCTATGAAGATATCTTTATCACTTACTCAGTATAAGCTGCCGCTCTGTCCCTCTTCGGTTTGTAAACAAAGTGATAATACACGAAGACGCAGAGGTACAGCACGACCAGCACCATGACCGCGGTGATGATGCTGAACGACACGTGGTGAACGTTCTCCAGCTGCTGGTACGACCAGCCATTAAATAGGGGCAACTAGAGAGGAAATAATAAATAATATGTAATGTACCTTGAAAAACTGTCTCGATCGCTAGCGAGAGTATTTCAGTCTAGAAATTCTCAGTATAGGATAGGCTCAGCTCCTCTCTATTTCGTGTTTTATTCTCTATTATTTTTAAATATTCGAAATTAACTTATCTACCATAATTTTGGATGATTATGTCAATACTCAAGCGGATAATCAAGGCGCTGAAAAACTATCAACTGCCTTTTAAATATCGACTGGATATTATGTTTGTCGTGTCCTTCAACACAAATGTAGGATTCCCTAACTAGGCTGGGTAATTGTACCTGGCGAGCTATATAGTGACTCGTACTGCAAACTTCGCTAGCATGGTTTAGGATTGTATGGAGTAGTATGTAATTGACTACAGCGCCGTCTCTTGTCGTGAGACTCTTCTTCATCTATGTAGAATCGCTACATGCTACCCAGAATGTCCAGGCGATCTTTAAATGGCAGTTTTGTATTAATAAATTTACTCTCTATAATAACTTTCTACAGCCATGAGAACACGACCAAGAGAAAAATAAATAAATAATAGCCATACTTACCATACTTTTCTCCAAATCCGGACACTCGCCGTTCTTAGCCCTCGTTCCATCATCACATATGCACACAGGACCTTCTTCGTCCAACGCGCAAACATTAGAACACACTACGCCTTCACACTCGTCAGCCAAGTCGCTTCTCTGAACACTTTCATGTCGTATAACAACCTTGTTGTCGTTGAATACTCTGGAGATATAGTCCTCGCAATGTTTTCGACCATAAAGAAGACAGCGGCCCAAACGGTTTGACGTGGAATAGTAGATGTGATCTTCGAAGATGACGAGACCACGAGGCGCTTGTAGTTGCGGCTGGTTGGTTAGGATCTTGATGCTATAAGGAACAGGTTCGATTATGTTTTCGTAGGTCAAGTGGCAATATGTGTATTATTGCCGATGTACCGTCGATGCCGAATTCGGACAAAGTGTGATCTAGTTTTTGGTTAGGATATATTCAGTAGCAGCATGAAGTCCAGCTACCTGTTTACCTGTTTGTACCTAGCTATGTGTTTGGTAGTCAGCAATAGGCTAGCACAAGTTACGTAAGAAATTGTCAATAACATCGCGAAGTGCGGACATGATCCCAGAATACGGTAATTACTTTATCATATACCAAACTCATAACCGGCAAAATGCAGGTAGAGCACTTACTTACTGTTGTGACAATTGTGTATTTAAATATAGTTACCAATTAAATGCTCTTACACTTAACCTGTCAATTTTTGGAGGGCTAGACATCATTGAAAACCAAAAGTAAAAACCTATTCTGTTTGGTTACTGGTGACCAGTGAACCCGGTGGAAACCGCACTTTACCAATTTACATTAAGAGTTTTTGTGTCAACTATGAGAGCATTTAATATTTACGTTTTTATTTGTTTTATCAAAGTAAGATTTATGTTTTACGCTAGTGTGAGAATTAAGCTCATCTCAAGGTAGGCTTAAATATAGATGTTTACAACAACGAGAACATCTCTAGTAATAAAGGAACAGGTACTTACGGATTGTGACCCTCGTAGTCTACCCGTACGATGTAGTCAGGACCTGACTCCGCAACATACAGCCTTTTCTTGAAGGAGTCGACGGCGAGTCCAGTGCAGTTCCTCACAGTGGTCAGGTCGGTCACCAGTCTACCGGAGAGGCTCGCAGACCACACCACAGAGTCAAGCTCGCGATTCACGCAGTAAAACATGCGACGGGCACTAGGGTCTACTATGAGGGCTGTCACCTGAAGAACAAGGTGAATGCTAATAAGTTGATGGTTTTAACAACGATTGATGATGCTTCGATTAAAAAAGTCCGGTCGCGGAGCAGGAAGAATTTCGTACAATGACCTATTTGCCTACTTACAGTGGTCACAAACATTTTTGTATTAAGTGCGGTTTATATAAAACTAGCTTTGGCCCGCTACTTTTCTCGCGTTATTTAGAATTTGACAATCAATTGGGGTTCTACTCTGCTTGTAGTAATATAATTCAATCATGATTCGAAAGACACATGGCACCATCTATTATCATAAGAACGTTATTGTTTTTTTCTCGGGAACAGTATGTTTTCGGGATGAAAGGTAGCCCATATTCCTTTCTGTACATCTGTCAACATATATACAAAATTTCAGGATGATCAGTTTAGTGGTTTAGGCGTGAAAAGGTAACATACAAACAAACAAACTTACTTTCGCATTTATAATATTAGTTAGGATTGGGATAAGGAAGTTAGGAAGTAAGGATATTTGAAGGAGAAAAATATATTTACTAGCTTATTATAAAACAAAATATTACTGTAACCTATATAAATTATTTATTTTGATTTTAGTATGAAAACAGTTGTAAAAATCGAGCTATACCTAATTATTTATTTGGTAGAGGTAAAAAAACGAAAATTCAAAAATCAGGATCCGATTTCTCTTTATCGGAGCTACTGCTTGCCGACGAAGTATCGCCTGTCACATTTATCTCAAAAGAATGAACAGTTTTGTCTACATTATCATCTAGTCTACCTAATTTCCATTCCTCTTTTTTTACAAGACTGATGCAATTTTGTCATTTATCTGCTGAAATGTTGCCTAAAGCGAAGCAGCTTTTTAACGTCTGCCATCTAAAATTATTTTTCCTGGCCACATACCCCTTGAAGTCTGCCCACACTAGTTCGATGGGATTTAATTCGCAATGGTATGGAGGTAATTTCAATACCTAAACATTTGGCCATCTCATCAACCACGTATGATTGATACTGGATTTTAACATCTTTCACCTTTTCCAAGAGATGGACTTTTTTTCCTTGTCATAAAAGAAATTTGCTTTGATTGAAGCCATTCTTGGATGTCTTGTTTTTCCAACTAGTAACTGAAATTTTCTCCTGGCGTCTTGAGTGGTAGCTGGCATTACCCATGACAACCACGTGCGTTTGGCTCAAGTCTCGGTAGCATTGCTTTAAGCCAATTTTCGAACTTGACTGCATTCATCGATTCGTGATAATCGCCTGTGCCTTTGCATTCAAAAACCAATTCTGATTCTGGCACGAAGCCTTTTTCACCTCCTATATGTAAAACAATTAGCCGGTTGCCTTTGGAAGTAGGATTCTTGGCACCCGTCGACAAACCCTCCAAAAATACTTGTTTTCGTGACTGCACTGTAGAGTCTTTCCACACTTTGCCTACAGTGTGCGATGAAAAGTAAATTAATAAATTTATTACAAGTTTAAACATTTAACCACTTGATATTGCGAACATCTTAGGGGTCTGTCGATCCTATGTCCTTCCTGTCGATCCTATGTTACAAAGTGTACATATATTAAATTTTATCAAGATCAGCTCAGCCGTTTAGGCGTGAAAAGGTAACAGACAGACAGAGTTATTTTCACATTTATAATATAAGTATGGATTTAAGTCAGTCAGTAAATAATAAAAATAAGTCTTACCCGCATTCACCCAAGTATCATCCAAGTAATATATTGGTCGTTGTTGCTGTCGGTAAGTTTTCATATTTATCAAATATTTGATACGCCACAATGCTATATCATTTCTGTCGATTAGCCCGTTATTTCTCCTTTGTTTGACATACTTAAACTTCAAATGTTTCACTAATTTTTTCAACGATGTCAAGCGCGTGTTTGGTAAAGATTCGTCTGCATTTATGACATGTAGTGTAGCACCTTTTATGCTGTAGGTAACTCTCCTTTTAAATAAAAGTTGTACACTATTCGCCTAATGCACGATTTATCGAAGTTATCAATAGTTTCAATTTATGAGAGACGTTTTATCGATGATGCAGCTGGCTTGACGGTGTCTGTTTCGGTATATTCTTTTAAAACACAATATATTGCCGATTTCGAAATGCCCAAGATATCGGCTGTTTTGTCCTTCATTTCTTTTTTTGAAGAATATTTTCCAGCTGGCCAGGGTTCTTTAACGTATTTAAACACGTTAGTAATCATCACCTTCTGACATTCACTAAATTGTGACATTTTTCTTTTCTTCCGCAGAGAAACAAACTCCTTGAATGGACGCGAAGTAGACGGCGCTGGTTCCACTTTAAAACACTGAAGAAAACTTAACAAAACCACTTAACAATTAAAACAAGATAACAAAAACTAACAAACAACAACAAACTAAGATAACTGTGTCCGAAAACTGAGCGATCACTAACGCATACCAAGACGGAATGTCGTTCGTTCGTTATTTAAAAATTATTAATTATATCAAGCAAGCCGTGGGTTTTTTGTCGTGACTCAATGACCACCAAAAACCACATGCAAACAAGAACAAACCCTACGGTCGCAGGTAAAAGGTTTACAATGAAGACGGAGGTCATTGCATCTGTGCGAGCGTGACGCATTATATTTACGCGGGAGTGACAGAGACAGGTAATAACAGGTTAATGTACGAAATTCTTCCTGCTCCGCGACTGGACTTTAAAATAATCTCCTTTTTCTAGAACGAACTACTACCATATCAAAATTAATTAAGTGTTATTTTTATTGTTATCCGTGTAAGGATGACAAACAAACAGCACTTTTGCATCTATTACCTACTAGATACTGCCCGCGGATTCGCTCCCATTAATATAGATTTTATCAATTAGATTTTATCCTTCGAGAACAGTACTTTGTTTCTGGATTAAAGGTACCTTGTGTCCTTTTCTCTACCCCTGACAACGTGTATGCAAAATTTAATTATGATCAATCGAGTAGTTAAAGTTTTGTAACTCTTTCACGCTTAAGCTACTCCATCATGAAATTTTACGAAATTATCATAATATTTTACTAACGCGAGCGAAGCCGCGGGCAATATCTAGTATTACATTACTCTATAATACAACCTTACGTACATATATGAAGACATCCTTACCTTAGAATTTGAGGGTAGTTTCTGCAGCACGGCGCACCGCGTCCTCTTGACGTGGCACATGCGCACGCGCATGGCTGAAGGTGTGCTGTCTACGAAGTACACGTTACCTGTTACCCAGTCTACTGCCACCTGGAAACAAGGGATAACTATTATTGAGTCCACTGAAGCCACGGTGATTTATTTGGTAATCTGGCCACTGCCAATATGATGCGAGTTAAATATTTTTAAAAGCCCTTGCGCCACTAGATATTCCAAGGCAAAGGAATTGTACTCTTTCAATAAAAATAATTTAGCATTGATCAATTGCTGACGTGTTTTTACTATCTTAAGAAAGTTATATGAACGCATATTTGTTCAGAAAATCAAAGTTAAATAATAAAAATTATTCTGTTTTCATTTAGCATTATTATGACTTTCCTTCAGGGCAAAGTCTATCAGGCTTGTCGGTCAAATAATTCTTAGCAGCGGAGCCGATTTAGAAACTGAGCCCTGTCGGCAGCAATAGGCGAGCCCCATATTAAGTGAGACCTTAAAATATACCCGGCATAAATTTAATAGGTGTCAAGTAGATGTGTCATATACGTCTGCCTAATCCTTCGGGATTATAGGGTATATACACTGAGTGATGCTAATAGCACCCATACATAACATTGTATTGTAACATAACCTAAAATGCTTGCTAACTGGGCAACACTGTTCCATAAAATAACATTTCTACATATTCCTGATAGTCTCGACAACTACACTATGAAGACTTGACATTTATATTACAGGGTGTATAGTGAAAGAGTACTCACCCTAGTTGGCACTCCAACGTTGGTGACAGTTATGACATTATGCGTGCTGTTCACCTCGGTCAGCTTGCCAGCATCCGCTGATGTTACGTACAGCTTGTTCTGCCTGTTATACCAATAATTTATAATAATAATTATGTACATATAATAAAATCAGTCCTGTATATAAGTAAGCTGTTCCAATGTTGGGTACGCGCCTCCTCTTATTGTGAGAAGGGTTAGGCCATTGTCCACCACATTGGCCCAATGCGGGTTGTTAGAGATTAAAGATGATCTTTAATCTTTAACAATCCATATGTAGAAGTATCAGACATAGTGTCTTTGTTAACCATTAGCAAGCAATAATCAATATACGCACATAACATCGAAATGTCAAGGTGAATGTTTTGGGATCGAACTCAAGATCTCTGCTTCGATTGTTTGCTTTTAGTTTCGTGATAAGGTTCAACTATGGTATACCTATAGGTAGTTATGATTTTAACTACCTCATTCGCGACTATTGAATGTATTGAATGCGATTGCTATGAATGATGTTTCGGATTAAAATTCCAAGTTCCATTGTCCGCTGTGGAATTTCTCCAGGAACTTAGTAATATTTTCTTACCTAACATTGAAGTCCATATCAGTGATGGCCGATATCTTGGCATCAGTGAACTCAACCGTATCGCGTCCATCACTTGTAATGGTGCGAACCTTGTTGCCAGACACGTATAGTATGGACATGTTGCCTTTAGTCGCTTTGCAGGACCGATGGTCTGACCTGGAGAAAAAATGATGGTGCTAATTCTGTTCATAGCTTAATAATTAATGATAAGTATTTGAATACAATTGCAGGTACGCGATACCTATTTTCCATGGTCGAGAACTAGACGAAATAAATGTGAATGTGAGTATGTTTGTTTGTTACGCTTTCACGCCTTAACTTCTTGACTGGTTATCGTGAAATTCTGCATAGACGTTTTCAAGGGTGCAGAAAAGGACCTAAGGTACGTTTCATCCAGAAGAGAGTACCTACTGTTCCCGAGAGATGTAAATTTATCGACAACATTTACATAAACGCGAGCGAAGCCGCAGGCAAAAGCTAGTATTTGAATATATCCGAATATGATTGTGTGAAAATAATAAATAATTATTATCTTTCTTTTTACTAATATAGTTTGTAAGAAAATTGTTACTTACTCATATGGATTATGTCCGAAATAAATGATTTTATTATTATTATTGTTATTATATTTATTCTCATACACATTTGGACATCACAAATTTACGCAGATTGTCTGCGTACATTTTTTAGTCACTGGTACATTCAGGAACATGAGTAGCTGAACATTTAACAAAGTAAAGGTATTTTAACTATTATTATAAAACCTATATTTAATCTATTACTGCTATAAAAATCTAATAAATCTTACCGATGTATATCGACGTATGTTGCTGACTGTATCACCTCTCAAAATTCTTACCTTAGCGCGTAGCCACGGTAACAGCCGCAACGAAAAGACCCGCGCATGTTATAGCATTCTTGAGAGCATACTTCATGTTCACACTCGTCTATGTCCTCGCAGGTGTACTTGTCGGAGCCCAGCTTGTACCCGAGGGGACACACGCAAAGAGGACCTAGCGGCGTCGGCTGGCATTGCTCGGAGCATTTGCTGGTTGTACATGCGATTTCTGTGTGAACAAATTATCAAAAATATTTTGGTAGGTGTGTTTTTGCTAATATAATATTAATACTTATATCGATACCTCCTAAGTATACTGAGTCATCTAAAAAATTTAGGTATTTTATTATTTTTATATAAACGTACATAATAAACGATGCGGGGCGAGTAGCGCTCGCGTTCACATCGACTCGCTGACGTTGCAGAATGTAACTGAGGCGCTAGGATCCCTTAAACCGAAAGGTTCAGTCGGTCCCGATGGTATACCGCCGTTTTTATTTAAGGATTGTAGTAGAGTGCTCGCGGAACCTCTTCAACATATATTTAACATCTGCATAAAATCAGCCATATACCCGAGTCAATGGAAATTAACAAGAGTTATCCCGGTTCCTAAAGGTAAGCAGGGTCATGATGTTAAGGACTACAGGCCAGTAGCAGTATTGTCAACGCCTGCAAAAGTGTTCGAATCGGCTATCCAGCGCAGTTTAAAGAGGCAAGTACGGCCATTATTATCTGACGCACAACACGGTTTTCGCGAGGCGCGCAGTACATCGACCAATCTCCTTAACTTCATGGCCACGGTGGTGCCTGCGGTGGACGCGGGGGCGCAGGTAGATGTCGCTTATTTAGATTTTAAAAAAGCTTTCGACACTGTGAATAACGACATACTTTTAATGAAGTTGGCTGAAGTAGGATGTACACCACAACTTTTAGAGCTGTTTAGTAGTTACATGAGGGACCGACAGCAATACGTTGACTACAATGGTTGTGAATCAGAACCCTATTTCACAAGGTCGGGAGTAAGTCAGGGCAGCAATTTGGGACCTCTTGAATTTATTATTATGATAAATGATCTGCCTGAGGTGATCGACAATGGATCTTGTCTATTGTTTGCTGACGATCTAAAGTTGATGCATGAGGTTCGGAATCTGGATGACTGTAAACGATTACAAGAAGATATAGATAGAGTGTTAGAATGGAGTGAACTAAATAAACTGTATTTTAATGAAAATAAATGTTCAGTTATGACTTTCTCTCGCGCTCGTTCACCTCTTAGATACGATTATGTGATAGGCACAACACCAATACAGAGAGTTATCCAGGTACGAGATCTTGGAGTCAACTTTACACCGGACCTCACATTTCGCGAGCACATACAGCAGATTTGTAAGAAGGCGTTTAGAAACTTGGGCTTTGTTCTGCGACAGGCACGACATTTCACTAACATGTCTACCGTTAAAGCACTGTACGACGCACTAGTCAGGAGTCATCTGGAACATAGTGCTGTCGTGTGGGCGCCCCATGAACAGAAGTATAGCATCATGATGGAGCGTGTCCAGAACAAATTCACAAGACATTTATATCATAAGTATTACGGAGTATACCCTTTTTACCCCCTTATGTACCCTACATTGTTTGTTCTGGGCATGGTAGGATATAACGAACTGAAAGTACGTAGGGAATTCCATCTTGTAATATATTTAATTAGGCTGTTGCGTGGAATTGAATACAATCCTGGAGTACTGCGATGCCTTAGTTTCTGTGTACCAGATCGATACGTATGGCGGCGGCGACGTCCACCACTTTTAGTCGTACCAAACGCCAGGACCAACTTACTGGCAAAGTGTCCCATATCAAGGTCTATTAAAGTAATTAATACGATAAGCAAGAATGTTGATATATTTTGCTGTCACATTAGTGAGTTGACAAAAATTACTATTTACACAGTGTCCTATTTTTGTTCCTAGTATTGTAAGTAGTTATAAGTTAAAAGTTTATTTGTAATTTTGTTTTTCTTTTATTTTATTTTAGTTCTATTTTTGTTTCTTTTAGTTACTTAGTTGAGTTTTATGTTTATTTTTTCATGTATATAATTAAGATGTAGCGCACTATCGAATTGGGGTTACCTGTAATGGTAGTTGTAAGTTTAAAATAAATAAATAAATAAATAAATCTTAATGTTAGTGTTAAAATAATTAAAAAAGAACAATTAATGACCGAGATAATTTCACGTATTTAATATATATATATATATATATATATATATATATATATATACACACATATATATATATATATGTGTGTGTATATATATATAATCAATTTTAACATCAGTTAAAATCGTACATTGTATACTGATCCAAATAACATCGTACCTGTGTACGCGGGGCTTGAGGTGGGACGCATTGATACAAGTTTATTGCGGCTCAGTATACGATGAATGGCGAGATTGGCTACATCTTGAAGCGAGCTTCAATCAACACATACTTCAAGCCGCCAACGAAGATAAGTCAATTTTCACAAACGCTCGTTGAAGTCTGCTGTGTGTGAACATGTACAACAGGGGACCAACCACTACCTGAGATTTGACAAACCACAGCTTCTCGCTAAAGAACACCGATTCCTACCAAGGATGCTTCGCGAGGCTATTGAAATCAAAAAAAATCCAAATTTCAATAGAAAAGATGGTTGGAATGTACCACCAGCTTGGGATCCAGTACTTCAAATAGTCAAACCCAAGAAGAAACAAACCACAGCTAGACTTCATGATACTTTGAGCTCATTCTGCGTAAATAGAAACACCAATAACCAAATTATGTTCGGGTACTTTGAAAAAACTATACGGGAACATTGAGACAACTACCATCTTAGTCTCCCCGTGACCATGGCTGCTGAAAAGCAACCGAAACGTCGGGGCAAGTGTAAACTTAAATACAAATAGATTTGATAGTTTTAATAATTAAATTATTAATTAGCTTAAAATTAGTAAAGTTTAATAGTATAGTATAGTATAGTAATGTAACAGTTTCTAAATTATGTAATAGAGTGTTAAATAAACAACGCGATAAAATCCGTATATAGTAGTTTAATTTCAATCAATGGTATACAGCCTTTAGATTTGCCAAATCTGATGAAAGGCCATACAAAGTTATTGAAGTGTCTCAGGAGTTAATCAAAGACTTCAAATCAAAGCTAAAACTTATAAACAATTGGACATCTACTAATGATGGATCTAAAATGCCTTGGAATAAAGTAACGGAAGTAGTAGTTAAAGCAGAAAATCCATTTAGGGTGTTTTATAAAACGAGTTACCAAGATGATGCTTACAAGTGGATAGATTGTATAAAGAAACCTAAAGCTACACGAAATCGAAGAGAGATGAATATTGATATAGATACTATTTCTTTAGATTATCAGACACCCATTCCTATTGACCAAAATAAGCACAAAGACTTGATGGATCTTTGTAAGACGCTGGTGATTCCTAAGGAGTATCATTTATTTTTTAATAATTTGATTTCAACTACCTCTAATGGAGCTGATGACAGCGATTCAGACTGATTTTAATTCATTAAACCTTTAATATTTATTTATTTTGTTAAGCCATATAGGTATTTTTGAGCATTAGAATTGCCTAGACTTTTTAGATATTTATGTTATTCATTTCTATTATTTTTATTAAAATTGTTTAACGTAAGTTACCATTTTAAGTTCTTATTATTTTTATTGATTGTTTGTTGTTTTTTTATGAAACTTTAATGATACAACATTATTAATTTGTTTTTGTTGATTTGTTTAACTTGTAGCTTTTAGTATGGCTAAAATAATGTTAAAAAATATGTTCCTACGTAATTATAGCGGAAAATACATCGTGATGCTTTAAAATGCGTTGTTTTTATTTATGAGTCTTCCTCTCCTTCCCAGTCTCTATTAATTGCACATTTTGTAAGGTATTAGAAATAAAATTAGTAATTAAAAAGCCTCGGTAAATTATATTAGTCCAGTATACGTTGAGGTTTCAAAATGCTAACACAGCTGAGTACTTTTCGAGTATAATAAGCCAAGTAAACTACACAACTACAAACAACTAATAAATGAGACAGAAAATCCCTAAAACAACTCAAAGTAAGTTGAAATTAATAAAATAACAATCATATTTCATAATATTTAGGTGTAAACCATGGATTTCGATGTACAACGTACATGCATATAACTGGTAGTTAAACCATTTTACTATTGAGTCCCGCCAACGTATACGCAGTCATGTACATAAAATGCCATTTAAAAACAAAAATCTGCATATTCATTTTATACCAAAGGAAGAGCTGCCAATCTATTAAAAAAATATTTAATTTATTTCGAATAAGTTTGATTTCATTAAAATATAAACGATTTGCCTTCAAAACGCTCTCCTGTAAAATTACTATAATGTCAGATGACTCATTATACTTAGGAGGTATCGATATAATGTCGGAGGAACGTATGAGTCGGGTTGACAATATAAATTGTCTACATTTTAATTACTTTTAAAAATCTTAATTTAATTTTATTTGATTTGTTATAGGTATTATTCTGTAGCTAAAAACCTTATTAATCTAATATCAGTTATGAATATTGTAATTCAAGTAACGACCAATCAGAGCAGAGCGTGTGCTTGAGTGGGTCGAGGCGCCAGTTTTACTTTAGGAATGCCGACAGTTATTGAGACACATTTGAGCGATAGCGACTGATCAAGTCGGAACGTTGAGTTGTGAGTTGTGTAAAAAAAGTAAGATCAGTGCCCTGAACCCACTACTTGGTCTTAACTGTTATTTTTCATTCGACATTATTGTGAAGTGAAAATATTGTTTATTCTAAATAAAAATAGTCTAAAGCCGGCATCGTTGTGTTTTGTGCTCGCATATTACCCAGATGACGACCACTAAACCCGCAACCACTAACGACGTTGCCATAGAGAACAATACTTCTCCGACATTTATATATTTCTTAAGGCTTCTAGTATGTAGTAGGAATAAAGTCTGTGTCGCGGGGGACTTTACAGTCATCCTAACGAACATAAAGAACACGCAGACTCAGAACTAACATATGTGGATTACACAAATTTTGTCTTTTGTCCCCATACGGGACTTGGCTACGTGACGACTATTTTAAAATATATAGTACGTCACACGTGCAGTCGTTATATATGTATATCTTAACGTCTATGTTATTAGAGTTTATATGTTTAGTTTAGAATATTGTTGTTTAGACCCCAAATATAAATAACGTAGCTGAATTCATTTCAAATTTCTTGTTTTACATTCATACAAAGTCTCACTATGTCTTGGAGGGCTAGGCAGAAGTTTTTACACCCATCCTATTATAATATAATAATGTCCTCCAGACCGAATTTCGGTCACGGCAGCCAATCTTAACGGATAGTGGCCATTTGTGCAGGATTGCACAAGTGTGTGCGCAAATACAAGTCCACCCCCTGCTCCGATGATCAATGGCATGTCATGGCAATCCCACACGACCGGAGAGAGATCAGGCGCAGGACCAACGTCTTTACGTGCTTTCCGAGATTCGGGGGCGTCTAACACCGCCAACTACCTACCTCTGGGCTGGTATTACCCCGTATGTTGGTCCGACCCGGGATTTGAACCCGAGATGTCATGCACAGCAGTCGCATTCACTACCGCTGCGCCACGGAGGCAGTTCGCACCTCCTATAACGTAGGACGTAAAAACTAACCATTTTTTCATTTACGTGGAGCAATTCGCCATGCATACTCCTTGTCACGGGAAGACGAGACGGTTTCACCGGCTCTCTCGGAAATGTCCGGGCCTACCGATTAAAACCATCACGGTTTGCGTCATCACTACTATTTGTGTAGGTGGATCGCTGGAACTGTGATTTCACCAGCGATACGTAAAAACATACCTGGCGCAATGTGACCAAATAGTACATCTCTGCCTACCCTTTCACGTAATTAGACGAGGGATTGCATGTTCCATTCTTCGCTTTTTCTTTAAAAACATCAACCGCACTAGGAATAATTCCTGTATCACGGGGGACTTTACAAACATTTAAACAACGGTCAGAAAGAACATCCGCAACTATTTGTAGATCACACAATTTTTTGTCCGGTGTGGAACTTGAACCCACAACATTCTGCGCAGTGGCTGTCGCGAGGCGAGCACTTAATCCACTACGCCGTCCGTGCTGTCAAAATTCTATTATCTATTGATACTCACGACATAACCCAGTCTCATCGGTGGCGTCGAAGCAGTCGGCGTGGTTGTCACACACTCGGTGCCACCCGATGCACTGCCCGTCGCCGCACGCGAAACCTTCGGTACACTTGCCCGATGAACGCGACGGGAACAAGTGAGAGGACTTGTTCACTGGTACAAATTAAAGCGTTAGTTAACCACCCACGAGATATAAAAAATCGTAACTAATCCTATCCTACTAATATTATAAATGTAAAGTGTATGTATTTACAAAAAGTATACAGGGTGATTTTGAAATCGTGTAATTCCTTTTAACCACGCATTCTACTGGTGATATAGAATAAACCTGACCATATTTTTTCTTAATTAGAGTAATGGTTTCGGCAAAATGAGAGTACAGATTTTTTTCATGAAATGATTTCAAATAGTCATATTTTAACCACCTGACACAATCTTAATATTTTACTAATTTAAAAATTTTTTTTTTTTTTTTTTTTTACTTGGGGGAATGCAATGACGCATATCCCTCCGCGGGGGCGGGCGGAAGGTTTATGTCGGACTCGCCGGGGTAAACTAAGATGTTAAAAAGATAATGTACCTCCCGGAATACCGACTAATCCTACCACGGTGTTCCTCGACAAAACCACTATCGACGGGGCCGCGCGAATCACTTTCGCATACGGTCGCGACCCCGCCGAGGTTCCGGCCCGCCGTATGAAACGGCAGGCCCCTACGCAATAAGACCTACCCAAGATAGGTACTTACTCAAAATAAAATTCTACTGTCTCCCCCTAAAGGGGGAGACGGACACGAAACAGAGGCGCGCGTGGGAACACGCACGCCGCCTCTCGGACCTGGTGCTGAACGGATGGCGGGCAGGCCCACAAAGCCCGCCACCCCCAGGTCAAACCTCAGGGTGGCTGGAGGTCATCGCGCGCCCTCCGGCGCCCGGCTCTGCGGTTGGGGAGAGGGTTTAAACGCTCCCTCTCCCGCTCCGCCGCCTCCTTGATGGAAATTACTTCCTCACAGAAGGAGGCGACGGCGTTCCATGACCTCTCACTCCGGACCATAGACTGAACTACGGCCGGGAGCGAGAGGGCAACCGATCCGACTGCCGCGATCAAATCACGGCGCTGCGATGCCCAGGCGGGGCAAACCGCCAAAGTGTGCAGCGCCGTGTCCTCAACAACGTCACGGCAGTCGCCGCAGTGGTGACAACCGGGCGTCTCTTGTCGGCGTATACGACACAGGAACTGGCCAAAACAACCGTGGCCAGTTAGAACCTGTGTCAGCCGGAAGGTGAGGGCGCCATGCCGCCTCTCCAGCCACTCCTCAAAAACGGGACTTACCGCCACGATCGTGGCGTGCCCGAATTTAAAAATAATAACATAACAATAACTGACGTCGTAAATAATAAGGGGCAATAAAAAGGACCACCCGTTATTATTTACGACATAAATTATTAATATGCTTTTTTATTTTAATTAGTAAAAAATTAAAATTGCCTTGGTTGGTTAACATATGACTATCTGACACCATTTCACGAAAAAAACGGAATAATAATTTTTCAAAAAAAAAAAAACTAATTAAATAAAAATATGGTCAGGGTTATTCTATATCGCCAGTAGAATGCGTGGTTAAAAGGAATTACACGATTTCAAAATCACCCTGTATATGTATGTTTATCCATTGTCTAACACCCATAGTACCTACAAGCTCTGCTTAGTTTGGGCTAGATGGTGTTGCGTGTATGTAGTAGAATATTATTATTTGTTTCTCTATATTATGGGGTATTTCTCTGATACTTTAGGAAAATACCCGACCCTTTGGGAGGCTTACACGGAGACATGGGTCCAATGTGAAGAGGCCCTTCGTGAGTTTTATTCAAAGGTGGCTTGAAACACCGACAGCGGCACTAGCCGCAGCAGGCGTAGGACTATTGCTACGTATTATTATTATTATTTTTCTCTTCTCACAGTTATTTTCTAACATATTATATTATAAATAAATATAAATATAATAAATACTTTATTATATGTATTATTATTATACCACATTTATTAACTACTAACCCATAAAAATTACATTTTTAAATATATAATTATAAAAAAGACACATTATTATTATATTATTATAAATTATTATTTTATTATTACCTATTATGTGAGGATGGATGGATGTTTGTAAAAGAGTTACGCAAATACTACTGAACGAATTTTGATGAAACTTTACGACGAAGTTTATATACATCAGAATAACATAAGCTACTTAAATTCTATCTTAACATAAATCTACATTAATGCGAGCGAAACCGCGGGTAAAATCTAGTATTATAAATGTGAATGTGAGTTTGTTTATTTATTGTTACGTTCGTTTGTACGATCATCATGCAATTTCGCATTACACATTGTCAGGGGAACAGAAGAGGACAGAATGGTACCTTCGTCCAGAATAAAAGTACTGATACTACCTTATCCCACATTTAGGTATGCGAACAAAATCGCAGGCAAAATCTAATGGATCATAAACAAGGCTGATATTATTGATGTTTTCTTACCTCTTGCACAAGCATCAGGTGTTTCATCGGACCCGTCGACACAATCCCTTTGGTTGTTGCATACCCTGTTCATGGGTATACACAGCAGCTGTTGCGAGCACGCGAACATGCCGTGTGGGGCGCAGCGGAAATCGCACCCACTCTCGTCACTGCCGCCCGGACACTCGGTCTTCATGTTGCAGCTATAAACGATCAATAAATACTTATATATATACCACTATGACCATCATCCATTAAACCCTCGAAATAATGAAGATCTATACCATTAATCAGGATGTCCATTTAATCACCAGCAATAATGAAACAAAAATAAAAACTGCAGCCGAAGAAAGACTTTAATTTTTAAGTAAATTTCTATCCCTTAGTTTTCTTATAAAATATGCACTCAATTACAATAATACATGGGCGAAGACATTCAAGGGATATAGGTACAACGAGTTAATGTATATTTAGGTGCGCATTTGACTTGTGTCTGTTTAGGATAAATACCTATTCATCCTAAACAGACGCATAAATAAATAGTGTCGTTAGTAGGTCCTCCTAATGACACTATTTCCTGTTTTAGCAATTTAACCAAGAAAATAATTTTATATAAGTATATCATTTAAACTTGAACTACACCATGCTTAAACAAGTAGGTATACCAGGTGATTAAATCGACGCCCTGTTTGAAATAATATTGTAAAAACAGGTTAATAAAATTAAAACTTTGACCAAAGTGCAGTCAAGACTCAATCCAATTTTCCAGATAATTGCTATGTTATTAAAATATATCGACTACTGAGATATGAACTTATTTGACAAAATATACACAAGCATGCTACATGCGGCCATTGTAAGTATCTATCAGATATTAAATTAATTCCCGTTATCTATTATATATTGAAATCATGCAACGCGAAAGTGATGATAACCTCATTTAAAGAAAATAAATAGGTATACCTATTTATTATAGGTATATTTCGCCCACCATCTCACTATTATGTTCTACTTAGTAACGATGTGAGACAGAAATTCCCAAAAATGTAAACCTATGTACCTATATATTTTCTAAAGAACAAACTACATTTTAAATGAAATCAATTAAGAAGCATCATTTACAAAGAACATTGTCAAAAATCTTTCAATGTGCTTACTAACCTCTCTTAAAATATTATTATCAGTATTATTTTAATATACAGGGTGATTTTGAAATCGTGTAATTCCTTTTAACCACGCATTCTACTGGTGATATAGAATAACCCTGACCATATTTTTTCTTAATTAGAATAATGGTTTCGGCAAAATTAGAGTACAGATTTTTTTCATGTAATGATTTCATATAGTCATATTTTAACCACCTGACACAATTTTAATATTTTTTTAATTTAAAAATAATAACATAACAATAACTGATGTCGTAAATAATAAGGGACAATAAAAAGGACCGCCCGTTATTAGTTACGACATTAATTATTAATATGATTTTTTATTTTAATTAGTAAAAAATTAAAATTGCCTCGGTTGGTTAACATATGACTATCTGACACCATTTCACGAAAAAAACGGAATAATAATTTTTCAAAAAAAATAAATCTAATTAAATAAAAATATGGTCAGGGTTATTTTATATCACCAGTAGAATGCGTGGTTAAAAGGAATTACACGATTTCAAAATCACTCTGTATACAGGGTGTCCGGTAATTAATGGATAACCTTGAAATGTCTTATAATATATATATATAAAAATATATTAAAAAGTGCAAGCTATATTAGCATAGCATACTTTTGACTGTCTATCTATTAGCATAATTAGTGTTTAATAATAAAACAACAAAAAACCGATGGCTTTTTATTCATTTATGGTCGTAGTAGGTATACAAGAAAGTTATGCATGGTAATTAATCTCAGGTAGTAGTTAGGATAGACTTTTCCATTTTTTTTCTGAACGGCCATCAGTTCCACTATAAGACATTTCCAGGTTATCCATTAATTACCGGACATCCTGTAAGAATACAACAATACTGCTTTGAGACTGCTGTTAGAGTGTACATATTATGTAGCAAAGTCGTATTGTTTATTTTATTAGAAATCATGTGTTAAATTTATATAAAATTATGTTCCATCACCGATATAATTTGTAATACAACATTTATAAAGAGAGATGCATATTCAAGTTCTAACCGAGCGGTGTAAGGCAAACATATGCTCGTGTCGTGTTCACACGTGTACTCCCAAGCGGCACAGCGTGGCTGCACGTCCTGTAGACCGCCACTATATTAATTAAAGCTATTGGCAAGAGAAGAAGAAAAGAGAAGAATGGACAAGTACTGGCACACCAGTGTTTCGATGCCAGAAGTCTCAGTACCGTCAATACCTGACTAGAAGGACAGAAGACTGCTGTTCACCTGTTACTATGTCGTGCATGATGACGACGAAACACTCTTTATGAGTTGGACGTTTTAGCATTCAGTATTAGAAAGCACCTACAGAGACCAGACCAGTCCCCAAATCAATAGGTTCGGTTCTCATTATAGTGAGCTACCTCGTGCCCAGTCGATACTATTCTCCAGATCGGTGCCGGCAGTGCTCGATGCAAATTTCACGTTGGAGCGACATCACACTGTAGGCTCCTTATATACTATTAACCTATACATACTTATCGCCTATATAAACTATTTTGTGTCTTATATAATTAACATAAACGAATGAAATTATTATATTTACACACTTATATACTTACACTTTCCTATATACATTTATATACATAATACTTAAATAGTAATTACAAACTATGTACATCAACACATTATTATGTTATTTCACTGCACAGCATCGAAGCCGTGCGTTGTGCGAATATCTTTCAAAGGAACCGCGCTCGGCAAACCGGTCCCTTTACCTGGGTGTGGCGCGGGGCGCATGTTGCTCTGTCATTCAGTAGACCTCAAACTTTCTGACGAGTACCCCGTGTCGTCCGTTGACCCGCCACGTGAACTTACGAGTGCAAAATATTCTGTTTACGTGCTTTTCCATAGCTGTCTTGTTCTCACGCTTTCTCCTAAGCTATCACTGACTTTCTCCTTCTCATATACGTATTGTTTTTCTGGACTATATCTGTGCTTGTGCTTGTGAATATACCTACTCTTCTGTGAACTGAATTACATGTATTTATTAACCTCTGAGTCTTCTTCGAAGAGGTTAATGAAAACACTATGTGGGTCTGTATGTCTGTCTATTAGTGACAGGCATAGCTCCGGAACCACTGGACCGATTGACTTGTAACTTGGTGTGGAGACACCTTGGGATCATACCTCGGTCGAGTTTGATATGGGCCCTGTGGGTCAAAAGACCCCCGAGATAAAGAGGTCATTTCTTTTCATTACTTTTACATTTAAAACGAAGAGGTTGAATCCTGGGTTTTTATATCCAACTCGTTTAATAGATACAGAACTTTATCAAGACACTAACAACAACTATATGGTGTGAACAGTGAACTTTATACAATAGAATAGAAAACTACAGAATCTATACCATACCATACTTACCACTCATACCATAATACTATGGTTAAAAGCGGCCCGCTTGCTTGGTTCTTATAGTATATACATTTATTTGTCCGTACGACTGAGGCGCTACAGGCGGGCTATGGGACTTGGCGCCTGGATCAGGCGTTCAGTTCACCTTATGGTAGGCCCTGTAAGTTAGGATAGGGCAGTGTCGCGGGCACCAACGTCGCTAGACTAGAAGCTTCTTTTTCGTATCTCCATTGCAGCAGCTGCCAAAGGTATCTTTGATATCTCGCGCAGGATCATGGTCATGGCTATGTCTTAATTAGAACTAATATGAATGAGTATGTTCTAAAGCGGACACATGCCCAAAATAATTATTTACATAAGGTTTTCTAGAGGATTTTCATAAAAGTCTTTTAGCTTCACAAAACGCGAAGACTAAGTAGAAGAATCTTACCGTAAACTCAACAATGATGGGTTCTTCACAGTCTTCTTCATCAGAGAAGTCGTAGCAGTCCTGCCGTCCGTCGCAACGTCTCTTCACTTCAATACACTCTCTGTTCCTGCACTGGTACATCCCCGATCCACATGTCATGTTCGCTGCAGTATTACAAAAGCAATCAAAATGTTAATGAAGTTATTAAAACAGTATCGATCTGAATAGTCCAATTAGGTAGCCTTAAACATATTCTAAATAGTTCGTGCCGTAAGACAAAATGTTGTTGGCTTTTCCTGGTTCTTGTGCAAGTGCAAGTCAACGTTTTAGTTAAAGAGAAAGAAAGTCAATAATTGTCAAAAGCCCATCATTACCGTGACGAAATTTTTCGCCAAGTTATGCACTTATTTAATAGAAAACTGTCACTATAAAAGCCAGATATACTTAATATTGTACTGAAAATTTGTAATATTAATAAAAAAGGGGGTTCTTTTTTGTTTTATCAACAGTGGAGTAGTTGGATGAAATTTTTAAATAGAGATTAGAATAATTAAGAGATGTTAAGTTTGAACTTACTGCAGTTGATTTCATCAGAGCCATCATTACAGTCTTTCTCGCCATCGCAGGCCCAACTCTTCACAATACACGAGCCTGACGCACACCTGTTACCAACATTAACATTATAAAAAGAGTGTACAATGATAAAAGCATAGAAATAGACTTCTAAATTATTACTTACATGAATTCAGTATCATAGCAAGAGAACGTATCGCATTGTGAGGCCAGCTCATCATCAGCGCTGGGGCAGTCGGTATTGCGGTCACAGAGCTGCGACCGTGATATACAGATGGAACTGTTCGCGCATTGGTACTGTGTGTTGGTGCACGTACTATCGAATTTATCTGATGGTGGATTAAACAACAGAATTAATGAAACAAGCATTGCTTAATTGTCACGGCAAAAGGAATTTTAATTATTCGCAAACTGTGCTATCTCACATTTGAAAGTTGGTTTTTATAATGATTTTCCAGTTTCATAAGAGAGCGTAGAATATATTTTGAGATTAATCGTGGTTGTCAGTACTTATCGTCATTTACGAATAAAACATTATTGGGAGATGAGTTACCATCATTTAAAATGTATGGATCCCATATGTATGTAACATGTTTATGTGTAGCAATTTCATTCAATTTCTAATTAAAATGCAATCAGTGCCTGAAATAAGCTCTATTTCTTTAAAATAATTATGTAATATACATATGTACGTAATTACGTATGTACATACACATTCTGCGAAAAAAATAAACATTTATCCAAATTTTGGATTATTCGAATAAAGTCTGGTCCTAATTCATTCGGATAATTAGAGTTCTACTATGTACGATTTGAATATTTTATCGATAATTGCACATCACTGGATTATACACTTCTTTCTTACAAGAGCGCCGCTTATCAGTAACAATCTCGGAAACGGAGTCAATTAAAACCAGCCAAAATATAAGTTATTTGGATAAACATAAGAAAACAGGGATATCTTAATCATTTTATCCTAATAAATTAATTAGATTTCCTTTACTTAATAAAATCCTTCAAGACATACGTATAATAATTATTATGCTGTAAAGAATTTTACTTTATGACTCTAAAAGAAAACAAAGGTAGATAGACTTGCCTGTATCAATAGCTTGCCCGTTACACATTATTGTGTCTCCCCTATTCAAACACAGACCGTTGCAGAAGACCTCATCAGGCGTGCATACGTTGTAAGGATCTACTGAAACATACATATGTGTCTAGCAATGGTACTTAACAATTACATTATTTATTCTTACTGTACTTCTAATTACCAAAAAACTTTTAAACTTCTGTTACTAAATTAGCATGGATTAAGAAGTAAAAAGTGTAGTTCACCAAGTCGTTTACCATCCTGCATACATTCCCGGATATCAGTATTGTCACAGAATGACGGCCACATGACCGCATGTGAACATTTAAACCAATATTCGTCTAATTTTGAAAGATAAATATGCCATTTTGAAACTATGGAAGATATTGGTGCCAATTCTGTTGTCACAAAATTCTCTTATCTTAGCTAAAAATCTCTAAAATTTAGTTTAGTCCTGTCAAACGACATTTCGTATTCTGAAATCGCTAAAAGTGACAGGACTAAACTAAATTTTAGAGATTTTTAGCTAAGATAAGAAAATTTTGTGACAACAGAATTGGCACCATTGTCTCCCCATATAGTGCAAATTGACCTATTTGTCTAAATAAATCTTAGCTATAGAAGTAATGAGGAGATAAATACATATTGAAGAAATTGGATAATATGTAACGATAGCTAAAGATGGAACGAAGTAGTGGATAGAATAAAATAAATTGAGACATCAATCATCATATCCGTCCAGGGGCACAGGTCTCTTCTCAGTTTGAGAAGGATTAGGCCATAGTCCACCGCGTTGGTCCAGTGTGGGTTGGCAGACCTCACATATCTTCGAAATGATTATGGAGAACTAAATAGACATACAGGTATCCTCACAACGTTTTCCTTCACCGTTCCCGGACATCAATTACGCTTATAATATTAATAAATTAACACTTACCTGTAACAGGACATCCTTCTTCATCTTCTCCAAAAGAACAGTCAGTCTTGCCATCACACTTCTGCGTTTTCAAGATACAAATGTTGCTCTTATGGCACATAATCTTATCCCACTCACAAGTGACCACCTCCGTACATTTACCATCTTTCATCACTAAGGCAGGCGGGCAGAGACATTTATACCCCATATGGAAGGTGGAAGCGTGGGGAGTGTCATGCGGCTCTTGGACACAGACGTCTGAACAAATGTTCTTTAGACATGCGTGGTTTAAAAGGGGGTCTTGGCGGTCAGTTGGTGAAGAAGTCGCTTGGATCAGGAGCTGTATATTCTTTGGAAATAAAGCTGGAATAAAAGACAATGTTAAAGGACACTGGTATTTCGCCCAACGTTAGTGTTATTTCCAGAAATTTCCAGAAGATCGCAGTCAAAGAACTTTCCGTTGTGCTTCAGTATTAACTTTCCAGGGTTCTTAAAGAGGCATCGAGCCTTTAAGTAGAACATGTCGAGAAATCTTTGTACCTAGTCTTGGAAACATCGCTGTGTCATGCGAGGACCACTAAAATGAAAAACAATTACTATTGTCGCCGTGTATGGACGCTTGCAAAATGAAAAAACTTGTGAAAATTAAATCGTTGCGCAAGAAACAAAGACTCTGCTTATACTGCACATGGCATCTGCTTAAGGAGCTCTAGAAATCTTTGAGGCCTTTACCGCAGAAACAACAGCACAAGATACTTGGTCATCGATTTTTTGTAGCGTAGAAGTACTTTATAAACCGCAGTGTTCCATATTGAATTAGGATATTCGCCAAACTATTTTCTAGCTGCTATAAAATTTCATTCTCTTTTAATCAGGCTTTAAGGAAAATTCTCTTGTTTAGTACAGACTGCTAGATTAATTCAGAGGACCAATTTTTATATTAAGATCGTGCCTAACTATATGTCGAGATACCTTACCTAGTTCAATCCTCCGTATCTTCTGTGTAGTCTCGTGTATATCAGACCAGAAGAGCCTGGGCGTGCGCCTGTCAGTCCAGAACACGTAATTATCAGCCACAGCTAAACTGGTGACTGTTGTTGATAGCTCGCGGTAATTTTCTCTGCCGGTACCTAAAATGTTAATGAAGAATTTGTTTAAATTAAGCATGGAATATCTGGTGATCGCCTCTATGCCTGACTGCTGTGTATGAGATCTCAGGTTCAATTTCCGGGTCCGTCCACAAATTCTCTGTAGCAACACGAGGTCCGGAACTATGCCCAGTATTAAGTTTGACCTTATCCCATAAATGGAGAAATGAGGATGTAATACCCCTTCGGAGATATAGACTTCGAATGTTATTATTTATAACCAAGACTAATTAAATACCTAATACCCTGATTAAGAGCACTAAAATGACGAGCATGCATTAACATGTCAAGTTTTGGATTTCAGATATACTTAATTAAAAACCTATTGTTTTTGGCTGCTGTGTGCCGCTGCGATTCGATAGGTTAAGAATGTGATAAGAGCAAATTAAATAATAGAGTACAGTAACAGTATCGTAGCTAGTGGATATCCATAGCATCTGCTTACCCCCTATAGTAAAAATGTATTTTCTTAGGCTTCGCTAGGTAAAGAGAATAGCTGGCGGTGTAACAACTGGCCGTCCTCCCACGTAGTTCACGTTAATATAAACATATGTCAATGTACTTACGAATTTTAATTTTTAACTATTGTCTAGGACGTTTATGTCATATTTTTATTGCCGATCCCGTTTAGATAGTATGTTAGCTGCTTTCATATTGAGATGAGGGTGTAGGCATCTGCAGAGTTAATGTTTGTACTTGGTAGTGAATTATCTGTCATAATATAACATACGTACCATCCGGATGAATGTATTCGATAACACCATTGCTCTCGTCTGATATGAATACGTTATCCAGGTGCTGAACGTAACGGAGGCGAACGTGAGGACCTGATAAACACGTAAACGTTATAGACTTTATAAAAAGTGCCGATATACACTCCTGCAATATTGGAAGAGGTAAATCAGATTACGATTTCGTCTAGTTAGAGGCCGTAGGACCGACAGGCAGCGTTTTCGAGCTCGAGCCCAAGGCACGCATCTTTAATTTTTTGAATTAACTGCGTATTAAATAGTTAAATATCGCGTGCTTGAACAGTAAAGGAAAACATCGTGACCTGTATGTCTGAATGGAGGACTATAGCCTAACCCTTGTAATATTGAAAAGAGGCCCTGTGCCCAGCAGTAGGACAGTTTATTACAGGGCTGATATAATTATTTATTATTAACACGCTTTTATTAGCTTGGTATGTATGTATCTATGTAAGTAACGGAATTTTTTATTTTTTCCAGATTGATTTGAAACTTTGCACGCTTATCGAGGACCGATGACAATACAATAATTTAGAAAAAAAACGAAAGTATAAATAAATAAAAAGATAAAAGTAAATAATAGATTAAAAAACTACAAAGTACGCTATATTAAAAAAATCAAACTAAAAAAAGTAGAAAAAAAGCGAGTGGTGCTTTCTAAGATATTTTGATAACCCCCACCCCACGCTTTTTTACATTATAATTATTAAATTATTTTCTACTTTCTTTAGTTTGTTTTTTTAATAAAGCATGTTTTTTAGTTTTTATTAAAGTATTATTTATTTTTCGTTTACTAATGCGCGGACAATAACTTGCGCCGATCGTACATTAGCTAACATGCGGTCAAGGGGCACAAGTAAGAAGCATCCTATCAATGTACATGGAGCTCATTTTATTTGCGTCCGTTTCGGATGAATACAAATTACATTATCTCGTGAGGTCTTAGCAAATATAGAAATAATTTGATGTATATAATATAACCGCGTATTATAAAGGAATAAACATAAAACTGACGTCATAATCAGGAGGTAGATTAATTTAACAGTATTGTTTTTCTTAAAGCCATGAATAAAAGCCAGCCAATTTGTAATGCATAAAACAGACGCGGAACAATGTACCTAGGTAGGATTGTAATATCAACATTGATGAAATAACATGGCTGCTCTATAGACTACGCTGTATTCTAATAATAACTAAAAACTAACCCTTAAAATTAAAAAAATATCAGTTTACTCAATTACCTTTTAAATTGTTCAAAATGATGTGTTTTCGCCCTTCTCCATTAAGTCCAATGCTGTCGATGTGTATGATGTTGTGCTGTTCGCTTTCCACCACGGCTACTACCATCCTCCTGAACACACAGAAATGCCCACTCAAAACAAACATCAAAACAAATAATAAATGGTTATGTTATGACTAATCTTTTAACTGGGTACTGTTAAAAGATTATTAGTTACATTTTGTTTATAAAAAAAATATTACGTTGCTTATCCTTTTTAAAAGAAATTATTACATTACTTTTTGTTTTCAAAAGAAATTATTACATTGATTTTTATTTTATGTAGCTGATAATTTTATTAGACATTGTCTCACGTTTACTCAAATGCTACGTATTGAAGATAAAATACGCATCTCGAATTATATCGTGGTTTATTTAGAAAACACTTAAATTATATAATAATAATTTAAAAGTATCAAAATGTATATAAGGCTTCGTTTACTTTTTGCAGGCATACCTATACATCGAGATACCCTGTAAATATCATAATAACCTAACCTAATCTCAAATGCTTTTACATAAATACTTATTAATTATCAAGATTTTAACTTCCAGTACCATATATCTGAATAAAAAAACGACATCTACTCACCCGTAATCCGGCATCACACAAAAGCTGATCGGCACCTCCTCATCTTCAAACTTGTGTACGTGAGCTCTCTTTTGTGTCCTCAAAGAAAATGCTTCCACAAGACGACGACCAGCGTCTAATATGTAGAGATTATCTGTTGCGTAATCTACGAATAAGAAAAGGTAATGTGTTGACTTTATTTCCAATAAACAATTAATTTATTAATGAACATAAGATATACGAACATATTTTTGTTATACAGGTGTCCGGTAATTAATGTATAACCTGGAAATGTCTTATAGTGGACCTGATGGCCGTTCAGAAAAAAATTTGAAAAAGTCTATCCTAACTACTACCTGAGATATGTGTTTTTTTTTAATTACCATGTATAACTTTCTTGTATAATACGACCATAAATGAATGAAATCCATCGGTTTTTTGTTGTTTTATTATTAAACACTAATTACGCTAATACAGTCAAAAGTATGCTATGCTATTATATATAGCTTGCACTTTTTAATTTATACATACTTTTTTCTTTTTTTTCTTTTTCTGTACGGCTATCAGTTCTACTATAAGACATTTCAAGGTTATCCATTAATTACCGGACACCCTGTATACAACAAGGTTAAGCTAACGAAAATCAAATGAATTTAAAAGTAATCTTTATAAAAGTAAAAGTGTTATACTCTTCAGTCTGCAGTTAGACGACGCGAAATCTGTCTGCGGTGGCATGTTAGCCGCGTACTATGTAGTATCCGTTCATACACAATTTAAACTCTGTCTTACGTTTACGCAAATGTTATACATTGAAATTAAAACTACTGTATGCAGTTTTTGCCGCGTTATTTATTTTAGAACAAAAAATTTCATTACATAATTTTGACTTATAACACTATATACTATTGCAGCCATGGTTACGGGGTCACCCCGTGACCATGGCTGCAATAGTGCTGCTGTAAAGCAACCGAAACGTCGGGGAAAAGTATAAACATAAATATAAATAATTTTAATTAAAGTTCAGCTTGGGATCCAGTAATTCAAATAGTCAAACCCAAGAAGAAACAAACCACTGCTAGACTTCATGATACTTTGAGCTCATTCTGCGTAAATAGAAATACCAATGATTAATTATGTTCGGGTACTTTGAAATAACTACACTGGAACATTGAGACAACTATCATCTTAGTCTCCCCGTGACCATGGCTGCTGAAAAGCAACCGAAACGTCAGGGAAAGTGTAAACTTAAATATAAATAGTTTAAATAATTTTATTAGCTTTTAAATTAGTAAAATTCAGTAGTAGTAGTAGTAGTGTAACAGTTTCAAAATTATGTAATAAAGTGTTAAATAAACAACGCGATAAAATCCATATAATGTAGTTTTAACTGCAAAATTTAAACTCTATTAACTATGCTACAATATTCAAATGCTTCCCAACAACCAAACACGCGTCGGCCACGCGGCTTCCGCGCGATCGGTCGTCGGTAGCATAAAGGGATTGTTCGATAAATTAACTTTAACTTTAAAAGTAGTTACTAAAGAGCTTATTTTACTATAACAGTGATTCTTCAAAACACGTTCGCTGTGGCCACGAGGTATGGGCGCACCCTCGACTTTTCGGCGGCCCATATAAACGGGCCCTTGCGCTGTCAGTAAGCTGTTTAGTAGCATATGGAAACTTGCAACACTGTTTCGTATAAATATCACCAGCGTGTTGCCAGCGCAAGGGGCAAGAATCACGCTAGTTCCCCGTTTGCTAGTACAGTGTCTGTATAAAAGACTGAGTTACCCTAAAATAGGTTGCGACCAAACTTAGCGTTGTATCCTTCCATTAACCATGGATGTCAGTCTCGATGGCGTACCTAGTGGTTAGTGTAACCGACTGCAACGCCTGAGGTCGTGGGTTCGATTCCCGCACAAATCAAACATTTGTGTGCATGAACATGGATGTTTGTCTTGGTCTGGGTGTTTCTATGTATTATATATTATTTATGGTTATAATGAATTTACAAAAAAAGGAAGTACCTATATATGTATGTTTGTCTATTGTCTAGTACCCATAGTACAAGCGATGGCTAGATGGTGTTGTGTGTATGTGATAGAATATTATATTATCTTTATATACCGCGTGACTTTTTTACCGTCTTGATAGTAATATGGTGTGTTGTGTAAATGGAATAGAATCTAATAGTATTTGTGTTCTAGCATTTTGAGATAACGGACGTCACAGTGTGCCTAATCGCATGCGACTAAATAGAGCGGCGGCGCGCGGCGGGCGATCGGGAGAGGGTGGTTCGGCGCTAGCGACGGCGACGGCCGGCGTGTGCGAGTGCCCTTGAAGATAGTTTTCATGTTATTTGTAACGAAATCATTCATAATTTGTAGCGCGTTATTAGGGTGAATACGTTTACGATTTTGAATTATTTTAATTTATTGTGGTATAATTTTTTATATGAAAAATAGATTATAAATAAGGAGTGTACAATGGTAGATCAATTTCAGACTATGTCAGTAAAAAAAATTATTAAATGAAATAACATCACGCCTTAATTTTTTTAAGACGGTAAAAAAAGTCACGCGGTATATAAATCTTCTGTGCGTGTGTTTGGAATTAAACTCCTCCTAAACGGCTGGACCGATACTGATGCATTTTTTTGTGTGTTTAAGTGGATTCGAGAACGGTTTATTATTTATTTTTCTTTTCGTCTATACAGGACAACATCTATTGGGTCCGCTAGTTATTATATATATTCCAGGCTTGCTAAAAAAGTAGACCGCTGCCAATAGGAGACCAAGAAAGTATGCTGGTGTTATCTTACCATAATCCAAATCGACTACATTTTCCAGTCCATCGTACACAAGTAGGTGAGTGAGGCCTAGAGTGAAGTCACTCATGTTTATGTACTTGATCGTTCTGAGCTGACCGTCGTAGAGGTATAGCGAATCTGTAAATATATGGTTCAAGTAAAGTTGGTATAATCGCTGTGGTAATCATATTTTTTAGATTGTGATTATTAGTCAAGCAGTTACAGATTTGGATTATACTAGCAGTCCATGGCATAGATGCGCAACTGTTGTGAATATAACTATTGTGCATGAAATCTCGGATCGGTTTTGCTTAAAAATTTCTCAGTATGTAGTCTGCAATTATCCCAGGTAAAAAGCAATAAATATGGGACCTAAAACCATAGCTGGCGGTATGTATAGTATATGCAAACGTTTCGAATTAATATACGAGTAATACGTAAGACGAGGAACTTCATTATTATCAAAATGACCCAAATGTAAAGAGATTGAGACATCTGCTAGATGCTTGCATGTAAACGTACATTGCAAACCGTGCGACTATCGTGTATTCAATGTAAACGAAAATAAATGTGCCATAAGCACCTCTGGCAGAATGTCCTCTTTTTTAAATTACCTCTAGTCCCTTAAAAATAAACTAGCTGTGCCCGCGGTTTCACCCGCGTTTATCGTTACTGCGGCGCCCCCGTGGGTTATAGCGTGATGTTATATATATAGCCTTGCTCGATAAATTGGCTATCCAACACTAAAAGAATTTTTCAATTCGAACCAGTCGTTCCTGAGATTAGCGCGTTCAACCAAACACACAAACTCTTCGGCTTTATAATATATTAATGGAAAATACTCATCCTTTATTGTTTTACAGACTTTTAGTTATTTTGTAGATAGGTGACATGCGTAGTTATAATTATAAAATATACAAAATTGAAACATTTACCTCTAAAATTATCGTATGCCATGGCCTGCACTCGTTCTATGTCAAAGTGGGTGGCGTGACTCTCCGGGTTGCCTAACTCATCGTACTGGATGCGGGTGAATAATTGCCCTCCGGCTACCACTAGATATTTTGCTCGGTAATCCGCTTCACCTGTCACCAAAAAAATAGTCTCTCAACTTTTTAATACCATTGAATTGGCAAATAAACATACAGACCGCCCGGCAGCCATAGTAAAAGGTCTATAGATAGGTATCAGCTCTTGCGTTTATAATTCTAGACACCAGGAGTTGTTGCCAACGTAACCCACTAGGCCCAGCTAACACTGCAGCTGTCTGTTTTAAGCACCCGTGGATACCGTACTCATCATAATTATATAACTCGGACACATAGCTGCGATGTCCATATTTGCCTTGTGAAGCCAAAAATGGAGCATGTCTTGCTCCACGGCAAGATCCTCAAAAATGAGGAATGGTTGCAGACAAACTTTATATATATGTATTTGTGTGTAATCAGAGAAGTGTGTCAGGATCGTAGCAAATGAAAATCCGTAGTCTCTACCTACCCCTCTTGGAAACAGGCGTGAATTTATGTATGCATGTATGTATGTGTTCAGAAAAAACAGTATAGTCACATCTGTAAATGTTAGGTATATGATAGAAGTGCAGATCAATACCTTGTTAGTGTTTCTTTCAAACCCAGGTTTGATTCATTCATAGGGTACATTTTTTTACATACAAAGTTGTTACATAATTTGCAACCGGTAACTTAGGATTAAAACAGTGCTCATTAATTGGTGAACCAAAATAACAACAATCAAGGCAGATGAAGGAGACCTTGCATCATATGAATTAGAATCATGCAGATAAATAAATGATAATAACATATTGTCTTTAATAAACTTTTTTGTTAAATAATTTATAAATATGGTTATAAATACTGCCACATCTACTTTTCGTCTTGAATAAGATGACCTAATATTCAATTCTAATTAGAATGATGGCATATGTTCGTATACCACGATTTCTTTTAAAATTACTTCATTCTGATTGAAGTATGTAACACGTATTTAGAGCTTAGTTTAAAACTAAACTATTTCAAGCTTTTAACAGGGAAAAGTGCAAATACAATATTTCTTTGTTTTAAGCTAAGCGCTTTACAAATTCTTAATTAAAATAAAATAAAACAATCAAATTCGGACTTCATTTATGCAATAAAAATCATAGAAAACTAAATGCTTTAGCGTCTGCTGCTATGCATGCTATGCTGCTGTGCATGCTATGTTGCTATGCAAGCCATTCTGCTATACATTCCAAGCTGCTATGTATGCTATGCTTCTATGAGTGCTACGCATGCTATGCATGCAAAGCTGCTATGCGTACTATGCTGCTATGCGTGCTATGTATGCTATGCTGCTATGCATGATATGCTGCTATGCATGCTATGCTGCTATGCCTGCATGCTGATATGCATGCCAAGCTGCTATATAGTTAATGTAAGGTTTCATTCGCTAACAAACTCCATAAAAGGCATAATATATAGTGAATACTTACGAGTACACACGTTGTTGTGTATCTCCATGCCATCAGGACACGCGCACACGTGGCTTGTGTTCGACGTGATAAAGCACAGGTGTGAGCACTCGTTGTTGCTGCACGGATTCAAACTCGCGTTCATCAGCACTGGATGGTACATGTGCATACCTGGAAGAGAATCTTGAGTTAACATTGCTATTAAAATATAAAAGGCAATAGTTAAGAAAAATCTTAATTTTGTCTGGTTAGGTTAGTAACAGTACCTACTTTCTTCTGGATGAAAGGTATCTTATGTCCTTTTCTGTTCCCATAGCAAAGTGTATGCAAAATTGCATGATGATCGGTCGAGTAGTTACGGCGTGAAAGAAAAACAAACAAACAAACTTTCATTCGCATTTATAATATAAGTTAGGATTAGGAAGACAACCTCATTGTCACCATTTCATGAACAGTAACTCACTGCGAGCACTACTTAATTATGTGACATAGCATATTTGATTATTTGGCTGTTAGTGACAGCAAAATATAATAGAAATGTTATAGCTTAGCCATATTAAGAAATAATGATAAAACTATTGTGTCTGGACGCCGGCGTCTGTACCACGATTGATGAAGGCAATAAAATGTCAGTAAAAATATGTTAGTTTTAGCACAGTGAGTTGTTGTGCGGGTGCTGCATTAGCAGCTACAACCCGCGCAAGTACCAAAACCTCGTTAGTGACTATATATTTGAGCCGTTTAGTATTGAAAGGCTGGGGCCATGGATTCCAAGTGCTGGATCTGTTTATCTTTATACAGGGTGTCCGGTAATTAAAAAATGTCTTATATGAAATGTCTTATAGTGGAACTGATGGCCGTTCAGAAAAAAATATGAAAAGAAATCTATCCTAACTACTGCTTGAGATATGCGTTTTTTTTAATTAGCATGTATTACTTTCTAATATACTACGACCATAAATTAATGAAATCCATCAGCTTTTTGTTGTTTTACGAGTATTATTAAACACTAATTATGCTAATAGATAGACAGTCAAAAGTATGCTATGCTATAATAGCTTGCACTTTTTAATAAATATATTTTTTTTAATTTCTAGTTTTTTTTTCTGAACAGCCTTTAGTTCTACTATAAGACATTTCAAGGTTATCCATTAATTACCGGGCACCCTGTATACAGGGTGATTTTGAAATCGTGTAATTCATTTTAACCACGCATTCTACGAATAACCCTGACCATATTTTTATTTAATTAGAATTAAGTATATTTTTTGAAAAATTATTGGTCCGTTTTTTTCGTGAAATGGTGTCAGATAGTCATATGTTAACCAACCGAGGCAATTTTAATTTTTTACTAATTAAAATAAAAGAACATATTAATAATTAATGTCGTAAATAATAACGGGCGGTCCTTTTTATTGCCCCTTATTATTTACGACATCAGTTATTGTTATGTTATTATTTTTAAATTAGTAAAATATTAAGATTGTGTCAGGTGGTTAAATTTGACTATTTGAAATCATTTCATGAAAAAAATCTGTACTCTAATTTTGCCGAAACCATTATTCTAATTAAGAAAAATATTGTCAGGGTTATTCTATATCACCAGTAGAATGTGTGGTTAAAAGGAATTACACGATTTCAAAATCACCCTGTATATAAATCTTCTGTGCGCGTGTTTGTAATTAAACTACTAAACGGCTGGACCGATTTTAAAGAAATTTTTGTGTGTTCAAGTGGATTCGAGAAAAGTTTATATATGTTTTTTTTTCGTGTGTGCAGGACAACAGTCTGCCGGCTCTGCTAGTACTTTATAAAGATCTAGCTAAGCAGCTGATTGACGCCTCGCGTAACCAAAGCTCTGGTACTTTCCTTGCAAAGAGAATTAGCATTTCTATCCAATATAGCGTTGCTGCCAGTTTTTGGAGCACGTTGCCAATTGATAACAAATGCGGTGAATATTACGAAGATAGGTAGGTAGTAGGACTACAACAGACTGCAATGCAGGGGGTCTCGAGTTCGACCCCACGTCGCGCACTTCCGACTTTCGGAAGTTATATGACTTTTTGAAATTATGTGCGTATTGATTGACAATTATCGCCTGCTCCGTGCCTCGGAGGGCACGTTAAGCCGTCGCGTCGGTCCCGGCTGCCATGAACATCTATGGCAGTCGTTATTGGGAAGTCAGTGTCCTATAATATTCTGATACTAGTCTAGCCTTAGGGTATCGTTAGCTTTCGGGTTGAGGAGGTCAGGTGGCAGAAGCTCCGTGTAAAAACTGGTATCCAGTCAAATCCGGTTAGACTAAAAAAGCCGACCACAAGTTACTTGGGAATAATAACGCCTAGGAAGAAGACAGGAGTAGGTAGTAGGTAATAATTATCGCCAGTATGTCTGCTGTAAATAAGGTCCTTGGTCTGAGGTCCGATTGAGAGGTCCTGCGAATTGCTACTCGGTTTACCAATAAATTTCTGACTGCACCTTCAGACGTGAGACTATGTACAAAATCAAAATAGAAAATATGTTTATTCACGTAGCTCACCAAGTAACACTTATAAATTGCAAAGTTACACTTATTTATATGAAACAACATTTATGTACATTTAGCAGTTGCCATGTTTAACAAAGCAAAAGCGTAGAGCCAATGAGAAGAACTGCCAAGAAACTTACGGCAACTCTTTTTAATTGCCAAGTTTACATTTTAGTCTATTTTGCAAATATTTTCTGTATGTCATGTATGTATTTTACATAAAATACCTACATTGTACATAGATGAGTACAATGATTACTTGCCCCCCTGTAACCTTTGTACCTGGAGTGATGTAACAAACATCCATAATTTATAAAAACCGCTCATCATAAGCCATATGCTCATTTCTCAGCGTTGTTATACAAAGAATAAATACGTAAACAAGCGGAAGCGTCTTGTATATTTTATCGTAACATGTTTATACAGATCATGTGTAATTAATAATAGGTGTCTGAGTCAGCGTCTCGTGAACAATCGAGATAAGGAGCCACGAGACTCCGATCACATGTGCATAGATGTGTATAACTATGATTGATTGGTGTGCAAACGTTCAGATGACTGACGTGAACATTGACCTTTTTTATTTGGAGTTTACTGTTTATGAAGGTCAATTCACGGTATCAGTGATGCCTCTAGTGTTGCAGGCGTCCATAGGCTACGGTGACCATTTACCATCGGGTGGGCTGTTTGCTTTTTTGCCACATTAGTTTAATTTATAAAAATAAATACTCATCTCTCGAAATCAGTTGTTGTCTGGTTAATAACTACATAATATGTTGTTTATAAATGACTACTTCCGCACTAGGGATATCGCCTGTGTTGTGGGGAACTTACAGACATTCAAACAATGGACACAAAGAACACCCAGACTTGGAACAACTATTCATCACACAATTATTTGTCCCGACTGAGTATCGAAACTACAACAGTCGGCGCGGCGGCAATGTCGAGGCAAACACTTTAACAACTACACTATCCGTGCTGCAGTAGTCTGGTAATCTACTATAGAAACCATCTGTGATATGCTATGATGATTAGATGTAACTAGCCAGTCAATTCTATTAAATCTCTACTTAACAAACATCCGAGTCAGCTGTTCTAAGGCAATTGACTAAAACAAAGGTTAAAAATAGACTGCAGGATACATTTTAAGAAATCAATATTTATATTTATTTTTATGTTAAAACTTAATGTTGTCTTATGTTTAAGCGAATGTTATACATTATCGTGTTTATATATACGGATTTTATCGTGTTGTTTATTTTAAAACAATTTTATTTATTACATAATTTTGAAACTATTACACTACTACTGTTAAATATCTTTACTACTATTTAAGCTATTTAAATTGTTAAAACTGTGGTTAAAAGTGTAATAAGTATATAAAATATAAATTAGTTTAATTTCAATATCTAAACATTAGCATAAAAATAAGTAATGCGATAGTTTTATCGCCTAAAGGAATTTCTAGCAATAATTTTGGTTGATCCAGCGATAACTGTCTTTTGGCTAAAATTGTTTGATTATCTACCTGAAAATTTCTGTTTCTTTCTGGGTGTATATGTTATGTTACGCTTATCCCAGCTAATATTATAAATGCGAATGTGAGTTTCTTTCTTTGTGACGCTTCCACGCCTTACCCGATCATCATGTAATACCGGATACACCTTGTCAGGGGTACAGAAAAGGAGATAGGGTAGTGCAAAAATTACGTGAATATTAAATGTACGCTGTCACTGACTGGGAGTGGAATGGCGCCAGCAGACAGATATTAAGCATTATTATCAACAAATATGGTAATGTTAATTTCAACGTTTCTGATGAAGAGGATAGATGATGTTCGGTCGTCATTAAAGCTATACTCCCTTACGGATACTGCGTAAACCCTACCATACATCCAGAAAAAGTACTGTCCCCGAACGAGTGAAGCCGGGGACAAAAGCTAATTCAAACTAATATTATAAATGCGAACGTAAGTTTGTTTGTTTCTATATTTGTTTTACACGACTTAAACGCTCGACCGATCATCATGCAATTTCGCATACTAACAGATTGTTAGGCGTACAGAATAGGGTACCTTTCATCACGAAAAAAATACTGTTACTAACCTAACCTACATTTTCGCGAGTGAAGCCGCGGGCACAAGCTAGTTTAATATAAAGATAAGTGTAGAGCATACCAAAGACAGGTTTGTCCAGTTTGAGTAGGACGTTTCTCTTCTGCGCGCTGCCATGGAGTTTGTCTGTGGTCTGCAAGGTGTTGGAGGTCCAGTCACTCCAGTACACCGTGTTCTCGAACACCGCTATCGAGTACGGGTGGTGGAATGGCTCTTCGAACAGGGACTGCAATAAAATTGTATTAGATCTAAAATTTAGACAAACGTCTTAAAAGAGAATGCATTAATAATCGCCGATCGTGATATCGGCCTCAATGGCGTAGTGATTAGTGTAACCGCCTGCCACACCTGCGGTCGCGGATTCAATACCCGCACAAGTCAAACATTTGTGTGCATGAACATGGATGTTTGTCTTGGTCTGGTTGTTTCTATGTATAATATGTATGTATTTACAAAAATAAAGTATATATGTATGTTTATCCATTGTCTAGTACCCATAATACAAGTTCCGCTTAGTTTGGGCTAGATGTTGTTGTGTGTATGTGATAGAATATTATATTATTATTATGTCCTTGACTCAATGATTCATAGTTTCGTCCATTAGCAATTATTAGGGGCAGCACCAAATCCCAAACTATAACGATACCTATAGCAATTTAGCGTTTATACTTATCGTCTATTATAGAGTAATGTGACGTTATTCTTGCTTGAGTTTCCAAAAAGTTCACTTTCTTTTTAAAAACAGTCATTTCTAGAATTCTCTGGTGCCTGACCAAGAATGTTAAGTTCCAACTCAACCTTTTTGGGTTGTACATTGGCAATAATTGTATAGGCCCCTATAGAGGCCTCTATGGAAAATTACCCTAGACACGCCATTGGTCATATCGCTATTACATATATGTATGTATATATAAAATATGCTGTTCGATTCAGTCAAATGGAGATCCTATAGTAGTACCCAATGGACATCTAGCGAAGGTTTCTATTGGTAATTACGACAGGATCTCGTCACTGCTCTGCCAAACATAACTGCCTAATAATTGTGTGTCTCCAACTTACATAGACATGTTTTCCATGTAACATGACGACTTTGACGGTCTTGTCGACGAAGTAGAGCCGTTCGTTGGGCGCGTCGAGGGCCAGCCCCGTGGCGAAGGCGCGCAACTTGTCCACCACCACCTCGGCCTGCCTGCCGTCCATGCGAGCCGACATTATCACCGCACGGTTCTGCCAGTCCGCCCAGTACATCTTTCTGTTGAGAAACATCATGAGTTACTAAAGCTTTTAAATTAATAGTTCGTCCAAAGACTCTTCTTCTTCTTGGCTTAGTCACTTCTAGGACATTGAAAAGTTCTGAAACTAATTGCATTATTACGTTTTAGTTAAGTTATAAATTAATTGCTGTAATTTTGATTCTCAATGGTCTACTTTTAAAATAAGTGATATCATCCGTCAATAGTACGATGTCACCAGAAATCTAAACGAACAATAAACGTCCTAAAATTGAGCCTTGTGACACCTGGTAATCGAGATATCTATTGCCGATAGCTTTAACACTTTGTAATGGCCACAAATATGCGTATCCTAGATTCCATAATGCCTGATATTTTGGAGAAGCACAGCCCACTAAGTAACAGAAGCATATGGTTTAACCAAAATTGAGGGCATTAGCTCTGCCAAAATTATGTCACGATAGTGACGCTGAAATCTTTTGTTAATATTTGCTAAGAGAGCCTTCTTTCATTGTTTAAATGTTAATGAGTTGAAACGAACATGCGCGATATCCTAACTAATATTATAAATGCGAATGTAAGTTTGCTTGTTTGTTACGCTTTCACTCCTTAATTACTCGACCGATCATCATGAAATTTTACATAGACGTTGTCAAGAGTACAGAAGAGGACATAGAGAACCTTTTAGTCAATAAACATACTGTACCCGAGGTATAATTTGTTTGACAAATCTACATTAACGCGAGCGAAGCCGATGCAATAATACGATACACAAAATACAATTTACTTACCCATTCTTAGCATCAAGGGTGACGAATCTCGGATGCTTAGTCTGTGTCTTAACAGTGGTGCAGATGGAGCCATCTGCCCGACACGCCGAGATGATGCCGCGCTCCGCGTCGCTGAAGTATATGTTCCCACCCAGGTAGTCCACGGCTATGTCGCCTGGCTCTTCTAGACCGAGCCCTACAAGGACCTGAATATGTAAAGATATAAGTGTCAAACCTTGTGACTGGTTAATTGCCAATATTATTAGACTACCTCAGTGCGCCACTGAGGCGTTGTGGTCTCAGGGGGTTGCCTCGCCAGTGACACTGCGCCGAGTGTTGTGGGTTCGAATCCCACACGGGACAAAACTATGTGTGATCCACAAATGGTTGTTCCGAGACTGGGTGTTCCGTGTGTCCGCTGTTTGAATGTCTAGATATCCCCCACACAAGAATGATTACTAGTGTGGTAAATTTATTTTTGAAATAAAAACAGAAAATAGAATAGTGTTATGCATGAGGTATCGGGCTCGACTGCTTTCCCGAAATCAAAAAATTTCAGCACGTAGTAGCATTTTTTCAGAATGGGCCATTGGATTTTTCTGTCAAAAAATTCTTAGTAGTAGTAAGTTTGATCTGATAATTCATAGGCTTGCTACCTGTTACTGAATTAGAACCATATCTGGTGAAATGTGGGTGTAATAAACATATGCTTTTTACACGTCGGCGCGGCGTGAGACTATATATGTATGTATGTACATATGTTGTTCTATATTATCCTATCCATTTGGACTAACGAAGGCATGACATCTAGCAAGTCGTGAGCAACAATGAGTAAGCTATACATAAAATATTCTCGGCGCGTTTTGATTTTAATTAGCTGCGTGTTTTCCAGGCAACTTAGGTTTTGGGTCTATACCATCACTACCAATTTGTACCAAAATTTATATTGAGCACAAAATGTGGCATTCAAACATTAATTTTAATATTATTTAAGGTATGGATCAATGTGATCAGCGTAAAGTCGAATGCAGTGAAGTTAAATGCGTAAAATTGGTCATGGCCTTGCGATAGACACAGCGTTGGATGATAATCCACTTAATTCAACTTCGTGGTAATTTAACTTCGTGGTGCTACTGAAGTCGTTTACCTTTATTGTGACACAGATCGCAGTTTTTATCTTCATGCGGGGTATGCTAATATTTCTTACTGTCGTAGTCATTCTAACTGTGATTTGTTGTCGTACCCTCATACAAAAATAGTTTCAACAAGATTATATTTAGCTTTTGTTTAATTAAGCTAGAATTTAATGTCCGAATGTCGAAATTTAATACTAGTGTATATACATAAGTGTAAAAGTGTTCTCATCTAAGTGAAATGTAAATTTATTTATGAGAAAATAAAGTCTTTAACCAGAATTCATATAAAGTAATGCAGAATAGTCACCTGTTTGGTATCCTTAACATCATCGAGCTGAGCCTTGAATATCGACTGATGTCCTTGCGCTGTCTCCACCCAGTACACGTATGTGCCGTCGAACGATACTCCGTGAGCCTTCACGACACAAATTAGAACAAATAGAAGACAGGTATACCTACATGGCATAATTAAATAATTAACATAATAAATACACAAATTATTTACAAGAAATATTAACTAAAGATGAAAAAATTAAACAACCAAATCAAAAAGCGACATAATATTTCTCGGCATCGTCGTCAATTGGCCATGTGCCTGGACAACAGGCAGCATTGCCACGTTGTTAAATAGACAAAAAGTGATGAGATCCACTTATAGTTGTTCCGAGTCTGGGTCTGATCGTCCGTAGTTATTATGTTTGTAAAGTTCTCAGCTCAACTTCAGAGTTAAAGTAGAGATTAGTCTTATTAAAAAATATAAAAATAATAATGACTACAACAGCAGTCAGCAGTTAGTTGCTCACTTTCTCAAATGTGGGTTGTAGGTAATTAAAAAACTGAAAACTGACTAATTAATTTATACATTTCTTTTAATATATTTAAATGAACAGTTGGGATCGGACCTAGTGTTCAATAACACATAACAAAACCACTTGGAGGTTCTGGGCAATGAATAAATAGAGGCCCAGAACCTCCAAGTGGTTTTGCCCAGACGAGGTAATTTCAATGAAATCCTTTACGGAGGCCGTCCCCTGAAATCAATTGATTTTATTTTTAAATTCAAGACACTAAATTAACTATTACATGAAAATACGTACCTTCTTGATGTCAGAAGCAATAACAACCATCTCCTTACTCTTGACCTTGAGATACCTGATGTCGTTGCTAGTACTGAAGAATAGCATCGGCTCAGGTCCTGTAACATTGTCTTATGAAATGTTTATACACTAGCTAAGCAACTAGATCTAATATACCTGAAGCGATCTGGGTCTTGTCTATAAAAGCATTTGACCGACATGATCAGAAATCGCTATAAATGCGACTGTTGTGCATAAAGTTTCGGGTCAACCGAAATATGGTTGGACTTTTTTGTCAAGAGATTCTTAAAAGATTCGCGGCGTCTGGAACTTTGCTCGGTTGGCGACTAGATTTTTTTTCTAATACGTAGGACCTAAAACCATAACTGGCAAAATGAGGGTGTTGTACACCTACGGGCATATAGGCTATATGTCTGTACCATAAACAGTGCCATTTTACAAAAAGGAATCATAGGTGGAAATCTTCAATATCTAATAAAAGAGATGACATCAACTCACCAGTAGCATAGCAGAGGTATCCAAACTCATCCTTCTTGAACCCAGAGTCACACTCACAGGTGAAGTGTCCATCAGCGTTAACGCACGTGTGTGAACACTGGGGCCTCTCCATCAGACACTCGTTGATGTCATCACACTTGCCCGTCACGAAGTTGTACTGGCGCATCGATAGCGACGGTATGCAGAGGCAGGTGGGTCCGTGCCGCTCTGGAGAACATAGCGTGTCGTTTCCAACGCATGTGAAGTTGTTACACATCGTGTGCCCTGTATGAATTGTCGCTTATATAACTATATGGTTCAGACAAAGGTCACTGAAAATAAAGAGCTAATAAACGTAGCATCTACCAATGACCTCTGCGTGTCTTTCATAGCAGAGGTAGATTATTACGTTATAATAAATACCTTTATCTTCAGCCATCTGTACTGTTATCAGGCAGTCTTTAAAAACTAGTCCAAAGGAGTTGCATGTTCACCTCGTATTGCAAGCTAATAGGCCATGCGTACTACCGGTGTGTCGTGAGTAGGCTATAGTACTTTTGAAGGCATGAGTATAAAACAGCACCAAATTCCTAACAACGAGCTACTTCGACCCGGCCCGGCATTTGCATCAGAAACCTCGTTCCTTAATCATATGCTCGAGCCACTGAATCTATTATACCGATATTGGTCAACACCCCATCCAAAAAATAAACTAAAGGCATAGTTTAAAATAAAAGTGAGACTGAGTGAGATTAGATAGGTATTCTTAACAACTCACAATTAGTACAGAATGGTCCTTCATCACTGCCATCACGACAGTCTGGCAGACCATCACACATCATACTGCTCGGCAGACAGTACGAAGAGTCCCTGCACTTGTAGTTGCGTTCGCCAAGACTCGGGAGCTCCTGGCACAGGGTACCATCCAGAATCGCATGCCGGAGGGTGACGTGTCCTGCAAAAATTATGATACCGATAGCCCCTAAAAGGGCTTTGATTTCCAGGTAAAACTTAACTTCGATTTTGTAGTACCGTAAGATGCCATTAGAAGAAAACCCAAACCAGACATTTCTCTGGCAGGATGAGCCAGGATGTGGAGCCATTTTGGCAGCCCTTCTACTGCTAATAATTTATGATATAGTGTCTTCTTACCCAGCTGTGGTTAATAACTACTCCAATGCCTAAGAATTTACTTCTTACGATAACACTGGGTGGTGCAATGGCTGGGGCCATGGCCTTGTTTATATTTTATTTAAGGCTATACATTTTTTAATAAGTACATTATAGACACGTGTTACATTCTAGACGTTATTATGGTAGCATAGGAGGTGGTTACTGTAGCATAAGCTAGTTTGCTTATATGTTGGATAACATGAAATATTCAAACTACAGTTTGATCCTCTATATCTAAGCGGGCTAGACAATACGGTCCGAAATGAAATTTTGTCTTTGAAACATAAAAACGTTTATCAATCCTCTACGCGAACACGATTATAACGTATTTCAACAGCAGAGATCCTCTCAATCTTCTGAATAACTTGCGTCTGATTAATTCTAAGAAACAAACAGCCATGATAGATACAGCTTATACCTAATCTTCTCGCGAGAGTATTCTTAATGAAGAAGTCACTGGTTATTAAATATATATGCTGAAATGGATATGTACTCACTGCACAAATCCTGCGTGTACTCATCGCTCCTATCGTTGCAATCGTAAATGCCGTCGCACACCCACAGGTTTGAGATGCACTTGCCATCGCCGCACTGGAAACCTTTGCAGGTTTTCTACAAAACAAACAAAAAAAAGTTTCGATATAAAATGTCCCTAATTTTTCATCATCAGGATCAAACCCACAACTCACGTCGCAGCGGCATGCAGCATTGGCGAGATGACCGGTTAAACCATTACGCCATCCGTGCTGTAAATACTCGATGCTTGCTTTCCCCTTTCCATCACCATACCACTCAACAACGAAGCAGGGTTCATCCATATCACCTGGAAGCGTTCAAATCCAAGACGGTACGCTTTCAGCGATCATTTCTCCCACGTACGTGCAAGCTCTGGAATGAACTGCCTGCTTCGGTGTTTCCCGAGCGCTATGATATGTCCTTCTTCATACGAGGTTTAAAGAGAGTTATACATTATGTAGTGCAATAAACGAAATGAATTGAGAGCTCTTCTTTCCCGGTAGGCAGCGGCTTTGCTGTGTCCTGACATTGCTGAAGTCCATGAGTAGCGGTTACCACTTTCCATCAGGTGGGCCACTTGCTCGTCTGTCACCAAAGGAAAAAAAAAAGCTAAGACTATCGACCAAAACTTACATTTTTGCTATCAAGAGCTGACTGCGTGCAGTTGACTTCATCACTGCCATCGTCGCAGTCCGTGTTATTGTTACATATCCACGAGTTGGGGATACAGCCGTTGCCGTCGGCGCAAGAAAACTGGTGCGTCTCCTTACACACCTCCCCGTCGGGTTTGTGAAGTGCTAAAGGGAGAGAGACAAAAGGCTTATTAGAACTGCCTACCTTATCCTTTCTTTTCACAAAAACCACCTAGACTCGGATCAACCATTTGTGGATCACACAAAGTTTTGTCATGTGTGGGATTCGAACCCACAACACTCGGCGCAATGGCAGTGGCGAGGCAACCACTTAATCCACTACGCCATCCGTGCTGTCAATCTGGCAAAGCGCATGTTCGAATGATATTTTAATGTACCCAATAACATACATATATATGAACATAAAGACGTAGAAATGTTAGATACGCGCACAAAAAAACATCAAAACCAATTGCCGATGGCAATTGGCAGTGTGCCTAGAGCAATTTCGGGTAAGGCCCGGCTCCTATATTTAAAGCACAGTTCCTATATCAAGAAACGAGTCGTTTTAATTGCGCATATTTAGTTTTTGACTTATATTCTATGACAAATATACCTATTAAAATGTAATTATCCTCATTAAGCCCAACCGAGCCTAAGACGAATAAGGCACGGTTCTTACATTCATTAGGATTTGATCAGACTATTAATAAGTAAGTGAACATGCAGTACATCATATAAATTAAAGCAAAGAGCTTACAGCAGAAGTTCTCATCGCTAGCATCATCGCAGTCGACGATGCCATCGCAGAACTGCGCATGCGTAAAGCATCCCCCACTCCAGCACGGTAGCATGTCTTCTCCTATGCAACCTGCTTCATACGCGCTGTAGTCCAGCTCATCCGAAAATTGTAAAGAATACGCAACGAGAGATCCAAATACTATAGTTGTGAATATTAATCTGGGGGAAAACAATAAATTTGGTAAAATACAGATCCTATTTTCTGGCCTCATTGAGATAAGCTCATCGCGGAGAAAATTCGGTGTTCAGGTCATATAAACATTAGAAAATACCAATAGTACAGATGATATAATATTATACTAGTATCAAATAGTAACAAGAAATCTAAGGTATGTCCAGTCGATGGCAATGGGCTCTTCTTCAATAGCATGAAGTCATAGCACATAGCTGGCGAAATGTAGGTAGGTGTTACCCTAGTTCTTACTAAATAACTATGAAGTTAATGTTCTTATACACTGCCTACCCGCGATGTGTGCAGTTATTTATGACATGTAACATGCCTCTTATATTCAAATTACATAGATTTTTACAGGTTTTATCACAATTTACTCGCACAGAACTTTTTATCTACTCATCGTATAAAATTACACGAAAATTGTGCTACTCTACACGATACGCTAATAATTGTCATAGATTTATTTTTATTTCTAATATAGAAGTAGAGAATTAAATGCATTAGAAACCTACACATACGGCTTCGGATTTTGCAATATTCTTGCTTCTACACGTAAGTATTGTAATTTTACTTTGTGCAGGAATCGAACGAACAATGTGTATGCCAACTGCCACACGGTATTGATGTCACTGTAATGGAATACAGTATACTGCAATCAATGACGTAATATAAAATATAATTGACTACAATCATACAATATTAATGCAAACGCAGTCTTGAAGCTATGTTTGCAGTTTTTTCTTTTTATCAACTCCAAAACGATTTAAGTAAATGTCAGAGATAAGCTCAAGCTTAACAAGCTTTACATAGCAAAATCGTTTTTTGTTAACGTTTATTAAGTACCTGCGGGCAGTTAATGTCTGTCAGTTAAGGTGGTTTTTGCCTACGTGTAATACAGTTTAATCTAATTGTCTGTCATATGTAATGCGTTTAGAGTTAATTTATAGCTGTTTAGTTAAAATTTAAACACTTACAAGCCAGGTTTTATTACCTGAAATTAAACCAAATTATAAAGGAAAAAGCACATGTACTCACTTGTCCATTTTATTTGTGCTTCATTCGTTTAATTTAATAATAATAAATAAGTAAACAAATTGTTTAAATGCAACTTATTTCTAATGTATAAATATTAAATGTATATATAATATTGCTTTGGATTTTCACGTGGTTTCCAGCACAGCGGAAGGCAAATAGAACGGAAATTCATTAGATAAAAAATAGGTAATGAAACATTTTCAGACTACCCGCTTTATAAACTTGTACAAAAATAACAAAACGTAGACGCTACATTATATTGTAGGAACGATTAAAAATACCTACACATTATTTATTAAATTAATTATTTTTATCTATAAATCTTTATTTTAAAGTTCTTAATGTTTGTAAGTATTTTAACATTTTGATATATAAGATTTCAAACTGTTTATTATTACGTTCTATGTGATAACAAAACGTAATCTAGTTTTTGACAGTATGTATAATAGAATTGTTATATCTAAAAAAGTCATTGTGTGATATAAAGCGTAATGATTACTTCTATTATTTATAGCATTTTCTAATGTTTTATTTTATACATATTCACATACAATTTATTATTCTTTGTTAGGATTTATAAATAGGCCAATAATATCATATTAATCTGCTCATTAAAAATTGAGTTACTATTATTTCAGCTGACAATACTGAATAACCTAATTTTTACTCTGTGATTGACAGGTCAGAGTCCAACTTTCCTATAAGTTTATTATAAGTTTTATTAAATATTTATTGTAGATATTAATTTAAATCACTTGTTTTAGAGGTGTCCATCGTGTCAAGTAATAATCGGCATTAGTTTTCCGGCAGCTATGGCGTCTCAAATATCGAAAACTTTATATAAAGTATCCCACGTTAGCTCGACTGTGAAATTCGGTAGGTTTTATATAAATTTACTTATTAATTTAGGCTATTGTGAACTGGTTTTAGTTATTTCTATCTTAATTTATCGCTGTTTATTCACCTTGTTTATGTAATTTTCATTTTTATTGTGTTTACGTGATATTCCTATATTGGGAAGTAAACTTTGGACTTTTGTGTTATATACTTAAATTGGCATAGTTACAATTAATTTCAGTTAGTTCCGTGCCAGAATATGTGTGCAAAGTTCAAGCTATAAAATAGCTGGAAGGTATTCTTGACTAATATAGGCATATTATGATTTGAGTTATGAATTAATTAAAGATTTGCATGATTAGCTCATATTTTGAAGTTTATATGTAATTGGTTGGTTGTAGACACTGCGAGACGGGCCCTTAGTGTAGGAGCAGCTCTTCAACAGAAGAAGACACTGCCAGACCGCACGGGCAAGAATGTGGTGCTGGTTGATGGTGTACGCACACCATTTTTGGTGTCGTTCACTGACTATGCCAAGATGATGCCTCATGAACTCGCCAGACATTCCTTGGTGTGAGTTTTAGATTTTATATATTACCAAACTTTATGTAAAACTTACTGTCATCTATGATATTGTTTATGTTTTAAAAATATGTTAATAATAAATAAATCATTTATTTGTTAGAATATGAGTACACAAATGATGATAAAAATACATGATAGTTCTGTCCATATTCTGCCATTAACTGGCATACAAATGTTTTTGGATAACAGTTTCGTAAAGTTATCTGATTAATTCTTAATTTCTGGGAGCATTATTATTTTAAAGAATTAATTTCGACATATTTTATATTATTAATTTAACAAATTATTCTAAGAATTAGATAGTGTCAAATTCAGAATATTGAATAAGAATAGTAAAATGCAAAATGTCAGTTAAATTGTCACACAATGTCACACAATAAATACTAAAAATTTTAAAATGTCAATCGATAAACAAAAGTCCAATAAAAAATAGAGAAAGTCACAAAGAAAAATAAATATAAAAGTATTATTGTAGGAGCCAGTTAGTTTTCCTACACTCGAAGATATATGTAAGTTGTTGGAGTACACAGAAAGAACCACTAGTTACGTTAAATAGTTATATTGTTAAAAGTTATAGTAAAAATGTTTACAAGTTAATAATAAGTGTGATCTTTCTCTCAGCAAGTGTATAGTTTTATAGTTATAAATGTACTTGAATGTTATTATGCATCACATCATTATATACCACAGCAATATGAGGTAAATTGCAACGCTCTTGTGTGCCCATTTTAGTATTGCTGCGTCGACAGAATAAGTATGTACGGTAACGAAACCGTACATGTTGGCAAGCCCAAAAAAATCCAAAAAATACACATTGCCGGAAAAAGACACACCATTACAAATAAAAAAGTAATATAAAATATAAAGAATATAAAATAAAATAAATCAATCAAAATTGAACGCAATGTTGTCCGCAGTAAGAGGCCCCGGGGGAGAACTTGTTGGTAGCCGTTTCGACTGGGTTGTCACTGCTTTTCCCTCGTTTCTGTCCCTTCTCCGTATTTCTTGCAGTTCAATCTCTTCTGGTCTGTTAGTCGTTGCGGAAACATTTCTTTGTCTTGAGCAACGTATTGGCCTATATCTATGTATAAGCCACAACACTGTAGCTATGACAATTACTCCCACGATCGTATAGGAGATGGCATATTGGTGAATGTCATGCGAAGTAATATTGGATGGCAGCTGACGTTCTCGTTCTTTTATATTGGCTAACTGTTCCTCGATTCTATTTACTTCTGGGCTTTCGGAGAGCATCACATGTGTCACATTATGATGCGTGATATTCACGATGTTGTTCACGACAGAATCAAGTGAGGGCTCAGTCCATTTCAAGTCTGCCTTCATACTGCTACTGTACTGGTTATGTGAATATATAGTCAACTCCTTTGATTGTAGTAAACATCCCTGTGCCAAACTCACTATCCCAGTAGTCATAGTATGTGAAGCGACGTCATTCTCACATACAGTTCGTAAAGTGCAAGTACTACAACAAATTGCCAGCCAGGTGTTTGTTGAATGTAACGCGATCCATTCGTCTTTGCAAAGCGTCCTTCTTACGTCACACGGCGAGGTCGTTAGATGACTTAATAATTTTGCTTCGCAGGGCGCATTGCGATTATGTAAGTTATAAATAGGCATATTTTTGTTACATATCAGGTTGCCGGGTGAAAGTGGAATGCATGTCTTAATGTCATCTTCATTTATAGAAACGTAGGTGTTCTTTCTGAAATTCACTGCTATATACTGTGCGCCTAGTTCTGCTATGACCGTTCCATTGCTGGTTTGTATGGGTAATGGAATAACTCTGTGTAAAGTGAAGTCTTCGTCGGAAATCAGTGGAACATGTATTTCGAATAAAAAGTAGTTCGTTGTAACTCGTGCTTTCACGTATAACAGCTTGTATATATCCTTAACATCTTCCCTGATATTTCGGACGGGTAAAGACGAGGTGCTTGGCAGCTTGCCCGCGATCACAGTCAGTTGTTCCGCTAAGTTTGCAGGCGTCAGCAAATGAACATCAATATGCCCTTTATAAACGTCTGTTAACGTTTTAAACAGCATCTCTTGTATCCTGTTTAAGTTGGTTGTCAGTAAATAAGTAGAAAGCGACAAAGAGTTAAAATAACTTGTGGCCATCATAATTTCTATGGCAGTCTCAACCTTGTGCAAATTGGTGTTAGTTTGTTCCATATACTCATTTATCATATTAAATTGTCGCTTGATGGTTTCTTCCTTTTTCTTTAGGGCACCATTTTGGAGTTCCACTATGGAAGTTTGATTTTTCATTAACTCCAGCAAATAGTTTTCGTTATTCTGGATGGCCTGAATATCGTCTTGATATTTACTTGCGAATCTCTGATCCAAGATACCGAAGAGGCCGTTTGCGGCGTACCCTACTCCATCAATTAGTCCACGTTTCTTACGTTCACTCAAATGTTTGTGTGGGGTAAGCAGTACATTGTTGTAGTACTGAAGAATTTCCATTTCGTGATTGAGCTGCTCTAATGTCGTCTTACAATACCTTGGATCCGTTTTTTGACATAGTTCATTCAGTTTGTTCAGATAAGCGTCGATGTGTTTGACTCCATTCCAGTAAATAGTTAGATTATAATACATAAGTAGTGTCCACTCATCATGAATAACTTGAACACTACCTTGTGTGTCATAATACACCGGCCGCTCACGTTCCAAGTTCGTAATATGAACGCTTGATGTTATGACCTGACTTTGTGACCCAGATATTAATGTTAACAAGATTATTAACATTGTAATAAATGTATAAAAACATCTGCTTCCTCGTATTTTATTAATGACGGGCACGTTTTTTTTCAATTGGTCTTGCGAGTTTTCTTCGGTAGGCAATAGCGCAAGTTTGACGATGGGTCGTTTGATAATACCAGACTGTGTTTTCACGGTGGTTACTCGAACATAGCCATCAGAACCGGGGTGAAGTTCAAGTATGCGCCCCATTGCCCACTTTCCAGGAGGTAAGTTATTATCCTTGACCAAAACGATGTCGCCTTCCTGTAGGTTCCTTCTTGGACAATTCCATTTACTCCTGACCTGCAGCTGTGACAGGTAATCATTTGACCAGCTCTTCCAAAACTGTTGCAGCATATGTTCAGTTAGCTGCCAGCGTTGACGTAAGTCCACCTTATTGATGTCATTGTAGTTCGATAACGGGAGAGACATGGTAGGACTGCCAGTAAGAAAATGACCAGGAGTTAAATAGTTCTGGAATTCTTCGGGGTCTTCGGTAAGTGGACAGAGGGGTCGTGAGTTCATACATGCTTCTATCTTCGTTAGTAGCGTTGTGAATTCCTCATATGTAAGCCTCTGGTTGCCGAGCACGCGATGTAGATGGTGCTTCATGGATTTGACAGCTGCTTCCCACAGCCCACCTGCACTCGGCCACGCGGGAGCGTTGAAGTGCCATTCGACTTCCATTTTCCCAATTTCAGTAAAGAATTGTTGTGATAGTTCTGCTTGAAAGTGTTCAAACTCATTATGCAACAATTTTGAAGCACCGATAAAGTTAGTGCCGCAATCAGAGTACACGTGTTTGGGTGTACCGCGTCTGGCACACATTCTTTGGAAGGCAGCAATAAACATTTCAGTGCTCAAATCCGATACGAGTTCTATGTGCACAGCTTTTGTAGCCATACACACAAATATAGCAATGTACCCCTTTGTTGTTTTCACGCCTCGGCCTTTGTTTAGTTTCACGTCCACATGACCAGTGAAGTCAACGCCAGTATGGGTGAAAGGTCGCGATGGCGTAGCTCTCTGTTGAGGTAGATCGGCCATAAGTTGATGGGTGTTGGTCGGCCTATAGCGCTGACACCGTACGCAGTGCCGAAGTTCCGTTTTTACAGCTCTGTTTCCGCCAATAATCCAATACCGCTGACGTATTTGAGCCAATGTCAAACGTGCTCCGCCATGAAGAGTCGTCATATGTGCTTGGTCTATAATAAGTTTTGATAGACGACAGGTTCGAGAGAGAATTATGGGATGTCTCATCTCAAATGGTAAGTTAGAATTACTCAGCCGCCCGCCGACGCGTATGATACCATTTCTGTCCAAAAATGGGTTTAGTCTGTAGATAGAGCTCTTATTAGTTATAGCTTTGTTGGCCAAAAGTTGTTTATATTCATTTCCGTATTCTATTCGCTGCACATAAATTATTATTTGTTTAGTAGCTAACAACAGGTCATTTGCTGTTAGGTACTTGGTTTCAGGTTGCATCTTGGCGCGTGCCGTTGCGATAAAGCGTAGCACGTGAGCCGTTACTCGGATTACTTGCGTCAGTGAACTGTGTTTATATAAAAGATAATTAATAAAATGTTCATTGTTATTAGACGCTAGGGTTGCCTCTTACAGTTTCACTTGTTCTATAGTTGTTGTAAATGAACACGATGCTTTCTCTACAAGATCTTCGATTTTCATAGTTTGCAGAAATTCAGGTCCATTCCACCACAGACGGAAATTTGCAAGTTTGCCCGGCAACATTCCTCTAGATGCACAGTCCGCCGGATTCTGTTCTGACTTAACGTAAAACCAGCTGTCAGAAGGTATTATATTTTTTATCTTGTGCACTCTATTGGCAACGTATTTGTCCCATCTCGATGCATCTCCTTGTAGCCATGCCAACACAACTTGAGAGTCGCACCAAGACCTGACTGTTAAATTATAGCCACTAAAAGTCTCCATGGTTTTAACGAGGAACAGTTAGCCAATATAAAAGAACGAGAACGTCAGCTGCCATCCAATATTACTTCGCATGACATTCACCAATATGCCATCTCCTATACGATCGTGGGAGTAATTGTCATAGCTACAGTGTTGTGGCTTATACATAGATATAGGCCAATACAACTTGAGAGTCGCACCAAGACCTGACTGTTAAATTATAGCCACTAAAAGTCTCCATGGTTTTCTCCATAAGTGTAGACAGTAATAGTGCACCACACAGTTCGAGTCTGGGTAGAGTAATTTTCTGCGACAGCGGAGCAACCCTAGTTTTCGCAACGAGTAATGATATTGTTTGTTTTTGTTGTTCATCGATAACTCGGCTGTATATTACGCAGGAATATGCTTTTTCACTGGCGTCGCTAAATCCAAGCAATTCTATTGATTGTTTTGATCCAATCCACCGGTAAAGTTTTATCTTTTTAACATCTGGAATTCCATTCTTCAGTTTGACCCAATCATTTCGAATGGTACTCGGTAGTTCTTCATCCCAGGCAAGTTTACTAGTCCACACACTTTGAAATAGTAGCTTAGCGAGTATAGTTATCGGAGATAGCCATGGCTAACGGATCGTATAACTTCGAAATATCCGAAAGTAAACTTCGCTTTGTTATGCGACCTTTCAACTTTTCTTGCAGAGTCCAGTTAAACAGAAATGAGTCAGTGCAAGGGTTCCAGCCGAGTCCAAGAGTTTTTGTTGATTCATCACCTTTGAAATCAAATACTCCCTTGCTTGATTTTTGATCCTGAGTTAGGTTTTCAAGGAGTTCAGGATGGTTAGCTGACCACTTTCTCAAGTTCATACCCCCGCCGCTCAGTAAGTTGAGAAGCGAGTTTTGTAGTTCTTGTGCCCCCTCTAGCGTGTGATGTCCGCTAATTACGTCATCAACGTAAAACTCATTCAGGAGTGCGTTAGCAGCGGCGGGGTATTTGTAACCGTCATCAATGGCTAACTGCTTTAAAGTTCTCATTGCCAACCATGGTGCGCACTTAGTGCCGTAAGTAACTGTGCATAGCTGATATTCTTGTAATTTTTCAGCGGGATGGTCTCGCCATATAATCTTTTGCAATGGTTGTTGATCTTCCGCTATGCCGATGCACCGGTACATTTTCTCGATGTCGGCAGTAAATGCGTACTTGTAAGATCGCCACTTTAATATGAGAGCTTGAATATCTTTCTGCAAGTTTGGCCCTTTTTCTAATAAGCTGTTCAAGCTGTGCCCAGTAGTAGTTTTTTGCGAGGCGTTGAATACAACTCTCAGCTTGGTCGTAGTAGATTGTTCTCGCAAAACTCCATGATGCGGCAGATAACATTGCGAAACGTCAGCTGGCATTGTTAACGATGGGATCATATGTCCCAGTTCAATGTACTCCTTGATAAATTCGCGATACATCAATGCAAGTTTCCTGTTTCTTTCCAGTCGCTTTTCTAACTGTAAAAACTGTGAGATGGCGATTGATCTTGAATTGCCGAGTTTGCTTTGAAACTCGTCGCACAAAGGCATTCTAACAATATATTTGTTCGCTGCGTCTCTCTTCGTAGTGCTGACGTAGTATTTTTCACACTGATTATCCTTGGAACTATCCTTACAGACAGTTGCTATGTCTTCGGTCTCCCAAAACTTAGTCAGTTGAGTTAGGTCGATTAATGTTACGTGACAATTGAGAGCTTTCAGTTTGCCACATAATATCCAACCTAAGTGTGTTTGTTGTGCAATCGGACAGAGATGCTGACCCCTTAATACACCATCTTGTAAGATCTCTGAGTACACCTCAGCACCAAGCAGCAAATCTACGGGGCTCGAGATGTTGTAATCGGGATCGGCGAGTTTCAGATTTTCCAAGTGCGGCCAGTTTGTTTTTACGAATGTACGATTAGGTAGTTTGTTAGTTAGCTTTCTCATAATCATGGCTTGAGTGTCAAAGCTGTAGTCAGAATGAATAGATTTGCATGTGAGTTTCAGAAGTCCTTTGCAATCTCCAGACACCGCTCCTATGCCTGATATAGTAGCATTGAGCTTTTTCCTAGGCAGCCGTAATTGTTGTGCAGCATTCTCGGTGATCAAATTAACTTGCGAACCTTGATCCAACAGAGCTCGGAATGTTATATAAGTACCATCCAGCGCTTTCACCTTCAGTTGGATTGTAGTCAGCAGGACCTCCATCTGATCAGTATATAGATGATGAGAACTGGGCTGCTGTTTTGAGATAGAATGTTGTTGTGTCGACATATTTCCATTAGCTCCAGATTTCTTTGTATGATGCAACAACGTATGATGTTTCATATTGCATTCTTTGCACAATTTTGTTGAACTACATTCTTTGTTGCCATGGCTAAATAAACAGTTTTTGCATAAACGCAATTTTGCGACAAGTGCATTTCTTTGTGTTGTATCCAAGTCTACGAACTTTGAACATTGCATCAACACGTGACTACCGTTGCAATGAGGGCAATGTCCGTAACCAGTGTAATATGTTCGTGAGTAATTTTTCTTGTATTCGTAGTTAGGTTTATTCACAGCTGACTGGTTGTTTTTATTGAATGGCTTTGAAAATGTTGGTTTCGATGAAGCAATGACATCTCTCTTGGGATTTTTCATGGACTCATACGCCATAAACTTGCTTTCCAGGAAATATATAAAGTCGTTTAAGTTTGGTAGTTCCCTTTGATCGTTGAGGTCCTTTATATATTCCCCATAAGTAGTGCTATCCAGCTTCGGCGACATAACATGCACAATCATGGGTCCCCAAGTTGAGGTATCTACCCCTATGTTCGTTAGGCCATTCAAACATTCAGTAATGACGTCATGCATCCTTTTGAGATTGTATGCATCGGGTTGATGTATGACGGGAAGATTGAGCATAGTGTTCATAAAGGATGTGAATAGCAGCCGGCGATTATCGTAACGGTGTGTTAGGATCTCCCAACATGAATCGTAGTTATCGGCACTTATTGTCAAGTGTTGCACTAGCCTCTCAGCTTCCCCTCTCAGTTTTGTCTTGAGATGCTGCATCTTCTGCGCCTTATTTATAGATGGGTTGTTGTGGATAGTTTCTAAGAAAAGATCCTTGAATGAAATCCACTGGGTGTACGCACCCGAGAATTCAGGAATCTCAATTTTCGGCGCAGAACGTTGGTAGTGTACCGTGGACCAGATTTTGCTGTTTAGTTCCCTTTTCATCTCATCGTATTTGCTTTCTATGTCTAAAAACATAGCGTAGTATCTATCGTCGGATCCCTTTAGTGAAGCTTCTAGTTCCCAATGCAGTTTGTCAATTGTCTCCCACTTCGCCTTGAGCACTGACAGATGATCCTCTAATTCCCATTTTTCATTAGTTTGTTTAATATCTATCTTTGACATTGCTCGGTCGATAGCCCTAAAGTTGCATTCTTGACGAGTTAACATGCGTTTTACGTAGTCTTCAGAGCTTTCACCTAAACCAGATAAGTCAAATTTCACTTCATTTGCTTCCTGTTGTTGAAAACGAAACTGCAGGGATATAATATCGCTTTTCGTAGATTCGTACATGGCCTTAGTCTTGCCATAAATATCGTCACTAAAATATTTGACAGATTTATCTTCAAACTCCTCCAGTAATACCTGATGTCTTGTAGCAAAATCACTCCATTGATTTTCCAGAGATTCCAGGCGTTTCTTCAAGTAGTCCAGGTTCTTGCGTGACATGCTGTCCTTTTTGTAGTTGGTACAAAGGCTCTTGATGCTTTCAAAGCAAGTTGATTGTAGTTGAAGTATCTCCATAGCTGTTAGAGCTTGGTTCACGTTGAAACTTCTAAAGAACCCCTTCTCAATGTCTACTCAGGGCACTTGTACTTCTGCTACAATATGCGCGCCTTCTGGTCTTGCCTGGTGAGATTCGCTTGTGGAAAGCCAGCCAAGCCGATTCGCTGATGTAGCAAGAAACACTGTTACCCCAAAAAGTAAAAAGCTCGAAGGACCATTAAATGTAGGAGCCAGTTAATTTTCCTACACTCGAAGATATATGTAAGTTGTTGGAGTACACAGAAAGAACCACTAGTTACGTTAAATAGTTATATTGTTAAAAGTTATAGTAAAATGTTTACAAGTTAATAATAAGTGTGATCTTTCTCTCAGCAAGTGTATAGTTTTATAGTTATAAATGTACTCGAATGTTATTATGCATCACATCATTATATACCACAGCAATATGAGGTAAATTGCAACGCTCTTGTGTGCCCATTTTAGTATTGCTGCGTCGACAGAATAAGTATGTACGGTAACGAAACCGTACAATTATCATCTAAAAAATCTTGTATACTATAAAAGCATTTATAAATCAATAATTGGATAAACTACTTTTAAACTATTTGGTAGTTTTTTGTATGTATGAATAGCCATGCAATACACATTTTTACTAAATATATTCACTCTTTGCTTCAGGACTAAAAGTTTGTTTGTGTGTCTCCTTGGTCTAGTCACTGCATTGTTGTGTTTAGTGAATAAATTAGGATGCTTATGTACAAAAATACAAACATCTAATATGTACTGACTAGGTAAGGGTAGAATATTGTATATCTTAAAATATTCTTTACAGCTTTCTATCTGTTCTTATCCTAATAATGAACGGATACATTTCTTTTGAATAACAAATGATTTATTTGCTTCTACTGAAGTACCCCATATTATAAGCGCATATCTTAATTAATTTAGATGAAACATAGCCATGGTAGGCGGTAAGAGCTATGTCTAGAGAAGCTGTTAGTCTCAAGCTACATAAAACGTAAATGAATTTATTTAAATTTAGGCAGAGTTTCAATGTGTGGTTTCCAGTTACAGTATTTATCAATTTGTATTCCTGAAAATAGCGCAGCTGAAGAGTCTTCTACTGTGTGACCTTAAACAGCTACATTTAGTTTTACAGGGTGACTGTTATACATTTGGAATTGGTTTTTATGTTAATTTTAAATAATTACATTCTATCCAAAACATTACATTTGCTAAAGCTTCGTTGTTTCTAAATATCAAATTGTATCTGCCTTAGTATCAAAACTCATCAAATAGAATTTAAATTGTGGAATTTAAGAAGGCTTAAAAATTGTAAATACGTATATTCTCAGTCGAATCAATCTACGTGTTTCACTATAACCCTAACGGTTACCAGCTACGGACCTGGCTTATTACTGGCTGATAATGCATTAAAAATTTAATTGTATTTATATATTGTTTTCATAAGTATAAAGTATCATACCTTTATCCCCCAAGTGGGTAGACAGAGATGTATTACACATACATTTTAGCAACCATATCTTAGGACCCACATAATAGGAGGCAAGCCTACTGGCCTATACTATATATTCATACTGTTACTGAGAGATACTTCGCTAACACTTACCTCTACTTGTGAATGACACCTGAGACCCCATTCGTACCACAAATTAACCTTGTATTGAGCTTGTGTTGACACTTGTGACTATGATTTTCAAAAGTCCTTTAGAAATTCAAGTGCTTAGTGAAAACTATGTATTTGACATGTACACACGGTTACACATCAAGTTAGACACCCTATATAAGCATAACTACGCTACATACAAAATAGAGAATTGTCGGCAAGAGACAGTGCATAGTGGTGTCGATGTAATGGTAAGGATAGAGCGTAACAAAAATATAACGCACTCTCTCGCACGATACGCAGCGTTCAACTTCTAATAGTTCAAAGTCCAAACAGTTTAGGTAGATGCGTCGCTGTGTGTACTCTAACGCCTAACACATTTTATATCTCAATTTAATGTTTCAATATATTATTTTAACACAATATTTATTTCCTACATGTGCATCAAATTACTTGATTGATTGATTTATGCATTATAATTACATTTTGTATAATGATACATTCACTACCACCAGTGTGGCTATTGAGATTGTACCTATTCTTCAATGTGCAAGAGGTATAAATCCTACAGTGATATCATCAACTCGAATTTGTTGTAGGGGTCTTCTCCAAAAGACTGGCATCTCGAAGGAGGTGATCGACTACATCGTGTACGGTACGGTCATCCAGGAGGTGAAGACTTCAAACATCGGGCGCGAGGCGGCGCTGGCTGCCGGCTTCAGCGACCGCACGCCCGCACACACTGTCACCATGGCCTGTATATCTTCCAACCAGGCTATCACCACCGGTTAGTAAAACCACATTTTTAATGTTAAACTTTTGAGTCACAACAAACTAGGTTTTCAATTATTTCAGATATTCCAACAATTGACAGGTTAAAAGCTGTCTGTTTTTTTTATAATTATGTAGATTTGTGTTAATTGAAAGTTCAATAAGTATGTTCAATTAATTACTCTTAGTTTACCTGTCCATTATTTGAATACCAGATATAATTGAAAACCTATTGTGTTAGGCCGCCGTTTTGCCGCTGCGACTTAATAGGTTAAGGGGATTACCTCGCTTAAATCACAACAATACCTGAATTCAAATAATATTGTTGGGAAATCCTGAATTCCTGAATTATTATAAACTGATGGATGTTATAATAGTCTGGTGACATGCTCATTATTGAAATTAAATATAAAAAATTGCCAATATTATTTAGTAAAATCTTATGTTACAGAATAAAAATATAAAGAGTTTTAGTTATTCTCCCAGAGAGCAAATAAAATAGACAAAATCAATTAAAGTATTTGGTCATGTGTGGCATAGTAATATATTTATTATTATAACAGTAAGCCATTGGCCGACGAATGAAGTAATAACAAAAATAGTAATGCAGAGGTTGAATCGTCAAGGTCATTCGCCTATGTAATGCCCTTAATAGACTATGAAAATAGATGAAACCTATTCTAAAATAGGATCCAAGTAAGAGGAGGCCAGTGTTTTGCCGTTAACCGAACACAGTTCGAGACACTGTGCTACTACTGAGGTGTTCTTTTGATAGAAAGCCCAATATCACTATAATAATGAAATTATAATAATATCAGCCCTGTATGAAACTGTCCCACTGCTGGGCACGGGCCTCTTCTCAGTGTGAGAAGGGTTAGGTCATAGTCCACCACGCTAGCCTAGTGCGGGTTGGCAGACTTCACATATCTTCGAGATCATTATGAAGAACTCTCACCGTTAAAGCAAGCGATAATTAACTATTTAATACGCATATAACTTCGAAAAGTCAGAGATGCGCGGCTTGGGTTCGAACTCGAGACCTCTGCGTGGCAGTCCACCGGTTTCCCACAAGGCTATGCCACTCCAAATTTACCTGTACTGGTAATATAATCCAAGACTTTGGCACAACTGTTGCATTCACGTTATGCCTTGAAGCTGTCAGCCAGCATGCATGACATTGCTACATAATTTTTCAAATATGCAAGCACCTATACAGGGTGATTTTGAAATCGTGTAATTCCTTTTAACCACGCATTCTACTGGTGATATAGAATAACCCTGACCATATTTTTATTTAATTAGAATTTTTTTTTTGAAAAATTATTGTATCATTTTTTTCGTGAAATGGTGTCAGATAGTCATATGTTAACCAACCGAGGCAATTTTAATTTTTCACTGATTAAAATAAAAAAACATATTAATAATTAATGTCGTAAATAATAAGGGGCGGTCCTTTTTATTGCCCCTTATTATTTACGACATCAGTTATTGTTATGTTATTATTTTTAAATTAGTAAAATATTAAGATTGTGTCTGGTGGTTAAAATATGACTATTTGAAATCATTTCATGAAAAAAATCTGTACTCTAATTTTGCCGAAACCATTATTCTAATTAAGAAAAAATATGGTCAGGGTTATTCTATATCACCAGTAGAATGCGTGGTTAAAAGGAATTACACGATTTCAAAATCACCCTGTATATATGAAAAATTATGTTGATCCAGACACTACCTTAGCTTAATCCTTTTCATACTAAAAAGTAGCCTGTGCCCATAAGTGGGACACTTAATTTGTTGCTATTGTAATTATATAGCTAGTTATCAAATCAATTCCCACTTTTCATAATAATTATGGAATGTGGAAACAGTCACCATACTTATCTTGCAAAATGCTTGTATAAATTAATTAGAATGAATGGCATTCATATAACTTAAATGAGAATGATATCATGTATGTTATGCTAGCTATGAATTGAAATGAAATATATATTTATGTGATATATATTTCATTTCAACAGACTGCAATGCAGAGGGTCTCGGGTTCGAACCCACGTCGCGTACCTCCGACTTTCGGAAGTTTTATGACTTTTCGAAATTATGTGCGTATTGATTGACAATTATCGCCTGCTCCGTGCCTTGGAGAGCATGTTAAGCCGTCGGTCCCGGCTGCCATGAATATCTATGGCAGTCGTTATTGGGAAGCCAGTGCCCTATAATATCCTGACACTGGTCTAGCATTAGGGTATCGTTAACCTTCGGGTTGCGGAGGTCAGGTGGCAGCCGCTCCGTGTAAAAACTGATATCCAGTCCAATCCGGTTAGACTAGAAAAGCCGACCCCAAGTGACTTGGGAATAATAAAGTATAGGGAGAAGATATAGTTCAGCATCTTTCTAAAACACATATGTTTTTTAAAAAAGCTTACTTGTAGCCTGGTCTGCATTCAAGTGAATAGTTCCTATCTGTATTATATACATATATATGTGCCCATCCCAAATCGAATCCTTTTGATCGCAAAAGTGTAGTATTACTCTTACATTTTGCCAGATGTAGGTTTAGGTCCAACATAATGGGAATGTCTATATTTATTTATTTATTTTAAGGTACATCAACAATATACATATACAAAATCGGTTATATATATAGATATTGATGAAAATAAATAAATAAATAGCCAACCACCGAGCACAGTTGCAAACCTTTGTTGCTAGGTACTGAGAATATTTTGACAGTAATACCCAATAATACTTTGCCCAATCTACTATCAAACCACCAGACACTTCTACCTATTCCTAGGCTAGATTTTTACGTTGTCTATTGTTTCCCCAGGCGTGGGCATGATAGCCGCAGGTGCGTACGAGGTGATCGTGGCAGGCGGCGTGGAGTTCATGTCGGACGTGCCGATCCGCCACTCGCGCAAGATGCGCTCGCTGCTGCTGCGCATCAACCGCGCCAAGACTCCCGCGCAGCGACTCTCGCTCATCGCCTCCATCAGGCCTGACTACTTCATGCCGGAGGTCAGATTTATACTAGTTTTTTGATTGACCGCATAACTACCGAGTATTGTAGTCAGGGCCGGAAATTGCCGAAGAAAGTTTTTACAGACGCCGTGCTGGAATAGAGAATTTTCAAACAAAAAACCAAATAACGATGTCAAGTAATACGGACAAACCTGTGGACAATTTATAGGCATATTTGCAGAGCCCGTGCTAGAATTGAGAATTTTCTAATTATATACATGGTGTAAGGAACGGCGTTCTGGCCTTTTATTTGCCTCGTAGCAAATTTCAATTCTTTAAAAACGCATGATTTTGACCCATTGGTGTATGAAACCGTACTAGGGTACAGCTGACTTTGCTGATTTTATATAATGTTTCCATTACCTATGATTCAACAACAATTTACTAGTAATGTGCTGTATTTCGGTTTTATTAAATAAATTTGTCTGTTTATAATTTAAAGACAAAAAGGTAAAATTTCACAAAATAATATTATCTACTATTTGCTATTTTCGATATGCTGCCCCTAACACCTGGTATATAAACTTAATAGACAATATTTTATTGCAATGAACTATTTGCTGGAGTATCTTTTTCTGGCAGTGTACAACTAAGTAATTTTACATTTATAATATGCTTGCCAGAAAATGTTTGGCAATAGTCATACCATATTACATTGAGATATTATATGATTAGAAATACCATAAAAGTATTTTTAGCATAGCATCACAGAAAGAATAAATAAACATAGATGTGTTAAAACGATATACCGAGGATTATATTTAAGTAACTGACGGAACATGGGTATTTAGTCGGGTCATGGGAAGTCAGCCATATTTAGCATGTTTCATAGTCCTTGTTACTGCTTTAAACTATGTTCCGGGGTTTAGGATCTCACGACTGGTCGTAAGGGCAAACTTGATAAAGTCCAAAGTCAAGTATGGTAGAGATAATTCTACTATTACCACATCAGACGTCAAATAGTAAATGCTGGCAAACAAGATTGGTTGTACCCTGAGTGTACCTAATGGAAAAACTGTTAGACTGTCACACAGAGCTTGAACTTGATGTCATGGCACCCCCCTCTAACTATTGAAATTTATGTTCTAAATATCTCGCCTTAACAGTAAGTAAAAACGTCATGAGGCCATGGTAAAAGCCTGAATGTCTAGGAGTTCAATGTAATGTATTCAAATATGTATAAAGTCTGACAACATGCACTGGACCAGTGCCTTGGCTTAGTTAGTTGGACGTGTGTTATCCGCAGTAAGTCCCACAATTATGGCCCAATTGTGGGGCTTACTGCGGATAACGTGTGCGTAAGTGACCGACGCGAAAAGTTGTTCGGTTACTCATACCACCTCAGCTCCATCCAGAAAGATAATAGGGGACTGGTGTTGATTTCTTCCAGTGCCGCACTGTGGGCTGAAAATCGACCTCCATAGACATAGAAATGAAAGTTGCTAGATGTTCGTTTTGTTGACGGATATGGCTTCTATTAGCTATTATACACATAACAATGTCATCTGAGCTAACTCCGCACAAAAATGAATTTATTATAAGATTTTTTCGAAAAAAATGTATGGAGCTAGCATGAAAAATCTGAATATCTCTGAACTTGCAAGGAAAACCGTAATATCCTCAGAGATGGTTATAGGACTAATTATTTGTGATTTTTTGACATACTTCATATAACGGTACCTGCTGCAGATTTTTTTTTAAAAATCATCTTATTTTTAATTAATTTTTTTTAACATTAAACGATTTGTTTTGGTGTATAAGTAAAGAAACAACACGTTATATGCATATAATACTAAATCTTCGCCAGTTATTTGTTAAAATATCAAGAAAATTATTTTTGCCTAACATAGTATATATGTTTTAAAACAGTTAATTGGATACCATTACTGAACTTTGCATACAGGTAAACTACTGAATAATAAATTAGCCTTCTAATGAGTTCTGAATAAGAGATTAAGTGATTTGCAATGTCGCACAATGGTAACTACGGATTACACTAATTAAAATCTTACAGGTAAGTACATAAGTAACTTAAATAGTTAATTAGATATGTTACGAGTTCTAAGAAATATTTTCGACAACTGTCTAATGAGGTCGTTAACTAATGTTGGACTGAAATATAAAATGGTTAACATTTTGCATCATAATTTAGTTTATTCTAAGCTTTGTTACCCCTAACATATCACTGTGAAATTTTATAATGGAAAGTTTAAATACCAATTTAGACCTATTCGTTCTTCTAAAATGTAAGAGTACTTCATTTGATCATGAGGTATTGTTTAGTGAAGTTATATCCCGCCTAGACGTTTGTCTTTCCGTTGAAGATCAAGTGACTCTAAAAGAATTTTGTCAGAGATTTGTACGAGCTGCATCACAAAGGTGGCAAAAATCTCACCGAATTCTTGATACTTTTAGAAAACAATACGAAATTTGGCTGCAAGCAACTATCGATTGGCCAAGTTGTATAAATTTAGTCGCTCAAGAACCAACTGTTGCTGAGGGATCAAGATCAATCTCTCCAGAACCCTCAACATCATACTCTGTTGGTACAATGACAAAGAGGTCACGGAAACCATTCGAAGATCTGGAAAGCAAACAGAAGAAGAGAAGATCTGATGAGCATAAAACTGACAATCCCAGTGAATTGGCATATACAGCAGCAGCGCGTTTTAAGGAAGAAGGTTGTGAGGATATCGCATCTGTAATCGAATATATGCTGAAACATCCTGAAGCAGCCTCTAAAATTAAGGAAACGCTTAAGCAACCGGTGAAAACTATCTTATTTACACCAGAAAAAGCACTTGGATTACGCCTTTCATTAAAATTATCAAAGTGGCAATACATCACTTTACGAGAGTCAGCTATTCGGGAAGGTAGAAAGGATATTTATCCATCCTACTATAAAGTGCAACAAACCAAGCTGGCATGCTATCCTTCGAAGCAATCAGTGTTAGTGACCGATTCATCGGCAAGAATAACCCTTCAAGCTTTACTCGACATTACGGTCAAAAGAATCCTCCAGTTTTCCTAACGATGATGTGCAAAATAAGGATTTAAAATTGATATCTAAATGGGGTTTCGATGGTGCGTCAAACCAAAGCCGATACAAGCAGAAAATGGATAGCGATCAAGACGATTCAAGTATTTTCATGACTTCCTTGGTGCCACTAAAACTGACTGATGGAGACAATACTTTGTGGATGAACCCAAAACCATGCTCAGCAATGTATTGTCGTCCAGTTCAATTTACTTTTGTGAAGGAAAGCGAAGCAGTAGTCATCGAACACAAACGACGAATGGATGAAGAAATTAAGGCTCTTATTCCTACAGAGTGCAATAATAGAAACAGGGTGAATCATCACCTAATGATGACAATGATCGATGGTAAAGTCTGCACGTATTTGTCTCAAGCCAGATCAAGTTCATCATGCTATTTGTGTCTGGCAAAACCGACAGAAATGAACCGTTTGAGTGTAGTAACAGCAAAGACCGTATCTTCTGATATATACGAGTTTGGATTGTCATCTCTACACGCCCGTATAAATTGTATGGAATGTTTACTACATATTTCGTATAGACTAGATTTTAAAGAGTGGGCTGCGAGAGGTAACGAGCACAAAGAAATGCTAAGTAAGAGAAAAAAGATTATTCAAGACAAACTTAAAGACGAATTAAATCTATTGATTGACATTGTTAAACAAGGTTCCGGAACTACTAATGACGGCAACACTGCAAGAAAGTTTTTCAAATTTCCCCATAAAACTGCAGCCATTACTGGGTTGGACGAAGAACTAATAAGAAGATTTGCTGTGATTTTACAGGCAATAACTTCCGGGGAAAAAGTAGATATAATTAAATTTAAAGATTATGCCTTCAAAACAGCAGAGATGTACGTGGAATTATATGACTGGTACTATATGTCATCAACCGTCCACAAATTACTTATACACGGGGCAGACATAATCGAGAAGAATGATGTTGTACCCATAGGAAGTCTCTCGGAAGAAGCATCCGAGTCTCGCAATAAAGATTTTAGGAGGTTTCGGGAACATCATTCGCAGAAAAAGAGCAGGCAAGATTCGAATCATGATATCCTTAATATGTTAGTTGTTTCTTCGGATCCTTTTATAAATGTACAAAGGCCCAAGTTAGATGCCAAGAAAAAGGAGGATTTATTTCCTGAAACCCTCAATTTAATTCAGTTTCAAGAAACTGACTTTGAGTTTCTAGGCAATCTAGATTCTGATTCAGAAATCGACGAGAGTGATAAGGAAAACTAGAAACGTTTTGTGCTTTTAATTATAATTCTATTCAATGTAATTTTTCATGATCTTTCGTTATTTAGCTTTGGTACGTAACTATGTTTTGCAATTGATTTATTTTTAAATATTTTATATTACTATTCTTGTACCTATTTATATTTTTGCATACTTTTGTACCTATGTTTTGTTTTATATAAATTTTATCAACTATTAAAAAATACCTTTTTAATTTATTTTTCTTTTTATTTAATGCCTATTATTAGCGTTAATAAAATAACTAACTTATCGATTGATCTTTACTTTGACATTAGTAGAATTTAATGATTTAAAAAAATACCTTCATTTAGACATAATAATAAAATAATTAGACAGTTGTCGAAAATATTTCTTAGAACTCGTAACATGTCTAATTAACTAATTAGTTTACTTATGTACTTACCTGTAAGAATTTAATTAGTGTACTCCGTAGTTACCATTGTGCGATATTGCAAATCACTTAATCTCTTATTCAGAACTCATTAGAAGGCTAATTTAATATTCAGTGGTTTACCTGTATGCAAAGTTTAGTAATGGTATCCAATTACCTGTTTTAAAACATATATACTATGTAAGGCAAAAATAATTTTCTTGATATTTTAACAAATAACTGGCGAAGATTTAGCATTATATGCATATAACGTGTTGTTTCTTTACTTTTACAATAAAACAAATCGTTTAATGTTAAAAAAAATTAATTAAAAATTAGATGATTTTTAAAAAAAATTCTGCAGCAGGTAGGTACCGTTATATGAAGTATGTCAAAAAATCACAAATAATTAGTCCTATAACCATCTCTGAGGATATTACGGTTTTCCTTGCAAGTTCAGAGATATTCAGATTTTTCATGCTAGCTCCATACATTTTTTTCGAAAAAACCTTATAATAAATTCATTTCTGTGCGGAGTTAGCTCAGACGACATTGTTATGTGTATAATAGCTAATAGAAGCCATATCTGTCAACAAAACGAACATCTAGCAACTTTCATTTCTATGTCTATGGAGGTCGATTTTCAGCCCACAGTGTGCCGTGAGTATAGGTTACATTATAAATTATAGTTAACCATGATGATCATGATGGTTCTCAAACAGAAATGAGTCATACCCAGATGTGGAACGATCATAAACAGGTTTGATATTGTAAAACACTAGATTTTGCTCGCAGCTCGTAGCAGCCCTCTCTCGTCTGCATTTATATCTGAATCTGCATCCTTTTTTTGTTCTTTCTAGTATACGATCCTCGTATTGGGGACAGTATTAATGAAGTTTTCAGTCAAAAAGTTTTTTAGTATCGACCTGGAGATTGGAACTCGATAAATGATAATTAGGTCGCCCTCTATTACGTGTGACTTAAAACAAAATAGACAAAATAGTTCAGTACCTTTTTTTTCGGTTTGTCAAACGATCTACAAATTTTCGTATTGTTTAGTAGTTAGAAAATTTGAAAGTCAAGCGTGGTACCTCCAAGTAAGAAAAAATATTTGGAAACAGATACAGACAGAGAGACACAACGGATAGTTATTTTAAAATATAATTTATTATATGATTTCCTCAAATTTAAAAAATGGTTTTGTTTCCTCATCTAGGCAAACGCTTGCATAAATAATGACTCATAAACCCTATATTTTGGAAGTTGAAAGTTTCAATAAATGTGTGTGTGTCGTGTGCAGCTGCCGGCCGTGGCGGAGTTCTCGTCCGGCGAGACGATGGGCCACAGCGCGGACCGGCTGGCGGCCGCGTTCGGCGCGTCGCGCCAGGAGCAGGACGACTACGCGCTCCGCTCGCACAAGCTCGCGCACGAAGCGCAGTCGAAGGGGTACTTCACCGATCTCATGCCCGTCAAAGGTATGTCGCGTCGCGCCAGGAGCAGGACGACTACGCGCTCCGCTCGCACAAGCTCGCGCACGAAGCGCAGTCGAAGGGGTACTTCACCGATCTCATGCCCGTCAAAGGTATGTCGCGTCGCGCCAGGAGCAGGACGACTACGCGCTCCGCTCGCACAAGCTCGCGCACGAAGCGCAGTCGAAGGGGTACTTCACCGATCTCATGCCCGTCAAAGGTATGTCGCGTCGCGCCAGGAGCAGGACGACTACGCGCTCCGCTCGCACAAGCTCGCGCACGAAGCGCAGTCGAAGGGGTACTTCACCGATCTCATGCCCGTCAAAGGTATGTCGCGTCGCGCCAGGAGCAGGACGACTACGCGCTCCGCTCGCACAAGCTCGCGCACGAAGCGCAGTCGAAGGGGTACTTCACCGATCTCATGCCCGTCAAAGGTATGTCGCGTCGCGCCAGGAGCAGGACGACTACGCGCTCCGCTCGCACAAGCTCGCGCACGAAGCGCAGTCGAAGGGGTACTTCACCGATCTCATGCCCGTCAAAGGTATGTCGCGTCGCGCGTCCTTGACTATGCACGCAGCGGTTTAGGCTCCATCGTCTGTCAAAGGTAACGTACACATCGCACGGGAGTTTCATCGTACATTGTGCATGTTGTTATCTCAGCCGACAGGCCTCTCCCAAGGTTTTCCACACAGATCGGTCTTGGGCCACCCGCATCCGACCGCTTCCCGCGACCCTTACCAGGTCGTCAGTCCGCCTTGTGGGGGCCTACGCCTACTTCGTCTCCCGGTGCGTGGCCGCAACTCCAAAACCTTTCTGCCCAAACGGCCGTCGATTCTGCGCGCTATGTGCCCTGCCCATTACCACTTCAACTTGGCTATCCGAAGAGCTATGCCGGCAACTTTAGTTTTCTTGCGGATCTCCTTATTTCTTATTCGATTCTGCAGGGCAACGCCGACCATAGTGTGTGCAGTGTTGTGGTTTCAATCCCCTATCAAAGGTAGTGTAATAATTGCATGGTTGTTTCGTCATGCACTAGCCATGCAGTGGTTGTGGGTTCGATCCCCTGTCAAAGATCATGTACACATCATATGGGGTTCGCACCAGTACAACGGGCCATGAAGTGTTGTTAGGTTAGAATCCCACGCGAGACTAAAAGTTGCACATACGCAAATAATTGTGCCGTAGCTGGATGTTCTTTATGTCCGTAGTCTCAATGTAGTTAAAGTTAATCGCATAACATGAAAATATGTTAAGATTATGTTTAGGTTTACGCTTTGTGGCTAGTTTTTAACGAAAACGTCGCAAATAAGTGTCGTATTATTTATATTCGTCAATGTTTTAATGTATTTCATAATTTAATTATATTTCAGTCCTTTTACTGTATAAATATTGTAACGAAAATTTTCGGTCCCCAATGTGCATCGTAAATGGACTAAAATTTTAAGTAATTATGTTTATAAACCCGCAGTGGCAAGGCGACCACCTAAATCACTAGTCACGCAGCCATTTTGTAATAGGAAATGTTTAATGACATATGGTTGTTGTTATAGTGGACGGCAAGGACGGCGTAGTGGACAAAGACAATGGCATTCGCGTGTCCACTCCGGAACAGCTCGCCAAGCTGAAGCCCGCCTTCATCAAGCCGCACGGCACCGTCACTGCTGCCAACGCTTCATTCTTGGTCAGTACCACTAACTCTACTTGTATATAACAGAACAATTCTTTGTCGCATGACGCCACACTTAGAGAGCGCCACGAGCTACAATATAGTAAGGAGTACATCGTCCTGCGCATGCGTAACGTTTTCCTTACTTGACAATCTAAAAAAATTTAGGTATTAAAATAGAGGATTATATATAATGACCATCAAAAATACTAATTGCACAACAAAATATGCTTACTAAAATATATCATAACGAGCACCTATACGCCTCAAATTACTGCATTCCGTCTCGGAAGGGTTAGGTTATGTTAGGTTCCTTCTTAACCCCACCCAAAAATAGGAGCCCCGCGGAGCGTCGACTTAGTTTAATCTCTTTAAATATATTTTGGTGTCCAATTAGTATTTTTAGTGAGCATATTTTGCTGTGCAATTAGTATTTTTGGTGGAACAAAGGCAAAAAATTGAGGAACAGTTAAATACTATACCCTTAAAATAGGAGCGACTTCGCTTGAGTGAAATTAAAAAAAAAAATTAAACATAATTAATGTAACTTAATTTAATTCGCTCATAACTTCGAAAAGTCAGAGGTGCTTGCTGCAGGTTTAACACCTTTGTGTGGTAGGCCGACGGTATCCCACTAGGAGACTAGGGAGTTTGCTGATGTTATATTATTAATAGAATATATTTGTATACAGACGGACGGTGCGTCGGCCTGTGTGATCATGTCGGAGGCCAAGGCCAAGGAGCTCGGCCTCAAGCCCAAGGCGTACCTGCGGGACTTCACATACGTCGCTCAGGTTAGTATCACAAATCCTTATTATTTATTACTACATTTTGCCCGTGGCTACACTCGCGGTAATCTATGCCAAAAAAATTATATCACTCGAGCACAGTACTTTTTCCATGATGAAAGGTACTCTATATCCTTTTCTTTTCCCTTGACATCGTTTATGCAACATTTCATGATGATCAGTCGAGTAGTTAAGGCGTGATAGTGTAACAAACAAACAAAGTAACATTCGCACGTTAAGAGTTATATTCTAATAATAAAAATAAATATAATAATTTAAAATCACAAATATATATTTTATTTGACATTATTTTATTCATAACTAGTCCAGTAGGAATTTAATACATATGTACCTTGCCTTAATATCTAAGAATTTCAACTTTATATTAGTAACTTAACTTTGTTTTGGGTTTTTAGCGTTAAGGTGATAATAGACATGATCTACAACCACCCAAAATAATTATTGAAAGCTTCTAACCCTTTTGTAATATTCATGTTGGCAGGACCCTGTTGACCAGCTGCTGCTTGGCCCCGCGTACGGCATCCCCAAGATCCTGGACAAAGCCGGACTCAAGATGAGTGACATCGACTCCTGGGAGATCCACGAGGCCTTCGCTGTAAGTAACACATATGCTTAAACAAAGAAACTCTGCACCGCATGTTGTGCGTTCGAATCCCACACGGGACAAAAAATTGTGTGTTCCACAAATGATTGTTCCTAATCTGGATGTTCTTTGTGTCCATTGTTTGAATATTTTTAAGAGTCCTCCGCGACACATGAATTATTCCTAGTGCGGAAATTGTCTTCGCTGAAAACAAAAATAAAATAATACAGATGTAAGTTTGTTTTAAATAAATAATAATAATTTACTATCAGAATAAAACTCGTAGATCATAAAGTAGTATACTTATAGTAATATAGAACTGAATTCTTATATAAAAAAGCTTAGGTATTGCAATTTATATTAACATAACAAAGTGCCTAAAAACTAATCCTTAGAGGCTCTTGATAGAGGGAGGTGGAAGGAGAGGGCTGTCTTGCAGTGGAACATTAAGGAGTGATAAAAACAGTAACACATACACACATCGAATTCTTAATGAAACAGCGACTTAACTAAAAATTTGGCTGTTGCCAATTCTGTGACTATAAATTCTAATATTATTTCTGTGTTAAGTAATTGCAACAGAGCTTAAATTTGTGTAATCCAAAATACTTCGATAGGTCTGTTTTATTAAGCGTGCGACATGTTTAATTCAGTCTTGTGTAACGGTGTGGTGGGTGGTATTGCGTAATCTGCCACAAAAACGTCAATGCACAAAAATATTTTTACACTTGTTGTCGGCCTCTAAATAGATAGGCAAATTCAATAGATTGCCTTGTAATTCTTAAACGACTTTAGCTTTACTTATAATCGCATACATAATGCGCGCTCATTGGTTTAAGCCGGTCGTGAGCTAGCGTTTCTTCCATTTATGTCTTATAATCTTTATTGGAGAGTAGAACTTGCACAAAAATAGGTGTGAATATCCTCAGTGAGTATTGTTGTATAAAAATTTAATATTTTTAAATTGAAACTGAAAGCAAAATCGAAGTTTTATTGCAATTCCTAAAGTATCCATATTAGGGGTTAAAGGATAGACTTGAAATTGCCGATTTGCACCGAAAAATTGAAACTCGTTTTTTCTAAAATGTACCATATTTATTTAATCGAAATATTGACCCTCATTCATACATTGCTGCCATCTAAACGGAAGTTCATAAGGCAACTGTGTGAAAGCATTTTGGACTACCACCAGGGAAGAATTTTTTTTATCCAAATTGTCCAAATCGCGAAAGAAATGGTAGTCCGTTGGAGCAGGGTCTGGCGAGTACGGAGGATGAAGTATGGTTTCCAACTGCAGCTCCTGTAGAGTTACAACGGTTTCTCGTGCAGTGTGAAGTCTTGCGTTATCTTTAGGGCATGCTTGCTTTAGGGCACTGTTGCGGCATTTGACCTGGGGTCAGCCATTGCATTTATCGCTTACGGTTATCGTAAAGAATCCAATTTTCGTCATATGTCGATCCAATATTCCTTCATTTCTGTACCGATTCAACAAAGCAACACAAGTTTTAACACGCATTTCTTTCTGCAGATCAGTCAAATTATGAGGCACCTATTTTTCATTTTATTTATCTTATTGATTTGATACAGATGAGCTAATATTGTAGGTAGGATAACGTAAAACCATGCCGCTAATTCCTGGGTAGTTTGACTTGGATCGGCTTCCACCATCTCCTTCAATTCAGCGTTATTCACTTGTGTGGGCGGTCTTCTACGTGGCTCGTTCTTCGAGTCGAAGTTTCCATTACAAAAGCGTTTAAATCAAAATGCACGGTACGTCCATTAGCAGTCTCCTCTCCAAATGCAGCGTTGATATTGCGAGCCGTTTCTGCTGCGTTAGTTTCGCGTCGGGACTCGTATTCAAAAATGACTCGGATTTTGGAAGTATCCATCTTTCCCGTCTAAGCTGAATAAAAAAACAATTGAAAGTCGAAAATCGAATTATGCACATTTTTTAAAAGAAGAATCTTCTTGGTGGTGAAAAATGTTTCACTCGAAAATCTCACACCATGAAGGTTTTATGTCAATTCAAAATATATATTACTATACAACGGCAACTTCATACTTTAACCCCTATTACAAATACAATCTAACAATATAATACATCAAACTTAAGATGCTTCTAAATGGGAAATATTTTTTGTGTTTAACTGGCTAACCAGGCAGTTAGATCAAAAATATTTGAATGTATTGGCCATAACAAACATATTTTATTGGATACAAAATATTCATAAAAATTGACTATTATTAGTGTTATTAGTTACCTACTATTATATTGTAGCCACACATTGCAATAAAAATAATGCCTGCCAGTTCAGAAGTCCCTTTATTGAAACATATACATGTATTTCAAACAAGATCGTACATTCCAGGGTCAAATCCTGTCGAACTTGAAGGCTTTGGACTCTGACTGGTTCGCGCAGACGTACCTCGGGCGCCAGACCAAGGTGGGCTCCCCGGACCTCGACAAGTGGAACAAGTGGGGAGGATCGCTCTCTATCGGACATCCCTTCGCCGCTACTGGAGTAAGTCTATTAACTTTATTTTAATACTAACTTTTGCTCGCAGCTCCGTTTGCGTAAAAGTAACAGTACCTTTTTTAAAATAGAATGTAGCCTCTGTTACTCAGTGACGATATAACTTTCTAAAGGTGAAAGAATTTTTAAAATCGTATGAGTAGTTTTTGGTTTAAATCTTTACAAACAAAAAAAAGCAAATTTATTTATTAACTTTATTGGGACACAAAACAGTTACACATTAAATGTAATGCAAACATTTTATTTATGTAAAGAAAAGTGTTAATGTGTAACCCACACCAATGTCTGCGAATTAATTAAAAATATGTAATAAAGTAAAATAAAGACGCGCGATAATTGAGAAAGGGCAAATCTAACAATAATTATTTTAACAATTCAATAGCTTGTTTACGAAATTTTTAATACGGGAGTGCAAATATATCTAAATCTATAAGATGTGTGTTATACGTTTCAACAAGGCGACGAAGAGGCGCCCGTGTGCCGGCGTTGGTTCTGCACTTTGCAGTGTGGAACAGCCGGTGCACGCGCGCCTCTCGTCGCAATACGGTCCTAGGTACTATGTTACTTAATTAATTAGTGTTTTCGGGGCAGACAAACCAATTGTTACATAAACTGTACAACATTGTGGATGCAAGTAATTTTCCTCTAGATTCCAGGCTCAAAAGTTGTTATTTATACAGTAGTTGCGTATATGATCATTTGGGAAGTCGGCATTTAAATTGTGTTGTTCGTAAAAACTTTTTCTGAATAATAAAATTTCCTCTTTATTATATTAGTATAGAAAACAAAACTTATATAAAATACATCTAGTTACTATTAAACTGTAATCGTACTCTAATAAATAGAGATAGCTAAAACAAGGATTCTACATCCAGATAGGTCTCTAATTATTGTCTTTACCTAAGCCTGGACTTTATAACCTTGACTCAATAGCGAAAACGTGATACATATCAAGCTAATTGTCGTTCGATCTGAACATTGAACTCGCAGTACTTAGCAATATTGCGTCGTTATCGTCAACTATTGATTCCTAGGTCAGATGAGTTATCAGCTATTTACCCAGTAATAACTTCAAGATTAGTCGTGATACCAAGCTAACGACGGGTTGCTTGAGGATTTTTGTTACTACTAGCTTTTATCCGCGGCTTCGCTCGCGTAAAAGTAGGCTAGGTAGAACAAATTTTTTTTAAATAAAATTTGCCCGTTTGCTCCGTGACAATATAGCTTTCTATTGGTGAAATATTTTTTTAAAACGGATATTTAGTTTTTGAGTTAAATCATTAAAAACAGACAAATATAAAGTATAATTTTTCCTCTTTATAATATTAGTATAGATTAACTACTAGGGATGTAATTATTGATATAAAATACATAACTTTTTTATTTGCTTGATTTATCTTATACGTCACCTTTTTGGAAAGATTGGACGATTTATATCAAGCTTTTAAAAATGGTACGTAAATTCTCGATGATATCGAGGATGATCGCTTTGATTCCTGTTACGTATTATATTTTTCTTCAAAATTATTTTGTTTAATTTTACATTAACCTTAGTGTAACAATAAAGTTATCGCATAGTTTTGACATTATTGTTTTTAAATAATAGTTGACTATGTTTGATTTTGTACATTATTTTTATTACAAGAGCAAATAGCTATAAATAGAAATATTTTTATGCAAATAGTATCAAACTTGGTTGCAAAATAAAGTAACTAATATTTTAAATTAGGATATGTATAAGAACAAAATTAAATAGGGTCGTAATGAGGTTAAATAAGAAATTGTAAGTCAGCTATCCTATGAATAATGATAAATATAACACAAGTCACTGTTTTCAGGTACGTCTAGCGATGCACACAGCTCACCGCCTGGTCCGCGAGGACGGACAGATCGGTCTGATCTCTGCGTGCGCGGCCGGCGGGCAGGGAGTCGCCATGTTGCTAGAGAGGCACCCTGACGCCACCGTCAACTAAACACTGGCAACACAAATATCATATTGATGACAGTTAGGCGCTAGGCATACGAAACACAGACAAGTATAATTAGCCCGCGAAGGAATCGTTTTTCAAATTTCAAATAAGAACATACAGTGACTAGAAGTACAAGTGTTTAATACTCGACTAAAATACGTTTGTAAAAGTACGTGGCGGAAAAATATCTGTGACGTGTAGTAAATCTTACAAACGTGTCTAGCTCCTGACTGTATCAAGACCAAACTATACCAATTCATTTGTAACCAGAGGATATCATGTTTACTTTTCTATATACTATAGAAAGAAAGAGACTTGCATATCGATCTGAATCCCTCTTTTATTAAGTGCTTTTCGACTAAGGCCAGCCGTTAAGCATTAAGACTTCCATTCACTTCTACTATTGGCTACTAGTAATTATTTTCGAAATATAAATTCGGTTGATACCGAATACCTTACTGATATAACAGTACCTTGAATTAATAATTAAGTCAAAAAGGCCAAATCGTCTAATTTCTGAACTACTTAGCAGTTGAGAAATTGTGTTCAACACTTCGAAATTATATATGTTAGTATTTTTATACTAAAAGTCGGTTCCAAAATGTCCAAGGCATAGTTAACAAGGGGTATGGTCTGAAACGGTTGCCAGGTAGATAAATATTACAGGTACCTTTATATACAAGGTAAAAAGATAACATGATGGTCTTCCGGGTAACTTTGTTCCATCTATTGAACATTTTGAAACGGGCTTTATTAAATTAGTAAGAAATAAATATAATTAGTAACATTATTGTCATGTCTTGTACTCTGTTAGTTTGATAAGAATAAATGTGTGTAAGAGAGATTTCCTGGTATTTATTTCATATTCACTTGTAAGATTGTATCTGATGAATATTATTGTTAATAAAATATATTTCGATATAATGTTTTATTTTGTGGCACTGTTCTTAGTAACAGTGTTAACGTAGCAATGTCTAGCGCCAATTTAAAATGTATTAAATAATAATTTAAGAACTACTTTATGTATTTATGCCTGTCTTCGAAAGGGTAGGACCCATATTTCGATAGTCTATGGTTTAAGTCCCACGTAATAAGGACATGCCTATTGACGTCAATACGAGCAATTTCTGTCTCTGTGTATATACTTAGAATTTCTTTTCAGGAAAATCAAACAAAACTGCCTTAGTCGGAATAGAATCCCATAAACGAAAATTCATTTCAAAAAAAAATTTCTTGTGTACTAATAAAATATAGGTAATGTGACTCATGCATACGGCCGGTAAATGACTTAGGGTAACAGGCCCCACTAACAACAACGCATTTCGTCACTGATCAGGGGCCACCGAGGCGGCTGCCCTGGGCTCTAGGTACTACAGGTCGCCGCGCGCGCCAGCTCAACTTAACCATTTATTTTTTATATATACCTATTTTTATCGATCTAAAGAAAAACTAGACTTGGCGCATTAACTTTTATATACTTTTCTCGTAGGAGTGAATATGAGAACCTATTCTGTCTAACAAACACGACCTGTCATTTTGTCGCTTGTCGTATCTCTCACTAAACAATGTAGAACGAAATAGAGCCAACAGGCGAGAAATTGCAACTTTCATTAGGCCCCTTGCATTATACATACTTTTCTTTTTTTGCTCTTTACATACTCTTAAGTTTCACAAGCAAATCAAAAAACCTTTTTAGAAAACCTGTACGTTATCTATAACTTACCTACGAATTATTTATTTATTATAGCTAAATTAAGATAATAGGTACCTACCATTAGAAAGTGCGCCTATTCAGTCTCGTTTAAAAATATTGTTATATTTTGTAGTCCGGGGCAGTCCCTGTAGGTAGAGCGAATGAATCGAGTTATTGTAACAGCAACGAAATTAGCATCCTAACATAATTTGCAGCCATTTCTCAAACCATAAACACGATCAAGACGCATCAAACGTAGACCGGGTGAAGAGGCTACTCATAAACCAATAAGTGATCAAAAACAAAAGGTTTATGCCGAGATTTTTAATACTCTTTTGGACACCGTGCTTATATCTATGGAGGAAATATTTCAACAGATGCAAAACTTTTCTATCACATGAAATTCCTTTTATTTTCATATAGTTTTCATTAAAAAAATCCATACCAAACCCATTGCACAAATACAAGACCTTAACTAATCAAAAAATTGGCTATTGAGGAAGTCTGGGCTGAGTCCGCGGTATTAGCCTGTATATGCTGACGTTATTTCCGAAGTAGGATGATTCAAAGCACTTTGTAAAATCCTAGCTTAGCAGGCAACAAGTTTAGTATTAATAGGTTGGATGTAGTCCAATCTATTAATACTAAACTTGTTGCCTGCTAAGCCAACATGTGACGGAATCTATTGCAATTTTGGAATCTTCCCATTTTGATTAAATTCAAATAAACAATAAAGAATTTTGTAGGTTACCGAAACACCACTTACTTACTACATTTTAACATTTTTATTTAAACAGTTGGATTAAACTACGGACTACAATCATGCCTTGTCTTGATTATTTACATATGTACATGTAAGTGGATGCTCCTATTTACCATACTGCTGCTTTAGAGGCTACCATCAAATTTTATCAAATGCTTGAATATGTTCAGTAGTAGTTCATGGAGAAATGGTTAGCACCTTACAGTTATGATTTGTAAACGAAATATTATTGTACACTTGGCGATTAAAAAGAGTGGCCATGAGTTTTATGCCCGTTCTTCATGAGCCCTACACCCTTGCTTTGCTGAACGTGGCAGTAAATGTAAATTCACAGGCAAATTTTAGTGTAACTTTGATATTCATAAGTGTTACCTTGTAACCTGAATAAATTTATTTTGATTTTGCTTTTGATTTCACCTCTGAAGCCAGAGGCGCATCGAGCCAAACGCTGAAGAGCAGTTTTATTGTCCGTTAAAATGACCACTTTCTTAAGATTCAACCGGGTACGACTTTTGACGTCCATCAAATTGAGGGGAGGGGGGGTAGAGGTACCTACTACCCCTCTCTCCTCCTTAAAAAGAAAAGTTGCGGAGTTCCCTTTTCGAGTTTTCTCCATTTTTAATTCTGAGGATTTTTTTCTCATTTTCTGGATTAAAATTAATAATAAGTGCAAAAAACGAGGGAAGACCCTTGGAGGGGAAGAACCCCCCTTTCGTAGAGGGGAACCCCCTTCAACAGAAAAAAATAGAGGGACTGATTCATAGGGCTTTCTGTATCTATTTTGAGACTGCAACGTCTCCGGCGCTGCGGTGAGAGCAGCCTCCGCCCGCTGTAACAAATCTACCCCTAGTCAGGGGATCCAATTAGAACAAAAAGTAAACAGTTCCAAAAATAGATCATAGATGGCACTATGAGTTCCAATGTTAATATTAAGATCAATCAAAATGCTTTATTGGAAGAAAATGGACAATAAAATGTTATTATAAATAAACATTGTACATATTTAATTAACGAGCATCAAGGTAAACGCATTTATTTTATGATTTAAAGATATCGATATATCATTACATCACACATAGGTAATCTACCTATCATTTCATTTTATCTATAGGGCTAGATGAGACGCTAGATGGCTCTTTTATATGTTTATACAAGTCTACAAAAACATTGTGTTTTTATTTCATACCCTTCTTTTGGTTTACTTCAATATTTGTTTATTACCTACTGATACTAATTAATAAGAAATTACTTATAATATGAAAAATATGTATGCTTAACAAATGTCAATATATAAAACAAAACGTTTTGTTGTACTACATGGCATTATATTCAAACACCTGGTCGGTTCTCGTAACTTCTATTGTCAAATTTCATTTGCTTGTGCGGCAGTAGATAATGATATAGCGCAGTTGTCGGACTCGTCCATGCTATGGTAACTACGAACAAATGTACGGGTACGGTTTTCGACAAGAGCGCCTCTATTAGCAGTATCATGAATTAATTGTGTTATAATTGTGTTACTATATAGTTTGCAATAGATGGCGATATTACAATATTTTGCTGCGGCAGCCATAGATTACAATACGGTAGCGTCTACTTTAGTATAGCAAAGTAAAAATTCAGTGGGATATTTTGTTTTAGTCTACAACAACTTAAATCAATGAAGATGACAATTTGTATAAATAATATCTAAAATCTCAGCAATAATACCATATAAAAGTACAATAGAGCTAAACAGATAATATCAATGCAGATTAAAATATTTAACTGAATAAGATTTAGTGGAAATATTGAGATCATCTAGCAACACTGTTTTTGACACGTCATGTTCGACGATTTCTAACAAGAAAATTTTCGATTTATGCGTTTGCTCAAAGTTAATTTCTTGTTTCTCTGTGTATTTGTGATTTTTCTACAACCTAGTACGTTGAGATAAACTTAGTTCCTCCGGCCAGGCATCGAGAATACCTAAAAATGCTAAGGACTTCTATTTTATGGTGAATTTGATCAATTTTGTCATTATGATTTATAGATCATGTTGTGTACCAGGATGTTTGGTGAAGCTTGGAGACGGTAAACGGACTGTGATGATGCTGTTAAAGTCGTAGCGCATAATTATTATATGACTCACAAGAGAAAATAAAAAACATACACATTATTTTTTGTTATACGTTGATATCAACGGAAGTAGATCTTCTAGATTACCAGTCACAATGGGCGTGCCACAGGGCTCAATTTTAGGACCCTTTCTGTTTTTAGTGTACGTGAATGATTTGCCGTTCTTCGTGCAGGATTTGTGTGACATTGTTTTATTTTCAGATGACACATCTCTTATTTTTAAAGTAGACAGAGCAACAAATTTAAATAGTGTTAATGATTCGCTCGCGCACATCCTGAACTGGTTTACGTCGAATAATTTACTACTAAACTAAAAAAACAAAATGTATCAAGTTTACATTGCCAAATGTAAAGGGTCCTAACATAAATATAAATTTAAATAATGAAATTATTGCTTTCGTACAATCAACAGTTTTTCTAGGTTTGACTTTAGATCATAAAGTTCAGTGGGGCGCTCATATATCGTGTCTTGAAGGGAAACTTAGCTCAGCCGCATATGCAGTTCGCAAAGTAAGACAGCTTACTGATGTAGATACCGCGAGACTAGTATACTTCAGTTACTTTCACAGTGTCATGTCCTATGGTATATTATTGTGGGGCAAGGCAGCTGATATCGAGACAATTTTTATTCTTCAAAAGCATGCAGTACGCAGCATTTATAATTTAGGACCACGAGTTTCCCTGAAAGATTGATTTAAAGAAATAGGCATACTTACTGTTGCGTCGCAATATATAATAAGAATAGTGATATCCATAGCGTAAACACTAGAAATAAGCATAAGTTAGTAGGCCCATATCATCGTTTACATAAAGTTCACAATACATTTGCGGGACTCGGTATACGTTTTTTTAATAAACTACCTATTAATATAATAAATTTACCATTACTTAAATTTAAAAGTGCCGTTAAAATACAACTTATTCGGAAGGGTTATTATTCAGTCAAAGACTACTTAAATGACAAAAACTCATGGAACTAGTTGCTTGTTGCATACAGGATTTAAAGATCTGTATTAATTTTAAGTCAATTTAGTAATGTAGAGGTACCTCGTGATTATTTGTGATGTTAACAAGTAACTTGTTTCTTGATTTGATTATTATTGAAGAATATAAATGCACAACCGCATTTAGTCACGGACTGCCTTTGCATTGTCACAAAGTGTAAGTGTATGCGCCATCATGCCATCTTACTGCCTATTTTAGATTTATATTAAAACATATACCTTAGCCCAAATTATTTAATATCTATAATATTATTAAGTTATTACTGTTTTTATCATTAGTTTTTTTATAGTCTGTAGTATATGGCATAATGGCTGCAACACCTTGTTAATCTGAGTTGTAAAATACTGAAATTATATTTAATTGGCGATTTAAAAGAGTGGCCGTGAGTTTCTTGCAGGTTTCTTCTCATAGGCTCAACCCTTTGCCTGAACCTAGCAACTAACCTAAATGTAGCTTCAGTAACTTAGTAAACTCACTAACCCATATATTTTGACGTTCATAAGTGTTACTTTGTGACCTAAATGAATAAATGATTTTTGACTTTGACTTTACTTTTTCATGTTTCGCATATATTTCATTTTGTAACTTGATTAATATGCTGCCTATTTTTGTATGCATACAAATATAGGCAGCATATAAATTACAATAAAATTATAAAAAATTTAAATGAATAATGCAGGTGTCTATATACGTATATACACGTATGTATGTATAGGTTGCTTTGACGACTTCAGTTTAGTTCATGATACTGCTACTTGGCGGCTGCACTTATGCAGACCTCAAGCGAGGCTCGAGTTGCCTATATGCAGTAGAATACTCTAAAGCGCTCGCGTGACGCGAACTTGACGCGAGCGTATCTGACGGTGGTTGTCAAAATTACGAGAATACGAAAAGGGCTATTTTGATCGAAACTTAACTGCAACTGCACTGCAACTGAACTTATTTAATAACGTGAATTGGCCTACTGAGCGCAATATTTTATGTTATTTTATATTTACAATATAGTGAAATATAGATAACTAACTGCCAAAGTAGAATTCTATATGCCAATGAGTTATTTTCGAAGTACCCGAACATCAACCGCAATCGCATACATAATGAAATATATTGTTTTATTAATACTTTTTAAAACGCATTCATTAAAATTATATGAAAATAATTCACGAAAATCCGACCGACTAAATGAGAATCACCAAAATGTGATCGTACGCATTTCGGCACACAAAACTATAGGTAGATAACTTTTATTTTCAAGGTTGCGCACATTTTGCATCGGCTCGTTTAAATAATATGTTCTATCCGTGGTAAACAGTCAAGTAAGTACCTATTTTACTGTCACAACGCCATCTCTTATGAGCTGTTATCAAATAGGATTCGAAACTTGTGTACTTGTTATGGGTAGATGGCAGCAGTGGCTCTAGTTTTGTGCTGCCATCTAGTGTAAAAAGATAGGTACCAAAATAGCAAGTAGAATAGCCAGAGTTAGGCGTGTCCAAGATTTTTGTATGGGATTGAGTATCTGTACTAGTATAGTATTATATTATCTGTGCCCTAGTGTTTTTATAGAGCCGGAGGCGCGTAGGTTCTACGCCCTTGCGTAACAAATCGCAGGCATCGGTAGAGCCGGAGCGACAGAAGCTGGTCGCCGAAGGCGACCAACAAGCCGAAGCCGTGGAGGCGAGGATAACCAACTCGTACCAGGTGGAGTCGGGGTCAATCAATTCAGTTCTTTGACATAAGTTGAACCTAGCCTATTTTATTTGTTTTCTGCCCTAATAGTGTACTTATTGTTACGGCTAGTGCCATCTGACCTGCATGAGTTGTTCTGCCATGAAGGGACCACGCACTGGCAGCAGGATGAATGATGTATACCAGCGCATCACACAGACCGGTCAACAGATGCCTGATAGGATGAAGACCGGTTACGACCGGAAGGCGAACAATAAAGGCTTCGAGGAAGGATCGCAGGTGTGGTTACATAATCCGGTACGCAGCAAAGGAAAATCTCCTAAGTTGCAGGCAAAATGGGATGGACCCTATCGCAAAGTCACTAAGATGAATGACGTCACCTACCGGATCCAGAAAGGACCACGAGGTACACCAAAGATCGTTCATGTGGACCGATTGGCACGCTACTACGGATCCAACAATGTTCGGGACGAACATGTCTGACAGGGGGGCAGTGTTACGGCTAGTACCATCTGACGGCACTGTGGGGAAGACTCGGCAGTCCCTTCTAATAATTTATTACAGCACCATCTATTGACATCTTGCGGAACTACGTAGTGTCGGTGCGAGCACAGTAGAGAGAGCGCTAGCACATTCTCGAATCATCGTGCTGTTGCGTGCCGGGTATGGCTTTTCTGGAGGACTCCAGAAGCGCTTTACCCGCGTATAAATAGAGCGCACGCGCACCGCCGAGTCAGTTTACGATCGTAAGCGGTCAAGTATTCATCGAAGCGAACGGAAGCGAAAATACTACGGAGTTTGAAGCAGTTACAGTGAAAAAGTGTAGTATAGTGTTTGTTGTGTTTTAAATTTAATTGTGCTAAAATAAAACGTTTTAGTCGGTAATATTGTTTTATATTCTTATCCGTCGAACCCAGCACGTAACAATATTTTGAAACTGTTACACTACTACTACTACTATTGAATTTTACTAATTTATAAGCTAATAAAATTATTAAAACTATTTATATTTAGGTTTACACTTTCCCCGACGTTTAGGTTGCTTTTCAGAAGCCATTGTCACGTGGAGGCTAAGATGGTAGTTGTCTCAATGTTCCAGTGTAGTTATTTCAATTTATGCAGAATAAGCTCAAAGTACCATGATGTCTATCTGTGGTTTGCTTCTTCTTAGGTTTGACTATTTGAATCACTGGATCCCAAGCTGGTGGTACATTCCAACCATCTTCTCTATTTAAATTAGGATGTTTTTTGATTTCAATAGCCTCGCGAAGCATCCTGGGCAGGAATCGGTGTTCTTTAGCGAGAATCTGTGGTTTGTCAAATCTCAGGTAGTGGTTGGTCCCCTGTTGTACATGTTTACACACAGCAGACTTCAACGAGCGTTGGTGCTTTACATCAGCTATGACTGTTCTTTTATGCGGGTGCCTATGCTTCTCTTGGTTTCACCAATGTATGAGAGTCCGTAGTCTCAATCTATTTTATAGACCCCTGCATCTTGTAAAGATAATTGGCACTTGACGAATGGTAACGTAAACGCTTGAAGCGAGCTTCAATCAACACATACCTACTTCAAGCCGCCAAAACAAACCTAGGGTTTCTCAATTTACTCCGGAACAATAACAATATTTATTTAGCCAAGGTTAATTTTCGCCTTACCTCCAATTTATACTAACCAACCATCCCTAAAACAAAGAGGGTCGGATACATAAGTGGATAGAAGTGATACACGCCATACTGTTTTAAGTAAAGGTACCGAGTAAATTTATTTTGCATTTTCTCCACCATCAAACTATATTTAGTTTCATGGGGGTTCCAGATGATAGAACTAGTCTCTAACCTACTCCGAAACAATGCGTTATACAAAGACTTTACAATATTAGTGTTATGAAAATCCTTTGTCTCTCGCATTATAAACCCTAATTTCTGATAGGCCTTCTTACTGATATTAATAATATGTTGTCTAAATGAAAGTTCCGCAGAGAATAAGACACCGAGGTCTCGCACCATCATGACTCGCGGAATAACTTCTCCCTCCATCTTGTATTTATAACGCAGTGGTTCTGCAGCACGCGTAGAAGACATAATGTTACATTTTGAATTATAAAAAAATAGCTTATTCGCAATGCTACAATCTACAACGTGAGTGATGTCTTTCTGAAGTCGTTCGCAGTCGCGCATGTTATCGACTCGGAGTAACAACTTCAAATCATTTGCAAACAGAAGGCAGTTCGCATGTTTCATCACCTCTGGTGGATCATTAATCACGATTAGGAACTCTAATGGGCCCAATTTCTACCTTGACTGACGTCTGTAAAAGTGGGATATGGGTTTGAAGTGAACCCCGCGTACTCGACAAACTGCTTCCGGTTTCCTAAATAGTCAGCAAAAAAATATAATAGATCAGGTGTAAATCCGGCCATCGCAAATTTCTTTAATCAGATGTCTTTATCGACACTCTCGAAAGCCTCCCAGAAATCAAAATACGCTACATCCAGCTATGCTCCAGCCTAAGAATCAAGGACCGAGACAGCTTGATTCATGAAACTTAATAAATTTGAATTTGTACTGTAGCCCGCCAGGAACCCGTGCTGTGCATCGCTAAGCTGCACATTGATCTGTGATGTTATAATAGAGCACAGTGCCATTTCGAAGACCTTCGCGAATTTCGACAATACCGCAACAGGCCTGTATCCTGTTACATGAGAGCTAGAAGACCCTTTCGGGACTGGAATCACTCGTGACAATTGCCAACCACTTGGATACACCGTCTTCTCAGACAAATATTAAATAGGTGTAGAAGAAGCCGGGCTAATACCATTCGACAGTCTTTTACTATGTATGGAGGTATGCCGTCAGGACCCACCGATCGTTTAGGCTTCAGGCGAGCTAAGGCACTGCTTACCTCTTTTTATGATAACTGTCCCACATGAATACGCCTCCCGCGTTTAGGCGCCTCCTGGGCTGTGCTGCTGAGTTTAAATGTGGCGTTACATCTTCATAAACGGACTGGAAATAATTGGCAAATGCTTGGGCACACTCACTCTATAACGGGCGAACCGTCTCTGATAATGTGCATTTTACTACGTTTCGAGCATTTCCGACTAATAAAACTCCAAAAGGTAGGTTCTTTTAAAAATTGAGTTTCTATATGATTCTGGTAATTCTTATAAGCATAATTAATTTTATTTTGACTTTTGATCGATAATAAGAAAACTTATCATATACATCCCTAGATTTACGTATTGTAAAAGTTTTATGCCAATATGCCTTTCTTTTTATGTCGCCTATTATATATGCCGTGTACCATTTTGGGTAATTGCTCCGCGAATAGCCGGCTTATGGCATTTTTCTTTGCGTGCTATCATCTAGCGGCGGGTGCTGCGGGTCGACACTAGACAAAGACTCGCACTCTTCACTTACGATAATCTCATCGTTCGACAAAGTTGTCAACACAATACGTATGATCATAACAATTCCTAATGTTGTTTACAGTAGGTAACAAAGTCTTCATAATAACATTGTATATCCTGATTCCTGACTAGTTGAATACATATATAGGTAGGTTAGGGGTATTTAAAGAAGTAATGGTTAAAATATGTTTGTTGTTTTTAGTTTTCTATTAATTCCATAAAAGATATGGTACAAGTTCAATATAAGTTTTTTAATTGTAATCAAATAAATACCTATACTTAAAAGGGCGCCAAAGGCATGACTCGCCCAAGACGCCTAGATGGCTAAGGCCAGTCCTGGATACCACTACGCGCTGTGCCTTTTCGACAATTCTCTATTTTGTATGTAGCGTAGTTATGTGTATATAGGGTGTCTAACTAACTTGATGTGTAGCCGTGTGTACATTCATATTATTTTTATTTCAGCTAATGGTCTTATTGTATAATTTAGGCCCCATGCATAACACACTCTTATGTGAAAGAGCAGTTGTTTAAATACATAATTTATCGGCATTCTGCATTATTTTCCGTTGATCAAATAAATGAAGATTCATTTTAATAATTAAAATAGTCTCGAAAATAAGATGCAAGGTAGGGTAAAAGCTTTTAAAATTTTAAAATGAGGTAGGCAGGTATCTATTTGCTCTAAGCAACAATTAGCTCTCACTTGTTTTACACTATAAATATAGTTCATAATTATGGATACTCAAAATAGTAAGGTCCTCGGGCAAAAGATATCTAGATAATTTGAAATCATTTTAAATATTCACCTCTATAAAACCGTATATTTGAATAATAGAGGTCAGTGTTGGTTAGGCAATGGATAGAATAATGAATGAATGAAAAAATTATAACCTAATCTATGATTATAATACCATAGAGACAACCACTGTGGCGTCGTCTGAGCGGATATTGTTTATGATCGACATTTTCTAATCTTTTAGAAATTAGTCTTGTGTACGTAAATTTTATTAGATTCGATTATTTGGTGGATGTTCCATAATAATTATTGTTTAATAGATGCGGTCGTATGTACCATACAGAGGAGATTAAGAAAGTGACGCATGATTGCTATGTGGATGCCAATAAGGCAGAAGTTTTTTTCGCGACCATTATAGCGGGAAATCTACGTTGTGACGCGCACAAATCGTGATTATTCGTCGCAAGCTCTGGCGGAGTGTCGTAACAGCCTTGTTATGTGGCCATATATATTTTGACAGTGGACTCGTGATAAATTTTGTTATATTTGACAATGTCGGAGGAAATGGCGGTGTCTGATAACACAACTGGGGAGGAAGCTAATGTAGCTAGTGATGAAACGGCGCCTGTCGCGGAACCTGAGGAGGCAGCACCGGAGCTCCCGAGTGAGCCCCCAGCGCCCGAACCTGAAGAATGTCCAGCTCCGATGGCAGGTAATGAAAAACTTTCACATAACCTAAGTGCCAACATCACGACATACTTTATCGTGATTTTGTATGTATTTTTTGCTTTTATTATCCTAGACTGCAGTTGCAACGTTTTGAAGTAAATTGGGGTCAAATTTCACACTTTTATTCACTCCATGGACTTACAGTCTACTGCTTGGATGACTATTTTAGTATTTGATGATTAGTTATCTGTTTGGAATAATCAAACACCGCACATTTTTGTAGTGATTAGACAGTAAATATCAGTTAGTAGCACTAATGTATTTCTAATGCTGCAGCGAGCTCATTTCACTGATATTAGTAGAAAGTGATGATTTGTTTGTGTGAGGGCTAGGTGATGATGTCATAGTGTTGCTGTGCTGTGATAAAGGCCATAACATGAACTGGATGACTTGTACAATGTAATTTCTATTATTTTACATCTACTAGAGAAAATAATACAATATTATTTATGTATTCCGAACCATCGGAATACAATAAAATTTACATTTTGTTATTATTTCATTGCCAGTGAGATAACTTTTACATAAATAAATTGAGTTTTATTACAGAGTTCTGTGTGGTTATATGCAGTATTCATATTTTGTTTTATTGTGGTTAAATAAATTGAATACTGGATCTAGTTGGCGATGATGTCGGACAATTAGCGGGCCTAATTGAAATTTGTTTCTTTATTTGTTAATCACATCAGGCATAGGTTTACCTGGTCAACAAAGTGATTATAAAGCTTAATTTCACTATTACAATATAACCATTAGCATAATGGTTTAAAATGATACATGCTGAATATATATAATTTCTTTGCAAGTAATTAAACATAACACATTAGACCTTTTTCCATTGTTATATAATGTTAAGCATTGGCTAGCTATACTGTAATGACATTACTTATTCTGTGAAGTAGTTAGTTTATGTTTCATTAAGACTAAAACTATGCTTGTTTTCAGTGTTGAGTCATGTCACTATGTGGAATCATAAAGGCCCATTTACATGAAGCAGGTTTCTTTAAGAAGTGTCTTCATTGCTTTTTTGATAAATTAAAGCAAGCATAGCATGGTCCTTTCTTTGCTGCATGCAAATAGGCCTTAAATCTGTATATATAAAACACTTCTGTTACTGAGTGATTGACAGACAATGCACAGCCAAAATTACTGAACGCAAGAAGCTGAAATTGGCATGTATGTTCCTTGGAGAGTGTAGGGGAGCACTAAGAGAGGATTTTTGGATATTCCACCCTGAACCCCGGAGGCGAAAGGGGTGAATAGGCGCGATATAACCAAATTCCACGCGGGCAAAGCCGCGGGCAGAAAGCTAGTATATAAATAAAATATACATACAAGATATTTAATAACATTGATTTTCTATGCGGCAAACTGTAGTTAGTATCTAAAGCATTCATGTAATACATATCATCCTAACACACTAACACCATAGCTTGTACCATTTTCATAGGTATATAGGGGTTTCACACAAACACAGGTAACACTTTACTTGGAATATTCTGTGCACACATAGTTAAAGTTACAATCTGGCATTACATTGTATACTCTATACTCCATTTCTCTTCTTAGTTTGTGAGCCAAATAAATAATTACAGGCAGAGTAATACCTTTACCAGATAGCTACTGAAATAGTATACATGCAGTACCATCCTTTTTACAAGCGTAGAAGTTGGCTTGCCTTCTTAGAATCCATAATTGGGACTTGATAGATAGTCAATATAACCATAACCTAGACAAAATGAAAAATGCAGACACATGCATTCTTCATTTTGTCTCTCAGGGCTCTCAGGTCGGAAAGTTGATATAGCTATTAATGTATTATGTATAGTATAACAATGGCATGCACCCACCCAATTTCCTTAGCAGGCTCAACCATAACATGAAAGTGAAATAACAGATTGAGAACAAGATGGGTTCAACAGCATTTAATGTTAAATAAATATGACTTGCTTTGTTGTGAAACCTCAGGCACTTATTGTATCCAGGAATAATATGATTATAACATAGCTATCCTGCACTTTATGTATATATATGTTTGAGATGTTGAATGCCACCTCGGTCACCAGGTTTCTGTAATTTAATTGATTTCTGATAGCTTTTTACATTCTTAATGAAACTTAATGCCTAAGGTAATACACAGTCCAATTAAAATGGATATTATTGGGAATTATACTGGTAGCTGTGTGGTATTAATAAGACATACCCATGCTTAGTAATGTATAGCTAAAACACAGTAAGTAATAAGATTTAAAAAATAATCACATGTATTTAAACTCTCTTATTATTTTGTTTTATTGTGTGATATACAAAAACAGAGATAGTTATAACATGGGATTGTGCCTTTAACTTGCCAGAGAACATTATTGATGTATTCCACATGGTAGCATGTGCTGTGTAGCTATGTTTTAAATCCCACATGAGAATAAACATAATATTATTGACTATTGGACATAGTTCATAATGGGAGTTCATCATTTCTAGTAACGACAAAGCCCTGTATGTAATTCCTGTTGCGAATTATATATACATCATGCAAGGCGAAAGTTTCAATAAAGATAAAGGCCTGACCATTTAGATGTGTAATCATAGATATTTCCGCAATTTAAATGGGCCTCAACCGTAACCTCCAAAGGTAGATAAAATTTTATAATGGTTACCGTTGGGAACCAAATACTTGGTCTTTTCTTTTTAATTTAAACAATCTAATCTCCAAGGTACTATATTAAAAGTTTCGCTACATCAGAATTAGAAGAAATGGACCTGTAGTGCAACAGAAATTAATGCAATTGCTGTGCATGAGGTTTAGGTTCAATTCCAGGTTCAGGTTAGCAAGGAGTCTAATTTTCTACCATTTTGAGAGATCTAAGACTGCTGACACTTTTATTTACCACTTTGGGGATATAGTAGTGAAAATATGGATGAAATAATTATTGTAGTTTTACCTCTGACCTAAAAATAAACTTAGTTACAAATGCTCAATGCCACTGATAAGATGCCGAATACATTATAATGTGATGAATGCAACTCAATGGCATTGGACTTGCGATGAAACATTCAAGTCCAATGGCTAAGCTACTTGGTTATCGCCACTAGAGTCTTATCAAATATAAGTGATAAAGATAGTGATATTTTGCATTTTTATGAAAGCTATGTTGTATGTTTATAGTGGGATTGTTGAACCGTTACTGATTCAGATAACACTAACACCATTATGATTAGCTACTACACAGTTTATATGTGGATTCTGCCAATATTTATTGCCATTATTGACAAGAGCTCTTGTCTCAGAAACAAAAGTTGTTTTAACTTATAAAATTTGTGGTACTAGTAATAATATGTGCCAAGCATATAGAATGTGCCTGTTGCTGGACATGGCCTCTTCTCAATGTGAGATAAGGATGGACTTAGTCCACCACACTGGCCCAGTACAGTGTCCAGGATGACAGATGAAAACATTAGGTAGCATTAATATAATATTGTTTAATCAATTCTAATGTCCTCAATTCAGGAGAATGAAAGTATGAAGAATGAAATGTTGTAGTGTTTCCTATTATGAAATTATTGTCTTCTGCAATCTCTAACTTGGTTGTATGGATTAACTTCGGCTAGACTGTGTCAGTGTGATATTACGTTTATATTAAAATCCAGGAACTCATTGAATTACTACTTTCACTACAATAATGTATTGGACATTACAATAATGATAATATGTTAAAATATGTAAAGATACTCTTTTATTTAAATAGATATATATGTGTATAGCATTATTACTTACCATTAATGTTAAGCCCAAAACTGTTTGTAATATAAACTGGATAATTATATGTTCATCTATAAACTAAAATAAAATAAAACTATGCTAATTATCTCAGAAGGAATACACAAAGGTGTATGAAATCTATAAATTGACAGATCTGTTTATCACCTTATCTGCAGATCTATATTAGTCTCAGTGCTATTTTTATTACATATGAAATTTTGGCAGATGAGATGTTAGATTAAAGGATTTAACCACAGCCTCGCTATCAATTACATGGATTTAATGAGCTTTGAAATTAAACAAAAGTTTGTTTAATTTCAATGTATAACATTTGCGTAAACATAAGACAATATTATTTAATGAGCTTATTGCTAAACAGTTTCGAATTCTGGATTAGAGGTTATTCTGGACTTTCTTATACAACAAAGCCAAGATAAGCATTTAGATATTGAGAATCAAAGCAAGTACTAATTTTCTTTGATTCTTCTTTTAAACAGAAAACATATTTGTTTAAATAGTTACTAGAAACCTTTATATTATAAGGGTTTACAGCAGAAAACAGCCTAGCATTGTATAAAAGAAATGTGATATTTTAACAAACATGAATAACAATTATTACATAAGGACACTGACAAGGAGTAGTATGATTGTCAGTTTATTTGAGCCCCATCTTATAATGCTTCTGTGTGCCCTGCTCAATGTATAAACATGTCATTGATTATTACAACAACAAATTCTAAAGCGCAATGATATCCACAGATTCCCCACCACCTGAAGTTGACCCTGAGGAACAAGGAGAACCAGCAGTACCCGCAGAAGTAAAACAAGAACTACAATCTGACGAAATAGACATCCCTCCAGAAACATTTAAATTAGAAACAGTTGCAGAAATAAAAAGAGAAGAAGATGAAGTACCACTACAGACAGAGGCTTGTGAAGAAAATGGTGAAGATGAAAAAGATGATAAGAGAGGAATTAAACGGAGAGCTTCTTCAGCTTTCAGTGAAAATGATGATGAGGAATTCAAAGGCTTTTTTGATATCAAAGAGGAAATCAAGACAGAAGAGTATAATCGTGTTTTGGGTAAGTTTACTGTGTTTGAAAAGTGTTTCACTCCTACAGTGTTTAACTCCTTATAAATTACTCTCAAATATTTAAGAGGTAGCTAAGTATTAACTAGCGATTAATAAATAATCGAAAGGATTAATAAAGAAATCACATATCAAAATTACTCAGCCTAGTGTTAGTTGAATATAGTTATGTAACAGCAATTATTACGTTGTTATATTATTTATTATTATATTGTTGTTTTTTTTTATCATCTATTAGGGATTTGAGAGGTAATTAGATGAAAGGTAGGTAAGTATTAGTAAGCAATATTTTAATTAGTAATGCCTCTAAAATGCTACAATGAGTACATACAGTTTATCATTCATACAGCTGTTCTTAATAAGCTATCTTTGTATAGCAACTGATATAACATGATGACTGGTTACAAGCAGTCGCCCTGCAGGAGTCTACTGTTACATTTTATTCTTATATATGTATAATAAGGGTAGTTAGAAGTTCATTGTTTTGTTATGATTATTATCGAAATTCTATTAATAATGTCTTTTCCTCATACATAATAAATATCAATTGACAACTGGTATCCTAGAATACGAACCACAAGCTTAGTTTAGGTACCGGTCTGCAATAATATGATGGATGATGACTGACTTTTCTTATGTACTGAATTCTTGAAGAAATACTCTATAAAATATATTGTGGTGAGATTGTCTCTCACCATATTATATTTTATACAGTATAGTTGTCATAATAATAATAATTATTATTATTATGCATAGAACGCTTGGAGGCGGAGGTGACAGCAGCCGCCATGAGCTTCGTGCCGCTGAGGACTGTGATGGCTACGCCACCTGTTCCTGCCAGGGCTTCAAAACGACCACGCAAGGATACCGGTAAGTCATCGTGGTAACAGGCTGGATACATTTACTTCTATATATTTCTCTCCTCTCTTTGAAGCTGCTTCCAGAAGAGGGTCCAAATAAGAACTAAGGATATATGTATATCTAGTATATTTTATTCTAGTTATAAATATTTTAAAATAAATAACCTGTATGGTAAGTTTAAAAATTATATTTTTATGTTTTACTAACATATGTATTTCTGTATCTCTACTATAATAAGGGTCTGTAAATGTAATAGATTATTATAAAAATAGATAAAAGTAAAGTAGTAAATGGAAACATGCAGGTACTATATAGAATTAATGTCCCATCTGTAGGGTAAACTTTTAAAATTTTGAAAATTGTTCCATGCATTTCAGTAGAACATATTACTAATAAATAACTGCTCCTGTAACTTAATCACTGAGGCATATTTTGTCTACATTAGTTAAGTAGTTCCTGATATACAATAACAATCTACAGGCTAATAAAATGCAGATGTCATAATCAATTGGTGTATTAAATGGCGTACTACGTAGACTATAAGTTTATGTTATGGTTTAAGTAACATATTAAAATATGTAAATAAAGTCATTTATGACCTTAAATTATTTTTAATACTTAGTTTTATTATATATATACTAAGCCAAACATACCTTTGAAACTTTGAATAATTGTAACTATGTGTATCTATTCAAAAACCTTCAAAAATGTGTTAATGGACGGATGCTAAATGGTAGAATAGATTGCAACGGTGTTGCTAATATGGATAGGTTACCTTATTAGCCGTCAATATTTACACTGACAGCTTTATCATTTGAAACTAACGGGTTCATTCCGCGATACACATAAATTATGATTAAATAATACTGCCACTGATCTCGATAGATGGCGTTGCATTGTTTTTTAAACAATACGACCACTGTTCTCAATAGATGGCGTTGTACTAGTTTTCTCAATAGCGCTGCACTGATTTTTGATTCGCGCTGGTTTTGTTACCGCCAACCCTATAACTATATAGGAGAGCAAATTATGAAATTTTGTCAATTGCTCAAGTTGGTGTTGTCTTAGTTTCGTTCCGTAGTTCGGTCTTCCTTATATATTAAACTGGTGGTGAAGTTTGTTTCTTCTCTGATTAAAGATTTTGTTCTTGTCTAGTGTCATTACTCTTATCATTGTTTTTATAATTTTGTTTCTTTCATCGTTTTCTTGGGAGAGTATCCCATAGAATAATGTGTCGAAAGCGTACGAATTTCTCACAAATAAACGCAAGGGCTTAACGGATTAGACTAAAGCAGGGAATAATAGCGTTTCTAATCCCAGGACTAAAATTTCTCGGTTTGGCAGAGGATCGAGAATCGAGTTTAAGTGCCTGTCCTATTCGGGTTAGTCGGTCTCGGATAGAAACGGATGACCAGTGTGAATTGCGCTTAACAGCCGACCAACATCGCAAGGCTCTGTCACGCTTGATAGTCAGACAAGCAGCGTGCTTTACGTTTGAAGGTTCTACACTACTAACAGGAAAGTTAAGTTCTATAAATTCCATATGCTCTTGCAATAACTCTTTCCAGGTGACCCCTTTTTACTGCTAAACAAGACTTGGATGTTGGGATCATGTTTATATTCATAGTACAGGATAAAGTTTACTTACTTGCAAGGCTCTTTATTGCCGAAAGTTATATTTAAATTGTTTAAATATACTTTGTATTGAACTATCGCAAGTACCTACGTCAATATTAGAGATCAGCAATAATCAGCATAGTCCCAATTTCAATTCCACCACAGTAGGTGATTTGCAGAACAAGGTATTGAAATATGGTATTCTCCCGAGAATTTGTTCAAAGTCAGCGTTGAATCTGTATAGCTGTTGTTCTAAAATTTACATTTATTGTGTGATAAGGGGCATCGCATCGTATTCCGATATAATGCTGTTGTCAAAAAAGATGATGTATTGATAGACCAAGAACGTGATAAATAAGATTGTGATTTAAACGGTTTTCTTCTGTGAAGTTATACCCTCACAGAAGAAAACCGTTTTCAAAGAATCTGCGATGCTACAATATCCTTTTAAGTTTTGTTGCATTCAAGATGGCTACTCCCTGTTCCTTATAATGTCGATCCACAGACAAGCTCTCCTGAAATAATACTTACTTACAATTTACAATTTTACAATCTTGTAGTTAATTTCATCCTGTTTCCAAAATACACTACTACACTATACACCAGCTTAATTAAAGTAGGAAAATTAAATAAACCTCAAAAATTAAGTGTTTTAATTAGGTAACCTGTTTAGTCATCTTATAAAACAGTGATTAATAGACAATATACTTTAAATCTGTGAAAAAATATCAATCATCCATGCTAAAAGAACTATAGTTGGCAAAACTGATTTTTCATCAGAAAATCCCTTTACATTGTATGACTTTTTTCACAAGTCCCGGCATACGAGCAATCAATTGGTTGATAATTTCTTCTGATATATTGCTCCAACTTTCGCATAAAGCATTTCACATGTCTTCTTTGCGAGGATGGGCCACGATTACGGACGTTCCTATCAAGCTATTCCGACAAAAGTTCAATTGGGTTGAGATCCGGGCTCTGAGGAGGCCATACCATGTTTTTCCTCTCTCTCCATCTCCTGCATCATTTTGAGCTATGCTTTGGATCATTATCTTGTTGGAAAATGAATCTATCTCCAATTAATTGCAACCCAGAAGGAACGGCATTTTACTCTAAAATTTGTTTGTACTGCTCTTTACAAAATTCCTTCAATTTTGATCAAGTCGCCAGTTCCTTGGCTAGAGAAGCAACCCCAGACCATAATTGAACCACCACTATGCTTGACTGTTGGGACTACACAGTCTGGCATCATCTTTTCTTGGGCGCTACGTCGAACATAAATTCTTCGTTTTGAACCGAATAGTTCAAACTGGGATTCATCAGTCCAGAGAACTTTTTCAAAATCTTAATTCCAATCTCGATGGACAAGAGCCCACTGCATCAGTTTTTCTTGTTTTGTGGTCTTAACACAGGTTTACGAACGGCAACGCGACCATACATACAACTTCGCATCTCTCAATCGCCGTTTTACTGTAGTCATTTACCTACAGTAAAACGAATAAAGGTTTAACTCGGGTTTTGTTCTCTTCAACGCGGATTTCTAGTGCTGTTAGGCTTGCTGGTAACAACGATGTTCATAAATTATCTACACTAGAAGTGGTAGCTCTCGGCCTTCCCGAGCGTAGACGATCTTGATTACTGCCTTTCGCCCTGTATCGAGTTATTGTACCATGAACACAAGTCTTCGATAACTTCAGTTGTGAAGCAATCTCACGTTCGGATTTGCCTTCGTTATGTAAAACAACGACGGCAGAACGCACTTCACTACTAATTTCGCGTGCTTTTCCCATTTTAAGTTGTCTTGACTGTAGAAACCACAAGTTTAGACTAAATGAGATTGTTTGTGAATAAACCCAAGAAACCTACATATAAGTCGGAAACATGTGTTTTCGAAAACTAAATAATCCTTATTATTGACCAATGCGAAAGAAAAGCAAAGTAATTAGTAATGAGCACATCATAAAAATATTACCACGACCTGGCTCTTGCGTAGCATTTGTCGGTGTTTGAAAACAATATATGTTTACTGTCCAATAACTTGAAAGTAAACAAAAGAATGACTTATTAAGATTTTCGGTATTAACGATAGAATATGCAGATCTGCATTTTTATATTTATCTTACGGGCTTTTATTACAATAAATGATAGATGATTACGTCGTTTAAGTGCGGTCTTAAAATTTTGGCCGGCAGGGTAGAGATCAACACAACAATTTGCTAACTGAAATAACGAAAAAATTTGTACGTACAAAATCGTTGATTAGGGTCACATTTTAGGAAATTATGCATACATATTTGTCACAAATCCCCAAGTGGGTTGAAATATCTAACAATTTCTTTTTTAATTAGATAATCATCGTAACGCTGTGGAACACAGGGCTGGTTTTATGGCGAAATTAACTATTATATCTGTAATTGCTTGTTGTCAGTCTGTTTTGATTAGTTTGTTGATAATAAATTGAGATGTTTAGGCCAGAGGTTTGCAGGTTTATATAGACGTAGAGTCTGGTTTCAGCGCAGCAAGCATATCAATGAAAGTAGTGATCATACTACATTTGTTTGAGTACAATTACAGACAAAATGCTGTAGTATCAATCAGTTTGTTGTATTAGCACTCTTAACAGTTAGAACATAGTGGGAACTAATAGCCGATTGGCTAATAGGTTACAGAACTTTAGCCGGACTTTAGCGATTTGAACGTTATTTGTGATAAATATACGGGTCAAATTCGCATACTCTTGCTGGCACCAATTGGTTCTAGTCGAGCTTGAGGGTTGAGAAAATTGAAACCAATTCGTCAGCTGTCCTCCAGCTATTAAAGATGTGTATATATGCTGCGATATGTGTGATATTTGCTGTTGTTATTTACGAAAATCATCCGCCTATGTCTTAGAGTTATATATTATTTACTTTGACATAGATAACGCCACAAACTTACAAATTCCGTCAAGCAACACACGACACACTCTAAAGCTCAGTATTCACATACGGTTTTACTCGACCGAGAAAATCACGGCATGATCTATCGTCTACACATTCAGTATTTATCTATCGAGCGATGCGCAACGTTCAGTATTCACCGAACCGCTCGAGCTAAAAGATGTCTGTTTAACAAATGAGACAGTGGTTACAAGTCTCACCATTCTTAATTATAAAAGAATAAGAGAAAATAAAAAAAACAAACGTAAATGGAGGCATTGGGTAGGTAAAAGATTGGTTAGAACGGCGCTCTGATTACAGCCATATGAACTTGATTAAAGAACTGTGCCCCGACGATTATAACAATTATTTAAGGATGTCTGAAGTGCTCTATATCATATAGACATGTTTCGTTGATAGCATAGACTGGCATTTATTAAAAGTTGATATTCTGTGCAGTCACCGGCTCTATTATGGAAGAAGTATTAAAACCATCAGTGTGAAGACTCTTTGATAGCTCGTTAAGCTATACAGCTGATATAGGTCTACAGCGTCCTCGGGAGTTACAGCGATTGATGGCGACGACTTAAAACTGTACAATTTATGCCTGTGCCACAAGTTATACATAATCCACTTAGAACCAACTGAAAACAAGCTGAAGATACACACACTGCATAGATAATTTAAAATTAATATTTATAGGTAGACAATGCGTAAATTTATATTTATTACTGTCACAAGCATAATATCTCATGGTGAAGACAAAATGCTTTCTTAATGGCCTGGTTTTTCGTGCAGAGGTGAAATTGGCAAGACTTATTTTCTGAATTATTCTGGCGGCGGTGATACTGACACGACTTCTTTTCCGTATTGTTTTCGTTGATCTAGAGTTAGACTAATGGAAGTTCTGCATGTGACGTGTCACAATAGCAATAGCGATAAGGCAAAAGTGTCACAGCATTGATCTCAGGTTGGAATGCACTGATGGCTGGTGGCTTATAAAAGGTATTGAAGCTGTTAACAACACATTACGGGATATACTAAGAAGAGCCTGCTCCTTTCATCCGCTACCTTTGATGAATGGGGTCACAGGTAGTCGATAGACCAAATGCTTTTTGGACTTACATTAAAAAAATAGCTTTATCAGTGAATATGGTAGCACGAATTGGTGGCAATCTTCTGGCATAAGTTTTCTGTGGTAGTTGTAATTTCAATGCGATATTCGAGCAAACAATACGTTATCTAATTGTACATACTATACTGGAGAAAGTAGAATTATAACTTTACGCTTATCATAATTACGTAATTTAAACGAAACATTACAAGCAAAAGTTTACTTCAACAGCCGTGCAGATGAAGTCACGAGCACAGCCAGGGTTTTTAGAATTTTCTGTAGGCTTCATATGCCGCCTGTAATCCAATGTGCAATGGTAGAAATTTATTTTAAAAGGTTCGAGTAAATTAATTGTATAACGTTTTATTTTTATATTATAGATGGATCAAGACCTTCGTCTGCGATGTCTTCAAAGTCTGATGGCGATGGCACCATAGAAGTAAGTAGTTTTAATACAGTTCAATAATAAAATAGCTTTTCTATCTTGCTTCACATCAATAATACATATGTTAGCGTTTTAGTATTCATGCACTAATTAATTAATAAATTCATAATTCATATAACAACTGAGACGCCCAGTTTCATAATGGCGAAGATTATTTCCAAAAAGCGACATCAAAAATTTACAAATGAAAAGCACAATTTGATTGTATAGATGCTAGAGTAGGATACAAATTATCATGACATCATTGTACATGCCAATTCATGAATGACCATTTTAGTGCTTAGGTTTTTCATATAGAAATAGATTTTGTTACTGCGTGTATAATGCATAAATTCAATTAATTTAAAATGTTGTATTAACAACATACACATACTTATTGCATATATAGGATATAAATTATGTTCATATAATCATTGATGTGTATAACTAGATATACAAATGTCGCACAAAAGTTTACCTAATATTTAATATAGTTATCCATCTAAAGCCATGTCATAAAATGTACATTGAGCTGAAGTAAACTTCCTTTTTAGTAATATATCAATAGTTTATTAACCAGACATACATAAAAAAGCAATAGTGTCTGGCCGCCAATGGGCTGCAGTGCAAGATGTTAAAATTATATTACCTCTTTCATATTTTGTAACTTAGTAAACTCACTAAGCTTTTGACGTTCATAAGTGTTACTTTGGGACCTAAATGAATAAATGATTTTTGACTTTGACACTCGATCCAATTTCAATATATACAGGGTTGCATTAGCGCCCACCCTCGATCACCGGTGTTAAGTCGTAAGTACAAAATCAGTATAAGTAGCGAGAATGAGATCATTATATATTTCTCTGATATCGTTACTGATTCAAAGCTACATCATATAATTATAAAGCGACATTTTTTATGCATGGTTAAAGAAGTTATGGTTAAACTTGTCATATACATCAATGACTATAATATACACTGTGTAACAATGTGTGGTGTGTGTGTCGTGCGAGCGTGGATGTGTAGAAAGATGTGGTTATATTTTAAGTGACATTGTAAAACCAGAAAAGGACCACAAATCCATATGCATTTAAAACTTTGATAAAAAAGAAAATTCATATGAATTCATAGAGGTAATAACTTAAAATATTTGTGGAACACCAAGATTGAAAAATGGGTGTAAAATCACGAAAGACCAAACTAAAATAATCTTATTCATGGTTTTGCTTGTTCTCATTGACATGAGATATTTAGACACTGTTATATATGTTTAAATTGTTCGTCTTTATGGAAAAGAATATTTTCTTAAAATAAAAATAATCAAATCGGATATATTGAAGATTAATATCATCTTTTTTTCATTACATCTCATTTTATTAAGGATTTTATGTGTTTGTGATCTTTTATTCTATTCCCTAAACCTCAGTATTACCAGAAAACAAGTTTATGCCTCACGCATGACTTCGATAAAATAATATAAAATAATAAATAATAAAATTATATTAGTAAGTGGAATCCTTCTAAATTTAGTCAATATAGTATTATTATGTGAATATTTATTCCTCTAACATATGACCACACCTTTCTGTTATATCCTGTGTGTGCTCAGTTATATTTATAGGTAGATAGTACTATAGTTTTAATTTGCCTGCTACAATAGTCCAGGTATGTTACTTGTGAGGTTGCCATTTAAAACGACATACCGTTTTTATTTAACATAGCCGCCAGGAATACGACCAGTTATGCGACCAGTAATATCTGTACTTAAAGTACGTAACAGAGTAAGTATTCATTATAAGTTTATAACCATAATTTATATCGTTATTTTAGTTATAAACAATATATTAGGTAGAGGTAATGGCAACAATGGTTTTGATTGGTTTTAGTTGACGTTAGGTTTGTGTTGCATGTTTCAATCTCTAAATCCCAAAGTGGTCCAGGTGTACCCCCAGGGGTCCACGGGAGACTCGACAGGGGTCTACGTTAGCGTGACAAAAAAATGGGGGTTCACAATTTATAAGCGGAGGTCCACGAAAATGTATTTGCTTTCTATAGTGAAGAACTAAAATATTAGCTTGACTTCAGAAGAACCTCAGCGACTGTTACTTGTTTAAACGTCGATCGACGGATATTTTGAGGAATAGCAATTTTTTTAATTTTAACCCAATTTAACTTTGATCCGAATATACCGATTTTACCTTGCGGATTAAATTTCTAGCTACAGGGGGTCCACCGGAACCAGCAAAATTTTGAAAGTGGTCTATGAGAAAAAGTCTTGAGAACCTCTGCTCTAAACCAACGCTAGGACGCCAGCATCTGAGTTTAACCAGACTATTTAAAACGTAAATGTTGTTATGATAGTTTTCTTTTGTTAGAATAGCTTTTTTATTTTTGATAATTGTATTAATAATTGAGAGGTTAATATGTTCAATGGCCATATATTATATGTGTATTAGAATTTGTATAATATAAAAACAGTATAACAGTAATTTTTACATTAAAAGCCTTATTCATAAGCAACTTTGATATATGCTAAATTATTAAATGGATTTAAAGTTAACAAGAATATTTGTAATATAATCCAAATAGCTTGCAATCTTTGAAAATAAATCTTTCTTTTTTCAATCAGTCATAGAATTTCTGCTGCATTTCAACCAAGTTATGATATAACAAGCTACATTAATATTTTATAGCTGAAGAGTTTGTTTGGTTGAAAAATATCTCTTAATGTTGGATAGTCCATTTATCGAGGAAGGCTATAGGCTATATAACATCACACTACGATCAATAGCAGCAATGAAAAATTATGCAAAAACGGGGAAAATTCTCCTATATGAAGCAGATGAAGTTGCGCGGGTCAGCTAGGGGATGTATATAATTCACCAAAATTGATCACATCTTGTTAATTACGTTGATACTGAAACCCGTTTATAATATCACACATATTCGAACGTTTACGCGAATGTTATATATTGAAATTAGACTAGTTTATACGGATTTTGTCGCGTTGTTTATTTTAAAACACTTTTATTACATAATTTTGGATTATGACACTACTGCACATGAAAATGGCTGCTGAAACCAACAAAGTTAACTTAAATAAAAGTATATTTTATTAATTTAAATAGTTTAAATTCTAGTAAAGCTCAGGAATAGTCATAGTTCAAAATTATGTAATACTAGTTTTTGCCCGGGGCTTTACTCGCGTAAAAGTAGGATAAGCTAGTTACAGATTAAAAAAAAAGTAAATTATTGTCAATGTTAGCCTATGATATTGGTTTTTAAATGACGAAAGAATTTTCAAAATCTGTTTTTTTTATTTAAATCCTTGCGAACAAAATATCAAATCTTTCCTCTTTACAATATCAGTATAGAAGAATAGCTTCTTTTATATTACTGATGATATTATTATCTATATAAAAGTGTTAAAATAATCAATGCGACAAAATCCGTATAAAGTAGTTTAATTTCGATATATCCTATAAAATTATTAAAAGATTATGCATGATACCTGTAATATTTTGAGTGAGAAATGTATCCTCGCATGTTTGTTGTCGTGGAGAGCTTAGGGGCCATCCATAAATGGCGTCACACCAATTTCATCATTTTTGATCCCTCCTCCGTCCTTGTCACAGCTGGTCACATTTGTGAGCCTCCCCCCTCTCTAGTGTGACGCCGCATATCTTGAAATTTAACCTCTAGAAATTATTAAATTAAAACAACAGTTCTAAAATTAGTTTTATTTCCATTTAGGAATTTACACTTTCTCACGCGTAAAGCGGGGTATTAGATTTTGAAATGTGATGTCACGAAATTCAGTATCCCCGACCCCTTGTCACACTTCGTCGATTCCCTCCCATCCCCTTAACGTGTGACGTAATTTATGGATAGTAGATATTATGGGTGTATGACGTGATGTCGTTTGCGTAGACGACGGGGTACTTGTTGTCGTAGAGACCATTCGTACACACGCACACACCCGCTGCTACTTCCTAGTAGTAGCGGGTGTGTGACGTCATGTCGTTTGTGTAGGCGACGGGGTACTCGTTGTCGTGGAGACCCTACGTGGGTAGTAGTAGCGGGTATGTGACGTCATGCTGTTTGCGTAGGCGACGGGGTACTCTCCGGCTGCGCGCGGTGGTCGGCGCGCTACCACGGAGATGTCGTCGCCGCTGCTGCGCGTGCCGCTGGAGCGCGGGTGGCGACGCGAGCTCGTGTACCGCGCCGCGCTTGACACGCACTCGCGCCGCAACGCAGACATCTACTATTACTCGCCGCATGGGAAGAAGCTGCGCTCCACTAGAGAGGTACACCAGCATACCACTAGTCTTAGGTACTTTATAGAAAGTTGACTCCAACATAGCCATGTGGCAACTGTGAGAACAAGAGAGCTGACCGTTGGCATGTGTGTCCAAAACCACTGGCTGTATGAACTTCATTAACGTCATTTATGTCATCGCTTAACTTGACGCAACCAACGATAGTGAATGCGACTGCTGTGCAAGAAATCTCGGCTTTGAATCCCGGATCGAGATCAGAATTCTCAATAGTAGCCCTGAGGCAGTGTTAGATACCTCTGTGCCTTGCCGCACACGCTTGTGCACTATAATATCCTGCGCAAATAGCCAGTCTACGTTAAAATTGGCCGCCGAGACCGGAATTCGGTCTGGCAGACATTATTACCTAATAGGAAATTAATAACATTGCCGTTAGACAAAATTAACGAATGAAATGTCAGTTAGCATGTGTGCATTAAAACGCTGACTAATCATATAGGCAATGTTTTAAGAGACACATGCTTCATTAACGCTATACATCGTTGACGACATGCATACCTATAAGATGAAATGAAATCATAAATCAAATACAGAACAAAATTGAACACTGATGACAAGTATCTACATGACCAATATTACATGTACATATATATTTTAACATCATACATCTAATATAACCATTTAATGCTACCATACCTTAATATGCATCGAAGGTTGTTTATGATTAAATCATGTTCTTTTTCTATTTGTCACAGGTTGCAGAACATCTCTCTGGTACAGGATTAACATTAGAAAATTTCTCATTCTTTAAAGAACCGCTTGGAGTCGATGATCCCGAGAAAGAAATTATTAGGTGAGTTACATTAGTCAATTTAATGCTAAGAAATCTAGAAATGCACTGTGTATCGATTAAAGTGTCTTCTGTCTTCGAGATGCTATCATGTATTTCTTACTTCTTCTTCAAGATGAACAAATGTTCGATAGGCCCGTATTTTTTGAGTGATTGTAAGCAGGATTGTCTCACTGATTCAGTGGCGAAACCTTACTAAACATGTAAGTTTTATTTCGATTAAAACCTTTGACATAAATCTTAGTATGCATATTCTAAAAGGACACAATAGCAAAGAAAAAGAATAGGATTTCTTCAATATTGGAATTGTGATTTATCGCTTATAAATTATAATATATATCAAAACTTATTGATAATAAAGTGCTGGTCTAACAATTAATGGGCATACATGAGGCATTTGATATTGTTTCACATCCATACACAAATCAAAGACTTATGGAATACGAAGCGCAGACTTATTTTACTGGGTCGATTTATTAAATCACAACGTGGATTAGTTACAAAAAGCGACACTAACACCTCATGACTCCAAGTACTTAGTTAATAAACTCGAGATGCCTCAACGCAGTATATTAGGACCAGTCCTATTTATATTTTGTATTAAAGGCTTACCAAATGCAATTTCATACGAATTGCTCTTTTCTTGCTGATGACATTACTGACCTAATATTGGAAAGGGATAGGTAGAATACTGAAAAAAGCACAATTTGGTGATTGACAACTTAGGCAATACTAAACTGATTATTCCGACACATTATAAAAGGTTTTTATATAAGCGAACGGATTAAAGAAGTTTCGTTATACATGTACAAGTTATTAAGGCTTACCAATGCAAGCTCAGAGCTTGAGCAGGTCATATAAAATATATTTTTAAGCATACTATAGCAAATATAGAAGTAATATAAACATATTTCTGCAGAGATGCGAAGCTCATACGTCGCGTAGACTCCCCGATCGCGGCGACGACTCCCACGTCTGCCGCAGTGGAGGGCAAGCGCACGCCCAAGCCTAAAGCGCCCAAAGGTGCCAGCCCCGAGCCGCAGCCCGCCGCGCAGGTCGCAGCCATCGTCAAATCGCCGCCCGCCAAGATAAAGGTCTGTAGCTTGTATCTTAACTATCAAACATTTTACTTGAACAAATAAAACTAATATAATTGTTTGAACCCAAACCAACGCTAGGACATCCACATCTGAGCTTAACCTGAATATTTAAAACGTAAATTTTGATAGATAGTTTTCTTTTGTTTGAATTGCTGTTTTGTATTATTGAGATCTGGATTGGTTGAGAAGTTAAATACTTTTTAGTACGAACCCATATCTCCTGATTATCGTCTTTACCTTATTCTGCTCTGTTTGTCAACCGATTTTCTAGGTATTGAGTAATGAGTAATAGTAAAAGAGTAGATTTCTTTTTTGGTAAATGTAAATTGCATATAAACATATATACTCAACTTCAATAACGATACTAGACATTAGTATACAGGGTGTCCCAGAAGTCGACGTCAAGCCGGAATCAGGTAACAGGCTAAGTTATAATAGCTATCAGAAAAAGGGTAAATCTAGTAAACAGTTTTTTTAATTAATTAAACGACACATATACACAGTGTAGAATTTTACCCAAAAAGCGGTCATGTCTATTTTATGTTTTCAGTCGATAGGCCTAGCTAAGTAGTAAAACTTCGAACGTCGGGGAAGCAACCATGTCTCACTTTTTATTAGTAAATTTAAATTTGGCTGACGTCAGCAAAATACAGTTTTTACTTGTACATCTGTAAATAATGGTGTTTTGTTGCCAATAATTTATTTTATTATTGTAATACAGCGATATCTAACTATATACAAAATTAAAGTGCTTTATATGCTATATAGAAAGAGTTATTGAGGTTTATTTGATTTTCACATTCTTTTTTATATCTCCCTGGTATTATCATAGTAGAGTTTTATTTTGCTTTCTAAATATGCATAATATAGTTATTTACGAATAACAGAAATATCTGATATACATATATCAGATTTCTTTAGAAAAGATTAAAACTAGAATCACTTGTTCCCAGTTTATCCCAATTTGGTTTAGCCTTAGTCCGTTCAACCTAAAAGAAAACATATCATTGCGTGTAAATATTCGTTTAATTATTAAGTATTGTACCAGTTAATATTCTTCATCGAATATAATGGATAAACTGAATATAAAAAATAAATAGATATTTGTTTTATTTATTAAATCCTATGTGAAGCTAAATCAAATTCAATACTTAATTTTTCATACGAACATTGTTACACTAAAATGTGCAAAATAAACTCGTGAACAAACTCTTCGAGAAAAAGTAAGTAACAGCCCTAGCCAGAAAATTCTGGACTCAATAACTCCGAAGTCCTTCATTATTATTATTCAATTTTTTTTGTGGTATAAGTGACTGTAATATCTGTCTTTTACCCTAAAATAAATTGAGAATTATCAGATAAAAATATTTGTCTTTATTTGCAATAAATGCTAGTTTCTCGTTACGACGTAGTTATTTTTTGTTGTTCGTAAACTTCGTTATAGAGTTTAAGATATTAATTCTTTAATGAAGTTTACGAAAACACATATTTAGAACCAAATAATGCATTTCTATGTACACAATGGATTTTTCTCAATTTTTTAAATTTCTCCAAAACTAATAAAAATAGTGTCGTAGTTGCTTCTACGAAGTTTTACTTGTTAGCTAGGCCTGTCGATTGATAACATAAAATATACATGACCACCATTTGCGTCAAATTCCACACTGTGATATGGGCTGGTTAGGCATACGTGTCACCGATTGTACATTAACAACATGATTTTATTATTGTTCGAAGCAGGTGAAGTCCGTGGGATCCCGGCTGAGTAGCAGTACCCCGACCCCCGCGGCGCCGGTGGCAGCAGCAGCAGCCCCCAAGCAACAGCCGCAGGCGAAGAAGCCAGCCCCACCCGCCCCCGCGCCCGCCACACCCGCCACCCCCGCGACCCCCGATAACAACAACAGCGCCGCCTGGAAGAAACCGAGGTACCGTATCACATACAATTACACAGACCTGCAACAAATACTCTCCCTCGGGTTCGACTAGCCATTATCCCGCTAACGGGTGCTGATTACGGGTATCGACTCAGAAACAAATTATTTATACCGTTGAAAACACGACTGCGTGAAAATATCGAACTTGAAAGTTAAGCAAGCGAGGAGTCGCAATAAGTCCTTTCAAATACGTCACGCAGTCGGAGGCCGCAGTTTAATCTATTTTACCGCTCACGTAGGCCTCCGACAGCCTGACGTATTTGTGAGGACTTATTGTGACTCCTTGTTTCTTTTTTTATTTTACTTTTAAGTTCATTTTTACGTAGTCTTGTTTTTAAACTTGTAAACAATTTGTTTTTGTATCCTTTTAGCAACGACGTGCCTATAGTTTTAGTTAAACGGTACCTCTTTTGAATTTAGTCGATCGGTTTAGCCCGATCGATTTGAGAAGTTTTATTAGATACGTAACTTTTTGCCTTTTTGCGACACCAATAAGAACGTTGATTAATTATAAAGAAAGAGATTAAATAAGAAATAAAATAGTACATTAATAAAGTAATAATTACCTTTTTCAAGATGTATAAATATAGTGAAGAAGCCTTTGGAAAAGGAATTTTCTTTTCCTATTCAGTAATATGTTTATTAGCTATATATGTCAGCATTATATTGGTGCTCGGCTGACAAAATTGGCAATATAAAAACGCTTATAGTTCATAATGTTACATAGAAACAGTTGTTTGTTATTGTGTGATGAAGATATGGCTCATTTTATTTTTAGAGTGATGAAGGAATTGTCATGATACTTTATTAAATATGCATATTTATCAGTGGCGAAGTATAAATATTATTGTTAGAAAAATTATAACTTTGACTTCAGGCTAAACTCTTTCTTACTTGTTGCGCGTCGCGCCTCTTCTTTATCGCTAATATTAAAGAAGCAATCGGTTTATCGTTATATTTGGTTCTAAATATATTATTTGCGATTGCCTATCGCATCTTGCTACATACACTTAGTATTAAAGACATGTATGTCGTATATTACTTAAATGAAAATATAGATACTTATAGTATTGCTATGTATTGTATACATAAAAAATATAGAAGGAATACCATGACCATGGTCAATGCAATGTGGACTATCGCTTTTGTGCTCACCAGGAGGCGGCCCTAGCGAGTAAGGTCCTGCCAATTCTGTCATAGCTGCTGTCATAAACCGTCCTCCTTCACCCTAGCCTTTATTATTCCCAAGTCACTTGGGATCGGCTTTTCTGGTCTAACCGGATTTGATTGAATATCAGTTTTTCCACGGAGCGGCTGCCACCTGGCCTCCGCAACCCGTAGGCTAACGATACCCTAAGGCTAGACCAGTGTCAGGATAGGCACTGACTCCCCAATAACGACTGCCATAGATGTTTATGGCAGCCGGGACCGACGGCTTGACGTGCTCTCCGAAGTACGGAGCAGGCGATAATTGTCAATAAACTATAACTATAACTTCTGAAAGTCAGAGGTGCGCGACGTAGGTTCGAACCCGAGACCCTCTGCATTGCAGTCTGTTGGTCTTCCCACTGAGCTATCGCTGCTGTCATAAACCGTATTTGGAGGTAATAATTGTCGGTTTCTATGGTTACTGTTGAAATGACTGTAGAGTTTGATGTCTAGATCTTATTATCCACTATCACCTCTAGCGGTGAACTCAAGCGCGATAGCCCACAGTGGTGTACTCGTTATCCATGCTAATAGCTCATCTATAGGATATCGAATAGAGTACATACAATTTTGATAATAACCATACAATAGCGCTTGGCGGCAAAAATTACAAATGCATTCGACCTATCTATATGATCTAAGTCAAGGTCAATAATCATTTATACATTTAGGTCACATAGTAACACTTATGGTTGTCAAAGTTTAAAGGTTAGTGAGTTTATCTAGGTTACAATATCTATCTAAAACCAAATGACGTACAACTTTGAATTATAGCAGTAACAATGTCTTCCAATGGGGAATTCCAAAGTACAGTTATTATATTTAGAGCTATATAAATTAGGTTTATAATCAGAACCTTTATTCTTGTAATTAAAACTGTTTGAAATCGAGATTTTGACTGCACGGATGACGTAGTGATTTAAGTGGTCACCTCGCTATTGCCATGCCGCTGATTGGGTTCGAATCCCACACAAGACAAAATATTGTGTGATCCACAAATGATTGTTCCGAGTCTTGGTGTTCTTTGTATCGGTATTTGAATGTGTGTAAAGTCCCTCACCACACAGGAATTATTCCTAATGCGAAAACAAGAAAAAGATAAATTAACGTCAAATGTGAACATAAATTGCATTTCGGTTCACTTTTGACGCTTATCAGACTAGACTGTGTTTCGATTTCGAACACTTTTTCGTATGAGAATTGGGAATCAGAATACCACCCAATATAAATTTTACTATATCGCGTAGTAGTATATATTTTGTTATTCATACTAATAGAGTTTAATGCGATTTTCATAGGATAGGTCCACTCATTATGCCTTGCGGTATATGGGGTTATTCCCAGTTGCCCCCACCGTCGACGCCACCACTGGTGACAAATAAGATATTTTCCAAAAAAAAAACCCAATTGCCACCAGCTGTGACGTCACCAGGTGTGGCAATTGGGAGTGGCCACTGATTTTATTCCCAGTTACCACCAGCGGTGACAGAAGGGAAAAATAAATTGATATGCCCCCAGTAGTAGCGATGCTAGAACTGAATATATAGTGATGTGAATTAATTTTTCACAAGTGGTGATAAATAGATGATGTATTTTATTATTAAATGCACATTAAAACGAGAAATATATGTCTCCCAAGTGACGTGTAAAAGTTTTATTTCTCTCGTGACCTGGTGACGCCACCACTGGTGGCAAATGTGAATTTTTGTGAAAAAATCCCATTTGTCACCAGTGGTGGCGTCGACGGTGGGGGCAACTGGAAATAACCCGGTATATGTACTCCGAAAACTCGATAGTATTGAAAGTAACAAACTGACTTCGCCACTGATACATCAATATATGCTGTGCTAAAGTATCACTAGATACCTATTAAGGTACTGAAGTTTTATTAATTTCATAGAATATTCTAGAAATATACTTCTTTTATTACATGTCGTATTAAAAGACAGACTTAAGTTTTCAAACTTATTAGGTATTATCCAATAATAATAATAATTTATCTGGCTTTTTGCACCAGATAAATTAGATAAAGTCCATATAAATTAGTATTCATATTGACTACGCTTAAAAACTTGTTAGAATTGTGATTTTGTTTCTCTTTTTGAATAAAAAAGTCTGATGTTCACTAAATAGGATAAGTTTAGTTTTAATAAAGTTGATTGTTCCTTTCGATATTAGTGTTTTTTTATACACTACACCTCTCGCAATAGTCGAATATATCCTATGTATTAATCAATTATAAATGAATACTCACATTTTTTTGCACAGTTGTGTGTATAATTTATAGTTAATTAATTAATTGGAACTTGGCTTCAAATGCCACATACAAAATACACTGATTTTAGAGAATCAACACTGCCAAAGATTAGACTGAAATGTTAGTTGGTTGAAAGGATTGCTTTCTTGATACTATTGGTCAAAATAAATAAACTTTTTCGATAAGAAGGGAGATGGAAGGTAGATAGGGTATGTAAGAAATGAAGTTTGACACAAATGTATTTTTTTTACTATTGAGAGAAATGACCCATTAGTTATGTCAAATATTAATTTTTGGTACATTAAACAAACGAAAGATAGATTATCAATTTTGGCCTTAAATGGAGTATTTTTAGGAGGTAAGTTTTGATAGAACGGCACGATATTTCTTTTATTACTAAGTTACCATCGAGTGAAGATTCACATAGAATCAGAATACGCAAGAATTTCCAAAATTAGCTTTGAACTAAAGGAAAGATTAGTATGCTCAAAGCAAATTTTTGAGATTCTTGAATATTCTTGCGTACCCTTGAACTTGGTAAAAATGTAAGTTAATATTCGTCATCAGCAACCCCCAATACCACCCCAAATACAACGGAGAGGAAGAGAGAATCTATTAAATTGCAGATCTGTGTTACACGTAGAGAAACGATCTAAAAGTTTCCCTACGTCATGATGATTTAAATTTTCGCTGCTGATGTATAAATTGATACGTCTACTTTGATGTTTGCGTGTACGCAAAATGGCTTGTGATTGCTTCTTTCAAACATGTCATTGGAACAACCAATTAGAACTCGCCATCATCTCCGTCATTTTACTTAACGTGTTACACCATTGCACTGGGATTAAAAATTAAATCGTTTGCTTTTACGGTCACTAAACCCAAAGACGCCTTGTTTAACAGTAGTGAAATAGCTTTTAACATACGTTTTATAAAAATAAAACTATAAAAAACATTATACAGACTGATTGGTAAAAGACTGGACATATTGAAGGAGGGTATTCAGTAATCGATTCTGACACGAATATCTAAAAAATAGGTATTTAAAATTTTACCTAGATATCCAATAAAAACTTAATGTGCTGACACTCTTGCGCATATTCCAAAGCTAAACAAAACTGCCGCCCCCGCCTCCCGCCGTCCTCCGCCCGTCCTTTTCTTATCAAAGGTCCCTCGGTAGCGTGGTACGCTCGACAGCTGTGCGACGCGCGCATTGTTCACATTTTATTGATATTTCATACAAATTTTCATAAAGATTTTCTATGCAGGATACACAGATTTAAATAAAAAAAATTATATCTTAACTCTGACCATAAATTATCATGTCCTTGTTGTTTAACCAGTCACACTGTATATCGCATCCTATCGAGGGCTAAGCATTAAAGATTAATTAGTTTTTACTTAATTAACTTTAGGGTCTTCTAAACGGGCATTATTTTTACTGCAATATGTAATTGCAGTATACTGACCGACAATGACAGCCATATTGTGTAGTATATATTTTTCATATGACTAGCTAAAAGAATTATGTTTGGTATATACGAAACCTTCGATTGCTTACGATCTGGCCACGCAATAGTTTACAACATTGCCTTAAAATATTGCCCGTTTAGTAGCTCCTGTCTTTTATTATCTTAGTGTAGACATAGCTTAGTATTAGTTATCTAAGTATGGACCTTTTTACAATGCTATAGAGATTTTACTGCAATCGATTTAATTTCTCAATACCAATGCAATGATATTAGATATTCTTTAGACAATTAGGAGAAAAGTTAGTTCATGGATATTTTATTACATTTAAAAGCCATTTTCAATTTATGTAAATTCTTGCGGTTAATCAAATTCTGAAACGTGAATTATTTCATTGGTTTATATGAAAACTACAAGTCTGTGTACAAGAACTGGACTGATTGTCATTTAAGATTTTTACGAGCGACAATATGCTCTGTATTAATAAATATAAATTGTTCTCTTAATAAAACAGAGACTTACCTAATTCAATATTCGGCAGTTAGCCAATTTGAACTCTATCTTTCACTCTATTAGAGTTCAAATTGCTTCACTTCCAAATCCAAATTTAGAGTTCTCTTTTTTATCAAGAGTGCGGAATGTGCAATATTATAATACAATCACCATAATTCTTGTGGACAGCCAGTAGTAATAAATTAACAAAAAATATTGTTTATTTAAACGGAAATAAAAATCGACACACGGTTTACGTTTGATACATTCCCGTACACACAGTTTTTAGTGTTATTTGTATTTTGTAGCGTTTTATTTTTGGGGAAACTGATGACTGATTATTTGTATCAGTTTTATTGTTTCTTGTGTAGTGGTATAATACAATACTGACTCATTTGGTCAAAGCCATTAGTGATTATGTTGATGGGTTGAAGACAGAAATATAGCGCCTTATATTTTTGTGATACTTATTTAAATACATTTTTGAATGAGAATAAAGATCCTTTTACTCGAGCGGTATCTTAAAGCAAGTGTCACGCTATCCTTGTATATTCTCCGAGTTACACAAAGACAGCACGACACTTATTGCTTCGTCTAATGTGCCGTAATACTCTGATTTCAAATATGTATATTTTAAATATATACTTTTAAAGCAATTTATCCATGTTTAAAGTGTACACGTTGTTTTCGGAAAACATTGCACATAAAATATCTCATAACACAATTTAATCTAATCACTTGATTGATTAACTCTGTACGTTGTTTCAATGGCGAGTAGAGTACTGTATCATATCACGTATAATACTAAGTATGCCGCAATATTGGAGAGGGTTAATTGACGTGCGCAATTAGCCCTCTGTGCGGGTACTGAGTAGAGGCGAGTGTAGTGCGTGTGGCGCCAGGCCGCCGCACCCGCAGCCGCCGCCGCTCGCCTCGCGCCCGCCCGACCACAACCATCACGCACAGGAACCGCAGGTGAGTACACATATGTCCTAGGCTCAAGTCGAACTGGCACACTCGACCAAAACTGTGCTCTACCAACCTACAGTTGAAGTTCACTTGAACGTCATGATAAAACAAGATCGATTTCCCCTTGCAATAATATTATGACAGTGACTATTGCTCTCTTTATCATGTATTATATTTACGTCATGCCATGTGTCAAGTTAGAAAAGTCAATCCTAGCGGTAATTATATCTCACAGAAACTTTTGTCAATTCTGGTAGACCACTTTCTTGGTCGACTGTACAGCGACGGCGATGCGTATTTAACAAGTTCATAAACAGTAGTTGTCAACCGAGTGAGGAGTGCTCCGCTCCCGTAGTTCGTAATGTGAAATTATATAACCTATGTTACTTTAGGTAAAATAGCTTTTTACTACTGAAAGAATTTCTAAAATCTCTTCGTCTGGTTGTTTTTGAGTTATTCATCACAAAACACTGTCAATCACGGTTTCATCTAGATTTATGATTAGTGCTCCGGTCCCGTGGGTCGTAACGTGATTTTATATAGCATATTACGTTACCTCTGGATAAACGAGCTTTCTACTGGGGAAAGATTTTCTCATATCAGTCTAAAAGTTTTTAAGTTATTCATTACAAAACAATAGCTGGCAACCGCGGTTTTACCCACATTTACTCCACTATTGTAGTTCATAACGTGACGTTATGTAGCTTATGTTACTTTTGGATATAGTAGCTTTCTACTAGTGAAAGAATTATAATAATTGGTCTAGTAGTTTTTGAGTTATTTGTTAAGAAAAATACAAATCGATTCTCTTTATAATGTTAGTGTAGATATGGCGATGGCTGCATCGCCTAAGCATAAATGATGATGTATTTTTGTGTGGCGTAGCCGTCGCCGAATCAGTACGAAGCCTTAACCATTCGGTGTAGGTAAACTTGTTATAGCACTTTGTAACGTGTAGTGTATAATCTTTCAAATCGAAAGACATGTCCATAATATGGCTTGTAGGGTGAGGTTGAGTTGGTTTAAGGTAAATAGAATGATTTTAGTAAGAAGCGAACGTTACCTTGTGTAATGCATAAAGTGCTTTCTTCATAGAGTATAAATTTGGTGCCACTTGCTCCCATTGACCATGTAAAGCAGGTATCGCATACTGCACTGCTGTGTTCGAATGCAATACAGCGTAACACTAATAGTAATACTATCAAATTATATAAAATTTATAGAAACGTCTCGTAAACCGCTGCTCAATGATTTGCAAAATGTATTTGTAACCTATAATGGTATATAGTCAATTTAAGTTTGTTATTACATTTTCATTGCACATTGCGATTTTTATGAGTTTCTAACACATTGAGCTTGACGTTTATCGACAATGCCGGTGGGTTGTGAATATTTTGATAAATTAGTTATATCTAAGGCGTTATGTAAATGACCAATATTAAAATAATGCATCTATGTTCATATAATATTTGAAGGCCATTTGTTATTTGCTAGTGAAACATAGTCGCCAGATTTATAAACGGTGTCCAAATTAAATACAATACGTAATAAAGGATACCGCATAATATTTGTCAGGCTTAAAAATGTTCGCTTTTTAATTCGTATTTCTATTAAGGAAAAAATACAACATGGTTTGTTAACTGTGCTGTGCTAATAAGATGTATATCATTATTAGCAGTGTACGAAATTACTCATACTTCATAAAACAACTTATATTAATTCAACCTTTCTAGTAAACAGCTTTACGTTCATATTTATGAAATATTAGCATTTGCGCGCGGCTCCACCGGCGTGGTACCTACATCAATACAAGTAGCCCATGTCCTTCCTCAGAGTTAAAACTATCTTTGTACCGAATTTTATCCAAATTTATTAAGTGGTTTAGGCGTGAAAAGCTAACAGACAGACAGAGTTACTTTCGAGTTTATAATATTAGTAAGGATTATTAGGTTTTATACAACACATACATTTATTTATGCATGTATTTTTACGGAAGGGTAAAAGTTTATATATTACACATGGCTCACGCCATTTTACAGCGCTGATGCTATGATATGAACTTTTGTAAACATTAATGTAGACTCTGTTATTCACATCTTTTAATGTGTCGGCGATAAATATCGACAACTCATCATATTGTCAGACTGTTGGAAGCCGAGACAGTGGTATACCGAATAATCAGGATACACCAGTGAACGGAAATAAAACATGGAATGGAATGGTATTCTCACCGCTAATAATGGCAACACGTTATCTACACACAGTCGTAATCTACTTAAGCTATAGTAACGTATCTTTATATCAATGGACTAGCTAACCCGCGCAACTTCGTCTGCCTTACGTAAGAGAATTTCCCCGTTTTTGCAACATTTTCCATTTATGCTCCGCTCCTATTGGCTGTAGCGTCAAGTTACATAGCCTTCCTCGTTAAATGGGCTATCCAACACTAAAATAATTTTCAATTCGAACCAGTAGTTCCTGCGATTAGCGCGTTCAACCAAACAAACAAACTCATCACCTTTATAATATTTGTATAGATTTAAGTTCTTGACATTGACAACAAGTAAATAAACTGTAGAACAGAACATGTAATAGTTTTCTTGCCTTGCCTTGTTGTTCCTTCCTGTATTTGTACTTACTTAGGACATACCGTGGATATCCCGTCTACTCTCCGCCTGTTACCTTAGGACGCATGGTGCAGGTATCCCAAATTTATTTATTTATCACATAGTATATGGTAGGTTAGGGCCTTAGGGTATTAGTACTAATAGGGCTGTAGGTACTTTAGGACTTTAGGCTGTAGGTTCTTGTCATATAATTGTGCACATACAGTCCGTTACTATTAAGGTGACGACACTGCTTCCATATTTTATTTACGTTCACTGGGATACAAAGTCGCGTCTTTATGTTATGTTAGCTAGAGTGTCCTTATAACATATTTCAGAAGTCTGAAGGTGATAATGTGTTACCATGTTTCGGTGCACAGTCACCGCGACAGGTGGTGCAGCCGTGTTCTATGACGTGTGGACGTGGCGTGCCGTCACTCTCGTGCGCCGCCTGTCTCTGTCTGTATCACCCTGGATGTGCAGGGTATATGCATGCCACGCCGCCGGACCCGTTCTTGTGCAAGGTAAGAGGGTAACCACATTATTTTAGTTATGGTACAGTTGGCTATGAACGACCAAAATAGGAATATATTTGTAATTTTAATACTGCAATAACCAGAATTAAGGCAATGAAAAAGCACTGTGTCTGGATTTTGGTACACACAGCGACACTTCAACCTAGACTGTTTGGACTTTGATCTATTAGAAGTTGAACGCTGCGAATCGTGCGAGAGATTGCATTATATTTTTGTTACATTTACGCTGAACGGGACGCGACGCTCTATCCTTACCATTACATCGACACCACTATGCACCGTCCATTTCCAACAATTCTCTATTTTGTATGTGGCGTAGTTATGCGTATATAGGGTGTCTAACTTGATGTGTAGCCGTGTGTACGAGTATAGGTCAAGAGATTAAACTACTAAAGTCACGGTTTTACTTGGAATACAGTCAGAATAGTAAAGGTTTTTACATTAACAGTGTAGCAAATTATCGTTGGGCCCACGTTGGTTTATATTTTGACTGCTCGAATGGCGTAGTGGCTTAAGTGATCGTTTCACCACTGGCTGCTGCGCAGAGTTTTGTGAGTTCGATCCCCACACGGGTCCAAAATTTGTGTGATCCAAAAATAGTTGTTCCGAGTCTGGGTATTCTTTGTGTCCGCTGTTTGAATATTCATTTGTAAAGTACTCCGCGACACAGGAACTATTCCTAGGGCAGCGACGACAGCAAAAATGCGGGGTAGTCTTAGGGGACTGCCGATAAAAGTGAAAACTAAGTAACTAACGTGCGGTGACGATGTCTTTCATGCTTTTTGTTCACCCAAAAAGTACACATATATACACAGTATACCTACATATAGCTCATGGAAAGCGTTCGGTGAGGATTAAGTGAGTTCCATGATTTTTGTTCACCCAAAAAGTGCTCAACGCGCTTGAAGAAGTTTCACTTCAATAATATAATCTATGCTTTGATGAATCTATGTAATTACATATATGAAAAGTACAAGTGTCCAAAGTACCAACAAGATCCATCTCCTGAATGTTAGAAGTTACGTTTTTATTGGTCGTCAACGCGCAATCTATACAAGGTGTTGCAATTGTAAACAGTACTTTTAGCCATGCAGAGATGTAATAGTTTGTGCCTATTAAATGACGTCATGAATATTTACACAAGAATGTGCATATTACATGGTACCTAAAAGCAAAGCTAGCGAAATTGTAAAAGTGATAAACCTCTGCATACCCACCCTTGCCAAGATATAGGCCATGAGACCATGAGATGTTTATAGAACATACTTAAAAATCATTTTTTCTCAGAACTGCCGCAAATCTACATCACCGCCGCATGAACCGCCGCCTCTAACTCACAAGTCCGGCGTACCGTCCACCAGTATACCGGTGCCGGTGCCAGTCCCAGTCCCGGTGCCCGTACCAGTGGTAGCGCCGGTACCGCGCCGAGTGCCGGTACCCGTACCGGTGCCGGCTAAAGTGCCGAGAGATAAACGTGTGCTGCTTAGAATGAAGGTATGTAAATTATCAATTAATATTTCTATCACATATTCTATCACATACATCAACACCATCTAGCCCAAACAAAGCAGAGCTTGTACTATGGGTACAAGACAATGGATAAACATATATTATGTATATATATTTTTTTGTAAATACATACATATTATACATAGAAACACGCAGACCAAGTCAAACATCCATGTTCATGCACACAAATGTTTGACTTGTGCGGGAGTCGAATCCGCGACTTCAGGCGTGGCAATCGGTTACACTAACCACTACGCCATCGAGGCCGACAAATTTATTATTTATTATTCTACAACTAGATTTTGTGATAATGTAATTAACAGTACTTTGCTAGTAACTCGAGGGTCACTCTCACGAATTTCGCCAACGTACAAAGTGGTTGCTTCATCACTGCCACTGCCACCCTTGAGTATTGTGGGTACGATCCCTACACGGGAATAAAATCTGTGTGATCCACCATTAGTTGGCTCTAGTCTAGGTGTTCCTTTTGTATCTATTTCTTTATATAATTTCGGAATTATTTTACTTGAGAAAATAATGTTTGTTGTCACTTTGATATTCAATTATGTAGGTGAAAAGTTAAATCTTTTTATCCACTATAATATGCTACAATTGTAATATTAAATTAAAGTCAGTTCAATATTTAAATAATTTAATATATAACTACGAGGGTGCGTTTTTAAGTTCGCGGAATGGAATAGAAGGGGATGAAATAATATTACAAAATTATTTTTCCTTTTTAATATATTCACCTGAAACCCTAATACATTTCTCAGATCTATGAATTAACTTATGAATACCTTCATAAAAAAATGTTTTGTCTTTCTCTGAAAAATACGCCGAAACTGCATCCTTCACTTCTTCATCGGTTGAAAATTTCTTTCCTCGAAGCTCTTTTCTCAGATTTGGAAAGAGATAATAGTCGCTGGGAGCCAAGTCTGGGCTATAAGGTGGGTGATCAATGATATCGAAGCCAACCTTGTGCAAAGCAGCCAACGCAACTCGACTCTTGTGAACAGGAGCATTGTCGTGCAAGAGCAGGACACCTTTGGTCAATTTTCCTCTTCTTTTTTCTCTGATTGCCTCTTTTAACTGCTCTAAAATTGAAGCGTAGTGTTCTCCGGTTATGGAAACACCTTTTTCTTTGTAATCAACCAACAAAATTCCTTCTGTGTCCCAAAAAACTGTCGCCATGAGCTTTCCCACCGATTGCGACACCTTGAATTTCTTAGGCGGTGGTGTACCCTTTTTATGCTACTGCATGGAATCTTGTTTAGACTCAGGTTCATAGTGATGAACCCAAGTTTCATCCCCAGTAACAATTCGCTCCAAAAAACCATCCTTGTCTTCATTACACTGGCTCAAAAACGCACGCGAACACTCGACGCGCTTCTGTTTTTGAGGCGGTGTGAGCATTCTAGGCACCCATCTTGCACTGACTTTTGTCATGCCGAGATGATCATGGAGAACCTTGAAAATGGTCGTTTCAGATACTCCAACCATCTCTGCGATTTGTTTTTCTTCAAACGTACATCCTCCAATATTAATTTTTCGATTTTTTCGATAAGATCTGGAGTGGTGACCTCAACAGACCGCCCAGGCCGGGAATCGTCTTCAATTGATTCCCTGCCTTGCTTAAAGAGGTTGTGCCACTTGTATACCATGGTTTTTCCTGGACAAGAGTCCCCGTATACAGATGACATCTCTTCTAAAATGGTTTGAACATTTTTTCCTTGCTTGGTAAGGAACTTTATAACGGCGCGGAACTCGATTTTCTCCATACTTCACAATTTCTTCCAGATTGAGTTGCTTGAGGGACGATAGTTCAAAGACTAATGACCTCATTATGATAATACTCGGTATATATACTAATTATTAGTTGCTAAACACGTTAGTGACTAAACAAGCACACCCACCACCTTCCATATCCTCCATTCCGCGAACTTAAAAACGCACCCTCGTAGAATATTTTTTAGCAGTACTAACTAAATATATCAAATAAAGAATTGCTAGAATAAAGAAATATACTACATAGGAAATAATCATCATCTCAGCCGAAAGACGAAAGCAAGACTGTTGGACATATTATGCCTCTCCCACGGTTTTTCACACATGCTGGTCTTGGGCCATTCGCATACACCCGGTTCCCGCGACCCTTACCAGGTCGTCTGTTCACCTTGTGGCCCCACCCCTAGTGCGTCTTCCGGTGCGTAGCCGCCACTCCAGAACCTTTCTGCCTCAATGGCCATCGGTTCTGTGCGCTATGTACCCTGCCTACTGCCACAGCTCATACAGCTCAGCTTTGCTATCCGGAGAGCTATGTCGGCAACTTTAGTTTATCTGCGGATTTTCTTATTTCCGATTCGATCCCGCAGGGAAATCCGAGCATAGCTCTCTCCATCGCCCTTTGAGTGACCTTGAGCCTTCTGATAAGGCCCATAGTGAGCGACCACGTCTCTGAGCCGTAAGTCATCACTGGCTACAAAGACTTTCGTCATAAGACACTGTGGAATATTGAACGCGAAGATATGTCGTAGCTTCCCGAACGCTGCCCAGCCGAGTTGAATTCAACGATTGACGTCTTTCTCGAAGTTGGACCTATCTAATTAAATCGTTTGTCCCAGGTATACATACTTGTCGACAACTTCGATAATAGAATTCCCAATCTAAATAGAAGTAGGTACGATATGGACATTGGACATAATTTTCGTCTTGTCCATGTTCATTTTAAGAACTTCTTGTCGGGAGACTCTAGAGATGCCATCGAGCATTATGCTGAGGTCTTCCATGGTCTCAGCCATGACCACGAGATCGTCAGCAAATTGATGGTGACTGATGTGCTCGCCGTTGATGGTGATGCCAAGTCCTTTCCAGTCCAGAAGCTTAAAATCATCTTCCAGCACGGTGGTGATCAGTTTCGGAGATATGACATCCCCCTGTCTCACCCCTCGCTGTAATTGTATGGGTTTCGAGCTCTGGTCTTGGAGACGTACTAGTATGGTGGCGTTTTCATACAAACTCTTCAGCACTTCGATATACCGGTAGTCAATCTGGCAACTTTGGAGAGACAGCCCAGGTTTAAACATACTCGCGATATTTACCACGATGTTCACGAGAGATTTGTGGACGATGAACCCGACACCACCTTGGGACTGTTGGTCGCCTTTCCGCTAGAAGAGCAAGTTACCGGATTTGAGGATTATCAAGTCTTCCCCCTGTCTTCGGTCTTCAGATAAGCCTATCCTATCCCATCGTAACTTGCTCAATTCTTTTTCCAACTCAACAATCTTCTCGTCGGTCCGCAGTGTGTGCGTGTTAAAAGTTGCCAAGGCCAATAAAATTGTCGTCTGTGGTGGTAGCACGATCTCTGCCGGAGATTCTTAGCACCCCTTGCTTTGCCGTTACCGTAGCCGCTACCCGAGGCAGGACTAGCGGGGATGCCGGAAACTAATGGCCGATTTTTAAGGGTGAGGTTCATTTTGGAGGGTTTTGCCATATCGTCACGCTTGGCAGGCGGATTGGCGAACGCAGTGGCGGAAGTCTTCAATACTAGGCGCTGCTGCCTACCTAGCATCTTTGTATTTACTTCCGTCTAGTTTCGGATAGTTTGACCGCCATCTAACTGTTGACTAACTCCACTGGAGGACATGTCCGCCAGTGGGTGGTGGGGTCGTCACGTCCCGATTTATGATTTTGGTTTTGTAATATTGTTTTGTTATTTTAATTATTGTGAGTAATATCATAGAAACTGCATTTTGTCGAGATTAAAATAGTTTATGTAATTCTTTGTACTACAAACTATATTTAGAAATTAATTCGTTGCTTACTGTTGTCGTTTTGTTATTTAGAATTGTTTGTCAATATCTTTTCTTTCATGATTATTGAACAGTACTATCAGGACATTATAGAAGTGTATCAGGATTGGTTTATCTCTTTACTATACTATGTATGTATTGCACGTTGTTTATGTGTATCGGGGGTCAGGTGGCGAGCGGCACGGCGGACGGCGAGCGCGTGTGGGCCGTGTCGGACAGCCAGGCGCAGGCGCAGGCGCCGGCCGCCGCCCAGCAGCAGGGCGGCGCGCCGCACGCGGGCGCGGGAGGCGGCAGCGGCGGCGGCGGGGCGGCGGCGTGGCGCGGCGCGAGCTCGCGCGCGTCGCTGCCGCAGTCCCTGGCGCTGCTCAACGGCCGGCGCTTCATCATCGTGCCACGCTCATGCGTGCAGCAGCCGCAGTCAGTACTCGCACACTCTATACCACACTTGCACAAACTTCATTTTACTAAAACGTCCAGTCACACTACAGAAACGGTATTAAAACCGGCAGAAAGCATTTCAACTGCACTCCGAATGCAAATTTGCAGTTAGAATACAGTTTATACGACTACAATAAAACTGGAAACCGACCGGCAGCCCGATTGCACTCGGTGTGCAGTTTCAACGATTGCACAATAACTGCAAGCTAACTGTACGGTCGACATGCAGTTAAAATGCAGTTTAATCAACTGCTTTAAGACTGCTATAGAACTTCATTTGAACTGCATAGTACCTATGTTAGTATTCGAAGAAATACTACGTACTGATGCAGTTCAATAATAATCTTAAAGCAGTTGATCTAACTGCATTTAAATTGAATGTCGACCTTACAGCTAGTTCTCAAGCAACGTGCAGTCGTTGAAACTGCACGCTAACTACATACCGACGGTCATCGAACTGCACAGTAAGCTTGCAGTTTTATTGCAGTCGTACTAAATGCATTCAAACTGCAAATTTACAATCGGAAGGCACTTGTAATGCAGTCTGGCTGTCTAGAGCATTAGGGGGGCGCTACTCTATACCATCATATTATATAGAATCATTCTACGTCTGCCCACTGACTGATTAAATACTTCCATACCCAACTTACTTTTTCCGGAGTAGATTAATATATAAATTTGCGATAATTTAGTAGGAAACTAATGACTGCATAAAAATCTCGAGTTCGATCTCAAGATACGCACCGCTAACTTTTCAATGTTATGTGCGTACAAAATAATGAATTAGTTCTCACGTTAATGATGACGAAAGTATGGTACGAAAACTTGCATGTCTGAGAATTCTCCATAATGTTTTGCAATAATATATGTAAGGTCTAACCCGCACTGGGCCAACGTGGTGCTCGATGACCTAACTTTTCTCACACTGAGATAAACCCATACCCAGCAATGAGACCAGTGTACATATATACAAAATTGATATTACTATACATCCTAAACAAACATTATTGATAATCATCACAATTTTCTCCTGCATATTCTTCTGCCCATTACGTATAAAATATATTTCAACCTATTAAATAGTCGTACAAAATAATATTTCTTTTGCAGATAACACCAGCTCAAGTGCAAGGAGACAGCAGCATTACAAGTTAACGCATATAATCACAAACACATACATAATGGACATTATTTTATACACCTAGATATAACTTATCATCACAATACGATAAGCTAACCGTCACTAGATGAAGGAATAAACTGCAATTGCTTTTATACGCAAGTTCTTATAACACGTTCAGAGTGCCTAGTACTGGTTTGTTTTATGGTGCTAATACTTGAGCATTCGCTTGCAACAGAACATCAAACCTTCGCCGTTTTTAAATTGTCGAACAGAGCCAAGCAATAAGCCAAACATCGCTTTGAACATTTTCACGATCATTCTAGCGAACGATGTAATTTCTAGGCAAATTTACTGTCTTTGCAGTATAATGCTCGCTAGAATACTCGCTAAAATGTTTATTTTTCTGTTCTGTAACATTCGTTAGAATGCTCATTACAAGTGAATGCTCAAGTCTATTGTATCTTTACGTTAACGCGATTGACACGTTTGTTGTCACGAGTTGACACGAGTGCTGGGCACTAGGAGCCTGGTGCGAGTTGATTTTACGTTAACGCGATCGAAACATATACTGCGTTTAACTCTGATTGGTTAAGGGCTTGGAGCGGGCCAATCGGACCGCGCGCCGAACGTCATAAAGGTATCGATCGCGTTAACGTAAAACAAACTCGCACTAGGCACTCTGCACTAGGCACACGAACGATTTTTTGTTCGACTCATAGGTTAAGTGCTGGGCATTGAGTGTGTTAAGACATCTATAACATGTATGCTTACAGATGCATTGCAATGGTACAGTCAGCGACATAAGTCGATGCACATGCGTAAGATTTTGAATAGCTGTATCATACTCAATAATAATAATTGTTTAAAAAAATGAGCCCTAGTTAAAGGATAAAAAAATAAATAAATAAAAAGTTTATTTCATTAACTTGTTAGGTTTACAAAGTTGACAACGACATTGCACCAAGTTTTGCCTCTAAAAATTATAGCTGTATCGTCTGCATACGAATAAATGTGGGCTCCTGGAATATTTATGTTATAGAGACTACTTATATATAGCAGAAAGAGTGTCGGTCCTATAACGCTTCCTTGTCCTACACCGTGTGTCGCTGTCTGTTCAGAGCTAACAGCTTCTCCTATCTTGACTTTTTGCTTCCGGTCACTTAAATAGGTTTTAATCAAATTGAGGGGTGATCCTCTTATGCCGTGGCTCTCTAATCTATTCAAAAGAATGGGAATGGCAACTGTGTCGAACGCTTTTTTAAGGTCGAGGAAAACAGCAATACACTTGTCTCCACTGTCCACTATACTTGTAATAGTGGAGGCAAGCGCTAGCGCAGTGCTGTGCAGTGTCCTCTGTCGACCTTCCTTGTCTAAATCCATATTGTTCAAGTAGGTTATAAGCCGTGAATTAATTAATCCTTTAATAATTTTAGAAATGGATGGTAAGACTGAAATGGATCGGTAGTTAGAAGGATGGTTACTTGAATCCCAAATAATATTGTAGAACAATATAAATATCTTTATTCATAAAATGGTGTTACAATTATGTTTAATGTTCAGCTACTTATGTCGCTGACTGTACCACTGTAAATTTTTGGAAGCCAGGTCAATATTTATATACTGCTTTAAAAATAGGTGCAAGCTAAATAACTGCACAATTAGTACTAGGATATCCTATTTATTAAAGCCTGATATTGGAATCCTTTAAAATTAAATTATTGGAGGATAGACTTAGTTTAAGCTTCAAAAATTATTAATTATTAGAACATATTATTGAAATGCGCGACAAAATCGGTTTTACAGTGAATTTTATCATTTACTATAACAACCATGTTGTGTGTTGTATTACCTCGAAATGAACAGTATATGGAATCGAAATAATAGTAGTACATGTACAGTCAGCGACATAACTAGCTTAAAATTTAATTAATTTCTAACATTATTTTATGAATTAAAGCTTTCTCGTTATTATAATGTATTTATTTACTATTATTAAATTAACTATCCTTCAACTCTTACTGTTTGTAAAAACACGAGAACGATGGTTACTTATAATGATATAAGAGTTCAAAATCTTACAAATGTTCACAATATATTTACAATTTATTCCTGTAGAACAAAAATATTTTTTTTTATTACAAAATACTTTTATCTTTTTAATGTTCAGCTACGTATGTCGCTAACTGTACAAAAGAAACAAATAAGACAGTCGCACAGATAACAAGTTGCCTTACATTAGATTTCTAAATCAAATTATAGTTAGCTATATCATTAACGCCTTACTCAATATAAGTATGTGATCGCGTTAACGGAATTAGTTAGTATTTCCCACCGAGATAGGGCCGGATTTAGAGAAGGCACATAGGAGCTAAAGTTCTAAGCATTAGAATATTTAGGATTATTTTTCAGTAGGTCCCTGTCTTTTGACAGCGATGGCCTACACTAACTAAAACAAAACTAAAATCCTAACATCATAGCGTAGGTCCTGACTAGACCTGGTCTGCAATTATATACGCCAATGCAGTCTTCATAGCAGATTTCACTAAAATATACTTCAAGAATTAATTCTTTTACGTTTTTTTTTAAAATATTTGGTGCCTCAAAAGTTTTGTTGATCAGGTCTTCAAAGTCTTTAAATTCTAAATCCAGCCCTGCACCGAAGTACTGAGGGTAGTCGTATAACTTAATGGACGTCAGCAAAGCTTCGGTATTAGACGATGGAATTTTAAATCCAGTAATAGCGATAGTGAGATTGTATGTAGCAGCTAGTGTAGAACGTGAATAGTTCGAGTATTATAATTAATTAGGCCTCTTTATAAATTGTCCCACTGCTGGGCGCGGACTACACCGAAGGATTAGCCTATAGTTCACTAAGTCCAGTGTGGATTGACTGACTGACTTGACACACTTGAGAACATTGTTTAAACTGTCAGATATGTTGGTTGCGTCATGAAGCTTTTCTTTTATCGTTAAGCGAGTAGATATTTTGTAAATCGCATATAACATTAAAAAGTCATCAAACTCAAGACCTGTCTGGCGGTCAAACAGGTTCATTTGATTGATTGTCGCTTTTTGAACTGGTATATTATTTTATCCAGTAAGACCATTTCAAGATATAAGGGTTTATAAAATACTCCAATATTACTTTCTTTTGAATAGGGCAAATTATATCTATATTTTACGGTATTGTCAAAATCTGACACTGAAAGCTCAATCCGGTATCAAATGGAGCGCAAACCAATATGGAACACGCAGTGTAAACGCCGGTGACCATTTCTGTTTGCCACGATTATCCTCGATTGATCGTCACTAAGGATGCAAGTGACATGATCGTTTTGATTTGAGCTTAGCTTCAAACAATAATATGGCAATTACGATCAACGAAATATTACATTTGCTATTAGCATTAGTCAAGATCACCAAGTCGAAAAATTGGAGTTAAATACACATATAAGTGAATATTTTTGTCCTCTGTTCAAAATCGTTAAAAGTTTCTTATAAATGCTTTGAGCAAACAATTGGTTTTGTATGTAATAATTCATGTTTAACCTTTTTATGAAAATATTATGTAACACAAATTATTCATGACTACATTTAAATAATTTTTAATACACATTAATTACGAAAATACAACTAAAATCTCTTAACAGTCAATTAATGATCGAAATTATGATGATCTGAAAACCAATCGGCTTAAACATTAACATGTAGGTAACATTTAATATTTTAGCAGCATATTATATATATTATTAAATGTGTTCGACTGCTGTTATTTGCGTAACATGTGTGTATTTTAAAATTATTATTATTATTAGTATTTTATAGATTGACTGTCACATTCAGAAACACCATAATGATAACTTAATACTAATACGTCACATAGTAAAGGTTTTCTATCAAATATCCTAATAAGGCTTAAGAGCGCTTACAACTTGTGGCCTGTTACGAATCGCAACGTCGGAAATAAGTTTCCTATTTTGTGTTTTTAAATGTAATTTATTTATATGGGCTATATTTTAAAATGTATTCAGTACACTCTAAAGACTAATATAAAAGTGTATCATAGATAGAGTATCATTATAATTGTAGTCATTTTACTATGCACATTACGCTTGGAAACTTTCGACCAAATACTTAAAACAACAGGCCAAAAGACGTGAATGCTTTTCAATTTGAGTGATCATGTGATAGTTAAATGTCTCTCACAGAAAATGTTGTAACAATTAATTTAGATTGTTCAGTTGTATTCTTGTTATATTATTTGTTATTGGAACTATGTCGGCTTGTCAAGTAATTATAGACTGTTGTAGACATAATAGGTTATTATGTGATAGAGGGATAAAGTAACATACAAGCATGACTAGTTTCAAACACACGCCTGTGTCATTTATATACAGTTATACACACACACCCTCACAAAACTTACCTTTTAATTCACTGATTAATTCTACCGATTCTTAAAACATTATTATTATAATAACACAGCATAGATTAGCTAATCCAAGTATCTGTTAATGCGAGGTGACAAAAAGTGTCAGATAATCAAACGCTTAGCCGGTAGTTTCCTCGGTCGTTTTAGTGCGAGCAGAATATTATTGAAACGAATATAATAACGTATCTACGGTCTATAATTACTTTTTGGTTTTTGAGTGTCAATATTATCATTATAGATATAAAAATATATAAACAATAGTATAATTTCGTTGTACTAAGCTGCTAACAGCTTCAACAGCTAATCATCTGTTACTGGCAAGATGATCCTTTAGATTAGATTTCTTTTTTATATTGATGACAGATTATCATAATATACTATACATCCATGTTATGATCTATTGCAGGGGTCGCCAATTACTTTCATTTGGGGTCCGTTTTTTTTTAATAATGTAGCCTTCTCGGTCCCTTGAAGTTTAAATTCACCGACCCTCCCACGATTGGTGATCCCTGGTCTGTTGTAAATCATCACTATCGCTCTGAGTATTAAGAAATGTTTTCGGTCTGTAGAATATTTTAGCTACAAAGAGTGTTACTGTATAGTATCAAAATTCATTTACGTTTCAATGCCATAGCGGTGGTTTCGACTGATATAATAAACATGTAAGTCTTCTTAGTCCAGAGTGAGGTCAAATGATGTTATAATTTCATCTTAACAGTTAATAATGTATGTATTCCCAGTAAAATATTTTGCTGTCGAAATTAATAATCCATCTTATTCAAAATTTGTTTGTCGTTAGAACAACTTTTAATCTTAGATCTGAAGATTTTGAGTAAGATTAATTATCTATTTCGGCTGTTAGTGCGAAGTGTCTATATAATCAGTGACTGTTGTTAATTCAAGGATAATAATTATTGTTCTATTAACAGATAGATTGTATTACTTTCAGAAGTATTGGGACATTTCCTTCATAGGTAATGTCTCAAAATTACTGTTAGTAACAAATCTATCAGTAAATAGAATATAGAAAACAACTGTAAACGAGGCCTGTATGATCTGTGTTTGTTAAGTATAAAAATTTAATTTTTCAGTACGTGTGACGTGACTGGTTCTCAGTACCACGTTAAATTAACACGATTGTAACTTGCGAGTTACAAGCACGTTATATTAACGGGGTTCATATCCAGTCGCCTTACGGTGGTATTCAATAACCGATATGGTTTTCTATACTAGAGATAGAAATTTGATATAAACTTAATGCAAATTATGTCAAATTTCGCTGGTAAGCAAAACTATAGATCGGTTATTGAGAACTGCTGTTAAAAGTCCACAAAACGGATTGTATTCAAACCCTTTCCCTGTCCCGTAATAGACACAAAAATCTATTGTTATGATTCATCGGACAGGGAACCTGTTAAAACTATCTCCTGCTATTATATTAAGCATATTTATACCAGTGCATATAAAAAACAGCTACATCATACATTTTGTTCGTTTTTTTCATTTGTGTTGTTTGTTTTTAGCGTTACAAGTATTTATGTTCGTAATATTTAAGGGAATGTATCAAACATAAACAGTGCAAAATAAACATATTTAACGCGTTAAACGTTTTAATAATGACGGGTGATATTTATATCGTAACCAGGATTTATGTAAGTATTTAATACTATTTTAGAAAAAAAGTATTGATTACTATAGGAATAATATTATCTTATAGGGCGATTTTTCTATCGTCAGGTAACTTTTATATGGGGAATATATTTGACGTTTCTACGCCTTTTGTATATAACATATCGCACTCTTAATAAAATGGATACCTATCTAAGTATTTAGGATCAAACAATTTTGAACTCTGTTGCAATTACTTAATACAAATATTATATTAGAATTTAATATTTAATTTAATTTAGTCGTTCGAATTCAATTTCAAATTGCCTAATTTCCAAATTTCAAATTAAGTCGCTGTTTTATTATGAGTGCGATATGTCAATTCGTCATATTTATTTCTCTGATAACTGATGATAGAAAAATCGGTCTTAAATGTTAGTCCATAGTTGTTACAGTTGGTAGCAAATGAATGATATGTATACTGTGTGTTGTTTATCAGTGAGACGACACGTCGCGGGCGCGTCGCCAACGGCGCGACGTCGCCGCCCGCCGCCGCCGCCGCCGCCGCCGCCGCCGCCGCCGTGTCGCCGCGGCGGCGCGGCCGGCAACGCGTCGACGACACCGATCACTTCACCGCCTTCTATAATAAGGCGCAGGAGAACAATTATAATGTTGTTGTACAGGTATAGTATTCTATTTATTTATTTTAAATTATTTATACTTTCTTCCATGCCTGAATTGAGCCTTATTTTATTTGTATAACGGTTTAAAATGTCTTAAATTATTGTAGGTGAAAAGAAGTTTATGGAATTGGCCATTTAGATACCATTATAAAATCATTTTATTGTACCAAATTTGAATTTAGATTGTAGAAAAGTAGAACGTGGTTTAGCTTATGTCTGCAGTCAGATTTGCGTTGTACGTTATTAAACGTCAAAATATTGAAAACAAATATGTAAAAAGTACATGAGAATATATTCACTGTTGTCTTAATTTAATATGTTAGGATTTTTCAATTGTCTGTATTTAAATTTTGGACAATAAAACTATTTAATTGATGTCGACTTCAGTATGGTCGAAATATTTTGTTTGTCCTCTGTTTTTAATTATGATGAAAATGGTCAAATAACTGTTAAGTGACTCGAGTCAGGTCATTAGGAACGACTAAAATCCATTTTAATGAACTTTCGGAATATAGTTGCAATTATAATACATCTTTATTTAATCAATCGTATATCGTAGCAGGTTAACAGCGGTTTAAGACGTCCGTGACGTATTACGTATTGCAGATCTTCCAGTACTTGGGCATGCGCGACCTGGCGCACTGCGCGCGCGTGTCGCGGCTGTGGCGCCAGCTGGCCGCCACGCCGGCGCTGTGGCGCCACGTGCGCATGAAGAACTCGCACGTGAGCTCGTGGGCCGGGCTGTGCGCCGCGCTCAAGCGCCACGGCACCAAGCGCCTGGACCTGCGCAAGATGCTGCTGCCGGCCGACGACGGCGAGTTCTGGGAGCAGTTCGCGGCGCACATCTCGGCCGTGGACAGCCTGGAGCGCATCGAGATGTGCCGCTGCCCCGCGCGCGCCGTGGAGGCCGTGTGCCGCGGGCTGCCGGGGCTGCGCGCGCTGGCCGCGCTCGCCATCCGCGACGCGCGCCTCGACCCCGCGCCGCTGGCCGCGCTGCCGCTGCTGCACGAGCTGCGGCTCAAGTCCATGACGGGGCTGTCGCTCACGCGCGACCTGCGCCACCTGGCCGCGCTCACGCGCCTGCAGCACCTGTCGCTCACGTCCATCAAGGAGCTGGGCTGGTGCCTGTGCGACGTCATCGGCTCGCTGCCCGCGCTCGAGTCGCTGGAGCTGGGCGAGTGCACGTTCCGCGCCGAGTTCGCCGGGGTGCTCGCGCGCCTGGCGCGCCTGCGCCGCGTGCGCCTGGAGCGCGGCACGCCGCACTGCGCCGCGCCCGACATCCTGCGCGCGCTGGCCACGCTGCCGCTGCTCACGCGCCTGGAGCTCGTCAACATCGACGTCAAGCTGGGCTTCGACGACGCGCTGGCCGCCTGCACCAACGTGCAGCGGCTGCTCATCATCCCCACCTACGTGTCGCAGTCCGCCACCACCAACCGCCAGGTGCTGAGCGGCGTGCTGCGGCTCAAGGACTCGCTCACGCACCTCATGTGGGGCGTCACCATCGAGCTGCTGCGCGTGACCGAGCTGTTCATCGACCAGTGCGAGCAGGCGGGCGAGGCCAAGCGCCGCGACGTGGGCGAGTGCATCCCCGTGCTCAAGCCCGTGCCCGGCTGCCGCCTGCCCGACGAGGCGGCGCACGTGGCGGGCCCGCCGCAGGTGGAGATCCTGCCGCTGCCCACGCTGCAGCGCCTGCTGTCGGCGCAGCTGCCCAACACCAAGCTCAAGCTGCTGCGCATCCCCTTCCACGCCACCTGGCGCCAGTCGCTCGCCGACTTCCAGTAGCGCTGCCGCCACCCGCCGCCGCCACCACCACCACCACCACCACCACCCCGTCCGTCGCTTACACCGAGCGTCTGCCGCGACCCTGGGACGACATCGAGCCCTATCTCAATTAGTCTTCCTGAACGTAATAACTTGTGTAGCGTAGTCGGACTGTACAATAATATCTCAATAGACACTCTGTCCATTTATCGGCTTTTACAAATATATGCAGTTATGCGTGTATCGTAGCGTTAATAATGTTTACAAACATACAGATCTGCAAACATTAGTGGTGATGTAGATATTTGCATTAGTAGGGCCCGGGCGAGCGCGTGCAAGTCTCACTTGTCTTATAATGATACATGCGGTGTGACGTATGCGCGTGGCGCACACGAGCGTGATCGGACAGCCATTACTATAATATACATGTATTGAAACTAAATCACAAACTTTTAACCATAATATATATAAATTACTTGAATTACTCTTATTATTTCTGATTTCATAGATCTACATCAGCGACTTAGGCATATGAGACTTATAGTGATCTCAGATCAACTAATTTTAAATGGAATTCTTAAAAAAAAAATATGAAACTTATTTTAGTAAATACAGACATCGCACGAGCCATCTGCGAAATACAGATAGTTAAAAGTTGCTGCAGTTAGTTATTTCGGGTTTGTGTGTTTTCGTCTCTCTGTAAATATCTCTTTGTGATAAACTAACGTGTCGTATATGCTTAACGTTGTCATGTCATTAAACATATCATTGTTGTCTAGTTTCAATATAAAGTATTGTAGAAATGGCCTCTCGAACACGCGTCGCTGTCTAAACTGCCGCGTGTACATAAATGTCGTTGTTATACACAATACTTATATTAATTTTGTGTAATTACAAGGTTTATTGTATTTATTTAGCATTGAATATTGTGAATTATACGGACAGTACATGTTGTACTCAATATTTACCGCGGTTTAATAATGTAAGTCGACTAGCTTATAAACATGATTATGTATTGCGTGGCCAAGTACAGTTGTGTTGTGACAAATGTGAGCGTCGAACGGACACGAACCGACTTGTGTCCTTGAGTCGCGACTAGTACCTCAGATGTCGACGTCGACTGTCGACTGTCAACGAAGCATGTGTGACATTTTATATATTTTCGGTACAGAGTAGATATATTTTTATATAAAGCGTGGCTGAACAAGCAAACACCCCGCGTTCGCGAACACCAATGGACACTTCTGATAATTGTTAATGTGCATATTAATTCAATGAAGTACTAAATATATTATCATTCAAAGTTATTAGTTTTATTACGAGCATAGAATTATTATATAAAGATGTTCTAAAGTAAGGACTTGTAAATATTTTATAAGCTAGATTAGTGATCAGTGCCTATTATTGAGTTGTCTCGAGCTCACTACGCCGCGGTGGAGGCGTCGTTGTAAAACACCCGACGCGTGTGTTTCTGTCTATCATCTAATTATATTATGTCGATCACTTGCGCATTTAATGCTGTCCCCATCAAACGATTGCACATTGATTCATTGGCAGACAGAATTCAATCGGACGTCGAATCATTCTAGATGTTCGATACGGTAAAGGATTGTCTTACGTGTAATTGAATGTAACATGACCTCGTATGGTGAATCTATAAAGAATAAAGACTGAATCAGTAATAAGGCTATGTTTAAGGATTATTGTAAATTATATAATGCACGTGTTCGGGACAAAATTGTCAGTCTTATTCTAACGATCACGATGTACTGGACAGCATTACATGCGCGACTCGACGGCGCACTGTTTGAACAGCTGAGGTCGATAGCTCCGACCTAAACGCGCCAAACTCGGAGCTCCGGCCTCACCTCGACACAAACTGTACGATTTTGTTTATTATAAATATATACTTACTAAATAATTAGTAATAAAATTATGTGGCAATGTTTGAATATATTATTTTTTTAGACGTCGTTTATGTGAAGTACAAGGGCTGATGTGTATATGTGTAAGTGCCGACTCGGCCGCACACGTTGTACCAAGCAGGGTGAATATGAATACGCCGAATATTATATAGTGAGTTGTAAACTTTACGAATATCAAGGCGAGCCCGTTAGGTCGTCTGTAACAGGCGCAGGGCTCGATAGCATGTGATGTAGAGGGAACGAGGCGTGTTCCCTCACTCCGCACACCGGCGGCTGATATACTACTTATTGTTTGCTAACCCACATGTCGTGTCAATGTTCAGTGTACCCTCCTGCAGGTGACGTGTACAATGGTTAGCGTGATGCTTCGGAGCATTTCGGACGCTCGTTGTTGGTTTAACTAGCTTAGTATACACTGTTGTAGCGAAATATGTATCTCTTTTAATTAATCACATGTTGGCGTAATAGCGATTTAACTTAATGGCTAACAATACTAGTAATCGTTTATCATATTGTTAATATTGTGTAGAATTTAAGTAATAATATCAAATATTTATTTAAATGATTTTATTATGACGTATATGTGTGTCACTGTCGACTGTACTAGCGCAGTGTTAGTGCGCAGAGTGCTGTGGGATCAGAACCAAACAAAAAATTGTATGACCTTAGATAGTTACGTTGTACGGCTGTCGTATCAGTATGTCAGTTATACCAGAACATTTGCCGCATTAGGAATTATTCCTTTATTTAAACCACTTTCATTTAATAAAAAGGGGCACATAGAACACTCACACTTAGAACGACTTTTTGTGATGCACTCATTTTTGTCACGTTTGGTGGTTGACCCACAACACTCAGCGTGCTGGTAATGGTCAGATGACCTCTTAAATCACTGCGTCAGAAGTACTGATGTGCATCCGGCACAGTGATTATCTCTCTTTCTTAAACTTATTGAAGTATCAACTTAATCAAGAAGTTTAAGAAAGAGTAAGAAACTTTAGGTACATCGGTATGATGTTTATTGCAAAGATCGTATCAATGTGCTTGATGTTCCTACGGCTGGTGTAGGGTAAGGTTTTAGAGCTGGCTGTAGACAAAGCAAGAAACACACTGGTGTTTGAAATGTATTTTCATTTGAACAGAGCGTCTACCATATATTTTTATAGCTGTTGACATAGCTACAGGTTTGATCATCGACATTTATTAAAAGCAAGCTTAGCCGTGAAATACTTATCAAAATGTAAGATCGGGCGTGTCGAGTTGTATCAAGAGCTATAAACTACGTGCTACATATGGTGTGTTGTAACTGACGCGTACAGTGATGGCAGATATGCGCCGCGACCGAGCTGCTCCGAAGTGCGCCTCGTGGCCCGCGCGTCCCACGTGTCCCGCGTGACCCACGTGACACACGTGACCCACGTGACCCACGCGACCCACGCGCCCCACGCGTCACAATGTGCGCGTACCTCCATGACTCTGCTCGTGTTATATAAAAGCATAGCTTTTTAGTATAATTTTAGATATGTGACGTTTACCGTTAATGATGTGTGCGTCTTCCGTGAATCCCTTTTCAAATGTATAGACTGTACATTGCTTATTATCATGTGTTGTGTACAATACTAATGTGAGCTGTATGGGTGCCACACATCTAATGTATAATTAGGGTTACTTATATAGTTTTAAACGACAACAAAGCTAGTAACGGCCGACTTGTGAATAAATGGTTGCCGATATACTTATCTCGTGTTTTATTTGTATATTATATCCTTTACACGACCAGTGTACTCCAGGACATTGTCACTTCAACGTTCACCACCTTGCCTCTTCACTAGTGTCAATGCCGTTAATAAAGTGGTATAAATTAGTTTGCAGATGTGCTTGCTTAAAGATATGTAGTGGGTTCAATTCCCGGATCGAAGAAAGAGTTTACTATACTGAGTGTAAGAGACAGTGTACCAAAAACTGAAATAGTAGATTCAGGCATCAGCATCGTATACGTCTTAATCTTATTATAGATGGAATTTGAAACTACATAAGTTTTAGGTAAATGTCGATCATTCATCCCAAGGACATGTCCACGCAACGTGAGATGTTGTTTAGAAGTGTTGCACACTGCACCGTACATACCGTCGCGACGCCGAAACCCAGATTTAGCTACTTTTTGGTCATTAAGATAGATCTCATATATCCTTGGTGGTAGGTGTCAAGTATTAAATGTTTATTAATCTTATATGAAATAAAACAACATTTAACAAAGGCACATTTATTTATTTCTACCTTTTCCTCCTCCCTGCTTTCCGGCCTGGGGCTTACCAAACGCCTTCCCTTGCTTTCCTTTACCTGGCCTACCTCCCATAGGTTTACCTGGTTTCCCTCCCATAGCCTTGCCTGGTTTACTGCCCATACTTTTGCCTGGTTTGCCTCCAAAACTTTTGCCCGGTTTTCCTCCGAAACTATTGCCTTTCTGAGCCTTATTAGCATCGTATCTAAGCCTCTTGGTGGCGGACCGGGAGGTGTCTGTAAGGTCGCTAGCAAAGTTAGATTGCTTTTTCTTTTTAGTTTTATTTTGTTTGTCGTTTTGGAACCGTGGGCGATCTTCGTTATCGTCGACGGCGCGAATCCTGCGCTGCTTCTTAGTGCGTTTTGCCATGCGCGATTGTAGGAGAGCCACCTGTTGATGTTCATTGTATTAGTTAATACATGTATTGGGTATACATCTATGAAACTTAATAACGATTCATTTACAAACTAAAGAATCTACTCTTAAATCAAGCATATTAGCTAAACTATCATCTTAGTGATAATTACAGTAACTCTATCCTACCTTGATACCCTAACTCAATTATCACGGTACCGATGCTAGGCTACATATAACATGTGTCTTACCTTCTCCATTTCCCGGTTGACTCTCTCCTCGGGCGTGTCTTTCGGTTTGTGTTTGTTTGGCTTCTTCTTCTTAGTCTTCTCGTCTCCCGAATCGTCGTCTTCGTGCTTCCGCTTCTTGCCCCTACCACCCTTCTTCTTATCTGTTGATCAAAAAGTTATAAGTTGATGTATCAGTATGAAATGAAGATATTTTTAAGGTATCTATTTTATTGACTCTTTTTGTTATATTGTTTGAAAAGATAACTCTCGTACTAGAAATAATTCCTGTGGCGCACAGGACTTAACATATATTCAAACACGGGTCATAAACGACAGCCAGACTCTGGTCAATTATTTGTGGATGACACAAAGAACATTGGCCAAATTTGACCTGGGTTATGTTGTAATAAGTGATGCGTCGAAATTGTATCTTAAGTGAACATTTAATAACGGATTTTTTTATTTTTATTAAGGCCGACGAAATAAGATAAAGTAAGATTAAAATTTTAGGCTTTACGTAATTTTGAATGCAATTAATACGTTCAGTTTTAAACTATGTTAACTATGGTATGTGTTGACGTTATAATTATGGTATGTGTTGACGTTATAATTTAAACGCTAGTAGAAAAATAGTCCACATTTTTCAAAATATTGTATGTTTTATAATAAGTTTTCTTTTTTATTCTTATTGTATAACTTGATAATATAATTCTCCAAAACCAAGTTAAAATAATCTGAATTTCTCAGTTCAGAAAGTAATTGAAAATGGTTAAATACACGCACGTGATACGTAGAACGAAACTTATACTTATATGACAGCTTTCATTTTGATTCTGTATATGTACCAAGATTTTGTTAATATTTTATAATCTATTATATAAAAGTATTTATCATCTGTGTAGAAACTGATTGTGTTAGTATTATTTGAATAATATATAATTAGCGTCATGTAATATAAATGTATTATGTGGCGAAATAGTTTTCACATGAGTGTTTATAATATATTACATTGTAGTTGTCTAGGCACACAACGAAATTGAATTAAAAAACTACAAAAGCTGAGTATTACCTCATTTTTGCCGTTTTAACGACTTTTATGTACCTAGCAGTACCTATCTAGTACTAACACATGTCAAATCATAATAAATCCAATAGTTCTATGTTTTGCCGCCTTCAAAAATTATATTTCTATTTTATGTGAGATGGTTATAAGTAGAGGAACCGATTAAGCCGTAAGTTACATATGTATGCGATATTTTATTCTCAGGTCAGAGGTTGTATGGACTGTGACCGATGTTCTTTTGGTCTCGTGTGGGGAACGAATCTTCAACACCTGACACAGTACCAATAACGAGGCAGCCACTTAAACCATTACGCCAGCCGTGCAGTCAATATCTATACCTACTTTGCAGGTATCGCATTGTGCATGAATGTATTTCAATGTCATTCGGAAGCAATTAAACGCATGTCTATGGCATATGCTTGCGATAACGCTTAGGGCCGATTTTTGACTCTATGGTTTATATCCTGGGTAAGGATGTTGGGTTTCTGTTAGGAATTTCTCAATATCATCATCAGAACTACACTCTACCCCAATACATGGGAACTAATGTGGAAGTGGAAGAAATAATACACATTTCTACCTGATGGCTCTCGAAAAAATATATATAAAACGTGGGTCGATATATTAGCTTTATAGTTTATACCTTTGTCTGGATGCAGCGCGAGTGCTAGTCTCTCTTTCTCGTCTCTCTTCTCCTTCGGCGTCTGGAACCACTCCCTCTGTCGCTGCAGCTCTATCTTGGGTCCCGGCTGGTCGTCTTCCTTCTTTATGGCGCCCTCCAGTTTAGCTGTCTGTCGTTCCATCTTGTTCATCTGCTTCTCAGCGTATTCCTCGTCAAGGATGGCCGCTGTAGGCAAATTATAATATTAATAGGTATATTATAGTATTAATGCATTTGACTGGATTAGTGCAGTTTCTGACTTTAAATGTGGTTAAAAAAGTGATATGCCAGAATTGTATCGAAAAGTTTTGTCTCAATGAGTCAAAATTTTTCGAGCGATAATTTTAAATATGTATGAAAGTTTACCAGGTGTTTTAGAAATTTATTATCAAGTAAACGTTTAATGGTAAGCGACTTTCGTATAATCTTGGGATCGCTGGGCTTTTTTTCCCGGGGTTTTGTCTAAACCAAACATAAACCCATCACACTTTATCGCTGGCCTCGAAACGACCGATATCAAGCACGCGTAGCCGTGTGTAGGAAAAATAAATTAGTGATGGGATTGCGTAGGATGCCGGTATCAAAGTTATTAGGCTAACGTTATATTGGTGTCGTCGTTTTGGTGTAGCGTATGAATACGATATTAGATATGGACAGCGAAATTTGGGAGTCTCCATTCAAATGCATATGTATGTATGTGCAACACTTTGCGGCAGTTCAGCATGAAGAATAGCGTTGGATATTGTCATGTACTTGGCGACACACTTCAGCTGCTTTATATCATTGCACCGCTCGCCATCGGCAAGGATTTCATTCTCACAGCTTACAACCTAATTGGTGCCGCACCAAGCGGTTCCAAAGGAATTTTCTCCCGAAGCTGAGGACGCTCAGGTTTTGGAATGAATTCTCTGCCGAGGTTTTCCTACATTACTACAGTATGGGGTCCTTCAAAAAGAGTGTTAAAAGGTTTTACAGGGTCGGCAACGCGCAAGTGATGCCTCTGGTGTTGCAGGCATCCATAGGCTACGGTGACCACTTACCATCAGATAGGCCGTATGCTTGTTTGTCATTTAGTTGTATAAAAAAAGAACATACCTATCTCGGGCTCGAGGCGCGCCAGCCTGTCGCGGTACTTGGCGACGATGTCGGGCGGCACCTGGCGCGACTTGACCGCGCGGCGCGCGCGGCGCACGATGGCCTTCACCAGCGCGCGCTCGGCCTCGCCCGCCAGCGACACCGACACTCCCGCGCGACCTGCTCGCGCCGTACGACCCACCTAAACGACCATTCAAATTGCTTTAATCTGTCTATAAGCATGATGACTGGGCTAAAAATAAGTGATTCTAATTAGTCCATCTTTTAGATTGGCATAATATATTGGACATCTATTATTCCTTTTAACAAAACTATAAAAAATTACTAAGATATAACGTATTAAAGTTCAGGAGCGGAAGCTTGTGACTGTTTTGTAAATTTTGTACCGACACGTGACGTAAGACGAAATTTAAACGTTGTATCTTCATTGTTACTAATTTGTAGGACTAAAGAAAAGACGGACTAAGTTTTTAGTCATCATGCCTATTGTTAAAAAAACATATTGTATCTGGCCGACGGTGTGCCACTGCTATTCAATAGATTAAAGCTATGATTACAAGGATGACGCAGACTATTGAATCTTCCATTGGCATACAGACACCGGTGTCCAGACACAATGTTTCTATCAATATGTCTCAATATCCTAATCAAACTGTCAGGTTAATTAAGTGATGATTATGCTTTGGTTGATGACGATAAAATAAATACAATAATCGAAAAAACAAACACCTCAAAAATAAAATATCAGATCTCGAGATGAAAATCAAATCGATGGAAAAAGAAAAACGAAAAAATAAACTGGTATTTTTTTGGATTAGAGGAGGAAGAAAAATCCGTGGTTGAACTGGTTGACTATATCAAAGAAATCGTAGAAGATACAGGAGTACAAATGAACAGTCAAGAGATCAGTAACGTTTATAGAATTGGAAGAAAGACCGAAAACAGAAACCGAGCTGTCGTAGTATCTTTAACAACACTGTGGGGAAAACATCTTGTATTGAAAATCAAGTCAAACTTCCCATCCAAAATCTATGTTAAGGAGGATAAGTGAAATAAGAAAATTAGAGGAGAAAATAGTGGAACACAACGATTACATATTATACCAAAAAAGAGAAACAGCAGGCCATAGAGGAGTGGGCTTCTTAATCAGAAAACCATTGAAAAACTACATAAAGGAGCTGATAGGAATCTCACACAGAATAGCAATTCTCAACATCAATATGCCAAGATACAAAAAACCATGGAAAATCATACAAGTATATGCACCCACAGAGTCAGCACCCGAACGCGAAAGTGAAAGCTTTTACTCCATTCTGTCAGACACCATAAAAAATACCACAGTAATTACCAGTCATGGGTGACTTTAATGCACAGGTTGGCTGTAGAGAAGCCGGTGAGGAACTGATAATGGGCAAACATGGATATGGAAAGAGAAGTGTCAACGGTCATAGAATATTTGAACTACTACTACAAAATAACCTAACATTACTCAACTATGTCTTCAAAAAAAAACCCCATAACTAAATGGACCTGGCTATCACCTGACGGAAAATACAGAAACAAGATTGACTATACAGTGTGAGTTTTCATAAAGTGCACATATGAAAATGAGTGAAACTAAACATCATTTTATCGCTAGGAGAAATAATAAAAAATAATATTCTTCGATTTTTACCTATTTATATTTTTTCTTTAGTAGTTATGGACTTTGTACCAAGAAAACCTTGTAACTTTTGAACCAGATGGTTAATCGTGTTGAAACAAAAACAGTAATAATACGCAATGTGTAGACAATAACGACGGTACACTATTCACATCCAAAAAAATACCGGTAGCATAAAAGTAAGGAACATTTTAGACCAAAACTGAGTTTCGAACAATGTTTTTTTAAACATTGTTAAAAAACTCAAGAAATCGTTACCATTGCCCCTAGTTATTATTAATTGACGTTAATCTGTATCTAATAAGCTTTAAAACAACATAAAAACCACACCTGTATCCCAAACAAAACAGTTTTTATGAAGGGCTAAACAAAGACCTTGCCGCCACCACGTGCATCTTTTTTCGAAAATTGCATTATCTATATCAGGTAAAAAATTAGGTCTTGTCTAATCCTTTGCCATAAATTACTAAAGATACACTTAGGCTGCAAGTGCCACTTATTTTTCTGTAAAGGTACGAAAGGTATAAGTAATAAATACAAAATATCAAGTAGAAATCAGCACGTTTATTTAGTTTCATCAACCTACAATAAAACTTTTAATGTAGCAAGTTTTCAAAATTACTACCACGTTGTTGTAAGCACATAGTACTTCGCGGCAAAATCTGTTGCGTGCTCGTCTTATCATTGTTGGATCTTCCTTTAAGGCACTGGCGCAGTTTAAAATCTCCTGCAGTTCTGCCTCACTATAGATGGAAGTTATAAATTCTCTGCTTCATTGTCCCACACAGAAAATAATCAAGGGGTGTCAGATCGGGTGAACGCGCAGGCCACCCGACGGGCCCTTGCCTACCAATCCATCGATTGGGATAGCTTTCATTTAAATAATTGCGAACTATTCTTGCATAATGTGGCATCCGTCCATTTGCAAAAACATTCTACGTTGTGTTCGTAGGTGTACATCTTCCAAAAGTAATGGGAGATCATCCCTTAAAAGTTGGAGAAATCTGTCTGCAGTTAATGTTCTTGGGAGTATTAATGGACCAATCAACATATCATCAATAAGAGCTGCCCATACATTGATCGAAAAGTTCACTTAAAAAGTGGAAGCTCTTTTTAGCTTCGGGTTCTCGCCTTTAGGACTCCAAAAATGTAAATTTCTGCGGTTTGTAATACCGTCTCTTGTAAATTGGGCTTCATCCATCCAAAGAATAGTTTTTGTAAACACCGGGTTATCTCTTGTTTGTCTCTGAATCCATGCGGACATAACACACGTTCAGTTCCTTCATGCAAATGTTTCACTCGCTGATAGTGATAGGGATGTAGACCTTCTTTCTTTAAAATGTGCCACACAGAAGTTTGCGATATGCCATGTGCCATTGCTAATCGTCTTGTATTGATATATGGATCAGCAAACAAATCACGCAGTACAGCTTCTTCAATAGAGTCGTCGATTATGGCACTTGCCTCGCGAAGATCTCTACTTGGTCCAAGTCCAGTAGTAGCCAATCTTCTATGAACATCTTGAAAGTTACGAGCAGATGGTACTGGTCGTCTCGTTGGAAACGTAGCTATATAAATTATACGAGCACCTCTTGCACTTCCATTACATAGTCCATAATAAAAATGCATATCGGCGATATGCGCTGGAGGAAAATCACTCAAACGGGGCATCACAAAACAAGAACACACAAGTAGCAGCGGCGAATGATTCGGAGCGACTGATTCTTTCTGTAGACCTGACCCGCAATTTATCCCTTACCTTGCACCTCAACCCCATCCCAAACTACCTGAGATAGATAATGCAATTTTCAAACAAAGATGCACGTGGTGGCGGCAAGGTCTTAGTTTAGCCCTTCATAAACACTGTTTTGTTTGGGATACAGGTGTGGTTTTTATGTTGTTTTAAAGCTTATTAGATACAGATTAACGTCAATTAATAAAAACTAGGGGCAATGGGGACGTTTTCTTGAGTTTTTTAACAATGTTTAAGAAAACATTGTTCGAAACTCAGTTTTGGTCTAAAATGTTCCTTATTTTTATGCCACCGGTATTTTTTGGATGTGAATAGTATGCCGTCGTTATTGTCTACACATTGCGTATTATTACTGTTTTTGTTTTAACACGATTAACCACCTGGTTCAAAAGTTACAAGGTTTTCTTGGTACAAGGTCCATAACTACTAAAGAAAAATATAAATAGGTATAAATCGAAGAATAATATTTTTTTATTATTATTATTATTCCTAGCGATAAAATGATGTCTAGTTTCACTCATTTTCATATGTGCACTTTATGAAAACTCACACTGTATAATAATTAACAGACCAACGTTTTTCAATGATACGCATATAATAGAAAATTTTAATTTTAATACGTTCCATCGTATGGTATATAGCAGTTTAAAAAAAGCTTCCAACTCAAAGAGATAGAAATAAAAAAATCAATAAATTGTTGGCGTCAGAACAATATGAAAAAAACATTGATTCTTCGTTTACAAAGCCTTTGTTAGAAGTAGTAAACTCCGACAGAAGTGTCACAGAAAAATACAACTATCTAGATAAACAGCTATCACAAATAAAGAAAGTAAAGGCAAATACAGGTACAAAGTTTAGTGAGAAGACAATACAGCTCCTAGAAGAAAGAAAAGCATTAATGACAGAAAAGTCAAAAAGAGAAGAAAATCGTAACACAATATCCAGATTAAGTAAACAGATTCGAGAAAATATAAGAAACGACAGGAAAGTAAAGAGAATGAAAAAACTAGAAGTCGAAATACTTAAAACAGGGGGAACAAGAAAAGCTTTTAAAGAACTAAAAAAGTATGGAATGGAACGGATACCTAAATTGAAAAGTAAACGATCTAAACAAGCAACAGACCGTAAGGAAATCAAAGACTGACTAATAAAGATAAAGATGTCCCACCAATAGTTGTGCAAGAAGTCCAGAAAGCCATCGTGTCACAAAAGAAAAAGCTCTAGGACCTGACAATGTAACAAACGAGCTGATGACAGGAACCCTGGATGAAATACGCCCAATTCTAACTAAGATATTCAATGATATTTTAATAACTGACTCCATCTCGAAACAATGGAATGAATCTCATATTATTCTCCTCCATAAGAAAGGTGATAAGGATAACATCGGCAACTATAGACCAATAATCCTTATTTCAAATGTGTACAAAGTATTTGCAAAGGTAATTCTGCAACGAATAACAAGGGTCTTAGATGAAAACCAACTTATTGAACAGGCGGGATTCAGCAATAATTTCAGTACATTAGACCACATCCACACAATCAATCAAGTCATGGAAAAATACAACGAATACCAGAAGCCCTTTTATATCTGCTTTATAGACTACTCTAAAGCTTTTGACAACCTAAAGCATAAATATATCTGGGTGAGACTAGAAGAACAAGGAGTTCATGAGGCCTATATATAAATAATCGAATCCATCTACAATAAATGCAAAAGCCGCATTAAAGTGGAAACAAAAGGAGATCCATTTCCTATAAAAAGAGGTGTGAGACAAGGAGATCCGCTCTCCCCCAAGCTGTTCAATGCTGTGCTGGAATACATATTTAGAAGATTAGATTGTGAAAACTATGGTATCAACATTAACGGTAGCCGCCTTAACCATTTGAGATTCGCTGATGATATTGTTCTGCTAGAGGAAGACCCAAAAAAACTAGAACACATGCTAAAAGAAATATAAAAAATCAGAGAAGTAGGACTAGAAATGAATGCAAATAAAACAAAACTGATGACCAACTCCACAGAAGTCAACATAAAAGTTTATGGAAACAGGTTAGAATATGTGAAAGAATATGTCTACTTGGGTCAAATTATATCTCCTGAGGACTCTATGTCCAAGGAAATAAATAAAAGTCTGCGGTTGGAGAAAATACTCTAAAAGAAATAATGAAGAACAAAGATCTATGCATGCGCATCAAAAGAAAGACTTTCAACTCTTGTATCCTCCCGTGCATGAATTATGGCTGTGAATCATGGGCGTTAACCGATAAGCATAGAGAAAGACTAGCCAGCACACAAAGGGCAATGGAAAGGAGCATGATGGGAACCAGACTTAGTGATAAAAATAAGGAGGAAAACCAAGGTCACAGATATAATAACCCGTATAGAGCATTTAAAGTGAGGAGTAGACAGGACATATGCTACGTTGTACATTAAACAAGTGGAGCAAGCAAGTAACCTTATGGTACCCCAGAGAGGATACCAGAAGACAATGGCCTTCGAAAACAAGATGGGAAGACGATATCCGCCTAACCTCGGGACCATACTGGACCAAAGTAGCAGAGGACAAAGTCCAGTGGAGAGAGCTGGAGGAGGCCTATGCCAGAAGGCAAGCCGAGTTGCGAGACATACTTTAATGAATTAATTTAAAAACATATATTGCCATAGCCGTAGCGATTCGGAATAAAAGGGCTTTATTATTATTATGTTTTGGTTACTATAATACAAAAAGACTTCTTTAGATTGCTATTTGCTCTTATAGCGTACAGATAGCAACATAAGTAGCTAAAATTATGTATTTTATTAATTGAAAATTCTAATTAATAATCTGGATTTTTGAATTATGATTATATGAACTAGCACCGCTATAAAACTAACATCCTAATTAATAATAAAAATTATAAATGCGAATGTGAGTTTGTTTATTTGTTACGCTTTCACGCCCTAACTACTCAACCGATCATCATGAAATTTCGTAAACACGCTGTCAACCCTACAGAGGAGAACATAGCGTACCTTTTATCTAGAATAAAGTACTATTCTCGAGAGATAGAAATTTATTGACAAAATCTACATTAACGCGAGCGAAGTTTGTTATAATTTAGAAAGATAGAGTGTGTAGTATGTTCCTGTCTGTACAAAATTTCATAGACAACTACCCTATTATAATAAGATAGTAATATGAACAAATTACTGTGAAGTGTACTCACCCGATGAATATAATGTTCGAGCGTGGCTGGCAACGTGAAGTTGAGCACGGTCTTAACGCCGGGGATGTCGAGACCACGCGCGGCCACGTCGGTGGCCACCAGCACGTCCACCTGCTCATCCTTGAAGCGCTTCAGCGAGTCCAGACGCTGCGGCTGGTTTAAAGCCCCGTGCAGCTCCGCTACCTACACATATAGGTTAGGTCTTCATTCTGTACATACGTAACCTCGCGACTTTTCAGTATATTGATTAGTGAAACGCGTTCTTTTAAACGCTTAGTTTCCAGAGCTAGATATAATGCTTTCAATGTGTCTGGAATCTGGCTATTGAACGATTTATTATATTAATTGATGAAAAAACATACTAGCATAGAAAAATAAAAATGAAAATATCCCAAAACGGCAAATAAATGAAAAATAAATCAATCTTAAACACCATATTCATACTTTCTTATCTGGACTGTGCAAAATATCAAGTTTAACTGTGGAGCCGTCTGTCCCCATGCAGGGACACTTGATGTTGAAGGAGTATGTGTACCTTAACGCCGAGTAATCCAAGCGCGACGTGGAGGCGGTGCGCCTGCTTCTTGGTCTGCACGAAGACGACGGCGCGGTCGCGGAAGGTGCGGCACACCAGCGCCGCCAGGATCGCCTCGCGGTCGCACTCGCGCTCGCGACGTATCCTACGGAGATTAAGTAACCAGCATCGTATAAGACTTTCTGTTTACTAAGATAAATCTCGCGTTAAGAATCATTCCTGTGTCGCAGATGGTACAAACATTCAAAGAATAGACACAAAAACATCCAAACTCGGCAAATCTGCTTGTAAGTCACATAGATTTTTGTCCAATTTGGGGATCGAACCCACAACGCTTGGTGCAGTGGTACTGGCTTAGTGACTTAATACGCCATCTATGGAGACAAAGGATAATGGCTGTAAAGTACAGAAAAGTAACGATGCTGTTTCATGGTTAAGATTTTACTCGTTTATAAGTTACAATTATTTTTTACCACACTCTACTATTAACTCTTTATCAAAGACAAATCAATTAAATAGTCATAAGTAATGTAAAGAAATCTACTGTACCAACAAAACATCCACTCACCTAACAAACTCCTGTCTTAAATTAAACGCAACGTCCTTATTCGAGTCCACGAACAGTTTGACGGGCTTCTTCAAGGACACAGCGGCTAGGTCCCTGACCTCTTCACTCATGGTGGCTGAGAACAGCATGGTCTGACGCTTGGGGGAACACTGACGGATGATCTCTTTCATCTGCTCGGCGAAGTATTCGTCCAACATCCTGAATAAAAATATACGTAAGGAAACCTTAGTTTGTATATATTTTTTATTTATTTACATCATGCAACTATCGTTACAGTTATTTAAGTAATATAGTTAAAGTAGACAACAAAATAATGTGATTATATTTAAGGACTGGCATATTATAAATATACATATTATTATATTATGTCACATTTGAGGAAAAATTTAAGATTTTTCTTTATATTGATGTTTCCTATTATACAAACATAATATTCCAGTATATCGTGTTTAAAGTAACCTGTGAATTCTTTGAAATCTAGATATAAATAAAAAGCTATCGTGTCTGGCCGCCGGTGTGCCGATGCGACTTATTAGGTTAATAAGTCACCATTTTTTTATTATAATAATAGATCCATCTGTTCTCTCTCACAAAAGTTTCTTATGCTAGTTTACAGAAATGCCACAATAAATCAGGTAACTTTGTGAAAAGCTGGTGCCTGAAATATGTTTGAAAAAACCTGTAATTACAGGTCACGAGAGCCCTCCTGCAACAATGACTCTATATAAGGCTAACTCTGTAGGAATATGGCATTTAGATAAATGATAGACATAATAATAGAATTAAAAAAAACAAACGGTCTTTTTTTAACAAATCAATAAGATAATATACAAAAGTTATTACTTGAACTTTGTAATTTTAAATCTTTTAATTCTTATGAATAGTCACGTAAATCTCGATTTCTGAAAGGCAGATCAAGACAATTATTTGGTAACAGCCAGTCAGCTGCTGTGATTAACTGACTGAATTAGCAATAGCCAATCAAAGCACTCGACATGAGCTTGATTTTGATACATCACTGATCCTTTCAGAAACTGGGTGTAAAGTTAGTTAGCCTATTGATAAATTAAGTTATTGCATACATATATAGGACATTGGTCATACCTGTCAGCTTCATCCAGCACCAGTACTTCAATGGAGTGCAGTCCGAACGATGGCGTGTTCCTGATGTGGTCGATGAGACGACCGGGCGTCGCTATCACTATGTCCGGGTTACGACGGAGTACTGTTTCCTATACACAAACAAATACATTTATATAATTAATAATAATAAAATAATATCAACCCAGTATTAAACGGTCTCCCTGCTGGGCATGGGTCTATTCTCAATGTGAGAAGAGTATCTCTGACTTTTCGAAGTTATGTGCATATTAAATAGTTAATTATCGCTCGTTTTAAGGGCGAAGGAAAACATCGTGAGGTAACCAGCATGTCTGGGAGACGGGAGTTCTCGATGATGTGTGAAGTCCCCACGGTGAGGCAGTGTGGAGGTCATTGGCCAAAACCTTCTCACACTGAGAAGAGGCCCGAGCCCAGCAGGGGGACAGTTTAATACCTATTAGACAGTTCCACTGCTGACCACAGGCCGGGCGGATATTGTGTTATTGGATTACCTGATATTTGACGTCTAAACCGCCGACGGAGAGGCCGACTGTTACGGACGTGAACTGTGATAGCTGTCTCGTTACTGTATGCACCTGATGAGCAAAAACCACATACATATAATGACCTATGTATAATTACAGTCTGTACAATCTGAAATAAATTCAGTCTCGGTTCTCGGCTAAAACGTCGCGATTTTCGGCCTTAGCCGACACTAAGTTTGGATTTAGATCTACGCTTAAAATACATAAATCTACCCGTACATAAATGCCCATATAAATCCGTCAAACTCTCTGCGATTAAATATATATAAATACAATCGTGGACCACATGATAATTTCATCGAAAATTCATTCATAACGAAATTGATACATTTTGTGTTTTTAAGGCACTTAATTGACGATACGATTAAAGTTTTCGAGTGACAATCATAGAGAGTAGCATTCCACCACTTGATGGCTAGTATAGTATGTAGAGGAGGATAGCTGTCGTCTTATATATGTATTTAATTAAGTCGTTGTCATAAACAGTTTTCTAACGCGTTTGAATATTGGTTTAGAGGTATTTTTTTAGAGCGCCTAAAACATTAATAAGCTTCCGGATACTTAAAAATTAAATGTTTTTTCATTAAAGGAGCCGAGAAGCATGTGGAGCAAAGATCTCAAAGCACACACGCTGGATACTATTCAGGACTAATCGGATGTCGACAGATTACCTGAAAATCTATGACGCTGAGTAAGTCATCTCTTTAATATTATTAAGTATTTTTATAGTATATGGTATAATGGCTGCAACACCTTGTTGGTATGAGATTTAAAATATTTAATTAGCGATTTAAAAAAGTGGACGTGAGTTTCATGCAGGTTTATTTTTATAGGTTCAACCCTTTGGCTGAATCTAGTAACTAACCTAAATGTAGCTTAGTAAACTCACTAACCTATATATTTTGACGTTCATTAGTGTAACTTTGTCACTTAAATGAATAAATAATTTTAGACTGACTAAGGTACACTTAAAAAATAATCAGCGATGTTACCTGTGCACCCAGCTCTCTGGTGGGCACGAGGACCAGTACCCTGGTGAGCCGGTCGCCGCCCGCCGACTTGTAGAGCAGGCGCTCGAGGATCGGCAGCATGTACGCCGCGGTCTTACCCGTGCCTGTCGCTGCGCACGCACACACGTCCTTACCTAACATACAGAAAATAAATAGTTTGAAAGGTATTTAATCAATCATATCGTACATAGACTGACATCTGTATATCCCGAGTGAGGTATATTATGCTCATATAACGCGAGGCATAGTGTATTTTAAGTGTTGTGATGAATGACTAACAAATATTTGCAAATTTCCCAAATAGCAAAATTAATAAAGCTGGCAGTAGCAACAAAAGTTTCACAGTAAAATATCGGTGGAGATCAGTCAATAATAAAGCCCATGACTGACATTGAATGGAAATTCATCCATATTTTAGGGAATTATTTTAAATCTGGTTTTAAACCAAGGTGCTTATTTGGATATTTTCATTAAGTCCATTTTTCATTAAGTTTTTAGATCTATATAGCTTTGTGAAGATAAAGCAACAGTGTAAATAGGTAATCCTATGCTAGAGAACTATCCCAAATAAATATGTATTGAGTTACATGGGTAGAACTTTCAAGGGTTCCTTAAGGTATTGTCAGCAAGGGCACCAATGGTTATTATTCCTGGTGCTGGCGTAGCGTAGTGAGGGTGGCAGGGGTTGGCCGCCCCGTGCAGCACTTTTAAGGGGCGGCAAAATTTTATAATGAATAAGCATAATATCTTGTAAATATTTGAACTGTACAATAGACAATAATGATGACTGCTCTTGTCATAAAGTTCTATAGAATTATTGAAAATTATAGTTCTTTAAATTGAAATACCCATCGATCAAATATACCATAGATGCACGTTCTTGTACTAAATTGTACCCAAATAATGTCTCCGAATTGATGTGTACTTATAGTTATGTTTACTCGTTCGATTATCTAAAAATAGTCCTAAAGTGAATATAAATTTAACTTAATATAAACCTTAACACTTAGTGATAGTGTCGTAATACTTATGACAAAGTATCATAAATGTTTTCTTCATTCTCTCACTACGGTAAAAATATCATATTATGTAAACAAAACATTCTGAAATGAACCTTTTAGTAATTACAATTAAGTGTAAACTCATCGCAACAATTATGCAGGTGTTATTATTTTGACTATAGGCATATGATATTCTTACCGCTCGGAACATAGAAAGAAGGAATGATAGAGTCGTTATTCATTTTAATATATTTTATAAATCTTTGATTAGACGTGTAACTAAATTTACGTTATTGAATTTTTTTTTATTTTTTATTTTGCTCGTCAAAATGACCACGCTCCGCCTGATGGTAAGCAGTCGTGTGGTCTAAGAGCAGTGGCCTCCACATCGTCCTCATAGCAGCCGAGGCGATGTTGAGGTCTCTACTTTGACGGCCTGAGAAGGTGCTTTTTCACGCCCCGCTTAAAGGACCCAGGATTGAAGGAAGAAGGAAACACGTGCCTTGGCAGAGAATTCCATGCCTTGATCGTTCGGCAGAGGTATGAGGACCCAAACTTGTTGGTACGCACTCTAGTCGACTCCACCGTGTAAGGATGGCATCTGAGCCCAGCACGCGTTGTTCTGGATAGGAAAGGGGAGGGCGGGATAAGGTGGAATAACTCTTCAGAGCACTCCCCGTGGTATATTCTGTAGAAACATGCCAAAGAGGCAATATCCCTACGGAGTTGCAGAGGTTCCAGTGAACTCGTGACCTCTGGATCTCCGATGATACGGACAGCCCGCCGCTGTAACCTGTCAAGAGCGTCTAGCAAGTACTGCGCGGAGCCATCCCAAAGATGAGAACAGTACTCCACGCAAGGGCGCACTTGTGGCTTATACAATAGGCACAGCTGCCCAGGCGCGAAGAACCGCCTCACCCTGTTCAGAACTCCGAGTTTTCGCGAAGCTTGCCTAATGACGCTCTCGATGTAGGTTTTGGGATTAAGGGAGCGGCAAAGATCCATACCTAAGATGGAGAGGCTGCCACGTATCACCAGTGGAGTGTTCTTCAGAGAAGGGAGGGAAAGGAACGGAGACTTTTTTGTTGAGAACGCGCATGCCTGGGTCTTCTTGGCGTTGAACTGGACCAAGTTCTTGGCACCCCATTCAGAGATGCGGTTCAAGGTCCGGTCAAGTTCAACGACAAGATCCTGCCTTTTCCCCACAACCTCAGCCTGTTTGGCTCCAGGACGTCCGAGATATCGCCCATGCACGGTACTGTCGTCTGCATAACAATGTATGTTGCCGAGATTCAACATATCATTGATATGCAGAAGAAAGAGCGTAGGGGATAAGACGGACCCCTGAGGCACTCCTGCATTGACCTGCATAAATTTGGAAGCGCGACCGTCGCAAAGGACCCGAATACGACGCTTCTGCAGGAAATTTGCAATCCAGGTGCACAGTTGAGGGGGCAAGCCATAGGCCGGAAGCTTGGAAAGAAGAGACCGGTGCCAGACTCTATCGAAAGCTTTGGCTATGTCTAGGCTGACAGCCAAAGACTCGCCGTGCTAGTCCATAGCCTCACCCCAGAGGTGCGTGACGAACGCTAAAAGATCACCCGTTGATCGTTTAGCCCGAAAGCCGTATTGGCGATCATTGATCAACGAGTGATCCTCCAGGTAGCGGACAATTTGGGTGTTAATAATCCGCTCGAACACCTTGGAGAGCACTGAGGTGATAGCTATGGGTCGATAGTTGCCTGGCTCGGAACGGTCCCCCTTTTTGGGAATCGGTTGAACGTTCGCCTCCTTCCAAGCCTCAGGCACAATGCCTGCGGCGTAAGACGTCCGGTATAGGCGCGTAAGTGTGGGAGACAACTCCGCTGCACATTTTTTGAGGACCACAGCTGGGATGCCGTCAGGTCCACTGGCTTTCCGAACATCGAGAGACTGCAGTATCGCACGAACGTCACGTTGCCTGATACGTATATCAGGCATGGTGTAGCCGCAGTTGGCAATGTTAGGCGGCTGCGAACCGCAGTCATCGATTCGGGAGTTGGCCGCAAAGAGATTTGCAAGCAGATCTGCTTTCTCTTGCGGCCGATGAGCCAGTGATCCATTCGGATATCTCAGAGGGGGCAGCGAGGTCTGGCAGAAGTTGGACTGCACGGCTTTGGCCAGGCGCCAATAGCTACGACTGCCCGTAGGATGGGCCATGAGCTCCTGGCCGAACCGTGCGACGCGCTGGGCATCCGCTCTTAAGTATGCCCTCTTGCAGACCTTTGTGGCTTGGTTGAACGCTGCCTTCAGGTGATCCACGTTAGAGTCGTGGAGAGTGCGAGCCCTGGTCCAAGCGCGGTACGCTGTCTGTTTGCGTTCAACAGCATCAGCGCATTCACGACCGAACCAGAGCCTTTTCCTGCCACCGCTCGTGACATCACTGTATGGAATATAATATTCCATACCCAGGATGATTTCACCAGCGACAGCAGTAGCGCTCTCTGAAGGATCCCTGTTCTCAAAGCAGCGTTGAGCCCAAGGGATGGATGCGAAGTACTCCCGCATTCCATCCCAGTCTGCTGACGAGTAGTGCCACAGTCGTCGTCTTGCCTCCTCGGGTCGTGAGGGCGTAACAACAACAGCTGTGGCACAAACCAGACAGTGGTCTGAGGTGCCCAGAGGAGCACTAATCGACACACTGTACCGGTTCGGGTTACTTGTCAGTAGCAGATCGAGCAGAGAGGGCGCCTGACCTGCAATGTCCGGTATCCGGGTGGGCTGGAGTACCAGTTGAGACAGGTCATGCGTGAGAGCGAACGCATGGGCAATTCGTCCCGCGTGGTCTGTTTTGGGAGAACCCAACCAGGTCTCATGGTGGGCATTGAAATCTCCCAAGAACACCAACTCAGCATTCGGAAACTGCTCCTGCGCGTCGTCTGCCGCCTGACTCAGGTAATCAAAGAGTCGAGTTGTCTCAGCGTCTCCTGAATGGGATCGGTAGAGGCACATGTAGATTTGGCTGAAAGAGCCGTGATCTACGTGTACCCAAAGGACAGAGAAGGAAGGGTCCTCTAGGCAGTGTAGACGGCGACAACAAATATCCGCCCTAACAAACAAGCATACCCCGGCTTTCGCGAGGAAACACTCCTCTAGCACGTAGCCGGGATATTGCAGGTAGGTCGTGTCTGCAGGACGGCGTATTTGTGTCTCCGTTAGAAAAAGCATTGCCGGCCGAGCCGTCTCCAGGTGGTGATGGACAGCATTAAGGTTAGCGTGGAGTCCTCTGATGTTAATGAACTCCACGACACCGGAAGAGGAAGCAGCGGTGGGGTTACGGCGATTGGCTGCTGTTAAACGACAATGCTTTGTTCGTACTGCCATAGAGTGAATGGAAGGGAAAGCGTGAAAAAAAAAAGAGGCGGCTATTCTCGCAACAAAGTGGGGCAAGGCGCAGAGCAAGTTTCGTCATATTACTGTGTGGTATGGCGATAGCCGATCCGACGGACGGAAGGACCCCCGTACCCTCCCGAAAGTGGTCGCCGGGACCCACCCTCCGGTCACCATCCGGCACGACGAGCCACCTCGAGATTATGCGCGGCATGATGAGGCAGCCAACCAAGTTGGTTAGACTCGGTTGGGCCTCTGGACTATACCGCGGGCGGCCAGCAGAGCACCGTTTCTACGGCTCTCCCTGGCCGCCGGGTCGACTCGCGCCACCCACACAATGACTCTACGGATACTCTGCAGGTCCCTCGTAAGCTGCGAGAATCGTCACCTCATGCTTAGGCCTCCGGCACTCTCATTCACCGAACGAAACACAGCAGTGAGACACTGCTATTTCACGTCGATTTTCTGTGAGAGGGTAGTACTTCCCCGGTCGAGCCGGCCCATTTATGCTATATTCTTTAATTTTAATAATTAAATTATAGTAGGTAACTGTAAGGAAGACGTTATATAACTTTATAAAAAGCAAGCATATAATATAATTATAATAAAGTAGGCCAATCATTTACAGTACTAATAATTATGCTCACCTTCGTACATTGTATTACATGTGTTTTCTATGTAGTTTCAACAAATAATAATAAAACTATATACTCGCAGATGGTCGAATTAGCTAACAAAACTAGATATATTTTACCAGGATGCTTTTCTTGATGTAGATGCTACAAATATAAATTTTAACTGTTCTATCGTTAAGGAAGGAACTAGGTAAAAATATGAACAACTTTACTAAAATAATGTTTTTATGTACCTTTAAACAATATCAACTTATTTAACAATTGCCGCTTAGACCGATCTTTTGTTTCTGCATTTTTCAATTTTGTCGCGTAGTGCATACGTATATCAATATAATTTTCAGTTAAAACTTTTTTTAACGTTACCTTATGACCAAGATTCGGTGATTGTACTTGGCAGTGTTCGTCTATCCCAATGAAAATATTGGTATGGTTAAATTGTAAAAATTATTGAGAAATGTAGAAAACTAAAAAAAAAATTTACTTGTAACATTACTTAGTACCTGAACAGTATTTGAAGTTTTAGGTGTTTCATTATTTCTATCTAAATTTAAATTTAATGTAGCTTTCCGCGATGTGGATGTAAATTCTATGTTTACTGTCAAATGGGGTATTATTGCATTCACTTCAGATTGCATTATTGACTCTTCTTGCTTTAAAAATAACAAAAACAATAGTAAATAAATAAATTGTATATAAAATTAACTAAATTTAACATCATTTTAAAATTAAATGGCGAAATATTTTACCTGTATATTCGGTATGGCTATATTTTTTTAGTTTATTAAACCCTTTCTTAGTTACATATATATCATCTTCATTAAAATGCTCTGAACAAATTCCGCTAGAAGTATTTGGTTGGTAAAATTCGTCATCTCTATCTCGAGCTTATAATACGTCTCCATTTCTCCCTTCAAATTTCATTTTGTGGAAAGCTAAAATAAATTAATACAAATATTATATTAATAATTTAAAACAACTTATAACGACTCCATGCCATTTCATATGGACATTGTTCCAAAGTAGTGGTGTCGATTCGCTCTCGCTTACGGGCAGCGCACGCAAGAGTGAGCGGGATAGGTGCGTAAGACATCCATTTAAATTTAAACGATTATATTTTCAAATATATTATTTAAAGTGTATATATTCATCAAAATATAATAAATATTTCATAATAAAACTATACTTACCGAAAGTACGACACTTCATCCTTTTTTTGCACTTTTAGAGTATAGTTTTTGCATTTTTCACTACACACTTTGGCATCGTGAAACGTCACACTGCTAGCGCGGTCTTAAAGTGATTGCGAGCGAAACTGTGCATACAACTGATTTATGCACAGTTTGGATGGTGCCGTTTTTCGAGCGACGATCGTGCATCTATAGTATATTTGATCGATGGAAATACCTATATAAGAGGGCGGCAAAATTATTTTCCGCCCTAGGCGGCTCACGCCCACGCTCACACTACGCCACTGTGCTGGCAGCACATATTTATTCCTAAACTGCTTTAGTCCTGATGTTGCAAGAATTCGTAGGTCATGGTAAAAGCTTTCCATCAAACAAACAGTACATTTATTACCATCATACTAAAATATCAACTTTGTTAAACAATCTAGCTTGGCAAAACTTCCATAATAAAGGATGGTAGCAGAAAACAGTCTCGGCGAATGCGACCCTGGTGGTTTCGGGTTCCAATCCCTGATCGAGCTTAGTGTTATTGGTTATTCTGACAAATGTGTTTTTACCAAATTCTTATGAGCAGCACCGAGTGCGCAGTCTGGAACCGCGCCCGGTACACGGCGGAGACTAAGTACGTATGTAAAACACTCTTGTTATAACGTACCTAGTAAAGCTACAGGGATGGTAGCAGCCTGAATAGGTGTAGGATGTACGTAGTTTAACGCTCCAATCGCCTTTAATATAGGTCGGGACAGATTCATCATGTAGAAAGATGCGTTCTCATCGTACGGAGGCGGCTCCTCGAAGAAGTCCGAATCGTATTCTATGCGGGCACCCTGTTCACCATCTTCTTCTAATTCCTGTTCAAAATTATTTTTGTGAAGCAAATATATTAGACGAAATGTGATTATAGTGCTGAAAACATTACCATATATGTTTCTTTTATATTTTTAAGAATAATAGAAATAATATACCTACAGTGTAACAATCTATTAACATGTGAATAAAAATCGTTGTATCCTTTGAAAATACAATGCAAATACAAGTGCATACAATATAGTATAATAGGTATGCGTACGATTTCGTATAGTTTAAGTTTAAGAAAATGAAAAATGAGGAGGAGTGCAGAAAGTATAAATTTAGATACATTCAATTTACTACCACTGTGCAACTACTAATTTTAATTAAAAAATTAAAAAAATTAAAAATTAAAATTGTTTATTGTTGTTCCATAATCGTTACATAAGTATAGCATGAGGCAGCCCCATTAAGTTATTAACAATACTTGTGTTGGGGCTGACAAATTTAATGTTTATATTGGCTGCCCTATAGGCCATGTGTAAAATGGAATGGAAAAATGAATAAATTTCTGTTTACTACTTCTCAATAGCAATATATGCTTGATAAATGGTAATAGGTTTGCTTCCATTTAAGTTAAGTAGAATAAAGAAAACAAATTCTAACTTGCATAATGGTTTGCAGAGCTTTTAAGGAGCTCTGTTCACCTGTGATATAATGTCACATTAGCACAAATCTTAACGTTTTTTAAACACTGCAAAAAAACATGTTTTTCCTAAGTGTATTTCTTTGCTGTAACATGCTTTGCAATTTTTATGAATGTATTATTATTACTGTCGTGCTGAGAAACAGCAAAATAGTGGATGTCACCTTGCTTGTTAGTGTTGCACAAAATACCTAGTATAGCATGAGTCAATAAGCTTGATAACCATTAAATGGATGCTTACCTCCTTCAATTTCTGTTTCTTAGTAAGTTTCTTTTGTTTAGTCTTGATTTCATCTTTCTTGAGCTCATCATCTGATATCTCCAGTTCATCAACATCACTTTCTGAAATATTAAACATGGTCTTATTAAAACAAAATTATGCTATCTAAGACCACAGAATACTGAAGCTGCTAACTAGTCACGCTACTTGTCATATTCTGTACCATCATAGAGTCTCAATGCAATCAATGTATATCACTAGTTAATGTTTAAACTAAAAATCGTTTACTCATTTAGATCAATAATTAACATTTATTCATCTAAGCTTAGTGGTTAATGAGTACTACTTTATTGAAGTTCCTCAATAAATTATGTACTTTAGTTGCTCAATTTTGGCATAGGTTTTGAGCCTCTGAGTTGTAATTTATATTTATTAGTATTTCTAGTCGCAAATTTCATACCTTTTGGGTCAACATCGGAGTCTGTGTCGACATCCTGACCACCTCCATTCACCTTCACTTGAGCTCTCCTCCTCTCAATTTTCTCATCTATGGTCCGCTTCACATTTCGCCGCACATACTTTTGGAGGTCATCCCAGGTATTCTTCAAATTATGAATATGAAATAACCAATATAGTATCCGAATCAATTAATTCTAAATTTGAAATAATCTAAACATAAAAAATGGTTCATTAATTCCGTGGCCGGCGTGAATATGTTGACACGTCCAAAATAGCGATTTTACAGGGCCGCAATTTTAAAGCTTGACATATAATGACAAATCGAGGTAAGTGTTATACCTACTTGCATGCCTATATTGATTTAAAGGTAAATTTGTGTGACCTTTCGAATAATAGTAAGAAATGCACTTAAATTATAACAGATTTTTTATTATCAGCCTTAGCAATTTGTGCACCAACTAGTTATCAATATATTCACAAATATTGTAAGAAAAACGTACCAAATAAAGGGTAATTAATTAATGATGTAAGGATTATTTTGATCATTTTTGATCTTCCGTAGGTACACCCGTGTTGGGGTCTTACACGCACGCCAGTTGGAATGGTTACCCTCTCGCGCCCGGCTGTGGTTCAGTCCATGGTCCGGAGTGATAGGTCGTGAAACGCCGTCACCACCCTTTTCCACCATTCTGTGAGGAAGTTATTTCTATGAAGGAGGCGGCGAAATGCTGCGCTGCGCTTAAACCCCCCCTTGCCCAACCGCAGAATCGGGAAACGGAGGGCGCGGGACAACCTACACCCACCCTGAGGTTTTACCTGGGAGCGAGGGTTTCGTGGGCCTGCCCGCTATCCGATCAGCTCCAGGTCAGAGAGGCGGCATGCGTGTTCCTACCTGCGTTTCTCAGTTGTGTGTTCTTCGTCTACAGTAATGGAGACAAGTAGGGATAAAATATCTCTCTTAATAGGGTAGGTAGATTTGTGTAGTGGCCTGTCGTTTCATACGGCGCGATTGCATGTGAAAGTGATTTGCACGGCCCCACCGATTGCGGTTATGTCGAGGAATACCGTGGAGTTGTAATGAAACTTTTAAATTGAAAGATATTTCCAAGGAAAGATTTAATGAATCTTCTGGAGTTAATTGGTTGCCAGAGAAATCTTTGATTGGATGCTTCATTCTTCTTTACAGAAAATGGCCCTCCCTAGGATTTGATTTCTGAAAAATCGGCAATTTCTTTCAGTCATTACGACAACATTAAAGTGATATTTTATCTTCACTAACTGCACACAATCATTCAAATGATTAATCTTCATTTGCGTCCTTTTTTTCGCTTTTTCTATAATCGCGTGGTCCGATTCGCACTCCAAGTGAGCATGTCCACATATGAGAAATATGTGATTATTGCAAAGTAGGAATGGTTAAATTAATTGACCAAACCTGTCGTTTGTAAGAGGAGACTGAAGTTTTAAATTAGGTGTTGGCAGGAATTGTTAGGTCAAATGCAAATGCTCTAATTGAAGAATCTTTTTTTATAACATCTTTATCAAAACGTTTGTCATTATATGCTTTTTCAGCTTGACTTAGCGGAATTAGCTGACTATCAAGTCAGCTAATTCCGCTTCCAAGATAATTTTGCAATCTCCATCTGCTACTTTAATTTTAGCATGGTAAACGTTGCATGTATTGCCCGTATCTTCCAAGGGGTTGCTTAAAAGAGAGGTTCAGGTCATGGAATCATTTGTCATATTATTTCAGAGAAACAGGATTTAACATAGATTTTTCGGTTTGTTCGAGCAGTTTTCACTATGAAATGACATTACAACTGTCATTTTTCATGCTATTTTATTTTGGCAAGTATACGCCATGCATTGTTCCATAAACCATTGAGTACTAATTTCCTGCCATCAATCACACTAATATTATAAAATTAGGTGGGTGCAACAACAACTAAACATCTCAAACATTTATTTGTAAGATATTAACTCATGCACAGCACAGCCACTATAATAAGTATTTAACACTTTGTTATAGAAAATTAAATGAAGTTCACAAACTTTATTATTACCAAAGTGCTAGTATTAAAGCAAATACAATTATAATCACAAGTAATGTGTTTCATCCTTGGCATATTATTATAACACTTATAACGTAACATAATATCTAGAAATATCAACATATAATTTACTAAAACAGAAATCTACAAATTGTACAATTTGAGATATCTTGTTTCATATTTGTTTTGTTAGTGAGCATAAATTGATAAACCAATACATCAATATGTTGGCATCAGTATTTTTTATTTTTATGAGCGAATGTTAGTTAATATGTCGATATACCAATCTGTTAACAGAATACTGTGATTTGCTAACTTGATATGTCTTTATGTTAAATAAAGTACATTCAATGCCAAGATATCCAGGTATTACCAAATGTAATAACTCAAAAATTATGAATAAATTAAATTGGATTTTTCCCTGGAAGAGCACAGGTCAAAGAAGCGCGTAAACGAATAAAAAAATCATGTATGTCGAGATATGAACGTATTCACGCCAGGCACGGAATTAATATCTTCAGTTACCTTATTATATTCGTCCACAGATGCCACAAATTGAAACTTTGGATTAAAGTCTGCTTTCCTCTTCACCTTCTGTTTAGATGGTTGGTACTAAAAAGAAAATTAACATGTTAAATTAAGAAGTTTGATTACAAAATTTTATAACTTTTGTATATGTACCTAATGGGTATGAAAGACAAGTTAGAAATGAAATTTAGATAAATTTATCAGTAGTAAAATTATTTGAGAATGAGTCTTTGTATAAATAGAGATCGTTATGAACGCAATTCATTATAATTTTCAAAATAATTCCGCTGTGTAACTTACTTCAATTTCTTCATCTGATTCCTCAGAAAAGTCCTCGACTTCCTCACCATCCTTAATAGTTTTAATAAATTCTGGTATCTCTGTTGTTTTCTTCATTTTAATATTATAGTTAAACCAACATGCTCGTTATATTTTTGTAAATAAATGACTTTTGAGGTTATCCTTCAAAATCGCATGTTGATCCCCACGTTACATTTCACAATATTATTGACAGATGTTCATGTCAAAAGAGGTCTACCTGATTAATTTCAAAAATTGGTGCGTGTAAAGGAGTTTTAGTCGTTTAGAAATTTGGTACATACTGCAACATATAATTTAACAAAAATATATTTCTGGTTTCAAATGTGATTTCTTCATCGCTTTGTAGACATTTTTATGTTACGCTGTTTATTTGTATATTTGCCACTCTAAGCCGTTAATTTAATATTTGCGCCACTTTGCTATTAATTATTTAGTCGAATTTGCATATTATCATCAGATCTCATCTATAGTAAATGCATCACTAGCATAATCACCACTAGTCACTAGTGTCATGTCATAGTGTCATACATGTCACCTCTCCGTGAGTTTAATGGTGAAAAATTATATTTATTCCGCCTATAAATAATTGAAAATGGCAGATCAGCAGCTAATTCACGATGATATTAAATTGTAAGTTTCGTACCTCCATTGCCACGAGAGTGCTCACTTTCTTTACCCAATAAATATGAGTTGTCTCAATCGTTCACATAACTTGCCTTGTTTTCATGTTTTATCTGAAGCCGTAGAAAATTACGACCAATATGCTGGCTAATTACAACTACAGATTAGTATTTAAACGTATCACCAACAACATCATCCTGAAAATGAACAATTATCGATGTTTTATTTACAAAATTGACGGCGGTCAGATAAACGTAAATTAGTTCATTTGCGAGTAGATGAGAGTAGATGTTCTTATTTATAAAAGAAGGCATCTAAACGTTACGTCATAATGAATTATAACCATGACTTTAAATAATAGTATTATAATTTCAACCATAAAATTAAAATGTTTTGTATGTACTACATAACATAGTAAATAAGATAATAAACTGGGTATAAAGCTTACATAAATATTTACTATATTTATGACATGTAATGCATGTGTCATAAACTACATATAGGCAATAGATCATCAACTTTATAATGTTATTTTACACAATTTTGTATTCAACAGCACTCAATTATTTTAAACTTATTGCTGTCTTGTATTTAATTAGTTACTGTCAGGTTTATATACATTGTTGCAGACCTATATCCTCGAATGGATAGCCAGAGATGTATTATAACCACATGATACTAAGTATAGTTATAGATCCATCATAATTAGGAGTAAAATATTCTATCTTACTCATTATCATGTGTATCTTGGGAGAGAGAGACTGTGATAGCTTTATTCATAAGTATAGAATATACACCTTTATATTTTAACTTGTGTGATGTGTATACCAAAGCCCTTATAAATCAGCTAGATTTTAATGTTACAAAGTATATATTTGCCTTAATCTTCACTGTAAGTGACTAGGGGATCACAGTGGTTTAATACAGGAATGAAATAATTTCTAGACATCTATCATCTTATTATAACTACATATTTTATTAAATCCTTTTTAAAGCTTTTCTTTAGTCAGAATTTAATTCCTGGCTGTTATTAATTTTATTGATTTTTGTTTACAGATACACAACTTCAGATAAGTTCTATCTGGAACCTACAATCAATCCCACAGAGATAATGGTCATTGACCGAGTCACTGGGGAAGCTACAGTAAAAGGTATCATTTGCCATTACATTTTTTACTGCACAGATGGTGCAGGTGGTGGTTCAGGTGGTTGCCTCACCACTGCCACTATGCTGAGTGTTGTGGCTTCAAATCCTATATGGGGTGGATAATTTAAGATATTGAGTCCAGGCCAGTGGTTAGCAACCCGCGGCTCGTGAACCGCATGCTGCTCTTCACGAAATGTTTAGTGCAGGCATGGAATATTACGTTATCCTGCCTTATAACTATGATACCAAATTTAATTAAATTTACTTACTGTTATTTAAGAGCAGCGATAGCTCAGTGGGGCCAACAGACTGCAATGCAGAGGGTCTCGGGTTCAAACCCACGTCGCGCACCTCTGACTTTCGGAAGTTATATGACTTTTCGAAATTATGTGCGTATTGATTGACAATTATCGCCTGCTCCGTGCCTCGGAGAGCACGTTAAGCCCAGCTGCCATGAACATCTATGGTAGTCGGTATTGGGGAAGTTGACACAAAAGATCCCACTGGGTCGAAGTATCGCCGGTCTGTACTGACTGGCCCCCACACAAGATAAGATAAGATACTGTTAGTTATACTAAGACATATTTGACAAGCTCGAGAGTGTACTTTCAATCCTAATTTTTCTGTAATAATGTCCCCTTAACAGGGGACTAACAAAGCTCAAGAAAAATGGTTCTTTGACTAGATTTCACTTGTGGATTTTAAATATTTGGCTCTTTTGGACGACAAGGTTGCCAACCACTGGTCTAGGCCATAGGTGTTCTTTGTGTGCGTTGTTTGAATGTTTGTGAAGCCCCCTCCTCACAGGAATTATTCCTAGTGGAGTAGTGACTTTTTAAGAAAGATGATTTAAAAGATAAAGATAATCTTATAAAATATATGCTTATAGCATTACCCTTTAATATGGCTCAAGTCTTGCACAAAGGTAAAATGTGTATTTAACTTGCATGTTGCATGAGATAAGCAAAAACATTGGCACAGAACGAACAAGACAGTCTCTCCAAACCATAATTAATACTCATGTTTTACTTAGATTATTACAGGTAACTTAGGTAAATTTAATATTTACTGATGATGAAATTGTTACATATTTAGATATATATAATGCATGAATTGTTACAGATTTCAATGCAGTGAAGATCCCAATCCCAGCAAATGCTTACAGACCAGTGTGCGGTTTCCTCGGTACCATCAAACTTATATCAGGATTATACTTAGTTGTAGCTAAATATAGGATATTGGTGAGTCCTGACAGAAAATGTATAGGCATTTCTTGCTAACAGTTTATTTATTTCATCAAAGGCGATAAATGCAATGTTCCAAACAATTATAACACAAGCTGTGTCTTACTCTTATCAAAGGCCTTGCAATATTTGATAATGATTAGAATAGTAACCATTGGAAAATATCAATATTAGAATATGGGTCTATACAGTTATATATTACTTTATTCGAAAATTGTATGTTCCATACCTTTTTACACATTGTTAAGCATACCATATGAAGATTTAAATATCAAGCAAAATTCATTTAGTTTAGCACTCATTTATTCTCCATAGATATTATATTATTATTGTCAACTATGACAATGATTTATATAAATATGAAGCTGTTTACAATAATTAGAATGGTTTGATATTTTTTCTAATAGTGCATTGCTAATATAAACTGTAACAAATATGTAAGTACCTGCTAGCGACATCTATTGACGGAATGTGTGATCTATTTTAGATTGGCAAGCTATTCGGCCACGACATCTATCAGTTGGCCGGTACAGATATCATTCCATATGCGAGATCCACGACGCATCTCACAAACAAACAGGTTAGTTTAATTGCCATTGCAGAATTCACCTATCATACATATGTTGTTACGTACGTTCGTACGATATTTCTCGATATTTCGATATTTATTTCTTGTTAGGATTAGGTAAGGTTAGTTTCTCCCAAAACATAGATTAAAGTGAGAGCACCTTCACCATACAGAAATTTGCATCCACATTAGGCCTTTTCAGGCTCTTGAAAGTGGTGCTATTTTTATCTGTAGGGAGACCAGAAACTTTTGTTCATGGCTGTAGATCTGGCTCCTTTAAATTTAAAATCGCGGGACTGAACTGCTTACCATTAGGCAAGTGGCATGCTTATTTGCAAAAGTGGTATTAAAATATAGAACGTTTAGTTAGTTGGACGTGTGTTATCCGCACTTAGCCCCACAATTGGGCCATTGTGCATATGTGACCGACGCGAAAAGTTGTAGAATACTCATACTTTTACTTACGCACCTTACCAGTAGGTACGTACTTTCTTCATAGTTTCTAGACTGTTTGGTATATGTATATAGAACCTTTAATACAATCTCATACATGTATCCTTAATAATGCAATTTTGTACTAAATGGATGTGGAGAATTAGACTAATGTTTGCTACATATACTTAATTGGATTGGTACAAACGATTCGGTTACCTTTATTCTTTATTTATTAATTTATTGAAATTATATGAAATTATTTATTTTAAATATATTACAATCGTTATCGACCCTATTTCTCTGAGACCTACAATTATTCCACAGAACGATTACCCACACCTTAAACAACTACTTGTGGATAACACGAATATTTTATCCCGTGTGGTTCCAGGCGACCACTTTACTTTATGCGTCATTTTTGTAATCAATTCTTTTGTCAGTACAAGGTAGTAGATTTTACATAATAAGCAGTCTATTGTTGTATCCGAACCTGTTCTAGAATCCATACTGCCACTTAAAATTCCGATAGAAAACCCCAATAACAACTCGAAAATTAAAACAAAGACCTCATTTACATCTGCTGCACCACCGAGGCAACCAATTAAAACTACTATAATTACAATATTTTATAGATAGAAGACAATGCGACGTACGAGCGCATGTTGCGGCTAGCCCTCGAGACGCCAGGGATATACTTCTCATATGGCTACGACCTAACGCACACGCTTCAACGACTGCATTCCATCACGCCTGACTTCCACAAGGTAAATATTATTTTTGCATCTAGCAAGATAATATAAGAATGTAACTTGCCTTATCTTGCATACATTATAGCTGTAAGATGTTATAATATAAAGCAAGTTATCAAAATTGCATGTTACAAATGCAAGTCATATAGCAAGTATATAGTAGCAAGTATACTACCCATACAAAATATAACGTAAATTATATAAGAACGCAAGCGGGTTGATCACGAAAGTTAAAGTATAATTTCTTATTATATGCAATGCCACAGAACGCAACATTAAAATAATGCTTATTTCATCTTATCACACATATTTAATCGCTGATGACATCAAAATTAAAATATTATAATCCGTTAACACATTTTAATATATTGTCACGATAGTTTATTTATCTGCTAGATGTCCCTCGCAGTTTCACATACGTTTATAATAACTGCTCCCGTAGCTTATAATGTCCTACAGACCAAATTTTGGTCACGGCGGCCAATGTTAACGAAGACTGGCCATCTGCGCAGAACATATTGTAATACGCAAGTATATGCGTAAACACAAGTGCACTCTGTTCCCTTATTTCATAAACCGATGGGACGGTGTTTGCACACACACTTATGCATTATAATATCTTCTGAGCATCTGCTTCTATTATCACGGCGGCCAATCTTAACAGAGTCTCTGTTAAGATTGGCCGCCGTGACCGAAATTCGGTCTGGAAGACATTATAACGTTCACTAGCATTAAGTAATTAGTGAATTTATTTCAGATGTCCTTAGCTAACCGTGCCGATGCCCGGTTCCTGTGGAATGGTTATCTATTAAGAGATTACTCACACCAGCAGTTTGCCAGGTTCACACTGCCTTTAATACAAGGATGTATCCTTTTTAATTCAACTCTTCATTATGGTAAACGTAAGGGGAGACCATTGGTGGGAAGACCAATGGCCTGGTCAGGCCAGGGGTCTGGGGTAGACTGGATGCAGCAGAGGCAAACAGGAAAGAGAGATGCCTAGGACTGTGAAAGACTGATCGACTGACATATATGGTACTATGATTTCATGTCAACGACAGCGTATTGGATAAAAATTTCGAAATGCGAATTTTTCGAAAATGCTGGTTTATCATGTGATTTGATTGTATTCGAATAAAATTTCGCGAAATCCGAATTAATTAATTGTGGTTCTTTTTTTGTGTATTGATTGTCCATTGGCAATACTTTAACTAATGTACAACTATCAATTCAAACGGTGCAACTAGCTATGGGCCACAATCTATAACTACAAAACAAATCGAATATCACAGTTTTTGCCATTGTGCTGAATGGTGATTCGAAAATTCTTTCGATATTCGTATCATTAGTGACACCACGTAAAGACACATTCGAATCGTATAATTAAAGAATTTATCGCATAATGAATCGGTAACAATCGCGAATACACAGACTGGGTATATGACGGCTATATAAAAATACCTCTTCTAATGCAACACAAAGGCTTGCTTTTATTAGAAGTGGATAAGTCGATAGTCCACGTGATTGAATACTTATATATGTATATTTTGATATATATATTGCCATACAAAATATTATTTAATTTGAATTTTATGGGGTCCGAACTCACGAACTTTAGGTCAAAAACCAATACAGTAGGTACAGATGCTTCAAACAAATGATAAGTTCTCCTTAACGGTGTGCAGTCGTATCAATAAACAATGTGACGGTGAACGGTCACCAGCTGACGTGGTCCCTGGTGTCACGGCGCAGCGTGGACCGCGCCGGCACCCGGCTCTTCATGAGGGGAGTCGATGCCCAGGTCTGTATCTTCATATATTGTTCTTTTTTATTTGTGCATTTTAGTTGCTGCGGCATTATACACACCACGAAAAACTATATCACGAGGAAGGTTGCTGTGCTCGCTGACAGTTCATTTTGTATTTTGTTTCATGTTAACCTATCAATAAGGTAGTCGTTATAATATATATTTCTTTTAAAAAGGCTACGCACTAAGAATAACTCTTGTAATTTGGACTCAAAGAACATCCAGCCTCGGAACAACTACTTGTAAATCACACAAATTATTGTTCCGTTTGGGGATCGAAACCACAACACCCGGTGCTGCGGCAATGGCGAGGCGATCACTCCAACCCCTACGCCATCGGAGCAATCAAATCAATAATATTTGTAGATACGTAAACATACTAGGTGCATCTACCTAGTCTTGTATTTGACTACACCATGTCAAGTCTATAAAGATTGTTACGTAAATAATAATCAACAGTGTAGCGATATTGTATGAACTTTAGTTATGTAATCCTATTACGACATTAATTAGTAAGAACTATGTATTTCCCCTATATATACACATTAGAATATAATGCTGTTTAGTTCAAAGGCAATGTGTAAAGCAAAGATTACACAAGAAGATATTTAATACCACACAAGCAAGTATTGTGGTAATGCATGGAGCCTGAATGATGGACTGGAATCGACTCATGTGACACCGGGGTAACTTACGTAGCATCTGCAAGAAAGAAGTCTTGCTGACAGTTCAAAGACACCTACTTATAGAGACAGTATACCATCTTCTAAGGAGTTCTGGTAACCTTATCATTACTGTTGCAAAACAAAAACGTTTTTGATAGCGATCTTCTGTAGATTGGAGGTACAGTTAGCGATATAAGTAGTTGAACTTTTTACAAATGATTAATAGTAGTTTATAAATAAAAATTACTGGCTATTCTATAGTATGAAATTGTGGTTAAAATAATTATTACTGCAGTAAAAGATAAGGGTTTACCATTATTGTGTACTAGATTTTGTTCGCAACTTTGCTCGCGTTAATATAAAATTATTATACCAGTCAGTCTGCTATAGTTTAAGCGAGAGCCCAGTGAACCCATATTAAAATGGTTTATGTCCATGAGCAGCAGTCACCATTTACCATCACTGGCTGGTCTAGCCTAGTCTAGCCACCACTACCAATAAAAACATCTATTGCTGTGAACGCAGACTATTGTTATATTATGCATAATGTAATCAAGATAACAATACTAATTAATACAATGACAATATAGGAGAAACGACAGAAATATTTCAGTGCAAGCGCACTAGTTGTTGCGTAAACTGCTCGTCTAACGGATATGTTTTTGTGTAGCTTATGTTTGCCATACTTATGTGGCAAAGTGGAGGAACCATTATACGAGCTTATAAGTCCGGTTTGTGATATTATAATTATATTTTGTAGTTTATAGATTGGTTGTGGATGGAAGTAGAAGTATTACGGCGAATTTTTCTTGTCCATCTTTCTCTCTTATGTATTGCGGGACACTTTCACACACTTTTAAACTTTACAAGCATAGTTGTATGCTTGTAAAGTTTAAAAGTGTGCACCAATAATTTTACTTCACGTATTGCGTATTGCTACTGCCATTTTTTTATACAACTAATTTGGCAAACAAGCTTACTTTACCTGCAACCTGCAACACCAGAGGCATAATTTGCGCGTTGCCGACCCTTTAGGAAAGGAAGAAGAGAAAAAGGAAGTGGGAAGGAGAAGGAACGGGAAGGGGGAAAGAGGGTTATTGAGCCTCCGGCACTCTCACTCACCAAAAGAAACACAACAGTAGGAATACTGCTATACCTTTTAGGAAAGGAAGAAGAGAAAAAGTAAGTGGGATGGAGAAGGAACGGGAAGGGGAAGAGAGGGTGATAGGGCCTCCGGCACTCTCACTCACCGAAAGAAACACAACAGGAATATTGCTATTTCACATCGATATTCTGTAAGAGGGTAGTCCTTCCCCGGTCAAGCCGGCCCGTTTATGCTGAAATCAGCGAGGCTCTACTACCTTTAAAGATATCATTGCGCCCATTGGGCTCAAACGGGACAGGGAATTTTGTGATCCACAAATTGTTGTTCCGAGTCGAGATGTTCTTGGTGTACGTTGTCGAATGTTTGTAAAGGCTCACGTGACCCAGGATTTAATACTGGTGCGGGAGTATTCTTTCACACATTGAACGCTATGCCGTAATTACCGTGAACAGTATGTTTTCTATTGTGGTTGCTTGCTACATGACATTAAATTTGTTAAACAAAATATGTCCTTTGTTGGATTCAAACTCATAACATTCGGTGCTGTGGCAGTGAGCTGGCCGATTGCTGCGCCATGTCCAGAAATAGACAGCAAAAGGTAGATTTTATTTAATTCAATGTTATTTCCTCAGGGCAATGTAGCGAACTTCGTAGAAACCGAACAGATTATAGAAAGAGGCGGTGAGAAGTCATCGTTTGTGCAGACTAGGGGTTCAATCCCACTGTTCTGGAACCAGTACCCGAACATCAAGTACAAGCCGTCGATGACCCTCTCTCATGAGGACCATGTGGCCGCATATACCAAGCATTTAAGGGACCAGCAGCAGAGATATGGAAACCAGGTGTTGGTGAATTTGGTAAGTCCAGTATTGCATTTTTTGGTGTATTTTTGGAAGGAAATTGTCTGTAGGTAGACTCTTTTTGAGATTTTTGACGGACAGTGTATACCTCCGTCTTAAGGTTTCGTTTAGTTCCCGGCTTTGGTTTAATCTATGATCCAAATGAGACGGCGTGGGAAGCCAACACCTCGTTTATGAGATGGTGATGAAAGGAATTGAGGAGGTGGAAGGCCTGTGGACAAGCTTCAGTCGTAGGAGACGTCCGGGGCGTAGAAAGGTACCAGGTAATCTCCGGCTAACGTGAGCGTGGGTCTGCGGGCGATAGGCTGTTCATCATTTAGTCAGAAGTAGGCGTGAGACTACTGATCCTCAGAAACCTAATATACCACAGTAAATCTGTTTAACTTCTGGTAGCAACCTTCCGTGGGCGAGGGTACTTCCTTGATGGGGCTCTTCAATAATAGATTGTATAATATAAACCATGTTACTAACCAAAGGCCAAAATTATAATATAATTATTAATTTTGACTCTAAGAGTGACGCCTTTGCCCAGCAACTAGACAGCACAAGACTAACAAGTATATAGCTTTCATTAAAGTGTACTTCCACCATCAGATCGACCAGCGGGGTAAAGAAGAGGCGTTGGAGCGAGGTTACCGCGCGGCGGTTGCAGCGGCGGCCCTGCCCGGCGCGAGATACGAGCCCTTCGACTTCCACACCGAGTGCCGCGGCATGAGATACTACCGCCTCAATGTGCTCACCGACAGAATCGCGCACGAACAGGTCAGATTATTCTCTTGTCTTACTAAATCAAATTCAATCGTGGCATTATTCGAATAATTCGAATAACTCTAACCACGCATTGTGTGGGACATCCTAACTTCCTAACTTAATATAATAAATGCGAATGTAACTGTGTTTATTTATTACGTTTTTACGCCTTAACTAATTGACCGATCATCATGAAACTTCGCATACACTTTGCAAGAAGAACAGAAAAGGACATAGGGTACCTTTCATCCAGGAAAATATACTGTTAATTATCTTTTTATCTTTTTACGTGGGGGAATGTATTGACGCATACCTCTCCGCGGGGCGACGGAGAGGTTATGTCAGGCTCACCGGGGGAAAGATATTCCGCTAATACCGATTAAACCTACCACCTACTACTCGACATAACTATAGTTGACGGGACCTCGCGAATCGCTTTCACAAGCAGTCGCGACCCCGCCGAACTGTTACTTACCTAACCTACCCTACATTTACGCGAGCGAAGCCGCGAGCAGTATCTAGTAAAGTCATAAACCTACATATCGATCAAACAGCTTTTCTCAGTCCACTTCTGGACATAGCCCTCTCAAATTTGTTCCGCAAAACTCGATCCTTTACTACTATTTCGAAGAACTAATACATCAACAAGTGAGAAACGGCAATGAATTGCCGTACATCTTAGAGTTCGAAAAAATGGTTCAAGTTATATGCAAAGTTCACGTGATACCACGTGACCTTGAGGTTAGAGGTCAAAGGTCATAGTCATTTCGGGGGTATATCGAGTCGAATGGCGTTAAACTCTCGAGTCTCTAGCTCTTACGGTTCTTGAGTTGAAAGTTGTAAAACAGGCAGACGGACGGACAAAGCTGTTGTATAAGAGATTTTTCGAACTCTAAAAAGCAGTAATAGTCTAGTAAGATACTCTTCGATCCTAAGGCGCGCATCTTTGACTTTTCTCGAATCTATGTGCGTATTAAATATTATTAATTATCACTTGCTTTAACGGTCAAAGAAAACATCGTGAGGAAACCTGCATGTCTGAGAGTTTTTCATAATGTTTTACGAAGATATGTGAAGTCTACCAACTCGGACTGGTGTGCAGAAGGACTTAACCTTGTCACAATGAGAAAAGGCTCGTGCCCAGCTTAAGGCAAGTTTAATACAGGGCTGATATTATATTATTTATTTATTTACTTTATTGAGACACAAAACAGTTACACATTACATGTAATGCAACAATTTTATATATGTAAAGAAAAGAGTTATATTTATCGTAAAAAGGACTTCAGATCTGGACTGCGTACTCTAATTGGGCACGAATGAGTGTTTTAAATAACATTTAAAACGTATGAGGACGTTCAAAATCATTAGAGGACCGTAGTACGAAACCGTACAGCTGGTATGTTTCATTAATTATAATGTCGATGTGATCCAGTGTAAACCCTAAATCACGGATAAAATTTACTTTTCTAAACTGGTGCCATATGAAGTGTAATCTTATTTTTCAATTGTAATTTTATTTAGTTCTATTGTTTTTTTTAAATTAAATTAATGTGAATATAATTTTTTTATGTCAATGTTTAATGTATAATTCAATATTTATATATATATATATATATATATATATATATATATATATATATATATATATATATATATATATATCCTGTAACTTATTGTACGTCCACTATGGCCATTTTTGCATCTAATGTGGCGTCCACCTGCTTACGACGTCCATATATGGACGTCAAATAGGAGACTAGGCGCAATCTTCGCGAAATGACACACTGATACTAGAAAAGTCAAAATATGAAAAACAAATTGGACGTAATTTTTCTTCCAATCTTGCTATACTGTATATTTACGTAGTTCCGTTGATTTTCGTTGCAAAACGAATAGCGCTGTTGTCAATTTGTAAATACTTTCATTGATAGGCGTGTTTGACTTCCGCACAAACTTTGGAGATGTGACGTTGCCGTACTGTGCGCATTGTTTATGTTTTAGATAAATCATAGTATTTCACTATATCATGTCGTATACGGGTTTCGCGCGAATTCATTTGATAAGATATGTGACCTCCGCCTCTTTTGGCAAAATGACCAGTGAAAATCGTCGAAGTGCAAGGATATTAAAATTGATACGAGGAGATAAAGGTTGACCGAGCGAGTGAAGCGTCTTTGCATCAACTGGCCAAATTTTCTTTCGTCTGTCAGTTAAGTTGTTTGTTTGTATGATCGTACTCGCGTACAGGTCGTTATTTTGAACCAATCTTGATGAAACTTGGTAGGTATATAGGTTCTATGCATTAGGTATTTGATTTTTTTGTCGTCGGCCATTTTTAGTAGGACGAGTGGTTCCCATAAAAAGCGGAGAAGTTTGTTGCGGCGCTAATTACCAACCGATTTTCATGAAATTCGGTAGGTAGGTATATAAAAAAAACCATCCTTACAAGTTGTGGTAAAAATTATCAGAATTGGTCAAGTGATTGTTGAGATATGACAACCAACTTGAGATTGCGTGTAAATCTGTGAATGAACTCGCACCAACAGTGAGGGTGCGAGGTCACGTTTGACGGTTTGTTGCATTTTTAGCGCTGAATAGTTTCTTTAGGGTTTCGGAGTAATCGAGGAATCCTTATAAATTCACCATGTCCGTCTGTCCATCCTTCCGTCTGTATGTCACAGACGATTTTCTCGGAAACTATCAGTACTATATAAACGTTTAACACACATGTGTCTTCTGTTAACGGCTAGGTAACTAAAGAGTTCTTAAATAAAATTTTGAAAAGAGTAAAAATTACGTGTGACTCTATACCTACATGTAAAGAGGGGATACATTTTTCAACCCCTCCCTCTCAAGTAGGGTATCGTTAAATAGGAATTTAAAAATAAAATAAATATTTCTTACATCAATTTTTGTCTTAGGCATGTCAACTGCGATATACAATAGCAGTCGGCTATTGTTGTATAAAAAAAATTTAGAAAATTGTGAGAACTAAGCTCTCTCGCGAGGTTTACTGTTCGTAGAACTGCTAGTATTAGGTACTTTAATTTGAACTTTCACAGTTATATCTATTTGGCATCAAATCGTAACATATATACGTAATCTTGAGAGCACCTTTATTCTGAGCGGAATAAGGTGGTTTTATGTTTGTAATGCATTGAATTTTTTAATATGGCTGTTTTTTCGACGTCCTCCCTTTTTAACCGACTTCAAAAAAGGAGAAGGTTCTTCTCCTCATAGACGGAAAATAAATCACTCCTTGCTATTATTTATGTATTTTTCGAGTAAAGTGGGTAGGTATGCACTATCGGAACCAAAAATAGACAAAAATCAAAAAGGATGGGAATCCAGCGTAGAATTTTAGATCGTCAATTAATCAAATTGTTATCAAATAAAGCAGAACATTAAAGTGGAATGAACAATGAAATAAGTTAGGTTCTACAATTCTGCATGAGTTGATAACTAGGTGTCCACTTTTGATTCAAATAAGTAGTTCAAATGGCATTTTCAACGTGTGATTTGGCACGGTTACAAAGTTAGAAGAAAATAAAATCAATGCATTAAATAATCTACCTACCTACCTACCTACAATTATCTATAAAACATAAAGTAGTTGATTGTTTGTTGACAAGAGTCTTTAATATGAACTTACATTTGGTAGGTATTTTTATTTCGGAAAAATAATTCCTTTGTAGGTAAGTCAATTAGTCGGTTCGTATAGGTGATACACCGGCCGCCGACGCCGTCGTGGGGTATCTACCTAGGTAGTACTTATATTTTGACTTTTTGATAATACTTATATCTAATTAAAGTGTAGACGCTATACCGAGACAAAACGGCCGTGCCGAAGCATTCTATAGGATTAAGTACTCTATACATTGTCTTGAAATATAATTATTCTTTTTGTTTTAAATTTGGACGCTATATTACTAAAAAATATGTGTGATGTGCGTTATTTGGCGTCCGTATATTAAGAACTTTTCACGCTTCTGTTTGATAATATTTAACTTTTTAAATTAAATTTTATAACATACGTACTTAAATAAAACTGTTAAAGTTGATTTATGTACATGACAAGGATTTTGAAAGGAGGTATTCTTACGTCTGTTGGGCATTTACGATATACGGACGCCAGATTATCCTAAAATATTAACACTTCGTATTATTTGACGTCCATATCTGCGATACCTATCTGATATCGAAGATATGGACGTCAAATAATAGTTAGTGTGAATATTTCTGGGTAATCTGGCGTCCGTATTATGAAAATACAGAGACACCTGTTTTCATAATACGGACGCCAGATTATTGTAATATTTGATTATATTTTATTGTAATTTATGCCATTGTGTGCAACTAGAGTTTAGCTTTAAATTACTACCTATGTCATTTCAAATACCAAATTATGTTAATTATGTTTCTTAAAATCTTATTACATAATTATAAATATCTACCTCACTGAATGAAGGATTGATAGTTCGATGTTAAACCTTCTGCTGACTTCACATCCGGATGGCTACCGCGTATCTGTTGGCGCCCCACTTGGTTTCTCAGGTCACTGCTTTGTCCGGAGTACAGTGCCTCTCACATGTCCGCCGCAATCGCGTGTCGCACGCAGCCGCCGTGTTTGGCACTACAAGTCAGCAGATTGGGATGGGATGCGGTCCTTCTTTGCGTCCTACCCTTGGGGACAAGTATGCTTCTCGGCGGATGATCCCAATACCGTTGCTGACTCTATTGCTTATGTGGTGCTACAGGTTATGGAACTTTTTATACCGCCCTCTGCGGTCCCCATTGGTGGCAAATTTCGGTCTTGGTTTGGTCCATCTTCCAAAAAAGCTTCTCGCAGGAAGCAGGAAGCTTACCAAGTCTAGGCTGATGCGGTGACGGCATGTGATGTACCAACGCATTAAAAAAGGAGTATAACTTTGCTTCCAGGTCCTTCAAACGAGACATTGCAAGGGCGAAGTCGGAGCACATCGGTAGAATTGGCGAGAGGCTTGAGCTTCGGGAACTCGTGCATTCTGGTCTCTTGCCAAAGCTATCGAAGGAAATTTCTGCAAGCCATCCTTTCCACCGCTACACATGGGAAATGACTCGTTGGCCCACGACGCAAAAGAGAAAGCCGATCTTCTGGGCAAACTCTTTGCGTCCAACTCGACTTTGGATAACAGGGGACAAAAACCGCCTACTATACCGCGGTGTGACGGATGTATGCCGGATATCCGTTTCTACCAACGCTCAGTGCGTTTAGCATTCCTATCCCTTGATATCCATAAGTCAAGTGGGCCTGATGGAATCCCTCCTATTGTTTTAAAGATGTGCGCTCCTGAGTTGGCTCCGGTCTTAACGCGACTATTTCGACTCTCTTACTCTTCTGGCGTAGTCCCGACATCATGGAAGTCAGCATTGGTCTACCCGATCTCAAAAAAAGGCTACCGCTCAAATCCGTCCAACTACAGACCGATAGCCATAACCCCCCTTTCCTCTAAGATAATGGAATCCATTTTCAACTACTAGCACTTAGTGCTGCACTGCTTAGTGACCAGCAGTACAGCTTCCGTAAGGGTCAGTCGGCTGGTGATCTTCTAGTATACCTAACACATCGTTGGGCACAGGCGAACGAGACAAAGGGGGCCTTGGCGACTAGTTTGGACACAGCGAAGGCCTTCGGTCGTGTCTGGCATAAAGCGCTTCTTTCGAAGCTCCCTTCCTATGGGCTTCCTGAGAGATTATGCGAATGGGTCACTAGCTTTTTAGCAGACAGAAGCATTAAGGTCGCAGTCGACGGTGAATGCTCTAACTCCATGCCTGTAAGTGCTGGTGTCCCGCAAGGCTGTCTGCTATCGCCTACTCGATTCTTCCTCCATATCAATGACATGTTGCAAATAAGCAACATTCATTGTTATGCGGACGACAGCACGAGCGATGCTCTCTATACCGGCTGCGCTAACATCTCTCGGGAAAATGTCATTGAGAGCCGAAACAAACTTGTTTGTGGAATTGAGATCTCTTTAAAGAAAGTCTCAGATTGGGGCAGACTTAATTTGGTCCGATTTAACCCCACAAAGACAGAAGTCTGCGCATTCACCGCTAAAATACTGCCGTTGATCGTATCTCCTCGTTTTGAGCACATCCCCATAACTGCCTCAGCCTATATTGGAATACTTGGTGTCGACATATCGAGTAAAGTCCTGTTCCGCGACTATTTAGAGGGTAAGGCCACCGCCACTACTTTACAAGGCGCTAGTTCGGCCTCACATGGAATACTGTTCTCATCTTTGGGCAGGGGCACCCCAGTACCAGCTTCTCCCTCTGGACCGCATTCAACGGAAAGCGACTCGAATCGTCGACTGCCAGGTTGTTTCAAATCGGCTAGACCTCTTGGCGCTGCGTAGAGATGTGGCCTCGCTATGCAACTTCTATTGCTTTTAATATGGGGAGTGGTCCGAGAAAATGTTCGGACTGATCCCTGCCGCCTCTTTTCGCCATCGTCCTACGCGATAGAATTTCAATCCTCATCATTTAGACGGTTGGCAGTCCACAACTGTGCGTTTTCCAGAAATTTTCTGTCTCGCACAACTAAACTGTGGAATGAACTGTCGCCTGCGGTATTTCCGGACCAATACGACCTACAAACATTCAAGAAAAGAGCTTACTCTTTTTAAAAGGCCGGCAACGCATTTGTGACTCTTCTGGTGTTGCGGGTGTCCATGGGCGGCGGTAATCGCTTACCATCAGGCGATCAGTCTGTTCGTTTACCTCCGATACAATAAAAAGATAAAAAATTGTGAAGTTTCATTTGTTTTGAACTTTGTTGAAATTATTTTTGTTTTAAATATGGACGCTATATTACTAAAAATATGTATAACGTGCGTCATTTGGCGTCCGTATATTAAGAACTTTTCACGCTTATGTTCGATTGTATTTAAATAAACCTGTTAAAGTAGATTAATGTACATGACAAAGATTTTGAACGGAAGTATTCTTACGTCCGTTGGACGTACCCTTATACGGACGCCAGATTGCCCTAAAATATTAACACTTAGTATTATTTGACGTCCATATCTTCGATACCTATCTGATATCGGAAATATATGGACGTCAAATAATAGTTAGTGTGAATATTTTTGGGTAATCTGGCGTCCGTATTATGAAAACAATATTTATTAATATTGCTTATTATAAACAGTCTATAGTATAGCACGGCTTGGCAATCCATGACCTTCAAGTGGTCGAGCAGAATGAATTAAAAATCATATATATCATAGGAGTTCTGATGAGTGGTAATATGGATCGGAGTCCTTATTGGTTTCCCTCCGTCTGGCAATATACGAATATTTGTATATCAACATATCGTAAATATTTAAGAAAATAAGATATACATGATTTTTGAAATTATTTAATGGACCAATATTCGCTGTCATAGTTTATAAAAATGAACTAAAAGTAGTGGACGTTACAATAATGCGAAATGAAAGGACGTAAGATCAGTATTGTGATGTAAATATATATATATATAAATATATATATATATATATATATAATTTATTTTTAATTTTTATTGATTATAGGTATGTTATAATTCTCTATTGCTATGAATTGCTAAATTATCCAAATTAGAAATAAAGATTTAGTTTAAAGTTTCATTTAATGAGTAGTAAAGGCTAAGTTTATCAAGATCCTCCTGCAAAAGCAAACAATCATGAGTATTTGTGCACGACTTGTAGATTTTAATGTCTTCGGCATATATTAAGAACTGAGAGTTTTTAAAGCAATTTGAAATGTCATTAATGAATAAAATAAAGAGTCTAGGTCCAAAATTGAGCGCTGAGGGACACTGGAAATGACAACTACTGACTTTGATTCGCAGCCGTTGAAAACGGCTTTCTGAGTTCTATTAAAGATGTAGGGTGTGAACCATCTGAGTAAATCACCACGAATGCCGTTATATGCTATTTTATCTAATAGCAGTTTATAGTCCACCTTGTCAAAAGCTTTTCAAAAGTTAGTTTATACTACATCTACTTGAATAGGAACGACAATGTTTTCGAAAAGATTATTAGTGTACAGTATGAGGTTGGTAACAGTAGAACGCCGTTTAACAAATCCATAATGTTCACGTATGATGAGTTGATGTATGTGAGGATAAAACTCTTTGTGTACAAGACTCTCAAAAAGCTTCGACGCTTTAGAGGACGATCATTTTGAATATAATTTCTATTGGCGCTTTTGTATACTGGAGTAATAAATGCGCGATTCCAAATGTCAGGGAAAGTAAATTTCACTCAAACATTTATTAAATATGATCCGGAGGGGAATATATATGTTATCCGAGACGTTTTGTAAACACAGAGGAGGCATGCCATCCAACCATGAACCAGAGCCTTTATTTTTGTCAATCTTTTTAAGTGTATTGTGTATGACCTCTAAAGTTAAACATACATCAGAAATATAAGAGCAAGTGCTTCTTTAAGTGGTTGCCTAAGCGTGGGTTAAACGACAGGGGTTCATATACTGAGGTGAAATAGGTTGAAAACAGATTACAGGTATCGGTTGGATTACATGAATTTATGTTGTCGAAATACATCTTAGCAGGTATTGGCCTTACCCTTTCGTTTGGCAATATATGTCTAAAAGTGCTTTACATTAAGTGGGATACTATTTTCTACAGAGGTTGTATACCTTTTAAAACATTTAGTAGCTTCAGATTTGAAATGCTTATGATAGAATGAAAAGGTCTCGTAGTCAGATGCCGTATATTTTCTTATTTAGACCAGGCTTCTTCGTTTTAAAATATGTATTAGTGCAGGGTGAAATATAATGGGGAAGTTAGAATTCTTAGGACAAGTAAGCGGTACATTCAGCTTTATAATACTATAGACATTATCATAAAAGACATTAACTGATTGCTCGGCATGGAGATCGGGAAGCAATTGCTTCCAGTGCAATTTACTAAATTCGCAATTAATACTGTCATAATTAGTTTTGAAATCAATTTGAAGCAGCGATAGCTCAGTGGGGAGATTAACAGACTGCAATACAGAGGGTCTCGGACTTGAACCCACGTCGCGCACCTCTGACTTTCGGTAGTTATATGACTTTTCGAAATTATTTACGTATTGATTAACAATTATCGCCTGCTCCGTGCCTCGGAGAGCACATTAAGCCGTCGGTCCCGGCTGCCATAAACATCTATGGCAGTCGTTATTGGGAAGACAGTGCCCTATAATATCCTGAAACTGGTCTAGCCTTAGGGTATCGTTAGCCTTCGGATTGCGGCGGTCAGGTGGCAGCCGCTCCGTGTAAAAACTGACATCCAGTCAAATCCGGTTAGACTAGAAAAGCCGACTCCAAGTTACTTGGGAATAGTAAAGGCTAGGGAGAAGAATTAGTTTTGAAATCATTCAATTTGGGTGGTATGTGGCGAGCCATAGGTATTAATTCAGATTCAAGCGAAGTCGTGACAGAAATCAGGAGATGGTGACTATTTGGTGGAAGTAATGGTACGCACGTATTAACTTGGTAATTGAAGTGCGATAAAAAATGTCCAATATGCGACCTGAATTGTTTCTTCACGTATTGCATTGACATGTATGTGAGAGAGATATGAAATTGCATAGATAACTATATGATTTGGTAGGTTGAGGAGCGAAATAAGGGTTGTCATTACAATGTTGCCAATGAAAGTTATTTATATTACAATACTACAAAATCGTACTGTTGTTAACAAATTTAACTATAAGATCTTTATCTAAGGCTAGCTGACTCGCGCCGACTTCGTCTGCTTCACATAAGATACATTTCCCAATTATTGCGACATTTTTCATTGATGCGCTCCTATTAGTAGCGTAGCGTAGCGTGATGTTATATATCCTATAGCCTTCCTCGATAAATGGACTATCCAACACTAAAATATTTTTCAATTCGAACCAGTAGTTCCTAAGATTAGTACGTTCAACCAAACAAACAAATAAACTCTTCAGCTTTATAATATTAGTATAAATAGATTATGAAATGCAATATAGTTTAAAATTGAAACTGAACATAAATAAATATAAAATGGCCAACTCGATACTAACGTGCAAAAACTGACTCAAAAAGAACCGTGCGTTATACAATATGTAATTTAATCTATAAGAAAAAAGTCTCGCCATCTCTCTTCTTTAACCTAACATGAGTGAGACAGCATGCGATTTATCTTTCGGATAAATTTTACTTGTTAGTTGTAGGAGTGGCCGTAAATGTAGAAATTGCCTATCAGTTGATTAAATCAAAGTTAATTACTAAGTTAATGAAAAAGCGGTGGGAAAGTTATACAGGGTTAATATTATATTATAGATACATTTACTATATGAGTGTTTTGTATGGTACTAGATTTTGACTGCGGCTTTGCTTGTGTCAATGTAGTCTAGGTTAGTAATTTATTCTAGATAAAAGGTAACCTATGTCCTTTTCTGTACCGCTGACAATGTTTAAGTAAAATTTCATGATGACCGGTCGAGTAGTTAAGGCGTGAAAGCGTAACAAACAAACCAACTTACATTCGCATTTATAATAATATAATATGTGTTAGAGTTAGCTGTTATCTTTTTGTAATACCTAAATAAAATTGTACTCGAGCTTAGAATGGCACTGAGTCCTGCAACACAGTTTTAACTAGCGCAAGAATTAGAGGACTCGAAACACTTCTAATATTTGTTCGTTTGTGTTATGTTATTGAATGTTGTTGTAACAGAAAGAGTTCGGGTTTTTCCTGTCCCGCGGCGGCGCGGTGCTGCTGCGGCAGAGCGGCGTGTTCCGCACGAACTGCGTGGACTGCCTGGACCGCACCAACGTGGTGCAGAGCCTGCTGGCGCGCCTGCAGCTCGCCGCCGCGCTCAAGCTCCTCATGGTGGTCGTCAGCGATGATGAGAAGTACCCGCATCTCGACAAGCTCTTCAATAACGTGAGATAAATTAATTAACCAATTACGGATTGCAGTCCAGCATTGTTTTCAATCTCGTGGGACTTTTGCTAGATTGAAGTCAATCCTGCGGGATTTTTTGGTGAATTGTAGTCAATCCAGCCTGATCCCGCAGAATACTGCATAGGTTAGTATTTTCTGTCCAATCATAAAATAAAACTTTGTTATGGTTATAATCAAACATTAATTAGAAATACAAAAAGCAACAAAACCTTACTGTTCCTAATTGACTAATTATCACATAGTTTGGTTATTATTTATTAATAAAAATGCCAAAGACAATAACAAATATTAATATTTGGTAATACTAAATATGTTGTTTTTGCACTTTAGTTAACTAAAAGTACTAATCTTCATCTGAGGTAATAATTACAATCAGCAAAGATGTTCCGACTAGTCGGTAAAGCTGACTATTCGGTCAATTACGTGGTCGGTGACTAGTCTAGTCTAGGTGACTAATCGGCAAAGAGCACCGATTATCCGGCTTCTTACGTTGCATGTCTCAATATAATGTATGTAGGAGGAATTATATTAAATAAAATCCTTTATTGTAAATTAATATTGTATGGCAGGTGTGGGCAGATCACGCAGACATGATATCGACGCAGTATTCTGGCACGGGCGCGCTCAAGACGGACTTCACGCGCACGGGCAAGCGCTCGCACCTCGGCCTGCTGCGGGATGGGATCAACTCGCTCACTAGGTACTATAAGAACAACTTCAGCGACGGGTTCAGACAGGTACGTTATATATTTTAAATTGTATTATACGTGAATAGAATAGATTTTCAGTTTTATAAATGGCTAATATTTACTCACTGTACAGATGGCGACTCTCGCCACTACTAGTACGCCAAGTGTTGTGGGTTCGAATCCCACACGGGACAAAATTTTGTGTGATCAACAAATGGTTGTTCCGAGTCTGGTTGTTCTTTTGTCCGTTGTTTGAATGTTTGTAAAGCACCCCGCGACACAGAAATTATTACTAGTGAAAGAAAGAAAGAAATCGTTAGTGCTAAACAGCTAAACGAAGTAACAAAATAATAATAAAAAAGGAAGAAATAAAAACACAGTAACATAAAATACTTAATGAACATCCTGACATCATCCTGCGGGAGTTGTAATTTTTTATAATAAGTTAACTAACGTTTTAAAGAAGAAAGCTTTTGTCGAAACCTACTCGACCTGTTTTAATTATTTTACCATTAGAAAGCTTTATCCATAAGTAACACAGGCTATATAACATCACGATACGAGCCACAGAAGTGGAGTGGAAATCATAAACGTGGGTGAAACCGCGGGAAACAGCTAGTAACTAATAATTATATGAGAGAACAGCATTTTTCCATACATTCAGAAGCCGGCAGCATCCTGTTTAATAGAATCGAATTACCGTAGTGTGACGTATGCATAATAGGCCACCGCCTACCTTCTTCATACATATGTATATAAGTATAATATTTAATTGTTTGTTCCAGGACGCCATCGACCTGTTCCTAGGTAAATACGTAGTGATGGACGGTGAAAGCAACACGGTGGCCTGTCCTTTGAGGAGGGACCGAGACTGGAAGTATATTACTGTAAGTTACACATACATATTACATTAGAAATACGTGCCGTATTTGCACATTTTCTTGTTCGGTCCCATAGTAAAATTTGCTGATGAGGTCTCTGGTTCGACGTACGGTAATATTTTGTGTTATCCCATACTAGATATAGATATTTGTCATTAGGTAAATAGATTGTTATTTATACTGAATTTCGAAAGTAGATTTTTTGCATGTGGCGCTTTGTTCTAAATAACCGGTCTATCTGTGTGTGATAATGGTATCTGCTGTTAGCGATCTTAACAATTGCATTCGAGTATATTGATAATGTATTTTTGGCACACAAAGCAGAGTATAATTAAACAAGGACATAAAGAATTTACTAAAATATGTGTACACAGCAAGCAAAATTTTGGTTTGTTGCCTTTGATTAACAGTGATTTGATCGGTAACGCAGCGAGTTCGTCACACCGAACGCATCTGCGCACATGTTTTTGGCGCTTATATAACGTCAATATAACACTGACAGCCATAACTGTCACTTTAGTTGACACATCGGCTCTGTGGTGACCTCACTTAAGCTAACGGTTGACGTTTCCAAACAAACCAATAGATGGCGCTTTATTAAATTCCAATTACAGAAATAAATTCCGTTTCGGTGATTATTTTCTTGAGGCTTCGACTAATAAATATATTGATTCGGTCGCACAGTTCCCGTCGGTGCTCCTGGTGGCCATGTCCATGTTCTGCGCGAGTGCCGTGCTGCCGCAGCGGTACACGAGCGAAGTGCTGCTGTACCTCATGTTCTGGGGCGCCGCCGTCACTGCCACGCTTACCTTCATCTTCAGGTAACCCAGCACTTCCAGCTAAGCGCTTCACACACCAAGGTGCTTAGTGCGAGTTTGTCTTACGTTAACGCGATCGACACGTCTATGACGTTCGGCGCGCACTTGTTGGCTCGTATCCGCCGGTAACACATGCTCGGTACTAATGTGGCGGCTCGTACGCGAGCCTCTGTCAAAGGACAGATTAACCAAGCAGATACCCAATCGCGGTAAACGTTTTGAGCGCGTTATTGTTAAAACAACTCGCATTAGACACCAGAAGTATCTTACACGTTGCTATTACTTAATCTAATTGTTGCTTTTCTGTCAGCGTATCAAGCCCAAAGTACAAAAATACTAGCCTGCCGTTGACTACATAATGCTTTTTTTAAAACCCTGGTGATTATATTAATTGTAGGCATTCAACATATTGATTGATTTAAAGTACACACGGCTATACATCAAGTTAGACACTCTATATACGCATACCTACACTACATACAACATAGACAATTGTCGGAAAAGGACAGTGCATAGTGGTGTCGATGTAATAGTAAGGACAGAGCGTAACAAAAACATAACGCACTCTCTCGCACGATTCGCAGCGTTCAACTTCTAATAGTTCAAAGTCCAAACAGTGTAGGTTGATGCGTCGCTGTGTGTACATCTTATGAACAAAGTTTAATTAAACATTTAACTATGAAAAGAATGAAATTTATACCAAAATTATTTCAAAAGCTTTAGTTATAAATTATAGTAACAGACAAACTGTGAGTACACATGATAATAATCATTATAGCTACTCATGGATATAGCTGCTAATACTACAATAGCAGTATAGAGGCAGAATTCTGTTTATTTAAGCAGTACCAAGAATACGCCCCTGTCTCCAAAAGAGAAATGCCGACTCATATTTCAACTAGGATTTGGCCGCGTCTTCGCTCGTATAAATATCGGTTAGGGTAGGGGTTAGTAACAGCACTTTCTCTGGATAAAAATTAGTTAGGATGCGAATGCGACGCTTCGAAATGAAATTTCGCATAAACGTTATCTGGAGTCCAGAAAACCTTTCATAGATAAAAATTTACATAACCTACATGTACGCGAGCGATGCCGCGGGCAATATCTAGTCGTAGTATATTAATATATATGAGTGAGTAATACGTTTTATTCCAGACACGGCAAGGAGTTCGTAGACTGGCCGCGGTTGGACGCCGGCGGGCTAGCCGCCGCGCGGGCCCTGCCGCCGCCGCAGTCGTTATGATCGCTGACCTGCCGCTCGTAGTCGTCGTCTAACTCCCACGCGCATAACCACACACATGTGTGACCGGGACAACACATCACCATCCTATTCATCCTCCCTCTTACTCCGTGTTAACGTATACGACTAAGTCACATCAGATAATTTCAAAATTCGTCTCAGTCATACGCGTTAACACGTACATATGTGAGAGCGGGGCAAAGCTTCACCTCCCAATTCTCGTTCTTCTAACTCACACATCCGTGTTAACGTTTATGACCGAAAGTCACATTAGATAAATTTCCAATTGATTGCGCGAATGGCATTGTGGTTAACTTGCCACTTCGCCGAGTGTTGGTTATGTAGTTGTTCCAAGTCTGGACGTTCTTTGCATCCTTCGCTTGTCGTCGTTCATTTGAATGTTTGTAAAGACCCCGTGTCACAGGAATTACATAAAGAGTGGCAGCAGTCTTTAAAAAAAATTACAATTCATCTTAGTCATACTTAGCGCGTTAACACGTATGTGGGAGTAAGACAACATATGTTCCCAAAGTATCTAATGCTGTCCCGTTCGCACCTACACATTATCGCGTGCCAGTGAGAGGGACACGATTTCCAAATTGCTACTGTTAGCCGGACTAGTTGTATAGATTATTGTAAACCGAGTTTTGATAAAGAGCAGTATTTTATTTATATTATTTTATATAATATTTACATTTTAATCATGATAGTTTATTTATTTATTATTATAACTATCATCTCGCCCCGATTTTGCACGGGTAGTACAGAACCTTAATAAATTATACACCTAAACCTTTCTCATGAATCACTCTGTCTATTAGTGATAACCGCATGAAATTCCGTTTAGTAGTTTCTGAGTTTATTGCAAACAGACAGGCGCGGCGGGGAACTTTGTTTTATAATATGCAGTGAAGAATGTGAAGATACTTTAACGCTTAAGCGGTTTTAGAAGCCAACTTAGAGAATTTCTTAACAGATTTTGTTAAAAAGAAAAACCATCATCATTTTAATATTTGGGTTTTTGATACACTCTAACCAGCAATCGTTCGGGGTAAAATACATTACATTTTGGGGTAAGGTGCACTACCCAGATTTTTCAGGTAAGATCCTTTACCCTGTATTTTGGGGTAAGACACATTATCCTAGTGTTGTTAGGGTAAGATACATTAGTCCGGTTACCATTAAGCTAATTTTACTTAAAAATCTAAACTTTCTTCTTTAGACACTCCAAAGTCTACCACAGTATAAATTGTACCTTAAATATATCAATATAGAGTCCATTTTTAATTGATGAACGAGATATCAAGTGTCCAATTGTACAAATATTAAGACATATTAGAGAATCTTTCAGTAAATAGAATATGGATACAAATGTGGCTTTTGAAGAATGATTGAACAGTATACTGTTAGCTTGTTCAGACCACCGTATCAATGGTGCAGAGGCACCGCATTGATCTGAATAAGCCAATAATCGATTCATTCGAATAATCGATTCATTCGAATAATCGATTCATTCGAATAATCGATTAATTCGAATAATCGATTAATTCGAATACAAAGCAACAATACAGGTCAGTCGTTTTTTATAGCCACAGTATATTCGTTATTTCAACGACTTGTTGCTGTTTTTTGCTTAGTGTGGTACTACGAAACTAATACAAATTTTTAATTACCGTAACTAGAAGATAGGTGCAATATGTAGTACGATTATAAACCTTTTAATATAATCTCTGTATATAATATGTTCCGCTGCTGGGCACGGGCCTCTTCTCTATGTTAAAAGGGTTGGGCCACGCTGGCTCAGTTGACTTGGCAGACTTCACATATGTCCGAGAATTCTCAGATTGAAGCGAGAGTTAATTAACTATTAAATAAACACAGAACTTTGAAAAGTCAGTGGTGCAAGCTTTTAGATCGAAATCGAGACCTCTGTGTGTGTGTCCAACGGTTTCCTACCAGGTTCCAAATAAAATCCAAGATATAGGAATCCAGATTTTCTTGCGATTGGCAGCATTAAGCTTAGTCATGGTCATTACACTATTTAAACAAACTTTTTTAAGGTGATACTTAGTGCAATGCTGTACTTATCTTCTAGTGATGGTATATCTATTTTCTATGTATATTTTATATCAGCATTCCATTGTTGAAGTGAGCGGACTATTTGTTGGAGATAAGTAGTTTAAATTTACATTAGATCGTTAGATAGAGTTATAGATTTCAGTGATATCTATCCTTTTTCTCGGTGGGAACGATGCGCAAATTTTATTCGATCTCTTTAATTTTTATTCGGATACCAATTCGTTAGTAGGTACTAATAAAAAAATTACTGTTTTAAATCACGGTAGTTCTATTCAAAAACTGTTTCATTGATCCTGTAGCATAAAAATATAAGATTCGTTTCCCGGATGTGATAAATTTGTAACTTCCAGTATTCGAATCCCGGATCGAATAAATTGTTTTTTCCTTTATCATATTTTCGCTAGGTTTCAAAACTATGTGCCTGGCCCAATATGGGTGCAATGCGCCTACTTTAAGGATATATAGGTGTGAGTACGACAAAAGATATTTGTGTCTTCGTTATGATAGTAAAAGTTCTTCCATTGATCGTCACATCAAATAGTCCGCCGCTAAAGTACCGCACGCACTGCCCGAACAAAATAGATTAATCCAGTAATGTGTGCGAACCATTGAAGTATATAATAATGACCTCCAGACCTTCGGTCACGGCGGTCAATCTTAACGAAGACTGGCCAAACTCTCATGATCCGATGGGATGGTAATCCGACACGACGAGAGAGAGGTCAGTCGCAGGGCCAACTGCTTCTCGTGGTTTCCGAGGCACGTCGTCTAACACCGCCTACTTTGCTAATTCGGAGCGGCTATTAATAAAATTATACGTATTACGTATATCGATTGTCATAGATGTTCATGTGAACCAGGAGTGAAGGCTTTAGCCAATCACGAGGTAGCTTCTTATGTAATCACCTTGTTATATACTTCAATGGAAATAATAAACTATATATATATAGTATGGTTTGTTGCTGTGGTCCAATGTATTAATTTATGTTCCTGGTGATGGAATTGACAGTGTGAACGAGTGTTTTGGTTTTTAAGGTAGCGGATTTGATGTTCGGGACGGGTAATGTGTTTTAGGATTTTCTCTAAACTGTAGTTATATGTTTGGCATAAATATGTACTTAAAATTTTATTTTAACTGCTCTGGCAATGCTTCGTCGGTCCTGTATAAGTTATTAATGCAATTGCTGATTGTGAAGTCCTGAGATCAATTCCCGATTTATGTATTTCGGTTAATTCTCAATAGCGTCACGGAGCCTGCTATATCTTGTAGATGAAAAAGTATATTATCTTAATCAGTCAATTGTTGGAATGCTAGATATAATTTAAAACTTACTGTATCTAACCGCCGGTGTGCCGCTGCGACTCAGTAGGTCAATTATATATAAGCTATTACCATGGATCTCTTTCGGGCGACTGCCGATCATCAAATACAGCAGTCGTGATATGCTAGTCCAAAGAACAAAGACACTGGATTCCCTTTTGATAGACAGTCACTCTCTCACTGTCAATAAATAAATTTTATTATTCACGATCAATCTCTACGCAATAATATGTGTAAACCACAAAAAATATTTCTGATCCTTCTGTCCGCACCTTGTTACAACAAGAATAAACTCCCCATGTTACATGGATTATTCCCCAAAGATATACACACACAAAAACAACTTTAGAAAAATTATTTTCTTACCCATATTTCTACCAGTTTTAAGTCAAATGTAACCACCCCACATTTATAAAAATCATTATACCGTACCCTACAAAGCGTGCTAAATAAATATATATAATTATCTAGACCATTCTTCTTAATGTCTTATTTAAAAAATACAACTCCTACTACTATCATAACTAATTATTAATGCGAATGCGAGGCTATCTCGACCGATCATCATAAAATTTCGCATACACATTGTCAGGGATACAGAAAAGAACATTGGGTACCTTTCATCAAGGAAAAAGCACTGTTCTTGAAGGAAGCTGCAGGCAAAAACTAGTAAGACATATAAGAAAAATGGACTAGATATACCCTTCCTAAGTAATCGGATAAAAACCAGAACATTCGTATTATTTTTTCAGTTTATTGTACAGATGGGTTTACGACGACGCGAGACGGCAATTTCTTACCTTTGATATAACACTGCGAATTTAAATTATAATATTTGATGCATTTAATCATTTTCTTAGCTTTTCAATCCTTCCTATTAGTGATGTATAATGTTCTATTTTAATTTATTTTTTTATGTGTGGATTACTTTTTATACCGCTTAGGATTACTGCATATATGTGAAACGTTGAGTTGGATAATCTTGGAATGTGTATGTATATTTGAAGGGTAGGACTAAAGGTGCTATCGTAAATGTACTGTTATCTTTCAAATTCATATATGAAGTCACGTTTTCATTAAAAGTTTGGGAGGTTAATCCATGAGTTTTCATAGTATTTGTCACCGCAAAAAGCGCTTTAAAAATTATAAGAAAATTTACTTGATTATGATATGTGTTAAAAAGCGTCGAGAGCTCAAGGATAAAAACGCATGTTGCCCCTAGTTTGTTGATGTCATCGAATAAAAATCGAATTTTGCGTCGATTTATTCGACTGTTATTCGAATAGACAATCGAATAAATCGACGCAAAATTCAATTTTCAACGGCAACATTCGCGACTCTACACCGTTGCCGAACTTTGTGATATACAAGCGTTGTCTTATGTATTTATTTGTATGTCTACCCTAATATATGTACATGTAGATATATATTATATTTGTAAGGTTATGTGATTTGTTTACCTAAGCGGTATGTTATATGGCACTTGTATTTTGTTATATTTAATTCGCAGTATTGTAACAAACGGTGTGTTATTATGAATAGTTGTTATATTTTGTCATTTTGTGTAATTTAATAATTTTAATCTTGTAATTTTTATGGAGAAGATATTTCAATAAACAATGAATCAAATTATATTTTGTTTTATTTTTCTATGAAGGAATACGTGAGGAATACTGCATGACTGAGAGTTTGCTATAATGTTCTCAACTCCACTCCAACTCGCACTGGGCCAGCGTCGTGGACTATGGGCTAAGCCTTCTCACACTGAGAAGAGGTCCGTGCCCAGTGGCAATATTATTATTATTATTAATTGTTCTGGATGTCTTGTTGAATTAATGACCTAAGTAGAAACTTGTACTAAAGGTGAGGGCGTAGGTTTGAAGCCTGTGTCGTGCGATGTTCATGGTGTGTTTGACAAGCATTGACGCATCTCGAATGATGTACCATAGTGGGCCCCTCAGTTATATATTGCTTTATTTATGGTCGACCCGGTCCCTTAACAGCGATGGCCTACATAAAATCTTTGGTTTAATCTTGACATCCTAGGGAGGGTGCCAGACAATTCTGTAGTTAATTGCTGTGCAAGAAGTGTCGGTTTCGGATACTGGATCAAGCAGTATTCTCTTTATTCTGTCCACAAATTCTCATTAACAGCGCTGAGTCTGGAACTGGTCTACTGCTTCGATATGTTATAGACGGGAGTATATAGTATATCAAATAAATTAAAATGATTTATTTTCTCGGGATAGTCCGATTCGCCACCCCCATTAATAGTTCCACCCGCATTGCCCCCTAAGGTGGCGAATACGATATTTTACAAAAAGAACCATTTGCCACTGGAAGAGGCAAACCTGCGTCATCCCCGATGGCGAAGCAGGTCAGGCATTTTCGTGTATTATTTTATAGGATTTATTTTGACAGGGATCGGAGTATCATATAATCTGGACACTTCAAAAACTGTAAATGTCATTCCAAATAAAAGTATTTACTTGACTTATGTTTATGGGTGGCAACTGAGATTTTTCGTAAGCAACATGGCGACCCCGGGTGGCAAATGGGATTCTTTCTATTGAAAATATCCCTTTCGCCACCAGAGGAAGGAATGCTTGGGGAGGCGACTGGGATAAAACTCAGTTGCCACCCCCGGTGGCGATTGGGATATTATTTTTAGGAAATGTCCCATTCGCCGTCGGGGTTGGCAATGCTGAGGGTGGCAAATGGTACTAACCCATTTTCTCGCTACAACTGGTGCCTGAACTAGCTAGCATAGCCAGTTGCACTCCCTGATTGGTAAACGATTAGCGAGATTAAGCAACGTTGGGTGCGGTCAGTTTATGGGTGAGTGACCGCTTAGTGGTATTCCATCTGAGCGTCTCCGTGCTTCGGAGGGGACGTAAAAAGTCGGTCCCGGTTGTTGCCATAACGACAGCAGTCGTTAAGCCATTTCAGAGGCCTACGGGCGGCTTGAACAACTCTTGACAACAGGTTGGCCACCAACCACTCGAAAAGTAGAAGAAGACTAGGCTCAAACCCTGTATTTGAAGATGGCAGGTCTTCTTCTTTGAGTTTCCGTGGTTTTTAAAGAAAACGCCCGCTCTAGGAATAATTCCTGTGTCACTGGGGACTTTACAAACATTCATGCAACGGACACAAAAACACCCAGACTTGGAACATCCATTTGTGAATCACACAATTTTTTGTCCCGTGTGGGGATCGAACCCACAACACACCGCGCGACGCATTTAAGTAAAGTAGCAACAGAGTTTAAATTCGTTTGATCTAAAATACTCAGATATGTCCCTGTTAAATTAAGAGGGCGATATGTTATTATTAAAACCTTATTACTGCACTAACCTACTCAACGTAACTAGAGTAAGAAAACATATTTTAGTACTGATAAAATAAAAATCGAGATAAGTTGATAAAATTGTCAAGTTTAGATACAGATAGTAAGTTTTGATCTAGTACCTAGATGGTTCTGAGTGATGATAAACGTTTTGTTAAGTAGTTTATTAGGACCTCAATATTTAATTTATGCTGCACATGCTTCTAAATATAATACAATGGAAAATCAAGATGTGCATGAATATATGCAATTGTAAGTATTTTTTATATATTACTTAGTTACTTATATAAGTGCAAACGGACGCACTAGGCGCTGTACTGCCCGAACCAATCGATTCTAGCACGATGGTGCTACGATCGACTGATTTAACCGGATCCACTTGGAAATCTAAACCATCCAAGGACCCAGTCAAACAAAAAAAACATTAACATCGGCAGAGCCGCTTAGTCTCCCTTTTTGTTCAGTTAATTTCAATGTATACCTAACATTCACGTAAACGTAAGACAATATTTATTTAAGTGCCCAGCAGTGGGGCAGTTTATATAGAGGCCTGGTATTATTATATACTAGTTTTTCCCTGCGGTTTCACCCGCGTAAGTCCCGTTTCCGTGGAAATATCGGGATAAAAAGTAGCCTATGTGTGAATCCAGGTCTCCAGCTATCTACATACCAAGTTTCATCGCAATCGGTTCAGTAGTTTTTGCGTGAAAGAGTAACAAACACCATACATCCATACAAACGTTTGCGTTTATAATATTAAGTAAGGATTTAATTTTAGATACACGACATCGGATAAGTTCTATCTGAAGCCGTCTCAGTTATGCAGCAGCTCCAAAGAAGTGCTTATCATCGACCGACAAAGCGGAGAAGCTGCCGTTAAAAGTTAGTAGGTAAATATTTTCTGTATGTACTTAAATGGCGAAGTGGGCAAGCGCTTGCCTCGCCTTGTCGTGTGTACGTTCGAATTCCTGACGGAATAATTATTTATTTGCGTTATATACAAAAGTCTAGGTGTATTTGTGTCCGTGCTTAATCACCCACAAAAAATATATGCGGCATTTAATATAGGTATTAGAGCCTATCCAGATGAGCCGTTTTACGAGCGAGTGGACTCGCGCGTAAAACGCCTCATCTGGACAGGCTCTTAGTAGCTACCGTAACTATAATTTTCCATGGAATAGTAAACAAAAACTGACGAAGATTTGTTTTCGCCACGCATACGCGTTAAGGCACGGCGCCCATTGGCGGTACGGCGTGGCAAGGTACTTTTAGGCGACGAATAAAAGTATAACCTAATTGTATGGAAATAAAGTTGAAATTTCAATGTTAACAGTCGTAAGTACAAAAACAATACCGCGGCATGCTTAGACATGCCGTGTCGGCAGCCTTTGGAACGCTTCGGCATCCCTCGGAACGCTTTGGCAGTCTTCGGGATACCACGGCAAAACAGCGTCCGCCCGTACCCGAAGCCCCGCGCGTAGCTTCATTAGCTTAGCGTCGATCATGCCGCCACGGCATGCGTAAGGACGCTTCGGTATGCTTAAGGACGTCGCGGCATACCTAAGGATGTCACGGCATAGTTACCGCCAGTGTGCGCTTACATGTAGGGAAGCCGAAATATCCCGTGCCGTGCCGCCAATTTGCGCCGGGCCTAAATGATTGGGGCTCATTCCTGCCGATAGTGCTATTTGAGAAACTTAGGCTAAGTCTTATGGAGTAGGTACCAATAGATCCCAAATCACAAAGTGTTGAGATCCCTTTGATGGTTGTGAGATGACCCTAACACTAAAGTGACAAATTATGGATTAAGTATTCCAATTTGATCACCCGGGTGATATCACCTGGGTGATCAAATTCCACATTTTTGTGTCCTAAAATCACCTACCAACAAATCACCTGGGAGATCAAATTCCACATGATTTCAATTTTGTTTCTTATGTTTCTTCAAATCACCTGAGTGATCAAAGTCCACATAATTAAAATTTGTTTATTATGTTTCCTTAAAACACAATTTACGCATTTTATCAAAAAGATGTCCAATTAAAATAATATACTATAAATCAGGTGATTTATGGAAACATAATAAACAAATTTTAATCATATGGAATTTGATTACCCAGGTGATTTGAAGAAATATAATAAATTAATTGAAATCATGTGGAATTTGATCACCCAGGTGATTTGTTGGTAGGTTGGTAGGTCGGTGATATCACCTGGGTGACCAAAGTGGAATAATCCCAAATTATGTAGGTACAAAGATACATATATTGTATTGTAAGTAGGTACAATTATATTGTATTCTCGTGTAAAAAATATTCTTATCAGATTAGATGTTTGTCCGATTTATGGATAACATGTCGTTTTATCACAAATATTTTATTCTACTTCCTACTATTAAGTACTTTTAATAAATATTTTGTTTGGATCTTGGGCTAAACTTGAACACTGATATTATAACATGTTCTGGTTACACATAGTATTTTTATTCCAGTATGAGTTTCCATGGGATTTGCAAAGCCATACTACTGTGGGCAATGACTAATCATTTCAATAAATAACTACAACTTCTATACTCATGTAAATTATATAGAGGTATTAAGTATTTCATGTCCCCTACATACTGTGACAGCCTGTGCCATCTCTCGGCACTGTGGGTAAGTTACCCACAGCGCCGTTTTACTGAACTACCTAGCTTGGCAATACGAGAAAGTCTAGCGCTTTCTCGTATCGTTTTGAACAACATCCCGGAGATGGACGCTTCTAGAAAATTCCAGCAACACTTTAACCACATATAAAACGGGTCAAGCGCACCGCCAAGGCAGTTTACAATTGTAAGCGGTCAAGTACATCGGAGCGAACGGAAGCGAAAATACCACAAAGTTTAAAGCAGTTAGAGTGGAAAAATGTTGTAGTGTGTGAGATGTTTTAAATTTTGCTAGAATAAAACGTGTTTTAGTCGGTAATATTGTTTAAATTCATATCCCTCGAACCCAGCACGTAACAAAGATTTATCTATAAAAAATTCTGTCTGGGATTCGAAACCACAACAACCAACACGGCGGCAGCGGCGAGTCGAACAGCTAACCGGCATTACCATCCGTGAATAATTGCAGTCGGTAAATTTTTATTATTTTCTGTTTTAGATATTGATTTACCAAACATTCTCGGACCTGAGAAAGATTTCAAACTTATCTTTGGTTTCTTGGGCTCCATCAAACTAATATCTGGATTATACCTCGTCGTAGTAACTGACAGAACATTGGTAAGATATGTATACATATTATATATTTAATTACTATCAGTTGCTATAAGCGATGTGAGATAGAATAAACACTTGAATCATGTATGTTATCATCTTTTGGTTGATTAGCATAGTTTCTCGTTCGAGTAATATCTATCCGAATATTATAAAGCTGAAGAGTTTGTTTGTTTGTTTAGTTGAACGTGCTAATCCCAGGAACTAATGGTTCGAATTAAATAATTATTTTAGTGTTGGATAGCCCATTTATTGAGGAAGCCTGTAGGCTATATAACATCACGCTACGACCAATAGGAGCGGAGCATCAATGGAAAATGTTGCAAATACGGAGAAAATTATCTTATGTGAAGCAGACGAAGTTGCGCGAGTCAGCTAGTATATAATAAGAAATAATAGGCTTTGCCAGCGTCTTCGCTTGCGTTTATGTAGATTTGTAAATAAATTTCTAATCCTCGGGAGCAGTACTTTTTCCTGGATGCAAGATACTCTGCGTTCTTTTCTGTTCCCCTAACAAGGTGTACCGTACCTACTAATACAAAATTTCATGAACTTAATTACACAACCGGTCATATTGTATAGTTAAGGCGCGAAACCGTAACAAACAAACAAACTCGCATTCAAATTTATAACATTAGTTAGGATGTAACAAAATTATGTGTTTTCTATATATATATATATTTATTTTAGGCAATCTTATTTTTAGTCTCATAGTAGTAATCTTACATTTTAATTACTTGCTGCAAAATAAATATATTTTTAAGTTCCATCACTGTTCCGAGCTCTATTGCTCAAGTTATAAAACCTTGCCGCGAGAATCATATAAAATTGTTTAAGGTAACAAAATGATTAGTTTGATTTATTACAAAGCCACGTAATTGGTACGTTACCGCAAACATAAAACAATATAGTATATATTGATAATTATGTGTTATTTAACTATTTTTAGGTGGGTAAGCTACATGAACATTCTATCTTTCAAGTGGCCAGCACAGAAATAATACCGTACGCGCGATCTACGAGCCATCTGACAAAGCGACAGGTCAGTTCTACCTATCACACGAAAATAACATAACAACCAACGTAAAACGTTAGTAAATGTCAGAAGAATTACGCGTTCAATTGGTTGAATCATTAGTTTTGAGCAAGCTTAATTATTGCGATTCAGTTTACGGCTCTCGGCTGCTGGCGCGTACTGACCGACAGGTGCAGCGAGTGCAGAACGCATGCGTTCGTTTTTGCTACACAGTCCCATTTAGGTCCATGTCACTCCGATCTTGAATAAGAATTTTATTCTAAAAATGAAGTCCAGGCGTAAATTACATTTGGCTTGCCTGTTGTTTGGCGTCATTAAATTGAAACAACCTGGCTATTTGTACGAGAAGCTTACTTGGGTTGGTGGTGACAGCGAACGTTCAAATAGGCAGTGTTCTAAGCAATTATCTATTAAACCTCATAGGTCAGAAGCATTTAGAGGAAGCTTCCGTTACGCCGCGTCCAAGTGCTGGAACAATATACCTCCACCACTTCGTAACCTCCGGTCGATAAACACTTTTAGAAGCCGATTAAGACAGTTCCTCATGGAGGCGCAGCGGAAACTGGATAATGCCATTCTGAATGCTTCTTTTATTTGAGATCTGGAATAATCAACTATAATTTACTATAGTTTATAATTTGCATATTATTATAAACTATATTATATACTGTATTATATACTTCATTTTTCTTTTTATATATATTATTTCCTATTTTATCAGATTATAACTAGTTGAAACCTTGTTCTGATATAATTTATTTTTAATTTTAAAATGAAAAATTCAATTCTTATCCAATGCCATTAATTTCTTAATCATATTATTTTATCACTATTTTAATTTAGCGTTAAAATGTGTTGCTTATGTTGTTGTTACTGTCTTTTTTTTTTAATTTTTTTTTTATTATTATTCTCTTTATTTAAATATTTTCAATATATTTTTCATTTTTAAATATACATATATCTATAAAAATACATTTAAAAATATAAAATATATGGTACCCCACCGGCATCGGGAACAGGGTCCAAGCTGCCGGTGGTTAGGATTCCAGAGATAGGAACCTCCTCACAATGCGTGCTGTATCTAAAAGCACTGCCTTCTGCATCAAACCCTTGATCCAAGCACCCAACGCGAGCCTCTTTAGATGGTGATCGAGGCTCTTGGCTATTAGACCATTGACAGATATGACTATCGGCACAATGATTGCCGAATCAACATCCCACATGTCGACAACCTCGCGAGCCAAATCAAGATATTTTATTATTATGTTTCTCTTATCACAGGTACTTTCTAACATATTATATTAGAAAATACCTGGCCCTTTGGGAGGCTTACACGGAGACATGGGTCCAACGTGAAGAGGCCCTTCGAGAGTTTTAATCAAAGGTGTGATGGAACACCTACAGCGGCACTAGCCGCAGCAGGCGTAGGACTATTGCTACGTATAGATTCTAATATATGGGCTATAGGTATGGGTGTTTGGTGGACCGGTATATTGCTAACTATGGATGAAAAACGGCGTCTGCCCTGAATACTCTAATAGCATCAATGCAATGGGCAGACGGTGACTCGCCAACTCACTAGATGGGCCCCCTGATAAGCCACTATAGGCATACAAGCCAGCAGCAGAGGGCAACACCGGTGCGAGTGGCTAGGGGTGTCGAGCGGTGCGGCGCCGGTTTCACCATCACGGGTCTCGTGACAACGGAGACCCGGAGCGGGTTTCCCCGTAGTTATGCCCTTGAAAATGACACTTCCACCCCCAAGCATATAGCTCTAGCGGCCCCTCTCTGACCGGCCGACCAAGGCAAGCCAGAGTTGAGAGTCCTACGGGCGCTCTTGAAGTTCCACCCCAGCCAACCAGTAACGACAAGCCGGGGACGAGGCCCTAACCAACTCTCTGAGGCATTCAGGACCGCAGTGTCGCCACTCACATTCAGCCCGCCACAAGCTGCCCTGCGGTTTGTGCGCTTTAATTTAACCTGGTGATACATTTTTTGTTTATATCACAAGGCGAAGGTGATAGTTTTAAAGCTAGTGTACTGTGCCCTCCGATATCGCGTTAGTCTCATGATGAGATAACGACTGTCCCAGAGGGGTTTATTATTATTATTATTATTATCTATATTTTTTATTGTTTTGAAATTTTTATGATTTTATGTATATTTGAATTCCTTTTTGTTATTTATTAATGTTAGTAATTTAATGTTATTTTTTAATTATCATTATAATTTATGGGAATTGTTATTAGCATCCGTGCAGTCACCAAAGGGATCTAATTGAAAACCAGCGCCAGGCTTTCTTAGCCTGGCATATGCTGAACTAGGTCCCATTTGGCAAAATTTTATTATTATTTAATTTGTTATTTTTGTATTTTTCTTTGTCAAATAAATTAATTTTCTTTCTTCTTTCTTTCTAAATATAAGCTATGGTCGGCATTTTACCAGCCTATAGTTTCGTAATTTATGAAAATGGTCACCTCGCCCTGCCACCGCACCATTCGTTCTCCACACGGGACAAAAACTTGTGAGTCTGGGTGTTCTGTGTCCGTTGTTTGAATGTTTGTTTAGCCGTTCGCGATAAAGGAATAATTTGTAGCGCGGAACTTGTCTTTTAATGAATAAAGAACAGCACGAAACTAGTTATTGAGAAGAGGCCCATGCCTAGCTAGTAGGGCTATTTATAAAACAAAGCCGATGGATGCCTCAATCTTATTTTATTTTTTATTATTTATGTAAATTTATCGTCTATAGAAGTGAAATTTAAAAATTCAACAGATTTCAGGATGATTTTTCTCATGACTGTGAATGAATCACATTCGCATTTATAATATTAGTTAGGATACGAGTATAAATAGGATTTATTCCAAAATATACCGCAACTATGGTGACTAACTATCAAAACGAATTAATTATTGCAGATAGAAGATAATGAGAAATATGAACACATGGTGCGTCTGATACTAAACCTACCGGGCGCATACTTCTCCTGTACCAACGACCTCACTCACACATTTCAGGAGATACATAGCCTAGCTACGAGTAAACATTACTTTACGGTAAGCTCTTTATCTCGACAAAATATGAGTAATGTTAGTAATATTGGCAAACCTATTGCTGTGTATGGTACTTTTTTATGATTCGATATTCACAAAGTAATTTTTTTTTAAATACTATTAACGAAGTAGCGACAGGGTTGGCATTACGGCATTCTGCCATAACCATAATAAGTAGTTTGAAGTGCTCAAATTAAAATAGCCCGGTTGCTATTACTCTTATTTATACCTCCATTTTACAGAAGATCGCAGCCAAACAACCTTGCGCCGTGTTCCTGTAGTTAGTTGGATCTTCATACTTCTTTAAAAGGCGTTGTGTAGTGCATCAGCAGTACTCCTAACTCGTGTTGCTGACAACGCATCAACTTATTTTTTAAGAGGCGGTACCGCCCGAGTGATTTTAAATTATATTATATAACTGCTTATCATCGGGACTTAAGCTTGTTTCCTACATTGGATGTATTAAAAAGAAATGCAAAGGTGCCAGACTTATTCTGTTACTTTATTTTTCATAGATCGGGCAACTGCTCCTCTTTTTTCATGGTACCTACACATAACTAACTTAATATGGGTTTTAAAGCATAAAACAGCATCGCTGTCTTATTATAGGCAGATTTGTACAGCTATTTATATCATGTTAATAACTTAATTCACTTATGACAGATATCTATTTTCAGAAGTCTTTGCTGGCACGTGCAGACAAGCGCTTTTTATGGAACCGTCACCTTCTGAAGGATTTCACCTGCAGCGAATTTGGTCGGTTCACGCTCCCCCTCATACAAGGATGTATCCTTTGCCTGATTATATTTTATATTACTATCTCTAAAAGCAAGGTATAATTCTTGCATTGTTGTTCATGTAAAAGCGTGTCACATAATATATGATGAGCCAACTGCCTTTCCAAATCCTACTTTAATCAATCAACGTATCGCATTTCTCTCTACACATAGATAGGTTCAGCCTCGTTAACGTCTTAACCATTCCTCTCTGGGGTATACTTCTACACCCTAAAAATCAAGGGACTGACTATCATCTCTTAAAGCATCAAACCTGTAATTGTACACGCAAAAATAAGACAGCGCGTTATACAATGTTTAGCTTTATCTTGTTTCGCATGGGATCAAATCTGTGCTAATTTTAGCCCAAAGCTCCTGCGGCAAACGTGTCCAGCCCAATCCCATTTGAGTTTGGCGGCTTTTAGGGTGACGTCTGCGATTTCTGTTTTGGAGCGTATTGTGTTACCGTCAATCGTACGCCTAAGATACTATGCTCCATGGCTTGCTGGCAAACCTCTTGCGGATCTCTGCCGACCCGTCAAAGACCATATTTGTGCACCATACGTGGGAATGGGAAAAATGCATATATCCATGAGCTTACGTTTATGACATAAGGGAAGGTCTCCTTTCATGAGATCCTACATCGACCAGTAGGTCTTCCAGGAGTTTCCGATACGTCGTGTAATTTCTTTATCTTGTCTCGACTGGAAAGAGTCTAGTACCTGGCCCAGATATGAATATTCTTGGACATATTCAATCTCACCCTCTACGTTTAGTCTTTGACATGTCCATTCGGACTCGAGGCATGCCTTGTGCAGGTTGTTAAGCATGATACCCAGTTCAGCCGCTGATGATACGCCGATGGTACGTCATAATGACCACTAATTATCACCGGGTACACTAATTACGCGCGTAGCGGCGGTAGCACCGAAACTTAACCATTGCACAGAAACCATTGGGTTAACATCAGTAGAGCAATGATTGGCACCCCCTGAAAAATACTAATAGTTTGTAACCCAAATTGCTGGCAATCATTTAAAAACCAAAGGAAAATAATTGTATTCTTAACTTCCATAACTCGTAATCCAGTCGTGTCAATAAACCACACGCAAGTGAAGCCTCACAAGTTGTCCTGGGCGCTCATTTCTAGGCGCAGCGTGGATAGAACAGGCACCAGGCTCTTCGTCAGAGGCATCGATGCTCAGGTGCGTATATGAACTATTATTAAGCTTCAATAAGTTATAAGATAAGGCCCACTACTGTAACAGCAGTGTAGCTAGAACTAGTTCAGCAGTAATGACTAAAGATAACACCGAATTTTGACACGCGTGAAGATTCGAGAAACGTTAAACTGTCTTGGTATTGTCTTTTTCGTCTTAGTACTTTAGAAGCAGTAGACATCGGTCATAAAGAACACTCGTTTGTAAAACAACTTAGTATTTCTGGATGATCCCCTGACATTTCGTTAGGTAAGGTCCCACGTAAAAGAGGTTGAACCTATTGCTAATGAAACTTTGCCCGACCTGGAAATCAGACCTGAAACATCCAATCTAATATTTTGTAAATATGCTATGTTCTACAGGGTAACGTAGCCAATCATGTTGTGACCGAACAAGTCGTCGAGTCTGCGCACAAGTTCAGCTCCTTCGTACTCACCCGAGGGTCTGTGCCATTACCTTGGATGCAGTTCCCAGACCTTAGCTTCAAACCCACCGTGAATGTGGCGAAGAAGAACCGTATGGGCCCTTTCAGGAAGCACTTTTATGACCAGACACATAGATATGGGGATATAGTATGTATTAATTTGGTAAGTGTCATATTTTCAGCATAATGTTATTAAGTATATACAGAAAAAAATATATATATTTACAAGCGTACGAAAAGCTAAGACTTAAATACGTGCCATTAGGGACGTTATTCTATTATTCTCAAAACAAAATCAATTCAACAAAATATCTTGCAAAACTGTTAAAGCACAAAATGATAGAATTTTTTTGTTTTTTCGTTTTCACAAATATGTGGAAAGTAATAACTACTCAGTAAACAGACTTACAGTGAGGTATTAGTATACTAACTTATTAAATATTATTTATGAGCTATGTTAGTAGTTACGTAGTAGCTATTTTAGTTATTATTCTAGAGATTTGAGGTTATGTACTATGGCTTTATCAAATACATGTCGAGGTAAGGCAGATATATCAGTTTTAATAAAATAGTTGTTATATGTGTTCCTAAGTTCCTTTATATCTATAAGATATATTTATACGTGAACGGTGAAGCAAAAACGTTGTATTCCTTTTTAAGAAAATTGCGCGGATGGAAGTGCATCAAATTTGGCAAATTTATATGGAGAAGGAGTGCCGAATCCTAATATTTTATAAAATGTGCATTAGAAATATTTACATTAAATTAATGAAAAAACACTACACGCCCACAACCGTGCATTTGAAACAAGCAGTTGCAATACAAACTGCTTGTTGCTTCAGCTTTATTTCGGCATTGTTCGGCTGATGTCGTAGAATTCTTCGGAACTATGGTGACATATTATGTATGTGAAGTAAGTGACTAAATAAAATGTGATTATAAGGGTATAGATATGGACAATAAAACTGTAATAACGATCAAACTTAAAATTTAAATTAATAATGGTCGAATTTGACCACTTGGCGACCGCTAGTTATCATAAGTTGTAAACACAAACACCGTCACTAATTTTAAAAAATCTGCTTATTCTGGATCAGATTAATTATTGACGTCCATAACTTTGTATTTTTTTATACAAAGAACTAAGGTTCCAAACAAGCATACGGCCCGGCCCACCTGATGGTAAGTAGTCACCGTAGCCTATGGATGCCTGCAACATCAGTAGCATCACTTGCGCGTTGCCGACCCTTTACGAAAGAAAGTGGGAAGGAGATGGAGCGGAAAGTGGGAAAGAGGGTGATTGGGCCTCCGGCACTCTCACTCACCAAATGAAACACAACAGTAGGAATACTGCTATTTCACGTCGATATTCTGTGAGAGGGTATTCCTTTCCCGGTCGAGCCCATTCATGCTGAAATCAGCGAGGCTCTACTACTCAGAAAGTGACCTTTCTAGAGGTAGTGTATAATTGGTTGAACCGGTCAATTCTGTTAAATCTAACTACCAAACTTACAAGTCGGTTGATATAATTTGAGTACTCATGGCAATAAAAGTTGCTTGTTATAGTTACTGGTGAGGCGACAACCATGTACGAAATAAGCTTTTTAGAAAATTTACTGCTGTAACAGTTGACAAGGTCTTTTAGGAGAACATTAATTTGACCTACAAATAGCATGGGTAGAGATCTACCTACAAGTTATGTTATGTGAGTCTGGGGTTTTGTATCAAATCGCTTCCATATTCGGTAGGGGTAAAGTTTTATTAGACTGTTTAGTTGACGGCATATGAATATTTTCTATATGACTATCCACACTATAAATACAGACACAAGCATTAACACTATATTGTCTATTCCAGATCAGTCAACGCGGCAAAGAAGGTGTTCTTGAAGAAGGCTACCGCGCGGCAGTGGACGATATAAAACAGTTCGACGAGCCACAACTAGCTGGCCTCAAGTACCGACCGTTCGACTTTCACTCGGAGTGTGGCCTCCTAAGTTACGACAAACTGAATATACTCATCGATAGCATATCTAAAGAACTGGTTCGTATAATTTTCTAAACTTTTTTATGAGTAGTTTGGACACGAAGAAATTTCTTAAACTGGATTCTTAAATTCGACTGCAGAACTGCTTTTATATTACAGAAGATCACAGTCAAACTACCTCGTGTTGTGTTGCTTCGTTAGGTAGGAATTCCAGGCTTCGTCACAAGAACTGTATTGACACCAGGTGACCAGTATTTTTTCACCAAGTGACCCTGACTTTGAAACGATGGCATCGCGTGGTGTAATATTTAGTAGCAGCTCCAGATTATTTTGCAGAAGTAATCGTAAACTTGAGACGCCGCGCCGTGCGTTTCGTGTCAGTTATTCTCGTAAATTCTACAGCCTTGTTTTTGTAAGCATGGCAGGTAACTATAACCCTTAACACTTACCTTAAACCCAACCCCACCTTTAAACTTGCTTGTCTCTTGTTTATATAAAAACAACTTTTCTCCTCTTTCTTTACCAGTACCTATGCTTTACCATGTGATCATGAGCAGAAAGTATAGAAATACAATTATATTTTCAAAATTCAAGTCGCATTTGTCCGTCTCTCCACTTATTGCGGTTTATAATATTAGCTTATCATATATAATAATGCGTCTGTTCTATATGTTAAGCTAAGGCCTAATGAGGCCTTGTGAAGTTTACTTGATAGTGCAAGGTCAGGTCAGGTCATATGAATGTTTAAGCATTTTCATTGTTCAGCGAATTCTTATATTTAATTTACTGCAACACTGCAACTAGACCAGCCAACAGATTTGGGATATTACAGAGCACGAAAAAAAAATGCTTATGTTAAAGTTTTTCTTTATTTCAGGAAGAATTCGGCTACTTCTTCCTCGACGGTGCTGAAGTAGTCCTGCGTCAGTGCGGCACGTTCAGAGTAAACTGCCTTGACTGCCTGGACCGCACCAACGTGGTGCAGAGCATCCTCGCCAAACTGCAGCTGAAGGCGGTCCTCAAACAGTTTGGTATCACCACCATTGACGAGGAACAACTCTCAGACTTGGACCACGTCGTGAATAATGTAAGTATTATTCATGAACAGTTCATTCCAATCAATATAATTACGAGCTGTGATAGACGGCCATACCATTTAGATACAGAGCCTCAATAAGCGGCAGTGGCCTAATGAACGCTTTCGAATTGCGATCGAGAAATTGTGTTTTTTGTATCCAAGCCACCGCTACGGACGTGGTACCACAAACATTATGGAATTAATAAGAGAGCTAGTAAATTGTAAACTATATTAACTAATAAAATAATTAATCTTTAAAAATCGGTACAAGGTATACGATCTACTTGTAATTGATCTTGCTAATACTCTTGGTTTATTCACTTCATTCTCTCTCATAATATTCTACATGCACGGACGTCTGTTTTAAAATGTCCCTGAAAGAAGATTTGGAAGTATGACGACAACGAAGGTAGCCCAGATTAACTGTTGTCAAATTGGCCTTTTCCAAGAAAATAAATCTTCTTTGTTAGTCTTCTTTGTTCTGTGTGTAGTCATCTAATATAATTGTATTCGTATGTTTTAACCGGAGCCAGAATATACACACATCCTTGCGCTGCGTCCTTGACCGGACAAAGTAGGTACCGCCCTGCGAACAAAATACATATATTGGAACGAAACTAGGTGCGTTTATCTGTAATGAGATTGTGTTTTAACAGAAAGTTGAAACTTAGTCAGTCTTTCTTTCTTCTTCTTCTTTTTATTCGTGTGGTTAGTGGCCAACCTGTTATCAAGAGTCGTTCAAGCCGCCCGTAGGCCTCTGACATGGCTTAACGACTGCTGTCAATTTGGCAACAACCGGGACCGACTTTTTACGTGCCCTCCGAAGCACGGAGACGCTCAGATGAAATACCACTAAGCGGTCACCCATCTACAGACTGACCGCACCCAACTTTGCTTAACCTCGCTGATCGTTTACCGATCATTGAGTGCAACTGGCTATGAGCGCTTAGTCAGTGATATGGTGTATGTGTTAAAGATGCCCAGGTAAAGCAACGGCTGGACTTTAGCATCTAGCGGTTCGCAAGCCAACAAAGTTAAAGCGTTAATTCATATTATATTGTATAAGGTATGGGCAGAGCATGCGGACGTGATCTCGATGCAGTACTCCGGCACGGGCGCCCTGAAGACAGACTACACCCGCACCGGCCGGAGAACCTACAGCGGCGTCGTGCGGGACGCTGGCGAGGCCTTCACGAGATACTACAGGAACAACTTCACCGATGGATTCAAACAGGTGAGTAAGTAATTCTTGTTTTGTTCTTGTCGCATCGCCATTGCGCCTAATATTGTGTCGATCTTCGCATTGAACAAAATGTTGTATGATCCACAAATATGTAGTTATGCCGAGTCTGGGTGTAATCTGTGTCTGTTGTTCCAATGTTTGTAAAGTTTACAGAGCAGATGTTGTGTTAGAAAAATTAAACGTCTTTGTATGCCTTTAGTGTGAGGTTGATATGGATGGCGTAGTGGTTTAAGTGGTTGCCTTGCCATTGCCACTGCGCCGAGTGTTGGTCGAAAAAATAATGTGTGGTCCACAAATGTTTGTACCGAATCTGATTGGTCTTTGAGTCCGTTGTTTGAGTGTTTGTAAAAATCCCTGCAACATAGAATTTATTTATAATACAGGAATGGTCTTTTAAAGAAAATAAGATAAAATATTGTTGTTGTCAACGAAATGAAAAATGGGTAGAATAAAACCTGGATAAAACTCTGTTCGAATTCGCCTAGGATGTCTAAATTGCCAACAGCGCAGGCACTTACGTAACTTATGAGGTATGTACACGCATTCGTTGCTCTCATAATATTGCAACTATAAGCTGTAGAATTATTACAATATAATATGTTTATATGTATATTATCGAAGATTTAAGCAACAGTAACACACCAAGTTGACGGTGGAATATATACTACGAAGAATTTCAAAGCCGTTGAGTTAGCAAAGCTTCAGACTTCTATTTTGACCATTCTTTATTCGTAACTTTTTACGACTGGTTAAGGACTAAATAAACATCGTTATAAAATTTTCGTTTGCAGGACGCGTTTGACGTATTCTTGGGTAACTATAAGGTACCTGACGGCAAATACAACAGACTGCCAAGTCCGCTCACCGCTCGTCGCAGCTGGATATATTATACCGTAAGTTTTCAACAAATAATACATTATTGAGGAGCCAACCGTAAGTCATTTCAGCTTGAATAGTTCTTTGAAAGTACTACGCTCTTGTAGAATACTCAAGTAGATTACCAGTATTCGAATTGTTGCGTTTAGTTCAGTGAGTGAATGCCTAAAACACTCCTCTTTCCAGTCCATCGCCCTTATAGCCGCTCTATATTTATAATAATACAACGTGAGGACCACGAAAATATGCTCTAAGCCTTGCCGCGGGCATCCGTGCGTGTAATCTGGGAAGGTTGTCTTGAAAAGCACACCTTCACTGTAAAGCCACCAAGTCCTATTCTGTACCCCTGACAACGTTTATGATAAATTTCATGATGATCGGTCGAGTAGTTAAGGCGTGAAAGGTAACAAACACATTTAAACAAACTCACTTTCGCATTTATAATATTAGGTAGGATGTCATCACCGTCGTCGTGCGTATGAGGTATATAGAATATCGTCAGAATAGGTCATTTACAGATTAGGGCATTCCGATAATGAATCCATTTTTAAGAAGTTAGTCTTTTTAAAACAAGACATATAATGGCTAGTAACAATAATAGTGATGCCTAAAACAAGGTCTAATGGCAGACACGCACGCATCTCTGAATTTGTGAAGTTATGTAGGTACGTCCGTGGCGCAGCGGTAGTGAACGCGACTGCTGTGCATGAGGTCTCGGGGTCGAATCCCGGGTCGGGCCAACAAAAAGTTATTGGGCTTTTCTGTTAAGAAATCTCAATACGAGCCCGGAGTTAGGAAGTTAGCGGTGTTAGACACCCCCGTGCCTCGGAAAGCACGTAAAGCCGTTGGTCCTGCGCTTGATCTCCCTCCGGTCGTGTCGGATTATTCGTCACATCGGATCATGAGAGTTAGGGAACAGAGTGCACTTGTGGTTGCGCACACACTTGTGCACTATAATATCTCCTGCGCCGATGGCCAGTTTCCGTTAAGATTGGCCGCCGCGACCGAAATTCGGTTAGGACATTATTATTATTATTATTTACATTTATTTACTATTTATCAATAAAAATTACATTTTTAAATATATAATTGTAAAAAACACATCTAAAAATATAAAAATTATGGATGCCCACCGACATCGAGACAAGGTCCAAGCTGTCGGTGGTTAGGGGTCCAGAGAGAGGAATCTCCTCACTATGCGTGCCGTATCGAGGAGGACCGCCTTCTGCATCTGACCCTTGACCCAAGCACCTAACGCGAGCCTCCTAAGATGTTGTTATTATTATTAGAGGAAATCTGCATCTCTGAGAATTCTCCATAATAATATAATATTCTATCACATACACACAACACCATCTAGCCCAAACTAAGCAGAGCTTGTACTATGGGTACTAGACAATACACAACAGACCAAGACAAACATCCATGTTCATGCACACCAATGTTTGACTTGTGCGGGAATCGAATGGCGTGGCAGTAGGCATTAGGCCATACTGAGAAGAGATCCGTGCCCAGCAGTGGGACATTTTATATGCAGGGCTGATAATAGAAGAAGGCATTTTATATAAAAATAGTTTGATATAAAATGCCTTCTAGTCAATTCTTTCGGCGGTGGCTATACAGATGTGATACTATGTTGTTTTATTTCAGTTGCCATCAATATTCCTGGTAGCAGTTTCGATGTTCTCTGCGAGTCTCATACTGCCGGCAAGTTACAATATTGAGACGCTACTATATCTCACGATTTGTTTTTCTATTGCTGCTGTTACCCTAGTGTTTATTTTTAGGTAAGTCAAGAATATTATCAATTTAATTACTTGTTTAAGAGAACGTCTGATGTATATTTCACTAACGAAACAACGGATTTAATAACAACTCAGACTCTGAAGAAATATTAAGTACCTAGTGCATTACACAATAATAATAATAATATTCTATCACCTACACACAACACCATCTAGCCCAAACTAAGCAGAGCTTGTACTATGGGTACTAGACAATGGATAAACATACATATATACTTTATTTTTTGTAAATACATACATATTAAGTATACATAGAAACACCCAGACCAAGACAAACATCCATGATCATGCACACAAATGTTTGACTTGTGCGGGAATCGAACCCGCGACCTCAGGCCTGGCAGTCAGTTACACAAACCACTATATACATATATATCGGGTCGGGCGAACTAAAAGTTATTGGGTTTTACTGCTAATAAATCTCAATAGCAGCCCGGAGTGAGGAAGTTGGCGTTGTTAGACATCCCCGAGCCTTGAAAAGTACGTGAAGCCGTTGGTTCTGCGCCTGATATCTCTCCGGTCGTGTCGGATTACCGGTCAATCGGATTATGAGAGTTAGGGAATAGGGCGAGCACTTGTGTTTGCGTACACACTTGGGCATTATAATATCTCCTGCGCTGCTGGCCAGTCTCCGGTAAGATTGCCGCCGTGACCAATCTCAACGGATCCAAAATTCGGTCTAAAGGTTATTATTATACTGTAGTAATATAATCGTTTGTTACAGAAATGGCAATGAATTTGTGGACTGGCCGAAACTTCGCAGTATGGGTACCACCAACCGTTTGCACCAGCAATGAATCATAGTCGATTAAGCCTACTTGTTTAATATTTATTACGATATAGTGTGTTCAGTATTAAATTATATTTATTCAAATTCATGTAATACCTATATAATATTTATTTCTATACCTACTTAATATTATAAAGAGGATATACTAACAATTTTTCTTTTTTTTCGCCACCCGTTTTTTTTTCATCACCAGCCCCGAGGGCGGCTTGCTTGTTCCCACGTGCGCCTCTGTGTCGTGTCTTTGTCCCCCCCAGGGGACGGTGGAGGAAGTATTTTTGTGTAGTGGCCTGCCGTTTCACACGGCGCGGCGGCGGGCCGAAACAACGGCGGGGTCGCGATTGCATGTGAAAGCGATTCGCACGGCCCTGCTGTCTATGATTATGTCGAGGAACACCGTGGTAGGTTTAGTCGGTATTACCGGGGTATCTTTTCCCCGGTAAGCCCGACATAAACTCTCCGTTCGCCCCGCGGAGAGGTATGCGTCAAAGCATACTCACAAGCAAAAACAAAAACTGTTAAACTTTCAAAATTATCTAATAAAAGTATTTTAAAATAAACATCGTGACAAAATCCGTATAAAGTAATTTAATTTCAATGTATAGGTAACATTCGCGTAAACCTTGGCCTACGGGCGGTTTAAACAACTCTTGACAACAGGTTGGCCACTAACCACACGAAAAAGAAAGAAGAAAGAAAGAATTCGCGTAAACATAAGACAATATTAAAGAGGAAAGATTTATTATTTGTCTGTACGGATTTAACTCAAAATGTACTAAACCAGTGTTAA